>CM034146.1:121894362-124690111 GCA_019776745.2 Taxus chinensis
CGAGCTGCCCATTCAATAGTAAGATAACCTTTCAATATCAAGAAAGGAATGCTCTATTCAAGAATGGATCAAGAACAAACCACTTATAAGCAAGGATTTTATGAAGCTGAGAATTTATCCATAATGATTCAGGTTTCCTTAGGGCTTCACTGATGAGTTTTCGAAAGAAGAACAATTTTACCTTACAATGAAGGAGGAATAATTGCATGGTTTATAAACTATTTTCCTCCTACTTATTAAATCTTATTATCTTTTAAAATATCTTCATTGAATTAGCTCATAGATTTTTTTAGACATCACCGAAATAGATAATTCATTAAGTTTAGCTAGGGAACTGACAATTTTATAATTTACTTTACAAGGGATAGTTCCCTCTTTGATCACTTATAATGATTTTTAATCAGTAGGTCCCTTATATAATTCACTCCAAAGCATTTTAAAAGGATGACCCACCCTTCTTAAAAATGTTTTTAAAAATTACATGTTACTATATCGAAGAAGGGTTCACCAACACAACATTTTTTACCTCATGAGAAAAGCTTACCATTACTACTCCTTTTTTGTTTTAAAATATACAAGTTTAAACATCATTGTATTCGACATGGCATAATGAACCCAAGAGACAAAAAAAGTCTGGGAACCATGACTAGGGTCAAAAAGTAACAACATTGACCAAGTAACACTAAACTATTTCTTAAATTCCTATAATCCATTAGGTCACTCAACAAAGCGGTAATCCAATTTCTTATATTTTCCATTAATTATAAACAAAAATCCTAACAATAGCCTTACTTTAAGCTCTAGTCCACTACTTTGTACCAGCAATAATAAAATACCGACCTTAAAATTTTTCCAAAGAGAGAGAGAAGGGTATTTGAATCACTTTTTATTGAGTCTGTATTAGAAATGTAATATGTTAACTATCACTATATTTATTTTCCCTTTTCCTCTTTATATGTGTTGTGTGTTCACACGTGCATGAAAATTTCACACAACACCGGATCTGTAAACACATGCAATGCAAATAGAATTTTTAGTATTCAATTCTGTTAGACAATACTGGAGAACATATTATACACTTCATCAATAAGACTAAATTGTCCTCCAACATGTTTCCAAAAATTTTTGAATAAATATTTTACTTATGAAATAACATCTTATCTTTAGGACAGAGTCAACTTGGATTGAGTGTAAAAAAAAGGAGTATCCTTATAATACCTCTTATCAAACAATGTCTCAAATTATCTAGTAGAAGAACATGAATAAACTCTTTAATCAGTTGTACTAATCGTCTCATGGGAAGTCAAGTCGAATCATAGGGTTCAAAAATTAAAAGGGAATTATCAGTATAATTTAACATAAAAGACTTACTACCATACAATTTATTTTTAGGCACCCCCTTGCGTTCCTGTAACTAAAGGGAGGTTCGATTCAAACACTCCTTTAACCACTATGACACTCAACTGTCCAGCTTATAAAAGAGGAAAACATTATTTAGAAACCAAAACCACACAAAATCCATACTCGAGCAAGTACCGAAAATTTTATTGAATCCACAAGTTTGGCCATTTACCAAACCCCCCAAAAAATCTAAATATTTCAATGCAAGATTCAAACCCACATTGTCGATTTCAAGGAATTTTTTTTTTATGTTTTATTTGCAACAAATTAACCACTAAACTCAGATGTCTTTAATCATAAAATAATCTAACAAATAGTGATCATCCATTAAAGATTTACTCAAGGAAAATACTGAAATTACTGGGAATGAAATACCAGAATGAGAGAAAAGTAACCATGCTTGAATACGGAGATCTCATGAATTTTTCCTTTACTTCCTTCCAAACTCAAGATTTTCATCCAAAACAACCCGAAGTTTCCTTTTGATTTTCCCCACAAGACAACAATAACTAACTCACACCAACCACTCCTAGACTTCATTCAAGAAGAGAACATAAATTTCAGAAGATTTGGAATGGTAGTAGAAATTGCATAGTTTAAGGTTTAACTTGCCTGCAATAAAGCATCCAATGCAAACCATGAGCTTGTAGGCATCCAAACACCACTATATACGGCTTCCCTTTGGGGCACAAGTAGTGCATTTCACAACTAACTAGGGAAGGAGCTATAAAAACAACAAGATGAATTTCTGAAAAAAGAAGTGGTCTCAAAGATTGGAATGAAGAATAATACACAAAATGGTTTTATTGCAAAATCCCTATGAAGCTTCTTAAAACTTTGATTACCAGAGTACAACATACTCCACAAACCGTCAATTTCCCTCCCATTCCCGTTTTATAAGAGGCGAACATGGATATCTATTAAGAAAAATGGGATTAGATTTTTTCAAACTAGGTGTGGAACAACCCACGAGGCATGTAACTTTTTGACATAAGGCTTCAAAGAGATGCGATCTCAATGTTTTTCCATAATTTGTAGGATAGGTACAAAAGGTTTTGCGAAGAAACTGGTCCCCCATTCACCATATGCAACTAACAGGTGTCTCAACTGTGCCAACCCACCCAGCAAGGAAAAAAAAAAGATGTCCTTTTCCCCTTTCCCCCAAATTTAATGCCCTACCAGAACAAAGGGACATGCCAACAAGAAAACCCCTCAATACACATTGAAGAATTAATGGAATACCATATTATTCCACCACCGCTAGCCAATAACCACAACAAGTAAAATAATCTTTTAATTGAACCCACTCATAAGGGAACATTTTCACTGCCAAAGTCGCGAAGGGAAAATGAGGTGTAGTTGGAAAGATTAACTTGAGCATTAAAAAAATAACAACCCCATCAAAGCTTGCACTAACCCCCTACTCCTTACCACTCACAAGATAACAAGAAAAGAAATCCAGTTATCTAAATTATCCTATACCTACCAAAAGGTAAATACCTATGACTTGACAGGCTAGAGGAAGCAACATTAATAAGTTTTTCCTTTTAATTTAAACGATTGAAACAACAAGCAATTAGGACTACACGACCAAGGGTGGAACTAGAGGTTGATGTTTGAAAGTGAACTGGATCAAGGACCGAACATGCCCACGATGAGGTAATTCCCTTCTCCATCGTGGAATGAGGTTTGGTCTAACGTGAGTGAATAAAATGATACAAAAAAAACGACATAAAGGTAATTAATATTCATATCGATTACGAATGATGATACAAAGATATGTAATTCCGATTGACCATTCACCTTATAATATCATTGTATCATTATTTTTTATTATTATATTTTTTTAAATTTAGGACTTAAAATAATAAATAATTCATAATAATACTGACCGCACAGCCAAGCTTGACAATCTGAGGACCCACGATTTTTCCCCTTATAAGAATATGGTAAAGGATGTTGGCAAGGCCAACCACATAAAATACAACGACATTACATAAGCAGACATGACGAATAGGAGAATGCTAACTTTCTGTCAAATAAGGGAGAATCCACAAATATAAAGAAGCATAACAACGTTCAACGCTTAGCAACAAGGTGATGTCTTTAAATTTGTATTTGTATTCATGTGTGCGAAAATGATTTATTTAAAATTCTTGATGGGCGGGGATTCGATATGTGTCCAAATATTTTCCATTGTATCATGTCATGGAATGTTCGAGGTTTTGAAAAAGCCCTAACAAAAATTCCTATTCTCATTCTCTGTTCATTTATCTTGCTGATTAATAGCAATTTAGATGTGATTTTTTTACAGGAATTTCGCATTTTTTTCCCTTATAACACTTTTAATCTTGTATTGCACCCATATTCCTTATACGTATTTTCCACATGTATCATATTCAGGCAGACCCTAGTCTAAATTTCCTTCATTGCTGCAAGAGTTTTGATATTAATCCACTACTCAGTCCAGGACCCCAGTAATAACGGATGTGGGTGATTATGAAGTCATAATGACGCTTCGTTGGTATTATTAATATTTATGCCCTTTATATTTTGAAATGTTTTACAGTTGTGCAAAATGGGCATCAAAACTTTTATTTTACGATGGATAGCCTTAGTGAAGTAATCCAAGCTTGGAATTACATAAGATTATTTTTTTTACTTTGATTTGTGAAGAGAGATTAAGTTAATCTGTAGCTTGTGTGCTGTTTTCACAAATGTAACACTCACATAGTATGTTAATTTCACGAAACATCATAAAAAACACAGCCCGAAGGACAGTAGTGTTTATCTTGACGAGCAAATACCAGATTGTAGAGTATGTGATGTGTATAGTTTTGGAATATTATACATAGTGGCATGGTGTCAAATAATCAGATTCAATCACTGTTATTCACTTGGTGTAGGAATAAGAGATACAATATAGTGGAATAATCCCTTAAGAATCGCTATAAATCGAAACCTTATATGTAAAACATATTCATATCTCAAATAAAAGGTGTAAATAACTAGGCACAACATAGAGAGACACGATTTATGTGGTTTCACCATTTGGGCTATGTCACTAAGAATCACTTGCTCCGATTTATACAAGCCTCCGTCTCTCAATACAATACCACAGATCCATTTGGAGCTATGCTCAACAACTCTCCAGAAATTCACACCCGAATCACAAAAACACATCTGTAGTACATTTTCTTATACATCTATCAGATGCATAAGACCCTATAATCCCACTGCTTAAGATAAATCCAATTTTACAACCCGCTGGTATCAACAATGGAAAGAAAAACCAATCCCATAAACCAATGGTGCCTACAGGTTGGTTTTGACAAAACAATGGGTACCGAAAAACCATGGGCCCTAAAACAGCTCAATAACGTTACCCATTACCCATTACCCGTAAAAATACCCATTGTAACACATAGAAAGTGTACCACCTCCTAACATGAAATAGCCTCCACAAACAAAAACTTTGGTGCCTATTAGACTTATTATCCTATTGTTTTCTTAAGTTGTTTGTGATTAGGATGAGATTGCATCCATCTACACTATCATAAATGATTACAACTGACTCCTTTTCACTACTTACATCAAGAAATACTGACAAAAAGTGTGACAATAATGTCTAAATGTAAGTAGCAGGAAGTATTCAGTTGAAAGGCATAGGCTAAGCCGTCAAACAACATATAAGGAGGACATCTCATTTCAATGGGTATCCATGGAACGTTACATGTATTCATTTTAAGATTCTCCCTTATTTTAATTCATTTAAATTGATATTGAGTTGCCTCACATCCATTGTACCTCAAGGAACACTGAATTGTGACAGAGATAATCAACTCATTATTTCATTTAATTTCTTTATTCAGGGACTAATATCATAAGTTTCCCACACAGAAGCCGTGTGCTATGGACCTAAGTGCCTCTCATATACAGGGAAATGAGATACTGCATGTTGGTTTTTCTAAAAAGGAACCAGAGTAGAGGAGTCAAAAGAACCCATCATTCCTATGTGTCTTCTAATCCCCCCCGCTCTCATCATCTCCTCTCCATCTAATCGTCCATCTTCCGCTTCCATCTCCATTTTCTTTTAATCTGTAAGTAAGAAGTATTTGTCCAAATTTTCAGCTCAGGGTAAATGTTATTTTATCCAATAACCATGTTTCAAAGCAATCCATATTCTAAGTTCAATGATATCTAATGGTAATTGAAGGAAAGAAATCTAGAAAATTCATGCATAGGATTAGAAAGAGATACAGTAGTTTGGCCTCAAAGGAAAAAGAAGTACATTAAGTGAAATGAATGGAAAGAAAATCAAGAAGCTAAAGATTGTGTTAGAAAGGCAGAGCTGGATAGCTTTGTAAAAGAAAAGGATGTGGATGCACATTAAGGAAGTTGTAAAACCAACTTGCAGAATAAGGAAAGAAGCAAAAATAAACTACATGGATCCAAGAGGAGGCAAAAAAGCCATTTTAATTTCTAACTATTCTGATTTTCAGGAACAAGTTTCACATTGAATGAAATCATTTTATCCCTGGTGAAGAGGAAAGCAGTGACTACAAAGGGAATAAGCATCAGTTTTCAGATGATTGTGAATCATCCAGCATCAGAATGGATAAGAAACTACTTTGTAATCAGATTGGATGCAAATCAGATGGAAATTGAAAGTGAATAGAGGAAACGAGGCATTCCGGAATGTTTTTCATGTTCTCCCCTTGTACAATTGGACTTTTGATTTAAAAACAAAATGAAATACATGTTTTTTTAAGCTACTCATGCTTTTTAAACTACTGAGCTTCAAAGGAATAAAAACAGTCAAGAAAAGTACATGTTTCACAATCACGCTAAGTTGATTCATGATCACAGAAACTATCAGTTTCTTGATTTTCAGCATGACTAATAGCTATCAAAAGTTATTTTTTAATATTTCCAAATTCAAGTGGTGCATAAAGGGCAACTACTCACATTTTAGAAGTTGCAAATGAAATCGAGTAAGCCATCATGGACAGCTCATTCAAGTAAATCAGAAAAGTAAGAGAGTGTTTCTTATCTTTTAGAATGGTTTAAATCATAAGAATTTGGAGAGAGAAGATTCTGGAAATTTTTTTCCAGAGTTTCCCTTGTACAATGGACTTTTCTAGACAACGAAATGATATTTTATGCAAAATTTGAAATATATTTCTACCATGACTTCTGAAAAAGGAACATTCATTACATGAAAAGGAAATAAGTATTTTCTTGTCCTTCATTTTCCGAAAGGAGCATCTATTCTTTCATATACAGAATGGAATGCCATCATGTTTGTAAACAAAGATCGTATACAATTCCATAAAGTCATATATCGAGTGTCTATCAAAGCTATAGAATATAAAATGGTATCATCTTCCACTGAAGAAATAACTAAAAATCTCCAGCAAGTTCAAATAAAGCATGGCTCTTCCAGAACAAGATTTCAACAAGTCAAGCATGCATCTAACAGTGAGAAATTACTCAAAAAAAAAGCTTTTTTTCCTCTACAAAATGAAGGACGAGTCATAAATTACAAATATCCTCTACAGGGCGGATGAGATTGGGTCCGCATACATAATTTGACAAGTAACAAAGGAAATTTTGTAGTCAACTTTTGAAATAAATGGTTTTTGTAATCTAAAAAAGGCAGTCCAAGTCTTTACACTAGTTCTTTTACACGTTGCAAATACAAGGGTTAAGTTTTCTCATTGCATGAATAGAAAAATTTACAAACTCTGCCTCTACAGAATGGGTAGTAAATGACAAACTACCAGGTACATGTTATCTATCAAAAGATGAACAGAAAGAGTTTGATATAAAATGAGAAACAGAAAAATAGTTAACACTGTCCAAATATAAGCCATATCTATAATATAAAACTCAATGCAATTGAAAGGAGCCTTATAAATCAGAGTTTGAAAGTTTCACTAAGAAGCCGAAGACACTTCACATGCAAATATATTGTGAAATTATGATTGGTATTTTTTTTTCCATTTTTTTAAGATGTGCAGAAACTAAACTCGAGCCTCGAAAGGAAAAATAACAAATAGTGTTTGAACTTCACTGTGCCCAAGGACGAAAACAAAACAAACAAGAAAAATGTTGGTGGCACTTTTCTCTGACTAATCGATCTTGGATTTCATTAGCAACCGAATTGAAAAAACCAAACAAAAAACCAGAAGAAAACGCAGTCATTGCGAATGGTCCACAAAGGATACCATACAAGTAAAACTAGATTAAATGATCTTTAGATCATACTTAGAAGAATAAACCATCTACACGTACTACAGGAATGAAAATATCAAAGAAATACCTTCGAGCTCCTAAAAAAATCACAACACCCAGTCGTAATTGAATGGCGTCGAAGTCTCCAACCAAAAATACCGGGTCAAGAACCTCCAGAATCTCATGCTTTTTCATATAAAAAATTGGTAAGTGAGGAAAAAATTTGCCAGACTTCCAGACTTTCGCCCATAAAATGAAAAACCAAAGAATGACCAGTGCAAAGCCCAAGTCTATAAACCTTCCACATCGAACTAGGGTTCAAAACCCAACCATTGTTAAGGATCAATCGAATCACCAATGTAATTGGAGATCGAATGGTGATCCATCCACACAGGTTCTGAAGTGATCACCCATTAAATTCCACTACCATATTAAGGAAAAATTCCCAACCCTAACTACAGATGAGGATCTACGACATCATGCCTGCCGTACAACTATCAAAGGCCCCAAACCATTTCACAAATCACCAAACCACCCAAGGTTGTGTTACCTAATAGGCCTACAGTTTCACAAAAGAGTGAAGTCATCATAGAGGGGGGCCCCGCCCCCCCCCACGTGGAACTCATTAATCCATTACAAGGGACTTTTTAAAAATTCCAAAACTAAATACCAATGCAAAAAATCAAAACACATTAAATTGCCATGATCAACACCGAAAGGTGAATTTATAAACTATGCTGCCAATGACGCAAGGGTGGTCCCCCTTTTATGAAAAACACTGCCATTTCCTAGTCCACAAAGGTGGCAAAACCTCCACAATTTCAACAAGCAGGTGTCAACCTCAATTTATTGTGCAAATATTCTAAAGGTTGCAATCCTTTTTCTACCACATGGATGATATTTTGGCATCCTTCACAACGGGACAGAACACTAAGATGACGAGTTTGCATGTTAAAGAGAAGACTTGCCAGCAAGCATTATTAATTTTAGCAAGCTATTCACCTTTCTGTCTTAAAAATGAATAGTGGTCAACTTCAGTTTGGACTATACTGTAGCTTAAGGCGCATAATTCCCTATTTTAATCACTTACTTTACTTTGTATTATTTTATTCCTTTATTATATTATTAATAGGGTCAAATTAGGATACATGGTGAGTACAACAAAACATCTTTTATGATAGTTCGGTAAGGGGGTGATATTTTGCTATATATTGTGTGCTCTTAAAAAGCACAAAATGGGGGGAAATTTTTAAAGATTTTTCCCCAGAGAAATTTTGATATGAGTACTAAAGCAATTTATGCCAGTTTTTCCCTCTGAGTGTGAATTCTTCTTTCCTTATTCAATTTATTCTGCAGTCTTGTGTATTCAATATGAATCTTGTTCACAATATTCCTTATTAATACTTACACTTATGCAATTCACCATTTCTTGCTACATATTAATCGTGCATTTAGCTTACTAGTGATGTTGTGATCTCCCTTAGAAAAAATTAGGTTTTGCCCTTATTTTCTTTCAGAATATTAATTGGTGTTTCGTGCACCTAAAGAATTCTTCAACAAAACAGTTGTGTAAAGGTCCAATTCAAGTTCTCCTCTCAATGTGGTGTTAATCATCTTAGTATTATTTAAATTTATAGTCATCTTTTTTTTTCCCTTTAAACTCCCGAAATAGTTTATTGAACCCCAATAAGAACCTGCCTTTATAACCTCACCTCGAAGGTTCCACCTCAAAATAGGTATACCCATAGACCTGAGGTTTCCATTGTAATCTCTGATAGATATAGAGATACCTATTGCAGATCTTAGAAAACCTTCTGCCATCTCTCTGTTGGTGCATTTTTGAGAGATACCGATCGTCCTGAAATAATAATATTATGGAAATGGTTTAGGTGAAAATCTTTACCCTTTGTTTACTTTGTTGTGTGGCAAATTTTAATATGGGCAACCGGGACTGATAAATGTGCAACCCCTTCTTCTTCTTATGCATTAATGTATTTTTGGTAACGTGTGGCCTGTATATTTTTAAAAGACATTAGGGCCTTCTGATCCTTGTTAACTCCAGACATCAGAAGACTTTAAAGACCAAGTCATGGTTCCTTGGACCAATCTTAGCAGGATCTAAAATCAGGATTTAACATGACCAACGTGCACTTCTTTCACAACAACCCTATTTTTATTTTTAATCACTTATTATCCTTTGTTATCAGGTATGGTCATAAGTGATTTTGTTTAAACCCACCAAGTGATCAAATTTAAGTTTGTTTTCAAGGGGGGGCCCTCCCAGGTGCCCAAGAAATCAATCTATCTTAATTTTCTTTTCTAAGACATCTTGGGAATGGTGCCCGCTCATTGCCAAAATTTGAACATTACGCCAAATCTTCCTTTTATAATCAATTTTAATTTCATGGTGGAGATGGTGATTCACCATAGCCATGAGGTTCTTCTATAGTTCATAAATAGGGTGGCCTAAGTTCTTTTGGCGTCCTATTTGGCTCTTCTCATAAGTAATTTAGAATAATCTATCTAGTTCTTCCCGATTCAATCCTTTTTGATTCTCATCTTTTGTTCCAACGTACTGGTATTTTGCACAAGATCAACTTATTGAATACCATTTTTTCCACTGGTGGTGTAGATCCAATCGAGACTTCAGCTGTTTGTTTAGGGTGAAGATAAAGCCTCTAAAATATTTTTCAAATCCCTCTGGACCAAGTATGCTTGTCAACAAATAAAATTCTATTTCTGATTCTTTAGCAATGGATTTACTTACTGAGCTCCCAAATATCACTAATAAAATTCTCAAGGCCCTACCGTCTTATTTTTCATGCAATAGGATTATTCAATTGAGAGTGCTACGACTCTTAGAAAATGTATTGATGTGGTGCCTAATAAACATTTTCCCAGATATTTTTCCTCACCACGACGCCCCTCTCACTTTGGAAGAGCCTTCATGCAGCTTCTTCTATCTTACAGATGACACGTCTCCTGGGTAGGATGGTATCAACCATTAAGTTTTTGCAAGCGATCTGGTTTTTGTAGGACCTTATTTTGTTTAGGTTTGTCAATAGGCTTCCAAACTTTCTCTCTTGGGAGTTTTTCATCCTGACGGGAGATATCATGTTCTGTCCCAACGTAGGAAACCCTAAATAGATGATAACGTGTGACCAATCACACCCTTTTAATGTTTCTATACAAATTCTTGCCAAGTGTTTGCTCTATGCATTGCCGGATCCTATGCTAAACAATCATTGGGCCTGGATAGAATGGTTTTTTTCACAGGCCTTACATCCTTAGGAATTTATTGCCGGGTGTGAGAAGGAATGAAATGGGCTTGTGTTCTTCGCAAGAGGCATCTCTTCCTCAATATTGATTTGAGAAATATTATGATCAACATTGGGTGGCCTTTCATTCTAGTCAGTCTCAAAGCCCTTGATTTGGTGTTCTTTCATCATCATTAGCCAACCTTGTTTTTTGAATTCTTTTGTCCAACTCACCATTTAATTTTTCACCATTCCACTTCCATCCTCAGCAACATTTTTTTGCTCTAGCATACAAGATGCCCTCTTTGTATGACGTTGTTAGTGTTTTTGGTGCTGATGCACTGGTTATTTAATTTCCAAAATCTATTAGCATGTCAATTCATGGGATAGTTCCTTCCGATTCATACAACTAAACCTTATCATTAGCTCGTTCACTAATGATCCCTTTCTAATTATTGTTGAATAAGAGCATATGTTTCCCAGGTCTTTAAATGTCCTTGACACTTTCTCATTTGGCTTCTTGTTCACTATTTAATTATAATACCTTGGGGTTATCGAAAAAGTTTATTGTCTCCCTCCAGAACTATTTGACGGACTAAACCCCTAGACGAATTGATTAATCGCATGGGACAAAATCAGATTTTTGGGCATTCTTTTGCGTTTATAGTGAAAAGCTCTAGAATTTTTGGCATTATGTTATTAGAGGGTGGACCAAAAACTCCAATTGTCTTCCAACCCCTATCTTTGGCTAGAATTCCAGTTTTCATAAGATCCTGTTGACTACTCATGGCCTATTTACTCTGAGTGTTTGTGCCTTCTTCTCGCATTGTTCACCCAACTTCCAATCTCTTCAATAATGTTTTATGTGTGTAAAGTTCAATTTAAACTAGATTTCACACAGTTACTTGGGACATCTTCTTCCTTCCTCATGATCAAGATGGCATGGGTGTCATTGATTTCTACCAACATAGTGTTTCCTTATATGCTAAATGGGTTATTGGGTATCAGGAAATGAAGCCTAAAAGTCGATTGGCGTCATTATATTGAATATGGAGCCCCTTATCGAACTAAGTACTAGAAAAAGTTATTGGTTAGATCTATATTTCACTTTTGGGCTCCTTTAAAAATTACTAGTACCTTTATTGCCAAAACTATCTGAATCCTTGAGTAGGTTAAACATTTGAATCAATGATTTTGGTGATGGATTTCCCACAGGATTATTTTATTCTAGAACATTTTGGTGTCTCTTATATCAGTAATGGTATCTTCTGCTTGAAATATGAGCATTAAATCAAAGAAAAAAAAATTCAACTCTTCCACAAGGAATTCATACCATCGTGATTTAGGTGAGCCATAGATACTGAATTTAATTGGCCTTATCTCAAGAAGAATACATTTTTTTTCCAATTCAGGCCTTTCCGTCTTCTGAAAAATTCAAGAGATCTGCCCAATGTTATTCTCCATATATTTGGGCTTCAATTCCTCCACACTTGGTGGCATGACTAGAGGTGAATTAGGAATAACCTTCCACCAATACAAAACTCAAACCATTTTATCATTATTGAGCTAATTTAACAGGCATGATAAGCTTAATGTCGGTGGGGGTCATCACTCTACAAGGTGTCCACTTGCTCGCCAACTTTCCCATACCTGGAACTGTGTTCTTTGCTTTAGCCTAAAGTTAACCACTTCTCTGGTGTCTTGTTTTCCAATGTTTTTCTTGTTGCAAGTGAAAGGCTTCGTCCTATTGGTCTCTAATCCGAATTGTCCTTTTTTCTCTCGCCTCTATAGTCCTTTACCACACCTCTTTTGGTAATTATCACTGCTCTCGAGATAATCTATAGGTGTATCCCCATTCCATTCTTTTTTTTTTTTCTTCCTTATCACCTGATTTCTCTTTCCTTCCCTTGGCGCATGGCCTTTATGGTGTTACATCAGTCCTTCACCATCCTTACATTGATACACTTTGCATTTATTTCAATCTTGTTTTTTTTTCAAATCTAGAAACCTTCAATGCTTTAATTTTCAGCCTGATTAATTATTAGGCTTTCTTTTCCACAATATCAAAGTGATTATTCTTCCACTGGTGGGCACATAGAGTCAACCTTAAGTTTTTAAGGTTTCCTTCCCTGGATTTTCTCTTCTCATTTGTAAGAGTCCTCTTGATCACTGGAGTAGTGTTCGCTTGCACCTATAATTTTGGTCCCGTCGGAACCTCGTTACTACCACCGTCAGTAAGGTTCGCTACCTTATGGAGCCACGGGTTGTGTACCACACAGAGCTCTACTCAAGGAGCCAATGTGTCTACTCTCTTGAGATCCCTTCACTTCTTGTCATCCTTGGACCTGGCTGATGCTACGACCACTAGGGAAAGGAGTTTGTTCCATCACTCTACAGATGGGGGTTTTCATTACCATCCATGCCCTAACCATTGTAGAATATCCTCCACTTGTTTTGGGAATTATGGTTCCATCACAAATGTAGTATCATGATCACAATGGTTAGTAGGTGGCTCCTCCTTTGGACTCCGTCCATGGAGCTTTCATCCTCCTCGGGAATTATCCATCTACCCCCTCTTGGTGAAGCGGCATGTGCTTGTGTTTGTGGTTTTGAATTTTGTTTAATGTCTCTCTAGTTTTTCCTATGGACCAATGATTGAGTATCCTTGTGGCCGTTTTATAATTTTTTTTCGTCTCTTTCTAGCGTTTGTGGGACCTGTCTATTATCCGTCACCCCGACTATAGTATATAATTTTATTTTTATCATTACAATAAGGTAATTCACATAGTAAAGTGATGTTTTCCTTCACATTTTCCCAAAGGAGGAAAAAATCAAACTATCACGGTGAGGATAATGTTATTGTGTGCTTTAGCATTCTTGATCTATGGAGTATTAAGGAGTTCTTAGTTACACATAGGTTTTAAAGTGTGATATTGGATGTTGGGATTAGAGGTGGTGGTACTGTCTATGTTCCATATGTAGGATTAATGTGGTTGAGGGTAACACATATGTTTAATAACATGTTATTTGTAATCCTTCTTGCAAAGTGTATGTTTAATAAGTTATCTTGACTATTTTAACTGCTTTTATAAATATAATTAAATAATATTAGTTTATTGTAATTTTTTTGAATACCCTCAGTACTATTACTTGTTTTCATTTATTATTGTTATCATATTATTTAAATTTTCTAAGGAACATGTCGTTATATATTACTAATAATACAATATCAAACTACTTACTCACAAAAGGAAGGTGGGTATATGTAACCTGCCTCAAGTCCAATTTGACAAAATAAATGTGGAATAAAATGATTAAAGCCAATTAAGTAACAATTACATTCATCACATTATAAAAATAAAGAACAAAAAATATGATGCACACCGCTTTTCTTGATGAATTATGTGTAATCAATTTCTAAGCATATCAATAATATTTTTTTGTCTTTCTAAATATTTATTAAAATTATATTACATCATATTAAGTCCCCTCCCGCATTTAAACAAAACTGTACATCTAACCATCCCAACTTCCTTTTCTCTCTCACCTCCTTTTTGCTTTCTCTCATAGTCCCACATTCTCCCCTTAATCCTCATATTTTCTTTTTCCTACTATACCTTTGCCCTTTATGCCTATCGCCTTTTTTTCGTGCCTTCTTTCGCTTTCCCCTATTTTGAGATCAACTTTTAATCGTATTCTATTTTGGATGATTAATTCAAGTTAGGTCACAAATTGTTAGTCAAACATATTTGTTTCCAATTCCATCACATTGTATATTTTTTTTTATACAATTTAAATGTTTTCCTATCCTTTATGGGATGTTAGAACTATGCGTTGAAAAAATAATATAAAACTAGCAATCGTACGTGAAAATGACATGGAAACGTCGAGGTGATCTATCAAAGATGTTAAAATTTGTGAGGGATAAAAAGGGAGATGAAAAGGGGTGAGAAGTGGAGGGGGGGAACGTGAAAAGGGAAAATGGTGATACATATGCCTTTGACAATGACCAACCATTTTTGGTAATGAATGAAGGATAAAATGCTTTTCTGTGATGTAGAGGAAATTTTATTTTGTAGAGATTTAGGAGTGTCAAAAAATACTACTAACATGAATAATTGTGTCTAATTTCATTCCACTTCTTGTAAAAATTTTTAGTTAAGGCACCATTTAAGTTGCAAGTTCGAAGTATTTGAAACACGTAAGCTAATGCTGTAATCATCAACAAGTGAGCTTTCCCCAGTTGAATGTCAACAAAGAAATTACCGTGTATATTGTTTTTTCTTGGCTTTAAGGTCATGAATTGGATGATGTTTAAATTGGTAGCTAAAACAATGTCATGATTGGAATGTTTAGATTAATTGAAATATCTTTTGTGGATATCACTCAAAACCCATAATTAAAAATAAACTGCACAAATGAAGATTTATTTTCTCCGTAAATACTCAGCTAGGGTAGCAAAATGTTTTTATATTTTAATTTATTTTTCTAAAACTATTTTTCCTAAACATAATGAAAATTTGTAGAATATTCTAATGATAATAAATAACCCTAGACATAATATTTGGAATTTCAGATCATATAAGACTAAACCAGAAAATCACACAGAAAACACCCTAGACAACTAGCAAACCTTAAAAATCCATATCTTCTCGAATATTATGGGTATATTCTAAATTTGGATTATAACATCTATAAAATATATGAACGACAATCCAATTTTAGTCCCTTGAAAGCACACTAAAACCATGAACAATCTCTAAAATCAGCCTTGAATTACTTCCACATTTCAAAGCTAGGTGGATCTTCCACCACTCAGAATGCCCTGCTGCGAGGAATCGATCTCTCACCACCAAGCTAGGGTCGTGTGGGATTTTACTCCTCTGTAAGCCTAGAACATAAAATAACAGTTGCTCAAAGGACATCATCAGTGTGTATGCAATATAATAACTTTTTCTCCTCCCAATCTCTTTTAAATTTTCCCCAAAATTTGTGTGTCCCAGAAACTAAGTTGACCTTCAAAAATAAAGAAACTTAAGTCGGTTTTTCCTCCCCCAATCCCATAGGGACTAAGTGACCCCCAAAAAATATATAATATTATAAGTGTTATTAGTCCACTCTCCTGATGTCAACACATAGAGTTTAAACCCCTACAGTCACTAACAACAACACCCATTTCATGCCAAGAACATTAAAGAAGCAAGGTGGAATACCCATATTCTCTAAGTTTTTAGCCCTTAGGTTATTTACCAGGCCAGAGTAATAAAACCTCCTATGGCCAACTGCTCAGAATTGGGACAAATTAAATCCTCCCCTCCTGAGACATGTTTGACCCCAAGCAGTTAGCTTTCATTCTACAAGAAGATGAATACCAAAATTAAGTTTCTTTCTTCGCCTCTCCCACCAATCACCCTACAATAAAAACAAATATCGTGTGATCTAAAATTAGCCATGCAACCCCAGTTCATCATGACCCTCCATGTTGTCTATACGGAACCATGTTGTTGTTAAGTAAATGATGCCCAAACAACTTGCCATTTGATACTAACTGACTCAGGACTACCAACTGATACCAACATCATATGACCACACACTACTGTCTCTAATCACCCTATGAAATAATTGTTTACATGAAACAATGTGATAAATCTCCCCACATGATCCGCACTCGTAGGAGAGTAAGGAATTCCATAATGTATCTCAACTTTTCCTATGGTGAAAAATTCAAGACTCTAGTAAACAATTGTCAATTGATAATGTAACTCTACTCTACATAGTTCACCCCACCTCCTGTTTGGTGGTGACTACAGCATAACCAGATAACTAATTCAACTCCGTCCCACTAATGATATCACATGGTGAATTCAACCATGCCTGAAGGCAGTAAAATATATATGAGAGTTATCCCTCCCCTTTTGAATCAGAAAATGATGGACTGAAGCTTGATTTGTACTGAGATAAACCATAACATCCTTTATAACGTTAGGATATCCCTCCTTAAACCCTCTCTTATATGGATTTTTTTAGTTCTCATCATAGATCAAGTGTGATCATGAATAAATGCATATGTCACCATGATCTCCTCCTAAACCATGAATATGACACAACTACAATATGCCCATATAAAGATCAGCTCATCCCATACACCACCATCTTGGAATCTCACAAGTATATTGGTCTTGGAGTACTCAACAAGAAATACTGAGATCTCTAGTCTACCAAAACCTCAGATTATCAACATAATGATAAATTCATAATGAAATCCCTTGAACGGCCTGACACCAGCTTTGTAACTAAATCGTACAATTGCACTACTATGGTCACACGGCCCTACCCACATCCATATGACTCCCACATCGGCCAATACTAAAAAAAACTCATCATGGCCAAAATTCCTCTCCATTCCCTCATTTCCAAGCCTCTAGTGTGCTCCTATAGATAAGCCCCTCAAGATCACCTTCCCTTCCCTCAGACATAAATTTCACTCCTCGTCCGAAAGTTAGTCCAAAAAACAACACAAGAGTGAAGCCCTAACACTCCCATACTATGTTGGTCATTTCCATACAAACACGTGGAAATCATCGGTACTATGTCGTTTTCCAGGGGGAAGCTCAACTATGGAACTCTACATTGCATCTCATATGGTCCCAAATTAGCTATAATGAATCCCTTCAGTCCTTTGTCTACCGACGTCATCTCTCAACAATGATGCATATATAAATTTTAGCCCTAGCCCCACTAATAAATGAGTACACAAGTCCTTGAACCCTGTAGAGCTCCTCTAATCCTTGACTGTCTTGTACTCGGTAGTATAGACAATGTTTCTTAATAAATCAAAGAAAATTCTCCTCCTGCTGCTTCCACTATCAACAACTATCCAAATAATCCTCTCCATCATCTCCTCATGGATTCTCTCACTCCTCACCCTCTATCAACCTCATCTCCTTAAAGCCTAAATGAATGATCCTCCCTGTCCCTTTGAAATCATGCCCCTAAGCCCAAGGGGTGGGTTGATTGAAACATAGTTTTCATTTCCAGCTTCAACTCTTCCTAATCTCTCTATAAATGCCGTCTTCGTTGCCACCCTCCCTACCTCTATAGAGATCCTTCTACTAAAGTTCATCTGATCTGGATGGAGAATTCTTTCCTGAATTCAAGGTGGAAACCTTGCCTTTGATGTCTAATCCAAATCAGTTCTCCTCCTAATAGCCTCATGATATGGAATATGCTCAAATGCCTCACACATCTAGCTTAGAAATTCATCAAACCTAGTGTGAAAAGTGAGGTCAAACCTCATCTCGAAACATTAGGAACTATGAATATCACTCTTCAAATAGTATTTACTTTTACACTGTCTAAAGAATATGTCTGTCATACAAGTGAGTCAACCCTCTGACATACCTATCCGTGTTCCCGCCCCTATCAAGTTTTTCTTCTCATCTCCTCTATGTGCATTATGCCACGTATCAATATGTACGTGCCCTTGTGTAATCAGCCATGATGACACCAGTCATGTGCTTTTCCCTCAAGATTTATGATTGAAAATTTTAATACAATCCCCCTCGGGATGAGGAATTCAATTCAATGTAGGTCTGTCAGCATTTGAATCTATGACTATGTGGGTACACTTCTAAAACCCTCAAAGTGTGGATGAAATTTTTTTCCGCAATCTCCCTCTTAACTTAGTTACCCTGTGCTATTGATTCCCTCTGGGTTTGGTGCAAATCCTCATTGGTGTACATACTTTATATATGAAAGGCATATTATCCCTAAATCCCTCATTCAATAATTGTTCATTTTTGAACAAGAATCCTCATTCCAAATTAGCTGATGGCTAGCTTACTGGTGAGCTTTTGGAGCCTTCAGAAGGAAGGTTCATGGCGTCCTGAGGCTGGTAGTAGAGTGAGGATACAGTTGGCTGAATTTTAATTTTCCCCTCTTTGAACCATTGTCCCTAGTACTAGGATGTCTTCCCCCTTTCTGTATGAGTATTAAAATTTATATTTAATATCATTGATTATATAATAAAATTTTTTTAAAAAAAAATGGAAAATATCGAATTATAAAAATTACTGTATATATAATGACTGTTGACTAATAATAGTCATAATTCAAAGCACAAATTGAATCTATATTTAGTGTTGATATGAATTTACAATTTAATTCAAGTGTGTATTCATTATTAGATTTAATATTTGAGTCAAATTTTAATCGTATTCTATTGGATTGATAATTCAAAGATATAGTCACAAATTTAGTCAAACATATTGTGTTTCCAATTCCATCACATTGTATATTTTTTTTTATAAAATTTAAATGTTTTCCTATCATTTATGGTGATGTTAGACGATGCGTTGAAAATAAATATAAACTAGCAATCGTACGTGAAATGTACGATGGAAACGTCGAAGGGGATCTATCAAAGATGTTAAATTTGTGAGGGATAAGTAAAGGGAGAGGAAAAGGGGTGAAGAAGTGGAAGGGGGGGAAAGTGAAAAGGGGAAAATGTGATACATATGCCTTTAACAATGACAAAACATTTTTGGGTAATGAATGAAGGAGAAAATGCATGTTCTGTAAGATGTAGAGGAAATTTTTTGTAGAGATTAAGGAGTGGTCAAAAAATACTACTAACATGAATAATTGTGTCTAATTTCAACTTCTTGTAAAAATTTTTAGGCACCATTTAAGTTTCAAGTTAGAGTATTTGAAACAAGTAAGCTAATGCATGGATAATCATCAACAAGTGAGCTTTCCCAATTGATGGTCAAACAAGAGAAATTACCGATGTATATTGTTTTTCTATGGCTTTAAGGTCATGAATTGGATGATGTTTAATTTGGTAGCTAAAACAATGTCATGATTGGAATGTTTGATATTAAATTGAAATATCTTTTGTGGGATATCACTCAAAAACACCTAAATAAAAATAAACTGCAACAAATAGAAGATCTTATTTTCTCCGTAAATACTCAGCTAGGGTAGCAAAATGTATTTTATTTATTTTTCTAAAAATATTTTTCCAAAACATATGAAAATTTGTAGGAATATTTCTATGATAATAAATAACCCTAAGACAATATATTTGGAAATTTTCAGATCATATAAGACTACCAGAAAATCACAGAAAAACCCTAGACAACTAGAAAACCTTAAAAATCCATATCTTCTCGAATATATATGGGTAGATTCTAAAATTTGGATATAACATCTATAAATAATATGAACGAAAATCCAATTGCTAGTCCTTGAAAAAGCACACTGAAAACCATGAACTTAATCTCTAAAAATCAGCCTTGAATTACTTCCAAATTTAAAAGCTAGGGTGGATCTTCCACCACTCAAGAATGCCCTGCTAGCTAGGAATAGATCTCTCACCACCAAAGCTAGGGTTCTTGTGGGATTTTACTCTGTAAGCTAGAAAAATAAAATAACAGTTGCTCAAAGGAAATCATAAGTGTGTATGCAATAATAATAACTTTTTCTCCTCCCAATCTCTTTTATAATTTTCCCCAAAATTTGTGGCCCAAGAAACCTAAGTTGACCTTCAAAAAATAAAGAAACTTAAGTGGTTTTCCTCCCCCAAGTCACCATAGGGACATAAGTGACCCCCAAAAAATAATATAATATTATAGTGTTATTAGTCACTCTCCTGATGTCAAAACATAAAGTATTAACCCCACCAAGTCACTTAACACCCATTTCAATGCAAGAACATTAAAAATAAGCAAGGTGGAATACCCAATAGTCTCTAAAGTTTTTAGCCCCTTAGGTATTACCAAGGCCAAGAGTAATGAAAAACCTCCTATGCCAACTGCTCAGAATTGGGGACATTAAAATCCTCCCCTCCTGAGACATGTTTGACCCCAAGCATTATCTTTTCATGCTACAGAAGATGAATACCAAAAATTAAGTTTCTCCACCTCACCCTACAATCAACAAAATATCGGTGTGATCTAAATTAGCCATGCAACCCCATGTAGTCATCATGACCTCCATGTTCTATAAGGAACAATGTTGTCTGTGAAGTAGAATGATGCCCAAAACAACTTTCCATTGATACTGACATCAGGACTACCAATCTGATACCAACATCATATGACCACACACTACTTCTCTAATCAACCTATGAAATAATTTGTATATGAAACAATTGTGATAAATCTCCCACATGATCCGCACTCGTAGGAGAGTAAGGATTCCCATAATGTATCTCAACTTTTCCTATTGGGGAAAAATTCCAAGACTCTAGTAAATTGTCAATTGATAATGTTAACTCTACATAGTTCACCTCCTGTGATGAGTGTGAACCTACAGCATAACCAGGTAACTAATTCAACTCCGTCCCACTAATGAATATCACATGGGTGAAATTCAAACCATGCATAGAAGCAGTAAAATATATATGAGAGTTATCCCCTTTTGAATCAGAAAATGATGGACCTGTAAGCTTTGATTTGTAATGATGATAAACCATACATCCCTTTATAAAGTTTAGGATATCCTCCCTTAACCCTCTCTGATATGGATTTTTAGTTCTCATCATAGATCAAGTGTGGAATCATGGAATAAAAATGCATATGTCACAATATCTCCATCCTCAACCATGAATATGACACAACGTACAATATGCCCTAATAGAAGATCATCTCATCCCAATACACAACCATCTTGAATCTCACAAGTATATTGGTTCTTGGAGTACTCAACAAGAAAATGAGATCTCTAGTCTACCAAAACCTCAGATTATCAACATAATGATAAATTCAGATGATCTGAACTCATGACACCAATCTTTGTAACTATCTTACATGCACTACTACTGGTCACACCCACATCCATATGACTCCACATCGGCCAATACTAAAAAAAACCTCATCATGCCAAAAATTCCTCTCCATTCCCTCATTTCCAAGCAATCTATGTGCTCCTATAGATAATCCCCTCAAGATCACATTCCTTCCCTCAGACATAAATTTCAGCTCCATCGTCCGAAAGTTAGTCCAAAAATCACCAAGAGAGTGAAGCCACTACACTCCCAATACTATGTTGGTCATTCCCATACAAACAACGTGGAAATCATCGGTAACTATGTAGTTATCCATGGTGAAGCTCAACTATGGAACTCTACATGTGCATCTCATATGGTCCCAATTAGCTATAATTTTGAATCCCTCAAAGTCCTTTGTCTACAGACGTCATCTCTCAAACAATGATGCATATATAAATTTTAGCCTAGCCCCACTATAAATGAGTAACACAAGTCATTGACCCTGTATAGCTCCTCTAATCTTGACTGTCTTGTACATCGGAGTACTAGACAATGTGGCTATAATATCCAAAGAAAATTCTCCTCCTGCTGCTCCATATCAACACTATCCAATATAAATCCATCTCCATCATCTATCTCATGGATCTCTCACTCCTCACCTCTATCAACCTCACTCTCCTTAAAGACCTAAATGAATTGATCCCTCCCTGTCCCTTTGAAATCATGCACCTAAGCCCAAGGGGTGTGGTGATTGAAACATAGTTTATTTCAGCTCAACTCTTCCCTAATCTCTCTATAAATGACCGTCTTCTTTGCCACCTCCTACCTCTATAGAGGATCCTTCTACTAAAGTTCATCTGATCTGGATGGAGATTCCATTTTCTGAATTCAAGGTGGAAACCTTGACTTTTGAGTGTCTAATTCCAAATCACGTTCTCTCCTAATAGCCTCATGTATGGAATAATGCTCAAATGCCTTCACAAATCTAGCTAGAAAATTCATCAAACCTATTGTGAAAAGTGAGGTCAACCTCATCTTCGAAACATTAGGAACTATGAATGATAATCTCTTAAAATATGTAATTTACTGATCTAAAGAATATGTCTGTCATAAGTGAGTCAACCCTCTACAATACCTATCAGTGTCCCTCCTATCAAGTTTTCTCATCATCCTCTATGTGAATTATGCATAAGTATCAATATGTATGTGCCCTTGTGTAATCAGCCCATGATGACACCAGTCATGTGCTTTTCCCTCAAGATTTATGATTGAAATTTTAATTACATCCCCCTCGTGGATAGGATTCAATTCAATGTAGGTCTTCAGCATTTGAATCTATGACTATGTGGTACACTTCTTAAAACCATCAAAGTGTGGAATGAAATTTTTTCCAAATCTCCTCTTTAACTTAGGTACCTGTAGCTATTGATCCCTCTTGGGTTTGTGACAAATCCTCATTGTGTAATACTTTATGAAAGGCATATTATCCCTAAATCCCTCATTCAATAATTGGTTAATTTTTGAACAAGAATCCTCATCCAAATTAGCTGATGGCTAGCTTACTGGTGAAGCTTTTGGATCCTTCAGAAAGGAAGGTTCATGGAGTCCTGAAGGCTTGGTAGTAGAGTGAGGAGACAGTTGGCTGAATTTTAATTTTCCCCTCTTTGAACCATGTGTCCCTAGTTACTAGGTTCTCCCCTTTCTGTATGAGTATTCATCATGCCTTGTGCCAATCTCTCAGTGAGTTGTCTAAAATAAATATTAGTGGTTTCCTACTGCTTCACCATGTCAGTGAATAACTACTTCATCAAATCCAATTCACATTCTTCACTGTCACTCGTATTTTCAACCCAACAGGATACCAAAAAAAACACTCTAATAAAACTGAAATATCTGATGTGGGATATCACTCATAAACACACAAATTAAAGATAAATTGAACAAATAGAATATTTTATTTTGGCCTTAAATACTTAGCTAGGGAAATGAATTGTTTTTATTTATTTTTCTCAAAATATTTGGCAAAAACATATGAAAGTTTACAAGAAGCTTTCTATGATAACAAAGAACCCTAGAATAATGTTTTTGGTATTTTTTGGATGATATAAGACTACCAAAAAATTATAGAAAACCCTAGACAACTAGAAAACCTTAAAAATTCATATCTTTTCAAATACATATGATAATATTTTGAAAATTTGTAAATAATATATACAAATAATATGAATGAAAACCTGATTACCATTCCTAAGAAAATCACACTGAAAACCCTCCAAAACGCATTGTAAAATCCCAAAATGGGTTACTCCACTTGGAAAGTGACCAAAAACCTTCCAAAATTTCTTCAGAAGTGGTGCCAAAACTACCCTAATCGCTACGATAAAATAGATCTGGAAACCCTTGATTTTTCTCCACCAAAAAATCCCAAAATTTCACCAAAACCTTTGACTAAAAACCCTAAAATTAATCTATGAAAATCAGCACAGAATTAGTTCCAAATTGACAAGCAAGGGTGGAGCTTACACCACTCAATAATTCGATGCTAGCTAGGAATGGATATCTCACCACCGAAGCTAGGGTTTCTATGGGATTTTACTCCACAAGATAGAAAAAGTAGACAACAGTTGCTCAAAGGAAATCATGAGTTTGTATGCAATAATAATCTATTTTTATCCTCACAATCTCCTTTTATAATTTTACCCAAAAATTGTGGCCGAAGAAACCTAAGTCAGCCTTTAAAAAATAAAGTAAGTTAAGTTTATTTTCTCCCCCAAGTCGCCATAGGGACATAAGTTTCCCCCAAAAAAAAAATTAACTTTAAAGTGTTATTAATCTCCCTCCTAATGTTAAAACATAATGTTTCCCCCCACTAAGTCACTTAACATCCATGATAACACAAGAATATAACAAATAGGAAAGGTGGAATACTCAATAGCCTCTAAAGTATTTAGCCCCTTGAGTATGACCAAGGCTAAAACTAACGAAAAACCTCGTAGGAAAACAACTTGGAATTGGTAGCATTACATAAATACTCTCATATCTAAAAAAGTTTATTAGTTTGGGAGTTGTCTCTACTAGGGTTTCTTCCTTGCAAACTTGTTATTCCATTGGATTTTTAGGCTCTCTCGAATATTAATACCATTGTTTTAACTAAGGTTTCTCACCCGTTGGCCGCCCCTATATAATGACCATTGTTTTTACCTATTCTTGAGTTTAATGCTTCCTATCAATGGTTAGAATAATTTTGTCTCATTAGGTATTTTTTCGGTCGCATCCCCTCTAAAAGCATGCTCAAATCCTTGGTTAATACGGTCCGGACTCCTCATGGGGTCTGGATTGATAACATCCAAAATATGACTAAAGGATTCTTCCTTTCTTTCTTTTATGATATAGCCGATTTCCCCAACATTTTGGTCTAATACACCACTTGGTATGTTCGCAACTATTTTTTGGACCTATATGTATGGATCAAAGACTTTGTGGTTGCTGAGTATGTTGCACTTAAATTACACATAATGGTACTGTTGTCGCCAAATCACTGCACCCTCCAAATGGCCAGGATGTGAATAGGACATTCGGTGTGATTAGGACACATGGGATCACCTCTCAAGCTGTGGGACTTGGGCTTGAGGTGAACCTCCGGAGAAGGCCGGCTTCCTCTTCCTAAACTAAGTGTTGTACTACTCCTAGTGTAACAAAAAATGATTATCTAATCTTACGCTAACATTTTCATGGGGTTTTAGGGAAAGATATTTACTGAAATGAAACTATACTAGGGATGGTGATGCACCAAATAAAGGGTGTCTTCAGACTCAGGAAGGGTTAATTTGAAGAGGGTGTGTGCACCACAGGTCAACTTCACCTACTGCAACTTAGAGAGGGTACAGGATACCACAAACTAAGAGACACGCGTTCCCTTTGTTAAACTTTATCAGACCGAGAAATATACCAGTTTCCCAGTGAAGAAGGATGAACTCAAGAAGGGTGAATAGACACCACAACTCAACTGCATGCAATACTTCAATACTCGATAAGAACAGAACTCTAAGAACCTGTAATAGAACTTAAACTTGCACAGTGTACCTGTAAGTACGAGAAAGGCACAAAGAAGCACAGAAGGATGAAAGGACCGAGATTAGTCACAAAACACACACTTTTATTGCTTCAATAACATGGACAATGCATCATACATTCAGAAGAGGCAATAGTTGCCATTACAGTCTTGAAGAGGAGGCTTGAAAGTTCTCTCAACACACAAGAACAACTTGCAGAAGAGAGAGGATTATTGAAAAGTATACACTCGCCTGAGATATCTAACTGTCCAACTTGTCTGCACTGTTGAAACCCTTTGAAATGAGCTTCCAACTTACATTTATAGAAGAATATGTGAGAAAGAAGAGGAAAGGTCATAATTACATTCCTAAATTGAAGGCCCATGATGTATTTATTGTAGTTAGTTGAACCACCTGAGAAGGTTCCATCATGGGTCATTAATTGCCTGATGACCTAGTCTTCTCAATTAATTAAAAGAATATTTAAATAAAATATTTAAATAATAATAATAAATATTATTATTAAAATATTTAAATAAAAATATTAATTTAATTAACATAATGTTGGGACCCCCCGTTGACCCGTTTGACTTGAAGAGGAGGGGGGTCCATGTGGATAGAGTCTGCACAAATCTTAACTCGGTGAGCTTCGAATCCTCTAACTCGATGTTGCAATCGATTTTGAACCCCACACCAACTCTTTCCTCGTCTTGGCAATCGGGCTCTTTTGCATTGAGTCCTTTGAATAGTGAGCTATCAAACTCGTTTCTTATCATTTTCCTCTGTTAACTCGAAGCCATTTATGCATTCCAAGTTCAAACTTCATGAAACATCACCATGAGCTCCTTGCGAAGTCACTGAGCTCTTCATTCAGCAAACGATCTTACCTTTCCTGGGCTCAAACTCACTTGAATGTCGAGCTTAACCCAACATTTCTAAAAAGAATGGTTTTACCACAATGCTCATGGTTCTTCCTTATCATATAACACTTGAAGTAAGAATGTTTTAGCTTGGCCATAATAAGCTCAATTGTACCTTCCAAACGATGAGAAAATTCCATTACCAATAAAGACCTAATGCTACCATGATGATGACCCAGGCTCATGCCCATAACATGTCGATAAACACCCTTACGACTGAGTTTTTGGCCAAAAAGCCCTTCGGTATTCTGGTAGTGCACTCGAAAATCTCGGCTCTAATCAACAATTATGCCTCTATTGGGATCTTAGTATGGCATAGGTAGCTGTGAGCTAAACCATATACTCATTTTTCTAGAAACTAAAAAGATCCTTTATGTTACAATTTGCAACACATACAATAAGAACTTAAAAAAATACGTTGAACAACTAGGGCAACCAAAAGGACCTTGGAAAAATGTATAGGTAACAACCATATGAATTCTTCCTTAGTCGTGGATAAAAGCTAATAGAAATAAGCTAGCTAAAATTAGCTTGGAACTATAGTATAATCGTTTATTGTTAAAAACAAGTTTCTTTGAACCTGGTAAAAGAATATTTTTATTGTCTGATTGGACGTACATAATGGAAGGGTATAAATATTGCTTCTGCCCTCAGAGTTTCTCAAAGAGACCCTTTATGAGTAACAAGGATGTAGCATGCAAAATGGCTGACCAGGTATTTCAGAGTTGACCTTCACATTCAATTCGTTTCTAGGAGAAAACATGTTGAGCAATATGAATCGTTTCTTTCTGCATGGTAATAAACTTCCATCTCTTGACTCAGGAAAATTTTATGAAGCCTTGAATAGTGTGACTCCAATCCATCGTATACGACAGTGAATATTTATTTCCTAGCTGTCTGCTTGAAGCGCTAAAAATGACTTCTACTATACTTCAACATCCCTGTGCCTGTGTGTGGGATTTTGCCACGACCACCGAATGCTTAGAACTGTACAGAGGATGAGGAGAAGGTTGTGGATTTTTCAGCATTGCTTTCCCATCAAACTCTTCGCACATGAGCCATGACTAAGCCATTAACGCATCGCCTTGGTTGGGTATGCCTATAGCCTCCGCTGAAATTGGTATCATGTCATGTTTTTTAACCCATGACCCACTCCAATTCACAACTGTCCTATTAATCCTCTCGGTGACTTGCATAAAGACTCGGATCCTATTTAAATGGCCCATGCGGAAGTATCATGTTGGATAGCCATCGTAATTTTTCCACTCTTGGCAGTTTGATCCGATTTCTTCCCTACGTGGAGTGAACAGCATGGTGTACCAACCCAAAATTTCCACTTGGCGGTGCTTGCCTAAATCTCCCCCACATGGAATTTCTTCCTTGGCTTGCCGTCCACGAAAACCCACTTGGCATTGCTCTCCTTATTTTCCACATCCGGGATTGGAGTGCGGGGTTTCGTTATCATTTGGCCATATCTCATTTTGGACAGATGGCCACCGAATTCCACCTTTTCGCTCTGCGTGAGGAGACATCATTTTCTCGGTGCAAACATTTCAACTGTAGCTTGTAAGGTGTGATAATTCCAACATAATCCTTTATCCTCGCCAACTTAGTGACTCGTTGAAGATGCTCATATAATTGCAAAGCAAATTATGCTCCATGAATATTCTGATATGAAACAGTTCCACCTCTATGAGATCCGCTTCCATGAGTTGCATCGTAAAATAAGTAAGGTGTCGATAAAGAATATTTGTAATAAATTTCATCAAGTCTCTCGGTAACACTCTTACTGTCACTTAATCAATTTTCATAAAAATATCTTGAAGGAAAATCCCGAATTTGAGAATGAATTCGATGCTGATTAGATAACATAGTTGGATGACTTACTTGCTCGAAAAGGCTTCTACTATACTACAACATGCCTGTGCATTGAATGCTCGGCCGCTTTGAGCGTAGAACTGAAATTCTCCTAGGAAAGTGCCATGAGGAAGTAATTGGCTATACGCAGCAGCTACAGGGTAGAGAAGTAAACTTATCTCAGAAAATGAGTGGCTTCCAGAGAGAGTTGATTGCGACAACTGCAGCAGGGTGATCCCAAGGAACCGTTGGTGTTGATCCTGATGTTCTGGTTGCATGCGACCACAGTCGTGATCAGTTGTTGTAAAATCTTGTCGTTGTAGTAGAAGAACGAGATAAAGTTTTAGTTGAGTTGTCTCGCCTTTTCATTTTGGAAACTCTCTTCCATGGAAACAGCTCAACCAAATCTTGAGGTAGCTATTGTCTCCGTCGAGTCATTAAAACTGAATTCATATTCCAACAAGGAAGCATCAATCTCTCCATGTTGAATTAAACCGAGTCAAGCTCATCATTTCTCTGCCTCAATGAGCCAACCATCGAAACATCCTCCACTCCTATCGAGACTCTTTTATGACAAGCCAAAGTTGGACAACCGAACTTACATTTCCTACTCATGAACTCGTCTAAGGCTTGTGATCTAAGTTATGACCGAGTTAGGAGAAGGCACAAACTCCTCTGATGACTCGTCTCTTTATTCCCGATTTGACACTGTTTTAGCTCGACCGAGTGAGATAAGCTTATTGAAATCCTCGATGGCTCGCATTCTTGGAAAAAATGAGTGATCTCACCTGATGACCAGAAGTGGGTCCCTGGGACCAATGTCGTGATTTGATAGTAACAAGGCCCTGTTTTCCAATTTTTCCATGTGTGTAAAATTGGATAACAGGTACAATCTCCTAGCCTACCTTTTCCTTATGTTCATGTTGTGCATTAGATTGCTTCTTCCATTGCGAGGGTGGTATTCCTCGAACTAGAGCAGTTTTACCATACTCGTCCACATATGCATATCTGTATTGAGGTACATATTTCTCAAGACCTGAAATATTTCTTGGTAATCTAGATGGGAGACATGCGTTACTCCCATCGTATTCTATATATCAACTTTCCTAACACTTTCTTCTGCTACTAGGCCTCTGATCATAAGATCAAGGACTATCCTCTTTATGTTCCTCACAATTTCTTAGTTGCTTAAGAAGCTTCTAAATCAACCAAACACCTGCAGGAGCAAGGTTAGATAGTAGTGGGGGGCTAGAAAAATAGGAATAAAAATCAGCAATCCAATGCCTCTAGTTCAAATGGTTAGCATGAACCAATTTTAAAGAACAACCCCATAGATCATAAGCTAAGGAGCCAAATGTTACTCCTAAAGAACCAAATCATGCTACCAACTCATCTTTCAAGTTACCAAAATAATCCAGCACGCCTAAGGTGGCCTCGATTCTCATTGACCAAATAAATTATTTTTATAATGTCAAAATGTCGTAACCTTCATCGTTGCTTTTAACAAACATCTCACATGGGCCAAGGAAAAGGTCCCAAAGTCCTTTTTACATCTCTCAAGATCATAACCCGATGTGCAGTTTGGACTCAATAGAAGAGGAATATAATATCACATTTGACAAGCAAAAGAGAAATCTTCAGGATTTTTTGTAGCATAGCGCTACTCAATTCCTATAAAAATGGTTCGACGCCCTTGATGGTAAGGATGCTAATGGCATGGATGTTTACTAATGTCTCTTGTGAATTTTTTATCTTGGAATGTTTAGGGTCTAACAGACTCCTAGCACTAGTATGTTGTTCATGAAACTCCACAAATATTTACCAATTTATTTATTTTTCTTTTTGCAAGAGGTGAAAATTATAGGTTTTCAGTTACATGTCCTTTGTAAATCCATCTAGCCTAACATCTTGGCCTTCTGCAGTAATCATGAAGCAGGGCATTGGTGTTTAATTTCTGGTTTAGCTCCCAAATTTCATCTCTTGTTGATTAACCATGGCATTGACCCCAAAAATGGTGCCATATATGTCTTATTTAATGTTGACGGCCTCCCTTTTGGCCTCATTAATAGATATGCCTCGAAAAATGTGACCAAACGGTCTTATCTTTAGCAATGAATAACTTGAACAATTTTGATGCTTATTGGGTCATAAGTTACAATTTTAATATGGTTGAGTCACCCACTCATAAATGCAGCCACATGCTGATGATATTGATATCTAGTGAAAGGGAGGTGTGTTTTTTAATATGGAATATGGTTGGGTTTTATGACCCTAATTCTTCTCACTCTCCCACTTTTGAAGCTTGGCTCACCTTGTCCAACCTTTGAGGAGGTTCAGATCGTGTTCTCAAATGGATGGATAGATCCATGCTGTCATCTAAAGAATGTTTTATTTTGATAGCATTTATTTTATACAAGTTGAGGTCATGCCTAATTTTTTACTATCTTATCATTCCCCTATACCATTTCGTATCACTTGGAATGATAAGTGTTCTTATTTATCATAAAGCCCAATTCTTTCTTAATAATTTCTTGATGTAGCATGGTCCCACACTCAATCATATCAATCGTGTGTGGATCTTAGCTCTACGAATAAGTCATTTTCAGAACTTTAATCCACCTATGCATGTCAGGTGGACTCAATGGTGGGAGAACATTATAAATCAAACTACTAGATTCCTTATAATCTACGACATACATTTGGCCAAAATGAAATGTCTCTCATTCTCCATTAACATCTCCACTCTTAGCTGAGTGGTGGTGGTGCTTCATGGAAACCCCTTCTCTAAAACTATACAACTTCAAGTTATAACACTTTGCTATCAATTTCAAATTGTTGATAATTACAACACTTCAGGAGCTCAAATATGTTGCCGTATGCATTGGCTTAAAATTGGTGACCGAGTCTCGAAAGAATTATTTCTTTTTCTCAAAGCCAAAAATCCTTCTCAAAAAATTTGGAAAATATTTTATGGCGGAGCTCGGGTCACTGACCCTTAACCCATGCTTTAAGTATTTTTGTGACATTATAAGCTAGTCTTTAAGGCTTAGTAAACCTCTGTTGATAGACAAGAAACCCTTGAAAAATGTTTAATTGTTTATTTGTGGAAGCTTTCACAAGCTGAAAAGGTGGTGTGCAACTGATTGATCCATGTATATGACCTCCATGATGCATTCATGTAAATGGATAATGATAAGGCCTTGAGATACACTGGTTTCCCCTGTCAATTCTATAAATATTTATGAGGTTCACTTGGGCAAGACCTTATTCAAGTCTATCTCGAGGGGTTTCAGAACCAATCATTGTAGCCATGTGTCAACAAAGGGAATATTAACTTCATCTCATAACCGAGGCATCCAAATAAAATTACCTATTTGTGGCCTATCCTTTGTTAAATGTCTCCAAAAAATCACCAAAGTTGTGGTTATGCGACTTCATAATATTCTCCCCACCTTAATTAAACTAGAACAAATTAGGTTCATTCAAGGGCGCTACATCTTTGACAACATCATTTTGGTATGGAAAGGCATGAAATGGACTCACAGATCCAATCAATCTGCTATGTTCATTAAAATTGATTTTAAGAAAGCTTATGATCGGATTGAGTTTGTTTATCCTTGTCATGCTTTAATACCTTGGTTTTGACCCCATTTTTATCCAGTTAGTTAGAATGTTATTTGCTAATGCCTCTACCCAAAGCACTATTAATGGTTTCGTCTTTGAATCCTTCAAAATGTTTTGTTTCATTTGAAAATGGTTCCCGTTAGAGCCTACGCTCTACTTGCTTGTTGTTGAAGGTTTTGGGTCTTTTCTAGCCTGCGCCAAAACCCAAGGAATCATTATGGGAATATCACAGCATTCTAAAAAAAATTCTCAATTGCTTAGTGGTTACTTTGCAGATGATTCCTTTCTCACAATCATTGAGGAAGAATCCAATATCCACAATACCATGACCTACATTTATATTTTTTTTAGTGTTTGGTTCTTCCATTAGATGCTAGAAAACTCTGTGCTACTAGTAATTCTTCCTCTCAGTGCCCACATGGCTAGCCTCTTTTGAGTTGAAGATTCTTGCACATGGTGAAATGTTTAAATTTATTGGCATCCCTTTGTCCTTTAAAGCTTCATTGGATGACAAAAATAATTGGATTATTGGATTACCAGACATTTTTCCTTGGCAGGAATATTCCAAATTTATTCCAAAGTACTTATGGTCACGCATGTTTACAACTATTCATGTTGGGTTCCTTCTAGAGCCTCTATTTAGAAGCTAGCAAAAATTGTCAAAGGATTTCTTTGGCCTAACACGTCCACTGGAAAAGGTTTTCATCGAGTGGCTTCGGAGACATGTTTCCTTCCCCACAATTATGGGGGTTTAGGAATTATTCACATACAACGCCAAGGGTAGGCACTCTGTGTAAAATGGATTGTTAGATGCATCACAGGACAAGAAGCGTGGACAGTGCTTCTGGACCCAAGAAGCGTGGAAAGTGCTTATGGGCCATGACATCGAAGAAGGTTCACCTTATAGCTGCCTTGTATGAAAAGGTTAAGGGTTTTTTCTCCAGTGCCTATTAAAGTGGTTAGCACTTTTGTGCTAAAAATCATTTGAAAATAATGGGAATGCATCAGAACTTGGCTTCAATGGAAAGGCGATGGTTTTTGTAATGGAATCTCCATTAACAATCATTATCTCTAGTGGTCTCCGAAATTCCAAACTCAAGATAAGTGTTTGAAAGATATCCTAGGGATTCTTGCATCAAATGTTTTAAGCATGGAATTTAAAAAATCTACAACTTAGTCTATAAAAAATTTCAATCCTAGTATCAGTGGCTGAGCTTAAAGACTAGTTTTGGCTAGCTAACTAGGATCAAGCTAGTATTAATGAAGTGATAAATTTGGTCCCTGATCATATGTTATACAAATTGGTGTGTACCTCTTGCCCCTGGTGGATGGAATTGAAATGGTATGTTGATACCCCAAATTGTAATTTTTCTACCAGTAAAGTATACTACTTACTTTTTCCTCATCTTCCCATGGTTGAAAAACTCAACAGTTGATGGGCGATTCATTCCACTTCGTCTTCCTGGAATAAATGATTTGACACTGTCCGATCTATCGGTGTGGAGCCTAAAATTTCCCAATTTCTCTGGCATGTTTTGCATTAAGGTCTTACCATGCGGTCTAAACTTATTAAAATTGAGATCTTGGCTCCCAAGTTCTCATTCTACGACCACTTGGAAACTTTAATGTATCCCTTCTAGTTTTTTTCTGAAAGCACATCTTGTTTAGAATTGGATACATTCATTTTTATCTCCTCTCAGACTGCAATGCTTTACTTGATAGCATATCCTTTTAGGAGATAACCAGTAACTTCTATCTATGCTCACCCAGATTAGGCATGTTTTAAGAGGGGAAATTCTATTTTTGATATGGAAAGAAAGAAATGGTTTTTCCTTTATGGATTCTGAAGTTCATCAAAAAAATTTAGTGTATAACAAATATATGGTTATCTCCAATGTACTACTGTAGATTCAAGTTCACGCTAACAAATTTTCTTTCGAGGTGGAAAATATTCATAATCAGTTATGAAATTGGGGTGATTCCTTGTGTAACATCACCCAAGAGCCAATCTTCCCATCTCGTTACTCCTCTTTGCATCTCAACGTTGTTCTTTCATCTTGTATTAGCACTCTCCCCGCCCTCAACAATGGAGGATTCATTCACCACCATCTTGTTAGGAAGGTTGTGGTCTCTCCTACTGGCCAACATGGTTGGGAAATTTTAGATGCTAGAAAGGAATTCCCATGTTCGGGCTAGTTAGACAATCATGATTCTCCTACTTAAGGAATGTTTGTTCTTGTTTCTTAATTTTGTGCTCTTATGGTTTCCTAGGCACTACCTAGTTTGTTTGGTGTTCTCCTAGGCTCGTCCTAGTTTGTTTGTGGTTTTGGGGCGTGTTCTCATACTACCTTCTTTTTTTTCTAAAATATAACTTGTATTTTATTTCATTAATATAATATAAGATGTATTTTCCTCAAAAAAAATATTCACATATCATATGCTTGTTTCACAATGTAGATAGTTTCAACCTAAAAAATATCTACAATCTATGGTCCACTTTATAGTTTTGAGCTTGTTTGAAATACTCACATCAATGTAATTTGTATTTTACAGGGCCAAAGTAAATAAATAGAAATTCCATAAATTCCAATATTTAGGACCTAATTAGAATCTCTACTTCTAGTCAAACATTTTGGCCCCCATTTCCAGCTTGCATGATGTTTAATTTGTCAAAAATGCGAAGATATGAATAGAAATTCAAAAAAAAACATGTTATAGTTAAAACCCGACATGTCTTACGCCTAATATATCAATTAGATTTTTCATACCCCAATAAAATCTATTATATGCACGCCAATGTAGAATACGAGGTGTGTGAACAACCATAAATAATTGAATCCCTCAAACAAATAGTCATATCAATGAAAGGTAGATTCTATTTGTCAATCAAGCTTACATTTTTTAATTTTATGGCAAGAAATTTTTTTATTGGAGGGCATTTAATTTGATAAGTTAGATGTAGACATGAATGGAAAGTTAGAAATTAGAAGGTGGGAATTAAATAAATGAATGCCCAACAACTATTTCACAGAGTATATTGCTCCCACTAAAATGATATATGTTATTTTTTATCCACTTAATTGCCTCAAAATCATGCGCATTATTCACGTGAGTGAAATGTGAGCTTAAAGGGTCCAAAATAAAAATCGATGAGCTTTTAATAAGGTCTAAGTTTTAAATTTATCTCCACATGCAAGATAGAAACAAACCCAAGGCACACCTGCAAAATGTCAACCACCATCGGTTTTGTTACCTATAACCCATGTTTTTTCCATTGACATGGTCATTGAGAGAGAGGTTATGAAGAATTAAATGTTATTGAAAAGGAAAGCCAATCCAATTATGTAAATTCCTTCAGCGTAAATATTGATATTTCTAAAACATTATAATATAAAAAATGTATCTTTGATATGATATTGTTAGTATGTTACTACAATACAAAGTACATGCATTTTAATTTAATTTGCCTGAGAAATAATATTTTTTTATCTTTTTTGTCCTTGTATTTTAAGGAAAAAAAACACCAATGATCTATTAAATGAAAGTTGACATTGGCCGCATGGATTCCAAGAGGGTGGCAAGCTCTTTTCCTAACATAGTTTACATGTCCCATTGCGGACCTTGCCAACCTCTATCTTTTTCTCTAAATTTCCGCAACATGAAATTTCACCATGGTGCAATATAAATATGGTAAGGTTAAAGTGTATAGCCATGGGAATTGGAAATGGAAAGTGGGGAATTTTTTACAAAAGTTGTTATCCTCTTGTTCCTTATGAGAGAGTATTTTCCTGTAATTTAATTTGTGTATAGATGAAATAAACAAACTAAAAAAGTAAATATTGATGCAGTTTTACTTAATGGGTTTCATACGAGCCAAACAAAAAGTGATCATGATCACAAGCCAACCAAAATTAGATCCCAATCGGAGGAAGAGGAATTGAAAGGAATTTTTTGGGAGGTATATGGAGTTGTTTTGTGATGCCTTGAGGGAGGCATAAGAGACTTGAGGGAGATATAAGAGACTTATGTGTGTGTGATTAGTGCACTTGGAGGTTTCTTTATTTGTGATGCTTTGGGAAGCACATGTAGTTTTCGGTGATGCTTTGGGAGGTATATGGAATTTTTTTGTGATGTTTTGGAAGGTATTTGGTGTTGGTTTTATGATTTATTTGTACTCCTGTGCGTCGGGTTGTGTTTTATGATGTTGAGGATTCATGCTCCTCATCTTTCACATGATTTTGTTTCCATCTTGAAACTATGTAGCTATAGTTATTGTCCCAAGTTGTGTGAAACCTTTGTATGTGTATTGTTGGAAATTTTGTATTGTTATAGTATGCTTATGTTATGAGTACTATTGTGTCAGGCATGTGTGTGTGACATCTACTATGTTATGTGGACCGTGTATGTTCCTTTCAATGGTTTGGTTGAGATTTTTTGATGTGATACAATTGTGTGGGTATATAGCAATATTTCTTGAGGACCCATAGTGATGTGTTTGGGGCATGTGTAGTATTGTGATGACATTTTTTGTTGGGCACCCAAAAAACTAAACAAACTAAAATCTAAAATAACGAAATATTAAGAGCTTGAGATTGATACATATTCTTAAGGGAAAAGAGTAAATAGGTAATAATATAAACTGGAACTACCAATATTCACAGAACATTAAGAAATAGTCAAACCTTTCCTTCTTCCTTGTGGTCACCCTTTGGCAACAAGTATCATTTCACTGATGACATGAGCCGTTGATTTTTTCCTCCTTGCTCATGAGTACCCTCTTTTAACCTTGACATTATGTCGCATCGAGGATGATGCTCTTATAAGGGGACGGAGATGTGGTTCCCTATATGGAAAAACATATAAATTATTATTTAACTGAATGAAATTATTAAAAAAAGGGTGGGAAATGAGTGTGTTTGACTGGGAGTGGGTGAAAGCAATTATAGAACGCATGTGGAATCACATGTTCTCCCTGATAGGGGAATGGGTGCCTCAAAAAATTTTAGACCTGTCACTTTCATTGCATAATTATTCAACCACTTTATTGTGATCCCTAGGGCAGTAAGCACGTCGAAACCTAGTTAACATTATAATTTATCAATGACTAGATAGTTGGAGGCTTTTAACATGTACAAGATAATTTAGGGACTTTGCTAAAGGAATATATCACATTGAAGATCCGCAATGCCATAAGGGAAGGATATAGCCCTATATTTTTCTTCTCACTCTGTAATATGATACACAAACATTGCTCTCTAAATGCTTCACTAGGAGAGAAGTAATTTTGACTTCTTCTGTACTAGTGTGCGAGTGGGAAAAGATTCTATGTGGTTTGATACTTATTACGTATGAAGGTGGTTGGAGTAGACTTTGCAAAGAATGGAATTTTATAGGTTAATTTATCTAGGCATCCCAATAGAAATATATGCCTTGCATAACAGTTTATTACAAATTTCTTATCAAAATGTCAATTTTCTCACTTTTACAATGCTTAACCAGACAAAGTTATTTTTCACTGTGTTGTTCATGTACTTGATTTTAGGGCAGAAGTAGACCCTTCAAAAAATTGGATCCCTAGTGTTATTGATAATTGTTGCATTGCTTCTTAGGATTGGGCAATGCTCTACCTTTGGTGGTCAGCATCATAGTGATATACCAGAGATATCTGTATCAAGCTAAAGCAAAGACAAGTGGAGGTAATTGCCTTAAGTTTCTTATAAAGGATAGAAATATCTGGGTCTTTATTTCTTTCTATGGTTAAAATTGAGCATGGATAGTGGAAAAAATACCATACCTAACCTAAAAAGATAAATTCTTTTCATCTGGACATACAAGGTTATGTAATACATTTTTCTGTTGTGGGAGGAATTGTTGAATTTTACTGTAAAATAGATAATCTCATAACAAACTCTCAGATGCAGAAAGAACATTAACATATTCATTATTCAAAGTCAAACTACAAAAACATTTGAAAATTATTAGGAAAACCATTGGAGAGGAAATTTGTTAGATGTTGTTGTTGCTCATGATTTGCAAAAGTAGTATGTCAAAAAAAATTAGAAGCTTTCAACTGGGACATGACTTGTTTGAAAAGATAACCAAAATATTTTGGTGGCTCTGTTAGTCACTCGGGAAGTGTAAACAAATAAATCAAACCGTTGCAAGGCACACTCAGGTCAAAGCTTGGGATACACCCATATGGCTACAAGCAAGTGTAATTGATGGGTGCAATGTCAAACTCCCCAGCTTCCACCTCTCCAGTTCTATTTTTAGGCATGGTTCATCTCTCCCTATCTCTAATAAATTTTGTTCTTTAGTTGTTCATTTACAGTGAAATAAATTTTTAAAATGTAGCATTATCATAGAATTAATAGTTTTAAATAAACTTGTTTTCAAAACAAAATACCTCATACTGTAGCTTGTTTAATTAAAATATTCCTTGGTAGACAAGCATAAACTCAAACCCTCATTTTGAGACGATGTAAAAAACTTCCTGATAAAACCAAATTGCTACAGTACCCTTTTTTATTGACAAGTTGAAGTTGAGCACCCTATAAATATGTCGACCACTCTCTTGTGAAAATAAATAAATCATGATTTTCGAAGACTTACAAAATAACCTTCCTAACACCAGAATGGAGATGTTAAGTTTCCTAAGTGTACCTTGTCATGTGAGGAGTCACTTCTATCCTTGAATCTACCTTGAGTGACCATTTGTAATCTTTTTGATGCTCTTCAAGGAGCCTTGTTACATTATTTTGTAGCTATAGGATGATGCTAAATTTCAAAAGTTGGGTTTTGTATTGGCTCACCGTTTGAATTGTGAGAAATGAAATGCCTATCTGCCTTTGCAAATCTCTAGTATTTTTCCTAGATAATTACCTGGAACCTTCAGTTTTTGGAAAAACACTCTTCTTTATAGTTTGGAAATGAAAATTTGTAGGCATCTGGTCATAGTTTGACTGGATCAAAATGGACCAATTATAACAGGTGGCTCCAAAAATCTTATCATCATTTGAGAACTGCTTTCTAGTTCTCTATCCCATCGACTCTAGTGAATTATACATATACAGGGGAACTTGTAGGAAGTTTATCATTTCTCGTCCATCCATTGAATATCAATTTTTGACATGGTTTTCTAATCCCTTGAGATGACTTTTAATCATTTATAACTATGTCAATTATGACCGATGGCCTTAGAAAACTAGCCGCCAATCGTAAACCATTCGCTAGTTCAAAATCTCATCAATTCCTGTGTATTCTTGGTGTAAATAAGGACACGTAGAAGCTTTAATGTGTCATTTTGTTTCAGATTTATGTATATTTAATAAAAAATAAAAAAATAAAAGGGGGTTGGATACATATGTTAAATGAATTTGAATTTAAGATCTTGTAGTGCATTTCTAGTGTGCATTACATGATTTAATAATTGGTGTTTTGTTTCTTACCTTGAAAATGTAATAAAGGAATCTAACCACAACAATCAACCCTCGCAAAAGATTTGCGTAATACTTGTCTTCATTTGTGATCCTTATTAGCGTAGAAGAAATTAAAACCATAGAATGAAATAATTATTTTTTGCTTGATGGAACATCCTAGTTTAGGTAAATAAGACCTCTAGTTTGTGTTATTGTCATGGTCGGTATGGTCAACATCGTCATCATGATCCCGATGGTTAGGAACGACCTGGAAAAACTTTATCTAGAGTAAGTAGAACTAACACCTCCCTAGTTTCATAGTCGTCTACCAAGTCTTATGAAGTTAGATATAGGAATTTTCTTAATCATTGAATGAAATCCTTGTGGGATCCAGACATCACAAATGGACCTAGTGAATAGTTATAATTTGAGTTAAACTCTTGTTAATGATCTCTTTATTTCATCACAACTAAATGTGTTAGTTTAGCTTGTGACAATATAGCACGTTGATCTTTTACAGAGGGTTTATTGGGTAAATATGTTTTCACACCTTAATATGATCCACAGTAGGGCATAGAATCCTAAGTGAAAATTGGAACTAAACTAAACCTTAGTTGTTTAGGAGGTTAACTTGTGGGTAGAATATGGTAAGAAACTCCTTTTTAATGAAATTGATTTGAAATTCGTTGACCTTAGAGAACCTGGGAAACTAGATTCTTGGTCCCATAATCCCTTGTTATGTCATTTTATTGCATTAAGAATAAATGAAAATTCACATGCGGAATCCTGAAAAGCAGAAACCTAGGATCTTATCTTAAACAAAAATCACTTGTGGTTCATGTGTAGTTTATAATAATTCTAATCATGCACTTCTTCAAGATGTTAAACAGGTACTTTTATAACTCTTTTGTTATAAAGTGATGCTTATATTGAGACCTTAAAGTGATGTAAGAGTAAAGTATACAAGAGTGAAACAAGATTCTAGGTTAGGAATAATGTCACTCTTGGAGTCCTTATAACTCAAATAAAAAATTCATGTGTTACAAAGAATATAAATTTCCCTTGGTGAGATCAAACTTTGAGAAAACAAAAGATATATAAAAATCTAAATATAATTTCTTGATGTGGAAATGTTGAAAGGATTCAACATGTTTTTGAACTATTTTAATTATGGTAGGGAAATACAGATACCATGATGGAAGAATGTTTTTGGGAAAAATGTATCTTAAATCTAACCCCTCCTTAAATCCTAGATTTATTTCTTGACATCACGTCAGATTCACTTGTGTAGCAAGGTTAAAATTTAAACATTGAATAAATGTTTGAGAAACATAAGCTTAACATAAGAACGAGTGAATTAGGAACTTTGTATGTAATTTGAAATATTCCAATTAATTATGTAAGTTATGGCGATTGTTGTAAGGGATAAAGAGATAATCTAAATGGTCGAACTGTGAGTTGAATGTGAAATTAATTTAAGAATCTATAGGTGGAAAAATGAAAAAATTATCCTCACACAATAAAGTTCTTGGAATTTTAACCGTAACTAAGATGTATTCATGGGAGTGATGTGTTGTGGGTTTGCCAATCCTTGAGTCCCTTTCTTCCGGGTGGGTCATTGTTGGCATCTTTTAGTTAGGGAAAGTGTGGCATTGACATGTATATGGTGTTTTCATGTTTAAATGTTATTCGATGACTTATGTAAGTGTCTTATGTGTTTTTGAGTTTATATTTTTGGAACCCTAGTTACATTATGTAGTGAGCAATGAAAGTATAAAAAAATTAATTCGGTACTTTTACTATTGTATTTGTGTGTGTAAGATGTGGGCATTACAAGTGAAATGTGAGCTTAAATAGTCCAAAATAAAAATAGGTGAGCATTCAATAAGTTCTAAGTTTTAAATTTTCCTCCACATACAAGATAGAAATGGACCCAAGGAAAACCTATAAAATTTCAACCACCACCACTTTTGTTACCTATACACCATGGTTTTTCCATTGACATGGTCATTGATAGAGAGGTTAGGCACAATTAAATTTTGTTGAAAAGGCAAGAAAATTCAAGTATGTAAATGCCTTCAGTGTAAATATTGATATTTCTAAAACATTATCAAATCACAAATGTCTTTTTGTTATGATATTGTTAGTATGTTACTACGCTACAAAGTACATGCATTTTAATTTGATTTGACCGAGAAATAAATTTTTTTATCTTTTTTTGTCCTTGTCTTTTAAGGAAAAACAACACCAATAATCTATTAAAGTAAAGTTGACATTGGTTGCATGGAGTTGAAGAGGGAGGAAAGATCTTTTCCTAACTTATTTTACTTGTCCCATTGAGGGCCTTGCCAACTACTAGCTTTTTCTATAAATTTCCACAACATGACATTTCACCATGGCACATTATAAATAAGGTAAGGTCCAAGTGTACAACCATGGGCATTGGAAATGGAAAGTGGGGAATTTTTTACTAAAAATTTCTCCTCTTGTTCCTTATGAGAGAGTATTTTCCTATAATTTAATTTGTGTATTTCCAAACTGGAAGAAATAAAAAAGTAAATATGGATGAAATTTTAGTTAATGGGTTTCATACGAGCCAAGGAAATAATGAACTGGCCACGAGCTAACCAGAAGTAGATCCCAATCAGAAAAAGAGGAATTGAAAGGATGAATAATAGAGAGATTTAATTAATTTGTGTCCAATGTATTTGTTATCACTGAATCACAGCACTCACTGAATCACAACACTCCTATTGTTTAAACAAGTGCATATACTTGAGATCACGGTGTGATTGGATAACATGGGTACTATCTCCAAGTTGTGGGACTTGCTACTTGAGATAGACCTCCAGAGAAAGCTGGTTCTTGCTCCTAAACTACCTGCCACAATCTACTCTAATGCAGGAGAAGATAACTATTCTAATTTAAATTTCTAAGGGTATAGGGAGAGAGAATGCATAAAATGAAAGCCTACACTAAAGTGGTGATACACCAGAAAAGGAGGGTGTGAGAGTAGTCTTCAAATGCATGAAATACAAAAGCAAAGTGCACACTAGAAGAGGTGATGACAGTTCTCCATAATCTAGCAAAACACATTTACAAAAATATTTCGAACATACACAATGATAATGGATCCCTACCTAAACATAATAATAGACACAATATTCTTGTAATCAAGGTTGAAGGGGGAAGAAGAATGCAAGAAAACACAGCAGGGGAAGATGCATCCACAAACTTATATTTTATTGCTTCTTGATACGCACAGTTCAATCAGTTACAAGAAAAGGGCCTTGATCACCATGCAAGGAGTCCACAACAAGGGCCTACAACACATTATCTTCACAAATAAATTTTGGCAGAGCTTTGCTACAAAAAATACCTCCTTTTACAATGAGCCCAACACTCCAATTTATAGAAAAAATGAGAAGAGAAAGAGAAGGGAAAATGGAAATTCTGAAATCTGTCCTTCAACCACCTGTAAGAGGAATTAAATGGAGTAAAATTATTAGATATTAGTTGTGAAATTCTCCCCATACTGCCCCAGGTGCTGCAGTAGAGAAAGAATGATGACCATGCCTATTAATTGCACTCCCAACCATCAAATAAAACACTGTTATGAACCTGGACACGTTTTGTAAACAATCCCCACAAATATCTCATAAAATATTGAATTTATTGATTTATGTTCATCGGCCTCGGAGCCATGATTCCAACGGTACCAATTTTGTGCGATTTTGTTGAGAAATGCAAAAGTTATGGCCTTCTGAGTGAGGGCAGCTGGTTTGGGTCTGGCAGGCGTTTTTTGTAATTTGACGGGAATGAGCATTAACTGAATGGAGCCAAATATGTTTGTTTTATTTAAATATATCTACCCTTATTAAAAATAAGAAATCGTTCTCGTTCCAGAAAGTCCAATTTTGTGAAAATCGGAGCTCGAAGTCAAAAGTTATGGCCGTTTGAAGTTCACTGGTCAAACGTTGACTTTTCTTTTTTGCCTTCGGCCGTTTCAGCTTTTCGCATCCCTTGCATCCCGTGCGTACCTTTGTCCTGGCTGTCTCGGATGAATTCTCCTGCATCGGCCGATTCAGGCTTCCTTGTCTCTGTTTTGCGGCCTTTTCACCTTTTCGTGTCCCGCGTGTACCTTTGTCCCGGCTGTCCCAGAAAAAAATCTCCGAACTACCCACAATAGATCACCTTGCGGGAAATCAGCCGATTCGCGTCCCACGCATACTTTTGTCCCAAATGTCCCAAACCGCATGAAACAAAAGAAAACTTGATGATTTTTATCGCTTTCAGCCGTTTCGGTTTTTCACGTCCCTCGCGTCCCGATGTCCCAACTATCCCGTGGACTGCCCGGGACAAAAATGTTCGACTTAGCTGATTTTCTTTGTATTTCAGCCCCAAGCTTGGTACGACGAACCTCAGTATAATCCGCACCCTTCAAACCCGAAATGCTTTAAAATAGTCCTGCAACCTTATTTTTGCATTTTTTCCATTTTTTCTAACTCGTTGGGATTTTTTTTTTGGATGGGAGAGTTAGAGAGAAGCTAAGGGGACCTGAAAAAACAACACCAATGATCTATTAAAGTAAAGTTGACATTGGTTGCATGGAGTCGAAGAGGGAGGAAAGATCTTTTCCTAACTTATTTTACTTGTCCCATTGAGGGCCTTGCCAACTACTAGCTTTTTCTATAAATTTCCACAACATGACATTTCACCATGGCACATTATAAATAAGGTAAGGTCCAAGTGTACAACCATGGGCATTGGAAATGGAAAGTGGGGAATTTTTTACTAAAAATTTCTCCTCTTGTTCCTTATGAGAGAGTATTTTCCTGTAATTTAATTTGTGTATTTCCAAACTGGAAGAAATAAAAAAGTAAATATGGATGAAATTTTAGTTAATGGGTTTCATACGAGCCAAGGAAATAATGAACTGGCCACGAGCTAACCAGAAGTAGATCCCAATCATAAAAAGAGGAATTGAAAGGATGAATAATAGAGAGATGTAATTAATTTGTGTCCAATGTATTTGTTATCACTAAATCATAGCACTCACTGAATCACAACACTCCTATTGTTTAAACAAGTGCATATACTTGAGATCACGGTGTGATTGGATAACATGGGTACTATCTCCAAGTTGTGGGACTTGCTACTTGAGATAGACCTCCAGAGAAAGCTGGTTCTTGCTCCTAAACTACCTGCCACAATCTACTCTAATGCAGGAGAAGCTAACTATTCTAATTTAAATTTCTAAGGGAATAGGGAAAGAGAATGCATAAAATGAAAGCCTACACTAAAGCGGTGATACACCAGAAAAGGAGGGTGTGAGAGTAGTCTTCAAATGCATGAAATACAGAAGCAAAGTGCAAACTAGAAGAGGTGATGACAGTTCTCCATAATCTAGCAAAACACATTTACAACAATATTTCGAACATACACAATGATAATGGATCCCTACCTAAACATAATAATAGACACAATATTCTTGTAATCAAGGTTGAAGGGGGAAGAAGAATGCAAGAAAACACAGCAGGGGAAGATGCATCCACAAACTTATATTTTATTGCTTCCTGATACGCACAGTTCAATCAGTTATAAGAAAAGGGCCTTGATCACCATGCAAGGAGTCCACAACAAGGGCCTACAACACATTATCTTCACAAATAAATTTTGGTAGAGCTTTGCTACAAAAAATGCCTCCTTTTACAATGAGCCCAACACTCCAATTTATAGAAAAAATGAGAAGAGAAAGAGAAGGGAAAATGGAAATTCTGAAATCTATCCTTCAACCACCTGTAAGAGGAATTAAATGGAGTAAAATGATTATATATTACTTGTGAAATTCTCCCCATACTGCCCCAGGTGCTGCAGTAGAGAAAGAATGATGACCATGCCTATTAATTGCACTCCCAACCATCAAATAAAACACTGTTATGAACCCGGACACGTTTTGTAAAAACTCCCCACAAATATCTCATCAAATATTTAATTTATTGATTTATGTGCATCGGCCTTGGAGCCATGATTCCAACGGTACCAATTTTGTCCGATTTCGTTGAGAAATGCAAAAGTTATGGCCTTCTGAGTGAGGGCAGCTGGTTTGGGTCTGGCAGGCGTTTTTTGTCATTTGACGGGAATGAGCATTAACTGACTGGAGCCAAATATGTTTGTTTTATTTAAATATATCTACACTTATTAAAAATAAGAAATCGTTCTCGTTCCAGAAAGTCCAATTTTGTGAAAATCGGAGCTCGAAGTCAAAAGTTATGGCCGTTTGAAGTTCACAGGTCAAACGTTGACTTTTCTTCTTTGCCTTCGGCCGTTTCAGCTTTTCGCATCCCTCGCGTCCCATGCGTACGTTTGTCCCGGCTGTCTCGGATGAATTCTCCTGCATCAGCCGATTCGGGCTTCCTTGTCTCTATTTTGCGGCCTTTTCGCCTTTTCGCGTCTCGCGTGTACCTTTGTCCCGGCTGTCCCGGACAAAAATCTCCGAACTACCCACAATAGACCACCTTGCGGGAAATCAGCCGATTTGCGTCCCACACATACTTTTGTCCCAAATTTCCCAAACCGCATGAAACAAAATAAAACTTGATGATTTTTATCGCTTTCGGCCGTTTCAGTTTTTCACGTCCCTCGCGTCCGGATGTCCCAACTGTCCCGTGGACCGCCTGGGACAAAAATGTTCGACTTAGCTGATTTTCTTTGTATTTCAGCCCCAAGCTTGGTACGACGAACCTCAGTATGATCCGCACCCTTCAAACCCGAAATGCTTTAAAATAGTCCTGCAACCTTATTTTTGCATTTTTTCCATTTTTTCTAACTCGTTGGGATTTTTTTTTTGGATGGGAGAGTTAGAGAGAAGCTGAGGGGACCCCAAAAAACATGATTTTTTGCCTTGAATCAATCCACTTGCTCGGGATTGAATAATTTGATGCATGTTATCAAAATTACCTTGAGGGGTGAATTTTTGATAACAGTATTCTCTTCCAAGGCTTCTCAACATCTCATGCCTTCCACATATGTTGTTCTTGACTTGCACATTAGTGTTTTGGGTATGCTTTTACCTTCCTAGACAAGTGCTTTGTACTTGAGAAAGTACATTTTCCCTCCTTTACTTCCACAGAGGAGGATTTGTGCTGGTCTCGTCAGCGTGGTGCATTTACCACATATTCATGTGTAACTTCTAAAACAAATGATATGATAATATCTACAGGGTACAAGCTCACACCTGACATCATATTCCTATTTTAGTTCTTTTGAATGGGTCCATATGCAAGCCATTATAGCATAATATCACATGTTTTACATCTTATGCCAACTTCTTACGGTGATTTTTAGTGGGCGATAGTGCGGGAGGGAATATCCCTTATCATGTTGCATTACAATGTGCAGATATGAAAATGAAGTCACTTCAAATCATAGGATCCATTATGCTTCAACCTTTTCTCAGAGGATAAATTCCAATAATAACTAAAACATCTTTATTATCCTCCGGAATTTATTGTGACAGATTGTAATCCATTCAGATTTGGTCTATACCTTTCATTTATATTTTGATTTTCTCAATTTTTTTTAATGGAGATACGTTGATGCCTTACTACACTGAAGCTGTTGGTAGTGGGCAACATTAGAATCAGCTTGCAAGTTTTCAATTATAATGCATGCAAGGTGGAGTTAATGCTGCATGAGGACTGTGTGGTCTTATCTGGCCACCAAGGGGTACTCAATGAGTTGCTCACACTCGGAACATCGAGCCTCAGCTTGTAAAAAAACATAACAATAGTACAACTATGATCATCTCTATCTGAATCATCCCGCCACCACTTCGACAAGGCTAAACACAGTCATAGCTATACTTAGGTTATGTCCATACAACAACCACAAGGAGAGAGAGAAGGGGGCACAGGTCATCATCTACTCAGCCTAAGGTCAGCCCTAGTTACTGGTGCATGATACCCATCCCCTCACTCCAAACATACACTCTTACTGATTTCCCTCAGGGTCGGTTAGCGTAACGTTCACAACATAACATGTCACTACATCACTAACACAATGGTGGTTCACACACATTAATCATAGCACCTTCGCAAGGTACATATACAGGGTATTTCAGATACATTACAGTCACAGTTATAACATATCACATCACCACATGCTACACCCAAAGTGCAATCACTATACGATAGGGATCATATACTCAATATATGTCCCAATTTACAACATTACTCATTACATATCACATGAACTACAATTATGATGAACATAGACTCAACATACAGTCCACTACCATATAACGTGGAAATAAACACATTTCTACACAAATGATAATGACATCATTAAGAAATCCAATCCACTACAATCAACCTAGTCACATAACATATTGGCACACCCACACATCACAATTGCCAAAAGGATCCAACACTCTGAATCAATAATCACATTTCTTCCACACACACAACAAAATACTTTTTCACACTCAAACTCACGTAGAATTCCTGAAAAGGAGAGAGAATACTCTCATCTTAACACATCAACATGCTAACAATTCCACACTAAGTGACATACATAACATGTGCGCAAACAATATCACAGTTACGACATAGTTCACATTACACTTAAATCACATTACTCTTCATATATCGACCACCAACATGCAACTCCAATCTGTCCCAGAGGTTCGAGAGAATGAACCTCCACTCTGATACCAAGTGTAACACCCACTATTTCAGATGCACAAGACCACATAGAAAAATACATGATAATTTTTTTTGACTTGTTTGGAACATAGCACGGCACAACAAGTGGTCACAATGGCTACAACTAGCTCCTTGAAAAACTTGACACAACAATGAGCACAAGGGTAGCAAGGAAACACTCAACACCCATCAAGGATAGTTCACTTTTGTCTTAGACAAGACACTATAAAAATACCAACCCGTAATACCTAGTTATAGTTCAGGACACTCCACGGAAAGATCCTTTAAGGTTAAATATTCACTAAAACAGTCTTTCAAGACCTGAATTTGCGGTCTTGAAGATTCATGTTATGATTCATACAATTCTCCTTATAGGGCTAGATTTATTTTCTTTTATACTAGAGACATAAGGCTTAGATAAAAATTACCGAAAGAGGATCACCTTTACTTTGACAAATGTTTGTTTAATTAGTTATTATATTAATGCTACAAGGGGGTGGGGTGAAACAAATCCCGCAAGGTTATATAAACAACCATAAGGTACAGAATCCTCGTTTTAACCTCTGTTGGGAAAAGGAGACAAGTGAAATCTCCAATTGATGGAGGTACCGGTTTAGGTTCGCAATGAAAAACCCATTTGAGAAAGGATCAAAATTTTATCATTACTTTAAGAATGGTTATTAAGTACTAAGGAAACGGTTAGAGAGAGAATGTCAATTTATTTCATTATGATCTATTTAGTTATTAACTGGCCTTTTAACGAGACTTAAGAGTTCAACTAGATTTGGGTAAAAGCTTCATTTAATAATCTCTTGATTAAGTATGACAAAGGAAACACATGGGGTCCCCAAAGAAGAATATAAGTCTTATAGTATCCTTAATCAAACTCCCCTACTAGCTAAGATATGACTATGTCCCCAAAAGACAACAAGGAAAAATACTTTTAGAAATAATTAACGTTTTACGAAAAAGAGGATAAAGTTTAATCCATAGTTATTGTTAACGAGGGTAGGTTTCTTTACACTGGTAGAAAAAAAAACTCATTTCTTTCCAATTTAAGATTCTTAAATTTATTACCAAGAAACCCAATTTCATTGTTATTTTATTTATTGATTCATCTATGAATTCCAATTATTTTATTTTTGATTAACTTAGAAGAAGGATTGCCACTCACTAAAATATAAAAAGAATTCCACTATTGCCAAGACCATGGGGGGGGGGGGGGTTATTAAACATGAAAATTTTATTAAATGAGAGAAGAAACCACCATTGTTAAATGAGAGGGGTAAACACGGTTATAAAATTTCTATTCAACATGACACACACACCAAAGGTATCACAAGATTCAAAAGAACTTTAGCTCAGAACAAAAAGATAACAATTTGGTCAAGCCATGTTACAAAATTGTTATGACTGAAATAATATCATAAGGAGAGTACACGAACAAGGGGATGATCGAGTTCCTTTCCTCACAAATTACAAGTTTCGCTACAAAAGGACAAGACAACTTTATTTCACAATTATCGATAATCCAAGGCAAGCGGCCTTCTAAACTCCTTTACAACCACCATTACAAGATTCACAACACATTTGACATTTGAACAAGAACTTCATAAATCAACCTGATGAAACCTTCAAAAATCTTTCCTTTATCAACACACATAAGCTAGCTGCACATGTATTAACTTTAGTCAGTTCGCGAGAACTGAGCATGCTAAGACTGCAAATTACAATAGTAAGATAACATTTAACAATATCAAGAAAGGAATGCTCTATTTCAAGAATGGATCAAAGAAAAAACCACTTATAAGCCAGGATTTTATTGAAGCTTGAGAATTCATCCAGAATGATTAAAGGTTTCACTTATGCTTCACTAGATGAGTTTTACGAAAGAAGACAATTTACCTTACAAATGAATAAGAGATAGATTTCATGGTTTATAAACTATTTCCTCCTACTTATTAAATCTTATTATCTTTTAAAATGTTTCCATTGATTTCACCTCATGATCGTTTAAGAATTCACCGAAACAGATAATGTTCATTAGTTTAGCTGGGGATAACAAGGTATATAATTTTACTTGACAAGGGATAATTCCCTCTTTGATCACTTATATAATTGATTTTTATCAAGTAGTCACATCTATATTAATTCACTCATAAAGAACTTTTAAAAGGATTACCCACCCTTCTTAAACTATTTTTAAAAATTAAATTGTTACTATATCGAAGAAGGGTTCACAACACAACATTTTTACCTCATGAGAAAAGCTTACCATTACTCCTTTTTTTTTTAATACTATACATAGTTACATCATTGGTATTCGACATGGTATATGAACCCAAGAGACAAAACAATTCTAGGGAACCATGACTAGGGATCAAAAAGTAACAAAATTGACCAAGTAACACTAAACTATTCTTAGAATTCCTATAATTCATTAAGGTCACTCAACAAAGCAGTAATCCAATTTTCTTATATTTTCCACTAATTAATAGAAATCCTAACAATAACCTTAAGCTCTAGTCACTCTATACAAGCAATAATAAATACCGACCTTAAATTTTTCCAAAGAGAGAGAGAAATGTATTTGAATCACTTTTTATTGAGTCTATATTAGAACAGGTAATATGTTAACTATCACTATATTTTTTTTTGACTTTTCCTCTTTATATGTGTGTGTATGCACGCGTGCATGAAAATTAATCACACAACATCGGATATGTATAACACATGCATGCAAACAGATAGTGTTCAAGTTCTGTTAGAACAATACTTAAGGAGAACATATTTATACAACTTCATCAATAAGACTAAATTGTCCTCCACATGTTTCCAAAATTTTTGATAAATCTTTTACTTATGAAATAAACATCTTCAGGACAGTCAACTTGGATTGACTTAAAAAAAAGGAGATCATTAATACCTCTTATCAAACAAGTCTCAATCATCTAATAGAAGAACAATGAATAAAATGCTCTGTATCAATTGTACTAGTCTTCTCATGGGAAGGCAAGTTGAATCTTAGGGTTCAAAATTAAAAAGGGAATTCAAGTATAATTTAACATCAAAGACTTACTACCATACAATATTATTTTTAGGCACCTCGTTCCTGTAACTAAAGGAGGAAGGGTTCGATTCAAACACTCCTTTAACCACTAATGACAACTCAAATGTCGCAGCTTATAAAAGAGGAAAACATTACTTAGCAACCAAAACCACACAGAAATCCATATCGAGCAAGTACCAAAATTTGACATTGAATCCACAATTTCAGCATTTACCCAAAACCCCCACAAAAATATAGAATATTTCATGCAAGATTCAAACCCACATACTCGATTTCAAAGGAATGTTTTTTTTATGTTTTATTTGCAACAAATTACCACTAAAACTCAGATGTATTTAAATCATAAAATAAATATAACAAATAAGTGATCATCCTTTAAAGGATTTACTCAAGGAAAATACCCAAATTACTGGGAAATGAAATAACCAGAATGAGAGAAAAGTAAACCATGCTTGATAGGGAGATCTCAATGACTTTTTCCTTTTACTTCCTTCACAAAAACTTCAAGATTTTCAGCCAAAGACAACCAGAAAATGTTTCCATTTGATAAGACCCATCTCACATGCACATGTAATTACTACTAATACCAATATTGAATGTTATCCAACATAACAATATTGAATGCAAGTCACTAGACTAGAGTGCACATGTTGCACATTATTAAATAAAAGACAATGCAATAAAATGTAATAAATATGCCTATGCTAAATTATGCTAACATTCCCCCCCTTAATTTTGCATAGTTTCCAATGATGTGGAGAGGAACTCTCTGAACAGTGTGAATTTGTCACATGCAAGTGACTTAGTGAAAACATCTACCTTCTGTTCAGCTATAGGATAGAAATGGAGGTGTATGTTGTGCTTCAAGACATGCTCACATATGAAATGAACCTGTACTTCAATATGCTTGGTTCTCTCATGAAATACTGGATTGTGAACAAGCTTTAGAACTCCTTCATTATCAACATATACTGGAGTAGATTTATGTTGTGGTAGACCAATTTCTTCCAGTATTCAGTGTAGCCATATTGCTTCACAAATAGCTTCACCTGTAGCTCGATACTCTGCTTCTATAGAAGAGCGAGAAACAAAGTTTTGTTTCTTGCTTCCCCATGATATCGGTCCAGATCCCATAAAGAAGACGAAGCCTGATGTTGACTTCCTATCATCCATGTTTCCTGCATGATCTGAACCTGAATATCCTGTCAAGAAGAAGTTGTCGTTCTTCTTGTACTCTACACCAAGGTCAAGTGTACCCTTTAGATATCTCAGTATTCTCTTTGCTGCTTTCCAATGACATATTTTTGGTTCTTGCATGAAGCATGATAAATAGCTGACTACAAAGCTGATATCTGGTCTAGTATATGTCAGGTAAATGAGACTCCCGATCAACTGCCGATAGAGAGTTGCATTCACCGGTGGTGATGGATCGGAACGAGATAACTGAAGTATCACTTCCATAGGTGTAGTAATAGGAGTGCAGTCCATCATCTTGAATTTCTCGAGCATTGTCTTGGTGTATTTCAACTGTGACACAAAGATATGATTCTCTTTTTGCCATACTTCTAACCCAAGACAATAGTGCACGAGCCCGAGATCTGTCATGTCGAACGATCGATTAAAATCCTTTTTTATTGCATCGATCATCTTCACAGAACTACCTGTAATGACTAGATCATCGACATAAACAACCAAAATGACAATCTCCTCCCCTTTCTTTTTGAGGGTAGAGATTTGGGTCATAAGGATTCCTTTCAAATCCATGACTTATGAGATGCTCATCAATTTTGATGTACCATGCCCGGGGTGCTTGTTTTAGGCCATATATAGATTTTATGAGTCTGCATACCATCATCTCTTTTCCTGGTATTACATAACCCTTTGGTTGAGTCATATAGACTTCTTCTTGCAAATCTCCATTAAGAAAGGCACTTTTCACATCCATTTGGTGGACTTTCCAACCAAATTGTGTAGCTAGAACAAAGATCATCCTGATTGTCTTGATCTTAGCAGTGGGAGCAAATGTCTCCTCATAATCAATGCCTTCTTGTTGTGCATACCCCTTTTCTACAAGCCTTGCTTTATACTTGTCAATAGTCCCATCTGATTTGTACTTAGTCTTGAATATCCATCTGCATCCAATGGGTTTCTTCCCTGGTGGAAGGTCGACAAGTTGCCATGTGTTGTTCTTCATCAATGACTGATACTCTGAATCCATGGCATCTTTCCAAGTTTTTGATTGTAGGGCTTCTTGAACTGCACATGGCTCAACTGTTTCAATAACTCTGCTCATTAGGGCATAATTGACCTCTTCACGAGCTTGACCGCGAGTTCTAGGTCCAGGATTGGATGATGTGCTAGGTGCTTCATCCAAATTTGCATCTCTTATTAATTGAGTATACCATTTAGGTAACTTCTTAGCTGTTCCATTGGCTTGTGGTGGATCCAAGTTTTCACCATCATCCAATTCATCACTGTCATCTTCAGTGGGAACATCAAATTCTGTCTTCACAAGAGGTGTATTCTGCATGTTTGTTGAGTCGTTGAGTGGAGCATCTGCTTGTTTCTTCTCAAAGAACTCAACATCCCTACTTGTGTATACTTTCGTTGTTTTTGGATCCCATAATCTATACCCAAGTGCTTCTTCACTGTATCCAATGAATATCAGTTTCTCAGCTTTCATATCCAACTTGTTCTTGTTCTTCTTCGATATGTGCAAGCTAACTTTACACCCAAATACTCTTAGGTGTGCAATTTATGGTTTCCGATTTTACCATGCTTCTTGAGGTGTCACTCCTTCAAGAGCTACTATGGGAACTCTGTTCAACAAATAGACTGCAGTTCTTACAGCTTCTGCCCAAAATGTCTTTGTTAAACCTGAGTCAACAATCATACATTGCACCATTTCCATGATAGTACGATTCCTTCTCTCAACTATACCATTCTGCTGTGGTGTGTGAGTAGGAGGCATTTGTCTACAAATCCCATCAGCTTCTAGGTAAGTCTTGAACTCATTGCTTGTGAATTCCCCCCCCTCGATTTGAGTGGAGATTTTTGATCTTGCGACCAACTTCATTCTCAACAAGTGCTTTGAACTTCTGAAATGTCTCAAAGGCTTGACTCTTGTTTCTTAGAAAATATATCCACATCTTTCTTGAGTAGTCATCAACACAAATCATGAAGTATTGACATCCAGAATGACTTGGTTGCATGGGCCCGCAAAGATTGGTGTGCACCAAATCAAGCTTTCCCTTAGCTCTATATGTTTTCTTCTGGAAGGGTACTCTATGTTGCTTTCTAGCTAGGCAATTGTGACACTTGTCAGTGTTGTGCTTGAGTGTAGGCAACCCTTTCACCATGTTTCCCTTTTGAAGTGTATAGAGATAGCCAAAACTGATGTGACCATATCTGTGATGCCATAGTTCTGCAGATTCTGTGTCTTTGGCCACTAGAGCTTGATCATCCTTGTGGACAAAATCAAGTTGGAACATGCGTCCCACATTGGAGGCTCTTGCTACAATATTGGAACCTCTTGACTTATCTCTTATCAAGCACACTTTTTCTCCATTATTAATGTCAAAATCTAACTTCAAGTTGTGATCAAGGAGTTGACTAACTGATAGCAAATTCTTGGTCAACCCAGGTACATAACATACATTTGTGATTTTACAGTCACGCTTTCCAGGAGGTAGTGAAATGTTTCCAATCCCCTTGACACTGTATGATGAGTCATCACCTAATGACACATGGTTCTTGTTAGGTGAGTCACACAGTGTGTAGAAGCAATCCTTGCGTCCAGTCATGTGTCAAGTTGCACCTGAGTCAACATACCATATATCTTGTGTGGACTTGGTTTCTTCATCAAATTGAGTAGAATACATGTGGTGTCCTTCATCTGAATCGTCTTCATGTTTAGAAATGTACCCTTGTTGTTTGGGTTTTCTTTGCCAATTACCATTTTTCTACCCTTGATTGTTGTTGTTGTTGGACTTCCCTTTATTTGAATCATTGTTACCCTGATGGTTATTGGGTTTTGAATTTCTTGATGAACCCTTTTTATAGGAATTATACCAACAATATTTGATGTCATGTCCCCCTCTATTGTAAATGGGACACTTATTGGTGTTGTCTCGTTGACTTTGGTTTTGTTGGGACTTCTTGTGATTGGACTGAAATTTCCCCTTTCCTTTATGATTGGAAGATAGTGCTTGCTCATCTTCATGATCTTTGTTGTTCATTGCCTCTTCTTATTGGAGTAGATTGACCAACTTCTCAAAGATGACTGTGTGTTAACTCATATTGATAGTTTTCACAAAGATTCTATAGGAAGGAGGAAGTTCTTGCAACAAAATTGGTACGAGGTATTCATCACTTATCTCTTTTCCCAATGCCAATAGAGATGCCCTCAAAGTAGCAACTCATCTCAAAAAAAATTCAACCTTCTCATTGTGCTTGAACTTGAGAGTATGCAGTTGTGATAGTAGGTTGAGGATGGCATTCTTGTTCTTTGCCTCAAAGACTGTGCTCAACTTATCCAATGCATCCTTGGCCGATGTGGCATCTCTAATGTGGGGTTGCACATCATTTGTTACGCTAAACAAGATGATCAACTTGGCCTTTTGATTGGCCCTGTCAAATTGAACTTATTGTCTTCCATCATCAAGTGATCTTGTTTGTCCATCTACAACTGTCCATAGGTCTTCAAACTCAAGTAACACCTTGATCTTCGGTTTCCATGCAGCATAGTTGTCTTCTCTAAGTAGTTGTGAATCTAGCAAGAATAACTTTGGGCTTGTGCACCCATTTCTGCAATCCGAATTTCTAAAACTTTGAATTTTTGACAAAGGGTAAGGCTCTTATCACTCCAAGTTTATGGTCTCCCTCTCAATATACCATCAGACCAATATACCAAACCTTTCTATATATGCTCCCTTCCGATATACCCATTGGTACGTGGAAGAAGATCACCCTTTCAATATACCCGTCAGTATGGAAAGAGGTGTTAACGCACGTGAAAGAATTTAGTACATGGTACTTAGACAGTACGAAGAGGGGTTTGTGCAAGTACAAATGGATGGGAGGGCTCAAATGTGTGTATTGTGTCCATATTACTCCCCGTCGATTTTATAGGTTCGATGCCCAGACAACTTTTAGGCAGCTGTGTTAGGCGTTAAGTTCAGTAGTAGTCGTGACGGCATCACCTGTAAGCGCTTCCCAGAGGCACTGTATATACCGAATGCTACTATGAGATCAAAGATCTTGTGTGATAGAACCAAACATAAAATAAAAAGTTTACACTTTTTTTTTTTTTTTTAAGATCTGTAATTTTTTTTCAAGATCTCTCTCCTTTTTTTTTTTAAGATCTCTAAATCTGAAATATTTCGCCAATATGTTAGATAAATTGGCTATGACAATGACTAATAAAAAAAATTTACCTTCCAAATAAGTGGATAGGTCAAATTTTAGTTGAGGGATGCTTGGAAGGAATGGAGGCTGCAGGATGCTTCAATGGCTCTCCTTTGATGCAGATCTTCTTCTCCAATGGATCCTCTCCAATAGTGCTCCTCTTCAACCTTGCTTGGATAAAACCTGCTCTGATACCAAATGATAATAATGGTATAGCTTAGATACCAAATGATAGAATGGAATAAGATTGCAATGACCAAAGAGGGACGGAAGCCTCACAAATATTATTGATCATGAAATCAGATTACATTACAATGCAAGAGCTGTAATATTTATAGTTATTAGACAGCCTCATAGGGATAGACATGACACCCTAGTAGACACCAACTACGAGATGATAAGACCCATTTCACATGCACATGTAATTACTACTAATACCAATATTGAATGTTATCCAACATAACAATATTGAATGCAAGTCACTAGACTAAAGTGCACATGTTGCACATTATTAAATAAAAGACAATGCAATAAAATGCAATAAATATGCCTATGCTAAATTATGCTAACAGAGTGACGAAATTTTTTTCCAGGGATTTGCAAACAAAATGAAAAACCAAATGAAATGACCAAGTGCGAAGCCCAAGTGTATAAACCTTCCATCGAACTAGGGTTTCAAAACCCTAACCCATGCGTAAGGATCAATCGATCACCAAATGGAAAGTGGAAGATGGAACGGTGATCGATCGACACAGGTTCTGAAGTGATAAGCCCAAATTAAATTCCACTGACCATAATTAATGATGGGGTTCAAAACCATAACTACAGATGGAGAATCGATGGCATCATGCATGCCAGTACAAATATCAAAGGCCCCAAACACTTCACAAAATCCAAGCCAAACTGCCCAAGGTTGTGCTACCACAGGCTAAAGTTCGCAAAAAGCTTAGTCATCATAGAGGGGGGACCAGCCCACGTGGACCCTCAATTAATCATTACAGGGGACTTTTTAAAAATTCCAAAACTATAATACCAATGCAAAAAATCAAAACACATTATGTGCCATGATCACTGAAAAGGTGAATTGTAAACTATGCATGCCAATGACCAAGGGTGGTCCCCTTTTATCAAAAACACATGCAAATTCCCTAGTCCAAAAAGGTGGCAACATTTAAAATTTCAAACAAATCGAGGTGGCCCCCACTTCAATTTTATTGTGCAAATATTGCTAAAGGTTGCATCATTTTTCCTACACACAGGAGATGATATTTTGCATGCCTTCACAACAGGACATAACAGAGAAGATGACGAGTTTGCATGTGTAAAGAAAGAAGACTTGCCTAGCAAGCAATTATTAATTTTAGCAAACTATTCACCTTTCTTTCTTAAAAATAGAATAGTCAACTTCAGTTTGACTATATTGTATCCAAGGCTGATAATTCTTATTTTTATGACATACTTTAGTTTGTATTATTTTATTCCTCTATTTATTATTAAATAAAGGGTAAACTTAGGATACATGGGTGAGTACAAATTTTAGGCTAGTTTAGGAAGGGGGTGAACTTTTGCTATATATTGTGTGCTCTTGCAACGCAAAAAAGGGGGGGGAATTTTTCAGAGATTTTTCCCAAAGAACTTTTGATATGAGTACTGAAGCAATTTCTGCCAGTTTTCCCCTCTGAGTGTGAAATAATCTTGCCTTTCCAAGTTATTCTGCAGTCTTGTGTATGTCAATATTAATCTTGTGAATCAATATTCCCTGATTAATAACTTTACCCTGCTGCAAATTCACCATTTCTTGCTAAATATTATTGTACATATTATCTTACTAGTGCTGTTGTGACTCTCCCTCAGCAAAAACTAAGTGTTTTTCCCTTATTCCCTACAGAAAGTATTAATTGGTTCGTGCACCTAAAGAATTCTTCACAAATCAGTTGTGTATATCACTAAATCAAGTTCTCATCTCAAATTTGGTGTATCACCTTAGTATTATTTAAATTTATAGTCATATTTTTCCCTTAAACTCCCAAAAAATAGTTTATTGAACACCAATAAGGAACCGACCTTTTAACATCAGAGGTTCACCTCAAAATAGGTGTACCCACAGACCTGAGGTGTCCTCATTGTATCTACGAGAGAGAGAGAGAGAGAGAGAGAGAGAGAGAGAGAGAGAGAGAGAGATCTATTGAAGACTTAGAAAACTTGCATTTTTGAGAGATAACAGATAGTCCTGAAATAATAATATTATGGAAATGGTTAGGTGAAAAATTACCCTTTGTTTACTTTTTTTGTGTGGCAAATTTAATATGGAGCACCGGGATGATAAATGTGGCACCCTTCTTATGCATTAATGTATTGGTGAACATGTGGCCTAGTATTATTTTGAAAGACATTAGGGCCTTTCTGATCCTTTACCCAGAAATTAGAAGAAATTTAAAGACCAAGTATGGTTCACTTGGACCAATCTTTAAGAAGGATATGATCAGGATTTAACATGAATCGACCGTACACTTCTTTCACAACAACCCTATTTTTTATTTTTAATCACTTATGATCCTTTGTTATTAAGGTATAGTCATAAGTGATTTTTTTAAACCACCATCTGATCAAATTTAAGTTTGTTTTCAATGGGGCCCTCCCAAGGTGTGCGAAAATCAATTCTATCTTAATTTTTCTTTTCTGAGTAATCATGGAATGGTCCCGCTCATTGCCAAAATTTGGAACATTATGCCACATCTTCCATTTTATACCATTTTAATTTCATGGTGGGAGATGACGATTCACCGCACCATGAGGTTCTTCTATAGGTTCACTAAATATGTGGCCTAAGTTCATTGGCGTGCCTATTTGGCTCTCCATAAGGAATTTAGAATAATCTATCTATTTCTCGATTCAAATCCTTTTTATTCTCATCTTTTGTTCCAAGCTACTGGTATTTGGTACAAGCTCAAACTTATTGAATACCATTTTTTCCATGGTGTGTAGATCCAGTCGAGACTTCACTTGCTTAGGGTGGAAGATAAAGCCTCTAAAATATTTTTCAAATCCCTTTGGACCAAGTATGCTTGTCAACAAATAAAATATATTTATGATTCTTAGCAATGGCTTACTGAGCTCCCAAAGATCACTAATAAAATTTTCAAGCACTACCATCTTATTTTTCATGCTTAGGATTATTCAATTGAGAGTGCTACTACTCTGCAGAAATGTATTGATGTGGTGCCTAATAAACATTTTCCTAGATATTTTCCTCACCACGATGCCCCTCTCAAGGAGCTTCATGCAGCCTTCCTCTATCTTACAGATGACAAGTCTCTGGGTATAGATGGTATCCCAAGTATGTTTTTCAAAGTGATCCAGTCTTTTGTAGGACCTTATTTGCTTTAGGTTTGCAATGAAGCTCTCCAAACTCTCTCTTGGGAGTTTCATCAATGAAGGAGACATCATGTTCATTCCCAAAGTAGGAAACCCTAAACAGATGAATAACTGGTGACCAATCACCATGTTGAATGTTTCTTACAAAATTCTTGCCAAAGCGTTGCCACTATGCATTGCAGATCCTATGCTAAAAATAATTGGGCCTGAGTAGAATGGTTTTTTCAATGGCCATTACATCTTAGGTAATATTATCCCAGTGTGAGAAGGCATGAAATGGGCTTCGGTTTCTTCACAGAGGCATCTCTTCCTCAAGATTGATTTTGAGAAATCTTATGATCACATTAGGTGGTCTTTCATTCTTGTCATACTCAAAGCCATTGGCTTTGTCATTTCTTTCAATCGATCATTAGCACCTTGTTTTCGAATTCTTTTTTCCAACTCACCGTTAATTTTCACCATTCCACTTCCATCAACATTTTTTGCTCTACAAGACAAGGATGCCCTCTTGGTATGACGTTGTTAGTGTTTGGTGCTGATGCACTGGGTTATTTAATTTCTCAAAAATATTACCAATGTCAGATTCAGGGGATTTTCCTTCCGGATCATGCGACTAAACTTATCATTAGCTAGTTCACTAATGATCCCTTTCTAATTATTGTTGAATAAGAGCATAATGTTTCCCGAGTATTTAAATGTCTTGGCACTTTCCATTTGGCTTCTTGTTCACATATTTAAATTAATAATACCTTGGGTTATCGACAAAGTTATTTTTCTCCTCTGGACTAGTTGAAGGACTACCCCTAGAAATGGATTATGCATGGGATCAAATCAGATTTTTGGGCATTCTTTATGGTGTTTATAGTGGCTCTATGAATTTTTGGCATTATGTTATTAGGAGGGTGGAGCAGAAAGCTACCAAGTGGTCTTCCAAACCCCTATCTTTGGCTAGAAAATTCCAAGGTTTCAGTAAGATCCTTGTTGCTACTCATGTCTATTACTCTGAGTGTTGGTGCCCTTCTCGCAAATTGTTCACCCAACTTGCCAATCTACTTCAATACTTTTTATGGTGTAAAAGTTCAAGTTTAACTAGTTTTCACACAATTTCTTGTGACATCTTCTTCCTTCCTCACGATCAAGATGGCATGGGGATCATCGATTTCTACCAACATAGTGTTTCCTTATATGCTAAATGGGTTATTGGGTATCAGGAAATGAAGCCTAGAAAATTCAATTGCGTCATTATATTGAATATGGAGCCCCTTACAGAGATAAGTACTAGAACAATATTGGGTTAGATACTATTATTATCACTTTGGCTCCTTTCAAAATTACTAGTACCTTTATTACAAAAACTACTTGGAAATCCTGTGAGTAGGTGAAACATTTGATGCAATGAGTTGGTGATGGATTTCCCACAGGGATTTATTTTTATTCATAGAACATTTGGTGGTCTCTTATCATCAGTAATGGTTATCTTTTGCTTAGTGAAACTATGAGCATTAAATCGATTCAACTCTTCCACAAGGGAATTCATACCATCTGGGATTTAGTGAGCCATATAGACTGAATTTCTTGGCCTAATCTCAAGAAGAAATACATTTTTTCCAATTCAGGCCTTTCATCTATCTAAAAAATTAAAGAGCTCTTGCCCAATGTTATTCTCCATATATTTGGGCTTCAATATCCTACAACTTGGTGGCATGACTAGAGGTGGAATTACGAAATAACCTTCCTCCGATACAACACTCAAACCATTTATCAATTATTGAGCCTGATTTAACATGGCATGTATAAGCTTAATGCTCATTGGGGGTCACACTCTAAAAATTCCACTTGGCTTCGACAGCTTTCCCATACCTGGAACTCTGTTCTTGAGCCTAAAGTTAACCACTTTCTCGGGTGTCTTGTTTTCCAAGGTTTTGTTACAAGTGGAAGGCTTAGTCATATTGGCATCTCTAATCCTAATTGTCCTTTTTTCTCTTGCCCTTAGTCATTTAAACACTTCTTTTGGTATTATCACTACTCTCAGATAATCTAGAGGTGTATCCATTCTTTTTTTCTTCCTTATAACCCTGATTTCTTCCCTTGGCGCATGTCCTTATTTGGTTACATCAGTCCTTCACCTCATTACATTGATACAATTTGGCATTTATTTCAATCTTTTATTTTTTTTCAAATCTGGAAACCTTACAATGCTTTAATTTTCAAGCATGATTAGTTTATTAATTTCTTTTCCACTAATAACAAGGTGATTATTCTTCCTACTGTGGGCACATAGAGTAAAACTTAAGTTTTCAAGGTTTCCCTCGATTTTTCTCATTTGTAAGAGCTTCTTGATCACTTGCACAGTGTTCCTTGCACTATAATTTGGGTCTCGTCGGAGCCTCAGTTACTACCACCTCAGCCTTCGCTACTCTGATGGATGCCACCTGTTGGAACACATCAGAGGATCTACTCAAGTAGCCATTGTTCTGCATCTCCTTGAGAACTCCCTTCACTCCTATCATCCTTTGGACCTGGCTGGAGGCTGCGACCACTAGGGAAAGGAGTTTCCATCTCTCTACGATGGGGTTTTCCACTACCATCCATGCAAACCATTGTAGAATATCCTCCCGCTTGTTTGGGAATTATGGTTGCATCACAAATGTAGTATCATGATCACAATGGTTGGTAGGTGGATCCTCCTTTGGCGAAGCCTCATAGTGGAGCTTTCATCCCTCCTTAGGATTATCCTACCCTCCTCTTGGTGAAGCAGCTTGTGCTTGATGTTGGTGGTGTTGAAATTTTTGTTTAATGTGCTCTCTAGTTTTCCTATGGACATGTTGATGTATCCTTTGTGGCATTTATAATTTTTTGGTGCTCTTCTAGCATTTTTTGGGACTGTCTGTTATCCGGTCACCCCTGACTATGTAAATATATTTTATTTTTATCATTATAAAGGGTACAAATAGTAAAAGTGATGTTGTCCTTCACATTTTGTGGAGGAAAAAATCAAACTATCAATGTGAGGATAATGATTATTGTGGTTCTTTAGCAATTCTTTAACTAATGGAGATAGTTAAGGAGTTCTTAGTTACACATTAGTTTAAAGTGATGATATGCGTGAGTGTTGGGATTAGTGGTGGTGGGTAATGTAGATGTTCAATATATAGGATGTAATGTGTGGGGTAAATGATGATATTATAACATGTTATTTGTAATATTCTACCAAATGTACAGGGTTAAATAAGTTATCTTGACTATTTAATTGCTTTTAATAAATAAAATAATAATAATATTAGTTTATTGTAATGTTTTTAATACACTCAATTTACTATTACATTGTTTTATTTATTATTGTTATCATTATTATTTAATTTTCTAAGGAAATGACTCTTATATTACTAATAATACAATAGTACAACTACTCACAAAAGGAAGGTGGTATTGTAACATGCCTCAAGTCCAAATTTGACAAAATACATTGGAAATAAAAATGATTAAGCCAATTTAATGTAACAAATTACATGATCACATTATAAAATAAGAACAAAAAATAAGGATGCAACCGCTTTTCTTATGAATATTATGTGTAATCAATTTCTAGCTTATCATAATATTATTTTTCTAATCTATAGTATTAAAATTTATATTAATATCCTGATTATATAATTAAAATTAAAAAAATTGAAATATGAAATATAAAAAGTTACTTGTATATATAAACATCTGTTGCAGTTATGGTCATATTCGAAGTCACAAATGAATCTATATTTAGTGTTGATAATGAATTTACAATTTAATTCAAGTGTGTATTCATTATTAGAGTTAATATTTGAGTCAAATTTTAATCGTATTCTATGTGATTGATTAATTCAAAGATATAGTCACAAATTTAGTCAAACATATTGTGTTTCCAATTCCATCAAATTTAGTCAAACATAAACTTCAAATTTTTTCCTACCATTTATGGTGATGTTAGACGATACATTGAAAAATAAAATATAAAACTAGAAATCATAGGTGAAATGTACGATGGAAACGTCGAAGGGGATCTATCAAAGATGTTAAATTTTTGAGGGATAAGTAAAGGGAGAGGAAAAGGGGAGAAGAAGAAGGGGTTCAAGGGTGAAGAAGTTGAAGGGGGGGAAAAGTGAAAAGGGAAAAATGTGATACCTATGCCTTTAACAATGACAAAACATTTGTGGGTGATGAATGAAGGAGAAAATGCATGTTCTGTAAGATGTAGAGGAAAATTTTTGTAGAGATTAAGGAGTGGTCGAACAATACTGCTAACATGAATAATTGTGTCTAATTTAAACTTCTTATAGAATTTTTTAGGCACCATTTAAGTTTCAATTTAGAGTATTTGAAACAAGTAAGCTGATGCAAGGATAATCATCAACAAGTGAGATTTCCCAATTGATGGTCAAACAAGAGAAATTACCGATGTATATTGTTTTTCTATGGGTTTAAGGTCATGAATTGGATGATGTTTAATTTGGTAGCTAAAACAACGTCATGACTGGAATGTTTGATATTAAATTGAAATATCTTTTGTGGGATATCACTCAAAAACACATAAACTAAAAATAAACTGCAACAAATAGAAGATCTGATTTTTGCCGTAAATACTCAGCTAGGGTAGCGAAATGTATTTTATTTATTTTTCTAAAATTTTTTTTCCAAAACATATGAAAATTTGTACGAATATTTCTATGATAATAAATAACCCTAAGACAATATATTTGGAATTTTTCAGATCATATAAGACTACCAGAAAATCACAGAAAAACCCTAGACAACTAGAAAACCTTAAAAATCCATATCTTCTCAAATATATATGGGTAGATTCTGAAATTTTGGAAATAACATCTATAAATAATATGAATGAAAACCCAATTGCTAGTCCTTGAAAAAGCACACTGAAAACCATGAACTTAATCTCTGAAAATCAACCTTGAATTACTTCCAAATTTACGAGCTAGGGTGGATCTTCAACCACTCAAGAATGCCGTACTAGCTAGGAATAGATCTCTCACCACCAAAGTTATGGTTCTTGTGGGATTTTACTCCATAAGCTAGAAAAATAAAATAGCAATTGCTCAAAGGAAATCATAAGTGTGTATGGAATAATAATAACTTTTTCTCCTCCCAATCTCCTTTTATAATTTTCCCCAAAATTTGTGGCCCAAGAAACCTAAGTTGACCTTTAAAAAATAAGGAAACTTAAGTTGTTTTCCTCCCCCAAGTCACCATAGGGACATAAGTGACCCCCAAAAAATAATATAATATTATAGTGTTATTAGTCACTCTCCTGATGTCAAAACATAAAGTATTAACCCCACTAAGTCACCTAACACCCATTTCAATGCAAGAACATTAAAAATAAGCAAGGTGGAATAGCCAATAGCCTCTAAAGTCTTTAGCCCCTTAGGTATTACCAAGGCTAAGAGTAATGAAAAACCTCCTAGGCCAACTACTCAGAGTTGGGGACATTAAAATCCTCCCCTCCTGAGAAATGTTTGACTCCAAGCATTATCTTTTCATGCTACAAAAGATGAATACCACAAATTAAGTTTCTCCACCTCACCCTACAGTCAAAAAAATATTGGTGTGATCCAAATTAGCCATGCAACCCCATGTTGTCATCATGACCTCCATGTTCTATAAGGAACAATGTTGTCTGTGAAGTAGAATGATGCCCAAAACAACTCTCCATTGATACTGACATCAGGACTGCCAATATGATACCAACATCATATGACCACACACTACTTCTCTAATCAACCTGTGAAATAATTTGTATATGAAAAAATTGTGATAACTCTCCCACATAACCCACACTCGTATGAGAGTAAGGATTCCCATAATGTATCTCAATTTTTCCTATTCGAGAAAAATCCCAAGACTCTAGTAAATTGTCAATTGATAATGTTAACTCTACATTGTTCACCTCCTGTGATGAGTGTGAACCTACAACATAAGCAGGTAATTGAGTCAACTCCATCCCACCAATGACTATCACATGGGTGAAATTCCAACCATGTCTAGAAGCAGTAAAATATGTAGAAGAGTTATCCCCTGTTGAATTAGAAAATGATGAAACTGTAAGCTTTGATTTGTAATGATGATAAACCGTACGTCCCTTTATAAAGTTTAGGATATCCTCCCTTAACCCATGCCATCTGAACCTCTTTGATATGGATTTTTAGTTCTCATCACAGCTCAAGTGTGGAATCATGGAAGAACAATGCATATGTCACAATATCTCCATCCTTAACCATGAATCTGACACAAGGTACAATATGCCCTAATAGAAGATCATCTCATCCCCCAAACTGTAGTTTTCATACAATACACAACCATCTTGAATCTCACAAGTCTATTGGTTCTTGGAGTGCTCAACAAGAAAATGAGATATCTAGTCTACCAAAACCTCATATCATCAACATAATGATAAATTCAGATGATCTGAACTCATGACACCAATCTTTGTAACTATCTTACATGCACTACTACTGGTCACACCCACATCCATATGATTCCACATCGGCCCATAGTAAAAAAAACCTCATCATGCCAAAAATTCCTCTCCATTACCTCATTTCCAAGCACTCTATGTGCTCCTATAGATAATCCCCTCAAGATCACATTCCTTCCCTCAGACATAAATTTCAGCTCCATCGTCCGAAAGTTACTCCAAAAATCACCAAAAGAGTGAAGCCACTAAAATCCCAATACTATGTTGGTCACTCCCATACAAATAACGTGGAAATCATTGGTAACTATGTAGTTATCCATGTAGAAGCTCAACCATGGAACTCTACATGTTCATCTCATATGGTCCCAATTAGCTATAATTTTGAATCCCTCAAAGTCCTTTGTCTACAAACCTCATCTCTCAAACAATGATGCATAGATAAATTTTTTACTAGCCCCACTATAAATGAGTACCACAAGTCATTGACCCTGTATAGCTCCTCTAATCCTGAATGCCTTGTACATCGGAGTACTAGACAATGTGGCTATAATATCCAAAGGAAATTCTCCTCCTCCTGCTCCATATCAGCACTATCCAATATAAATCCATCTCCATCATCTATCTCATGGATCTCTAACTCCTCACCTCTATCAACCTCACTCTCCTCGAAGACCTAAATGAATTGAGCCCTCCCTGTCCCTTTGAAATCATGCACCTGAGCCCAAGGGGTGCGGTAATTGAAACATAGTTTATTTCAGTTCAACTCTTCCCTAAGCTATCTAGAAATGACCGTCTTCTTTGCCACCTCCTACCTCTATAGAGGATCCTTCTACTGAAGTTCATCTCATCTGGATGGAGATTCCATGTTATGAATTCAAGGTGGAAACCTCGACTTTCGAGTGTCTAACTCCAAATCACGTTCTCTCCTAATAGCATCATGTATGGAATAATGCTCAAATGCCTTCAAAAATCTAGCTAGATAATTCATCAGACCTGTTGTGAAAAGTGAGGTCAACCTCATCTTCGAAACATCAGGAACTATGACTAATAATCTCTAAAAATCTGCAATTTACTGATCTAAAAAAGATGTCTGTCATAAGTGAGTCAACTCTCTACAATACCTGTCAGTGTCCCTCCTGTCAAGTTTTCTCATCATCTTCTATGTGAATTATGTATAAGTATCAATAATTATGTGCCCTTGTGTATTCAGCCCATGATGACACCAGTCATGTGCATTTCCGTCAAGATTTACAATGGAAATTTTAATTGCATCCCCCTCGTGGATAGGATTCAATTCAAAGTAGGTATTTAGCATTTGAATCTAGGACTATGTGGTACACTTCTTAAAACCATCGAAGTGTGGAATGAAATTTTTTCCAAATCTCCTCTTTAACTTAGGTACCTGTAGCTATTGATCCCTCTTGGGTTTGTGACAAATCCTCATCCAAATTAGCTGATCTCTAGCTTACCGGTGAAGCTTCTGGATCCTTCAAAAAGGAAGGTTCATGGAGTTCTGAAGGCTTGGTAGTAGAGTGAGGAGACAGTTGGCTGAATTTTAATTTTCCACTCTTTGAACCATGTGTCCCTAGTTACTAGGTTCTCCCCTTTCTGTATGATTATCAATCATGCCTTGTGCCAATCTCTCAGTGAGTTGTCTAAAATAAATATTAGTGGTTTCCTACTGCTTCACCATGTCAATGAATAACTGCTTCATCAAATCCACTTCACATTCTTCACTGTCACTCATATTTTCAACCCAATAGGATATCGAAAAAAACACTCTAATAAAATTGAAATATCTGAAGTGGGATATCACTCAAAAACACACAAATTAAAGATAAATTGAACAAATAGAATATTTGATTTTGGCCTTAAATACTCAGCTAGGGAAATAAACTGTTGTTATTTATTTTTCTCAAAATATTTGGTAAAAACATATGAGAATAATGTTTTTGGTATTTTTTGGATGATATAAGACTACCAGAAAATTACAGAAAACCCTAGACAACTAGAAAACCTTAAAATATCATATCTTTTCAAATACATATGATAATATTTTGACAATTTGTAAATAATATATATAAATAATATGAATGAAAAACTGATTGCCATTCCTCAAAAAATCACAATGAAAACCCTCCAAAACGCATTGTAAAATCCCAAAATGGGTCACTCCACTTGGAAAGTGACCAAAAACCTTCCAAAATTTCTTTAGAAGTGGTTCCAAAACTACCCTAATCGCTGCGATAAAATAGATCTGGAAACCCTTGATTTTTCTCCACTGAAAAATCCAAAAAATTCACCAAAACCCTTGTCTAAAAACCCTAAAATTAATCTATGAAAATCAGCACAGAATTAGTTCCAAATTGACAAGCAAGGGTGGATCTTACACCACTCAATAATTCGATGCTAGCTAGGAATGGATATCTCACCACCGAAGCTAGGATTCCTATGGGATTTTACTCCACAATATATAAAAACTAGACAACCGTTGCTCAAAAGAAATCATGAGTTTGTATGCAATAATAGTCTATTTTTCTCCTCCCAGTCTCCTTTTATAATTTTACCCAAAAATTGTGGCCAAAGAAACCTAAGTCGGCCTTTAAAAAATAAAGTAACTTAAGTTTAGTTTCTCCCCCAAGTCACCATAGGGACATAAGTTTCCCAAATGAATAAATATAACTTTAAAGTGTTATTAATCACCCTCCTAATGTTAAAACATAATATTTCCCCCCACTAAGTCACTTAACATCCATGATAACACAAGAATATAACAAATAGGCAAGGTGGAATACCCAATAGCCTCTAAAGTATTTAGCCCCTTGAGTATGAACAAGGCTAAGACTAATGAAAAACCTCCTAGGAAAACAACTTGGAATTGGTAGCATTACATAAATACTCTAATTTCTAAAAAAGTTTATTAGTTTGGGATTCGTGTCTACTAGGGTTTCTTCCTTGCAAACTTGTTATTCTGTTGGATTTTTAGGCTCTCTCGAATATTAATACCATTGTTTTAACTAAGGTTTCTCACTCGTTGGCCGCCCCTATATAATGACCATTATTCTTGAGTTTAATGCTTCCTATCAATGGTTAGAATAATTTTGTCTCATTAGGTATTTTTTGGGTCGCATCCCCTCTAAAAGCATGCTCAAATCCTTGGTTAATATGGTCCAGACTCCTCATGGGGTCTGGATCGATAACATCCAAAATATGACTACATGATTCTTCCTTTCTTTCTTTTATGATATAGCCAATTCCCCCGACATTTTGGTCCAATACACCACCTAGTATGTTCGCAACTGTTTTTTGGACCCGTGTCTATGGATCAGAGACTTTTTGGTCACTGAGTATGTTGCACTTAAATTACACATAATGGTATAATCTCCTAGCCTACCTTTTCCTTATGTTCATGTTGTGCATTATATTGCTTCTTCCATTATGAGGGTGGTATTCCTCGAACTAGAGTAGTTTTACCATACTCATCCACATATGCATGTCTGTATTGAGGTACATATTTCTCAAGACCCAAAATATTTCTTGGTAATCTAGATGGGAGACAGGCGTTACTCCCATTGTATTCTATATATCAACTTTCCTAAAACTTTCTTCTGCTACTACGCCTCTGATCATAAGATCAAGGACTATCCTCTTTATGTTCCTCACAATTTCTTAGTTGCTAAAGAAGCTTCTAAATCAAACAAACACATGCAAGAGCAAGGTTAGATAATAGTGGGGGGCTAGAAAAATAGGAATAAAAATGAGCAATCCAATGCCTCTAGTTCAAATGGTCAGCATGAACCAACTGTTAAAGAACAACCCCATAGCTCGTAAGCTAAGGAGCCAACTGTTACTCCTAAAGAACCAACTCATGCTACCAACTTATCTTTCAAGTTACCAAAATAATCCAGCATGCCTAATGTGGCATCGATTCTCATTGACCAAATAAATTATTTTTATAATGTTAAAATGTCGTAACCTTCATCGTTTCTTTTAACAAACATCTCAGAGGGGCCAAGGAGAAGGTCCCAAAGTCCTTTTTGCATCTCTCACGATCATAACCTGATGTGCAGTTTGGACTCAATAGAAGAGGAATATAATATCGCATTTGACGAGAAAAAGAGAAATCTTCAGGATTTTTTGTAGCATAGCACTACTCAATTCCTACAAAAATGGTTCGATTCCCTTGATGGTTAGGATGCTAATGGCATGGATGTTTACTAATGTCTCCCATGAAATTTTTATCTTGGAATGTTTAGGGTCTAACAGACTCCTATCGCTAGTATTTTGTTCATGAAACTCCACAAATATTTACCAATTTATTTATTTTTCTTTTTGCAAGAGGTGAAAATTATAGGTTTTCAGTTACATGTCATTTGTAAATCCATCTAGCCTAACATCTTGGCCTTCTGTAGTAATCATGAAGCAGGGCGTTGGTGTTTAATTTCTGTTTTAGCTCCCAAATTTCAACTCTTGTTGATTAACCATGGCATTGACCCCAAAAATGGTGCCATATATGTCCTATTTAATGTTGGCAGCCTCCCTTTTGGTCTCATTAATAGATACGCCTTAGAAAATGCAACCAAAAGGTCTTATCTTTAGCAATGAATAGCTTGAACAATTGTTGATGCTTATCAGGTGAAAAGTTACAATTTTAATATGGTTGAGTCACCCACTCATAAATGTGGCCACATTTTGATGATATTGATATCTAGTGAAAGGGAGGTGTGGTTTTTAATATGGAATATGGTTGGGTTTTATGACCCTAATTCTTCTCACTCTCCCACTTTTGAAGCTTGGCTCACCTTGTCTAACCTTTGAGGAGGTTCGGATCATGTTCTCAAATGGATGGATAAATCCATCCTGTCATCTCAAGAATGCTTTATTTTGATAGAAATTATTCCATACTAGTTCAGGTCATGCCTAATTTTTTACTATCTTATCATTCCCCTATACCATTTTGTATCACTTGGAATGATAAGAGTGCTTTTTTTTCATAAATCCCAATTCTTTCTTAATACTGTCTTGATGTAGCATGGTCCCACACTCAATCATATCAATCATGTGTGTATCTTAGCTCTACGGCTAAGTCATTGTCAGAAATTTAATCCACCTATGCATGTCAGGTGGACTCAATGGTGGGAGGACGTTATAAATAAAACTACTAGATTCCTTATAATCTATGACATACAGTTGGCCAAAACGAAATGTCTCTCATACTCCATTAACATCTCCACTCTTAGCTGAGTGGTGGTGGTGCTTCAGGGAAACCCCTTCTCTAAAACTATACAACTTCAAGTTATAACACTTTGCTATCAATTTCAAATTGCTGATAATGACAACACTTAGGGAGATCAAATATGTTTCCGTATGCATTGACTTAAAATTGGCGACCGAGTCTCGAAAGAATTATTTATTTCTCTCAAAGCCAAAAATCCTTCTCAAAAAATTTGGAAAATATTTGATGGCGGAGCTCGGGTCACTGACCCCTAACCCATGCTTTAAGTATTTTTGTGACATTATAAGCTAGTCTTTCAGGCTTAGTAACCCTCTGCTGAGAGACAAGAAGCCCTAGAAAAATTTCTAATTGTTTTGTCGTACAACCTTTCACAAGCTGAAAAGGTGGTGTGAAACTGAATGATCCATGTTTATGACCTCCACAATGCATTCATGTAAATGGATAATGATAAGGCCTTGAGATACAATGGTTTCCCTTGCCAATTCTATAAATATTTATGAGGTTCACTTGGGAAAGACCTTATTCAAGTCTATCTCGAGGGGTTTCAAAACCAATCATTGTAGCCATGTGTAAAAAAAGGGAATATTAACTTAATCTCATAACTAAGGCATCCAAAGAAAATGACCTATTTGTGGCCTATCCTTTGTTAAATGTCTCCAAACAATCCACCAAAGTTGTGGTTATGCGACTTCATAATATTCTCCCCACCTTAATTCAACTAGAACAAATTAGGTTCATTCAAGGGTGCTACATCTTTGACAACATCATTTTGGTATGGAAAGGCATGAAATGGGATCACATATCCAATCAATCTGCTATGTTCATTAAAATTGATTTTAAGAAAGCTTATGATAGGATTGATTTTGTTTATCCTTGTCATGCTTTAAGACCTTGGTTTCGATCCCATTTTTATCCAATTAGTTATAATGTTATTTGCTAATTCCTCTACCCAAAGCACTATTAATGGTTTCATCTTTGAATCCTTCGAAATGTTTTGTTTCATTTGAAAATGGTTCCCGTTAGAGCCTACACTCTACTTGCTTGTTACTGAAGGTTTTGGGTGTTTTCTAGCCAGCGCCAAAACCCAAGGAATCATTATGGGAATATCACTGAATTCTATGAAAAATTCTCGATTCCTTAATGGTTGCTTTGTAGATGATTCCTTTCTCATGCTCATTGAGGAAGAATCCAATATCCACAATACCATGCACTACAGTTATATTTTTTTTAGTGTTTGGTTCTTCCATTCAATGCCAGAAAACTCTGTGCTACTAGTAATCCTTCCTCTCAGCACCCACATGGCTAGCCTCTTTTGAGTTGAAGATTCTTGCACATGGTGAAATGTTTAAATTTATTGGCATCCCTTTTTCCTTTAAAGCTTCATCGGATGAGAAAAATAATTGGATTATTGGATTACCAGACCTTTGTCCTTGGCAGGAAAATTTAAAATTTATTCCAAAGTACTTATGGTCACACACGTTTACAACTATTCATGTTGGGTTCCTTCTAAAGCCTCTATTTAGAAGCTGGAAAAAATCCTCAAAGGATTTCTTTGGCCTAACACGTCAACTGTAAAAGGTTTTCATCGAGTGGCTTCGGAGACATGTTTCCTTCCCCACAATTATGGGGGTTTAGGCATTATTCACATACAATGCCAAGGGCAGGCACTCTATGTAAAATGGATTGTTAGATGCATCACAGGACAAGAAGCGTGGACAATGCTTCTAGGCCCAAGAAGCGTGGAAAGTGCTTCTGGGCCATGACATCGAAAAAGGTTCACCTTATAGCTCCCTTGTATACAAAGGTTAGGGGTTTTTTCGCTAGTGCCTATTAAAGTGGTTGGCACTTTTGTGCTAAAAATAATTTGAAAATCATGGGAATGCATCAAACCTTGGCTTCAATGGAAAGGCGATGGTTTTTGTAATGGAATCTCCATTAACAATCATTCTCTCTAGTGGTCTTCGATATTCCAGACTCGAGATAAGTGTTTGAAAGATATCCTAGGGATTCCTGCGTCAAACGTTTTAAGCATGGAATTTACAAAATCTAAAACTTAATCTATAAAAACTTTCAATCCTAGTATCAGTGGCTGAGCTTAAAGATCAATTTTGGCTAGCTAAGTAGGATCGGGCTAGTATTAATGAAGTGATAAATTTGGTCCCTGATCATATGTTATACAAACTGGTGTGTTCCTCTTGCCCCTGGTGGATGGACTTGAAATGGTATGTTGATACCCCAAATCATAATTATTCTACCAGTAAAGTATACTACTTACTTCTACCTCATCTTACCATGGTTGAAAAACTCAACAGTTGATGGGTGATTCATTCCACTTCGTCTTCCTAGAATCAATGATTTGATATTGTCTGGTCTATCTCTGTGGAGCCTAAAATTTACCAATTTCTCTGGCGTGTTTTTCATTAAGCTTTGAATTCTGATATTTCTATGTTAATTCAATCTATGGGAGGCACAACCTTACCTGCTTCTTATAGCATTGCCATTAGGGCTGAAAACTGTCTTATTCAAGCTAGTAAGCTAGCTCCCAGGCCCCCAATGCCATTATACCCAAGTTTGGAGAGCCCAAGTACTAGTCAAGCACCTGTTTTAGCTCCTATTCTCACTCCTAGAAATCAAAGTTCAAATGAAGCTTCCACTTCATCTCCAAATTCCCCAAATGAGCTTCAAGAAGTTATGAAACAATTGCAAAATTTAGGTAATGAGCTGGTCACACTCAAGAGACAGCAAGATCAAAGTTTTAGACCTTCCTATCAGCCTCAAGCTCAACCAAATAGGCAACCATATCAACCTCAAAGACCACCCAATCCAGCTGCAAATCAGAATCAAGCAAGGCCTCCTGCCAACAGACCATTTCAGCCCTATAACCCCAATGTTGCATCTGCATCTAGAGCTTTGGTGCCAGTCCAAAATAATATGGCCCAAGAATATGATTGGTGTTTCCCGTGCAGTCAGCCACATAACCAATCAATGTGCTTTAACAGTGCATTAAATCAGGCTCTAATGGTGTAAACCATTGGTGGGTCGCAAGAGTCCAGCCACGAAGGAGATCAGCAGCAGGAAGCACCTCAGCAAGGAACATCTCCGAACGAAACTACTCTTGTTAATTGGCAGGCTGAAGATTTTTGTGGTATGAATCAAATACCCTCTCAAAGTGTTGTAGCCAACACAAGGTCAAAGAGGAGAAATTTGGGTGAAGGACAACCATTAGATCCAAGTAATCCACAACCTTCTACCACTCCACAAGCCGTTGGAAGACAAACTGTAGCTCCAAACATACAAGGAGCACCGAAAACGGCCCCTAGGCCAACTCAAATGCTAGTTGTTGCTGCCCATACACAAGGAATGAATGTACAGGCCAAGGTACAACAAAGAGATGCTTCATCCCCATTCAACATCATTGATCAGATGAAGAAGACAAATGTCAACATATCAATTGTGGCAATCACTATCCATCCTAGGCCAAAGAGATTTGCTACAAGCTGCCATGAAGGACTGGTCAACTTCAAATCACCATGTCCAGATGCAAGAGGAGGTACTCACAAATGCTACCCAGCCTGAAGGAAATCATGGAGGACAGCAAGGTAAAATGTTGAAGCCCCCTCCATTTTATGTTTCATTGATCATAGGAGATAAGCTGGTGCATAATTGCATGATTGACTCTGGGGCAAGTAGTTCAGTAATGCCCAAGCAAATAGCTAATCAGCTAGGACTCCAATATGAAGTCATCTCCAAGGGTGTAGTGCAATTAGACGAGATAGCAGTGACAACGGTTGGAGTAATAAAAGGTTTGAGCCTCACACTTCACGCATGTCCCAATGTAGTAGTGTTGCAAGATGTGTCAGTCATAGACCTGCCACCACTCTTTGCATTGTGCTTGTCAAGAGACTTCACTGCTAAAATTGGAGGCTATCTTTCAGCGGATTGGTTGCACGTGTTGTTCAGAACAAGATATGGAACCAAAGCGACAATTAGGTCTGAACCTATTGCAAACTTTCACATTGAGCCTTACACTCCAAGCCAAATCAATACCAACTGTTCAGCATTTGATTAAGAGGATTATCCAAGCACTGATGAAGCTGACACCAAGGTTAGAAGCATACCAGATTTGACTCTTGATGAATGGGCAAGCAAGGTGCATGATTTTGATCCTTATCAAGAGATAGAAGAATCTGAGCTAGGATTTTATTGCATACATGAAGAGAATCAACCTCTTCCTAGCATCACCAAGCCAGAACATAACGACAAGAGTGAAGTATGGCAATTGTTCTTTGATGGGTCAAGGAGCAGACAAGGTGCAGGAGGAGGAGCTATGCTCATTTCACCACAAGGTATAAGGTACTACTCAGCCTTCCGTTTCCAGTTTTCCTGTTCAAACAACATAGCTGAGTATGAAGCTTTAATTCATGGACTGCACTGGGCAAAGAAGAAATGCATTAGGAATTTACAAGTATTTGGTGATAGTGAGTTGATCATAAACCAAGTCAAAGGAAAAAATGCTGCCAAAAATGATCTGTTGAAGAACTACAAAAATCGGGTATGGGATCTTATTGAAGATTTTGAAGCTTTTAGCATCATTTCCATCCCAAGAAAAAAGAATGAAGCCGCTGACAGACTGGCAGCAATTGGGGCTGCGTTTGATGTTGTAGAAAGTATCAAAAGTGAGAAAACTCAGTCTCATATCAAAGTGGTTGTGAGACCAGCTGTTCCGGATAACAACACAAGTTGGCAAGTCTTCGAGAATGATCAGCAAATTGTTAATTTCCTGCAAGAAGAAGCTGAGTTCTCCGCCAGAAATCAAGACAAGCTAGAGCAGCAGTATGGTGACCAAGTGGTGCAGCTGAGGACTAACAAATTACCAAAAGGCCTCATAACGCTAGAGTCAATCTTCAACCCAAATGATCAGTTCCAGAAGGAGAAAGCGAACATTCAAGTAAGGGGTGAAGATTCAGAACCTATCTTAGTAGATGAAGGCAAGACATTGCAAATTGGCAAAGTAAGTACTCCACAAGAGAGATCTGATTTTGTTCAGCTTTGTCAAGAATTCCCAGATGTTTTTGCTTGGACTTACAAAGATTTGAGAGGTTTCAATCCAAATTTGGCACAACATACTATCGAGTTGGATCCGGAATCCAAGCCTGTCAGGCAAAAGCAAATGCCAGTAAATCCTCATATCGAGCCTCTCATGAGAAAAGAGTTAACCAAGCTCATTGAGGCCAGTATCATCTTTCCCATCAAACACTCAAGTTGGGTTGCAAATTTGGTGTCGGTAAGAAAGAGAAACGGAGAAATAAGATTGTGTGTGGACTTTCGTGATCTAAATAGAGCATCACTGAAAGACCATTATCCGCTTCCATCAATGGAACAAATATTGCAGGTTGTAGCTGGTTCAGAAAGGTTTTCATTGCTAGATGGATATTCAGGCTATAATCAAATATTGGTGAAAGAAGAAGATCAATTCAAAATGGCCTTCACTAAAAAATGGGGCACGTATGCTTACAAGAAGATGCCATTTGGACTATCAAATCCCGAAGCAACATTTCAGCGAGCTATGGATATGGCGTTCAAAGGCTTGATCAACAAGATAGTGCTGGTATACTTGGATGATATCACCGTCTTCTCAAAGAATGCAGCAGACCATCTCTTTCACCTCAGACAAGTGTTTCAAAGGTGTAGAAGGTTTGGAGTGTCTTTGAATCCAAAGAAGTGCGTATTCTTGGCACACGAAGGCAAACTGTTGGGCCACATTGTCTCTAGGGAAGGGCTAACAATTGATCCTGAAAGGGTTGAAGCCATCCGAACGCTTCCATTGCCACACCACAAGAAATCTCTCCAAAGCTTCTTAGGAAGGATAAACTTTGTCCACAGATTTGTGCCTAATTTTGCCACTCTTGTGAAGCCTCTAACAATGATGTTGAAGAAGAATCTGGCATTCAAATGGACAGCAGAAGGAAAAGAGAGTTTCGAAGACATCAAGCATGCAATATCACAAGCTCCAACTCTTATCAACCCAGAATTTTCGAAGGACTTCATGTTGTATGCGTTTGGAGGATCAGACACAATCTCAGCTATCTTGACGCAGCTGAATAGAGAAGGTTCAGAACAGCCCATAGCATTCTTCAGTCAAACCTTGGAAGATTACCAAATAAAGTATTCTTTCATCGAAAAGCATGTCCTTGCTGTCATCAGGAGCTTGAAGAAGTTCAGACACTTGGTCTCAAACAATAAGATTCAACTGCTGGTGTCTCATGCTGGCATCAAGGACTTCCTCCTAAACAAGGATTTAAATGAGAAGAGAGTAGGTTGGATCACTCGGGTAATGGAATATGATATTGAAATCAAAGTGACCAAGTTAGTTCGTGGCAAAGGCTTGTGTGAGCAGCTCGCTTCCAAACAACCAGACGAGTCAAAAAGTGAAGAGGATAATGTCTTACTACTACAAAATGATCAAGAACAGCTAGCTGATGATGCATCCATCCCATGTTGGACTCAAGACCTTGTGCACTACCTCCAAACAGGCTTGTGCCCCCCATAAGTAAGCAAAGCAAAAAGGAGATACTTCAGATTACAAGCCATTCCATATGTGCTTGTTGATGGAGTTTTGTTTAAAAAGGACATCAATGGTGTTCTATTAAGATGCATTGGAACAGGTCAAGTTGAGAAAATACTACACGAGTTCCATGACGGGGAAGCAGGAGGCCACTTTGCTCCATGAGTAACAGCTCTAAAAATCATGAAAGCTGGTTACTATTGGCCTACTATGTTCAATGATTGCTACTCATGGGTCAAGAAATGCAAGAAATGTGCATTCTTCACAGGGAAAGAAAGGTTAGCAGCGCTGCCCCTTCTTCCAATTTCAGTAAATCAGCCATTCATGCAATGGGGACTGGACTTCATTGGGGTTATCAATCCCAATTCAAGTCAGGGCCACAAGTGGATACTAACAGCAACAGACTATTTCACCAAGTGGACTGAAGCAGTGGCACTCAAGGAGGTAAATGAATCTAATATCTTAGATTTCTATGAAGGGATAGTCACGAGGTTTGGTGCCCCTACCACTATCATATCAGATAATGCATTGGCATTCCTTGGCACAAAGATCACCGAATGGGCTGTCAAGAATTGTGTGTATCTCAGCACTTTATCAAATTATTACCCTCAAGGTAATGGCCAAGCCGAGTCTACAAACAAGAATCTACTAAGAATCATCAGGAGGACTCTTGATGAGAATCAGAGGACTTGGCATGCAAAGCTCAAATCAGCCCTATGGGCTGATAGGATCACACCCAAGAGATCTACAGGAAGCTCTCCATACAAGCTTGTTTATGGGAAAGAAGCGGTTCTACCTATATCACTTGAGTTGCCAGCATTGGAGCTCGTGAAACAGTTGGAACTAGCTGAGTTTGAACCTTTGGAAATCAGGTATGCAGAGCTGATGGAATTAGAAGAGACAAGAGAGCACGCAATACAGACCATAGAAAAGGATAAAGCATTGGTCGAAAAGAGTTTTGACAAGAAAGCTAAGGCCAGGATATTGCAAACTGGAGATTTGGTACTGAAGTGGGATGCTGATCGTGTAAAACCAGGAAAGCTCTCCAAGTTTGATGCCATCTGGAGTGGCCCGTATATGATCATTGAATGCAAAGGTAGCAACGCTTTCCGACTGGCTAAGTTGGATGGTGAAGAATTGCAGATTTCGGTCAATGGAATATATCTCAAACGCTGCTACTAGAAAGATAGCTTCTCATCCTTGTAAATATTAATTTAGATTTTCCATTCCTCTAAGTTCTTATGCACATTGTACTGCTGTTAGAGTAGTTTTTATTTCCCTAAGTGCTTATGCACATGTCCTATCACTTCTAGTATGTGCATGTTGCAGTTCATCAAGCTCCTGGAAAAGAATTTGCAGCCACAGGAAAACCAGCTCAACGAATGTTTTGATGGCTCAAGGACACAGGTTTTCAAATTTCAGATCAGCTGAGAGGCTATCAAACAGACTCCATGCCCAATGGATTGCTACAAGCAGCTGGCCGTTGTTCATCTGGCAGGCAAATGACCCCGCTGAGTCGCCAAAATTCACCCCTCAAGGTAAATTTGATAACATGGATCAAATTCTTTTGTCCCAAGCAATTATATTGAGTCCAGGAAAAAATTCATGTTTTTTGGGTCCCCTCAGAATTTTATAACTCCTATGTCCAAGAAGGAGAGAGCAAGTTCCGAGAAAATGTAAGAAAAATTGCAAAAACAGGCTCGGGCTAGGAAAAATCACGAAAAATGGCTAAGTCCTAGTCCTAGAAGCATTTGGGACAAGTGGGAAAAAAGGTGCGGATCGGCCGAAATGAGCACAGGCGGCCCTGGAAGAAATTGGGACGTCTGGGACAAAAGTACGTGGCGGACGTGGAAATCCGAACTGGCCGAAAAGAGAGAAAAAATTGGCTAACTGCTGAGAGGGTCACCTTTGGGACAAGCGGGACAAAAAGACGCGAACCGGCCGAACCGGGTGAAATGAGTCAAGGAAGCCCGAAACAGTCTGGGACGCGTGGGCCAAAAGTACGCGAACCGGCCGAACCGGCCGAAATGAGAACTTTTGTCCCGGAACAATTGGGACAAAAGGGCGCGAACCAGCCGAATCGGGCGAATTTGTCCCAGATGGTCCAAAACCAAATGGGACATATGGGCTGCGAGTACGTGAACCGGCCGGTTTGGTTGAAATGGGAAATTTCAGCACCGAAACCAAATGGGACAAAGGGACGTGCGGGATGCGAAAAGCTGAAATGGCCGAAGGCAGGGAAGAAAAGTCAACGTTTGGTCCGGAAACTTCAAACGGCCATAACTTTTGACTCCGAGCTCCGATTTTCATAAAATTGGACTTTCTGGAATGAGCACGACATATTCCAGAAACTGGATTCAGCTCCAGTCAGTCAATGCTCTTTCCCGTCAAATGACAGAAAACGCTTGCCAGGCCCAAAATAGCTGCCGGCTCCAGTCAGCCATAATTTTCATTTCCCGTCAAATGACAGAAAATTGCCAGGCCCAAAATAGCTGCCCGCACTCAGAAGGCCATAACTTTTTCATTTCTCAGCGAAATCACACAAAATTGGTACCGTTGGAATCATGGTTCCGATCCCGATGTACATCAATCAATAAATTCTAGATTTGATCAGAAATTGATTGATATTTTTAAGAAAACGTGGCCGGGTTCAGAACAGTGTTTTATTTGGGAGCTGGGAGTGCAATTAAGAGGCATGGTCATCATTCCTTCTCTGCTGCAGCACATGGGACAGCATGGGGATCCTTTTGCAAGTAATGTAAAACCTTTTCACTCAATTTAATGCCTCTTACAGGTGGTTGAAGGACAGATTTCGGGATTTCGATTTTCCCTTCTCTTTTCCTTCTCATTTTTCTATAAATTGAAGTGTTGGGCTCATTGTAAAGGAGAGAGTTTTTGGGTAGCAAAGCTCTTCCAAAATTTCTTTGTGAAGCCAGTGTTTTGTAGGCCCTTGTAGTGGACTCCTTGCATGGTGATCCAGGCCCTTATCTTGTAATAGACTGAACTGTGCATACCAGGAAGCAATAAAATACAAAGTTTGTGGATGTATCTTCCCCTGCTGTGTTTTCTTGCATTCTTCTTGCCCCTTTTATCTTTCTACAAGAATATTGTGTCTATTATTATGTTCTTGCAGGAATTCACTAACATTGTGTATGCTTGGAATATTGTTTTGAATGCATTTTGCTAGATTATGGTGAACTGTCATCACCTCTTCTAGTGTGCACTTTCCCTCTGTATTTCACAAATTTAAAGATTACTCTCACACCCTCCTTTTCTGGTGTATCACCGCTTTAGTGTAGGCTTTCATTTTATGTATTCTCTCTCTCTGGTCCCTTGGAAATTTAGATTAGAACAGTTAGCTTATCTTGCATTAGAGTAGATTGTGGCAGGTAGTTTAGGAGCAAGAACCAGCTTTCTCTGGAGGTCTGTCTCAAGTAGCAAGTCCCACAACTTGGAGATAGTACCCATGTTATCCAATCACACTGTGAGTTCAAATACATGCACATGGGTGCTGTGATTCGGTGATAACAATACTCACATCAGTGTAATTTGTATTTTATAGGGCCAAAGTAAATAAATAGAAATTCCATAAATTCCAATATTTAGGACCTAATTTGAATGTCTACTTCTAGTCAAACATTTTGGCCCCCATTTCCAGCTTGCATGACGTTTAATTTGTTAAAAATGTGAAGATATGAATAGAAATTTAGAAACAAAAAGGTTATAGTTAAAACCCGAAATGTCTTATGCCTAATATACCAATTAGATTTTTCATACCCCAATAACATCTGTTATATGTGCTCCAATGTAGAATACGAGGTGTGTGAACAACCATAAATAATTGAAGCCCTCAAACAAATAGTCATATCAATGAAAGGTAGATTCTATTTGTCAATCAAGCTTACCGTTTTTTAATTTTATGTTATGAATTTTTTTTATTGGAGGGCATTTAATTTGATAAGTTAGATGTAGACATGAATGGAAAGTTAGAAATTAGAAGGTGGTAATTAAATAAATGAATGCCCAACAACTATTTCACAGAGTATATTGCTCCCACTAAAATGATATATGTTATTTTTGATCCACTTAATTGCCTCAAACTCATGCGCATTATTCACGTGAGTGAAATGTGAGCTTAAAGGGTCCAAAATAAAAATCGATGAGCTTTTAATAAGGTCTAAGTTTTAAATTTATCTCCGCATGCAAGATAGAAACAGACCCAAGGCACACCTACAAAATGTCAACCACCATCGGTTTTGTTACCTATAACCCATGTTTTTTCCATTGACATGGTCATTGATAGTGAGGTTATGCACAATTAAATGTCATTGAAAAGGCAAGCCAATCCAATTATGCAAATTCCTTCAGTGTAAATATTGATATTTCTAAAATATTATCATATAAAAAATGTATCTTTGATATGATATTGTTAGTATGTTACTACAGTACAAAGTAAATGCATTTTAATTTGATTTGACTGAGAAAGAATATTTTTTTATCTTTTTTGTCCTTGTATTTTAAGGAAAAACAAGATCAATGATCTATTAAATGAAATTTTACATTGGCCGCATGGATTCCAAGAGGGTGGCGAGCTCTTTTCCTAACTTGGTTTACATGTCCCATTGCGGACCTTGCTAGCTTCTATCTTTTTCTCTAAATTTCCGCAACATGAAATTTCACCATGGTGCAATATAAATATGGTAAGGTCAAAGTGTATAGCCATGGGAATTAGAAATGGAAAGTGGGGAATTTTTTACAAAATTTGTTATCCTCTTGTTCCTTATGAGAGAGTATTTTCCTGTAATTTAATTTGTGTATAGCTAAACTAAACAAACTAAAAAAGTAAATATGGATGCAATTTTACTTAATGGCTTTCATACGAGCCAAGCAAAAAGTGATCATGATCACGAGCCAACCAAAATTAGATCCCGATCGGAGGAAGAGGAATTGAAAGGAATTTTTTGGAAGGTATATGGAATTGTTTTGTGATGCCTTGATAGAGGCATAAGAGACTTGAGGGAGATATAAGAGACTTATGTGTGTGTGATTAGTGCACTTGGAGGTTTCTTTATTTTTTATGCTTTGGGAAGCACATGTACTTTTCAGTGATGCTTTGGGAGGTATATGGAATTTTTTGTGATGTTTTGGAAGGTGTTTGGTGTTGGTTTTATGATTTATGTGTACTCTTGTGCGTCGGGTTGTGTTTTATGATGTTGAGGATTCATGCTCCTCATCTTTTGTATGATTTTGTTTCCATCTTGACACTATGTAGCTATAGTTATTGTCCCAAGTTGTGTGAAACCTTTGTATGTATATTGTTGGCAATTTTGTATTGTTATAGTATGCTTATGTTATGAGTACTATTGTGTTAGGCATGTGTGTGTGACATGTACTATGTTATGTGGACCGTGTATGTTCCTTTCAATGGTTTTGTTGAGATTTTTTGATGTGATACAATTGTGTGGGTATATAGAAATATTTCTTGAGGACCCGTAGTGTTGTGTTCAGGGCATGTGTAGTACTGTGATGTCATTATTTGTTGGACACCCACAAAACTAAACAAACTAAAATCTAAAATAATGAAATATTAAGAGCTTGAGATTGATACATATTCTTAAGGGAAAAGATTAAATAGGTAATAATATAAATTGGAACTACCAATCTTCATAGAACATTAAGAAATAGTCAAACCTTTCCTTCTTCCTTGTGGTCACCCTTTGGCAACAAGTATCATTTCACTGATGACATGAGCCGTTGATTTTTTCCTCCTTGCTCATGAGTACCCTCTTTTAACCTTGACATTATGTCGCATTGAGGATGATGCTCTTATAAGGGGATGGAGATGTGGTTCCCTATATGGAAAAATATATAAATTATTATTTAATTGAATTAAATTATTAAAAAAAGGGTGGGAAATGAGTGTGTTTGACTGGGAGTGGGTGAAAGCAATTATGGAACGCATGTGGAAGCACATGTTCTCCCTGACAGAGGAATGGGTCCCTCAGTTAATTTTATACCTGTCACTTTCATTGCATAATTATTAAACCACTTTATTGTGATCCCCAGGGCAGTAACCACGTCGAAACCTAGTTAACATTATAATTTATCAATGACTAGATAGTTGGAGGATTTTAACATGTACAAGATAATGTAGGGACTTTGCTAGAGGGATACATCACGTTGAAGATCCACAAGGCCATAAGGGAAGGATATAGCCCTTTCTTTTTCTTCTCACTCTGTAATACGATGCACAAACATTTCTCTCTAAATGTTTCACTAGGAGAGAAGTAATTTTGACTTCTTTTGTACTGGTGTGCGAGTGCGCAAAGATTCTATGTGGTTTGATACTTATTACGTATGAAGGTGGTTAGAGAAGACTTTGCAAAGAATGGAATTTTATAGGTTAATTTATCTAGGCCTCCCAATATAAATATATGCCTTGCATAACAGTTTATTAAAAATTTCTTATCAAAATGTCGATTTTCTCACTTTTACAATGCGTAACTAGACAAAGTTATTTTTCACTGTGTTGTTCACGTACTTGATTTTAGGGCAGAAGTAGACACTTCAACAAATTGGATCCCTAATATTATTGATAATTGTTGCCTTGCTTCATTTGGACATACAAGGTTATGCAATACATTTTTCTGTAGTGGGAGGAATTGTTGAATTTGACTGTAAAATAGTTAATCTCATAACAAACTCTCAGCTACAGACAGAACATTAACATATTCATTATTCAAATTCAAACTACAAAAACATTTGAAAATTATTAGGAGAACCATTGGAGAGGAAATTTGTTAGATGTTGTTGTTGCTCATGATTTGGCAAACTAGTATGTCAAAAAAAAGTAGAATCTTTCAACTGGGACATGACTCATTTGAAAAGATAACAAAAATATTTTGGTGGCTTCAGTAGTCACTCGGAAAGTGTAAACAAACAAATCAAACCGTTGCAAGGCACACTCAGGTCAAAGCTTTGGATACACTGCATATGGCTGCAAGCAAGTGCAATTGATGGGTGCAATGTCAAACTCCCTAGCTTCCGCCTCTCCAGTTCTATTTTTAGGCATGTTTCATCTCTCCCTATCTCTCATAAATTTTGTTCTTTAGTTGTTCATTTGCAGTGAAATAAAATTTTAAAATGTAGCATTATCATAGAATTAATAGTTTTAAATAAACTTGTTTTCAAAACAAAATACCTCATACTGTAGCTTGTTTAATTAAAATATTCCTTGGTAGACAAGCATAAACTCAAACCCTCATTTTGAGACGATGTAAAAAACTTCCTAATGAAACCAGATTGCTACAGTACCCTTTTTTATTGACAAGTTGAAGTTGAGCACCCTATATATATGTCGACCACTCTCTTGTGAAAACAAATAAATCACGATTTTCGAAGGCTTACAAAATAACCTTGCTAACACCGGAACGGAGATGTTAAGTTTCCTAAGTGTAGCTTGTCATGTGAGGAGTCACTTCTATCCTTGAATCTACCTTGAATGATCATTTGTAATCTTTTTGATGCCCTTCAAGGAGCCTTGTTACATTGTTTTGTACCTGTAGGATGATGCTAAATTTCAAAAGTTGGGTTTCATATTGGCTCACCGTTTGAATTGTGAGAAATGAAATGCCTATCTGCCTTTGCAAATCTCTAGTATTTTTCCTTTATAATTAGCTAGAACCTTCAGTTTTTGGAAAAACACTCTTCTTTATAGTTTGGCAATGACATTTTTTAGGCATCGGGTCAGGGTTTGACTGGGTCAAAAAGGACCAATTATGACAGGTGGCTCCTGAAATTTTATCACCATTTGAGAACTGCTTTCTAGTTCTCTATCCCATCGACTCTAGTGAATTATCCATATATAGTGGAACTTGTAGGAAGTTTCTCGTTTCCCGTTCGTCCATTGAATATAAGTTTTGGATGTGGTTTTCTGATCCCTTGAGATGAATTTTAATCATTTACCAATCGTAAACCATTCAATCGTAAACCATTCGCTAGTTCTGAATCTCATCAATTCCTGTGTATTCTTGGTGTAGAGAAGGACATGTAGAAGCTTAACCGTGGTGTGTTTGCTCATAAAAGGACAACATTTGAAAGTGGTTTCTTCACCTCCGAGCCTTTACTAAACATTTTTACAACTAGTAGGAAAATGCAATAAAGAAAGTTGTAGGTCCTCTATTGGGTTGCAAAACCATTGTGGAAACTTGCAATAAATTGCTTGAAACTCTACTCTGTGACGTTTTTTGTGAAATTGAACTTTTGGTGAAATATTGTTTCTCTCTCTTCCCTATTTCTTTGTCTCTCACTTATTAAGAAATGAAGTGAACTGAAATGAAATAAATATGTGTCTCTAACCTTCTCCTTTTGAATGCAAATTATTAATGTTATTAAGTAAATGGGAAACTAAAAATGATAATTATGCTAGACTAGGGTGGATTTCATTCCATTGATTTATCGTTGATATCATGCTCACATGGTTTTGAGGGATGGAAGTAAGATGGCGAAAAGGCATGTCATAATTCATTACTTATTATTTTAATTTATATATTTTATTGGAAAATGTATATATGTCTAATGTAGTTGCAATGTAACATAAAATTTTATACTTGAAATTTTGTAATATGCATGAGATGCTACTTTTACGAATTCATTGGGAAATATGCATTTAATATTATGTGTCATTTTGTTTCAGATTTATGTATATTTAACAAAAAAGAAAAAAAGAAAAGGGGGTTGGATATATATGTTAAATGAATTTGAATTTAAGATGTTGTAGTGCATTTCTAGTGTACAATACATGATTTAATAATTGGTGTTGTGTTTCTTAACTTGAAAATGCAATAAATGAATCTAACCACAACAATCAACCCTAGTAAAAGATTCGTTCAATACTTGTCTTCATTTGTGATCCTTCTTAGCGTAGAAGAAATTAAAACCATAGAATGAAATTATTTTTTTTTTCTTGATGGAACATCCTATTGTAGGTAAATAAGACCTCTAGTTTGTGTTATCGTCATGGTCGGTATGGTCAGCATTGTCATCATGATCCCGATGGTTAGGAACGACCTGGAAAAAATTTATCTCGAGTAAGTAGAACTAACACCTCCCTAGTTTCATAGTCGTCTACCAAGTCTTACGAAGTTAGATATAGGAATTTTCTTAAACATTAAATAAACTCCTTGTGGGATCCAAACATCACAAATGGACCTAGTGAATAGTTATACTTTGAGTTAAAATCTTGTTAATGATCTGTTTATTTCATCACAACTAAATGTGTTAGTTTAGCTTGTGACAATATAGTGCGTTGATCTTTTACAGAGGGTTTATTGGGTAAATATGTTTTCACACCTTAATATGATCCATATTAGGGCATAGAAACTTGAGTGACAATTGGAACTAAACTAAACCTCAGTTGTTTAGTAGGTTAACTTGTGGGTAGAATATGGTAAGAAACTCCTTTTTAATGAAATTGATTTGAAATTCGTTGACCTTAGAGAACCCGGGAAACTAGATTATTGGTCCTATAATCCCTTGTTATGCCGTTTTATGACATTAAGAATAAAAGAAAATTCACATGCAGAATCCTAAAAAGCAGAAACCTAGGATCTTATCTTAAACAAAAATCACTTGTGGTTCATGTGTAGTTTATAATAATTCTAATCATGTACTTCTTCAAGATGTTAAACATGTACTTTCATACCTCTTTTGTTATAAAGTGATGCTAATAATGAGACCTTAAAGCGATGTAAGAGTAAAGTATACAAGAGTGAAACAAGATTCTAGGTTAGTAATAATGTCACTCTTGGAGTCCTTATAACTCAATTAAAAAATGCATGTGTTACAAAGAATATGAATTTCCCTCGGTGAGATCAAACTTTGAGAAAACAAAAGATATATAAAAATCTAAATATAATTTCTCGATGTGGAAATGTTGAAAGGATTCAACAAGTTTTTGAACTATTTTAATTATGGTAGGGAAATACAGATACCATGATCGAAAAATGTTTTTGGGAAGAATCTATCTTGAATCTAACCCCTCCTTAAATCCTAGATTCCTTTCTTGACATCACGTCAGATTCACTTGTGTAGCAAGGTTAAAATTTAAACATTGAATAAATGTTTGAGAAACATAAGCTTAACATAAGAACGAGTGAATTAGGAACTTTGTATGTAATTTGAAATATTCCAATTAATTATGTAAGCTATGGAGATTGTTGTAAGGGATAAAGAGATAATCTAAATGGTCAAACTGTGAGTTGAATGTGAAACTAATTTAAGAACCTATAGGTGGAAAAATGAAAAAATTATCCTCACATAATAAAGTTCTTGGAATGTTAACGGTAACTAAGATGTATTCATGGGAGTGATGTGTTGTGGGTTTGCCAATCCTTGAGTCCCTTTCTTGCGGGTGGGTCATTGTTGGCATCTTTTAGTTAGGGAAAGTGTGGCATTGACATGTATATGGTGTTTTCATATTTATATGTTACTTGATGACTTATGTAAGTGTCTTATGCGTTTTTGAGTTTATCTTTTTGGAACCCTAGTTGCATTATGTAGTGAGAAATGAAAGTATAAAAAAATTAATTCGGTATTTTTACTATTGTATTTGTGTGTGTAAAATGTGGGCATTACAAGTGAAATGTGAGCTTAAATGGTCCAAAATAAAAATAGGTGAGCATTCAATAAGTTCTAAGTTTTAAATTTCCCTCCACATGCAAGATAGAAATAGACCCAAGGAAGACCTATAAAATTTCAACCACCACCACTTTTGTTACCTATACACCATGGTTTTACCATTGACATGGTCATTGATAGAGAGGTTATGCACAATTAAATTTTGTTGAAAAGGCAAGAAAATTCAAGTATGCAAATGCCTTCAGCGTAAATATTGAGATTTCTAAAACATTATCAAATCACAAATGTCTTTTTGTTATGATATTGTTAGTATGTTACTATGCTACAAAGTACATGCATTTTAATTTGATTTGACCGAGAAAGAATATTTGTTATCTTTTTTTGTCTTTGTCTTTTAAGGAAAAACAACACCAATGATCTATTAAAGTAAAGTTGACATTGGTTGCATGGAGTCGAAGAGGGCGGAAAGATCTTTTCCTAACTTATTTTACTTGTCCCATTGAGGGCCTTGCCAACTGCTAGCTTTTTCTATAAATTTCCACAACATGACATTTCACCATGGCACATTATAAATAAGTTAAGGTCCAAGTGTACAACCATGGGCATTGGAAATGGAAAGTGGGGCATTTTTTACTAAAAGTTTCTCCTCTCGTTCCTTATGAGAGAGTATTTTCTTGTAATTTCATTTGTGTATTTCCAAACTGGAAGAAATAAAAAAGTAAATATGGATGAAATTTTAGTTAATGGGTTTCATACGAGCCAAGGAAATAATGAACTGACCACGAGCTAACTAGAAGTAGATCCCAATCAGAAAAAGAGGAATTGAAAGGATGAATAATAAAGGGATTTAATTAATTTGTGTCCAATGTATTCACTTCCAAGGCTTCTCAACTTCTCATGCCTTCCACATATGTTGTTCTTGACTTGCACATTAGTGTTTTGGGTATGCTTTTACCTTCCTAGACAAGTGCTTTCTACTTGAGGAAGTACATTTTCCCTCCTTTACTTCCACACAGGAGGATTTGTGTTGGTCTCATCGGCGTGGTCCATTTACCACATATTCATGTGTAACTTCTAAAACAAATGATACGATAATATCTACAGGGTACAAGCTCACACCCGACATCATATTATTGTTTCAGTTCTATTGAATGGGTCCATACGCAAGCTATTATAGCACAATATCACATGTTTTACATCTTACGCCAACTTCTTATGGTGATTTTTAGTGGGCGATAGTGCGGGAGGGAATATCCCTTATCATTTTGCATTATAATGTGCAGATACGAAAATGAAGTCACTTCAAATCAGAGGATCCATTATGCTTCAACCCTTTTTAAGAGGATAAATTCCAATCAAATAGGAAGTTGAGATGTCAAACCCAAATCTGGCTTAGTGATGCATCAAGGTGTTCTAGAAATTTGCATTGCCCATGGAAGGAAAGCAATACCATCGCGCATGTAACCCCTTTTGCGAAGAAGCTCCGCGATGTGAGCGATGTTCGAAATAAATAGTTTCTCCCATGAAGACCTCAATATAAAGGAGGAAATTGTAAGTGTTTTACATACACAAGGATTGTATTGAGTTGTAGCTCTGACATGGAAGAAGACACACGTACATTGTATTGAGCCGAAGATCTGACATGGATGAAGATGTATGCACACAGAGAGATTTTTTTGAGTTATAGCTCTGACATGGAAGAAGAAACTCGAAGATTGTATTGAGCCGAAGCTCTGACATGGAAGAAGATGCACATAGACTTATTGAGCCATAGCTCTAAAAAGAAAGAAGATGTACACACATAGACTCTATTGAGCCATAGCTATGACAAGGAAGAAGACACGCATATATAAACAAATTGCATTGCACCAAAGCTGTAACATTGAAGAAAATATAAATGCATAGAAGTGTTGATTTGAGTTCGCAATAATCTGTTTTATTTGCAATTATTTATTTTATTTATATTGTCTCATATTTTATTTGCGTAATTTGTACAATTTGGTATCACATTATCTACGAATTAGTATCAGAGCGTGGTTCATCAAATGTATGTAGAATCAGCATTCTCTAATAGTTTTCTTGAAGAGGAATTTTTTCTGAATCAGCGAAAAGGTTATGGTATCGAAATTCACGAAGGAAAGGTATACACGTTGAGAAAAAATTGATATGGTTTCAAGAAAGCAACTAAAGCTTGATTCGAAGATTAATTTGCTGATATTTTTACAAAGGATTTGGGAAATGCAATTTTTGAGTATTAGGTAATTTGTTTGGGAGTTTTTCATCGGGAATATGTCAAATCTACAAGTGCACACTCGACTGTAGAATAAAAAAATTTTGAAGGTAGAAATTAAGGGGGAGTGTTGGAAATAGATAATTTCTCCCATTTATGCCTGTGCTATTTTTAGGAAAAGCAAAAAGTAAGTTACTTTTCTATGCATACTTTAGTTTTAAATAAGTATCTCTATTTTGAGGAAAAGGAAATAAATTAAAAACATTTTAATTCATCCACAAAAGCATGTACTATTTTTAGCTGATAGTTCTATTATTAAGATGTTTTATTGTTAGATGAAAGAACTCAATATAAAGCAGGCAATTGTAAATTTTTGACACACACAAGGATTGTATTGAGCCGTAACTCTGACATGGAAGAAGACACACATGTGCATATGACTAGGAATTAGTACAGCACACGGCGACCTGCATCAGTGCCTGAGAAGCGGGCTGCACATACAAGTGGTTGCTGGCATGTGACTGTGGATCATGTGTATGCTGCTTAACCTGAATTTTAGTTTTTTCACTGATCTTGACACAGAGATTGAGGATCCCCTTGGGCTTTCTTGAAGGGGTTACCAGCTGACACTTGTAGCTGCTGAGCATACCATTTTGCTTAAGAAGAAATTCTCTGAGGGGCATGGTCACATGGCCGATCGGATGAGGTCCCCAAACTGTGGTGTTCCATATCTGGACAGTAAGGAGAAGGCGGTCCTACTGCAGGGACCCCTCATGGAGAGCGAATGACATTTCCGTGTTCTAACTCAGATTTCTTCCGTTTTCTTTGTCCACATTTGTTTTTTGCTCGCTCCTCCTACTGCGTTTTCCTCCGCCCTGGATGAACACCACCGCGTAGGCCTTTGTTTTACACAACAAAATTGGTTTCTTCAAGTTCCTCACAGATTTCACTGTTATTTCCATGCTCCTCATTTCCATTCTTGTGCTTGCAAAATGATCGATTTGTGAGGGGAAGTGTGGTGAGTGCTATTGCTGAAGATTTACAGATGCATTTATAGGGAGAGTGTTTTCTCATGACTTGCTCACGTGATGCTAATTTCGAGGGCTGTTACACATCGATGAGAATTCGCTTCAGGGAATTGAAACAAGGTGGAAGAAAATGTGATCATTCCCATATTAAGTGAAAGAGAGAGGATTGTGATTGGGATATTTCTGGTACACGCTATGTTATTAGAGAAACAAGCAAGATAGCTTCTATTTTTCCTTCTTTTCAATCAAGCACGAGGATTAATGTTTCACGATGTTAGTCAATAACCTCGTGAAAAATGTTTCCAATAATAACTAAGACAACTTTATTATCCCCCAGAATTTATTGTGATGGATTATAATCCATTCAGATTTGGTCTATACCTTTCATTTATATTTTGATTTTCTCAATTTTTTTTAATGGAGATACATTGATGCCTTACTACACCGAAGCTGTTGGCAGTGGGCACCATTAGAATTAGCATGCCGTTCTCACAATATCTAAACTTGCATAATCTCTTTATAAATGGTCCAAAACTTTAGCGTATAGATTATAGAAATGATGGTTGACATTGTTCTCGGGTGTTCTACCCTTTTACATGTGTTCTTCCTTACACAACACTTCTAACTATACATTTCGTCAAAAAATAAGAAAATAATTCATTTGTTTTATGGTTCTTGTGCCTTACCATTAGTATTTGCTTGCAAGTTTTCAATTATAATGCATGCAAGGTGGAGTTAATGCTGCATGAGGACTGTGTGGCCTTATCTGGCCACCAAGGGGTACTCAACGAGTTGCTGGCACTAGGAACATCGAGCTTCAACTCGTTAAAAAAAAAACATAACAATAGTACAACTATGATCATCTCTATCTGAATCATCCTGACACCACTTAGACAAGGCTAAACACAGTCATAGCTATACTTAGGTTGCGTCCATACAACAACCACAAAGAGAGAGAGAAGGGGGCATAGGTCATCATCTACTGAGCCTAAGGTCAGCTTGAGTTATTGGCGCATGATACCCATCCCCTCACTCCAAACATACACTCTTACTGATTTCCCTCAGGGTCGATTAGCGTAAGGTTCACAACATAACATGTCACTACATCACTAACACAATGGTGGTTCACACACATTAATCATATCACCTTCCCAAGGTACATATACAGGGTATTTCAGATACGTTACAGTCATAGTTACAACATATCACATCACCACATGCTACACCCAAAGTGCAATCATTGTACGATAGGGATCATATACTCAATATATGTCCCAATTTACGACATTAATCATTACATATCACATGAACTACAATTATGATGAACACAGACTCAACATACAGTCCACTGCCATATAACGTGGAAATACACACATTTCTACACAAATGATAATGACATCATTAAGAAATCCAATCCACTACAATCAACCTAGTCACATAACATATCGGCACACCCACACATCAAAAATGCCAAAAGGATCCAACACTCTGAATCAATAATCACATTTCTTCCACACACACAACAAAATAGTATTTCACACTCAAATTCACATAGAATTCCTGAAAAGGAGAGAGAATACTCTCATCTTAACACATTAACATGCTAACAATTCCACACTAAGTGATATACACAACATGTGTGCAAACAATATCACAATTACGACATAGTTCACATTATGCTTAAATCACATTACTCTTAATATATCGACCACCAACACGCAACTCCAATCTATCCCAGAGGTTTGAGAGAATGAACCTCCACTTTGATACCAAGTGTAACGCCCACTATTTCAGACACACAAGACCACATAGCAAAATACATGATAATTTTTTTTTACTTGTTTGGAACATAGCACGGCACAACAAGTGGTCACAATGGCTAAAACTAGCTCCTTGAAAAACTTGACACAATAATGAGCACAAGGGCAGCAAGGAAACACTCAACACCCATCAAGGATAGTTCACTTTTTTCTTAGATAAGACACCGTAAAAATACCAACCCGTAATACCTAGTTATAGTTCAGGACACTCCACGGAAAAATCCTTTAAGGTTAAATATTCACTAAAACAGTCTTTGAAGACCTGAATTTGTGGTCTAGAAGATTCATGTTATGATTCATAAAATTCTCCTTAGTTAGGGTTAACGAGGGTAGGTTTCTTTACACTGGTAGAAAAAAAACTAATTTCTTTCCAATTTAAGTTTCTTAAATTTATTAACAAGAAACCCAATTTCATTGTTATTTTATTTATTGATTCATCTATGAATTAATTTTATTTTATTTTTGATTAACTTAGAAGAAGGATTTCCACTCACTAAAATATAAAAATAATTGCACTAGTGCCAAGACCATGGGGGGGGGGGGGGGGGGTTATTAAACATGAAAGTTTTATTAAATGAGAGAAAAAACCGCCATTGTTAAATGAGAGGGCTAAACACGGTTATAACATTTCTGTTCAACATGACACACAAACCAAAGGTATCACAAGATTCAAAAGAACTTTAACTGAGAACAAAAAGATAACAATTTGGTCAAGCCATGTTACAACATTGTTATGTCTGAAATAATATCATAAGGAGAGTACACGAACAAGGAGATGATTGAGTTCATTTCCTCACAAATTACAAGTTTTGCTACAAAAGGACAAGACAACTTTATTTCACAATTATCGATAATCCAAGGCAAGCGGCCCTCTAAACTCCTTTACAAGCACCATTACAAGATTCACAACACATTTGACATTTGAACAAGAAACTTCATAAATCAACCTGATGAAACCTTCAAAAATATTTCCTTTATCAACACGCATAAGCTATCTGCACAAGTATTAACTTTAGTCAGTTCACGAGAACTGAGCATGCTAAGACTGCCCATTACAATAGTAAGATAACATTTAACAATATCAGGAAAGGAATGCTCTATTTCAAGAATGGATCAAAGAAAAAACCACTTATAAGCCAGGATTTTATTAAAGCTTTAGAATTTATCCAGAATGATTAAAGGTTTCACTTAGGCTTCACTGGATGAGTTTTACGAAACAAGACAATTTACCTTACAAATGAATGAGAGATAGATTGCATGGTTTATAAACTATTTCCTCCTACTTATTAAATCTTATTATCTTTTAAAATCTCTCGATTGATTTCACCTCATGATCATTTAAGAATTCACCCAAACAAATAATGTTCATTAGTTTAGCTAGGGATAACAAGGTATATAATTTTACTTTACAAGGGATAATTCCCTCTTTGATCACTTATATAATTGATTTTTATCAAGTAGGTCACATCTATATTAATTCACTCATAAAGAACTTTTAAAAGGATTACCCACCCTTCTTAAAATGTTTTTAAAAATTACATTGTTACTATATCGAAGAAGGGTTCACAACACAACATTTGTACCTCATGAGAAAATCTTACCATTACTCCTCTTTTTTAAAAACTATACATAGTCACATCATTGGTATTCGACATGGCATATGAACCCAAGAGACAAAACAATTCTAGGGAACCATGACTAGGGATCAAAAAGTAACAACATTGACCAAGTAGCACTAAACTATTCTTAGAATTCCTATAATCCATTAAGGTTACTCAACAAAGCGGTAATCCAATTTTCTTATATTTTTCACTAATTAACAGAAATCCTAACAATAACCTTAAGCTCTAGTCACTCTGTACAAGTAATAATAAATACCGACCTTAAATTTTTCCAAAGAGAGAGAGAAAGGTATTTGAATCACTTTTTATTGAGTCTGTATTAGAACAGGTAATATGTTAACTATCACTATATTTATTTTCCACTTTTCCTCTTTATATGTGTGTGCGTGCAGGCGTGCATGAAAATTAATCACACAGCATCGGATATGTATAACACATGCATGCAAAGAGATAGTATTCAAGTTCTGTTAGAACAATACTTAAGGAGAACATATTTATACAACTTCATCAATAAGACTAAATTGTCCTCCACATGTTTCCAAAAATTTTGATAAAGCTTTTACTTATGAAATAAACATCTTCAGGACAGTCAACTTGGATTGAGTTAAAAAAAAGGAGATCATTGATACCTCTTATCAAACAAGTCTCAATTATCTAATAGAAGAACAATGAATAAAATGCTCTGTATCAGTTGTACTAATCTTCTCATGGGAAGGAAAGTTGAATCATAGGGTTCAAAATTAAAAAGGGAATTCAATTATAATTTAACATCAAAGACTTACTACCATACAATATTATTTTTAGGCACCTCGTTCCTGTAACTAAAGGCGAAAGGGTTCGATTCAAACACTCCTTTAACCACTAATGACAACTCAAATGTCACAGCTTATAAAAGAGGAAAAAATTATTTAGCAACCAAAACCACACAAAAATCCATATCGAACAAGTACCAAAATTTGACATTGAATCCACAATATCGACATTTACCCAAAACACCCACAAAAATATAGAATATTTCATGCAAGATTCAAACCCACATAGTCGATTTCAAAGGAATGTTTTTTTTATGTTTTATTTGCAACAAAATTAGCACTAAAACTCAGATGTCTTTAAATCATAAAATAAATCTAACAAATAAGTGATCATCCCTCAAAGGCTTTACTCAAGGAAAATACCCAAATTACTAGGAAATGATATAACCAGAATGAGAGAAAAGTAAACCATGCTTGATAAGGAGATCTCAATGACTTTTTCCTTTTACTTCCTTCACAAAAACTTCAAGAATTTCAGCCAAAGACAACTAGAAAACATTTCCTTTTGAATTTTCCTAGAAGAAAACAATAACTAACCACAAACCAAACCACTCCTAGACGTCATTCAAGAAGAGAACATAAATTTCAAGAGATTATAGTAATGGTAGTAGAAAATTGCATAGTTTAGGTTTAACATGCCTGCAATAAGCATCCATGATGCAACCATGAGCTTGTAGGGCATCCAAAACACCACTACAGGCTTCCACGTTTGGCACAAGTATTGATTCATAGCTACGGCAGGAGCTATAAAACAACAAGATGAAATGTCTAAAAAAGAAGTGGTCTCAAAGATTGGAATGAAAGAAATATATACACAAAATGGCTTTAGTGCAAAATCCTATGAAGATTCCATTAGAATGTGATTACCAAGAGTACAACAAGACTCCACAACCTTGTCAATGTCCTCCCATCCCTTTTTAGAGTGGAACATGGATATCTATCGAAGCAAAATGGGGATTAGATTTTCACTAGGTGTGGAACCACCCACGAGGCATGTAACTATTTGACACAAGGATTCAAAGAGATGCGATCTCAATGTGTTTCCATAATTGCAAGACAGGTACATTAGGTTTTGTGAAGAAATTGGTCCCCCATTCACCATATGCAACCCAACAGGTGTCCAACCTGCGCCACTTACACAGCAAGGAAAAAAATAAAAAAAAAGTCCCTTCCCCCAAATTTATCCCACCAGAACAAAGGGACATGCCAACAAGAAAAAACCCATCAATACACATTGAAAGAATTAATAGAATACCATAATTATTCCACCAACCGCTAGCTAATAACCACACAAGGAAAATATCTTTTTATTGGAACCCATGCATAAGGGACATTTCACTGCCAAAGTGGTGAAGGGGAAAATGATAGGTGGTAGTTGGAAAGATTAACTTGAGCATTAAAAAAAATAACAACCCCATCAAAGCTTGCACTACCCACTACCTCCTTACACACTCACAAGATAGCAAGAAAAGAAATCCAATTAATCTAATTGATCCTATACCGACTAAAAGGTTAAATTACATATGACTGACATGCTGGAGGAAGCAAAATTATAGTTTCCTTTAATTTAAATGATTAAAATGACAAGCAAGCAGGACTACACGACCAAGGGGGAGGAAACTAGAGGTTGATGTTTGAAAGCGAACATGGATCAAGGACCGAACATGGCACCACGACGAGGTAATTCCCTTCTCCATCGTGGAACGAGGTTTGGTCTACAGGAGCGAATAGAATGATACAACAAAATGACATAGAGGTAATTGATATTCATATCGATTACGAATGACGATAATAATAAGATATATGTAATTTCCTATCGACCATTCGCTTAATGATATCATTTTTATCATTCTTTTATTTTATTATTATTATTTTTTTAATTTTAGGACATAAACAAAAAAAATATTTATAATTCATAATAATAATGACCGACAGTCAAGCTTGACGATCTAAGGACACGATTTTCCCTTAATAAGAATATCGTAAAGGACGTTGCAAGGGCCAACAACAGAAAATAACGACATGACATAAGAAGACATGACGAAGAGGGAGAATGCTGAACATTTCCTGCAACAAGGGAGAAGCCAAAAAAGATAAAAAGAAGCATAACAATGTTCAATGCTTAGCAACAAGGTCACCAAAGTATGAACAGGTGTAATGTCGAACAGGGAATTTTTATTTGTATTTCATGTTTGAGAAAAGTGATGTATTTAAAATTCTTGATGGGCAGGGGGAATTTGATATGTCAAATATTTCATTAGTATCATGTCATGGAATGTTCGAGGTTTGAAAAAGCCCTAACAAAAATTCTCTGTTCATTTATCTTGCTAATTAATTAACAATTTAGATGTGATTTTTTTATAGGAATTTGGCATTTTTTTCCTTAGAACACTCTATCCTGTATTGCACCATGTTTTACATATTTTCACATGTAGCATATTGAAGGTAGAGCTGGTGCTAACATTTCTATCTCGCCAAATGTTTCAATATTAATCACTACCTCGGGCCAGGACCCCAGTAATAAAGATGTGTGGGTGATTATGAGTATTAATGACCTTTCTTTTGGTATTATTAATATTTATGCCCTAATTATAGTGTTGACATTTTTTACACTTGTGCAAAAATAGGCAACTCAAAACTTTGTTACGATGGATAGCCTTGGTGAAGTATACCTAAGCTAAGGGAATTTACATAAGTTTATTTTGTTTTTTTTTTTGTGAAAGAGATTAAGTGAAATCTGCAGCTATGTGTGCTGTTACAAAATGTAACACATCACATAGTCTGCAATTTCACAAATATTCTCATCAAAAGAACACAATCCCTGAAGGACAGCTGTGTTATCTTGATAAAGACACCAGATTGTAGAGTATGTGAGGTGTATAGTTTTGGAACAGTAGACATAGTGGTAGTTGTCAAGTAATCAGATTCACAGTTATTATCTTGGTGTTAGGAAATAAGAGATAAAATATGTAGAATAATCCCTTACAGAATCTCTATAGTAGAAACTAATATGCAGAAAATATTAGAGATCTCAAATAAAAGTACAGAATAAATAGCACAACACAGAGAGACAAGATTTAACGTGGTTCACCCAATTTGGGCTATGTCCACTAAGAATCACTTGCTCAGATTTTATTACAAGCCTCCACTCTCTCAATACAATACCCAGATCCGTTTAGAGCTATGCTCAACAAACTCTACAAGATTCACAACTGAATTCAAAAAACACATCTGTAATACATTTGATTGTACATATATCATATGCATAAGACCATATAAATAGACAACTGCTTAAGCAGTTTTACAAAACCATGGGTATCAAACAATGGGAAAAAAACAAAACCATCCCATAAACCTATGGGTAGCCGAAGAGGTGGTTTTACAAAATAATGGGTACCGAAAAACCATGGGCCCAAAAACAGCTCATAACGGTTACCCATTACCCGTAAAAATACCCAAGTGTAACACATAGAAGGTGTACCACACTCTAACATGAAAATAGGCTCCACAAACAAAACACTTGGTGCCTATTACATTTATTATCCTATGTTCATTAAGTAGTTTGTGATTAATGAGATTGCATACATGTACACTATCATAAATGATTACAAATGACTCCTTTCCTACTACTTACATCAATAAAATATTGACAAAAAAATGGTGACAATAATGTCTAAATGTAAGTAGCAGGATGGAGTCAAGTTGAAAGGCATAGGCTAAGACAGTCAAAAAACATACAAGGAGGCACATCTCATTCAATGGTTATCCAATGTAAGTTACAGGTATTCACTTTAAGATAATCCCTTATGTTAATTCATTTTATTTAGATATTGAGTTGCCTACATCATTGTACAATCAAAGGAAAACTGAATGTAGAAAGAGATAATCAACTCATTATTTAAATTTAATGCTTTATTTGTTAGAGATCATAAGTTATCCCACACAAGCCATGGGATATGACTAAGTGCCTCATCATATACATGGAAACGAGAATGTTGTATGTGCTAAAGAACAAGAGTAGAGGAGTAAAAAAGGAACCCATCATTGCCTATCTATCTTCTATCCCCGCTCCTCATCATCTCCATCTCAATCTCAACTCTTCCATCTTCCGCTTCCATCTCCATTTTCTTTTATCTTCAAGGAAAGAGTAGTATTTGTCAAATTTTGAGCTCAGGGTACAATGTTATTCCAATACTCATGTTCTAAAGCAAATACATATTCTAAGTTCAATGTATCTAATGGTACTTGAAGGAAAGAAATATAGAAATGCATGACATAAGATGAGAAAGAGATACAGATAGGCTGGCATCAAAGGAAAAATTAGAGTACATTAAGTGAAATGAATGGCAAGAGAAAATCAAAGAAGCTAAAGATTGTGTTAGAAAAGGCAGAAGCTGGAGTAGCTTGTAAAAGAAAAGGATGTGAAAAATAGCACATGAAGGAAGTTGGAAAACAACTTGCAGAAGAAGGAAAGAAGAAGAAATAAACCACATGGATACAAGAGAGGCCAAAAATCCTATTTATTTCTAACTTATTTCTGAATTTCGCAGGAACAGGTTGCAACATTGAATGAAATCAGTTTATCTGGTTAAGAGGAAAGCAATGACTAAAAGGTAATAAGCATCAGTTTCAGATGATTTGTAGGAAGCATCAAGCATCATAATGGGTCAAGAAAGACATACTTTTCAAATCAAGATTGGAAATTTGAAAAGGGAAAGAGAAAAGAGGATTCTAAATTTTTTTGCCAGAGTCTCCCCTTGTAAAATTGACTTTTGATTTAAAACAAAATTGAAATACATGTTTTTTAAGCTACTACATGCTTTTTAAACTATCTGAGCTTCAAAGGGAATAAAAATAGTCAAGAAAAGTACATGTTTCATCACTTCTAAGTTGATATCATGATCAAATGAAACATACAGGTATTCCAGATTTTTAGCATGCTAAAGCTATCAAAAGTTCTTTTTAATTTCCAAATTCAAGTGTGAATCAAAAGGCAACTACTTCACAATTTTCAAAATTTGCAATGAATCGAGTAAATCTAGCATGGAAAACTCATTCAAGTAATCATAAAAGCAAGAGAGATGTTTATATCTTTTTAGAATGGTTAAATCATAAGAATTTGGAGAGAGAAGGATTCTGGAAATTTTTTGCCAGAGTTTCCCCTTGCAAAATAGACGTTTCTAGAAAAACAGAAATGATATTTTAATGAAAAATTTGAAATACAATTGCTACCATGACTTCTGAAAAAGGAAAAGTCATTAGAGAAAAGGAAAATAGGTATTTTCTTCATTTTCCAGAAAAGGAGCATCTATTTCATTATACATAATGGAATGCAATCATGTTTCCAACAAAGAAATAGTATACAATTTCAAGAAAGTCATTATTCCAAGTGATCTATCAAAGCTATAGAATATACAATATGGTATTCATCTTCCAACTGAAGAAATAAACTAAAAAGATCAGAAAGTATTCAATCAAAGCATGCTTTCCAGAACAGAGTTCAACAAGTCAAGCATGCATCTATAGTGAGAAATTACTCAAAAAAAGCATTTTCTCCTCTACAGAATGAAGGAACGAGTCATAAATTACAAATATGAATCTACATGAAGGATGGAGTGGGTTCCCAATACATAATTTGACAAGTACCAAAGGAACTTCTGTAGTCAAATTTGAAATAAAATGGTTGTATCTACAAAAGGCAGTCCAAGTCCTTTACACTTCTTTTACACTTGCAAATAATCAAGGGTTACAGTTTTCTCATTGCATGAAGAGAAAGAATTTACAAACTATGCATCTACAGAATGGAGGAGTAAATGACAAACTACCAGGTATGTATCTATCAAAAGAAGAACAGACAAAGTTTGAGTATAAAATGAGAAATAGAAAAACAGTTAACACTTCCAAATAATGAGCCATATCTATAAATATCAAACTCATGCACAGAAAGGAGCCTTAATAAACCAGAGTTTGAAAGTTCACTACAGAAGCAAGAGAGATAATTCACATGCAAAGTATTTACAAAGATTATGACTGGTATTTTAATGTTTTAGAGTTACAGAACTAAAACTCGAGCTTTAAAGGAAAATAGAAAATAGTGTTGGAACTCACCGTGCCCGAGGATGAAAACAAAAAAAACAAGAAAAATGTTGGTGGCACTTCCCTCTGCTAAATCATATTTGAGTTCATTAGCAACTGAATAAAAAAACCAAACAGAAAACCAGAAGCAAGGCAGTCATTCAAATGGCCCACAAAGGATAAATACCAAGTAAATAGATTAAATGATCTTTAGATCATACTCATAAGAGAAAATCCAATCTATAAGTCATGCTACAGGAAACAAAATATAAAATAATACCTTCGAGCTCCTAAAAAATGCACACCTAGTCATAATTGAATGGCGTTGAAGGTCTCTAAAACAAAAAATACAGGTTCAAAGACCTCCAAGATCTCCATGCTTTCATAAAAAATGTAGAGTGAGGAACAAATTTGCCAGGGCTTTGCCCACAAAATGAAAAACCAAATGAAATGACCAAGTGCGAAGCCAAAGTGTATAAAACTTCCGTTGAACTAGGGTTTTAAAATCCTAACCCATGGTTAAGGATCAATCGATCACCAAATGCAAAGTGGAAGATCGAACGGTGATCAGTCCACATAGGTTCTGAAGTGATAAGCCCAAATTAAATTCCACTGACCATAATTAATGATTGGGTTTGAAACCCTAACTACAGATGGAGAATCGACGGCATCATGCATGCAAGTACAAATATCAAAGGCCCCAAACACTTCACAAAATCCAAGCCAAACCACCCAAGGTTGTGTTACCACAGGCTAAAGTTTACAAAAGGGTGAGTCATCATAGAGGGGTGGCCAGCCCACGTGAACCCTCAATTAATCATTACAGGGGACTTTTTAAAAATTAGAAAACTATAATACCAATGAAAAAAATCAAAACACATTATGTTCCATGATCACCGAAAAGGTGAATTATAAACTATGCATGCCAATGACCAAAGGTGGTCCCCTTTTATCAAAAACACATGCAAATTTCCTAGTCCACAAAGGTGGCAACATCCAAAATTTCAAACAAATCAAGGTGGTCCCCACTTCAGTTTTATTGTGCAAATATTGCTAAAGGTTGCATCCTTTTTCCTACACACAGGAGATGATATTTTGCATGCCTTCACAATAGGACAGAACAGACAAGATGACGAGTTTGCATGTGTAAAGAAAGAAGACTTGCCTAGCAAACAATTATTAATTTTAGCAAACTCTTCACCTTTCTTTCTTAAAAATAGAATAGCCAACTTCATTTTGATTATATTGTATCTAAGGCTAATAATTCTTATTTTTATCACATACTTTAGTTTGTATTATTTTATTCCTTTATTTATTAATTAAATAAAGGGTAAAATTAGGATACATGGGCGAGTACAACTTTTAGTCTAGTTTAGGAAGGGGGTGAAATTTTGCTATATATTGTGTGCTCTTGCAAAGCACAAAAGGGGGGGAAATTTTCAGAGATGTTTCCCAGAGAACTTTTGATATGAGTACTGAAGCAATTTCTGCCAGTTTTTCCCTCTGAGTGTGAATTATTCTTGCCTTTCCAAGTTATTTTGTAGTCTTGTGTATGTCAATATTAATCTTGTGAATCAATATTCGTTGATTAATCACTTTACCCTACTGCAAATTCACCATTTCCTGCTAAATCTTATTGTGCATATTAGCTTACTAGTGCTGTTGTGATTCTCCCTCAGCAAAAATTAAGTGTTTTGCCCTTATTTCCTACATAAAGTATTAATTGGTTCATGCACCTAAAGAATTCTTCACAAATCAGTTGTGTATGTCACTCAGTCAAGTTCTCATCTCAAATTTGGTGTATCACCTTAGTATTATTTAAATTTATAGTCATCTTTTTCCCTTAAACTCCCAAAAAATAGTCTAGTGAACACCAACAATGAACCGAACTTTTAACTCCGAAGGTTCACTTCAAAATAGGTATACCCACAGACCTGAGGTGTCCCCATTGTATCTACAAGAAAGAGAGAAATCTATTGTAGACTTAGAAAACTTGCTGCCATCTCTCTGCCGGGTGCACTTTTGAGAGATAACAGATAGTCCTGAAATAATAATATTATGGAAATGGTTAGGTGAAAAATCACCCTTTGTTTACTGTTGTTGTGTGGCAAATTTAATATGGAGCACCAGGATGATAAATGTGGCACCCTTCTTATGCATTAATGTATTGGTGAACGTGTGGCTTGGTATTATTTTATAAGATATTAGGGCCTTTTTGATACTTTACTCAGACATCAGATGAAATTTAAAGACCAAGTATGGTTCACTTGGACCAATCTTTAAGAAGGATATGATCAAGATTTAACACAAATCGGCCGTGCACTTCTTTCACAACAACCCTATTTATAATTTTTAATCACTTATGATACTTTGTTATCAAGGTATGGTCATAAGTGATTTTTTTAAACCACCATCTTATCAAATTTAAGTTTGTTTTCAAGGGGACCCTCCCAAGGTGCCCGAAAATCAATTTTATCTTACTTTTTCTTTTCTAAGTAATCTTGGAATGGTCTCACTCATTGCCAAAATTTGGAACATTACGCCACATCTTCCATTTTATACCATTTTAATTTCGTGGTGGGAGATGGTGATTCACCATGCCATGAGGTTCTTCTATAGGTTCGCTAAATAGGTGGCCTAAGTTCACTGGCGTGCCTATTTGGCTCTGCATAACGAATTTAGAATAATTTATCTAGTTCTTGATTCAAATCATTTTGATTCTCATCTTTTTCCAAGCTACTGGTATTTGGTACAAGCTCAAACTTATTGAATACCCTTTTTTCCATGGTGTGTAGATCCAGTCGAGACTTTACTTGCTTAGGGTGGAAGATAAAGCCTCTAAAATATTTTTCAAATCCCTCTGGACCAAGTATGCTTGTCAACAAATAAAATCTATTTATGATTCTTAGCAATGGCTTAATGAGCTCCCAAAGTTCACTAATAAAATTTTCAAGCACTACCGTCTTATTTTTCATGCTTAGGATTATTCAATTGAGAGTGCTACTACTCTGCAGAAATGTATTGATGTGGTGCCTAATAAACATTTTCCCAGATATTTTCCTCGCCACGACGCCCCTCTCTCTTTGGAGGAGCTTCATGTAGCCTTTCTCTATCTTACAGATGACAAGTCTCTGGGTATGGATGGTATCCCAAGTAAGTTTTGCAAAGTGATCCGTTCTTTTGTAGGACCTGATTTGCTTTAGGTTTGCAATGAAGCTCTCCAAACTTTCTCTCATGGGAGTTTCATCAATGAAGGAGACATCATGTTCATTCCCAAAGTAGGAAACCCTAAATAGATGAATAACTTGTGACCAATCACCATGTTGAATGTTTGTTACAAAATTCTTGCCAAAGCGTTTCCACTATGCATTGCGGATCCTATGTTGAAAATCATTGGGCCCGAGTAGAATGGTTTTTTCAAAGGCCATTACATCTTAGGTAATATTATCGCGGTGTGAGAAGGCATGAAATGGGCTTGGGTTTCTTCACAGAGGCATCTCTTCCTAAAGATTGATTTTGAGAAATGTTATGATCACATTGGGTGGCCTTTCATTCTTATCATGCTCAAAGCCCTTGGCTTTGGTGATTTCTTTCAATCGATCATTAGCACCTTTTTTTCGAATGCTTTTGTCCAACTCACCATTAATTTTCACCATTCCACTTCCATCAACATTTTCTTCTCTACCAGAAAAGGATGCCCTCTTGGTATGATGTTGTTAGTGTTTGGTGCTGATGCATTGGGTTATTTAATTTCTCAAAAATCTTACCAATGTCAGATTCAGGGGATTTTCCTTCTGGATCATGCAACTAAACTTATCATTAGCTAGTTCATTAATGATCACTTTCTAATTATTGTTGAATAAGAGCATAATTTTTCCCGAGTATTTAAATGTCTTGACACTTTCTATTTGGCTTCTTGTTCACATATTTAAATTAATAATACCTTAGGTTATTGAAAAAGTTATTTGTCTCCTCCAGACTAGTTAAAGGACTACCCATCAAAATGGATTATCCATGGGACCAAATCAGATTTTTGGGCATTCTTTATGGCGTTTATAGTGGCTTTATGAATTTGTGGCATTATGTTATTAGGAGGGTGGAGCAGAAAGCTACCAAGTGGTCTTCCAAACCCCTATCTTTGGCTAGAAAATTCCAAGTTTTCAGTAAGATCCTTGTTGCTACTCATGTCTATTACTCTGAGTGTTGGTGCCCTTCTCACAAATTTTTCACCCAACTTGCCAATCTACTTCAATAATTTTTATGGTGTAAAACTTCAAGTTTAACTATTTTTCACACAGTTGCTTGGGACATCTTCTTCCTTCCTCACGATCAAGATGGCATGGGGATCATCAATTTCTACCAACATAGTGTTTCCTTATATGCTAAATCATTTATTGGGTGTTTATCAGGAAATCAAGCCTAGAAAATTCTATTGCATCATTATATTGAATATGGAGCCCCTTACAGAAATAAGTACTAGAAAAATATTGGGTTAGATACTATTATTATCACTTTGGCTCCTTTCAAAATTACTAGTACCTTTATTTCCAAAACTACTTGGAAGTCCTTTGAGTAGGTGAAACATTTGATGCAATGAGTTGGTGATGGATTTCCCACAGGGATTGATTTTTATTCCTAGAACATTTGGTGGTCTCTTATCATCAGTAATGGTTATCTTTTGATTAGTGAAACTATGAGCATTAAATCGATTCAACTCTTCCACAAGGGAATTCATACCATCCGGGATTTAGTGATCCATAGAGACTGAATTTATTGGCCTGATCTCAAGAAGAAATACATTTTTTCCAATTCAGGCCTTTCGTCTATCTGAAAAATTCAAGAGATCTTGCCCAATGTTATTCTCCATATATTTGGGCTTCAATATCCTACAACTTGGTGGCATGACTAGAGGTGGAATTAGGAAATAACCTTCCTCCAATACAACACTCAAACCATTTATCAATTATTGAGCCTAATTTAACATGGCATGTATAAGCTTAATGCTCGGTGGGGGTCACACTCTACAAATTCCACTTGGCTTCGACAACTCTCCCATACCTGGAACTGTGTTCTTGAGCCTAAAGTTAACCACTTTCTCAGGTGTCTTGTTTTCCAAGGTTTTCTTGCAAGTGAAAGGCTTCGTCATATTGGCATATCTAATCCTAATTGTCCTTTTTTCTCTCGCCCTTAGTCATTTAAACACATCTTTTGGTATTATCACTGCTCTCAGATAATCTATAGGTGTATCCATTCTTTTTTTCTTCCTTATAACCCTGATTTCTTCCCTTGGCGCATGTCCTTATGTGGTTACATCAGTCCTTCACCTCCTTACATTGATACACTTTGGCATTTATTTCAATCTTGTATTTTTTTTCAAATCTAGAAACCTTACAATGCTTTAATTTTCAAGCATGATTAATTTATTACTTTCTTTTCCACTAATATCAAAGTGATTATTCTTCCTACTGTGGGCACATAGAGTCAAACTTAAGTTTTCAAGGTTTCCCTGGAGTTTTCTCATTTGTAAGAGCCTCTTGATCACTGGAGTAGTGTTCCTTGCACTATAATTTGGGTCCCGTCGGAACCTCAGTTACTACCACCTCAGTATTCGCTACCTTGATGGATGCCACGTGTTGGACCACATCAGAGGATCTACTCAAGTAGCCACTGTTCTACATCTCCTTGAGAAATCCCTTCACTCTTGTCATCCTTTGGACCTGGCTGGAGGCTACGACCACTAGGGAAAGGAGTTTCCATCACTCTACAATGGGGTTTTCCATTACCATCCATGCATACCATTGTAGAATATCCTCCCACTTGTTTGGGAATTATGGTTCCATCACAAATGTAGTATCATGATCACAATGGTTGGTAGGTGGATCCTCCTTTGGCGAAGCCTCACAGTGGAGCTTTCATCCCTCCTCGGGATTATCCTACCCTCCTCTTGGTGAAGCGGCATGTGCTTGATGTTGGTGGTGTTGAATTTTGTTTAATGTGCTCTCTCTAGTTTTCCTATGGACATGTTGATGTATCCTTTGTGGCGTTTTATAATTTTTTGGTGCGTTTTGGCATTTTTGGGACTGTCTGTTATCCTGGTCACCCCTGACTATGTAAATATATTTTATTTTTATCATTATAAAGGGTAGTTCAAATAGTAAAAGTGATGTTTTCCTTCACATTTTGTGGAGGAAAAAATCAAACTATCAATGTGAGGATAATGATTATTGTGGTTCTTTAGCAATTCTTTATCTAATGGAGATAGTTAAGGAGTTCTTAGTTACACATTAGTTTAAAGTGATGATATGCGTGAGTGTTGGGATTAGTGGTGGTGGGTAATGTAGATGTTCAATATGTAGGATGTAATGTGTGGGGTAAATCATGATATTATAACATGTTATTTGTAATATTCTGCCAAATGTACAGGGTTAAATAAGTTATCTTGACTATTTAACTGCTTTTAATAAATATAATTAAAATAATATTAGTTTATTGTAATGTTTTTAATACACTCAATTTACTATTACATTGTTTTATTTATTATTGTTATCATTATTATTTAATTTTCTAAGGAAATGACTCTTATATTACTAATAATACAATAGTACAACTACTCACAAAAGGAAGGTGGTATTGTAACAAACCTCAAGTCCAAATCTGACAAAATACATGGGAAATAAAAATGATTAAGCCAAATTAAAGTAACAAATTACATGATCACATTATAAAATAAGAACAAAAAATAAGGATGCAACCGCTTTTCTTATGAATATTATGTGTAATCAATTTCTAGCTTATCATAATATTTTTTTTCTAATATATAGTATTAAAATTTATATTAATATCATGATTATATAATTAAAATTAAAAAAAATTAAAATATGAAATAAAAAAAATTACTTGTATATATAAACGACTGTTGCAGTTATAGTCATATTCAAAGTCACAAATGAATCTATATTTAGTGTTGATAATGAATTTACAATTTAATTCAAGTGTGTATTCATTATTAGAGTTAATATTTGAGTCAAATTTTAATCGTATTCTTTGTGATTGATTAATTCAAAGATATAGTCACAAATTTAGTCAAACATATTGTGTTTCCAATTCCATCACATTTATATATTTTTTATAAACTTCAAATGTTTCCTACCATTTATGGTGATGTTATGATGCATTGAAAAATAAAATATAAAACTAGCAATCGTACGTGAAATGTACGATGGAAACGTCAAAGGGGATCTATCAAAGATGTTAAATTTGTGAGGGATAAGTAAAGGGAGAGGAAAAGGGGAGAAGAAGAAGGGGTTCAAGGGTGAAGAAGTGGAAGGGGGGGAAAGTGAAAAGGGGAAAATGTGATACCTATGCCTTTAACAATGACAAAACATTTGTGGGTAATGAATGAAGGAGAAAATGCATGTTCTATAAGATGTAGAGGAAAATTTTTGTAGAGATTAAGGAGTGGTCGAACAATACTGCTAACATGAATAATTGTGTCTAATTTCAACTTCTTATAGACTTTTTTTTAGGCACCATTTAAGTTTCAAGTTAGAGTATTTGAAACAAGTAAGCTGATGCATGGATAATCATCAACAAGTGAGCTTTCCCAATTGATGGTCAAACGAGAGAAATTACAGATGTATATTGTTTTTCTATGGCGTTAAGGTCATGAATTGGATGATGTTTAATTTGGTAGCTAAAACAACGTCGTGACTGGAATGTTTGATATTAAATTGAAATATATTTTGTGGGATATCACTCAAAAACACATAAATTGAAAATAAACTGCAACAAATAGAAGATCTGATTTTTGCCGTAAATATTCAGCTAGGGTAGCGAAATGTATTTTATTTATTTTTCTAAAAATATTTTTCCAAAACATATGAAAATTTGTAGAAATATGTCTATGATAATAAATAACCCTAAGACAATATATTTGGAATTTTTCAGATCATATAAGACTACCAGAAAATCACAGAAAAACCCTAGACAACTAGAAAACCTTACAAATCCATATCTTCTCAAATATATATGGGTAGATTCTAGAATTTTGTAAATAACATCTATAAATAATATGAACATAAACCCAATTGGTAGTCATTGAAAAAACACAATGAAAACCATGAACTTAATCTTTGAAAATTAGTCTTGAATTACTTCCAAATTTACAAGCTAGGGTGGATCTTCCACCACTCAAGAATGCCCTACTAGCTAGGAATAGATCTCTCACCACCAAAGCTAGGGTTCTTGTGGGATTTTACTCCATAAGCTAGAAAAATAAAATAGCAGTTGCTCAAAGGAAATCATAAGTGTGTATGCAATAATAATAACTTTTTCTCCTCCCAATCTCCTTTTATAATTTTCCCCAAATTTGTGGCCCAAGAAACCTAAGTTGACCTTTAAAAAATAAGCAACTTAAGTTGTTTTCCTCCCCCAAGTCACCATAGGGACATAAGTGACCCCCCAAAACTAATATAACATTAAAGTGTTATTAGTCACTCTCCTGATGTCAAAACATAAAGTATTAACCCCACCAAGTCACTTAACACCCATTTCAATGCAAGAACATTAAAAATAAGCAAGGTGGAATACCCAATAGCCTCTAAAGTCTTTAGCCCCTTAGGTATTACCAAGGCTAAGAGTAATGAAAAAACCTCCTAGGCCAACTATTCAGATTTGGGGACATTAAAATCCTCCCCTCCTGAGAAATGTTTGACCCCAAGCATTATCTTTTCATGCTACAAAAGATGAATACCACAAATTAAGTTTCTCCACCTCACCCTACAATCAACAAAATATCGGTGTGATCCAAATTAGCCATGCAACCCCATGTAGTCATCATGACCTCCATGTTCTATAAGGAACAATGTTGTCTGTGAAGTAGAATGATGCCCAAAACAACTCTCCATTGATACTGACATCAGGACTGCCAATCTGATACCAACATCATATGACCACACACTACTTCTCTAATCAACCTGTGAAATAATTGTATATGAAAAAATTGTGAACTCTCCCACATGACCCACACTCGTATGAGATAAGGATTCCCATAATGTATCTCAATTTTTCCTATTGGGGAAAAATCCCAAGACTCTAGTAAATTGTCAATTGATAATGTTAACTCTACATAGTTCACCTCCTGTGATGAGTGTGAACCTACAACATAACAGGTACTTGAGTCAACTCCATCCCACGAATGACTATCACATGGGTGAAATTCCAACCATGCCTAGAATAAAAATATATAGGAGAGTTATCCCATGTGAATCAGAAATGATGAACCTGTAAGCCTTTGATTTGTAATGATGATAACCGAACATCCCTTATAAAGTTTCGGATATCCTTCCTTAACCCATGCCATAGAACCTCTCTGATATTTATGAATTTTAGTTATCGTCACATTTCAAGTGTGGAATCAGGAAGACAAAAAAAAAAAACAAGCATATGTTCACAATAGTCTCCATCTTCGACATTAATTTTTTTAACACAAGGTACAATATACCACTAATAAAGATATCATCCCCCAAACTGGAAGTTTTTTTCATCCAATACACAACCATTCTTGAATCTCACAAGTCTGTTGGTCTTGGAGTACTCAACAAGAAAATGAGATATCTAGTCTACCAAAACATCAATTATCAACATAATGATTAAACTTCAGTGATTGAACTCATGACACCAATCTTTGGTAATATCGCAGCCAATATACTGGTAACCCCCAATCCATATGACCCCCAATCGGAACCATAGTAAAAATCCTCATCATGCAACAATTCCTCTCCATTCCATGAGTTCCAAAAGCACTCTAGGTGCGCCTATAGATAATCCCCGCAAGATCACATTCCTTCCCTCAGACATATATTTCAGATTCATTGTCCGAGGTAGTCCAAAAATCACCAAAGAGAGTGAAGCCACTACCACTCCAATAATATTGTTGGTCACTCCCATACAAAAAAATGTGGAGAATCATCGGAACAATGTGTTATCTGCTCGAAGATCCAACTATGGATCTACATGTGCATCTCATATGGTCCCAGTTAGCTATAATTTTGAATCCCTCAAAGTCCTTTGTCTGCAAACCTCATCTTTCAAACAACGATGCATATATAAAGTTTTGACTAGCCCCACTATAAATGAGTACCACAAGTCATTGAACCTGTATAGCTCCTCTAATGTTGAATGCCTTATACATCGGAGTACTAGAGAATGTCGCTATAATCTCCAAAGGAAATTCTCCTCCTCCTGCTCCATATCTAGCACTATCCAATATAAATCCATCTCCATCATCTATCTCATGGATCTCTAACTCCTCACCTCTATCAACCTCACTCTCCTCGAAGACCTAAATGAATTGATCCCTCCCTCTCCCTTTGAAATCATGCACCTGAGCCCAAGGGGTGTGGCAATTGAAACATATAGTTTATTTCAGCTCAACTCTTCCCTAAGCTCTCTAGAAATGACTGTCTTCTTTGCCACCTCCTACCTCTATAGAGGATCCTTCTGTTGAAGTTCATCTATTCTGGATGGAGATTCCATGTTATGAATTCAAGGTGGAAACCTCGACTTTCAAGTGTCTAACTCCAAATCATGTTCTCTCCTAATAGCCTTATGTATGGAATAATGCTTAAATTCCTTCACAAATCTAGATAGAGAATTCATCAAACCTGTTGTGAAAAGTGAGGTCAACCTCATCTTCAAAACATCAGGAACTATGACTAATAATCTCTAAAAATCTATAATTTACTGATCTAAAGAAGATGTCCGTCATAAGTGAGTCAACTCTCTACAATACTTGTCAGTGTCCCTCCTATCAAAGTTTTCTCATCATCCTCTGTGTGAATCATGCATAAGTATTAATATGTATGTGCCCTTGTGTAATTAGCCCATGTTGCCACCAGTCATGTGCCTTTCCCTCAAGATAATTTATGATGGAAATTTTAAATTGCATCCCCCTCGTGGATAGGATTCAAGTCAAAGTAGGTCTTCAACCTTTGAATCTAGGACTATGTGGTAACACTTCTTAAAACCATCGAAGTGTGGAATGAAATTATTTCCAAATCTCCTCTTTAACTTAGGTATCTTATAGCTATTGATCCCTCTTGGGTTTATGACAAATCCTCATTGTGTAATACTTTATGAAAGGCATATTATCGCTAAATCCCTCACTCAATAATTGGTAAATTTTTGAACCAGAATCCTCATCCAAATCAGTTGATGGTTGGCTTACCGGTGAAACTTTTGGATCGTTCAAAAAGGAAGGTTCATGGAGTCCTAAAGGCTTGGTAAGTAGAGTGAGGAGATAGTTGGCTGAATTTTAATTTTCCCCTCTTTGAACCATGTGTCCCTAGTTACTAGGTTCTCCCCTTTCTTTATGAGTATCAATCATGCCTTGTGCCAATCTCTTAGTGAGTTGTATCAAATAAATATTAGTGGTTTCCTACTACTTCACCATGTAAGTGAATAAGTGCTTCATCAAATCCACTTCACATTCTTCACTGTCACTCATATTTTAAACCCAATAGGATACCGAAAAAAAAAATCTAATTAAACTGAAATATCTGACGTGGGATATCACTCAAAAACACACAAATTAAAGATAAATTGAACAAATAGAATATTTGATTTTGGCCTTAAATACTCAGCTAGGGTAATGAACTGTTTTTATTTATTTTTCTCAAAATATTTGGCAAAAACGTATGAAAGTTTACAAGAAGCTTTCTATGATAATAAAGAACCCTAGAATAATGTTTTTGGTTTTTTTTGGATGATATAAGACTACCAGAAAATTACTGAAAACCCTAGACAACTATAAAACCTTAAAAATTAATATCTTTTCAAATACATATGATAATATTTTGACAATTTGTAAATAATATATATAAATAATATGAATGAAAACCTGATTGCCATTCCTCAAAAAAATCACACTGAAAACACTCCAAAACGCATTGTAAAATCCCAAAATGGGTCACTCCACTTTGGAAGTGACCAAAAACCTTCCAAAATTTCTTCAGAAGTGGTGCCAAAACTACCCTAATCGCTGCGATAAAATAGATCTGGAAACCCTTGATTTTTCTCCACCAAAAAATCCGAAAATTTCACCAAAACCCTTGTCTAAAAACCATAAAATTAATCTATGAAAATCAGCACAGAATTAGTTCCAAATTGACAAGCAAGGGTGGATCTTACACCACTCAATAATTGGATGCTATCTAGGAATGAATATCTCACCACCGAAGCTAGGGTTCCTATGGGATTTTACTCCACAAGATAGAAAAAGTAGACAATAGTTGCTAAAAGGAAATCATGAGTTTGTATGCAATAATAATCTATTTTTCTCCTCCCAGTCTCCTTTTATAATTTTACCCAAAAATTGTGGCCCAAGAAACCTAAGTCAGCCTTTAAAAAATAAAGTAACTTAAGTTTATTTTCTCCCCCAAGTCGCCATAGGGACATAAGTTTCCCAAAAAAAAAAATATAACTTTAAAGTGTTATTAATCACCCTCTTAATGTTAAAACATAATGTTTCCCCCCACTAATTCACTTAACATCCATGATAACACAAGAATATAACAAATAGGCAAGGTGGAATACCCAATAGCCTCTAAAGTATTTATCCCCTTGAGTATGACCAAGGCTAAGACTAATGAAAAACATCCTAGGAAAACAACTTGGAATTGGTAGCATTACATAAATACTCTCATATCTAAAAAAGTTTATTAGTTTGGGAGTCATCTGTACTAGGGTTTCTTCCTTGCAAACTTATTATTCCATTGGATTTTTAGGCTCTCTCGAATATTAATACCATTGTTTTAACTAAGGTTTCTCACCCGTTGGCCGCCCCTATATAATGACCATTATTCTTGAGTTTAATGCTTCCTATCAATGGTTAGAATAATTTTGTCTCATTAGGTATTTTTTGGGTCGCATCCCATCTAAAAGCATGCTCAAATCCTTGGTTAATACGGTCCGGACTCCTCATGGGTTCTGGATCGATAACATCCAAAATATGACTAAAGGATTCTTCCTTTCTTTCTTTTATGGTATAGCCAATTCCCCCAACATTTTGGTCCAATACACCACCTGGTATGTTCACAACTGTTTGTTGGACCTGTATCTATGGATCAAATACTTTGTGGTCGCTGAGTATGTTGCACTTAAATTACACATAATAGTACAATCTCCTAGCCTACCTTTTCCTTATGTTCATGTTGTGAATTAGATTGCTTCTTCCATTGTGAGGGTGGTATTCCTCGAACTAGAGAAGTTTTACCATACTCATCCACATATGCATGCCTGTATTGAGGTAAATATTTCTCAAGACCTGAAATAGTTCTTGGTAATCTAGATGGGAGACTGGCGTTACTCCCATCGTATTCTGTATATCAACTTTCCTGACACTTTCTTCTGCTACTAGTCCTCTGATCATAAGATCAAGGACTATCCTTTTTATGTTCCTCACAATTTCTTAGTTGCTAAAGAAGCTTCTAAATCAACCAAACACCTGCAGGAGCAAGGTTAGATAATAGTGGGGGGCTAGAAAAATAGGAATAAAAATCAGCAATCCAATGCCTCTAGTTCAAATGGTCAACATGAACCAACTGTTAAAGAACAACCCCATATCTCGTAAGCTAAGGAGCCAACTGTTACTCCTAAAGAACCAACTCATGCTACCAACTCATCTTTCAAGTTACCAAAATAATCCAGCATGCCTAAGGTGGCCTAGATTCTCATTGACCAAATAAATTATTTTTATAATGTCAAAATGTTGTAACCTTCATCGTTTCTTTTAACAAACATTTCACATGGGCCAAGGAAAAGGTCCCAAATTCCTTTTTGCATCTCTCAGGATCATAACCTGATGTGTAGTATGGACTCAATAGAAGAGGAATATAATATCGCATTTGACGAGCAAAAGAGAAATCTTTAGGATTTTTTGTAGCATAGCACTACTCAATTCCTACAAAAATGGTTCGACACCCTTGATGGTTAGGATGCTAATGGCATGGATGTTTACTAATGTCTCCCATGATTTTTTTATCTTGGAATGTTTAGTGTCTAACAGACTCCTATCGCTAGTATGTTTTTCATGAAACTCCACAAATATTTACCAATTTATTTATTTTTCTTTTTGCAAGAGGTGAAAATTATAGGTTTTCATTTACATGTCCTTTGTAAATCCATCTAACCTAACATCTTGGCCTTCAGTAGTAATCATGAAGCAGGACGTTGGTGTTTAATTTATGTTTTAGCTCCCAAATTTCAGCTCTTGTTGATTAACCATGGCATTGACCCCAAAAATAGTGCCATATATGTCCTATTTAATGTTCACATCCTCCCTTTTGGCCTCATTAATAGATACACCTCGACAAATGCAACCAATAGGTTTTATCTTTAGCAATGAATAGCTTGAACAATTTTTGATGCTTATCGGGTCATAAGTTACAATTTTAATATGGATGAGTCACCCACTCATAAATGCGGCCACATGTTGATGATATTGATATCTAGTGAAAGGGAGGTGTGGTTTTTAATGTGGAATATGGTTGGGTTTTATGACCCTAATTCTTCTCACTCTCCCACTTTTGAAGCTTGGCTCACCTTGTCCAACCTTTGAGGAGGTTCGGATCGTGTTCTCAAATGGATGGATAGATCCATGCTGTCATCTCAAGAATGTTTTATTTTGATAGCATTTATTCCATACTAGTTGAGGTCATGCCTAATTTTGTACTATCTTATCATTCCCCTATACCATTTCGTATCACTTTGAATGATAAGCGTGCTTTTTTTCATAAAGCCCGATTCTTTCTTAATATTGTATTGATGTAGTATGTTCCCACACTCAATCATATAAATCGTGTGTGGATCTTAGCTCTACGGCTAAGTCATTGTCAGAACTTTAATCCACCTATGCATGTCAGGTGGACTCAATGGTGGGAGGACGTTATAAATCAAACTACTAGATTCCTTATAATCTATGACATACAGTTGGCCAAAACGAAATGTCTCTCATACTCCATTAACATCTCCACTCTTAGCTGAGTGGTGGTGGTGCTTTGGGGAAACCCCTTCTCTAAAACTATACAACTTCAAGTTATAACACTTTGCTATCAATTTCAAATTGCTAATAATTACAACACTTAGGGAGCTCAAATCTGTTGCCATATGCACTGGATTAAAATTGGCGACCGAGTCTCAAAAGAATTATTTCTTTCTCTCAAAGCCAAAAATCCTTCTCAACAAATTTGGAAAATATTTGATGGCGGAGCTTGGGTCACTGACCCCTAACCCATGCTTTAAGTATTTTTGTGACATTATAAGCTAGTCTTTCAGGCTTAGTAACCCTCTGATGATAGACAAGAAGCCTTTGAAAAATGTCTAATTGTTTTGTCGTGCAAGATTTCACAAGCTAAAAAGGTGGTGTGTAACTGAATGATTCATTTTTATGACCTCCACAATGCATTCATGTAATTGGATAATGATAAGGCCTTGAGATACAATGGTTTCCCCTGCCAATTCTATAAATATTTATGAGGTTCACTTGGGCAAGACCTTATTCAAGTCTATCTCGAGGGGTTTTAGAAGCAATCATTGTAGCCATGTGTCAACAAAGGGAATATTAACGTCATCTCATAACCAAGGCATCCAAAGAAAATTACCTATTTGTGGCCTATCCTTTGTTAAATGTCTCCAAAAAATCCACCAAAGTTGTGGTTATGTGACTTCATAATATTCTCCCCACCTTAATTCAACTAGAACAAATTAGGTTCATTCAAGGGCGCTACATATTTGACAACATCATTTTGGTATGGAAAGGCATGAAATGGGCTCACAGATCCAATCAATCTTCTATGTTCATTAAAATTGATTTTAAGAAAGCTTATGATCAGATTGAGTTTTTTTATCCTTATCATGCTTTAAGACCTTGGTTTCGACCCCATTTTTATCCAATTAGTTAGAATGTTATTTGCTAAAACCTCCACGCAAAGCACTATTAATGGTTTCATCTTTGAATCCTTTGAAATTTTCTGTTTCATTTGAAAATGGTTCCCGTAAGAGCCTACACTCTACTTGCTTGTTGCTGAAGGTTTTGGGTGTTTTCTAGCCCATGCCAAAACCCAAGGAATCATTATGGGAATATCACTGCATTCTATGAAAAATTCTCAATTGCTTAATGGTTACTTGGTAGATGATTCCTTTCTCACACTCATTGAGGAAGAATCCAATATCCACAATACCATGCACTACAGTTATATTTTTTTTAGTGTTTGGTTCTTCCATTCAATGCCAGAAAACTCTGTGCTACTAGTAATCCTTCCTCTCAGCGCCCACATGGCTAGCCTCTTTTGAGTTGAAGATTCTTGCACATGGTGAAATGTTTAAATTTATTGGCATTCCTTTTTCCTTTAAAGATTCATCAGATGAGAATACTAATTGGATTATTGGATTACCAGACCTTTGTCCTTGGCAGGAAAATTCCAAATTTATTCCAAAGTACTTATGGTCATGCACGTTTACAACTATTCATGTTGGGTTCCTTCTAGAGCCTCTATTTAGAAGCTGAAAAAAATCCTCAAGGATTTCTTTGGCGTAACATGTCCACTGGAAAAGGTTTTCATCGAGTGGCTTCAAAGACATGTTTCCTTCCCCACAATTATGGGGGCTTAAGCATTATTCACATACAATGCTAAGGGTAGGCACTCTGTGTAAAATGGATTGTTAGATGCATCATAGAACAAGAAGCTTGGACAGTTCTTCTGGGCCCAGGAAGCATGGAAAGTGCTTCTGGGCCATGACATCGAAGAAGGTTCACCTTATAGCTCCCTTGTATGCAAAGGTTAGGGGTTTTTTCTCTAGTTCCTATTAAAGTGGTTGGCACTTTTGTGCTAAAAATCATTTGAAAATCATGGGAATGCATCAAACCTTGGCTTCAATGGAAAGGCGATGGTTTTGTAATGGAATCTCCATTAACAATCATTCTCTCTAGTGGTCTCCGATATTCCAAACTCAAGATAAGTGTTTGAAAGATATCCTAGGGATTCCTGCATCAAACGTTTTAAGCATGGAATTTACAAAATCTAAAACTTAATCTATAAAAACTTTCAATCCTAGTATCAGTGGCTGAGCTTAAAGACCAGTTTTGGCTAGCTAACCAGGATCAGGCTAGTATTAATGAAGTGATTAATTTGGTCCCTGATCATATGTTATACAAACTAGTGTGTTCCTCTCGCCCCTGGTGGATGGACTTGAAATGGTATGTTGATACCCCAAATTGTAATTATTCTACTAGTAAAGTATACTACTTACTTTTGCCTCATCTTCCCATGGTTGAAAAACACAACAGTTGATGGGTGATTCATTCCACTTCGTCTTCCTGGAATCAATGATTTGACACTGTCTGGTCTATCTGTGTGGATCCTAAAATTTCCAAATTTCTCTTGCATGTTTTGCATTAAGGTCTTACTATGCGGTCTCAACTTATTAAAATTGAGATCCTGGCTCCCAAGTTCTCATTCTACAACCACTTGGAAACTTTAATGTATCTCTTCTAGTTTTTTTTGAAAGCACATCTTGTTTGGAATTGCATACACTCATTTTTCTCTCCTCTCATACTGCAATGCTTTACTTGATAGCATATCCTTTTAGGAGATAACTAGTAAATTATACCTATGCTCACCTAGATTTGGCATGTTTTAAGATGGGAAATTCTATTTTTGATATGGAAAGAAAGAAATGGTTTTTCCTTTATGGATTCTGAAGTTGATCAAAAAAATTCAGTGCATAACAAATATATGGTTATCTCCAATGTGCTACTATAGATTCAAGTTCACGCTAACAAAGTTTCTTTCGAGGTGGAAAATCTTCATAATCAGTTGTGAAATTGGGGTGATTCCTCGTGTAACATCACCCAAGAGCCACTCTTCCCATCTCGTTACTCCTCTCCGCATCTCAATGGTGTTCTTTCATCTTTTATTAGCACTCTCCCCACCCTCAACAATGGAGGATTCATTCGCCACCATCTTGTTAGGAAGGTTGTGGTCTCTCCTACTCGCCAACATGGTTGGGAAATTTTATATGCTAGAAAGGAATTCCCATGTTCGGGCTAGTTAGACAATCATGATTCTCCTACTTAAGGAATGTTTGTTCTTGTTTCTTAATTTTGTGCTCTGATTCTCATACTACCTTCTTTTTTTTCTAAAATCTATCTTTTATTTTATTTCATTAATATAATATAAGATGTATTTTCATCAAAAAAAATATTCACATATTATATACTTGTTTCACAATGTAGATAGTTTCAATCTAAAAAATATCTACAATCTATGGTCCACTTTATAGTTTTGAGCTTGTTTGAAATACTCACATCAGTGTAATTTATATTTTACAGTGCCAAAGTAAATAAATAGAAATTCCATAAATTCCAATATTTAGGACCTAATTGGAATGTCTACTTCTAGTCGAACATTTTGGCCCCCATTTCTAGCTTGCATGACATTTAATTTGTTAAAAATGTGAAGATATGAATAGAAATTCATACGAGGTGTGTGAACAACCATAAATAATTGAAGCCCTCAAACAAATAGTCATATCAATGAAAGGTAGATGCTATTTGTCAATCAAGCTTAACGTTTTTTAATTTTATGGCATGAAATTTTTTTATTGGAGGGCATTTAATTTAATAACTTAGATGTAGACATGAATGGAAAGTTAGAAATTAGAAGGTAGGAATTAAATAAATGAATGCCCAACAACTATTTCACAGAGTATATTGCTCCCACTAAAATGATATATGTTCTTTTTTATCCACTTAATTGCCTCAAAATCATGCGCATTATTCACATGAGTGAAATGTGAGCTTAAAGGGTCCAAAATAAAAATCGATGAGCTTTTAATAAGGTCTAAGTTTTAAATTTATCTCCGCATGCAAGACAGAAATAAACCCAAGGCACACCTACAAAATATCAACCACCATTGGTTTTGTTACCTATAACCCATGTTTTTTCCATTGACATGGTCATTGATAGCGAGGTTATGCACAATTAAATGTCGTTGAAAAGGCAAGCCAATCCAATTATGTAAATTCCTTCAGCGTAAATATTGATATTTCTAAAAAATTATCATATATCAAATGTCTCTTTTATATGATAATGTTAGTATGTTACTACACTACAAAGTACATGCATTTTAATTTGATTTGACCGAGAAAGAATATTTTTTTAATCTTTTTTGTCCTTGCATTTTAAGGAAAAACAACACCAATGATCTATTAAATGAAAGTTTACATTGGCCGCATGGATTCCAAGAGGGTGGTGAGCTCTTTCCCTAACTTAGTTTACATGTCCCATTGCGGACCTTGCCAACTTCTATCTTTTTCTCTAAATTTCCGCAACATGAAATTTCACCATGGTGAAATATAAATATGGTAAGGTCAAATTGTATAGCCATGGGAATTGGAAATGGAAAGTGAGGAAGTTTTTACAAAAGTTTTTATCCTCTTGTTCCTTATGAGAGAGTATTTTCCCGTAATTTAATTTGTGTATAGCTGAACTAAACAAACTAAAAAAGTAAATATGGATGCAGTTTTACTTAATGGCTTTCATACGAGCCAAGCAAAAAGTGATCATAATCACGAGCCAACAAAATTTACATCCCAATCAGAGGAAGAGGAATTGAAAGGAAATTTTTGGGAGGTATATGGAGTTGCTTTGTGATGCCTTGAGGGAGGCATAAGAGACTTGAGGGAGATATAAGAGACTTATGTGTGTGTGATTAGTGCACTTGAAGGTTTCTTTATTTGTGATGCTTTGGGAAGCACATGTAGTTGTCGATGATGCTTTCGGAGGTATATGGAATTTTTTTTTGATGTTTTGGAAGGTGTTTCGTGTTGGTTTTATGATTTATGTGTACTCTTGTGCATTGGGTTGTGTTTTATGATGTTTAGGATTCATGCTCCTCATCTTTCACATGATTTTGTGTCCATGTTGACACTATGTAGCTACAGTTATTGTCCCAAGTTGTGTGAAACCTTTGTATGTGTATTGTTGGCAATTATGTATTGTTATAGTATGCTTATGTTACGAGTAATATTGTGTCAGGAATGTGTGTGTGACATCTACTATGTTATGTGGACCATGTATGTTCCTTTCAATGGTTTGGTTGAGATTTTTTGATGTGATACAATTGTGTGGGTATAGAGCAATATTTCTTGAGGACCCGTAGTGTTGTGTTCGGGCCATGTGTAGTATTGTGATGTCATTTTTTGTTGGGTACTCACAAAACTAATCAAACTAAAATCTAAAATAATGAAATATTAAGAGCTTGATATTGGTACATATTCTTAAGGGAAAAGAGTAAATAGGTAATAATATAAATTGGAACTACCAATCTTCACAGAAAATTAAGAAATAGTCAAACCTTGTCTTCGTCCTTGTGGTCACCCTTTGGCAACAAGTATCATTTCACTGATGACATGAGCCGTTGATTTTTTCCTCCTTGCTCATGAGTACCCTCTTTTAACCTTGACATTATGTCGCATCAAGGATGATGCTCTTATAAGCGGAGGGAGATGTGGTTTCCTATATGGAAAAATATATAAATTATTATTTAACTGAATTAAATTATTAAAAAAAGGGTGGGAAATGAGTGTGTTTGACTGGGAGTGGGTGAAAGCAATTATGGAACGCATGTGGAATCACATGTTCTCCCTGATAGGGGAATGGGTGCCTCAACAAATTTTAGACCTTTCACTTTCATTGCATAATTTTTCAACCACTTTATTGTGATCCCCAGGGTAGTAACCACGTCGAAACCTAGTTAACATTATAATTTATCATTGACTAGATAGTTGGAGGCTTTTAACATTTACAAGATAATGTAGGGGCTTTGCTAAAGGGATATATCACGTTGAAGATCCACAAGGCCATAAGGGAAGGATATAGCCCTATCTTTTTCTTCTCACTCTATAATACGACGCAAAAACATTGCTCTCTAAATGCTTCACTAGGAGAGAAGTAATTTTGACTTCTTTTGTACTAGTGTGTGAGTGTGAAAAGATTCTATGTGTTTTGATACTTATTACGTATGAAGGTTGTTGGAGCAGACTTTGCAAAGAATAAAATTTTATAGATTAATTTATCTAGGCCTCCCAATAGAAATATATGCCTTGCATAACAGTTTATTACAAATTTCTTATCAAAATGTCGATTTTCTCACTTTTACAATGCTTAACCAGACAAAGTTATTTTTTACTGTGTTGTTCATGTACTTGATTTTAGGGCAGAAGTACACCCTTCAGCAAATTGGATCCCTAGTGTTATTGATAATTGTTTCCTTGCTTCTTAGGATTGGACAACACTCTACCTTTGGTGGTCAGCATCATAGTGATATACCAGAGATATCTATATCAAGCTAAAGCAAAGACAACTGGAGGTAATTACCTCAAGTTTCTTATAAAGGATAGATATATTTGGGTCTTTTTTTCTTTCTATGGTTAAAATTGAGCATGGATAGTGGAAAAAATACCATACATAACCTAAAAAGATAAATTCTATTCATCTGGACATACATGGTTATGCAATACATTTTTTTGTAGTGGGAGGAATTGTTGAATTTGACTGTAAAATAGATAATCTCAGAACAAACTCTCAGTTGTAGACAGAACATTAACATATTCATTATTAAAAGTCAAACTACAAAAACATTTGAAAATTATTAGGAGAACCATTGGAGAGGAAATTTGTTAGATGTTGTTGTTGCTCATGATTTGGTAGACTAGTATGTCAAAAAAAAGTAGAAGCTTTCAACTGGGACATGACTCGTTTGAAAAGATAACCAAAATATTTTGGTGGCTCCGGTAGTGACTCGGGAATTGTAAACAAATAAATCAAACCGTTGCAAGGCACACTCAGGTCGAAGCTTTAGATACACCCCATATGGCTGCAAGCAAGTGTAATTGATGGGTGCAACATCAAACTCCCTAGCTTCTGCCTCTCCATTTCTATTTTTAGGCATGGTTCATCTCTCCCTATCTCTCATAAATTTTTTTCTTTAGTTGTTCATTTGCAGTGAAATAAAATTTTAAAATGTAGCATTATAATAGAATTAATAGTTTTAAATAAACTTGTTTTCAAAAAAAAAATACCTCATACTGTAGCTTGTTTAATTAAAATATTCCTTGGTAGACAAGCATAAACTCAAACCCTCATTTTGAGACGATGTAAAAAACTTCCTGATGAAACCAGATTGCCACAGTACCCTTTTTTATTGACAAGTTGAAGTTGAGCACCCTATAAATATGTTGACCACCCTATAAATATGTTGAGCACCCTATAAATATGTGAAAATAAATAAATCACAATTTTCGAAGACTTACAAAATAACCTTCTTAACACCAGAACAGAGATGTTAAGTTTACTAAGTGTACCTTGTCATGTGAGGAGTCACTTCCATCCTTGAATCTACCTTGAATGATCATTCGTAATCTTTTTTATGCCCTTCGAGGAGCCTTGTTACATTGTTTTCTAGCTGTAGGATGATGCTAAATTTCAAAAGTTGGGTTTCGTATTGGCTCACCGTTTGAATTGTGAGAAATGAAATGCCTATCTACCTTTGCAAATCTCTAGTATTTTCAATAGATAATTACCTGGAACCTTCAGTTTTTGGAAAAAACACTCTTCTTTACAGTTTGGCAATGACATTTTTTAGGCATCTGGTCACGGTTTGACAGGGTCAAAATGGACCAATTATGACAGGTGGTTCCAGAAATCTTATCACCATTTGAGAACTGCTTTCTAGTTCTCTATCCCATCGACTCTAGTGAATTATCCATATATAGGGGAACTTGTAGGAAGTTTCTCGTTTCCCGTCCATCCATTGAATATTAGTTTTGGACGTGGTGTTCTGATCCCTTGAGCTGAATTTTAATCATTTACAACTATGTCAATTATGACCGATGGCCTTGGAAAATTGGCCTCCAATCGTAAACCATTCGCTAGTTCTGAATCTCATCAATTCCTGTGTATTCTTGGTGTACAGAAGGAGACGTAGAAGCTTACCCGTGGTGTGTTTGCTCATAAAAGGACAACATTTGAAAGTGGTTTCTTCACCTCCGAGCCTTTACTGAACATTTTTACAACTAGTAGGAAAACACAATAAAGAAAGTTGTAGGTCCCCTATTGGGTTGCAAAACCATTGTGGAAACTTGTAATAAATTGATTGAAACTCTACTATGTGACGTTTTGTGTGAAATTGAACTTTTGGTGAAATATTGTTTCTCTCTCTTCCCTATTTCTTTCTCTCTCACTTGTTAAGAAATGAAGTGAATTGAAATGAAATAAATATGTGTCTCTAACCTTCTCCTTTTGAATGCAAATTATTAATGTTATTAAGTAAATGGGAAACTAAAAATGATAATTATGCTAGACTAGGGTGGATTTCATTCCATTGATTTATCATTGATATCATGCTCACATGGTTTTGCAGGATGGAAGTAAGATGGTGAAAAGCCATGGCATAATTCATTACTTATTATTTTAATTTATATATTTTATTGGAAATTGTATATATGTCTAATGTAGCTGAAATGTAACATAAAATTTTATATTTGAAATTTTGTAATATGCATGAGATGCTACTTTTACGAATTCATTGGGAAATATGCATTTAATCTTATTTGTCATTTTGTTTCAGATTTATGTATATTTAACAAAAAAGAAAAAAAGAAAAGGGGGTTGGATATATATGTTAAATGAATTTGAATTTAAGATCTTGTAGTGCATTTCTAGTGTGCAATACATGATTTAATAATTGGTATTGTGTTTCTTACGTTGAAAATGAAATAAAGGAATCTAACCACAACAATCAACCCTAATAAAAGATTCGTGCAATACTTGTCTTCGTTTACGATACTTATTAGCGTAGAAGAAATTAAAACCATAGAATGAAATTAATGTATTTTGCTTGATGGAACATCCTAGTTTAGGTGAATAAGACCTCTAGTTTGTGTTATCGTCATGGTCGGTATGGTCAGCATTGTCATCATGATCCCGATGGTTAGAAACGACCTAGAAAAACTTTATCTCGAGTAAGTAGAACTAACACCCCCCTAGTTTCATAGTCATCTACCAAGTCTTACGAAGTTAGATATAGGAATTTTCTTAATCATTGAATGAACTCCTTGTGGGATCCAGACATCACAAATGGACCTAGTGAATAGTTATACTTTGAGTTAAAATATTTTTAATGATCTCTTTATTTCATCACAACTGAATGTGTTACTTTAGCTTGTGACAATATAGCGCGTTGATCTTTTACAGAGGTTTTATTGGGTATATATTTTTTCACACCTTAATATGATCCACAATAGGGCATAGAACCCTATGTGACAATTGGAACTAAACTAAACCTCAATTTTTTAGGAGGTTAACTTGTGGGTAGAATATGGTAAGAAACTCTTTTTTAATGAAATTGATTTGAAATTCGTTGACCTTAGAGAACCCGGGAAACTAGATTCTTGGTCCCACAATCCCTTGTTATGCCATTTTATGACATTAAGAATAAAAGAAAATTCACATGTGGAATCCTGAAAAGTAGAAACCTAGGATCTTATCTTAAACAAAAATCACTTGTGGTTCATGTGTAGTTTATAATAATTCTAATCATGCACTTCTTCAAGATGTTAAACATGTACTTTCTTACCTCTTTTTTTGGAAAGTGATGCTAATGATGAGACCTTAAAGTGATGTAAGAGTAAAGTATACAAGAGTGAAGCAAGATTCTAGGTTAGGAATAATGCCGCTCTTGGAGTCCTTATAACTCAATTACAAAATTCATGCGTTATAAAGAATATGAATTTCCCTTGGTGAGATCATACTTTGAGAAAACAAAAGATATATAAAAATCTAAATATAACTTCTTGATGTGGAAATGTTGAAAGGATTCAACAAGTTTTTGAACTATTTTAACTATGGTAGGGAAATACAGATACCATGATCGAAGAATGTTTTTGGGAAAAATCTATCTTGAATCTAACCCCTCCTTAAATCCTAGATTTCTTTCTTGACATCACGTCAGATTCACTTGTGTAGCAAGGTTAAAATTTAAGCATTGAATAAATGTTTGAGAAACATAAGAACGAGTGAATTAGGAACTTTGTATGTAATTTGAAATATTCCAATTAATTACGTAAGTTATGGAGATTGTTGTAACGGATAAAGAGATAATATAAATGGTTGAAATGTGAGTTGAATGTGAAATTAATTTGAGAACCTATAGGTGGAAAACTGAAAAAATTATCCTCACACAATAAAGTTCTTGGAATGTTAAACGTAACTAAGATGTATTCATGGGAGTGATGTGTTGTGGATTTTCCAATCCTTGAGTCCCTTTCTTGCGGGTGGGTCATTGTTGGAATATTTTAGTTAGGGAAAGTGTGGCACTGACATGTATATGGTGTTTTCATGTTTATATGTTATTCGATGACATATGTAAGTGTCTTATGTGTTTTTGAGTTTATCTTTTTGGAACCCTAGTTGCATTATGTAGTGAGCAATGAAAGTATAGAAAAATTAATTTGGTATTTTTACTATTGTATTTGTGTGTGTAAAATGTGGGCATTACAAGTGAAATGTGAGCTTAAATGGTCCAAAATAAAATAGGTGAGCATTCAATAAGTTCTAAGTTTTAAATTTCCCTCCACATGCAAGATAGAAATAGACCCAAGGAACACCTATAAAATTTCAACTACCACCACTTTTGTTACCTATACACCATGGTTTTTCCATTGACATGGTCATTGATAGAGAGATTATGCACAGTTAAATTTTGTTGAAAAGGAAAGAAAATTAAATTATGCAAATGTCTTCAGCGTAAATATTGAGATTTCTAAAACATTATCAAATCACAAATGTCTTTTTGTTATGATATTGTTAGTATGTTACTACGCTACAAAGTACATGCATTTTTATTCGATTTAACCGAGAAAGAATATTTGTTATCTTTTTTTGTCCTTGTCTTTTAAGGAAAAACAACACCAATGATCTATTAAAGTAAAGTTGACATTGGTTGCATGGAGTCGAAGAGGGCAGAAAGATCTTTTCCTGCCTTATTTTACTTGTCCCATTAAGGGCCTTGCCAACTGCTAGCTTTTTCTATAAATTTCCACAACATGACATTTCACCATGGCACATTATAAATAAGGTAAGGTCCAAGTGTACAACCATGGGCATTGGAAATGGAAAGTGGGGCATTTTTTACTAAAAATTTCTCCTCTTGTTCTTTATGAGAGAGTATTTTCCTGTAATTTAATTTGTGTATTTCCAAACTGAAAGAAATAAAAAAGTAAATATGGATGAAATTTTAGTTAATGGATTTCGTACGAGCCAAGGAAATAATGAACTGACCACGAGCTAACCAGAAGTAGATCCCAATCGGAAAAGGAAGATTTTAAAGGATGACTAATAGAGAGATTTAATTAATTTGTGTCCAATGTATTGGATTCCAAGGCTTCGCAACATCTCATGCCTTCCACATATGTTGTTCTTGACTTGCACATTAGTGTTTTGGGTATGCTTTTACCTTCCTAGACAAGTGCTTTGTACTTGAGGAAGTACATTTTCCTTCCTTTACTTCCACAGAGGAGGATTTGTGCTGGTCTCTTTGGCATGGTCCATTTACCACATATTCATGCGTAACTTCTGAAACAAATGATATGATAATATCTACAGGGTACAAGCTCACACCCGACATCATATTCTTGTTTTAGTTCTATTGAATGGGTCCATATGCAGGCCATTATAGCAAAATATCACATGTTTTACATCTTACGCCAACTTCTTACGGTGATTTTTAGTGGGTGATCGTGCGGGATGGAATATCCCTTATCATGTTGCATTACAATGTGTAGATACGAAAATGAAGTCACTTCAAATCAGAGGATCCATTATGCTTCAACCTTTTTTCAGAGGATAAATTCCAATGAAATAGGAACTTGAGATGTCAGACCCAAATCTAGCTCAGTGATGCATCAGGGTGTTCTGGAAGTTTGCATTTCAAATGGAAGGAAAGCAGTACCATCGCGCATGTAACCCCTTTTGCGAAGAAGCTCCGCAATGTGATTAGTCTTCAAAATAAATAGTTTCTCCCATGAATACCTCAATATAAAGGAGGAAATTGTAAGTGTTTTACATACACAAGGATTGTATTGAGTCATAGCTCTGACATGGAAGAAAACACATGCATATTGTATTGAGCCGAAGATCTGACATGGAAGAAGATGTATGCACACAGAGAGATTTTTTTGAGTTATAGCTCTGACATGGAAGAAGACACTTGAAGATTGTATTGAGCCGAAGCTCTGACATGGAAGAAGATGCACACAGACTTATTGAGCCATTGCTCTAAAAAAAAGAAGATGTACACACATAGACTCTATTGAGCCATAGCTCTGATAAGGAAGAAGACACACATATATAAACAAATTGCATTGCACTGAAGCTATAAGATTGAAGAAAATATAAATGCACAGAAGTGTTGATTTGAGTTTGCAATAATTCTTTTTATTTGCAATTATTTATTTTATTTCTATTGTCTCATATTTTATTTGCGTAATTTACACAATTTGGTATCACATCATCTATGAATTAGTATCAGAGCGTGGTTTATCAAATGGATTTAGAATCAGCATTCTTGAAGAGGAATTTTTTCTAAATCAGCAAAAAGGTTATGGTATCGAAATTCATGAAGGAAAGGTATACACGTTGAGAAAAAATCGATTTGGTTTCAAGAAAGCAACTAAAGCTTGATTCGAAGATCAGTTTGCTGATATTTTTACAAAGGATTTGGGAAATGCAATTTTTGAGTATTAGATAATTTGTTTGGGAGTTTTTCATCGGGAATATGTAAAATCTGCGAGTGCACACTCGACTGTAGAATAATAAAATTTTGAAGGTAGAAATTAAGGGGGAGTGCTGGAAATAGATAATTTCTCCCATTTATGCCTGTGCTATTTTTAGGAAAAGCAAAAAGTAAGTTACTTTTCTATGCATACTTTAGTTTTAAATAAGTATCTGTATTTTGAGGAAAAGGAAATAAATTAAAAACATTTTAATTCTTGCACAAAATAATGTACTATTTTTAGCTGATAGTTCTATTATTAAGATGTTTTATTGTTATATGAAAGAACTCAATATAAAGCAGACAATTGTAAGTTTTTAACACACACAAGGATTGTATTGAGCCGTAACTCTGACATGGAAGAAGACACATGCATGATGTATTGAGCCGAAGCTATGACATGGAAGAAAATATATGCACACAAAGATATTTTATTGTGTCATAGCTCTGATATGGAAGAAGACACTCGTAGATTGTATTGAGCTGAAGCTTTGACATGGATGAAGGCGCACACAAAGTTATTGAGTTATAGCTTCGACAAGAAAGAATATGTACACACAGAGACTTTATTGAGATGTAGCTCTGATAAGGAAGATGACACACATATATACACATATTGTATTGCACCAAAACTCAAACATTGAAGGAAATATATATGCACAGAAGTGCTAATTTGAGTTTTCAATAATTTGTTTTATTTTAAATTTTTTATTTTATTTCTCGTAGTTGTTATTTTATGTGCCTAATTTATACAAATTTGTATCGGAGCATTTACTACTGGAATTGTACCGACCTTCACATATAAACTTATTATTTTGCCTAATTGTTTTATATTTTTCCATATGGAAATGTACGTCCATGTACAACTCATCTGCAAGACATAAACATACCCAAAGCACACCTACACACTATCAATGATCACGTCTATCACCTATAGGTGATAATTTTGCATCGTCAAGATGGTTTTTCATGCATACTTTATGCACCATTAGATGTTGTGAGAGATGTCACTTTAACTTAATTAAAAAACCTTCTACATAATGCTACTAAGTTGTTGTGATCTATAAGTGATTGAAAATTTTGTGTTGTGTCCTTGACCAATGAATAGACAAAAGGTGAAAAGTGTTCAAGAGTCTGAAATATGAGTCATGGAAGTATGTGAATAACTGTGAGACCTTTAAATATGAGTAAATAACCTCGTGAAAAATGTTTCCAATAGTAACTAAGACAACTTTATTATCCTCCAGAATTTATTGTGACGGATTATAATCCATTCAGATTTGGTCTATACCTTTCATTTATTTTTTGATTTTCTCAATTTCTTTTAATGGAGATACATTGATGCCTTACTACACTGAAGCTATTCGCAGTGGGCACCATTAGAATCAGCATGACGTTCTCACAATATCTAAAGTTGCATAATCTCTTCATAAATGGTCCAAAACTTTAGCGTATAGATTATAGAAATGATGGTTGTCATTGTTCTCAGGTGTTCTACCCTTTTACATGTGTTCTTCCTTACACAACACTTCTAACTATACATTTCTTCAAAAAATAAGAAAATAATTCATTTGTTTTATGGTTCTTGTGCCTTACCATTAGTATTTGCTTGCAAGTTTTCAATTATAATGCATGCAAGGTGGAGTTAATGCCACATGAGGACTGTGTGGCCTTATCTAGCCACCAAGGGGTAATTAACGAGTTTCTAGTGCTTCGAACATCGAGCCTTAGCTCGTAAAAAAAAAACATAACAATTGTAAAACTATGATCATCTCTATCTGAATCATCCTGCCACCACTTCGACAAGGCTAAACACAGTCATAGCTATACTTAGGTTACGTACATACAACAACCACAAGGAGAGAGAGAAGGGGGCACAGGTCATCATCTATTGAGCCTAAGGTTAGCCCAAGTTACTGTTGCATGATACCCATCCCCTCACTCCAAACATACACTCTTACCGATTTCCCTCAGGGTCGGTTAGCGTAAGGTTCACAACATAACATGTCACTACATCACTAACACAATGGTGGTTCACACACATTAATCATAGCACCTTCGCAAGGTACAACATATCACATCACCACATGCTACACCCAAAGTGAAATCAGTATACGATAGCGATCATATACTCAATATATGTCTGAATTTACGACATTATTCATTACATATCACATGAACTAGAATTATGATGAACACAGACTCAACATATAGTCCACTACCATATAACGTGGAAATAGACACATTTCTACGCAAATGGTAATGGTATCATTAAGAAATCCAATCCACTACAATCAACCTAGTCACATAACATATCGGCACACCCACACATCAAAAATGCCAAAAGGATCCAAAACTCTGAATCAATAATCACATTTCTTCCAGACACACAACAAAATAGTCTTTCACACTCAAATTCACATAGAATTCTTGAAAAAGAGAGAGAATACTCTCATCTTAACACATCAACATGCTAACAATTCCACACTAAGTGACATACACAACGTGCGCACAAACAATATCACAATTACGACATAGTTCACATTACACTTAAATCACATTACTCTTAATATATCGACCACCAACACGCAACTCCAATCTATCCCAGAGGTTAGAGAGAATGAACCTCCACTCTGATACCAAGTGTAACACCCACTATTTCAGACACACAAGACCACATAGCAAAATACATGATAATTTTTTTTGACTTGTTTGGAACATAGCATGGCACAACTAGTGGTCACAATGGCTACAACTAGCTCCTTGAAAAACTTAGCACAAAATGAGCACAAGGGAAGTAAGGAAACACTCAACACCCATCAAGGATAGTTCACTTTTGTCTTAGACAAGACACCGTAAAAATACCAACCAGTAATACCTAGTTACAGTTCAGGACACTCCACAGAAAAATCCTTTAAGGTTAAACATTCACTAAAATAGTCTTTCAAGACCTGAATTTTCAGTCTAGAAGATTCATGTTATGATTCATAAAATTCTCCTTATAGGGCTAGATTTCTTTTCTTTTATACTAGAGACATAAGGTTTAGATAAAAATTACCGAAAGAGGATCACCTTTGCTTTGAATTTTTTTTTTTTAATTACTTATTAGATTAATGCTACAAGGGGGTGGGGTGAAACAAATCCCGCAAGGTTATCTAAACAACTATAAGCTACAAAATCCTCGTTTTAACCTTTGTTGGGAAAAGGAGACGAGTGAAATCTCTAATTGATGGAGGTACCGGTTTAGGTTTGGAATGAAAAAACCCTTTGAGAAAGAATCAAAATTTTATCATTACTTTAAGAATGGTTACGAAGTACTAAGGAAATGGTTAGAGAGAGAAGGTCAATTTATTTCATTATGATCTATTTAGTTATTAACCGACCTTTTAACAAGACTTAAGAGTTCAGCTAGATTTGGGTAAAAGGTTCATTTATTAATCTCTTGACTAAGTGCGACAAAGGAAACACATGGGGTCCCCAAAGAAGAATATAAGTCTTACAGTATCCTTAATCAAACTCCCCTACCAACTAAGATATGACTATGTCCCCAAAAGACAACAAGGAAAAATACTTTTAGAAATAATTAACGTTTCATGAAAAAGAGGATAAATTTTAATCCATAGTTAGGGTTAACAAGGGTAGGTTTCTTTACACTGGTAGAAAAAAAACTCATTTCTTTCCAATTTAAGATTCTTAAATTTATTAACAAGAAACCCAATTTCATTGTTATTTTATTTATTGATTCATCTATTAATTCATTTTATTTTATTTTTGATTAACTTAGAAGAAGGATTTCCACTCACTAAAATATAAAAAGAATTGCACTAGTGCCAAGACCATAGGGGGGGGGTTATTAAACATGAAAGTTTTATTAAATGAGAGAAGAAACCACCATTTTTAAATGAGAGGGCTGAACACGGTTATAACATTTCTATTTAACATGACACACAAACCAAAGGTATCACAAGATTCAAAAGAACTTTAGCTGAGAACAAAAAGATAACAATTTGGTCAAGCCATGTTACAACATTGTTATGACTGAAATAATATCATAAGGAGAGTACACGAACAACGGGATGATTGAGTTCCTTTCCTCACAAATTACAAGTTTCGCTACAAAAGGACAAGACAACTTTATTTCACAATTATCGATAATCCAAGGCAAGCGGCCTTCTAAACTCCTTTACAACCACCATTACAAGATTCACAACACATTTGACATTTGAACAATAAACTTCATAAATCAACCCGATGAAACCTTCAAAAATATTTCCTTTATCAACATGCATAAGCTATCTACACAGGTATTAACTTTAGTCAGTTCGCGAGAACTGAGCATGCTAAGACTGCCCATTACAATAGTAAGATAACATTTAACAATATCAAGAAAGGAATGCTCTATTTCAAGAATGGATCAAAGAAAAAACCACTTATAAGCCAGGATTTTATTGAAGCTTGATAATTTATCTAGAATGATTAAAGGTTTCACTTAGGCTTCACTGGATGAGTTTTACGAAAGAAGACAATTTACCTTCCAAATGAATGAGAGATAGATTGCATGGTTTATAAACTATTTCCTCCTACTTATTAAATCTTATTATCTTTTAAAATCTCTCCATTGATTTCTCCTCATTATCGTTTAAGAATTCACCCAAACAGATAATGTTCATTAGTTTAGCTAGGGATAACAAGGTATATAATTTTACTTTACAAGGGATAATTCCCTCTTTGATCACTTATATAATTGATTTTTATCAAGTAGGTCACATCTATATTAATCAACTCATAAAGAACTTTTAAAAGGATTACCCACCCTTCTTAAAATGTTTTTAAAAATTACATTGTTATGATATCGAAGAAGGGTTCAGAACACCACATTTTTACCTCATGAGAAAAGCTTACCATTAATCTTTTTTTTTTAAACTATACATAGTTACATCATTAGTATTCGACATGGCATATGAACCCAAGAGACAAAACAATTCTAGGGAACCATGACTAGGGATCAAAAAGTAACAACATTGACCAAGTAAAACTAAACTATTCTTAGAATTCCTATAATCCATTAAGGTCACTCAACAAAGCGGTAATCCAATTTTCTTATATTTTCCACTAATTAATAGAAATCCTAACAATATCCTTAAGCTCTAGTCACTCTGTACAAGCAATAATAAATACCGTCCTTAAATTTTTCCAAAGAGAGAAAGAAAGGTATTTGAATCACTTTTTATTGAGTCTGTATTAGAACAGGTAATATGTTAACTATCACTATATTTATTTTCCACTTTTCCTCTTTATATGTGTGTGTGTGTGCAGTCGTGCATGAAAATTAATCACACAACATCGGATATGTATAACACATGCATGCAAATAGATAGTATTCAAGTTCTGTTAGAACAATACTTAAGGAGAACATATTTATACAACTTCATCAATAAGACTAAATTGTCCTCCACATGTTTCCAAAATTTTTGATAAAGCTTTTACTTATGAAATAAACATCTTCAGGATAGTCAACTTGGATTGAGTTAAAAAAAAGGAGATCATTGATACCTCTTATCAAACAAGTCTCAATTATCTAATAGAAGAACAATGAATAAAATGCTCTGTATCAGTGGTACTACTCTTCTCATGGGAAGGAAAGTTGAATCATAGGGTTCAAAATTAAAAAGGGAATTCAAGTATAATTTAACATCAAAGACTTAATACCATACAATATTATTTTTAGGCACCTCGTTCCTGTAACTAAAGGCAGAAGGGTTCGATTCAAACACTCCTTTAACCACTAATGACAACTCAAATGTCCCAGCTTATAAAAGAGGAAAACATTATTTAGCAACCAAAACCACACAAAAATCCATATCGAGCAAGTACCAAAATTTGACATTGAATCCACAATATCGGCATTTACCCAAAACCCCCACAAAAATATAGAATATTTCATGCAAGATTCAAACCCACATAGTCGATTTCAAAGGAATGTTTTTTTTTATGTTTTATTTGCAACAAATTACCACTAAAACTCAGATGTCTTTAAATCATAAAATAAATTGAAAAAATAAGTGATCATCCCTCAAATGATTTACTCAAGGAAAATACCCAAATTACTGGGAAATGAAATAACCAGAATGAGAGAAAAGTAAACCATGCTTGATAAGGAGATCTCAATGACTTTTTCCTTTTACTTCCTTCACAAAAACTTCAATATTTTCAGCCAAAGACAACTAGAAAACGTTTCCTTTTGAATTTTCCTAGAAGAAAACAATAACTAACCACAAACCAAACCACTCCTAGACGTCATTCAAGAAGAGAACATAAATTTCATGAGATTATAGAAATGGTAGTAGAAAATTACATAGTTTAGGTTTAACATGCCTATAATAAGAATCCATGATGTAACCATGAGCTTGTAGGGCATCCAAAACACCACTACAAGCTTCCACATTTGGCACAAGTAGTGATTCATAGCTAGGGCAGGAGCTATAAAACAACAAGATGAAATGTCTGAAAAAGAAGTGGTCTCAAAGATTGGAATGAAAGAAATATATACACAAAATGGGTTTTGTACAAAATCCTATGAAGCTTCCATTAAAATATGATTACCAAGAGTACAACAAGACTCCACAACCTTGTCAATGTCCTCCCATCCCTTTTTAGAGTGGAACATGGATATCTATCGAAGAAAATTGGGGATTAGATTTTCACAAGGTGTGGAACCACTCACGAGGCATATAACTATTTCACATAAGGCTTCAAAGAGATGCGATCTCAATGTGTTTGCATAATTGTAGGATAGGTACAAAAGGTTTTGTGAATAAACTAGTCCCCCATTCACCATATGCAACCCAATAGGTGTCCAACCTGCGCCACCCACACAGCAAGGAAAAAAAGAAAAAAAAAAGTCCCTTCCCCCAAATTTATCCCACCAGAACAAAGGGACATGCCAACAAGAAAAAACCCATCAATACACATTGAAAGAATTGATGGAATACCATAATTACTCCACCAACCGCTAGCTAATAACCACACAAGGAAAATATATTTTTATTGGAACCCATGCATAAGGGACATTTCACTGCCAAAGTGGCGAAGGGGAAAATGATCGGTGGTAGTTGGAAAGATTAACTTGAGCATTAAAAAAAATAACAACCCCATCAAAGCTTGCACTACCCACTACCTCCTTACACACTCACAAGATAGCAAGAAAATAAATCCAATTAATCTAATTGATCCTATACTAACCAAAAGGTTAAATTGCATATCACTGAGACGCTGGAGGAAGCAACATTATAGTATCCTTTAATTTGAACGATTGAAACGATAAGCAAGCAGGACTACACAACCAAGGGGGAGGAAACTAGAGGTTGATGTTCGAAAGTGAACATGGATCAAGGACCGAACATGGCACCACGACAAGGTAATTCCCTTCTCCATCGTGGAACGAGGTTTGGTCTACGGGAGCGAATAAAATGATACAATAAAATGACATAGAGGTAATTATTATTCATATCGATTACGAATTACGATAATAATAAGACATATGTAATTTCTGATTGACCATTCACTTAATAATATCATTTTTATCATTATTTTATTTTATTTTATTATTATTAATTCTAGGACATAAACAAAAAAAATATTTATAATTCATAATAATAATGACCGACAGTCAAGCTTGACGATCTAAGGACACGATTTTCCCTTAATAAGAATATCGTAAAGGACTTTGCAAGGGCCAACAATAGAAAATAAAGACATGACATAAGCAGACATGATGAAGAGGGAGAATGTTGAACATTTCCTGCAACAAGGGAGAAGCCAACAAAGATAAAAAGAAGCATAACAATGTTCAACGCTTAGCAATAAGGTCACCGAAGTATGAACAGGTGTAATGTCGAACGGGGAATTTTTATTTGTATTTCATGTGTGAGAAAAGTGATGTATTTAAAATTCTTGATGGGCACGGGGAATTTGATAAGTCAAATATTTCATTAGTATCATGTCATGGAATGTTCGAGGTTTGAAAAATCCCTAACAAAAATTCTCTATTCATTTATCTTGTTAATTAACTAGCAATTTAGATGCGATTTTTTAACAGGAATTCGGCATTTTTTTCCTTAGAACACTCTATCTTGTATTGCACCATATTTTACGTATTTTCACATGTAGCATATTGAAGGCAGAGTTGGTGCTAACATTTCTATCATGCCGAAAGTTTCGATATTAATCACTACCTCAAGCTAGGACCCCTATAATAAGGATGTGTGGGTGATTATGAGTATTAATGACCTTTCTTTTGGTATTATTAATATTGATGCCCTAATTATAGTGTTGAAATTTTTTGCACTTGTGCAAAAATGGGCAACTCAAAACTTTGTTATGATGGATAGCCTTGGTGAAGTATACCTAAGCTAAGGGAATTTACATAAGATTATTTTGTCACTGTTGATTTGTGAAAGAGATTAAGTGAAATCTGCAGCTATGTGTGCTGTTACAAAATGTAACACATCACATAGTCTGCAATTTCACAAAAATCCTCATCAAAAGAACACAATCCCTGAAGGATAGTTGTGTTATCTTGATGAAGACACCGGATTGTAGAGTATGTGAGGTGTATAGTTCTGGAACAGTAGACATAGTGGTAGTGGTCAAGTAATAAGATTCACGGTTATTATCTTGGTGTTAGGAAATAAGAGATAAAATATGCGGAATAATCCCTTACAGAATCACTATAGTAGAAACTAATATGTAGAAAATATTACAGATCTCAAATAAAAGCGCAGAATAAATAGCACAACACAGAGAGACAAGATTCAATGTGGTTCACCCAATTTGGGCTATGTCCACTAAGAATCACTTGCTCAGATTTTATTACAAGCCTCCACTCTCTCAATACAATACCCAAATCTATTTGGATCTATGCTGAACAAACTCAATAGAATTCACACCCAAATTCAAAAAACACATCTGTAATACATTTGATTGTACATGTATCATATGCATAAGACCATATAAATAGACAACTGCTTAAGCAGTTTTACAAAACCGTGGGTATCAAACAATGGGCAAAAACAAAACCATCCCATAAACCTATGGGTAGCCGAAGAGGTGGTTTTACAAAAAAATGGGTACCAAAAAACCATTGGCCCAAAAAAATCTCATAACGGTTACCCATTACCCGTTACCCATTACCCGTAAAAATACCCAAGTGTAACACATAGAAGGTGTACCACACTCTAACATGAAAATAGGCTCCACAAACAAAACACTTGGTTCCTATTATATTTATTATCCTATGTTCATTTAGTTGTTTGTGATTAATGAGATTGCATCCATCTACACTATCATAAATGATTACAACTGACTCCTTTCGTACTACTTACGTCAAGAAAATACTGACAAAAAAATGGTGACAATAATGTCTAAATGTAAGTAGCAGGAAGGAGTCAAGTTGAAAGGCATAGGCTAAGACAGTCAAACAACATACAAGGAGGCACATCTCATTCAATGGTTATCCAGTGGAAGTTACAGGTATTCACTTTAAGATTATCCCTTATGTTAATTCATTTTATTGAGATATTGAGTTGCCTACATCATTGTACAATCAAAGGAAAACTGAATGTAGAAAGAGATAATCAACTCATTATTTCAATTTAATGCTTTATTATAAGAGATCATAAGTTTTCCCACACAAGCCATGGGATATGACTAAGTGCCTCATCATATACATGGAAATGAGAATACTGCATGTGCTAAAGAACAAGAGTAGAGTAGTAAAAAGGAACCCATCATTGCCTATCTGTTTTCTATCCCCGCTCCTCATCATCTCCATCTCCATCTCCATCTCAAATCTTCCATCTCCATTTTCTTGTACCTACAAGGCAAGAGAAGTATCTGTCAAATTTTGAGCTCAGGGTACAATGTTATTCCAATACTCATGTTATAAAGAAAATACATATTATAAGTTCAATGTATCTAATGGTACTTGAAGAAAAGAAATATAGAAATGCATGACACAAGATGAGAAAGAGATACAGATAGGCTAGCATCAAAGGAAAAAGTAGAGTATATTAAGTGAAATGAATGGAAAGAGAAAATCAAAGAAGCTAAAGATTGTGTTAGAAAAGGTAGAAGCTAGAGTAGCTTGTAAAAGAAAAGGATGTGGAAAATAGCACATGAAGGAAGTTGGAAAACAACTTGCAGAAGAAGGAAAGAAGAAGAAATAAACCACATGGGTACAAGAGAGGCCAAAAAGCCTATTTATTTCTAACTTATTTCTGAATTTCATAGGAACAGGTTGCAAAATTGAATGAAATCAGTGATTAAAAGGGAATAAGCATCAGTTTCAGATGATTTGTAGGAAGCATCAAGCATCATAATGGGTCAAGAAAGACATACTTTGAAAATCAAAACTGGAAATCTGAAAAGGGATAGAGGAAAGAGGATTCTGAAATTTTTTACCAGAGTCTCCCCTTGTAAAATTGACTTTTGATTTAAAACAAAATTGAAATACATGGTTTTTAAGCTACTACATGCTTTTTAAACTATCTGAGCTTCAAAGGGAATAAAAATAGTCAAGAAAAGTACATGTTTCCTCACTTCTAAGTTGATATCATGATCAAATGAAACATACAGGTATTCCAGATTTTCAGCATGCTACAGCTATCAAAAGTTCTTTTTAATTTCCAAATTCAAGTGTGAATCAAAGGGCAACTACTTCACAATTTTCAGAAGTTGCAATGAATCGAGTAAAGCCAGCATGGGCAGCTCATTCAAGTAATTAGAAAAGAAAGAGAGATGTTTATATCTTTTTAGAATGGTTAAATCATAAGAATTTGGAGAGAGAAGGATTCTGGAAAATTTTTGCCAGAGTTTCCCCTTGCAAAATTGACTTTTCTAGAAAAAAACAAATGATATTTTAATGCAAAATTTGAAATACAATTGCTACCATGACTTCAGAAAAAGGAAAAGTCATTACAGAAAAGGAAAATAGGTATTTTCTTCATTTTCCAGAAAAGTAGCATCTATTTCATTATACATAATGGAATGCCATCATCTTTCCAACAAAGAAATAGTATACAATTTCCAGAAAGTCATTATTCCAAGTGTTCTATCAAAGCTATAGAATATACAATATGGTATTCATCTTCCAACTGAAGAAATAAACTAAAAATCTCAGCAAGTATTCAATCAAAGCATGCTTTCCAGAATAGAGTTCAACAAGTCAAGCATGCATCTACAGTGAGAAATTACTCCAAAAAAAGCATGTTTTCCTCTACAGAATGAAGGAATGAGTCATAAATTACAAATATGCATCTACAGGAAGGATGGAGTGGGTTCCCAATACATAATTTGACAAGTACCAAAGGAATTTTTGTAGTCAAATTTGAAATAAAATGGTTGTATCTACAAAAGGCAGTCCAAGTCCTTTACACTTCTTTTGCACTTGCAAATAATCAAAGGTTACAAGTTTCTCATTGCATGAAGAGAAAAAAATTACAAACTATGCATCTACAGAATGAAGGAGTAAATGACAAACTACCAGGTATGTATCTATCAAAAGAAGAATAGACAGAGTTTGAGTATTAAATGAGAAATAGAAAAACAGTTAACACTTCCAAATAATGAGCCATATCTATAAATATCAAACTCATGCACAGAAAGGAGCCTTAATAAATCAGAGTTTGAAAGTTCACTATAGAAGCAGGAGAGAGACTTCACATGTAAAGTATTTATGAATATTATGACTGGTATTTCCACATTTTAGAGTTGCAGAACTAAAACTCGAGCTTGAAAGGAAAATAGAAAATAGTGTTGTAACTCACCGTGCCCGAGGACAAACACAAAACAAACAAGCAAAACGTTGGTGGAACTTCCCTCTGTTAAATCATATTTGAGTTCATTAACAACTGAATTGAAAAACCAAATAGAAAACCAAAAGCAAGGAAGTCATTCGAATGGTCCACAAAGGATAAATAACAGGTAAATAGATTAAATGATCTTTAGATCATACTCAGAAGAGAAAACCCAATCTACGAGTCAAGCTACAGGAAACGAAATATAAAAGAATACCTTCGAGATCCTAAAAATTGCACACCCAGTCGTAATCGAATGGCGTCGAAGGTCTCCAAAACAAAAAATATAGGCTCAAAGATCTCCAAGATCTCCATGCCTTCATAAAAAATGTAGAGTGAGGAAAAAAATTTCCAGGGCTTCGCCCACAAAATGAAAAACCAAATGAAATGACCAAGTGCAAACCCCAAGTGTATAAACCTTCCATCAAACTAGGGTTTCAAAACCCTTACCCATGGTTAAGGATTAATCGATCACCAAATTCAAAGTGGAAGATTGAACGGTGATCGGTCCACATAGGTTCTGAAGTGATAAGCCCAAATTAAATTCCACTGACCATAATTAATGATGGGGTTCGAAACCCTAACTGCAGATGGAGAATCGACGACATCATGCATGCCAGTACAAATTTCAAAGGCCCAAAACACTTCACAAAATCCAAGCCAAACCACCCAAGGTTGTGTTACCACAGGCTAAAGTTCGCAAAAGGGTGAGTCATAATAGAGGGGGGGCCAGCCCACGTCGACCCTCAATTAATCATTACAAGAGACTTTTTAAAAATTCCAAAACTATAATACCAATGCAAAAAATCAAAACACATTATGTGCCATGATCACTGAAAAGGTGAATTATAAACTATGCATGCCAATGACCAAGGGTGGTCCCCTTTTATCAAAAACACATGCAAATTTCCTAGTCCAAAAAGGTGGCAACATCCAAAATTTCAAACAAATCGAGGTGGCCCCCACTTCAATTTTATGGTGCAAATATTGCTAAAGCTTACATCCTTTTTCCTACACATAGGAGATGATATTTTGCATGCCTTTACAACAGGAAAAAAACAGAGAAGATGACGAGTTTGCATGTGTAAAGAAAGAAGACTTGCCTAGCAAGCAATTATTAATTTTAGCAAACTATTCACCTTTCTTTCTTAAAAATAGAATAGTCAACTTCAGTTTGACTATACTGTATCTAAGGCTGATAATTCCTATTTTTATCACATACTTTAGGTTTGTATTATTTTATTCCTTTATTTATTATTAAATAAAGGGTAAAATTAGGATACATGGGCGAGTACAGCTTTTAGGCTAGTTTAGGAAGGGGGTGAACTTTTACTATATATTGTGTGCTCTTACAAAGCACAAAAGGGGGGGAATTTTTCAGAGATTTTTCCCAGAGAACTTTTGATATGAGTATTGAAGAAATTTCCGCCATTTTTTCCCTTTGAGTGTGAATTATTCTTACCTTTCTAAGTTATTCTGCAGCCTTGTGTATGTCAATATTAATCTTGTGAATCAATATTCCCTGATTAATAATTTTACCCTACTGCAAATTCACCATTTCTTGCTAAATATTATTGTGCATATAAGCTTACAAGTGCTGTTGTTATTCTCCCTTAGCAAAAATTAAGTGTTTTGACCTTATTTCCTACAGAAAGTATTAATTGGTTCATGCACCTAAAGAATCCTTCAAAAATCAATTGTGTATGTCACTAAGTCAAGTTCTCATCTCAAATTTGGTGTATCACCTTAGTATTATTTAAATTTATAGTCATCTTTTTCCCTTAAAATCTGAAAAAAATAGTTTATTGAACACCAATAAGGAACCAGCCTTTTAACCTCATAGGTTCACCTCAAAATAGGTATACCCACAGACCTGAGGTGTCCCCATTGTATCTACGAGAGAGAGAGAGAGAGATCTATTACAGACTTAGAAAACCTACTGCCATGTCTCTGCCAGGTGCATTTTTGAGAGATAACAGATAGTCCTAAAATAATAATATTATGGAAATGGTTAGGTGAAAAATTACCCTTTTTTTACTTTTGTTGTGTGGCAAATTTAATATGGGGCACCGGGATGATAAATGTGGCACCCTTCTTATGCATTAATGTATTGGTGAACGTGTGGCCTGGTATTATTTTAAAAGACATTAGGGCATTTCTGATCCTTTACTCAGACATCAAAAGAAATTTAAAGACTGAGTATGGTTCACTTGGACCAATCTTTAAGAAGGATATGATCAGGATTTAACATGAATCGACCGTGCACTTCTTTCACAACAACCCTATTTTTTATTTTTAATCACTTATGATCCTTTGTTATCAAGGTATGGTCATAAGTGATTTTGTTAAACCACCATCTGATCAAATTTAAGTTTGTTTTCAAGGGGGGCCTCCCAAGGTGCCCAAAAATAAATTCTCTCTTAATTTTTCTTTTCTGAGTAATCCTAGAATGGTCCCGCTCATTGCTAAAATTTGGAACATTACGCCACATCTTTCATTTTATACCATTTTAATTTCGTGGTGGGAGATGGTGATTGACCACGCCATGAGGTTGTTCTATAGGTTCGCTAAATAGGTGGCCTAAGTTCATTGGCATGCCTATTTGGCTCTGCATAAGGAATTTAGAATAATCTATCTAGTTCTCAATTCAAATCCTTTTGATTCTCATACTTTTTTCCAAGCTACTAGTATTTTGCAGAAGCTCAAACTTTTTGAATACCATTTTTTACATGGTGTGCAGATCCAGTGGAGACTTCACTTGCTTAGGGTGGAAAATAAAGCCTCTAAAATATTTTTCAAATCCCTCTGGACCAAGTATGCTTGTCAACAAATAAAATATATTTATGATTCTTAGCAATGGTTTACTGAGCACCCAAATATCACTAATAAAATTTTTAAGCACTACCGTCTTATTTTTCATGCTTAGGATTATTCAATTGAGAGTGCTACTACTCTACAGAAATGTATTGATGTGGTGCCTAATAAACATTTTCCCAGATATTTTCCTCGCCACGACGCCCCTCTCACTTTGGAGGAGCTTCATGTAGCCTTTCTGTATCTTACAGATGACAAGTCTCTGGGTATGGATGGTATCCCAAGTAATTTTTGCAAAGCGATCCGTTCTTTTGTAGGACCTGATTTGCTTTAGGTTTGCAATGAAGCTCTCCAAACTTTCTCTCATGGGAGTTTCATCAACGAAGGAGACATCATGTTCATTCCCAAAGTAGGAAACCCTAAATAGATGAATAACTGGTGACCAATCACCATGTTGAATGTTTGTTACAAAATTCTTGCCAAAGCGTTTCCACTATGCATTGCGGATCCTATGTTGAAAATCATTGGGCCCGAGTAGAATGGTTTTTTCAAAGGCCATTACATCTTAGGTAATATTATCGCAGTGTGAGAAGGCAAGAAATGGGCTTGGGTTTCTTCACAGAGGCATCTCTTCCTAAAGATTGATTTTGAGAAATGTTATGATCACATTGGGTGGCCTTTCATTCTTATCATGCTCAAAGCCCTTGGCTTTGGTGATTTCTTTCAATCGATCATTAGCACCTTTTTTTTGAATGCTTTTGTCCAACTCACCATTAATTTTCACCATTCCACTTCCATCAACAATTTTCGCTCTACCAGAAAAGGATGCCCTCTTGGTATGATATTGTTAGTGTTTGGTGCTGATGCACTGGGTTATTTAATTTCTCAAAAATCTTACCAATATCAGATTCAGGGGATTTTCCTTCTGGATCATGCAACTAAACTTATCATTAGCTAGTTCATTAATGATCCCTTTCTAATTATTGTTGAATAAGAGCATAATTTTTCCCGGGTATTTAAATGTCTTGACACTTTCTATTTGGCTTCTTGTTCACATATTTAAATTAATAATACCTTAGGTTATTGAGAAATTTATTTGTCTCCTCCAGACTAGTTGAAGGACTACCCATCAAAATGGATTATCCATGGGACCAAATCAGATTTTTGGGCATTCTTTATGGTGTTTATAGTTGCTCTATGAATTTGTAGCACTATGTTATTAGGAGGGTGGAGTAGAAAGCTACCAAGTGGTCTTCCAAACCCCTATCTTTGGCTAGAAAATTCCAAGTTTTCAGTAAGATCCTTGTTGCTACTCATGTCTATTACTCTGAGTGTTGGTGCCCTTCTCGCAAATTGTTCACCCAACTTTCCAATCTACTTCAATAATTTTTATGGTGTAAAAGTTCAAGTTTAACTAGTTTTCACACAGTTGCTTGCGACATCTTCTTCCTTCCTCACGATCAAGATGGCATGGGGATCATCAATTTCTACCAACATAGTGTTTCCTTATATGCTAAATGGGTTATTGGGTGTTTATCAGGAAATCAAGCCTAGAAAATTCTATTGCGTCATTATATTGAATATGGAGCCCCTTACAGAAATAAGTACTAGAACAATATTGGGTTAGATACTATTATTATCACTTTGGATCCTTTAAAAATTACTGGTACCTTTATTGCCAAAACTACTTGGAAATCCTTTAAGTTGGTGATGGATTTCCCACAGGGATTTATTTTTATTCGTAGAACATTTGGCATTCTCTTATCATTAGCTTAGTGAAACTATGAGCATTAAATCGATTCAACTCTTCCACAAGGGAATTCATACAATCCGGGATTTAGTGAGCCATAGAGACTGAATTTATTGGCCTGATCTCAAGAAGAAATACATTTTTTCTAATTCAGGCCTTTCATCTATCTAAAAAATTCAAGAGCTCTTACCCAATGTTATTCTCCATATATTTGGGCTTCAATATCCTACAACTTGGTGGCATGACTAGAGGTGGAATTAGGAAATAACCTTCCTCCGATACAACACTCAAACCAGTTATCAATTATTGAGCTTGATTTAACATGACATGTATAAGCTTAATGCTCGGTGGGGGTCACACTCAAGAAATTCCACTTGGCTTCGACAGCTTTCCCATACCTTGAACTCTGTTCTTGAGCCTAAAGTTAACCACTTTCTCGGGTGTATTGTTTTCCAAGGTTTTCTTGCAAGCGAAAGGCTTAGTCATATTGGCATCTCTAATCCTACTTGTCCTTTTTTCTCTTGCCCTAAGTCATTTAAACACATCTTTTGGTATTATCACTACTCTAAGATAATTTATAGGTGTATCCATTCTTTTTTTCTTCCTTATAACCCTGATTTCTTCCCTTGGCGCATGTCCTTATTAGGTTACATCAGTCCTTCACCTCATTACATTGATACACTTTTACATTTATTTCAATCTTGTATTTTGTTTCAAATCTAGAAACCTTACAATGCTTTAATTTTCAAGAATGATTAGTTTATTACTTTCTTTTCCACTAATAACAAGGTGATTATTCTTCTGACTGTGGGCACATAGAGTCAAACTTAAATTTTCAAGGTTTCCCTGGAGTTTTCTCATTTGTAAGAGCTTCTTGATCACTGGAGCAGTGTTCCTTGCACTATAATTTGGGTCCCGTCGAAACCTCAGTTACTACCACCTCAGCCTTCGCTACCCTAATGGATACCACCTATTGGACCACATCAGAGGATCTACTCAAGTACCCACTATTCTGCATCTTCTTGAGAACTCCATTCACTCTTGTCATCCTTTGGACCTAGCTGGAGGCTGCGACCACTGGGGAAAGGATTTTCCATCTCTCTACGATGGGGTTTTCCACTACCATCCATGTAGACCATTGTAGAATATCCTCCCACTTGTTTGGGAATTATGGTTCCATCACAAATGTAGTATCATGTTCACAATTATTGGTAGGTGGATCCTCCTTTGGTGAAGCCTCACAATGGAGCTTTCATCCCTCCTCAAGATTATCCTACCCTCCTGTTGGTGAGGTGGCATGTGCTTGATGTTGGTGGTGTTGATATTTTTTTTTAATGTGCTCTCTAGTTTTCCTATGGACATGTTGATTTATCCTTTGTGGCATTTTATAATTTTTTGGTGCTCTTCTGGCGTTTTGTGGGACTGTCTGTTATCCGGTCACCCTTGAATATGTAAATATATTTTATTTTTATCATTATAAAGAGTAGTTCAAATAGTAAAAGTGATGTTTTCCTTCACATTTTGTGGAGGAAAAAATCAAACTATCAATGTGAGGGTAATGATTATTGTGGTTATTTAGCAATTCTTTATCTAATGGAGATAGTTAAGGAGTTCTTAGTTACATATTAGTTTAAAGTGATGATATGCGTGAGTGTTGGGATTAGTGGTGGTGGATAATGTAGATGTTCAATATGTAGGATGTAATGTGTGGGGTAAATCATGATATTATAACATGTTATTTGTAATATTCTGCCAAATGTACAGGGTTAAATAAGTTACCTTGACTATTTAACTGCTTTTAATAAATATAATTAAAATAATATTAGTTTATTGTAATGCTTTTTATACACTCAATTTACTATTACATTGTTTTATTTATTATTGTTATCATTATTGTTTAGTTTTCTACGGAAATTACTCTTATATTAGTAATAATACAATAGTACAACTACTCACAAAAGGAAGGTGGTATTACAACATGCCTCAAGTCCAAATCTGACAAATACATGGGAAATAAAAATGATTAAGCCAAATTAAAGTAACAAATTACATGATCACATTATAAAATAAGAACAAAAAATAAGGATGCAACCGCTTTTCTTATGAATATTATGTGTAATCAATTTCTAGCTTATGATAATATTATTTTTTTAATCTATAGTATTAAAATTTATATTAATATCCTGATTATATAATTAAAATAAATAAAAAATGAAATATGAAATATAAAAAATTACTTGTATATATAAACGACTGTTGCAGTTATAGTCATATTCAAAGTCACAAATGAATCTATATTTAGTGTTGATAATGAATTTACAATTTAATTCAAGTGTGTATTCATTATTAGAGTTAATATTTGAGTCAAATTTTAATCGTATTCTATGTGATTGATTAATGTAAAGATATAGTCACAAATTTAGTCAAACATATTGTGTTTCCAATTCCATCACATTGTATATATTTCTCATAAACTTCAAATGTTTTCCTACCATTTATGGTGATGTTAGACGATGCATTGAAAAATAAAATATAAAACTAGCAATCGTACGTGAAATGTATGATGGAAACGTCGAAGGCGATCTATCAAATATGTTAAACATGTGAGGGATAAGTAAAGGGAGAGGAAAAGGGGAGAAGAAGAAGGGGTTCAAGGGTGAAGAAGTGGAAGGGGGGAAAGTAAAAAGGGGAAAATGTGATACCTATGCCTTTAACAATGACAAAACATTTGTGGGTAATGAATGAAGGAGAAAATGCATGTTCTGTAAGATGTAGAGGAAATTTTTTGTAGAGATTAAGGAGTGGTCGAACAATACTGCTAACATGAATAATTGTGTCTAATTTCAACTTCTTGTAGACTTTTTTAGACACCATTTAAGTTTCAATTTAGAGTATTTGAAACAAGTAAGCTGATGCATGGATAATCATCAGCAAGTGAGCTTTCCAAATTGATGGTCAAACGAGAGAAATTACCAATGTATATTGTTTTTCTATGGCTTTAAGGTCATGAATTGGATGATGTTTAATTTGGTAGTTAAAACAACATCGTGACTGGAATATTTGATATTAAATTGAAATATATTTTGTGGGATATCACTCAAAAACACATAAATTAAAATAAACTGCAACAAATAGAAGATTTGATTTTTGTCGTAAATACTCAGCTAGGGTAGCGAAATGTATTTTATTTATTTTTCTAAAAATATTTTTCCAAAACATATGAAAATTTGTAGGAATATTGCTATGATAATAAATAACCCTAAGACTAATATATTTCGAATTATTAGTCACTCTCCTGATGTCAAAACATAAGGTATTAACCCCACCAAGTCACTTAACACCCATTTCAATGCAAGAACATTAAAAATAAGCAAGGTGGAATACCCAATAGCCTGTAAAGTCTCCATCCCCTTAGGTATTACCAAGGCTAAGAGTAATGAAAAACCTCCTAGGCCAACTACTGTGAATTGGGGACATTAAAATCCTCCCCTCCTGAGAAATGTTTGACCCCAAGCATTATATTTTCATGCTACAAAAGATGAATACCACAAATTAAGTTTCTCCACCTCACCCTACAGTCAAAAAAATATCGGTGTGATCCAAATTAGCCATGCAACCCCATGTAGTCATCATGACCTCCATGTTCTACAAGGAACAATGTTGTCTGTGAAGTAGAATGATACCCAAAACAACTCTCCATTGATACTGACATCAGGACTGCCAATCTGATACCAACATCATATGACCACACACTACTTCTCTAATCAACCTGTGAAATAATTTTTATATGAAAAAATTGTGATAACTCTCCCACATGACCCACACTCGTATGAGAGTAAGGATTCCCATAATGTATCTCAATTTTTCCTATTGGGGAAACATCCCAAGACTCTATTAAATTGTCAATTGATAATGTTAACTCTACATAGTTCACCTCCTGTGATGAGTGTGAACCTATAGCATAACCAGGTAATTGAGTCAACTCCATCCCACCAATGACTATCACATGGGTGAAATTCCAACCATGCCTAGAAGTAGTAAAATATATAGGAGAGTTATCCCCTATTGAATCAGAAAATGATGAACCTGTAAGCTTTGATTTGTAATGATCATCTCATCCCCCAAACTGTAGTTTTCATCCGATACACAACCATCTTGAATCTCACAAGTCTGTTGGTTCTTGGAGTACTCAACAAGAAAATGAGATCTCTAGTCTACCAAAACCTCAAATTATCAACATAATGATAAATTCAGATGATCTGAACTCGTGACACCAATCTTTGTAACTATCTTACATGCACTACTACTGGTCACACCCACATCCATATGACTCCACATCGGCCAATAGTAAAAAAACACCTCATCATGCCAAAAATTCCTCTCCATTCCCTCATTTCCAAGAACCTTATGCGCTCCTATAGATAATCCCCTCAAGATCACATTCCTTCCATCAGACATAAATTTCAGCTCCATCGTATGAAATTTAGTCCAAAAATCACCAAGAGATTGAAGCCACTACACTCCCAATACTATGTTGGTCACTCCCATACAAACAACGTGGAAATCATCGGTAACTATGTATTTATCCATGCTGAAGCTCAACTATGGAACTCTACATGTGCATCTCATATGGTCCCAATTAGCTATAATTTTGAATCCCTCAAAGTCCTTTGTCTACAGACCTCATCTCTCAAACAATGATGCATATATAAATGTTTGACTAGCCCCACTATAAATGAGTACCAGAAGTCATTGACCATGTATAGCTCCTCTAATCTTGAATGCCTTAAACATCGGAGTACTAGACAATGTGGCTATAATATCCAAATGAAATTCTCCTCCTCCTGCACCATATCCGCACTATCCAATATAAATCCATATCCATCATCTATCTCATGGATCTCTAACTCCTCACCTCTATCAACCTCACTCTCCTTGAACACCTAAATGAATTGAGCCCTCCCTTTCCCTTTGAAATCATGCACATGAGCCCAAGGGGTGTGGTAATTGAAACATAGTTTATTTCAGCTCAACTCTTCCCTAACCTCTCTAGAAATCGCCGTCTTCTTTGCCACCTCCTACCTCTATAGAGGATCCTTCTACTGAAGTTCATCTGATCTGGATGGAGATTCCATTTTCTGAATTCAAGGTGGAAACCTTGACTTTCGAGTGTCTAACTCCAAATCACGATCTCTCCTAATAGCCTCATGTATGGAATAATTCTCAAATGCCTTCACAAATCTAGCTAGATAATTCATCAAACCTTTTGTGAAAAGTGAGGTTAACCTCATCTTTGAAACATCAGGAACTATGACTGATAATCTATAAAAATCTGAAATTTAGTGCTATAAAGAAGATGTCTGTCATAAGTGAGTCAACTCTCTAAAATACCTGTCAGTGTCCCTCCTGTCAAGTTTTCTCATCATCCTCTGTGTGAATTATGCATAAGTATCAATATGTATGTGCCCTTGTGTAATCAGCCCATGATGACACGAGTCATGTGCCTTTCCCTCAAGATTTACGATGGAAATTTTAATTGCATCCCCCTCGTCGATAGGATTCAATTCAAAGTAGGTCTTCAACATTTGATTCTAGGACTATGTGGTACACTTCTTAAAACCATCGAAGTGTGGAATGAAATTTTTTCCAAATCTCCTCTTTAACTTAGGTACCTATAGCTATTGATCCCTCTTGGGTTTCTTAAAAATCCTCATTGTGCAATAATTTATGAAAGGCATATTATTGCTGAATCCCTCACTCAATAATTGGTAAATTTTTAAACAAGAATCCTCATCCAAATCAGCTGATGCCTAGCTTACCGGTGAAGCTTCTGGATCCTGCAAAAAGGAAGGTTCATGGAGTCCTGAAGGCTTTGTAGTAGAGTGAGGAGACAGTTGACTGAATTTTAATTTTCCCCTCTTTGAACCATGTGTCCCTAGTTACTAGGTTCTCCCCTTTCTGTATGAGTATCAATCATGCCTTGTGCCAATCTCTCAGTGAGTTGTCTAAAATAAATATTAGTGGTTTCCTACTGCTTCACCATGTCAGTGAATAACTGCTTCATCAAATCCACTTCACATTCTTCACTGTCACTCATATTTTCAACCCAACAGGATATCGAAAAAAACACTCTAATAAAAGTGAAATATCTGATGTGGGATATCACTCAAAAACACACAAATTAAAGATAAATTGAACAAATAGAATATTTGATTTTGCCCTTAAATGCTCATCTAGGGCAATGAACTGTTTTTATTTATTTTTCTCAAAATATTTGGAAAAAACATATGAAAGTTTACAAGAAGCTTTCTATGATAATAAAGAACCCTAGAATAATGTTTTTGGTATTTCTTGGATGATATAAGACTACCAGAAAATTACAAAAAACCCTAGACAACTAGAAAACCTTAAAAATTCATATCTTTTCAAATACATATGATAATATTTTGACAATTTGTAAATAATTTATATAAATAATATTAATGAAAACCTGATTTCCATTCCTCAAAAAATCACACTGAAAACCCTCCAAAATGCATTGTAAAATCCCAAAATGGGTCACTCCACTTGGAAAGTGACCAAAAACCTTCCAAAATTTCTTCAAAAGTGGTGCCAAAACTACCCTAATCACTGCGATAAAATAGATCTGGAAACCCTTGATTTTTCTCCACCAAAAAATCCCAAAATTTCACAAAAACCCTTGTCTAAAAACCCTAAAATTAATCTATGAAAATCAGCAGAGAATTAGTTCCAAATTGACAAGCAAGGGTGGATCTTACACCACTCAATAATTCGATGCTAGCTAGGAATAGAAATCTCACCACCGAAGCTAGGGTTCCTATGGGATTTTACTCCACAAGATATAAAAAGTAGACAACAGTTGCTCAAGGGAAATCATGATTTTGTATGCAATAATAGTCTATTTTTCTCCTCCCAATCTCCTTTTATAGTTTTACCCAAAAATTGTGGCCCAAGAAACCTAAGTCGGCCTTTAAAAAATAAAGTAACTTAAGTTTATTTTCTCCCCCAAGTCACCATAGGGACATAAGTTTCCCAAACAAAATAATATAGCTTTAAAGTGTTATTAATCACCCTCCTAATGTTAAAACATAATTTTTCCCCCCACTAAGTCACTTAACATCCATGATAACACAAGAATATAACAAATAGGTAAGTTGTAATACCCAATACCCTCTAAAGTATTTAGCCCCTTGAGTATGACCAAGGCTAATACTAATGAAAAACCTCCTAGGAAAACAACTTGGAATTGATAGCATTACATAAATACTCTCATATCTAAAAAAATTTATTAGTTTCGGAGTCATCTCTACTAGGGTTTATTCCTTGCAAACTTATTATTCCGTTGGATTTTTAGGCTCTCTCGAATATTAATACCATTGTTTTAACTAAGGTTTCACACCTGTTGGCCGCCCCTATATAATGACCATTATTTTTACCTATTCTTAAGTTTAATGCTTCCTATTAATGGTTAGAATAATTTTGTCTGATTAGGTATTTTTTGGGTCGCATCCCCTCTAAAAGCATGCTCAAATCCTTGGTTAATACGGTCTGGACTCCTCATGGGGTCTGGATCGATAACATCCAAAATATGACTAAAGTATTCTTCCTTTATTTATTTTACGATATAGCGAATTTCCCCAACATTTTGGTCCAATACACCATCGGGTATGTTCGTAATTGTTTGTTGGACCTGTATCTATGGATCAAAGACTTTGTTGTTGCTGAGTATGTTGCACTTAAATTACACATAATGGTACAATCTCCTAGCCTACCTTTTCCTTATGTTTATGTTGTGCATTAGATTGCTTCTTCCATTGTGAGGGTGGTATTCCTCGAACTAGAGCAGTTTTACCATACTCATCCACATATGCATGTTTGTATTGAGGTACATATTTCTCAAGACCTAAAATATTTCTTGGTAATCTAGATGAGAGACAGGCGTTACTCCCATCGTATTCTATATATCAACTTTCCAAACACTTTCTTTTGCTACTAGGCCTCTGATCATAAGATCAAGGACTATCCTCTTTATGTTCCTCACAATTTCTTAGTTGCTAAAGAAGCTTCTAAATCAACCAAACACCTGCAGGAGCAAGGTTAGATAATAATGGGGGGCTAGAAATTTAGTGCTATAAAGAAGATGTCTGTCATAAGTGAGTCAACTCTCTAAAATACCTGTCAGTGTCCCTCCTGTCAAGTTTTCTCATCATCCTCTGTGTGAATTATGCATAAGTATCAATATGTATGTGCCCTTGTGTAATCAGCCCATGATGACACGAGTCATGTGCCTTTCCCTCAAGATTTACGATGGAAATTTTAATTGCATCCCCCTCGTCAATAGGATTCAATTCAAAGTAGGTCTTCAGCATTTGATTCTAGGACTATGTGGTACACTTCTTAAAACCATCGAAGTGTGGAATGAAATTTTTTCCAAACCTCCTCTTTAACTTAGGTACCTGTAGCTATTGATCCCTCTTGGGTTTCTTAAAAATCCTCATTGTGCAATAATTTATGAAAGGCATATTATCGCTGAATCCCTCACTCAATAATTGGTAAATTTTTAAACAAGAATCCTCATCCAAATCAGCTAATGCCTAGCTTACCGGTGAAGCTTCTGGATCCTTCAAAAAGGAAGGTTCATGGAGTCCTGAAGGCTTTGTAGTAGAGTGAGGAGACAGTTGACTGAATTTTAATTTTCCCCTCTTTGAACCATGTGTCCCTAGTTACTAGGTTCTCCCCTTTCTGTATGAGTATCAATCATGCCATGTGCCAATCTCTCAGTGAGTTGTCTAAAATAAATATTAGTGGTTTCCTACTGCTTCACCATGTCAGTGAATAACTGCTTCATCAAATCCACTTCACATTCTTCACTGTCACTCATATTTTCAACCCAACAGGATATCGAAAAAAACACTCTAATAAAAGTGAAATATCTGATGTGGGATATCACTCAAAAACACACAAATTAAAGATAAATTGAACAAATAGAATATTTGATTTTGCCCTTAAATGCTCATCTAGGGCAATGAACTGTTTTTATTTATTTTTCTCAAAATATTTGGAAAAAACATATGAAAGTTTACAAGAAGCTTTCTATGATAATAAAGAACCCTAGAATAATGTTTTTGGTATTTCTTGGATGATATAAGACTACCAGAAAATTACAAAAAACCCTAGACAACTAGAAAACCTTAAAAATTCATATCTTTTCAAATACATATGATAATATTTTGACAATTTGTAAATAATTTATATAAATAATATTAATGAAAACCTGATTTCCATTCCTCAAAAAATCACACTGAAAACCCTCCAAAATGCATTGTAAAATCCCAAAATGGGTCACTCCACTTGGAAAGTGACCAAAAACCTTCCAAAATTTCTTCAAAAGTGGTGCCAAAACTACCCTAATCACTGCGATAAAATAGATCTGGAAACCCTTGATTTTTCTCCACCAAAAAATCCCAAAATTTCACAAAAAACCCTTGTCTAAAAACCCTAAAATTAATCTATGAAAATCAGCAGAGAATTAGTTCCAAATTGACAAGCAAGGGTGGATCTTACACCACTCAATAATTCGATGCTAGCTAGGAATAGAAATCTCACCACCGAAGCTAGGGTTCCTATGGGATTTTACTCCACAAGATATAAAAAGTAGACAATAGTTGCTCAAGGGAAATCATGATTTTGTATGCAATAATAATCTATTTTTCTCCTCCCAATCTCCTTTTATAATTTTACCCAAAAATTGTGGCCCAAGAAACCTAAGTCGGCCTTTAAAAAATAAAGTAACTTAAGTTTATTTTCTCCCCCAAGTCACCATAGGGACATAAGTTTCCCAAACAAATAATATAGCTTTAAAGTGTTATTAATCACCCTCCTAATGTTAAAACATAATTTTTCCCCCCACTAAGTCACTTAACATCCATGATAACACAAGAATATAACAAATAGGTAAGTTGTAATACCCAATACCCTCTAAAGTATTTAGCCCCTTGAGTATGACCAAGGCTAATACTAATGAAAAACCTCCTAGGAAAACAACTTGGAATTGATAGCATTACATAAATACTCTCATATCTAAAAAAATTTATTAGTTTCGGAGTCATCTCTACTAGGGTTTATTCCTTGCAAACTTATTAATCCGTTGGATTTTTAGGCTCTCTCGAATATTAATACCATTGTTTTAACTAAGGTTTCACACCTGTTGGCCGCCCCTATATAATGACCATTGTTTTTACCTATTCTTAAGTTTAATGCTTCCTATTAATGGTTAGAATAATTTTGTCTGATTAGGTATTTTTTGGGTCGCATCCCCTCTAAAAGCATGCTCAAATCCTTGGTTAATACGGTCTGGACTCCTCATGGGGTCTGGATCGATAACATCCAAAATATGACTAAAGTATTCTTCCTTTATTTATTTTACGATATAGCGAATTTCCCCAACATTTTGGTCCAATACACCATCGGGTATGTTCGTAATTGTTTGTTGGACCTGTATCTATGGATCAAAGACTTTGTTGTTGCTGAGTATGTTGCACTTAAATTACACATAATGGTACAATCTCCTAGCCTACCTTTTCCTTATGTTATGTTGTGCATTAGATTGCTTCTTCCATTGTGAGGGTGGTATTCCTCGAACTAGAGCAGTTTTACCATACTCGTCCACATATGCATGTTTGTATTGAGGTACATATTTCTCAAGACCTAAAATATTTCTTGGTAATCTAGATGAGAGACAGGAATTACTCCCATCGTATTCTATATATCAACTTTCCAAACACTTTCTTCTGCTACTAGGCCTCTGATCATAAGATCAAGGACTATCCTCTTTATGTTCCTCACAATTTCTTAGTTGCTAAAGAAGCTTCTAAATCAACCAAACACCTGCAGGAGCAAGGTTAGATAATAATGGGGGGCTGGAAAAATAGGAATAAAAATCAGCAATCCAATGCCTCTAGTTCAACTGGTCAGCATGAACCAACTGTTAAAGAACAACCCCATAGCTCGTAAGCTAAGGAGCCAACTGTTACTCCTAAAGAACCAACTCATGCTACCAACTCATCTTTCAAGTTACCAAAATAATCCAGCATGCCTAAGGTGGCTTCGATTCTCATTGATCAAATAAATTATTTTTATAATGTGAAAATGTCGTAACCTTCATTGTTTCTTTTAACAAACATCTCACAGGGGCCAAGGAAAAGGTTCCAAAGTCCTTTCTTCATCTCTCAAGATCATAACCCGATGTGCAGTTTAGAGTCAATAGAAGAGGACTATACTATCGCATTTGATGTGCAAAAGATAAATCTTTAGGATATTTTGTAGCATAGCACTACTCAATTCCTACAAAAATGGTTCGACGCCCTTGATGGTTAGGATGCTGATGGCATGGATGTTTACTAATGTGTCCCATGAATTTTTTATCTTGGAATGTTTAGGGTCTAACAACCTCCTATCGCTAGTATGTTGTTCATGAAACTACACAAATATTTACCAATTTATTTATTTTTCTTCTTGCAAGAGGTGAAAATTATAGGTTTTCAGTTACATGTCCTTTGTAAATCCATCTAGCCTAACATCTTTCCCTTCTGCAATAATCATGAAGCATGGTGTTGGTGTTTAATTTCCATTTTAGCTCCCAAATTTCAGATCTTGTTGATTAACCATGGCATTGACCCCAAAAATGGTGCCATATATGTCCTACTTAATGTTGATGGCCTCCCTTTTGGCCTCATTAATAGACCCTAATTATTCTCACTCTCCCACTTTTGAAGCTTGGCTCACCTTGTCCAACCTTTGAGGAGGTTTGGATCGTGTTCTCAAATGGATGGATAGATCCATGCTGTCATCTCAAGAATGTTTTATCTTGATAGCATTTATTCCATAATAGTTGAGGTCATGCCTAATTTTGTACTATCTTATCATTCCCCTATACCATTTCGTATCACTTGGAATGATAAGCGTGATTTTTTTCATAAAGCCCAATTCTTTATTAATACTGTCTTGATGTAGCATGGTCCCACACTCAATCATATCAATCGTGTGTGGATCTTAGCTCTATGGCTAAGTCATTGTTAGAAATTTAATCCACCTATGCATGTCAGGTGGACTCAATGGTGGGAGAACGTTATAAATCAAACTACTAGATTCCTTATAATCTATGACATACAGTTGGCCAAAACAAAATGTCTCCCATACTCCATTAACATCTCCACTCTTAGCTAAGTGGTGGTGGTGCTTCAGGGAAACCCCTTCTCTAAAAATATACAACTTCAAGTTATAACACTTTGCTATCAATTTCAAATTTTTGATAATTACAACACTTAGGGAGCTCAAATCTGTTGCTGTATGCATTGGCTTAAAATTGGCGACCGAGTCTCAAAAGAATTATTTCTTTCTCTCAAAACCAAAAATCCTTCTCAAACAATTTGGAAAATATTTGATGGCGGAGCTCGGGTCACTGACCCCTAGCCCATGCTTTAAGTATTTTTGTGACATGGTAAGCTAGTCTTTCAGGCTTAGTAACCCTCTGCTGATAGACAAGAAGCCCTTGAAAAATTTCTAATTGTTTTTTCGTGTAAGCTTTCACAAGATGAAAAGGTGGTGTGCAACTGAATGATCCATGTTTATGACCTCCACTATGCATTCATGTAAATGGATAATGATAAGGCCTTGAGATACAATAGTTTCCCCTGCCAATTCTATAAATATTTATGAGGTTCACTTGGGCAAGACCTTATTCAAGTATATCTCGAGGGGTTTCAGAACCAATCATTGTATCCATGTGTCAACAAAGGGAATATTAACTTCATCTCATAACCAAGGCATACAAAGAAAATTACCTATTTGTGGCCTATCCTTTGTTAAATGTCTCCAAAAAATCCACCAAAGTTGTGGTTATGTGAATTCATAATATTCTCCCCACCTTAATTCAACTAGAACAAATTAGGTTCAATCAAGGGTGCTACATATTTGACAACATCATTTTGGTATGGAAAGGCATGAAATGGGATCACATATCCAATCAATCTGCTATGTTCATTAAAATTGATTTTAAGAAAGCTTATGATCCGATTGAGTTTGTTTATCCTTGTCATTCTTTAAGACCTTGGTTTCGACCCCATTTTTATCCAATTAGTTATAATGTTATTTTCTAATGCCTCTACCCAAAGCACTATTAATGGTTTCATCTTTGAATCCTTCGAAATGTTCTGTTTCATTTGAAAATGGTTCCTGTTAGAGCCTACGCTCTACTTGCTTGTTACTGAAGGTTTTGGGTGTTTTCTAGCCCACGCCAAAACCTAAGGAATCATTATGGGAATATCATTGCATTCTATGAAAAATTCTCAATTGCTTGATGGTTACTTTGCAGATGATTCCTTTCTCACGTTCATTGAGGAAGAATCCAATATCCACAATACCATGCACTACAATTATATTTTTTTTGGTGTTTGGTTCTTCCATTCAATGCCAGAAAACTCTGTGCTACTAGTAATCCTTCCTCTCAGCGCCCACATGGCTAGCCTCTTTTGAGTTGAAGATTCTTTCACATGGTGAAATGTTTAAATTTATTGGCATCCCTTTTTCCTTTAAAGCTTAATTGGATGAGAAAAATAATTGGATTATTGGATTACTAGAACTTTTTCCTTGGTAGGAAAATTAAAAATTTATTCCAAAGTACTTATGGTCACGCACGTTTACAACTATTCATGTTGGGTTCCTTCTAGAGCCTCTATTTAGAAGTTGGAAAAAATCCTCAAAGGATTTCTTTGGCCTAACACGTCTACTAGAAAAGGTTTTCATCGAGTGGATTTGGAGACATGTTTCCTCCCCCACAATTATGAGGGTTTAGGCATTATTCACATACAATGCCAAGGGAAGGCACTCTATGTAAAATGGATTGTTAGATGCATCACAGGACAAGAACCTTGGACAGTGCTTCTGGGCCCAAGAAGCGTGGAAAGTGCTTCTGGGCCATGAAATCGAAGAAGGTTCACCTTATAGCTTCCTTATATGCAAAGGTTTGGGGTTTTTTCTCTAATGCCTATTAAAGTGGTTGGCACTTTTGTGCTAAAAATCATTTGAAAATCATGGGAATGCATCAAAACTTGGCTTCAATGGAAAGGCGATGGTTTTTGTAATGGAATCTCCATTAACAATCATTCTCTCTGGTGGTCTTCGATATTCCAGACTCAAGATAAGTGTTTGAGAAATATCCTAGGGATTCCTGCATCAAATGTTTTAATCATGGAATTTACAAAATATAAAACTTAGTCTATAAAAACTTTCAATCCTAGTATCAGTGGCTGAGCTTAAAGACCAGTTTTGGCTAGCTAACCAAGATAAGGCTAGTATTAATGAAGTGATAAATTTGGTCACTAATCATATGTTATACAAACTAGTGTGTTCTTCTCGCCCCTGGTGGATGGACTTGAAATGGTATGTTGATACCCCAAATCATAATTATTCTACCAGTAAAGTATACTACTTACTTTTGCCTCATCTTCCCATGGTTGAAAAACTCAACAATTGATGGGCGATTCATTCCACTTCGTCTTCCTGGAATTAATGATTTGACACTATTCGGTCTATCTGTGTGGAGCCTAAAATTTCTCAATTTCTCTAGCGTGTTTTGCGTTAAGGTCTTACCATGCGGTCTCAACTTATTAAAATTGAGATCCTGGCTCCCAAGTTCTCATTCTACAACCACTTGGAAACTTTAATGTATCTCTTCTAGTTTTTTCTGAAAACACATCTTGCTTAGAATTGGATACACTCATTTTTCTCTCCTCTCAGACTGCAATGCTTTACTTAATAGCATATCCTTTTAGAAGATAACCAATAACTTCTACCTATGCTCACCCAGATTTGGCATGTTTTAAGAGGGGAAATTATATTTTTGATATGGAAAGAAAGAAATGGTTTTTCCTTTATGGATTCTGAAGTTGATCAAAAAAATTCAGTGTATAACAAATATATGGTTATCTCCAATGTGCTAATGTAGATTCAAGTTCATGCTAACAAAGTTTCTTTCGAGGTGGAAAATCTTCAATATCAGTTGTGAAATTGGGGTGATTCCTCGTGTAACATCACCCAAGAGCCACTCGTCCCATCTCGTTACTCCTCTCTGCATCTCAATTGTGTTCTTTCATCTTGTATTAGCACTCTCCCTTCCCTCTACAATGGAGGATTCATTCACCACCATCTTGTTAGGAAGGTTGTGGTCTCTCCTACTCGCCAACATGGTTGGGAAATTTTAGATGCTAGAAAGGAATTCCCATGTTCGGGCTAGTTAGACAATCATGTTTCTCCTACTTAAGGAATGTTTTTTCTTTTTTCTTAATTTTGTGCTCTGATGGTTTCCTAGGCTTGTCCTAGTTTGTTTGGTGTTCTCCTAGGCTCATCCTAGTTTGTTTGTGGTTTTGGGGCATGCTCTCATACTACCTTCTTTTTTTTCTAAAAGCTATCTTGTATTTTATTTCATTAATATAATATAAGATGTATTTTCATAAAAAAAAAATATTCACATATCATATACTTGTTTCACAATGTAGATAGTTTCAACCCAAAAAATATCTACAATCTATGGTCCACTTTATAGTTTTGAGCTTGTTTGAAATACTCACATCAGTGTAATTTGTATTTTACAGGGCCAAAGTAAATAAATAGAAATTCCATAAATTCCAATATTTAGGACCTAATTGGAATGTCTACTTCTAGTCGAACATTTTGGCCCCCATTTCAAGCTTGCATGACATTTAATTTGTTAAAAATGAGAAGAAATGAATAGAAATTCAGAAATAAAAAGGTTATAGTTAAAACCCGACATGTCTTACGCCTAATATACCAATTAGATTTTTCATACCCCAATAACATCTGTTATATGCACTCCAATGTAGAATAAGATGTGTGTGAACAACCATAAATAATTGAAGCCGTCAAACAAATAGTCATATTAATGAAAGGTAGATTCTATTTGTAAATCAAGCTTACCATTTTTTAATTTTATGGCATGAAATTTTTTTATTGGAGGGCATTTAATTTGATAAGTTAGAAATTAGAAGGTGGGACTTAAATAAATGAATGCCCAACAACTATTTCACAGAGTATATTGCTCCCACTAAAATGATATATGTTATTTTTGATCCACTTAATTGCCTCAAACTCATGCGCATTATTCACGTGAGTGAAATGTGAGCTTAAAGGGTCCAAAATAAAAATTGATGAGCTTTTAATAAGGTCTAAGTTTTAAATTTATCTCCACATGCAAGATAGAAACAAACCCAAGGCATACCTGCAAAATGTCAACCATCATCAGTTTTGTTACCTATAACTCATGTTTTTTCCATTGACATGGTCATTGATAGCGAGGTTATGCACAATTAAATGTTGTTGAAAAGGCAAGCCAATCCAATTATGTAAATTCCTTCAGCGTAAATACTGATATTTCTAAAACATTATCATATAACAAATGTCTCTTTGATATGATATTGTTAGTATGTTACTACACTACAAAGTACATGCATTTTAATTTGATTTGACTGAGAAAGAATATTTTTTTATCTTTTTTGTCCTTGTATTTTAAGGAAAAACAACACCAATGATCTATTAAATGAAATTTGACATTGGCCAAATGGATTCCAAGAGGGTGGCGAGCTCTTTTCCTAACTTAGTTTACATGTCCCATTGCGGACCTTGCCAACTTCTATCTTTTTCTCTAAATTTCCGCAACATGAAATTTCACCATGGTATAATATAAATATGGTAAGGTCAAAGTGTATAGCCATGGGAATTGGAAATGGAAAGTGGCGAATTTTTTTACAAAAGTTGTTATCCTCTTATTCCTTATGAGAGAGTATTTTCCTGTAATTTAATTTGTGTATAGCTAAACTAAACAAACTAAAAAAGTAAATATGGATGCAGCTTTACTTAATGGGTTTCATACGAGCCAAGAAAAAAGTGATCATGATCATGAGCCAACCAAAATTAGATCCCAATCGGAGGAAGAGGAATTGAAAGGAATTTTTTGGGAGCTATATGGAGTTGTTTTGTGATGCCTTGAGGGAGGCATAAGAGACTTGAGGGAGATATAAGAGACTTATGTGTGTGTGATTAGTGCACTTGGAGGTTTCTTTATTTGTGATGCTTTGGGAAGCACATGTAGTTGTCGGTGATGCTTTGGGAGGTATATGGAATTTTTTTGTGATGTTTTGGAAGGTGTTTGGTGTTGGTTTTATGATTTATGTGTACTCTTGTGCATCGGGTTGTGTTTTATGATGTTGAGGATTCATGCTCCCCATCTTTCGCATGATTTTGTTTCCATCTTGACACTATGTAGCTACAATTACTGTCCAAAGTTGTGTGAAACCTTTGTATGTGTATTGTTGGCAATTCTGTATTGTTATAGTATGTTTATGTTATGAGTACAATTGTGTCAGGCATGTGTGTGTGACATCTACTATGTTATGTGGACCGTGTATGTTCCTTTCAATGGTTTGGTTGAGATTTTTTGATGTGATACAATTGTGTGGGTATATAGCAATATTTCTTGAGGACCCATAGTGTTGTGTTTGGGGCATGTGTAGTATTGTGATGTCATTTTTTGTAGGGCACCCACAAAACTAAACAAACTAAAATCTAAAATAATGAAATATTAAGAGCTTGAGATTGATACATATTCTTAACGGAAAAGAGTAAATAGGTAATAATATAAATTGGAACTACCAATCTTCACAGAACATTAATAAATAGTCAAACCTTGCCTTCTTCCTTGTGTTCACCCTTTGGCAACAAGTATCATTTCACTGATGACATGAGCCATTTATTTTTTCCTCCTTTCTCATGAGTACCTTCTTTTAACCTTGACATTATGTCACATCGAGGATGATGCTCTTATAAGTGGAGGGAGATGTGGTTCCCTATATGAAAAAATATATAAATTATTATTTAACTGAATTAAATTATTATAAAAAGGGTGGGAAATGAGTGTGTTTGACTGGGAGTGGGTGAAAGAAATTATGGAACGCATGTGGAAGCACATGTTCTCCCTGATAAGGAAATGGGTGCCTCAACAAATTTTAGACCTGTCACTTTCATTACATAATTATTCAACCACTTTATTGTGATCCCTAGGGCAGTAACCATGTCGAAACCTAGCTAACATTATAATTTATCAATGACTAGATAGTTGGAGGCTTTTAACATGTACAAGATAATGTAGGGACTTTGCTAAAGGGATATATCATGTTGAAGATGCACAAGGCCATAAGAGAAGGATATAGCCCTATATTTTTATTCTCACTCTGTAATACAATGCACAAACATTTCTCTCTAAATGCTTCACTAGGAGAGAATTAATTTTGACTTCTTTTGTACTAGTGTGTGAGTGGGCAAAGATTCTATGTCCTTTGATACTTATGTATGAAGTTGGTTGGAGCAGACTTTGCAAAGAATGGAATTTTATAGGTTAATTTATCTAGGCCTCCCAATATAAATATATGCCTTGCATAACAGTTTATTACAAAATTCTTATCAAAATGTCGATTTTCTCACTTTTACAATGCTTAACCAGACAAAGTTATACTTCACTGTGTTGTTCATGTACTTGATTTTAGGGTAGAAGTAGACCCTTCAACAAATTGGATCCCTAGTGTTATTGATAATTGTTGCCTTGCTTCTTAGGATTGGACAACGCTCTACCTTTGGTGGTCAGCATTATAGTGATATACCAGAGATATCTGTATCAAGCTAAAGCAAAGAGAACTGGAGGTAATTGCCTCAAGTTTCTTATAAAGGATAGATATATTTGGGTCTTTTTTTCTTTCTATGGTTAAAATTGAGCATGGATAGTGGAAAAAATACCATACATAACCTAAAAAGATAAATTCTATTCATCTGGACATACAAGGTTATGAAATACATTTTTCTGTAGTGGGAGGAATTGTTGAATTTGACTGTAAAATAGATAATCTCATAACAAACTCTCAACTGCAGATAGAACATTAACATATTCATTATTCAAAGTCAAACTACAAAAACATTTGAAAATTATTAGGAGAACCATTGGAGAGGAAATTTGTTAGATGTTGTTGTTGCTCATGATTTGGCAGACTAGTATGTCAGAAAGTAGAAGCTTTCAACTGGGACATGACTTGTTTGAAAAGATAACCAAAATATCTTGGTGGCTCCGGTAGTGACTCGGGAAGTTTAAGAAAATAAATCAAACCGTTGCAAGGCACACTCAGGTCAAAGCTTTGGATACACCCCATATGGCTGCAAGCAAGTGCAATTGATGGGTGCAATGTCAAACTCCTCAGCTTCCACCTCTCCAGTTCTGTTTTTAGGCATGGTTCATCTCTCCCTATCTCTCATAAATTTTGTTCTTTAGTTGTTCATTTGCAGTGAAATAAAATTGTAAAATGTAGAATTATCATAGAATTAATAGTTTTAAATAAACTTGTTTTCAAAACAAAATACCTCATATTATAGCTTGTTTAATTAAAATATTCCTTGGTAGACAAGCATAAACTCAAACCCTCATTTTGAGACATGTGAAAAAATTCCTGATGAAACCAGATTGCTACAGTACCATTTTTTATTGACAAGTTGAAGTTGAGCACCCTATAAATATGTCAACCACTCTCTTGTGAAAAAAAATAAATCACGATTTTTGAAGACTTACAAAATAACCTTCCTAACACCGGAATGGAGATGTTAAGTTTCCTAAGTTTACCTTTTCATGTCAGGAGTCATTTCTATCCTTGAATCTACCTTGAATGATCATTTGTAATCTTTTTGATGCCCTTCGAGGAGCCTTGTTACATTGTTTTGTAGCTATAGGATGATGCTAAATTTCAAAAGTTGGGTTTTGTATTGGCTCACTGTTTGAATTGTGAGAAATGAAATGCCTATCTACCTTTGCAAATCTCTAGTATTTTTCCTAGATAATTACCTGGAACCTTCAGTTTTTGGAAAAACACTCTTCTTTATAGTTAAGCAATGACATTTTGTAGGCATCTAGTCACGGTTTGACTAGGTCAAAATGAACCAATTATGACAGCTGGCTCCAGAAATCTTATCACCATTTGAGAACTTCTTTCTAGTTCTCTATCCCATCGACTCTAGTGAATTATCCATATATAGGGGAACTTGTATGAAGTTTCTCGTTTCCTATCCATCCATTGAATATCAGTTTTGGACGTGGTTTTCTGATCCCTTGAGCTGACTTTTAATCATTTACAACTATGTCAATTATGACCGATGGCCTTGGAAAACTGGCCTCCAATCATAAACCATTCTCTAGTTCTAAATCTCATCGATTCCTGTGTATTCTTGGTGTACAGAAGGACACATAGAAACTTACCCGTGGTGTGTTTGCTCATAAAAGGACAACATTTGAAAGTGGTTTTTTCACCTCCGAGCCTTTACTGAAAATTTTTACAACTAGTAGGAAAACACAATAAAGAAAGTTTTAGGTCCCCTATTGGGTTGCAAAACCATTGTGCAAACTTGTAATAAATTGCTTGAAACTCTACTATGTGACGTTTGTGTGAAATTGAACTTTTGGTGAAATATTGTTTCTCTCTTTTCCCTTTTTCTTTGTCTCTCACTTGTTAAGAAATGAAGTGAACTAAAATGAAATAAATATGTGTCTCTAACCTTATCCTTTTGAATGCAAATTATTAATTTTATTAAGTAAATGGGAAACTAAAAATGATAATTATGCTAGACTAGGGTGGATTTCATTCCATTGATTTATTGTTGATATCATGCTCACATGGTTTTGCAGGATGGAAGTAAGATGGTGAAAAGGCATGTCATAATTCATTACTTATTATTTTAATTTATATATTTTATTGGAAAATGTATATATGTCTAATGTAGTTGCAATGTAACATAAAAGTTTATATTTGAAATTTTGTAATATGCATGAGATGCTACTTTTATGAATTCATTGGGAAATATGCATTTAATATTATGTGTCATTTTGTTTCAGATTTATGTATATTTAACAAAAAAGAAAAAAAGAAAAGGGGGATGGATATATATGTTAAATGAATTTGAATTTAAGATCCTGTAGTGCATTTCTAGTGTGCGATACATGATTTAATAATTGGTGTTGTGTTTCTTACGTTGAAAAATCTAACCACAACAATCAACCCTAGTAAAAGATTCATGCAATACTTGTCTTCATTTGTGATCCTTCTTAGCGTAGAAGAAATTAAAACCATAGAATGAAATTAATTTTTTTTTCTTGATGGAACATCGTAGTTTATGTAAATAAGACCTCTAGTTTGTGTTATCATCATAGTCGGTATGGTCAGCATTGCATCATGCTCCCGATGGTAGGAATGCCTGAAAAATTTATCAGAGTCAAGTACGCACTAACACCTCCTAGTTTCATAGTCATTCTACCAAGATTTCTACGAAGTTAGATCTCTGAATTTCTAATCCTTGACTGAACTCCTTGTGGTCCAGAATCACAAATGCACTGTGACTAGTGATACTTGAGTAAACTCTTGTTAATGATCTCTTTATTTCATCACAAACTAATGTGTTTCTTTCGCTTGTGACTGACAATATTAGCATGTTGATCTTTACGGAGCGTTTTATTTGGAACATATGTTTTACCCCTTTATATGATCCAAATAGGGCAATAACCTGAGTGACAACTTGGAATTATATGTAAATGAATTTGAATTTAAGATCCTGTAGTGCATTTCTAGTGTGCGGATTACATGATTTAAATATTGGTGTTGTGTTCTACGTTGAAAAAGTCTAAACCACAAACAATCAACCCTAGTAAAAGATTCATGCAATACTTGTCTTCATTTGTGATCCTTCTTAGCGTAGAAGAAATTAAAACCATAGAATGAAATTAATTTTTTTTTCTTGATGGAACATCGTAGTTTATGTAAATAAGACCTCTAGTTTGTGTTATCATCATAGTCGGTATGGTCAGCATTGTCATCATGATCCCGATGGTTAGGAATGACCTGGAAAAAATTTATCTAGAGTAAGTAGAACTAACACCTCCCTAGTTTCATAGTCATCTACCAAGTCTTACGAAGTTAGATATAGGAATTTTCCTAATCATTGAATGAACTCCTTGTGGGATCCAGACATCACAAATGCACCTAGTGAATAGTGATACTTTGAGTTAAACTCTTGTTAATGATCTCTTTATTTCATCACAACTAAATGTGTTACTTTAGCTTGTGACAATATAGCATGTTGATCTTTTACGGAGGTTTTATTTGGAAAATATGTTTTCACACCTTAATATGATCCACAATAGGGCATAGAACCCTGAGTGACAATTGGAATTAAACTAAACGACAGTTGTTTAGGAGGTTAACTTGTGGGTAGAATGTGGTAAGAAACTTCTTTTTAATGAAATTGATTTGAAATTTGTTGACCTTAGAGAACCCAAGAAACTGGATTCTTGGTCCCATAATCCCTTGTTATGCCATTTTATGACATTAAAAATAAAAGAAAATTCACATCCAGAATCCTGAAAAACAGAAACCTAGGATCTTATCTTAAACAAAAATCACTTGTGGTTCATGTGTAGTTTATAATAATTCTAATCATGCACTTCTTCAAGATGTTAAACATGTACTTTCATACCTCTTTTGTTATAAAGTGATGCTAATAATGAGACCTTAAAGCGATGTAAGAGTAAAGTATACAAGAGTGAAACGAGATTCTAGGTTAGGAATAATGTCACTCTTGGAGTCCTTATAACTCAATTAAAAAATTAATATGTTACAAAGAATATGAATTTCCCTTGGTGAGATCAAAATTTGAGAAAACCAAAGATATATAAAAATCTAAATATAATTTCTTGATGTGGAAATGTTGAAAGGATTCAACAAGTTTTTGAACTATTTTAATTATGGTAGGGAAATACAGATACCATGATCAAAGAATGTTTTTCGGAAAAATCTATCTTGAATCTAGCCCCTCCTTAAATCCTAGATTTTTTTCCTGACATCACGTCAGATTCACTTGTGTAACAAGGTTAAATTTTAAACATTGAATAAATGTTTGAGAAACATAAGCTTAACATAAGAACGAGTGAATTAGGAACTTTGTATGTAATTTCAAATATTCCAATTAATTATGTAAGTTATGGAGATTGTTGTAAGGGATAAAGAGATAATCTAAATGGTCGAACTGTGAGTTGATTGTGAAATTAATTTAAGAACCTATAGGTGGAAAAATGAAAAAATTATCCTCACACAATAAAGTTCTTGGAATGTTAACCGTAACTAAGATGTATTCATGGGAGTGATGTGTTGTGGGTTTGCCAATCCTTGAGTCCCTTTCTTGCGGGTGGGTCATTGTTGGCATCTTCTTGTAAGGGAAAGTGTGGCATTGACATGTATATGGTGTTTTCATGTTTATATGTTATTCGATGACTTATGTAAGTGTCTTATGCATTTTTGAGTTTATCTTTTTGGAACCTTAGCTGCATTATGTAGTGAGCAATGAAAGTATAAAAAAATTAATTTGGTATTTTTACTATTATATTTGTGTGTGTAAAATATGGGCATTACAAGTGAAATGTGAGCTTAAACGGTCCAAAATAAAAATAGGTGAGCATTCAATAAGTTCTAAGTTTTAAATTTCCCTCCACATGCAAGATAGAAATAGACCCAAGGAGAACCTATAAAATTTCAACCACCACCACTTTTGTTACCTATACACCATGGTTTTTCCATTGACATGGTCATTGATAGAGAGGTTATGCACAATTAAATTTTGTTGAAAAGGAAAGAAAATTCAAGTATGCAAATGCCTTCAACGTAAATATTGAGATTTATAAAACATTATCAAATCACAAATGTCTTTTTGTTATGATATTGTTAGTATGTTACTACGTACAAAGTACACACATATTAATTTGATTTAACCGAGAAAGAATATTTGTTATCTTTTTTTGTCCTTGTATTTTAAGGAAAAACAACAGTAATGATCTATTAAAGTAAAGTTGACATTGGTTGCATGGAGTCAAAGAGGGTGGAAAGATCTTTTCCTAACTTATTTTACTTGTCCCATTGAGGGCCTTGCCAACTGCTAGCTTTTTCTATAAATTTCCACAACATGACATTTCACCATGACACATTATAAATAAGGTAAGCTCCAAGTGTACAACCATGGGCATTGGAAATGGAAAGTGGGGAATTTTTTACTAAAAATTTCTCCTCTTGTTCCTTATGAGAGAGTATTTTCCTGTAATTTAATTTGTGTATTTCAAGACTGGAAGAAATAAAAAAGTAAATATGGATGAAATTTTAGTTAATGGGTTTCGTACGAGCCAAGGAAATAATGAACTGACCACGAGCTAACCAAAAGTATAACCCAATCGGAAAAAGAGGAATTGAAAGGATGACTAATAGAGAGATTTAATTAATTTGTGTCCAATGTATTGGCTTCGAAGGCTTCGTAACATCTCTTACCTTCCACATATGTTGTTCTTGACTTGCACATTAGTGTTTTGGGTATGCTTTTACCTTCCTATACAAGTGCTTTATACTTGAGGAAGTACATTTTCCCTCCTTTACTTCCAAAGAGGAGGATTTGTGCTGGTCTCGTCGGCGTGGTCCATTTACCACATATTCATGTGTAACTTCTGAAACAAATGATATGATAATATCTACAGGGTACAAGCTCACACCCGACATCATATTCTTGTTTCAGTTCTATTGAATGGGTCCATATGCAAGCCATTATAGCACAATATCACATGTTTTACATCTTACGCCAACTTCTTATGGTGATTTTTAGTGTGCGATAGTGCGGGAGGGAATGCCCCTTATCATGTTGCATTACAATGTGTAGATATGAAAATGAAGTCACTTCAAATCAGAGGATCCATTATGCTTCAACCTTTTTTCAGAGGATAAATTCCAATCAAATAGGAAGTTGAGATGTCAGACCCAAATTTGGCTTAGTGATGCATCAAGGTGTTCTGGAAGTTTGCATTGCCCATGGAAGGAAAGCAATACCATCGTGCATGTAACCCCTTTTGCAAAGAAGCTCCGTGATGTGAGTGGTGTTTGAAATAAATAGTTTCTCCCATGAAGACCTCAATATAAAGGAGGAAATTGTAAGTTTTTTACATACACAAGGATTGTATTGAGTCATAGCTCTGACATGGAAGAAGACACACGCATATTGTATTGAGCTGAAGATCTGACGTGGAAGAAGATGTATGCACACAGAGAGATTTTGTTGAGTTATAGCTCTGACATGGAAGAAGACACTCGAAGATTGTATTGAGCCAAAGCTCTGACATGGAATAAGATGCACACAGACTTATTGAGCCATAGCTCTAAAAAGAAAGAAGATGTACACACATAGACTCTATTGAGCCATATCTCTAAGAAGGAAGAAGACATGCATATATAAATGCATAGAAGATGTAACATTGAAGAAAATATAAATGCATAGAAGTGTTGATTTGAGTTTGCAATAATCTATTTTATTTGTAATTATTTATTTTATTTCTATTGTCTCATATTTTATTTGCGTAATTTACACAATTTGGCATCATATCATCTACGAATTAGTAGCAGAGTGTGGTTTATCAAATGGATGTAGAATCAGCATTCTTGAATAGTTTTCTTGAAGAGGAATTTTTTTCTGAATCAGCAAAAAGGTTATGGTATCGAAATTCATGAAGGAAAGGTATACACGTTGAGAAAAAATCAATATGGTTTCAAGAAAGCAACTAAAGCTTGATTCGAAGATCAGTTTGCTGATATTTTTACAAAGGATTTGGGAAATGCAATTTTTGAGTATTACATAATTTGTTTGGGATTTTTTCATCGGGAATATGTCAGATCTGCAAGTGCACACTTGATTGTAGAATAATAAAATTTTGAAGGTAGAAATTAAGGGGGAGTGTTGGAAATAGATAATTTCTCCCATTTATGCCTGTACTATTTTTAGGAAAAGCAAAAAGTAAGTTACTTTTCTATGCATACTTTAGTTTTAAATAAGTATCTCTATTTTGAGGAAAAGGAAATAAATTAAAAACATTTTAATTCATGCACAAAAGCATGTACTATTTTTAGCTGATAGTTCTATTATTAAGATGTCTTATTGTTAGATGAAAGAACTCAATATAAAGCAAGAAATTGTAATTTTTTGACACACACTAGGATTGTATTGAGCCGTAACTCTGACATGGAAGAAGACACACGCATGATGTATTGAGCCGAAGCTCTGACATGGAAGAAAATGTATGCACACAGAGATATTTTATTGAGTCATAGCTCTGATATGGAAGAAGACACTCGTGGATTGTATTGAGCTGAAGCTTTGACATGGATGAAGGCGTACACAAAGTTATTGAGTTATAGCTTTGACAAGAAAGAAGATGTACACACAGAGACTTTATTGAGATGTAGCTCTAATAAGGAAGACGACACACATATATACACATATTGTATTGCACCGAAGCTCAGACATTGAAGGAAATATATATGCACATAACTGCTAATTTGAGTTTGCAATAATTTGTTTTATTTTCAATTTTTTATTTTATTTCTCATAGTTGTTATTTTATTTGCCTAATTTATACAAATTTGCATCAGAACATTTACTACTGGAATTGTACCGACCTTCACGTATAAACTTATTCTTTTGCCTAATTGTTTTTTATTTTTCCATATGGCAATGTACGCCCATGTACAACTCATCTGCAAGACATAAACATACCCAAAGCACACCTACACACTATCAATGATCACGTCTATCACCTATAGCCAATAATTTTGCATTGTCAAGATGGTTTTTCATGCATACTTTATGCACCATTAGATGTTGTGAGAGATGTCATTTTAACTTAATTAAAAAACCTTCGACATAATGCTACTAAGTTGTTGTGATCTATAAGTGATTGAAAATTTTGTGTTGTGTCCTTGACCAATGAATAGACAAAAGGTGAAAAGTGTTCAAGAGTCTGAAATATGAGTCATGGAAGTATGTGTATAAATGTGACACCTTTAAAAGGATTTATCACCTTCTCTCAACTTCCAGTCTAATCAGCTTTCATTAAAGCAAACAACTTAGAAATTACTTTAATCTAAAGTAAATAAGAATCGTCACATGAGAAAAAAGAGGTGGTGAATCATGAATAGTAATGGATATGCACAATACAATGGTCCGGATCCCATTCTCTCAAATACCAATTGAAATCAGTTGCATGTAGATGCATATAAAGTCTCCACAATTAAAAATCCCTTATTTTATTGAACAACATTTTACACATATATTGTACTTTGATTCTTCAAATTAAGGAGTCCACTTCTATATGAACGAGTCAAACTACTTTTAGGTGGGTTGTTTCACATCTATAAATAAAATAGTTTTAATTCACATAAATTTTAATGTACATATTAGAAGATTAATTCAGAACAAAGTCAGCTCAAAGATAAATTTATCAAGGTGAAATATTGTAGTGACATGACCGTTCTAAATGGCATTTGATGTTCTAAAAATTAAAAAATCTAATGGGAAATGTGGAACATCACACCATCTTAGGTATTCTTATGGCTCATGTTTATCCTTTGTATATAAATTGATATATTAATGACTAAAGAATTTTAACATCAATTCATTTTATGCATTACCGAAATGTTCTATTTATAATTTCTCTTTACTAGTAGATGGTTTTCTTGCACTTAAGTTTTGAAGGATTGCTAACAAGAAAGTCATATTTACATATAATTTATAAAATATTCTTAAAAACTGAAATTATTAGTATGTATGTATCAAGATTTAAGAATATGGTTACCAAGACTACAACATTTGCAGCTAAAATAGTGATGGATGTAATACAAACTCATAATCACTTTAGAGACATACCATAATAAACAAATTTTTTTTTTCAAAAATCTAAATTATTATCTATATTTTTCAATACAAGTGGTTGCTGGCATGTGACCGTGGATCATATGTATGCTGCTTAACCTGAATTTTAGTTTTTTCGCTGATCTTGACAGAGAGATTGAGGATCCCCTTGGGCTTTCCCGAAGGGGTTACCAGCTGACACTTGTAGCTGCTGAGCATACCATTTTGCTTAAGAAGAAAGTCTCTGAGGGGCACGGTCACATGACCGATCGGATGAGGTCCCCAAACTGTGGCGTTCCTGCTGCAGGGACCCCACATTTGTTCTGTGAGCATGGATAGCGAATGACATTTCCTCGTTCCAACTCGGATTTCTTCCGTTTTCTTTGTCCACATTTGTTCTGTGCTCGCTCCTCCTGCTGCGTTTTCCTCCGCCCTGGACGAACACCACCGCGTAGGCCTTGGTTTTACACAACAAATTTGGTTTCTTCAAGTTGCTCGCAGATTTCACTGTTATTTCCATGCTCCTCATTTCCATTCTTGTGCTTGCAAAATGATCGATTTGTGAGGGGAAGTGCGGTGAATGCTATGGCTGAGGATTTCCAGATGCATTTATAGGGAGAGTGTTTTTTCATGAGTTGCTCATGTGATGCTAATTTTGAGAGCCGTTACACGTCGATGACAATAAGAGCTCTGATTTGGGCGGCTATTATCCGATCCGATTCGCTTCAGGGAATTGAAACAAGGTGGAAGAAAAAGTGATCATTCCCATATTCAGTGAAAGAGATAGGATTGTGATCATTCACAATGGTGGTTCACACACATTAATCATAGCACCTTCGCAAGGTACATATATAGGGTATTTCAGATACGTTACAGTCACAGTTACAACATATCACATCACCACATGCTACACCCAAAGTGCAATCACTCTACGATATGGATCATATACTCAATATATGTCCCAATTTCCGACATTAATCATTACATATCACATGAACTATAATTATGATGAACACAGACTCAATATACAGTCCACTACCATATAACGTGGAAATACACACATTTCTACAAAAATGATAATGACATCATTAAGAAATCCAATCCACTACAATCAACCTAGTCACATTACATATCGGCACACCCACACATCACAAATACCAAAAGGATCCAACACTCTGAATCAATAATCACATTTCTTTCACACACACAACAAAATAGTTTTTCATACACAAATTCACGTAGAATTCCTGAAAAGGAGAGAGAATACTCTCATCTTAACACATCAACATGCTAACAATTCCAAACTAAGTGATATACGCAACATGTATGCAAACAATATCACAATTACGACATAGTTCACATTACGCTTAAATCACATTAATCTTCAAATATCAACCACCAACACACAACTCCAATCTGTCCTAGAGGTTCGAGAGAATGAACCTCCACTCTGATACCAAGTGTAACGCCCACTATTTCAGACACACAAGACCACATAGCAAAATACATGATAATTTTTTTTGACTTGTTTGGAACATAGGACGGCACAACAAGTGGTCACAATGGCTACAACTAGCTCCTTGAAAAACTTGACACAACAATGAGCACAAGGGCAGAAAGGAAACACTTAACACCCATCAAGGATAGTTTACTTTTGTCTTAGACAAGACACCGTAAAAATACCAACCTGTAATACCTAGTTATAGTTCAGGACACTCCACAGAAAAATCCTTTAAGGTTAAGTATTCACTAAAACAGTCTTTCAAGACCTAAATTTGTGGTCTAGAAGACTCATGTTATGATTCAAACAATTCTCCTTATAGGGCTAGATTTCTTTTCTTTTATACTAGAGACATGAGGCTTAGATAAAAATTACCGAAAGAGGATCACCTTTACTTTGACAAATGTTTGTTTAATTAGTTATTAGATTAACGCTACAAGGGGGTGGGGCAAAACAAATCCCGCAAGGTTATCTAAACAACCATAAACTATAGAATCCTCGTTTTAACCTCTGTTGGAAAAAGGAGACGAGTAAAAGCTCCAATTGATGGAGGTACCGGTTTAGGTTTGGAATGAAAAACCCCTTTGAGAAAGGATCAAAATTTTATCATTACATTAAGAATGGTTACAAAGTACTAAGGAAATGGTTAGAGAGAGAAGGTCAATTTATTTCATTATGATCTATTTAGTTATTAACCAGCCTTTTAACGAGACTTAAGAGTTCAACTAGATTTGGGTAAAAGCTTCATTTAACAATCTCTTGATTAAGTACGACAAAGGAAACACATGGGGTCCCTAAAGAAGAGCATAAGTATGAGAGTATCCTTAATCAAACTCTGCTACTAACTAAGATATGACTATGTCTGCAAAAGACAACAAGGAAAAATACATTTATAAATAATTAACGTTTTACGACAAAGAGGATAAAGTTTAATCCATAGTTAGGGTTAATGAGGGTAGGTTTCTTTACACTGGTAGAAAAAAAAACGCATTTCTTTCCAATTTAAGATTCCTTAAATCTATTAACAAGAAACCCAATTTCATTTTTATTTTATTTATTGATTCATCTATGAATTCATTTTATTTTATTTTTGATTAACTTAGAAGAAGGATTGCCACTCACTAAAATATACAAAGAATTGCACTAGTGCCAAGACCATGGGGGCGGGGGGGGAGGGGGGGCAGGGGGGTTATTAAACATGAAAGTTTTATTTTTTTTTAATATTGGCAAATAGTTTTTTGAAAGGGACTATACCCTTCAATACAAAATAAGGCCTTTAAGCCGGAATAAGAGTGAGAAGCATAGCAGGACTAACCAAGTCCAAGTAGTACAATGAAATTCAACGTAGCCCAGAAACAGCTACACAAGCGAGACTTAACAGCAAAACAACAGCAAAAAAATAGTAACCCGATAGCCAAGAAACAATAAGAATAACAAAAGAGAGCAGTAGAAGCATGCAGGACTACTTCTTGGCTGCTTGATCAACACTGATCTTGACTTTTTTCCAAGCATGAAACATACCCAAAGCGGTCATGTGGGCAGCATCCGTCTTATCGAGCTCCTCGATGGTCCTTTTGCTCTCTTTTTCATTGCCCCAAAGTGCTAGCCGGGACGCCGCTGAGGTTGGAAACACTTTTGGCATGTCCCACGATGAACTCCTCAATGGCCCTAAAGGCAGCAATGTTGTAATCATGCCTAGTCTTAGCCTTCCCAAGGCGGGAGTCCAAGGAGGTCGACTTTTTTTATATGTCTTCAATCTGACTATTGTCAATGCTCCCTTCCCCCTCCATGATTTTCTTACCTTTTTGCTTAGCTAGGTTTTTGACCTCATCCTTCAGCATTTTTATCTCAGCCTCTAAGGCCTCCAGTCTCTTAGAAGGGTTATCCATCTGTGCTTCCCGAGGACTAGCACTACTTATGTTCATCAGGTCACGTGCAATGTCAAGATCAAGAGGCTCTTTCCCTGCTGCAAGAGTCTCAAGGTTGAGTCTCCTAGAAGCCCTGGTGAATGGACGTTAAGAGGAATAGGCGAGGTGGGTGGCAGGAGGAGCAGTAGGAGGAATAAAAGGAGAATCATGTGCAGCCAGCGTGGGGGTAGGAGCACCGGTGGTAGGGGCAGCAGCAAGGGCAGCAGGGGAAGTAGGACTGGCAGCAGCAGAGCCCATCAAAGGGGGAGCCGGGTAGGAGAGGAAGGAAGACCGGGGGTACTTGAGAAGGCAGTATTTGTGAATTAGCAAAATAAGCCCTTGATGCAAGGGAACCACCCGGGTATGCTTCTGGAACTCCAAAATGGAGCGCTCAAGAGAGTTTAAAAGATAATGAGGGAAGCAAACCAATCTATTCCTACAGAAGTGGTTTAAAAAGATGAGATGCTTAGCTGGGATAGTAACAAACCTACCTTCCAAGGAGATGAAACGAATCATCATGCGAGTGACCTCATCAAACGGTGAAGGAATTGAGCTTACAAGCAGACCCGCTGTGCTAAATATAAGCTTCTCATCTTCCTCCACAAATCTTCTTTCTTCAGTTTCTTTGATAACCCTTTTGTTGAAGAAGCGGTACCCTTCTAGGCTGAGACCGGTTGCTTCAGCAATGAGCTCTTCATTGACAAGAATTTTCTGTCCCCCATAGTCGACAGTCCTCTCTTTCCATTCCTTAGCAAAGCGTACTGAAATACTTTGATCATGTCCCTGCACCCTTTCAACAAAGCTAGTGAAGCCGCCTATGCTAAGAATGTTCCAAAGCTCGGTGTTATCCTTCCAATCAGGGTCCGCGCACGGCTCAATTTGACAGGGAGGTCCTCCCATCTTCTCAGTGGTGTGTAGGTTACAACAAATTCCATAATACCGCTGAGCGTGAAGAACAGTTCATTTCTTACTATTGAAGATTGCATAAGACTGGGAACTGTAGCCGTTGGTCTTCTCACGAACGGCTGCGTAATTGCTGTACTGAGCCTGCGGGAAGTCGCGTGTGAAAACCCTTTCCCTGTCAACAATCACTTTGTATTTATCATCGGTTTTTTGTGGAGTTTGGCATCCGGATATCAACGGCTGTTGTACCTCCCGCGTGCGTGATTTTCAAATCAGGATGACTCCACTTGAAGTTTCTTAAATAGATCTTGCTATTATTTGAAAAAGATATTATTTGCCTCGCCATATAGAATAAAGCAGCACTTGTGAAAGAATTGATGATTTTGATTTTCCTCCAAAGATTAAGGCTTATGTCTAGAGATTGCTTACTTGCGAAGCTGATTAGGGATACTATCATTATCCCAGACAGTAAAATTTATATTAATGCCATAATTGGCCAGTGCATCCGCCAGATTGTTGCCCTCCCTGTAAGTATGTATGATTCTGATACTATTGAAGGTGTGGCAAATGCTTATGGATCCAGAGATAAAGTCTTTAATACTCCAACTGGGAGATGAGGACTGATTAACAAGCTTAATGATATTAAGAGAGTCCCCTTCAACAATAAGGTTCTAAATATTTTGAGCCCGTGCAACTCTCAAGCCCCAGAGAGCAGATAATGCTTCGGCAAAATGATTGGTTTGAATTCCCATTTTTCCTGCATAAGCAGCAATCAAATTACCTTTGTGGTCTCGTATTGCTCCTCCTCCAGCTGCTATCCCAGGGTTTCCCTTAGAGGCGCCATCAAATTTTCAGCTTGTACCAATTAGAGTCAGGAGGATGCCATTTAATCAAAGATCTATCAACACTATTCCCAGGGTTGCTCCAATTTCCAATGTGCCAATTAGATAAAATGTGTTCTTCATTCTCAGGATAACACTTGTTCTTGGGAGGTTTAAATCTGGCCATGTCCTCTTTGATACCTTGAGAAATTTTGCCAATACTGATTTTATAATTCTGCTTCTTATTTATGAAAATGATATTATTTCTGTCCTTCCAAATCCTCCAGATTAAGTGTGGGATTGCTAATTTCCAGATTATTTTGATAGCACAATGTCTGAATGGTGGGTTCCATTGATTCCATAGCTGATTAAGGTTCTTCGGCAACACCCAAAGAGCATCAAATTTAGAAAGAACAAAGCTCCAAATTCTATTGGCATAAGCACAATGTATGAACAGATGACTAATGTCTTCATAGTCATTCCTACAAAGGTGGCACCAATTAGGAATTATAAATCCTCTTCTCATCAAATTGTCAGTGGTGAGAATTCTACCTCTGATGGCCAGCCAAAGAAAAAAATTTATTTTGGGGGTTAACTCAGGCATCCAGATCTTGTTCCAGTTAAAGTCAGATTGGTTACTGTGAGAAAGATTGGTATAACCAGATTTGACTGATTATTTCCCATCTTGTGAATTGCTCCAAACCAGCTCATCCTTGGAATTCAACTGACTTAAAGGGAAGAGGTCTAAAAGATCCTGAAGGGAGGAAGTAGTTTGTTTCAGCTCAATTCGTTCCATAGAAAGTCTTTTCCAAGTCTTGTTGGTGCTATTACCTTCAATGTAGTCCTTGACTTTAGTTCCATACTTTCTTATAAGGATGTCCTTAGCTGTCCCAAATCTCTCCAAGAGGTTTTCACTGAACCAGTTATCCTCCCAGAAGTTTATCTCACTGCCATCCCCCACTTTCCATTTGCTGCCCTGGTTGATGAAGTTTCTACTCTTGACCAGATTATTCCAAAAAATGGAACCATTGGGTAGTTGTTCTTCATGCAGATAGGAGTAGACAGCTTGTTGATTCAAGTATTTTGCTTTAATAACATCAATCCAAGGCTGTTTCTCAGATAGCAATCACCAGCCCATCTTAGTGATGAGTGCCTCATTCATTTTCTCAATATTTTTTATGCCCAGCCCTCCCATCGATTTTGGGGTGCAGACCTTATCCCAGGCCACTAGGTTAAATTTGAACTTCTCTTCCATGCCTTGCCATAAAATTTTTTTCTGAATCCTTTCAATTTTCTCTCTGAAGGAAGAAGGAATTTTGAAAAGTGACATGATATAGATGGGCAGAATTTGGAGTGTACTTTTAATGAGAAGGCACTTACCAGCACTAGAGAGAGTGGCCCCTTTCCAACCTGCCATCTTTTTATGAAATCTCATCAACAAATCATCCCACACCATGTGAGATACTTTCTTAGTGCCAAGAGGGAGGCCTAAGTACATTGCTGGAAGAGCACCAATTCTAACAGCCCAGAATTTTAGCAATCTTGAGCTGTCTTTCTTCAGGGGTGTTAAAGAAAAAAATGGTGCTTTTGTCATAATTAATCTCTTGCCCAGAAGCAGATTCATAGAGTTGTAATAAAGCCTTAATAGCTTTAGCTTCCACAACTGAGGCCAGAAGAAGAAGGATTGTGTCGTCCGCAAACTGTTGATGAGAGACAGCTTGGCTGAATGAAGCGGGTTTAGATCCATTTAAAAGGCCGTTTCTCAACCGCTCTGCCAATTGTTCTACTAAGGCTTGTCAGCTAAGAGAATGAAGAGTAAGGGGGAGATGGGGTCTCCTTGTCTTAGACCTTTGCTGCTGGTGAAAAAACCCACAGGCTCCCCATTAACAACCACAGAGAACCTGGCTGTAGTTATACAAGACTTAACAATTTTTCTAAATTTTTCGGTGAACCCAAATTTAGATAAAATCCTGTTAAGGAAGACCCAAGAAACCTTGTCAAAAGCTTTATTCATATCAAGGTTGAGGATCATATTAGCCTTTTTATTGTTTTCCATGGAATATATAGTTTCGTGCACCATAATCACTCCGTCTTGTATTATCCTACCTTTAATAAAGCCACTCTGCTGCCTTGAGATGAGGTCATTCATTATGAGCTGCAATCTAGTAGTGATGATTTGGTGTAAATTCTAAAGATAGCATTAACAACACTGATAGGTCTGAAGTCCTTGAAGTCTTTTGCATCCATTTTTTTAGGTGCCAGCACAATGTGCGTGTTATTAAGCTCTTTTAGAAGATTTCCTGTTCTATAGAATTCATTTACCGCTTTGAGAAGATCCTCCGAGCATATTTCCTAGAACTTTTGAAAAAAATTAATAGAGAACCCATCCGGTCCAGGAGCCTTATCCCCCTCAAGAGAAAAAAAAGCCTTTTGCAGTTCTACAAGCGTGACAACTTTAGTGATGTCTCTGAATTTCTGGTCCTCAATGTTATTCTGAGGGATGGCCTCCAGCATGAAGGAAATAGCTTCAGGGTTGCCGACGTTGTTCTCTTTAAGAAGATTCTTGTAAAATTCAAGCGCTTGTTTCTTGATGCTGTTTGGATCTTTAGTGTTGTTCCCATTGTTCTTAGAAACCTCAAGGATTCTGTTACTGGCTCTATGTTTTAGAGTAGTCATGTGAAAGTACTTTGTGTTCCTGTCTCCCTCTTTAAGCCAGATAGCTCTAGATTTAAGGCGCCAAAAAGACTCTTCCCTACTGCAGATCATATGCAAACTCAGAAAGAATATTCTTTTCATTTACTTCATCTTCAACCGATCTTCCCAAAGTATCCATTTTTAACTCTAGATCCTGAAGCTTCTGTTTTAACTCTTTCTTTTTTTCGAAAATATTTTCCAAAAACCCTTTTGTTCCAGATTTTGACTTGCTTTTTGACATTTTTGAGCTTTTGAACCAATCTGAACTGAGCAGTGCCTTCCCCATTCCATTCCCACCATTCTTTTATCCTATCATAGATATCATCATGCTCCATCCACATTTTTTCAAATTTGAATGAGCTTTTTACTGGTTTAGTCCAATTGAGAAAGCTTAAAGCAATCGGATTATGATCCGATCCAATTCTTGGAAGGGAAGATAGGTAAAAGTCTTGGCTTAGAATCCAGTTTGCTGAGATTAATTCCCTATCCAGTCTCACCTGAATGAACTCCTTTCCCAGCCTTCTATTTGTTCCGAAGTATACTTATTACCATGCAGATCCACATCAATGAGGTTTTGTTCAGCAATAAAATCAGCAAAGTCCTCCATACCATTAGAGAAGGTGGGGGTTCCACCAAACTTCTCGCCTGGGGTTTAGAGGGGAGTTGAAATCTCCCATAATGAGCCAGTTGGCAGAGCTATGTTGGTTTCTAAAGATTTTAAGATCAGCCCATAGTTTTCTTCTACCACTAGCAGAGTTAGGGGCATAAATATTAGACAAGATCCATTCACACTTTTTCTCAATAGTGACAAATTTAATTGCTAGATGATTAATATTAGCACTAAGAATCATACCAGTACAGTGTCTTCTATCCCAAAGAGTAGCCAATCCTCCGGAAGCTCCCTGAGAGTCAACAGCCGCCATTTCAGAACTATCCCAAAAAAAATTTTAAATATTAACCATGGTCATTGCTTTCATTTTAGTTTCTTGAAGAATCAAAATGCTAGGGTTACTGGAATCCCGTAACTCCTTGATGGTTCTTTGTTTAGAGTTTCCATTTAGGCCTCTAATATTCCAGGATATAATCTTCATTTGGAATGGTTGGTAGTTGGAATTGCTTGCTGGTTCAGTTGTCGTTGAACACCATCTGCAATATCCCTCTCCGTTTTCTTAGCTCTGAGAGTCTTTTTAGAGGGTCTTCCTCTTTTTGAGCTGCCTCCAAAATCAGTTGTTCGTCTAGTAGAAAACCCGGTTGTTCTAGAAGAAGAGGTGTCCCAATTGTCAATTTCCTTTTTTTTATCACTATACAATGAATCTGGGATTCTTTCAAAACCTCTCATTCTTTTTTTCTTTTTTGAGATGACCATTGTGAATCTAGAGTCTGTATCTTCCATTTCCTTGGCAGGCGTGATTTCTCCTTCTTCTTGTCCTTTATGTAAACTGTCAGGCAAGTGATCAGAAGTTGTTCTGGTGCTGCAGCAGACCGGCGAAGGCACTGCTGAAATGCTGGGACAAGGCAGCGGATCTGCAATACCATTCTCTCCAGAAGAGAGAATCTCCAAAGGCTCAAACTCTGTCATATCTTCCTTGTTACCAGCTTCCTCCCTAGTTAATGACTGAATTTCTTTCTCTTGTTCTAAACTGTCAGGCAAGTGATCAGAAGTTGTTCTGGTGCTGCAGTAGACCGGCGAAGCCACTGTTGTAATGCTAGGACAAGGCAGCAGATCCGCAATACCATTCTCTCCAGAAAAGAGAATCTCCAAAGGCTCAATCTCTGTCCTATCTTCCTTGTTACAAGCTTCTTCCCTAATTAATGACTGATTTTATTTCTCTTCTGATCCAGAAGGGACTAAAATGTCCATCACTGAACCATCATGCTCATTTACTTCCATGGATACCTTAACAAAGTCTTCTTTCACAGAAGTTTCAAAAGGTATATCCGAAGAAGCCTTCACCAAATTGTCCAGTACTTCTTTGTTGGGAGCTTCAGGCAAAGCTAATGTTGCAGCTTTGGGGTGCCAGACAAGATGCTTCTTTATATGAGTTCTAAAACCCCCTTTTTTTTCCCTTCTATTTAGATGCAAATCCTTCTGGCTGGGACCTTTGTCATCAATCTTCCTATCCTTGCTTGGGTCCATGCTAACTTTGTTCAGATCTGAGTCTATCCCAGGCTGTTCAAAGTCCAAAGGGAGGGTCATCTTCTTGGAACAGTTTTTGTCAGAGTGACCAATGATATGGCATAGCTTACATCTTAAGGTTTCAACTTCAATTTTTTGGGTCCAGGATCCAAATCAAGTTTTCAAGATTATGCGCTCCGGAATCTCCTGATCTATGGCTAAGAAAATGCAGAACCGAGCAAAAGCAACCCTAGATCTGTTTCTTGTGGGTCCATCAAGCCCAATAGGTGCGCCTAGAGATTTTGCAATATTTAGCAGTATTTCATCATCCCATAGATGCAATGGCAGCCCTGGAAGCCTACACTAGATTGGAATGGTGTTTATATTTTCAGTATTTGGATCAAAACCCGGATACCATTTTTTCAAAAAAAGACCCATATTTCCCAGCCACCAGGGGCCTCCCAGCAACACCGAATCTAAATCCTCTTGCTGGTTAAACTTAGCCAGGAAAAAACATTTTGGCATAACAGTAATGTTTAGGGCTCCCTTAGGTTTCCATTTTCTCAAAGCCCATTTTCTAATGAAATCAATATTAGGTCTAGAGCCAAGAAACTTACCAACAAGGGAGAGGTTTGTTTTGCTTAAGGCTCTATCAACAAATCCATCTGGGACCTTAAGACAGGTGGCACCCTCTTTGTCTGTTTCCCATGTAAAATAATCAGTGATTTTAGGACCCACCTTGAGGTTAGGGCTTTGAAAAAGCTTATTCCAGGCCAAAGGTATGGATCCCAGCATTTTCTCATTTTCTTTTCCAGCCGTCCGATTGTGGTCTGAGATCTGCTTTTCCTCAGTAAACTTTGTCATATTGCACAGACTTTCCGCGGCCAGTACTGCCGAAACCACGCTGACTGTACCTCCCGCTTTTGCATCGTTCGTACCCGTGTCCACAAACGTCCGGTTATGGCTACAGAACAGCCTTTCCTCAGCATTTAGGATCGTAGTTCGTAGACATTCTGCAGCCAAAACTGCAGAGACTGCGTCACCATAGTTCTCTCCATCGCTAGTTCTCTCCATCGTTAGTTCTCTCTTAGGTTAGTTAGGTCAGCAACTGATATTAAAAATGAAAGTTTTATTAAACAAGAGAAGAAACCACCATTGTTAAATGAGAGGGCTAAACATGGTTATAACATTTCTATTTAACATGGCACACAAACCAAAGGTATCACAAAATTCAAAAGAACTTTAGCTGAGAACAAAAAGATAACAATTTGGTCAAGCCATGTTACAACATTGTTATGACTGAAATAATATCATAAGGAGAGTACACGAACAAGGTGATGATCAAGTTCCTTTCCTCGCAAATTACAAGTTTCGCTACAAAAGGACAAGACAACTTTATTTCACAATTACCGATAATCCAAGGCAACAGACCTTCTAAACTCCATTACAACCACCATTACAAGATTCACAACTCATTTGACATTTGAAAAATAAACTTCATAAATTAATCCGATGAAACCTTCACAAATCTTTCCTTTATCAACATGCACAAGCCATCTGCACAAGTATTAACTTTAGTCATCTCGCGAGAACTGAGCATGATAAGACTGCCCATTACAACTGTAGTAAGATAACATTTAACAATATCAAGAAAGGAATGCTCTATTTCAAGAATGTATCAAAGCAAAAACCACTTATCAGTCAGGATTTTATTGAAGCTTGAGAATTTATCTAGAATGATTAAAGGTTTCACTTAGGCTTCACTGTATGAATTTTACGAAAGAAGACAATTTACCTTACAAACAAATGAGAGATAGATTGCATGGTTTATAAAATATTTCCTCCTAATTCTTAAATCTTATTATCTTTTAAAATCTCTCCATTGATTTCACCTCATGATCGTTTAAGAATTCACGCAAATAGATAATGTTCATTAGTTTAGCTAGGGATAATAAGGTATATAATTTTACTTTACAAGGGATAATTCCCTCTTTGATCACTTATATTATTGACTTTTATCAAGTAGGTCACATCTATATTAATTCATTCATAAAGAACTTTTAAATGGATTACCCAGCCTTCTTAAAATGTTTTAAAAAATTACATTGTTACTATGTCGAAGAAGGGTTCACAACACAACACTTTTACCTTCTAAGAAAAGCTTACCATTACTCCTTTTTTTTAAAAACTATACATAGTTACATCATTGGTATTCGACATGGTATACGAACCCAAGAGACAAAACAATTCTAGGGAACCATGTGACTAGGGAACAAAAAGTAACAACATTGACCAAGAAACACTAAACTATTCTTAGAATTCCTATAATCCATTAAGGTCACTCAACAAACCGGTAATCCAATTTTGTTATATTTTCCACTAATTAACAAAACTCCTACCAATAACCTTAAGGTCTAGTCACTCCGTACAGGAAATAATAAATACCAACCTTAAATTTTTCCAAAGAGAGAGAGAAAGGTATTTGAATCACTTCTTATCGAGTCTGTATTAGAACAGGTAATATGTTAACTATCACTTTATTTAATTTCCACTTTTCCTCTTTATATGTGTGTGTTTGTGTGCGTGCATGAAAATTAATCACACAACATCAGATATGTATAACACATCCATGCAAACAGATAGTATTTAAGTTCTGTTAGAACAATACTTAAGGAGAACATATTTATACAACTTCATCAATAAGACTAAATTGTCCTTCACATGTTTCCAAAAATTTTGATAAAGCTTTTACTTATGAAATAAACATCTTCAGGACACTCAACTTGGATTGAGTTAAAAAAAATGAGATCATTAATACCTCTTATCAATCAAGTCTCAATCATCTAATAGAAGAATAATGAATAAAACACTTTGTATCAGTTGTACTAGTCTTCTCATGGGAAGGCAAGTTGAATCATAGGGTTCCAAATTAAAAGGGAATTCAAGTATAATTTTACATCAAAGACTCACTACTATACAATATTATTTTTAGGCACCTCGTTCCTGTAACTAAAGGCGGGAAGGTTTCGATTCAAAGACTCCTTTAACCACTAATGAAAACTCAAATGTCATAGCTTATAGCAGAGGAAAACATTATTTAGCAAACAAAACCACATAGAAATCCATATCGAGCAAGTACCAAAATTTGACATTGAATCCACAATTTCGGCATTTACCAAAAACCCCACAAAAAAATGTAGAATATTTCATGCAAGATTCAAACCCACATAGTCAATTTTAAAGGAATGTTTTTTTTTTATGTTTTATTTGCAACAAGTTACCACTAAAACTCAGAAGTCTTTACATCATAAAATAAATCTAACAAATAAGTGATCATCCCTTAAAGGATTTACTCAAGGAAAATACCCAAATTACTAGGAAATGAAATAACTAGAATGAGATAAAAGTAAACCATGCTTGATAAGGAGATCTCAATGACTTTTTCCTTTAACTTCCTTCACAAAAACTTCAAGATTTTCAACCAAAGACAACCAGAAAATGTTTCCTTTTGAATTTTCCAAAAAGAAAACAATAACTAACCACAAACCAAACCACTCCTAGACGCCATTCAAGAAGAGAACATAAATTTCATGAGATTATAGAAATGGTAGTAGAAAATTGCATAGTTTAGGTTTAACATGCCTGCAATAAGCATCCATGATGCAACCATGAGCTTGTAGGGCATCCAAAACACCACTACAGGCTTCCACGTTTGGCACAAGTAGTGAATCATGACTAGGGCAAGAGATGTAAAACAACAAGATGAAATGTCTGAAAAAGAAGTGGTATCAAATACTGGAATGAAAGAAATATATACACAAAACGAGTTTAGTGCAAAATCCTATGAAGCTTCCATCAAAACGTGATTACCAAGAATACAACCAAACTCCACAACCTTGTCAACATCCTCCCATCCCTTTTTAGAGTGGAACATGGATATCTATCGAAGCACAATGGGGATTTGATTTTCACTAGGTGTGGAACCACCCACGAGGCATGTAACTATTTGACAAAAGGCCTCAAAGAGATGCGATCTCAATGTGTTTCCAAAATTGCATGAAAGGCACAAAAGGTTCTGCTACGAAAATGGTCCCCAATTCACCATATGCAACCCAATAGGTGTCCAACTTGTGCCACCCACACAACAAGGAAAAAAAGAAAAAAAAGTCTCTTCCCCCAAATGTATCCCACTAGAACAAAGGGACATGCCAACAAGAAAAAACCCATCAATACACATTGAAAGAATTAATGGAATACCATAATTATTCCACCAACTGCCAGCTAATAACCACACAAGGAAAATATCTTTTTGTTGGAACCCACGCATAGGGGACATTTCACTGCCAAAGTGGTGAAGGGGAAAATGATAGGTGGTAGTTGGAAAGATTAACTTGAGCATTAAAAAAAATAACAACCCCATCAAATCTAGCACTACCCACTACCTCCTTACACACTCACAAGATATCAAGAAAATAAATCCAATTAATCTAGTTTATCCTATACCGACAAAAACGTTAAATTGCATACAACTGACATGCTGGAGGAAGAAACATTATAATTTCCTTTAATTTAAACAATTGAAATGATAAGCAAGCAAGACTACACGACCAAGGGGAAGGAAACTAGAGGTTGATGTTCGAAAGCGAACATGGATCAAGGACTGAACATGGCACCACAACGAGGTAGTTCCCTCTCCGTCATGGAACAAGGTTTGGTCTACGGGAGTGAATAAAATGATACAACAAAACGACATAGTGGTAATTAATATTCATATCGATTATGAACGGCGATAATAATAAGATATATGTAATTTCTGATCGACCATTTGCTTAATAATATCATTTTTATCATTATTTTATTTTATTTTATTATTATTATTTTATTAAATTTTAGGACTTAAACAAAAAAAAAAATTTATAATTCATAATAATAATGACGGATAGTCAAGCTTGACGATCCGAGGACACGATTTTCCCTTAATAGGAATATCGTAAAGGACATTGCAAGGGGCAGCAACAGAAAATAATGACATGACATAAGAAGACATGACAAAGAGGGAGAATGTATATATATGTATGTATATATATGTATGTATGTATGTATGGATATATATATGTATATATATGTATGTATCTATATATGTATATATATGTATGTATGCATGTATATGTATATATGTATATACATATATATATATATATATATATATATATACACACACACATATATACATATATGTATGTGTGTGTGTTGTTTTCATCTATTTTTTTAATATTTTAAAATTATTTTTATTATTTCATGTGTGAGAAAAGTGATATATTTAAAATTCTTGATGGGCAGGGGGAATTTTATATGTCAAATATTTCATTAGTATCATGTCATGGAATGTTCAAGGTTTGAAAAATCCTTAACAAAAATTCTCTGTTCATTTATCTTGCTAATTAATTAGCAATTTAGATATTATTTGTTTACAGGAATTTGGCATTTTTTTTTCCCTTAGAACACTCTAACCTGTATTGGACCATGTTTTACGTATTTTCACACGTAGCATATTGAAGGCAGAGCTTGTGCTAACATTTCCATCATGCCGAAAGTTTAAATATTAATCACCACCTCAGGCTAGGACCCTAGTAATAAGGATGTGTAGGTGATTATGAGTATTAATGACCTTTCTTTTGGTATTATTAATATTTATGCCCTAATGATAGTGTTGACATTTTTTGCACTTGTGCAAAAATGGGCAACTCGAAACTTTGTTATGATGGATAGCCTTGGTGAAGTATACCTAAGCTAAGGGAATTTACATAAGATTATTTTATTATTGTTGATTTGGGAAAGAGATTAAGTGAAATCTGTAGCTATGTGTGTTATTAAAAAACGTAACAGATCACATAGTCTGCAATTTCACAAATATCCTCCTCAAAAGAACACAAGCCTCGAAGGACAGCTGTGTTATCTTGATGAAGACACCGGATTGCAGAGTATGTGAGGTGTATAGTTTTTGAACAATAGACATAGTGGCAGTTTTCAAGTAATCAGATTCACGGTTATTATCTTGGTGCCTATCAAATTTATTGTCCTGTGTTTATTAAAGTTGTTTGTGATTAATGAGATTGCATCCATCTACACTGTCATAAATTATTAGAACTGACTCCTTTCCTACTCCTTACGTCTAGAAAATACTAACAAACAAATGGTGATAATAATGTCTAAATGTAATTAGTAGGAAGGATTCAAGTTGAAAGGCATAGGCTAAGACAGTCAAACAACATACAAGGAGGCACATCTCATTCAATGGTTATCGAATGGAAGTTACAGGTATTCACTTTAAGATTATCCCTTATGTTAATTCATTTTATTGAGATATTGAGTTGCCTACATCATTATACAATCAAAGGAAAATTGAATGTAGAAAGAGATAATCAACTCATTATTTCAATTTAATTCTTTATTCGTAAGAGATCATAAGTTTTCCCACACAAGCCATGGGATATGACTAAGTGCCTCATCATATACACGGAAATGAGAATACTGCGTGTGCTAAAGAACACGAGTAGAGGAGTAAAAAGGAACCCATCATTGCCTATCTGTTTTCTATCCCCACTCCTCATCATCTCCATCTCCATCTCAACTCTTCCATCTTTCGCTTTCATCTCCATTTTATTTTACCTGCAAGGCAAGAGCAGTATCTATCAAATTTTGAGCTTAGGGTACAATGTTATTCTAATACTCATGTTCTAAAGCAAATACATATTCTAAGTTCAATGTATCTAATGGTACTTGAAGGAAAGAAATACAAAAATGTATGACACATGATGAGAAAGAGATACAGATAGGCTAGCTGCAAAGGAAAAAGTAGAGTACATTAAGTGAAATGAAGGGCAAGAGAAAATAAAAGAAGCTAAAGATTGTGTTAGAAAAGGCAGAAGCTGGAGTAGCTTGTAAAAGAAAAGGATGTGGAAAATAGCACATGAAGGAAGTTGGAAAACAACTTGTAGAAGAAGGAAAGAAGAAGAAATAAACCACATGGATACAAGAGAGGCCAAAAATCCTATTTATTTCTAACTTATTTTTGAATTTTGTAGGAACAGGTTGCAACATTGAATGAAATCAGTTTATCTGGTTAAGAGGAAAACAATGACTAAAAGGGAGTAAGCATCAGTTTTAGATGATTTGTAGGAAGCATCAAGCATCAGAATGGGTCAAGAAAGGCATACTTTGCAAATCAAAATTGGAAATCTGAAAAGGGAGAGAGAAAAACGGATTCTAAATTTTTTTGCCAGAGTCTCCCCTTGTAAAATTGACTTCTGATTTAAAACAAAATTGAAATACATGTTTTTAAAGCTACTACATGCTTTCTAAACTATCTGAGCTTCAAAGGTATTAAAAACAGTCAAGAAAAGTACATATTTCATCACTTCTAAGTTGATATCATGATCAAATGAAACATACAGGTATTCCAGATTTTCATCATGCTACATCTATCAAAAGTTCTTTTTAATTTCCAAATTCAAGTGTGAATCAAAAGGCAACTACTTCACAATTTTCAGAAGTTTCAACAATCAAGTAAAGCCAACATGGAAAGCTCATTCAAGTAATCAGACAAGCAAGAGAGATGTTTATATCTTTTTAGAATGGTTAAATCATAAGAATCTAGAGAGAGAAGGACTCTGTAAATTTTTTCCCAAAGTTTCCCCTTGCAAAATGGACTTTTCTAGAAAAACAGAAATGATATTTTAATGAAAAATTAGAAATACAATTGCTACCATGACTTCTGAAAAAGGAAAAGTCATTACAGAAAAGGAAAATAGGTATTTTCTTCATTTTCCAGAAAAGGAGCATCTATTTCATTATACATAATCAAATGCTATCATGTTTCCAACAAAGAAATAGTATACAATTTCCAGAAATTCATTATTCCAAGTGAACTGTCAAAGCTATAGAATATACGATATGGTATTCATCTTCCAACTGAAGAAATAAACTAAAAATCTTAGCAAGTATTCAATCAAAGCATGCTTTCCAGAACAGAGTTCAACAAGTCAAGCATGCATCTACAGTGAGAAATTACTCAAAAACAAGAATTTTTGCCTCTACAGAATGAAGGAACAAGTCATAAATTACAAATATGCATCTACAGGAAGGATGGAGTGGATTCCCAATACATAATTTGACAAGTACCAAAGAAACTTCTGCAGTCAAATTTGAAATAAAATGGTTGTATCTACAAAAGGAAGTCCAAGTACTTTACACTTCTTTTACACTTGCAAATAATCAAGGGTTACAGTTTTCTCATTTCATGAAGAGAAAAAATATACAAACTATGCATTTACAGAATGAAAGAGTAAATGAAAAACTACCAGGTATGTATCTATCAAAATAAGAATAGACAGAGTTTGAGTATAAAATGAGAAATAGAAAAACAGTCAACACTTCCAAATAATGAGCCATATCTATAAAATATCAAACTCATGTACAGAAAGGAGCCTTAACAAATCAGATTTTGAAATTTCACTACAGAAGCAGGAGAGAGACTTCACATGCAAATTATTTGCAAAGATTATGACTGGTATTTCCAAGTTTCAGAGTTGCAGAGCTAAAACTCGAGCTCAAATGGAAAATAGAAAACAGTGATGGAACTCACCGTGCCCGAGGACGAAGACAAAACAAAAAGGCAAAATGATGGTGGCACTTCCCTCTACTAACTCGTATTTGAGGTCATTAGCAACTGAATCGAAAAACCAGATAGAAACCTAGAAGCAAGTCAGTCATTCGAATGGTCCACAAAGGATAAACAACAAGTAAATAGATTAAATGATCTTTAGATCATACTCAGAAGAGAAAAGCCAAGCTACAGGAAACGAAATACAAAAGAATACCTTCGAGCAGCTCAAAAATGCAAACCCATTCATAATCGAATGGCGATGAAGGTCTCCAAAATGAAAAATAAAGTCTCAAAGACCTCCAAGATGTCCATGCTTTCATAAAAAATGCAGAGTGAGGAAAACATTTTCCAGAGCTTCACCCACAAAATGAAAAACTGAATGAAATGACCAAGTTCGAAGCCCAAGTGTATAAACCTTCCATCGCACTAGGGTTTCAAAACCCTAACCCATGGTTAAGGATCAACTGATCACCAAATTCCAAGTGGAAAATCGAATAGTGATCAGCCCACACAGGTTCCAATGTGATAAAGCCCCAATTAAATGCCACCGACCATAATTAATGACGAGGTTCAAAACCCTAACTATAGATGGAGAATCGACGGCATCATGCATGCTAGTACAAAGATCAAAGGCCCCAAACACTTCACAAAATCCAAGCCAAACTACCCAAGGTTATGTTACCACAGGCTAAAGTTCAAAAAAGGGTGAGTCATCATAGAGGGGGGGCTAGCCCACGTGGACCCTCAATTAATCATTACATGGGACTTTTTCAAAATTCTAAAACTATAATACCAATGCAAAAAATCAAAACACATTATGTGCCATGATCACCGAAAAGGTGAATTATAAACTATGCATGCCAATGACCAAGTGTGGTCCTCTTTTATCAAAAATGCATGCAAATTACCTAGTCCACAAAGGTGGCAACATCCAATATTTCAAAAAAATCAAGGTGGTCCCCACTTCAATTTTACTATGCAAATATTGATAAAGGTTGCATCCTTTTGCCTATACACAGGAGATGATATTTTGCATGCCTTCACAACAGGACAAAATAGAGAAGATGATGAGTTTGCATGTGCAAAGAAAGAAGACTTGCCTAGCAAGTAATTATTAATTTTAGCAAACTATTCACCTTTCTTTCTTAAAAATAGAATAGTCAACTTTAGTTTGACTATATTGTATCTAAGGCTGATAATTCCTATTTTTATCACATACTTTAGTTTGTATTTTTCTATTCCTTTATTTATTATTAAATAAAGGGTAAAATTAGGACACATGGGCGAGTACAGTTTTTAGGCAATTTTAGGAAGGGGTGAAATTTTGCTATATATTGTGTGCTCTTGCGAAGCACAAAAGAGGGGGAATTTTTCAGAGATTTTTCCTAGAAAACTTTTGATATGAGTATTGAAGGAATTTCTGCCAGTTTTTCCCTCTGAGTGTGAATTATTCTTTCCTTTCCAAGTTATTATGCAGTCTTTTGTATGTCAATATTAATCTTGTGAATCAATATTCCATGATTCACACTTTACCCTTCTCCAAATTCACCATTTCCTGCTAAATCTTATTGTGCAAATTAGCTTACTAGTGTTGTTGTGATTCTCACTTAGCACAAATTAAGTGTTTTTCCCTTATTTCCTACATAAATTATTAATTGGTTCATGCACCTAAAGAATTCATCACAAATCAGTTGTGTATGTCACTCAGTCAAGTTCTCATCTCAAATTTTGTGTACCACCTTAGTATTATTTAAATTTATAGTCATCTTTTTCCTTTAAACTCCCAGAAAATAGTTTAGTGAACACCAATCATGAACCGGCCTTTTAACCCCGGAGGTTCACCTTAAAATAGGTATACCCACAGACCTGAGGTGTCCCCATTATATCTATGAGAGAGAGAGAGATCTATTGCAGACTTAGAAAACCTGCTCCCATCTCTCTGCCGGATGCACTTTTGATAGATAACAGATAGTCCCGAAATAATAATATTATGGAAATGGTTAGGTGAAAAATGACCCTTTTTTTACTGTTGTTGTGTGGAAAATTTAATATGGAGCACCGTGATGATAAATGTGGCACCCTTATTATGCATTAATGTATTGGTGAACGTGTGGCTAGGTATTATTTTATAAGACATTAGGGCCTTTTTTATCCTTTACTCAGACATCAGAAGAAATTTAAATACCAAGTACAGTTCACTTTGACCAATCTTTAAGAAGGATATGATCAGGATTTAACATGACCGTGCACTTCTTTCACAACAACCCTATTTTTTATTTTTAATCACTTATGATCATTTCTTATCAAGGTATGGTCATAAGTGATTTTGTTAAACCACCATCTGCTCAAATTTAAGTTTTTTGTCAAGGGGGCCCTCCCAAGGTGCCCAAAATTCAATTCTATCTTAATTTTTCTTTTCTAAGTAATCCTGGAATGGTCCTGCTCATTGCCAAAATTTGGAACATTACGCCACATCTTCCATTTTATACCATTTTAATTTCATGGTAGGAGATGGTGATTCACCACACCATGAGGTTCTTCTATAGGTTCGCTAAATATGTGGCCTAAGTTCATTGGTGTGCCTATTTCGCTCTGCATAAGGAGTTTAGAATAATCTATCTAGTTCCCGATTCCAATCCTTTTGATTCTTATCTTTAGTTCCAAGTTACTAGTATTTGGCACAAGCTCAAACTTATTGAATCCCATTTTTTCCATGGTGCGTAGATCCAGTCGAGACTTCACTTACTTAGGGTGGAAGATAAAGCCTGTAAAATATTTTTCAAATCCCTCCAGGCCAAGTATGCTTGTCAACAGATAAAATCTATTTATGATTCTTAGAAATGGCTTACTAATCTCCCAAAGATCACTAATAAATTTTTCAAGAACTACCATCTTATTTTTCATGCTTAGGAGTATTCAATGGAGAGTGCTACTACTCTGCAAAAATGTATTGATGTGGTGCCTAATAAACATTTTCCCAGATATTTTCCTTGCAGCGACGCCCCTCTCACTTTGGAGGAGCTTCATACAACCTTTCTCTATCTTACAGATGATAAGTCTCCGGGTATGGATGGTATCCAAAAGAATGTTTGCAAAGCGATCCGGTCTTTTGTAGGACCTGATCTACTTCAGGTTTGCAATGAAGCTATCCAAACTTTTTCTCTTGGGAGTTTCATCAATGAAGGATACATCATGTTCATTCCCAAAGTAGGAAACCCTAAACAGATGAATAACTGGTGAACAATCACCCTGTTGAATGTTTCTTACAAAATTCTTGCCAAAGTGTTGCCACTATGCATTGCGGATCCTATGTTGAAAATCATTGGGCCTGAGTAGAATGGTTTTTTCAAAGGCCATTACATCTTAGGTAATATTATCGTGGTGTGAGAAGGCATGAAATGGGCTTGGGTTTCTTCACAGAGGCATATCTTCCTCAAGATTGATTTCGAGAAATCTTATGATCATATTGGGTGGCCTTTCATCCTTTTCATGCTCAAAGCCCTTGGCTTTGGTGATTTCTTTCAATTGATCATTAGCACCTTGTTTTCGAATGCTTTTGTCTAACTCACCATTAATTTTCACCACTCCACTTCCATCAACATTTTTTCCTCTACCAGACAAGGATGCCCTCTTGGTATGACATTGTTAGCGTTTGTTGCTAATGCACTGGGTTATTTAATTTCTCAAAAATCTTACCAATGTCAGATTCGGGGGATTTTCCTTCCGGATCATGCGACTAAACTTATCATTAGCTAGTTCACTAATGATCCCTTTAGAATTATTGTTGAATAAGAGCATAATGTTTCCCAGGTATTTAAATGTCTTGGCACTTTCTATTTGGCTTCTTGTTCACATATTTAAATGGCTAAAACCTTGGGTTATCAAAAAATTTATTTGTCTCCTATGGACTAGTTGAAGGACCACCCCTCGAAATGGATTATCCATGGGACCAAATCAGATTTTTGGGCATTCTTTAGGGCTTTAATAGTGGCTCTATGAATTTGTGGCATTATGTTATTATGAGGGTGGAGAAAAAAGCTACCAAGTTGTCTTCCAAACCCCTATCTTTGGCTATAAAATTCCATGTTTTCAGTAAGATCCTTGTTGCTACTCATGTCTATTACTCTGAGTGTTAGTGCCCTTCTCACAATTTGTTCACTCAACTTGCCAATCTACTTCAAAACTTTTTATGGTGTAAAAGTTCAAATTTAATTAGTTTTCACACAGTTTTTTGGGACATCTTCTTCCTTCCTCATGATCAAGATGGCATGGGGATCGTCGATGTCTACCGACATAGTGTTTCCTTATATGCTAAATGGGTTATTGGGTGTTTATCAGGAAATAAAGACTAGAAAATTCTATTGCGTCATTATATTGAGTATGGAGCCCCTTGAGGAAATAAGTACTAGAACAATATTGGGTTAGATACTATTATTATCGGTTTGGCTCCTTTAAAAATTATTGGTACCTTTATTGCCAAAACTACTTGGAAATCCTTCGAGTAGGTGAAACCTTTGATGCAAGGAGTTGGTGATGGATTTCACACGGGGATTAATTTTTATTCATAGAACATTTTGTGGTCTCTTATCATTAGTAATGGTTATCCTCCACTTAGTGAAACTATGAGAATTAAATCGATTCGACTCTTCCACAGGGGAATTCAAACCATCTGAGATTTAGTGAGCCATAGAGACTGAATTTATTGGCCTGATCTCAAGAAGAAATACATTTTTTCCAATTCAGACCTTCCGTCTATTTGTAAAATTCAAGATCTCTTGCCCAATGTTATTCTCCATATATTTGGGCTTCAATCTCCTACGACTTGGTGGCATGACTAGAGGTGGACTTAGGAAATTACCTTCCTCCGATGCAACACTCGAACCATTTATAAGTTGTTGAGACTTATTTAACATGGCATTAATAATCTTAATGCTCTGTGGGGGTCACACTCTACAAAATCCACATGGCTTCAGTAGCTTTCCCATACCTGGAACTCTATTCTTGAGCCTAAAGTTAACCACTTTCTCTGGTGTCTTGTTTTCCAAGGTTTTATTGTAGGTGAAAGGCTTAGTCATATTGGCATCTCTAATCCTAATTGTCCTTTTTTCTCTCTCCCTTAGTTAGTTAAACACATCTTTTGGTCTTATCACTGCTCTCAGATAATCTAGAGGTGTATCCATTCTTTTTTTCTTCCTTATAACCCTGATTTCTTCCCTTGGCTCATGTCCTTATTTTCTTACTTGTGTCCTTCACCTCATTACATTGATACACTTTGGCATTTATTTCAATCTTGTGTTTTGTTTCAAATCCTCAAACCTCACAATGCTTTAATTTTCAAGCATGATTAGCTTATTACTTTCCTTTCCAATAATAACAAGGTGATTATTCTTCCTACCGCGGGCAAATAGAGTCAAACTTAAGTTTTCAAGGTTTCCCTGGAGTTTTCTCATTTGTAAGAGCTTCTTGATAATTGGAGTAGTGTTCCTTGCACTATAATTTGGGTGCCTTCGGAACCTCAGTTACTGCCATCTCAGCCTTCGCTACCCTGATGGATGCCACCTATTGGACCATATCAGAGGATCTACTCAAGTAGCCATTGTTCTGCCTCTCCTTGAGAAATCCCTTCACTCCTATCATCCTTTGGACTTGGATGGAGGTTTCCACCACTGGGGAAAGGAGTTTCCATCTCTCAACGATGGGGTTCTCCACTGCCATCCATGCAAACCATTGTATAATCTCCTCCCACTTGTTGGGGAATTACGGTTCCGTCACAAATGTAGTATCATGATCACAATGGTTAATAGGTGGATCCTCCTTTGGCGAAGTGTCACGATGGAGCTTTCATCCCTCCTCAGGATTATCCTACTCTCCTCTTGGTGAAGTAGCATGTGCTTGATGTTGGTGGTGTTGAAATTTTTGTTTAATGTGCTCTTTGGTTGTCCTATGGACATGTTGGTGTATCCCTTGTGGCGTTTTATAATGTTATGGTGCTCTTGTGGCATTTTGTGGGATTGTTTGTTATCTAGTCACCCCTGACTATGTATATATCTTTTATTTTTATCATTATAAAGGGTATTCCAAATAGTAAAATTTATGTTTTCCTTCACATTTCGTGGAGGAAAAAATAAAACTATCAATGTGAGGATAATGAGTATTGTGGTTCTTTTAGCAATTCTTTATCTAATGGAGATAGTTAAGGAGTTCTTAGTTACACATTAGTTTAAAGTGATGATATGCGTGAGTGTTGGGATTAGTGGTGGTGGGTAATGTAGATATTCAATATGTAGGATGTACTGTGTGGGGTAAATCATGATATTATAACATGTTAATTGTAATATTCTGCCAAATGTACAGGGTTAAATAAGTTATCTTGACTATTTAACTACTTTTAATAAATATAATTAAAATAATTTTAGTTTATTGTAATGTTTCTAATACACTCAATTTACTATTACATTGTTTTATTTATTATTGTTATCATTATTATTTAATTTTCTAATGAAATGACTCTTATATTACCAATAATACAATAGTGCAACTACTCAAAAAAGGAAGGTGGTATTGTAACATGTTTCAAGTCCAAATATGACAAAATACATGGGAAATAAAAATAATTGAGCCAAATTAAAGTAACGAATTACATGATCACATTATAAAATAAGAACAAAAAATAAGGATGCAACCGCTTTTCTTATGAATATTATGTGTAATCAATTTCTAGCTTATCATAATATTATTTTTCTAATCTATAGTATTAAAATTTATATTAATATCATGATTATATAATTAAAATTAAAAAAAATTGAAATATGAAATATAAGAAATTACTTGTATATATAAACTAGAGTTGCAGTTATAGTCATATTCAAAGTCACAAATGAATCAAAGTTATAGTGTGTATTCATTATTAGAGTTAATATTTGAGTCAAATTTTAATCGTAGTCTATGTGATTGATTAATTCAAAGATATAGTGACAAATTTAGTCAAACATATTGTGTTTCCAATTCCATCACATTGTATATATTTTTTATAAACTTCAAATGTTTTCCTACCATTTATGGTGATGTTAGATGATGCGTTGAAAAAGAAAATATAAAACTAGCAATCGTACATGAAATGTACAATGGAAACTTCGAAGGGGATCTATCAAAGATGTTAAATTTGTGAGGGATAAGTAAAGGGAGAGGAAAATTGGATAATAAGAAGGGGTTCAAGGGTGAAGAAGTGGAAGGGGGGAAAGTGAAAAGGGGAAAATGTGATACCTACACCTTTAACAATGAAAAAACATTTGTGGGTAATGAATGAAGGAGAAAATGCATGTTCTGTAAGATGTAGAGGAAAATTTTTGTAGAGATTAAGAAGTGGTCACACAATACTGCTAACATGAATAATTGTGTCTAATTTCAACTTCTAATAATAAATTTTTCTCCTCCTAATCTCCTTTTATAATTTTCCCCAAAAATTGTGGCCCAAGAAACCTAAGTTGACCTTAAAAAAGTAAAGCAACTTATGTTTTTTTTCTCCCCCGAGCCACCATAGGGACATAAATGACCCCAAAAAAATAATATAACATTAAAGTGTTATTAGTCACTCTCCTGATGTCAAAACATAAAGTTTTAACCCCACCAAGTCACTTAACACCCATTTCAATGCAAGAACATAAAAAATAAGCAAGGTGGAATACCCAATAGCCTCTAAAGTTTTTAGCCCCTTAGGTATTACCAAGGCTAAGAGTAATGAAAAACCTCCTAGGCCAAATGCTCAGAATTGGGGACATTAAAATCCTCCACTCCTTAGAAATGTTTGACCCCAAGCATTATATTTTCATGCTACAAAAGATGAATACCACAAAGTAAGATTCTCCACCTCACCCTACAGTCAAAAAAATATCAGTGTGATCCAAATTAGCCATGCAACCCCATATAGTCATCATGACCTCCATGTTCTATAAGGAACAATGTTGTTTGTGAATTAGAATGATGCCCAAAACAACTCTCCATTGATACCGACATCAGGACTGCCAATTTGATACCAACATCATATGACCACTCACTACTTCTCTAATCAACCTGTGAAATAATCTGTATATGAAAAAATTGTGCTAATTGTCCCACATGACCCACACTTGTAGAGAGTAAGGATTCCCATAATGTATCTCAATTTTTCATGTGGGGAAAAAATCCCAAGACTCTAGTAAATTGTCAATTGATAATGTCAACTCTGCATATTTCACCTCTTGTGATGAGTGTGAACCTACAGCATAACCAGGTAACTGAGTCAACTCTACCCCACCAATGGCTATCACATGGGTGAAATTCCAACCATGCCTAGAATTAGTAAAATATATAGGAGAGTTATCCCCTGTTGAATCAGAAAATGATGAACTTGTAAGCTTTGATTTGTAATGATGATAAACCATACATCCCTTTATAAAGTTTAAGATATCCTCCCTCAACTCATGCCATCTGAACCTCTATGATATGGATTTTTAGTTCTCATCAAAGCTAAAGTGTCTAATCATGGAATAATAATGCATATGTCACAATATCTCCATCCTCAACCATGAATTTGACACAAGGTACAATATGCTCTAATAAAAGATCATCTCATCCCCCAAACTGTAGGTTTCATCCTATACACAACCATCTTGAATCTCACAAGTCTGTTGGTTCTTGGAGTACTCAACAAGGAAATGAGATATAAAGTCTACCGAAACCTCATATTACCAACGCAATGATAAATTCAAATGATCTGAACTCATGACACCAATCTTTGTAACTATCTTACATGCACTACTACTGGGCACACCCACATCCATATGACTCCACACCGGTCCATAGTAAAAAAATCCTCATCATGCCATTTTTTCCTCTCCATTCCCTCATTTCCAAGCACTCTATGTGCTCCTATAGATAATCCCCTCAAGATCACATTCCTTCCCTCAGACATAAATTTTAGCTCCATTGTCTGAAAGTTAGTTCAAAAATCACCAAGAGAGTGAAGCCACTACACTCCTAATACTATGTTGGTCACTCCCATACCAACAACGTGGAAATCATCGGTAACTATGTAGTTATCCACGGTGAAGCTCAACTATGGAACTCTACATGTGCATCTCATATGGTCCTAATTAGCTATAATTTTGAATCCCTCAAAGTCATTATGCAAACCTCATCTCTCAAAAAATGATGCATATATAAAGTTTCGAGTAGCCCCACTATAAATGATTAGCATAATTCGTTGACCTTGTATAGCTCCTCTAATCATGAATGCCTTGTACATCGGAGTACTAGACAATGTGGCTATAATATCCTAGGAAATTATCCTCCTCCTGCTCCATATCAGCATTATCCAATACAAATCCATCTGCATCATCTATCTCATGGATCTCTAACTCCTTACATCTATCAACCTCACTCTCCTTGAAGACCTAAATGAATTGAGCCCTCCCTTTTGCTTTGAAATCATGCACCTGAGCCCAAGGGGTGCGGAAATTGAAACATAGTTTATTTCACCTCAACTCTTCCCTAAGCTCTCTAGAAATGACCGTCTTCTTTGCCACCTCCTACCTCTATAGAGGATCCTTCTGCTGAAGTTCATCTTATCTATATGGAGATTCCATTTTCTAAATTCAAGGTGGAAACCTCAACTTTCGAGTGTCTAACTCCAAATCATGTTCTCTCCTAATAACCTCATGTATGGAATAATGCTCAAATGCCTTCACAAATCTAGCTAGAGAATTCATCAAACCTATTGTGAAAAGTGAGGTCAACCTCATCTTCGAAACATCAGGAACTATGACTGATAATCTCTAAAAATATGCAATTTACTGATCTAAAGAAGATGTCTATCTTAATTGAGTCAACTCTCTAAAATACATGTTAGGGTCCCTCTTGTCAAATTTTCTCATCATCTTATGTGTGAATTATGCATAAATATCAATATGTATATGCCCTTGTGTAAATAGCCCATGATGCCACCAATCATGTACCTTTCCCTCAAGATTTATGATGGAAATTTTAATTGCATCTCCCTCGTGGATAGGATTCAATTCAAAGTATGTCTTCAACATTTGAATCTAGGACTATGTGGTACACTTCTTAAAACCATTGAAGTGTGGAATGAAATTTTTTCCCGATCTCCTCTTTAACTTAGGTACCTGTAGCTATTGATCCCTCTTGGGTTTGTGATAAATCCTCATTATGTAATACTTTATGAAAGGCATATTATCCCTGAATCCGTTACTCAATAATTGGTAAATTTTTTAACAAGAATCCTCATCCAAATCAGCTGATGGCTGGCTTACTGATGAAACTTATGGATCCTTCAAAAAGGAAGGTTCATGGAGTCCTAAAGGCTTGGTAGTAGAGTGAGGATACAGTTGTCTAAATTTTAATTTTCCCCTCTTTGAACCATGTGTCCCCTATTACTAGGTTCTCCCCTTTCTGTATGAGTATCAATCATGCCTTGTACCAATCTCTCATTGAGTTGTCTGAAATAAATATTAGGGGTTTCCTACTACTTCACGATATCGGTGAATAATTGCTTCATCAAATCCACTTCACATTCTTCACTGTCACTCATATTTTCAACCCAACAGGATACAGAAAAAACACTCTAATAACACTGAAATATCTGATGTGGGATATCACTCAAAAACACACAAATTAAAGATAAATTGTAGCAAATAGAATATTTGATTTTGGCCTTAAATACTCAGCTAGGGAAACGAACTATTTTTATTTATTTTTCTCAAAATATTTGGCCAAAGCATATGAAAATTTACAAGAAGCTTTCAATGATAATAAAGAACCCTAGAATAATGTTTTTGGTATTTTTTGGTTAATATAAGACTACCAAAAAATTACAGAAAACCCTAGACAACTACAAAACCTTAAAAATTCATATCTTCTCAAATACATATGATAATATTTTCACAATTTGTATATAATATCTATAAATAATATGAATGAAAACCTGATTTCCATTCGTCGAAAAAGCACACTGAAAACCCTCCAAAATGCATTGTAAAATCCCAAAATGGGTCACTCCACTTGCAAAGAGACCAAAAATCTTCCAAAATTTCTTCAGAAGTGGTGCCAAAACTACCCTAATCACTGCGATAAAATAGATCTTGAAACCCTTGACTTTTCTCCACCAAAAAATCCCAAAATTTCACCAGAACCCTTATCTAAAAACCCTAAAATTAATCTATGAAAATAAGCATAGAATTAGTTCCAAATTGACAAGCAAGGGTGGATCTTACACCACTCAATAATTCGATGCTAGCTAGGAATGGATATCTCACCACTGAAGCTAGGGTTCCTATGGGATTTTACTCCACAAGATAGAAAAAGTAGACAATAGTTTCTCAAAGGAAATCATGAGTTTGTATGCAATAATAATCTATTTTTCTCCTCCCAGTCTCTTTTATAATATTACCCAAAACTTGTGACCCCAGAAATGTAAGTCGGCCTTTAAAAAATAAAGTAACTTAAGTTTATTTTCTCCCCCAAGTGGCCATAGGGAGATAAGTTTCCCAAATGAAATAATATAACTTTAAAGTGTTATTAATCACCATCCTAACGTTAAAACGTAATGTTTCCCCCCACTAAGTCACTTAACATCCATGGTAACACAAGAATATAACAAATAAGCAAGGTGGAATACCCAATAGCCTCTAAAGTATTTAGCCCGTTGAGTATGACCAAGGCTAAGACTAATGAAAAACCTCCTAGGAAAACAACTTGGAATTTGTAGCATTACATAAATACTCTCATATCTGAAAAATTTTATTAGTTTGGGATTCGTCTCTACTAGGGTTTATTTCTTGCAAACTTGTTATTACATTGGATTTTTAGGCTCTCTCAGATATTAATACCTTTGTTTTATCTAAGGTTTCTCACATGTTGGCCACCCCTATATAAGGACCTCTCCCTCTTCAAGCTTGTTTATTACAACTGTGGTTAGAGATAAAGGAGCTTTGATCAATTGCACCACCTTTGAAAAATCCTCATAAGTTCATCCCGAAGGTCTTCCACAAGGTAATAATTATCCTCCTAATGTGGTTTTACCTATTCTTTAGTTTAATTCTTCCTATCAATGGTTGGAATAATTTTCTCTCATTAGGTATTTTTTGGGTCGCATCCCCTCTAAAAGCATGCTCAAATCCTTGGTTAATACAGTCCAGACTCCTCATGGGGTCCGGTTCGATAACATCCAAAATATGACTAAAGGATTCTTCCTTTCTTTCTTTTATGACATAGCCAATTCCCCCAACATTTTGGCCCAATACACCACCTGGTATGTTCGTAACTCTTTATTGGTCCTGTATCCATGGATCAAAGGCTTTGTGGTCTCTAAGTATGTTGTACTTAAATTGCATGTAATGGTACAATCTCCTAGCCTAGCTTTTCCTTATGTTCATTTTGTGCATTAGATTGCTTCTTCCATTGCGAGGGTGGTCTTCCTCAAACTAGAGCAGTTTTACCATACTCGTCCACATATGCATGTTTGTATTGAGGTACATATTTCTCAAGACCTGAAATATTTTTTGGTAATCTAGATGGGAGATAAGTGTTACTCCCATTGTATTCTGTATATCAACTTTCCTAACACTTTCTTTTGCTACTAGGCCTCTGATCATAAGATCAAGGACTATCCTCTTTATGTTCCTCATAATTTCCTAGTTGCTAAAGAATCTTCTAAATCAACCAAACACGTGCATGAGAAAGGTTAGAAAATAGTGGGGCGCTAGAAAAATAAGAATAAAAATCAGAAATCCAATGCCTCTAGTTCAAATGAGTAGCATGAACCAACTATTAAAGAACAACCCCATAGCTCGTAAGCTAAGGAGCCAACTGTTGCTCCTAAAGAACCAACTCATGCTAACAACTTATCTTTCCACTTACCAAAATAATCCAGCACGCCTAAGGTGGCCTCGGTTCTCATGGACCAAATAAATTATTTTTATAATGTCAAAATTTCATAACCTTCATCATTGCTTTTAACAAACATCACATAGTGGCCAAGGAAAAGGTCCCAAAGTTCGTTTTGCATCTCTCAAGATCATAACCCGATGTGTAGTTTGGACTCAATAAAAGAGGACTATAATATGGCATATGACAAGCGAAAGAGAAATCTTCAGGATTTTTTGTAGCATAGCACTACTCAATTCCTACAAAAATGGTTCGACGCCCTTGATGGTTAGGATGCTAACGGCATGGATGTTGACTAATGTCTCCCATGAATTTTTTATCTTGGAATGTTTAGGGTTTAATAGACTCCTGTCACTAGTATGTTGTTCATGAAACTTGGCAAATATTTACCAATTTATTTATTTTTCTTTTTGCAAGGGGTGAAAATTATAGGTTTTCAGTTACATGTCCTTTGTAAATCCATCTACCGTAACATCTTGGCCTTCTGCAGTAATCACGAAGCAGGGCGTTGGTGTTTAATTTCCGTTTTAGCTCCCAAATTTCATCTCTTGTTGATTAACAATGGCATTGACCCCAAAAATGGTGCCATATATGTCCTATTTAAAGCTGATGGCCTCCCTTTTTGCCTCATTAAAAGATATGCCTCGAACGATGCTACTGAAAGGTCTGATCTTTAGTGATGAATAACTTGAACAATTTTTTATGCTTATCGAGTCATAAGTTACAATTTTAATATGGTTGAGTCACCCACTGATAAATGCGGCCACAAGTTGATGATATTGATATCTAGTGAAAGGGAGGTGTGGTTTTTGATACAGAATATGGTTGGGTTTTATGACCCTAATTCTTCTCACTCTCGCACTTTTGAAGCTTAGCTCACCTTGTCCAACATTTGAGGAGGTTCAAATCGTGTTCTTAAATGGATCGATAGATCCATGCTATCATCTCAAGAATGTTTTATTTTGACAACATTTATTCCATACTAGTTGAGGTCATGCCTAATTTTGTACTATCTTATCATTCCCGTATACCATTTCGTATCACTTGGCATGATAAGCGTGCTTTTTTTTCATAAAGCCCAATTATTTCTTAATACTGTCTTGATGTAGCATGGTCCCACACTCAATCATATAAATCGTGTGTGGATCTTAGCTCCACGGCTAAGTCATTGTCAGAACTTTGATCCACCTATGCATGTCAGGTGGACTCAATGGTGGGATGATGTTATAAATCAAACTACTATATTCCTTAAAATCTATGACATATAGTTGGCCAAAACGAGATGTCTCTCATACTCCAGTAACACCTCCACTCTTAGCTAAGTGGTATTGGTGCTTCAGGGAAACCCATTCTCTAGAACTATACAACTTCAAGTTACAACACTTTGCTATCAATTTCAAATTGTTGATAATTACAACACTCATGGAGCTCAAATCTATTGCTGTATGCATTGGCTTAAAATTGGCGACCGAGTCTTGAAAGAATTATTTCTTTCTCTCAAATCCAAAAAAACTTCTCAACAAATTTGGAAAATATTTGATGGCGGAGCTCGGGTCACTGACCCCTAACCCATGCTTTAAGATTTTTTTTACATTATAATCTAGTCTTTCAGGCTTAGTAACCCTCTACTGATACACAAGAAGCCCATGAAAAATGTGTAGTTGTTTTGTCATGCAAGCTTTTCCAAGCTGAAAAATGTTGTGTGCAACTGAATGATCCATGTTTATGACCTCCACGATGCATTCATGTAAATGGATAATGATAAGGCCTTGAGATACAATGGTTTCCCCTGCCAATTCTATAAATCTTTACGAGGTTCACTTGGGCAAGACCTTATTCAAGTCTATCTCGAGGATTTTCAGAACCAATCATTGTGGCCATGTGTCAACAAAGGGAATATTAAATTTATCTCATAACCAGGGCATCTAAAGAAAATTACCTATTTGTGGCCTATCCTTTGTTAAATGTCTCCAAAAAATCCAGCAAAGTTGTGGTTATGCAACTTCATAATATTCTCCCCACCTTAATTCAACTATAACAAACTAGGTTCATTTAAGGGTGCTACATCTTTAGCAACATCATTTTGGTATGGAAAGGCATGAAATGGGCTCACAGATCCAATCAATCTACTATGATATGTAAAATTGATTTTAAGAAAGCTTATGATCAAATTGAATGGTTGTTTATCCTTGTCATGCTTCAAGACCTTGGTTTCGACCCCATTTTTATCCAATTAGTTAGAATGTTATTTGCTAATGCCTCTGCCCAAATCACTATTAATGGTTTCATCTTTGAATCCTTTGAAATGTTCTGTTTCTTTTGAAAATGGTTCTCGTTAGAGCCTATGCTCTACTTGCTTGCTACGGAAGGTTTTGGGTGTTTTCTAGCCCATGCTAAAACCCAAGGAATCATTATGGGAATATCACTGCATTCTACGAAAAATTCTCAATTTCTTAATGGTTACTTTGTAGATGATTCCTTTCTCATGCTCATTGAGGAACAATCCAATATCCACAATACCATGCACTACAATTATATTTTTTTTACTATTTGGTTCTTCCATTCAATGCCGGAAAACTCTGTGCTACCAACAATCCTTCCTCTCAACACCCACATGGATAGCCTCTTTTGAGTGGAAGATTCTTGCACATGGTGAAATGTTTAAATATATTGGCATCCCTTTTTCCTTTAAAGCTTCATCGGATGAGAAAAATAATTGGATTACTGGATTACCAAACCTTTGTCCTTGGCAGGAAAATTCCAAATTTATTCCACAGTACTTATGGTCACGCACGTTTACAATTTTTCATGTTGGGTTCCTTCTAGAGCCTCTATTTAGAAGCTGGAAAAACTCCTCAAAGGATTTCTTTGGGCCAACATGTCCACTAGAAAAGGTTTTCATCAAGTGGCTTCAAAGAGATGTTTCCTTCCCCACAATTATGGGGGTTTAGGCATTATTCACATATAACGCCAAGGGCAGGCACTCTGTGCAAAATGGATTTTTAGATGCATCACAGGCCAAGAAGTGTGGAAAGTTCTTCTGGGCCTAAGAAGCGTGGAAAGTGCTTCTCGGCCATGACATCGAAGAAGGTTCACCTTATAGCTGCCTTGCATAAAAAGGTTAGTGGTTTTTTCTCTAGTTCCTATTAAAGTGGTTGGCACTTTTGTGCTAAAAATCATTTGAAAATCATGGGAATGCATCAAACCTTGACTTCAATGGAAAGGTGATGGTTTTCGTAATGGGATCTCCATTAACAATCATTCTCTCTGGTGGTCTCCGATATTCTAGACTCATGATAAGTGTTTCAAAGATATCCTAGGGATTCCTGTGTCAAACGTTTTAATAATGGAATATACAAAATCTAAAACTTATTCTGTAAAAAATTTCAATCCTAGTATCAATGGCTAAGTTTAAAGATTAGTTTCAGCTAGCTAACCAGGATCAGGCTAGTATTAATGAAGTGATAAATTTGGTCCCTGATCATATGATATACAAATTGGTCTGCTCCTCTCGCCCCTGGTGGATGGACTTGAAATGGTATGTTGATACCCCACATCATACTTATTCTGCTAATAAAGGATACTACTTACTTTTTCCTCATCTTCCCATGGTTGAAAAAATCAACATTCGATGGGCGATTCGTTCCACTTCATCTTCCTGGAATTAATGATTTGACACTGTCTAGTCTATCTATGTGGAGCCTAAAATTTTCCAATTTCTCTGGTGTGTTTTGCATCAAGGTCTTACCATGCGGTCTCAACTTATTAAAATTGAGATCCTGGCTCCCAAGTTATCATTCTACGACCACTTGGAAACTTTAATGTATCTCTTCTGGTTTTTTCTGAAAGCACATCTTGTTTAGAATTGGATACACTCATTTTTCTCTCCTCTTAGACTACAATGCTTTACTTAATAGCATATCCTTTTAGGAGATAACCAATAACTTCAACCTATGGTAACCAAAATTTGGCATGTTTTAAGAGGGGAAATTCTATTTTTGATATGGAAAGAAAGAAATGTTTTTTCCTTTATGGATTCTAAAGTTGATAACAAAAATTCAATGTATAACAAATATATGGTTATCTCCAATGTGCTACTGTAGATTCAATTTCATGCTAACAAAGTTACTTTCAAGATGGAAAATCTTCATAATCAGTTGTGAAATTGGGGTGATTCCTTGTGTAACATCACCCAAGAGCCACTCTTTCCATCTCGTTACTCCTCTCTGCATCTCAATTGTGTTCTTTCATCTGGTCTCAGCAATCACCCTACCCTCAACAATGGAGGATTCATTCGCCACCATCTTGTTAGGAAGGTTGTGGTCTCCGTTGATCGCCAACATGGTTGGGAAATTTTAGATGCTAGAAAGGAATTCCCATGTTCGGGCTGGTTAGACAATCATGATTTTCCTACTTAACGAATGTTTGTTCTTGTTTCTTAATTTTGTGCTCTGATGGTTTCCTAGGCACTGCCTATTTTGTTTGTGGTTTTGGGGCATGCTCTCATACCACCTTCTTTTTTTTCTAAAAACTATCTTGTATTTTATTTCATTAATATAATATAAGATGTCTTTTCATAAAAAAAAATAGTCACATATCATATACTTATCTCACAATGTAGATAGTTTCAACACAAAAAAAATCTACAATCTATGGTCCACTTTATAGTTTTGAGCTTGTTTGAAATACTCACATCAGTGTAATTTGTATTTTACAGGGCCAAAGTAAATAAATAGAAAGTCCATAAGTTCCAATATTTAGGACCTGATTGGAATGTCTACTTCTAGTCAAACATTTTGGCCCCCATTTCCAGCTTGCATGACGTTTAATTTGTTAAAAATGTGAAGATATTAATAGAAATTCAGAAATAAAAAGGATATAATTAAAACTTGACATATCTTACACCTAATATACCAATTATATTTTTCATACCAAAATAACATCTGTTATATGTGCTCCAATGTAGAATACGAGGTGTGTGAACAACCTTAAATAATTGAAGCCCTCAAACAAATAGTCATATCAATGAAAGGTAGATTCTATTTGTCAATCAAGCTTACCATTTTTTAATTTTATGGCATGAATTTTTTTTTTTGGAGGGCATTTAATTTGATAAGTTAGATGTAGACATGAATGGAAAGTTAGAAATTAGAAGGTGGGAATTAAATAAGTGAATTCCCAACAACTATTTCATAGAGTATATTGCTCCCACTAAAATGATATATGTTATTTTTTATCCACTTAATTGCCTCATACTCATGTGCATTATTCACGTGAGTGAAATGTGATCTTAAAGGGTCCAAAATATAAGAGACTTATGTGTGTGTGATTAGTGCACTTGGAGGTTTCTTTATTTGTGATGCTTTGGGAAGCACATGTAGTTGTTGGTGATGCTTTCGGAGGTATATGGAATTTTTTTGTGATGTTTTGGAAGGTGTTTGGTGTTGGTTTTATGATTTATGTGTACTCTTGTGAGTCAGGTTGTGTTTTATGATGTTTAGGATTCATGCTCCTCATTTTTTGCATGATTTTGTTTCCATATTGACACTATGTAGCTATAGTTATTGTCCCAAGTTGTGTGAAATCTATGTATGTGTAATGTTGGCAATTCTGTATTGTTATAGTATGCTTATGTTATGAGTACTATTGTTTTAGGCATGTGTGTGTGACATCTACTATGTTATGTGGATTGTGTATGTTCCTTTCAATGGTTTGGTTGAGTTTTTTTCATGTGATACAATTGTGTGGGTATATAGCAATATTTCATGATGACCTGTAGTGTTGTGTTCGGGCCATGTGTAGTATTGTGATGTCATTTTTTGTTGGGCACCCACAAAAATAAACAAAATCTAAAATAATCAAATATTAAGAGCTTGAGATTGATACATATTCTTAAGGGAAAAGAGTAAATAGGTAATAATATAAATTGGAACTACCAATCTTCATAGAGCATTAAGAAATTGTCAAACCTTGTTGTCTTCTTTGTGGTCACCCTTTGGAAACAAGTATCATTTCACTGGTGACATGAGCCGTTGATTTTTTTCTCCTTGCTCATTAGTACCCTCTTTTAACCTTGACATTACATCACATCGAGGATGATGCTCTTATAAGGGGAGGGAGATGTGGTTCCCTGTATGAAAAAATATATAAATTATTATTTAACTAAATTAGATTATTAAAAAAATGGTGGGAGATGAGTGTGTTTGACTGGGAGTGGGTGAAAGCAATTCTGGAACCCATGTGGAAGCACGTGTTCTCCCTGACAGGGGAATGGGCACCTCAATAAATTTTAGACCTGTTACTTTCATTGCATAATTATTCAACCACTTTATTGTGATCTCCGGGGCAGTAGCCACGTCGAAAACTAGTTAACATTATAATTTAGAAATGACTGGATAGTTGAAGGCTTTTAACATGTACAATATATTTTCGGGACTGCGCTAAAGGGATATATCACGTTGAAGATCCATTCATCCATAAGGGAAGGATATCGCCCTATCTTTTTCTTCTCACTTTGTAATATGACGCACATACATTGCTCTCTAAATGCTTCACTAGGAGAGAAGTAATTTTGACTTCTTTTGTACTGGTGTGCGAGTGGGAAAAGGTTCTGTGTGCTTTGATACTTATTACGTGTGAAGGTGGTTGGAGCAGACTTTGCAAAGAATGGAATTTTATAGGTTAATTTATCTAGGCATCCCAATAGAAATATATGCCTTGTAGAACAGTTTATTACAAATTTCTTAACAAAATGTCAATTTTCTCACTTCTACAATGCTTAACCAGACAAAGTTATTTTTCACTGTGTTGTTCATGTACTTGATTTTAGGGTAGAAGTAGACCCTTCAACAAATTGGATCCCTAGTGTTATTGATAATTGTTGCCTTGCTTCTTAGGATTCGACAACACTCTACCTTTGGTGGTCAACATCATAGTGATATACCAGATATATGTATCAGGCTAAAGCAAAGAAAACTGGAGGTAATTGTCTCAAGTTTCTTATAAAGGATAGATATATTTGGGTCTTTTTTTCTTTCTATGGTTAAAATTGAGCATGGATAGTGGAAAAAATACCATACATAACCTAAAAAGATAAATTCTATTCATTTGGACATACAAGGTTATGCAATACATTTTTCTGTAGTGGGAGGAATTGTTGAATTTGACTGTAAAATAGATAATCTCATAACAAACTCTCAGCTGCAGAAAGAACATTTACATATTCAATATTAAAATTCAAACTAAAAAAACATTTGAAAATTATTAGGAGAACCATTGGAGAGGAAATTTGTTAGATGTTGTTGTTGCTCATGATTTGGCAAACTAGTTTGTCAAAAAAAAGTAGAAGCTTTCAACTGGGACATGACTTGTTTGAAAAGATAACCAAAATATTTTGGTGGCTCTGGTAGTGACTCAGGAAGTGTAAACAAATAAATCAAACTATTACAGGGCACACTCAGGTCAGAGCTTTGGACACGCCCCATATGGCTGCAAACAAGTGCAATTGATGGGTTCATCTCTCCCTATCTCTCATAAATTTTGTTCTTTAGTTGTTCATTTGCAGCGAAATAAAATTTTAAAATGTAGCATTATCATATAATTAATATTTTTAAATAAACTTGTTTTCAAAACAAAATACCTCATACTGTAGCTTGCTTGATTAAAATATTCCTTGGTAGACAAGCATAAACTCAAACCCTCATTCTGAGACAATGTAAAAAACTTCCTGATGAAACCAGATTGCTACAGTAACCTTTTTTATTGACAAGTTGAAGTTGAGCACCCTGTAAATATGTTGACCACTCTCTTGTGAAAATAAATAAATCACAATTTTCGAAGACTTGCAAAATAACCTTCCTAACACTGGAACAAAGATGTTAAGTTTCCTAAGTGTACCTTGTTATGTAAGGAGTCACTTCTATCCTTGAATCTACCTTAAATGATCATTTGTGATCTTTTTGATGCCCTTCTAGGAGCCTTGTTACACTGTTTTGTAGCTGTAGGATAATGCTAAATTTCAAAATTTGGGTTTCGTATTGGCTCGCCGTTTGAATTGTGAGAAATGAAATTCCTATCCACCTTTGAAAATCTCTAGTAGTTTTCCTATATAATTACCTGGAACCTTCATTTTTTGAAAAAACACTCTTCTTTACAATTTGGCAATGAAATTTTTTAGGCATCTGGTCGTGGTTTGATTGGGTCAAACTAGACCAATTATGATAGGTGGCTCCAGAAAACTTATCAGCATTTGAGAACTAATTTCTAGTTCTCTGTTGCATCGAATCTGATGAATTATCCATATATAGGGGAACTTGTATGAAGTTTCTCATTTCCCATTCGTCCATTTAACATCAGTTTTGGACGTGGTTTTCTTATCCCTTGAGCTGACTTTTGATTGTTTACAACTATGTCAATTATGACGGATGGCCTTGGAAAACTGGCCACCAATTGTAAACCATTCACCAGTTCTAAATCTCATCAATTCCTATGTATTCTTGGTGTATGGAAGGACACGTAGAAGCTTACCTGTGGTGTGTTTTCTCATAAAAGGACAACATTTGAAAGTGGTTTCTTCACCTCCGAGCCTTTACTAAAAATTTTTACAAGTAGTAGGAAAACATAAAAAAGTAAGTTGTAGGATCCCTATTAGGTTGCAAAATCATTGTGGAAACTTGTAATAAATTACTTGAAACCCTACTGTATGACGTTTTGTGTGAAATTGAACTTTTGGCGAAATATTGTTTCTCTCTCTTCCCTATTTCTTTCTCTCTCACTTGTTAAGAAATGAAGTGAACTGAAATGAAATAAATATGTGTCTCTAACCTTCTCCTTTCGAATGTAAATTATTAATGTTATTATGTAAATGGGAAACTAAAAATGATAATTATGCTAGACTAGGGTGGATTTCATTCCATTGATTTATTGTTGATATCATGCTCACATGGTTTTTCAGGATGGAAGTAAGATGGTGAAAAGGAATGGCATAATTCATTACTTATTATTTTAATTTATATATTTTATTGGAAAATGTATATATGTCTAATGTAGTTGCAATGTTACATAATATTTTATATTTGAAATTTTGTAATATGCATGAGATGCTACTTTTATGAATTCCTTGGGAAATATGCATTTAATCTTATGTGTCATTTTGTTTCAGATTTATGTATATTTAACAAAAAAGAAAAAAGAAAAGGGGGTTGGATATATATGTTAAATTAATTTGAATTTAAGATCTTGTAGTGCATTTCTAGTGTGCAATAGATGAATTAATAATTGGTGTTGTGTTTCTTACCTTGAAAATGTAATAAAGCAATCTAACCACAACAGTCAACCCTAGTACAAGATTCGTGCATAACTTGTCTTCATTTGTGATCCTTTTTAGCGTAGAAGAAATTAAAACCGTAGAATGAAATTAATTTTTTTCGCTTGATGGAACATCCTAGTTTAGGTAAATAAGACCACTAGTTTGTGTTATCATCATGGTCGATATTGTCAGCATTGTCACCATGAATCTGATGGTTAGGAACGACTTGGAAAAAATTTATCTGGAGTAAGTAGAACTAACACCTCCCTAGTTTCATAGTTGTCTACCAAGTCTTACGAAGTTAAATATAGGAATTTTCTTAATCATTGAATGAACTCCTTGTGGGATCTAGACATCACAAATGGACCTAGTGAATAGTTGTACTTTGAGTTAAACTCTTGTTAATGATCTCTTTATTTCATCACAACTAAGTGTGTTACTTTTGCAAGTGACAATATAGCATGTCGATCTTTTACGGAGGGTTTATTGGGTAAATATGTTTTCACACCTTAATATGATCCACAGTAGGGCATAGAACCCTAAGTGACAATTGGAATTAAACTAAACCTTAGTTGTTTAGGAGGTTAACTTGTGGGTAGAATATGGTAAGAAACTCCTTTTTAATGAAATTGATTTGAAATTCGTTGACCGTAGAGAACCCAAGAAACTGGATTCTTGGTCCCATAATCCCTTGTTATGCCATTTTATGACATTAAGAATAAAAGAAAATTCACATGCAGAATCCTGAAAAGCAGAAACCTAGGATCTTATCTTAAACAAAAATCACTTGCGGTTCATGTGAAGTTTATAATAATTATAATCATGCACTTCTTCAAGATGTTAAACATGTACTTTCATACCTCTTTTGTTATAAAGTGATGTTAATAATGAGACCTTAAAGCGATGTAAGAGTAAAGTATACAAGAGTGAAACAAGATTCTAGGTTAGGATTAATGTCACTCTTGGAGTCCTTATAACTCAATTAAACAATTCATGTGTTACCAAGAATATGAATTTCCCTTGGTGAGATCAAAATTTGAGAAAACAAAATATATATATAAATCTAAATATAATTTCTTGATGTGGAAATGTTGAAAGGATTCAACAAGTTTTTGAACTATTTTAATTATGGTAGGGAAATACAGATACTGTGATCGAAGAATGTTTATGGGAAAAATATATCTTGAATCTAACCCCTCCTTAAATCCTAGATTTCTTTCCCAAAGCAACGTTAAAATTTAAACATTGAATAAATGTTTGAGAAACATAAGCTTAACATAAGAACGAGTGAATTAGGAACTTTGTATGTAATTTGAAATATTCCAATTAATTATGTAAGTTATGGAGATTGTTGTAAGGGATTAAGAGCTAATCTAAATGGTCAAACTGTGAGTTGAATGTGAAATTAATTTAAGAACCTATAGGTGGAAAAATGAAAAACTTATCATCACACAATAATGTTCTTGGAATGTTAACCATAACTAAGATGTATTCATGGGAGTGATGTGTTATGGGTTTGCCAATCCTTGAGTCCCTTTCTTGCGGCTGGGTCATTGTTGGTATATTTTTGTTAGGGAAAGTGTGGCATCAACATGTATATGATGTTTTCATTTTTATATGTTATTCGATGACTTATGTAAGTGTCTTATGTGTTTTTGAGTTTATCTTTTTGGAATCCTAGTTGCATTATGTAGTGAGCAATGAAAGTATAAAAAAATTAATTCGGTATTTTTACTATTGTATTTGTGTGTGTAAAATGTGGGTGTTACAAGTGAAGTGTGAGCTTAAATGGTCCAAAATAAAAATAGGCAAGCATTCAATAAGTTCTAAGTTTTAAATTTCCCTCCAAATGCAAGATAGAAATAGACTCAAGGGACACCTATAAAATTTCAACCACCACCACTTTTGTTACCTATACACTATGTTTTTTCCATTGACATGGTCATTGATAGAGAGGTTATGCACAATTAAATTTTGTTGAAAAGGCAAGGAAATTCAAGTATGTAAATGCCTTCAGCGTAAATATTGAGATTTCTAAAACATTATCAAATCACAAATGTCTTTTTGTTATGATATTGTTAGTATGTTACTAAGCTACAAAGTACGTGCATTTTAATTTGATTTGATCGAGAAAGAATATTTGTTATCTTTTTTTGTCCTCTTCTTTTAAGGAAAAACAACACCAATGATCTATTAAAGTAAAGTTGACATTGGTTGCATGGAGTCGAAGAGGGTGGAAAGCTCTTTTCCTAACTTATTTTACTTGTCCCATTGAGGGCCTTGCCAACTGCTAGCTTTTTCTATAAATTTCCACAACATCATTTCACCATGGCACAATATAAATAAGGTAAGGTCCAAGTGTAAAACCATGGGCATTGGAAATGGAAAGTGGGGCATTTTTTACTAAAAATTTCTCCTCTTGTTCCTTATGAGACAGTATTTTCCCGTAATTTAATTTGTGTATTTCCAAACTGGAAGAAATAAAAAAGTAAATATGGATGAAATTTTAGTTAATGGGTTTCGTACGAGCCAAGGAAATAATGAACATGACCACAAGCTAACCAGAAGTAGATCCCAATCGGAAAAAGAGGAATTGAAAGGATGACTAATAGAGATATTTAATTAATTTGTGTCTAATGTTTTGGCTTCCAAGGCTTCTGAACATCTCATGCCTTCCACATATGTTGTTCTTGACTTGCACATTAGTGTTTTGGGTATGCTTTTACCTTCCTAGACAAGTGCTATGTACTTGAGGAAGTAGGTTTCCCCTCCTTTACTTGCACAGAGGAGTATTTGTGCTCGTCTCATCGGCGTGGTCCATTTACCACATATTCATGTGTAAATTTTGAAACAAATGATATGATAGTATCTACAGGGTACAAGCTCACACCCGACATCATATTCTTATTTCAGTTCTATTGAATGGGTCCATATGCACTCCATTATAGCACAATATCACATGTTTTACATCTTACACCAACTTCTTATGGTGATTTTTAGTGGGCGATAGTGAGGGAGGGAATATCCCTTATCATTTGCATTACAATGTGCAGATACGAAAATGAAGTCACTTCAAATCAAAGGATCCATTATGCTTCAAAAAAATTTCAGAGGATAAATTCTAATCAAATGGGAAGTTGAGATGTCGGACCCAAATCTGGCTTAGCAATTATGCATCAAGGTGTTCTAGAAGTTTACATTTCCCATGGAAGGAAAGCAATACCATCGCGCATGTAACCCCTTTTGCGAAGAAGCTCCGCAATGTGAGTGGTGTTCGAAATAAATATTTTCTCCCATGAAGACCTCAATATAAAGGAGGAAATTGTAAGTGTTTTACATACACAAGGATTGTATTGAGTCATAGCTCTGACAAGAAAGAAGACAAACTCATATTGTATCGAGCTGAAGATCTGACATGGCAGAAGATGTATGCATACATAGAGATTTTGTTGAGTTATAGCTCTGACATGGAAGAAGACACTCGAAGATAGTATTGAGCCAAAGCTATGACATGGAAGAAGATGCACACAGACTTATTGAGCCATAGATCTAACAAGAAAGAAAATGTACACACAGAGACTCTATTGAGCCATAGCTCTAACAAGGAAGAAGACACACATATATAAACAAATTACATTGTGCCGAAGCTATAACATTGAAGAAAATATAAATGCACAGAAGTGTTGATTTGAGTTTGCAATAATCTATTTTATTTGTAATTATTTATTTTATTTCTATTGTCTCATATTTTATTTGCGTAATTTAAACAATTTGGTATCACATAATCTACTAATTAGTATCAGAGCATGGTTTATCAAATGGATGTAAAATCAGTATTCTTGAATAGTTTTCTTGAAGAGGAATTTTTTCTGAATCAGTGAAAAGGTTATGGTATTGAAATTCATGAAGGAAAGGTATACACGTTGAGAAAAAATCGATATGGTTTCAAGAAAGCAACTAAAGCTTGATTCGAAGATCAGTTTCCTGATATATTTACAAAGGATTTCGGAAATGCAATTTTTGAGTATTAGATAATTTGTTTAGTATTTTTTCATTGGGAATATGTCAGATCTGCAAGTGCACACTCGATTATAGAATAATAAAATTTTGAAGGTAGATATTAAGGGGGAGTGTTGGAAATAGATAATTTCTCCCATTTATGCCTTTGCTATTTTTTGGAATAGCAAAAAGTAAGTTGCTTTTCTATGCATAGTTTAGTTTTAAATAAGTATCTCTATTTTTAGGAAAAATAAATAAATTAAAAACATTTTAATTCATGCACAAAAGCATGTACTAGTTTTAGCTGATAGTTCTATTATTAAGATGTTTTATTGTTAGATGAAAGAACTCAATATAAAGCAAGAAATTATAAGTTTTTGACACACACAAGGATTGTATTGAGCCATAACTCTGACATGGAAGAAGACACACGCATGATGTATTGAGCCGAAGATCTGACATGGAAGAAAATGTATGCACACAGAGAGATTTTATTGAGTCATAGCTCTGATATGGAAGAAGACACTTGTATATTATATTGAGCTGAAGCTCTGACATGGATGAAGGTGCACATAGAGTTATTGAATTACAGCTTCGACAAGAAAGAAGATGTACACACAAAGACTTTATTGAGATGTAGCTCTAATAAGGAAGAGTACGACACACATATATACACATACTGTATTGCACCAAAGCTCAGACATTGAAGGAAATATATATGCACATAAGTGCTAATTTGAGTTTGCAGTAATTTGTTTTATTTTCAATTTTTTATTTTATTTCTCTTAGTTGTTATTTTATGTGCCTAATTTATACAAATTCATATCAGAGCGTTTACGATTGGAATTGTACCAACCTTCACGTATAAAGTAATTCTTTTGTCTAACTATTTTTTATTTTTCCATATGGCAATGTACGTCCATGTATAACTCATCTGCAAGACATAAACATACCCAAAGCACACCTACACACTATCAATGATCACATCTATCACCTATAGGTGATAATTTTGCATCGTCAAGATGGTTTTTCATGCATACTTTATGCACCATTAGACGTTGTGAGAGATGTCATTATAACTTAATTAAAAAACCTTGGACATAATGATACTAAGTCATTGTGATCTATAACTGATTGAAAATTTTGTGTTGTGTCCTTGATAAATGAATAGACAAAAGGTGAAAAGTGTTCAAGAGTTTGAAATATGAGTCATGGAAGTATGCGTATAACTGTTACACCTTTAAAAGGATTTAACACATTCGTTTTGTGAATTCTTGGGTCTCATTAAAAATATGGTATGAAAAGGTATGATATCACTGTGTTTTGGTCTAAATCAATTTTCATGAGATCGCGTTCAAGTTCAAGAAGAAGTGTATAAGTCTATGGTGTTATTTTAAACTCAAAAGCTAAAATTTCCTAATGTTTATATCCTTTATCTCTACAAAATTGTTTAAAAGGTGAGTATATGGTCTAATTGAACATTATGGGGCAAGTTACAAGAATAATTTTCATCTATGGTTCAAGTCTTCATAATGATCAATGTAACAAGTATATTGTTCTTGAAAAAGACATGTCTATTTTTTTGTTTTTGACATATATCTTGTGGCTTTGTGAATGATGATGCTAAGAATATAGGTCAATGATCATACATCATGAATCTAAATATGCAGTAAGAAGAAGGTTGGTTTGCCATTCTATGTGAATGATTCACAAATGAGTTCATCATGGTTTTGAAGGTCTTCGAGCAGCTCAAAAGTGAGTATTAATCTTGCAGTAGTGTCTCAGACATGTACTTAAAGGTGTCTACAGGTCTGGGCATGGTATTCAGTAATACAATGGTGTTTCTCTGGAGTATAGATGTGTATAAAGCTTGATAAGATCTGTGGATGTCAAAAGGTAAGTTCATCAATTAATAGGCAATGTGTCATGTCAGTCTATGGTTGTATCACTAAGTATGAATAAAGATTGACACGAGAAGTTTTTCTAAGTATGAAACATCCTATAAGTCCTTCGAGTAAGAAATTAATCCAACTGGTTGTTGGATTAGTATATTTGTTTGTATTTTGGCCCTCCTGCTACCACCCAACATATCACATCCAACATACCCATAACAATAAAACATGGATTTGCATTTTTATTTAAGAGTGCATATGTCGAGGTACACTTATCAATTTTTTAATAATGTCACCACATGCCCAACAGAAAGCATGAGATGGAGTCGGGGTTGCGGTGGGTCATATGAGATAGGTGGAGCATGGAGTTCACGACTACAACTTCGCCCTTCCTTGCGGGTCACTAGGGCTTGCAACAACAAAGCCCACACGATGCCCTCCATGGTGTTGTTGGCAAGCAGGGAAGCCAATGCCTTGGGCAAAAAGGTTCTCTGCTGAAAAATAAGGAGCCAACATACGATCTTACCAACATTCATTGCATTGAAAACCACCATAATAAACCGTGAACATGAAAACAATTGCAAAAAGCTAGTTTATGTTTCTTGGTTTTGGAGGTCTGCCACATGGACGAATGAGATCATTCTGTGCTTTTAAGGACTCCGCATACTGAAGCCATCCGATCTCTGTCCGTTCTTAGACAGTGCAACCCTCAGTTCAACTGAGAACGTCTCCAACGTAATTACATTTTTTATCATAACCATGACACGACATATTTTGAAACCTCATAAAAGGACATGCACATGATGACCAAGTTAATAAATGCTCATGTAAACATGCCCTTAAAATGTTTCACACCCACTCCTCCCCCATGTCTATGTAACATTATATCCGACACCCAAAGATGATTCTACAATCTTCTGGAAGAAGAAAATAAGGGAATGATGGAGTGAAACGGATAAAACTATTTAGTGTTTTAGTGGAATGAAATAACATTAATTGAAGATCCAATCTCGAAAGTTAGCTTGAGGAAGTTAGACATATCCATAACATGTTGCAGCTCGCAATACAGTGGAAAAGATTTGGTATCAAGGATTAAAACAGAATATTGTTCGCAGTGTCAAATAAATAATATAATTAATTTAAATAAGTAAAAAAAGGCAGAATACATTTTCACTTTTGACTGGATGGAGAATCACACATATGACTAGGAATTAGTAGAACACACGGCGAGCTGCATCAGTGCCTGAGAAGCGGGCTGCGCATACAAGTGGTTGCTGGCATGTGACCGTGGATCATGTGTATGCTGCTTAACCTGAATTTCAGTTTTTTCGCTGATCTTGACAGAGAGATTGAGGATCCCCTTGGGCTTTCCCGAAGGGGTTACCAGCTGACACTTGTAGCTGCTCAGCATACCACTTTGCTTAAGAAGAAAGTCTCTGAGGGGCATGGTCACATGGCCGATCGGATGAGGTCCCCAAACTGTGGCGTTCCATATCTGGACAGTAAGGAGAAGGCGGTCCTGCTGCAGGGACCCCTCGTGGAGAGCGAATGACATTTCCTCGTTCCAACTCGGATTTCTTCCGTTTTCTTTGTCCACATTTGTTCTGTGCTCGCTCCTCCTGCTGCGTTTTCCTCCGCCCTGGACGAACACCACCGCGTAGGCCTTGGTTTTACACAACAAATTTGGTTTCTTCAAGTTGCTCGCAGATTTCACTGTTATTTCCATGCTCCTCATTTCCATTCTTGTGCTTGCGAAATGATCGATTTGTGAGGGGAAGTGCGGTGAATGCTATGGCTGAGGATTTGCAGATGCATTTATAGGGAGAGTGTTTTTTCATGAGTTGCTCACGTGATGCTAATTTTGAGGGCTGTTACACGTCGATGACAATAAGAGCTCTGATTTGGGCGGCTATTATCCGATCCGATTCGCTTCAGGGAATTGAAACAAGGTGGAAGAAAAAGTGATCATTCCCATATTCAGTGAAAGAGAGAGGATTGTGATTGGGATATTTCTGGTACACGCTATGTTAATAGAGAAACAAGCAAGATAGCTTCTATTTTTCCTTCTTAATTTCAATCAAGCACGAGGATTAATGTTTCACGATGTTAGTCAATAACCTCGTGAAAAATGTTTCCAATAATAACTAAGACAGCTTTATTATCCTCCAGAATTTATTGTGACGGATTGCAATCCATTCAGATTTGGTTTATACCTTTCATTTATATTTTGATTTTCTCAAAAAAAAATTATGGAGATACGTTGATGCCTTACTACACCGAAGCTGTTGGCAGTGGGCACCATTAGAATCAGCATGCCGTTCTCACAATATCTAAAGTTGCATAATCTATTTATAAATGGTCCAAAACTTTAGCGTATAGATTATAGAAATGATGGTTGACATTGTTCTCGGGTGTTCTACACGTGTTCTTCCTTACACAACACTTCCAACTATACATTTCGTCAAGTAAATAAATAAATTCATTTGTTTGATGGCTGTTGTGCCTTACCAATAGTGTAGTGTCCATCAAATTAAAAAAATAATAATTATTAAACAAAAAAAAAAAACTTGTAGAAATGACAACAGAAGTGAAATTACTGAGGTTGTTGAAGAAGTAATAATGGTTGACAGAAGAAGTTATAGAAATGACAATAGAAATGATGGTTGACAATGTAGAAAGGAGGCGTGTTGGAGGAGGCATGTGGGGGAGCAGGGGTTAAATTTGACGGCCACCTATGTCTGTCAAACATATTTTCAGTGACGGTCATTTTTTAATACCGCCCTTCAAATATACAAAATAATGTCAATTATAGTATTTATTTAGTTATTTTAAAGATATATTTGAATATATTTTTTATAATTTATGTATACATATATATAAAAAATGATGGTCAAATTTTAAATATGCAAGTTACGTGTGACGGTTATTACAAATATTTGCAAGTATTTTACGGTTAAAATAGCAAAAAACGTCTAAACGGGCGTCAAATTTAACCCTTGTGGAGGAGGACAGAGGTTCTTGTCAGAGCCATTTTAGCAGGTGCATCAGGTATGGAGGTGACATGTCGACCTGATTTTAATTTGTATCCTTTCACAATAAATCATGCCCTTTAATTATGCCTTCAGCTGTTTATCACATGAAACATGGGCTAGCATTAAAAGAATTTCCAGTAGTTAGATGGTGGGTTTTATTTTTCTACCTGTTGTGTCCTCTCGAGTTGTGCCAAAATGTGAGCTTTGATTCCACGGTATTTGTTTTGCATATGAATCTGAATGCATGTATTGATCTTTTATCTGAGGCACTATATCATACAATATTGAATAGTTCCTTGGATTGGATAGTTGCATATTGGCTCTCTTCCATATTATACACTAACGAACCTGATTTTGGGAACCACGAACTCACTCTAAGAAGTCTTTTCTTTACGTAGGAATATTTCAATTTCAGATTTCGAGAATACTATTTTAGTTAGGTGGAACAATACCACATATGTATGTTCCAGATTATTGATCTTTTACTATTCCTCAACGTGGAACCCTCTGTTTATTTTTCCATTCTTAATTCCTGTGTTAAAAGGGGATTGGCTGCTAGGAGGGCATAAATGGGTTGGGTTTGTTGAAAGGCTTAGAACTTTCAAGAAAATACGACTGACAGGTGCAAATCCGAATTCCTTCTCCTTTGCCAGCATCCTCCCATCATGCATTGTAGTGGGAGCTCTAGAGTAGCGTAGTGATAACCTTCAAAGAATAATGGTTTGTCAGATGTTGTAGTTGCAAGTGCTTTGGTAGATCTATATGCAATATGTGAAATCTTGTATAATGTTTAAGAATGCATTGGTTGTGAGAAAGGTCTTGAGAAAAGTATGGTCTCATGGATGCATTTCGGCTTTGAATGTTTAAGAGAAAGTTAATAATAAAATACAATATGTATAATTGCATTCATATGTGTGAATGATCTTCCTTGACCACAGATTTATTTTGAGGAAACTCTAAACTTTATCATCTTCAAGGAAATAAAACATTTGATGTCTGCATGGAGGTGTTTTTTTTTCGGAGTTTGAAGATTGTTCTAGGATTTATGGCATGGGTTGAATTATGCATGGCCCTAAATTTTTTATAAAGGCGTTAGATTCGTAGTAAATGAAATGACAAGTGTTAAGCTTGGCTCCAAAATCTGAACAAGCTTCTTTTCCTACTGCCACTTTTTCTAAGCTGTGAGTTTGAGTTGGGAATTGGATGACCTTTGCATTGTATGACTATCATTTTACTTTCACCCCAAATGTCGAAGCATGTGCTTGGCATGCAAACTACTTGATGGAATGCCTAAAGGAGATTTGGAGTCTCATGAAATGCTGTTGGACCTGCATGGAGCCCTATTTCACCATGTCATTCTTGGAGAGGCATGGTCTTGTTAACTCTATCTTATATATTTTTCATAATTTTGTTCTTCATTTGCATTATATTACAAACATTAAACTACTGAATAATGTTACAATTATATATGTAACAAAACTTAAATAGTGTAAAGCAATAAAACCCCACCTTGTGATTTTGGAAACTGCTTCACCATTAGAACATCAACTATGGTTGCCACCATAGCCTCATATGATACAACTCATGCATCCGAATGAGGTGCTCATGTTTGCTGATATTGTCCAGAGTTAGATGATTCGTCAACTAAGTACAAACTTTCTCTTTACTTGCAAAGTTGGAAAATCACCACTTTTAGACACTTGCAAAACAACCTCTTGAACCCCGTAAAAGAGAGGTTAAACATCGTATGTGTTCCTTGATATGAGGAGAGTCACATCAAGCTTTAGATTGACCCCAGCCAACTTTTTGTACTCTCTTCACCGCTTCTATAGGAGCCCTGTTACTCTGTTTTGTACTTTTAAGTAGCTCTTAAAAATGAAAAGTTCACTTTCGTTTTGACCCACCATTTGGTCCCTGAACAACAAAATTCTTGTTCGCCCTCGCAAACCTCTAGTATTTTTACTAGAATATTTCTTGAAACCTTCGGTTCAGGAAAATCAAACTCCTGGTTAGTTTGGAAAAGGAATTTTGTAGGGCTCTTGTCACAGTTTGACTAGGTCAAAACTGGACCAATTACGATTGGTAGCTCTAGCAAACATGTTGTCAGTTGCAAAAAAATTTCAACTTATCTGTCCCGTTGACTTTGATGAGTTCTCCTTATATAGAGAAATTTGTAGGAAGTTCCTTATTACGTGTTCATCCATCGAATGTTAGTTTTGGATGCGGTATTTTGAGACCTCAAGCTCACTTTTGATCATTAACAACCAGCTCATTTGTGACCGATGGCCCCCAAAAACTTATCACTAATCATAAAGTGTTCGGCAATTTTGAATTCTGTAAGTTCCTATAAACTCTTGGTATATAAGTAGGAATGTATAATTTTAACTGTGGTGTGTTTTCTCATCGAAAGACAACGCTTGAAAGTGGTTTCTTAGCATATGAGCCTGATTTGAATGTTTTTTGTAGCTAGTAGAAAAATGTAAAAAGAAAGTTGTAGGACCCCTGTCGGGTTTCCATACCATCATGGAATATTTTTCATCATGTAAATAACTATTCGAAAACTCTATAGTGTAACGTGTTGTGTGAAATAGAACTTTTGACAAAATGGTATTTCTCTCTCTTTTCTCTTTCTCTCTCATTGGTTATGAAATGAAGTGAAATGAAAAGAAATGAATTCATGTTTCTAAACCTTTTCTTTCAAATGCAAATTATAATTACTATTATATGTAAATGGGAAACTAAAGACATTACTTATGTTAGATTAGGGTGGATTCCATGCCAGCGATTTATCACTGATTTCATGCTCACATGGTTTTGCAGGATGCAAGAAAGATGGTGAAAAGGGGATGTGTAATTCATTATTTATTATTGAAATTTTTATAGGTCATTGTACAATGAATATATATATAATTTATTCTCATGCTACAGAAATGTTATATTTGAAATTCACTAATATGCATGGGATGCTAGTTTTAATGATATCTTAAGAATTGTGCATTTAATCATAGGTTCAATTTTATTCATAGTTGCGTATGGAAAAAGGGTTTGATATATATAAAGTAGATGAATTTGAAGTTAATACATTGTGTGGAATTTTTTAGTGTTCAATAAACGATTAATTATTTATTCTACTGTATTCTTACCTTGTAAATCCAATAAGGAGATTTAATCGAAATGCTCAACCCTAGTATAAGATCTGTGCATAACTTGTCTTAATTATGTGTGATCCTTCGTAGCGCAGAAAAAAATTTGAAACCATAGAATAAAATTAAATCTTGTACTCGATGGCACCTCCTAGTTTAGGTAAATAAAACACCTAGTTTGAGTTTACCGTCATAGTTGTTATGTTTAGGGACATTTTCATGAACCCATATTTTAGGAATGACATGTTCCAACTCTATCCAGATTATTTGGTTTCCTTCTAGTTTTGGTAACTACAAGGAGAATGTCCTCTCTTCAGGCCTGACACCGTTTTGAGTGGTCAAGACTGCCTTAGAAGTCACCTTATGAGTCCTTGTTCAAAGCAACGACCATGTAGTGTAACCTTACGATCTGTGGGGTAAGTAGAGCTAATACTCCCTTAGTATCCTTTTGGATTGTCAGGTATTATGAGATTAGATCTAGAAATTAATTTCATCAATGATTGAAGTCCATGTTGGATCCAGACAACATAAATGGAGATCGTGAAATAATAGTTCTAGGCCTTAAACTCTTGTTAATGAACTCCTTAGTTCCTCTCAGTTAAATGTGTTACCTTGGTTTTTATCAACATATCACTTTGGTCTTTTCTTGAAGGTGGTTTAGCATAAATATGTCCTCTTGCCTTAAACTCATATATAGTTGAGGCAAAGATCATTAATTATATTTGGAGTTAAACCAAACCTCAATTGATTAGGAGGTTAACTTGGGATTCATGTGTAGTTATAATGCTTCCAATCATATACTTTTTCAAAATGGTAGATAAGTACCTTCATAAGTCTTTATGTTATAAAGTGATGCCAAAAAGAGACCTAAGAAACAATTGAAATGAAATGAGGAACACGAGTATGTGATAATGGTTTAGGAACAAATTTTCATGTGGAGTCCTTATGGTTTATTTACGCTTAGACCTTTTGTTAAGAATGGTTCCAATTTGTTCTTGGTGGGACTAGGCATCTGAGCCAGTATAGAGTCCAATACAAATAAATTAAAATAAAATTATGTTATGTAAATGCTTAATTGAGTCAAACTAATTTTGGAACTAAAACAACCATAGTATGAGAACAATTGTGCTTCTAATGGAAGGAAGTTTATAGGAAAGGGAAAATTGAACCTTCACCTCCTTTGAATCATATTATTTCTCCCTCGACAACTTATGGTTGGTCCCCTTGCATAATGAGGGTAAAATTAATCGTCAACTAAACATATTTTTAGAAACAAACTTTTACATAAGAACAAGAGAATTAAGTACTTTATATGCAATTTGAATTATGCCAAATAATTATGTAAGTTATGGAAATTTCCGTAAAGGATAAAAATCCAACTTAAAATGGTCGAACTATAAATTAAATGGGGAATGAACTTAATAATATGTAGGTGGATAAAGGATAAAATTATCTTTTCGCAATAATATTCATGGAATGTTAATCGTAACCAAGATACAATTAAAGAAATGATATGTTGTGGGTTTGCCTATCCTTGGGTCCCTTTTCTTGTTGTTGGGTCATTGATAGCATTCGTTCATTGGGGAAAGTGTGGCATGCACATGTATGTGGTGTTATCATGTGTCTATGTGAGTCAATGACTTATGTAAGTTTCATTTGCGTTGTCAAGTTTCTATACTTCGAACCCTTGTGGCATTGTGTAGTGATCAATGTAAGTAAAAAAAAATCTCTTGGTATTTTACTATTATTTTTCTGTGTGTAAAATGTGGGTGTGACAAATAATATTTGGTTGCAAGTTTTCAATCATAATCCGTGCAAGGTGTAATTAATGCCACATGATGACTTCCATGTCTTCTATTTTTATTGCCCAACTCATCCACCATTCCTCTCGAACCACTCGTCTTCTCATGAATCACTTCATTCTTCTTTTTCTTCTTTCAAATAAAGAGATTAAATTTTTCTTTATTATATTATATTATTATTTATTTACATATATGCATATTTATAAAATAAGAAAATCTTATTATCTATATAAATTTTTGATTAAGTGGATACATGGTACTCAATACATATTTAATCATGATATTCACCCACAAAATATGTTTTAATAAAACCTAGGTATATGAAAAAAATCTGAAAATTTTCACCTCTTAAAAAATTCAATAAAATAAATCCGGTCTATCAAATTTGGTATTAAAAGTACAAGTTTCAACCCTCAAACCTATTGATTTTTTGGTATTTTATTATTTTAGCCACTTTAAGCATAAATTACAATCATGTGAATAATGCGGGAAAGATCGAGATGATACAATAGTGAATATATAACTTATATTATTTCGAGAGGAACAATCTAATACTTGGAATAGGTGTGAGATAGTTCATGTCTTCATCTTATCTAATGAATTAAATGTCATGCAATCAAAAATATTAGTGGCATAAACAAAAATTAACAAAATAGAAAATATTGATTGACAGTGAAAATATTCCTATTTTTCATATATACATCCCATGTAGGTTATCAATTATCAATGATTGTTCCTTCCTTTCCTGATTTTATATTATTATTTGAGATTAAATTTGAAAAGCTTGTATACAAAGTGCTACAAGAAGCAAGAAGTGTGTTTCAGTTTCAAACTTTGACCTTATTGCATTCTCACTAAAATTTTTATTTAATACATTTTAAGCTCACATTATGCTAATGTGAATAATACACACAAGATTGAGATGATTTAGTGGACGATAGATAGAAAATATTATTTGTGTATAAACAATTTGCTGCATGGAATATGTGTGGGACATGTAGGTATGTAATTCCCACCTTTTAATTTCTAACTTTCCTTTAATGTCTACATTTTACCTATCAAATTAAATGTCTTCCAAACAAAAACCTTGATGCTATGAAATAACAAAACATCATCCTTGATTGAAAAATAAAATATGCCTTTTGCTGATATGAACGATCACTTGAGGGTCTCAATAATCGATGGTTTTTCACACACGACGTATTTTCTTAAAATTTCTTGATCTTAAAACTTGAAGGGAGGATAAAAATTTCCATACTATGGAAGCATTCCCATTGAGATTCAACCACTGAACCTTTTTTATTTTCCTCATATATTTATTTTTTGCTCTTTATGATATTAAAATGCTTAAATGGAGCACAAATAACAAATATTATTTGGGTAGGAATAATCTACTCCATGGAATAGGTGCGCTACACATATGTATTTAATTCAAGCCTTGTAATTTATGAAACTTGACTCATGTTTACATATTATCTATCAAACTAAACATCATCTGATCGAAAACCTTGATGCCATGAAATAAAAAGATAACAATGCTTGATTGGCAGATAATATCTACATGTCGGCTTGAGGAGATAAATTATAAACTAGTTTGCATGCTATAGAAACTAAATCACACATTTGGGTACATCTCAATATGCTCCATGGAATATTTTTAGCGTGTAGGTATGTAATTCCCACCTTTTAATTTCTAAATTTCCATTCATGTCTACATTTTACCTATCAAATTAAATTCCTTCCAAACAAAAACCTTGATGCCATGAAATAAGAAAAAATCATCCTTGATTAACAAATAAAATCTACCTTTCGCTGATATGACCGATCACTTGAGGGTCTCAATAATCAATGGTTTTTCACACACGACGTTTTTTTCTAAAATTTCTTGAGCTTAAAACTTGAAGGGAGGATAAGAATTTCCATACTATGGAAGCATTCCCGTTGGGATTCGACCACTGGACCTTTTCAATTTTACTCATATTTTTATTTTGTGCTCTTTATGAGATTAAAATGCTTAAGTGGAGCACAAATAAAAAATATTATTTGGGTAGGAACAATCTACTCCATGGAATAGGTGTGCTACACATTGGTATTTAATTCATGCCTTTTAATTTCAAAAATTTCACTCATGTTTACATATTATCTATCAAACTAAACATCATCTGATCAAAAACCTTGATGCCATGAAATAAAAAGATAACAATGCTTGATTGGCAGATAAAATATACATGTAAGCTTAAGGGGATAAATTATCAAGGATTTTTCACACAATCGAAACTAAATCACACATTTTGGTACATCTCTAGGCTCTAAACACATACTAGCAATCATATGATTCTTAAGAAATAAAACTACTAATTAACTATTGTCATTGAACACTATATATCTTCCTAGAAATATTTCAAATTCATAAGTCAATTCCATCTTCGATCATCTATATAATGACTTTATTCATCCTATTCCTCCATCTAATCAACCCATCTTCAAGTCAACTCAAGCTTTACATTTTTTATCCTAAGATAAGTTTAAAGTTATAGAAACAATTATTACATCTCTTAAATATGAAATTCAACATCTTAAGGGTGTTTCTCAAGATCATGCTTGTTATTCTTGTACATCCATCCTAGCGTATCCCCTTGGGGTACACCGGTGATATTTTTAAAGATGAAGGACGGATCTCTGCGGTTGTGTATTAATTATTGTCAGCTGAACAAAGTAACGATCAAAAATTGCTATCCCCTTCCATGCATTGATGATTTTTTTGATTAGATGAATGGGGCCACAGTTTTATCCAAGATAGACCTTAAGTCAAGTTATCATCAGTTGAGGATTTTGGAGGTAGACATTCATAAGACTTCCTTCCATATGAGATATGGCCACTACGAGTTCACAGTGGTGCCTTTTGGTTTGATGAATTCACTCGCAATGTTTATGAGCTTGATGAATTGGGTTTTCAGGAAATTCTTAGATCACTTCATGCTCATCTTACTTGATGACATCTTTATTTAGTCACATACATGTGAGGAGCATGAGGGACACCTTCGCAAGGTTCTTTAGTGTATTCGTGAGCAGCAGCTTTACAGGAACCTGAAGAAGTATGCATTATTTTGGATAGAGGTGTAGTATTTGGGCCACATCATTTCTGGGGAAGGTATTGTAGTCAATTCTTCCAAGAGTTTATCTATTATGGATTGTCTAGCACCCACTAGTGTGACAGAGGTGCGCAGCTTCATTGGCTTGGGAGGTTATTACAGGATATTTGTTCAGGACTTCTCTTGGGTTGCACAACCCATCACTTCCCTTCAACAGAAAAGGAATAATTTTTTTTGGCCACACATATGTGAGAAGGCCTTCAAGAAAATGAAGGAATGTATCAGGATAGCACCTATTCTTGGAGTTCTGGATCTACACTGTGAGTTTTTTGTATGCATGGATGCTTCTTTGGCAGGGGTTGGAGGTGTGTTGATGTAGGAGGGTAGAGTAGTTACTTTTGAGTATCACAAATACAAAGATTATGAGCTCAATTATCTGACTCATGATCTTGAGCTTCCAACATGTGTATGCCTTGGTTTGATGGAGAAATTTCCTTATTGGCTGAAGATTCACACTCAGGACTGATCACTTGAGTCTTCGCCACCTCTTCATGCAGCCCAATCTCAATTCTCGTTATGGGCATTAGATGGAGTTGATTTGTGAGTATGATAGGGAGATACAACATTTGAAAGGGAAGGAGAATCTGGTTGCATACGCTCTTAGCAGATGAAGACATGTGGTTATGGCCATTGTAGTGAGCATATATTTATGGAGTAGGATTCTACAACAACTTCCTCACGACAGTTTCTACATTGCATCTAGAGTAGAGATCGAGTCTTAGAGACCCCTTGAAGGGAATTTTGATGGGTTTTCTTTAGAGGAATATGGCCTCCTCAAACACAGAGGCTTGAGGCAAGACATCTTGACAGAGGCACTCATGCACCCTATTCAGCCCATCCCATGGTGAAGAAGATGCACGCCACTTTGAGACAATTGTAACACTGGAGGGGACTTCATAGAGACGTGGCTCATTTTGTGTCACATTTTTTATAGGGTCAGAAAGTGAAGGTTGAGCATCATCATCTAGTTATCCTTCTCTATCCTCATGCTATACCAGAATGGAAATGGGACACCATTTCCATAGACTTAATTATTGGGCTACTGATGTTGAGATATCACTATGACGCCATCATGGTCATGGTGGATAAATTGACAAAAGTGGATCATTTTTCTCTAATTAAGACCACCTATACAGCTAGTGCAGTGGCACAGGTGTATCTAGATGAGATTGTCAAATTACATAGGATTCTGTAGAAGATTATTTATGACCATGATCCTCTGTATACTTACAACTTTTGGACTACCATGTAGCATGCCCTTGGGATGAAGATCAATTTCAGTACTACGTATCACCCTGAGATAGATCGATAGACTGAGTGGGTGAATCAAATTTTATAAGATATGCTTAGGATGTATGTTATGGATCATTGGTTGAGATGGGAGGAGTATTTATACTTGGTGGAGTTTTCCTACAATAATAGTTTTCAGAGTTTGATAGGCATGGCTCCTTTCCAAGAACTATATGGTAGAGAGTGTAAGACACCTCTTAGTTGGGATAGGTTAGAGGATAGGGTTTCTCTTGGGATAGCTTTATTATAGGACATGGAGCAGTAGGTGGTTATGATCAGATAGAGACTGTAGGAAGCACAAGAAAAACAGAAGAAGTATGCATATCAGCACAAAATGGACCATATTTTTGATGTGGGCATGAAGGTTTTCCTTCGTGTCAAGCCACACAAGATCCCTAAAAATTACGGAAAAGGTTCTAAGTTAGCTCCTAGATTCGTGGGCCCCTTTGAGATCTTGGAGCGTACCGGTCCTTTGGCCTACTGTCTAGCATTGCCACCTAGCTTGTCTCACATCCATGATGTGTTTCATGTTTCATTACTTAGGAGATATATTATATACCCTTCTCGTGTGCTAGATTGGACCTCATTGTAGGTGTAGGATCAGGGGTAGGTGATAGTGGATCCTATCCGCATTATAGATCATAGGACCCTAGGCCTTCGAGGAAGAGAGATTCACTAGGTTCGAGTGCAATGGGATAGATATGATGAGGCTGTAGCTACATGGGAAGATTCTACTTTGCTACAGGTTTAGTTTTCACACCTATTCCAGTGACAACTAGGAGGAAGTCAAGTCTAAGGGGAGGGGGGTGTAATGCCCACCTCCCTCTGACACCTTTTTGTTGTTGATTATGATACTTTCTACTATACTTATGAACATTATTGTAGCTTTTGATTTGGCATGATGTTAGATGTTCGAGATCATGGACTATTGTTGATTTCGATTCACATATGATGCATGTGGATTATTGGAGACATTTTATATTGATGTTGTTATGATGTTGACATGGTTATATATATGTGCATGTTTGTGTGTGTGTGTGTGTGTGTGTGTGTGTTTTTGGACATGTGTTATTTCATCATATTGAGTAGACCTATAAAATTGAATTAATCATGTGATCATATGATTATGGATGAAATTGCAAAGGAGATTTTTGCTTGTCTAGACGATGTTGTGATTTATATATAGATGATTTTGGAAGTTATATTTTATATTTATTTTGGATGTTTTGATGCGGCCATAAAGCCGAAGGAGGTATTTTTGTTTTGCAGGTAAACATGTCACAACAAACATCGGGGGATTGGAGACCAACCACATTGGAATTCTTGATGAATTCAACAAGGGTCACCATGGCAACATGTATTTGTTATTTGTGTATATTTGTAGTGTTGTTAGGGATTCCTGTAGGGGGGATCACTTTCAAATGTGACCAAGGGGTTATGTGTATTTTTTTAGTTTGTCCCTTTGTTTAATTTTAGTATGTGATTTTTAGTGATGTATTTTCCCCTTCATTATTTATTTAATTAGTGTCAAGATTAATGAGTAATCATGTTGTTAAATTAATTACAATAGGTCAAAAGAATGCATTTATTAGAGCTGATGGCTCTTGGTTTATGTGTTGTAAGTAATATGTAAGTAGCTTTGAGTTAGAAACACTCCACCTTCCTTTTGAAATTCAGATTTGTCCTTAGGGGCTGATTTTGGAGGACCTCTTAAATTGTTACACCAACCTTACCTATGGGTTGGGGAGTCAAAATTAGGCTTCATTATGTATTTTGGGAAGGAAAGTTGTAAGTTTTTATTTCACCTTCTTACATAAAATTAATTTTGGTCCTTGGGGTGTGGACTTGGTTTGTGTGTGTAAGTAAAAGGTCATTTATTAACCCACCTTTTTAATTGTGCTTTGAAGTTTGAAGTTTGAAGTTGACTTGTGAGGTGGAGTTGAGGATGAGTGATGTGGCATCCTACATGGAGCCACCTCATCCTCCCCTCTTCCTTTTCTATTTATTCTAATTATTTTGTTTTTTTGGGGGTTACTTCAAGGGGGTTACTTCATGTTGGTTTGGGGGGAATCTTGTAATTGGAGAGATCTAAATATTTTTGACTTTTTGTGGATTTCTTGGTGCTTGGGACTGTTTTGATTTGAAGAAGCTTGCTTTTGAACTTATGGATCAAAATCTATCATGGAGAGGTATGAGCTTGACTCTTGTAAAAAGGTTTTCTTTCTATATTGTGCTTATGTGAATGTTTTTGAATGTTTGGTATGTTTGCTGGATGGTTGGGTAGATTGCTTAGGTGTCGTGTAAAAGAAGACTATGGGGATATTTGTGGGGAGGCATAACAGTTATTTTTGGAGGGGGTTTGGGTTGAGTGTTCCACCTTGGACAAGAAATAGCTTGCATTTCTTACTTTTGGGGGATGCATAAGATAATGGGGAGGCATAAGAGGTAATTGGGGCAAGGATAAGAGTATGTAGGGGTTTGTGATGAATATTTTGGTAGATTTTTAAGGTTGTAACCCATTCCCCATTCGGAGGTGTAAGCAACTTCCCCCATAGATCTTTCTCTCTTGGCCTTTGTGTCATAAGGCCATGTATATTTTATTACTATCCTTCTTGTGACTGTAACTACATTTTATTTTGGATTGTAATATGATTATGAAATATGTTTTGTGTTTTGGAAGCTTGTATTATTGTTATGAGTTGAATCCATTTCATATTGTAATGTGGTTGGGGCTTGAGGGCCAATGAGGAGGATGACTTCTCCTCTTCATTGGAATTCTAGTTGGGTGGGGAGCATTGCCTCTCCCCTTGTTTTGGTTGTGCCCAATTTGAAACATGGTCGATCTCCCTTGTTGTTGTATGTGGAGCTTGTGTGAAGATAAATTTTACATTTCTCCTTAAGTCCCCTATTGTGAAATATCCCACTTTAAGTGGATGGCATTGTAATAATATTTATAGTGAAAAGTTACTCTATTTTTGGATATGAAAGTTGTATTTGTATGTGGAAAAGGAATGAGAAAGATTTATTTTGTAAGTTGTCTTTTGGTGAATAGAAAAGAACTTGTAAAGGAAATTATCTTAGTTTAATAGAAGTTGATTTACTTTATACAAAATGGAGTTGTTCTTTCTTGGGAATTTGTTGATTGAAATACTTTTGTAAACTCTCTGTTTGAAGACTGAAAAAGTCTGTCTTAGGAATTATTACCTTCGTCTGTATTATTTGAAAGGCACGTGTTTGAAAATAGAACTGCATTCTTGCTCTCCACGCATTAATTAAAGGAAATTTAAACATTGTAAAATTAGACTGGAATGAACTTAAATATTTAAAGTATGGTAAATGAAAATAGATCAATTCAGGTTCAAGTATGTTTTCCATTTGGATTCACTATAAAACCTACAAGTAAATATCACAAAAACATACAAATTACCTTGCAACAATGAAATTCAAAATGAAACTTTAAAATGAACTAAGGATGAACAAATCACATCATGAAACAATTGCATTTCCCTAGTAATTTATTCAAAACTCCAGTAATCGGGAAAGAGGCATAATGATGTAGTTTCACTAAAAAGAAAAGAAAGTTGTTTCATAATCCCAACCATTAATCAATTAATCCTTACGATCCATTCAAGTACATTTCTTCATTCCTATTTGGTGTGTTGAAGAAGAAAGAATAGTTAATTAGATTAAATCTGGCAGTTGAAAAGTTTAGTTCAAATTTTTATGGCAGGAAAGATGTTTTCTTAAATTTCACCCATATAAGTTTGTTGAAAATAATATTTTGTGCTTCCTATACAAAGAGGAGTTCGAGCCCTTTCCAAAGAGCCCTTATTTTCTCAAATCTGAGCTTCCAGTCAAAAGTTATGGCCTTATGAAGTTTTTACTTTGTTAAAAAAAAAGGGAAATTTTTAAAAATCAAATCCACGAGCCCAAAAATTACTTAGGGAACTTTTTGAAAAAATGGAAAAGGTCACAAGTTCGTTCGTGGCCCCACATCCTTCACTTCCGTAGGTTCGCGGGCCCGCACCTTCAAACTTTCCTTTTTGAAAAATTGGTGCAAAATATTGAGTATCCACACAGGTTTTCTTCCCCGCCTATCACTATGGGTCTGACACGTTTCTTCTTCAGGCATTGGTAGAGGTGCAAATTGTTTTAGACCTTATCGCTTTTGGAAAAGATTGGCAAAAATTTCTAAGTTTCCCCATTGGCTTGCCTTCCTGCAAGTCACTGTAGGACTAACACATGGCTTCACTAGGAATCAGCAGAGGCACGGGTAGTTTTTAACCTTCACTCTTTTAACAAAAAAGTCTAAATTTTTAGGCTTCCCCATCAGTTTGTTTCCCCGCTTGTGATTTTGGGCATGACATGTGGCCTCTCCGGGCATCGACGGAGGCACAAATGTTTCTAAAAATTTTCTCCCTTTCAATAAAAAGATTTAAAATGATAAGTTCCTCTGGTGACCCACCTTCCCATGTTTTCTTAAAAATGTGTCATGTGTCCCTTACGGATTGGGGCAAATTTTCTACCTTTAGCGCAAAGTCCCGCCGTAGGATCGTAGGCACGCAAATGAAAATTGCATTTTTTAGAAAAAGGTGCAAAGCACCAAATGTATCCTGAGGTCTGCCAGTGTGAAACCTTCCCCAAGTGAAAAGTCTTCCGTAGGCCCGTAGGCCCGCGTTTGGAAAAAATTTCCTCCCTAGGTCCGCCGGCTTGTAACTTAAGAAATAGGAGGAGTTTAGAGGACTTCTTTATATCATTGGAAAGGGGAAGAAATTTCCTATCTAATGTAAATGTTTTTAGGAAACCTTAAGTTCATTAATTATGAGAAAAATCAGGTTGAAGTGAAAATATGAGTCCGAGAGTGGGTAAGTGGGAAATTACCCCTTTTTAACATAAATGTTTAACTCTAAAGCATGGGTTGGCTTTTTTAAGGGGTCACGTTAGGGGATAAGAGAATGATTTTCTATCCCATGTAAATAAGAACCCTAGGTATTTTTTAGACCTAGTGAAATTAAAAACCTTGGGAATTTAATGGCTTCAGCCCCTTTGACCCTCTAAAATTAATTACGGAATAATTAACTATAGTGTTAATGTAATTATTTATTAAGTTAACACCTAAGAGAAATTTAGATATATTTGGATTAACTATACTGATTACTTTGGTAATGTGGATCTAATATTTGTTGCAATGGGAAAATTTTAATTTATTAAATTATAATTGACTTTCAATATTTTCTGTGAAAACTGTTGCTTGAAGCCTGGTAGTGGTCACACTTTTCAAAGAAAAAAATTATTCCATAATTTTTCTATCTAAACCTAGGTCTCTCTTGGGTCTTGAGTGGTCATTTTAGTGGGCATTACACCTTCTATGTCTTCTACAGGTGATCATATTAGCAAACCCCAAGACTTAACGCTCCTTGTACCTCTTAAGTTTGATTTCAATACTAAGGAATAATATATTCTTCTGCATCTCCTCACTCATCAATTTCTCAACTTGCCATCTACTCATTTTTATCCTTATTATCAGTTTACAAAATATCAAGGTCATCCATATTTCCATTATCATCAAATCAATGAACATAATGACAATGATTTTTATGTTTTTAAGTGATAAATTGGCCATGTTAAACATTATGGTCTCATCTCTTTTGCTACACAAAATGATCTAACATGTTCATCTCCAATTGTTACATCCCACTGGGTTCCAAAATATTATTCATCTATGTCTAATGAGAATCATGCCATCGTTACTCATGTTCCTTCTACAGTAAGTCAAGATTCACCTAAACAACTTCCTCTCAAAATCGGTCCAACCCATCCTCCTCTCAAGTATTCTACAACATTACCAAGTCAAACTAAGCAATCACCTCTCAAAATTAGTCCATCCTCATCTCTTCTCAAGTATTTTTCAGCATTATCAATCCCAACTAAGCCACCACCATTTAAGGTCCCTATCCATCCTACACTTAAACAATCAATCACTTTTGTCATGCAAATTATTCCTTACATTGATGGCCAAGACATAGTTCAAACACTTCCACAGATATTCATCTCTTACAAACTTGGGGGATAGCACACTTACTCCCCCTCCTACTATTAACAATTGGCCATCATTCCTACTATTACACTATGTGTTTCATACTTCATATTTCCAATAATTCTTACACAACTTGATACACACAACTTGTATCGTCATCACCCTATGACGCATTCTAGTTCCATAGTTCATACTTGATTATTGAGGGTATAAATATGAAATGAGCCTTACCTCATTCACTCTTCATGATATATGCTTCATGATGCATATTTCTAGCATGCCCCTTTAAAACCAATTCCTAAAGATGCATGCTTATTATGGGGTTCAGTCTTCATTACTGAGGGGTATTTTATAAATAAAACTCATCTCATTATCATCCACATCTATTGAAGGGCATGTTTCTCCTATCACATTCACATTCCATAATATCCCATCTCACTCATACATAGCATACTACATATCTTGGTTGTACCTATTCTTTCTTTATTATACTTACATGTACACTTTGTTTCCCATGATAGACAGATACTTAATATGTCAATGTCTTGTCTATATACACATGCACATTCACTAGTTATTTCATTGTAAAGGTAGAATTCCTACAGATATTTACATGTAAAAATGATTCTTAGCACTATACCTCTTACTAGTCCCATCAATGTTATCGAGGGAATCTAAATTTACTACTCTTCTACATTACAGGTGTTATTAATTCATTTTCTACTACTTCCTACTTTTACTAGCACACTACTTATCCAATCGATACATACACGCTTTGACATATTTTATATCTTTATAACATGTTAATGGGTGCTTTAGGTGTAGCATTTACTTTGCATGTCTATATGCCACCATTGTTTTTTATTACACTTTTCTTGACATTATTTGCCATTGTATGCTATTGTTTGGGGCTTATGCCATTTTTCTTGTATGCACATTGTATGGTTTGGCCATGTTGGCCCTGATTGTCTTGTGACATTGTGAGAGATGTCCCATGTTTGAAACCATGAGGGGAACATGAGGAGGAAATTGAGGAATAACATCATCCCAGGTAACATGATAATGAGAACCAATGAGATGATAAGAAATCTCGCATGACTACTGAATTAGATAAGGATATTAAAAGAATCACTATATACCCATGTTTTATGGGACTACCTTACGGGATTGAGAAGAAAACTTGGTAAGATAAAGAGAAAAATACTTTCTAGTTAGATATTTTTATGATGGAACCAAAGCTTATAGGGAGATTTTTTTAGCTCTCTCACAATGCTTTCACTTGGTGGTAAAATCAAAAAATGGAACTAGGAATTGATCCTTTATCTATAATTTGGGAAAAACTCAAAGGATATTAATGTCAATGTTTGCTTCCCAGACTTTATTTATACTAGAAAATGATAGAACTCCAAAGTTTAACTCAACATAAATTGTTCGTAACTGATTATTGGGAATGCTTCACTAGGCTTATGAATTATGTTCCCCAATATCAAAAGGATTAGAAGTTTTGAATTTGTAAGTTTATTATGGGCTTAATCCTAACATATGAGGTAAAGTGGACATGTATGGACCATCCACTATAGAGGAAGTCTTTTAAAATTCTATAAAATAGGCACAAAAACTATGTAGGATCTTTACTTTAAGAGAGGAAAAATGTAAAGCGGTAATAATAACTATTCCCTCTTATTTTCTAGAAAGACATGGAAAAAGATATTTGACAAGAGGGGGAAACATGAAAATAAAATATTGTAGAAAATTATGTTATGAATAACATAAAGGAGAGACAAAATAATTTTATATCTCATAATAGAATTTAGAGGAAGGGACCTGTAGGGGTTGTCTTAAATGCAAAGGTGATCACTATGCTAGTAATTGTATCTAGAATAACCAGGGTAATAATCAACAGTGGACAAAAAAATTTGGGAACAAAGAAACATATCAACAAAGGATGCATGTTTTTGTAGGAAATTATGAGACAAAGAAGTAGGTCGATGCTATATAAGTCAAGGGTAATTTGTTTGGATTTCATATTACTATTTTATTTGATACTAGAGTAACCAGATTCTTTATTTCTTCTAATATATCTTCGAAATTATCTAGAAATTTTTGATACATGGAAAATTCATGGATTGTTAAATATGGTAATAATGTTATGCATAGAGATACACAAACTTTATTTGAAGCAAATTTAGAATTGTTAGAGTTTACTATAGAAGTGAACTTGTTTGTAGTCCCTTTGGGAACTTATGATGATGTAATAGGGAATGAACTTGTCGTCTAAAGACTAATAATTTGTAAATTTCCTAAGAAAACAAATAATATGCATTGATGATCAATAGAAAATAGGAATAATAAAGGGTATAAAAAGAAATTTTATAGTAAGATAAATCTTTGCTATGTAGTTGAAAAAGGATAATAATAAAGCTTGTATGTTATATTTTGTAAAAATAACATATTCCGGTAATGAAAATGAGCCAAAAATAGATGAGTTTCCTCTTTCAAATGAATTCAAAGTTGTTTTTCCTAAGGAACTATCGGGTTTACCTCCAAAATGAGAGTTTAAATTCATCACAGACCTAAAACTAGGAACTAAGCCACAATCAAAGAAACCATATACAATGATAACATCCGAGTTTGTCGAGTTGACAGCTCAACTTCATGAGTTGTTGTCTAAAGGATATATCCACTAAAATTTATCTCCTTCGGGAGCACCAGTAATATTCTTAAAGAATAAAGATGGTTCCCTTAGACTGTGTATTGATTAGATAATGTTAAAGAAATTAACAATTAAATACAAAAACCACTTGCCTAGAATTCATGATCTTTTGGATCAAATTAGGGGTGTTTCAGTATATTCAAAGATCAATCTACAATCTCCCTACCATCAACCAAGAATCAAAGATAAATACATCCATAAAAAAACATATAGAACTTGTTACCGGAATTGTGAATTCACTATTTTACCTTTTTAACTCACTAATGCACCTCAATCCTTTATGAATTTGTTGAACAAAATATTTTGGGAGTACATAGACTAGTTTGTGTTAGTATTCCTTTATGAATTACTTATAGATTCAAAATATATGGAGGAACATAGTAAACATTTAAGAATAGTTTTAGAGATTTTAAGTAAACATAAACTATATGGAAAATATTCAAAATGTACTTTTTACCAAAGATAAGTACAATATTTGGGTGACATAATCAATAAAGAAGCAATTTTAGGTGATCCGTTGAAAATAAAGGCTATCATGGAATGACCATGAGATAAATATGAGCATGAAATTATAAGTTTCATGGGATTGATTGACTATTATAGAAAGTTTGTGAAATATGTCACTAGAGTGGTAGGTCTAATTAATAACTTGTAATGGAAAAAAAGAATTATTTTTGATAATAAGAGTGAAGAAACATTCAACTTAGTAAAGAAAAAGTTAATTTCAACATGAATTTTAAAATATCCAAATCCAAATGGGAATTTTAAAGCAATAACTGATACTTTTGGAGAAGGATTGGGAGGAGTCCTCCAAAATGAACATGTAGTAGCATTTGAAATTAGAAAACCAAAATTCCATAAACATAATTATGTTCCTCATGATTTAGAGTTTTCTAGTATATGCCATGCACTAGAGGTTTGGAGGAACTATTTAATAGGGAAACCATTTGAGTTAAAAATAGACCATTTAGGTCTTAAATACATCTTTTCATAGCCCTATTTAAATACAAGACAATGCAGGTGATTATAATTTCTATCACGGTATGAGTTTTATATAAGTTATATAAAGGGAAAATAAAATTGTGTAGTAGATGCCTTAAGTCGTAGGAAACATATTTCTTCTATTGTTACTTTAAGAACGCATTTGAAAGATAAATTTAAAAAACAAATTCAATTAGGTCCTTGTTATCATCAATTTAAAATAACACTAGAAAAAATACTAGTGACAAGAGGTATGATGGCTTCAAAGCTGTACATGATGGAATTATGTGTTATTTTAGAAGAGTGTATGTATCTTTAGTGAATTAATTAATAGCTAAAATAATTAAATAAATTCATGAACAACCTTATTCATGTCATCTGGTAGTAACAAAACTATTAGCTGATATAAAAATGCTATACTTCTATACAAGAATGAAACTAGATGTAATAAATTAGGTAGCACACTTCTTAGAATGTCAAAGGGTTAAGGTGGAACATTTACATCTGGCGGTATTGTCGTATCTACTTAATGTACCACATTATAATTGGAAATTAATTAGCATATAATTGTTTCAAGGACTTCCCATGTCCAAAAATAAACATAAATTAATTTTATTTGTGGTGGATAAGCTCATAAAGGTCACACATTTTATACCTAGAAATATGAAATATGATTCACCATAACTGGAAAGAATATTTGTTCATTAAAGATTTAAATTGTATGGAATACTAGAGATGGTCATATAATATAAAAATCCTAGAATTAATTTCATATTTTTGTAGATGCTTAATGCCACTCTGTAAACAAAACTAATTTCTATTCATCTTACCACCTGAAAACCAATGGAATGACTAAAAAGTTAAATTAATTCCTCAAGGATATACTAAGGATGTATTTCATGGATCAAAAATACAAGTGGGAAGAATATATTCATCTAGTTGAGTTTTCATAAAATAATATGATTCACTCAACGTTGAAAATGGATCCTTTTGAAATCTTATATGGTAGAAGGTTTTGAACACCTATAAGGTGAGATAATATTGCAAATAGGGAAGTTGTAGGACCCGAAATACTAATTGAAATGGAGAAAAAAAAGAAACTTATCTGAGAAATGTTAAAGGAATCATTAGACATACAAAATAGCTATGCTAATATAAAAAACTAGAAGGAATTTTAATGTGGTTGATAAAGTATATTTAAGAGTAAAATCCAAAAAGCACTCTATTACTTTGGAAAATCTACCAAGTTATCACCGAGATTTGATAGAACATTTGAAATTTTATAATTTATATGTCTTTTAGCCTATATTTTATTTCTACCTCATGCATTGTCCAAAATGCACGATGTCTTCCATGTATCCTTCCTGAAGAAGTATATTGCTAATCTGAATCATATATTAAATTGGGATTAATTGTAGGTGTATGATCCAAGAGTTGTCACACTTTAACCTATAAGGATCTTAGAAACCCACAAGTTACATCTAGTAAATCATTATCTTTCACAATGCAATGTCCAATGGGACCAATACTCTGAAGAAAATCAAACTTGGGTCAAATATGGATGATATGCTACTTGTTTTTCCTTTTCTTAATTGAAAAATAAAAAGAAAAAAATACTTTTCATTACTACCATATGATTTGAGATGACTATATGTTGTCTACTCAAAATTCCCCGCTCTGATAAGAGTAAACTTTTCAAAATTGTGAGTTTAAGTGTTTTTCTCTGAAATGCCTAAGTCGTGAAATTGAAAAAATCTGTGTTTTGGGTCATTTTGTGTGATTTTCGGGCATGTCAGAACTTTTTCTCCCATCTGTCCCAAGTACGAAAGTGCATTCTGTTACCCGACCGGCCGAAATCCCCAAAGCTGTCCCATTTTCGGGCCCGTCGGAGAGCTTTGTCCCAAGTGTCCCTAAACTTATTTTGCATGTTGTTCCAATTTTGGCTGAATCATCCTTCCCGCGTACTTCGCACTTTCCTGTCCCAAATGTCCCAAAGTTAAAAAAGTGCGAGCTTTCCCATTTTCGGCTGATTTGCCCGAACCGTGTCCTTCGCGCAATTTTGTCCCAACTGCCCCATTTTAAAAAGTGTGAGCTTTCCCAATTTCGGCCGAGCCGGTCAAGTCGCGTACTTCGGAACTTTTTGTCCCGAATGTCCCAAGTCCAAACGGGCCCTTTGTTCCAATTTCGGCCGAAACACCCGAATCATGTACTTCACACATTTTCGTCCCATTTGTCCCAAATGCATTTGTGCGTCCTCTCCCTGTTTCGCCCGAGCTGGCCGAGCCGCGTGTTTCGCGCATTCGCGTCTCACATGTCCCAAGCGTACCAAGTGTCATTCACACTTAGTTTTTCCGGCTCACTCCGAGTATGATGCTTTTCAAATTGGTGGTTGTGTATTCAATGCGCATTAAAGTCATTCCTCTCTCCAAACGGCTATATAACGAGCATTCCCCTTTGCATTTTTCACATTGCTTCCATGCTACCTTTTGCTCGAACCCTTGCAATTTGAAAACCTACGCAATCCCCCCTCCATTTTGCAAATTCCTTCCAGAAGTCTAGGTTGCAGCTCCGAGATTATCAATATGAAGATCAAGTTCCAGGGACAGGAGCAAATTTCTCCGCTTGAGTCTGTTGTTAGCAATATAGGGGACAGCGAAGCTCGTCATCTCGACTTCGGTGATTTTTGGGCAAGAATGACATATGCAAACCCTACACCAATGGCACAGATGATTAATGATAGTGGTTTAGCTTTTGCCGGAGGATTCCCAATCTCAGTACATTGTGCTGATACAGTGCTTTCATGTGGAGCTCACTTCGACCCCGCTTCGAGCGAATTGACAAATGTACATGGGGAACTCATTGCCAAGCTAGATGCTACCGCCATTGGCGTTGCTCTGAGGATTCCGGAGATGGACAATGCTATAGTCGTCTCCCGGGATCAAGCACAGGATATGTTCGACCAAGACAGTGACAAATACAAGGCGCGAGTGGCGAAGTCTTGGTTGAAGAACCCTAAGAAAGGTGCTTCTCGCCTTACCAAAACCCTCTTCCGAGTAGATTTCAATGAGGAATTGTCAGAATTCATAATCCTGCTGGCTCGGGTTATGGGTTTGCCCTCCACCAATGAGTTCCATTTCTAGATGTGCCCGCTCATCAGCATGGTGTGCGAGGGGACACAAAATATCAACTGGGCAGAGATCATTAGTATGAATTTGGTGGAGTAGCTATCCAACGTTCAGCAAACAAAGAAGTTCTATATGACTTCATATCTGATGTATACCCTAGCAGCATCAAGGCAGTGGTTTGGTTTCTCCTATATAGATGCACACAAAGATGATCCAGTGTATGCCTATTACCCGCAGTTCACCCTGGAGACCAGCAATCGGAATTTCAGAAGGGTCAATGATGCTTTCACCATGTACGTGGTCAAATTGCTCGAAGGTGATACTGCAAGAAGGTTTTCAGATGAAGCCATGAACCTGATATCACATTATGGAGCCTATTTCATTCAATTCAGGAAATTTTCCTATATCCAGCTTGCTGGCTATGAGAACACCCCTCTGCGGCTTCCCATGTTCTGCAATGACAAAATGGCCTTGATTGAAATATGCAGGAAACTAGACAAGTTGCACAGAACATGCAGAGACAAGAAGATTTCTGGATTGCACTTTCCCATCTCTCTGGGAAACTACACATGCAAAACAGCTCTGGATGCTCAGAACATAGAAAGAGCCCTGGTCCCTATCACTGTTCATTTCTTCAAGCCAAGAACCTGTTTTAACTTGAAGAAGTTCATTGAACAGAACATCAAGATAGTCTATCATCATAGGGCAGATACAAAAGACTACTGGGCTAACTGTGCAGATGATTTTGAAGCCAGAAGAAGGCATTGTGGTAGGTTCTCCCTACAATTGATCCAAGAACTCAGTCTGTACCAAGTTCCTGAAGGTCTCCAGGATGACAATTCTGATCTATACTCTTATGAGTATGAAAATGTGATTAAGCACACCCCTCTGGAGGACCTGGATTGGAACAGGAAAGAGAGAGATGATCTGGCTGAGATTCTTGCTCCAGTCTTAATCAGGACTAGGGTCTGGTTCAGTAAGAAGATCCGAGAATTCAAGAGGCACTCAGGAGAATCTAGCTCCAAGGATGATTCGACACCCATAAGAGAGGCATCAGTTCCAGAGTCTGGAACACCAGTGAAAACCCCTCCTGCCTCAACAGCTCAGGGACCTATAGAATCTACTCCTTCTCCATCTACCCAGGTATACAGGAAGAAACTCAAAGAGGTAAAGAAGGAACCTGCAGAGAATGATCCTCCAAGAAAACAGGTAGAGTTGCCTATAGGGCGAGAGAACATCATTGTTCTGAGTGAAAGTGAAGAAAGTGAGATGCCCACTCCTGCAAATGTTCCTGAAGACCCAGCAGATAAGGACAAAGAGGTCCAGAGCACTGAACTTCCGGGTGCCATTGATTCTTCTACTGCCATTGCCTCCAGTGCTCTACTCACGTCTCAGCTTGAGTCAACAGCTGCGCAGACCCTGAGTGTCATGAGCTCCCTGTCTCTTGGTCCCCTTACCCCTCCTCCAGATTCTTCTTTCTCTTTTGCTTGGGTGCAACCTCTGGTTGACAAAAGGAAGAGGAAATCCTCCTCTCAAAGCTTGGGACCAAATTTTGATGCTGTAGCAGCCTTGTTGGGCACCACTCCTTCTCGTGCCAAGAAAGCCAGAACCACCTCCAGAATTGTGTCTGATGCCCAAGGTCAGCAATTCTTGGAGATTGCTAAGCCTACATTAGACAAATCAGAATCAGACTTGCTGACATCTGACTTAGAGTTTTCAAGGATCCCTATGGGAGAGTCTACTCCTGAAGGTGAAATTCACAACCTCCAGGAAACAGTCACGAGAGTCATTGGAAGGGTAGAGAAAGGGCAGCAGACTATTGAATAGCTGGAAGAACAAGCCCAAGTTCTCACAGGTTTTATCAAGTCACTTTTGTCTAAGGACAAAGTTTTGGACCCTACCCCCTTGACTGCTCTACCGCCTCCAGTGATTCTAAGCCAAGATGAAGTGCAAAGTATTAAAGAGATGCACAAGTATTCTGTCTATGGCAGAGCTATTGAAGCCATGGTGGATGACATGCTTATTGCTGGATTAAACTTCATCGATGAAGCTTTCAAACTCCACAAAAAGGTGAGTAGTGTGCAACTGAAGCTCTCCTCCACTATCAATACTATGGATAAAGAACTAAAAATCTGGAGCAGTTGTATAGTAGACCTTCGCCTTATGGGACAGACAGATGAGAACATCTTACTGGTGAATAAGATTTTCGATGATGCTAAGGACAATCTATCAAAATCCTGGGTCTACAGTGTGGAGTGGAAGATCAGAGTTTTGGAGGAAGTTGTGGGAGAAATGAAGAACAGCTGGTAGAAGGGAGAAGCTTTCAAGACACTGGCTGTTGCTGCTTTCAAGGATATACATTGTCATCTTCAGGATGAAAACTCTGGTGTTTCCCTGTCCTTGCAAGAAATCAAAGCTCAGTTCAGAGCTTTTGTCAAAGATCATCTATTCAAGGAAAGCTCCATCTCTAAGGAAAAGATGAAGGAAATTTGTTCTCTTCAGTCTGTCATTGAAGAAGCAAACAAATATTATCATACTCACGTCGAGTTTGATAAAGAGATGGAGAAATGTCTGGGATTTTGGACTCAGTCTGCAGCCAACACGTCAGTCCCGCGTGGCAGGGACATAGCTGAGGCATTGAAGAAATTCAGGCAGCGGATTCTGAAGACAGTGGGTCCCTCCCAGTAGCTGGCCACCTGTCTCCTTCTCCTTTCTTTTCTCTTCTTCCCATTCTTTTCGTATTCCTTGTAATTAGTTAAGGTATTGCAATGGGCGATCTTTAACTATTCTTTAATTAAAAGAAACGGTTACAAGGAGTAACTATCTTGTAAGCTATATAATGGCCTTTCCACGCCATTTTGAAAGGAGGAAGAACTTGGATATTTGTTGAAAGTGTAAATAGATCTTAAAGAAATCAATACAAAAGGGCTTTCCATTCTTTGTCTATCTAATCCTTGTTATCTCTGTGTTTTCCTTTAATATTGTGGAGATCATTTTGTTCCTAACTCGTTAGTCTCTCTGATTGCATACTGTTCAGTTTTGCAAATACAGTGATCTTGTACAACCAAGAAGGAACTTTGTGTCCTTGATTAATAAATCTGAAGAAGGTTATTTATGGAACTTTGTGTCTTTAAATTTAATCTCATTCAGCCATCGCAAATGATCTTGTCTTAAATTCTTTGAAGCTTCGCATACACGAGGAATTATTCCTGCTATCTATAATTCTGAATGTTGCTATTCTACTCATCTCCTTATTCCCTTTCCTCAGTCCTTGTGTAATTGATGATCCTTGTGGAAAACACTTTCGTAAAATCCAAGTTTGACCATAAAACAATGTTCTGAAAACACTTTCGTAAAATCCAAGTTTGACCATAAAGCAATGTTCTGTACATTTGTAAATAAGTTCGTTTCTGAATAAGGGAACCTCTCCCATTAAAGAGGAGGGACTTCTTGTCCCCTGACTGTTGCTCTTCTAAAAAGTCCTATTTGACGACCAACAGTTTTTGGCGACTCCGCTGGGGAAAACCGCATTCCAGTACTGCAATTTTTTCGATCATCCTTTGATTTGGCGACTCCGCGTTTCACTCGAGGGAGAAGGACCCTTGGTATCGAAGATTCTCAGTTTCATCTTTTGGAGCAACAGGGTTTTCCTTTCCCTTCAAATAGAAGAACTTGTTCGACGAGCACTCCACCTGTTCAAGATAGAAGTCCTACCGGTGGTATTCCTTCAGAACCTGCTAGTCCCAATCTGCGAGCTTTGATCCTAGCTGGTGCTACAGTTCCCTTCCAAGCCGTATTTCCAAGAATGGCGGCACAATTGCCATGGGGTCAATGTGTCGGGCCCCCTGGCCCTTACTCAGCCTTTGCATGAGTTACCTAGAGGTAACTGAAAGAACTTCCCCAAGTTTAGAGGAGATGGCAAAGTACACCCTGATGAACACATTGCAGCCTTCATAGTTGCATGTGGAGTCTTGGGATTTGAACATGAAGATGTCTCAGTAAGGCTATTCATTGAGACGTTACAGGATAATGCCTGCTGACTGGTTCTATCACCTTCCGGCTGGTGCCATCACCGACTGGAATACAATGAGAACTCAGTTCGAAAAGCCGTTTCAAGCCGGCAGAAGATGTGCATGCCTTGCTTGCCCAAATTTCTCAGATAAAGAAAGATCCATTAGAACCCATGAGAGAATTTGTGGCTCGGTTTCAACAGACTGATCAACAAAATTCCTGTAAATACTCGACCGGTTTGATCAAATTCAAAAATGTTTCTTTCTAAATGCTCAAACACCCAAAGTCAGTTATGCTCTAAGAAGGGCTAATCTTGGAACGTTAATTCTGGATCAAGAACTAGCTGTTAGTGTCGAGGATGACCTGATCATGTCAGGGAAGTTGAAGAGAGATCCTCCCAAATCTAAATCTGCTGCTTCTTCCTCCTCCACCTCTGGACCCAATACTGATCCATTAGTCCAGAAACTTGCAAATGATCTAGTAGCTATAAAGAAACAATTGGCTCAGCATGCCCCGTATGCAGATGTTCTAAGAAGAAATTTCCAACCCAGAAATCGTTTTCCTGCTCCTCACACAAGACTAGCACTTGAAGGACCTCCTGTCAAAGTTCCTGTGAATGCAACCTGTGAAGTTGAAGAGCCTGATGATGATGTGGATGATGAAGCTCGTGAGGAGTTCCTGGAGGAATTTGATGATGAGGCGGAAGAACTCGAAGGATCTCAGGTTAATTTCTTTACCACCGAAGGCACTGATGATGGAGATGACTATGATGAAGTGGTAGCAGATATGAACAGTGAATCATTTGCTGTCATGACTCGAGAACAGACAAGGCAGAAGGAGAAAGTAACGCAGCCCATGAAGAAATCTAAGGAGCAACCAGCAACTATTCCTGTAATTGCCAAAAGAGGATCTCCTATCCCTACCTCATCTGCACCAAAGGTAAGTCCTGCCAATCCTACTAGAAAAGTTCCTTCTTTTTCTCCTAAAGTTGATAAGCCTAGAATTCCAAATGATGATGGTCCATCTACCTCTGGATCCTTTGATATTGTTGATCACCTAAAAAGGATCAAGGTTCAAATTTCAGAAGCTGAGTACTACCAAACTCATCCCAAGGCTTTTGCCAAGATGATCCAATTTGTTAATTCCCATTCCAAGACCACCTCTAAAGGCCTTTTTCCCCACTCCTCCTTCTACACCACAGCCTAGTCTGGTAGCTGCTGTCACCTCGCCTGGTGACAAAATCAAGCCTTTTTATGTAACACTTCTTATAGCTGGCCATAGGCTCAGTAACTGTGTCATAGATTCCGGAGCCTCAGATAATGTGATGCCTGCTAAGGTAGCTCATGCTTTAGGCTTGACCCTTACTCATACTTATGGATCTTGCTACTCCATGGAAAGTAAGGAAGTGCCTTTAGTTGGAAGGATTAAAGATGCACAAGTGGCTTTTGCTGCTTTACCTGAAAAGAAAGTCTTGGCTACCATCCTAGTAGCAGACATTCCTCCTTCTTATGGAATGTTGCTAAGTAGGAACTTTTGTAAAGATGTGGGTGGAGATATTCAAATGGATTGGTCACATGCACTTATACCTGTCAATGGACACATGAAGAAGCTGCTGCCTGAGAAACAATCTGAGTATATTGTGTAGAAAACGGATGATCCCAAGGCACAAATACTCTATGAGGACATGGGTCATGGTAATTACATGATTCTGTCCCCTGATGAAATCCAACCCTCCAAAGTATCACCCAAAGATCCCAATGGTGTTTGGATTTTAGAATTTGATGGAAGTTGTTCCTCGGCTGGTTCTGGAGCTGGCGTCCTGCTAGTGTCACCTGAAGGCTGCCTACACCCTTTTTCATTTAAGTTGTAGTTTGAAAACACTAACAATACAGCAGAGTATGAGGCTTTCATTCTTGGACTGCAAGTGGCCAAAGAACGAGGTGTAAAAAATCTTCTGGCTCGTGGTGATGCAGAGCTGATTGTGAAGCAAGTCAGACGCCTTTTTCAGGTAAAAAATGGGAGGTTGAAGCATTACCGGAATCAGGTTTGGGATTCAATTGAATTCCTTGATGCTTTCTCCATTGAAGCAATACCCAGAGAAAAGAACAGCAGGGCTGATTCACTGGCTGTCTCAGGGTCATTACTGATTCCCCATCCTGAATTCTCTCAGGATAAGTTCACTATTGAAATGGTCCACCGGCCTAGTGTACCTGACAATACCAATAACTAGCAAGTTTTCAACGATGACCAGCATTTGCTTTCCTTCCTGGAACTCAAGGGGAATTTCGAGCAATGGTATTTTGAGGGAAGTGACAACCTGCCTCGTGGGAGTGTGTCCTCTGACCAAGCTGTCACCCAAGGAGAAGAAACAGATCAGGAAGGGTGCATTAAACTCAAAGGAAACAAGATTCCCAAAGGTTTGGTGAGTTTGGAGGAGTTGTTTGATAAACATGATAGATATGTAAAATCTAAAGCTTCTACTGGACCTCAGCAATCAGCTGAGTATGATAAGATTGATATAGGGAGTTCTACTGATCCCAAGCTGGTAAATATTGGGAAATGTTGCACAACCGACGAGAGGAGAAAAGCAATTGATCTTCTAAGGAAGTATAAGGATGTTCTTGCATATTCTTATGAGGATCTAAAAGCCTTCAAGCCAAAAGACATGCAGCACTCTATCCCTCTCAAACCAGGAATCAAGCCTTTCAAGCAGAAACAAAGGCAGTATAATCCCAAAATAGCTGACACTATATTTCAGGAGATTCAGAAATTGTTGAAGGCTAAAATCATTTTTCCCATTCACCATTCAACATGGATTGCAAACATTGTGCCTGTTAGGAAGAAGAATGGTGAGATCCGCATCTGTGTTGATTTCAGGAACCTGAATCAGGCTTCTCTGAAAGATAACTACCCTCTGCCTATGATGGATCAAATATTGCAAGCAGTAACAGGATCTGAAATGTTATCTATGCTTGATGGATTCTTGGGATACAATCAGGTAGAGGTTGATACTGCAGATCAACACAAGACAGCCTTCACCACTCCTTGGGGTACCTTCGCCTACAAGAGAATGCCTTTTGGGCTGATTAATGCTTGTGCCACTTTCCAGAGAGCTATGGATTTGGCTTTTGGAAGCTTGAAAGGGAAATGTATTGTCATATACCTTGATGACCTGACAAGGTTTTCAAAGACAAGAGAAGATCATTTTGATCACCTGGAAACAGTTCTGCTGAGATGCCGAGAGCATGGGATTTCTTTAAATCCTAAAAAATCTGTCTTTTGTGTTACAGAAGGAAAACTATTAGGGCACATTGTCTCCAAGGATGGTATTAAGATTGATCCTGAACGAGTTCAAGCCATCCAGCAAATTCCTCTCCCAACCAATAAAAAAGGCGTGCATTCCTTTTTCGGTAAGATCAATTTTTTAAGAAGATTCATCCCTGATTTTGCTGAATTAACTTTGAACATCTCTTAGATGATGAAAGGGAAGCAAACATTTGGTTGGTCTTCTGAAGGAAAGGAATCCTTTGAGGGTATCAAGAAAGCTATTGCTAAAACTCCAGTTTTGGCCTATCCTGACTTCAGCAAAGATTTCATCATCTATTGCTATGCTACAGATAATACCCTGGCTACTGTCTTAACCCAAGAAGACTCTGATGGACATGAGCTACCAATTGCCTTCATGAGCTATATCCTAAAGAATCATGAGCTGAAATACACCATGATGGAGAAGCATGCTTTTGCAGTAGTCAAAGCTGTCAAGCAGTTCCGTTTCTATATCCTCAACTCTCACTCTATGGTGCTGGTTCCAGATACAACTGTCAAGTCAATTCTTACACAGCAAGAATTTGGGTCCAAGAGAGGAAACTGGGTGGCTAAAGTCCAGGAGTATGACATTGATATCAAACCGACGAAGCTGGTTCATGGAAAAGGTCTTTGTGAGCTCATTGCTGAAGGAGCCAAACATGAGTTGCTGGAGGAGAAAGCTGACATTCCTACTGTTCTATTCCTTAGTTCAGTTGATGAATGGTATTCTGACATCGCCCATTTTCTCACCTATGGGGAATGCCCCTCTCATTTAACTACCAAGGAAAAGAGGACTGTTAAATTGAGATCAGCGCAATATGTACTGTGGGAAAATGTCTTGTTCAAGCGTGGTTTGGATGGGAGATTTCTGAAGTGTGTGGATAAGGAGCAGCAGAGAAAGTTGCTCTCAACTTTCCATGATCAGGCATGTGGAGGGCACTATTCATCAACAGTCACAACTCACAAGATACTCCGGGGAGGATATTACTGGCCTTCCTTGTTCAGAGATGCATCCAAGTGGGTGGATAAATGTGAAGCTTGTCAGACCTTTGTGGGAAGACCTAAATTGGCATCTTTACCTCTCAAGCCAGTTGTGATTGAGGAACCATTTCAGCAGTGGGGTCTAGACTTCATTGGTGCACTGAACCCTGTTTCTAGTGCTAGTCACATGCATGTGCTAACTGCCACTGACTACTTCACCAAATGGGTGGAAGCTATTCCTGTCAAGAGCACTACTTCTGAAGTTGTATGCAACTTCATCAAGGAGAACATCTTGGTAAGGTATGGTGTACCTAACAAGATTGTAACAGATAATGCTTCGAACTTCTCCTCAACTGAGATAATGGATTTCTGCTACGGGTATGGCATCTCTCTGGCTCATTCTTCAGATTATTATCCCCAGGGGAATGGACAAGCAGAATCCACCAACAAAAATCTGGTGACTATCATAAGGAAGTTGGTCAATAAGTCCTAGCGAAACTGGCATAAGAAGCTTTATGATGCTCTTTGGGCAGACAGGATCACACCTAAAAGAGCCATTGGAATGTCTCCTTTTCAAGTGGTGTATGGAGTAGAAGCTCAATTGCCAGTGACAGTGGAACTGCCAGCCTTGCACCTGATGAAGGCCATTGAAGATACTAGTTTCAGTGATGCTCTGGATAAAAGAATCATGTACCTGCACAAACTGAACGAGGATAGATTGGAGGTTGCTGACAGGATATCTGCTCACCAGCAGAAGGTAAAGATTCTGTTTGACAAGAAAGCTAGGTTCAGAGAGTTCCAAGTTGGAGATACCGTGCTGTTATGGGACAAAAGACATGAACCTCATGGCAACCATGGAAAATTTGATTCACTGTGGCTCGGACCATTCAAGATAAGACACTTTGCTGGTAAGAACTCTTTCTATCTTGATTACATGGATGGTTCTCCCCTCCCACTTCCTTATAGTGTGCAGTATTTGAAGTTGTTTAAGTCGTAGGTGACTAGGGAGTCCCTTTGTATATTTTGTACAGTGTTTTTGCTTTTCTGCTTTTGGTGTGTTTCCCCTTCTGTTGTTGTGTGTGTTTCCCTCTGTGTTGGTTTGTTTTTGACTCCTTTGCCCAATGGATAAGGCACTGGTCTGCTTCACCGAGTTTGTCTAAGTTCTTGCCTTGTCTCATTCCGAGAATTTATGCCAAGTCATCCCCAGAAGGAGCCAGCTGTTGTCCACTCAAAATTCCCCGCTCTGATAAGAGTAAAATTTTCAAAATTGTGAGTTTAAGTGTTTTTCTCTAAAATGCCTAAGTTGTGAAATTGAAAAAATCTGTGTTTTGGGTCATTTTGTGTGATTTTCGGGCCTGTCGGAACTTTTTGTCCCATCTGTCCCAAGTACGAAAGTGCATTCTGTTACCTGACCGGCCGAAATCCCCGAAGCTATCCCATTTTCGGGCCCGTCGGAGAGCTTTGTCCCAAGTGTCCCTAAACTTATTTTGCATGTTGTTCCAATTTCTGCCGAATCATCCTTCCCGCGTACTTCACACTTTCCTGTCCCAAATGTCCCAAAGTTAAAAAAGTGCGAGCTTTCCCATTTTCGGCTGATTTGCCCGAACCGCGTCCTTTGCGCAATTTTGTCCCAACTGCCCCATTTTAAAAAGTGCGAGCTTTCCCAATTTCAGCCGAGCCAGTCAAGTCACGTACTTCAGAACTTTTTGTCCCAAATGTCCCAAGTCCAAACGGGCCCTTTGTTCCAATTTCGGCCGAAACACCCGAATCACGTACTTCGCACATTTTCGTCCCATTTGTCCCAAATGCATTTGTGTGTCCTCTCCCTGTTTTGCTCGAGCCTGCTGAGCCGCGTGTTTCGCGCATTCGCGTCTCACATGTCCCAAGCCTACCAAGTGTCATTCACACTTAGTTTTTCCCGCTCACTCCGAGTATGATGCTTTTCAAATTGGTGGTTGTGTATTCAATGGGCATTAAAGTCATTCCTCTCTCCAAACGGCTATATAATGAGCATTCCCCTTTGCATTTTTCGCATTGCTTCCATGCTACCTTTTGCTCAAACCCTTGCAATTTGAAAACCTGTGCAATCCCCCCTCCATTTTGCAAATTCCTTCCAAAAGTCTAGGTTGTAGCTCCGAGATTATCAATATGAAGATCAAGTTCCAGGGACAGGAGCAAATTTCTCCGCTTGAGTCTGCTGTTAGCAATATAGGGGATAGCGAAGCTCGTCATCTCGACTTCGGTGATTTTTGGGCAAGAATGATAGATGCAAACCCTACACCAATGGCACAGATGATTAATGATAGTGGTTTAGCTTTTGCCGGAGGATTCCCAATCTCAGTACAGTGTGCTGATACAGTGCTTTCATGTGGAGCTCACTTCGACCCCACTTCGAGTGAATTGACAAATGTACATGGGGAACTCATTGCCAAGCTGAACGCTGCCACCATTGGCGTTGCTTTGAGGATTCCGGAAATGGACAATGCTATAGTCGTCTGCCGGGATCAAGCACAGGCTATGTTCGACCAAGACAGTGACAAATACAAGGTGCGAGTGGCGAAGTCTTGGTTGAAGAACCCTAAGAAAGGTGCTTCTCACCTAACCAAAACCCTCTTCTGAGCAAATTTCAATGAGGAATTGTCAGACTTCATAATCCTGCTGGCTCGGGTTATGGGTTTGCCCTCCACTAATGAGTTCCATTTCTGGATGTGCCCGCTCATCAGCATGGTCTGCGAGGGCACACAAAATATCAACTGGGCAGAGATCATCAGTATGAATTTGGCGGAGCAGCTATCCAACGTTCAGCAAAAAAAGAAGTTCTATATGACTTCATATCTGATGTATACCCTAGTAGCATCAAGGCAGTGGTTTGGTTTCTCCTATATAGATGCACACAAAGATGATCCAGTGTATGCCTATTGCCCGCAGTTCACCCTCGAGACCAGTAATCGGAATTTCAGAAGGGTCAATGATGCTTTCACCATGTACGTGGTCAGATTGCTCGAAGGTGATACTGCAAGAAGGTTTTCAGATGCAGCCATGAACCTGATATCGCAGTATGGAGCCTATTTCATTCAATTCAGGAAATTTTCCTATATCCGGCTTGCTGGTTATGAGAACACCCCTCTACGGCTTCCATTGTTCTGCAATGACAAAATGGCCTTGATTGAAATATGTAGGCAACTAGACAAGCTTCACAGAACTTGCAGAGAAAAGAAGATTTCTGGCTTGCACTTTCCCATCTCTCTGGGAAACTACACATGCAAAACAGCTCTGGATGCTCAGAACATAGAAAGAGCCCTGGTCCCTATCACTGTTCATTTCTTCAAGCCAAGAACCTGTTTTGACTTGAAGAAGTTCATTAAACAGAACATCAAGATAGTCTATCATCATAGGGCAGATACAGAAGACTACTGGGCTGAGTGTGCAGATGATTTTGAAGCCAGAAGAAGGCATTGTGGCAGGTTCTCGCTGTAATTGATCCAAGAACTCAGTCTGTACCAAGTTCCTGAAGGTCTCCAGGATGACAATTCTAATCTATACTCTTATGAGTATGAAAATGTGATTAAGCACACCCCTCTGGAGGACCTGGATTGGAACAGGAAAGAGAGAGATGATCTGGCTGAGATTCTTGCTCCAGTCTTAATCAGGACTAGGGTCTGGTTCAGTAAGAAGATCCGAGAATTCAAGAGGCATTCAGGATAATCTAGCTCCAAGGATGATTCGACACCCATAAGAGAGGCATCAGTTCCAGAGTCTGGAACACCAGTGAAAACCCCTCCTGCCTCAACAGCTCAGGGACCTATAGAATCTACTCCTTCTCCATCTACCCAGGTATACAGGAAGAAACTCAAAGAGGTAAAGAAGGAACCTGCAGAGAATGATCCTCCAAGAAAACAGGTAGAGTTCCCTATAGGGCTAGAGAACATCATTGTTCTTAGTGAAAGTGAAGAAAGTGAGATGCCCACTCCTGCAAATGTTCCTGAAGACCCAGCAGATAAGGACAAAGAGGTCCAAAGCACTGAACTTCCGGGTGCTATTAAATTCTTCTTCTGCCATTGCCTCCAGTGCTCTACTCACGTCTCAGCTTGAGTCAACAGCTGCGCAGACCCTGAGTGTCATGAGCTCCCTGTCTCTTGGTCCCCTTGCCCCTCCTCCAGATTCTTCTTTCTCTTTTGCTTGGGTGCAACCTCTGGTTGACAAAAGGAAGAGGAAATCCTCCTCTCAAAGCTTGGGACCAAATTTTGATGCTGTAGCAGCCTTGTTGGGCACCACTCCTTCTCGTGCCAAGAAAGCCAGAACCACCTCCAGAATTGTGTCTGATGCCCAAGGTCAGCAATTCTTGGAGATTACTAAGCCTACATTAGACAAATCAGAATCAGACTTGCTGACATCTGACTTAGAGTTTTCAAGGATCCCTATGGGAGAGTCTACTCCTGAAGGTGAAATTCACAACCTCCAGGAAATAGTCACGAGAGTCATTGGAAGGGTAGAGAAAGGGCAGCAGACTATTGAACAGCTGGAAGAACAAGCCCAAGTTCTCACAAGTTTTATCAAGTCACTTTTGTCTAAGGACAAAGTTTTGGACCCTACCCCCTTGACTGCTCTACCGCCTCCGGTGATTCTAAGCCAAGATGAAGTGCAAAGTATTAAAGAGATGCACAAGTATTCTATCTATGGCAGAGCTATTGAAGCCATGGTGGATGACATGCTTGTTGTTGGATTAAACTTCATCGATGAAGCTTTCAAACTCCACGAAAAGGTGAGTAGTGTGCAACTGAAGCTCTCCTCCACTATCAATACTATGGATAAAGAACTAAAAATCTGGAGCAGTTGTATAGTAGACCTTCACCTTATGGGACAGACAGATGAGAACATCTTACTAGCGAATAATATTTTCGATGATGCTAAGGACAATCTATCAAAATCCTGGGTCTACAGTGTGGAGTGGAAGATCAGAGTTTTGGAGGAAGCTGTGGGAGAAATGAAGAACAGCTGGCAGAAGGGAGAAGCTTTCAAGATACTGGTTGTTGCTGCTTTCAAGGATATACATTGTCATCTTCAAGATGAAAACTCTGGTGTTTTCCTGTCCTTACAAGAAATCAAAGCTCAGTTCAGAGCTTTTGTCACAGATCATCTATTCAAGGAAAGCTCCATCTCTAAGGAAAAGATGAAGGAAATTTGTTCTCTTCAGTCTCCCATTGAAGAAGCAAACAAAGATTATCATACTCACGTCGAGTTTGATAAAGAGATGGAGAAATGTCTGGGATTTTGGACTCAGTCTGCAGCCAACACGTCAGTCCCTCGTGGCAGAGATATAGCTGAGTCATTGAAGAAATTCAGGCAGCGGATTCTGAAGACAGTGGGTCCCTCCCAGTAACCGGCCACCTGTCTCCTTCTCCTTTCTTTCCTCTTCTTCCCATTCTTTTCGTATTCTTTGTAATCAGTTAAGGTATTGCAACTGGCGGTCCTTAACTATTCTTTAGTTAAAAGAAACGGTTACAAAGAGTAACTGACTTGTAAGCTATATAATGGCCTTTCCACGCCATTTTGCGAAGGAGGAAGAACTTGGATATTTGCTGAAAGTGTAAATAGACCTTAAAGAAATCAATACAAAAGGGCTTTCCATTCTTTGTCTATCTAATTCTTGTTATCTCTGTGTTTTCCTTTAATATTGTGGAGATCATTTTGTTCCTAACTCGTTAGTCTCTCTGATTGCATACTGTTTAGTTTTGCAAATACAGTGATCTTGTACAACCAAGTAGGAACTTTGTGTCCTTGATTAATAAATCTGAAGAAGGTTATTTATAGAACTTTGTGTCTTTAAATTTAATCTCATTCAGCCAACGCAAATGATCTTGTCTTAAATTCTTTAAAGCTTCGCATACACGAAGAATTATTCTGCTATCTATAATTCTGAATGTTGCTATTCTGCTCATCTCCTTATTCCCTTTCCTCAGTCCTTGTGTAATTGATGATCCTTATGGAAAACACTTTCGTAAAATCCAAGTTTGACCATAAAACAATGTTCTGTACATTTGTAAATAAGTTCGTTTCTGAATAAGGGAACCTCTCCCATTAAAGAGGAGGGACTTCTTGTCCCCTGACTATTGCTCTTCTAAAAAGTCCTATTTGACGACCAACACTATATTGATGACCATTTGAGTAATGATTAATTATAAAGTTTTAAATTAATTTTAATCCCAAAATTGTTACAATTTGTAAACATTTTGTAGGTGAATATTTTCTAAATCATAATTAATATATCTTAAATATTGATTTTTTATAATGATTAAATATAATTTTTTTATGCATAAATAAATCATGAGGACTATGACTATTTTTTTGGGGGGGGAGTATGTAACATCCTTCCCTTTCTAGCCCCAAAAATGATAATCTTATAAATGCTCAATAAAACGTCAACATAATTGAAAAACTTTATTAACTGGGAGTCTTAGCTTGCACCAGAATTTTTGTTAAATATTTGTTATCATCTACTAGATAGTGATAGTAAGGTGGTTTTATCACATACTAAAATCAATTGGTTTGTAATAGTATTTTATGAAATCATGTGGTAGTTCTATGTATTATGCTAACTTTGTGTGTGTGGAAAATATAAACCTCACTTGAATATCTCGAATAAGTTGTAACTGCTTCGTCATTGGAACTTTGTGTGTGTGTGTATTCATATATATATATATATATATATATATATATATATATACACACATATATACACACACACATATATTTATGTACACACACACATATATGTATATATATACACACACACACACATGTGTGTGTGTGTGTATGTATACATGTACATATATTTGTATGTATATCGCAATCTTGTCTGACTAAATATACATTTCCAAACGAGTTGATATTAGTCACACAGACAACAAATAGGATGGTTTTGGAAACCTAAACTTGTTTACGGCTATGATATGATTTATTTAACTTACAATAAATTATACCACTTAATATAAATGGATGGCATGTATATGTGTGGCATATAGATGAATATTTTCTTATGAGGTAGCAAACATGTTAATGTTTCTAGCATAGAGGCACATACATTAACATTATTTAATATTAGACATATATTAATTTTTTTTAATGGAGGCATAAATTTTAAGTTTAATATTTATATGGACTATGTAAACATTAACCAAACCTAGGTAAGTGTTATGCAATGTTAGGTTCTTGCAAGGTAATATGTGAGAAACGGTGTTGGTTAATATGGTAGTGGAATGTTTACATGGCATGGTAAGTAACTTGTTAGGTTTATGGTTGAAGAGAATTTATTACAAGTAACTTCTCGACAATGGTTAGATTCCCTGAGAACCCAACCTAATTAGGTCACATCTCTCTTTGTATCTCTCATTTTGATCATGTTATTATTTTGAAATGATCTACTATTATTTATGTCAGAGAGGTAATGGATCTTATCCACCACTGTGCCTATTTTCAGCCAGCTAATGATTGTAAACATGGATACGGTGTGACTTCATTGCAAAGAGAAATTTTTCAGTACTATTATTAGTATTTTTATTTTGAATAAGGTTACTGGAGGGAGAAATAAATTTTAACAAGGGCATGCACATACCAAGCATGATCTTCTTCCCTTACTCTTTGTAACATGTTAGTTATATTCTAGTAATGCAAACTAGGTGCTTTCTCGTTTGTTTACATGAATTATATAGATAGGTAGTTATAGTATTTGGTTTATCTAAGTAAAATGCTTTACTAGTAAACTATGAACTAGGTATACGAATCTATGTGACTATGAATAGAAATGTGAAATGGGTATAGAAATTTATGTAAATTTGAATGAAATGTGAACTTGATATAGAAATATGTGTGACTATAAGTAAAATGTTAATTGGTTATGTATTATTTTTAATATGTGATGGCTTGAATTGTGTATTGCTTGCATGTTGAAATTCGTACATATTTTGATGAATGAAAAATCAAACAAAAACTTGTTAGTAATGATTTGTTTTTTTAATTTATTTAATTATGTATGTGGGAACTATATCATGACTTAAGTTTTGTAGGATGAGTTACAACTAGGGTATGTTTTTAAAAAAATTGTGGTTATAGGCTTTGAAAATGAGAGTGTGTTTGGAACTTGAGTTGGTATTTTAAGGAAACTCTAAACTTTGTTGTATTTTGATTGCTTGATGTGAATATATAATGATTGAAGGTAAAAGAAGTGTTTTCATAATCTGTGTATCTATTTGAGGATAAATAAATAAATGCAATATTTAAATTGACTATGTCTTAAGGAAGTACCTTATTCTTTCATTTGAATTTTAGATTCTTAGTAGATATCGAATTATCTTGGCTTTAAGTTAATGTTATAAATGTGATATAACAGTTTAATCAATACCAATAAATGAGTTTGCATGATACCGGATATTGTAAGCTTCATATAGTATCGTCATTGTTTCTCTCTCTGTGTGTGTGTGTGTGTGTGTGTGTGTGTGTGTATATATATGGGTCAATGTATAATACTATGTCCCACTTTGTTTCCTAAAAATGTGACTACATGGTTGGGTAGGGTTGTAAATTATGGGTGTTCATGCAAACACCCCATTCATGCAAAAACCTTTTTATAAAGTGACATGTATCCCATAGAAGTGCCATGTATGCCATGAAAATGGGTTTTCCTGAAGGGGTGTTCATGCAAACACCCCTTGAGGTGAACACCCTTCGACTGAATGACTAGTTTATATATTTGTGGCGGCATGGAGGTTCTCACTTTTCGTCCACCTGCACTCCCATTGCACGAATATTTCTCGCCCTAACTAGATAGAGCCAAACCCTGCCTACTTGCACCAGCACATTAGAGATAAGTTAGATGAATTTAGAATGTTTTACTTGTAAAAAAAATTTTTTTGTAAATATTAGGCACACATTTCATTTTCAGATTGGTTTTTTGGTAAAATTTGTTCTTCCTACAAAGAATTGAAACCCTAGATATTTTTCATGCAGTTTGAAATCTCTAGGGACATTGAAGATATTAGGATCATCATGCAGATGTAAATCACTCAAATTAATCATACATGACCATGCCTTAAATGTATGTCCCAGGTCCTAAAATCCCAAATCATTTTTTCATTAAATTTTGGCAACAAAACTACCTACGCAATATTCATCCCTTTACTTAAATATCTGGTATCATGACCATGCTCCACAAATTTCAGTGTTCATTACGCATCATGACTATGTTGTGATCTCCTTTCAATGTTCTTATTAAGATGCAAATTACTATTTTTATGAACCTAATAGAGTATTCCTGCCTATTATAGTTTAACAGAGTTTTCATTTTACATGGAAAGAACAAAAATTAAGCAACCAAATTATGATTGTTACCTAGAACATAACAATCTTAATTCAACTTAATATATATATCCACACCAGTCCTGGTTCCTCATTTATGCTTTTCCATGTCAATATGACTTGGGATCATGCAAGAAAATAATCTAAAGAGAAAACAAACCCAATAATAATATTATTCTTGTCATTTATTTGTAATTATATCTATAATTAAGTTTATCTTGGTCTGAACTACACACGATGTTCTTCGTCCAATGTAGCAAAAATTCTATCAACACGATCTTGCTTCATGTCATTTGATCCAAATATTTTTCTTGTGGAACCTTATGCAATTAGAGTAGACAACATCATAATAGTGTACTAATAATTTTATCGGAAGTGGATTGATATAGCTTTGAAAAAAACATTCATCTTGGGAAATTGGAAAAAGAACAAAATGCCTAAAAGCCAATTTTGCCCCTTCAAAAATAAATTCAAGTAGACTTTTATCTGTTTTAAGGGTTCTTAGTGGACTGAATTAATATGAAAAAAATATGTTAAATGGAACGTTGGTCATTGTTTACTTGAAAATTACCACATCCATTGAGAAAAGAAGACCATGGGATGGAGAGGACTTGTGGGGATGTATTTTTTCTGACACAATGTCATCCCAATCTCATTCCAATCAAACAATATTTTGTGAAATCACCTCACCAAATATCACCATATTAAAATTGGGGAAACATGATAATTCAACCCCAGCTATATGGCTTTAAATTTTAATATAATATTAATAGGTCTGATATCCAAATGTCGTAGATCCCAAGTTCTATGGTAAATTGGTTCTCAATTGCTTTTTGTAAAATTGGTTCTTGCTTACAAATGTATCAAATTTTCTTCCAACTGGAATAATTCATTTTCATTTACATGATGTAAGTTTTAGAATTTTAACAAAGAACTTCCTAAGATCCCAATGATTTTATCTTCCCTTATGACCCATGGACCGTTCATTATGAGGATAAAATTACCATCTAGTCACTATATTGAAGACCAACCAGTATATTGAAGATATTCAATTCACATATAATAAAATTATTTAGATATAATAAAATTCACATATTTAAGGTAGATAAAAGTAAAATCTCCTTTTCAATATCTTCGATAATACTATCTTATGCCATCATGCCCTTCAATTTTTTTTGGAGTTACCTATTGTAGTTCCATTAACTAAAGTTTTTATAATCTCATTTGAAAAATAGTTGATTCATATATGAGTGATCTTCTAGAAAAATATAGGAAAAGTGTTGATCACCATAAAGTCCCATATCAAATATAACATAATTATGAATCAAGAAGAATGAATATTCAATATAATAGGCATACATATAATTTTATATACCATTTCCTCATTAATAATTGATGTCGATCCTACAAAAAATCATGTTATTCTTGAGATGTTTTCCCATGAAGGATTAGTATCACATCAAATCATTTCTTGGGAATATTGAATTTATTGAAAGGTTCATACCTAACCTCACTAATCCATTCCATACATAAATAACCTTCTAAAAAAATTAGAGTGGTGCCATTTAGACACAAGATTTCCAAAATTCCTTTGAGTTAGTAAATAGGTTTCTCTTTTCTTTTCTCAACATCACACCACCAAACTCTGACCATCCTGTAATTTTTTATGAGACATTTTTTTCTTGCTTACATAAAATCATAAGAATATGAAGATGAAAAAGAGAGAGACTCATTTTTTTATATGTCATGTTCTTCTTGATTATGATATAACATATAGCCAAGTAGAGAAAGAGTTCCTTTTTGTCATATTAACTATTAAATAATTAAGGAGTTATACATACTAAATTAATCATCCCACTCTTTTTTATGATCCCTATTGGAAATTGGATCTAAGCTTTGACAAAATTAGTACATATAACTAAGGGAATTACATGTATTTAATATTATTTCAGATGAGGAAATGATTTTTTTTGTAGCCTATTGGGTGTTAGTCTTTATTATATTTTACATATTGTTTAACTATTGATTTATTATATGTGTTTGGAAAAAAGTAGATTTAATGGGGACTATTGTGTATGTTTATGGACTTCTAAGTTAGATATATTCCTTCATTTTTGAAAGTATTATTATATTAGATACAATATTATTACACATTAAATTAGTGTTTCTATGATTCATGTATGATATTTTCTAACTTGGTGTTCATATGGAAATATCTAATATAGCCTTAATCATTTTCTGTACTACTGAGTTTGCATGTATCATAGACCATGAAAATGAAAAGTATATATTAACATAAATACACAATATTTAAAGTAATTTTGTTTCAGCATGTAGGAAACGTATATGTTTTAATATTATTATTTTTAAAAGAAATTTAAATTTATGTGAAATTTTATCAATTTAGGGTTTACCATTTAAAAATAATAATTCTAAATCGAATTTTACTTACATTTTTGTGAGTCATCGATTCTTCAAGCTCTACTAATTTTTTTGATAGGAATGATGTAGAGACATGAAAAATTATCATCTATTCTTGAGGATCCGACTGCAATTGGGAAATATAAAACAAATTGTGAAAACATACTTATAGATCTTCAAAAATATAAAGAAACTTGAAAAAATACAACCCTTTCGAGCCTGAGTCGCTAAAATAATTTATGGATGAATTAAAATCAAGTGTGATAGGCAATGTGGGGTATATTGAGGTTATAACACGAATTAAGGTGTCGTGTTGGTTGAGTTATTCCGTCCTAAAGAAAATAAGGGGATACTATGTAGGGAAATTTTCATGTCACCTTTGTGCACCCTTTATTTATCCTACATTTGTGGCCTCTTAAGGACAAGTCCCTAATAATGAAAAACTACCATTATATTTCATATTGAAGTCACATGGTGAGGTTGACCTAATACTAAAGGTGAACTATTTTCACATCCCTAGTTATTTCAAGAAGGATAGTTTCCATGTTAGCCACAGGCCTACATGTTGATAGGGGGAGCTCCTCTAGTTGTTGACGTGCAACATCTTGTAGAGATTCCACAACCTTTCTTTTTTGTCTTTCAGGATTTCACTATGCCTATCATTATGAGTTCTCGTGATGGTGTTATAGAGGGTATCGAGAGAATTTCTCTTGAGACCCAATTGATTTCTTCTGACCATGTGGTTTAGTACCTTGAGAGATGCAGTACTAGTAACAGAGGAGCTAGTAGCAGCAGTGATGAGTGTTGTGAGATATACATTCATGCAAAATTGATATCCCCTAATTAATTAGAGGCAATTATAGATCCTACTCAGACACATCAGCTAGGACACATCATGGCTGCTGAATTGTTACATGAATATGAGGTGATTTCATGACACTGTGGAATTCCACTATCGAGGGTTTTTGATTTTATAGAGAAGAGTAGTATTGTTCTTGATAGTGTATCTTGTATTCAGGATACTACTACAAGTACTAAAGTCATACCTCCTATTCCTGAGATTGTGATACCTGAGGTTGAACACTTTTCTATGTATTGTTTCTGAAAACTAAACCTTAATTTTATAAAAAATTATTTTATTTCATTATTACAATACAATTTATTAATATTTAAATAGATATATAAGATCTAGTGTTGACATATAGTATTGAATGTTTACTTATGATTTAAGGATTTTATTCCAACCCATGGTGGTGAGCATTGTGGTGTTGCACATCCCACATCATTTCCCCATATGACATATAGACATATGTTGAATGAGCCCAACATGGATCTTTGTGTTCAAGGCCTGAGTCAATTTGACTCACTTGGCTCGTTATTTGTAGGTGTTGACGTCGTGGGTTAGCCATAGACAGTTTTCAGTGGCCATCCCATAGATTTGGAGACACATTCTACAGAGGTATATATGTAGAGATCAATCTATTTTTTTATTGTGTTTTATATTTATTATTTAATCTAAATAAAAAAATTAAATTAATGAACTTTATTCAAAATACTTGTTTATCAGTTTCTTACATTTAATTTATTATGTTTCATAGGGATCTATGGGACAAATATCTACACATAGTGTAGATATTCCCAACATTGACCCACAGATATATACTGAGCTAATCAATTACACCTCTGTTATATGATTTATTTAATTAATCAAGAAATTATTGTACAATTTCACTTATAAATTTTAATATGGTATGTTATAAATAGTTTATGATGTGTATATTTCGTTTTATAAATGCAGGGTGTAATAGAGCCTATCAAGGGATCTAGTACTCGCCCTACTAGATGAAAAATACTATCTAGTTTACATGTTGTACTCTTTTTAATCATGTACATATATATAGTGTTTACACAAGATTTTGATATATGACTTAGACATGCATATATATGACTTAGACATGATTTTGATTTTTTAATATATGACTTAGAGATTTTAATATATTTCACTTTTAATAATATTACATGTTACAAACTTACATTGATATGGAATTAAATATTTATCTAGTATCAAGTGCAATATGTCATACAACCAATCATAACATTTATCGAACCAAATTAATGTCTTCCTATGTAGTTTCATTATTACCCAAGGTTGATTACTTGTATAATGAAAGTTATTTCCTCTACGTAGAAATTTCACTTAAATTGAGCTATTAAATATATCATGTCTACTATATTTATCACCTCACTTTTATCATTAACCTATTTTAAACACATTTGTAAGCTCATGTGATTTCTCTACAAGATGAAAAATATTTTTTCCTAGTGTAATTTATTGAGTATAGAGGGAGTGAAATATATCACACACAAAGTATAACAATGTTTCTTTAAGAGGGTGTATAATACCTTAACAAAACCTGTATTTTAAATGTTTAAATCATATGTTTGATATGTTAATTGTTACATACAAGGCTTAACTCATAAAATGTATTCACTTTTAAATTTAGATCATTCTTGATGTAATGTTGGTATGCACTTGTATGTGATTCTTACATGCTTATTTTCAATACATTGAGTTGGAAATTATTACTATAGTTATAGCAATGTACTCAAAGTTACACTAGGGAGATGATAAATCCAATCTAATACTTTCCTATTAATATACTCTTGGAAAAGGTATTTAGAAATAAATTGCACTATTATATTGTTCCATTGAAAATTAAAAAAATATTAAGATGTAAAAGTGGACCACCACTTATGTAAAATAATTATAATGTAGTCATGGTGAAACCTCTAGGAAATTATGTAAGAAGAATATAATGCACACTTGGATTCCCATATATGACATTATATTTGATTCATGCATAATAAGATTTACTATTGAGTGCTAATGTATGTACTTTGTGTTGCAAAGAACCAACAACATACATGCGGTATATGACCTCTTGTGTAGGTATAGTATGATTATTGAGAGATTCATTTAGAGGTTGAATTATACTATTAATTATTTCTATTAGAACATTGTGAGGGGATAATATTGCAAGTAATTTATATTGAGTTCATGTGGATGGAATTGTATTACTAATAGAACTAGGAAGGAATCCATAAATATTAAGAATAATACTACGAGATTCAACACCTAATAGACTATCATTTTATGTATATTATAGAAATATATTTTTAAAAGTGTCATAGAAATAAAAAAGGGTTGGAAGAATTATATAAAACATTGGAATTATTTCCCAAATCGAGAGAAGAAAGAGGAGCATCAAAAGTATTTGTATCATTTCTTATTTCAAGAGAAAAGAGATAAATATCACACACATTTTATCTTTCTCCATTTCATGATAGGGAGAGAGAGAGAGAGAGGCATATTGCAATCAGTTGTAACTTTTTATATTTCAAGAGAAGAAGATAGAGAGATATTGCATTCATTTGAAGCATTCAATATTTCAAGAGTGGATACATATATATCACAATTATTTATATCATGTTTCATTTCTAAAGGTTAGAGATAAATTTCAAGAGATGAGATATATGTCACAATTATTTGTATCATGTTTCATTTCTAATGGAAAGAGACAAAAAAAAAATTGATAAAATTTGAAAAGAGGGTTGAGGGGAACCTACCCCATTACATAAAAAACATATGGACACAAAGATATATCAATAATGATCAAGTGGATCTAGCCTCTTCCAGCAGCACAGCAAGGAAACAAAAAACAACAAAACAGGAAAAAACTTAACCAATAGATCCCTTCCCATGGGATCTTAAATTTCTTTTAAAGGCTTCATTTACATTTTTCCCTTTCTTCTTTTGACTCATAGTAGTCCAGCCCATATCGATATTCATATCTTCATTTTCATTTCTATGAACCAATATGATGATTTCAAAGTTCTCCTTCTCCATAAGAACATGGTGCTCAGTTGAAACTAGAGGGAGTTTATTTGCATCAAGTGAAATAGAAGGAGGAATGGGTTCCTCATTCTTAGAAGTTGAGTCACCCTCGCTATCTAAAAAAGCCTCTGAATCACTTTCCAAGGGACCTTTAACAAAAAATTGACAAGGATTATAATTCTTCCACCACAAATTTCTACTCTTGATGACTTTCCGCACAATCTAACAATTCGAAGCTAAGTGACCAAGAGAGAAACAAGTTCTACATATGAAGGGGAACCCTTCATAGTCTAGATTCTGAGCTCAATAGATGTAGGGAAATCTACAGAAATATTCAAATCCACTAATATACGGGCATAGGTGGTGTAGTCATAGGCCGAAGTCTTTAGGTCAATAGCTAGACATTTACCCAAGGTATTCCCAATAGACAGAAAACATTTCTCACTCCAAAATTGGAGGGGAAAATTTGGTAACTGAACCCAAATAGGCTTGACATAGAAAGTTTTGGTCAACGGATTAAAAAGAGGGAACCAAGGTTTCATCAGCAGGAAATGGGATTGAAAATCACACACTTTACCAAAGATCAAATCCTTATTAGAGGTTTCAGCAAACACAATAATAAAAAAACCTCTAGATTGAGGGTAAATGTCTTGTTTACCTGACATGAGAGGCCTCCAGTGATTAGAAATCCAACCATGCAATGCTGGGAGACCTGGGAAGAAATTGTTAAATCTACATATCAGTCCATTTTCCTTGAAATAAGTCTCAGAATGCATAACCTCTTCCCCAAATCAAACAGAAGGAGGATTCTTTGCAAACAACATGGGTTTAGCATGGTTCAGGGTAGTGGATACAACAATAGCCACAAAAATTTGTTTTTCCCCCTTTGGGCTAGAGGTGATCTCCTTGTTTGTAGCTGTATTCAACAACATAGGAATGCTACCAGAAACAGGGAATGAGTTGTCAAGATTCAAAGTTGGAAAGCCACGCCCGGTGAGTAGAAACTATCCTGGAGCTACTCCACCATGATCTAGACTATCGCCACCTTCACTTCCAGTGCCACCTCTGACATTTTCGGCCCTTGCAATAGGGCAGTGCTCGAGCAGAAGCATTGCCATAGAACTTAATCACTTGTTGTTTCAATATATAGACAAATTTCATAAGCACTTGTTGTTTCTATATATAGAAGAGGAATATGAAAATAAGTTTTTAACCTTTTCTATTTTAAGATAAGAGAGAGGAATATTACAAAAATTTTAATTTTGAACAACATGTGCCACTTGCATTTAATCTCATTACAGAATTGAGAGAAGGAATACAAATACATGCTTCATTTCCTCTTATCACTATAATTATCATTATAGTCACCATAATTATAATATTTTTCACCACAATAGCCCTCACGTATTTCATTTTCACGAGTTAAGAAAATATGATAATTAACAATTTGATAACCATAGCTAAATATCACATCATGGGTGGAGTAAGGGATAAACACACCCTCTTCACTAATGTAATCATAAAATGAAATAAAAGTTGGCACATGTATGTCATAACTAATAAGGAAATGCAAGGTATTTGTATCACCAATGGATGATTGTTAAAGATATAAAACCCACCAGTTACAGATAAAATCAAAACATATTCCATTCAAAAGACATAAATATATAATATTATAGGTACTTCTATATATTACCAAGTGTCTCAGCTCGTTCAATGACATATAATTTTTTTTCATGATCTTCTAAATCTATTCTCCATTTTTTGTGTGGACCACATGCATTCTTTACGTGATGTAATTGTAACCTGATAGAAATTATGCAATGGCTGTAATGATACACCTTTTTGTCTAGTTCATAATCAACAAAGTGAATCCCACTTTGTTGAGTTTTGGAGCTCAATTTCAGCGCAAATAGCATGCTTTATTAAATTTCTATAATACAAAATAACTAGCTTCAATTGGGTAACCGTCATTAGTCACCTAGGGAATGCTATCGATCAAGACAGTAAGAATCGGTATAGGTTGGGGTAATCAACATTGGTTACATGTGCGTGATTTATTTTATTTAATTCAAGGGAAATAGATCTAATATTTGATACAAAGGTGATCTAATGGTTGTAATAACATAGCTAAATTGTGCTAAGTTTGTATATGCCTATATAATCTTCAAAGATAGAGTTAGAAGTAAGATTGATCATAATTATAAGAAGGAATTCTTGGAGAGAGGAAAAGAGAAGCTTGTGGGGAAGAAAGTATTGTACATCCATTGAAGGTGTGGAAGATTGTATATCTTTAGTGTATATCCTCTATGAAGCTTTGATTAATAGATTAGTTGTTTCTTAGTGGATGGAACCCACACTGGGTGAACCACATTATATCAGGGGTATTGTTCTTCTTGTTTCTTTTTGTATTTTTTAATTATATGGTTAGATCTAAATAATATATCTGTAAAACTAACGTTATTAACCCCAACAACTGGTATCAAATACTTCTTGGTTGAGGCTTTTGTGTGTTGACATATTTACTCACATAGGGATTTCTAAATGAGTGGGAACTACTGCAATGGCATAAGATAACAAACACAATGTAGAGAAGTTTGATGGCTGTAATTATCAATTATGGGAGATGCAAGTTGAATATTAACTATATCATAGATACTTATATTTACCATTGGATGCAAGTACGAAGCCTACAAAGATTACTGATGAAGAATGGAATATTTTTTACAAAAAGGCTATGGGATCTATAAAATTGAGCCCGACAACATTTGTAGCTTCTAATATTACTAAGATTGATCATAATTATAAGAAGGAATTCTTGGAGAGAGGAAAAGAGAAGCTTGTGGGGAAGAAAGTATTGTACATGCATTGAAGGCGTGGAAGATTGTATATCTTTAGTGTATATCCTCTATGAAGCTTTGATTAATAGACTAGTTGTTTCTTGGTGGATGAAACCCACACTGGGTGAACCACATTATATCAGGGGTATTGTTCTTCTTGTTTCTTTCTGTATTTTTTAATTATACATCCATTGAAGGTGTGGAAGATTTTATATCTTTAGTGTATATCCTCTATGAAGCTTTGATTAATAGATTAGTTATTTCTTGGTGGATGGAACCCACACTGGGTGAACCACATTATATCAGGGGTATTGTTCTTCTTGTTTCTTTCAGTATTTTTTAATTGTATGGTTAGATATGAATAATATATCTATACAACTAACATGATTAACCCCAAAAACTGGTATCAAATATTTCTTGTTTGAGGCTTTTGTGTGTTGACATATTTACTCACATAGGGATTTCTAAATGAGTGGGAACTACTGCAATGGCATAAGATAACAAATACAATATAGAGAAGTTTGATGGTCATAATTATCAATTATGGGAGATGCAAGTTGAATATTAACTATATTAGAGATACTTATATTTACCATTGGATGCAAGTGCGAAGCCTACAAAGATTACCGATGAAGAATGGAAGATTTTTGATAGAAAGGATATGGGATCTATTAAATTGATCCTGATAGCATTTGTAGCTTCTAATATTACTGAAGCAGAAACTACGGTAGATTTGATGAAATATTTAGCTAATCTATATGAAAAAACAAGTGCTTCGAATATATTTTATTTGATGAAGAGATTATTTAATTCTCAAATTCAAGAACATGGATTCATATCAAACCATTTAAATGATTTCTGGTCTATAGTAAATTAATTAAAATTGGATAATATTTTATTTTATGATGAAGTGAAATAACTTTTATTCTTATGATATTTTGATTACTTGGTAAATTTGTTAGTAATGCAACATTTGCTTATGATATTTTAAAGTTTGAAGATATGGTTCTTATAATCCTAAATGAATAAATACACATGAAAAGTACAAGGGAATCATCATCTGGAAATGCTTTGAATGTGGAAAGTAGGGGAATGTAAAAGGATAGATCCAAGAACAAGATGAATGGGAAATCAATGTCTAAGAATGGAATATCTAAATCAAGAGGTAAAGGAATAACCTGTTAGAATAATGGAAAGAAAGGACATGCAAAGAATTATTGTTGGTTTATGGAAAACAAAGAGAATGTACCAGACAAAGGTAAAGAAACAAATGTTAAATATTTCAAGGAAATTAAAGATGCCCTTAATCTCTCATTGGATAATAAAATTGAATCACTGATTTTATATTCAGGAGCTTCTTTCCATGCTACCCCTAATAAGGATTATTCTAGAAATTATGTTTAGGGTAATTTTGGGCATGTTTATTTAGGAAATGATGAACCATGCAATATTATTGGTAAAGGAGAAGTTCATCTAAAATTATAGAATGGAAATACATGGATATTGAAGTATGTGAGATATGTGCCAAGTATCAGGAGAAATCTAATTTTTTCTGGACAACTAGATGAATCCAGTTGCATGGTTGCATTCACAACTGACTCTTGGAAGGTTACCAAGGGATCTCTTGTTGTAGCAAGAGGCAAGAAGGTAGGAACATTATATTTTTATACCTATATTACTGATTCCTTTCCTATGCTATCTACTTCGGATGCAGATGCAAACATGTGGCGTAATTGGCTAGGCCATATGATTAAAAAAGGAATGCATATCTTAAAGGCTAAGGGTAAGTTATCAAATTTGAAAGAGGTAGATCTTGATTTTTGTGAGCATTGTATCTTTGGAAAGAAAAATAGAGTGACATTTCTCAAAGTTTGGGTAACAACGAAGGAGCAAAAATTGAAGTTTGTGCACTCAAATGTGAGGGGATCAGCTCGGGTAGTTTCTCATGAAGGATCCCAATATTATATGACTTTCCATTGATGATGCCACAAGAAAGGTATGGGTTTATTGTATTAAACGTAAATATAATGTTTTTGAGACTTTTAAAAGATGGAAATAGCCCTTGTGAAAAATGAATCAAATTCTAAAGTTTAAAATGTCTTAGATCTGATAATGGTGGTGATTACTGCAAGTAAGACTTTTAATGATTATTGTTCAGTAAATGGAATACACAGAGAAAGAATGGTTCCTAAAACACCAAACAGGAGAATCATGTTGTAGAAAGATAGTGAACAATGAAAACCATGGAACATACACGAAGCATGAGGATACATGTTGGATTATCCTTGCAATTTTGGGTAGAAGTAGTTGACATAGAGGTTTATTTTATTAATCATGGGCCTTCAAGTACACTTAATGGTGGAATACCAGAAGAAGCTTGGACTGGAAAAGAGGTGAATATTTATTTTCTTATATTATTTGGTTCAAAATATTTTTTGCATGTTGATAAAGAAAATAGAAATAAGTTGGATTCTAAATCCAAGAGGTGCATTTTCATTAATTATGGTTCTTGTGATTTAAGATTCCATTTTTGTGATTTAGAAGATTCTAAGAATGTTACAAGTTGTAACATTGATTGGATTTAAAAGAGAATGTACATGGAATAGGTTTTGGTACCCAAGAATGAACTGGGTGAATATTTTTTTGAAGAAAATAGATTCTTGAGTTTTAAAACACCATCTACAAGTACCGCCATCGGTTAGGGTGAGTGGTGTCGATCAGAGAAGGATCGATGTTGATTGGGTGAAATGACATCATCTATAAGTGAACCAACATTAATTACACTTGACCCATGTTGGTCACTGTCAAAAGTGGACATGAATGTACAAGATGTCTAGATTGAGCCACAGGCAGCCCAAATTTCTGTAAGAAGGTCATTACAGGTAAGTAAACCTCCAAAAATATTTTCACCTTCCTTATCTTATTTATTATTGATTGATAGTGGTGAACCAATATTTTTTAAGAAGCAATGTACGATGAGACCCATGTGTAATGGTATCATGGCATGGATGAGGAGATGGAATCCTTGGAAGAGAACCAGACATGATATTTGGTTAAGTTTCTAGCATGTAAGAGAACATTGTAGAAAAAATGGGTATATAGGATCAAGGAAGAAGATGGTGGACATAAAATATACAAGACAAGGCTTTTGGTAAAAGGATTTTCACATAAAACAAATATTGACTTTGGTGAGATATTTTCTCCTATAGTAAAAAATGAATTCTATACGTATTGTTTTGATTTTAGTTGCAGTAGAATATTTACACTTTAAGAAACTTGATTTCAAGATGAATTTCCTTCACGATGATTTTGAGGAAGAGATATATATGTAACATCTTCTTGGTTATGAAGTCAAGGTTAAGGAGAAACTTGTGTACATGTTGAAAAAAATCTTGTATGGAATCGAGCAAGCCCTAAGGCAATGGTATATGAGGTTTGATAGTTTCATGCATGAGCATGGTTATATGATATTTGAATATGACCATTGTGTTTATTTCAAGAAGCTTGAAAATAGAAGCCATATTATTTTTTTATTGTATGTGGATGATATGCTTATTGTAGAATCTAGTATGTAGGACATTGGTGAGATTAAGGAAAAGTTAGCTCATACAATTGGAATGAAGGATTTGGGAGATGAAAAGAAAATCCTTTGCATGTAAATTCACAAAAACAAGAATAATATGAAATTGTATTTGTCTCAGGAACATTATATCAATAAGGTGTTGGAAATGTTTAAAATGAAGAATTGAAAACCTGTAACTACACCTATGGATGGAAAATTAAAATTGAGAAAAGATCAGTGTCCTACATCACATGAAGAGGTTGATTACATGCCACGAGTTCTATATGATTCAGTAGTTGTAAATATTATGTATGTTATAGCTTGTACCAGACCAAACATTGCATAGGTAATGAGAGTTGTGAGACAATTTATGGAAAATCCAAGTAAAGAGCATTGGAAAGCAATCCACTGGATTATCTGGTATTTGAGAGGGACCTCCGACATGCAATTATGATATAGAGGATTAGATACTTATTTATGTGGCTATGTTGATTCAGATATGGTTGGAGATTTGGATGGTAGGAGAAGCACCACTGGATATGTATTCACAGTAGGCAACCAGCCAACTAGATTCTAAGATTACATAAGGTTGTGGCCTTTTCTACTACATAGGCTGATTATGTTGTAGGTACAGAGGATAGAAAAGAGATGATATGGATGAGTAGGTTCATGGAAGAGTTAGGAAAGGAGCAAGAGGATTCCATGTTGTACAGTGATAGTAAAAGTGCAATTCATCTCGTAAAGAACTCAACGTTTCATTCAAGAATGAAACTTATTTAGTTGAGATATAACTTCAACAGTAGGTGTTGGAGTATGGGAAGCTAAAAGTGGAGAACATTTATACAAATAAGACCCCTGTAAATATGCTAACGAAGTCGTTGGAAAAGGATAAGTTGGAAATTCACTCCACTTCTATTGGTCTTCTTGTTTGAGACTTGAAGAGGGAGAAACAGGCCAAGGAAAAGGATCCAAGGATGGAGTTGTACGGTACAGTGCAAAAATTTATCTCCAAGTGGGATATTTTTAAGTTGTGAAGCTCAATTGTTTCACAAATAGCATACTTTATTAAATTTTTGGAATACACAATTACTTGTGTCGGTTGGGTAACCATTGTCAATCACCTCAAGATTGGCATCAGTTAAACACGTAGGAGTTGATATCGATTGGGGTTACTAGCATCAATTGTCTATGCGTGATTGCTTTTATTTAAGTCATGGGAATTAGATCTAATGTTTGGTATAAAGGTGATCTAATGGTTGTAATTGCATATCTAAAGTGCCCTAAGTTTTTATATTACTATATAATCTTTAAATCTAGGGTTAGAAGTAAGATCGATCATAATTTTAAGAATGAATTCCTAGAGGGAGGAAAAGATAATGTTGTTAGGAAGAAAGTATTGGACATACATTGATGGTGTGGAAGATTGCAGATCTTCATTGTATATCCTCTATGAATATTTGATTGATAGATTGGTTATTTCTTGGTGGACGAAGCCCACACTAGGTGAAGCACGTTATATCTTCTGTATTTTTCTTCTAGTTTATTTCCGTATTTATTGCTTGTATGCTTATATCTGAATAATATATCTATACAGCCAATGTGATTAACCCCAACACACTTTTGAGGGGTTTCACTTGTTGTAAATATGTTTGATGCACTACAATAGAGCCAGTATAAAATGTTGTCTCCTCACTTGTTATTTCACATTTTAGCTTTGTTCTCTCTTCTGTGCAATAAAAAAAGTAGTACTCCACTTTCTCAATATTGTCTTCTTCTGTAATGATTGCAAATACATCACGTATGAAAAAATCATTGTACAAATAAGTTTTTATTTTAGAGTTAAATGCAAATAAATATTCAATGATTTGTATATATTTGTATATATATATATATATATATATATATATATATATATATATATATATTCAATTATGAAATAACATCCTTTTAAACAAAATATACTTTGTTTAACAAGTCCAGATATGTGGTCATAATCAGGTGAAATCAAGGGTACATCTTCAAAACTATTATCATGATCAGATCCATATATATCATCCAAAACTAAAGTAAGTTGCTTCCACTCACCTACATACCCACGTTTTTGACTATTTCACTCTGAATATAATTTTGTCATACATTCATAACAAAAAAAAGGAATAATTTCTTATACATATTGTCCACTTATTACTATCCAGAAGCATCACAAAGTACAAAGACCTATTATTAATAATCCGTTCACATCCATGCTTTGTCTTTTAATCAATACAAAATTAATCATGTACAAAATCAATAAAGTTTAACAAACATAAATGTTACGAAAGATAAATTTGTACATGTACGTAATTTTATTTGTAACTTGTAATCAATTTCACATCAATATACATATGTTTTAAATGTGTGTACTTGTTATCTTCTAAAAAACTCTATCTGGGGTTGAATCCTATGAAGTTGAAGCCTATGAGGTTGAATCCTGAATTGCAAATAGTTTCTTATAACATTCAACAACGGTGTGGGCATCTATCAATTTATCTCCCTCATAATCAAAGCTTTGTTTCTTTAGAGCACGTTTGATGCATGCACCCACACCATAATGTTCTCCCTTCCCATATACACTCTCATAAAAACTCTATAAATGAGGTATTTAGTGATAATGATGATAGTGATTGAGTGCAAAGAAAGGGAGAGAGGATAAGAATTGTGATGTGCAACCACCTGACCAAAAAAAAAAATTCTCTATTTGTAGTCATCACTGATAAAGATATCAAAACAATAAATCAAAACAATGTTGCACAATGTGGGTGTCATGTTCCTTGCCATCACTTATATATAAGTGATACTCCTTAATCACCTACTTCACATCTTTACTTTCAAACCCATCCAAATCCAATTGTGCATGCCTATAAGATACGTGAACCATGATGGTAACCTGAGGAGTATCATAATATTGTGTTTGAATATCTTTTTGATGAAAAATAAGTAATTCTCAAGAAACTCAACCACAAAAAATCTGGAACCAATAGGGAATGTGTCTCTATTGGTCTTGAATTGTGTATCCTACCGCTTTGCATAGTGATAATGTTTGATGTACGGACTAATCAAACTTCAGAAACTTTGTGTGAATGCAGCAATGGGAATTTCCTCTTCTACCAAATCCAACCTAGTTGCATTCTTTCCAAGTCGTGTTGAATACTTTATGTATTTGAACCTACAAAATCAATACATAATAGACAAATTGTTATATTCATTTGCAGTAAACACAAAAATCAAAATAAAATATGTACATCAAGATTTAAAATTAATTATATATTCTTTATTTAATAATAGCCTCTTGCAAGTTATCATTTGAACTGTTTCAAAGTCTTCATTTGTTTCTGTTAACAAAATAATTAAATAATACATTGTTTTAGAAACTTGCTACATAGTTCTCCACTAGGTTCTTCTAGGACATTCCTTTCTAGAACATTCTCTTCTATCAACTTTTGTCACTATTCTAGATCTTTCTTCTCCGTGTATATATTCAGGTGTTTATACTCATTCTCTTTATTCATAAATAAAACAATTTATTATGTGTCTAATTACTCGGCCTATCATTAGTATCAGAGTGGGACCGGTGAGAGCGGAAAGAAAAGGCATGGAGCAGCAAAGGCAATTCAACTCTGAGATTTAGTGAGCTTGTGTGGGAGTCTGAAGATTGGCGCCCATTTTTTTGGCATTTTTCTTGCTCTTTTGGCGTATTGGCTTTTGCAGCAGCATAATCGACCTGCTATAAAAATTAGACCTACCATTAATTAGAAAAAGTGGCCTGTGCGGATCTACAAGCATAGACGTCTCATCAATGCGATCTGCATTTTTTTTTGCCAAAAAGTGGCCTTCCTCGGCGTTTTTCTCTTCCTATTTTTGGCCTGCATAATTTTTTGGAGGCTGCGCGGAGATTTAAAGAATAGTTTTGGCATTTGTGGAAGAAAATCATACCTTGACAACTTTGGTGGACTTCATTGGACTTATACTTGTGCATTTTTCTTTTGGAGCAGCGTTCAAAGGTGGTTGAGTCTTCCTACACTTATTTTATGCTCATATGGAGATTGGCGGATGGGATTTTGAGCTAGAGTTTGGATTTTATTTTCCAAAAATCAGATCTATTATCCGTTCCATCGGCCTGCATGCATAATTGGATTTTTTTAAAACAATTAGCTTTTTTTTGTCTTCTTTGCCTGTAGATTTATTTAGAATCAAGTCGAAATTTTGCAGACCAATGAGCTTAATTTGGCACTATGTCAACTTTGAAGATCTTGATCTTAGATGCCTAGCTCTTGAAAGGGTCAAATTATGTTGTATGGAAGATGAATATGCAGACCATTCTCCTGTTCAAAGATCTTTGGGATATCATCACTGGGAAGCTCCCTCATCCCACTAACAATGATGATCGTATGAAGTATTACAAGACCGACGTAAAAGTGTTAATTTTGATCACTCTGAGCATATTCGATGAGGTGAATCCACACGTTCAGAATGCAACAACATCGAAGAAGGCTTGGGATATGCTCTCCATGATTTATGAACCCAAAAAATTAACAAAGATTCTTCATCTCTTGTCAAAGCAGCATTCCATGAGCATGTAAGAAGGCAAGAAAGTGGAAGATTTTCAGTGTCGACTAGCGGAGTTATGAGTATAGCTAGTTGTACTTGGATAAGAGGTCAAAGAAAAGTTGTTTGTTCGACTCACACTATGAGATCTTCAATTCCAGTTGTAAACATTTATCACCACATTGAGAATCACTCAAAAGGAGGTGAGTTTTTCTAAACTGGTGAATTTCTTGCAACAAGAAAAATCCATTCAGTCATTACAAGAGGAGTTTGAGGACAAAGAATTGATCTCTAAGCAGAAGAAGACAAATAAGCCTCATAAACGTTAGAAAGAGAAGCAGACACAGAAGAAACCATAGAAGCAACAACCGAAGTAGAAGTCTCAAAAGGAAGATCAATGGTGTCACATTTTCTCTACAAATTCACATGACGATACAATCTCTTGGTATAGTATCCACCCGCAATACAATTCTAGAGAAGAGAGAACATCTGGACAAGGTGATTCAAATAAATCCAAGTGGCATCCTTGCAGAAAGAAGTAGAAAGAACATGTTACATCCCAAGCAGATGATGACATGAATGAAGATACTCCAGAATAAGTAAATTTTGGTACACATGAAGATGATTTGGTACTTTTATCCCAAACATCACAACAATTGGATAATATTTAGTTAATAGATTTAGGCACCAGAAAGCACATGACTAGTGCTAGAAAGTTGTTTGATTGATTAATAAATTGACCCACTAGAAATTGGGTTCATATTGAAGACAACAAGTAGTATACGGAAGAAGGAATCGACAATGTGACCATTCCTCTAGGGACAAGAAAATATACTCTCACAAAGGTAGTCTATGTTCCTGGCCTAACCAAAAATCTCTTATATATCTCTCTGTTGTTGAATTACAAGCTTAAGGTGGAGTTCCTGGTTTATAATGGGATCAAGTCCTATTTAATATCTGTAAAAGGTAAGATAATTTCTAGAGCATTTTTAAAGAATCGTTTATTTTCACTAGATGTAGTTTTATCCTTTGGAGTTGTGTTATCGTTATCTACCTCCACGATGGCATCCACTACACTTTGGCACTATTGATTTTGAAATTTTTCTACGAGCTCCCTCTACTAGCTTAGTTTGAAGAAAATGGTATGAATACTTCCTCCTCTCTCAGGAATTAGCTCTCTATGTTGGATGTTTGGTAGTGAAAAAACATTGGGATCTACTTGAGACAAGTACATTCCATGCCAATAACCATCTAGCAATCATGCATAACGGTTTTTGTGGACCCTTTCTTTCCTCCTTTAAGGTATGTCTGTACTTCAAGTTATTCATTGATGATTACTCCCACAAGATTTAGGTGTTCTTCATCTAAAAAAATATTGAAGCATTTAAAAAATTCCAAATATTCTATAGGATTATTGTTCAGCACAATGGGAATCCCATTCAATTCCTCCACTCAAATCGAAGGGGGAATAAAAGTTAAATAAATTCTTGGCATTCTTAAAGGATCACAACATCACATAGTACCCTACTGCCCCATATACTCCCTAGCAAAATGGAATTACAGAACATCACAGTCATAATTTCATGGAGATGGCTTGTTACATGCTTTCTACTTTGAAATTGGAGAACATATTTTAGATGAAAGTGGTCTAGATAGCTCTATTTCTTCTTAATTGAGAATGTACATAGATCTTAAAGGATAAGACACCTGAAGAGGTATGGAGCAATAAAAAACCATCTATTTCTCATTTCAGAGTATTTGGTTGTATTGTTTATATGCATGTTTCAAATAAAAAGAGGAATAATCTTGATAAAAAGACACACCAGTGCATATTTCTTAGATACAATACCACCTCCAAATCCTATCGACTTATGGATCTTGATATAAATAATATATATGAGAGAAAGAACATTTTTTGCGACAAGTCATCATTTGACTCATTTCCACAAAAAGAAGATTCAGTGCCTACCTCCTCTTATAGACTTCTCACATATCTAGATGATGACCATGATGATCTTATAAAAAAGGAGGATGAGCTAGAAGGAGAATAGTTTGTTAATATTCAAAATTTGGAAAGAATTTTTTCCCATCAGTAGTGGTGTCAGCATCTGAAATGGGTCCAAAACACCGTGAGAGACTCCCACCTGAACTATCTTCCTAATAATTTATCAGGAGTTCATACGAAAATTCAAGCAAAAATTGAAGTAAATCTCACACTCATGAGTTCAATGATTGAAGGCATCGAACCTAGTTCAGTTCACGAGGAACTCAGTGAGCCAGAGTGGAAGAAAGCCATGGATGCATAATATGACTCTTTGATACAAAATCATATGTGGGAACTTTTCGATCTTCCTACAGGGAATAATTCCATAGGCTATAAGTTGATTTTCAAAATGAAATACACGGCAGATGAATCTATCGAAAAGCATAAAGTATGGCTACTTACAAAGGGTTATGCTCAGTAGGAAGGAATTGAATATGATGAGACCTTTTCACCCACTGCAAAGATCAAAACCATAAAGTTTTCTTTGTACTAGCAGCAAAAAACAAATGGAGACATTAATAGATAGACATTTAAAGTTCTTTCTTGAATGGTGATCTCAAAGAAAAAGTATGCATGACCCATCTAGTTAAGGATTTTTCGATGAACAACATCCTTAGAAGGTATGTCATTTAGTTAAGTCTCTTTATAGGCTTAAATAGGCACCTAGGGCATGGTATATAAAAATAAATGATCAACTATTATAACATATTTTTACGTGGAGCCCCTTTTATACAAATATGTATATCGAAAAGATGGAAATAGATATTTTCATTATGGTTTTTAATGTAGATGATCTTGTGATAATAGGGAGCTCTGACAATCTTGTTAAAGATGTTAATAATTATTTGAAGAAATCCTTCGATATAACAGATTTGGGGTTACGTCACTATTGTCTTGGCTTGGAGATATGGAACAAGAAGAATTATATTTTTGTCTCCCAGATGAAATACGCCAAGACACTCCTGGAAAATTATGGCATGACAGATTGTAAACCTATGTCCACTCCCATGGAAAAAGGTTTGTAACTTTTGAGATTCCTAGATTCACCTCAAGAAGATGGTACTCTCTACAAGAAGCTTGTTGGGTGTATCATTTACATGACATATACCATACTATATATTTTCTTTACAGTTACATATCTTTCTAGATTCATGCAAGAGCCAAAGAAATGTAACTAGGTAGCAGTAAAGCATGTGTTAAGATATGTCTCAATTACTGTTGACTATGGTCTGGAGTATCAGAACAACTCTCATTTATTCTTACAAATATGTACAGACTCGAACTATGTTGGATTCGATGATGACAAGAAATCAACTTCACAGTAAATTTTTCATCTCTGGTCTAGTCCTATCTCATGGATCACTAAGAAGCAAACAATTGATGTTATTTCATCCATTGAGGTAGAATATTCCACCACGCAAGAGGTGTGTGTGAATCAATTTGGTTACATCGTATTTTATAAGATGTAAGAATTCCTAAAGAAGTTCTTCTCATCATTCACTACGACAATCAGGGTGTGTCACAACTTGTGAAAAATCTAGTTTTCCATGAGATAACCAAGCACATAGAATTTGAATGTCACTGTAGACACCCATAATTACTCCCGAGCAATTTAAATACTTAAATTGCAGTAATTATCTCCCTTCTTGTAAATTGGTGACATATCATCAAAAAGAACTCGTATTCTCTCTTATTGTCATTAATTAATTACAATACGCTAATTAATTAAGTCGCCTATCCAACAAATACCCTAATTAACGACCTTCTGTTAATAAATCACCCCTTCTATCTAGACTAATTAATTATTATTAATTAATCAGCTTTCCCTTTAATTTAACCAATAAATCAATATTTAATTGATTTAATCCCCTTCTAATATCCTAAATCATACTAATATTCCTCTAATTAGCTTCTATAAGCTTACATCTACCTATTAGTTAATCACATTTGATTAATTAAATCCCCCCCAACTCCCATGACTTGTTAAGCATAAATTAAACCCTTCTAAAGTAAGGTTACCTTTTATAAAGCAACCTTATCCATTCCTAATCTTGTTTTACCTTTTATCCCACATGCAAACAGATGAAGTGTTTCCTTTATACATTGGGCTATATAAGGAGCCCTCCTTATATCTTTACACCAACACCTAAACTTCTTGAGAAGACAAAAGCAAAGAATATAGCAAAATAGACTAAAAGGTTTCCTTTGTTTTCTTGAGAGTTCACCACTTGGAGAGTTAAGCCTCTTTTCTAGAAAAAAGTTATTAGGTCATATGGAAGGTGTCAAAAGGGTCTTATAGCCCAACTTTGATAAGCCCCCATTCTTAGGTTCTTGGAATATCATAGAGCAACCTATTTGATTATCATGGAGCTTACATAGGTTCATTCATTTATTTGTTGTTAATTAAGAGAATAGAGGATTTAGAAATTTAGCATGTTAGTTTCAAAGATTTAAATATGATAAATGTTAGTGTCTAACCTTGCTTAATTATTAATCTTGATGGTGCTTTGCACTTTGTTTTAAGCTTTGTTAATTAGGGCTACTAGGTGTTAGTCTCTATTTTTCATTAACTTAGCTTAAAGCACAAAACTATTCACACATTTGGCATGCCTAATGGGACTTAGTCCCTTGGCATTTTAGCTTAAATTCTATTGTTTTGGCTAACTTTTGATATACACATGTAGTAATTAATGTCCATTTTCTTGTAATTTTTACTAATATTATATGTGTAGGTTCTTGTTCATAGCCATCATTTTATTGGGTTGTTGCCATTTTTAAAATAACTTGCTAAAAATTTGAAGTATTGTGAGTTTTTGTCTTTTTTGCTGTGTTTTGGTTGTAGTAGTGGTGCAGGTGCACTAACAAGAGTGCAGGTACATTATGGTGGTGCACAAGCCTCTCAGGTGGGGTAGGCACACTCTTGAGTCTAAATTTTTTTTTTCAACCCTAGCGCACATACAATAACCCTGATGAACATGCCCTAACCAATGTGCAGGCACACTAAACTGGGCGCAGACACTATTTTGTATTGCACCTTCACTACAAAACAAAACCTGTCAAACCAACGCATACACCCTAACCCAGGCGCATGCATTCCTCTGGGGGCAAAAACATGTTTCTGGTGGTGCAAGCATTCTATCAAAATCTGATATTTTTTTAATATGTGGTGGCGCATAATATTTTGTGGTGGCGCACATGCTTTTATGGTAGCACAAGAACTTTTCTGGTGGCGCAAGCGCTCTGTTTGAATCTGATACTGTTTTAATCTTTGGTGGCGCACATGTGTTTATGGTAGCGTAGGAAATTTTCTAATGGTGCAAGCACTCTATCAAAATATGAGAGTGTTTTAAAATTTTGTGGTGCACACGCTTTTCTTGTGGCACACACACCTTTTTGGTGGTGCAAACGCCTTTCTGGTGGCACATACGCCTTTCTATTGGCGCAGGTGTCTCTATGGGGGGTGCACATGCGTAAAAGGGGATGCAGGCATCAAAAAATATAATGAAGCAAACTTTGCGAGGGAACTTCATAAAGTTAGATACCTTCGGTATACCAACTTTTATCACAAAACTCCCAAAATGCCCCGAAGACCTCCAAAAATGCAAATTACTAAAAACTGTTAAAAAAGTGCAAAAATTAGATTTCTATAATTTTTCGAATTTCTTGGTTTTCTAACTCTTGCAAGGTTCTAACAAGTGGTTTACAAGTTACCTTTGCATTAGGTTTATTTATACTAACTTAATGAAAAACATTTGCATCTTTATTTGTGAAGATTTGAAATGATTATGCTTTTCCCTTGCACCTTTCTAGGTGATCTTGGGAATCATAAATGTTTCACCACTTTCTTCATACTTGAAAAATGGTTTAAATATCTTTTAAAGTTGGGTAAAAGGAACTTATTTTCACATTGTACTTAGGAATTTTCCATTTATTACAAATTTGAGTGAGATACCTTGTTTCATATGCTCTTTCCTTTTGTCTTATGGTGATCTGGGATATCAAAAACAACATCTTATCTCCTTTATATGACGTTTTAGAAAATTACTAACCTTGGTATGTAGGACCAAAATCACTTGTCAAAGAAAGGAGACATAAAAAAAAAACACAAAACCCTCTAATACATGTGTTTTTTAGTGTGCCACTTAAAACCACATTTAAGTTAAAAAGATAAAAAACACACCATATTCAAAACACTGTATTGTAGGTTTTGGAAAAGGGTATGTCCCTATCCGCTCAACTAGAACATAACCCATTTGGCATAATGCCTTAAGTTACAACAATGGGGGTGGTTCTAGGAACCACAAAGTAGTCCACGCAAGAGTGAACCTTATGGAAGAAACAGAAAGTTCTCCGCACTACCTACTTGACTAGCGATTCCTTTGTGAGATAGTGTTACCGGTTCTCTGTATGGTGATCCCAGTAATAGTACACGTAGATGCACTAGTTGCCTAGTGTTCTTGAAGGGGGTAAAGTAAAGCTGAGATACTCCCAAGATAGTCAGGACTGTTTGGGTAAATCGTGCTCGCTTAAGACAACTTTGTAACACCTAGGACGAGAGAACCACCTACGAGAATATACTTTGGCCAAGAGCTCACTTTGACCAATTCAAAATGGTGTTGATGTTGTGAGCCATCTTTTCATTATGAAACATGCGACGTGTTAATCTAGTTTAATTTTTCACTTGCCTTAAGGCAAGGTGAAACTCTGCTAAAGTGAAGCCAACATTTTTCATCCCCATTTTGATCTACTTCCTTCACATTCTTTTGACACTTTTTTAATCAAAAGAAGGGTGACTACCTTTGTGTTATCAATCAATTGCTTCTGCCACTTTTTTTTTTGTTTACGCCCATTCATGTTTGCAGCTGGGTAAGTTAAACGTCTAAAGTGTATGGAGGTGTATTTATTTCATTGGTAGCCTTTGTGATCTTGATACCCACGTTAGGATCATCATCATAGTTAGGATTGATTCATCATTTTATCTCCCTTTGACATGTTACCTCATTTGCATTGTCTCGACATAATCAATATACTTATGTCATGTTTCTCATAAACATGATCTAAGTTTCTGCATTGTGGTGTTACGCTACCCACGTTTTAACACATCCTTAGTATACTTTGACTTAGTTTGATTTCAAACATTTTCCCAAATCTTGAAAGGTGTCGCTTACTTTGTTTGTGTCATTTTGATACCACTTTGACACTAAAATCTCATTTCTCTGCGAAGCTTGATAGATGTGTCCAATTGGTGTGGTTACATGGCTTACATTTGTAAGCCTCACCCTTTAACACTTAGGTATTGTTGGTTGTTGAACTTGTTGTGGTATCCTTTGATAGGGAATTGCATCTACCCTTTGTTAATATTTACGCCTTGTTCATTTCGAGCTTGACGTAAATATTGACATTTTGTTGATCATTTTTGCATCAAACTATCACTTTGCACATGCATTTGCATAGGGTTTATTTCCTTGTTGATTGGATTTGTGTTTCACACTTGCATGATTGTTCCTTGTGATTATTCATTCAAAAAACTTATTTTCTATGACAGGCCCTCTCGATCTCATCGAGATTGCATTGTCACGATGTTTATTTTTCTTAGACCTTCTCTGGAAAAACACACACACATCTCCATACTTACGAAATGTCTAGCTGGTTGTCCTTATGCTACCAAAGTTGACATGTCATTTCCTTCCCTTTGAAGGATTTCCATCACACTATCAAGATCTAGACATTTGTGCTTACAACAATGCTAAAAATGACTAACTATCGTGCAGTTCCCCATACTTACAAAAATACTGAACCTAGGTTTAACAATTCAAATCAAAATATTCCCATTACAACTAAACCTTGTTTGGTTCTTCATGCTAGAGAGCCCATACAGGTAACTTGTTCCCCACATTCATCTCATAGTTGGTGGTATGATTTGGACACTTCTGATCCAAATTATTATTCGTGTTCCCCCCACTCTTCTTCTAATTCTAATCCAAACATGTCCTCTTCTTCTAATGATTCTAATCCAAACATTTCCTCTTCTTCTGAGGATTCCAATCCAAACATTTCCTCTTTTTCTGAGGATTCCAATCCAAATATTTCCTCTGAATCTTCTGATGATTCAGATCCAAACTACTATTTGGATTCATGTAATTCGACTCCTAAGTCATATAATGAGACTCCTATGTCATGGTCCTCCCTATCTTTGCAAGAACCTCCTCATCATACATTTAATATGACTCCTATGTTGTGGTCCTCCCTTTCTTCGCAGGACCCCTTTTATCAGTCACCTCAACGATGTCTTCTTCCTTTGAAGATATGTGCAACTCCAAATCCCTCCAATCAAACATCTAATACAATTATCAAATTGTGGTCCTCTCTTTCTTTATAGGACCCTTGTTATTATTCATCAGATGTGATTCTTGAATCATGGTCCTCCCCTTCTTCATAGGACCTTCCTCATCAATTACCCCCAATAAATTTTCCTTCTTTGAAGATTCATATGACTCAAATTCCTTCAATTCAAATGTCTAAATCAACCCATGTGTCACAATCTACAGACTTTAGAATTAATCCTACTAGTTTATAGATGATATACCATTGTATAGGTAGGTCAACACCACCTTCTTCTACTGCTAAGACATCTAGCTACACATCTTCTTCATCCCCTCCCATCATCTTCTTCTATTAATCATCATCAAACATCTTTGAATTCTTCCACATCGAGTGGACCTCTTTCTTCCAATCAAACCCTGGTGGTTGCTCAACAACTCATACTAATTGATCTCTTTCATAATGAAGAAATAATTAGGGAATTTATAGGGGCATATGAAGATATTCCTTTAGCAGATTATGAGAAAGGATTCTCTTTAGACTTTGATACGTTTGCATATTGTGAGGAAAAGGTTGATTCCTTTCATCAAGAAATGGAGGAAGAGCCTTAGATCATGCAACTTGATCCTCCTCTTAATCTTCCATCTTCCCATTCTTCATTATGTGATGAAAATCCTTGGTCTTGCATTGATCCATGACCTATCTTCTCATCACCCAATAACTCTTTGTCTATCATAATTCCTAAATCACAATCTCTTATGGGGTCAACGCCAAGTATCCCTTCATCTTCATCTAGGTGTGGGTCACCTTCTAGTAGCCCTCCCTCTGCTATTTGTGAGACATTTTCAAGTAGTCCACTATCTTCTATTCTTGGGGCATGCCTAACTAGCCCCTTGTCTTCTAGGTATGAATCACCCCCAGGTAGTCCATCATCTTCTATTCTTAGGCCACATCCTAGTATCCCTTCATCTTCTATCTATGGGTCACATCCTAGTATCCCTTCTTCTTCTATTCTTGGGCCACATCCTAGTAGCCCTTCGTCTTCTATCTATGGGTAACGTCCTAGTATACCTTCTTCTTCTATTCTTAGGCCACATCCTAATATCGCTTGATCTTCTATCTATGGCTCACCTCCCGATAGCCCATCTTCTTCAATCCTTGGACCGTATGCATTTCATCCATCACATTATTATTCTATCAAAGATTGTGGCAAGCCCACTGCCATTTCTCACATCAGTTCTAAACGTCCACGTTCACTTTCTTCTCCTTCTGAGGATCAGACAAGTCATGCATTAGCTTATAAGAAACCCAAACAGTTTCTGAATCAATCTCAGATGAAAACTGCAAAGAGCTCTATAGCTCCCAACAAATCAAATAATCTCAAAATTCTAAATCAAGCACGATTCAAGAACACACACCAACGTAATTGTCAAGTATGGAGAAAAGTTTGTAAACCTCTGGATGGGGAATTAAATCTCCCACATACGAAATCCATGTTTTAGAACAAATCAAAATCATTTATTGAGTGTGAACTCACCTTGATCATCAAGATTGGGGATAATATCACTCTGGATAAACAAATGTGCCTAGTCTCTCTTATCAAGGAGGTCGCAAACATTGTTATTGGATCTTACCACACAGAGTGACTTTGTTAGTCCCAACCTCTTAAAATTGTCAAAAATCTAAAAATAAAAAAACAATTCAATAATACAAAAAACATTGATAAAACACAACAAATATCATAGGTACAAGGATCAAACATTACAATTAGGTATTTGCGTACACATGGATGTTTGTTTCTTCCCTTCCTTGTTATTCTTCTGCAAGTATTTCTACCATTTTCATCCTTTCGGTGATATTTTTGTTAGCCTATTTGCATGCATTTTGTGACATTTATCTCTATGGTATATGTTTGACCTTGGTCTTTTATCACCTTGGTAAATTAAAGAACGACTGACCTCTTAGAGATCCTATCACATTCAACATCTAATAAAATTTTTGTGAAGAACTTTTGGACATATTTGTTGGCACTAGCCAATATCACCATCATAATCACTTCCACCTCCTTTCATCAAGCCATCAAAGGTTCTTAACCACTTGTCAAACAAGAGAGATGAAATAAGTTTTCACAAAGAAAAAGAATCAAAATCAATCAAAAATCAAAAGCTAAAAGCTAAGAGCAAAAGCAAATTTATATATAACTCTCTCTAAGGGTATTTCAAATAATCTATATCAGGGTTATGAATGCCTAAATGACAGTAGAGAAATGTTGCGATTAGAATTAAATACATCTCCATCGAGGCTATGGATGTCTGGCTAGAAGCAGAGCAATGTACGACTATTCTTTCATCATCCATTCACAAAATCACCTATCAAAATAAATCATTCCTACAAATTTTCTAGTGTATCTTAACTTGTTGTCTATAAAATCTTCTCATCAAGAGGTAATAAATTCCATGTGCACACACTGGATCTCTATGAATAAACAGGATTAGTATGTTACCAAGTGTCTTTTTTTGGACCTTGTTCAGACTCTTACTTTAGTCCATATCTCATCTCACAATTTGTGCCTTTGGCTAATCACTTCTTCATCACGAGGCTTCTAAGCTACATTCATATCATTCACATCATTCTTCTACTTCGTTCAGAACATCCATGTGTATAAGATTAATTTTTTGCCATGTTTTCAGACACCTTTGTCCCCTTTCACAAAAACAATCTTCTCCTTCCTTTCTATCATGTGCTTTTAGGCCAACTTACGTTGGGGGCATCTGTTCTTCTTCTCAACACTTCATTGGTTTACGTTCACCATCATGTTGAACCTATCCATAATGGCCTTCGGTCTCACTTCTACCTGTGAAGAGTTTTCCTTTGGATACTCCCACCTAATCGTTGGGGCTTTTTTGCATCTTCACCTTTCTCACACGCACATGGCCTTATGCCCTTGTACATCCCATCTATTGCTAGGGGAATCCATGCTTCCTCATCTTCCTGTACATATTTTCAAAAAAAATCCAAAATCATCAAAAACATTCAAATATGTTTGAAAAATCATCCAAAAAATTCAAATATGTTAGAAAAATCAAAACATTCAAATATGTTTAAGAAAAATTCTAAAAATTGAAAATCATCCTACAAAATGCTGCTCTTTGGTTCTCACCTCTTCATGTGCACGACTCACGGATCATATTAATCTACTTCCATCAAAAAAAGCTACGCTTCTTACTTCATCTATATTCTGGGGCACAACGAGTTACCTTGTACTATTTCGTAGTGCACATTACTTTTTCATTGGACCCAAGTGTCCTCCCTTATTCCCCTCACATGTATCCTTGCTTACGGCACCATCATCAACCCTTGTCATTAATTCACATAGGACGTAACTGAAACTTGATAATAAAAACATTACATTATGTTTCTCTGTTAGTTTATCTTGTTTACTTTCTCATATTACATTGTATTTTTTATGTTGCAGGGAGTTAGGCATCTTTCACTTTCTCGTATTGCATTGCATTTTGTATGTTGCATGGAGTTGGTGTTTTTAGCAATGGACAATTTTTCATAGTATGGCTTTTTATGTCATTCTAATTTTTTTGTATGCTTATATTTTTCATAAGGACTGACGACGTATCTCTTGTGGCAGTATGATTACATCAAAATTGTTCCAATAAACAGTGGCTAGAGGCTAAAATCTTCTCTCCCCTCCTCCATATCTCTTCTGCATCACTTTTCTCTTGCCCCTAATCCTCTGTATTACCAGGGAATCCTTCCCCTTTCCATTCTTCTATCTATTTCTCACCTTTTTCGATCATCGATCGTCTTCCTTCATCACTCCATCGAAACTCGAGGGGGCATCTCTCCCTCCTACTAATTTTTATTCTATCCTTTCAAAATTTCATCTGTCTACTATCTTTGAAGTGGCGTCACTTACGCCACCCCAAAGAGGGGCAAAGGTAGACACCCATAATTACGCCTGAGAAATTTAAATAATTAAATTGTGCTAATTATCTCCCTTCTTGCAAATCGGTGACATATCATCAAAACACGCTCGTATTCTCTCTTATCGTCATTAATTAATTACACTACGCTAATTAATTAAGTTGCCTATGCAGAAAATACCCTAATTAACGACCTTTCATTAATAAATCACCCCTTCTATCTAGACTAATTAATTATTATTAATTAATTAGTTTTCCCTTTCATGTAACCAATAAATCAATATTTAATTAATATAATCCCTTTCTAATAGCTTAAATCATACTAATATTCCTCTAATTAACTTGTATAAGCTTACATCTACCTATTAGTTAATCACCTTTAATTAATGAAAGCCCCTCCCATAACTCCCATGTCTTGCTAAGCATAAATTAAACCCTTCTAAAGTAAGGTTACCTTTTATAAAACAACCTTATCAATTCCTAATCTTGTTTTACCTTTTATCCCACATGCAAAGGGATGAAGTGTTTCCTTTATCCATTGGGCTATATAAGGAGCCCTCCTTCTACCTTTATACCTAAACCTAAACTTCTTGAGAAGACAAAAGAAAAGCATATACCCAAAATAGACTAAAACACTTTCCTTTGTTTTCTTGAAGAGTTCACCACTTGGAGAGTTAAGCCTCTTTTCTAGCAAAAAGTGCTTAGGTCATACGGGAAGTGTCAAAAGGGTCTTGTAGCCCAACTTTGATAAGCCCCCATTCTTAGGTTCTTGGAATATCATAGAACAACCTATTTTATTATCATGGAGCTTACATAGGTTCATTCATTTATTTGTTGTTAATTAAGAGAATAAAGGATTTGGACATTTAGCATGTAGTTTCAAAGCTTTAAATATGATAAATGTTAGTGTCTAACCTTGCTTAATTATTAATCTTGATGGTGCTTTGTACATTGTTTTAAGATTTGTTAATTATGGCTACTATGTGTTAGTCTCTATTTTTCATTAACTTAGCTTAAAGCAAAAAACTATGCACAAATATACATTCAAGATACCTTCATTTTTAGGGTAACTCTTCATATTTCCAATATCATTGATATCTTCTTAGATGGCAAATACCATTCATCCAAGTCCCTTAGCAAAGCATCATTTCACACACTATTTCAGGGTAAGGTACATTTGAACTCATCAATAATCGTATGCAATGAACTTATACAAAGTTAAGAAAGGATCCATACTTCAAAGTGTTAAAGATACCCTTTTATAAAAATTCTCTGCATCAACATTATCTAGTGTCTCTTATTCATATAACATTTGACATTTTCATAACATTTTTTCTTCTAAGAGCTTCCAATCTCCGTTAATTTCATATCTTGTCTTATAATATTTATGATCTGCTCCTAATGAATATTTGTAGACTCATTCATAGTAAACATATTAGAAATAATCTTTCATCACACTCTATTTGGTTTAACTCTTTACTCATGCCTACAAGTTTTATTGACTAAAATATACAACATTTTCCACCATTAAGAAGCTTCTCACATTCATTTTACAACAATCCATACATGATGGTCCACATGAGCCATCCATACCCCTTCTTGTACAGTAAGAATAGATACTACTCCATTACACTCCACCCTTAGGGGGGATTTTTTATAATTCAACCTATCGCATTCAAATCAATAAGCCTTTTTAATGGTTGAAATAAGGTAGTTAGGGTTTTGAAATGACAACCATTAAATCCCATTTCCATAACTCCAAAGTAATCAAATATCTTGGAGCCTATACTAATAAAATCACATCAAGACCTATCTTTATAGATCATTTTAGTACCTGATAGTGTTCCATCAACCACTTAATGTCGATAGGGTCTACCACTATTAGTGGACCTATTATGCTAATTCACTCATACCTAGGCTTAGATTGTCTCAAATATTCACATTTCCAATCAATTTAAGATCTGGATTTTGGATAATAAATTTCATCTCCATTAACCTTCACATTTAATTATATCAAGTCAATGTTCCTAAATGTTAGGATCATACCCTAAACAAAACACCTATTTCTCATTTTTTAAAACTATGTCTAGCCAATGTTTTGGAGAAGGATGATTACCTCTGAGTCCGGCATCAATCATGAAATATCTTCACCAATCATTATTCTCAAGTCCTTTATTCTTGAATGGATTTCTACATTTTTTAGGGTTCCTATACTCTTTCTGCTCAGTAGAATTATAGATGATGTCATTCCTCATGTTTTCATACCTATATACTATGATTATATATATATAACATTCCAAGACTTAGGAGATTCACTAACCTGAAAATTATTATTGTAGTCCCTCTAACCATCTTACAACTGCTATTGAATATTGCTCTATGTGATCAATACCATCTTATCCATACTCCACCTAAAGGTAGTTATCACTTAACTTATTCCTTTGGCACATTATTCCTCATAGGAAAATTAGATTATTACATTTGTTTGAACTTTTCCGTCCAAGACTCCTTATCCTATAATTGTTAAATTTCCTCATATGAAACATAGATTCAACAATTTAATGGACAAATTGCTCTATCTGGTATATTTTTATTTCAAATTCTCCTATAGTGATATGCTGGGCTTGTTCATCTAATTACATCTTGGTACTTGGGATAAGGGATATTGTTTATTACTTCTACATTTTTTGATACATCCATCTTAAATCAAGATACTCTTACCAACTTCCATTTCTTGGTTCATAATTCTCTTAAATAACAATATGATTTAGGATCAAATTAAAAGTAATCATGTGTTCGTTTATATCGCTTACAAAATTTGTACTAAGCCTATTGTGTTCATCTTCATTTTTGACACTATTTTTCAGTAAATAAAGGGTTAAATGGACCCTTCCTCATATCTAGTGATGCCATTATGGTCATCCTGTAAGAGATACTTAAGGTAGCAACATGGAAATGTTTTAATACCCTAATGTGTTATACTTACAAAGCGTATTGTAACACTCATGGGCCTCCACCACTTGGGATGATAGAGTTATTCAATGCTATTATAACTTGTTAATATTTCCCATGTTATTATATTCTCCCAACAATATAACCTATATTTTAACTTGGAAAGAAATGGATTCCCTGTGGTACAATGGAATTGCCCCTAACATGAGGTGACATTTTGGTTATGTCAATAATATGATAAACACCAAAAACTCAGAAGACATTCTACATGGTTAATGATACCTGCACCGACAATGCAATGTCTGAGGATGAATGGCATACATCAAGAGACATAAGGACTTCCTCCTTCCTCATGAGTGAACCAAATATCCATATTCTTGTTTACAACTAAATAAGATACATCCATTAGTATATGAGACACTCAATTCTAAGATGTATTTCGAGCTCGGCAACAAGGCCGATCCTAAGCCACCATTTTAGCTTTGTTATGCCACCTTGGGTGGTCGAACTCATCCTTTTTAATTAAGTGATCTCTCGGTGATATTCTTTGATAATTCAACAATAGAAAGAATGATTATAATTCTAGGGGAATAGAGAGATAGTTGTTCCACGTGATATATAGCGCCTTATGAGGGCTACAAAAATCATCAAACTTCTTCCAAGTAGTCCTAAGCTAAATATCTAATGCTTCTAGCAAGTGTTCTGAATCTTCTTCAAGTCAAATGATTTCAAGTTATGTGTAAGGTAGAAACCTAACACATAGGACCAGTTCATGATGTTCTTATTAGTCAAATTGCTCATCAAATGAAAGGATGTTGCATGACCACATTCTTAATCCTCCTATGAAACTTATTACCGGGATGTGATTTCACCCTAGCACTTTGTGGACTAAATCTACAGGGGAACACATTTGACACTCTTTTTTAACTGATTAGACACAAGTAATGGAAATCAATATTGAATCCTTTTTCACATCTGACAAGTTTGTAAATGTATGGTTTAGATTGATCTTTGTATACCATTTTAGGATAAGTGCAATCACGTGTGATTTGGATAGAATCGCTGGACAATTAAACCCAGAATTCACATATCGACGATCGTTATTATTTAAATGATTAATTCGTGGGAATACAATTTTAATTTGATGTGGGGATTTCCAAACCTAAAACTACGATCATTGGTTTTAAACCTAAGTGATCACAATTTAGATGAAGATACTTTGATCGCGGTAAATAAGTGAGACAAAGCATAACAATCCTTATGGACTCCTCATTTTCCCAAGGGATAAATTTTCCCATGCAAATCGTGATTTCTCCTCCATAGTTGTGTCACTCGATGGTCTTTGAATACCCACTACAAATTGCTCTTCATAACTTCTGGATCACAGAAATTTTGTAATCTATGGTGCCAAGATGAAGATCGTAAGCCATTAGAATTTTGATCAAATTTCTTACATTTTAGGTTAATTTTCAACCATTTTCATGGGTTTTTCAATTTTTTGTTTATTTATACAATTTCTTTATGTTTCGTCAATTTGTTCGGAAAGCTCGTAATCCTGCAAACCATCCAAATATTCGTCAAAAACCTCCAAACATTCCTTAAAACCCTCCTCCAAAAGTGGATCTACCTCCTGTAGCTCCTTATGTCCCCACGGAACCAACAGGAACATAAGCTGATATCATTGGAAGAATCTGAATAAAATAAAATTGCCATTGAGAACTTTATTCCAAATAATAAGACAAAATCATGCCATAAATCCGTTACCGCATGACTTTAGCCAACACATTGCAAACATTGATTGGTGAAGTTGACTCCGCAACCAACCAAATAAAAAGATCGAAATACCTTTAGAGGTGCTTGTAGGTGGTGGTATGTAGATAAATTATCTCATGTGGCTGTAAAAGAATTTTTTTTTTAAAAAGACCCTATTTTTGCATTATTTATGGACCCGAGAACCAATGCCTCCCATGCGACTACTTGTAAATGGTTCCCAATCCATTGGTGTTGTTGGTATTTAAATTGATTCTCCCTTGGAAACTAAGTAGCATCACAAATTTAGCAAGACACTAAGAGACAGAAAGATCATATTATGAGTTGTTTTATAGCTGGTGAGGGGATTCGTCTGACTCTTTATCACTCAGACATTGGAGAAACGGATACCACCTTCATTAAGGATATGATCTATCCTCACTAATTTAGGTTGTGCCTGTCAACCAGTGTGAGAGGACTCGTTTTGTAACCTCTATTGGTGAAGGAGAACGAACATATCCTTCTTTGCACAAATTTGAAAGGAGACCCTTAGAAAATATGATCAATGCACCACAATTTAACTCTCATAAGTTGTCACTTCTAAATAATGGTGATATTTTTTAAACAAGTCTAAAGGTTACTTAAGACAATATGGGATCCTAATTGCTTCTACATATTTTGGCAATAGAATTTATACATTTGTGGACATACATGGAAAACCTGGGTAGTTCAGGTAGGATTCATTGTTTTCAATAATTTTTGTGGGAGATTAAGTAGGATAAAATTCATTATGTTAGATCTTTGAGAACCTTCACAACATTTGAAAAACTAAATGACAGAATGCTTCAGAATAGATAAAATATTCCTGTAGCCATAAGGTGTGGATCAATGGAGGCCCAGATTTACACGATTTCACACAATCTCCAAGAATTTAACACATATTATTGAGCTATAGACTCAATTAAACATTAAGAGACCCATGGTTCCTCACGCCTAAGATACACTCAAAGGCTTGTAGACAATCTTTATCAACAAATGAAAATAAAGTGATTTTTAAATTTTTTATCTCATTACAGGATGAAGGCTCTTCTCATAATGAAATTGTAAATGCCACTAAACTATCACAGGGATGATATCTTGTGTGATTTGGAAGGACATCAACACAAGATTGCAATCAGAATGGGAAAAACTACGTGCAGACATTTTGAAATAAAGTAAACATAAATTTTTCCAAGATTGACATAGATTAATTTGAAGTTGATTAGATTCATGAGTAAGGGAAAGTTTCTTTGAACAGTCTCAGAGCTTGTAAATGGTTATACACTCGCAACCAACTTAATGTGATTTAAATCTAAAACATAAGAAATTAACAGTTTTCACAAATTGGTCTCTCAGGAAGATGGGCTCTCTCAAATTTTCTCTTAAGATATTAAAACTCAACCCTTTGCAAGAGTATTCTCATTGCATTTATACATTTCACTCACTCAATCATTCCAAATTTCCCCCCCAAAAAAGAAGAATATTTGAGGAACCTTTACTTCTTACCAAGTTGTGTTGGAAAGTGACGTTTAACAAATTTACACCCGTAGCTGCCAGGTGGAAAAATCACGAACTGATCACGTTTTCAGACTCTTGACTAGTGACTGGGATTCCATGCCACAACTTTTTGACAGTCCTTATAATCATTTTAATCATTTTCCGGTGGCTTTGCATAGCTGGATCTGACAGGAAAACATTTTCATCCTCGAGGCAATACCTTGAGAAATGAATGCCCCCGCATGGACTCTTGCATTAGTGTCTCTGAAAAACGAGTGTTTACATGAATGGATTATTTCATGTACCTACACTGTGGGTCTGATCTGCAACAAAAACAATACGTATTCACAACTTATGGAGTCTTGGAATAGAAAAGGTAGAAAAATCAAAAGTAATGCACAAAAACCGTCAATTTTGCCCCTTCTCAACTTTATATTAGAGTTGTCCACATGTTTCCTTGGTGCAACTGCAAAGGAGAAGTACATGGGAAAGTTTCCAAACAAGTGTGGGCCCAATAAAAATTTCCCAAACAAGTTCCATATGCCCTCGACCCAAGAAAATTGTCTTTGGGCCTTTGAAAAGTATTAGTATAAAAAGGAGCCAACGGAAGCCTCCACATGTCTCACTAGCACACTTTTGATATGGTGCCCAAAAGCAGAGACCCAAAGCAAGCACGGGCTCACCACGTGTCTTAGTTCGGAAAACTTGTTGAAAATTTTTAAGGATCAGCAGAAGGCATCATGTGTCTAGGGTCCAATACAATTTTCCTTGGTCGTTCAGAAGTCTAACCAAGGGAAAAATGAGTGGAAGCTTCCACGTGTTCCCATGGCACTCTTTCAAAAATAAAATGTAAGGGCATGTTTCCAAATAGGCGCGGGCCCTCCTAGGCCTTAGAAAATTACTTGAAAAGTTTAAGTACAAAGAGGATCTAGTAGAATCTTCAAAGTATCTCCCCAGCATAATTTTGATATGGTTCCCAAAAGCGGAGACCCTAAACAAGTGCGGACTCACAATGTGTCTCCTTGGCACAAATGTTAAGGTAGGTGGATCCTCAAATGAGTGCCAACCCTCCACATGTCCATGGTCTGACCAAACTGCATTGGTTGCATGAAAAAATGTTTAATTCTGGTAAATGGCAATGGAAAACTCCATGTGTCTCCTTGGCACAACTCCAAAGGTCAAACCAAGAGGTGACTTTTCATATGAGTGTTGGCCCTCCACATGGACAAGGTTTGAGTTGAAGTGGGCCTTAGAGTTTTAAAGTTCCCTACTGAGTTGCATCCAATCAGAAAGGACCATGTTTCCATAGATGTTGAGATATAAATAGATGGGGAAAACACAACGTGACTATGGAAAAATGGAAGGAAGGGAGAAAACCTGAAATTACACCCAAGTTACAAATTCTTTCACATGGATAGAGGAACAGAAAATAAATTCTATACTTAATGTGATCCTCGACAAAAGGAGAGGACTAATCATGGCAATTAAATGAAGGATAGAGCTTTCACGTATCAACATGGGGAGATAGAAAAGATGACAGAGTCCACAAACTAAAGAATTTCAAGGAAAAACGGGGTGAGATCAAATTGAGCACCAACATCGGCTCCGAATCGGGGATGAGAACTCCCTGTGAGTGCCACAAGAATAAATAGAAGACCAATTGTCAAAAATAAACCATTGGGTAAGGGAGTCAAAGAACAAGCTTACAGAGCAGAACAATAATAACCAACTCCCCCAAGGACAAACCGGGAAACCAAAAAAATGGCCGCCAAGTACTGGGATGAAAAAAAAAAGATAAACATGAAAGAAAAACAAAAACAAAAGACTATACACTATACAATGGTGAGCACCCTCATTCGGATAAAACAATCAAGGAAAATTTTCAAGTGCATGTCATTGTTGATATGACCATGCTGGGCAGTTCTGATTTATCTTTAACAACTGGTCAAATGGTCATTTTTCTTTTCCATCCAAGTTGCTATCTTACCATATTTTTTCAGGCTTATCCTTTTTTCATGTGTCAAGTTTTTTAACATCTCTCAAGGCTACATCAAACATTAGAGTCTCAGGAAAATCAACCTACTCATGATACTTACATTGATCAATTTCATACTCCTTGAAAATAGCATAGCTCACAGAGTTATCAATATCAATATCTACATGCATTACTTCATAAGAAGTATTTTTGAGGTCCTTAATGAGATATAACATTTTCTTTTCACTAGGTAACTTCACAAGGTTTCCCTCAATTGGTATGGTGGCATAAGACATGTCCATTTTCACACTTCCACCCACACTAGTAGCCCATTTTCTTGATAATAGCATTCCCCATTTTATAGGGAAATCAACAATAACAATATCCAGTTTCAAGTTCTTTCCTGGATAGGCTGCAAGTTGTACTATCAAACCCTTGACACATCCAACCACCAGCACCTCTCTGGAATCCATGGCAATGCAATTCCCATAAGCTGCTATTAATTTGAGATCCAACTCATTCATGACCTCAAGAGGCATAACAATGTGTGATGCTCCAACATCAAACATACAGTTGTGTAACAACTTATCCTTAATAATCATAGTAGTGAAAAATGGATCCACCTTCAACTGAGACTCAACCAAGTATTTTCCCAAATATACTTCAGGTGACTCACGTAGTTCTTCTAGTACTTGGGGTTTTTCCAACTTTGCAATGGCATGAGGAACCTCTACACTGTTTACATTTTTACGTTGGGTGACCTTTTCTTCTTTAAATCCCAAATATTCGAATGCACTATTCCTATGCTCAGGGATTCTAAGCAATTCAACCATAGGAAAAGAAATCTTGATCTCACTCAAGATTTTGGCTATTTTATAAGGAACATATTTGGGTAATGCAGTGTTAGGAGGAAGGTTTACAAATTCATCTGATGGCATGGGATTTCTCACTGTCTGAGTATGGGGAGGAACACAAGTTTTGTTTGGGTTATAAATCCTTTATCAGATGCATCTTTATTAGGGGCTTATTTAGGGATGCTAGTAAGCACTAGAAATTTTGGTTTGGCCTAAAGCCCTACCCCTTTGACAACTTTTCTCCTGGTATTATACTCTTTTTCATGGCAAACTACTGCATTCATTAATAGTTTACTATCCTCCTTAGAAGGGATTCCTCCATAATCCTTTTTAATCATTAATGCCCTTAAGTACTCGAAATCATTATTAGGTAATTGAAAATATTGCACCATATCAATTTCAGAAGTACGAGTGGGAGGAAAAGGTAATACCCGGTGAATGCAATCCTAGAAATCTTTAACTGTTCTGGCACTCGTCAGCTCAGTTGAGGTTACTCCCTGCTGTGAACTTGTAAAGGAATCCATCATGCATGCATCATCATCTATCTCATCATAATTAGTTTCTTCCTCAACTCTCCTTTCAACAAAACATGGATAATGTGGCAAGAAATATCTATCACACCACTCAATTTAATGAGCTTCATCAATAGCAGCAACTCTAGCAGCTAAATGATTCGGTACCAATTTATTTTCTTTGGGTTGGGGTTGTCTATTTCCTGATCCCACGATCCCTTTTTCTCTGTCATCAGATCTTTGATCACCCCTAGGATGATTTCCAAATCTTTCTCAACCTTTTTATTTATAATGACCTTGGGAACCTTGTCTAATCCCCTTCTTTTCTCTTGCTAGTCTATAGGATATTTCCTTAATAGCTCTGACAAATTTTTTTACAACCTCCTCCAGATACACAACTTTACTTGACTGAGGCTTCTCTGGATTGATTAGCTTGATGCCTTCTCTCTTAGGAGGTTTACCAATTTCCTTGATTTTATTTTCAATCTACAAAGCCATGGTGTAGGCATGCCTCAATGTTGATGGGATCATATCCCTCAAATGATAGGAAGCCTTCTAATCAAAAGCATCAAATTATTTTATTAAACAAGAAACATCACTTGGCCTCAGGATCACAGGTAGTCTATTCAGGGTCTTATTGAACCTTGTAATTACGTCATAAAAAGACTCATTAGGATTCTTTCCTATATTTTCAAAATTATGAGAAAATAAACCTAGGGTTTGTTTTATCTCCATATTGCAATCTAAAAGAATTCTTCATTTCTATCCATGAATCAATGGAGCTTTCTGGAAAAGATTTATACCATTCCCATGCATCCTCCTCGAGAGTATGAATAAAAAAATTTATGTACACATCCTCAAATTCAATCTCAAAGTCTTCCATCATATTGACAAAAAGCTTTAAGTGCTAATCACCAGTAATATAATTATTTCCTTGAAATTTAGGCAATCTGTTTCTAACATCTTGGGGCACAACATTTGGATATCCAACCATACCTATGAAATATATAGGACCAAAAGTATTCACAAAAAATAGAGGTCTGGGTGGGGGCTGGGCTATATTGTTTTGGGGAGGTGATCTTACAAGAGAAACAACATGATGAGGAGTGAGGGGTTTGTGGAGCGCAGGAACGTAATTTTCAGAATGAATGTTCTCTAAAAACTCTATTTCTTGTAAGATTCTATCAGCTTTGGAGAACACAGGGACATAATGAGAGACAAATTTTTCAAATACAAAAGAAGGACCCTCTCCAGTTAGAGAATTCAAATATACAAAAAGACTACCTAATTCAGAAGAACTTGAGGAAGTATGGAAATCTTCAATGATAGGATAATCAATTTCCAAAATTGATAAATACTTTCTTGATTTATGATCTCCAATAACTTTCCAGATTCTTTTTCCTTCAGAATTTGTCTTTCCTAGCTCTAGAAACAACCTTTTAGCAGGGTCTTTAACGAAGAAATATCTTCTTCCTTCGAGCTTTACAGAGATTATTGAGAATTTTTAATTGACAGAGTTTAAGACACTAGCATTTATCAAAAATTAATTCAACATGGAGTCGCCACTAAGGATTTTCACCTTAGTTGTGCAAATGCACTAACATTGGTCTATCAAATTTTTTTCAACACTAAATTCACGCAAAGCTTCACAGATCTAACCTTCCTTTACACATATTTAACATTAATGAAGTAAAATTAGTGCAAAAACCAACAAAAACATGAAATATTACACGCAAAACTTGTAACTTTGCTCGATTCTTACAAATCTGGACACAGGATGACATTTCAATAATGTATTTGCACTTTAAAGTGTATAAGAAGCATTTACCAAGGTCTATATGCATTTTTGATGGTGTTAAAAATTTACACACACCTTCAGGTCCCCGGAAATGTCACCATTCAGGTGTTATTTTCACACAAATAAATCTTGGAGCTCAAATAATCCCTGACAATGAAAATTAGTTCCCTGGAAGTGGTGCCATTCTGGTGTTTGTATCCAAATTGATTCTCCCTAGGAAACTAATCAACATCAAACATTTATCAAGACACTGAGAGACCAACAGATCATATTATGATTCATTTATTAGCCAGGGAGGGGATTCATCTGACTCTTTGTCACTCAGGCATCGGAGAAATGGATAACACCTTTATTAAGGATATGATCTAGCCTCACTAATTTAGATTGTGCCTGTCAACCAGGGTGAGAGGACTCATTTTGTAACCTCTATTGGTGAAAGAGAAAGAAGATATCCTTCTTTGCACAAATTTGAAAGGATACCCTGAGAAAATATGATCAATGCACCACAATTTAACTCTCACGAGTTGCCACTTCTAAATAATGGTGATATTTTATAAACAAGGCTAAAGGTTATGAAAGACATTATGAGATCCTAATTTCTTCTACACATATTTGTAGTAGAATCTATGCATTTGTGGACATATAGGGAAAACAGGGGTAGTTCAAGTAGGATTCATTATTTTGAATAATTTTTGTGGGAGATTAAGTAGGATAAAATTGATTATGCCAGATCTTTGAGAACCTTCACAACATTTGGAAAAATAAATGACATAATGCTTCAGAATAGCTAAAACATTCCGTCAACCCTAAGGTGTGCATCAATGGAGTCCCAGTTTTGCACAGTTTCAAACAATATTCAAGAATTTAACACGAAGGCTGGAGCTAAAGACTTAATTAAACATTTATAGACCTCTGGTTCCTCACAACTAAGATACACTCAAAGGCTTGCAAACAATCTTTATCAACAAATGACAATAAATTGATTTTAAATTGTTTATCTCATTCTAGGATGAAGGATCTTCTCGTAATTAAATTGCAAATGCCACTAAACTATCATAGGGATGAGATCATGTGTGATTTAGAGGGACTTTAACACAAGATTGCAATGGTAACTTGAAAAACTACTTGCAGACATTCTGAAATAAAGAAGATATAAATTTGTCCTAGATTGACACAAATTAATTCAAAGTTGATTAGATTCATCATCAGGGGAAAGTTTCATTGAATAGTCTTAGATATTGTCAATGGTGGTACACTCACAACCAACTTGACGTGATTTAAATCTAAAACACAGTAAATTAACAGGTTTCTCAGATTGGTCTCTCAGGAAGATGGGCTCTCTCCAATTTTCTCTTAAGAATTCAACCCCCGAACCTTTGTAAGAGTACTATCATTGCACTTATACATTTCAATCACTCACTCATCCCAAATTTTCCCCCCTTAAAAGAAGAATATTCAAGGAACATTTGATTCTTCCATAGTTGTCTCGAAAAGTGACATTTTACAAATTTATACACACAACTGCTAGGTGGACAAATCACGAGCTTATCACATTTCTTAGACCCTCAACTAATGACTAGGATGCCATGCCAAAACTTTTTGAAAATCCTTCTAATCATTATTATTCTATCATGTGAAAAATCCCCGTTTTAATCATTTTTTGGTGGCTCTGCATAGTTGGATCTAACAGGAAAACCTTTTCACCCTTGAGGCAACACATTGAGAAATGAATGCCCCCATATGGATGCCTGCATTCATGTCTCTGAAAAATGAGTGTTTGTGCATGGATTATTCCATGTACTTGCATTGTGAGTCTAATTTGCAAGAAAAACAATGCGTATTCATACCTTCTGGAGTCTTGGAACAAAAAAGGCAACAAAATAAAAAGCAATGCACAACAATCATCAATTCTGCCCCTTTTAAACTTTAGATTAGAGCCATCCACATGTTTCCTTAGGAAAACTACAATGGAGAAGTACAAGGGCAAGTTTCCAAACAAGCATGGGCCTTCCACGTGCCCTAGGCCCAAGAAAATCACCTTGTAGCCTTTGAAAAGTCTTAGTATAAAAAGGAGTCAACAGAAGCCTCCACGTGTCTCACTAGCGCACTTTTTATATGGTTCACAAAATTAGAGACCCCAAACAAGCATGGGATCACCACGTGTCTCATTCCAACAGAGTTGTTGCAAAATTTTAAGGATCAATAGAAGGCGCCATGTGTCTAGGGTTTGAGATAGTTTTCCTTGGTCGTTGAAAATTTCAAGCAAGAGCAGAGTGAGCAGAAGCTTCCACATTTCCCCACGGTGCTCTTTCAAAAATAAAATGGAAGGCCAGGTTCCCAAATAGGCACATGCCCTCCACATGTCCCCGGCCTTAGAAAGTTTCTTGAAAATTTCAAGTACAAAGAGGAGTCAGGGAAATCCTCTACGTCTCCCCCTGATGCAATTTTGAGATGGTGCCCAAAAGCGAAGACCCTGAACAAGCGCGGGATCACCACATGTCTCTTTGGTACAACTGCTAAGGTAGGACACTGAGGTGGATCCTCAATGAGTGCCGACCCTCCAAGTGTCCATAGTCTGACCAAGTGGCACCGACCGCATGAAAAAATGTCTAATTCTAGGAAATGGCAGCGGAAACCTCCACGTCTCCCTGGCGCAACTCCAAAGGTCAAACCAAGAGGCAAATTTTTAGATGAGCGCCAGCCCTCCATGTGGACAAGATTTGAGTTGAAGTGGGCCTTAGAGTTTTAAAGTTACCCACTGTGCCACATCCAATCAGAAAGGTCCACGTTTCCATAGATGCTGAGATGTAAATTGATGGGGAAAACACAACGTGACTATGGAAAAATGAAAGGAAGGGAAAAAACCCAAAATTATGCCCAAGTTACAAATTCTTTCACATGAAAAAAGGAATGGAAATTTTTTTTTGGACTTAATACGATCCTCAACCAAAGGAAAGGACTAATCATGGAAACCAAATGAAGGATGGAGCTTTCACGCATCAACATGGGGAGATACAAAATACGATAGAGTCTGTAAATTGAAGAATTTCAAAGACAAATTGGGCAAGATCAAATTGAGCACCAATAGGTGCCACGATGACCAAACCAAGAACAATTTTTGGGACAGATGGTGGATTTTCTTTTATTATCCACCATGCAACAAAAATGATTTTATTCTCTATTTTTTGATGAAATTATATTGCAAGTTCATGATTAATGAGGTCCCAAATTATTTTGACTTTTTCGAGTCTTATGGGAAAGGAGTTGGCTCTACACAGGGTAGATTAGGTGCTTACATTGGTAAATCTAGGACCCCCCATGCCTCAAAACCCCCACTCCCTTCAGTTATCCCTCCTATAACGAAGGAGGTTGTGGAGATTGACACACTACATTCATTGAGGGAGCTCACTAACACTCTAACCCATCATAGTGGCTAGATTACATCTGCTTATGTTGGTGGAGGTGTCATTTCTAGCACATCACACCACTGTGGATCATGTGGTGTGGTATACACTGTGGGTGAGACATCATTTGTTGGATCACATGATTTCTTTTTTCTAAATGAGATGAGGCAGATGTTTTTGGAACTAGTGCAAATGATCTTGGTCTTTCACGGGTAAATGTCAAATAAATATTATATATATAGATATATACAATACTTTATTTCATTTGAGATTTTAATATATATGTTAAAACTAATATTATTTTGATTTTAAACAACAAGAGCTGATGAAGGACATGTCTATCGTCGACATGCTAGCTACTACAATTGAGTGTGTTACAAACGTAAGTTTCAAGTTAGTTACATTTCAAATTTCATTTGATTGCACTTTTATTATTAAATACATATTTTTAATTTTCATGTATAGCGTTTCACATGTACATGTACATATTAATATGCTTTTCTTTTATACGTAGGATCCTGGTGGATCATCGTCTAATTTGGGAACTGAGACTATTCACTTACCTCACGTGACTTTTACGCAAGTTAGATTATTATTACATATTGTATTCACCAATATGATGTAGTCACAAGTTTATAATCTCACTCAACTAATCATTTATCAAGATGTTTATAACTTCACCTCTTGTTTACTTTGAAATGAGGAGAGCAAACAATATTTCTAATGTGTTTAACTTGTCTTAAAATACAAGAATCTAGAGTAACCACCACTTAAAGGGTCTGGTGCATCGTCATACCCTCTTTCTCACTCTAAAAAACACTAAATTATCCCAACTTGATGAAAAATAATCAATAATTTAACCTTTTACTATTCTCCCAATATTTCCATTCAATCCCTCAAGAAAATGCATTTTGGTTCAATGATGACCGAGAAAAAATGAAACCATCCAAAGTAAGCTAGTAATATATTTGTTAGTGAAAAATCACAACACTCCTAAATGTCTGTAGCTCGATGGGTTGAAAATTTCAATGTGCTTGCATCACATGGAACATCTCTCAAAGTTTGGGAAATTTAAATCGAGATAGCTTTCCATATGAAGGTCGGTTCCTATTCCTCTATCTAGGTGCACACATAAAATTTTCAGAGGAACTATTCTAAAATATATTCTAACTTACCAAGGATATAGGGTTAAGAAGATGCAAGAAATTAAACCTAAAATAACAGAGGTGATTCTCCAAAGTAATGTTGAACACCGTATTTTCTATCAAACACTGAGCATTAAAATGTGATACAACCACCAGGCACAGATAACCAATATTGCAATGAAATATCAGATGAAGGAATTGAACATAAGAGATGGTTGAAATCATCCACAAACATGTACTATTTCTTCACAAATTGATACAGAACATTACAACGGCCAAGAGGCAAAAACTTGCATTACATTCTTAATAGAAGGTTTGAACTCCACGAATTTGTCTGTAGACATGAGAAGAAGGGAGGGTGAAAAACTAAAATTTTCAAGCCTTTACAATGAGCCAAGCTCTTACCTTTATAGATGAAGCAAAGAGAGAAGAAGAAAAGGAGGTGGGAAATCTGATTTGGAAGCTCAGCTACCAATCATCAATGCCCCTGAAAATATACCTACAATCTGTCAAGTCTACCTCTCTATGTTATTTAGCATGTTGAATAAGGAAGAATGGCGGATCAAATCAAATATGATTTGGTTATTGAAGCAATCAAATCATACATTAATGGCATGAAATACATTTTCCTATTTTTCATAGACCTAACCTCGTCAAAATTAAATTTTTAGGCTTCCATGGCATAGAGGAGGTTGAGACCTTTCCAACGGTACCAAATTTGATGAATTCCAAGCATTGGATTGAAAGTTAAGCCCCTTTGAATATTTGAATTGAATCCATACAAAAATGGTGAAAAAACAAATTTTGCAAAACGGATCTGCAGGCCCGAAATTCACTTTACACCTTTTGCAAAAAAACATAAAATTCACAAAACCCCCTACAACTTCGTAGGCCCAAAATTAACTTTTTCCAATAAGCGCCCGCAATTCCGCAACATTCTCATTTTCTATTTTTCATCCCTAGGCCCGCCGGCCCGCATTTTCCACTTAGTAAAAGAAATCCTTCCCGGGCTCGCGCACCTGTAACTATAACTTGTTCCTTTTGTGAAAAGTGAAAAATACCAAAATATCTCCCACCATTCAATCAATCTATAATCTTCCCCTTTGGCGAAAAGTCTTCCCTAGGCCCGTCGGCTCACTTTTGGCAAAAACTCCTTCCAAGCCCACCTTCCTACTTTGACCTGATACATGGCCATGTGGTCCTTTTGTTTTGTGGGGTCATATGTCTGACCCTGGACATGTGGAGGCTTAGTGCACATTTGTGACCTGCCCCCAAATTTTACCTTTGAAGTTGTGTGGATGAGGCATGTGGCGAGCCGGCGCATGTTTGGGGACCACCTTCAGATTTTAACTTTGAAGATGTGCCGAGATGATGTGTGGAGGCTTTCGCCAGCCCTTCTTTATTTACTTGATTCAATGGCCGTTTCAACCTTTTAGACCCTTATTGACTCTGACTACATGGTGAGCCTACACTAATTTGGGAACCTGCTCTGTATTTCACCTCTAAAGTTGTGCCAAGTTGACACGTGGTTCTTTCCGCTGGCCTTAGAATTTTCAACGGCTGATTCAACCTTTTGAGGCTTTGACCACGTGGCAGGTTGGCACTCATTTGGGGACTTTATTTTGGGTTGCACCTTTGAATTTGTGCCACTGAGGCACGTGAAGGTTTCCTCTTACCCTTCTATACTTAGCCGATTTGGGCTTGCTCCTCTTCCTCCGTTTTTTGGCTTCTGGACATGTGGCGAGCCTGCGCTTATTGGGGTCTCCGTTTTGGATTCTACCTGTAAAGTTACACCGATCTGACGTTTGGATCCTTCTGCGGCCCTTCTTTACTTATCTGATTTATGCCCGCTACCCATTTGACTTCCTTTTTTACTCTGACCATGTGGTGAACCCACGTTCATTTGGAGACTGACCCTTAGGTCCTTCCCTTGAAGTTGTGTCATTGAGACACGTGGCACCTTTTGAGGGTCTTCAACTTTTCAATTGCTGATTCTATCTCCTTTTCAGACCTGGGACATGTGGAAGCTTCGCACTCATTAGGGGGACCGCCCTTGGCTTCGACCGTTGAAGGTGCATCATTGAGACATGTGGAGGCTCCTTGAGTTGATCTTGGATACTTCACTGATTTGGGCCCGCTCCTCTTTATTTGTTTTTTTGGTTGGGTCCCTTCTACTTATTTAGGAATGACTATGTTGGGTTCTAGACTCATTTGATGTTGTTTGATCCTCCATTGTCGAGCCTGCTCCTCCATTGTAGAGCCCAACAGACGCTCAAATTTTTGATTGGTTGTAAGATTTGAAATGTGGGCTCGCAAGTCTTAACCGCCCCTTAGATTTTCTTCAGTGTAGGGTCGTTTTTGATAAATTTTTCAGGGAGCACAAAATTGGGATAATAATATTTATTTATATGTCACTATGGCCAAGATGTATGCAAACACTCAAGATCATTATCTTTATATTGTTCTCTCTAGCTCTCTTTTGCAATCTTGATCAATACCCTTGACTGGGCATGCTTTTATAGTCTATCAATCATATAATTTATTTTAGGAAGTTTCAACATGAAAGGGTGGTCATTTCAGGTTCCTGTTAACTTGTTTTAGTTGATTCTAAACTTGAGTAAAGCAATTAATTCCCAAATCACAGCCCCTTTGTAATTCAATATTCACATATAGGCCTCCCCCAGATTCTACACATAGTCTACGTAAACTAGAAAGGATATCATTACAATCCCTTAGTAGAAAATCAAAATTCCTTCAAATCCTTGAATTAAACCCTCTCTCAATTTTTTGTTTAAAATATCAGAAAAAAAAATTTATGGTTTCATTTTCTAATTATCAAACCCTATGTATATTTCTCCTTATATCCTATAGCCCAATTTGATTACGGTTATGCACTACACTTTCTTAGAGGATGATTTAACCCTCAAACTTCATGAAAAGTAATTAGGGATGGGTCATGATTGAAAATTACAAATTGTGAATGCTAAGTCCTAGTTTCAATCACTTCATTCCCCTTTGAATTCCAAACCCTTCTCCCAAATGTTCTCCAACAGGACTGTAGATTTCTTCATCAGTTATGATACCTTTTTTAAGTCTTTCAATGGCTCTCAAGTTTCCTTGAATTCAAAATTAGGGCTTTTGAAGATTTCTTTTATTAATTCTCGAGGTTTGGTTATCACTTTCACTTTTATCTTAACCTAGGAAGGTATTTAGATCTCAATACTTTTTAGGCACCTTTAATTTACACCTAGGAATAGATCTTAAAATTTTTAGTTGTTATCTCCTTGTAAAAATTAAGAAAAATCTATTGAACTCAGTTCTTGTATACTGTCACAAATTCTAAATAAATACTCACTCACTTAATAATAAAATTCATCATTACATGTATACAAAGGATTACAACATTTCCATAGTGTATTTGTCACTATTACAAACCTTTATCAGATAATTTCACAATTCTAACCTATATTATGAGCCACAATCACAAAAATATGCAATGTCACTAATGCACCATTAATGGAAAACTCAAACTTCCCAATTCCTTGGAGCTGCCAAATTCTCGTTGTTGATGATGATTCGAATGATGGAGTTAGATAGTTACATTAAGGCTTATATATTCCTTCTCAAGATACATCTCAATCTATTCTTGGTCCATTACCCTTCTCATTACATAACTAGTCTCTTTATTAGTTCATTAAGGACCTAGTCTATCCTAACAGTAACAACTTAGGACCTAGGCCTCATTAAGACTCCTAAATTTCAGCAAGGCTTATGATAAATAAAAAACATCAATTATACTCCAATATTACAATAATATGTCCAACACAAGTCAAAACTACCTCCAAGCTTCAACATTTCTATTTGGAGGTAAATTGACAATTTCAAACTTATCAAGGTCTTGAACTAAACTGTCTTACCTGTTAGACCCTAAATGACCCGTAGACACTCTTGAAAGCCATAATTTATGAAATCATCCATTTATACAATTTGAGAGTTGATGAATATCAATAGGAATAATTATCCTTCTTAATTTATCATAAGGTGTTTAGACTATTGGTTCAGTCATACACTTGCAATCTTACATAACTCTCTATTTTAGGCCTTAAATTTCTACTAGTCCTCTTCTCATGCTAATACTCATTGTTATAATTTTCAATTAATGTTGATCTACATGTTTTTTGTACAACTTATGAATTCCAAAGAGACTCCTCCCTATATAAAGACTATGGATGTTGTTGTAGATGCTTCCATAGAGTCTGTAGATCTACTAACTCAGGTACAATTTTTCAAATTTATTAAATTTTGGAGGAATGTTTTCTTACTACTTATCTACAATATCAAATTGTACATGAAATATTTAATTTGAACTATTTATTTATATGTATCCTACCCCTCATGAGTCTACCATTGATCTAGTTGCACATCGATGACAAATTGATAGGGATTATGAGATTGCGGTAAGATTTCACATGCATTATAAATTCTAAGTTTCTAAATTTTGAATGTATTTAAAAAATTTGGGTGAACTAATTTTTTTTTGTTTATGAATGTGAAGGCTAGGTTGCAGGCCAACTTAGATACACCTAGGACCACACGGATGAAATCCGTAGTGGCATCTCCCTCCACTCCACAGGTTGTGAATATGCTTCTTCTAGCAGGGAGAAGAGAGGGAAGATGTTTCATGATTTGATTCATATGACCCATATTTAGATATATATGCCATTTGGTCCTAGTTCATGATCCTTCAGTCTATGTATATAGCCTTATTTGACTGCATGTGGTCCTATATGTATGGCACACTTAGTTCGATATGTATTATTCTTATATTTTCATAGACATGTGACACACTAAGTTTGATACATTATATCTATGTTTGTTTTCCTAACGATATTACTTCTATGTTTGATTTGATTTGATGGCCTCGATTATGTGACCATCATCCATATGATATATGATGTTATGTTATTCTTATGATATATGATATATGATATATGATATATGATGTTATGTTATTGAATGGTTTTGAAAGTTCTTGGGTGCAAGATCATTTTTTTTTCAAGAGATTTAAGTGTGGACTTATATAAATTTTCTTATTTTAAGCATGTGGTTAACACACTCCAAAGTGGGACACAATGTACACAATTAAAAATGGTCTTGAGGGATTTATTACAAGTCATTTTATATGTTTTTAGTGTACTTACTATTTATTTTTCTAGTATTAGTCCAAATTAAGTGTTATTGATGTGTGTAACAATAAGGTCCTAATTTGAATTCACTTATTTAAAAAAATCATAAAAATTGTAGTTTAGTTGGCACAAGATATGTAGAAATATTTTTAACATTCTATTATGTAATTACATGCTTTAAAAAGAGATCAAACAATCATTAGAGTATTTACATGGTAATGTATTTACCTTATTGCAATCTCATTAATGTTATCCGAGTAGTGAGAAATCATGCCCTAGGATGTCGTTGGAGAAAACTACTACCCCCAACACGTCCGAATGGGGGGTATACGATTTTGGGTGCTTTGCAGGGCTCTAGGGACACCCGGTTTGGTGTCAGACCACCCGATCTAGAGCTAAGAAACCCTTCCCTATTCATCCCAATTCACATTTTCAATGGAAACTTTTGAAGAACATAACTTGGTGCTCGATCATCGAAATTGAGAACTGTATAAACCAAAACTTGAGTGAAGGAGGCCTCTAGTCACACCCAAGAATTCAAGTTTGTGGTATTCCTTGAGCCTTCGTGGTATAATTATTTGCAAACTATCTTTTCTAGGCAATCCTAGGAAATGAACGAAGCTAAGTAGTGAGAAGTCACGCCTCGAGATATCATGGCACCAAACCGATGATGCCAACACATCCTAATGGTAAGGTAAATTATATAGGATGTATTTTTTCGGTGCGAGACAATGTCATTGCTTCCGGGAAACTTCATTTGTGCGTAGTCCCTTAAGAGGCCTCAGACCAAAAAACCGTACAACTTCGACGGGTGATTACTCAGATTCTGTGGCAACTAGAGATGTCTCATTAGATCCTATAACGCAACATAGGGAACATATACAATATCTTGTCTCTATTTTTTCCATCTCTAATGGGTGCTCTTGCTGCCCTATTGTTTGCAAACGTGTGAAATAGTGCAGTTTGAGCTAGTAAAAGGTTGTCAAATGCTATATTATGCAAACAGTTGGTCATCACACCAAATCGACTACACAAACACATCCAAGTGGATAGGTCAATGATAGATGAGGTATCATTATGATGTGGGACAATATCATTTCTTCTAGGCTACTTCATTCGGGCATAGTCCCTTAAGAGCCCTGAGAACAAAAAAACATAAAAATTTGACGAGTGATTACTAGGTCTTTATGGTACAAAGAGACATCTCGTTAGATCCTATACCTTAGCTTATGGACCCTATATAATATCCTATATCATTTTTTTCCATATCCAATCGGTGCTCTCGCTGCCCTATTATTTGCAAACATGTGAAATAGTGTAGTTTGAGCCAGTGTAAGACTGCCAAACGGTATATTTTACAAACGATGTGTCATGGCACCAAACCAACTGCCCAAAAACATCTAAGTGGAAAGGAAAAAGATAGAGGAGGAAATTTTTTTGTGCACAACAATGTCTTTGATTCCATCCTAATTCATTCAAGCGTTGTCCCTTAAGAGCCTTGAGTCCAAAAAAACATACAACTTCGATGGGTGATTACTCGGTCTCTCTGGCACCTAAATATGTCTCGCCAGATCCTACACATCGATGTAGTGACCCTCTACAATATATTTTCTTAGTTTTTTTGTCTTCAATGGGTACTCTCGCTGCCCTATTATCTGGAAATGCATGAAATAGTGTAGTTTAGGCTAGTGTAAGGCTCTCAAATGCTATATTTTTAAAATGGTGGATTATGGCACAAAACAAACTACTCCAACATGTCTGAGTGTCCAGTTAAACAGTAGAGGAGGTGTCTTTTTGGTGTGGTACAATTTTTTTTCTTCTGGGATACTTCATTCAGGATTTTTCCCTTAAGAGTCCTGAGAGAAACAAAATCGTACAACTTCGATAGGTAATTACTCAGTCTTTGTGGCACTTAGATATGTCCCAAAAGATCCTACACCTCTACATATGAACCCTATACAATATCCTGTGTCAGGTTTTTCCATCTCTAATTGGTGCTCTTGATGCCCTATTGTTTGCAAACACATAAAATAGTGCAGTTTTAGCAAGTGTTAGGCTGTCAAATGCTATATTTATCAAACAATAGGTCATGGCATCATACCAACTATACCAACACATCCAGGTGGCTAGGTGAATTCTATAAGAGGCTTCATTTTTGTGTAGGATAATTTTGTTGCTTCTGGGCTACTTCATTCGGGTGTAGTCCCTTAGGATCCCTAAGACCAAAAAATAGTACAACATCGATAGATCATTACTTAGTCTCCATGGCACTTAGATATTTCTTGTTAGATCCGAAACCTCATCGTAGGGACCCTTTACAATATCCTATCTGATTTTTATCCATCTCCAATCGGTGCTCTTGGTAACCTTTTATTTGTAAACACCTTAAATAATGCAGTTTGAGCCAGTGTAAGGTTGTCAAATGCTTTATTGTGTAAATGGTGGGTCATGGCACCAAACCAACTACGTCAACACATACGAGTGGCCAAGTAAATGCTATAGGATGCATTAGTTCATTACAAGACAATTTTGTTGCTTCTGGGCTATTTTGTTTGGGTGTAATCCCTTAAGAGCCCTAAGACCAAATAATCATACAAGTTCAACGAATGATTACTCAGTCTCCGTGGCACCTAGAGATGTTGTTATCAAATTTTTCCCTATTATGTTTATGGATCCTATTTTCATGTTAGAGTTTGGTAAACCTTCCATGTGTTACACTTGGGTAACCATTATGGGCTGTTTTTAGGCCCATGGTTTTTCGGTACCCATTGTTTTGTAAAACCACCTCTTTGGCTACCTATTGATGTACTTATAAATAGATGGACATATAATAGGATTTATATGAGTGTGTTTTGTGAAGGTGAATAGTGTGTGTGAATTCAAGTGTGAATTTGGGAGGGTTTGTTGAGCACAGCTCCAAATAAGATCTATTTATTGTAATTGTGAACATTGTTGGCTTGTAATAAAATCTAAGCAAGTGTTCTTGGTAGATGTAGCACACATTGGGTGAACCACATTAAATATTGTCTTCGTGTTGTGCATTTTTCATTTCTGTACAATTCTATTCATACTTCTTAGTATTACGATTCTGAGGAATTATTCTGCATTAGATATTATTGATTCCTAATAATTGGTATCAGATCTTGGTTTGGTTTGCTGAAGTGTTGAATCGCAGGGAAATTTTTTAGCTTGAGTGGGAGCTATGGCATATGATGGAAGATCTAGGGTTGATAAATTCAACAGGTAGAATTTTAGTCTTTACAAGACGCAGATGGAAGATTACCTTTATCAGAAGGATCTTTATACTCCATTGTCTGAGAAGGTGAACAAACCCTCAAGCATGACAGATGTGGAATGAGATTTGCTGGATAGGAAGGAACTTAGGACAATCCGGTTGTGTCTTGTATCTTCAGTATTATTTAATGTTTCAAAGGAAAAGACTACAAAATATCTAATGGATGCATTAGGGAAGTTGTATGAAAAACCCTCTACCTCTAACAATATATTTTTAATGAAAAAGTTTTTTAATATGAAGATGTCTGAGAATAGTTCAGTAGTAGATCATTTAAATGATTTCAATATGGTTGTGAATATGCTATCTTCAGTTACAATAGAATTTGATGAAGAAGTTAGGCCTTTATTAATTTTGTGCTCTTTACCTGAAAGTTGGAATAGCCTAGTAATGGCAATAAGCAACTCGGTTCCAACTAACTCGAAGTTAAAGTTTGAGGATGTTGTAGGGGTGATTCTAAGCAAGGAAATGTCAAGAAAAATCTTATGGGAATCTTCTACTTCAGGGAATGCTTTGACAGTGGAAACTAGAGGGAAACAGAAGAATAGAGGAAACCATGGAAAATCGAAAGATCGGGCAAGGTCAAAATCTAAGAGCAAGATTGTATGTTGGAATTGTGGAAAGTCTGGGCATACAAAGAAGGTATGTTGGGAGCTTCAGGATAAGAAGAAACAACAAGAAGAAAACAAGGAGGTAAATGTGGCATTAGTTAATGTATGTCATGATGCTTTGATTCTTTCTTTGCATAATATTACTGAATCTTGGGTTTTAGATTCAGGGGCTTCTTTTCATGCTACTCCACATAGGCATTATTTTGTTGATTATGTTCAAGGGGATTTTGGGAAAGCTTTTCTTGGTGATGATGAGCCTTGCAGTATAGCTGGAAAAGGTTATGTTTAGGTTAAGATGTAAAATGGGAATACATGGCTATTGAAGGATGCCAGACCTGTGCCTACATTAAGGAGAAATTTGATATTGGCGGGGTAATTGGGAAGTGATGGTTGTACTGTGATATTTACAGCTGAATCTTGGAAGGTTACCAAGGGTGCTCTTATGGTGGCAAGAGGTAAGAAGGTTGGAACCTTATATTTATCCACTGATAGTACTAATGATTGTAATCTTGTGGCTTTAGATGTAGATACAACATTATGGCACTATAGGCTCAGTCATATGAGCCATAAGGGCATGGACATCATAAAGAAGAATTTATGTGGATATACAGAAATAGGTTTGGATTTCTGTGAGAATTACATATATGGGAAACTGAAGTGAGTAAGGTTTCTCAAGGTTGGACCTACAAAGAAATAGAGTAAGTTAGAGCTGGTACATTCTGATGTGTGTGGGCCATCTCAGGTATCATCTCTTGGGGATTCAAATTATTATGTTACTTTTATTGATGATGCAACAAGGAAAGTTTGGGTTTATTGTATTAAAAACAAATCTGATGTATTTGATACTTTTGTTAAATGGAAATCCTTGGTAGAGAATGAAACAGGTCTAAGTTAAAATGTCTCAGGTCAGATAATGGAGGGTAGTATTTCAGAAATGAATTTTATGATTACTATTCTAAGAATGGAATCCGTAGGCAAAAGACAGTTCCAGGAACCCCGCAGTAAAATGGGGTGTAAGAAAGGATGAACAGAACATTAATGGAATGTGCTAGGAGCATGAGGATACATGCAGGACTGCCTCTTTATTTTTGGGGAGAAGTGGTGAGCACAAATGTGTACTTGATAAAAAGAGGACCCTCAAGTGCCTTGGATGGAGGCATACCTGAGGAGGCTTAGTACGGTAAGAAATTTGATTACTCATTTCTTAGAGTCTTTGGATGTGAGGTGTTTGTTCATATTGACAAGGATGATAGGACCAAGCTAGAGGCTAAATCAGAAAAATGCACTTTTATTGGTTATGGTGGTGATGAATTTGGATTTAAATTTCGGAGTATTAAGGAAAAGAAAATCATTCGGTCTAGGGATGTGGTCTTTAATGAGAAAGTCATGTATAAGAAACAGTTGCAGGAAAACAAGGAAGAATCCAAGAATGAATATCCAATGGTAAAGGATCTTCTGGATGGGACATTGACCCATGAATTAGTTTAGGAACCTACTCAACAGGAACCCCAAACTCCTACAGTGAGGAGGTCTTCTAGGGTAAGAAAAAAACCTTAAATTTTTTTCTCCTTCTCTTTATTATTTATTACTCACTGATAGTGGAGAGCCAGAGAGCTTTGATGAAGTAATGCAGGTAGATGCCAGTAAGAAGTGGGAGCAAGCCATGGATGAGTAGCATAAGTCTCTCATGGAGAACCAGACTTGGGATTTGGTGAAGCTACCAGAAGGAAAAAGAACATTTTAGAACAAGTGGGTGTATAGAGTTAAAGACAAAGGAGGAAAGAAAAGAAATAAGGCCCAGTTGGTGGTCAAGACGTTTGCATAGAAACAAGGTATAGATTTTGATGAGATTTTTCTCCTGTAGTAAAAATGACTTCTATCAGAACTATTCTTGGAATAGTGGCAGCAGAAGACTTGCACTTAGAAAAGATAGATGTAAAGATCACATTTCTCCATGGTGATTTGGAGGAGGAGCTATATATGCATCATCTAGAAGGATATGAAGTCAAAGGTAAAGAGGAGATGGTGTGAAAACTGGAGAAGAGCTTGTATGGCCTGAAACATGCTCCACATCAATGGTATAAGAATTTTGATAGCTTCATGATGGAGCAAGGTTATATTAGATGTCATTATAAACATTGCGTGTATACAAAGAAATTTGAGGATGGAAGTTATATTATCTTGTGTTTATATGTTGATGACATGTTGGTTGTAGGTAAAAACGTGTAGGAAATAAAAGTACTCAAGAAACAACTAAGTGAATCGTTTGATATGAAGGATTTGGGGATAGCCAGACAAATCCTTGGTATGAGGATAACTCGAGATAAGAAGGAACGAAAGCTGACTTTATCTCAGGAAGAGTACATTAAGAAGGTATTGGATAGGTTTAACATGTAGGATGCTAAACTGGTTGGGACTCATTTGGTAGGCCATTTTAAGTTATCAAAGGAGTAGTGTCCCAAGACAGAGCAGGAAAGAAACGAGATGTCTAAGGAACCTTAATCATCAGCGGTTGGTAGTTTGATGTATGTTATGGTGTGCACTAGGCCTGATATTGCCCATGCAATGGGAGATATGAGTAGATTTATGAGTGATCCAGGTAAAGAGCATTGGCAAGCAGTAAAGTGGATCCTTTGGTATTTGAGAGGGACCATGAGGATAGTTTCGTGCTACAGTGGATCAGACACCACTTTACGTGGTTATGTAGATTCAGACATGGCTGGAGATGTAGATAGTAGGAGGAGCACAATAGGTTATATTTACACTGTAGGTGGGACAATAGTGATCTGGATTTCATGACTACATAAGTTGGTGGCTTTGTCAACCATGGAGGCTGAGTATGTTGCTGCCATAGAGGCAAGCAAAGAGATAATTTGGTTACAACAATTTCTTAAGTAGTTAGGGCATAAGCAAGAGGAATGTAAGCTGCATAGTGATAGTAAGAGTGCTATACACCTAGCTAAGAACTCTACTTTCCACTCTAGGATGAAGCATATACGGTTGAGATATCACTTCATCGGGACAACATTGGAGGAAGATAAGTTGAAGTTAGAGAAGATTCGTACCAGTCAAAATCCTATAAACATGATGACCAAGGTGGTCACAAGGGATAAACTAAAGCTATGTTCATCTTTGGTTGGCCTTCACAGATGATAGTGAACGGTTGAGAATCTTTCTCAGCGGAAATCAGTCTCCAAATGGGAGATTGTTATGTTTATGGAGCCTATTTTCATGTTAGAGTTTGGTACACCTTCCATGTGTTACACTCAGATATTTTTATGGCGGTCTCGCTCACCAGTGAGCGGGTCAAGGGGGTTCGGGGGGCGAAGCCCCCGAAGAAAATTTTCATGCATGGTTTATTAACCCATGAGTAATGGGTAACCATTGTGGGCTGTTTTTGGGCCCATGGTTTTTCGGTACCCATTATTTTGTAAAACTACCTTTTCGGCTACCTATAGATGTACTTATAAATAGATGGACATACAATAGGATTTATATGAGTGTGTTTTTTGAAGGTGAATAGTGTGTGTGAATTCAAGTGCAAATTTGGGAGGGTTTGTTGAGTGCAGCTCCAAGCAAGATCTTATTATTGTAATTGTGAAGACTATTGGCTTGTAATAAAATTTGAGCAAGTGTTCTTAGTAGATGTAGCCCACATTGGGTGAACCATGTTAAATATTGTCTTCGTGTTGTGCATTTTTCATTTCTATAATTCTATTCATACTTCTTATTATTATGATTCTGAGGAATTATTCCACATTAGATATTATTAATTCGTAACATTCCCCTCAGGAAAAATTGAATAAGAACCACACTGATAAATTGAAGGTACCATTTGAAGGTACCATTTGGCCATGGGATCTCACATTTTGATTCTGAAAATCATGTTATAGGTGGACTTGGCAATGACAATGCAAAATCGACAAAGGAATGGACAAGGGCCAACTTAGCCAAGGCAGCATCGAAGGATATTGGAGCTCGAACAAGAAAGGACAAGATCAACTCATTCAAGCTCAGAAGGAATTCAAGCTAGGTACATACAAGTAACTCACTTAACGATTCAAGAAAAAGAATGGAGGTCAAAAACTGAAGTCTTCGGACTTCAGGAATTCAACATTTTTGAGAAAAGGAGGGGGAAAAATTGATTGGAAAAAAAAAATTCCCAAAATCCCAAATCCCTAAATTCGAAAAGGGCTCAGTACTTCAGAGGACAATTCCGATTTCGGGGTAAGCAAAAGCATAATTTCAGGGTTTTGTTTCAAATTTGAGGCAATGAGAAGCCTGAAATGGGATGGGAAAAATTTATGAAACATGGAGAGTGCAAAGTCCAAAAGGCTTTGGAATTTCGAGGTCAACTCCCCTTTCGGGGTCAACAACGCTACAAATTTTGGGGCATGGAAAATTCTGAAATCCAAAGTTTGAATTTTAGAATTCAGAGCTTTAGGGTTTTGGGTTTCTGAGGTATCGGCTGGTCAGTTGGATGAATAGTGTCATGGGTCTGAAAGGCGTAAGGTCCAAAACCCAAATTCTTCATTTCTGACTTCAGAGTTTTGAAGGTTCGGAGGTTCAAAGGTTGGGTATTTTAATAGTGAAAGTAACCACAAAAATGTAAAGGTCTGAAACATGATGTACAAAATTCAGAATTTAGGGTTCCGGAATTTTAGAACCTTGAAGCCCCAAAACATGAAAATCACAACTCAGAGTCTGAAACCTGAATTCCAAATTTTGGACTTCAAGGTCTCGGAATTTCAAAGGTTTCATGTGCTTAGTCAGATAAATAGTAACATCAACCTCCAAAGAAAAGACACCTGAGATTATGAAATTTCATATTTTGGAGGTTGCAAGGCATTTCAGAGTCAAAAAAGATAAGATCATGGACATCCACATTTATCGCATTATGACACCCCCATCTTCAGATGGCCATCAATTTTTAATGGGAGCTCATATTTTCACAAGATCAAACTTTTTGGAAAGATCTTATTGTTTTCTACATAACTACTAAGACTAAGTATTTCAAAATTAGGAAATATAGTTTGCCAATTTAGATGATGTTTCAATATTTATCACCTACCCAAATGATGAGGTATGGGCTTCCTTTCTTCTCCAACAAGGAAAATTAGATGGGGGTATGGGTTTTGCAGTGGCACCGATCATTGTTGTAGGTGTATTCGATTAATTTTAGGGTAGTTGAAGAAAGATTTAAAATCTTTCACTCATTCTTCCTATATATTGTAAGGAGGGGCATTTTTCTAATGTTGGATAATTTTACTTTGGACCCTCCCTTCTTCTCTTGTCTGTAAGTGAATTTTTGGAGTTCAAACCTCCTATCTAAACTGTAAATGAAATATTTCCTCTGTGCCATTGTAATGAACTGTATAAAATCTATGGAGCAATAATAGAAATGCGTGGATGAATTTCAACCCTCTCTTATGTTCATTGCATCTTCTTGATCTCTCACTGCAATCCTAGTTATCTATGCATGGTGGTTGTATTACATGTTTAATGGTTTTAGTTTAATGGTTAGTGGATTCTCATTAGTGGATTGATTTGTTGAGTTTTTTCATCCTTTTTAATGTAATTTTGGTTTCCATCTCCATACAAAGTAGGTGTTCATGATTCCTTTTGGTGCATCACTGCTATTAGTTTAGGTTTGATTTCTTGTAATATTCTTAACCATGTCTCCTTCGAAAATTAGAGTAGATCCCCTACAATTTAGATGCATACATTAGAATAGATGAAATAGCATATAAAATTCATCTGGAGGGTTATCCCAATTACAAAGTCCCACACTTTGGGATAACTCCATGTTTGAGGAATCAAAATGACTACCTCAACCATCCACTTAGAAGCAATCAGGGTTGTTGTGATTTCACCATAACAAATGTCTTGTTAGATCCTACACCTTGGTTTAGGGACTCTCTACAATAGCCTATCTCATTTTTTTCCATCTCCAATCGGTGCTCTCGCTGCCCTATTTTTTGTAAATGCATGAAATAGTACAGTTTGATTCACTGTAAGCATGTTAAATGCTATATTTTTCTAATGGTGGGTTGTGACATCAAACTGACTTTGCCAACATGTCTAGGTGGTCAGGTAAACACTAGAGAAGGTGTCATTTTGGTGTGGGACAATTTCGTTGCTTCCAGGATACTTCATTTGGTCATAGTCCCTTAAGATCCGTAAGACCAGAAAACTATACAACTTTGACGGGTAATTTCTCGGTCTCCGTAACACTTAGAGATATCTCTTAAAATCCTACACCTTAGTGTAGGGACCTTATACAATAGCCTATCTCATTTTTTTTTTCTCCAATGGATTCTCTCGCTACCCTATTGTTTGTAAACGCGTGAAATAGTGTAGTTTGAGTCAGTGTAAGGTTGTCAAATGCTATATTTTCCAAACAGTGGATCGTGGCACCGAAAATACTGTGCCAACATGTGTGGATGGATAGGTAAATGTTAGAAGAGGTGTCATTTTAGTGCAGGACAATTTCATTGCTTTTGGGATACTTTGTTTGGGTGCAGTCCTTTAAGAACCCTAAGACCAAAAAATAGTACAACTTCGACGGGTGATTACTCGATCTACGTGGAACCTAGATACATCTCTTCAGATCCTACACCTTAGTGTAGGGACCCTATCCAATATCATATCTCATTTTTTTCCTTCTCCAATGGGTTCTCTCACTGCCCTATTATTTGTAAATGAGAAAAATAGTGTATTTTGAGTCAATGCAAGGCTATCAAACACTATATTTTGTAAATGGTAGGTCATGGCACTAAACTGAATGTGCACATACGTAGGGATGACCTTGTAAACACTTGGAGAGGTTTTTTTTGGTTTCCTAAACTCTCAGTGCTTCCAGGCTACCTCATCCAAAGCAAATAACCCCCTCCACAAGTACATAAACCATTGTTAGTTGCTTCTCTCTTCTTGTAAAATAATGAATCCTTCTCTTAGCTTTGAGAATATAAAATTCTTTACTAATAGTGCTAACCACATGAAGGTGGAATATTTTATGACACCACCAACCTATATAAAAGTGTTATTCAAAGAAATTTAAGTGTAATCAAAACCATACTAGATACATACAAAATACACAAATTTAATAAAATATATGAACTTGAATCTAGGACTGAAAATTTTAAAAAATTCAAAGAAACTATATATACCAAATGTGCATGTAAATTCATTCCAATGTTCACCATCAGGGTGTGAAATTGGAATATTTTTTGGCACCACTAACCTGCATGAAAGTGTTAGTCAAAGAAATTTAAGTTGAATCAAAACCATATACTAGATATATATAAAATACAAAAAATTAATAAAATATATGAACTTGAATGATCTAGTTGAAAATTTTAAGCACTTCAAAGAAATTCTATATACCAGAGGAAAATCTAAATTCATTCCAATGAACCATCAGGTCATGAAGGTAGAAGCTTTTCTAGTACCACTAACCTCCATAAAAGTTTTAAAGTCAGAAAAATGTAAGGTAAATCAAAACCATACTAGATATTTACAAAATACAAAAATTTAATGAAATATATGAACTTGAATCTATTTGACAAATTTAAACACCTCAAATAAATTATATATACCAGATGTGAACATGTAAATTCATTCCAATGAACCATCAAGATCAGATCTACTTTGAATAGCATACATGATTGCTTCATGATCTGATTCTTGAACCTTCTAAAGAATATTGTTATTAGGCCTTCTATATAGCTGAATATTTTTCACTAGAACTAGATGTAAATATAATAGTATTTTCATGTGTGTCTCAAAGTCCTCAAACATCCAAACATAGGAATTTTTTAATGGATGTTATTGAATCCAAGTTCTAGTAACTACCATTGACCTTGTAGGGTACTCAATATCTTTGCCATCTATATCAGGATAATCAACTTCTTTCATTCCTTTATGGAACGATATAAGAAATAGTTTGTTCCTTCTTCAATGTCTTCTATCGTAATAAATGCAAAAAAATGTCCTATAAAGAAAAAAAATTTATCTCAAATTTAAATTACATATTATTTTCAATGGACATAACTCAATACAAATATTGTAAATAACCATTTACCTTGTTGCACCAAAATTTAAATGTCATCAAAGTCCTTGGATGTTGTAACTTCATCTGGAGAAACAAGTCTTAATGCCTGTGGAGGTTGATAACAGGGATGCAGAGTTAGAGGCCTACAAATCCATCCATCTAACTATTTTTGTGAATCACACTTAGTAGTGACAAATTCAATTCAAGATGCATAAAAACACACCAAAATTTTTGTCTATGTGGCCCATGAAGTAACGTCTAAGCTACAAAATGAGTTTAGATCACAGGACCCTGTGAGTGCCATAAAATCCTCATAGTTAGCAATTTTTTGTTCCTCTATCAACCAAAAATATCTACGAATTGTGTAATTTTATTGAGAACCTCAAGCCATGTTTTCAATACACCATTCCAATGTGCTCTTTACATCTTTCAATTTAGCACCATCTTTCTACTTCAACTCTTCTCTTCGAAGAGATCTTTTCACACATGCCCCTACACCATCATGATTTCCTTTTCCATGTCTAGCCTTAGTGAAACTCTAAATATGTTACACACCCATCTTTACATGCATTCTACTCATCCAATAAAAAAATTGTGCATGCTTAAACTAAGTCGTGTATTTATATAACCATATATAACGTTTATTGAAGAAGATGTCCCTATCAGAAAAGTTTCCATAAAATAACTGGAAATTCCCTTACACAAATTTAGTAGAATGAGTATGATCATCACTGATATAAAAGTGGTACTCTCTTAAAACTTTTTGATCATTCTCTGTAATGTCAGGAGAATGTATAAATACTATATGCACAAAATTGACAACCTATAATGAGTTGTAATATTGTGATTGAACCTTCATTTTTGGTTTTAATGTGTAATTCTCTACAAAATCGACCATTAAAACAATAGTACTAATAGGAAATGTGCCCTTGCATATCTTGAATTGTTCATCCAACCATCAAGCTCCATGTGTATTCCTAACATACAAACAATTTCATCCTTAAATTTTCTCATAAATTGAAAAACAGACATATGTTCTATAATTAGGTCACATTGTTTAAACTCCTTTTCATCTTTTAACTAGTATGGTACTAATTTATATTTATCAAACTCAACTAAATTATGTCTTATTGCACACCTCCAATTTTCTCATAGATGCAACTTTCCAATTCAGGTAATCCACTGCATGTACCACAACTTCCATCTAAACAATCCTGACTATAATTTTTTTAGAATTATTTTTCACAAAATATCATAGGAATGAAATCCTTAGAAGATATTGGTGGAACTTGAACACCACATTCTAATAACATAGTTTCAGAATGAAAATCAGAATGAATACGTCAAAATTTAGCATAATGCATCACAAATTCAACATGTTGCCTAAAACAAGTGGTGTGAGCATGGTTGATTTTCACATATAATGGTTTCAAAATTTTAAAATAAATGCTGACTAATTTTAATTTCTAGATGCTTCTATTCAAACTTACGAAAAAATTGAGTTTGAGTCATATCTAAGAAATTATTTGGATGTGGTTCATAATTAGTAGAACCAACTTTTTGGTTTACAACATCTTTTGTATTAGGTGAATTTCTAGTGCTATCATGCCAAAATTGAAGAAAAAATTCTCTTATAGCATCAGACATATCTTTTTTCGTTACGTGGTGCTCTAGCAGAAAATCCCCAAAATTCAATTTGTTATTGAGTGATTAAAGGATATTACATCTTTCAATTACTTTCATTATATTTTTTGACTAACTTTCAATATTCAAATTGTTTTCCTAATAAAACGTTGTTTTTCTGTTGATTCACTTACAACAATAGTAGCAACTACATGAAACACAATATTACTATCCCGTGTGCATCTCTTGACACCAACAGTGTGATATGCATCATGAGTGTTTTCAAAAAATTTAGAGGTTTGACCATGTATATTAAATGTTGTCAATCCTAAGGTGTTTAATGTAGGTCTCATTTTACTCAATTTAATCAAACTAACCAATAATTGACATATTTGAGAATCATTTAAAATTTCAAAATGATTATCCCTAATTTCAGTGACTTTTCTTATGATTTTCCATTTAAAAAGTTTGTTAGACATTGGTTTCAAAATTTTCTCATAAATTTCAATAAAATAATTAGGTATCTTACATAAAATCCTGGGAGGTGTTTTTATCTAATTTTTCTTGTTTACAGTTTCAACTTGAATTTCCTTATTCACATTTTCATTATCTCCTTCAATTTCAACATCAGATACATCACGGGTATTTAATTATTCTTCAACCTTGACTCTAAAAATATCTTCATCATGAGTATTTAATTCATATTCAACATTGACAGTAGAAACATTACCTAGTTCCTCATTGCTTAAACTAGTAGGGGTTGAAGATGAACCTCTTCTTGATTCACGAAGTTTATGCATGTGCTCAACATTTTGAAATATTTTTTCCTCTAATTTGTGTGGTGTTTTTTTACTTATTGACTTCATTTTTTTATTTTTTTCTTGTCTCCCATAATGTTTTGCTTCCGGTGATAAGAAAAACATACAATAAGTGACATAATTTCATAGTAATTCATACAATAAGGCTAAATAGTAAAACTCACATGATAGTATGAATTTTGGGATGCGTGTAAATATGATTTAATAACCGCAACCATGATTTATAAAGTGTGATCACGGTTCTATTATTAAAGACCACAATTGTGGTTTATAAACTATGATCGTAATTCTTTCTGTATCATCAAATATGACCCTCAAGGCTAGGGAAATCTTTGTGTTTTCCCAAAAAGAGTTGTGAGAGGTCATTATGGCATGTAAAAGGCAAAAAATTTCAATTTTTTTCTTCTGCAAACTTGAACCATGCTGAAAAATTGAAAACATCTCACAAAAATGTTACCATCATGTAGGGGAGACTCTTAGCTTTGTATAAATATTGATTTTTAAGTGAATAGAATAATATAAAGATCATTTTATGATATTTTACTAAAAATAGGTCTTTAAGAAAAATTTTCCCGCGAATTTTCATGTCTATGGTTAAGACTGCAACTTTTTTTTCGCTTATCAAAATGTGATAAAACCTACACCATCCCAAGTATGGAAAAATTCTATACATGATAAAAATAAAAGTATTTGATTTCGATATTTTTTATATAGTTATGGTGGAAAAATGGAAAGTGCTCCATTTTCTAAAAAAACATCAGACCACTTTCATGGAAAAAAATATTTCTCAAAAAAATACAAAATAAATCAATCCAAATATAGACAATGACATCTAACTTTTCACCAAAAGAAAAAAAATAACAAGATATGGTCATCCAAATTGTGGGCAAACAAACTACAATCTTATAGGTTTTAACCAAAAAACCAAGTCATATATTTTTGAGTGTTTAATATAGCTAAAATTGTCCATTTTATTAAAAAATAGTATTTTAGAAACTAGATTCTAGATGCTATGATTCATATTTATATAAATTTTTCTAATTTTGAATGCGTGTATTTCTAATAATCCCTACAAGTTGATATTTCATTGTTCTTTATGACGTCCACTTATGATCCCTCTTTGGTCCACCAACGTGTTGTACTTACCATGTGTTAAAATCCATTAATGAAGTGTTGGTAGACCTAGACAAAAGTTGTTGAATCTGCAAATCAAACCATTCCTTTCGAATGAAGATGATCCACCTCATCACCAAAACATATTGAGAGGGTTAATTTTACATAAGCCATAGGATTATTACAATTGGCATCCATTAAAACCATGTTTCCATTACCAGATCGTTGTAGCGCATCCTTGAAAGATGCCTAAAAAAGGGACTGATTCGATTTGGTTATAGAGTCTCCAACATGGGTGGCGCCACCACCATTGATAATAACCCCTAGTTTGAAAGACCAAAAGACTAGTTCTTAGGCTAAGACTGAGAGCCATCACTAGAAATCAACTCATACACTGCAGAGATACCCCAAACAGAAGCTCGAGAGACTAGAATAGGGACTTGGGATACCATATTTTCCTATAAAATACCATCCCTGTGAAATCCCCTAGGTACATAGCATCCTACAATATAGCGGTAGAATTACCGACTGGAGCACCAAGCCCATTACCCACAAGGTGATTCCCAATACAACCACCTAAAGGTCCTCCACCCCAACCTCTACAAAAACTAGGGAAAAAAATATTGGTAAGGGATTTATCTGCCACCACATAGCCAACATCAGACGCATAAACCATAGTAGATCCAGTCCTACCATTGGAGAGGACATTATCATATAATCCCTTAGGGCGTAACCTTGTTAAACCTGTAAACAAACGTCCCCTATATGTAGAATCCACCATAGCAAGAACAGGGGCACGAACCAATGAATGGGATCCATTTCCATAGGATGCGAACAAGCTAGTAGGGGATCCATGATAAAAAATTTCCCTTTCTAGACATGGTGCCACCATCACCATAGATTTCATGTGATTACACCATTCATGAAGGATATAAAATATATATAAGATCTTGTTTAGGAACATAATTGATTAATTTTATGTTTTGTAGATTCTTATTTTCACATACATGCACATACCCTTTATCTATTTTATTGGAATATAGAGCATCAAGACAAAAGAGTGACACGTAAGGATAACATATCACATCAACATAACATCAAGGATAAAATTTTGTGGAGGAAACTTGTTTGGATACTTTAAAATCCTTTAGCATACAGTCTAACGGACAGACTTGAGAAATGGTAGGATTTCATATTTTAGAGGATATGCATTACCAAATCCTATGTGATGGTATCGAGCAACATCTAGATGTAGCATGAGTACTTGTACTTGGTGGGACGATTTTCCTACAATAATAGTTTGTCAAAGTTCTATAGGCAATGTTTCCTTTTCAGGCTTTATATGGCATAGAGAGTGACTAATGACACCTCTGTAGTTAGAGACAGGTTAGAGGACAAGGTTTCTCTTGGACCAGCTTTGTTGCAGGACATGGAGGAGCATGTGGTTTTGATCAGATAGATATTATAGGAGGCACACTGATCAGATAGTAAGTACATAGATCCATTCATAGGACCGATCATAGTTTTGATGTGGGCATGAAAGTGTTAACCTATAACGTGTCAGAGACCAAATAACTAAAGAGCCCTATTACACATTATGGAACAAGGTAACTAAAAGTTGAGATTACCCCTAGAAAACCATTTGTTGGTCCTTTTGAGATCTTGGATTTGTATCATGCCCCTATGGCCTACCACCTATTGCAAATATGCCACCCAGCCTGTCATATAATCTACATGATGTAATCTTCCTACTGTTTTAGTTATCAAGAGATACATTGAATAGATCAAAACAAAATGCTGTTATATCTGGGCACTCATTTGCAGTGATGAAATGTAATCATTTTAGTAGGTGATTGGTGTAATACCACTAATTTGTACATCCTAGATCGTAGGATACCTGGGCCTTCGAGGTAGAGAGGCATGCCATCAGGTACTGTTTTGCAGTGGGACAAATATGATGAGACTATATGCATGCAATGATTTAGGATGCTACTAATTTCTGACATGGAAATGTTATAGTTATATGACATTTTGAGTGGAATCATACAGGGGAGCGGGATGTAGTGCCCACTTCCCTTTGAAAAAGCTTTTGATACTTGCATCATGATACTGATAATTAGTATTATGAGGCATGATTATGGACTTTAGTGTATAGTATAAATGTTAGATATTAGATCATGGATTATATTTTTAACTTGATTCATAATATGATGTATGATGATTAGTCCATAGAGACGATTTTGGATACCATGATGTGATATAACTGTTTGATCATGTGTTATATTATGGAAATCAATGTTCAGACATGTGATATTTGAATATTGTGAGTACACCTGAGAAAGTGTAAATTATTTGATGAGGGATACAATTGTAAGAGTAAAATTGTAAATGAATCTTGTTGGAATTGCTTGGATGTTGTTGTGAGTCATATATCTAGATTATTTTGGAATTTCAAAGTGTATACTATTGTGATAAGGTTGAAATGTTCGTTATAGCGCTCATCATGCATGTGTGACCAAAGGATGGTCACACATTTGTGTTTTCTATGTGTGTAAAATATCACATAAAATCCATTTTAACAGGGGATCTTGGATCAACCAACCACATATGGAATTCGAGATAGAATTCAACAAGGTCATCCATGGCAACATGTAATTAGTTTAGGTGATCAAAGTGGTTGATTCAATATAGGGATAATCCCATGGGGGGATCACCTTTGTTTTGTGGACCAAGGGTATTATGTGTGTTTATTGTAATTCTTTTTAACTACACATAGTTTTCATGTGTGAAATTTTGTGGGTGCATCAAGACCATATCCTCAATATTGTTATTAAATGATAGTGTAACCATTGTGAATGATCATGTGGTTAACCATTCGAATTAATGTCAAAAGATATCATGAGAATCTTAATTAATATTGTTGTTGGTTATGATTTAGAGACATGTGTAGAAGCTGATGCTGTGAGAGTTAAATATAATGAGTGTGAATACACTCCAGCCTATATAATATAAAATTTGAGTCATTAGAATTACACATGATGACCTCATTAAATTTAGTTTAGCACACAAGGTTATTCTATGGCATGAAGGGAGAGTTAAAATTAAGAATTTATATAAATTGCTTATAATTGAGAAGACAAATTGAAATTTTTTATTGCACTATTTCTTAGATATTGTCTCATTTCAGTCCTGAATTGAGGTGTGTATTGGATTTGAGTATGTAAGTAAACTATCATATTGGGCTCACCCACCTATGTTATTATGCACTATGGAGAATGAAGTTAACTTTTGGGTTTGGGTTGAGGATGTGTGATGTGGCATCCTGCGTGGATCCATCTACACCTACTTATTTTCCCTCTTCTATATAGACATTTGAATTGCTTGCCTTGTTTTGAGTTGCTTCACTTTTGGAAAATCTTTTGGGGGTGAATTATTTTTTGATTTTGGAGCTCCTAGTTGGGAGAAATTTTTAAAAGACATATGTCATGCTTGTGCTATGGCTGAGTTTGGATTGCTTGCATTGGGGTAAAGCTTATTGTTCTCTCTTAACTTGGACTAATGAGACTCATATCATGGAGAGGTAGGAGCTTGGAATTTCTTGTGAATTGCTTCTCTTTCTGATTGGTGACTGAAATCTTGTTAATATGTTGTGAATGTTTTGGTGCATGAAAAAAGTGGATATTGGGTAGATGGCCTAGGTATGGTGTAGGAGAAGGACTCATGTTGGTTCATTTTGTTGGAGGCACAAGTGTTAAAGGGAGGTATAAATGTGGAACTAAGAATGGGACAATTTGGGTTCCACCTTACAAAGAAATCCAGATTTAGAATTTATTTACTCGTTATGGGGTGCCATAAGAGGTCACGGGAGGCATCTAGGTTTAATGTGCACTTGAATGAGGGGTTCTTGGGGGAGGCATAAGGGCATGCCAAGGCTTAATGATATAACTATGCATTTATGGTGGTTTGAAATCAGGTGGTCGATAACCCATTTTAAACCTTACTGGGAGGCACAATGTAGCACTCTCCCCATTAGTGTATGGATAAGTTCTCCTTTGGCTATAGAATGGATTTAGAATATGCGATGTAGTGTTGAATATTATCCATGCATTGATGAATGTAGTTGCAAACTAATATGTTGTTTAGAATGTGATTTAAATGTTAGAATATTACCTATATGTGAATATTGTCTAAATACATTGTTGTTGCCATGAATTGATATCAAATCTATCCATTTGCTTTGTGGTTGGGGCTCGAGGGCCAATGATAGAAGGACGGATTCTCCTAATGCTTAATTGGTATGTCATATGGTTGGGTGGAGACCATTATCCTTTCCCCTGATTCTTGTTGTGATCTTTGAAATTATCTTAGAATGATCCAAATCTACATGTTGTTGTTCTTGATGAAAAGCTTTAAGTAAATGTAAACAGTTGACAGTCCCTTGTTGAGATAAATCCTTGATTGTAACCTTCCCAATTGAAGTGTATGAAATTGTATATGTTTTGTAATGATGAAATATGTTGTATTGAATACACTAAGTTGTAATGATTGATATACACTGAAAGAGTTATCATACTCCATGTTTTTTCTGTTCATTGCCTACTAGAGTAGGTATATACATTATTTTATTCTGTATGATGACATTTGAAGAATGAATGAAAGCATTTTTACTTATGTCTTTTAGGAATCAATAAATGATTGTATGTAACTTTCTCATAATTGCATTGTGAACAATATTGAATCTGATCATTTAATATGTACTTGAAATTATCTGTTTGAAAGGAAGAAATAGCATGTGGAGTGGAGTTAACATTTCTAGACATCCATGTCATTTTGACTCTAAGGTGTAATAACAATTATAGAAGTTCAGAATTGCATTTTATTTTTGAATAGTTTCGATTTGAACCAACTAAATGTATTAGATTTTTATTGGAATGAATTCTAATACTTGGAATGTTGGGAAATTAGAGTTTCCATGGTAATTAGTAATATACCATGAGGTAAATAAATGGGTAGTTTGTTATTTGTTTGTACGGTTTGGAGTGATTTGTGGGAGGATAAGGATAGGGATTAGATCCCATATATTGTGGATCAATATTTGTATAAATATCTCTCTCAAAACTAATAAAATTGTATTGTTTTGATTGACTAAATTCCTTGATTTGGTATTAGAGCAGGCACCCTGAGGGACCTCTCTGTAATTCTGGCCGTGTTCGTTACAGGATCCTTTGAGTGTAGACCACGTCAATTGGTCCTATCATTTGATAGGCTATTATTTGCTAATAATTTTACAGTGTAGAGCACTGTGAATGTTGTTGAAATTTTTTATTTTTATATATTATTTTATTGGAGCTATTTTCTTGGCACTCATAGTTGGAGATACCAGATTTACATTCTGTGTAAACATTTGCATAGGTGTATAGTTTTTTTTGGCATCAACTTACCATTCTGTCAACATATGCACGGATTTACAAGTATAAGGCTGAGCCCCCTGATTGATCCATCAATACAGTCTTCTTTGAAGTGTCTAAAGAGTCTTTAGATCAGTTTTTTTTTGGAAAGCTCCCTGAGCTTCATATACGTCGACTGCTCTTTCTTTTTAATAGGTCATTCATCAGGTTTGACATCAGGATAGTAGTGCAGACCATGTACTATTCCCAATGACAATTTTTTGATGATATTTGAATATATATATTTGTTCCGCAGATTGTTTTTTGTCATTTCTGAGCAATTTTGTTCATTGCATGCAAATTAAAAAAGAAGAAGCTAGATTTGGAGAGTTTCTATTTGTATTTTTGGCACGATTTTCTTCCAATTTGGACGGTGGACCTCAAAACTCCAGAATATTCATTCTTCACGTGTTTCTTGAACGGATCTGACATCCACATATCAGATCTACAGCGACCGGTTCCAGTTGTGCATGAAAGGCGGATCCAGAGGATAGATCTACAAGATTTGGACGTGTATCTTTCAAATCAATTTTCTGGTTTGTTGTCTTGCATAAACTATTTTTGATCTACCTCCTATGAATTTTGCAAACCTGAAAGAGCTAAAAAAAAAAATATTCAATCTTCTCAGGATTTGGTCTATAACATTTTTTTAAGAAAAAGGGTTCATAATATTTTAAATTATAAAAAGTAATTAAAGATTACTTTCTTATTTTTTCATTTGTATTTGAAAAAAAAAAAAACCATTTGAGTCAAATCTTGTAAGGACGCATTTTCGGTTGAAACCGACATTCACTTAGTTTATTTTTTGAGGGAGGGTTAAAAAAAATGGAAAAAATGAACCAGATAGAAAAATTCAATGGAAAGGATTTCCATACATGGCAAATCCAAATCCAACTGTTGCTGATTGAAAAGGATCTTTGGGACATTGTTGATGGAGGATCGGTTGCACCAATAGATGTAGATGCACTCCAAAAATGGAAACTCAAAGATAAAAAAGCTTTGGCCATTATTGGCCTCGGATTATCCAAACTGTATCTACATCATGTAGATTTCAAAAAATCATCCAAAGAAATATGGGAAGCATTGAATCAATTATTTGGATCAAAAACTGACAATGCAGAGATAAATATGAAGAAAAAATTATATGGGTTGAAAATGGAAGAAGGAGGAGATATTGTATCTCATATCAGCAAGTTCCGCTCTCTAATGGCTCAACTGGATGGCATTAATGAAAAGGTGAAACCCAATGATGCAAAGGCCATATTACTAAATAGCATGCCCAAAAGTATGTCCAATATGGTGTTTAATTTAAGTAAACTAAATCCAAGATTGGAGAGCATAATAGCAATGCTACTTGATATGGAAAGCAAGGATGATGAAGAAGAAGAAGCAACATTAGCTAGTCAATCAAGTAATTCCTATAAAAGATCAAAAGATATCAAAAACTGTATATGTTTTTATTGTAGGAAGCCAGGACATGTTATTCTCAACTACATGAAAAGAGTAAAAGATCTACTTGATGGAAAACTATCCGACAAGGCCATGGCTACTGAAGAAGATGATACTGAAGAACAAAACACACATGCCAATGCTGAAGATTTTTCAAGCAACGAGGATTATCTTTTTTAAATTGTTTGTGTTTTGTATCTACCCATGTCAACTCTAAGGGAGGGAATGTTGGGAAATTAGAGTTTCCATGGTAATTAGTAATATACCATGAGGTAAATAAATGGGTAGTTTGTTATTTTTTTGTACGGTTTGGAGTGATTTGTGGGAGGATAAGGATAGGGATTAGATCCCATATATTGTGGGATCAATATCTGTATAAATATCTCTCTCAAAACTAATAAAATTGTATTGTTTTGATTGACTAAATTCCTTGAAATATTCAGATGACGTTGATATTTAAGTTATAAGAGAGATTGATGTCATAGAGCATGGAGGTGATTTTAAAAACATTAACGAGGAAGTCATATTGAGAAATTTTTGAGATATCCATTGCAAAATTGGATGGGAAATAACACACTGTTATTATAGAAGCCAAATACAACCTGTAAGTTGTAAATTGATTACAAATGTAATATTGTTTTAGCATTCATTGAATATTCCATGTATATATTAGATGGAAATTTTGAAGAGTGCAATTTACTAGTTTTGGTAGTTATAGATCTATAAGTTTGCAGTGAAGGATGATTTTTCAATTTTTAACTGGATTAAATAATGTCGGGTTACAAGAATGAAATAAATTATCCTGAAAAGTAGAGCTCATAGTTCAACACAAAGACTCTATTCAAGAACACACAATATGATTTAAGCACAATATAGACAGTTTGCATAATACTAATAATTATGTTGTATTTATGATGTAATATTCTTCTATCTAGGGTTTCAAGTATGTATGTACCATTTTTTTCATCCCTCTCTCTCTCTCTCTCTCTCTCTCTCTCTCTCTCTCTCTCTCTCTCTCTCTCTCTCTCTCTCTATTTGTGCCTTTCTACAAACTAATCTCTTAGCACTCTGATCTTCTTTCTATTCTTCACTATATTTTCGTATGTCATTCTTCTAATTTCCCATGATTCCTCTACTTCAATGATTTTCACCTACACACACAAATTGAGGTAGATCTAAATGTAAGAGTAAATTCAATAGAAAATTATACACATATAACTCAGATTATTATATAGAAATATCAATAGAAATTAAGTTTTTTTTAATTGCATGCTTTTTCAAACTCTAAAATAGAAAAATAACAATAATATTAGAAATAAAATTGCTTTATTTTAATAAAAAAAAATTCCTAACTTCAATATAGGAAAAAAATATAATTTATTATAAAAAAACTTTACTTTAAAAATATAGTTATTAAAATATATTTTTTGCGATCGAATATAAACTATCGACCATAGTTTAAAAATGGAAATTGTATCTGACGATGCTCGAGTGGCGGGTTGTGGGTTTTAGGGGTGTTCGCATGCACACCCCTCTATGGCGCCTATGTGGCTCCTATGTGGCACATTTTGGCTCCAAATCCATTTGGAGGATAATTTTTTATCAAAATATGCCATATAGGTGCCAAGTATTTTGGGTGAATTAATTAGTTAAATTACAAAATTTTAACACAAAATACTGTTTTTAGTACCTTTCTAAAAATATAATTTTCATGTTTTAAAATTTTGTTTTACTATTTTGTTTTTATTTTTTTCCAACATATGGTATTTTACGAAAAATAAATAGTACATAGTCAACACAATTTTAAAAATAGAAAAATAAAAATAAAATTACTTTTTATTGAAGTCTTCTTCGTAGGTATGAAAATAAATTGAATTTTGAGATAAATCTTAAAATTTATTGGCACAGACATGTGTACGCCCTTAATTTGAAATTATCTTCACTAAATAAGTAATAAAAAATATAAATAAAAAATATATGAAAAATTTGATAGGAACTTGATATTCGGATCTAGAACATATATCTAAAATTTCATGGTGAAAACAATGTTTTCATTTAAAAACACCATGTTGGATATTTGCTCATCTAATATAAAATAAGAAACAACATATGAAAATAATTAAGAAAAAGACCAATTTTTTTTCTGAAAAATAAAAAAATGCACATGTATTCTACACTCTAAACACAATATTTCGCTAGTTGATGAAATTTCATGAATGTGTATGGTTTTGTGGATATTAGCTTTAGAAAATCAATTAAACTAAAAATCATGTTTATAAAGGTACAAAAAATACAAAAAAGTAGGACATGTTGTTGTGCTTTCACAATTTGATGAGGAGTGTTTGTTATCTATTTGTTCATTTATGAACTTACCCTGATCACAAGGTGTAAGGAATGTTATAGTTCTTTATTGTGACTTGGAAAGAATGTAAATAGTCAATTAGATATTGGTCATTGAGTTTTGAATAATAATATCGTGTAGGTAAATTACTACATTTGGTAATGAGTTTAATGTTATGAATATAGGGATTTGGTCTCAACTTACAATGGGTATTATTTTGTCTGGCCTGTGTTTAAATTGAGGAAATTATGTAAATATGATTTGAGTATGTAAATTATATATCAAATAGTTACGATATGTTTATTCGGGTTTATTTTTTCAAACTGATATAAAATGATGTTGTTATGATTTCTCCTTTAAAGTATTGTTGATTTGAAGGACAATATCTTATAATGTAAGGTCAAACCTTGTCTATTATTATTGTTTTATTACGATTATGGTATAGAAAATGAGTGAGTTATCTCATGCAAATTTTTTACAAACTAAAACATGTATAATATTTCTCCTAATTATTGTACAAGTAAATAATGAAGCTATGAACTGAAGACCTAAAATGCTTTTAATACTTTTAATGAATATGACCATACATTCACCAATATAAAGCCTCTTTTCTAGCATAAGTCTCTAGTTTGTATTGCTTGATTTCATGATGAAATCCTAAATGAAAAGAAGGGCTTAAGATGTTGATGTAAAGTTTTAATTATGAAATTTAATAATGAAAATTTATTTTACAAGTTTGTGTGTTTTTAGTGTTAATAAAGTTGTAATAACCTATTTATCTTACTATGCATATAGATAGACATTTTAAAAATTTATAAGTAATGTCTATAAATTTTATAATTTGTTGATCTAGTAAATTAATAAATGGTCATCAAAACCTTAAATGAAATAATAAGTTGTTAACTATTTTTAAAAACCTTGATTCAATTAAGTTTATGAATATAATAGTTGTAAGAAAGATATTAAAGTAAATGGTTATCATAGACATAATATTATGAATCCATAGTGTGTTTTTATAGTGGATGAATATTGGTCTCAATTAGTAATAATATTATCTAATAACATATATTTCAATGATTATGACAATGACACATAATATGTTAGTAGTTAAGAATAAGGGAGTGTGATTATCAAAAAAATAAATCCATGAGTCACTATGCCCTTAGAAAATATTAAATGAATCCTCATAAATGAACTATGTTAGCATCTCTAAATAACATATCAGTTTTTTGAACTAAGTCAATTAATTTACTTAGCAATTTATAACCCTAATAAGATGTCTTACATGTGATAATAAATTATTTAATTTTTAACAAAATTAAATTACAAAGTTATGGGTAATGTAATTGATTCACTTTAGGAAGCCATAAGCAATCTCGAATGACTAAGACTTAATTAACTATAAATAGCCTAAGTCACCAAGAAATAGTTCCAAGACATAAGGTGGATGTTGTAGCAAACCTTAACTATGAATTATATTAAATATAATCTCTCATCATCATACATCTACCTTAAGATAGTACTAAGGGTAATTACAAAAAAGGGAAAGAGGATGTAATGGAAATAACCCAATTACATGGGCTCTCCATTTTTCATGAGAAACCGAGGTAAGTTGTGGATATTTTCATTTATGAAGATTGTCTTCTAAAGGATCTATTTTATCACCTATAGATTCATAGGGGGCGTCGGGTCTTCAATCTATCGCCTATCGCCTATCAGTAACTAGAGGGTAGGGGATGCTAACTCTAGATATAGGTAGCAATAGAGATATAGGGCTCCTCCCCCAGCTATAGAGAGTATAGTAGAGTATAGTGGGCTGTCGGTCGAAAGAAATTCTATTTAGAGGGGGTTGAATCCATCTCCTTAACATGTTCACATTCCTAAAAAAATTATAGATAAATATGTTGAGATAAATATTTTGTGACATAATAGTATATCTCTAAGATTTGTGTGGTCTTGAGATACATTGTTTATACACAGGGAGAAACGTTGTCCAAAGTAATATTAATGGATGATTATTGTCTGTTCATTGTATTCTTATTTATATATGGTAGATACCAAAATAAAAAAATTGAGTTTCCTGGTTGACATTTAAGGATGGAAAACATGAATGTCTCAACCTTGAAAAAGGTAAACTTGAATGTACTAAATATTGTATGATTATTCTTAAAGCATGGACTTGTTAGTGCAAAATCACAGCACCCATGAATGTCTGCAACTTAATGGGTTGAGACTCTCAGTGTGATTGAATAACATAGAACATCTATCAAAGTGTGGTACTTTGAAATAGAGAGAGCTCTCTGGATGAAGGTTGGTTTCTATTTCTCTATTTAGGTGCACACATAAAATTTGTAGAGGATCTATCCTAAAATCTATTCTAACTTGCCAAGGATACAAGGTTAAGAAGATGCAAGAAAATAAGCCTAAAATAACAGAGGTGATGTACCAAAGAAATTCTAAACACCAGCTTTGCTATCAAACACAGACCATTCAAATGCAATACAACTACAATGCATAGATAACCAATATTGTAATGAAATATCAGATAAATGAAATGAACACAATAGAGGGTTGAAATCATCCACATACATGTATTATTGCTTCACAAATTGATACAGAGCATTATAATGGAAAAAAGGTGAAAAAATTACATTACAGTCTTAATAGAAGATTCAAACTCCAAAAATTTGTCTATAGACCAGAGAAGAATTGAGGGTGCAAAACCAAAATGTCTGGAACCCTTTTACAATGAGCCAAGCTCTTACCTTTATAGATGAAGTGAAGAGAGGAGAAGCAAAGAGGTGGGAAACCTGATTTGGAAGCTTAGGTACCAGCCATCAATGCCCTTGCAAATCCACCCACAATCTGTCAAGTCTACCTCTCTATGTTTGTTTGGTGTGTGGAAGAAGGAAGAACGATGGATCAAATCAAATCTGATCTGGATGCTGGAGCAATTTGATCGTATATTAATCACATGAATACATTTTCCTATTTTTCACTGACATAACCTCATCAAAATTAAATTTTTAGGTTTCCACGGCATAAACAAGGTCGAGTCCTTTCTAATGGTACCAAATTTGTTGGATTTCGGGCACTGGATCGAAAGATATGACCATTTGAACATTTGAATTGAATCCGTACAAAAATGGCAGAAAAACAAGTTTTGTAAAATGGATCCACGGGCCCGTAATTCACTTTTCACCTTATGCAAAAAAACACCAAAATCCCAAAATCCCAAAATCCTCCGTAGCCTCACAAGCTCGAAATTCACTTTTGGAAAATTTCCTACGCGGTCCCACAAACCCAAAATTCACTTTTGGAAAAAAATCCTCCACAGCCCCATAGACATGTTTAGCAAAAGAAATCATCCCGGGCCTGTCGGCCCGCATTTTCCCTTTTGGCAAAAGTTCCTCCCCAGGTTCACCGGTCCACTTTGACCTGAAACATGGCCATGTTTCCCTTTTGTTTGGCGGGGGTCATATGTCTTATCCTAGACACGTGGAGGCTCAGTGCACACTTGAGTCTGCCCCTTGAGTTTTAACCTTTGGAGTTACGTCGAGCTGACACGTGGAGGCTTCCACCGATTCTGTATACTTAGTCAATATAAATGGCCAAATTTGTCCCTTTTTTGGACCTAGGACACGAACCGTGTTTGGATTTACCTTTGAAGTCACAAAGAAACATGTGGCATCTTACACTATCTCGTAGACTTTTCAATGGCTAGTGTGAATTTTGGGGGGCTCTAGACATGTGGAGGTCCAGCACTTGTTTAGGGACCACCTTTTGTTCTTGACCTTTGGCGATGTGCCAGTTGGACACATGGAGGTGTCTATTGTCTCTTCTTTCCTTAGTTGATTCAACGTTCATCTATGCCTTGATTTCAAACTTGGGACACGTGGAAGCCTCATGCTCATTTGAGTCTCTGCTTTGGACCGTGCCTTTGAAGTTACGTAGAAGAGACACGTGGCATCTTCCATTGGTCCTTCCATAGTTAGTCGATTTGAGCTTGCTGCCTTTCGGACCCTAGGACAAGTTGTAAGTTTGCGCTCATTTGAGTCTCCACCTTGGGTTCTTCTTTTAAAGTTACATCGGTTGGACACGTGGCACCTTTAGCAAGTCCTTTGAATTTTCAACTAATGACTCTATTTCCTTTTTTGACCTAGGGGACATGGAGGCTTGGAACTTTTTTAGGACTGGATTTTGGGCCGTGCCTTTTGAATTTGTATCATTGAGACATGTGGTACCCTCCGCTGGTCCTTCCATATTTAGTCGATTTAAGTGGAGGATTTTGTTTCCTTTTTTACTCTGACCATGTGGCAAGCCCACACTCATTTGGGAACCCACTCTTTAGACCCATCCTTGACGTTGCACCGATGAGATGCATGGAGGCTTCTACCGACACTCTTATACTTAGCCGATTTAGGTCCCGAGTGAACCCTACCTCGTTAGGTCATGGGACACGTGGAAGATCCGCGCTTATTTGGGGAACCTCCCTTAGCTTCGACCCTTGAAGGCACATCATTGAAACACATGTCACCTTCTATTGGTCCTCTTGTACCTAACCAATTTGGTCCCACTCTGAATCATATGTGAAGTCTGGATACTTCGATCCTTTCCCCATTTTCCTCCTAAGAGCCTCTAGCCTCTATTGATGTTGTTTGATCCTTCACCGATCCTGCTCCTCCATTGTAGAGGTCGCCTACCTCCTTGGCTGTCAAATTTGAATGTGAGCTCATAGGATAGAGCCGACCCTTAGATTTCCTTCTATGCAGGGTCATGTTTGATCAATTTTTCTGGGGGAAAAATTCGAACAACAATTTGGTGACTCACGGGGACATCTTCCTACTAGATGAAGAGATTAGTAGCCTTGGAAGTATCCATTGGGCATGGAGTCTACCTAGTAATTTCAAAAGTGGTTTCAAACTGCGTTCCGCTACATGCATGCTTATCCTTGCAATAAAATCTTGGATTCAAGATTTGTGAGAGTAAAGAGATGTCTGAAACCTAGAATTTCTCCCTCATTTGATTTTCCACAAAACTGATCTGTTGGAGTGCAATGAAAACATCCAGACCTACTCCAATAGGAATACTCTGCAGATTTAGTTTCTTTTGGCCACAAGCCTTTTCCTTGAGTGAGATGAATTGTATATAAGCATGTACACTAGAAGCAATAGAGCATGTGCAATAACACTTAGGTAATTAAAACCTAAACTATAACAAGAAAATGTGCATACGCACTTGGAGAAATTGAAAAACCTAGGCTAATATTTACAAGCATGAGAACTTTTACTTTTCGTAACAGTGTTTGAGGTAGATCCCATTGACTGGAATCTGCAATTCTTCGCCATCCAACTTAGCCTGCCAGAAGGAATTGATACTTGTACATTTTTTGACCATGTAGAGGCCACTCCTAATGGCATCAAACTTGGAATGCCTTTCTAGTTTTTCCTGATCTGCATCCCACTTTAGAACTAAGTCCCCCTCTTGAAAGATCCTTGTTCTTACTTTCTTATCAAATCTCTTCTTAATCAATGCTTGATCTTTCTCCATGACCTGTATTGCATGTTCTCTAATTTCTTCTACTCCCATTAGCTTTGCATACCTGGTTTCCATAGGTTCAAACTCGGCCAGTTCCAACTGTTTCATGAGCTCTAAAGTGGGCAACTCCAATGATATGGGAAATATTGCCTCTTTTTCGTATACAATCTTGTATGGGGAGCTGCCTATAGACCTTTTGGATGTGATCCTATCAGCCCATAGAGCTGATTTGAGCTTTGCATCCAAGTTCTCTAATTTTCATCAAGAGTCTTTCTGATAATTCCTAGTAGGTTCTTGTTTGTGGAATCTTCTTGGCCATTACCTTGAGGGTAATATTTTCATGAAGTGTTGAGGTATACACCATTCTTGATAGCACATTCAGTGATCCTTCTACTAAGGAATGCTAATGCATTATTTGATATGATAGCGGTAGGGACTCCAAACCTTATGGCTATCCCTTCATATAAATCCAAGATGTTTGATTAATTTTCCTCCTTAAGTGCCACTTCTTGATTCCACTTCGTGAAATATTCTGTTGTTGTAAGTATCCACTTATGGCCATGGCTTGAATTTGGGTTAATCACTCCAATGAAGTCTAATCCCCATTGCATGAATGGATGATCCACTGAAATTGGACAAAGGGGCAGGGCTGCTAACTTTTCCTTCCCTATGAAGAATGCACACTTCCTGCACTTCTTGATCCATGAGTAGCAATCCTTAAACACCGTAGGCCAATAATAACCATCTTTCATGATTTTGAGAGCTGTTACTTGAGGAGAAAAGTGTCCTCCTTCTTCTTCATCATGGAACTCATGCAACACCCTCTCAATTTGGACCGTCCCAATGCACCTCAATAGAACACTATTGATATCATTCTTAAACAAGACACCACCAATAAGCACATATGGGATGCCTTGTAATCTGAAGTATCTCCTCTTTACTTGGTTCCATTTTGGAGGGCACAAACCTGTTTGGAGATAATGCACCAAGGATTGAGTCCAACATGAAATAGGTGCATCATTAGCTCGCTACTCTTGATCATTCTGTAGTAGCAGGACAACCTCTTCTTCATCTACTAACTCACCTTGTTGCTTGGAATCGATCTTCTCAAATAGACCCTTACCATGAACCAGTTTAGTCACTTTGATTTCAATATCATACTCCATTACACAAGTTATCCAACCTGCTCTCTTCTCATTCAATTATTTGTTTAGGATAAATTCCTTGACACCAGTAGTTGAATCTTTTTGTGTAAGACCAAGTGTCTAAACTTCTTCAAACTCCTAATGACAACAAGGAAATTCTTTTCAATGAAAAAATACTTTACTTCGTAATCTTCCAAGGTCTGACTGAAGAAGGCTATGGGCTGTTCTGAACCTTCCTTGTTAGGCTGAACCAAGATAGTTGAGATTGTGTTTGACCCTCAAAAATCATGCATCATGAAGTCCTTTGAAAGTTCTAGGTTAATAAGAGTTTGGGCATGGGATATTGCAAGCTTGATGGCCTAAAAACTATCTTTTCCTTCTGTTGTCCATTTAAATTCAAGACTCTTCTTCAACATCATTGTTAAAGGCTTCACAAGAGTGGCAAAGTCAGACACAAATTTGCAAACAAATTTTATTCTCCCAAAGAATATTTGGAGAGACTTCTTGTGTTGTGGCAATGGAAGTGTTTGGATGGCTTCAACCCTTTCACAATCAATTGTTAACCCTTCTCTTGAGACAAAGTGGCCCAACAATTTTCCCTCATGTGCCAAGAATACACACTTTTTTGGATTCAATGACACTCTGAACCTTCTACACCTCTGAAATACCTTCCTGAGTTGGAAGAGATGGTTTGCAGCATTCTTTGAGAAGATAGTGATATCATCTAAATACACCATAACTATATTGTTGACAAGCCTTTGAATGTCATATCCATAGCTTGATGAAATGCTACTCTGACATTTGATAGTCAAAATGGCATCTTCTTATAAGCATATGTACCCCATTTGGTGGTGAAGGCTATCTTGAACTGATCTTCCTCTTTCACCATTATCTTATTATAGCCTGAGTATCCATCTAAAAATGAAAACATCTCAGAGCCATCTACAACCTGCAAGATTTTCTCCATCGATGGAAGTGGGTAGTGATATTTGAGTGATGCTCTGTTTAGATCATGAAATTCCACGCGCAATTTGATTTCTCCATTTCTTTTCCTCACAGGCACCAAGTTTGCGACCCAACTTGAATGCTTGATAGAGAAGATGATGTTGGCCTTAATTATCTTGTTCAACTATTTTCTCATGAGAGGTTCAATGTGAGGGTTTACTAGCCTTGGCTTCCATCTTAAAGGCTTAGATCTTGGATCGATATTGATAGTGTGTTGTGCCAACCTTTGGTTGAAACCTCTTAAATCCTTGTAAGTTAAAGAAAAGACATCTGGGAATTCTTGACAAAGTTGAATGAACTCATATTTTTCTTGTTGGGTACTTACCTTGTTGATTCACAACATTTTGTCTTCATCTATGGAAATGGGATCTGAATCTTCACCCTTTACCTGAATATTTGCTTTCACCTTCTAGAATTGATCATTTGGGTTGAAGATTGACTCTAAAGTTACAAAACCCTTTAGTAATTTATTGGTTCTCAAATGCACCACTTGGTCACCATAATGTTGTTCTAACTTGTCTTGGTTTCTAGCAGAGAACTCAACTTTTTCCTGTAGAAAGTTGACAATTTTTTTATCATTCTCAAATACTTGCCAACTTGTGTTGCTATCTCGAACAACTAGTCTTATAACCACTTTAATATGGGGCTGGAATTTCTCACTCTTGATACTCTCTACCACATCAAATGCCTCCATGAATGCTTCCAATCTATCCGCTACTTCATTCTTCTTCCTTGGGATGGAATTGATGTTGAATGCTTCAAAATATTTGATGAGATCCCATACCTGATTCTTGTAGTTTTTTAACAGATCATTCTTAGCAGAATTTTGTCCTCAGACTTGATTCACAACTAGCTCACTATCACCAAACATTTGTAATTTTTTAATCCCTCTTCTTCTTTCCCAATGTAGTCCATAGATCAAGGCTTCATACTCTTTTGTGTTGTTCAAGCAAGAAAATTTGAAACAGAAGGATGAGTAATATCTCATACCTTGAGGTGAAAACAACATATCTCCTCCTCTGGCTCCTTGTCTACTTCTTGAGAAATCAAAGAATAATTTCCATACCTCATTATCATCATTGTGGTTTGGCTTAGTGATTTCAGGTAGAGTATGATTCTCTTCATGCAAACAGTCAACTACTAGCTCACATTCCTCCATTTCCTTGTAAGGCTCAAAAGCATGCCTCTTGTTTTTCCATTCATTGAGAGTCAAGTCTAGAATACACCTAACCTTGGTATCTACCTCATAAGTGCTTGGGAGGTCTTCCTAATCAAAGGCTGAACAATTTGCATTGATTGGGCTGGGTACATGAGGATCAATATGGAAATCTATAATGGGCTCAAATCTGATCGTAGCCTTAGCTCCATACCTTGTTCTAAAAAGCATGTGTGACCAATCAGCAAACAAATAGCCTCCAATTTTAGTGGTGAAGTCTCTTGACAAATCACAATGCAAAGTGTGGTGGCAAGTCTATGACCGATACGTTTTGCAATATGGTCACATTGGGGTATGCATGCAATGTGAGGGTCAAATCCTTGATGACTCCAACCATTATTACCATTGTCCCATCCAATTGCACTATGCCCTTGGAGATGACTTCGTATTGAAGATCCAATTGATCGACTATTTGCTTTTGTATTACAGAGCTACTTACTCCTGAATCAGTCATATAATTATGCACTAGCTTGTCTCTAATGATCAATGAGACATAAAAGGGAGGAGGCTTCATATTCTTACCTTGTTGTCCTCCATGGTTTCCTTCAGGCTGAGCTGCATTTGGAAGAACTTTCTCTTGTTTATTGGAGGGCCAATTTGAAGTTGACCAATTGGCCATAGCAGCCTGCAACATGGATCTCTCTCATGGGATATCGAACGATTCCCACATTTAGATGTTTACATTTGTTTTCTTCATCTTTTTAATGATGTTAAATGAGAATGAGCTATCCTTTTCTACTCCATTCCTTGCGCACTCTTCTCTTGAACATGGGTCATTACAACCGATACTTGAGTGGGTCTGGAAGGTGGCTTAGGCTGACTCTACACATTGGGAGTTACACTTTGATTGCCAATACCTTGTGGACTAACAGAAGGTTGTGGATTACCTGAGTTTAATGATTCTTCCTGACCAATATTCCTTTTCTTGGACCGTGTATTGGTAGCTATACTTTGAGAAGGGGCTTGGTTAACTCCATAGAAGTCTTCATCTTGCCAATTGACAAGCATGGTCTCACTTGGAGGTGCCTCTTTCTAGGTTTCTTGCTACTGATTTTCCTCTTTACTGGGCTCTTGGGACACACCAATGGTCTGTACCATCAAGGCCTAGTTTAGTGCACCATTGAAACACATTGATTGGTTATGGGGCTGACTGCATGGGAAACACCAATCATATTCTTGTGCCATGTTGTTTTGTGTTGGAACCAAGGCCCTCGATGTTGAAGTTGTGTTTGGATCATATGGTCAGAAAGGCCTAGCAACTTGAGGTTGTCCTTGGTTTTGGTTTTGATTTGCAGCCTGAGTTGGTGGTCTATTTTTCTGGTATGGGGGCCTAGCTTGATACTGAGTTTGAGGCTGATATGGCCTAGAACTCTGAGCTTGTTGCCTCTTGATAGTCACTAGCTCATTTCCTAGGTTTTGTAGTTGTTTCATAACCTCTTGTAGCTCTTTTGAAGTGCTAGAAGATGAGGTGGAGGCTTCATCTAAACTTTGATTCCTTGGAGTAGGTATGGGAGCTAATGTGGGTGTTTGACCAGTGTTTGGAGCTCCTAGTTTTGGATATAGAGGCGTAGGTGGCCTAGGTGCAAGTTTACTAGCCTGAATTAAACAATTTTCAGCTCTAATGGAAATGTTATAGACTTCAGGTAAGGTTACACCTCCGATGGATTGAATCATTAAGGAAATATCATAATTTAAAGCTCTAAGGAAGTATAGAAAAGAACCTTCATTTGTTGGTCTTACGGCCACCAAAATCCTATCCCACGTCCTCTAGAATATGAAGTTGAAGTCAGTCAACTGCTCATTAGGAGCCCTCTTGATTGTTTTCATTTGTTCCAACAAGAGATAGATTATCTCCCTTCTCTCAAAATTAATTGTGAAGAGCTCTACACACATGGTCCCAATTCTGAATAGAGCCTTTTTATTAGACTCCTGAACCATTTCGAAGCTTTACCCTTGAGTAAAGAGGCTAAAAATTTGACTGCAATGTCCATCTCCATCATTTCATGAATTGCGCAGAAATTTGCAATGTCTTGATTGTGGTCACTAGGAGTAGTCCGGTTCTCTCTAGTGAAATATGGAATGTTCTTCAATGTTGCAAATGGGACTTGATTTTATGCATTGAGAGCGAGTGGACTGCTGCTAGTGAACTTGACATAAGGGTTGGGTGGTGGATGTGCCATTATGACTAACCTAAGAACCCTTGTTGATTGGATGAAAGGCCTACCAGGGGGAGGTGTCGGAAAGTTTCTATTTGGTGGAGATGGAGACCTTGAAGGTCTTTCCCCCTTCTCCCTCTGTCTGGGGACAAGCGCACATAGACAAACAATCCTTCTTCTCTAGTTATTGATCTGGATTGAATCCTTCTCATGAATCTACCGAGCCTGGGCTGTTGAAACCAATGGACTCTGCCTCTTTTGTAATCACCAGATGTGTAATTTCAAAGCTCCTTACAAGATGAAAACATAGAACAAGTGCACATCAATCTTGCTGCGATAAAAATGAAGATCTCCAGTTCCACCAAGCATGCCAGAACTCTTAGTGAAAAATCACAGCATCCCTGAATGTTTATAACTTAATGGGTTGAGACTCTCAGTGTGATTGCATAACATGGATCATCTCTCAAAGTGTGGGACTTTGAAATCAAGAGAGCTCTCTGGATGAAGGTCAGTTCCTATTCCTCTGTTCAGGTGCACACATAAAATTTGCAGAGGATCTATCCTAAAATATATTCTAACTTGCCAAGGAGACGGGGTTAAGAAGATGTAAGAAAATAAGCCTAAACTAATGTGAGGTGATGCACTAAAGGAATGTTGAACACTGGCTTTGCTGTCAAACATAGACCATTAAAATGTAATACAACTACCATGCACATATAACCAATATTGCAATGAAATATTAGATAAATGAAATGAACACAAGAGAGGGTTGAAATCATCCACGGACATGTATTATTGCTTCAAAAATTGATACAAAGCATTACAATGGCCAAAAGGTGAAAAAATTGCATTACAATCTTAATAGAAGATTCAGACTCTACAAATTTATCTACAGACCAGAGAAGAAGGGAGGGCGCAAAACCAAAATGTCCAACCCTTTTACAATGAGCCAATCTCTTAACTTTATAGATGAAGCGAAGAGAGGAGAAGAAAAGAGGCAGGACATTTGATTTGGAAGCTCAGCTACTAGCCATCAATGTCCCTACAAATGCACCCATAATCTGTCAATTATGCCTCTCTATGTTTGTTTGGCGCATTGAAGAAGGAAGAATGGTGGATCAAATCAAATTTGATCTGGTTGTTGGAGCAATTAGATTGTATATTAATCGCATGAATACATTTTCCTATTTTGCACCCACCTAACCTCATCTAAATTAACTTTTTAGGTTTCCATGGCGTAGACAAGGTTGAGACCTTTCCAATGGTACCAAATTTGTTGGATTTCGGGCACTGGATCGAAAGATATGACCATTTGAACATTTGAATAGAATCTGTACAAAAATGGAAGAAAAACATGTTTTACAAAATGGAACCATAGGCCCAAAATTCATTTTTCACCTTATGCGAAAAAATGCCAAAATCTCAAAATCCTCATCAGCCTCGCAAGCCTGAAATTCACTTTTGGAAAATTTTCTTCTGCAACCCCAAAAACCTGAAATTCACTTTTGGCAAAAATTCCTCCGTGGCCCCACAGACCAGCTTACCAAAAGAAATCATCTTGGGCCTGCTGGCTCACATTTTACCTTTTTACAAAAAGTCCTCCCCAGGGTCTACTTTGACCTGAAACATGGCCATGTGTCCCTTTTGTTTGGCAGGTGTCATATGTCCGATCTTGGACATGTGGAGGCTCAGCACACACTTGAGTCTACACCTTGAGTTTTAACCTTTGGAGTTACGTTAGGCTGACACGTGGAGGCTTCCACTGATAATTTATACTTAGTTAATTTAAACGGCTCGCTTTGTCTCTTTTCTGGACCTGGGACACGTGGAAGCTCCACACTTTCTTGGAGAACTGTGTTTGGATTTACCTTTGAAGTCGCGCGGAAGAGACATGTGGTATCTTCTGCTGGCTTGCAGACTTTTCAACGGCCAGTGTAACTTTTGGGGGGCTTTGGACACGTGGAGGGATAGCGCTTGTTTAGGGACTTCCTTTTGTGCTTGACCTTTGGAGAAGCACCAATTTGACATGTGGAGGCCTCTGTTGTCTCTTCTTTCCTTAGGTGATTCAACGTTCATCACTACCTCCATTTCAGACTTGGGACATGTGGAAGCCTCGCGCTCATTTGAGTCTCTACGTTGGGCCGCACCTTTGAAGTTGCAGAGAAGAGACACGTGGCATCTTCCATTAGTCCTTCCACACTTAGTCGATTTGGGCCTGCTGCCTTTCAGACCTAGGGACACGTGGAAAGTTGGCTCTCATTTGAGTCTCTGCCTTGGGTTCTTCTTTTAAATTTGTGTCAGTTGGACACGTGGCACCTTCCACAAGTCCTTTAACTTTTCAACTGTTGACTTTATTTCCTTTTTGGACTTGGGGTACATGGAGGCTTGGCGCTTGTTTGGGACTATCTTTTGCGCTGCGCTTTTTGAATTTGTACCATTGAGACACGTGGCACCCTTCGCTAGCCCTTCCCTACTTAGTCAATTTAAATGGCTGATTCTGTTTCCTTTTTGACTCTGACCACATGGTGATCCCATGCTCATTTGGGAACCCACTCTTTGGACCCAGCCTTGGTGTTGCACCGATGAGACGTGTGGAAGCTTCTGCCGACACTCTTATACTTAGCTCTGCGCTTGTTTGGGGAACTACCATTGGCTTTGACCCTTGAAGGCGCGTCATTGAGACACATGGCACCTTCCATTGGTCCTCTTATACTTAACCGATTTGAGCCCACTCTGAATCATATGTGAGGTCTAAAGACTTCAAACCTCTCCCCATTTTCTTCCTTAGATCCTCTGGCCTCCTTTGACGTTGTTTGATCCTTCGTCAATCCTTCTCCTCCATTGTAGAGCTCGCCAGCCTCCTTGGTTGTTGGATTTGAATGTGAGCTTGCAGGATAGAGCCGACCCTTAGATTTCCTTCTATGCAAGGTCGTGTTTGATAAAATTTTCTGGGGGGAAAAATTAGGACAACAAAACTCAAGGGAGGAAATAATAAACCTTCTTAGTTACACAATTTTTATACACATAAGGGTTATCAGATGGATCAAATAACTTGTTAATCAATTTTGTTAAATGACTACTCAAAATTAACTTTATTTCACCTATGTGAATGAATGTGAAAACTATTGTTTAAAAAAATCTTTTGTTTTTGGGAAAATAACTTGAGGTGTTACATCTTCCTTATGCTCATATTTCCATCCACTATAGGGGATAAATTATCAATAATTTTAATTGCATCACATGATTTTATTCCTTAATGTATTTTTCAACTAAAATACATGCATTAAGTAAATTCCATTTATTAAGACTTGTTGGCTCATTGATATATTATAATATTCACACTGATTAAATGAATTATAATATTCAAACAAATCAACCAAATTATAATTTTAAAGCTGAAATGACCCCTTTTTATACCTTTGATAAGCTAGAGGAATGATTAAGGACCCAAATGACAACAAAAACTTGAAATTAGTTAGTGACATGAGAACATCATAGACAAATTTGATGCTTGTGCCAACAATGGTTTTCCTTCTTGACAATCAAAGTATAAACAACACCCATAGATGAAGGATATGAGCACCATAACTTCTTAGCATACAACCAAGGAACAAGTTTTGTTGTATTAAATTTCATGGGACTAGACTCTCAAAATGTGGAGGATGTTAGATTTGAAATATGTGATCTCCATTCAATCTCAGCACACCAACGTCGATTTTAGTAAGTTTCCTAGTAGATGCTAGTTTTATTTTCATCGATTTTGTTGAATTTTAAATTAAAATGTAGAGTAGGCTCGAAAAGACTAAAAACCATGTTGTCACATTCCTTTAACACTCAACATTAATACTTGAAATGGGGCCTCTAAAGTGCTATTAAAATAGTGCACTATGGCTTTGTTTTGTACCTTTAATTTTATCTCGTGACCTGCATTGGTTCTACCCCAATACTTACATTAGCACCTGAGAAGCAAGCTACAAATAAAATTGGTTTCCCTAGGAACCGATATGTTCATGTAACCATGGATGTGTATGCTTCTTATCCTGAATTGTAGTTTTTTCATCAATCTCGACCCACAATTGAGGATCCCCTTGGTATTTCCTGAAGGGATGACACCCTAAAGTTGTAGGTTCCCATTATGGCAAGCATACCATTTTATAGCAGCGTTAATGAAAATATTTCAGGGGCACAGTCACATGGTCAATGGTGGTGTTCCATATCTGAAATGTAAGGAACAAGTAATCTTGTTGTAGGGAGACCTCGAGGAGGTTTGATGACATTTCTGCATTCCAACTTATATTATGTAATTTTATTTTACAACCTTCACTTTGTGCTCGCTTCTGTTACATTTTCCTCTTCCGTGGATAAAGAACACTGCATAGGAATTCCTTTTCAATAACACATATAGTTTCTTCATGTTGTTCCCATATTTCAGTGGTATTTCTAAGCTCTTCATTTCCATTGTTATGGTTACAAAATGACCAATTTATGTGGAGAAGAGCATGTGCACTCTTATGCTAGTACATACATACTAGTGCATACACTTCAACGCTAGCACATTCATAGCAGCACGTTAAATGCTACGCTAACGCATGCATCTTAACGCTAGTGCATCCACGCTAGCACCTTTTTGCTTGATGCTAATGTTATTAGTTGCACGCTAGCACGTATACTAATATGAGAATGTATTTCAAGGGCTATGCTAGTGCACCTAAGTGCATGTGTTAATGTAATGTTTGAATTTTCCCCTACTTACAACTAACAGTAAATGCGCTAACAACACAAGATTTGTTTTGTTACTATGGAACCCTCATCTATTGTCTATCCATACTATCGGACGTGATCCACACGATGCCTACACTATAATCGATGATCTATCTCTCTCAAATATCATACCTAAAATATAAAACTAAGGGAAAAAGAAATCTATAAGAAAAAAAAAACTGTGATATTTGTTACCCCTCCCACTCATCTATTAATACCCTGTAACTAACCCTATTTTTTCTATTTTTACTTTCTTGACAAATAACTAATTTTCTTCACTTTTTCTATCACTATTTGTTCACATCTTTTTCTCTCTCCTATCAAATGATTGCCCTTCACTTCGTCACGTTTCCCACCTGCTCAAGGGGTTGTCTAGTAAACTAATACGGGTTTGCTGGGGCACCCAAATATTTCACCAGGAAAAATCAGCAATTCCCTACTAGCATTACATATGTCTATTACCTTTAAAACATTATCACTCCGTAATAACACTTTAAATATGGGCAAATGTATAAACCCCAAAATTACCACTATACATCGCAATCATCCAAAATAGAACTAAAATTCTATTTCAATCATTGCTCCTATATATAATTAATTAAATTGATTTTAATTACATCCTATCCCACCTTAGCTATTTTTATTATCTAATTTAATATCAAAGTAAATAAATAAATCCACATGTCTAGTTTTCATATTTAAATAAATTAAATAATCCGAATATCCTATCCATCTCATCAACTCAAGTCAACTCACAATCATTGACTTCAACTAAAAATCAATATTTTTATTAAAAGGATGTGTTTTAATTGAGTCAAATCAACACTACAGTTAAGTAAAGTTATCCTCTTTATTCTTCTTCCACAAGCCAACTATTCACGACATTTTTTGGGTGAATAAAAAGCAATATGGAATTAAAAATCAAAATCATGTGTAACGACTTGCCAACTTAGCGTGGACTCACTCTTGCAAATTAAAAACAAACAATCTAACATTCAATCAAATCTAGAAACTCAACCAAACAAGCCAAGTAATGTGTAATTATCTCCAAATCAAATCAATCACAACTTAGCTTGAGGAATCACTTTCTCCAGCTAAAATTCAATGATCCTTCATTTGAAAGTCGTCCATCGAAGCTTTGAGAGTTCATGCTGCTATTTTGCACACTTATTTTCATGAAATAAATCAAGTCCTCATATTGTTATGCAACCCAAATCACATCAAGATCATTATATCTACATGCCCGTGGCTTAACTATTATTTCATTCTCAATACTTGGATCATCCACAAATCAACCAAATCTCAAAACTCAAACAGATCCAAGAAATAATGTCACTCAACCTTGTTCTTTCAACACATCCAATCCAAAGTTGTTTTGGGATCTACAATTGAAAGGTTTGCACTTGTGTTTGTTTAAATTTTCCTTAGTTGTATTTGTTATAGTATATAGTTGGGCACATAAATTCAAGTTTACAACAAACCTCAAATAGAAAGATAAATTATACCGGTCATATCATTAAAGATCTTACATAAATTTACCTTGTTTCAAATTTCAATGATCCTTCAAATGTCAAATGCCTCCCTGAAAAACAAAAAGAAGCTCCTCGTTTTGCAATGCAAAAAAGTGTTCAACACCAGTAAAGAGGTGAGGCCGTTTAATTCTCCGGACAAGAAGTAGACATAGCTCCTCCAACAGGGATGGTCGACTCACTGCCATGTATGGTCGGAGCTGCAGTTCTTCGATATGCAGAGTACGTGTTAGTTCTTCGAGCTGCGGTCTCGCGAAGGGTGAAGTAAACTGTCTGGTTCCACCTTGGGTTTCTGCCGTTTTTATTGTCGACGGTGGCTCTGTGCCATAGAAGAAGACCACCGCGTAGGGATTCGTTTTTCAAAACGCCTTTGCTTTCTTCAAGTCCCTGGCAGAATTTGCTGTTATTTCTATGCTTCTGGTTTCTATGGTTTGCGTTTCCATTGTTATGGTTGTAGAATCACTGATTTCTATAGAGTTTACTTGATTTGCAAGATTTGTAACCCGTGTTATATATATTTGATAAGGGAGATTGATCCAACTGTGCGAGTCAAGATATTTTGTGGTGGTCACGTGAGCGCATGTAGATATTTTGTGTTGCTCACGTGAGGGCGTGTGGAGGTTATACGTCGTCGACGATAAGATGTCGTTGGTCGGCCGGGAGGAGATCGGATTCGCTTCACTATAAAGTGAATTGTGGTTAGTAAATTAATAAACCGTACGCTTTCTATTGTGCTTTTAACACGAGGCGAAAACGAATTGAAACACTGTGCAATTGTTATCCTGTTCATTGAAACATATGGGATTCGCTTTTAAATTTGAATATTTTAATTTTGGAGGTTTCTCACGAGGAGCAGAAATGAGTAAAAGAATATTGTCATAAAACTAGCAATTGCACATGAGTTGCAATCTATGTCAGAGAGGATAATAATGTTTAGTTTGTTGGAGTTGTAATTTGTAGTGAAATGTATGTTCTCTTAAACTATTTTAAGTTTATGTGATAAGGAAACCATGACAATAGAATAACTTTCGACAAAAAACATTACCTATTATGCCTTGATGGATGCTCGTACATTGCTATAAACCTCTTATTTGGCTATGGGCCAAACGTATGTTGGTAAAGGCAAGTTGATCGGGGTGAATATACACTAGTTTCTTATCATAGAATAGTCACAATGGTTCTTGACGATAATCGAGTCTTCTCCAAAATGCAATTATGATATTCATTGAAAAGATAACATGTTCTATCATTCGGTTGAACACTTGGCGTTTTGCTACAAAAAAACCCTATTTTGGCATTTAAATGTTCCCAAAGTGTAGACAACCATCAAAACATAAAATATAGAGCAATTTTGTTAGATGTAGTTGCAAATATTTTGGTACACATACATGTAGAATGTGCAACTTTACATAAAGGCACGTGAATTGTTTAGCAAAATACAACTTATGTTATTCACTCAAATATCTATCATAGATCATAGAATATATTTTGTAACAAATTACACGTCCAACAAATTTAATAACATTATCCTTACTAACATAAGTTGCAACTCATATGCAATTGCTAGTTATTTAAAATAATAAAAAAAATACACCCAATTACAAAATCACATAAATATTTATCAACCTATGTGATAAATCTTTGTAACTATGAATGTGAAGGAACGTTATTTTTCATAATTTGACGTAATTTTAGCAGTTTATTTGTCATCTTTGAAAACTCTAAAACCGAACTCTATGGCTATGTGGCAAAATGTCCTCCCTGCTTTGTTTTTGTCACCAGAAAGCTCCCCTTTTCCTTGTACTATCTAATATCTACAACAACGGGTTGTTTAGTCCCTTAAATACCATTAGTGCAAGTTAGATTCCTGTTGAAGACCTCTTCAACACAAAATGCAAATGGTCTAGAAGCTAAAATAATTCTTTTTGGAAGACTTGGTGATTGTGAGGACAACCAAGGTCTGGGCCTGATGTATGTCAAATTTTGAGGAATGAGCCACAAGGCCGACATTGGTATTGTTGGCGACAATTTTACATCATTCAAGCATTTTCTTTCGATGATGGCGGCTACCCCCAATCCGACCACGTAGAGAAACATGCTTGTTACTATTCTTTGCAGATATGTATATTTTTATTCCTTTGCGAGCAACAAAGGGTAAGTTCACTTTGTCATAGATGAACAACGCAATTGCGGAAGACAAGACATTGAACACCGTAAAAGTGGTTGTAGGTATTTGGAAATGAGAACCCAAATGCATGTCCATTATTAGGGCTTGTAACACAAAGAATGTTGAGTGTTTGGCAATCATAATAATGGGAATGATTCCAGTGGACCAGATTGGTAATGTTTTGTAACAGATTTGAGCTACTCTACTTGCTCAACCATACACAGCTTCCTTGGGTTCGGATTTACTTGTCCGTCCAACATAAAATCTTGGGATATGTTTTCATGGCAACTTTGTTCAGAAACCTATTAAAATTATTTTGTTTTCAGTTGAAACATTCAAACATAGGCTGATGCAAATTAAAAAGGGCTTTCTTTGATGAATTGAATTAAGAATATGTAAGCAAAGGTGGAGGTCGAATTTCATACATGAGCTGCTGCGTGAGTGGAAGCCTTGCCGACTCCACTAATTGTTGGTGGTATAAATCCTCACCATTGGAAGGCAATTGGAGATGTCTCTTCCTAACGCATGCCACTACAACTTGTGCATTCGTAATATACTCTTCAAAAAACTGGTTCTGTGCCAATGACCCACACCTTTGCCAAGATCTCATTCAAAATGAGATATAAAAAACAGTCACTTCAGAAATCACCCATGACGGTCTCATGTCTGCCACTCCCAAAAGCAACTATCTAGAACTCTAAAAATATATCTAAAATCCGGTAACCTTCAAATATTGGAGCCGCCGGAATTTGACACTTTCCAGCAAATACATCTTCAATGGTGGACGCCTACTGGCGAATTAGTATTTAACCTCTCTTTATCATGATGTAATTTTTATATTTCATCAAATATTTTCTTATTTAAAATTGTAGAGTCCTCACCGATATGTACGATTTTGTATTAACACATTTTTCAACTTTAGTTTCAATTGCACTATCTTTGTTGGGTCTTTCTAATCACCTAGGTTAGTTGTTACATGAGAAATGACCCTCATAGCCTTATTTAAGCAAGTTTATATCACCTCATTTACTAACCTAGAATCACTAGGCACTCTCATAAGCTCTTATTTTGAATATTAGAACAAACAACACATAAGAATCCTTAAATCTTACCAAAATGTATACACATGGACACTAGGGCAACCACTACGACAGTTTTGAAGCACTCAACCAGATTAAGAGTTCATCTTCCCTCGTTTCCAAGAACCCAAATATCCCAAATCAATATCTTAATAAGAGCACAAATCGTTTGAAGCATGGTGAAAGTGGTTCATGTTGCCTACTAGCTCCATTCATATAAATATTACATGATGTAGAAGGATAAATACTTGTTGTATTAGGAATATTCAGAGTTGTATCGATGTAGGCAGTGAATAAATTTTACATCAACCCCAACACTAACCTTCATGCACTTGGTTTCCCACCCATGGTTAAGGTTTGAGATTGATTTAACTTATGTCATATGGTTTCAACATTTTGCAATATTTAGGTTTTGACATTGGCACAAATTTTTAGACCACTAAAGGTAATAGTAAGTTGTGAACCTCATTCCAAGTAGGTTCAAGAATATATTTCTTATCCATGACCATGCAAACGTTCATGGAAGACATGTACGGTTCCATACCAGGGAATATTCTAGTTGTAGTCTCACAAACAAAGTATCTTCAGTCTCTACACTCCCAAATGCTCTAGCTTCTTCACCCATATCTCTCATGTATCATTTTGTATAGAAAACAACATCTTTCGTCTTGTATTTATATGCTTGTAATCATTAATTGCACTGATGAGTTATTTTAGTATCCGATGATTAATGTTGGAGGTTAAATAATCAAAATCTAAATTTTTGACCAATTCATTCATCTAATAAAGAAAAGTATAGGTTTATTTACATAAATTTGAATACATGGTGAAAGTAGCATTTTAGTGTAAAGTAAAGTTATTTATTAGTCCATCTTTACACCAAAGGTGTTTCTCATATTATATTCATAGGATCTTAATTCTGACAATGATATGTTCATGTACAAGAGCGATACCTTTCGTCATTAACGCAAAAATCCATTACAATCATCCATGTTGATGTCAATTATGAGGGTTTACTCAAACCACTAGGAATTGCAGCACCACCATCAACAAGTTTAGTCGTATCAGAGAGACAAAATCTACCATGTCCTCCTTTGTCACTTATATTGTCATTTGTCCCTTTAAATTTTTTTTCTCAACCTATCATAATCATTTGAATGCATGAAAATTTCCATCCAAATTTTTTGTCCAGAAGCAAGCCACAAAATTAGATAGAATATCTTAATCAACTACCTTGGTCCATGTGCTAGTAATACTAAGAGAAAATGCCAATACCTTAATAAACTAGGCTCCCTTAATTTCTATTTCTTTCTTTATCTCTCTAAGTATTAATATTATTAGAAATGAGTTTGTTAATGCAAGTATGTAAAGAGAAATAATTGGTGTGGAGAGATTTTTCTTGAAAACAATTATACTCATGCTCTTCTCTATTTTGGCTAGATTTTTTTTGCAATTGACTCACTTTGTTCAGCACCTCTAGTGCCACATTAATCTCACTGTGTATGCATGTGATCTACATTGCGGTAAAATTTCTTCCAATGACCAAAATATATTCTACATATTCATGTATTTTGAATAAGTTCTAAGCTAACTAGTATATTCCTTTCTTGAACCTATCAACCCTGCTAATCTTTTCTAAAGGATATTTTTTCAATTCAATATTTGATAGAGGCTACAAAATGTTTTACAATGCATTCCCAATTTTGTAACTAAAAATACACCTCCTCTCGTAACTGTCCCAAATCTTTCCATCATGAAAAAACATAAATATCATAACCTGAAACAAAAAATATATGTTAGTGAGATCCACATATTACACAAATAGGTGCCATTTAAAAGCTAATTAGTGTTACCCTCTATTTATCAACCAAGACGACATAGTAATCACTATAAAAGAAATGTTAGACCATGTATTCAAACCTTTATGGTAACATTGCTAACAATGGCAAAGTTAACACAAGAGGTATGGTCATGAAAACCTTTCTTACTATAAAAACGGACAACAATGCTTCAAATTTAATGAGTATAAAGAACCAAGAATGTTGAGTAGGTAGTGTAAACTATAAATCCACCAGGAGAACCCTTGTGGATGATACATTTTGTTTCATGGTAGCACATAAATAATGTCCTAAGATAATGGTCTATAATGATGGTACACAATCACCTAACATACCCACAAATCACAATCACTATCATTGTAAATAACTTTCACCAGACCCTCTTTCTCCTTCAAATGATTGAAAAAATGACATATGATCCATATGAACTTGGCTGTAAGAAAGAAGGGTTTCAAATAGGTAACCCCAAAATTTCTACAATTGTGCACTTCTCCTCAAACTTGTTCTTTAATTCCCCTCTTCATCCTACAATGATTTGCTTCCTCAAGTTTAAATTCTCTTCACATCCGTTTTGACATCTCCATTTCATTGTTCGTGGGAGATCACTAGTTTGTTTATATTTCAACAATTTCAATAAATATTATTGAATTATTGTTTTACATCAACACACGTGAAAAATTGGCTAATTAAGATTTATACACATATATCACTTCCAACATTACTTTCGAGTGGTATGTTCTAAGTGTTAGTAATTATATACAAATATAATATTCTAGGTATGGAGAGTGGTTTAAGATATGAAAATATAACAAGATATAACTAATTATAATTAGATGCACATGTATAACATAGACGTAAGTATATAAATTTAGTGTCTGATTTAGATTGTAACTTGGAAATAATTAAAAGATTGTAAAATTATGGTTGGAAATATTGGTGGTTTGAAATCATAGAATCGAAATATTGTTCTCAATGAAAATATGTTTAGAAGGTACGACAATTAATATATAAAGATATCATCCCATCAACTTTTATTAGCTATTTTCATGGGACAATAAATAATTTCTTATAATATGAAAAATGAGAAATTTTCTACAAATTAAATTATTACGCAAAAATTTGAGTTTAGCTTTATAAATATATTTTTTTCTATTTAAATGTATGAAATCGGGTCTTAGATTGTTAACTTACTCACAAATCACTAAGAAATGAATTTCCTCTATAGAAACCATGATATGGACTAAACAATACGATATCCTTCATTATCTTTAGACCCCTTGTAATTTAACAAATTCATAAACAAGATTTAATGCAAATCAACAATACTTTGTATGTATTCAAGTGTCCCAAAATTTATCCTTGTATACATGTAATACAACTATTAGATGAATCTATTTTAAGTCATCTTAAATAAATGATGCAATTTGACTTCAACATAGGTAATCTTGATGGACTCTATTTTTTATTTTCTTTCCGTGAGTAAAAAAACAGCGAAAAAAAAAACCAATTTGCGTTTACTGGAATAGTCCATGAGCGACACTGTTATACTTTTTTTGAGAAACGATAGGTTGTATTTATCATTTTCAAAATGATTTTCGATTACAATCTTTTACCTTCATCCAGAAGTAAATTAAAAATATATATTATGTAAAAAATTGCAATATACACGTTGTTAGAGCTCCCGGCATGAAATTCTCATTGGGGGAGAACTATTCAACGTTTTAGTTACCTACTGAATTTCGTATACCAAAAAATGGGAGTAAAACATGCCAAATTTGTTGGAAAATCAGACAAGTTTGGCGGAGGATGATCTATTTTCATAGAAAATTACTGCAAGCCCCCGTGACCTGCATCACCGCCTGACAGGCGGGTTGCAGATAGAAGTCATCGACCTTGGCGGTAGGCGCATGTGACCGTGGCTGTGTAACCGTATGCCGCTTAATCTGACTTGTGATTTTGTTGCCCATCATGATAGACAGACTGAGCATTCCCTTGGGCTTCGCGGAAGCGGTGAGCACCTGATAGTTGGCGAGCTTACGATTCTGTAACGGTTGCTTCACAAACTCTTTGAGGGGCACGGTCACATAGCCGATCAGATCAGGTCCCCAGGCGGTAGAGCTCCATATCTGGACTGTAAAGAGCAGGCGGTCCTGCTGCAGGGAGGTCTCACGAAGGGTGAAGGACATCGCCTGGTTCCACCTCGGGTTTCTCCCGTTTTTATTATCGACGGTGGTTCTGTGCTCGCTGCGGCACCGTCTCCCAGTTCCGCCATGAATAAACGCCACCGCGTAGGCCTTGGTTTTCGACAACGCTTTTGCTTTCTTCAAGTCGCTGGCAGAATTGACTGTAATTTCTATGCTCCTCGTTTCTATGTTTTGCGTCGTCTCCATTGTTGTGGTTGCGAAATGATTGATCTCTATAGACTTGTTTTGCAAAATTTGGAAGCCCTGGTGTTCTTTTATAGGGGAGATTCATGAAATTAGATATTTTGTGTTGGTCACGTGAGTGCGGCCGTATGGAAGTTAGAAGTCGTCGACGATAAGGGGTGTAGCTCGGCTGGAGATCGGATTCGCTTCGCGATTATGAGCATTGTAGTGTACGGTCCTTATAACTGGAGTTGAAAGGGAGTTGAAACAATATGGTAGAAAAAATGATTATCACCATATTCATTGAAAGATAAGGGATTTGTTACAGCCATTTTAATTTGGATATTTCAGGTTCTGCGGTTACCTTTAAAAAAAAGCACGCAACCCTTATTAGTGTCCCAATTGTTCGAGGCGCAAGGCGCTTACCACATAACTATTGATGTACATGTATTTTAGCAAATGCATCCCGCAGGTGCATTAGATAAGTTGATACGGTATGGAGGTTTAGCATGAGAAAATACAAAAGGTAAAGTTTATTAGAGTAGGAAATATTTATTACTCTACAAGGCATGTGGATTGAGATTGAAGGGAAAAACTATCTCGATTGAGATTGAAGTGGAAGACTATTTGAAGGATGCAAGAAGGGAGTATATAGTTTTCACGTGGATATCAAAAAAACTTTGTTGCATGGTAGAGACATAAGTGTAGAATATAATTATTATGATTCAACGTCTGTACACAATCATTTTGCATTTTCAACTCATTGAAAAGCTTGTCGGAGTCCATTTCAACAAAAAAAGGCACTAAAATTGTGATCATACACATAAATTTAATAAAACTAAGTTTTTAATTACACAACAAATATGTGTGAGATTCATTAAAAAGAGAAAAGTTACAACCTTCGTGTACCTAGACTATACGTAATCATGTCCCAATTTGATAGCAAATATTGACATTTGGTATTATTTGATTATATGGGAGGATATTCCCATATAAAACTTCCCTCGCGATGGATGATAAAGGCATTGAAAGATACTTCCCTTATGATGGATGATGGAGGCGGTGAAGGAAAACGAATCTCAAATTGATGAATGTTGTTATGGCCTCTACTTAAATACTAAAGGATTCCACCTTCATCAAACAACATTTATTCCTTTTAAAGAAGGAAGTTAAATTCAAAGATGTTCACAAAAATGGATGCACAATTGCCATGAAAGAAGAAAAAGAAAACATCATGAAGATCTTTACAACAAGTTCGAAATTGTAATGTTGTATATGCATGATTTGATTATACACAAGAACAAAAGGACATTACATTGAAGTAGACCTAAAAGAGGAGAGCCATGGAACATTCACTAAAATAATGTCCATGTGAAGTGAAGGGAATGGCTCGCCAACCTAAAAAATACAACAATGATGATCCACAAGAAGAGGTGGATCATCAATGCTATGAGAAAAATTAGGAGGTGTTAAAGAAAACTCGTAAAGAAATGTGCTTAGCAAACGAAACTACAACTTTTGACTTAATTAGTTGAGTTATAAAATAAGTAAGATTTATGTGTATTGAGTGCAATGTTTAGTTGAACTTGTAGTTCTGTCACCTACATGTAGTTATATTTAGGTTGATAGCAATGTGGTCTAGTTGCTTAGTACTTTCTTATTCATAGATGTATGTTCCTTTCTTGTGGGAGTTTTGGGTCCTCATACCCTTATCATCCCATAGCTCGACGAGTGTGAATTGTGGTCCTTTTGGATTGAGACTTATCTATTGTTTAAGAAGCAACCTCCTTGCGTCTTGTCTTGTCCTTGGAGACCTAAGTTATTGTAATTTTAAGGAAACATATGTTAAGGATATAAAATAACTTTGGGAAGTCTTCTTTTCTTCATATTTTCTTGGGTCACCTTGTTATTTTTGCCCTTTTTCCATTAGGATGGAAAGTGCAAGATGATGTTATTCACTTTTGATACGATGCACCCTTGGATTGTAGTTGGACCCTATGTTACTTGTTCTTCTCCCTAGCGACCTTGAGTGGTCCTTGGTATTTCTTGTGCTCTCTTTATGGTTATTCTGAGCTTGAGTAGGAAATAAGATAAATAAATCCCATTGTGTTATAATGTATGGTACTTGTATTGATATGTTAGTTATTAGAGGATATCTATATATATATATATATATATATATATATATATATATATATATACATATTCTTTTTCTAAACGGTTGACTTCTTTATATTTGGTTGGTATGGTGTGTTCAATTCTTAAAACAAAAGTGTAAAAATCAGACTATAGGAAAACTTGTGGTCTTGATTTCGCTTGTATCACCATGAAAAGTTAATTGTACCCTCTCAAGTTAAAGAAGTGCTCTCCTTGAACAGTTCCTTGATTTTAAATGTTTTTCTGATTTAGGTGTCCTTGTTGATTAACCTCATCCTGTGTGATCCTCAAATTGTAGGACCTTGAGTAGACTTGTTCCTCATGAAAATTTGGTCATAGTTGATTTTTACTAGCCTTGTCTAGACAATGAACCTCGAAATCATGGCTTAAACTTAGTAGAAACCTTAACTTTTATTATTGTAGTATGTTGTATTCCTTGGGAAACTATGTGGTCATTCTCAAACTCATGGAATTCTCCTTATTATTCCTCTACTTGGTGGTTACTCTTAAGACTCTTAAGACTCTTTCTAACTCTTCATGTTATATTGTTATGTGTAGTATCTTGGTTGATAGCATAAATTTACTCTCTAAATATAAGTGTTCGTAGCCTTGCATGCAGAAATTTTAGAACTCATCCCTTGCAATCTCCCTTCTTCTTGTTGAATTGCACTGGACCATTCTTAGGTTCTATAGACCCACACTTGTTTGAAGAAAGCAATCTAGGGTTCATTTTAAGAGACCTCTTGGAAATCGAAGGTGGAGAATACCTGGTGAATATCCTCGGAACCAGTTTCGCGGGAAGGTGAATTTTTTGGGGGTTGTATGAAAAAATTTCCCCTGATTGTCAAGTGCTGCGACAGAAGGCTGCAGACGCGCGACGGGAGATTTTGCTGTCACACGTCAAAAAAATGCATTGACGCGCAACACTGAGGTCTGTTGACGCGCGTCAATGCATTTTTTTGACGTGCGACAGCAAAATCTCCCATCGCGCGTCTGCAGCCTCCGACCTCTGCTTTCTCATTGAAAAATCTCGGTGTCGCTCATCAACAAACTCTTTGTCACTGAGGATGCTAACGTGCGTCACAGAGGGTGCTGTCGCGCGTCACTGAGGGCGATGCCGCGCGTCACTGAGGGGGATGTCGCGCGTCACTGAGGGCGATGTCGCGCGTCACTGAGGGCGATGTCGCGCGTCACTGAGGGGGATGTCGCGCGTCACTGAGGGCGCTGTCGCGTGTCACTGAGGGTGCTGTTGCGTGTCACTGAGGATGCTGTCGCACGTCTGTAGCCTCTGCCCTTTTCTTGCTCATCGAAAAAATCTCCATGTCGCTCGTCAACAAACTCTTTTTCATGCATCTACTATGTGTCAATATCTGCAATATCTCCTTATCTACAAACCCTTCTTTTCGCGCGTCAATAACTTACCCCCTTGTCGCGCGTCTATAATACAGGATATATCATATTATTGAAAAATGTGAAGTAGAAGTGTTCTACCTGGCGAATAATCTAGGTTTATATAGGGGATATTTTTCAAGGGTAGGCGAAGCCGACCCCTAAAAAAAATTAAAGTGTAATTTTTAGGCGAACAGGTCACTGACCCGTGCCAAAAAATTCGCCTTTTCAAAATTTTCAAAAATGGAATATTCGCCATATTACGAATATTCGCCACTAAAATTTTCCCTGAAGTAATCCCATAATGGAGTGATCCTTTTTCTATTGCATTTTTTCCTATCTCTCTTTCCAGCGACTTCCAGGAGGAAGTCAAGTCCAAGGGGAGGGGGATGTAGTGCCCAATTCCTTTCGACACTTTTGATATTGATCATGATACTACTGACTATATTATGGACATTATTATAGTTTTGATTTAGTATGGTGTTAGATGTCAGATCATGGACTATTGTTGACTCTGATTCATATATGATGCATGATGATTGCTAAAGATATTTTATATAGATGTTGACATGTTGTTGGACATGGTTATATATATGGATGTTGTTAGGACATGTGATATTTGGATATATTGAGTAAACCAAGAAAATTGAATTTAAAATTGATGATTATATAGTTGCTGATGAAATTTTAAGTGATATTGTTGATTGTCTACATGTTGTTGTGATTCATATATATATTGATGATTTTGAAATTATATTATATTCGTTTTGATGTTCTGATATGGCCACGAGGCCGAAGGGGTATTTATATTGTGCAGGTTAAAAATATCATAGCAAACATCGGGGGATTGGAGACCAACCACATTGGAATTCTAGATGAATTCAACAAGGTTACCATGGCAACTTGTATTGTTCGTGTGTGTGTTTGATTGTTAAGGATTCCTATGGGGGGGATCACCTTTAAATGTGACCAAGGGTTATGTGTATTTATTTATTTAGTTATTTTTTATTGATGTTTGTATGTGTTTATTAAGTGATGTGTTTACCCCTTTCATTATTTATTAATTGTGGTAAATTAATGTGAGTAAACATGTTGTTAAAATTAATTAATCAAATTGGGACATAAGAAAGTAATTATTAGACTTGTTGGCCTAAAATTAAAGTGTTGTAAGAAATGTGTAAGTGATGTGTAAGAGATGCGTAAATTAATTTTGGAGTATGAAACACTCCACCTCCTTTTGAAATTCGAATTTGTCCTTGGAGGCTGATTTTGGAAGCTTATGGGACAAGTTAAACTTGTCCCATACCTCTTAAATTTGCATGCCAACCTTACCTATGGTTGGAGGGTTTAAATCTAGCCTTCATTGTGCATTTTTCTAAGTCAAGTTGTATTATTTTATTACACTTTCTTACATGCTTTCAATTTCAGTCCTTATGAGGTATGGGTTTGATTCGAGTGTGTAAGTAAAACTGTCATTTATTCACCTGCTTATTTATTGTGCCTTGGAGATTGAAGTTGACTTATGAATTGGAGTTGAGGATGTGTGATGTGGCATCCGACATGGATCCACCTTATCCTCTTCTCTTTCCTCTTCTATATATTCAAATTTCTTGGCCTTTTTTGGGGGTTTTTTTTTGCTTCAGTTTTATCACTTCATTTTTGGCGACTTGCTTTGGATTTTTGGAGATCTTGCAAATTGGAAGAAATTTGGAGATTGTTGCATACTTGTTGATTGTTGATCTCTTGGTTTGTTTTGCATTGGAGAGCTTGTTGTTTTGAACTTGGAACAAACTCCATCATGGAGAGGTAAGAGCTTAGCTCTTGCAAATAATCTTATTTTATTTGTATGCATATGTGAATGGTTGAATGTTTGAATGTGTTGTTTTATTTGTTGGCTGGTTGGGAAGATGGCCTAGGGATGGTGTAGGAGAAGACTATGAGGTATTTTGTGGGAGGCATACATTTTTTGGGGAGGTATAAGTGTGGAGGGAGTTGGGATTTGGGTTACACCTTACAAATAAATAGCTTACATTTATTTACTCGTTATGGGGTGCCATAAGAGATTAGGGGGGCATAAGGAAATGTGAGAAATAAGGGGTACTTGGGGAAGACATAAGGGCATGTCAGGGATTTGAAATGATATATATTTTGGTGGTTTGTTCTCAGGTGGTGATACCCATTTCCCCTTTGGGAGGCATAAGTAGCATCCCCCATAGTTTCTTGCTCCTTTGGCTTGCATGATGAAGCCTGAGTGTTGTTTGTTGTTTTGTTCTGTGGTGGAAAACTGCAGTTTTGTTTTGGACTATGTTTTGAATGAGAAATCCATCTGTGTTGTGGAAGCCTATTGTTTTCATGAGTTGAAAAAAAACATTTCTTATTGCAATGTGGTTAGGGCTCGGGGGTCAATGAAGAAGGATGGATTCTCCCTTTTCATTGGATGTCTTGGTTGGGTGGAGAGCGTTTCCTTTCCCCTGTTCTGTTGTGACAAAATTGGGGAATGACAGAAATTAATAATGCTGTTATGGAACTTAGAAAGAAGACAGTTTGACAGTCCTTGCTGAGATCATTTCTTAATGTAACCTTTTCCCACTTGAAGTGGATGATCTTGTATATTATTTGTGATGGAAATATGGTCTGTATGGGCTATGAAAGTTGTCAATTGAATTGTGAAATAAATATACTCTATTTTTCCACTTTTGAAAGAATTTGAAAGAAATCATATTCTGTATATTGTAATTGAGGAATGAAAGAAGAAATTGTAAAGTTATCTCTTTGAATCAATAAAGGATTGTATTACTTTACTCAAATGGCATGATTGGGTATTGAAATCTGATTGTTCAATGTATTTTGAAATTCTATTGGAAGGATGAAAAAGTGAATACATATGGAGAAATGTCATAATATTCCGTTTCTTTTTAAATAAATGTTTTAGAAATTAGAATTGTAATTTGGCATTTGAATACTTTGCTTGAGTCAACTTAGTATGTTAGATTGGGTTGGAATGAATTCATAGTTTAAAGTTGGAAAATGAAAATAAATTTGGAAATTTTTTTAAGTTTTCCCCACAGCCCCACCTGCCCGTAGGTAATCAGGAGTGGGTGTAAAATTCACTTTGTCCCAAAAGGGAAAATGTGCTAAATGTTTTCCCCGCTCCACTGGCCCGAGTCTGGGAAAAGTTTTCTTCCCCGCTATATCTGTCTGATTTCCTCCTCTGGGTGAATTTTCTCTTCAAAGTCCGCAGATCCGAGTTGGGGAAAATTTTCCTCCCCAGGCCTGCAAGCCTGCTCTTGGGAAAATTTTCACCCCAAGTTCTACTAGTCCATAACTTGAGAAATATGAGGAGTTAGGAGGACTTCTTTATATCACCGGAAAGGTGAGGAAATTCCCTATCTAATGGGAATGTTGTCAAGAATTTTTAATTGTGTTAATCATGGGAAAAATAAAATTGAATATTTAACCAAGTTATGGGAGTGGGTAAGTAAGAATTTACTCTGATGATTTTAAATATGTATTCTTTTCCCCCATTGTAATTAAACCTTGCTCTTGTCTTAGATCTTGTGGAATCAAATACCTTTGGTATTTAATTATTTTGGTCCCTTAACCCTAAAATTTTATGTAGGGAATATTTAGCTAAAATGTCAATGTAATCAGTGATTAAATTAATCCCTAAGGAGATTTGAGCTAGGTGTAGACTTATTAGACTTGTTGCTTTATAATGTGGAATTAGTAATTATTATAACAGGAAAATTTATTAGTTAAATTTTATTGTCCTTGAAACTTTGGTTGTTAGCACGTTTTAAAAAAAATTATTCAATAATTTTTTAACTAAACATAGGTTGTTCATGGGTCTCAAGTGGGAGATTTTAGTAGGCGTTACACATGGAACACTTACTTAAATAATTTCCATGTGAAGTGAAGGGAATGGCTCGCCAACCTATAAAATAAAATAATGATGATCCACAAGAAGAGGTGGATCATTAATGCTATTAGAAAATTATGAGGTGTTAAAGAACACAATAAAGGAATTACAAGCAATAGATATAAAATAGTCATCAAAAGTACAAATATGTGATGGATATTTAAAAGAACGATAATCTTCGGAAGATAAAAGATTGATTCTATAAGAAACATATGTCATGTCTGGTATAAACTCATCATAAAAGGGAAGCTCTACAAAAAATACTATAAAAACAAATATATCATCACATCAATTAGGAGTATTTGAAACTACCATCTTAGAAGAAGATTTTTTCACAATAGATAAGTATTTGAATAGATTTTGAAGAATGTTTTAAATAGTGCAAGGACCCTCTATGTGATCCATATGGTTACGGAGAGGCATGTACATACACATCAACAAGTTACCAAGGACATTGTTATATATATTAAGCCAATCATTACATTGAGTTGTGTTAAAGGGCTTGGGATCCTATTTCTATTTAAATCATTAAAGGCCTTTTGTAGTAAATGAATGTTCCATTTTACAACATCACAAAGTAAAAATAAGCACTCATGGAAGTGAATCTCTTATCATAAATTTCCTTTTAGAAATAACTCTTCAAAGAATAAGGAGTTGTTCATCCTAACAAGATCATAGAAATATACGTGAAAAAGAAGAGCGTGAGAACTACGGTGTGCCAAAATGCATATATAAAATAGTGAACATAATACAATGCACTATAAAGAATCTCAAAATGAGCATGTAATACAAAATCAATAGTGGTAAAGATGCCCAACAAGTGGCTGAAAATAAGGGAGAAAAAAAGATAGTGCATTCAATGTTTGTTCAAGGGTGGTGTAAAATACTAAGTGTGCCAATAATGGCCAATAAGAAAAACTATACTTGTGCAGACACAAAATTACACACATATTACTATTTTACTATACCACCAAGTATGTTGTTATATGCATCGACCTTATTTAAGAAAATTATTCACCGGTGACACAAATCCTTTTTCTGTTTACTTGTTTGGATTGTTTCTATTGTATTTCTCTATCACATATGTCATTGATGTAGCCAGTTCTAGTTAGGTCACATGGATCAATGCCTATCTATCTTTTCACATCTATCATCTTTTATCCCAAGACATCAACACCCACTCTGGTTACTAATGCCCTTGTGCTCTTATCCATTTTGGGCACTTACGTCCTCTTTTGTTTTTTTTACACATTTTGAAATTTGTGGTCGTTCTTTCTAGTTTTCCAATCCTTATCCCATGTTTATAGTTGGCCTTTTATGTCACTAGTGTTGAAATTCAAATAAGAGATTCACATATATATACACTATTATTCTGGTTGGAAATTCTAAGATGAAATAACATCTAAATACTATCACTACCATGAAGGGGAATAGATTTTTGTGGTGCATACACTATATAGGAAAGGGGAAGTGTTGAATTCCATATCAAAATTTTTGCATCGTATCTAGCTATATCCGACTATCTTGTTGTCATTGGCACGAGGGAAACCTAAGTGTAATATTTCACACACAAGTAGACATAAATACATGGATGCTAGAATGTAGTGCAATGCTCAGCCATAAGCTCACCCTTTGGGTGATCGCTAAGGTCAACCGGACTTCACATATTACATATTTCATTCAAATTTAACGTCTTTCTAAGCTTGTGTAGGTAGTTCAGGGTTGTTTTGTAGGTACAGGTACCTTCGGCAATAAAAAAAGTGAGTAATAAATGAACAATATAAATCAAGTACAAAACCCTAACAAGACAAAAGAAACCAAGTTTCAAGAAATTGCATAGTCACTGGAGCCGAAAAGTAGTCTCCAGTGCCTGGGCGCCCTTGTCTTACCATAGGCACCACTATCTAGTCTCATAACAGAGTCTCACTTATTTTATCAAGAACCTATCATATCATTTCCTATCAGATCTAGTATTTAGACAGTATTCACTACCTACAAATCACATAACAATCAACTAAGTCACTCATCTCTCTCATTTACTTATGATCTTATATTTCTTTAGTGCTTAGCATTTGTATTTAGGCGTATTTTATCATATTAGTTACTTTGAAATTAGATTTAATTTATTTTTTATTAAATAATTTGGTGAACCCAACCCTTTTAAAACTAATTTCCCTAGGATCCCAAAATGCTCATGGCCAAAAAGAGGTACCCATCTCCCAATCATGATATGACCTATACATGTATACAACTCATATTTGACGATGCTACTGTAGAAGCTAAATTTCATAGCCCCATGCACAATCAACAATGTGATCCCGTAATCCTCAAACAAGTCCCTCACTTCATAAAACCTCTTTCTTGTTGGCTAAAAAACCCCTGATTTTTGCAAGTCTCTCATGATCAAAATTTTACTCAATGTTTTCCCGCCTTTCCCATTCCCATGTTTCAACCCCCTACTTCATCCTCTACTATGGAAAATGATAGAATTAATTTAGATTCTTTACATGATGATGTTATTTCTTGTGAAAATATAAATACTAATGTTTCTACTTTTGATAATGACAATGTAAATATGCAAGATGATGTTCTTATTAGTAATCAAGATGAATGTCAAACTCTTTCTCCTTCACTCCTACTTATGAAATTGTTTTTCATGATTGTAAGGATAAATCTAATGCTACTACTCATACAAGGTATCTATATATTGATGATTCTCTTGATGAAATCCTTACTCGCGAAAATATGAATGATAGTGATTGTGATTATGCGTCTAATCATGAGCATGTTAGTAAAGATGTTACTTCTATTAAGACCGTTGATTCTGAATTTACTACTCCCTAAAGTCACTTCCAATGTTGAAAATGAGAATTCCACTCCCACACCTAATCCACCTCTTCTTGTATCTCCTGAACCTAGAATTACCATAATGTTTTCATGTTCCTCTCATCCTCTCACACCCCCTTTTCTACCTCCCACATATACATCTCCTTCTCAGGTTCCCATCATTACTCACACTGGCAAGATCCAACCTATCAATGTGCCACTCACTTCTTCAACCATTCCATGAAATTATATCATATCCTTCATGCATTTTTTTAGTATTTTACAATCCCAACTTCACACCCTTACCCTTAATAATAGAGCCTATTATGCTTCCATTGACAATAATTCCCTTCCTGGTAATCGTATTCTGAAGAATATTCATAATTATTCTTTCCCTAAGGGCTTCGTTGTTCTTATTTTCTCATGTTTTTATGACACATGAAATCCATCCTCGTATCTAAAAAATTATCACTTTTGTCCATAACTTTTTATTATAACGAGGATTTGTTACTAAAATCATTTTGTAACAACCTTATTGATCATGTTCTTCAATGGTATATTCATTTTCCTAATGGATCTATAAGTACTTTCTATGATATGGAGGATTCTTTTCTTAGACAATTTATTTGTAAAAAATGTCCTAAAATGACATATCAATGCTTGCCTTCTTTGCATCAAGGAAAGAAAGAACCAATTTTATATTACATCTTATCCTTTAATTCTTGCATGCATTATTTATTATTTCTTCGTATTGAATTGGAAATGAAATTTATATTTTTTCATGGCTTGATTCCTCATTTGAAAGAAAATATATTATATGATACATGTAAATATTTCACTCTTTTATGCTATAAAGTCATTGATTTAGAAAAGTATCTAATTGTGGATAATGTCATAGATCCTTCTTCTACTTCTTATACTCCTTTACATATTTTGTCTTCTCCTATTCCATCGATCGTATCTCCTCAGTCGTCATCCACCTTCACGTAAGATTCTTTCCTCACCGCAACCGTGTCGGATTCCACCTAAGTCTTCTCTACCTCCCACTCATGAAACATTACACTTTACGCATAACGCTAAACCACATGATGTCTTGCATTCTTTACTTGACAAGCAGTTAATCTGTTCCCCTTCTAACAAGCATCACCACCTCATCAATTGCATTACCATCATGATCGTCCATTCTACAATTTCAACCGCACCAATAGACATCATGATAATAATTGCTATGCTCTCCATGAATGCATGTGGGAATTAAAAGAAAATTGTGTCATTTCTTTTTTCCCTCACTCTAATGAGCATTCTCTCTCTCTCTCTCTCCTATTCCACAAAAGTGACCCTCAGTAACTATTCATTTGACTCATTCACCTTCCCCAAGGATTATCATCCACCCATCTCCTAAGATCATCATCCATCCATGACCTACAACTAACTCCCCTATAGTTTCATCATCTCCTCCCTCATAGATTGCTACCACATATCATTGGCTTCCTGAGCATCTTGCTTCTGCACTTCCTCTCGCCACACCTCCTATCATTGGATCCATTTATTCTGACATCTATTTTGGAACTTATTCTAACACTTCTTCTACTTCACATGCTTCCTCTATTCCTCTTACACCTCTTCTTCTCTTGTATTTGATGTCAATGTTTCATCTCATTACTTGATGGCACACTTGTGTTCTTAAGGTTAATACATGACTATTGAAGGAATTGCTACTAAAATGAACCTCTTTCATGTATTGGGGGGAAATATTGCACATTACCCTCATCAATTTAATCAAACGCGCTTACACATATTTATTTACATCTCCTCTTTATATAATACATCATTATTTTACTCTTCTATCTGTTGTAAATCACACTGTCACTTTTACTTATCTATCACATTACATCACATACATTCATTTATAGCTCTCATATGATCTACCACTCATTTTCACATATATTCTTTATCGATTTTACTAGTTTCCTACTCATTCCACATCATACTAAATCCAAGATTCATAAATCAAAACAAGCATTTCAACAATGCACTTAACACAATATATACATCATAATAATCAAATAGTAAACAACACACATCAACACCAAATGCAACATCAACATCCATCTTTACATATATCATCCAAAATAATAAATTTCAAAATAAAATAGTTGGGGGGAAATCCCCCACGCCTCTACACATCATATACAACACATCATATATCATCATCATTATCACTATATACAATTGTGGGAGCTCTCAAAATAGATGCTTCACCACTCACTCTATGCCACCTATCTCGGCCTCTATGCCTCTCTAGCTAAATTTGTAACACAACAAGCTCTGTAGTCTTCTCCACATATCGACCTTGTAGCTCCACATATCATACAAAAATATCCTAAGCTATGCCTCCTCCACCTACATTTGATTTAATAAAATCTAAATTATTATTAAATCTATATTCATATTCACTACAATGATATACAATAAAATACAAATGCTAAGCACATAAAATATCTAACTATGTAAGAAAATGAAGGAGATAGGGTACTTATCCGATTTTCACTTATTCCTATGTATACCCAAATTGGAACAACTAATGACCATGATAGGTAGAATGATAGAAACACACAATATAAATTTAGAACATGAAGAATGGCTTAGACAAGGGCGCCTGTGTGCCAGAGACCTTTTGTAGGTTCCTATGGCTGCATAGAGGGTCAAAACCTGATTTTTCTAGTGTTACTAAGGTTTTTTATACTTCTCTATTGATCATTTGTAGGTCACTAGAAAATAACCGAGTTCACTAGTAACCTATAAAACATATAGTATACTAAAAACCCACAATATACATCAAATCCTAAAAAATAAAGATGAAAATAGGGAGTCAGAATAACCCCAATGGTCACCCAAGAGAGTGAACTTGTGAAAGAACACTACACTTCATCTCATAATCCATCTAGTTCTATGTGCGTCTATGTAGAATCATGTCCTGAGGTTTCTCTTGCGCTAATGACACCAAGATAGGAGACCGTAGCTAGATAGAATGTAAAATGTGTGGATGGAATTAAGAAAATTTTCATTCCTATGAAGTGTATGTAGAGTAATATTTCCAAAATAGAGTCTTGTTTATAGTTTGTTAAAAGATAACCATTGATAAATTACTCCCCCTTATAATGGTATGTATGTTGTGTTTATATAGGGATCTCTTATTTGAATTTCGACACTAGTGAGATGACATGCCAACTAGTACCTCAAGATAGGAGTAATAAAAATTAAAATTCCAACCAAAAATGTAAAAAATGTGAACAAAAACAAAGAGGACAAGAGCACCCAGTTTGGATAGTTGCACCTTGAAGCTAGTGTCCATATTGGGTGCTAGTGTCTTGAGACAATTGATGATAAATGTGAGAATCCTGATAGACATGGATCCATGTGACCTAACCAAAATTGGCTATAGAAGTGGTAGTTAAAAAATAGAAACAATGAAATCAAGCGGATGGAACAGGGAGTGTGTCACCAATGAATACTTTGCTTACTCAAGATCCATACCTAAAACAAAATATTTAGTGGAATAGTAAAATAGTAGTATGTTCATGATTTTGTATCTACATTTCGCCCCTTTATTATATTTGAATGAAATTCATGTAGTGTAAAGGAAGTAAGAAATATACCTGTGAGAAGTCTAGAGAAGCCTTGTTGCTGAAGTAAGCATAGAATATGAGAACATATAGCATGGTGAACCATGGATCAACATGGCATAAATAGAGACATTGAACCATTATAAGGAACAATTGGAGAAATTATTTTTTAGATTTTTATTGATTTGGAGATTTGAAGGAGGTAGGGAGTGATCGATTCCCGACCTGATTTTGTATGTTTGAAAAACTGAAGGATTCAGGCATCCATCCACCAGAGGAAGAGTGTTAGGGATAGAGGTATATTTTTACCCGACAACGATGACTACATCCTCAAAAGGTCCAACCACTCTAGATTGATAAAGAATAAATTTTGTTTCATTTCCATCCATGCTTATTAACCCATATAGGACCAGTACAGGAAAGGATTCGACATCTCATTTCCCCCACTCCACGAGTGTCACAATATGTATACTACGAGATGGCTTCCATGTTAGGTCATCTAAAAGTGATGTAAAAAATGATTTCCATGTTAGGTCATATGGTAAGGTAGTGATGTAACTCCCAAGTTAGGTCATTTGGAAGAAATAATGAAGTGATGTTTGTACCGATTGATTGACTTGATCCGAATATTAAACGCTTGTGTTGAGATTTAATGTATATGATAGATTACTCATGGAGTGATGTTTCAATTTTTACGCCCAAATTAGGTCATTATGGGGGATAAATAAAAATTAGTATAAAATTTCACATCTTGTATGAAAAAATATTCGATAACAATGTATTAGGAGTGTGTGTTGAGTCGTGGAGCTCAATTACTTCAGATTAGTAGGCTATGTTAAACTTGCTAAAAAATAAAATAACCAGCATTGGTTATGAATGGAGCATCATTGGTCACCTATGACCGGAATCGGTTAGGCAAGGAGAAACCAACATTGGCTATGGCTAACTGATGTCGGTTATGTGTGTGTGAGTGTTTTATTTAAATAATGGGAATTACATCTAATTTTAACATTAAAGAATATCTATTGATTGGAATTGCACAGATAAGTACCCTAAGTTTTTATATGCTTATATAAGCATGAAAGGTAGGGTTTAGAAGTAAGGATTGTAGAGTTAATGATTATTGTGAAAATAATTGTGAGAGAGAGAATTCTTGAAGAAGAAGGTGAAGCTTGAGAGAAAGAAAGTACTATACATCTAAGAGGTGTTGAAGATTGTAAATATTCATTGTATATATTCTAAAAACTTTGGATAGTAGATTATCTTATTTCTTGGTGGATTTATCCCACACTGGGTGAACCATGTTAAATATGGTGTTGATTTATATCTCTTGTTTTGTATATTTCTTCTTGTAGAATATCTGTTTTTATTGCATGTATGCTTAGATCTAATATATTATTTGTACAACCTTGTGCTAACCCCAACAACTAGTATCAGAGCTTTGTTTGAGGGTTTTGTGTGTTGACAAATTTACTCACAGAGGGTTTTCTGATTGAGTGGGAGCTACAACAATGGCAGAAGAAAACAAATATAAGGTAGAGAATTTTGACGGCCGAAATTATCAATTATGGAAGATGCAAATTAAGGATTGTCTGTATCAAAGAGATTTGTACTTACCATTGAATGAAAATTCTAGACCTACGAAGATGACTGATGAAAAATGGAAGATTCTTGATGGAAAGGTTTTGGGATCTATAAGATTGAGCTTGGCAGCATCCGTGACTTCCAATATTACAGAAGCGACATCTACGGTAGAGTCAATGAAATCTCTTGCTAATTTATATGAAAAACCTAGTGCTTCAAATAAAGTTAATTTTATGAAGAAACTATTTAGTTCTAAGATGCATGAAGGTAGATCTACATCTAGTCATTTGAAAGATTTTCGATTTATTATAAATCAGTTAAAATCGGTTGATATTACATTTGATGATGAAGTGAAAGGAATTTTATTTTTATGTTTTTTGCCTGATAGTTGGGATAACTTGGTAATGACTGTTAGTAATACAACATCTGCTAATAATATTTTGATGTTTGATGATGTGGTTAGTATAATCTTGAATGAAGAAATTCGCAGGAAAAGTATAAAAGATTCATCATCTAGGAATGCTTTGAATGTAAAAAGCAAAGGCATGCAAAAGGAGAGATCCAAGAGTAAGAATAATGGGAAATCAAAGTCAAAGAATGACAGATCTAAACCCAAAGGTAAGGGAATTACCTATTGGAATTGTGGAAAGAAAAGACATGTAAAGAAAGATTTTTGGTTAAAGGATAAAGAGAACCAACACCCACACAAAGGTAAATAGTTAAATAAAGAGGCAAACATTGCAGCAGAGGTAATGTAAGATGCTCTTATTCCTTCTTTGGATAATAGAATAGAATCATGGGTTTTAGATTCGGGAGCTTATTTCCATGCAACCTCTAATAAGGGTTATTTAAGAAATTATGTCCAGGAAATTTTTGGGCATGTTTATTTGGGTGATGATGAACCTTGCAGTATTACTGGTAAATGGGAAGTTCATCTTAAATTGCAGAATGGAAATATATGGGTATTGAAAGATGTGAGGCATGTACCAAGCCTCAAGATGAATCTTATTTCTGCAGAGCAACTAGGTGAAGTTGGTTGCATGGTTATATTCACAACAGACTCTTAGAAAGTCACCAAGGGTGTCTTTGTTGTGGTAAGAGGTAAGAAGGTAAGAACATTATATTTATCTATCTATGTTACTGATTCCTTTTCTTTTTTATCTACTTCAGATTCATATCCATGCATGTGGCATAATCGGTTGGTCTATATGAGTCAAAAAGGAATGTAGATCTTAAAGACTAAGGGTAAGTTATCATGGATTTGAAAGATTTAGATCTTGACTTCTATGAGTATTGTGTCTTTGGAAAGAAAAAAGAGAGTGAGATTTCTCAAATTTGGGGAAACTAAGAAGGGGCAGAAATTGGAGCTTGTACACTCAGATGTGTGGGGTCCAGTCCAGGTAGCTTCTCATGGCGGATCCCACTATTATGTTACTTTCATTGATGATGTTACACGAAAGGTATGGGTTTATTGTAATATACATAAATTTGATGTTTTTGAGACTTTTAAAAGATGGAAAGTCCTTGTTGAGAATGAATCAAATTCAAAGTTAAAGTGCCTTAGATCTGACAATGGTGGTGAATACTATAGCAAGACTTTCAATGATTATTGTTCAGTGAATGAAATACGTAGAGAAATGACAGTTCCAAGAACACCACAAGAGAATGGTGTTGCAGAAAGAATGAACAGGATAATCATCGAACATGCTAGAATTATGAGGATATATGTTGGATTGCCCTTGCAGTTTTGGGCAGAAGCAGTTGATGCAACGATTTATTTGATTAACTATGGGCCTTCAAGTTTACTAGATGGAGGAATACCAGAGGAAGCTTGGACCAGAAAAGAGGTAGATCTTTCTTTTCTTAAAGTTTTTGGTTCAAAAGATTTTTTGCATATTGATAAGGAAAATAGAAAAAAGTTGGATGCAAAATCCAAGAGATGCACTTTCATTGTTATGGATCTGGTGATTTCAGATTCTATTTTTTGGATTTAGAGAATTCTAAAATGATAAGGAGTCATAACATTGAATAGAATGAAAAGAGAATGTACAAGGATCAAATTTTGGTACCCAAGGATGAATCGGTTAAGAAGTTTGTGAATGAAAATGAACTCTCGGATTTAAAACTCATACTTATATGGCTACACAGTAACCGGTGGCAGTTGACCCTTGACAGGCATCGGCCAGCTGAAATGGTATAGGTTACAGGATGTCCAAACCGGCATCAGTTAGCAGAACCGGCGTCGATTATAGATGACTGGCGTAGTCACTGTCAGAATTGGAAACAAATGTCTAGGAGGTCTAGAATGAGCCTCTAGTACCCCAAACTTTTGTGAGAAGGTCACAAAGGGTAAGTAAACCTCCAGAAAGATTTACACTTTCTCTATCTTATTTATTATTAACTGATAATGGTGAACCAATTTTTTTTGAAGAAACAATGCAGGATGAGACCCACGTTCAGTGGGAGCATGACATGGATGAGGAGATGGACTCCTTAGAACAAAATAAGACTTGAGATTTGGTTAAGTTGTCAGCAGGTAAGAGGACATTGCAGAACAAATGGGTTTATAGGATCAAGGAAGAAGAGGGTGGATAGAAAAAGTACAAGGAAAGGATTGTAGTAAAGGGATTTTCACAGAAAGCAGGTATTTACTTTAGTGAAATATTTTCTCCTATTGTTAAAATGACTTCCATATATTACTATATTGAGTATAGTTGCAGTAGATGATTTACATTTAGAACAACTAGATGTGAAGATGACTTTCCTTTATGGTGATTTGGATGAAGAGATTTATATGTAGTAACCGCTTTTGATATGAAGTCAAAGGTAAGGATAAATTACTGTGTAGGTTGAAAAAGAGTATATATGGGCTCAAGAAAGCTCCACAGTAATGGTACATGAATTTTAATAGTTTCATGCATGAGCATGGTTACTTGACATGTGAATCTGATCATTTTTTTTATTTCAAGAAGCTTGAAAATGGGAGATAAATTATTTTGTTGTTGTATGTGGATGATATGCCTATTAAAAGATCTAGTATGTTGGACATTGATGAACTTAAAGGAAAGCTAGCTCACACATTTGCTATGAAGTATTTAGGAGATGAAAAAAGAATCCTTGATATACAAATACACAAAGACATGAAGAATAAGAAATTGTATTTGTCTTAGGAGGATTATATTTATAAGGTGTTAGAAAGGTTTAAACTGCATAATTCAAAACCTATTAGTACACCTATGGATGGACACTTCAAATTGAGAAAATATTAGTATCCTTCATCACATGAGGAGGTAAAATACATGACAAAAGTTTCATATGCATCAGTAGTTGGGAGTCTCATGTATGTTATGGTTTATACTAGACTAGACATTGTACAAGTAGTGGGAGTTCTGAGAAGATTTATGGCCAATACAGGTAAAGAGCATTGGAAAGAAATTCAATGGATGCTCAGGTATTTGAGAGGGACATCTAGCATGTAATTATTCTATAGAGGCTCGAATATTTTTTTATGTGGCTATGTTGATGTGGATATGGCTGGAGATCTGGATGCTAGAAAGAGCACTACTTGATATATTTTTATAGTAGGTGGGATGACAATTAGATGAATTTTGAGATTACAAAAGGTTGTGTCTTTATCGACTATAGAAGAAAATTATGTTGTAGCTACAATGGCTAACAAAGAGATGATATAGATGAGCAGGTTCATGGAAGAGTTGGGAAAGTAGCAAGATGATTGCAAATTGTTGAGTGACAGTATAATTTTAGTATTAAAGAAAATCTATTGATTGTAATTGCATGTTTAATTGACCTAAGTTTGTATATGCCTATATAAACATGAAATATAGGGTTTATAAGTTAGGATTGTAGAGTTAATGATTATTGTGAAAATAATTTTGAGAGAGAGAATTTTTGGAGAAGGATAAGCTTAAGAGAAAGAAAGTATTGTACATCTGAGAGGTGTGGAAGATTGTAAATTTTCACTGTCTATCTTCTGAAAGCTATGGATAATAGATCGGATTGTTTCTAGGTGGATGTAGCCCACACTGGGTGAACCATGTTAAATATCGTGTTGATTTATATCTCTTGTTTTGTATATTTCTTCTGGTAGAATATCTGTTTTTATTATATGTATTCTTAGATCTGATATATTATCTGTACAACCTTATGCTAACCCCAACAATGTGTAGTGGTCAAAAAATATTTTGACAGGGATCATTGGGTGATATCGATTTTATCTCCCCTTTTGGAAAAAGGGAGAGTGGTAGTAAGAATGAATGTTGAGCTGAAAGAAGATGTGAAATGATGTAATAGTGAGAAAAATTAAGTATAGTAGTTATTGCAAAAGGTGTATATCGACTTGAAGATGTACCATATTAGAATATAGAATTGTGAGATGTGTACAGTATGATGGTAGGAGAAATTTTTAGCCGAATGGTATAGATGGGGTATAAAATAGAGTAGAAAAGATCAAGATATGACTAAAATTGTGTGTCATATATTAGTTAAAAAATAAGTACGAATGGTAACTATAGTAATTTGAAAATCGAGAAAAGTGCTAAATATTGTAATGCTAAAAAGTGAATAGTGACATGATTTGAACCTTGATTGATCGATAATTTTAGGTTTGAGATTACAAGGATGCTGCAAATTATAGCAGTGAGGTTGACTAGGTTTGAAATGATGGTGGCAAGCGTGGGAGAATAGCTGACAGGTGAGCTAGTAAGTGCAATTATTTTCAAAAAAATGTGATGAAATTATCTTTTTTTTGTCAAAAAATTTACAAAATTTGGATTTTGGAATTTATGATAGTTTCTAACTTAGGCGAGAGTGATCAAGGTGCTAATGTCTTTTGGGATGCCACTTGCCAAATCCATGAATTGGTTTATCTTCTCCTACATGTATGTATCCTCCTCCTAGGCATTGCCGACCCAAGAGGATTTTTTGACTACAGAATATGAATTATGTGGAATTTTATAACTTTTTGTAGCACGAGTTTTTGTTTTGAGGTATATATGAGGTGTTAATGTCGTGATTTTGTTTGGTGTTTTTTGGTGTGCAGAGGGATATTTATTCGAGGGAGTTCTGCAGAGGTGGAAACTTAAGTACCTTGTTGACTTTAGGCCTATCTGATGCTAAGTGGGATGTACTAGACCATGCAGGCCTACAACACATAGCAAGATTAGGGGAGGTACCCCATAATATGCCAATCATTACCATCTTATGCAAGAAGTGGAGTGCATACACTTGTACTTTTTTGTTTCCTACTCAGGAGATGACCATGACCCTAGAGAATATTTATCATATTTTTCAACTACCAGTGGTCAGAAACAGAGTTTAGGTGATGGCTATAGAGGATTCTCAATGTAGATGAGAGCAGCTATGTAATACTTTATTGGGACATGGGTGTAGAAAAATACCCATAGTAGCCTGGGTGTCATACTGAAATCTCAGGTGTTCCATGGTTTCGTAATTTCATTACAGTCCTGATTTCTTCTTTACTAGTAGTGGAGGTTGGTAGAGTGCGCATCTTGTATAAGATGCACGAGATCTAACACTCTATAGAGGAGGATGGGACTATACTTAGATGGGATCAATGTGTACTAGTGCATTTATATAGAGATCTATATCGATTCACACAGGAGGACCATGGGGTTAGAATTGTATCCACCACTTTGTTACATGTATGGGCCTATAAGCACATTGCGATATTGAGACCACTCAGTGGGCCATGGGAAAATTAGGAAAGGCTCAAGATTTTTACAGCAAGGTGGATATTGACACGTAGTAGGATAGTGGGTAGTACTACCTATAGATATATGTTTGATCATATGAGGCCACAATCCATTATATATAGGCCATATCGAGCCTATGGAAGGTGGCTAGAGGACAAAGTTGATATATGATGTATCCGATAGACTATGTGTCTACTGGAAAAGGTTCCTAGAGTTACTAAGCTATTTCATGCAGAGCATGTTGAGTTGTGGAGATAAATGGCTTCAAAAATAATTTTTTTTACAAACTTTCACATTTACACAATAACCGACATCGGTCGGTTAACTGTCATCAGTCACCTGGGAGCAACCAACATCGATTACCAAAGCCTGATTTTTTTTATTTTAGACGTGGGTTTTAATTTCACCCTTGATTATAAAGGTAATCAGATGGTTGTAAATTCATAGCTAAGTTTTCCTAATGTTTGTATATGCTTGTAAGCTAGAAAACTAGGTTTAGAAGCTAAGATTTGATGATTAGAGGAAGATGATATTCTTGGAGAAAGATTAGAGAAGCTTGTGAAGCAAAAGTATTGTACATCCATGAGAGGTGTGCAAGATTAAAAATATTCATTGTATTTCCTCTTTAAAGAAAAGATTAATAGATTGGTTGTTTCTTGGTGGACGTAGCCCACACTGGGTGAACCATGTTATATCTTGTCTATTTTTATTCTGGTTTAATTTCCATTTTTATTGCTTATATGCTTCAATTGAATATAGATATGTAAAAAAATGGTGTGTGTCTAAACCAAACAACTGGTATCATATCATTTCTTGTTTGAGGGTTTTGTGTGTTGACAGATTTACGATTTATGATTGAGTTGGAGCACACCAATAACAGAAGCTAGAAAATACAAAGTGGAGAAATTTGACAACCGTAATTATCAATAATGGAAGATCCAGGTGTAAGATTATCTATATCATAAATATTTATATTTAACATTGGATGCGAATGCAAAGCCTACAAATATGACTAATGAAGAATGGAAGGTTCTTGAAAGAAAGGCTCTAAGATCTATAAGATTGATCCTAACAACATCTACAACTTCAAATATTACTGAAGTAGAAACCACGGTAGATTTGATGAAATATTAGCTAATTTATATAATAAACCAAGTGTTTCAAATAATTATTTTTTGATGAAGAAATTATTTAATTCAAAAATGCAACAAGGTGGGTCTATATCAATCCATTTGAATGAATTTACTTCCATTGTAAATCGATTAAAATCAGTTAATATTCCATTTTATGATCAAGTGAAAGTAATTTTATTATTATTCTCCTTTCCATATAGTTGGGCTAACTTGGTAATGGTTTTTATTAATACAGTATCTACTACTAAGATTTTTAGTTTGATGGTGTGGTTAGTATAATCCTGAATGAAGAAATATGCAGGAAAATTATAGGAGAGTCATCATCTCGAAATTATTTGAATGTAGAAAGAAGGGGAAGGAACAAGAAGATATCCAAGAGAAATAATAATGGGAAATCAAAGTATAAGAATGGCATATTTAAATCTAGAGGTAGAGGAATAAATTTCTGGAATTATGGAAATAAAGGACAAGTAAAAAAGGATTGTTGGTTCAAGGAAAACAAAGAGAATCTACGAGAAAAAGGTAAAGAGGAAAATGTTGCAATTTAGGTAATGAAAAATTCCCTTATTATCTCCTTGGATAATAAAAAAAAATCATGGGTTTTAGATTCAGGAACTTCTTTTCATGCTATCCCTAATAAGAGTTATTTCATAAATTATGTCCAGGGTAATTTTGGGTATTTTTTTAGGAGATGATGAACCATGCAATATTACTGGTAAAGGGGAAGTTCAACTAAAGTTTCAGAATGGAAATACATGTATATTGAAATATTTGAGGTATGTTCCAATCCTCAGGAGAAATGTTATTTTTGTATCACAACTAGGTGAATTTGGTTGGGTACTTACATTCACAACTGAATCTTGGAAAGTTACCAAGGGATCTCTTGTTGTGGAAAGAGGAAAGAAGGTAAGAACATTGTATTTGTCTACCTGTATTATTGATTCCTTTTTTATTCTATGTACTTTGGATTCATATGTAATCATGTGGCATAATCAGCTATGACATATGAGTAAAAAGGGAATGCAGATATTAAAGGAAATTGATAAGTTATCAAATTTGAAAAATGTAGATCTTGATTTCTGTGAGCATTGCATATTTGGAAAGCAAAAGAAAGTAATATTTCTTAAATTTGGGGCAAAAAGGAAGGAGAAAAACTTAGAGATTGTGCACTTAGATGTGTGGGGACTAGCCCATGTAGTTTCTCATAGAAGATCCCAATATTATGTGAATTTCATTGATGATGCCACAATAAAGGTATGGGTTTATTGTATAAAGCGTAAATCTGATGTTTTTGAGACTTTTAAAGGATGGAAATCCTTGGTGGAAAATGAATCCAATTTAACATTAAAATGTGTTAGATATGACAATGATGATGAGTACTATTCCAAGGCTTTTAATGATTATTGTTCATTGAATGGAATGCGCATAGAAAGAATGGTTCCTGGAGCACCACAAGAGAATGGTGTGGCTGAAATAATGAATAAAACTATCATGGAACGTGTAAGAAGCATGATAATACATGCTAGATTACCCTTACAATTTTGGGTAGAAGTAGTAGATAAAATAATATATTTAATCAATCATAGGCCTTCAAGTGCACTAGATGGTGGAATAACAGAAGAATCTTGGAATGAAAAAGACGTAGATCTTTATTTTCTTGGAGTATTTGGTTCAGAAGATTTTTTGCATGTTGATAAAGAAAATAGGAATAAATTGGATGCTAAATCCAAGAGATGCACTTTTATTGGTTATGGCTCTGGTGAATTTCGAATTCTTTGTTTGGGATTTAGATGATTCTAAGATTGTTAGGAGTCGTGAAATTGAATGGAATGAAAAGAGAATATACAGGGATCAAATTTTGATACCCAAGGATGAACTGGTGGAAGAGTTTTTGGAAGAAAATGCATTCTTAGATTTAAAATAGTCATCTACAGATACCAGTGGTGAGGGCAACTACCATTCTTAGCAGCCACATGACCGGCGTCAAAAACCAAAACCAATGTCGGTAGAAGAGTAGGACCGATGGCGTTAATCACCTGGACCGACGTCGGCTAAAGGTGACTAGCATCGGTCATTGTCATAGATTAATACTAATTTACAGAATGAGCAGAATGAGCCTCCGACACCCCAAATTTCTGTAAGAAGGTCAGAATGGGTAAATAGACCTCCAAAAAGATTTACGCCTTCCTTATTTTATCTGTTATTGACTGATAGTGGTGAACCATAAAGTTTTGAAGAAGCAATGCATGAGGAAACCCACAAGAAGTGAGAGCATGACATGGATGAGGAGATGGACTCCTTAGAACAAAATCAGACATGGGATTTGGTTAAGTTGTCAGCACGTAAGAGAATATTGTGCAACAAATGGGTTTACAGGATCAAGGAATAAGAGAGTGGACATAAAAGATACAAGGCAAAGATTGTGGTAAAAGGATTTGCACAAAAAGCAAGTATTGAATTTAGTGAGATTTTTTCTCCTGTAGTAAAAATGACTTCCATTCGTATTGTTTTGATTTTAGTTGCAGTAGAATATTTACACTTAGAGAAACTTGATGTTAATACAAATTTCCTTCATGGTGATTTAGAGGAAGAGATATATATGCAACATCTTCTTGGTTTTAAAGTCAAGGGTAAGGAGAAACTTGTGTGTAGGTTGAAAAAGAGCTTGTATGGGCTCAAATAATATCTAAGAAAATGGTATATGAGGTTTGAAAATTTTATACATGGGTATGGTTATATGAGATGCAAATTTGAGATCATTGTGTTTATTTCAAGAAGTTTGAAAATGGAAAACTATATTATTTTGTTAATGTATGTAGATGATATGCTTATTGTAGGATCTAGTATGCAGGACATTGTTGAGCTTAAAGAAAAATTAGATCATACATTTGCAATGAAGGATTTAAGAGATGCAAAGAAAATCCTTGGCATGCAAATTCATAGAGACAAGAAGAACAGGAAGTTGTATTTGTCTCATAGAACATTATATCAATAAGGTGATATGGAAAGGTTTAATATCCACAATTCAAAACCTATACAAGTACACCTATGGCTGGACACTTTAAATTGAGCAAAGATCAGTGTCCTACATCACATGAGGAGGTCAAGTACATCGTGGAGTTCCATATGCTTCAGTACGGTTGGAAGTCCTTATGTATGTACTAGTGGTTTGTACCAGACTAGACATTCCACAGGTAAGTGGGAGTTGTGAGCAAATTAATGGCCAATCCAGGTAAAGAGCATTGGAAAACAATCTAATGGATACTCACATATTTGAGAGGGACATCCAACATGCATTTATGTTATGGAGGGTCAGATACTTCTTTATATGGCTATGTTGATTCAGATATGGCTGGAGATTTGGATGGTAGGAGAAGCACCACTGGACATGTATTCACAGTAGGTGGCACGACAATTAGCTGGATTTCAAGATTATAGAAGATTGTGGCCTTGTCTACTACAAAGACCGAATATATTGCAGCTACAAAGGTCTAACAAAGAGATGACATGGATGAGTAGGATTCATGGAAGAGGTTGGAAAGGAGCAAGAGGATTGTAGATTGTACAGTGATAGTCAAAGTGCAATTCATCTAGAAAAGAATTCATCATTTCATTCTAAAACAAAACACATTTAGTTGAGATATCACTTCATACAACAAGTGTTTGAGGATGGACAGCTAAACATAGAGAAATTCATACAAGTGAGAACCCTTTGGATATGCTAATGAAGTCGTTGGTAAAGGAGAAGTTTGAGATTCACACAAATTTTGTTGGTCTTCAAGATTTAGACTTGAAGAGGAAGAAATAGGTTAAGGAAAGGATCCAAGGATAGAGTTGTATGGTATAATGCCACAATTTATCTCTAAGTGGGAGATCGTTGAGTTGTGGATCTAAATGGCTTCACAAATAACATGCTATTAAAAACTTGTCAGGTTTACACAGTAACTTGCGTCGGTCACTTGGGTAAGCTGATGTTTGTCAACTCGGAGCAACTGACATTGGTTGGGCAACCGACATTGGTTACCTGTGCATGAATTGTTCTTATTTTAAACATGGGATTTTAGATCCCACCCTTAGATTACAAAGGTGATCGGATGGTTGTAAATGCATAGCTAAGTTGCCTTAAAGTTTGTATGTGCTTATAAGCTAGAAAATTAGGGTTAGAAGGTGAGAATAGTTGATAATTGAGTAAGAAGATTTTCTTGGAGAGAGCTTAGAGAAGCTTGTGAAGGAAAAGTATTGTACATCTAGGTGAGGTGTGGAAGATTGCAAATATTCATTTTATTTCCTCTTTAAAGCAAAGAATAATAGATTGGATGTTTCTTGGTGGACATAGCCCACATTAGGTGAACCACGTTATATCTTGTGTATTTTTCTTCTAGTTTAATTTTCATGTTTATTTCTTGTATGCTGCAATTGAATATAGATTTTTACAACCCTAGTGTGTGTCTAACCCCAACAGATTGTGTTTCATGATAGTTTGGTATGGCTTAGGATGTGCCCCCAGAGCCATATGTATGGGTGTGAGCGATGAGAGAGCCGAGAAGAACAAGAGTGAGACCAAGCCCCATAGGGGAAAAATTAGTTCCTCTTGGTCCAGATGAGGTGGATGCAGCCATACAACCAATACAAGTGAATGATGCAAGATGTACTCATGCCTATAGTGCATAATGGAAACTACACTGATGGGTGCTATTGTTTCCATATTTTTTAGTTGTAGTGGGTGCACCACGAGTTAGAGCTACAAAGGGGTAAGAACCTTCCCCTAATGGAGATGGTATAGAAGCAGCGGTAGGGGAGCATGAGTATTTTTTATTGTTATTTTTTTATTGTCACTTAGTTGTTTTATTGTGTTCATCATGTGTAATAAATAATGAGGTGTTATGTCATTGAAGGTAATGTGTATTGGTTGTTGAGAATTGTTTCATCAATCCACACATTGATACAAAATGTATCTCTAAATGTGCTCATGGGAGGTGGTATGTTGGAACAAGTAGATTTTATCGCGCGTGAGCATACCCTCTTATTTAAGTGAGTGGAGATAGCAGTGGTGACATGTAGCATATTTTTTGAGTGAGTGTGAAGAGGTGTGGATAGAGACTCAATGAGCTTAGAGTTTGTAGGAGGAGGCACCATAGCATAGGATGTGTTAACGAAGTATGTAGAGTTATAAGGTTGATTCACAAAGAACTTGGTTGAATTGGTGTTACTGCAGAGGAAGGTTGAGAGCTATAGGGGCCACAACCAATGACATAGATTGACTAGTGAAGCCTCTAGTTCTAGATCTCCCGAAATTGTATATAGTGATAATGATGATTATGTATGACATGTATTGATGTAGCTATGCATGGGGGCTTGCCCCCTAGTGATTGTATTTTTGTAACTATGATCTTTGATTATATATAGATATATAGATAGATGATTGACATTATTGCATTGTGTTGATGTGTTCTTGATATATGATGCGATTGTTTGTGTTTAGTGTGTAAATATTTTATTTTTATTGTGTAAATGATTGTATGGATGATGATGTTGATTAGGACATAGAGAGATATGTAATGCTTGAAAATTGGATTGTATGCAGGAATAACAATGTGCTAATTAGAAATAGATATATTTATGAAATGAAAAATGTGAGATAACAATGTGGTTAAAATGATGGTACAAATGTATCTAATCACGTGTAAGTATGATGATTCAAGAGGGGGGAAGAAGAGCGATGCTCCCCAATGCATGTGTAATGAGAGGAGTTTAATTTACATAAAAACCTCTCAATAATAAAGAATGAACCATAAAAGAGTGCATCATCAATAAAGTGTATTATATTGTATGCTAGATATATAGATCAATGAAGTGTATAATGCAAAGATGGAGCGGGGTTATTATTGTAACAGATTCCTCAATAGTCCTGTAAGAACCATAAGAACATGAGTTTATTATTGGGTAGTGAGGTGAAAAAATTCACCTGCCAAAGATGAAGAGGTCGGTGAGAAGTCGTGGAAGCATGGAAGGGGAATAAGCATAAGTGTATGAGCAAAATTGAATATTGGATGAGAGGTTACAAATTATGGGAGATGTGGTTGTAGGAATAAGAGATACCAAAGGCTTAGGAAACAAATGTCAAGTAGGAGCATTGTGCAGTGGATGAGATGATACAATTGTGGATGAGCAAGGTAGAGTTCATGCATGAATAATGACTTTAATCGGTGAACGAATGACAACCTTACAAGTGGGAGGAGAAGACAAGTGAGCTAAAGTAGTAACATGCTTATGCGCAATGTCCGTAGTATTTGCAGTCTCAGTGGTATTACCGAGGATATTTGGGGTTCCAAGGAGAACAAATATCTTGCAATTTCTTAGGTGGATTTGAAAGATCCTTCCCAGACCACATCCATTGCATTCTTCATCTTTCTCCAAACGATTAAGGCCAATATTGACCGGGTTGTCAAGTGATGCGGAGCTCTGTTGCTGTTTTCTGATGGTGGAGTTGTTGTTGTTTGGAATTTTTGGTGTTATTTTTTGGCTAGGAAGACTAGTGGTGGTTCCCTCTTGTTCGTTTTTTATCTCTTTTGCTTTTTTTTCAGATCACTATCTATCTTGATCCTATTTTGTCTCTTGTATTGTATTATCTGGTTGTTGAGCCTCCTTGTTTATGATGTTTGGCATATCTAGGATCGGTTTTTCCTCTTTTGATATCTGGATTTTGAGCCTTTTTGTACACAGGGTATATTCCCTTCAAAACTATTTACCCATAATAAAATAAAACGTGCTTGTGTGCAATTGGAGAAACAAACTTATCACGAGAGTGATATCTAAAGGAAATGACACCCTTGTATTCTAATTGTTGTAATTTTTCATAAAGGGCACAAAAATCATTACCACAATGACCATTGATGTGGTGATAATTACAATAAGGATGATCGCGCTATCAGTAAAAGTGGTGAGGAGGATGATGTTTATTAGGAGGCAAGAAAAATAAGTTCTTATCAAGAAAATAATACAAGACATCACGAGGCTTAGAAGCATGTAATAGATGTAATGGCTCTCGAGCAGAGAATGGTGAAGATTGTGGATTAGAGGAACACGGTTGCAGAGAGGGAGGATAGGTATGCGGTGGATGAGATGGAACATACTTGCGAGCTGTAGGAGATGGAGGCGTTAGTGGAGGCTTGAAATATGGAAGAGGAGAAGAAGAAGGTGATTATGTAGTAGTATAAGGAGTAAAAGGAGGATCTATGAAATCTAAAACATTTAAATTTTATTCTAGATCCAAAACTTTATAGCATAAAAGTGTAAATGACTCACATGTATCATATTTCAATCGTTCTTTTAAAGTAGAAATCAAGCCATAACGAAAGATAAATTTCTTCTCTAAATAAATAGGTTAAAATAATAATTAATGCATGTAATAATTGAAGCGTAAAATGTAATCGAGAATAGGTTCTTTCTTTCCCTGATGCAACCTAGTAAGAAATCATATGTGACTCTAGGACCATTATTTAGCATAAAGCATCTAAGAAACACAGCTTCCATTTTACAATATGTACTAATAGATCCAAAATGCAAATGAGTGTACCATTGAAGAGCTTAATCCATAAGACTATGGTAGAAGGCTTTTAGCAATAATCGATCATTCGAGTAAGAATTCATAGCTAAATAATAATGCTTAAGATGTAGACATGGATTTATAGTGTGATTGAAATGTGAAAATGTAGGCATGATGAAATCCCTAGGTAATGTTGAATTATTAATTTTGTTTGGAATAGGATTGTCATGGATAGATTTATTATCAATAGAAGCATAATAGGCTTTGATTTCAAGAGTGATAGATTAAACCTGAGATTGTAACTAGCCAACAACATGCATGAGTGACATAATATCATGTGGAGGAATCATAGAAGATGTAAGAGGCATATCCAAAAGTTGAATATTTCCATTATGAGTGATCATAGGAATGTGAGAAGAAGAAGCGAGAGATGAAGACGTTATGGGAATTATATATGTAAATGTAGAAAAAATATGAGGTGGTGTATTAGGAGAAATGGAAGAAGCAACATGAATATCATAGAGAGAATAAGAAGAGGAAAGAAGCAAAGGAGAACATGGAATAATAGAAGAAACCATAAGAGGTGAGCTAGTAGGAATGGAATAATCCTCATAAATGCCATATGAAAAAAATTCAAAAGTATATGAAAATGGAGTCAAAAATTTACATTCAGTAGTCCTAAATGAAGTATATTAATCACTAATATGTTCATGCTTCGAAATATAATCATTATCAAACAAAGTTTCACATGAAATTATTTCATCCAGGGAGTCATCAACATATAGAGAATTGGTAGAAGAACTATCATAAGATATATCTTTACAATTAGTAGAAACACTTTTAGAAATAGAAGAAGCATGAGATACAAATTTACATTCATCTTGACTAGTATGAGAAACAACATCATGTGCATGTACATTTTCATCATTGGAAGTAGCACATGATATTTATCTATAGCAGCACAATCAAGACCAGACATATAATTGATAATAGCATCATTAAGAGCCTTAATATAAATAGAATAAGGTGGAGAAACCTTGATGCCTATGGAATAACAAGGATTACATCCAAAAATGCTTTTCTCATTACAAATAATGCTAACATTAGAATGGGAAAAATTACTAGGAACTTTGTGTTCATTAATAATAAGTAATCTCTGAACAATGTCATCAAATTGAACATTGCGATAAAGATCAAGAAGTTTAGCCTCAACAATATCATCAAGGATAGGATTAAAACTCTCATGAGGCATAGCTTGCACAGGAGAGGAAGATCTATTTTGATCCATTAGGGTTTAATGGATCCTAGGAAAAGGAGTTATAATAGAGGGATTCACCAAAATGATTTAATAAAATCAGAATTATTATTAAATCTACGTTCAAATTCATTACAATGATATAAAATTAAAAAAATTCTAAGCACCTCAAAGTTGTAACTATTTAAGCAAATGATGGAGATGGGGAACTTATCTAATTTTTACTCATCCCAAAGTATACCTGAACTAGAGTAACTAATGAACATGATGGAAAAAATGCTGGAAAAAATTGATATAAATTCTGGAACTTACAAGATGGCCTATATAGGTGTGATTGGGTGTCAGATACCTTCTGTAGACTCTTACAACTGTAAAGAGAGTGGGAACATAATTTTTCTGGTATCGCTAGGGTATTTCTATCCTTCATTTTTGATCACTTGTAGGTCACTGGAAGATCACTAAGTTCACTAGTAACCTAAAAAACACATAATATCCTATAAAACCTCTGAATTACATCGAATACTAAAAAATGATATGTAAAATTGGAATCAAACTAACCCTGGCATTCACCCGATGAAGTGGACATATGACTGATCATTTCAATACATCTCAGACTCCATGTAGTTCTATGTGTGTGTGTTTGGAATCGTGTCCATAGGTTTCCCTTATGCTAATGATGCCAAGATAATGGGCTATAGCTAGATAGAATGAAAAATGTGTACACTTAATTCAGAAACTTCCCCTTCATATGCAGTGTATACAAAGTAATAAGCCAAAAATACACCCCCTTTCATAGTATTAAGATAAATATCCCTTGATAAAAGTTCCTGCTCTTATAATGGTATGTATGTTGTGTTTATATAGGGATCTCTTGTTTGAATTTCTATACTAGTGACATGACATGTTGACTAGGACCTTAGGATAGGAGTAATAAAATAAAAATTGTGGACCAAAAATGTCAAAAATGTGAACAAAAACAAAGAGGGAAAGGGTGCCCAGTATGGACATGGGTGCTTGGGAGCTAGTGTAATGAGAAAACTGATGGCAATTATGAGAATACTGAAAGATGGGGATCCCTGTGACCTGAGTAGAACTAGGTGTAGAAGTGGCATATGTGTGAGATAAAAAAATAGAAACAATCAAAGTAAGTGGATGGACTAGGAAGTGTATCACTAGTGAAAATTTTCTTACTCAATATCCATTCATGTAAAACAACATACTTGGCGGTATTTTAAAATAGTAGTATGTGCGTGATTTTGTGTCTACAATGACCTCTCTCACATGCTCTACCTCTACATGGGTGTCATCACCTCACTCAAAAAAACTATCCACGTTGGCACTATTATATCCACTATCTCAAACAATTTGGCATGCTCACCTGCAATAGCATCAACCCACTCTATCATACCTCATCCCACTAGAACATATGAAGTTGTGAGTCAACATACATATGGAGGGGTCCATAATCAGGGACCAATATGAGTCACGTACAATATTAAAACAATACCTTAGTCATTGCACATATTTATATTCATAAAAAATAACAACTAAGAAACAATTCACAACTATAAAATAACTAGGAACACTACTTACGCTCCACTCATTCCATTATTATATCATCTACATCAAGGGTAGGCACATTACCCCCTACTCCTCTATTTGGTGGTCCACGATTTGTATCCACTACTACTGGAAATATCCATACCCATCATTGTGTCACCCTCCACTAACTATATGCCTTAGTACACCCTATATCATCAACCTGTAAAGGGTCTATAACCGCATCCACCTCATTTGTACCTTGATGTACTAGATGTGCTCCATTCGGGCCCGACCTTACCCCTGATTATCTATCTATCTTCATATATCAAAACCATATATATCTTTGGGGTCACATCTTGGACCATACAAAACTACCTCAATACTCACTCAAACTGGAACAACTCATCCACCCTTGGAAAGCAATCCTCTAACCACATGGTATGTCAAATGCACCATAACTCCACACCATCCTGAAAGCATCCTTCATAGTATTTTTAGGACCTCAAAATATTGGCCCTAGGTCCTATTTGATCTAGCATAAACCTATATGTACTCATTCCCATCCTCCTACAATGAGTATCCACCCATCTCGCAGCAAAAAAAATGATTCAAGCCTAATTGGCTTGTGGCCCACTAAGTGGCGTCAATATCATCATATGTTCATATGCCCACATATGAAAAAATGTATTATCTCCTATTCCACCTCCATGATCCTCTTGAGTGAATCTATACAAGTTCCTATACAAATGGTACAATAGACACAATGCCTAGGAAAATCTAGTACGATGATCCTCTATCCTATGATAAATATCATACATTAGATACAAAATCACCACTCCACCACCCTCCATTTCCACCAATGAAGGTATAATGACTGAAATAAATTTCCACAATTGCAAAATCGCAGATCTCAAAATACCATCCAAACTAATATGTGTTCCCACCTTTATCCGTGTCCATGTAAAATACCACCATGCTTCCCTCATCTGACTAAAAGTATCCAATAGAGGAATGACTCGTACTCTCTCACCCACTATAGGAAACCAAAATATCCTATATACATCCTCTAAGGTCACCAACATCTCGCATGTCAACATTTAAAATGTACATGTATCTACATACCATATTTCACACAAATCCATCAACATAGGCATATTATGAGGAATTTCCTCCTATCTAGCAATGTGTTGCAAGTCAACACAGCCCAATATATCCCACTCATTATCTTACAACCCCAAACAAAAAAATTTACTCAAATGACTACACACACAAAACTCTCTAGAATGTATATCCCTATGCATAACACAAACAACAACAAATTCTAATATTAGCATATCATACATACTATAAATTCATACATCATAACACTAAATAAATCATAGTATACATATTTTACAAAATAGTGCCAAAACCATGCCCTATGACCCCAACACTTAGGAGCAAGTCACGGGAACCTCAAAAAAGGTCACTAGCACCAGGAACTGGGCACTAGTTTCCCATAGGATAGAACAACATTTTCACCTCTGTTCAAGTAAGAAATGCTCAAAAATACAAAAACATAAATTTTCATTAAAAATGATTAAAATGAGCATATTTGACAATTTTTTTTGAAAACAATCATACATACCAACTCATTGGTCATCTGCGAAGCCACAACTACCGCTACTCTCTCAAATCTAGTTAAACTTACTTCTCTAATGTGTGGTATCCTCACAATTCAGAGATTTAAATTCTAATCAATCTCCATACAAATTAAATAAATATTCCCCTTTTTCTATTACTATATATACTATTTCCAATTTACCATATAATATAGTTACTATTTACATCCATTTTTACAACTAATACACGGTACGTGGTTTTCACTCATATCTTCAGCCTCATTACTCCATTTTCCTCCCCCTTTGCTCCATACAGATCATAATCTCCTCTAACACCATACCATACACATTTCAACATCTCATTTTTAAATCTGACACATGTACTAATCAATTTCTACGCATACTTTAATAATACTACTCCTAATCTCATATTATTTCTCATTTACTATTATAACATTTTATATGTCTTGCTTTCGGCTCAATGCTTATGTCTCCTTCCCACTTTTCAGAAAGGGGGAGCATACAAATCGAGATCATATTATAATCATTTTCAAGATACAACACAATCAATCGACACTTCTAACATATTACTATCACAATTTTCTCTGAGCTTATTCACAAAAAGCAACAATCATTCTATATAACATACAATTACTTTCTACTATAAAAAATCTACTCCTCCAAATGACCTAATCTGGGGTGAAGGAAAAAGTATATATATGAGTAGTCTACTAAGAACATATTATTTCAATAAAATATTCTATCAATAAAATCAAATCAACTAATCGATAGAATAATACCATTCATTATCTCTCCCAGATGACCTAACTTTGGAGTCACATTACATTGGCACCACTTTCAGATGACCTGACTTGGAAAACTTTAACACTATTCAATCAAAAAATACATTACTCTAGGATCAGAGGTAATGATACATCATTGGTGTTCCTATACTACTCCTATGTGGGTTCTTCAATCAGAACTAAACCGGAACAAATATTTTTTCGATCGAAACTAATCAGGAACTAAATTTAGTCTCTATCCATCTGTAGTAGTTGGCTCTTTTGGGGATGCTAATAGGAATGGAGATAAAAACTATACATCTCTCCCCAACACTCTTCCTCTGACAGTAGGATGCCAAAATCCTCCCATTTATCAACAAATCAGGTTTGGAATTGATCACTCCCTACCGCTATCTATTTCCTTGGACAAAGAATTCAAAATATCTAAATTTTCCAAATCACTTAAAATATTTATCCAAGTAATCTGTATAATGGTTTGGTATCTCCACTTATGCCAAATTGTCCAAAACACTGATCCATGGTTTGCCACGCTACAAGTTCTTACATTCTACGTGTGCTTTGCAATATGGCTTCTCTGGACTTTTTATAGCTATTTTCCTAACTTCCTTTACATGACTTGAATTTGATTTGAATAACATAACGGGGGACAAATGTAGACACAAAATTACCCACATATATACTATTTTACTATGTCATTCATTATGTTGTTATATGCATGGATCTTAAGTAAAAAAAGTATTCATTGGTGACACAAATCCTTTGTCCATCTACTTTGTTTGATTATTTATATTATCCCTCCCTCTCGCATATGTCATTGTTGTACCTAGTTCTATTCAGGTCATAAGGATCCATGTCTATCTGTCTTTTCACATTTATCATCTTTTATCCTAGAACACTATAACCCAAACCCTTTGATCCATTCAAGGTACCTTTTCCTTTGTTTTTACTTTTTACACTTTTTGACATTTTTGGTCATCTTTTCTAGTTTTCTAAACCTTATCACATGTTCATAGTCAACCTTTTATGTCTCTAGTGTTGATAATTGCATATAGGACTACAGAAATAGAAAGGATATATTATTTGCGAGCAAACAGGGGGATGGCGGGCACTAATGGGTGGGTGTACTATTTACTTGGATATATATTAATTGGGATAATGGGGATAGGAACACTGTTACGGAGTGTGAGTCATGGGTACCGATGCAATAGGTTGTCTTTACTATGTTTTCTAAGTGGCTATTGCTACTTGCAGGGAGCGAATTGGGAAAGACTATTCTAGCCAGTTGATCCACATTATAGCACGATTTTAATAGTTGTACTCTAGGTAATTAATGGTGGGGTCTTAGTCTATTGGCTTGGTGTGTTCAGTTCGGGAAGGGCCAGTGGGTTAACCTAAGGACAAGAATTTCATCGAGAGCATCGCGATACTGGCTTGCACATACATAAGTTCGACTGGAGACTCCTCCTGGATATATGTGAGCATATGCGACTGACGGCTCATTCAATGTATCACTCAGTTGAGTGTGTGCGACGACGTGGTCGAGGCGGTTAGTTAAACTTGTATATCTCATATATGGCATTTATTGGGTTCTAGTTTTTTAGGTATTTGAATTTGCATAGTTTCTGCGAGTATCTTGTTGTTAGTGTCCAAGATAATTAAGGTAAGATACTATGGAGATGATTTTTTTTATAGAGCGTTTTGTACAGAGTACTAGGTGATGTTAATGGATCGGTTCATTGATCCTGACATAATGAGTTGAAATAGGATAAGTCGGATTGATGCGGGACAATAGAGATCAATTGTGAAACCATAGGTACTCATACATAAAGTATTCCTTTTTGGTATTTGGGGACTCGGTTGGTGGGAAAAATTCATAGAGGAGAGAGTACGCGGCACCCACGTTGATATGCAGAATGCTAGTAGCTCTACGACCAAGGAGTATGAGGCGTCTCATCTTTATAGCATGAGGCCCCTCAACATCAAATAATATACAGAGTCCCCAAATATTTTATCGAGTGTCTATTCATATCATTTGCTCAGATCAGATCCAATGTTCACACAATCTGACTAGATGTACAAATGCATAGAATAGATAAGTTAAGTTTCTCTCTCCTCATTTTCTTAGTATGTTTTTATATTTCTTGAGTGCTTTGGATCGTATATTTAGCTTATATTTTATCATATTAGTTACTCTAAATTAGAATTGACTTTAAATGTTTTATTAAATAAACTTGTAATAGCAAAATAATGGCACCAAAGGTTAGTTTGAAATTTAGAAAATGTAATGCCCACCAACTCAGACACACAAGAACATAGAAACACTGCTGAATATTTTTTTTTTGACTTGCTTTACACAATAACACGACATCAACATGTCGGTCACAAAAGGTTACAACTAACTCTATGACAAAATTTACACAAGGATGACCACAAATGCAGCACGAATGTTGCACACCCTCAAGGGACAATTCAAATCTTCTCTTTCACAGACACCACAAAAGACCAACCAACAATACATATGTTATAGCTCAGTGAACGTCCCACTGTGAAAATATTCTTAAAGGCCTATTGATTCACTACCAATCCCTTCCAAGACTTGACTTTGGCATCTAGAACATCATGTTATGATTCTTACATTCTTCTTATAGTGGTTAGGTTTATTTTCTTTTATACTATTAGGTCTATCCTAGGACATCTCTAATATGGACAATTACATATTTAAATTCATTACAAAACCCAGACTTAAATCAATTCCGCCAGCTCTCTATCCGAACCGACAAACACTTGAGACTTATTTCATACCTCCTTTACATAAGGAGAAAAAAGAAAAAGTCAAAAGGAAGGTGGAGTTTTTTAGGTTTAGAACCAGTAATCTTTATTTTTTGAAGGATTAACATTTATCATAACTTAAAAAAAGGGTTACAAAGTCTAACAGAAGGATTAAGTGCTAAGAGGTTAAAATAGAGTCATCATCATAATTCCATGGGATAAAGACCCGTCTTTCTTAAGGGGGCTTAAGAATATTATCAAGAGGGTTCAAGTTTCCATCTAGGTTTTTACTTTATTAATTTTGGCAAGGTTATACAATTAGATTTTCAAAAATCGAAGAGCCATAATTATAGTTTTCTTAACGTATTCCCTTTACTATCGAAGATTCTATAATTCCCTCCCAGTTAGATTAATTGTTTAGACTTTAATACCATTTATCATTTCACAACATAAGTTAAGGTTAACATTTATCCTAGGGGTGACAGGTAATTCTTTTTGGCACAAGTAGATATTTCCTCTTCTTCCCGTTAAAGATTCGGGACTTTATCCATGAGAATAACCAATTTCTTATATTTTATTTTTTATTTTATTTCTTTTATTTGTTTGTTCATTATTTTAATTTTTGATTAACTTTTTGGTTGAGATTTTCCAACCCCCAGATTACATGCCAAATTATAACCAATGCCAAGAACCATGGAGGGTTAACATTACAGAGTTTTTTATGGCTCAAAGGAAGCATTTACCATTACTTGTCGAGAAGAACAGAAAGTGACACAATTTTCCAAATCATGATACAAAATTTCATGATCGATAATAATATCATAAACAATACACATAACAAGGTGATGATTGAGTTTAAATCCTTCAAATAATAATTAAGATTTTTCAAAAGGACAAGACAACTTAATTTCACAAACTACGGAAAATCAAGGCAAGAGGCCCTGCCAAACTCCTTACAAGCACCGATTCCTAGATTTATGTCACTATTAGAACATACATACAAGACTTCATAATAAAACGATAAACCTTTACACTCTTTTCCTTTATCTATCGCAATCTATCTGTAACCAATTTATTCCACCCTGAGTCAGTTCGTGAGAACTGAGCCATGATAAACTAATAACAGTTAGACATTGTGTTGTTTATACTAACTGTTCAAACTATAGAATCATTGTTGCTTATGAAAAATAATCAAGTGTCTAAAAAAAAGAGTAATAAAAGGTTTCCCCAGAAGGATTAAATTTAGAAATAGGAGGATACTTACTTCTATTTGAGTAATCAATTTCTCAAAGGAGACGTTAAACGTAACCATCATATTATGTCCACTATATCACAATAATGACCATCATTTTAACATGATAAATTTCGAAAAATAAAACAATTACAAGAAGAGAATTAGTTCAAAAACGTGATTTTGTCCCCATTATTTAAGTTAGTTCACCAAGCCAAGACTCACCATACCACTGTCAGTTCCCAAACAATCAATCAACACGAGAATATCTAAAAACAAAATGACTTAATAAATTAAGATGTTGTGCCTATAACAGTTAATTTTTAATATTAGTACAGAATAAATAAATTGGAAAAAAATGGGATGGAAACACACAAATGACCCAGTTATGGCTCACATCATGTCCTAAAACAATCCTACTATAAAAACCTTTTCTTTAATAAAGAGAATCCTTAAGAAAAATAAACTTGACAACACCAAACATAACCATTATATTCTTATAGAGGTTACTCAATGATTCACAGAAAACACCAACAATAGGATATATAGCTTCTAAAGTATTTTTCCATCAACTAAGTTAAAATCAAACCTATCTGGTCATACACAATGAAACCATTTACTAAAATGACAACAAGAAGGTCATATCATACGAGAATCACAAAAACCAGTCAACAAATGAATTTACAAAATACACCTAACCTTCTAAGCTACAGGAGAATGAAAATTTAAAATTTTTAAGGGAAAAACGTAGAGTATTTCCTTCACACATTAACCAAGATACCAGTTTTAAGATTTGAAAACTTCTCAATAATGAATCAAGTGTGTTTAGAACTAAAGTGATAAAATATGTGGAATAATCCCTTAACAGAATCGCAACAATAGAAACTAATATGCAGAAAATATCACGATCACAAATAAAAGTGCGAATAAATAACACAACACCGAGAGACAAAATATTTAACCGCTTGGTTCCGCATATGGGCTAACGTCCACCACGAATGCCACTTTGCTCAGGATGTTTTATTACAAGCGTCAGTCCCTCTCAATACAATACCAGATCGTTTGGAGCTATTGCCAACAACTTTCTTACAGAATTCAAACCCGAATTCAAGAACATCTAAATACTTGTGCTTTGAATATCTTATCATATACATAAGACCATATAAAATAAGACAATTTCTTAAGGCAGTTTTACAATAAACCGTGGGTATCAAACAAGGGTAGAAAACAAAGCCGTCCCATAAACCTATGGGTAGTCTGAAGGAGGTGGTTTTACAAACCAATGGGTAACCAAAAAAAAACATGGGGGCCCCAAAAATAGCCCATAACGGTTACCCATTACCCGAGTGTAACCCATGGAAGGTGTACCATACTTAACATGAAAATAGGCTCCAAAACATAACAATCTCCACTTGGAAGACTAATTTCCACCGAGCAAGCTCTAACCCTTCAATTTGTCAATCCGCAAGGCCAACCAAAGCTTGAACATAGTTTAGTTTATCCCTTGTGCCGACCTTGGTCATCATGTCTGCAGGATTCTGACTAGTATGAATCTTCTCACTTCAAATTTCTTCCTCCAAAGTTGTCCTGATGAAGTGATATCCTCAACTGTATATGCTTCATCCTGGAGTGGAAGAGAAATTTCTTAGCTAAGGTGGTAATAGCCACTCTGACTATCACTATGGGCAGCTTACATTCCTCCTACTTTATGCCCCAACTCCCGTCCAAGCAATTGTTGTAACCAATCATCTCTTTTCTTGCCTCTGTGGCAGCACATACCTCAGCCTCCGGTGTTGACAAAGCCACCAGCTTCTGTATTGTGAAATCCAGCTCACTGTTCTCCACTTACAGTATACATATAACCTGTCGTGCGCCTCCTGTTGTCTACATCTCCACCATGTCCTGAACTACATAACCATGTAAGGTGGTATCCCTAATCGCACTGTACAGAAAACTGTCCCCATGTCCCTCTCAATAATATCGAAGTAATCCACTTTACTGCTTGCCAATGCTCTTTACCTGGTCACTCATAAATCTACTCACAAAGGAGAGAAGCTCCCACTTCATGGGAAATTATCAGGCCTATTGCACACACCAACATACCATCAAACTGCCAACTGCTGATGAGTAAGGTACCTTGGACATCTGGTTTCTTTCCTTCTCTGTCTTGGGACATGTTATCTCCGTTTTGAGTTCATGATAAAACGATTAGATAACCCCTACGAAATTTTTGAAGTTGCTTTGGCATTTTGACCTCGTATTGGAACATCAGGTTTTCGGGTTTAATGAGAGCTCGACATGAGTTTTTAACATGCTTTATGTCGTCTGTCTTCCGAAACCCGAAATCCAATTCGTATGAGACAATCAGGTTTTTCGACTCCACGCATCGAACATGCCTAATCAAAAACATGTTTTAAGCCCTCAATGCTTTCAGATAACCCGAAGTCCGCTTAGTCCTTTGTATCTGGTTTTCGGAGCCATGTAACATCTAAACACCTCATGTTTTTTGCCTCATGGCTTTCCGATCCCGAAACCCGAATTGCACTAAGTCCCCTTGTGTCGGGTTTTCGTCCCTTTTCAAATCCTGAGGAACCATGGCATTCATGCCGAGTTGGTCGGTGCATTGGCACTTGCCGAGCCCAAGTGTATTAATTGCTTATTTTCTTATAAATAACTTGGATTTCCATGTCATTTGTTTACCCGGAGGCATATTATGAGGACATTCCTCTATCTAGCAATGGGTTGCAAGTCAACAAGCCCAATATATCCCACTCATAATCTTACAACCCCAACAAAAAAAGTTAACTCAAATGATACACCACACAAAACTCTCTAAATGTATATTCCCTAGTGCAGAACCACAAAACAAAAAAACAAATCTAATATTAGCATATCATAATTCTTATAAATCATACATTTAATTAACACTAAATAAATCATCGTATACATATTTAAAAAAAATAGTGCCAAAACCATGCCCCTTATGACCCCAACACTTAGGAGCAAGTCCCGGGAACCTCAAAAAAGGTCACTAGCACCAGGGAACTGAGGCACTAGTTTCCCATAGGATTAGAACAACATTTCACTCTGTTCAAGTAAAGAAATGCTCAAAAATACAAAAACATAAATTTTCATTAAAAATGATTAAAATGAGCATATTTGACAATTTTTTTGAAAACAATCATACATACCAACTCATTGGTCATCTGCGAAGCCACAACTACCGCTACTCTCTCAAATCTAGTTAAACTTACTTCTCTAATGTGTGGTATCCTCACAATTCAGAGATTTAAATTCTAATCAATCTCCATACAAATTAAATAAATATTCCCCTTTTTCTATTACTATATATACTATTTCCAATTTACCATATAATATAGTTACTATTTACATCCATTTTTACAACTAATACACGGTACGTGGTTTCACTCATATCTTCAGCCTCATTACTCCATTTTCCTCCCCCTTTGCTCCATACAGATCATAATCTCCTCTAACACCATACCATACACATTTCAACATCTCATTTTTAAATCTGACACATGTACTAATCAATTTCTACGCATACTTTAATAATACTACTCCTAATCTCATATTATTTCTCATTTACTATTATAACATTTTATATGTCTTGCTTTCGGCTCAATGCTTATGTCTCCTTCCCACTTTTCAGAAAGGGGGAGCATACAATCGAGATCATATTATAATCATTTTCAAGATACAACACAATCAATCGACACTTCTAACATATTACTATCACAATTTTCTCTGAGCTTATTCACAAAAAGCAACAATCATTCTATATAACATACAATTACTTTCTACTATAAAAAATCTACTCCTCCAAATGACCTAATCTGGGGTGAAGGAAAAAGTATATATATGAGTAGTCTACTAAGAACATATTATTTCAATAAAATATTCTATCAATAAAATCAAATCAACTAATCGATAGAATAATACCATTCATTATCTCTCCCAGATGACCTAACTTTGGAGTCACATTACATTGGCACCACTTTCAGATGACCTGACTTGGAAAACTTTAACACTATTCAATCAAAAAATACATTACTCTAGGATCAGAGGTAATGATACATCATTGGTGTTCCTATACTACTCCTATGTGGGTTCTTCAATCAGAACTAAACCGGAACAAATATTTTTTCGATCGAAACTAATCAGGAACTAAATTTAGTCTCTATCCATCTGTAGTAGTTGGCTCTTTTGGGGATGCTAATAGGAATGGAGATAAAAACTATACATCTCTCCCCAACACTCTTCCTCTGACAGTAGGATGCCAAAATCCTCCCATTTATCAACAAATCAGGGTTTGGAATTGATCACTCCCTACCGCTATCTATTTCCTTGGACAAAGAATTCAAAATATCTAAATTTTCCAAATCACTTAAAATATTTATCCAAGTAATCTGTATAATGGTTTGGTATCTCCACTTATGCCAAATTGTCCAAAACACTGATCCAGGTTTGCCACGCTACAAGGTTCTTACATTCTACGTGTGCTTTGCAATATGGCTTCTCTGGACTTTTTATAGCTATTTTCCTAACTTCCTTTACATGACTTGAATTTGATTTGAATAACATAACGGGGGACAAATGTAGACACAAAATTACCCACATATATACTATTTTACTATGTCATTCATTATGTTGTTATATGCATGGATCTTAAGTAAAAAAAGTATTCATTGGTGACACAAATCCTTTGTCCATCTACTTTGTTTGATTATTTATATTATCCCTCCCTCTCGCATATGTCATTGTTGTACCTAGTTCTATTCAGGTCATAAGGATCCATGTCTATCTGTCTTTTCACATTTATCATCTTTTATCCTAGAACACTATAACCCAAACCCTTTGATCCATTCAAGGTACCTTTTCCTTTGTTTTTACTTTTTACACTTTTTGACATTTTTGGTCATCTTTTCTAGTTTTCTAAACCTTATCACATGTTCATAGTCAACCTTTTATGTCTCTAGTGTTGAAATTCAAACAAGAAATGAATATATATTCAAAACATGCACACTATTATTCTGGATAAAAATTATAATGGGATATAACATCTACATGTTATCATTACCATCAAAGGGACTACATTTTTAAGTTGCATACACTGCATAGGAAAGGGAAACTATTGAATTCCATATCACACAATTTACATCTTATCTAGGTATATCCTGCTATTTTGGTGTCATTGGTGCAAGGGTAACCTAAGGACAAGATTTCACACTCAAGCACATAAAACTACATGGATTCTGGAATGTAGCATAGCGATCGGTCATAAGATCACACTTTGAGTGACCGCCAAGGTTAGTTTGTATTCACATATTGCATATTTCATTTAGATTTGATGTGTTTCTCAACTTGTGTAGGTATATAGGGTTTTTTTATAGGTTATGGGTACCTTCGGTGAGCAAAAATTGAATAGTAAGTGAGCAATAGAGATCAATTGTGAAACCATAACAACAAATTTTTTTTGGATCATTTGGAAATTCATCAATGCCCAGAAGTAGTCTCTAGCATTTGAACGCCCCTCTTATGCCATAGGCTCCCCCATCAAATATTATACGAGAGTCCCAAATATTTTATCGAGTGTCTATCATATCATTTCCAATCAGATCCAATGTTCACACAATCCTGACTATGTACAAATCACATAGGAATTAGATAAGTTAATTCTCTCTCTCATTTTCTTAGTATTTTATATTTCTTGAGTGCTTTGGATCTATATTTAGTTATATTTTATCATATTAGTTACTCTAAAATTAGATTTGATTTAATTTTTATTAAATCAACTTGTATACAAAATATGCACCAAAGGTATTGAAATATAAGAAAAATGTAATGCCCACCAACTCAGACACACAAGACTACATAGAAAAACACATGATATTTTTTTTTTGACTTGCTTGACACATAACACGACACAACATGTCGTCACCAAGGTTACAACTAACTCTATGAACAAATTTTACACAAGGATGACCACAAATGCAGCATCGAAATGTTCACACCCCTCAAGGACAATTCAATCTTCTCTTTCACAAGACACCACAAAAGACCAACCACAATACATAGTTATAGCTCAGGACGTCCCACTGTGAAAATATTCTTAAGGCTATTTATTCACTAACAATCTTCCAAGACTTGACTTTGGAATCTAGAACATTCATGTTATGATTCTTACAATTCTTCTTATAGGGTTAGGTTTATTTTTCTTTTATACTATTAAGGTCTATCCTAGGATCATCTCTAATATGACAATTACATATTTAATTCATTTACAAAACCCAGACTTAATCAATTCCGCCAGGCTCTCTATCCGAACCCACACTACTGAGACTTATTTCATACCTCCTTTACATAAGGAAGAAAGAAAAAGTTCAAAAGAAGTGGAGTATTTTTTAGGTTTAGAACCATAATCTTATTTTTTGAAGGATTAACATTTTATCATAACTTAAAAAAAGGGTTACAAAGTCTACAGAAAGGATTAAGTGTAAGAGGTTAAATAGAGTTCATCATCATAATTCCATGGGATAAAGACCAGTCTTTTACGGGGGCTAAGAATTTATCAAGAGGGGTTCAAGTTTCATCTAGGTTTTACTTTATTAATTTTGGCAAGGTTATACAATTAGATTTCAAAAATCGAAGAGCCATACTTATAGTTTCTTAACTATTCCCTTTACTTACGAAGATCTAGAATTCTCCCAAGGGTTAGATATTGTTTAGACTTTAATACCATTTATCATTTCACAACCATAAGGTTAAGGTTAACATTTTATCCTAGGGGTGGAAAGTAATTCCTTTTTGCACAAGTAGATATTTCCTCTTCTTCCCGTTAAAGATCGGGACTTTATCCATGAGATAACCAATTCTTATATTTTATTTTTATTTTCATTTTCTTTATTTGTTTGTTCATTTATTTATTTTTGATTAACTTTTGTTGAGATTTCCAACCCACCAGATTATGCCTAAAATTATAACCATGCCAAGACCATGGAGGGTTAACATACAAGAAGGTTTTATGGCTCAAAGGAAGCATTTACCATTACTTGTCGAGAGAACAAGAAAGTGACACAATTTTTCAAATCATGATACAAAATTTCATGATCGATATAATATCATAAACAAATACACATAACAAGGTGATGATTGAGTTTAAATCCTCACAATAATAATTACAAGATTTTCTTCAAAAGGACAAGACAACCTTATTTCACAACTACGGAAAATCCAAGGCAAGAGGCCTGCCAAACTCCCTTACAAGCACCATTCCTAGATTTATGTCACTATAGACATACATACAAGGAACTTCATAAATCAAAACGATGAAACCTTTACAACTCTTTCCTTTATCTACTCGCACAATCTATCTGTAACCAATTATCCACCTGAGTCAGTTCGTGAGAACTGAGCATGATAAACGTTATAACATTAAGACATTGTGTTGTTATCTAACTGTTTCAAAATAAGAACATTGTTGCTTATGAAAATAATCAAAGTGTCTAAAAAAAGAGTAATTAAAAGGTTTCCCAGAAGGATTAAATGTTAGAAATAAAAGGAAGGAACTTACTCTATTTGAGTATCATTTTCTCAAAGGAGAAGTTAATTAACCATCATAATTAATTCCACCTATATCACAATAATGACCATCATTTTAACATGATAAAATTTCGAAAATAAAACAATTACAAGAAGAGAATTAGTTCAAAACGTGATTTGTCCCCATTATTTTAAGTTAGTTCACCAAGCCAAAGACTCACCATACCACTGTCAGTTCCCAAACAATCAATCAACACGAGAATATCTAAAAACAAAATGACTTAATAATATTAAGATGTTGTGCCTATAACAGTTAATTTTATATTAGTACAGAATAAATAAATTGGAAAAAAATGGATGAAACACACAAATGACCCAGTATGGGCCACATCATGTCCTAACAATCCTACTATTAAAACCTTTCTTCTAATAAAGAGAATTCCTTAAGAAAAAAATAAACTTGACAACACCAAACATAACCATTATATATCTTATAGGAGGTTTACTCAATGATTCACAAGAACACAACATAGGATATATAGCTTCTAAAGTATTTTCCATCAACAAGTTAAAATCAAACCTATCTGGTCATCACATGACCATTCTACTAAAATGACAACAAGAAGGTCATATCATAACGAGAATCACAATAACCAGTCAACAAATGAATTTACAAATACACTAACCTCTAAGCTACAGGAGAATGAAATTTAAACATTTTTAAGGAGAAAAACGTAGAGTACTTTCTTACACATAAAACCAAGATACCAGTTTTAAGATTTGAAAACTTCCTCAATAATGATCAAGTAGTGTTAGGAAATAAGTGATAAAATATGTGGAATAATCCCTTACAGAATCGCAACAATAGAAACTAATATGCAGAAAATATCACAGATCACAAATAAAAGTGCAGAATAAATAACACAACACAGAGAGACAATATTTAACGTGGTTCACCCAATATGGGCTACGTCCACCAAGAATCACTTGCTCAGATTTTATTACAAGCGTCCAGTCTCTCAATACAATACCCAGATCCGTTTGGAGCTATGCTCAACAAACTCTACAGAATTCAAACCCGAATTCAAAGAACATCTACAATACTTGTGCTTGTATATCTATCATATACATAAGACCATATAAATAGACAATTTCTTAAGCAGTTTTACAAAACCGTGGGTATCAAACAATGGGTAGAAAACAAAACCGTCCCATAAACCTATGGGTAGCTGAAGAGGTGGTTTTACAAAACAATGGGTACCAAAAAAAACATGGGCCCAAAAATAGCCCATAACGGTTACCCATTACCCGAGTGTAACACATGGAAGGTGTACCATACTCTAACATGAAAATAGGCTCCACAAACATAACAATCTCCCACTTGGAGACTAATTTCCACCGAGCAAGCTTCTTAACCCTTCATTGTCATCCGCAAAGGCCAACCAAAGCTGAACATAGCTTTAGTTTATCCCTTGTGACCACCTTGGTCATCATGTCTGCAGGATTCTGACTAGTATGAATCTTCTCCAACTTCAAATTATCTTCCTCCAAAGTTGTCCTGATGAAGTGATATCTCAACTGTATATGCTTCATCCTGGAGTGGAAAGAAAATTTCTTAGCTAGGTGTATAGCACTCTGACTATCACTATGCAGCTTACATTCCTCCTACTTATGCCCCAACTCCTCAAGCAATTGTTGTAACCAAATCATCTCTTTTCTTGCCTCTGTGGCAGCAACATACTCAGCCTCCGTGGTTGACAAAGCCACCAGCTTCTGTAGTTGTGAAATCCAGCTCACTGTTCTCCCACTTACAGTATAAATATAACCTGTCGTGCTCCTCCTGTTGTCTACATCTCCAACCATGTCTGAATCTACATAACCATGTAAGGTGGTATCTAATCCACTGTAGCAGAAAACTGTCCCCATGATGTTATCTCCGTTTTGAGTTCATGATAAAACGATTAGATAACCCCTACGAAATTTTTGAAGTTGCTTTGGCATTTTGACCTCGTATTGAGAAAATCGGGTTTTCGGGTTTTATGAGCAGCTCGACATGAGTTTTAACATGCTTTATGTCGTCTGTCTTCCGAAACCCGAAATCCGCTTCGTATTGAGAAAATCAGGTTTTCGGACTCCCGGCGCATCGGAACATGCCTAATCCAAAACATGTTTTAAGCCTCATGCTTTCCGATACCCGAAGTCCGCTTAGTCCTTTGTATCGGGTTTTCGGAGCCATGTAACATCTAAACACCTCATGTTTTTTGCCTCATGCTTTCCGATACCCGAAACCCGAATTGCACTAAGTCCCCTCGTGTCGGGTTTTCGGACCTTTCAAACATGATGACATGGCATTCATGCCGAGTTGTCGGTGAATTGGCACGTGCCGAGCCCAAGTGTATTAATTGCTAATTTTCTTATAAATACGTGGATTTCCACGTCATTGTTACCGGAGTTATTTTTAATTCGTGGATTTTTCGCGCCTGCTCTTCCGATTTCGAAACCCGACAACTCGCCTTGCCCGATTGAATCACCTGTTTTCGATTTTCCATTTCTCCGATTGAAGGTATTTCTTTCTCCCTTCTTTGTTCTTGGTTTTTACGGATCGATTGCACGTGGTTTCTTCTCAATTTCTCGCCGAGTTTTGGGGTTTTCCTTCCTTCTTCTTTCTGGAGTTATTTTGAAAAGGGTTTTAGGTTCTAGGGTTTATCTCTTCTGAGACTACCACTTGGTGCTATTTCTTCCAAGTTTTATTATATGCATGGAACATGAATGACAAAAAAGGAGATTGCATGTTTTGGAATTCAATGAAAAACCCTGTTTTTCTTCTCGGGTTTTGAAGATTGTTTTGCAGAGTCGAAGACCTGAAGCGTATCGAAAGTTTGAGGCGTCGAGGTTTCTCAAAGTTCCGATCTCCACAGTGAGTGCCGGGTTTCCCAGAGTTCCCGTCATCAACGCAAGTGTCGGGTTTTCCCTGAATTCCGACAGTATCAGACGTGCCGGGCTTTCCCAAAGTTCCGGCATTACCAAGTGTGTCGGGTTTTTCAGAAGTTCCGACATTTTCAACACATCGGACTTTCAGGATATTCCGACATCCTACTCAGCGTGTCGGACTCTTTTGTTCTTCCGGCATATTCAGCAGATCGAAATTCTGACGGTAGACAACATCTCCTGAGCTTCGAACCTTTCTCCCTTCAACGTTCTTCATGTCGGATCCCGGTCCATCTCAGGAAAAGGCCGAGAAGTCTGGCAGAATGAAATACAAGTTCAAGAAGCCGGAATCTCCATCATACATTGATTGCAACTATGATATCAGAGACACCGAACTCGGGAATATAGACATGGAAGATTTCTGGAATAGGTTGAGGAGTTCCTCCCAAACTCCATGGATGAAAGCTATAGCTGATAGTGGTTTGCCTCTCGCAGCGGCTCTTCCCATGTCTGCTCAGTGTCCAGAATTCATTTTGGCTTGTGCATCCAGTTATGACTCGGCGTCTCGTTCTGTGAGAGGTCAATCAGGTGAAGTAGTGGTCAAATTAGATGGAGGTTATTTTGATGATCTCCTCAAATTGCCTAATTTTGACGAGTATGGAGAGTTGGACATGAAGTCAGCTCAGAAAGCCTGGGACAATGATCAGGAGGACTGTATCAAGCATGTGAACAAGAAGTTCTTGATCAAGGCCAAGCCAGCTGTGTCCAGATTTCCAAGGACTATCCCCAGGAGTGATTTCATCCAAGAAATCAATGACATCATCACCCTGCTGAGTCGGGTCTTTGGTTTGCCCGAATCAAACGTATTTCAAGGATGGATGTATCAATTTATGATCATCATCAAGGAAAATCAGCAGGGGATTGACTGGGGTACTCTCATTAGCAATGAGATTGATTCCCAAATGACAACGGTCTTGTCAACTGGGAAATTTTATATGTCATCATATGTCACATACGCAGCAGCCGGGATGAGGAACTATCCCGGGCTGGATACTAAGGGAAGCAGAACGGCGAATCAGGTTTATCAATACTTCCCTCAATTGACAAAGAAGGGGTCAAAAGATCATTTCAGGAGGGTAAATGATGCCTTTTTCTATGAGAATATCTGCAGGATAAATCCTGAGCTGAAGAAGACAAGAGTCTCAGATGAGGCTTGGGCAGAAGTTTCTAAATGGGGATGTATCTTCGTACAATTCAAGAAGTTTACATATCTTCGGGTGGTCATGTACTCGGGAGATCCTTTTCGCCTGCCCCGATATCCAGGGGATAGACTGATATTAATGGAGTTGGTTAGGCAGCTGTTGGATTTTCATAAATTTCAACAAAGCAAACATAAGGCTGCTGTATCCTTCCCGATTTCTATTGGGAGATACACTTGCTCGACGGTAGTAAAGGCCAAAAATGTTGTCCATGAACTTCAGGACAAATTAAAGAAGCATATGAAGCCTCGAGATGGTTTTGATATCCGAGGAGTGCTCAGGGCATATGGAACCCAGCATTTGCACAGGCCAAATATAGAGGATATTTGGGTGGATCTGCGTAATGAGGTTGCTATTCGCAGAAAGGATCATAGCAGATTAACTATTGCTGAGATTCAAACACTGGAGCTTGCTGATTTACCAGAGGGTACAGGTGACAATGAAAGTGTTTTGGATCTTTCCTATGATGGACTAAAGGAGGATCAATATGTTTTCCCACCTATTGATTGGTCAGCCAGCGAAAAAGCCTCTATTACAGATAGGTCGGCTCTAATTCTTGCTCGCACCAAAGCATGGCTCTCCTCTTGGGGAATGAATTTTAAAGATGATAAGTTTTCAAAGTTGGCTGTTTTAGAGGCGGGGCCCTCCAAAAAGGAAAAGGACAGAAAGTCTTCTAAGGCGCCTATAAAGGTCAAGATTGTCAAAAAGAGGAAAGAAAGAGAAATCTCTTCAATTGTCTCTCCTGTAGAAACGGTGAATGTGCCAGAATCACCAACACCACCAGAAATAGGAGAAATTAATTTGGAAGAAGGAGGAAGCCAGCTTCTGTCTTCACCATTTGCTGATTGCTCAACTGGAGAGACCTTATCTCTTGCATTCAAGGCTTTGGAGTCTGAATCTGCACCTCCTCCCTCACAGCCACTTCTACCTCCTCATTCTCCATCTACTTCTGCAACCATGGCCAGTATTTTCTCTGGGCTTTCACCCCTCTCCGCTGGAACCCAAGTGATCATCAGCACGCCTCCTCCTGTGCCTCTTTTTATTGGATCTACTACCACATTGGTAACTATTCCTCCTTCAATAGTAGAATCTTCTCCTCTTGAGAGTAGAATACCAGTTGCTACAACATGTGTAACTTCCTCTGATACGCCGCAATGGCTACTCGAGCAAACTCGAGGAAGAGGAAGGTGATTGTGCCCATACCAGCTTTTGATTTCAGCTCACTCAAGGCTCCTACTGCAAAGTCGGCCAAGAAGCCCAAAACAGTTTCAAGGGTTTTGGTGGATGCTTCAGGAGATAAGTTCGCAGAGATTGCCACTCCCTCAGCTGACAAAACTAGAGATGATATAACAGCTGCTGATTATCAGGTAACTAGGGTGGCTCTAGGGAAAGTGACAGCAGAAGGGGCGCAACAAGATGCACGGGATTCCATAAACGTGTTGTGCCAAAAGTTGAAAGAAACAAAGGACAGCAGAGATGAGCTTAAGGAGAAAGTGGAGCAGTTGACAGAGGTTTTGCTTAAATTCTCAAAACCCCTTGAATCCATACCACCTTCTTCTGTTCCTGTCGGATTCGATTTCTCATCAGTGCCTACAATTGAGAAGATTGCTAAACAAGGAAGGGTGGTCGATGAATGGGTCCAAAGGTTGCTCCAACAGGGGAAGGAAGTAATACAAGGCGTTGTGAAAGTTCATCAATCTGTGGGAGACATTCAGAAAGATGGAGAAAAGATGGATGAGGAGATTTCTCAAGAAATTGGACAGCTTGATTTGACTTATGAAGCTCTCCAAGTGTTAAAGCAAATACCAACACATCTCTTGGTTGAAGAAGGTATTCTCCCTCATACGGATAAGCATTTCCAGCTGACCAAGGCCATCAGATTCAGGGTGAAGATTCTCAACGAAGCCTGCGCTAAGTTGAGAGAATCAAGGGATAAACTGATTGATGGGAAAAGTGATTTAGAAGAAGAGTTGCTGAAGATTTGTTCAAAGGTGTCAGTAGGAAATTCAGGTATACTATCAGCGGATGATCTCTTCAAACAATTCCAAGAGTCTGTTCAGCATGAATCAATGCTCGGATTTGATCTTGAAAAGATGGACCGGTTGGTAAAGATTGAGCATTCTTTGGAGGCCTTAAGAAAACTCAGCAAAGGATTGAAAAAGCTTCCCGGCACTGCCAGCGATGTTCATGAAACCTGTGAAATTTGGAATGATCATTCCACTGCACCTGATGAGAATGAAATGCAAGGCATAATTCGAAAGTTCCAGGAATTTCAGAGCAAACAGTCTCAGCAGGAGGAAGAAAAAGAGGAAGGAGCAAAAGATGATGATTCAGATTAAGTCCCAGCGTTTCATGTCATTTCAATCTTGAAATCGACATGTCTTTTTCATTTCTGTTTCGTCACATTTTTGAATCATGTTTTGACTTGATCTCCTGCGTGAGAATCATGCAAAACAGAACTCTTGTTGAAGCGCTAATTTTTAGGATCTGCCCTATTTTATCTCTACTTCTTTTGTTATAAATAAGGGATGCTTGTGCATTCCAAAAGGGTCGAGATTTTTTGGAATATTTAGGGGCTATTGGAAAGAAGAAAAACTTTGTGTTTTCATTCAATCATTTTGAAGAATAGGAATTGATATCGTTTTACAGACTTTGTGTTGTGGAATATATCTTACTTAAGACAGTGTTCTTATGTTCATGATCTTAAGCTATTCTTTGCATAGCATCTTAGTGTTTCTGATTATTTCGGACATTATATTTGTGATCTAAAACTCGTATGATTATTTCGTGCTCTGTGTTTACTCGAAAGAAAATACGTTTCTCCCATTTCCTTTCTATTGCCGCTTCTTTCATTGTAACAGTTTCTGACCCAGTTCATTTACGAAAGAAATACCCTTGAATTTATGAATGTGGATTTCGGGATTTCATTCCAACCCCCAATGGTTAGATTAGTGTGAATACTGTATATATTGTTTACCGTGTTTTAGATTAGAAATAAACAGGCAGCCTCACCTATCTTTGAGGAGGGATTTAATCCCATGTACTGTGGTTGAACCTCATATTTTGGTTTGACAAAATATCCAACCAACAGTTTTTGGCGACTCCGCTGGGGACTACGGATCTATAGTATAAAGCTTATCCTCTCGGTGTTTGGCGACTCCGTATTTGCCTTATTTTTCAACAAGATCTCCTTTCAGTTCAAGCTGGCCAGGAAGATCTTCACTCGGTCCCGCCGAGCTCAAGGTGAAATTGATCCACTCTTTGAGTTACTGCAACAGCACAATTTCAGTCTTTCTCCCAACATTTGTCTCTAATCGAACCAGAAGTTCACCTGTTCGGAGAAACCGGATCCCTGTGGAAGGGGAAGCATCTGCAACTTGTCGTGCGCTACTCTTGTCTAATACTCGGATCCCTGTACGCACTCTTTTCAGAAGGATGGCGGTTCAACCTGTGCCTTGGGGTGCAGTTATTGGTCCTCTTTCTTTGACTCCTCCATTGAATGAGTTACCACGTGGATCGCGTAAAAACATTCCTAAGTTCAACGGGGATGGGAAGCAGCATCCTGACGAGCACATAGCATCTTTCTTTGTTGCATGCGGTGTTCTCGGAGTAGCCCACGAAGATGTCTCCGTCCGACTCTTCGTTGAAACGTTGCAGGGTGTAGCAGCCGAATGGTTTTATCACCTCCCGAATGCATGCATCCCAAACTGGGCTACCATGCGGACTAAGTTCGAAGCACGTTTCAAACCAGCCGAAGATTCCCATGCATTGTTAGCTCAGCTCACGCATATGAAGAAGGAATCGCATGAACCTATGCGGGAATTCGTGGCAAAGTTCAACAAGCTGATCCGGAAGATTCCAGAAATAGCTGTACCTACTCTGGAAAACCAAAAATGCTTCTTCATCAATGCTCAACCTCCTGATATAAGCTTTTTATTAAGAAGGTCGGTTATCCCAGATTTGGCTACTGCTCAGTCAACAGCTACTGAAATAGAGGATGATCTTATCTTGGCCGGAAGGATCAAGAAAGACATACCCAAACTCAAAAATCAAGGTTCTTCTCAAGGTAACACAGATCCTATGTTTCAAAAAATGGCTAATGATTTGATTGCTTTAAAGAAGCAAATGTCCCAGCAGGTGAGCAATGTTCCGTATCGGGATATACCTAGGTGGAATTTCAATAATAACAATGGTGCACCTGTCAGAGATAGGCCACGGTTAACTCCTGCTCAACCGAGACTAGCAATTGAAGCTCCTCCCGTCAATGCAGCAGTGGAAATACTTGATGAAGAAGATGAACCAGAAGAACAAGAATCCCATGAGGCTTTCGAAGCTTCAGGATATGCTGATGAGTCTTATGATGAATCAGCTGGCGACTCCAGCATTGGGTATTTGGAATACGATGAAGATGAATGTGCGCCAGATGGTCAATCATTTGCTGTCTTCACTCGGTCCCAATCTCAGAATCCCAGAAAACCTCTTGAAAACACTAAGGAGAAGAATAAGGATCCTCCCATATCTATAGTTAAGAGGGGTACCCCTATTTCGGCGCAAACTGAAAGAGAGGTTACCAAAAAGGCAGCTGCTCCTTATTCTCCTTCTCCTAAGATCAGTGCCTCGGCACAAGCTCATGTAATTAGATCTGAGCCTACCATCATTCCTTCTTATACTGCTTTTGACATTATTGATCATGCAAAGAGAACCAAAATTCAAATGTCAGAGGCAGAATACCTTCAGTCGAATCCTGAACAGTTTGAAAAGCTGGCCAAGTTCATCAGGAGTAAAGCGGCCGTTCCATCACCTTCCAAAGGTCTCCTTCCAAATCCTGTTCAACTTCCACCACAGAATAATCTGACCTCTGCTTCTTCCTCAGGAAAGATTGAACCATTTTATTTGTCTCTACTTATAAATGGGTTTAAACTCAGCAATTGCATCATCGACTCAGGGGCCTCTGATAATGTTATGCCCGCAAAAGTGGCCCATGCCCTTGGACTTACTTTGACTAAGTCATATGGACGGTGCTATTCCATGGAAACTAAACAAGTCCCTTTGATAGGTCAAATCAAAGATGCACAGTTTGCATTTGTTGCCTTCCCTGAGAAGAGAGTGAAAATGACTATTCTGGTTGCTGACATTCCTGCAGCTTACGGTATCCTCTTGGGTAGAGGATTTTGTAAAGACGTCGGAGGAGAGATTGACATGGATTGGACCAAAGCTAAGATCCCGGTCAATGGGGTTCATCAGGTTCTTCATCCTGAACCACAGGCAAGGTATTTGGTGACCAAATCAGATGATCCAAAAGCTCAGATTCTTTTCGAAGATGCTAGCTTTGGAAATTACTTCATGACTTCAGAGATACCCATCGTAGATGTTGAAGAAGAAGATCCCAATGCTATTTGGACACTCGAATTTGATGGTAGCTGCTCAGCCTCTGGATCAGGGGCTGGTGTTGTCCTTATATCTCCTAGCTCCGAGATTTTCCCATCAGCTTACAAGTTGCAATTTGATAATACTAATAACACGGCCGAATATGAAGCCTTGTTATTAGGATTAGAATTGGCCAGACAGAAGGGAATCCGAAATCTCAAGGTTCAGGGAGATGCAGAGCTGATTGTCAATCAGGTCAGGGGTATATATCAGGTAAAAAATGATCGGTTGAAACATTACCGTAATAAAGTTTGGGATAGTATAGAATGTTTTGATGCATTTTCTATTAAGGCAGTTTTGAGAGATTATAATGACAAGGCTGATTCTTTGGCCGTATCTGCATCTCTTCTTCTTCCTCATCCTCAGTTCAAGCAAGATACATACTCTATTGAGATTGTATATCGTCCCAGTATCCCAGATAATGCAACTCATTGGCAAGTGTTCAATGATGATCGACAGGTGTTGGCTTTTCTAGAAAAGGCTGACAATTTCAGTGAGTTATATTTTGAAGGTTCAGAATCAGCCTTCCGTGAAACTATTTCAGATCCATATCAGGAGGTTGATGGAGAATATATCCAGCTGAAAGGCAACAAGATACCCAAAGGTTTGGTTTCTTTGGAGGGCTTGTTTGATAAGCATGATCGTTTTATCCAAAACAAAAGGCAAGTCGAAGGAGCTTCTTCCTCTGAAGTAGATCAAATCAATCTAGGTTCGTTTGATCAACCTCGGATGGTGAATGTTGGGAAATGTTGTTCTCCCGAAGAGAAGGTGAGATTCACTTCGCTTTTGAAGAAATACATCGATGTGATGGCCTGGTCTTATGCGGATTTGAAATCCTTCAAGCCCAAAGATGTACAGCACAGTATCCCTTTGAAACCTGATGTGAAGCCGTACAGACAAAAGCAAAGGCATTACAATCCCAAGATCTCAGGAACTATCCTGGCAGAGATTCAGAAGATGTTAGATGCCAGAATTATTTTCCCAATCCATCACTCCACTTGGATTGCAAACATTGTTCCTGTCAGGAAGAAGAATGGCGAGATCCGGATTTGTGTTGACTTCCGGAACTTGAATCAGTCCTCGCTCAAGGATAACTATCCCTTGCCTATCATGGACCAGGTATTACAAACTGTTACTGGATCAGAAATGTTATCCATGCTCGACGGATTCTCAGGGTATAATCAAGTCGAGGTAACCACAGAGGATCAACACAAGACGGCCTTCACGACCCCATGGGGTACCTTTGCTTACAGAAGGATGCCTTTCGGCTTGATCAACGCCGGAGCCACTTTTCAGAGAGCTATGGACTTGGCATTCAGAGATCTAATGGGCAAGGTCATAGTTGTGTATTTGGATGACTTGACCGTTTTCTCTAAAAAACGGAGTGATCATTATGGTCATTTAGAACAAGTACTTTTGAGATGCAGGCGTCATGGGATTTCACTGAATCCCAAGAAGTCCATGTTCGGGGTGACCGAAGGAAAGCTGCTGGGTCATATTGTGACTAAAGAAGGAACTAAAATTGACCCAGAGAGGGTAAAGGCCATTCAGAGTCTTACCTTACCCACAAGTAAAACCGGAGTTCATTCTTTCTTCGGAAAAGTTAATTTCTTGAGAAGATTTGTACCTGATTTCGCTGACAAAACCAAGGATATCCTTGGAATGATGAAAGGCAAAGTCCCATTCAGATGGAGTGCAGAAGGGAAGCTTTCATTTGAAGAAATCAAAAGGGCAGTTGCTTCCGCTCCTATCTTAGTATGTCCAGACTTCAAGAAAGATTTCATCATGTATAGCTATGCTTCTGCTCACACAGTGTCAGCCATCCTGATGCAGGAAAATGGGGAAGGCATTGAAGCTCCCATCGCATTCATGAGCTGTCCGTTGAAGGAGCATGAATTGAAGATGTCGCAGATTGAAAAACATGCTTATGCGGTGGTGCGAGCGGTGAAGCATTTCAGGTACTATGTGCTGAATTCCCATACTCGCGTTCTCGTTCCTGATACTGCTGTTAAATCCATTCTGACTCAACAAGAGCTGGGAAGTCAACGAGGTACCTGGATAGCTAAAGTTCAGGAGTACGATTTAGACATCAGGCCTACCAAGTTGGTACGAGGAAGGGGCCTGTGCCAATTAATTGCAGAAAATCATGCCGAAGCAGAGTATGAAAAGACTCAAGACACCTCTTCAGAGCTGCCCATGGTGCTTTTTGTAAGTACGACCGATGAATGGTACACGGACATTGCTTTCTTCCTAACTTATGGTGAATGCCCTCCGCATTTAAATCAAAAGGAGAAGAGGACCGTCAAGCTGAGATCTGCAAAATACCTTTTGTGGAATAATGCAATATACAAGAGAGGTATAGATGGTGTTTTCCTGCGTTGTGTTGATAAATCACAACAGGAAAAGTTATTGGAGTCCTTTCATAGTCTAGCTTGCGGAGGACATTTTTCATCCTCTGTGACAGCTTATAAGATCCTACGGGCCAGGTACTATTGGCCTACTCTCTTCCGGGATTCAGTAGAATGGGTGTCCAAGTGTGAGGCTTGTCAACATTTCGTTGGTCGCCCCAAGCTAGCAGCTCTTCCTCTGAAGCCTGTGGTGATTGAAGAACCTTTTCGCCAATGGGGGATTGATTTCATCGGAACATTGAATCCTGCTTCCAGTGCTGGACATAGTTATGTGTTGACTGCTACAGACTACTTTACCAAGTGGGTAGAAGCCGCACCAATCAAGCAAGCAACTTCTGAAGCTGTTTGCAAGTTCCTTAAGGAAAATATAATTGTCAGATTCGGTGTACCTCATAAGATTGTAGCGGATAATGCTTCTAATTTCTCATCACATGAGTTAACTGAGTTTTGCTATGGATTCGGCATCACTCTGGCTCACTCATCTGATTATTATCCCCAGGGTAATGGGCAAGCTGAATCCAGCAACAAGAACCTGGTTACCATAATCAGGAAACTAGTGGATGAAAATCAGAGGACATGGCACAAAGCATTGTATGATGCGTTGTGGGCTGATCGGATCACACCAAAGCGAGCCATAGGGATGTCTCCTTTTCAATTGCTGTACGGGATTGATGCTGAAATTCCTATCTCAGTAGAATTGCCGGCCTTGCAGTTGGCAAAAGCGGTTGAAGATGCGGCTTTTCAGAATGCTATCGAGAAGAGGGTTATGTATCTAGCCAGGCTAGAGGAGGAACGAATTAAGGTGATTGATCGCATTGCAGATCATCAGAGCAGAGTGAAGAAAATTTTTGACAAAAAATCAAAGCAGCGTAACTTTCAGATTGGAGATTTGGTGTTACTTTGGGATAAAAGGAGAGAACAAAAAGGAATGCATGGGAAGTTTGATTCTTTGTGGAAAGGACCTTTCAAAATTCATCAGCTGAATGGCGAAAATAGTTTCCTACTATCATATCTGGATGGAGGACTACTCCCGTTGCCTTTCAGTGGACAACATCTAAAGCTGTTCCACCATTAATGCAAGATGCTCTCTTGCATTGTACATATTTTACTTTTGTTGTGTGTTTGCTTTTGGTTTTCTTTCTTTCTCCGTTTTGTTTTGTTTTGGTTTTCTTCTTGACTCCGTAGCCCAATGGATAAGGCCCTGGTCTGCGAGACCAGAGATTCTGAGTTCTCTTCCTTTGGTTTTACAAAGGAAGTCCCCAGCTGGAGCCAGCTGTTATCTCCGTTTTGAGTTCACGATAAAACGATTAGATAACCCCTACGAAATTTTTGAAGTTGCTTTGGCATTTTGACCTCGTATTGAGAAAATCGGGTTTTCGGGTTTTATGAGCAGCTCGACATGAGTTTTAACATGCTTTATGTCGTCTGTCTTCCGAAACCCGAAATCCGCTTCGTATTGAGAAAATCGGGTTTTCGGACTCCCGGCGCATCGGAACATGCCTAATCCAAAACATGTTTTAAGCCTCATGCTTTCCGATACCCGAAGTCCGCTTAGTCCTTTGTATCGGGTTTTCGGAGCCATGTAACATCTAAACACCTCATGTTTTTTGCCTCATGCTTTCCGATACCCGAAACCCGAATTGCACTAAGTCCCCTCGTGTCGGGTTTTCGGACCTTTCAAACATGCTGACATGGCATTCATGCCGAGTTGTCGGTGAATTGGCACGTGCCGAGCCCAAGTGTATTAATTGCTAATTTTCTTATAAATACGCGGATTTCCACGTCATTGTTACCGGAGTTATTTTTAATTCGTGGATTTTTCGCGCCTGCTCTTCCGATTTCGAAACCCGACAACTCGCCTTGCCCGATTGAATCGCCTGTTTTCGATTTTCCATTTCTCCGATTGAAGGTATTTCTTTCTCCCTTCTTTGTTCTTGGTTTTTACGGATCGATTGCACGTGGTTTCTTCTCAATTTCTCGCCGAGTTTTGGGGTTTTCCTTCCTTCTTCTTTCTGGAGTTATTTTGAAAAGGGTTTTAGGTTCTAGGGTTTATCTCTTCTGAGACTACCACTTGGTGCTATTTCTTCCAAGTTTTATTATATGCATGGAACATGAATGACAAAAAAGGAGATTGCATGTTTTGGAATTCAATGAAAAACCCTATTTTTCTTCTCGGGTTTTGAAGATTGTTTTGCAGAGTCGAAGACCTGAAGCGTATCGAAAGTTTGAGGCGTCGAGGTTTCTCAAAGTTCCGATCTCCACAGTGAGTGCCGGGTTTCCCAGAGTTCCCGTCATCAACGCAAGTGTCGGGTTTTCCCTGAATTCCGACAGTATCAAACGTGCCGGGCTTTCCCAAAGTTCCGGCATTACCAAGTGTGTCGGGTTTTTCAGAAGTTTTGACATTTTCAACACATCGGACTTTTAGGATATTCCGACATCCTACTCAGCGTGTCGGACTCTTTTGTTCTTCCGGCATATTCAGCAGATCGAAATTCTGACGGTAGACAACATCTCCTGAGCTTCGAACCTTTCTCCCTTCAACGTTCTTCATGTCGGATCCCGGTCCATCTCAGGAAAAGGCCGAGAAGTCTGGCAGAATGAAATACAAGTTCAAGAAGCCGGAATCTCCATCATACATTGATTGCAACTATGATATCAGAGACACCGAACTCGGGAATATAGACATGGAAGATTTCTGGAATAGGTTGAGGAGTTCCTCCCAAACTCCATGGATGAAAGCTATAGCTGATAGTGGTTTGCCTCTCGCAGCGGCTCTTCCCATGTCTGCTCAGTGTCCAGAATTCATTTTGGCTTGTGCATCCAGTTATGACTCGGCGTCTCGTTCTGTGAGAGGTCAATCAGGTGAAGTAGTGGTCAAATTAGATGGAGGTTATTTTGATGATCTCCTCAAATTGCCTAATTTTGACGAGTATGGAGAGTTGGACATGAAGTCAGCTCAGAAAGCCTGGGACAATGATCAGGAGGACTGTATCAAGCATGTGAACAAGAAGTTCTTGATCAAGGCCAAGCCAGCTGTGTCCAGATTTCCAAGGACTATCCCCAGGAGTGATTTCATCCAAGAAATCAATGACATCATCACCCTGCTGAGTCGGGTCTTTGGTTTGCCCGAATCAAACGTATTTCAAGGATGGATGTATCAATTTATGATCATCATCAAGGAAAATCAGCAGGGGATTGACTGGGGTACTCTCATTAGCAATGAGATTGATTCCCAAATGACAACGGTCTTGTCAACTGGGAAATTTTATATGTCATCATATGTCACATACGCAGCAGCCGGGATGAGGAACTATCCCGGGCTGGATACTAAGGGAAGCAGAACGGCGAATCAGGTTTATCAATACTTCCCTCAATTGACAAAGAAGGGGTCAAAAGACCATTTCAGGAGGGTAAATGATGCCTTTTTCTATGAGAATATCTGCAGGATAAACCCTGAGCTGAAGAAGACAAGAGTCTCAGATGAGGCTTGGGCAGAAGTTTCTAAATGGGGATGTATCTTCGTACAATTCAAGAAGTTTACATATCTTCGGGTGGTCATGTACTCGGGAGATCCTTTTCGCCTGCCCCGATATCCAGGGGATAGACTGATATTAATGGAGTTGGTTAGGCAGCTGTTGGATTTTCATAAATTCCAACAAAGCAAACATAAGGCTGCTGTATCCTTCCCGATTTCTATTGGGAGATACACTTGCTCGACGGTAGTAAAGGCCAAAAATGTTGTCCATGAACTTCAGGACAAATTAAAGAAGCATATGAAGCCTCGAGATGGTTTTGATATCCGAGGAGTGCTCAGGGCATATGGAACCCAGCATTTGCACAGGCCAAATATAGAGGATATTTGGGTGGATCTGCGTAATGAGGTTGCTATTCGCAGAAAGGATCATAGCAGATTAACTATTGCTGAGATTCAAACACTGGAGCTTGCTGATTTACCAGAGGGTACAGGTGACAATGAAAGTGTTTTGGATCTTTCCTATGATGGACTAAAGGAGGATCAATATGTTTTCCCACCTATTGATTGGTCAGCCAGCGAAAAAGCCTCTATTACAGATAGGTCGGCTCTAATTCTTGCTCGCACCAAAGCATGGCTCTCCTCTTGGGGAATGAATTTTAAAGATGATAAGTTTTCAAAGTTGGCTGTTTTAGAGGCGGGGCCCTCCAAAAAGGAAAAGGACAGAAAGTCTTCTAAGGCGCCTATAAAGGTCAAGATTGTCAAAAAGAGGAAAGAAAGAGAAATCTCTTCAATTGTCTCTCCTGTAGAAACGGTGAATGTGCCAGAATCACCAACACCACCAGAAATAGGAGAAATTAATTTGGAAGAAGGAGGAAGCCAGCTTCTGTCTTCACCATTTGCTGATTGCTCAACTGGAGAGACCTTATCTCTTGCATTCAAGGCTTTGGAGTCTGAATCTGCACCTCCTCCCTCACAGCCACTTCTACCTCCTCATTCTCCATCTACTTCTGCAACCATGGCCAGTATTTTCTCTGGGCTTTCACCCCTCTCCGCTGGAACCCAAGTGATCATCAGCACGCCTCCTCCTGTGCCTCTTTTTATTGGATCTACTACCACATTGGTAACTATTCCTCCTCCAATAGTAGAATCTTCTCCTCTTGAGAGTAGAATACCAGTTGCTACAACATGTGTAACTTCCTCTGATACGCCGCAATGGCTACTCGAGCAAACTCCGAGGAAGAGGAAGGTGATTGTGCCCATACCAGCTTTTGATTTCAGCTCACTCAAGGCTCCTACTGCAAAGTCGGCCAAGAAGCCCAAAACAGTTTCAAGGGTTTTGGTGGATGCTTCAGGAGATAAGTTCGCAGAGATTGCCACTCCCTCAGCTGACAAAACTAGAGATGATATAACAGCTGCTGATTATCAGGTAACTAGGGTGGCTCTAGGGAAAGTGACAGCAGAAGGGGCGCAACAAGATGCACGGGATTCCATAAACGTGTTGTGCCAAAAGTTGAAAGAAACAAAGGACAGCAGAGACGAGCTTAAGGAGAAAGTGGAGCAGTTGACAGAGGTTTTGCTTAAATTCTCAAAACCCCTTGAATCCATACCACCTTCTTCTGTTCCTGTCGGATTCGATTTCTCATCAGTGCCTACAATTGAGAAGATTGCTAAACAAGGAAGGGTGGTCGATGAATGGGTCCAAAGGTTGCTCCAACAGGGGAAGGAAGTAATACAAGGCGTTGTGAAAGTTCATCAATCTGTGGGAGACATTCAGAAAGATGGAGAAAAGATGGATGAGGAGATTTCTCAAGAAATTGGACAGCTTGATTTGACTTATGAAGCTCTCCAAGTGTTAAAGCAAATACCAACACATCTCTTGGTTGAAGAAGGTATTCTCCCTCATACGGATAAGCATTTCCAGCTGACCAAGGCCATCAGATTCAGGGTGAAGATTCTCAACGAAGCCTGCGCTAAGTTGAGAGAATCAAGGGATAAACTGATTGATGGGAAAAGTGATTTAGAAGAAGAGTTGCTGAAGATTTGTTCAAAGGTGTCAGTAGGAAATTCAGGTATACTATCAGCGGATGATCTCTTCAAACAATTCCAAGAGTCTGTTCAGCATGAATCAATGCTCGGATTTGATCTTGAAAAGATGGACCGGTTGGTAAAGATTGAGCATTCTTTGGAGGCCTTAAGAAAACTCAGCAAAGGATTGAAAAAGCTTCCCGGCACTGCCAGCGATGTTCATGAAACCTGCGAAATTTGGAATGATCATTCCACTGCACCTGATGAGAACGAAATGCAAGGCATAATTCGAAAGTTCCAGGAATTTCAGAGCAAACAGTCTCAGCAGGAGGAAGAAAAAGAGGAAGGAGCAAAAGATGATGATTCAGATTAAGTCCCAGCGTTTCATGTCATTTCAATCTTGAAATCGACATGTCTTTTTCATTTCTGTTTCGTCACATTTTTGAATCATGTTTTGACTTGATCTCCTGCGTGAGAATCATGCAAAACAGAACTCTTGTTGAAGCGCTAATTTTTAGGATCTGCCCTATTTTATCTCTACTTCTTTTGTTATAAATAAGGGATGCTGTGCATTCCAAAAGGGTCGAGATTTTTTGGAATATTTAGGGGCTATTGGAAAGAAGAAAAACTTTGTGTTTTCATTCAATCATTTTGAAGAATAGGAATTGATATCGTTTTACAGACTTTGTGTTGTGGAATATATCTTACTTAAGACAGTGTTCTTATGTTCATGATCTTAAGCTATTCTTTGCATAGCATCTTAGTGTTTCTGATTATTTCAGACATTATATTTGTGATCTAAAACTCGTATGATTATTTCGTGCTCTGTGTTTACTCGAAAGAAAATACGTTTCTCCCATTTCCTTTCTATTGCCGCTTCTTTCATTGTAACAGTTTCTGACCCAGTTCATTTACGAAAGAAATACCCTTGAATTTATGAATGTGGATTTCGGGATTTCATTCCAACCCCCAATGGTTAGATTAGTGTGAATACTGTATATATTGTTTACCGTGTTTTAGATTAGAAATAAACAGGCAGCCTCACCTATCTTTGAGGAGGGATTTAATCCCATGTACTGTGGTTGAACCTCATATTTTGGTTTGACAAAATATAAACCTATCCAATACTTCTTAATGTACTCTTCTTGAGATAAAGTCAGCTTCCATTCCTTCCTATCCCAAGTTATCCTCATACCAAGGATTTTTCTGGCTGCCCCCAAATCCTTCATATTAAAGGATTCACTTAGTTGTTTCTTGAGTACTTTTATTTCTTGCATGTTTTTACCTGCAACCAACATGTCATCAACATACAAACATAGGATAATATAACTTCCATCCTCAAATTTCTTTGTATACACGTAATGGTCAGAATGACATCTAATATAACCTTGCTCCATCATGAAACTATCAAACTTCTTATACCATTGGCGTGGAGCTTGTTTTAGGCCATACAGGCTCTTCTTTAGTTTACATACCATCTCCTCTTTACCTTTGACTTCATATCCTTCTAGCTGCTGCATATATAGCTCCTCCTCCAAATCACCATGGAGAAATGTAGTCTTTACATCTAACTGTTCTAACTGCAAGTCTTCTCCTGCTACTATTCCAAGAACAGTTTTGATAGAAGTCATTTTTACTACAGGAGAAAAAATATCATCAAAATCTATACCTTGTTTCTGTGCAAACCCCTTGACCACCAACTGGGCCTTATATATTTTCTTTCCTCCTTCATCTTTAACTATGTACACCCACTTGTTCTGCAATGCTCTTTTTCCTTTTGGTAGCTTCACCAAATCCCAACTCTAGTTCTCCATGAGAGACTTATGCTCCTCATCCATGGCTTGCTCCCACTTCTTACTGGAATCTACCTGCATTGCTTCATCAAAGCTCTCTGGCTCTCCACTATCAGTGAGTAATAAATAATAAAGAGAAGGATAAAAACGTCCAGGTTCTTTTCTTACCCTAGAAGACCTCCTCACTGTAGGAGTTTGGGGTTCCTGTTGAGTGAACTGATTCATGGGTCACTCTCCCATCTAGAAGATCCTCTATCACTGCATATTATTTCTTGGATTCTTCCCTATTTTCTTGCAATTGTTTCTTATACATGACTTTTTCATTAAAGACCACATCCCTAGACCGAATGATTTTCTTGTCCTTAATACTCCAACATTTAAATCCAAAGTCATCACCACCATAACCATTGAAAGTACATTTTTCTGATTTAGCCTCTAGCTTGGTCCTATCATCCTTGTCTATATGAACAAACACTTCACATCCAAATACTCTAAGAAATGAATAATCAACTTTCTTACCATACCATGCCTCCTTAGGTATGCCTCCATCCAAGGCACTTGAGGGTCCTCTGTTTATCAAGTACACAGTTGTGCTTACCGCTTCTGCCCAAAAAGAAAGAAGTAGTCTTGAATGTAACCTCATGCTCTTAGCGCGTTCCATTATTGTTTTGTTCATCCTTTCTGATACCCCATTCACAGAAATCCAAACCTTTTTCTGTATATCCAAGAAAATTATTCTTTATGATGTTCATGCCCTTATGGCTCATATGACTGAGCCTATAGTGCCATAATGTTGTATCTGCATCTGAAGCCACAAGATTACAATCATTAGTACTATCAGTGGTTAAATACAAGGTTCCAACCTTCTTACCTCTTACGACCACAAGATCACCCTTGGTGACCTTACAGCAGTACAACCATCACTTCCCAATTGCCCTGCCGATATTAAATTTCTCCTTAATGTAGGCACATGTCTGACATCCTTCAATAGCCATGTATTCCCATTCTGTATCTTAACCTGAACATAACCTTTTCCAACTATACTGTAAGGCTCATCATCACCAAGAAAAACATGCCCAAAATCCCCTTGAACATAATCAACAAAATAATGCCTATGTGGAGTGGCATGAAAAGAATCCCCTGAATCTAAAACCCAAGATTCAGTAATATTATGCAAAGAAAGAATCAAAGTATCCTGACATACATTACCCGATGCCACATTTGCCTCCTTGTTTTCTTCCTGTTGTTTCTTCTTGTCCCGAAGCTCCCAACAATCCTTCTTTGCATGCCTAGACTTTCCACAGTTCCAACATACAATCTTGCTCTTGGATTTTGACCTTGCCCAATCTTTCGATTTTCCACAGTTTCCTCTATTCTTCTTTCTCCCTCTAGTTTCCACTGTCAAAGCATTCCCTGAAGTAGAAGATTCCCCGAAGCTTTTTCTTCACATTTCCTCACTTAGAATCACCCCTACAACATCCTCAAACTTCAACTTCGAGTTAGTTGGAACCGAGTTGCTTACCACTATTACCAGGCTATTCCAACTTTCAGGTAAAGAGCACAGAATTAATAAAGCCCTAACTTCTTCATCAAATTCTATTGTAAGCGAAGCTAGCATATTCACAACCGTATTGAAATCATTTAAATGATTTTCTACTGAACTATTTTCAGACATCTTCATATTAAACAACTTTTTCATTAAAAATATCTTGTTAGAGGCAGAGGGTTTTTCATACAACTTCCCTAATGCATCCATTAGATCTTTTGTAGTCTTTTCCTTTGAAACATTAAATAATACCGAAGATGAAAGACACAGCCGGATCGTTCCAAGTGCCTTCTAATCCAACAAATCCCATTCCACATCTATCATACTCGAGGGTTTGTTTACCTTCTCAGACAATGGAGTATAAAGATCCTTTTGATAAAGGTAATCTTCCATCTGAATCTTCCAAAGACTGAAATTCTTCCCGTTGAATTTATCAACCCTAGATCTTCCATCATCTGCTATAGCTCCCACTCAAGATAAAACTTTCCCTGCAATTCAACACTTCAGCAAACCAAACCAAGCTCTGATACCAATTGTTAGGAAATAAGTGATAAAATATGTGGAATAATCCCTTACAAAATCACAACAATAGAAACTAATATGCAGAAAATATCACAGATCTCAAATAAAAGTGTAGAATAAATAACACAACACAGAGAGACAATATTTAACATGGTTCACCCAATATGGGCTACGTCCACCAAGAATCACTTGCTCAGATTTTATTACAAGCCTCCAGTCTCTCAATACAATACCCAGATCCGTTTGGAGCTATGCTCAACAAACTCTACAGAATTCAAACCCGAATTCAAAGCACATCTGCAATACATTTTCTTGTATATCTATCATATACATAAGACCATATAAATAGACAATTGCTTAAGCATTTTTACAAAACCATGGGTATCAAACAATGGGTAGAAAACAAAACCGTCCCATAAACCTATGGGTAGCTAAAGAGGTGGTTTTACAAAACAATGGGTACCAAAATTACATGGGCCCAAAAAAAGCCCATAATGGTTACCCATTACCCATGGGACCACTGTAAAAATACCCGAGTGTAACACATGGAAGGTGTACCATACTCTAACATGAAAATAGGCTCCACAAACATAACAAGTAGATCTCGTATCTTCCAACATATGTGAGACAAAATCAAGGTACGAAAAATATTATTTACTCTGACATTTTAAGCTATCCCGAAGATGCGAGTATCATCTCAAGGAGACATTTCGTAAGATCAACTACATTCCTCAAAACATACAATAATCACCAAAGGAGTAAAGATGATCCCAAAGACAAGAATATCCAAAAGATGAACAAAGACTTTTACCAAATTATGACGATCATGCATGACGCTTGAAGACTAAAATATTTCTTCTAGGGGTTTACAAATAACAAAATAACTAACCCAGTTTTGAGAGTAATACCAACTTGGTTCAATTCAAAAATCAGTCAAGTTAAGCACACACTAAGCTAACCCAAGAAGGGTGACTAGAAACTGAAACAAACTAAAAGAAAATGATAGAGACAGAAACAACATCATTCACCTATACACTATGCACTTACAGTGCTCAATTACTATTTTGATAATACCCAACATGAGCCCAAACAACAGATTACGAACTGAAACAATAATCTTAAAATAGGCACTATAAAATTGAGTCAAACAACAATGTTTGTTAAAACATCCAAATCGTAAGACCATCAAACAGAACTAGGATTTTTCATTACAGTACCCTCCTTCATTTATTAATCTTAAGAATAAAGTTGACCCAACTGGTGTTTATTAAAACTCAGAAAACAATATAAGAGGCTTCAAACAATACAATCATTTCTAACACTAGAAACTAATATCCTCCTAGAAATTGTGAAAGAGCAAGGGAAGTAGAAACCACACAACAAAACCATCACATGAGACATTTATATGAAGAGAAGGGTAATTTAATGAATCATTTAGATTACAACATAAGACTCAAGGGTATGGGGCATATTGTTCTTGATTTAAGCTCCCACTGTTGAGCACACGTGGAACAAGGTCTACAACAGCATCTCAAGCCCAAACTCCACTGTCCTCCAGCTTGCTAGTTGGTCCACACTTTTCTCACAACCAAGTCTAGCACAGGTAGGTTACAGCTAGGGTATGGAGTCCCCAAAACATAGATCTACAATACACTGAAGGAAAATTGGTCTCTAGGACGGAACTGATAGAAATCTATGCACAAAACGGCTTGATCTAAGACCCCTATCCCACCATATATGACCAGAAAAATTGTCTCCAACCTTCTCATCCCACCTTTCAGTTGCAGTGCCCTGGATTTCATGCAAAATTTGGGAGAGTAATAGAAGACAAAGGTGAACTTCCTAACAAAGTGCCTTAAAGAGATGTGGTCTAGAAATGACACAACTGCAGGATATACATAATAAGACCAGAAAAAAATGACCCTGAACCAACAACGGCTCCCCAAGGTTCATGCAGCTAGCTTCAAGAATTTTACACGCCATCCCACACAAGGCTCCACACCATAATTCTCCATGCATCCAGCCAACATGGCGTGATCAAGCTACCCTCAAAGCTAGGGCAGATGTGCTTTCAACCGTCATGAAATCCTGAGCATCAGGAGAAATATCTTGCTAATACTCTAGCTGCACGCACTTAGGGAGGAGAAAAACTAAAATAAGGGAGAAATGAATATAGAGGAGAAGGAAAAAAAGAACAAATGATATCAAGCAAGTGGTCAGCATCAGGAGAACTAATTGTGGGTTGTAGCAGGAAGTCAGGGTAGATAAAAATAATAATGAGACAACCACCCAAATGAATTTTGTCAACCAGCAATAAGGAAAAATTTGCTTCAACAACTTCAAAACAAAGCCCCAAATAGGAATAAAATATTATCTCCGACTTTCTCACGCCAAACATGCCAATAAATGGCCATAAAGAAAAAAAACGGGGAGGGTAGGTTTCCCACTCCAAGTAACCTTCACGCACCCACTACCCAAAAAAACATGATGGAGGGAAGCCAATAAGCATATGCCAAACAAGGAGGAAAGGAATTTTCATAAAGAATAACAGGTTGGTGGAAGGAAAATAAAGTTCTTCTTTAATTTAAATGATTAAAGACAAGCATGTTTGTAGGTGTAGACGACCAAGGCGAAGCAACTACTGGTTGGCATTCTGACGGTAACAGAGGGAAATGACCGATCATGGCATTGTAACGTAAAAAATCTTTCTTTACATGAAACGAGGCTCACACTACAGAAACGATCAATAATAAAATAGAACATCTTAAAGGTAATTAATAATAGTATTGATAAAAATTGACACTAAAATAAAATAATCGTCAATCAAAAGTTAATTTATAACATTATTTTTATCATTATTATTTTTTTATTATTTTTACGACTAATAATAATAATAATAATTAATCATATTACTTACAATGAACAGGAAATATCGATAAAGCAAGAATAAGATTTTCCTTTAATAGGATAATCATACAGGATGCTCCAAGGTCCATAACTAGGGGTGGCAACTATGACTCGAGGAGGAAAGAAGGAGAGGAAAGATGCTACTCCTTCTACGCGACAAGATTGAAAATATCTAATGGTCAAATGGAGCACACACAACCCTTCCACACTTATCCACAAGGTCATCGAAGCAGAACTAGGGAAACATCGATCGGGGCATTACACAAAAATAAAAATGGTAGCTACAGAGTATTCCAAGAGTGTTAAAAAATGCCATGTTCCAAATGAGTAATCCTTCCAAAACTTTATAACAAAGTTTTGTTATGATTTTTTACATATAAACTAATAGAAGGAATGTAATTTTGCACTACAAAGAGTAAATTACATCAATAATAACAAAGATATAATTATTTTTTGGGTATTTGGAAAAATCCTAATTAAAAATATAGAAAAAACTTAAGAAAATAATAGATTAAAAAAATCAAATTTTAGTTATCATTTGAAATTTATAGGCATGCAATTTTTTTTCATGAAAATGTGTGCCTCAAGGTGGTCTAAACAAAAAAATCTTACTTTTAATACATAACAACATGCTTAGGTCTATAGATTTGAAATATTTGTAGAAACAAATATGCAACTTCAAAAAATGACCGATGAATATGCCTAATGGTATTAATATATAACTCTCATTGAATAGAATATGATATAGACTAACAATCCCATGTGGGATGTGTGATGGAAACGCCAAAGTGGATGCATCCGTGAAGTTAAATTGAAGGGATTGAAACATGAAAATGTTTAAGGCATTGACAAAAGAGGAATTTTTTAATGCATGCAAAGGTCTTCTTTCAATCCTCTAGCTATTCCAAGGTAATAAATAGGGAATATTCCAACTCGAAGATTGTAATTATACTAATAAGTTGTCAAAAACTTGTTGGACCAGTCTAGTTTCAAAAATTGAATATCAATGTTTTTACTTGTGAACATTACAAAATCAACAACCAATATTATAAAATGTTGTTTATGGATCATTCATTGTTGGCCTTATATATATATATATATATATATATATATATATATATATATATAAGTGACGGTGTTTGTTTTTACAATCTATGGTTTGTCATAAAAATGGAACTTTGTGAACTTTGGGTTTATTTTTGTTATTACGTGGTGAGTGTCATGTTTTGGAACACAATATTAGGATAGGCTTTAACAATTTCCCATGCCATGCTCTAAACACCCAATTTTGCCCACCTAGGAAGATGGTGGTACACATGTAAGAAAGGGACATATGGAATCAAGTATTTTAACCTTGTTACGGTTGGGTTGAAAAAATATGGCCATCAATTTAGATTTTAATACCAATCCCCTAGGCTATGAATTTCTGATCTCTACTTCATCTGTCACACTCATAGTTCCATCTTCCTTCCGACACGAATATCGATACTGATGTCGATGATACTCCTCATGTATATCAAATATGTATAATGATGTTGGATCCCCTAACTTGGGTAGATGACAACCACCATTGGACATGCCAAAAAAAGTGGGATTGGAATAACCCTTTGTCTCCAGAGGATACACAATGATTTTATGGTAAAATATACCCATACATCATGTAAATAGTAAATAACAATGGTTTTGCAATGTCGAAGCACTATCATGGGATGAATATGGTGGCCACATCATCGCTATCTCTAAAGATATGGTAGGTTATTTCCATACCATTAATCAACAACTATCATTTTGTAAAACTATTACGCAATAATTTTATATTATAACATCGTAGACTCACAGACTGTCAAAGTTAGCAAGGATCGGTCCATATATATTCTGACTAGAAACTAGGGATTGAATGTGACAGGCACATATGCCTTTCAAACAATTTTTAGGTACACGTCAGTAAATTTTTAATGTTGTCGATAAAAAATGCAAAACAATTTTATTTATACATTATTTATAAAATTTATAAACTATTCCATATTTTTAAAAATATGTTTAATATATACTAATATAATTTATATCTAAATGTATATAAAAATTTACGCTCGCATTTTAATATTGAAGTCACACATGACGGTTTTATAAAGTAATTCCAAGTATTTTATGTCTAAAAAAATAAAAAATCTAAACGGTTGTCAAAGTTAATGCCTTCTGGAAAATAGTTACTACTGTGGAAGGAAACATGAAATGCTTGGAATCGGTCATGGAATTGATAACACATGATCAAGGGTTGATAGTTGATAGTTGAAAATGTCGTAATGGGTTGACCGTATGATGCTAACGGTAACTATGCACACAAGACAATTGACAGTCGACAATGCCGTGCATGATGCAAGTCACAAGTGACAATTTAATAGAATAATTACAAATAATTTATGTTTGAAATCACTAAAAAATTCTAAATTATTGTCAAATTTAATGCCTTGTGGATAATAATTTCCATAGAGGAAGAAAAATGAAATGCTTGTCGTGGGGAATCGGAGTCGGCGATGGCATTGACAACTCATGATTAAGGTTCGACAACTGACAGTTGATAGTGCCAAAATGGATTGACCATAGAATGTTCACATTAAATGTGCACACAAGATAGTTGACAGTCGATTGTGCCACATTGGGTTAACCATACAATGTTGACATTACTTGTGCACACAATCACTTCACATGGACTCTGTTTATAATTTTTCATCTCTTAATCGAACTCTCCAACCATTTGAATTTTATACTTATTTCTCCCACTCCTCGTAACCTTTTTTTGTTTCAAAAATATTTTACTTTAACAATCTCAAACTATGCACACAACCATTTTATATTATTGTGTCATTGACACATGGGCTATCAGAGTTAGCAAGGATCGTTCCATATACATTATGACTAGAAATGCACCTCTCACATGACTAATCCAAGCCACCTATCAAGCGATAAAAGGAAGAGAAAAATATATCGGCAAGCTTATTGGGGGAAAGAGGTGGGGGCGACCCGAATGAAAGAAAATGGTGGTTGTGGTCACAAGTTGACAAAATATTTTATTCTTTTATACATTTCTTTCCTCTTCATATTCTTCTTCCTCATTGAAAAAATTGAGGTGTGCTACTACTAACGATGGAACATGCAAAGAAATAGATGTTTCCTTATCTTCTTACCCATGTTTCATTGCATTCCTTCCTTTCTTCCCGCTCACTCGCAATCATCATCTCAATTGACACAATGACCTCAATAAGATTTTGATGTGAGAAACCGTAAAATAGCGCGTTTTATTTCATATGTTTCTCTACATTAACAAAAAACAATCCGAAAACATGCACTAATAATGATAAAGCATCAAATCATGAAAATCAATCAGGCCCCATGATGAATGCACTCATTGTTATCTAATCAATAAGAAAAGGACAAGAAGGTAATGCCTTTAAAAATATGTATTATAGATTTTTAGACAGTTACTAATCTCAAAATGTGCACACAACCATTTTATATTATTCTATCATATGTTGGTGCTCAAATTAGTCTCGCCCCGTTTGTCATTAAAATTCTTCAATTTGCGGGCTCTGTCATGTTTTCTATCTCCCCGTATTAATGCTTGAAGACTTTGTCCTCCATTTGGTTTCCATGATTAGTTCCTTCCTTGGTTGAGGATCACTTAAAATCTAGAATTTGTTTTTCATTCCTCTGTTCGTGTGAAAGAGTCTGTAACTTAGGTGCAAAACTCATGTTTTTCCTTTCCTTCTGTTTTCCGCTGTCACATTTTGTTGTCCCTGTCATTTATGTCCCAAATATCTATGTAAACATGATTGGATGCAGCTTGGAGGATCACATTTGGGCCTTATATCATTTCCAAACTCTCTGTTCATGAAGAAAGATTCATTTCCTGGCTCAAATGGTGATTTTCCTACATTTTACGGTTTGACGGGTGTATTTTTCCCCGTCAAGTTTACATCTCAGCATTAATGGAAATGTGGCCCTTTTTGGTAGGATGCAGCTTGGAGGGGAACTTTGAAAACTCTAAGGCTTGCTTTAGACTCAAATCTTGTCCATGTGGAGGGCAAACGCTCATTTGAAAATTTTCCTTTTGGTTTAGCCTTGGAGTTGCACCGGGGAGACACGTGGAGATTTCCATTGCCTTGCCCTGACTTAGACAAATTTTTCATGTAGCTGGTACAATTTTGGTGGACAATAAAAATGTGGAGGGTTGGCGCTCATTTGAGGATTTACCTCAAGGTCTGAACTTAACAAGTGCGATAGAGAGACATGTGGAGGCTCCTGCCGGCTCCGCTCTATACTTAAACTTTTTAAAGAAATTTTGAAAGGCCTGGGACACGTGGAGGGACAGTGACTATTTAGGGATGAGCCCCTAAGTTTTATTTTTAATAAGCACCAGGAGGACACTTCGAGGCTTCCGATCACTCTTCCCTCTGCTTGGACTTTTTAACGGCCAAAGAAAAATGTCTCAGACCCTAGACACATGGCGCCTTCCACTGAACCTTCAAATTTTTTAACAAACTCTGCTTGACTGAGACACGTGGTGACCTTGTGCTTATTTTTGGTCTCTACATTTGGGGACCATCTCAAAGTGTGCCATTGATACACGTGGAAGCTTCCGCTAGATCCTTTTTAAATGCCAAAAGACATTTTCTTGGGTCCAAGGCATGTCGAAGGCCCGTGCTTGTTTGGAAAATTCACCCTATACTTCTCCTTTGCAATTGCACCAAGGAAACATGTGGACTGTTATAAAATAAAGTGGAAAATTGGTAAAATCAATGGTTGTTCATTTCACCTATTTTTCTGCCATTTTTACTCCAAGACTCTTGGAGATGCAAATACGCATTGTTTTTCATCATTTTTTGATGAAATTACTTGTCATCTTTGTCTGTAAAGTTCCATTGAATGGATTTATAACTTAATTTGTGAGTCCAAGGATTATTAAGGTCGATATTTTGAATTTGGAATTACTTAGGCACTTGTAAAAACGTGTTGATTTATGGAGATCAATTACTTCAGTTTAGCATGCAATGGAAACTTGCTGGAAAATATAGTAACCGACATCAGTTAAGGAGGAACCGACAGGGGTCACCCAGGACCGGCAACAGCCAGGTATGACTAGCATCAGTCAAGCAAGGAAGAAACCAACAATAGTTAGGGATAACCAGCATCGGTTACTTGTGCAAGGATGCTTTAATTAACTCTCAGGAATTAGATTTATGTTTAGCATTAAAGTATTTCTATTGATTGTAATTGCATGGCTAAGTTCCCTAAGTCTATAAACGACTATATAAGCATAAAATATATGGTTTAGAAGTAAGAAAGAAGATGATTAACAAGAATTAGAAATAAATTGCAAAAAATTGGTGAGAGTGAGAATTCTTGGTGATTAAAAAAAAAGCTTGAGGGAAAGAAAGTACTATACATCTAAGAGGTGTGGAAGATTGTAAATCTTCATTGTATATCTTGTCAAAGCTTTGGATAATAGATTGGCCTTTTTCTTGGTGGATGTAGCCCACACTGGGTGAACCACGTTAAATATGGTGGTGATTTATGTCTCTTATTTTGTATATTTTTTCTGGTAAAATATCCACTTTTATTTGCATATATGCTTAGATCTGATATATTTTCTGTACAACTGGTGTGCTAACTCTAACAACTAGTATCAGAGCTTGGTTTGAGGGTTTTTTGTGTTGATAGATTTACTCATATAGGGTTTTTTGATTGAGTAGGAGCTACAGTAATGGCATAAGATAATAAATACAAGGTAGAGAAATTTGATAACCAAAATGATCAATAATGGAAGATGTAGATTGAGGATTATCTGTATCAAATAGATTTTTACTTACCGTTGGATGAGAAGTCTAGACCTATGAAGATGACTGATGAAGAATGGAAGATTCTTGATAGAAAGGCTTTGGGATCTATAAGATTGAGCCTGATAGCATCCGTGGCTTCCAATATTATAGAAGTGGCTTCTACGGTAGACTTAATGAAATCTCTTGCTAATTTATATGAAAAACCTAGTGCTTCAAATAAATTTTATTTGATGAAGAAACTATTTAGTTCTAAGATGCATGAAGGTGAATCTGCATTTAGTCATTTGAATGAATTTTGATCTATTATAAATCAGTTAAAATTGGTTGTTATACCTTTTGATGATGAAGTAAAACCACTTTTAATCTTATGTTCTTTTCCTGATAGTTGGGACAACTTGGTAATGGTTGTTAGTAATACATCTGCTAATAATATTTTGAAGTGTTATGATGTGGTTAGTATAATCTTGAATGAATAAATTCGTGGGAAGAGTACAGAGGAATCATCATCTGGAAATGTTTTGAATGTAGAAAGCAGGGGTAGGTAGAAGGAGAGATCCAAGAGTAAGAGTAATGAGAAATCAAAGTCAAGGGATAGCAGATCCAAATCCAAAAGTAATGGAATTACTTGTTGGAAATGTGGAAAGAAAGGACATGCAAATAAATATTGTTGGTCAAAGGACAAAGAGAACCAACAACCAGACAAAGGTAAAGAAGAAAATCTTGCTGCATCAGAGGTAATGCAACATGCTCTTATTCTTTCTTTCAATAGTAGAATTGAATCATGGGTTTTAGATTCAGGAGCTTCTTTCCATGCAACCCTTAATAAGGGTTATTTCAGAAATTATGTCCAGGGAAATTTTGGGCATGTTTATTTGGGTGATGATGAACCTTGCAGTATTACTGATAAAGGGGAAGTTCATCTAAAATTGCATAATGGAAATAAATGGGTATTGAAATATGTGAGGCATGTGTTAAGCATCAGGAGGAATCTTATTTTTGTAGGGAAACTAGGTGAATCTGGTTGCATGGTTCCTATTACAAGAGACTCTTAGAAAGTCACCAAGGTTTCTTTTGTTGTGGAAAGAGGTAAGAAGGTAGGAACATTATATTTATCTACCTGTATTACTGATTCCTTTTCTGCATTATATAATTCAAATTCAAATGCATGCAAGTGGCATAACCGATTGGGTCATATGAGTCAAAAATAAATGTAGATCTTAAAGGCTAAGGGTAAGTTATCATATTTGAAAGATTTAGATCTTGATTTTTGTGAGCATTGTATCTTTTGAAAGCAAAAGAGAGTGACATTTCTCAAATTTGGGGAAACTAAGAAGGAGCAGAAATTGGAGATTGTACGCTCAGATGTGTTGGGACCAGCTCATGTAGCTTCTCATGGAGGATCTCAATATTATGTTACTTTCATTTATGATGCTACAAGAAAGGTATGGCTTTATCATATTAAATGTAAATATGATGTTTTTGAGACTTTTAAAAGATGGAAAGCCCTTGTTGAGAATGAATCAAATTATAAGTTAAAGGGTCTTAGATATAAAAATGGTGGTGAATACTATAGAAAGGATTTCAATGATTATTGTTCAGTGAGTGGGATACGTAGAGAAAGAACGGTTTCAAGAACACCACAGGAGAATAGTGTTGTAGAAAGAATGAATAGGATAATCATGGAACATGCTAGAAGTATGAGGATACATTTTGGATTTCCCTTGCATTTTTATGCAGAAGCAGTTGATACAGCGGTTTATTTGATTAAATGTGGGCCTTCAAGTTCACTAGATGGAGGAATACCAGAGGAACCTTGGACCAGAAAAGAGGTAGATCTTTCTTTTCTTAAATTTTTTGGCTCAGAAGCTTTTGTGCATGTTGATAAGGAAAATAGGAAAAAGGTGGATGAAAAATTCAAGAGATGCACTTTCATTGGTTATGGATCTAGTGATTTCAGTTTCAGTTTTTGGGATTTAGAGAATTCTAAAATTATTAGGAGTCATGATGTTGAATGGAATGAAAAGATAATGTACAGGGATCAAATTTTAGTACCCAAGGATGAACCGGTTGAGAAGTTTTTGAATGAAAATGAACTCTCAGATTTAAAAGAATTACTGACAGGGCTACACAGTAACCGGTGTCAATTAACCCCTGACCGACACTAGTCAAACAAACCGGTATCGGTTACAGAGGATCTAAACCAACATCAGTTAGAGGTGACTGGCATTGGTCACTGTCATATTTTGATAGGAATGTCCATGAGGTCTATATTGAGCCTCTAGTACCCCAAACTCATGTGAGAATGTCACAAAGGGTAAGTAAACTTCCAGAAAGATTTACACCTTCTCTATTTTATTTATTATTGACTGATAATGGTGAACCAGAGAGATTTGGAGAAGCAATGCAAGATAAGACTCACGTTCTATGGGAGCATGACACAGATGAGGAGATGGACTCCTTGGAACATAACTAAACTTGGGATTTGGTTAAGTTTCCAGCAAGAAAGAGGACATTGCTGAACAAATGGATTTATAGGATCAAGGAAGAAGAGGGTGGATAGAAAAGGTACAAGGCAAGGCTTGTAGTAAAGGGATTTATACAGAAAGTAGATATTGACTTTGGTAAAATATTTTCTCATGTTGTAAATATGACTTCTATTCATACTGTATTGAGTATAGTTGCAGTAGATGATTTGCATTTAGAGAAACTAGATGTGAAGACAACTTTCCTTCATGGTGATTTGGATGAAGAGATTTATATACAACAGCCACTTGAATATGAAGTCAAGGGTAAGGAGAAATTAGTGTGCATGTTGAAAAGGAGCTTATATGGGCTCAAGAAAGCTCCAAGGAAATGGTACATGAGGTTTAATGGTTTTATGCATGAGCATGGTTACTTGAGATGTGAATCTGATCATTGTGTTTATTTGAAGAATCTTGAAAATGGGAGCTAAATTATTTTGTTATTGTATGTGGATGATATACTTATTGCAGGATCTAGTATGCAGGACATTGGTGAGCTTAAGAGAAAGCCAGCTCACACATTTTCTATGAAGGATTTAGGAGATGTAAAAAGAATCCTTGGCATGCAAATACATAGAGATAAGAAAAAAAGAAATTGTATTTATCTTAGGAGGATTATATCTACAAGGTGTTAGAAAGGTTCAACATGCAGAATGGAAAATATCCTAACACACCTATGGCTAGACACTTCAAATTGAGCAAAGATAAGTGTTCTTCATCACATGAAGAGGTCAAATACATGACATGAATGCCATATGCTTCAGTAGTTGGAAGTCTCATGTATGTTATGGTTTATACAAGATCATACATTACACAGGAAGTGGGAGTTGTGAGTAGATATATGGCTAATCCAGGTAAAGATCATTGGAGAGCAGTCCAATGGATACTCAGGTATTTGAAAGGGACATCTAGTATGTAGTTATGCTATGGAGGTTTGGATGTTTCATTATGTGGCTACATTGATTCAGATATGGCTGGAGATCTGGATGGTAGGAGGAAAACTTCTAGATATATTTTTAGAGTAGGTAAAACAACAGTTAATTAGATTTCAAGATTGTAGAAGGTTGTGACTTTATCTACTAAAAAGGTAGAGTATGTTGCACCTACAGAGGCTAGCAAGGAGATGATATGGATGAGTAGGATGAAGTGTTGGGAAAGGAGCAAAATGATTGTAAATTGTTCAGTGATATTCAAAGTGCAATTCATTTGGCAAAGAACTCAGTGTTTCATTCAAGAACGAAACACATTCAATTGAGGTATCAGCTCATATGACAGGTATTGGAGGATGAACAGTTGAATCTGGAAAATATTCATATGAGAAATAACCCTATGGATATGTTAATGAAGCCATTAGCAAAATAGAAGTTGGAGCTACACTACACTTTTTTTGGTCTTCGAGTTTGAGACTTGAAGAGGAAGAAACAAAGCTAAGTAAGGATCCAAGAATGACGTTGTATAAGTATGGTTAAGTAATTAATCTCTAAGTGGCAAATTGTTGAGTTATAGAGCTCAATTACTTCAGTTTAGCATACAATGGAAACTTCCTGGAAAATATAGTAATATGCATCGGTTAACGAGGAACGGGCAATGGTCACCCATGACTAGCAGTGGTCAGGTATGACTAGCATCGGTCAAGTAAGGAAGGAACTGGTAGCGGTTAGGGATAACTGACGTTGGTTACCTGTGTGAGGATGTTTTAATTAACTCTCGGGAATTAGATCTATTTTTAGCATTAAAGTATTTCTATTGATTGTAATTGCATTGCTAAGTTCCCTAATTCTATAAACAACTATATAAGCATAAAATATATGGTTTAGAAGTAATAAAGAAGATGATTAACAAGAATTAGAAAGAACTTGCAAAAAACTGGTGAGAGTGAGAATTCTTGGTGATGAAGAAAAATTATTGAGGGAAAGAAAGTATTGTACATCTGAGAGGTGTGGAAGATTTTAAATATTCATTGTATATCTTGTCAAAGATTTGGATAATAGACTAGCTTGTTTCTTGATCGACGTAGCCCACACTGGGTGAACCACATTAAATCTGGTGTTGATTTATGTCTCTTTTTTTGTATATTTCTTCTGGTAGAATATCTACTTTTATTTGCATTTATGCATAGATCTGATATATTGTTTGTATAATCAGTGTGCTAACCCCAAAAAAATGGGAATTACCAGAGGAGATGGATGCGGGACAGTGTTACAAAGGAAAGAAAAGGAAAAGGATGAAATGATGAAAGTTGCAAACACAAAAGATAAAAAAGGTGTCGCCTCGAGAGAAAAAGGGATTACCTGTTGGATCTAGCTATGCAGAGCCTCCAGAAAATGATTAAAAAGGGTATTTCTCGCATGATAGAATTATAATGATTAGAAGGATTTACAGAAATTTGTGGCATGGCATCCTAGTCATTAGTCAAGGGCCCTAGAAATGTGATCAACTCAGAATTGGTCCACCTAGCAGATTTTGGATGTGAATCTGTTAAATGTCACTTTCAGAGGAAAATTGGTAATAAGAAAAGGTCCCTCAAATATTCTTCTCTTTTGGGGGGAAATTGAGTGAGTAAAATGTATAAATGCAATGAGAATACTCTTGTAAATGGTCAAGAGGTTGAATTCCTAAGAGAAAATTGTGAGAAATCCAGCTTCCTGAGAGACCAAGCTGAGATAACCTGTTATTTTCTTTTGTGTTAGATTTTCTATCATATCAAGTTGGGTGTAGATGTATAGCCATTGATGAGGACTGAGATTGCTATGGAAGCTTTCCCCTGCTGATGAACCTAAGCAATTTTGAAATTAATTTATGTCCAATATCTAGCAATTTTTGTCTGCTTTATTTCAGAATGTCTACAAATGGTTTCTTTTGTTCCTATTGCAATATTATATTCAAATATTCGTTAAATCACATAGGATCTCATGTTGAGATAAAAAAATTTGAAATCAATTCGCTGTCATTTGTTGATAAAAATTGTTTGTAAGTCTCTGGGTATACCTTAGGCATGATTGATCAAAGATTTTTGTGTTTAATTGAATCTTTCAATTTGAGCCTTTTTGTTAGAGTATTAAATATTGTGTGAAAACTTGCTAATTTGGGCCTCCATTGAAGCACACCTTCTGGTTAAAAGAATGTCTTAACTATTCTTAAGCTTTCTGTTGTTGAGTTGTCAATTGTTGTGAGGTCCCTCAAAGATTTGGTATAATCAACTTTATCATGCTTCATCTCCCATCAAAATCATTCAAAAATGATGAACCCATCTTGAACTACCCATGTTTTCCTTGTATATCAACAAAGAAACAAAATCTATTTACAAAAATATGCAGAACAATCAGGATTTCTTAACGTCTTCAGTAACCTTAGCCTTGTGTTGAAAGTATCTCCATATTTTAGAAGCGAAAACTCTTAAGAGTTAAACTATGGAGTATTGACCGTATTTTCCCAAGGATTTCTTCATAAAATTTGTTCAAAATAAGGATATCTTTATCTCAATCATCAAATAGAGGCTACACTATAGGTCCTCTCACCGTGGTCAAAAGGAATGGCCTAAAGTATTGAGGATAGGTCAAATCATCTTGAAGGTGTTATCCATCTCTCCACAAATCTGAGTGACAAAGGGCCAGTTAGATCTCATCCCCAGCTACAAAACAACACACACTATGATCTATCTGTCTCTAAGCTCCATGTCTAATCTGTATTGCTACTCATCTTGAAAAGGTGAACAAATTTGGATACCAACACTTGTGGCACTACTGCTAGGGAATATTTGAAGTATTTTAACAAAGGTGTACACGTATAGACCCTGGTTATGCTTTTTATATATTTTAAAGTGAAAATACATTGCTAAAACATCATTATCTGTTCAGATCTGTAAGAATTGCTCAAAGTTGTGAGTTCTGCATGTAGTATTTCTAGCTTATACAGTTATTGCACTAAATTTTGTATCATCATTGATAAATTTGGGTAAAATAAGAGAAGATCTTCTAATATTTGCTTGAATCTAGTATTGACAGACATTTGATAGATCTTTCATAGTGCATTTAGACAAATTAAGGTGAAAATCATTAGTGGTGACTCCGTGTTGTTTAAATTCTTTATAAATACCAGTGTCTTAACATATATCAAGTAAGATTTGTCACTAATATCTACAAATCTGGAAGGAACAATATCTTTCTTCACCAAGGACCCTAGTAGAAGGTTTTTTCAAGAGCTGGGAAAGTCTAATTCAGAAGGAAGAAGAGTTTGGAAGGTTGTTGAAGATCAAGCATCAAGAAAAGAGATCTCCATTGCTGAAATTGATTAGCCTATGATTGAAGATTTCAGTACTTCCTCAAGTGATTCTGAATCAGGTAGTCTCTTTGTTGAACTGAATTCTCCATCTAAAGAGGGTCCTTCTTTTGTATTTGAAACATTTACTTCTCAATTTGCACCGTTATTTTCCAAATCTAATAGATTTTTTCAAGAAATAGAGCCTTTAAAGGGCAGCCATTTTGAAAATTGCATCCCTGTACCACACAGACCCCTCATTCCTCATCATTATGTTTCTCTTGTAAGATCAACTCCACAGAGCAATATGGCTCAGCCTCAACCTAGAACTCCATTTTTTGTTAACACTTTTGGTCCCATCAGTTTTAGAGGTATGGTTGGCTATCAAAATGTTGTGCCACAAGATGCAAGAAACATATTGCCTAAGTTTCAAGGAAATAATGTAATCACTGGTGATTATCACTTGAAACTCTTTTTCAATATGATGGAGGACATCAAAATATAATTTGAGGATATATACATTAAGTTGTTTATCCATACTCTAGAAGAAGATGCAAGGGAATGGTATAAATCTCTACCAGATAATTCCATTAACTATTAGACATAGATGAACAATGATTTTAGAATGCAGTATGGTGATAAAACAAACCCTAGGTTTCTTTTATCAGAGTTTGAAAATATAAAAATGAATCCTAATGAATCAGTGCATGATTTCAATACTAGATTTAACAAAACATTGAGAAGACTACCTGTTAATTTGAGGCCGTGTGATGAATTATGTCTGATAAATTATTCAGATGTATTTGATAAGAAATTTTCTTACTATTTGAGGGATAAGAACCCTAGGACTTTGAGGCAGGCCTTTACCATGGCTATGCAAATTGAGAACAACATTAAAGCAGTTGGAAAACCTTCTAAGAGGGATGGTGTTAAAATGATCAACCCTAAGAATCCTCAATCAAGTAAGGCTATGGATCTTGAGGAAGTTGTAAAGACTTTTTCCAGAGCTGGCAAAGAAATCTCTTATATGCTAACTAGGGAAGAGAAAGGAATTGGACAAGGTTCTCAAGGTCAGCATAGGCAACAAGGACAAGACAGATTTACAAATCATCCTAGAAATGATTAGAGGTCTGATGTCAGAGGTAAAGGACCCATAGAAGCTAGAAAACCCAAAGCTAGGGAAAATAGAGTAGTACCTGATACTCTAAATTCCAGAGTTGCTATTGTTAAAGAGACAAATGAAATTGATTAGTGTGAAAAAAAACTCTTTCCCCACCCTCCATGTGAAGTAGATCAGCAAGTTGAAGAAGATGATGATGATGACAAAATTGATGATGATGCATGCATGGTGGACTGGTCTACAAGCTCACAGCAACTAGAAACTTCAACTAAAGTAATAAGTCCAAGAACTACTACAATTTTTTGGGACTACATTCACTGGGTACCTCTTCTTCCTCCCTCTCATGCTTTAGAAATAGATATGGTACAAGCACTTGAACTTCCTAATAATGATTTTGAGTACCTAAGATCCCTAATTATTAAGATGTACGAAGTAAGAATCCCATCAGAAGAGGATAGACAATTGTTAATGAATGTTGTCTTTGCCCAAGAAAAAGAGTATAACACAAGAAGTGAGGCTTTTAATGGGGCAAGGCCTCAAGCCAAACCAAAGACCTAAGTTCTCACCAATGTCCCAAAAGAAACTCTAAATAAAGATGCATCTGGAAAAGGCCTTGTTGTCTCAAGTAGAACTGGTGTTCCCACCCATGCCCAAAATGTGAAAAATCTTATGCCACCTAATGAGTTTTTCAATCTTTCTCCAAATGTTACTTTGCCCAAATACATTCCTTATGACATTGCCTAAGTGTTGAGTCAGATCAAGATTTTTGTCCCAATTATTGAAATCCTTATGATTCCTAATCACAAGAAGAGGGCTTTTGATTATTTGGGATTGGAAGAAGATAAGAGTTCCCAAGGTAGAAATATAAATAATGCAAACACTCCTCCTCCATCCATTACAGACCTATAAAAACCACTAGCATTAGAGGAGATAGGTGAAGCACCTGAAGTTTACTTGGGAACATCTTTAGTTGAGTCTCAATTAAATTTTGATCCATTTTTTACAACACTAATTAATAAATACATAGTTTTACACAATTTTATGCTTGATTTCATAGCATCATGCAATATTATGCCTTTGGAAGTCATGAATGAATTGAACATTAAAGTGACATTAGCCTATGGAAAGTGTAATGCAATGGATTCTAGAGAGTTTCCTATTGTAGGATGTGTAAAAGGTTTGGTGGTACAACTTGCAGCTTATTCGGGTAAGAACTTGAAACTTGATGTTGTCATTTTTTATTGCCCTTCCAAACGGTGCATGTTGTTATCAAGAAAGTGGGCAACAAGTGTTGGTGGAAGTGTTTAAATGTATATGTCTTTTTCCACCATTCCAATTGAAGGCAACCTTGTAAAGTTTTATGGAGAGAAGAAGATGTTGCACCTCATTGAAGATCCCAATAATACTTCTTATGAAGTGTTGTATGCTAATGTAGATAAAAAGAAATTTTTTGGGTTTGTTGATGACAAAGAGCATAATATTGATTAATGTAAATGTATTGAACAAGTAGGTTTACCTTGGACCTTGTTATTTGATGGAGTCTGTTCCAAGTTTGGAAATGGTTTTGGCATTGTTCTGATTTCTCCAGGCCATGAAGAGTTTGTTTTTTATTTCGAACTCAAATTTAAATGCACTAACAACATTGCTAAATATAAATCATTGTTATTAGGTTTGAGAGTTTCATGGAAATATGGTATAAAGTATATTATTGTCAAAGGAGATTCAGAACTGATTTTCAAGAAAATTATAAAACTGTATGCTACTAAAAATAGAGAATGAAACAATACAAGCATGCAGTCTGGGATTTGATTGAAATGTTTGACTCTTTTAATATTGTTCACCATGATAGAAAGTTTAATGTTGTTGCAGAAAAGTTAGGAATACTAGAATCCAGTTTTGGGAATTGTATAGTATCTCCATTTTGTGAGTATGATGTTGAAATACTAACAAGGCCATCTTTCCCTGATAACGTTAAAAATTGGCAAGTGTTTGAGGATGATGCCTAGGTAAAATGGTTTCTCTAGAACTAAGGTGAGTTTTCTGACCAAATATAGATTTGGAACCAATGGTGTGTGTTACTAAAGGAAAAGAAACTTTATTTGGCAAAGACATCATCCAACTGAATACAAATGTGATTCCCAGAGGTTTGGTGGCTCTTGAATCAAACTTTGATAATGTTGGTTGCATTATTAAAAGAATTATGTTGGTTTCAAGAGATGTGGAAGAGAATGACCTTGGTACAAAGGAAAAAACATGTAAAATCTAGTTAGGAAGCAATCTCAACAAGGAAGATAAGTAGTCCTATGTTAAATTGCTGAAGAAATATTAAGACTGCCTAGTTTGGTCTTGCTGAAGAAATATTAAGACTGCCTAGTTTGGTCTTACTCTGAGTTGAAGGTAGATATCAAAGATTTCTTCTAACATGGAATTCCTCTTGAATCTAATGTCAGGCATTTTAAGAAAAAACAAAGGCACATCAATCCGCTCCTTTCTTTGAAGATGCAAGAATAACTGAAGAAGATGAGGGATGGAGGGATCATTCAGCCCACAAGGTACTCATCTTGGGTTACAAACCTAGTGCCTGTCAGAAAAAATAATGGTGATATAAGGTTGTGTGTAGACTTCAGGAACCTAAATAAAGCATCATTGAAAGAATTACCCTCTGCCAAACATGGATAATATGCTACGATTGGTAACTGGTTCTGAATTTTTATCGACTTTGGATGGTTTCTCTTACTATAATCAAGTTGTTGTGAAGGAATCAGAAAGGATAAAGACTACCTTACCACTCCTTGGGGAACTTATGTCTATGTTAGGATGTCTTTTGGCTTAATGAATGCTGGAGAAACTTTTTGAAGGGAAATGGATGTATCATTTGTTGATTATAATAATGAATTCATTGTTTTTTATCAAGATGATGTAACTGTGTTTTCCAGAAAAATAAATGATCACTTGTAACACTTGGAGAGAATGTCGATAAGGTGTAGAGAGTATGGCATATCATTGAATCCCAAAAATTTCCACTCTGGAGTGCAAAAGGAAAAGCTTCTTGGTCAAATTGTATCAAAAGAAAGGGTCATGATTGATCCTAAGAGAGTGGAAGCCATCAGCAAGATTCCAATTCCAAGAACTAAGAAATGAATTCGATCCTTTTTTTGATAAATAAACTTTATCAAAAGATTTGTGTCTAATTTTGCTGAGCTAACCATCCCCATTACTAGCATGATGAAGAAGGACCAAGTTATCAAATGGGAAGAAGCTTCCATTCAATATTTCAAAGGGATCAAGGAAGCACTAAAGCATTCCCCTGTTTTGGCAGCTCCACATTACAATAAGCCTTTTCAAGTGTTTTCCTTTGCTTCAGAAAAAACCATTGCATTTTTTTGTTGCAGAAGGATGATGAAGCGGCTAAGAGACCAATTGCCTTTTTCAGTAAGGTATTGCAGGGAGATGAGTTAAAGTACACCATCATGGAGAAGCAAGCATTTTCCTTGGTGAAACCAACAAAGGTTTTCAAAACCTACATCTTGAGATCTAAATTTGTTTCTTATGTTCCCCACAACATGGTGAAAGAAATCTTATCAGAGATAGAGGTCTCAAGAAAAAGATGCAGATGGGTGAACAAGTTTCAGAAATATGACATGGATATCCAAACCACAAAATTGGTAAGAGGTTTAGGCCTAGCTAAGCTTATGGCTGAGAGAAACTTGCATTCTATTGAGGTGAATGAAGTAGAAGGAGAAAGGGTTGATGTCCTTGAAAATTTGGTAAGCTTTGAATGGTACAAGGATATAATATTTTTTATCAGACATCTATGCTTCCCTGAATATTTGAGTAAAAATTAGAAAAGATCTCTTAAGTTATCCTCTCAAAAATATGTCATTACTGATTTTGGGTTAGCTTGGAAGAACCCCGAGGGAGTGCTCTTGAGATGAATTACTGAAGATGAGGCCCCAAAAAAATTTGCCAATCTCCATGGAGGAGTTTGTGGGGAACATTTTGCTGGAAGAGTTACAACACAAAATATTGAGGGATGGTTATTTGTGGCCAAATATCTTCAAAGATAAAACTCTATTGGTTAAGAAATGTGAAAGTTTTTAGCATTTTTCTTGAAGAATGAAAGCTTCAAGCTCCCTTCCTTTGCTGCATGTGTCAGTTGAAGCCCCATTTAGGCAATGGGGAATGTATTTCATTGGAAAAATTTCTAATCGTTCCAATGTTGGTCATAAATGGATTCTTGTAGCCACTGATTATTTCACTAAGTGGGTGGAAGAAATCCCCACCAAGAAGGAAACACACCAAGTTATCATGGAATTCATGCTAAATCAAATCATATGAAGATTTGGAGTGCCAGCTAAAAGTGTTGCTGATAATGCCATAAGTTTCAAAGCCAAACCTTTGGTGGCAATGTGCAAAGAGTATGGGATCAATTTGACATATGCTTCTAACTACAATCCCCAAGGAAATGGAGAAGCTGAGTCCAGTAAAAAAAACTTGTTGAAGATCATTAGAAGAACCTTGGAGATGAACAAAAAGAAGTGGGGTGAGCAACTGAAGTTTTCTGTTTGGGATAACAGAATCACTATCAAAAGAGCTACTAGTAAGAGCCCATTTGAGTTGGTATATGGAACTCAAGCTTTGATTCCCCTTCATTTGCAATTTTCTTCATTTCAGTTTATTCAAAAAAATGAAGATCAAGAAGTTAGTCCATATTATTCTCGAATCAATCATATTATTGAGTTGGATGAAGAAAGAAGGGCATCCATTCAGCGGCATGTGAAGTTCAAAGAAAAGTTGAAGAAGTTATTTCACAAGAAGTTGACTCCAAGAGCTTTCAACATTGGGGATCTTGTTCTTTTATGGGATAGAAGACATAAAGATAAGGGAAAGCATGGTAAATTTGATGCATTGTGGATGGTCCCTTATTCAATTGATATTCAAATTGGTGAAAATACCTTCTTCATAAAAGAATTGGATGAGAACCTACTTGAATTTCCTATTAATGGAAGGCATTTGAAACATTTCCTTGATTGGTTTCTTAGAATCAAGGTATACTCCATTGTACAGTGTATAGTTATTTCTTTTCATTATGCTTCTATGTTTTTATTCATTATGGTCCTTGGTGACCTCATTTTACTGGTTTCTCGGTTCTTTTTTTGGAGGATGGTTATGGTTATTATGCTCTGCAAGCTTATTCTTTCACTCCATTGCCCAATGGTCTATTTTTGGAACTTGTTCTACTATTTGTTCTTGTGGCACTCACAAGGAGTGCCCATCCCTGATTGGAAGCTCATGTTGGTGCTCAAATTATTCTCACCCCATTTTTCATTGAAATTCTTCAGTTTGCAGGCTCTGTCGTGTTTTCTATCTCCCCGTATTGATTCTTGAAGCCTTTGTCCTCCATTTGGTTGCCATGATCAGTCCCTTCCTTGGTCAAGGATCACTTAAAATCTATAATTTGTTTTTCATTCCTCTATCTGTGTGAAGGAGTCTGTAACTTGGGTGTAAAACTTGGGTTTTTCCTTTCCTTTTGTTTTCCACAGTCACATTTTGTTGTCCCTATCATTTTTGTCCTGAATATCTATGGAAATGTAATTGGATGCATATTGGAGGATCACATTTGGGCCTTATATCATTTCCAAACTCTATGTCTGTGAAAAAATATTCATTTCCAGGCTCAAATGGTCATTTTCCTGCATTTTACAATTTAATGGGTCTATTTTTCCCCGTCAATTTTACATCTCAGCATCAATGGAAATGTGGCCCTTTTGGTTGGATGCAGCTCGTTGGGGAACTTTGAAAACTCTAAGGCTCACTTCAAAATCAAATCTTGTCCATGTGGAGAGCCGGCAATCATTTTAAAATTCTCCTTTTAGTTTAGCCTTGGAGTTGCAATGGGGAGACAAGGGAGATTTCGGTTGCCTTTCCCAGACTTAGAAAAAAATTTCATGCAGCCAGTACAAATTTGGAATGCCATGGACATGTGGAGGGCTGGCGCTCATTTGAGGATCCACCTTAGGGTCCCACCTTAACAAGTGCGATAAAGATACATGTGGAGGCTTCCACCGGCTCCGCTCTATACTTAAACTTTTTAAAGTAATTTTGAAAGGCCTGGGACACATGAAGGGACTGCATATGTTTGGGGAATGGACCTTAAGTTTTATTTTTAAGAAGTGTCAGGAGGACACTTGGAGGCTTCTGCTCACCCTGCCCTTTTCTTGGACTTTTCAATGGCCAAAGAAGAATTTCTTGGACCCTTGACACATGGTGATTTCCGCTGAACCTTCAACTTTTTTAACAAACTTTGTTGGACTAAGACATGTGATGAGCCCGCACTTGTTTGGGGTATTTGCTTTTGGGGACCATCTCAAAGGGAGCCATAGAGACACATAGAGGCTTCTACTGGCTCCTTTCCATACTGAGACTTTTCAAAGGCCAAAAGGCATTTTTCTTGGGCCCAGGGCACGTGGAAGGCCCGCGCTTCTTTGGAAACTTGCCCCTGTACTTCTCCTTTACAATTGTGCCAAGAAAACACGTGGATGGTTATAAAATAAAGTGCAAGAGGGGCAGAATCAATGGTTGATGTGCATTTAACCTATTTTTCTACCATTTTTGTTCAAAGACTCTTGGATATGCAAATACACACTGTTTTTCATCATTTTTTGATGTAATTCCTTGTCATCTCTGTCTGTAAAGTGCCATTGAATAGATTCAGGACTTAATTTGTCATTCCAAGGATTGTTAAGGTCTATATTTTGAAGTTGTAAATCCTCAGGCACTTGAAAAAATGGGAATTTCCAGAGGAGATGGATGCGGGAAAAAGTTGCATCGGAAAGAAAAGAGAAAAGGATGAAATGATGAAAGTTGCAGGCGTAAAAGATAAAAAAATGTGTTGCCTCGAGAGTAAAAGGGATTACTTGTTGGATCCAGCTATGCAGAGCCTCCATAAAATGATTAAAAAGGGGATTTCTCACATGACATAATGATAATGATTAGAAGGATTTCCAAAAATTTGTGACATAGCATCATAGTCATTAGTCGAGGGCCCAAGAAACGTGATCATTTCACAATTGGTCCACCTGGCAGCTTTCGGATGTGAATCTATTAAATGTCACTTTCTGAGGAAAATTGGTAACAAGCGAAGGTCCCTTGAATACTCTTCTCTTTTGGGGGGAAAATTGAGTGAGTAAAATGTATAAATGCAATGAGAATACTCTTGCAAATGGTCGAGAGGTTGAATTCTTAAGAGAAAAATTGAGAAATTTGTCTTCCTGAGAGACCAAGCCAAGATAACCTGTTATTTTCTTTTGTGTTAGATTTTGTATCATGTCAAGTTGGTTGCAGATGTATAGCCATTGATGAGCACTGAGATTGCTTTGGAGGTTTTCCCTTGCTGATGAATCCAAGCAATTTTGAAATTATTTTGTGTCCAACCTCTAGCAATTTGTGTCTGCTTTATTTCAGAATGTCTGTAAATGGTTTCTTTTATTCATATTGTAATCTTATATTTAAATCTTTGTGAAATCACACAGGATCTTGTCCCTATGATAATTTAGTGGTATTTGCAATTTCATTTCAAGAAGAGCCTTCATCTTGTGACGAGATAAACAAATTTAAAATCAATTCACTGTCACTTGTCGATAAAGATTGTCTGTAAGTTTTTGGGTGTACCTTAGGCATGATTGATCAGATATTTTTTTGTTTAATTGATTCTTTCAATTTGAGCCTTCGTGTTAGAGTCTCCAATATTGTGTGAAAACGTGTTGATTTGGGCCTCCATTGAAGCACACCTTTTGGTTAAAAGAACGTCTTAACTATTCTCAATCTTTCTGTTGTTGAGTTGTCCATTACTATGAGGTCCCTCAAAGATTTGGTATAATCAAATTTATGCTGCTTCATCTCGCACCAAAATCATTCAAAAACCATGAATACATCCTGAACTACCCATGTTTTCCCTGTATATGAACAAAGAAACAAAATCTATTTACTAAAATATGCAGAACAACCAGGATTTCTTAATTTCTTTAGTAACCTTAGCCTTGTGTTGAAAGTATCTCCATCTTTTAGAAGTGAAAAATCTTAAGAGTTAAATTATGGAGTATTGACTGTATTTTCCCAAGGATTTCTTCATAAAATTTGTGCAAAAGAAGGATATCTCCATCTCCTTCATCAAACAGACGCTACACTACGGGTCCTCTCACCGTGGTTGAAAGGCACGGCCTAAAATAATGAGGATAGGTAAAATCATCTTGAAGGTGCTATCCATCTCTCCACAAATTTTAGTGAAAAAGGGTCAGTTAGATCTCATCCCTGGCTACAAAATGACACACTATGATCTATTTGTCTCTAAGCTCCACGTCCAATTTGTGTTAGTGCTAGGCTTGAAAAGGAGAACGAATTTGTATACCAACATCATAGACACACAGATTTTTAGAGAAAGATTGGTCCATATACATTGTGTCAAAATACATGCCTTAAGTGTAGGTATCGAAATTCAAATTACTTTTGCATGTCACTTCAAATTTTATTAACTGCTGAACTCTTTAAAGTAGCTGTAAAACTCATTTTTTTTAATATACTTATTTTTATAATTTATTAACATATATACAAACAAGTTATATATTATCACATATTTTATATTCATTTATCAACCACTCTTTAACAAATTATACAATTTTATAAAATTTCATCCTATCGTTGTCTATCGGTCACCTAAAATTACACTGTTAAAATCACAAAAAATGGTCCACAGCCTATCAATTTTCTTGGGTGTAATTAAAATTGGAATTAAACCTACATCCCCAACCCATGAATCATAACACATGCTAAGTGTTGGTGTGTATTATTTTCCACATCATTCGGTGAGTCATCTCACTTAGGTGAGATCGTAGGTCCATGTGTCATTTAGGGGTCATTATGAGATTCTCTTATGCGTTAGTGTGTCAGCGCGTCAGTGCATCATATGCGTCATTGGGAGTTACACTTCTATTATGGGAATGTAACTCCCCCTCTCTACTCGAGTTGTCATGATTGCAGCACTGGGGGTTACTCAGCACCTCCTATATGTACACCCCATTTGATCTATGAGATAGAGGAGAGTTTTATGGCTTAACTAGGTTCTTCCCGTGTTTCGAATCTTTGCATGCACATTCAGTTGATGCTCGCTCCTCCCAAGATCTCTCCATGCTTCCGTTCTTACGTCCGTTTATGTGCATGTCATCCCTCGTGATCCTTGCTTTCGTGTTTTAAACCCTCTTTCATGGTATCAGAGTGGATCTTGTGGATCCGTGCACCTATCAGTGTTGCTCGTGCATGTTTTCTGGCTTCCAGCGTGATATTCAGATCTCCTTCAGCGTGTGTCGTAATGGAAATTCTGACCGTGCTCTTCTTGCATTGATTTGGGCGTCATACCTCTTGCACGGGTTTGATCGTGGTTTGTTTGGTCGTGTTCGAGTTTATGGTATTTTACAGGTTTAAGGTGCTAGTTTTGAGTTTTTTTATGGTTAGGAGAGCCTCTCAAGGACCAAATTGGTCCCAGTTATCTGGGCTTTCCAAACAGCTTGCTGCCTTATTGATACACTCTGCCTTGCATCGACTTCTACACCATTTGACTCATTTTTTGGCTCATTCTGGATGGTCTGGAACTATTTTTTGTGGCTTACATTATTTGAGTACATTTTCCTTGCACCTTCTTGAGTAACTGTAACAACCTTGACTCCAGCAGGTTCTTCCTTTGTTGTGTTCAAACACCTGGCACGTGACTCCTAGCAGCGGTATCCTTTGTGGTTTGGGGTCTTCACGGTCGTTTGAAAAAATGAGTTCCCGTTTTGCTTTCCCCTCGTCCTCGCTGCAAATTTCTATCTATTGACCCAGCGGCTCTACTCACAGCACCTACCCACTCCTGGTAGACATGCCCCTGTACACTTTACCCACTCCATAGGGCAGTTACAAACTCTGCAACCCTCAAATATGTGGCATACATTCAATCCTGCAACATCGTGGATCTTGCCTTGGAACACTAGCACAACCGGTCTAACAACTTCCACCACCTAGCTTGGCAACATGTGCCCACCTCCTTTCCACCACCTTTTTTAATGTTTTAAGGTGTTCAAAAAAAACATTTCATTGTAATCGGCATTGTAATTAATTTTTTAGGTTGTTTTTGGCTTGTTTTATCAACCCTCCTATGAGCATCGAAGACGGAGGGTGAGGTCCGGGGTTGGCAGGACGCTAATCCCCCCTTGCAGTCAAAACAAACCCTGCCTAAAATTTCATGTCGTTTCCAATGAGTACCCACACAATACCCTTTGCACCCATTTACGGAACTTTTTTTATGTGTTTGTAGTGTTTATTTGCATTTTCATTCAGTTGCGGGAATCATTTTAATGCTATAAATTTTGACTCGCAACTCATTTTTTAGCGCTTCCTTGGTCAAAGTTTCATGATTTCTTGCACTTTATGTGATGGAATTATCAATTTTGTAAATGAACTACCTTTATAAAGTGCCAGATTCTGGTGGGGGTTGACTTGTACTCTTGGGCTTTCACACGCAGACGCATTATCGGCCGAGTCTGACGTCTTGCTTTTGTGCATCTTGCAATTTTACATCATGGAGAGTGCTCTTTCAAGACTTGAGCGTCGTAGGATGCCTTACAGCCTTCACCACTTCTCACCAGGAGAGGGAACTATTCAGCTTGGCGTGCTTCCATGGAATGTTACTTCACCCACGAGGGTCTTTTACCCTTCTTTCTTGGGCCAGTTCCTACACCCACTGATCATTGTCATCTGGAGGACTTCCTTGACACTTGTGACCATGTCTTTGGTCACATGATGATGCATGTCTCTCGTTCTCTCTGGTTTCACGTGGCAGACTCAGATCCACCTCACCGTGTCTGGAGCATTCTTCAGTCCCTCTATGGAGACCCTTCACATACTATCACCATTACTGCTACTGATTCAGTCATCTCCTCCATTTCTTCGTGTGATGATAGTTCCACTGACACAGACTCGCTTGGTTCTACTTCTGATGACAAGGATTGTGCACCCAGTTCTGATGTCGAGAGTACTACAAAGGACTCTTCTCCTCTTTCTCTCACTATTCCAGAGAGTGTTGACACTTCCCACATCTCATCAGATATTGAGCAGTCTTCTACTCAGCCTCATAATGTCATCACACCCACCTCCTTTCCATTTCTAGTGTGCAAGGCCCACTTCACTCCTCCACCTTCATTGGATGACTCATACCTATCTGACATCGCTCTTTTATTTGTTGAGCCCCCTCATTGGGATGAGTATATGCCTGACCTTAGTCATCTTTTCACAGAGTCTACTTGTGATGCTCTACAGGTCCCTCATCCATCTACAGGTGTTTCAGAGGAGTTCATCATCTCTGTTGTTGGGAGTGCCCCTTCCGGGAATCATGTCACTTCCACATTTCCAGAGACCTTCATTGATCCACCCTCAGCTGTGGATCCCTTTTCTGTTGTGGAGGATGTTTTGTTCCCTTCACATCACTTGGACATCCTTTCTACGGGTGTTCCTCTTTTTACTCTGATAGTTCTACACATGTGGCATTACCTTTGGTTCCTTGGCACTCACTCGCTAGACCTATGTCACACTTTTGTGCACCAGACTCAGAGTTCTTCGTGTTGCTGCCTTCAGTTTCCTTTGTGGAGTGGGTGGACTTCCAGCATGTCATTTCTATCCTTCCTAAGGGCATGCACATAGTTCAGTACGAGTGGCTCTTCTTCAGTCTAGAGGTAGAGGATCTTGTCATTGACATTCTTCTAGGAGACCTCCTAGAGCTGTAGAGTTCAGATCCATCCATGGCATCTTATGCATTCCTCTCGTCTCCCTCTTCTTCTCTCTTCTTCTTCTTTCTGAGAGATTGCCTCTTTGTACATGGGTACCTTTTCAAGATCATCTGCAGCTGGGACCCATCTTTGGCATCTTTCTTAGATTAGAGAGTAGTTTTGTTCTCTTTTGGTGGAGTTTTTCCCACTGGGATTTCTCCTTTTCCTTCACTTCTTGGGAGCTTCTTGTACATGGGTACCTCATCAGGCTTTGTGCCGGGACCCATTTCTTGTTTTCACTTATGCCTCATCCTAAGCTATGATGAAGGGGGGGTGTTGGTGTGGTTATTTTCCACATCATTAGGTGAGTCATCTCACTTAGGTGATTCACTAGGTCCAGGTGTCATTTAGGGGTCATTATGAGATTCTCTTACGCACATCATAGTGCGTCATATGAGTTCATTTTACACTTCTATTCCGGGAATGTAACTCCCCTTCTCTACTCGAGTTGTCATGATTGCAGCACTGGGGGTTACACACCCCACTCCTATATGTACACCCTTTCATCTATGAGATACAGGAGAGTTTTATGGCTTAAGTTTGGTTCTTTCAGCTTTTGTTTGCATGCAATTATGCGCATGCTTCCATGAATGATTTCTTGCTTTGATCTTGAAGCTACATCATTTTGCGGTTGCAGTGCAATGTTTTGTTGCTGGGATTCCCTCCAAATCTTTTTCATTCCTCCGACAGAAACACAAGGTAACGTTGTAAATTTAACAGTAGTTAATTAGTTGCCGTGAATTTCCAAAATATGTCGCATATGGGATTGTGCTGAAAATATTTCTCACTATAAGACATCCTAAAATATGTCCATTGTGGGTTATACGTACCCTATTCAAGAGATAAATTTGTAACCCGAATACCTCCTTGTTTTTTAAATATAATTGATTGATCTGGGTCTGTATTGGTTTTAGAAGTGGGTTCATTCATCTCAAGAGGAAAAGAACTGTTGTATGCCTTTGTTTTGTTTGTTGTATGCAATAGAAGAAGAAGTTGACGATTAGGAACCACAGGTTAACCTTTGGGTGTAACAGAAGAAAAAATAGGGGAGGAAAAATAGCATAACTTTATTAATGAAGAAATAAATACAAACAGCTTTGTATGAGCTGCAGGGATTGATTCATTAATGGAGGAGTGAGATGTTGTATATATAGATTGTTGGAGAAGTGATCATGAATGTTTTGGAAAGAACTGGAGTTGAGAAGAGGAAAAAATATGGAAAGAGTGTTCTAGAAAAGGCTGGAGTTGAAAGGGAGAAAAATCTGGAAAATATTTTTCTAGAATGGGACAGCCTGTCGGTGACACTATTAGATGGAATAAATAAACATTATTTCAACACCCCATGTAATGTTTATTTAGTTATGTTGTCACAAGATTCAAATATGGGTACTGAAAACTTGGCCTTGGTAGGTATCCATTTACAAATTATATTATATATAAGGTTTCATATGCACTCCTGAAGAGGAACATCCACCAGATGTAACATGTCTCAAAATTTCAAAAGACTTCTTGTAGAAAAATCTTTAGTAAATATATCTGCAATTTGTTCTTCAGTTCCACAGAATTTTAGCTCCACCACATTTCCATCTATTACTTCACGAACAAAGTGATGATGCACTTTAATATGTTTAGATCTAGCATGGTAGACAGGATTTTTTGCTAGCTTGATAGTGCTTTGATTGTCACAAAATATAGTAGTTAGATGATCTTGTGGTAGATGAACTTCCTCAAGCAAGGTTCTTAGACACATAGCTTCTTGAGATGCTTTAGAGGAACCGGTATATTCTGCTTCTATAGATGAGAGTGACACTATAGCCTGCTTCTTACCACTCCATGATATTGGACCTGAACCAAGATGAAAAACATATCTTGAAGTTGATTTTCTATCATTTGTGTCTCTTGCATAGTCTGAATCTGTATAGCCCACTATAATAGGTTCTCCTCCATGCTTATATTCAATTCAAAGTTGATATGTACCTCTTATGTACTTGAATATTCTTTTTCCTACTTTACAATGGTCTACATGAGGATTTCCCATGTACCTAGAAACAATGCTAACTACATGTGCAATATTGGTCTAGTGATAGTGAAGTACAAGAGATTGCCAACAAGTTGTCTATACAATGTTTCATCCACTTCATACAGATTAGAGTTAGCACTTAATTTTAATCCAACTTCACATGGTGTACTAGCTGGCTTGCATTCAAGAATTGTAAATTTTCTTAATATATCAAGAGCATATTTGGTTTGAGAAAGGAATATTCTTCCTTCTTCTTGCCATACTTTCATACCTAAAAAGAAATGCATTAGCCCTAAGTCACTTATCTCAAAGGCCTTTTTGAGTTGTTCCTTAGTATCGAAAATGTATTGCATATGATCTCCTGTAATGATTAAATCATCAACATATAATACAACAATAACAATTTGACCATCATTATACTTTACATACATATTTGGATCAGCTTTGCTTCTTTTGAATTCTGCTTCTAGAAAGTACTCATTTATTTTGGAGTACCATGCCCTTGGAGCTTGTTTAAGACCATATATTGACTTTTTCAATCTACAAACTAGATGTTCTTCTCCAAGTTTAACAAAACCTGGTGATTTTCACATGTAAATTTCTTCCTTCAAATCACCGTGTAAAAAAGCACTCTTAACATTCATCTGATAAATTTTCCATCCATATTTTGCAGCTAAGGAAACTATCGTACGAATGGAAGTCATTTTAGCAACTAGAGAAAAAGTTTCAGTATAGTCAATACCTTCTTTTTATGAGAAACCTTGGCCACTAACCTTGCTTTGTGCTTTTCCAAAGCTCCATTGGATCTGAATTTTGTCTTGTATGTCCATTTTCAGCCAACCAAATTATTTTCTTGCAGAAGGGTTGATAATTTCCAAGTGTCATTTTTTATTAGAGAGTTGTACTCATCTTGCATAGCTTCTTCCCATTCAACTTTTCCTTTTTCTTCCTCATATGTGTTCGGATCATCAACCTACATCACTCTAATCATAAGAGCATAGTTAGCAACAAGATTCTTAGGACATTCTTGGTAGATATCTTGGATGCTTCTTGTATTTCCTGTACTTTCACTGTCACTTTCACTTGATGCTTCAATTTGAATTGCTTCTTCTCCTGTTGAAGACATTACACCTTCATTTGAATCATTAATATCAATATTTTTATCTTCTTCAATCAAGATTAGAAGAGAAGATTTGTTAGTGGAATCTTCGCTATTATCAATGACGACTTCATCAAACAATACATTTCTTTTAATATGTATTTCTTTAGTCTTAGGATTGTATAACTTGTATGCTTTTGACTCCTCACTATACCCAATCATTATGTATTTCTCACTTTTCTTATCTAACTTTTTCCTTTTCTGATCACGAATATGAGCATATGCAATACTTTTGAAGACTCAGAAGTGAGAGATAGCGGGTTTTCTGCTACTCCAAGCCTCTTATGGAGTTATATTTATAACAACCATAGTGGGGATCCTATTGAGAATATATGCAGCTGTATGAATTGCTTCAGCCCACAATTTGACTTCTATGTTTCTATATTGTAACATACATCTAGCCATTTCTATCATAGTTCTATTCTTTCTTTTTGCAACTCCATTTTTTTGAGGTGTGTAAGAAACAATAGATTCTTTCTTTATACCATTTTGTTTGCAAATTTTTAGGAGGGCTTGATTTATATACGATGTACCCCTATCTGTCCTTAGTATTCTTAATGACCTTCCACTTTGTTTTTATGCTAAAACCTTGAACTCTTTGAATCTATCAAACACTTCACTCTTAATTTTTAGAAAATATACCCATATTCTTGTACTGTAATCATCTATAAAAGTGAGTACATACCTTGATCCCAAAAGTGAAGGTGTTTTAAATGGACCCATGACATCTCTATGAACTAGATGTAAGGGAACTTTTTCTCTCCATGACTTTCCTTATGGGAAGATTTCAGCATGCTGCTTTCTCATAGCACATCCTTCACAAGTACCATGTCTTTGAGAAAATCTGGGAAGCCCATAAACCATGTCTCGTTTCTCCATAACCCCGAGACTTTGATAATTGATGTGCCCCAGTTGCGCATGCCATAACCTGTTCATGTCAATATGCTTTGCAATAACACACATATTCATATCTTCACACTTAGAGGTGAACTCTTGAAATTTATATAATCCATTTTCAACTTTACCAATTGCAGTGACTTTGTGCTTATCATTCACATCTTTGATTAGACATTTATCATTGTAAAAATCTACTTTGTATCCTTGATTTGAAATTTAGAATACTGAAAGAAGATTTGTCTTTAATTTTGGAACTAATTTCACATTCTTGAATACACCATTGTCAACTTTAACATTTCCTGTCCCCTTCACTTCTATAGCACTATTATTGCCCAAAAAATATTTTCTCTTTAGTGTCATTATTGGTTACAGATTCAAATTACTCTTGATTATGAGACATATGTTGTGTTGCACCAGATTCAATAACCCAATCATCTTTGTAAGAACTATTTTCCTTAAGAGCCATACATAGAGCATTACTTTTTGATTCATAATTTCTTGAAAACTTTCTTATTTTCCTTTCTATACCATTTCTCTTTTCTGTATCATTGATCCTTTTATAACATGCATTAGCTTTGTGACCTATCTTACCACAATAGTTACATTTTGTTGGTCATCAAATAGGACTTTTAAGAAGAGCAACAGTCAGGGGACAAGAAGTCCCTCCTCTTTAATGGGAGAGGTTCCCTTATTCAGAAACAAACCTATTTACAAATGTACAGGACATGATTTGTTGGTTAAACTTGGATACCACGAAAGTGTTTTCTATGAAGGTCATCAATTACAAAAGGACTGAGGAAATGAGAGCATGGAAAAGAGCAGAAAGACAAACATGCAAAATTATAGATATCAGAGTAATTCTTTATGTATGCAAAGTCACCGTGAATTGAAAACAAGATCATTCGTATAGAACAAGTAAGATGGAATTTAAAGACACAAAGTTCTGTAAATAACATCTGCCAGAACACAAAGTTTCTTAACGTAACACAGATTCGTTATCAAGGAAACAAAGTTCCTTCTTGGTTATGCAAGATCACCGTGCTTGCAAAGTTGAAGAGTATGCAATCGATGAGACTAACGAATTTGAGATAAATGATCTTCACAAAGAAAATAAATGAAAGCTTATAACAGACAGAGATCAGATAGACAAAGAAAGGAAAGTCCTTCTATATTGATTTCTCTATAATCTATTTACACTTCCAGAAAATATGCCAAGTTCTTCCTCCTTCGAATGGCGTAGAAAATACCATTATATAGCTTACAATTCAGTTACTCTTCGTAACCGTTTCTTTTAACTAAAGAATAGTTAAGGACCGCCAAATCGCAGTACATCAACCTATTACAAAGAAGACTGAAAAAGAAAGGGAAGAAGAGAAACGTATGGGGAAGAAGACAGGTGGCTGGTCACTGAGAGGGACCCATCAACTTCAGAAACCGCTGCTTGAATTTCTTCCACGTCTCAGCTATGTCTTTGCCACGAGGGACACACAAGAATTTTCATTTTGAAGATGACAATGGATATCTTTGAAAACTGATATAACCGGCGTCTTGAAAGCTTCGTCTTTCTGCCAGCTGTCCTTGGAATTTTATCTTCGGATTGATAGTATTAGAGCCGCAACTTAAATTCATATTTAGCATATTCGGGTAGAGCGGGAAAAACTAAGTATGAATTGCATTAGGTTCACTTGGGACATGTGAGACGCGAATGCGCAAAACACGCGGCTTGGCCGGTTCGGAAGAAATAAGGAGAAGACGCACAAATGTATTTTGGGACATTTGGGACGAAAATGTGTGAAGGACATGACTCGGGCATTTCGGCCGAAAATGGAACAGCTCGCACTTTTGGCTTCGGGACAGTTGGAACATGAAAGCGCGGTTCGGGCGGATCGGCCTATATTGGAACAACTTGCACTTTTGACTTTGGGACACTTGGGACAAAAATGTGTGAAGTACGCGGTTCGGGTGTTTCGGCTGAAAATGGAACAGCGTGCACAATTTGACTTGGGACAGTTGGGACGTGAAAGCACGGTTCGGGCAAATCGGCCGATATTGGAACAAAAGGCCCGTTTGAACTTGGGACATTTGAGACAAAAAGTTCTGGAGTACGCGACTCGGCCGGTTCGGGTGAAAATGGAACGACTCGCACTTTTTGATTTGGGACATTTGGAACAAGAAAGTGCGAAGTACGCGGTTCGAGTGATTCGGCCGAAATTGAAACAACTTGCACAATAATTTTTGGGACACTTGGGACAAAAAGTTCCGACAGGCCCGAAAATGGAACAATTTTGGGGATTTCAGCCAATCGGGGAATAGAATGCACTTTCGTACTTGGGACAGGTGGGACAAAAATGTCTGACAGGCCCGAAATACATACAAAATGACCCAAAACACAGATTTTCTCAATTTTCACGACTTAGGCAGTTTAGAGGAAAACACTCATAACTCAAAATTTTGAAATTTTACTTTCATTAGGGCAGGGAATTTTGAGTGGACAACAGCTGGCTCCTTCTGGGGATGACTTGGTATAAATTCAAGGAATGAGGCAAGGCAAGAACTTAGACAAACTCGGGAAAAGCAGACCAGTGCCTTATCCATTGGGCAACGGAGTCAAAAACAGACCAACACAGAGGGCAACACACAAAAACAGCAGAAGGGAAACACACCAAAACAATAGAAGGAAAACACTGTACAGAATATACAAAGGGACTCCCTAGTCACCTAGGACTTGAACAACTTGAGGTACTGCCCACTATAAGGAAGTGGGAGGGGGGAACCATCCATGTAATCAAGATAGAAAGAATTCTTACCAACAAAGTGCCTGATCTTGAAAGGCCCGAGCCAAAGGGAATCAAACTTTCCATGGCTGCCATGAGGTTCATGTCTTTTATCCCATAGCAACATAGTGTCTCCAACTTGGAAATATCTGAACCTAGCTTTCTTGTCAAACAGGGCCTTTACCTTTTGCTGGTGAACAGATATCCTATCAGCAACCATCAATCTATCCTCATTCAGTTTATGCAGGTACATAATCCTCTTATCGAGAGCATCACTGAAACTAGTATCCTCAATGGCCTTCATTAGGTGCAAGGCTGGTAGTTCCACTGTCACTGGCAATTGAGCTTCTACTCCATACACCACTTGAAAAGGAGACATTCCAATAGCTCTCTGGAAAGTGGCACCAGCATTAATAAGCCCAAAAGGCATTCTCTTGTAGGCAAAGGTACCCCAAGGAGTGGTGAAGGTTGTCTTGTGTTGATCTGCAGTATCAACCTCTACCTGATTGTATCCCGAGAATCCATCAAGCATAGATAACATTTCAGATCTTGTTACTACTTGCAATATTTGATCCATCATAGGCAAAGGGTAGTTATCTTTCAGAGAAGCCTGATTCAGGTTCCTGAAATCAACACAGATGCGGATCTCACCATTTTTCCTCCTGACAGGCATAATATTTGCAATCCATGTTGAATGGTGAATAGGAAAGATAATTTTAGCTTTCAACAATTTCTGTATCTCCTGAAAGATGGTGTCAGCTATTTTGGGGTTGTATTGTCTCTGTTTCTGCTTGAAAGGCTTAATTCCAGGCTTGAGAGGGAATAGAGTGCTGCATATCTTTTGGTTTGAAAGCTTTCAAATCTTCATAAGAGTAATGCAAGAACATCTTTATACCTTCTTAGAAGATCAATTGCTTTTCTTCTCTCATCTGCTGTGCACAACATTTTCCAATATTCACTAGCTTAGGGTCAGTAGAACTCCCAATATCAATCTTATCATACTCAGCTGATTGCTGAGGCCCAGAAGAAGCTCTAGATTTCACATACCTGTCATGCTTATCAAATAGTTCCTCCAAACTCACCAACCCTTTAGGAATCTTGTTTCCTTTGAGCTTAATGCACCCTTCCTGATCTGTTTCTTCTCCTTGGGTGACAGCTTGGTCAAAGGACACACTTTCACGAGGCAGGTTGTCACTTCCCTCAAAATACAGTTGTTCAAAATTACCTTTGAGTTCCAGGAAGGAAAGCAAATGCTGATCATTATTGAAAACCTGCCAGTTATTGGCATTATCAGGTACACTAGGCCGATGGACCATCTCAATGGTGAATTTATCCCGAGAAAAGTCAGGATGAGGAATCAGCAGTGACCCTGAGACAGCCAACGAATCAGCCCTGTTGTTCTTTTCTCTAGGTATTGCTTCAATAGAGAAAGCATCAAGGAATTCAATGGAATCCCAAACCTGATTTCGGTAATGCCTTAACCTTCCATTTTTTACCTGAAAGAGGTTTCTGACCTGCTTTACAATCAACTCTGCATCACCACGAGCCAGAAGGTTCTTCACACCTTGTTCTTTGGCCACTTGCAGTCCAAGAATGAGAGCCTCATACTCTGCTGTATTATTAGTGTTTTCAAACTGCAACTTAAATGAAAAAGGATGTAGGCATCCTTCAGGTGACACTAGCAGAACACCAGCTCCAGAACCAGCTGAGGAACAACTTCCATCAAATTCTAAAATCCAAACACCATTGGGATCTTTAGGAGACACTTTGGGGGGTTGGATTTCATCAGGGGACATAATCATGTAATTGCCATGACCCATATCCTCATAGAGTATTTGTGCCTTAGGATCATCCGTTTTCTGCACAATATACTCAGACTGCTTTTCAGGCAACAACTTCTTCATTTGTCCATTGACAGGTATGAGTGCATGTGACCAATCCATTTGAATCTCCCCGCCCACATCTTTACAGAAGTTTCTACTTAGCAACATTCCATAAGAAGGAGGAATGTCTGCTACTAGGATGGTAGCCAAGACTTTCTTTTCAGGCAAAGCAGCAAAGGCCACTTGTGCATCTTTAATCCTTCCAACCAAAGGCACTTCCTTACTCTCCATGGAGTAGCAGGATCCATAAGTACGAGTGAGGGTCAAGCCTAAAGCATGAGCTACTTTAGCAGGCATCACATTATCTGAGGCTCCAGAATCTATGACACAATTACTGAGCCTATGGCCAGCTATGAGAAGTGTTACATAAAATGGTTTAATTTTGTCACCAGGGGAGGTGACAGCAGCTACCAGACTTGGCTGTGGTGCAGAAGGAGGAGTAGGACAAAAGGCCTTTAGAAGTGGTCTTAGAGTTGGAATTAACAAAGTGGATCATTTTGGCAAAGGCTTTGGGATGGGTTTGATAGTACTCAGCTTCTGAGATTTATACCTTGGTCTTTTTCAGGTGATCAACAATATCAAAGGATCCAGAAGTGGATGGGCCATCATCATTTGGAATTCTAGGCTTATCAACTTTAGGAGAAAAAGAAGAAGCAACTTTGGTACTTGGATTGATAGGACTCACCTTTGGTGTAGACGAAGTAGGGATAGGAGATCCTCTTCTTGCAATTACGGGGATAGTTACCGACTGCTCCTTGGATTTCTTAGGTGGCTGGGTCACCTTCTCCCTCTGCTTTGTCTGTTCTCGAGTCATGACAGCAAAAGATTCATTGTTCATGTCTGCTACCACTTCATCATAATCATCAATGCCCTCAGTGGTAAAGAAATTCACTCGAGATCCCTCAAGTTCCTCTGCCTCATCATCAAATTCTCTCGCAAACTCTTCGCAAGCTTCGTTATCTTCATCATCATCTGGTTCTTCCACCTCGCAGGTCACATTGACAGGGACTCTAACAGGAGGTCCTTCAAGTGCTAATCTTGTTTGAGAAGCAGGCAAACGATTCCTGGGCTGGAAATTTCTCCTCGGAACGTCTGCATAAGGAGCGTGCTGAGCCAGTTGTTTCTTTATAGCAAGAAGATCATTCGCAAACTTCTAAACTAATGGGTCAGTGTTAGGTCCAGGGGTGGAAGAGGAAGAAGCAGCAGACTTAGATTTGGAAGTGTCTCTTCTCAACTTCCCCGACATGATCAAGTCATCCTCGACACTAACAGCCAGTTCTTGATCCAGAGCTAACGTTCCGAGATTAGCCCTTCTTAGTGCATAACTAACTTTAGGTGATTGGGCATTCAGAAAGAAACATTTTTGAATCCGATCAACAGGTCGAGTGTTTGTTGGAATTTTATTTATCAACCTGTTGAATCGAGCCACAAACACTCTCATGGGTTCTTGCGAATCTTTCTTTATCTGAGAAATTTTGGCAAGCAAAGCATGCACATCTTCTACCGGCTTGAAACGATTCTCGAACTAGGTTCTCATGGTGTCCCAGTCGGTTATAGTACCGGCCGGAAGGTGATAGAACCAATCAGCAGCATTATCTTGTAACGTCTCAACAAACAGCTTTACGGAGACGTCTTCATATTCGACTCCCAGAACTCCACATGCAACAACGAAGGCTGCGATGTGTTCGTCAGGGTGCACTTTGCCATCGCCTTTGAATTTGGGGAAGTTCTTCCAGTTACCTCTGGGTAACTCATGCAGAGGCTGAGCAAGGGCCAGGGGTCTGACACGATGACCCCATGGTAATGGTGCCACCATTCTTTGAAAAACGACTTGGAGAGGAACTGTAACACCAGCAAGAATCAAAGCTTGAAGATTAGGGCTAGCTGGCTCTGAAGGAATACCACCTGCAGGACTTCTTTCTTGAATAGGTGGTGTGCTTGTCGAACGAGTCCTTCTATTTCTTGTGGAAGGAAGAGGAAAACCCTGCTGCTCCAAAAGCTGAAACTGAGAGTCTTCAATACCAAGGGTCCTTCTCCCTCGAGTAAAACGCGGAGTCGCCAGATCAAAAGATGATCAAAAATTACAGAGCTGGAATGTGATTTTCCCCAGCAGAGTCGCCAAAAATTGTTGGTTTTCAAATAGGAATTTTAAGAAGAGCAACAGTCAGGGGACAAGAAGTCCCTCCTCTTTAATGGGAGAGGTTCCCTTATTCAGAAACAAACCTATTTACAAATGTACAGGACATGATTTGTTGGTTAAACTTGGATACCACGAAAGTGTTTTCTATGAAGGTCATCAATTACAAAAGGACTGAGGAAATGAGAGCATGGAAAAGAGCAGAAAGGAAAACATGCAGAATTATAGATATCAGAGTAATTCTTTATGTATGCGAAGTCACTGTGAATTGAAAACAAGATCATTCGTATAGAACAAGTAAGATGGAATTTAAAGACACAAAGTTCTGTAAATAACATCTGCCAGAACGCAAAGTTTCTTAACGTAACACAGATTCGTTATCAAGGAAACAAAGTTCCTTCTTGGTTATGCAAGATCACCTTGCTTGCAAAGTTGAAGAGTATGCAATCGATGAGACTAACGAATTTGAGATAAATGATCTTCACAAAGAAAACAAATGAAAGCTTAGAACAGACAGAGATCAGATAGACAAAGAAAGGAAAGTCCTTCTGTATTGATTTCTCTATAATCTATTTACACTTCCAGAAAATATGCCAAGTTCTTCCTCCTTCGAATGGCGTAGAAAATACCATTATATAGCTTACAATTCAGTTACTCTTCGTAACCGTTTCTTTTAACTAAAGAATAGTTAAGGACCGCCAAATCGCAGTACCTCAACCTATTACAAAGAAAACTGAAAAAGAAAGGGAAGAAGAGAAACGTATGGGGAAGAAGACAGGTGGCCGGTCACTGAGAGGGACCCATCAACTTCAGAAACCGCTGCTTGAATTTCTTCCACGTCTCAGCTATGTCTTTGCCACGAGGGACACACAAGAATTTTCATTTTGAAGATGACAATGGATATCTTTGAAAACTGATATAACCGGCGTCTTGAAAGCTTCGTCTTTCTGCCAGCTGTCCTTGGAATTTGATCTTCAGATTGATAGTATCAGAGCCGCAACTTAAATTCATATTTAGCATATTCGGGTAGAGCGGGAAAAACTAAGTATGAATTGCATTAGGTTCACTTGGGACATGTGAGACGCGAATACGTGAAACACGCAGCTCGGCCAGTTCGGACGAAATAAGGAGAAGACGCACAAATGTATTTTGGGACATTTGGGACGAAAATGTGCGAAGGTCGCGACTCGGGTGTTTCGGCCGAAAATGGAACAGCTCGCACTTTTGGCTTCGGGACAATTGGAACATGAAAGCGCGGTTCGGGTGGATCGGCCGATATTGGAACAACTTGCACTTTTGACTTTGGGATACTTGGGACAAAAATGTGTGAAGTACGCGGTTCAGGTGTTTCGGCTGAAAATGGAATAGCGTGCACAATTTGACTTGGGACAGTTGGGACGTGAAAGCGCGGTTCGGGCAGATCGGCCGATATTGGAACAAAAGGCCCATTTGAACTTGGGACATTTGAGACAAAAAGTTCTGGAGTACGCTACTTGGCCGGTTCGGGCGAAAATGGAACGACTCGCACTTTTTGATTTGGGACATTTGGAACAAGAAAGTGCGAAGTACGCGGTTCGGGTGATTTGGCCGAAATTGAAACAACTTGCACAATAATTTTTGGGACACTTGGGACAAAAAGTTCTGACGGGCCCGAAAATGGAACAACTTCGGGGATTTCGGCCGATCGGGGAACAGAATGCACTTTCGTACTTGGGACAGGCGGGACAAAAATGTCCGACAGGCCCGAAATACATACAAAATGACCCGAAACACAGATTTTCTCAATTTTCACGACTTAGGCAGTTTAGAGGAAAACACTCATAACTCAAAATTTTGAAATTTTACTTTCATTAGGGCGGGGAATTTCGAGTGGACAACACATTTCTACTTTGGCCTATTTCCATAGTCATCATGATGTTTAAATGAATTATACCTGTTATCATGCTTCCAATTACTATCTCTTGGCTTATGTTGATTATCTTGAAACGTCTTGAAGTTATATTTTCCCTTTGTCATGAATGCCCTGGAATCATCATTGCAAGTCTCCCTTTCTTTGATTTTACGATTTTCTTCTTGCACTAACTTGGTACATAGTTCTTCAGATTTGATGCTAGCTAATTTATCAACTGTATCTAGACCTCTTATGAAAGATTGATAAGATGCAGGAAGACTTTGTAATATGATTTGCACAAAATCATTATCATTTATACTCTTCCCAAGAGAGTCAAGTTCATTCTTCTTTTCTTTTATTTTTGTTAGGTGAGGCACTAACTCTTGTGTATCTGATAGTCTCATGTTATATAATTTTGTAGTAAGAGTTAGAATCCACACATCACCTAAATTTTCATATGTGCTCTTTAAGGTAGCCCATACGTTGACTCCACTTCTCTCATTATGTACTTCTGGAAAGACATCATTTGAAAGAGTGATCTTTATCCATGTCGCTGCCATTTTGTCTCTTCTATCACAATTTTCTTGATCTTTTATAGGATTTTTAGGTCTTTTTTCCACACCAATAACAAGATCATAACAATTTTTCAGGGTTAAAAAATCTCCATATGAGATACCCAATCATAATAATTTTTCCCATTTAATTTAATTTCTGGCAAAGGAGTACTATTAGACTCCATTATGAATAAATTCCCTAACAAATTGAAATAAAAACACTTATCTTCAACACGCCAGAAAACAAATGATTTCAATAGTTTGCTCATACACTTTTAATTTTTTCCCCCAAAAAAAAAATATTCTTTGCTGCCAAAACAATGAGAAGAAACTGAATGCAATTTGGGAATTTTTCCCTTCACTTTTTTTTACCGTTCTGCTACTGGTAGAAGAGAAAAAAAATAACCTGGTGGAAGCCTCATACAGGTACATATAGATCTACAATATATCAGTGGCTCATCAGCCCCTTGGCTCTTCAACACATGCTTGAGAAGAGCCTTGCTCTGATGCCATGAAGAAAAATAGGGGAGGAAAAATTAACAGAACTTTATTAATGAAGAAATAAATACAAACAACTTTGTATGAGCTGCAGGGATTAATGGAGGAGTGATATGTTGTATATATAGAAAGCTGGAGAAGTCTAAAAGTTCCCGTGAATGTTTTGGAAAGAACTGGAGTTGAGAAGAGGAAAAAAATATGCGAAGAGTATTCTAGAGAAGTCTGGAGTTGAAAGGAAGAAAAATCTAGAAAGATTTTTCTAGAATGAGACTGTTAGGTGAGACTGTTAGTGGTACAGTTGAGTGAAAGGAATAAACATTAAATAAACATTTTTCAACATATATTATAGTGTTGTTAACGTACAACCTTTCAAAAAGAGCAAGGTTCAGTCCATATACATATACACATTCTGACTGCAAGTTACGCCTTTGGCGTAATGAGCATGTGAGGGTGAAAAAATAAATTTAATTTTTTCTACAGTTTTACTCACAAAGACCTTAGAGTTCTATGTAGAGATAATGTCCTCATGAAACCTTAAGGATTCTATTTAGATTTAATTCTATAATTCCTATTACAATTGAATATTTTTCTAGATTAATCTAAACAATACTCGTTTTTGATGCCACTCTCGTAAACATATAATCAAGGATTTTCTTTTAATAAATTTTCATAATAAAATCATGTTGAATGTATTTATTACTTAAGTCCCCAAATCTAATGGAAAAAAAGTCAAAAAACTATTTTTCGTCATATAAATAACCATAACAAAGGAATTTAAAATAACCCTTTTATGTGTATGGCCAACAACAATAGTACCAAGTTGAACCAAAATATTAATGCTCATGTGTAGGAAACACCTAAATAAATGAAATCTAAAACACTAAGGACAAACTATTTCAAGTAAAAACATATAAAGAGTTCAAAATACCTATTTTTATCACGTATTTAGCTACCAATCCCCCCTTGATATCTTAAATTGATACACTAGTTAAATACCATGTCTCATATTATAGGATCTACTAGTCGTTTCTCCTTACAAGATAGCTCAAATATTCTATCATAGTCCACAACTATAAAAACTAAGTATCCATTCAACCTCAATGAGTTTTTATAAAGTAACCAACAACATTTTTGGTAGGACAATTACAAATCCCTTAATTGGCTAGTGTAATAGTATATGTCTCTTGGTTTACCAACCCTAATTGAACTAAATGAAGTTCTTTTGATATGATTCTATAGAAACTATTGCTACAAATGTATTCAAATTTATGTTTCAAATCATATTTAGATCATGTACAACATACCAATCATTCTAAGTGGGAGATGCAAGAAAAAAAAGTGTAAGTGAGATAAGAAGAGCCAGAGCCGTTTCATGCCCTAGGCAACTTAGGAAGTTGCCTAGGATGTTGGAGAACAAGCGGTGTCGGATATGAGGAGGTTTCTGATTCTTAGTTGGGTATCTCATCACTCAACTCGGTTGTCTCACTGCTCCAGATGAATCTCTAACAAATATATATGATATGTATATATATAGTTTGATCCCCACATCCCAATTCAATGTTTCACAAAGATCACCCAATTCTTCCCAACATAATGTTTTACCTGTATCTCATTCATCTTAATTATGCATCCCAAACTCGGACAAAACTAACATCTCTGCCTCCATATAACTACTCATATCTTTTTCTGATAACGCAGTCAGATGATAAGTATAATGGTTTTGTCCCAGAAGCTCATCTATTGTTGCTTCTTCATCAAAATTCTATATAGGATTGCAAGATTCCTTTCAAGTCTCAGGATTAACGGTTTTACAATTTGTTTGCATCGTGCATGACATAATTACTACAGTTTTGAATATCATTCTCAGAGTGCATTTGTTTGTTATAAGCTATAAACAATTTATTGATCCAGGAATCAACAAGAGAATGAGCAGGTATAAAGTGGATTGTCATTAAAGTGTAAATGACTATGTCTCTGCATGAAATTTAAAACAACTCTTCTACTTGCATGAAGCTAAAGCCCTTTATTTTGTTGAACCCTTTCAGTTTCAGCATAGCCAAGCGGAAGGTGGACCACAGACAACTTAAATAGTCTAACATAGCACCCGTCGACCATCATAATTAAAATTTTAAGCACCCGTGGCTATAGTCTATTGTCATTTTTCCTCCACAAGTATTTAGTTTCCGCCTTTGTTACTTTCCTTACAAAACAAATAAATTACAACAACAATAAATTATGATGACATCATCGATAATTTTTCTATCGAAAAAGCAAGAAAGAAGCTCTTATAATTTTAATTGTATGGGGGGAGGGGGCTGGGAAGGAGTGGGGAAGGGGGCGTATAGTCCAAGTACTGCCTAGGGCGCTCAAAAACCTTAATTTGGCCCTGAGAAGAGCCACAAAGTTAGTTCAAATGTATATCGAGATATGTTAGGATGAGATATGCACTACAACAAACAAGTACTTTTACCACAATTAATCCACATAAATTCTACAATTTAAAACAATTGTAGAATAATTGTGGAAGTTCTATGATATTGTTGTATTTCAAATCATAAATATTGTGGATGTTCCACAATATTATTTTATTAGTAATAATTTGTAGAAAAATCACATCTTGACATTTTCTTAGTTGAAAATCCACATATTAAAATATATATCATAGAGTTGTCTACGACACTTGAAAGGAAAATTTTACCAAGATTAACATGAAATTATATTAGAGTTGAAATTCGACGATAAATACTTTGTAAATACCCTACCCAAAAATTATAATTATTTACACATTTCAAAAATGTTTTAAAGAAATTTAAATTAAAATACTATAAAAATATTACATTGCAAAAAATGTATTTTTACTGTAACATATGTTAAAGGCATTAAATTATATATATATATATATATATATAATACTAACCTTTTATTCTTACATCGTATATATTTTATTAAAACAAATTTAAAATTATAAGAATGCAAAAGTCGTATTTTTAAAAAAAAAATTAATTTTCTATATTCAAAATATTTGTGGCAACTCTATAACAATTTCATTATTTCATTTTCAATTATTATAGATGTTCAACCTTAATTATAATTAAAGTAATTCATTTACACCATTTCAATTTAAAAAATATCTTTTTTGAATCTAATAATTGAATATAATATTTTTTTATAAAACATAATATATATTTCCAATTTTTTAGCCATATATTTATTTATAACTAATAAGTAATGCTTTTCCTCAAGCTAAAAAATTATCAAATAATAAAATATAAAAAGTCTTCTGTTGGCATTAACTATAAACTAGAGCTAACTCTTGCAATTAATATTCAAATGCTGTAGAGTCGCCATGATTATAGGTTCATATACATGCATGGAGTAAATAGAACTAAATGTGAAACAGAAGCATGCAATCAACGGATTGAACAGAGTAAATTAAGTGGGTTATCAGCAGATTAAATATAAATTATTTTCAACCTTTGATGAGGGAAGTAGATCAACGATTACCATGGGTTGGACATTTTCATTGGTTTAAAAAAATCAAAATCATCGAATGACTTAATATATTGAAGAAGGAATGGAAAATTTGAGGATTTTGTTTTTATGGTTTCTCAATATATTGAAAAAGGTCCGGCAAATTTCAGAATTTGATTTAGGTATTTTGAGCAGTTAAATGGCCTTGAGAAATGGTCAGATTTAGGTATTTCTTTTCCTATAATCTACGGTGTATATTGTAATCTCATAGAAATTTTATTTATTACAGCAATTTAATGAAAGCTTATTGATATTTCATTTTATCAGTTTTGCAACTACGAATTAAGTGGGTAAAATCTTCTCCCTTTCAATTCTTAGACATACAGAAGGTGAGTGCAATTTTTTTATTGCAGCCTTAATTTAATTCATCTCTTGTTTACATTAAAGTGCTCATTTTAATCTATTAGTCCATCGAAATTGCTCTTGAAGAATGAGGTTGAGGTGGATACTGGTGTGCATTAAAATTTTAATATATAGTTGATGAAAATCAGGGCTGAATTAAGGTTTTTGAGTGCCCTAGGCAGTACTTGGACTATACGCCCCCCTTCCCCACTCCTTCCCATCCCCCTCCCCCCATACAATTAAAATTATAAGAGCTTCTTTCTTGCTTTTTCGATAGAAAAATTATCGATGATGTCATCATAATTTATTGTTGTTGTAATTTATTTGTTTTGTAAGGAAAGTAACAAAGGTGGAAACTAAATACTTGTGGAGGAAAACTGACAATAGGCTATAGCCACGGGTGCTTAAAATGTTAATTATGATGGTTGACGGGTGCTATGTTAGACTGTTTAAGTTATCTGTGGTCCACCTTCCGCTCGGCTATGCTGAAACTGAAAGGGTTCAACAAAATAAAGGGCTTTAGCTTCAGGCAAGTAGAAGAGTCGTTTTAACTTTCATGCAGAGACAGAGTCATTTACACTTTAATGACAATCCACTTTATACCCGCTCATTCTCTTGTTGATTCCCAGATCAATAATTTTTTTATAGCTTATAACAAACAAATGCACTCTGAGAATGATATTCAAAACTATAGTAATTCTGTCATGCACGATGCAAACAAATTGTAAAACCGTTAATCCCGAGACTTGAAAGGAATCTCGCAATCCTATATAGAATTTTGATGAAGAAGCAACAATAAATGAGCTTCTGGGACAAAACCATTATACTTATCATCTGACTGTGTTATCAGAAAAATATCTGAGTAGTTATATGGAGGCAGAGATGTTAGTTTTGTCTAAGTTTGGGATGCATAATTAAGATGAATGAGATACAGGTAAAACATTATGTTGGGAAGAATTGGGTGATCTTTGTGAAACATTGAATTGGGATGTGGAGATCAAACTACATATATACATATCATATATATTTTTTAGAGATTCGCCTGGAGTAGTGAGACAACCAACCTGAGCGATGAGATACCCAACTAAGAATCAGAAACCTCCTCATATCCGGCACCCCTTGTTCGGCAGCACCCTAGGCAACTACCTAAGTTTCCTAGGGCATGAAACGGCTCTGGGTGAACTCCATCTTTTCCATTGATATTGGTGTAATTTCTTTCGTCGTTCATCCATGCGACCGCATGCGTGCACATGGAGCCAAACACGCCCCTTGATTTTTTAAGGTCTTTGGCAGAGACGATTTTTATTTCTAGGGTTCTTTGCAGTGCCATGAACTAATTTCTTAGGGTGGTAAAACACTGGAAAAGTTAGGATCAGACTAGTATGGCTGCCCCCCTCGGGGTTTTTGGGGACCGTTACACAAACGGTTACATCACCCGAAATAATTATTTCCTTGGATTTCGTGGTTTTTATTTGATTCTAATTCTATAGTGACTAGTGTTCGTTATTTTATGTTTAATTTTTAATTTTTTAATTTTTTTTTGGGTTGTGTGGATTATAGACTCTCACATAATGTCATGATCAAAAAATAGGGGAAAATAGTGCATATGATGGTGTAAAGGGTGTTGCCTAGCCATCCACCACGGTTCCATTCCCGGAAGATACCAAGTAATAAGGGATGAGGTTGGGATTGTGCATTGGGCGACTTGGGCAGAATGGAAACCCCTCAATCCTTGGAAGCTAATCCTACAAATTCTATGCAGCTGATCCCTGCAATTTCAAATTCAAACAAATATATATACAAGAGTCATGAAAACCAAAACATAAAGACATTTAAATCTTGAATCACTTAGCCATATAACAACCATATTGTGAGAGATGGGAGATAAGAACAAGAAAATAAAATAAAAAGAGACACTTGTATATATTAACTTCAAACAAAACAAAGAGTTTTTAGATTTTTAACATAGAAATTTTGTCAAAGTTTTGTTGAACTTCTTTTTGGATACAAAACAACTAAAACTATTAGCAATTTATTGATTGTCCATGAGGATGAGGGCATTTGACTAAACATCTAACAAAATTAACTTTGCACCATACTACATTAAACAAAATGACTTTAAATTTTGGAAAATATGTGGAGAAGAAAGCACCCAAACTTCCTTGGTATTTGCACTAACATGCCACAAACATTGTTGCGCGAGAATGTTCAACATTGGTAGTTGTAAGTACAAATTATAATTATTCCTCTTAATCCCTACTACTATCTAAGACTCCTCAACAATCTTAGAGATGCTCCAAAGTATATTTTCATAGCTAATTAGTGAAATTGTTTGCAAATTGATCTTTTGATCTACAGAATTTTAAGTAGATATCTCTCTTGTTGAGAAATTTTGTGATGAAGTGGTACATGGTATCTATGTGTTTGGACCATTTGTGGAATGCATGATTCTTGGAGAGAGAAATCATTGAATTGTTGTTACAAAGGATCTTTATAGCGTCTTCTTGCTTGTGCATAAGATTTCCTAGCATTATCTCATTCAAACTGCTTCACATACTTTTCATGTTATTGCTATATACTCTACTTTAGTTGATGAATGTTTGACGATGGGTTGTTTATTGAATTCTCATAATCTACTCATGTTCCAAACAAAAAAAACATTACGAGAGATTTTCTTTATGTCATCAATAATTCTAACACAATCACTATTTGTATAACCTATGAGTTTTAACTCATCACACGTGGAATATGAAATTCCATGATTTATTGTTACACTCTTGTATATTATAATTCTCTAATTTGTTTTCCAGTGAGTTTCTTTTGCACTATGACCATAACTACATAAATTATGTCAAGCCTTGTGGATATTATGTATATAAGAATCTTGATGATTCTTTTAAATAAGGTTGGATGAACTTAGGATCCTTTATCCTTACCTTTTTAATTCCTATCATTATAGGTGTAGGAACTCGTTATCCTTTAAGAGTATTTAAGTTTAACGAAATATCTTTTACATACCTGGCTTGAGAGATGAAAATTTTATTTTACATTAAATTTGTTTGTAATACCAAAAATTATTTCATTAAAGCTATGTTTTGTGGAAGCACAACCAGTGAGAGTGGGGTGAATTAGTGTCTTCAAAACATTAACTTTAGTTATCTTTACTTTTACTTAATGTGTGTGAATCACTGAAGCAATAACCATTCTATGATAAATTTCAATTAACTTAGCAAACCATCAAACAACATAGCATCCAAATTGATTTTTCCTCAGAAGCTGAGCAGCATCACAGTTTTGACAAGAAGCTTAGAGTCAAACAGAGCATGTTGTGTGTCATTTTGTAGATGGGGAAGAAATGCAGCTTGCTCTTTGTCACTCAGATGTGGAGAAATGGCTAGAACCCTTAAGACGATTTGATCTATCCTCACTACTTTATGGTTGTGCCTTTCAACCAGGGTGAGAGGATCCCTTTTGTAGCCTTCTATTCGTGGAGGAGATGGAGATATCCTTCGTTGCAGAGTTATTGAGAGGAACTTGAAGAAAACATGATCAATACATCAAAATCTAACTCTCACAAGTTGTCACCCTAAGATAGTGGAGATATTTTCTAAACAAGGTTTAGGCTACTAAAGACAATGAAAATCTAATTGCTTATATATGCTTTGGTAATAGAAATTATGTATTTGTACACACAGAGGAAAAATAGGGGTAGTATCGGTAGGATTGGTTGTTTTTAAATGAATTTTGGTGGGAAGTGAGGTAGAGTGGGTTTTGACTTTCCAAATCTTTGAGAGCCTTCACAAAAATGGAAAGATTGACCAACAAGAATGTTTCAGAATAGCCAGAATGTTCCCTTAACCAGAAGGTGTGCTTCAATGGAAGCCCAGATCAGCACGTTTTCACACAAACTTTAAGGATCCAAAATGAAGGCTCAAATTGAAAGACCTAATTAAACACTATCAATCTCTATTTTATCACACCTAAGATGCCCTCATAGGCTAACAAACAATCTTAATCACCATGCTAGGAGTACAGTGATTTTAAACTTGTTTATTTCACTATAAAATGAAAGCTATTCTGAAAGATGAAATTGGAACTGCCACCAAACTATAAAAAAGCTAAGATCTTGTGTGATTCATAGATATTTCAATGTAAGATTGCAATGGGAACAAGGAACTGTTTTCAGACATTCAGAAATGAAGCAGACACAATTTTTCTCAAAGTAAAACACAAATTTACTCAAATTTGATTAAATTTATCAGCAGGGGAAAGTTTCTGGAACAATCTCAGAGCTTGTCAATGGTTTTACACTCGCAACCACCTTAACATGATCAGATTTAACAATAAATAAATAAACAGGTTCCTCAAATAGTCTCTCAGAAAAGATGGGCTCTGTCAAACCTTTTCTCTCAGAAATTAGCTCTGGACCTCTAACACTCCAGAATTCCAACCATTTGCATAATAAACTTATGCAATTTATAATATTTCATTTACAACAGAGATTTCTCCCAAAAACAAAAACATTCAAAGCACCATTGCGTGTTATGACCTCTAATCATGACTCCTAGAATCAGATTTACAAAAAGTTGTCAGGTGTGCAGAGGGTAAATCTCTCCAAATATTTCCAGCATTCAATTCATCGCCTGGTAAGTTGTTCTTCATCTCGCACACCAACTACTTCCTCCTCCATTTTGTCAAATCTGGTTCTTTGCGTGCCAAGGAAGGAAAAACTGAGAAATCAGATCAGGGCCAATAGTCAGAGCACATCTTAATGGAAAAAGATGTTTTCAAATTTTTTCCCACCAAACCAAGATAAGAAAAATCAGGTCGAATCCGACAGTCATATTACATCTTTAATGCTAAAAGACGTTTATAGACCTTCCCCACCAAACCAGGATATCAGATTAATGTTCCTCTTCATTTGGAGTGTAGGAGACTCCAAGAAATGATAAAAAAAAACCATAGGAATACGCATCCCCAGCTCAAAAAATGGTAGAAAATCATATACAAACCCACAATTTCCATTGATTTTTGTTTTGAATTTGGACCATCCACATGGGAGATCTGAGTTAAGACGGGCCTAGGGGTTCCTTTTCACTTTTTACACCCTTTGGAAAAATTGCAAAATTTCTCAATTTTCTCCACCGCTCCACCTTTGAAAAATGGGCTTGACACGTGTCCCAATGTGGGTCCCAAAGGAACCACGGCTAAATTATGCTATTTCACCTCTTTTTTGGAAAAGGGAAAATTTTTCAAGTTTTCCCCACAGCTCCGCCCTTTCACTTTTAGTTTCTGATGTGGGTCCCAGTGGAATCATGCTTCCTTTTACACTTTTAACTCCTTTCTCCAAAAAAGGAAAATTTTCCAAATTTCCCCCAAAAGTTTGCATCTCCACCATTGAGTGGAGCAAATTTTGACTATTCTCTATTGGGATTGAGGGTAATTTTGATGATTTTAGTCTTTTAAACATTAAGGGGAAAAAAATCCAAGTTGCCCCCGATGACCCGCCTCCCCACCTCTTGACTTTTCAAACCGCCACGCATCTCAATAGTGCATCTTGAGATGGTCCCAAAAAGTAGAGACCCTGAATTGAGCGCGGGGTCACCACATGTCCTAGTCTAGCAAAGCATGCTAAAATTTTTGAAATTCCAGTGGAAAGCGCCATGTGCCCAAGGTCCGAAATGGTCTTCTCTGGCCGTTGAAAAGTCTAAGAAAAAAGTAGAGCGAGCGGAAGCCTCCAAGCGTCCTCCTGGCACTTCTCCAAAACAAAACTCAAAGGTTGGTCCCCAAACATGTGTGGTCCCTCCACGTGTATTTATGGCACAAATTCAAGATGGTCCCAAAAGTGGAGACCCTAAATGAGTGTGGGCTTTCCAAGTGTCCCAAGCCTTAGAAAATTTCGTTAAAAAGTTTAAGTCCCCAACAGAGCCAGCGGAAGCCTCCACCTATCCCTCTGTCACAATTGTTAAGGTGGGACCCTGAGACAGATCTTCAAATGAGCGCCAACCCACCACATGTCCATGGCCCACCAAAAATGAATCAGTTGCATGAAAAAAATTTCTAATTTTGGGCGAGGCAGCGGAATCTTCCACGTGTCCTCCCGGCGCAACTCCAAGGCCAAACAAAAAGGTGTGTCTTCAAACGAGCATCATTCCTCCACGTGGAAAATTTTTGGATTAAAACTTTCCACAAATTTTTAGAGTGCCCCACCGAGCCGCGTCCAACCAAAAAGGGCCATGTTTCCACTGATGCAGAGATTTAAAATTTGATGGGAGAAACACACTTGTCAAGCTGTAAAAATGTAGGGAAACCACTGTTTGAGCCCGGAGATGAAATTTTATTTAAGGAAAGAGAGTTTGGAAATGTTTCAAGGTTCACACATGACCCCCTGAGCTATATTTATTCACATTTTCTTCAAGTACTTGGGACAAAACGGCAGGGACAACAACACATGACTGCAAAAAAATGAAGGGAAGGAATAGCTTGAGTTTTACGCCCAATTAACAGACACCTTTAGATGGAAAGAGGAATGAATCAACAAATTCAGGGCCTTTAAGTGACCTTTGACTAAGGAGGAACCAATCATGGAAACCAAATGGAGGACAAAGTCCTCAGGTACCAAAATAGGGAGACAAAAAACATTACAAGGGATGCAAACTGAGGGATCTTAATGGAAAACGGGGTGAGACTAATTCAAGCACCAAAAAAGAGAACATGTAAACACCAAAATTATGTGGGAAACCCCCAACAGGAAGAAAACACACTGATCATTGTATTAATAGACAACAATCAAACTTAGTGAAGCACAACCTTCACAAGGAGCACCAACCCCTATTTTATCTAGCACCAACTAGAATTTAACAATCGCCAACTTCCAAAGAGGCCCTAACCCACTAGGGTTTAGTGAAGCACCAAATCCACAAGGAAGATCAAGCACCAACATAGCCACCTAAGAAATTTTTCCATCTTCTTCTTGTTGCTCACTAAACAAATGATGTACTTTTTTGCTCTTATTAACTCTTCTTCTTGGTCTACTCTCTATCTCTTATATATCAACATCACCAATTCATCTTGAACACCCTTTTATCCTCAACCATTATCAACTCTTCACACACAAGATCATCTTCTCACGAACACACTCAAAACTGCGTCTATAGCTCACTCATTCTTCTTCTTCTTCTTCACATTCAGTAGGTCATGGATGAAATTATCTCTACAAGAACACACATTTTAGATAATGAAATTGCATAAATTAATAATTTTATTTAAGAACCCATACACTTCATTCAACACATCATAGGTTTCTCTTTTCTTACTCAAGACACTAACTCTAAAATTGTTCTAAAACTACTTTTATACACCTATATATATGAATCTCAAGAACATAATCATGTAGATCAGTTTTACATCATTAGGGTTGGCTATAAAAATACCCAAAAACATCATGGAAACATACAAAACTTGCATGGAAAATTTCCTTAGGACTTACATGACTCAAATCAGAATTTTCATCACTTTTGGACTCAAGAAACTCTCAAAACTAGTTCAACAAACATAGCTTTACAACTTGAATTCTTTTGAAAAACTAAGGACTTCATCAAGGATTTAAAATATTCAATAAAATTTTCCATGACCTCCTCTAACATTCAACATTCTATTAAATATCTACATCATCCATTTATTCCATGAAACCGTCACAACACCAAGACTATCCTATTAGGATTGCTTACCCAAAAATCAACCATCAACACATGAAGTTTGTACTACCTCAAGAACCTTGAAAATAACAAATAAAAAACCTTAATAGATACTAAAATATATCTAAATCATCTCCAAATGACTTATACTCATCAAATCAGATCATAAATGTTCATGAAATTCACTTTTCTAAAAATGCTCAGAGTTGTCCTTAACACCCAAAACAAGTCTTGAGAGATTGACTTGGTTAGGCCAAAAATGACTAGTAATTATCCATAAACCTTTTTAGAAATAAATTAAATTTCCATGACATCATGAAACATCCATTATTTCATATTTTCTTTTTCAAAACTTGAGAGATACAACAAAATATTCAACAAACATCCTTTCTTTGTGAGTCCCACTAACTCACTTGATCACTAAGAACTACTTGGAGATAGATAGTAGAGTCCTCTACATTTTATAATCATCAAAATTTTCAAACCAATCAATTATGGGTCAGTTTGAGCATTATTTCTTCAATCGACTTCAAACTAGGGTTTTATGAGGGTTTTTGACTTGTTTTGGTGTTAACAATTGTTCATAAATATGTAGACCTTAAACCTTGAAATAATTCCACAAAATCTCATCTATGACATATACCGAAATTTATTATAGATCTTATCTTCCCATGTATAGTATTAATGTTCCAACGAACATCTTAAAGTTGAATTACAACTGGGAAACACCATTTCCAAACACCCAGTTTTCCCCGAAACTCAACATCTTGCAAAATAATCCAAAACATGACCTAAAAGTTTGACCAAAAACTTGTATAAACATAAAAAAAAATTCCCATACTCAACTTTGCATACTAGCATTGAAATATAATCAACCTTCCTCCTTATAATAGGCAACTCTCAAGATTCCTTCTAGGTTCACACCTCAAAACCAACTTTCAAGTTATATCCTTTAATACCTGACCTCAGAATTACATGTAAATTCCTAGGACAATATTATACACCAATGCAAATTCTCATGTACCCATACATGCCTTTGAATATGAGTCTCATGTTAGAGTAGGTATTTACCTTTGCTCATGTTCACCTAGGTACTTTATTTACCTTTATTATATTTATCATCACCCACTTATGTGTGTGGATATTTATTTTATTTTATTTAGATATTATCTAGTTTTTAGGTATAGTTCTTTCCTTGATCTATGGTATCGACTAGATCCTTGATGTATAGTTCTTTCCCAAATCTATGGTCTTGACTAGCTCTTTGATGACTAGTTCTTTCCTTGATTTATGGCTTGATCTATGACCTTGACTGGTTCTTAGATTGTTATTCCTTTCCTATATAAGCAAGGACCATTCTCATTTTATTTCATTGAGTTCCATAATAATATATGGTATTGCTTCCTATTTGTTTGCAAAGGTTTTATGTAAAGTTATTCTGGTGAATTTCTTTCATCTTATTGATCATGGTGTTTGATTAACATATGAGTTCTTGGCTTGTTCGATTTGTCTATCATTCCTTTTATGGTATCAGAGTGAGATATTTTTGTTGACATCTATTTGTAAGTTTTGTTTTGTAAACATTTTTTTTGTATATTCATATATTCAGGATTTTTCTGTATTTTGTTGTTGTGTGCATTTAAATGCAAAACAGAGCCTTCCATTGGATTATTAAGGTGGAAAATCCCTAAGATCGACAGTAAACTTGACCATTTCTGGACATAGTCATTGGTTTTTTTGTTATTGCAGAGAAACATGCTGATTTGCCTCGTGAGTCGTGTCAACTAGAAAGAAAACCCAGAAAAGAAAGTTCTATTTATTTTTGAGCTTTTCGAGATCTGAGCTAAGTTTTTTTCTTGTGTTACAGTATTCTCAGTTGGTGTGCAACAAACTATTTCTGGAAGACGTTTCTTTTCTTTTTTGGCAGGGGCCCATTGAAATCCTTAGGCCCTAGTCATATGGTATTGTCATATGAGGGCTTAAGATTATTATTCCTACTAGTAGATTCTTTACTCTAGCGTGCTTTCATTTTATTTGTGTGGCAAAGGCGAGTACATTTCATTCTATTTTAGTGGCAACTAAGATAAATAGTAGAGCATGATATTGAAAAGTTTGTATCTTTTGATTGGTAACTCGGTTTGAGTGTCGTTTTTGAAAAAAGTGCTTATTATTTTATGCTCTTTCTATTGGAAATATTTATTTTGATAATTTCACTATAATTATAAAGTGCCAAATTGTAACACACACTCATTATAAAGTGCCAAAACCTGGGGGGATCTTGTTACATTGCTTGGTTCTTGTATTTATTTTGGTGATTTTTTAGGATGGTGTCTTTATCTACTTCTGCATTAGATCATCTTTAGCCATTAAAAATACATAATTACCACACATAGAAACTAAGAATGGAATCAATAATTAAGCAGAAAGGATTATGGGCTTTAACTTCTTTAGAACAACCAGTGTTCACTAGAGAATATGAGAAATTTCAATACCAGTGAAAATTTGATGAGTGTATGTGTTTGATAGGAACTTATGTAAGTGATAGAATTTTGTTTCATTTGGAAAAATGTGACTCTCCTTTCAAAATATGGGAGAAATTGGAGGATTTATTTGGTAAGGTTAATCATATGAGAGCCATGCAACTTGAAATTGAGATCACCTCTCTTAATCCTGAATATTTTCCAACAATTATAGAGTATCTTACCAATTCCAAACATTTGTTAACATAGTTAAAGGGGAGTAGAAGAGATAATAAAGATGAAGAGTGTGTTTACTTGATTCTATCCAAGTTAAGAGGACCATTTCAAATCTTTTCTTCTACCTTTTTCTCTAGTATGAATGCCTTTGGTGACACATTCAAAATGCTTAACTTAGAAACATTTTGTGAAAGACTTACTAGGGAAGAATTCAAATTGTCTAACCTTGAGTCTTCCACCTCTCAAAAGGAATTAGTTGCATCTAATCCTAAGAGAAAGGAAAAGCCAAAAAGTAAAACCAAAACCACCCCTTCTCCATCTCAAAATGCTCCTAAACCCAAAGAAAACAACTCTAAACCCAAGGAGCCTTCTAAATCCAAGAAAAAATCTATCATTTCATGCTCTTTTTGTGGGGGTATTGGTCATGAAGAATATAGGTGTTATAAGTGAATGCCATCGTTAGAGGATGCAGTCAAGAAACACAAAATTTATATCTTCACTCCACCTCCTTCTAATCAACATGGAAAAGAACTTAATGTTATTGGGAGATATCAGTCACCACTTGCAAATAGTTGGGTTATAGATTTTGGTGCTTCTCATCACATGAATTCTTCGAAGGATTCGTTTGTTTCTCTAGGTTTGAATTCTACTTCCAAAATTGAGGTTGGAGATTCTTCCTTTCTTTCTGTTAAAGGAAAAGGTGATATACAACTTGATGGTGGCAATATCGAAGATGCACTATATGTTCCTAACATCACTACAAAGTTTCTTTATGTACATAAAATTTTTCATCTTGGTCAGGGAAAAATAATTACTTTTACACCACATGGGGAAGAAGTACGAACTTTGTTTGAGCCTTATTCACTTGTTTCTCAAGGTATTGTTGATCATAGTTCTACACTATATCAATTTGAGGGTTTTGATGAAACTTCCTCTATAGGGACAGGATTGGTTTCTCATGAAGATTTAGAGAGTAAAATTTGGCATGAAAGATTTGTACATCTCAATTACAAATATTTGAAGGAGTTGAGTACTCATACTCATGGTATGGTTGATGGTCTTCCTAGAGTTAATTGACTTGAGGGATTTTTTCATGGTTGTGCATTAGGGAAACAACACCAACATCCATTTCCTAAGAATTTTTCAAAGAGATATTCTTCACCACTTGAGCTTGTGCATAGTGATTTGATCATTTTTCGTACCCCATCTTTCAATGGAGCTAAGTATGCACTTACCTTTATTTATAATTTCTAGAGGCTTACTTGGGTTTCTTTTCTCAAGTAAAAAAAATGGTTTTTCACACTTCAAAGTCTTCAAGGATTTGGTCGAGAAAAATATTCTAGTTGCATAAATAACCTTCATACCGATAATGGGGGGAGTAATTCAACAATTATTTTTCTAAATTTTGGCAGCTCAAGGCATTATTCACCAACATTTTGTTCCTCATACTCCACAACATAATGGCTTAGTAGAATGAAAGAATAGAACTTTGAAAGAAATGGATAACTGTATGATGCATTCTAGATATTTACCTCTTATCTATTGCGTAGAAGCAATTAATTGTGCTAACTACATTAAGAATCTCATACCACACAAAGCACTTGAGCATTTGAATCCAAAGGAATCTTGTTCCAACACTAATCCAGATGTCTAATTTTTTCGAGTCTTTAGGAGCCATGTTTGGGCCTTTGTGCCAAAGAAGAAAAGGAAAGATTTGGATAAGAAGAGAAAACCCTTGATCTTTGTAGGGTATTGTGAGGACATGAGAGCTTATTGAATTTTAGATCCTGATACTCATGACATTCTTTTTCGAACACATGTTCAGTTTGACGAGCACTTCACTCCTCGTGATTATTCATCTTCTTCCATTCCTCCTTCTTCATCTCATCTTTAGGATCCTTTCATTGAGGAGGTTATAGATGTCATTGAGGATCATATTGACACTGATGTTATCACTATACCTAAGTGGGCTCGTACTACAATTTCTGAGGCAATGCCTTGCATACAGGATCTTCCACCCACTAAGCATCATCACACACATTCTACATGTTTTGGAATTTTATGTCAAAAATTTTCTAAGGATCCACATTTCTTTTCAAAGGCTCGTGGGATACAAGAGTTGGACGATGCGATGACAACTGAGTATTCTTCTTTGATGAAGAATCATACTTGGGATTTGGTATCTCTTCCTATAGAAATAAATATGGTTAGGTGTAAGTGGGTATACCGAACCAAATACGCAGCTGATGGGTACATTAACAAGTATAAGACTTGTCTTGTTGCAAATATTTTTTCACAATTTGAAGGTATTGATTACTATGAGACTTTTACACCCATTACCAAGATGGATTTTGTATGTCTTATACTTGTTATTTATGCATCAAAAGGGTGGCTCGTATATCACATGGACAGGAAGAGTGCCTTCTTACATAGAGATCTAAAAGAGGAAATATACATGGATCAACCTTCTTGATTTCTTAGGATTCTTCTCTTGTTTGTAGACTCGGAAGGTCTCTCTATGGTCTCAAATAGGCCCCTCATGCTTGGTATGAGAAGATGGATTCTTTTCTTCTATCTACTGGTTTTATTCGTTGCCACTCCAATCATACAATATATCTACAACATGTTGGTGATGATATTGTGATACTTGTATTGTATGTTGATGATCTATTAATTACTATAATGTCCCACCTCGGATCACAGAAAAACCCACCAAAAGGTAACTAAAAATTTGGGTAATTTTTTATTGAAGTTGACAATTAATACTAACTTTTTGCTTGACCGATTTCTGTTAATAATTATTTTATATTAATTCGATTTACCCAAATTAACTAACTACTTGCCTATTTTCCAACTTAATTATTTATTTATTTCCATGGTTACCCTACTATACGTTTGCTAAGGTCAGAGTGAAAATTTTACACCCCGTTTAATTAATTAGTCCCTCACTCACCCTTGTTTTATTTTATTTCCCACTCCCATCAAATACCCATGAATTAAAAATGTGTAGGGTTTAATGTGGACCCTAGGATCAATCTAATCTTGGCCCTAGATTTACAACTTACCCTAGAGTTTCCCTAACCCATTCTTATGGTTTCTTTCTCTTCTCATTTGTTTTAATTTTGTCTCCTTTCCTTTCCTTTCTTATTTGTGCAGGTTGATTGAGGTGGAGCCATGGTAGTCAAGGATTCAAATTTGTTCAAGCTATTTTTTTGTATTTTTTAGATTCTTCTTAACTAGATATGCTCTTTGGTTGGTAATATTGAATACCAATTTTTTGAAAAAGAAGGCAATGCCTGTGTGTGTGTAATTGGTAGTGTTAAAAAAAACCCAAATTTTATAAGTCCCATATTAAGAAATACGTAGTGGTTTGTTAAAGCGTGGGAATGAAAATTTGGCTATGTGAGAGTTGAGTGGAGGTGACATTGATTGGGGAGTTTGGGATTACAGTGATAGGGAGGGATGGGGTGTGCGTGGAGGAAGGTGTGTGAACTGTGTGGGTGAAGGGAGTTGGAGTGGGGACTAGTGCGGTGGATGGGGTTTGATGGGTGGGTGCGCAGGTGTGGGGGAGGGTTCGACCCTCCCCACCTCTTTGTTTTATTTTATTTTCTTTAAAACTCAAAACATGCCCCACCGAAATCTTTTGGTTGTATTTCAATTTGTTTTTTCTTAACATTCAAACTTCACCGTAATTTCTTTTTTTATTATATGTATACTATATATATAATCAATTCATATTAATGATTATATATTATATAATAATATATCCATTTATATTAATTAGTATACATTATATTTTGTGTGTGTGTGTGTGTGTGTGTGTGTGATATAATATATTTTAGAATATTACATTACTATAATAATATAAAGAGAAATTATATTAAACATATGTTAACATATTCATAATATACACTATATTCAAAAGAAATACTAAGTGGAAAATAATAGCTTCTATTTGTAAGTGTATCAGGTTCACTCATCTATATATTACATTTAAGATGGACTATTGTAAAAATCTGAATCATTAATGAGTATTAAGTTTTATTTACATACAATCTTAACTATAGAAGCCTTAAAATAGATTCTTAGAAATCAAAACTTTTCCATTGAAAATTAAAATTCAATCTCTACAACTTGTTTGGAATATGGACAAATTTAAATCTGATTTCCTAATATAATCATTTTGCTAAGCTTTCACATGGAAGGGAAATAAAAAAAACTGATTTCATTTCATTATATAATGCTACTAAATTGACAAGAAGGAGATCCCACTAAAATATAACATTTTCTTCTTAAACGTTTACCATACTAACAAGGATATAAGAATAGCATTGATATATATATATATATATATATATAAAACAATTCGTAGCAATCAATTCTTTTTATTTGCAAAGAAAACTCCAACCTTAAAACAAGATCTTAACAAGAGTGCTCTCCACCAATTTCTTGTATTTGTATTACAAAGTTTAAGTGTCTTATAATATTTATCATATAGGAAAAGTTTACATTCCGATGGAACTTAAGCTCACAAATACCATATCTTAAACATATGTAAGATACACAAAGGAGAACATTATGAGGCTTCATTCCAAGATGGAAGGGAGGTTCACCCATACAAATTAAATGTTAGTCTACAAGCAATTCCAAATCACAAAATGGGAACTTTACAAGACAAAGAAACTTCCCAAATAGTCATATCCATGAGATTTCAATGAGAGTAATGTTCAAAAAAATGGAGAAAACAATGAGAAGCCATGATGTCAAGAGACTCAAAGCATATTCCAAACTTGAACTCCAATTTTGAGTGATTTTCTAAAAGACCAACACAAAGAGAAAGACTTGTTTTACCACCCAACCTGTATGCATAATTACATGCATTTCCAAAGGTTGTAAGACATGCTATCCTCCTTCAAGCCCATGGAGGAGAGAGATAACTTCCAAAAATGTGCACAAGGTTTAGGGAGATAAACAATTAACATATCACATACAAGACAATCCATACCCTAAAGAAAACACAACATTTACCAAACAAAAGAAAGGAGGAGAAAAACATATTAATCCTCAAAACTTGGGAAGAGTATATGAGATGTGCTAAAGTGCCAAAAAGTGTGGTCCAACCATAGGATGCACACTACCAAGATTCTTCACAAAACCTCTTTATCCCTCCAAGACAACAATCCCGACTTATTTCTCCACCCATTCGCTTAAATCCTCCTTAAGATGATTTTGAAACCCATTCAGTTTCCTCTCCAAGGATGGGGTATGAGGTTCAAACCATATGAACCACCTTCCCTTTCTCAAACCATATGAGGGGAATTAAAAGAACCTACATGGCTTGCCCATCAAGCTATGAGGTTTAATAGGGAAAATCCCTCTCTCTTCCCCCATAAAAATAAAAAATCCATCAAGCCATTTGATGGATGGAGAAAATAATACAAAAACATACCCAAGCAATATGTAAAACTTGTAGCAACAAAACCCAATATTAAACCATTATAAAATCTAAGATATATCATATAAAATAACATGTAGATATAGCAAATATCATACCTCTAAAATCTCTGCAACACTCTAAGATTTTCCCACTTCCTTATCCAAGAAAACTCTAGCTCCAAAAGTCTCTAAACACCAAGCAAAAGCCAAAACAAAAAGTTCCCTTTCTCCCCCATGAGGGAGTATTTGAAGAAAAACATATAAATTTCCTCACCAATGAGGAGGTGAAATGTGTCATCCCTCTCTTCCCTCCAATTCAAATATTCCCAAAATAAAATGGAGAAAAGATAAACTCACTTTTAAACACCCTTCTTTGAAATTGCCCAAAAAGAAAATAAGACAAGTTTTTCCAAATTTTTAGCACACACACATTCCAATCCATCTTACATGGATGATGACAAAAGAGATGCTAAATGGGAGTGAAACTCCTTCCATGCCTTGGAATTAAGGCCCCCTACCTAATAGGTAGGGTCCAAGGGCCTATTTAAATGCTAAGTTAACTCCCAAAACTAAAAGGGATCACTTAAAATGCCATAAATAGCAAAATTTCAGGTTTTCCACATTTAGGCACAAGTGTAGATGATGTGGGGCCCACTCAAGGGTACTCATATGACCATAATACTCTCTAATTAACACACACTTACCCAAATACAAACTTAAAGCAAGTGGGGACCGTTAAGTCCCCCAAATCTAGTTTACTTAACAAAATATATAACCTAAACAATATTAATTTTACATGACATACAACATTACAAATAAGAGTCACTCATGGTGCCCAAAAAATGAAATCAAACAAGAAGCCCGCATACAGCTAACATGGTTAGGACTTAGCCCAGTGGGCCACTTGTGTATAATTTGTGTAGCCACAATAAAACCCACGTTCTCATGTGTCCTGTCACTTGCACACTTAGTGCACACATTAAACACATCTACCCAATACAATTGTAAATGAGCTACTCAATAAATGATCAAGTCTAAACATGCAATTTATGATATCACAACATCCACATGGATTCGTAATTAAGAAAACATGCACAATTTTACACCAATTCACCATGGTTAGCCATCACATTTCGTATAAATGACAGATATCTATGTTATCATGTCTTCTCATTAGTAATCAAATAAACTATATCATCAAGATGTGTAACTAAACTATGTATCCATCATATATTGATTGGGCCCAAATAATACAAGCAATATGTTAATATCCACAACATCAATTCAAATGTGCCAACATATAAATCCAAGCTAAATTGGTGCTACTTGCCCAAATCACCATACATGTCCAGAATATAAAATAACATAATGTCCAAAATATGTCAAAACATAACTATGGGTTAAGAATTCTACAAGTAACTGAGACTATAAAATGTGGGCACTACATCCCTCTCTCCTAAAATTAGACTTCTTCCTAGAAGTCACTAGGTGAGATAGGTGTATGACCTCATGAGTTATTGTGTCGTATCATGCGGTTGTTGGTCACAACAAACATGTCCCAAAAATTCAAACTTGGTCAAGTACTAAGTTTTCCTCTTACTTAGATCAATTTAATTAAATGAAATCAAACAATAAGGCCTCACACAACTGTCATGGGTAGGACTTAGCCTAGTGGGCTGCTTGTACACATTTTACGTAGCCGCCTTGAAACTCACATTCCCATGTGTCTTGTCACCTACACATTCAATGTACACATTAAATGCATCTACCCAATACAAGTGTAAATTAACTACTCAGTAAACGATCAAGTCTAAACATGTAATCTATGATATCACAACATCCACATGGAGTCGTAATTAAGAAAACATGCACAATTTTACACCAATTCACCATGGTTAGCCATCGCATTTCATATAAATGACATATACCTATGCTATCATGTGTTCTCATTAATAATCAAATAAAATATGCCATCAAGATGTGCAACTAAACTATGTATCCATCATATATCGATTGGGCCCAAATAACACAAGCAATATGTTAATATCCACAACATTAATTCAAATGTGCCAACATACAAATCCAAGATAAATTGGTTCTACATGCCCAAATCACCATACATTTCCATGAATATCAAATAACATAATGTCCAAAATATTTCAAAATCCATGTCAAAACATAACTATGGGTTAAGAATTATGCAAGTAACTGAGGCTAGAAAATGTGGGCACTACATCCCCCTCTCCTAAAATTACGCTTCCTCCCATAAGTCACTAGGTGAGATAGGTGTATGACCTCACGAGGTATCATGTTGTATCATGTGGTTGTTGGTCACAACAAGTATGTCTCACAAATTCAAACCTGGTCAAGTACTAAGTGTTCCTCTTACTTAGATCAATTTAATTAAAGGAAGTTATATCTTCCAATGAAATTGTTATCAACATAATTGTCTAAAACCTCTAAATGGTCACACGTAGTGTATATATAATGTCAGGGCCACTTTGAGGGAACTATATTATTATTATTATTATTATTACAAATATGTCTTATCAAATATAACATGGCTCAAGGTCAATTGTATTTTTCAATTAGGAGAATATCAATTAAGGAGAATTGTATCTTCCAAACCGACTCCATTTGCCTCATCATCTAAGCTTCCTATAAGGGTCCAAATAAGAGGATGTACAACAAAAGGTCTATATTTAAAGGAAAATAATGATGGGTGGTCAAAGAAAACATAAATGTTGTTCTAAAAGTTTTAACTAGGTTTGCCTACTAGTTGCGTACGAGCCCACTCAAGGAAACTATCTAAGGTGTCACAAATACCACACAATAAGAGAGAAAAAGTTTCCAAGTTCCATGTGGTTTCATCTCCTAGCTCATCATTACTTTAAATTTTGAAAAAAAAAGGTTCACAAGTCTCTCCAATAATGATTCTGGCATATGCATTATTCATTAAGGTCAAGGACGAAGATTCACCTAATACCAAGCATAATTAAGGGTGTTGACTTAGTTTGGCCAATATTTTTATGTTGACATAATGATCATATTAAAAAGTTGTGGGTGAACTATATAGTCAACCACTAGGTTAGGATTTGTTTTCTATTTTGGTTTCAAGGTTCCCTAACATGTACCCTTTCCTAAAACATCTCATTTATGGTTTAAAATTTAGCTTAGAAAACTCATAAGAGATAGTTTAATTGATTATTGTTTAAAAATTTTGAAAACATTTTCCACCATCGCAAAGAAACTTTTGAAATTTCTATACCCCAAAAAACCCATAAACCCTTAATGAAACAAAAAACAATGAATTTTCAATTCAATAAGATATATCAGAAGTTTTACTTAAATTTTATCATTTCTTAAATGCTATAATCAAGAAAAAACATGAATAAGTTAGGCAAAATAGAATCCATTTAAAGTCGATGTTTCCTGAACCTATCAAAATACTAGGCAATTATGATTTGGATGGAATAAAGCTTCTCTATGCATACCTTCCTCAAAATTACAAGAGATCAACACACATTTTCCCTTAAGGAAAGGTATAGTCTAATGCTTCTCAAGTTATGAAACTTATGTTAAATTTTACTTAACAATTAATTGGTCATAATTGTCCCATTGGGTTGCTAGAGATAGATATATATACACTCATTAACTGGAGGGTGAATCCATTTTACACAAATAACTTTAAATTTCTCCACCCTATTGAGTGGTAATAGAAAATGGGGCCATGTTTTAAAGAGTACCCTAAAACAATTCCAAATTTACATTTCTTAACTAGTGTTTACACTGATTACAAAGGATGCCTTCCACCAAGGTAGGTGGAAATATTAGTTAATCATTATTATTAGTCCTTACAATAAGGTTTTACATCATTTATCTTATAATGAGTTACTAAGAGTTTTCTAATGTGAAAGAAATCTTATGAAAGAGTCTCCTAAGAGTAAATTAGCCAAAGGTATATTAAATTTGTGAGACCATCGCAATCATTCGATTATTCGTATTAATTTCTCACCTAGAAATTATGAAGACAACACAATGCCTAAGTTACTTACATAAGACCAACCATTTAGCGTGTATTCCATATTAGATGAGTATCACATAACTAAGATTAATAAACATTACTTATTCCATTTTAAGCAATAGTTTATGATCACCTCAATTTTAGCCTTTTAAGGGGTAACAATGATAACATTGTTATCCAACCAAGGTTATTAATTACATATTCGACGAGTTTCCCAAATTACATATAATTACATATTTTTATTGTTGTTTTTAAGGTATATACACACAATTCTTCTTGTGTGTGTGTGTGTGTGTGTGTGTGTGTGTGTGTGGATTACAAAACATTGCATTCACCATTATTGAACCATATAACTTGTAATTTCAACGTCAACATTAACGTTGGTAAACCATAATGCCCAACCAAGGGAGTAATCGACACTAATTTATTTTATTTTATTCTTGCAGGGAGAGAGAGAGAACGAAGATCATTGTTATTACTATTATTATTATTATTAATATATATATATATATATATATATATATATATATTTCCATAATCATTGTTCTTCTAAGTGCACGAGTTGAGGTTTAAAAAGGGTGATTCCATGGTTTCTACACGTAAGTATTAGTGTTATAAACAAGATTAACTCATAACATTTTAATCAATTTGAGGAGGTTTATAATCGCACGTGTACTTATTAAAGAAAAAGGTTTTAACCAAGTTATATTGCAACAAAAATTAGTAATCAGTTATAGCATGAACATAGGTTTATCGACCTCAAGAAGGATTAAATAACTAGATCATTACCAGAGCTAGCTCTAAATGTTAAACTAAGAGCTCTGATGAAAATTTGAGGTTGTAAAAAAAACTAGATTTGTTTTATAATAGCACAATGAATTCTTACCTTACGTGAAGAGGATAAATTGGCTATGGAATATCACGTCAAGCAACACCATTGAAATAATAAGAGACAGTAACTTTCCTTTTCCTTATCATTTATTGTTTAGAGACAAGTTAGTGGAGTTTATGTTAGAAAACATTTTCATCTAATTATACTTAATTTCTAATTACAACTTTGAAAAGGAAGCAACAAGATCATAAGGTCATTTGGTAAATTTCCTTATAAAAAGGGTTATAAAACTAAGATTAGTAACATAAAAAAGAGGAGTAGAAATTAATCCAGTTTCATAATAAACAAATTTCAAAATGTGGAAGACTATTTTATCATATTGGGCAGTTCTATACAAGATACAGTTATTTATTTTACACCCATACCAAAAGGGTTTTATAAGGTTTAGAAGTGATGCCCCTAACATTACGGTTGAGATTCCCAAGAAACAATGGATCACTAGAAGAAGAATACAACTAATCAAACACCTTAAACATACTCCTTGGACTAATGTAACATTTCTACATTCTTATATTGACCTATTGCTTACTTCCAAAACTAACAACTAGAACTTTTTTGATGTCCAAAATGACCAAATTAAATAAAGGCAATTAGCATTCAAAAATATCTCAGAGCACACAATTTGTCAAGGTTGTAATATTCAACCACGTAAGACAACAAGATAATCATATTATAAAAAATTTCACCCTCCAAAGGTTTCCTAAGAATTCTAACAGTTTATAAATAGCTATCAAAAGGGGCCTACCAACAAGTACCCAATACCCAAATGGTAAGACAAATTCTACCTTTCAATTATATATTATATAAAGACTCAACTAAGACATACAACTCTCAAAATTAGTGAATAAATATCGAATAGGAAACACCTTTTCGGAGCAAACTATTAAAGTTTCACTATTGCATTTCAGTATATTTTTAGTGAAATTGGATACAAAATGGGTCTTGAAAACAACCTATCCCAACTTGAAAATGATTTCTATCAACTCGAATCTATTCTCTTATACATAGAGAATCTGATGCAACTTATAAAATGAAAAACTAATAACCAAAACTCTAGTTATGACCTAATTTCCAGAGCTAATTAATGTTATTTTCAAGTTTGTGTTTTGTGTTAACACGACTAGAGACCTTCTAAACATGCTTGGATAACTAAATCCATATTCTTTTTTCTCAAATATAACTACTGCAGCTAATGGACATGTAGAAATACTAAATGTTAGAAGTCATAACTTTTAATTTCCTACTAAATCTCCCTAAACTACAAGTCCAAATCGAATTAAATTTTCTTAGTTTTAAGTTGTTGTCCCAAATAACAATACAATCAACTGAGCTCAAATATTTTCAACTACATGATTAAATGATCTTATAATTTGGGTTTAAATGTTGTTGTGACTTCCCATGTCACTAGAGAACATGATCATCCAAATCGATCACCACTATGGGAGCCAAGGAGCCATTTTGCATGTTATTTACTAATAATTTTTTCTTAACTTTAACCATTTTTTAAAACAAATTAAGTGATTACAAATTTTGTACCACCTATTGGGTTAGCAGACGTATTTCTCCCACGCGGTTAATCGAGAGATGCTTTGACCCGTGGAACGGTTTAGTGGAAACGTTTTTTTAATTGTTTTGTTTAATGTTATTAAAGTATTAATAACTAATTAAATATCCACCCAGAGTGTCCACGTGTGCGAACCATCACTGTGATACCAAATGTAATGCCTCACCTCAAGACACAGAAAAAACCGACCAAAAGGTAACTGAAATTTTGGGTAAAGTTTTTTTTTGAAGTGAACAATTACTACTAATGTTTTTCTTAACCGATTTTCGTTAATAATTATTTTATATTAATTCGATTTACCCAAATTAATTAAATACTTTCCTAATTTCCAACTTAATTATTTAACTATTTCCATGGTTACCCTACTATACATTTGCTAAGGTCACATTGGAAATTCTACACCGCCTTTAATTAATTAGCCCTCACTCACCCTTATTTATTTTATTTCCCACTCCCATCAAATCCCCATGACTTAAAAGTGTGTAGGGTTTAATGTGGACCCTAGGATGAATATAATATTGGCCCTAGATTTACAACTTGCCCTAAAGTTGCCCTAATCCATCTTTATAGTTTCTTTCTCTTCTCATTTGTTTTCATTTTGTTTCCTTTCCGTTCCTTTCTTGTTTGTGTAGGTTGATTTTGGCGGAGCCATGGTATCCAAGGATTCATATTTTCTCATGCTATTTATTTGTAATTTTTTTATTCTTCTTAACCAGATATGCTCTCTAGTTGGGTATATTGAGTACCCATTTTTTGAAAAAGAAGGCAATGCCTATATTTATTTATTTATATATATAAATAAATAAATAATAGGTAGTGTTAAAAAAAAACCAGAATTTTAGAAGTCTCGTATTAAGAAATTTGTAATAGTTTGTTAAGGTGCTAGACTAAAAATTTGGCTGCATGAGAGTTGAGTGGAGGCGGCGTTGATTGGGGAGTTTGGGGTTACGGTGACCGGGAGGGAGGGGAGGGGGGTGTGCGTGGAGGAAAGGATGTGGGTTACAGTGACAGGGAGGGAGGGAGGGGGGTGTGCGTGGAGGAAGGGAGTTGGAGTGGGGAATGGTGCGGTGGATGGGGTTTGGTGGGTGGGTGCGCATGTGTGGGGGATGGCTCGGCCCTCCCCACCTCTTTGTTTTATTTTATTTGCTTTAAAACTCAAAACATGCCCCACCAAATTCTTTTGGTTATATTTTAATTTGTTTTTTTATTTTCAACATTCAGACTTCACCGTAATTTCTTTTGTTATCATATGTATACTTTTGTTTATTTATATTTATTACAACACTAGCAATCGCATGTGGACAATGCAATGTGAACGCCGAACAATATATGTTATTTGATTTAGAGGGATAGTTATTTCTTTTGTAGTTGATGTTGATAAGAGTTGTGTTGATGTTGACAAGATTAATATTGGACCTACATTTATGCTTTTCCATGTTAACATGATCTGGGATCATGTAAGAAAAACATTTAAAGAGAACACAAACCCAGTAATCATATTATACTTTTCATTTATCTATAATTATATAGTTTTTGAATGCATGGATTCTCTTCATGGCTGCAACCTCTTACAATAGTCTATGTTCTGCAAAAATAATTACAGAAAGACACCAAGGGCAGTAATAACTTGCTCCTTCATTGAGAAAAAGATAAAATTAGGCATTGTTGATTAGTGAATGAATGTTGCAGGTTTTTTTTACGTCTGGAGGACATATGTAGATGTGGTTCATTAAAGAGAAGTATTTAGGACTATTTCCATGAAGTTTAGCTGCTATGAGGGCAGGAGAAGGGCTTGTTTCATTGACACTGTCATGATCATAGTGTCTTCTAATTTCATGGTCCTCCATCATGGCATCCAATGTGGGAACTTTATCTTTCATCATCCATTTAAATTGATGGAGACTTGTCACTTCAATAATTTCTGGAGGAAGAGGGTGCAAAGCAAACCATGCATGCATTGGTGCATGTCATCTTATCAATGATGACATTAAAGACTACTCACCCTTTATAACATAGTACTTTGTTTTGATCTCAAATTTGAAAATTGTATAACATAAGAGCACCCCTATGACTATAGGCAATAAACATACATTCTGAGAGGCAATGGAGGAAAACACAAAGGTAAGTGCAATCATAGTGATTTGAGATAGTAGTGATAGTGAAGCCAATGCACGGGGTGGCATTCTTGAAATGATGGTGATGACCATAATAATTATGGTACTCTGGGGTGTGCACTATGTAGTTAATATTTTTAATCCCTTTTTTTGCACCCTTTTCCAAACATCCTCTTTAGCTATCTTTGATCTACTTCAAACACACAAATATGTTTCAAAGCAATGCTCAAATGAAGTATAACCTCCATAGTGAATAATGGAAACTATAAGTCTATATGATAAATAACAAGAAACAAAATTAGCGAAAATATTACAATGTCAGAGAAACTCATAAAACACAATTAACAAGACAAAAAATACATTTTTGGTATAAAATTTCATCGATCAAAGAAATTCACAGAATATTTTTAAGTGGTGTTAAGGCCTTTAAGTGAAACAAATTAATGTAAGCCATGATGACTTATCACAATGTTCAAGATTCTAGTCACAAACTTGAGATGAGGGATACATGTTTATTGGATAACCACATATGACTTAGCTCCATGAAGTGTGACATTGATTAATCAAAGTTGTGCAATAAGTTACACGTCATTATAAACAAATTATATGCCTTCTGACAACATTTACACCCCTACCATGCCCATAATAAGCAGAGTTAAAATAGAACCAAAAATGCGTGACTCAAATAATGCCCCCTCTAATTAGAATCAGTAGGAAAACCCAAATAAGTGGCATTTCAAATGAACTAAGATAAAAAATACCATTTGACACCTAGGGAGTATTCTTTTCAATGTTTCCCCATATAAAAATAAAATATATTTTGTAGAGCGCCACCAAGCTAGTCGCCAATAGTAGTGACTTAATGGAAAGCTTGTCTTCCTATAGCCCTTGCATATATTACAAAAGTTTTAGGGTTTATCTATATTTGTATTATAAAAAAATGAAGCATTCTAAATCTAAAGAAACAATAGGATGATGATTCTAGGGATCATTTTGCACTTTTGTAGCAATAAAAGAAGATATGATTTTTTCGGCTTCTCCATCATGTTTTGCCAGCTCTTCATGATTTCACCTGAAAGGCTTTTGCTCAGCTTTTCTTGAGGGGCTCCAGGTGAGCGACTGAAGAAGCTGTAAACCACCGTTGACCCTAAGCACCGGGGATCGAGACTGTGATGTTGTGGCCGACACATTGGAATTTCTGACCTCCCCTGAATTAGAACCTCATTTCGCAGGATACTTCGATATCCCTCCGCTCGCTAGCCGGCGACCTGTTTGATGTTGTCATCAAAGGAAACAATTCAGGTTAAACAACTACCGTATTCGACGTCTTTCCACCCATAAAAATTAAACGTTTTTAAAAAAAAAATCTGAAAGGGATCAAGGGGGAAGAAATGTGCGGATGGATGAGGGGGGAGGACAGGCGATTGAAAATCAAGAACACAATCTATGAAGAAAATAAATTGGAATGTAATGATAATAGAGTATGAGTAAAATAAATTGATCAAACAAATGCACAAGATGTATTTGATCAACAAATTGATTCACATAAAAGCTCACCGGCCATCTTGAAGATTCAGGGATGAAAAGGAACCCAAGTGCAAAATGCATACAAGGGATTACTCATGCACATCCAAGCAACAACAGAGATGATAAACTTTTAAATTTCTCTAAATACTGAAAAAATGAGAATACACTGAAGTCGCTTTCATCCCAAAGCCACATACCACAAGTTGTCAAAGGCATTTAGGTGAGGAATAGGCCTAAGAGAATGTCAGCATAATATCCATCATGAAAGAGAACTTCAACATAAATGGAAAACTGGCTAGTAAGTACTAAGATTAGAAAATTAGTTGTCATTATGCTCATAAAGCCCGTGACCTGAAAACTAAGGGTTCAAACCCTAGCCCCACCTATATATAATATATAACACACATAATTGGCCTGAAGAATAATGAGTGTTGTCCCTCAAAATTTTCTCGTTATTCTTGATAGAGTTGACAAAAAAATCATCTTGGTTGATAATGCTCATGATTCACTACATATGGCTAATTCCTCTTTAGTCTTGTAAGTGCCACAAGTACTCGGCACTTGCTTAAGAACTACACCAATAATGTAAAGTATCCAGAGACCTCCAAAGTGATAAAACCAATCTCTCAAAGCAATGCTCAAGACATTGAATTTCTTTTAACCAAATAAGCTTAACATAATTATCCCACAAAGTAACTCTCCTCTTATTGTGACACGTCCATATACAAAAAATAAGTTTGTTTCAATGTGTTAAAGAAAAACAAGTACAATCCTCGCCATGGAAAAAATGAGGTGAATCTACCCCCTACATTTTGTAAACACAACTCTCTCTTTAATACACTAACACTTTCTTCTTTAATGTCTTCTCACAAGAATAGGGAGAGGGCTAACACAAGGTAAACAAATAGCTGAAAATATTGGTGTGGAGATAGTTTGCAAGAAAGTAAAGCAGTACTTTCTTCTTTCTGAAAAGTAATTTTTAAGACTTAAGGAATTTGAGCATATTCATCCTAATAATTTCTTTCCCAATAAAGGTGGGCAAAAAAATTGTGGCAGTCCCCATATAATAAGAAAATTTTCAAGGAACAGAAGAACTGTCCCATGGGATGTGTAGATAAAGGCCACATGCAATTGCTAGCTTCTATTTTTAGTTTGTAAAGAACTCAATCCTTCCACTTCTTGACAGAATTCATTACAAACTTGTGTCAAACATTCATTTTTTGGGCCTAACCAATTGCTCCTATGTTTCCTATGTTTCCTGTGACTGTGAGTTGACTCCTGCAACAAAAGAATAAACATTTTTGTCTACCTCAATCCAACTACATCCAGGAAATTTTTTTACTTGTCTACCATTCATCATTTTTCAAACCTTCTAAATGCCATCCCACCTACCTGTTGTTGCATAGATGTTTGCCAACTGCAAAAAAGGTGAGGTATTATCAGGGTCCAACTCAAAAAGGTGTTCTGCCACACGCTCTCCAAGTTCTACAGGCACCAAGAAAGCATCTCAATACATTATTGATATCAATATTTACCGTCATTTCATTGATAAAATATTTTTCCTCTTGATATCTCTTGAATGACTGTGTCACTTTGGATAGAAGAAATGTTGAGTATAATAGTATTTGAGGTGCTATGAAAGCAGAAGCTAGTATTTACGATGGGTTGAGTGATAGTAGTCTTGCTTCCTCCTTTGTTCTTGCTTCGAGTGCTAGTACGTGCGCCATATTTGAGTATCTCTCGAATGAAAAAGTGGGTTAAATGCATAGATTTGCAAGCGAGGGTACTCTAGAGAAAGCTGTGAATGTTAGACCCTGCCTTTCAGTGGTTCCAATGCCGATGGTTTCTCTGTGTAAAGTAATTCCCTGCGACTTGTGGATAGTTAATCCCCAGGACATTTTAATTGGCAACTGTATTCGATTCCCTCTGGAAATAGGGGGTATGGGAATATGTAACGGGTTGGAGGGATCCCAACATGGGCCGTTGTATCTATCAAATTTTACAAAAACAAATAAAGGTAATGCTGGTGGTTGCCATTCATGAATAATTTCTTTCTTTCCGTATCTTAGAATCTAGGTCCACTTCTTGAATTTATGCTACTCATAATTCATGTAGATAGTTTACCCCCTCTGATATGCAGTGGGGTGTAATTATTAATATATTACAGAATTCAAGTTTACCCCTGATGATGCCAATATAAGAGATACTATCTATGGGTAAATTTTAGCTTGAATCACATGTTTTCATTTTGAGCCCTCGAGAAAATGCTTCTTTGTAAGGTTTTCCCTAATTCTTTGTTAGAAGTCTATACAAGGCGCTGTCAATTTTGCTTAGCAACTTTGGCCCAATGAAATTCATTTCATCAATAAGAACATATTATATATGTTTCAGCGACTCTTGAAAAGATGATAATGCACTACCTTCAAGGGGTTTCAGTTCTTTTATTGGAATATGCATGGCTGTGTGGATTGTGGATGTAGAGATGTTGAATGCTGAAACATTAGTAGGGACGAGCACAAGTAGAGGTGAGGGAGATATGGTTGATGCTGTGAATGAATTCTAGATTTTATTTATCAGAAATGATTTTCCTATTCCAGCCGTTCCTTGAATTATCAATCTTAGTGCAGGTAGGAGGGATTTGTTTGTTGAATGGTGTAGTACGGTATCAAGAGCTATTTGTTGTTCTGGAGACAAAGGAAGTGTGGAAGATGGTGGTGTGGCATGTATGTTGTTGTTAATTGTGTCTGCCTTCTCTCTCTCTCGATGAATGATGAACCTCTCGCACAGACACACACCTAACTCAACAGGAGCTCAACATTTTTAAAGACGCACCACATTTGTTTGTAAAAAATGATCTGATGGACTCCCACAACCTACAGATGTTGAAGGCATTGAACATTCCGATCGCCCAATCCATTGCTGAAAGTAACAGGCGGACTGGACCAGGAAATCCTGATGATGATCAGTTACAACACAATGTTCTGTTATGCAAACAACAACAAATCATGCTTATTGCAAATCTCTGGGTTGATGAAGGTCCATTTTGACCTGATAATATAGTCAGATTTCCATTGTACTTGCTCACAGGAGCAGATCCAAGAAATGGAGAGAAACGGGCATCCCCATCAGAACCAGGTCTGACAATTGGAGTGTAAAAGCTTGTTGAAGGATCATAAGTTGGTTGCTGAATCAAAAACACAAAAAGATTAAAAAAAATGTGAGCCTGTAGGCAAGAAGACAAACGTTGGGGAAAATGTGCTAACCACCAAACAAGCACTATAGAATCTTAATATAAAGGCCTGGCAATCCATTACAGACCACAAAATGAATGCCTCGCTGTACTCAATAACAATAATAGTCAGTAAATCATACCACAAAGCTTGGAAAATGAGAAGCATCACGAAGCTGAGGCTTTGTGTGTTGTTCATAAGATGGGTACTGGCTTCCCCATGATCGGTGTCACCAAACCAATACTTGGATAGTTTGGAGTGGTTTGAACAAGAGAATATTGAGGACCCGGCTGAATCACCACCTCTACCTTGGTTGGATCAGATTGTAAAGCCACAGTAGGATTAATGGAAACTGCAACATCATTAGTGGATGGCATGTTGTCCACTATGGTAGCAGACAGTTGTGGATGAAGAGAATAATCCTCATGTGGAGTGACGGAAGCAGTGTTTATGCTGCAAATCCCATATACAATCAAATGTGTGTAGTCACTAAAAAATGAAAGAAAACATAGTTCATAACCAAGGGAGCAAGATATACAAAATAAAGCACGGGTACAATCCATGTTTTTGTCCAGCCAAAATAAAACATCTTACAGATAGAAGCTCTATTTTAAAATAATAAACATATATGTTGCAAAGCTTTGAGAATTGGCACTGAACAGGATGTTTTATGTTGGTTAACCAAATAAACACAAGCCTATATACAAAATCCAAGTTTAGGATGATAAAGGTGATCTTAAATGAAATTAACCTGGATGAAGGTTCTTCAACAGCTTCTTCGGTCCCTTGAGATTCTTCAGACAAAGGAGTAGAACTCTTCTCACTTTCATCATCATTGCAATAGCTTGTGCCAAAATTAACTCCAAAGTTTGCATCAAAACTTGCATCGAAGCTTCCAAAACTAAGACCTATACGCTCAATTTAAGGAACTTGAAGATGATTTGGCATGATTACATGTTGATTATCCCAAACATTCATCTCTTCAAGATTTTTATGCAATTTGGTAGCTTCATCATCCAATGTCACACAATTTGATGCCGGAGAAGGTGATCTCGGTGTGAAGGACATAACGGAGATTCCAGAAAAGTCGTAGGTAATATTTTGATAGAGATTGGCCATGAAGGAGAGCCCTGAGCAGCAAGGAATTCGAGAACAGAACTCATATCATTCTGAACACCTAAAAACCGAAAAAGGAACTGTTAAAAATAGTCGAAAAATGTGAAAAACGTCCAGACAGCCAGACGACCGTATAACTGTCAAATTTAACACCACTGTAGAAACGTCCGGAAGTCCTTTACCATAGGGGGAATGCCTTCGGCATAATAATTATATATTATTATCTGTATATGTGTATGTATATAGATATAGATATATATAATATAATATATTTTAGAATATTACATTACTCTAGTAATATAAAGAGAAATATATACTATGTTCGAATATATTATAGTTATATTATAATATAACTATACTAAACATATTTTAACATATTTATACTAAGTGGAAAACAATAGCTTTTATTTGTAATTGTATCAAGTTCACTCATCTATATATTACATTTAAGATTAAGTATTCGAAAATTCTAAATCATTAATGAGTATTAAGTTTTATTTAAATACAATCTTAACTATAGAAGCCTTAAAATAGATTCTTAGAAATTAAAACTTTTCCATTGAAAAGTAAAATTCGATCTCTATAACTTGTTTGAAAATGGACAAATTTAAATATGATTTCCTAATATAATCATTTTTCTAAGCTTTCACATGGAAGGGAATTAAAAACAAATCTGATTTCATTTCATTCTATAATGCTACTAAATTGACAAGAAGGAGATCCCACTAAAATATCACATTTTCTTCTTAAACATTTACCATACTAACAAGGATATAAAAATAGCATTGTTTATATATATATATAACAAGATCTTAAAAAGAGTTCTCTCCACCAATTTCTTGTATTTGCATTACAAATCTCAAGTCTCTTACAATATTTATCATACAAGAAAATTTTACATTCCCATGGAACTTATGCTCACAAATACCAAATTTTCAACATACTTAAGATACACAAATGAGAATATTATGAGGCTTCAGTCCAAGATGGAAGGGAGGTTTACCCATACAAATGAAATGCTAGTTTACAAGCAATCCCAAATCACAAAATGGGAACTTTACAAGACAAAGAAAATTCCCATATAGCCATATCCTTGAGATTTCAATGTGAGTAATGTTCACAAAAATAGAGAAAATAATGATAATCCATGATGTCAAGAGACTCCAACCATCTTCCAAACTTGAGCTCTAACTTTGAGTGCTTTTCCAAGAGACCAACAAAAAGAGAAAGACTTGTTTTACCACTCAAACTATAGGCATCATTACATGCCTTTCCAAAGGTTGGAAGACATGCTAGCCTCTCCTAAGCCCATGGGGGAAAGAGATTGCTTCCATAAATGTGCACAAGGTTTAGGGAGACATACATAACCAACATATCACATACAAGACAATCCATACACTAAAGAAACCACAACATTTACCAAACAAAATAAATGAGGAGAAAACCATGTTCATCCTCAAAAATGGGGAAGAGTAGATGAGATATACCAAAGTTCCAAAAAGTGTGGTCCAACCATAGGATGCACACTAACAAGATTCCTCACATAACCTCCTTATCCCTCAAAGACAACAATCCCTCCTTATTGTTCCACCCATTCACCTAAATTATCCTTGGGATGATTTTCAAACCCATTGGGTTTCCTCTCCAAGGATGGAGAAGGGGGTTCAACCCATATAAACCACCTTCCCCCAATTCAAACCATATGAGGAAAGTGAAAAGAACCTACATGGATTTCCCATCAATCCATGAGGATTAAGATGGAATATCCCTCTCTCTTCCCCCATAAAACTCCAAAATTCATCAAGCCATATGATGGATGGAGAAAATAATACAAAAACATACCCAAACAATATGGAACATAAGCAACAAAACACAATATACAACCTTAAGAAAAAATAAGATCTATCATGTAAAATAACATATAGAGATACCAAAGAGTCTACCTCCAAAATCTTTCCAACACTCTAAGGTTTTCCCACTTCCTTATCCAAGCAAAATTTAGCTCCAAAAGATTTCAAACACCATGCAAAAGTCAAAAACAAAAGTTCCCTTTCTCCCCCATGAGGGAGTATTTGAAGAAAAACCAATAAATTTCCTCACTAATGAGGGGGTGACATGTGTCACCCCTCTCTTCCCTCCAAGTCAAATATTCCTAAAATAAAATGGAGAAAAGATAGACTCGCTTTTAAACACTCTTCTCCCAAATTGCCCAAAAAGAAAATAAAACAAGTTTTTCCAACTTTTTAACACACACACACACATTCCAATCCATCTTACATGGATGGTGACAAAAGAGAGGAAAAATGAGAGTGAAACCCCCTCCATGACTTGAAATTAATCCCCCTACCTAATAGGTATGGTCTAAGGGCCTATTTTCATGCCAAGTGAACTCCCAAAACTAAAAGGGATCACTTAAAATGCCATAAATAGCCAAATTTCAGGTTTGGCACATTTGGGCACAAGTGTAGAGGATTTGGGGCCCACTCAAGGGTGCTCATGTGACCCTAATCCTCTTTAATTAACACACACTTACCTAAATACAAACTTAATGCAAGTGGGGACTATTAAGTCCCCCAAATATAGGTTACTTTACAAAATAAACAACCTAAACATATTTAATTTAACATGACATACAACATTGCAAATAAGGGTCAATCATGGTGCCCAAACAATGAAATAAAATAGTAAGGCCTCATAAACCAAACATGGTTAGGACTTAGCCTTATGGGCCACTTGTTCACAATTTTCATAGCTGCCGTGAAATCCACATTCTCATGTGTCCTGTCACCTACACACATTAAACACATCTGCCCAATATAAGTGTAAATCAACTACTCAGTAAATGATGAAGTTTAAACATGCAATCTATGATATCACAACATCCACATAGAGTCATAATTAAGAAAACATGCATAATTTTACACCAATTCACCATGGTTAGCAATCACATTTCGTATAAATGACATATATTTATGTTATCATGTGTTCTCATCAATAATCAAATAAACTATATCATCAAGATGTGTGACTAAACTATGTATCTATCATATATCAATTGGGCCCAAATAACACGGGCAATATGTTAATATCCATAACATCAATTAAAATGTGCCAACATACTATGTGCCCAAATCACCATACATGTCCATGGATATCAAATAAGATAATGTCCAAAATATGTCAAAATCCCTGTTAAAACATAACTATGGGTTAAGAAGTCTAAAGATAGCTGAGGCTAGAAAATGTGGGCACTAGACTTACTAGCAGTTTTTCTTCAAACATTCATACCATTCAGAGGTCTCTTTCTACAGAGTTTGGTATGAAAGATCTTGGAGTATTGCATTATTTCGTTGGTTTGCAGATTTTTCAGATACATTCAGGGATTCATTTGAGTCAGCAAAAGTACACCTATGATCTTATTTAGCGCTTTGATATGGTTGACTGCAAGTGAATTGTTTCACTGGATTCTTAGAAAATTAATAAAACAAATAGAGGGTGATAGGATAATGAGGAATACCTATTTGTGATTTTGGTTGAAGGTTGTGCGTGCGTTCTAATTTCCTGATCCAATGCTGATTGCGAAGAATCCCTTTTGGCTAGGAGGAACTACCTTGAAAATGCAAAACAGTACCACCAGATAGTGTTAAACACAACAATGAGTGGATTTCCTAGTGGAAGCTAGATCCGGGAAGTGTGATGCTTCTTGAACAGACTCTCAATCCACTTTTATATAACATTATCAATGCTATTCGAAATAAACATGAAATAACATTCTTATTGGAATTGAAATGATTTAGGTACCTCGTACAAAATGAATAAGAAAAGTCACGTAAAAAGGTGATTCAAATCAAAATGGGTCAGGTGATGGGCTGGTATTGGTTCGCAGGTCTGTTACAGAATTTTGGTGAGTTCTGGTAAATGGTACAAGTTATTTTGGGTAGTTTGGGAATGGGTATTAGCTTGTTGTCCTGAGTTGGATTGTCAGACACAGTAAGCGATACCAGTGAGGATGTGACCGACAATGGTTTAGATTTGACCGATTATGGTTTAGGATGGATAATGGTAGAATGTCAAAACATGTGTCTAGACTCTCTCTATGTCTACAAAAAGATATTGGGAAGTCTGTCATAAGGTTTTAGGTGAGGTATTAGGTTTTGGAAAAGTTCTGTGAGGTTTTTTGGGGTGTTAAGGTCAACTTAGTGAGAGTCTGTCAGGAGACACAATAACTAATGTCAGTCTAGTGACCGATGTCAGTGAAGGGGATATCGATGATGGTCAAGGTGACCAACGCCAGTAGACGCGGGTTGGTGGAAATCAAACAAACTTAGTTTTGGAGCTTCTATGTGATTGCACATAGAATGGAAGAATGATGACTAGGTTCGTAAAAATTCTAGGAAGGATCAGGAATGCCTAGGATTCAAATATTGGGAGATTAAAGGTTGTGGTTGGTTGGATGGGTGGATTCATAGGAAAGTGGGGATGGTGGAATACAAAGGATAATATGATGTAACAAAAAAAGATAAAGATACTCTAATCTAAGTAGTGTAGAATGATATTGATCAAAACACACTTACTTGTAGTTGCAAGCATGGTTGGTAGAGGATAGAAATTGTCTATCTATGAAACTGGTGGTTAGTGCCATGACAGCACTTCCCAAAATTTTACCGTGAATTCCAATTCCTTCAAATTCGTCCTCGTGTTCGCTAGGGTCATCTGGATGCTTGAGAAGACTCTTATTTTTTGGTTGCATGCAGATCTATCTGTCTCCAAACTTGAAATCCCAAACCTCCCAGAAAGAGTTTGCCCAAAATGTAAATATGGTAATTGATGATGGTTAGGGTGTTCAGAGTCGGTTTAGGAATTACCGACGTCGGTTAAGGTGGGAAATCCTAAATTTACCAAATTAGCAGATCTTGGCTATCTTTTGGTGAGTTTTACATGTTGGTTTGGGTCTAAAATGGTATTTAATACTTAGATAAGTGGGCATGTTGTTATATAAATAATATGCATCTAATGTTAGGCTTAGACTAAGTCTCAATTAGTTAAGGTAAGTAGAAATATGCTCAGAATAGGTCCATGGTGAGGTGTAAATTAATTTAATTAAAGTAATTAAATTAATAAATAATGTGAGGATGGATATTAATTAAATTGTAAGTGATTAAATTAATATAAATGTGGGTTTAAAGGGTAATAGTTATGTGAACTTGTTATGTTAACTGTTCGAAATGGGATCAAGGGGAGTGTGACCCAAATATGGTGTCTACATTTTCCCCTTTTTGTCGCGTAGCTTGTATTGATAAGCAATGTTGACAAAAATAGGAAGTGGTTGCCCCAAATATAGGTGAGAGTGGGGTTACCCCAAGTAGGGTTAAAGGTGAGAGTGCCCCATGTGTGTAGGGAGGTGATCCCCCTCAAACCAAGAACTGATGAGGTATAAGACAAAATTGGTGAGTTGTTTGTTAAATGTGGAAGTGAAGAAAAAGAAGGTAGGTGGGTATGGTTATGGATATGGGAATATTGGGTAAAGGGTAAAGGTCAAATCAGGTAATAGGTAATGGGAAAGGGTCAAATTGGGTAATGGGTAATGGTAACGGTCAAATCAGGTAATGGGTAAGGGGCAATCACATGTACGCACATGTATATACTGCAACATGGTACCAAGTTGAAGATCTTGAAAACTCTACATTGTATAGGGTCAATAGGTTTATGAAAATAAGGTTGAAGTGATTCAAGTATCCAAGGTATAGGATATGGTTAGGAAACAAGACTTAGGTTAGATGCAGGAACATTTAGGTATGATCCAGTACACCAAAGGTTTGGTCAGGATAAACAACACGACAATAGGAAAGGTAAGGTCATTAGGATGAACAACATGGGTAAGGGCATCACAAGGTATAACAATTGCACAAGTTCAAAGGTCACATAAGGTGGGTTTAGGTCAAGGTATATAGGTCATGACATGGGTAAAGCCAAGGTGTAGGTAAAATTACAAGTCCCTAAATGCAATTAAGGAAATGTAAGGGTAGTTTAGGCATGTGGACAGGGTACAATGGGTGTTGGTACTATCAAAAGGTATTAAACAATGATGAGTTTTGATCGAAATGGGTAAAATGGGGTGTAAATGATAATGGCAAGTGATCGATGTCAGTTATAAGCTAACCGATGTCGGTTTAGTAGGGTATGACATGACTGTCATCGATCATGTAAAATTGGGGTTAAAAAAGAAAATTTCCACTTTTTACTAAATCATTTGTCACTTTATTTTTGTAGAAAATGAAAGAAGAAAACATGGGGCTTGGAAAACGATAGGACGAGGTGGTGATTTTAGTTGGTAAGCCTCGTAATGGGTGATTGGCATTCGATCAGTGGGTCCATGAGATCAGTTGGAGACATGTGATTTGTGGAGAGATTTGAGGTAGATTTCAACATGGAAGAGGTGGGAGAAGGTTCGGGTGGACCACCAATGCAGCGACCAGATGTACCACCACGTAGACAACATCAGGATGAGGTAGGGGGCATTCCCTAATTTTTTATTTGCTATAAGTTTTGGTTAAAAATGAATAAATTGGGGTGGGGGGTTTGAGTTTGAAATGCGGGTGGAATGAGGGTAAAATCAATATGGGAAAGAGAAAATGTAGGATAAATGGGATAATAAATGACTATAAGGTAAATTGGGGTGGATTAGGGTAGGTATAAGGGTAGGTTATGGTGGATTTTTACGTAAAATGGGTTATGGGGGTGGGTTTTGGTTTCATTTTTCCGCAACGGAAACTGACGTTGGTCTAAGTTTGGGAAACGTTAGTTCGATTTGGCTGACATCAATCTGGTCTTAGATGACTGACACTAGTTAAATTGAACTGATGTTGGTCAAGGAAAACCGGTGACGATCAGGGAGACTAGTTCCGATTAGGGTGAAGGAGAAATAGGGATAATAAGGGTTAGGCTGGAAATAAAAATAGGCAGAAAGTGGTAAATGGAGATTATATGTAGAGAGATGAGGGTAAAATATTAGTGTTGGCATAAAATATAGGTAAATAAGTGAAATGATGTTTAGAATGATGAGTCATGGTTGTAAAGGGGTAGTAGGCTGGTAGGTGAATTAGGTTAATAAGGTTAGTAGGATTGATGTGGTTGGGTATGGGTTGGGGCATTGATAGGTAAGTGAAGGTTTTCAGGTTGTAACAATGTTGTGGTCTGGTTGGATGCAGGTTAGGGACTAGCTATGGATGCGGAATAGAATACCACCTCTATTAATAGTGATGTTGTCTAGTGTGACTGTAGAGGAGTGGGAGCATATGACAGATGTTGGATTGATTGGGATCTGATGCTATAGTCATATAGCTCGAGATCCTATTTTGATGGTTACACTCATCGATAGATGGGATTCAGTGACCAACACTTTTAATTTACCGACGGGTGAGATTACCATTACCCTAGAGGATGTATACAGGATCCTATGACTATCAATAGTTGGGGAGATGGTTTATTCTATTACTTCAGAGGCATCAAAGGAGTTGATAGTGGCTATTTTTTGAGAGGTGATGGGAAAGATGAGGTACCATAATGCAAGACTTAGGAGATGAGGCTCATCCTATATGTGGCCCATGGATACATGTATGTGGCCCATCCTTAGGAGATGAGGTTGTTGGTTTTTCTTGTGGAGGTAGTATGTTGTTTTGGCTTACCAGATGTAGAGGGTGGGAGATTCCCATGACCATTGATGGGAGTTCTCCAGGACATGATGGAGTGGGTCTATTTTGCATGGGCATCGTCCTTCCTAGTGTAGCTATATAAGGAGTTGTGGGCCTATGGGAGGTTATAGCGGTTTAGTTTATGTTGTAACTTACTTCTACACTATTGGGCATACGAGCACATCGTATGTCTACACCAAGTTGGTTTTCCCCAACATGATTGGTTTGGGGTTGGATTGGTCCGAGTTGGGTACAGACATTGGGTACCTAGTGTTGGGTAATGCTGGGTGGCTAAGGTCACACATGATGTTTTGTATTATCGGCGGTTACTTGAGGGATTTTATGGAGTTCATATTGTTTGGAGGCCATATTTTGGCTATCCTTCATACATGCACATGGAAAATGAGTTTGAGGAGTTACAGCTACTCAGGTGGATACAAGGGTGTCATGCCAGATAGCATGAGATGATACCTGTGGACAGGGTCAGACGGTAGTTTGGGCTGCCATAGGACGTGCCACCACCCTTTCCATAGTATAGGAGAGATGATGTGGAGAGACCTATGTCTCCACCACAACCGAGTGTGCCTACAGGGTAGGAGGAGCAGGCAGTGGATAGGCGTATTGATGATGTTGGGGTCACCGATAGATATAGATAGTGATGGGCGGCATAGCTACAGGTGAAAACACCAAGGCCAGGGAAACCAGACTTAGCCACCATTGTAGTACATGGGGATACCTTGCAGGGTAAGGGAGTTGCCCTTTAAACATAAATTGCATCTTTACAGCGGCATCTCATAGGGTCAGAGGCACAGGTTACCATGTTATAGGTGCAGGTGGTAGCCTTACAGGCCCAGGTAATATAGGGATAGGTGCCCATACAAATTTTGGATGGTGATAGGGGATAGGTAGCTACCTTACAGGTGCAGATAGCATGTTTACAAGGTTATTTGACCACTACAAAGGCTCAGGTTACAACGAAAGAACCTCCACATTCTCAGGGAAAATGCCCCATACTATAGACAACAACAGGATAGGGTCCCATGGTATATAGAGGAGGAGAGGGTACATAGGTATAGGGTACGAGGCCATCCCTAGTAGTACATAGTTCACATGTTGTTGTGATACCTGTGGCATAACCTCAGACGGTGCCAATGATGAGGTTCAAGGATGCCCTGAACGAGGCACATTATTACCAGGATCAACAAACGACTATCGGGATAGATTTCCCCTCTTATGCAGAGCACAGGGCACAACAGGTTGTGAGTGAGAGGACTAGGTCCTACACTCATAACACAGAGAGCACAGGGGCCCGAGGTGCCTAGAGATAGAGACAGGGTGAGGCTATGAATTCACACAGGCCAGTCCCAGGTGAGGGTTAGGAAAAGGTTAGATCAAGGCCCGTGGAGGGTGGAGAGATGTTGATAGGGCACCGTATTGGAGGGGAGGAGGAGGAGATAGGTGAGATATGTATGGATATCGAATGGGGTGATGATTAGTCACCGTATATGATCAATGTTTTGATTTTTGGTATTTACCGGCCTGTGTGTCGATGATAATGAGGATGTATCTAAGTGATTTGAGATACTTATATGTATTTGCATCAGTATGCATTTGTATTGATACATAAACATTCATTGTTATAGATTATGATGTGTATGGTATGGATGTTGTACTTATGTTTTTAATTTCTATTGTTATTATGTATGTGATGGAAACTAGGTAAATTAGGCATGATCGATTCGAGGTCATGTAGGCATGGTTGAGTTTGGTTAGTTAGGAATTATAGAGTTCGGTCAATTAGGCATGGTGGAGTTAGGTCAGTTATGCATGGTGGAGTTAAGTCAGTTGGGCATGTTGGAGTTAGGTCAATTGGCATGGTGGATTCAATTCAGTTAGGCATGGTCGAGTTATGTCAGTTAGGCATGATGGAGTCAAGTCAGTTAGACATGGTGGATTTAGGTTAGTTAGGCATGGTGGAATCTAATTTTTGGTTTTGATTTAATCTCCAAGTTGTTAGTAACATGGGAAATAAATGATGATTTATATGTATGTTATGGTGTAATTTTCCAAAATATTTGATATTATGGAAATTTGAAATGATGAATGTAGGATATGATGATGTAAGAAATAGGTAAGTATATATGTTGATATAATTTTATGTTTGTTTAATTTCCAAGTAGTGTTTAAGATGGAAACTAACTAAGGAAACATGTGAATAGAAAAATATGGGGGGAAAACTGGTTAGAGGAAAGAGTGTTCGAGCTAACCTCCTAGGGCCACATGCCCTAGGAGTGCTGCCTACATAGCCCTGACAAAAAGGGGCCTCAAGCCGATGTAGTTCTCCCGTAAGCTAGGGAAGAATATGGTGAGGTAGATGAATGATTTGGTAGTTTTTAGGCATGATTGAGTCTAGGTCATGTAGGCATTGTTGAGTTTAGGTCATTTAGGCATGGTTGAGTTTAGGTCATTTAGGCATGGTTGAGTCTAGGTCATTTAGGCATGGTTAAGTTTAGGTCATTTAGTCATGTTTGAGTCTAGGTCATAGGCATGATTGAATTGAGGGTGAATAGGCATGGGTGACTTTAGGTTGAATTTGGTGAAAGAGGAATTCCCAAAATGTAGGTTTCGATGGTCTAGTCATGTATAGGAAAATAAACAAGTGATGGAGAAGGTGAATGGTAAGAGGTGACAAAAAGAGCCACCTAATTGATAAGAACCATAACGAGTCTATCGTACCAAATATTGGCTTATACACATAAGACCCTAAAGATGGTGCATAATTGACTATTCTAAGGGTGAAGAAAATCACATGATCACAAAATGTCAGATTTGCGGAACATCCCTTCAGTGGGCAGGAAATTAGGGTGAAAAAGAAATGAGGTGAATGTAGGTTGGATTTAGCATAACCTGATGCGAGATAGCATACCTACTTGGCAAGATGCCCAAGATCAAAACAGGAAAGTCCATGACAAAAAGGTTATCTTTTCTTCTTTTTGATTTTGTTTTTGATAAATTGATCGATGCAGGAACTCTATGTAGGATTATTATATTATCTCCCTGAGATCTACGTGAAGCTGATCGATAGGGAAGATTATGAATATTTTATTTTTTTTGTGCAAGGATAGTCCTCTTTTATGATAGACTATGTATAGTATGGCTAGCTTTGTATAGTTTTCCTTTGAGGGAGCAGTCTATTTATAACAACAAGATAGAAAGAATAGATGTCATTTTTGAGGGAGTCATATTTTTACTGGAAGTTTGACTCAAGGAGTTGAATCTCACTTTATTTTTGAAATTGTTTTGTTTTTTAGACTTTTATGTCATGGAAAAGACTATAGAGAAAGATAGGCTCTTGTTTTGAAGACATAAACCATAGCACATAGAAGTTAACTATGAAAGAGAGGGTTAAAGGAATAAACAAAAATGGGATTCCATCGAGAATAAGATGAAAATTATACATGAGAATCATGCCATGAGTAGATCCATGGTACTCATATTGAAGATGAGGTTGAAAGGTGACGGGTAATCACATGATCCTTGTTTAGTTGTTGATCCTAAAAATAAGTGACATGGAAGGTGAATGGTACTCAAGGGATGAGCGGTCAATAGATAGAAGGTGATATAGGACTTTATTTCAACAATAAAATGGTCGAAGCTGCAAGGCATTGAGGGGCTCAGGTTTAGGTTTACCTTTGAGTGAAGACAAACAATAATCATCTGATCCATAGGTATTAGTAATGATATAAGGTCCAAGCCAATTAGGAGAAAATTTTCCCTGTTTACTTTTTTCTTCTTTTGTTACATGTTGATTCTCCTTTATGACTAGGTCACCAACCTGGAAGGTTTGTTCATGGACATGTTTATCGTATGCACATTTGATATGTTTTTGGTAGATTTTGAGATGGCCGATAGCATTAAGATGACATTTGTCTAATAACTCAAGTTGTGTCAAATAGTCCTGGAGAAAGTCATCATCATTGAGCATGTCTTTGAGTGAGATACAGAGAGATGGAATCTATACCTCAAGAGGTAAGAAAGCCTTGGTACCATAGACCAAAGAGAAAGGTGTGGTGGCAGTTGAGGTATAAATACTAGTATGGTAAGCCCACAAGGTAAAAGGAATGTGTGTGTGCCAATCCTTTCCAGTATCACCAAATACTTTCATAAGAATCTTGTTCAAGGTTTTGTTGGTTGATTCTGCTTGGCCATTTGTTTGAGGGTAGTAAGGTGAAGATAAACTGAGTTGAATTCTGAAGGTGTCACAGATTTTTCGCAGGGTTTTGTTTTTGAACTATTTTTCCATTATCGGTGATGAGACAGTGAGGAACACCAAAGTGACAAATGATGTAATGATTGACGAATTCACATATTTTCTTAGATTTTGTAGAAATAAGAGGTACAGATTCAACCCATTTAGTGTAATATTTAGTAGTGGTTATAATCCATTGATGTCATTATGAAGAATGGGGATTGATATCTCCAACAAGATCCAAACCCCATTGAGAGAAAGGCCAAAGGTCTTGGGAAACCTGTAAGGCATGACTAGGTGTGTGATGAAGATTAGAATGTTATTGAAATTTCACATAACATTTGACATAGCTACAACATTCACGGTTGAGGGTTGGCCAATAATAGCCTAGGAAAAGGATGCGCTTAGTGACAACTAGGCCACTGAAGTGACCTCCACAAATTCTGTCATGAAATTCCTTGATGGTGTAGGGAATTTCAAAACTTGTAAGGCATCGTAAGAGGATACCTGTCAAAGCCACATTTATAAATAAGACCACCCATGATGACATAGTGAGAGAAAGTTTTTAGAAAGGTGCTTTGTCCATTGCAAGTAAGGTCGGGAGGTAGAATTGAAAGGGAAAGGTAGTCAGCAAACTGCTTATACCAAATGTCACGTGGGTCAGGTTCAACAGTTCCAATGAATATGATGTCTCGAAATAAATAAGAAGGTGATTGTAACCTTTGTGTTGTGACAAAGATATTTGAGTCAAAGGGTGAAGTAGGTATCTGAGATATAAGACAGGACATGGTATCCACAAATTTGTTAGTGGACCGCGGAGTGGTTTGAAGTTCATAATGGTCAAAGGCAATCAAAAGTATGTCAACATGATTTTTATACTTTTGAAGTATTTTGGTACGACATTGGTACATGTCATTGACTTAATTTACAACCAGTTGAGATTCACCAAATATATTAATTGGTTTAACATCTAAGGAGATGGAGGCTTGGAGACCTAATACAAGTGCTTCATATTCGGTGATATTGTTAGTACAATAAAAATCGAGTTTAAAGATAGTGGCATAGGTTCACCATCAATAGGAATGAGGATAACACCTGCATCACCCCCCATACTGGCATTTGGAACCATCAAATAATAACATCATTTCATAAATGGCATCATCCAAAGAGAGGGTAGCAATGCATTCGTCTAGGAAATTAAAGTTAGAGGATTGCTTTCTGGAGAGAGGTGCGTCTACAAGTTGGTCAACAATGGTTTGGCCTTTGATATATTTTTGATGAATGAATTTAAGGTGAAGGTCTGCGAGAAGCATGAGCTAACGTGAAGCATGTTGATGTTGATAGGGATTGGCGTACATGTAATGTAAGGGGTCAGTATTGGTAACGAAAAATGTTTTTTGATTGAATAGGTAATGACGAAGTTTAGTGGTGATCAAACTAAGGCTAAGAAGAGTTTTTCGGCATGGGTGTACCTCATTTTGTAGTATATAATTTTACGTCTTATATAATAGACCACTTGTTCCCTATTTTTTTGTCACGATGAGCGAGCATGACACCTAAGGAATGATCAGTAGCAGAAATTTACAAGCAAAATTGTTGATCATCCTTAGGAGGAATGAGCACCAGTGGTTGGATAAGGTATTGTTTTAAGGCGTCAAAGGATTTTTGGCATTCATCATCCCCTTTTAAGGAGATGTCCTTTTTGAGGAGGTGATGAAATGGTTGGCAGCAGTTGAAAAGTTGTGAAATAAAAAAAAGAATAGATTACAACTTACCTTGCAAACTTCGAAGTTAGCAAAGCTTAGTAGGCGGGAATTTTGAGAATATCCTATATTTTTGCAAGATTGACTTATATTCCATGCAACAAAATGATGAAACCAAGGATCTTTCCTAAGAGCACACTGAAGACACACTTATTGGGCTGAAGGTGAACATAATACTTGATGATATAGTCAAAGAAGAATTTCAAGATTGTAAAATGTTCAACCCGATGTTTTAATTTGGCAAGAAGGTCATCTACATAATCTTCCAATATATGATGCATGATGTCATGAAAGATATAAGTCATAGCTCGGTGATATGTAGCACTAGTGTTTTTAAGGCCAAAATGCATGACTTGATAGCAGAAGTTACCCCAAGGATTGATGAAGGCGGTATTGTGTTGATCTTCCAAAGCAAGTAATATTTGATTATAACCCGAGAAACCGTCCATGAGTGATAACATCTCATGGACAGCGGTGAGATCAACTAGTTGGTCAATACCTGTTAAAGGAAAATAATTTTCAGGGAAAACTAGATTGAGGTCACAAAAATCCACGCAAATGCGAAGTCCACCTGTTGCTTTTGTGATAGGAATGATGTTAGAAATCCATTGGGGATATTTAATGGATAGGATGAAGGAAACCGAGAGAGTGCATTGGAGTTCTTCTTTGACAAGAAGAATAATGTGAGGATGCATTTTCCACAGCTTTTATTTTATAGGTTTTGCTTCAGGAATGGTTATAATATTGTGGACCACAACGTTATGATTAGTACCGGGCATATCAGCATAGGACCAAGCAAAATCATTGTTATAATCCCAGAGGAAAGAATTAAAGGCTTCCTGTTCAGTGGCATCTAAAGATTGGCCTATCTTTAAGATGTGTGGGTCATCCTTAGTTTTAATATTGACTTCGATGGTTGACTCATTTAACATGGTTTACATCTCAGAAGGAAACTACCAGTGAATATAAGAATCTTCCACACCAAGGTAGGTGAGAATAGACTCATTGCCCTAACATTGAACGACGTTAATGGATGGTGTATCGTCATCAATCATGTCAGGATAGAGGAAGGGAAGAGAAGAGGGGGCCTCACCATCTCATTGATAAGTCAAAGGTCCCAAGGAAATGGTGTTTATGAAAAAAAAACGTTAGGAGGAATGGATTATGGATCCATAGACTCTATGGGTGAAGGTGGTGATGTTGGTGAACGGGGTGGAGAAGGTTTTTCATCCTTAATGAGTTCAACGCGGGATTTATCGGAGGATAGTTCAATGAAGCCAATACCACTATGGTCTTTGATTTTACGGGTGGTACACGAGATGATGATATGACAGACTTGTTCATAAGAACCAAAGCCAAATCCCTTCCATGCATAGTGGTGTAGGAAAGTGTGGGTGAAGCGGCAATTGGTAAGAGATTAGAGGTCAGATGAAAATGGTCATGTTTGGGATGGTGGTTTGGGTGAATATGTTGAAGTATCAAGTCCCCTATATGTGAGGTTGGTATGAAGGTAGGGAGGACCATAAGGGAATATCTCACCTATGCGGTGATCATAGCAAGGATGTTGGCAAAGATTACCATACTCTTATGGAGTAAGGAATGTGTTGACATTGTATAAGTGGTACTCCCTCAGAGTGAGACATTGAGAAACACCTTCTAAGAGATCGGCGGTTGATATGTGGGTAGCAGGAATAGATGAATTACTAGGTGATGGGGAAGAAGGGGTATCGGTTGGTTGGGAAGTATATGGGTTAATGGATGGGTTAACTATGGATGCTATGGCAGCAGTGGGGATAGAAGAGTTAGGTGTGGGAGAGGTAGCGGCAACATTGGTAGATGGGGTTATGGGTGAAGTAGAAGTGGCAATAGTGGTAGATGGCTTAACTGGTATAAAGAAATAATTGGGTCGGTATAACATGTTACAGGTTTTGAATGGTGACAGGTCAACTGGAATGGTGTAGTTATGTCCTTTATGTTCAAATTTTAGACAATGGTGTAAAGTTGACTTAAATCCAAGGTCAGCAAAGAAACAAGTTACACTGGACTTCCCCTTCTAGGACATAGAATAATTCTGGGACAGTACGGGGGCCCACACAAACGTGGAGGACGATGGTGCAGACGGTAGAAGTCATAGCGTCATTGAATGAGTGTAACATAACTGGGTTATTATGCATGTAATTGGTTGGTATACACATTTGGTTATACACATGGGAGGAAATAATGTTGATGTTGGCCTCACCATCAATCATAACGATTCGTACACGTATATTATTGATATAGATGGAGATGAAAAGGGCAGGATCAGGGTCATTTGATTAGAGAGGTATAATATCATCATCAGAAAATCTGAGTGTGGATACTTGGTGAGTAGGTGGAGGTGTAGAGGAAGGGGATGAGTTAGTGAGAGAGGCCACATGATGAGGGGTAATAATGGAGGCCATAGGCATCGGGTCATTAGGTAAAACCTTGATGGATTGTAAAACCTGCATGAGGGCTTGTTGATGTGACTCAGAGGTTTGGACAAGTTCGTACAAAGACATTTTGAGAGGGGATTGGTGCAATTGTTTTAACACTATACGGTGGGTGATCTTGTCAGAAATAGGGTATGTGGGACCTCGAATGGTGATTTTGGGTGTGGGTGCAGATGGTATATTGGGCACATGATTGGTTGATGGGATGGTTTCTTTCTCCTTTCCTTTGTCTTTTTGGGCACAAGTAGCAATGCTAACCATATTGATATGGGCTGAAGGAGAAACTGAGATGTGATAAGCATAATAACATGACAGGAAATAGATTATGGGATAATATTTTTGTGAAAGAAGTTGAGCAAACTGACATTTAGGTAGAGGTTTAGCTAACTCCCTGATACAAACCATGTTGATCTCAAATTTTGGAGGTGGATAAAAATGTTGTGGGGGTGGAGATATTGGTCACTGAATAGGTAATGGAAGAGGATGTGGGGATATTTGTGAAGGTGAAATAGGGTCCTCATTTAAAAGATCATCATCATCAAAATTTTCTTTAGGAGGACACAATTAGAGAAGAGAAGTTTTTAGATCCTTACAATTCTCTACATCATGCCATGACACATGATGGTAGGTGAAAATTTTGGTATCGTCAAACCCTTTTGGTTTGGGTTTGAGTGGTTCGTAAGGCCTAAGAGGTGATAATGTGATGATAGAGGTCTCTAAAAGGTTGGCTAAAATTATGGTGTATGACCCTGCCAATGAATCATAGTGTGAAGTGAGTGTGGGTTTGAGTTGAATGGTGGGTGATTACGATGGGAGAGGTGCCATAAGAGGTGAAATTGGAGGAGGGGTAAGTTGGACCACCGGTTTGGCAGGCAGTATTGTTTAATCTTGGGTTGTAATTTTTTGGGTAAAGGCATGGTAGATGCACTAGCGATATAATGCATTATAGGATTAACTACCTCTTTTAAGGGTAGTTGGTTTTTGAATTTCAGTTGTACTTTATTGGGTAGAGGTGAGGAAGGAGTGTGTGATGTATAAGGGAAAGAAAATGGTGGAAGAGGACGATTTATCCATGGGGATAATGGAGGTGCGGTGAAATTTTCTGATAGAGGTAAGGTGGAGGGCATAGGTTGAGGAGAAGGAAGTACCATAGTTAGTGGTGAGGCTACTGTAGATGGTGAGGGTATTGGTGGTAAGAAAGATACAGGTGATGGAGAGGGTGTTTGTTGTGCAGGTAATTTGGGTGTAAAAAATGATCATGATGAAGAAGCAGGTTGCTTCACTTTTTATTCTCCTCGGATAGGGGGTTGCTTGATCAAGGATGATGGGTGAGTTCCTAAGATGGATGGAAGGGGTGAAGGTGAAAAAGGTGTGGTGGGTGAAATTGGTGTGTGTGGCCTAGAAGTTTGGGTCTTCCTTTCATGTGGAAGAATGTTTTTTGTGTGGGCTTAGGAAGATGTGGCTAAATCCAATTTGATGTATGGATGGATAAGGCTTGATGTTTTCATGACACCCAAGGTAGTGATGGGTCTAGGTATGGGAGAAGATGTAGGTGTGGGTAGGTTCTTAGGCATAGGAATGGGTTTAGTCATGGGTAAAGGTTTGGATATAGGAAAGGGTGACATAGAAGAAGAAATTTCAACAGGTTTAGTCATGGTTGATTTGGTCACTTGAAATACCTCCGGGTAGATCGTGGAGGTATCAGTAAGCGAAATTTTCCTTTGGGTTGAAAAGGGGAGCTGAAGGTGTCCCCAAAGCATGGAATTATAAATGTAATTCAAGTGATTGGCTAGGTGTGAAGGTGACACTATTGTAAGAGAATCTGATGTTAATTTAGTAGCAATCCCTCTAAAATACGTATGTGAGACAGGGAGCTGGTTGGCTTTGGAATCTGTGGGTAAGAGATCCGAGAGCAGATCAACGGGATCCTGGAAGGCTAATGGCGAATGGTCACCAATAGGTAGTGGCACTTCTAAAGGATCTCCTATGGGTATGGTATATGATGGGTGAAATGAGGTAGGATCCTCTTTCAATGGAGAGGAAGGAAAGCATGACTCTATCATGGGTAGGAGAGTTAATAACGTTGATTTTTTGTTAGGTTTAGAGGTGAGTGGTGAAATGGCATTGGAAAAAATTATGGACTCCCTGTAGGTGAGGGACAAGATGAAGGGTACTCCTCTGTGGGTGAAGGAGTAGATGAGATACGATCCTCTGTGCGTAGAGGAGTTTGTTCTAGAATCTCCTTGATAGAGAGGATATGAGGGAATTGGGGAATGGTTGGTATGTTATCAAAAACAACATGGTCTTCAAGAACATTACTGCTAGTGGTTGAATGTTCCCTAGTTTTATTAGAGGATGGGGTATGATTTGGGAATGGCATTTTGAAAATATGAAAGTCTAGTTAGCTGGTTCATTCAGGTTGTCCAAGACTAGATTTCCATTATCTAACATTTCTTTGATGATGTTTTTGAAGGTAATACAATTACCATCGTTATGGACTTTAACATGATGATAGTTGCAAAATTCATGTTCTTTATACCATGCAGGCATAGGACGAGCATGGTCGAAATAAATATGTGGTTTTATGGGTGGAAGTGCAATGGATACGGGCTTAAGAATTTTTTATAAGACTGAAGAATAAGGTTCCCCTATTGGGGTGTACTTTTGTTGCTCTCATATGAACTGAATAGTTTGAATGGGAGAAAGATTGGAGGAAGGTTTTTCTTGGTTGGATGGGTGAGATGGGCTAGCTTTAGGAACTTCCGCATTAGAAGATCACTTGGCTTTTGAATAATTATTTTGGGGATTTTAAGACAAAGAGGTATCATTTGATTCAAATGTGGTGTTTTTGTTACGCAGTTGAATTTTATTCTCTTCAATGGCATGAATTTCCAATTTTTGTGCCATGGTAAATGCTTCATCAAAGGTATAGAAGGTTTGTACTTACAGAGTTGGTGAGATGTTCCTGACACAAGGTCTAGTGGAAAAAATTATAAGCTCATTTTGAGGTAACTAAAATGTAAGTCGGTTGATGAGGTTGTGCCAACAAGTGACAAAATAAGCAATGGACTCGTCATCGTATTGTCGTGTTGAGTAAAGATCGGTCAGGGTGACTTTCTTGACCACATTAATTAAGAAATGGTCCAAGAATACTTGAGCCACTTGATTAAATGAGTAAATGGAATGTCTGAGTAATACACTATACTAATCTAACTCGGGCCCTGTCAACTTGGACATTGGGAAGGTTCTTAAGAGTAAAGCATCATCGTGGGTGATTAGGTAACACCCATGTTTGAATGACCGCAAGTATTGCTGCAGGTATTCTTTACTGTTGAAATGGTTGAACTTGGGCTTTTCCCAATGCACGGGGTATGGGAGAATGGGGATAGGTGGATGAATAGGATCATTATAGATTTTGTCATAAGTTAAGGAGCTTTGAGAGCCAGAAACTGATGCTTCGAATGTTTACATCTTTTCTATCATCATCTTAATGAGGTTGTTGGTGGGTTGTGATGAATGGGAACCCCTTGTAGTATAAGGGGGTTGATGATGAATATATGATGTGGATGACATTTTAGTATATGGTAATTCTAAATAGGAGGACTGCGAAGGGGGAATAGATGTAGGTGGAAAATATCTAGAATAAGCGATAAACGATATCAAGGATTGTTGGTGATATGCGTAAGTAGGTGGGATACTCGTAACGACTTTGGTAGTAATTGGGGGCAAGGACTGTGGGATGGAGAGGACAAGGTTTTGGAATGGGGTATGAGTTACGACACTATGGGTGGTTGCAATGCAATAGGTACATATGAGCAAGTAGGTGTAGATGGGCCTATACTCAAGGTTGTTTGTGAAGGAATAGTTGACACCACTGGTGCGATATATGTCATAGATGTAGTAGTTATAGTAGATGTGGGGCCTAGCTGAGACACCACAGGTGGTAAAGTGGATGAAGGTACCACTGAGCTAGTGGTAGATGACGTGGAAGTGGGGTTGATGGAAGGAGGATAGATATGTTCATGTCATATACTAACTGTCCCGAGGAGTCCCGTGTAAATGAGTGGGAAAGATAGTATTGTAGGGAAGCGAGATTCTGGTCAAGGATTCTTGTGAACTCATCATCGCCGATACTAATGGTAATGGACTTCGTTGGATCCATAGGAGACAGGATGAAAGACCGCAATGGGCTAGGTGGGAGTGGATAAAGGATAGCGTGAAACACAAGGGCATTGGTTTGGTTGCGAGTCAAAACCATGTGAATTAGCATAGATCTAGTAAAATTGTACTCTATAAATGACATAGAAAATAGTAGAAATGGAGAAGGATGGATTCCGGGAGGTGAAACTAGTTGGTGTTTTAATTAGAAATCAAACACAGGAAATTGACGATGGTTAGACTAACCGATGATGGTTAAAGGGGGACCGAGGATGGTTAGGTGACCGATACCAGTTACTGTGGGAAAAACCAACAGTTTTGTAAATGAGGCTAAATCTAATGAAGATGAAATAAGGAGGCTGTACTTGATTGTGATATTAAAATTCTTGGGATATGATGATGTCCTGAGAACTTCAAATAGAACAGAAGATGTGATGAATGCTATTTTTTGGTAGAATTCCCAAAAAGAGCTAAAAAATGACAATGGCTAAGTAAACTGATGACAGACAGATGTAAACTAATGACGGTCGCTGGACCTATGCCGGTTACTGTGAAATTTGAAGAAGTGAAGAAAAATTGATTTTTGTGAATTAAGCTAGATGGAATATCAACCCAGAAACCTGATTATGATAAAAATGGGTCCTGACACACTCATAAATAGTCGGAATACACCAACTATGATGACAGAGTGTGAAAGGAAGAATAAAATGAAACACACAACCTCACAACTCAAGAAAAAGCTAAGAAAAACATGAAATCCTACAAGTGAATTTGTATGTTTAGCTTATGCTATTTTAGACTAACTTCTGAATTCAGAACAATTTTTTTTTGTTGGGAAGGCATCCTATAAAGAGCTAAGATCTAAGGGGTGTTTCAGGTTATTTTTTTGGAGGGGGCGGTCCTTTCTCTGATAATGACAGGTCAAAGAAACCAGCTGGGTGCCCACAGTAAATCCTTTAATCATGTGATCATTGACAATATCTTCTAGGTATGGTGTTGCTTAAGAAGATGTGTAAATTTATATTTGTGTAGTTTGGAAAAAGAAAAGAGAAGAGAAAGTGCTTCTACGATTCAATTATGTCAACCATCAGCTGGGCATGACTTCCATCATATAGGTTTCCCTCATTTTTGATGTGAGCTAAAAATGCAAGCATAGAAGTATGAAATGCAAGTATTTTAGAACCCAAATTGAAATTTGATGTTAGATTTAAACAAATAGTGAATAGGAAAGAGAATGAATTTCACTAATGCAAATGCAAGAGAAAATAATGATTCTTCTTAGTCCTAAAATAAGAAATGTCACTTAGATAGATACAAGAAAGAGAAGATTCCCAAGGAGAGAATTTAATGTTTAACTTCCTTTTGAAAAGAAACAAAAATACAATAGTTTCCTAAGAAAGAATAAATGCATGGAACCCCAGATGGGTCCCACTAAGTGTGCCAAAATGTTTCACCGGATTCTTAGAAAATTAATAAAATAGATAGAGGGTGATAGGCCAAGGAGGAATACTTGTTTTATAATAAATGCCACAGATTTACACAATAAAACTGTTTAGATTTATTCACAGAATAATGATATTATATTATATTCATTCTAAATCAATTACATAGGATGCAATCACAAATATATAGGCACATAGTTTCCTATAAATTAGGAAATTACTCTACTAACAAATACTAATCTCGTGAGTTGTTTGTAACAACCAAACAACTCAACACACATTCATTATTAGTTGTTTTATATAACAACTAAATAACAAATTACTAATATAATAATAATTACCAAATGTAATTATTTCTACACAATGTAAATACTAATTCCTAACATTCCATCCCTTAGTTTTTCCATGGTTCAATATATCTCGTTCTTTGATTGTAGCGTGCCACCTCTGTGTGCTCATGATGAACTCCGCAAATGTGCAACATCGGGCTTGTAAAAAACTCGAACATGTGCCAATGCACATTTATTCCATTGATGATTTTCTCTGGCTTATACCAACAACCTTACCAAATTGGTTTTCCAAGTGTACCAATAACCTTACCAAATTGGTTTTCCAAGTGTACCAATAACCTTTCACAATTGGTTTTATAGGTTTACCAAAAAATCCTTTCACAATTGGTTTTGCAGGTTCACCAAAAACCTTACACAATTGGTTTTACAGGTTCACCAAAAAACCTTACACAATTGGTTTTACAGGTTTACCAGAAACCTTACACAATTGGTTTTACAGGTTTACCAAAAACCTTTCAATTGGTTTTCTTGGTTTACCAAAAAACTTCACATCATGATTGCTACAATACTTTTTTATCAATATTATACAATGTCTCTACAACAGGGAATCATGTAGGAAATATTGCTTTCAAAACTAAACAATAAAACATAATGGAAGTGGAACAATGAGACCATGTTCCCCCCTCAATGTAAACATTTCACTTATTCAATAGGAATACTGAAATCATACTGCACGCAACAAACTGTAATTCTGAAATGAAAGAAAACTCACACACACACTATCACCATAACTACATGTGGCCTCGTCGTTGGTGACTGATGAGAGGTCACTGATCAACATCCTACCTCCTGTGCCTCCGTCATCCATCTGAAAATAATCTAATAGAGAAAATCTTCATCACTTTGATGTGCAGTATTTTCTTCCTCTTCATTTTCTCCTGCTTCATTAACAATCATGGCATTATCTTGTAGTTTTCCATCGAGTAAGTCTTGTGCTCTTTTTCTGCAATTGTTAGATATATGACTAGGTTTTTTACAATAGTAGCTTGTAAATTGTTTCTTTGTTCCTTTAGAGGTTGAACCCTATTTAGTATTTTTCTTACCAAATGCTTTCTTGTTTCTACCAAAAATTGTAGTCTCCTCTAGTTCAACAACCATAATTATTTTTTCTTCATCTATCAAAGAAGAAATAAGTTCTTCTAGACTTGGATTTATTTTTCTTAATGTAAAGACCATATTAGAATAACATGAAGGCATGCTATTAAGTAATACTACTTTAGCATCATCATCAGGTACATCATCAAACATATCACTGTGCTTCCCATTTGTGATCCAAACAACTTGTTCAATGTCACCCAGATTGTATGAGAGGACTTTTTTAAGTCTATATGATGTAGATAAGCATCTGATAGACCTAATCCGATAATCGTTGTAGCCTTTCGATCTTTGCTGTCCCATTTTACTGCTTCATTGGTATTTATCAGTTTCTTCTCTTTTCCATCAACAATATCCCACAGATCTTTGTTGATCAAGAACAACTGGGTTCATACTTTCCAGGTATGAAAATATTTACCTTCAAATTTTTCAATGTGACTCAACTTATCCATTATGAATTTTCACACAATTCAGACGTCGGATTCTACCGAGAATACGTCCGTGTGATAACTTATAAAAATTAATTAAAGATTACTTTTTAATACAGTAGAATGATGAAACCAATAAATCTAATTAAAATACGCAATCAAAAATAAATGATACCATTTTTACCATAGCTATTATTTTCACTACATTTCCAATACAAAATAGCTTCTTCTTTAACACCACGGTTATGCCAAGTTTACTATTAGAATGCATGAAAGTACAGATCTACACACATTCTTGTTCAGGCTGAGTCATTATAAAACATAATCGATTGATAAATACCAAGCCTCATCACATTTCTATGCACCACGTCAACCAGGAAAGATAGAGAATGAATTTATCAACACGTGGTAGATCAAACCTTTAAATTGGTTGAAATTAATTCTCAAATCTTTTAGAGTACATACCAATTGCTTCCAAGTGGAAACGCAAGCATATGGATGGCACACGTGTTATAACCAATGCTATATAACCAAGCGATTTATGCAGATGAGATGAATTGGATTATCTCTTGGTGATCTGACACCAATGCAGGCTCAATCTTCTTCAACACACCCTTCGAGATGTTTGCATGGACTTGAGAGTGGATAGATCACTGATCTACCATGCAACACCTAGAAATAAGTGTAGAATTCCAATTCCAATCAAAGGTATCCTAATGTATTGGTTTCCTACGTATTCTAAAGTCCACCACCCGAGATCTCATCCATAAAGCTCTCGTATGACTGTTGCAGACCTGAAATTAGGTTCATGTGTCTTACAGCTATAAACCTACACGTGGATGTAGTGTATAAATGAAATAATAGGACCAAGTCACTGTTAGAAATTTCGTAGTCAATTAGATATGGATGCAGAGATTGCAAGCATCAGAAAAATTAATAGGAAATCTTCACATATTTCAAGATCACAATCCTCCACTATCCACCTATAGATCCTTCGTTCCAACACAAGCAACAAATACAATGATCTCAAACATTATGGAGCTAATAAAAAATAGATCCAAAAACCATTTTTTGCGAACTCCAAATCCAAGGCGTCTACACGTGTAGCATAAATGAGGCATGGCAATGTAAAACAAAATAGAGAACTGCACTCAGATTTAATGCAAGACTAAGAAGTGTACATCATATTCTTTCAACTATGGATTTCATCACATGGGCAGAAGATCACAGGGCTTCCCTTCCACCAGTCAACAAACCATATTGCAAGGAACCTGACACACTCTGACACCAAATATAATAAATGCCACACATTTGCACAATAAAACTATTTACATTTATTCATGAAATAATGATATTATATTATATTCATTTCGAATCAATTACATAGGATGCAATTACAAATATATAGGCACATAGTTTCCTATAAATTGAGAAACTAATCTACTAACAAATACTAATCTCGTGAGTTGTTTGTAACAACCAAACAACTCAACACACATTCGTTATTAGTTGTTTTATATAACAACTTAATAAAAAATTACTAATATAATAATAATTACCAAATGTAATTATTATCTACATAATGTAAATACTAATTCCTAACATGTTTGTGATGCCAATTGAAGGTAGTGTGTGCGTTATATTTTCCTGATCCAATGTTGATTACGAATAATCCCTTTTGGCTAGGAGGAACTACCTGTAAAATTCAAAAAAATACCACTAGATAGAGTTAAACACAACAATGAGTGGACTGCCTAGCAGAAGCTAGATCCGGGAAGCATGATGCTTCCTGAACAGGCTGTCAATCCACTTTTATATAAGAATATTAATTTTATTCGAAATAAACATGAAATAACATTCTTATTGGAATTGAGAGGATTTAGGTACCTTGTACAAAAGAAATAAGAAATGTCAGGTAAAAAGGTGATTGAGGTCAAAATGGGTCAGGTGATGGGTTGTTATCAGGTTGTAGGTCTGGTACAGGCTTTTGGTGAGGTATGGTAAAGGTTATAAGTGATTTTAGGTAGTTTGGGAATGGGTATTAACCTGTTTTCCCGAGAAGGGTTTTCAAACACAGTAACCAATATCGCTTAGGATGTGACCGACGAAAGTTTAGATCTAACTGATGATGGTATAGGATGGATAATGGTAGAATGTCAAAATAGGTGTCTAGACTCTCTCTATGTCTACAAAAAGAGATGGGGAAGTCTGTGATAAGGTTTCAGGTGAGGTACCAGGTTTTGGCAAGGTTTTGTGAGGATTTTTCGGTTGTTAAGGTCAACTTAGTGAGATTCTGTCAGGAGACATAGTAACCAATGTCAGTTTAGTGACAGATGCCGGTGAAGGGGAAACTGATGATGGTTAAGGTGACCAGTTTTGGTAGAGGTAGAATGGTGGAAATCTAATAAAATTAGTTTTATAGATTCTATGTGATTGCACAGAGAATGGAAGAAGGATTACTAGGTTCGTAAAAATGCTAGGAAGGCTCAGGAATGCCTAGGAGTCAGGTATGGGGAACTAAAAGGTTGTGGGTGGTTGGATGGGTGGATTTAAATGAAGGTGGGGATGGTGGAATGTGAAGGATAATAGGATCTAACAAACAGAGATAAAGAAACTACAATCTAAGTAAGTATAGAATGATGAAGATCAAAACATACTTGTATTTGTAGGCTTGGTTGTTGGAGGATAATAATGGTTGATTTTTGAAACTGGCAGTCAATGTCACAGAAATGCTTCCTAGAATGTTATCTTGAATTCCAATGCCTTCAGATCAATCCTCGTGCTGGCTAGGGTCATCTGGATGCTTGAGAAGACTCTATTTTTTTTCTTGCATGCAGATCTCTCTCTCTCTCTCCAAACTTGAAATCACCAACCTCCCAGAAAGAGGTTGCCCAAAATGTAAATATGGTAACTGATGATGGTTAGGGTGATCAGAGTCAGTTTAGGAATTATCGACGTCGGTTAAGGTGGGAAATCCTAGGTTTACCAAATTAGTAGATCTTGGCTATCTTTTGGTGATTTCTGACTATTGGTCCAGGTCTAAAATGGTATTTAATGCTTAAATAAGTGGGCATGCTATTACAGAAAGAATAGGCATATAATTTTAGGGTTAAACTAAGTCCTAGTTGGTTAATGTAAGTAGAAATATGCTAAGAATAGGTCCGTGGTGAGGTATTCAGGTGATTTGGTTGGGTGAGGTGTAAATTAATTTAATTAAAGTAATTAAATTAATAAATAAAGTGAGGATGGGTATTAATTCAATTGTAAGTAATTAAATTAATATAAATGTGGGGTAAAGGGGTCGTAGTTATGTGAACACGTTATGTTAACTTATCGAAAGGGGATCAAGGTGAGTGTGACCCAAATTTGGTATCTACACCAAGTCCATCTCCTTTTCAGTTCAGGGTTACTCTTACTTCTACACATACTTCACCACTTTGTGATCCTACATTGTATAGGCAGTTGGTTGGGATTCTCACATACTCGACCCATACTCACCTTCATATTTGATTTGCAGTAGGGATTTTATCTTAGTTTGCACATTCTCCTCATAGTAGTCACCGACAAGCTTCTAAAAGGATTTTTTTCTATTTGTAGGGAAGTTCCCGCTTTGGCCTACACTACACTAGGGGTTCTACTTAGTTTTTTGGGTATACATATTTAGATTGGGAAGGTTCTGTTTATGAGAGGAATTCCACTTCTGGATATATTTTTTGTCTTGGTTCTTATATATTTTCTTGGGCATGGAAAAATAAACTGGTTATTGCACTTTCATCTTCAGAGGAAGAGTACAGGGCAGCAGTTACAGCGAGTCATCATATTCTTTGGCTTCGACAGTTATTGAAATTTTTTGGCTTCCTAGAGGATTCTCTTACTGTACTTTGGTGTGATAACGAGAGTGTAATTCACATTTCTCGCAACCCTGTTGAGCGCCAGCGGATTGAGCATATTGAGATACACATCCACTTCATTCATTAGCACATTCAGGATGGAGTTATTTGCTTGGAGTACATTTTGACTTAGTAAAAAGTTACAGACATATTTACAAATCCTTTTGCATCACCTCACTACCTTGATTTGTGTGGAATGCTTGGGGTTTCAGAATTTGTTCTTTGGGGGTGTTCATGAGAACATCTTCCTTATTCTTCATCTTTCTATTTTCTTCTATAAGGATTTTTTCCTTCTTTTGGTTCGATATTTATTCATGGATATATTGTACATGAGTACCTCATCAGACCTAGTTACCAAGACTCATACTGTGGACATGCCACTTATATTTTGGCCCCTATTTTCACTTAATGGTCGTATTAGGTAGGTATTTACCTTAGCTCATGTTCACCTAGGTACTTTATTTACCTTTATCATATTTATCCTTGCCCACTTATGTGTGTGGATATTTATTTTATTTTATTTAGATATTAGGATGATATTATCTAGTTATTATCTATAGTTCTTTCCTTGATCTATGGTATTGACTAGATCCTTGATGTCTGGTTCTTTCCTAAATCTATGGTATTGACTAGTTCTTTGATTACTAGCTCTTTCCTTGATTTATGGCTTGATCTACGACCTTGACTAGTTCTTATATTGTTATTCCTTTCTTATATAAAAAAGGCCCATAATTTTTGTATTTCATTGAGTTCCATAATAATATATGATATTATTGCTCATTTGTTTTCAAAGGTTTTATGTAAAGTTGTTATGGGGAATTTCTTTCATCTTATTGATCATGGTTTTATGATTAGTATCTGATTTCTTGGCTTGGTTTGATCTGGCTATCGTTCCTTTTATCTCAGACATCATTTGGACCTGATTTCTTCACTTTTACTTCAAATTGTTTCTCTCTGTATAGAAGATGACCTGACTAACAAATGAAATCCATCATGCAGAACTTGACATCATCACTAGCCATCATTTTACATCAATTAAAACACTCTATACTCACCTTGAATAACTGGAAATTAACCATAAATTTCCAGCAATATCCCCTTTTTCATTGATGGGAATATACAACAAACTAAAATCACTTCAAAAATATACTTTTCATTTTATCATTCTCCCTCTATGATACCTCAATGAATCAACTCAATAACATTTCATAACTTCACTATCAGCAAACCTAGATTACTAACCTCTGTCACCTTTACTAATTTGATGGGTGTCCATTATTATTTTTTAAGCTCATAAATCACTCAATCCTTCATAAAAATGCTTGATGAGAAGATAAATCAAATACTTTGATCCTCTTCATGCATCACTGTGGTACAAGCCTCATACAAAGACCTATATAACTCTTGTAATCACATTTCTATAATTTTTTCTACCTTGTAACATAGCTTAATTGACCTTACACATCTATTAAATACTTCATGATCCTGATTCATAATGCACAACTCTTTGTAACATTATTCTTATGAGTGTAACAATACTTTCAATACATCTCAAACCATCATGATGACTCCATGACTATGACATAACCTCATGAATTATATTGATAATATCATGAGAATAAAACATGCCTTCTTTAATAATATTGTATTGTAACACAATACCATGACTATAATTGAACTAATAAAGTCATTATAACTCTTCATGACTGTGACTGGGCTAGTCAAGTCACCACATTCTTCAATGTGATTATCTAAATTTTCAAGACATCATAAACCTTCTTGAAGAACCCTATTTATAACATGAAAACAATAAATCACACCTTGTAACATCTATACAATCTTCATATAGCTATCTTACATATCCAGCATCCTATGCCACAACACACCTTATAACATAATTCTTGTTTATCTAGATTCATAGACTTGAACTTGGTATCAAGATGCAACATTAAGATGAAACCATATTCTTCAAACTATATATATGCCTGCCTATTTTCTACACATATTCTTAAATCATGACACTACCTTCTTGAAATAGGACACTTTGAAACACACTTCTAATGCAACACGTGTTTATAACATTACTCAGATTGATAAAAAAACACAACAACATAACTCTTACAAATCCATAATTCAAAATACACCTGTTCTTCTACTAACTGGTGAATTTCATCAAGAAGCCTAATGAATATGCCCCATGCTTCATAGGGATCTAAAATAGCATAAACTTGGGATATTCCTAGATCTCCACTTCTTTACAACCTTGAGATTGATATTACTTCTATAGAATCCTCTTAGACATCATGATTGATTCCTCTTTCTTGATATTAACATCATTATCCTTACCTACTATCTGAAATGTTGATAACATATACTCTTAGTGCTCTATAACTTCTCACCTATTCTCTATCATATGAAACTTTCCAATTTGTTTTCCAGATTATCCGGACACATCTTGATTTTTTACTTTACCTTCTTCAGAGGATATTTATGGTATGATTTTAATATTGTCTTAACTTTCCTTAGTTCATCTTTGATTTACTTTGGATTACATACCTTCTTTAATTTAGGGTCATCAAACTTCTTTCTCTGTTTTGGTGACACATGATGAAAAAACCTATAAATATGACCTCTTTCATGATAGTTGTAGAAAACAACATACCTCATTCCTCTTGATAGATATTGATTCCTTCCATAGTCCCATGATAATTCCTTCTTGGAGATCCTTCTTCTACATTATCTTCCCATATTACAAATAAATCTACATGAGTAACAATAATCATTGAAATAACTAGAATATCTCATGGAATTGAGCTATCTGATAGGATTATACCTTTCATTTCTCTTGGAATAAACCTTCATGTTCATGATAGCATCCTCCTTGTGTACCTTGTGACCTTTATAGGAAGTAGGACCCAAATTCTCATTCACAAAGCTCTTCTTTTGATCTCCAATGAAACCAAGACCTATCTTATCACTTCAATACTTCTTATGATTTAAAATATCATCTAAAGACTTGGTGCTCTTCGCAAACCTCTCATAGGAATTCAACTTGTTAGATACTTGATCAAAATATACAATCAAGGGCACCATCTTTGCTTCATACCTAATACAATATTCCTCTTTAACCTTTAGATATTCTACCTTTATTTTGATCTCGGTACATTTTCCTTCATACTTCTTTGCTTCCTTAACCACGTCATACTCAAGGTATATATCTGCTCTTCATGAAATTTTACCAAATATCTCAACTCTTGGCTCTTTGTCTTTAAATGCCTAGCCATATTGTGCTTTTAGGATCTCCTTCAAGATGTTAAAATGTTTCTAAAGGACTTGGCTATGATACTAATTTTTTGAAGCAGAACCATTGAGAGGGGGTTGAATCAATGTCTTCAAAACTTTAACTTCAGTTATCTTTACTTTCAATTAAATTGTGTTAATCATCAAAGAATTATCCATTATATGAGAAATGTTAATTAACTTAGCAAACCATAAGACAAAATAACATCCATCCAAATGAGAAAAAAATAAGAGAGAACACATGAACAAAAAATTTATGTGGGAAACCCTCAAGGGGAAGAAAACGCACTGATCATTGTATTAATAGAAAACAATAAAATTTAGTGAAGCACCAATTTTATAAGGAGCACCAACCCCTAATTTATCTAGCTCTAAGTAGACTATAGAAATTACTAACTTGGATGGAGGCACCAACCCCTAGGGTTTTCGCAAAGCAATAACTCCATAAGAAATAAAAATCACCAACTCAACCACCTAGGAAATTTTTGCACCTTCTTCTTATAGCTCACTCAACAAATGTTGGACTTATTTTCTATTCTTATCTCGTTTTCTCTCTTCTTCTTGGTATAATCTCTATATCTGATAAAGCAACATCACTTGGGCCTCTTGAACACCATCTATTCCTCAACCATTAGTGACTCTTTAAAAATGTGGAAAAATAAATTTTCAGCTAGGAACATTGGGGTTCTCTCACCAATAGTGTGTGGGACTAAGTCCCTTTTCTTGAATAGGAAAATTCCATTTATTGAAAATAAGAAATATTTGCACTATTATAATTTATTTGGGGTAGTATTTCGATTGGGGATTAAACATGAGTACTTCTTGATGCCTATGGAAAAGTGGTCATTGGAAATACAAGGGAGGAAACATTTAGAAAGAGAGAGGTAATGAGAGTATAACAAGGAAGGTTTTGCACAATAAATTTGGCATAATATTTTTTTCCTTTAAAACTAGAATATAACAATGAACGAAATGAGAATAAATGATTCACATATAACAAGGAACAATAAGCAATATGAACAAAGTATTCACATTATATTCAACAATTACATGCTTATGGAGTAAATTTGAGATGGAGAGGAATGCATTAGACTAGGGAATGGAAGAGTTCATATACCTTTCTTCTAGAGAGAATATGAGAGCTAGAGAGCAAAATAACAATCCTCTATAAGTGAGGAGGTCACCCTTATTTATATATTTTCATTGCAACCCTTCATCTACCCCCATTTGACTCTTCATGTTACAATTCCACTTGTGACATTTCATATTCCTAGTAAGTGAGAAAATAATTCCCCCTTTTTATAAATCAAAAGGGACTTTTATAATGCAACATTAGAAAGTCACCTAAGTGAAAAAGACAAAAATTCATGATTATACACAATGAAGAATTAGAGAGTGAGAGATAAGGAAAATAAAAGGAATGATAACTAGATCGTATTAAGCCAAGAACACAGATGTTAATAAAACACCACAATCAATAAGATGAAAGTAATTGACTAGAATAAATTTACATAAAACTTTGTAAAAATGTGAGCAGCAATATTATACATTATTGTGGAACTCAATGAAGTACAATGAGAATAGGCCTTGCTTATATAGGCAAGGAATAACAATCTAAGAACCAATCAAGGTCATAGATCAAGCCATAAATCAAGGAAAAAACTAGTCATCAAAGAACTAGTCAAGACCATAGATTTAGGAGATAACTAGACATTAAGGATCTAGTTAATACCATAGATCAAGGAAAGAACTATACATAACAACTATATAATATCTCCTAATATATAAATAAGATAAAACAAATATCTACACACATAAGTGAGTGAGGATAAATACAATAAAGGTAAATAAAGTACCTAGGTGAACATGAGCTAAGGTAAATACCTACTCTAACACCCACCCTCAAGTGAAGCTAGGGGCCAAAATAGAAGTGGCATGTCCACAGTATGAGTCCCAAAAACTAGGCTTGATGAGGTAATCATATACAATAACTGGGAAAAAGGGACGCAACAAGGTACCCAAAACTAGTAACAACAAAGTAGAGAGAGTAAAAACTCACTGCAAGGGATCCCAAGAAGCTCGGCTCAAAAAACACGTACAATGTTGAAGAATTTTGGTGTGCATTGTGGTTTAAATCCACTGCTTGATCAAAAAACTCAAAAACAACTAACACTAGGCTTCACTAGAATAGCTCCATATAAGGAGATTGTCAATGAAATGATGTCAAAAGTGCAACAAAAAACACCAAGCATAATTCGATCAACTACTGCAAATAGGTGTGCCACAATCCAAGAACAATAACCAAAGCAACAAGGAAAGGACACAAAATCCAAAGTGTCACGATCCAAGAAAAGCCAAGGTAACAAGGAAAGGACACAAAACCCAAAGAAGTAGGATCAACACCACACCCTCACACACTGTTGAATGGGTGGAGTGACGCAACAGATCTGTATGATTTTCTCAAAATTATACTCGAACACTAAAAAAATAACACAAGGTTTCACCAGAATAGCTCCCCCATTAGAGAAACTATCGACATGCCAAAAGTGTCGAAAGTACAGATAAATAATCTCTCAAAAAATAAGAGAGATACACTACACCTGCTAAAGAAAAATGCTCAAAATAAGAAGCATTACAATGCAGAAGGTATAGAAAGTGGAGCAAGAGGCAGAATGGTGGAGGAGCCACACTTATAGAGTCCTCTCAATGAATTCCTATGTCATCGCCACAAGTGATCAGATATCCACCCCAAATCAACATAGATAGATGAAGAAGATGCCTACATATGAATTGGTGTAAAATGTACAATGGGTGCATGTAAAGGAACATCATAATGTGTGTCAAGTTGATCATGTCTGATAGCTGAAATCTCAGGTTTCTCAAGCCTGAGTGAAGGTAAATAACTCATGTGTTGCTCATGATCCTTAGGAAGAGGTGAACGAACAAAAATAAGAGCTATGTCAATGTGTGATCCCAATGAAGTATCTTCTTGAAAACCAATGTCATGGTGATAATTCTACTTAACATGTGGAATAGGGGAAAAAATACCTTGTGAATGTCTGTATATAATTCCACCAGTGAAACCCATAGAACAAACCATGTGAGAACTAAATGCAGTGGTATGCTTCTCAAAAGAGCCATGCATATGAGCAGAAGTAGGATACACAACATGTGTTACTGTAATAGGCACATGTAAGGAAGAGCATGCAGTAACAAGCCTCATAGGCTTAGGAGCATCAAGACATTTAACAGGCTCAAATACTAAAAGATCAATGTCAATGGGTACAAGAGAAAAAGATGCAAGTGGACTAGGAGCATGGACATGGCTGTCCACAATATTATGAGGATGTTGTAGGCTAGCAAGTGTTTGTTTCAGGGAGTGTATTAGTGTATCCTTATCATGAATGAGTGATTGTAGAAGAGAATTTTACTTTTGTAGTGATCTATTTTCTTTCATTAATTTTACAATATCCTCTTAAAGTCCACACACTTTAGAGAAAGTCAAATAATTCACTATAGATACAAGAACGCAACTCCAAAAGCTTAGGACATCGGGCTCAATTGAAATTGCATCTACAATTGATTACAACACTCTTCCATATTTTTCACTTTATAATGAGTGTGTGTTATAATATGACACTTTATAATTATAATGTAATTCTCAAAATAAATATTTCCAATGCAAAGAGAATGAAAAATAAGCACTTTTGTAAAAACCGACACTCAAAACCGAGTTATTGATCAAAAGATACGAAATTTTCAATATTATGCTCTGTTATTTATTTAATTTACTCCTAAAATAAAATAAAATGCTCTTGCCTTCACCACACAAAAAAATGAAAGGGGGTTGGAGTTAAGCACTCACAAGATTTAAGCCCTCATATGACCATACAATATGACTAGAGGCTATGGATTTCAATTTGTTTTCAAGAAAATCACATCCAATTGCTCCTATACTATTTTGGGCCTATGTGGATAGTGATCTACATTTCCAAAAATAGCAGGCTGCAGAATTTCCTGAAATAGTAGAATTTGTGCATGGCCAACCTGGTACCTGTTATCACCGAATCACAGCACCCCTAAGCATATACTTAAACTCACGGTGTGATTGGATAACATGGGTACTATCTCCAAGTTGTGGGACTTGCTACTTGAGATAGACCTCCAGAGAAAGCTGGTTCTTGCTCCTAAACTACCTGCCACAATCTACTCTAATGCACGATAAGCTAACTATTCTAATCTAAATTTCCAAGGGACCGGGGAGAGAGAATGCATAAAATGAAAGCCTACACTAAAGCGGTGATACACCAGAAAAGGAGGGTGTGAGAGTAGTCTCCAAATGTGTGAAATACAGAAGCAAAGTGCACACTAGAAGAGGTGATGACAGTTCACCATAATCTAGAAAAATGCATTCACAACAATATTCCAAGCATACACAATGATAATGAATCCCTGCAAGAACATAATAAATAGACACAATATTCTTATAGAAATATCAAAGGGGCAAGAAGAATGCAAGAAAACACAGCAGGGGAAGATACATCCACAAACTGGTATTTTATTGCTTCATGATATGCACAGTTCAATTTATTACAAGATAAGGGCTTGGATCACCATGCAAGGAGTCCACTATAAGGGCCTGCAACACACTAGATTCACAAAGCAATTTTGGCAGATCTTTGCTACCCAAAAACTCTCTCTTTACAATGAGCCCAACACTCCAATTTATAGAAAAATGAGAAGGAAAAGAGAAGGGAAAATGAAAATCCCGAAATCTGTCCTTCAACCACCTGTAAGAGGCATTAATTTGAGTGAAATTATTATACATTACTTGCAAAAGGCTCCCCATACTGTCCCATGTGCTGCAGCAGAGAAAGAATGATGACCATGCCTCTTCATTGCACTCCCAGCTACCAAATAAAACACTGTTCTAAACCTGGAAATGTTTTCTTAAAAATCTTAATCAATTTCTGATCAAATATAGAATTTCTTGATTTCTGTGCATCGGGATTGGAAACACAATTCCAACGGTACCAATTTTGTGCGATTTTGTTGAGAAATGCAAAAGTTATGGCCTTCTGAGTGCGGGCAGCTATTTTGGGTCTGGCAGGCGTTTTTTGTCATTTGACGGGAATGAGCATCAACTGACTGGAGCCGAATATGTTTCTCTTATTTAAATATACCTACCCTCATTAAAAATAAGAAATCCATGTACTCACGGCCGAGATGTCCCATTTACTTTCGGACCGTCTGGGACAAATTTTCCCGATTCGGCCGGTTCGCGTACTTTTGTCCCGGACTGAAATTTCTCATTTCGTCCGATCCGGCCGGTTCGCATACTTTGTGTACCTTCGGCCCAACTGTTCTGGGCTGCCTTGACTCATTTTGGCTGATCTGGCTGGTTCGCGTACTAATTGGTCAGATGTCCCAGACTGCCTATTTCAATAGTTAGTCAATTTTTTCAACTTTTCGGCCAGTTCGGATTTCCATGTCCCGTGCGTCCCTTTGGCCCGGATGTCCCAAATGCTGCGCAGACCACCTGGCGGCCTTTCATCCGGTTCATGCCCAGATGTCCCAACTGTCCCAAGGACCGCCTGGACTAGGACTTAGCCATTTTTCATGATTTTTCTTGGCCCGAGCTTGTTTTTGCATTTTTTTACATTTTCTCAGAACTTGCTCTCTTCTTCTTGGACAGGGGAGTTAGAAAAAATCTGAGGGGACCCTAGAAACATAATTTTTCACCCTGAATCAATATAATTTCTTGGGACTAAAGAATTTGATGCATGATATCAAAATTACCTTGGGGGTGAATTTTGGATAACAATTACCCAGAATGTATCTTGATGGATTAACTTTACTTGAAGCATGGTCAAATTATAATCCATCTGCTGCATAGCTTAGAGTATTTAGGTGTAAATATACCCAAGTAGAACATAAAGAAATTGGATATGGAATCTCATAAATTCATCTTCATTCACTATAGTGAAGAGGCTCTTGGGAACAGATTGATGGGTCTGAAGATAATAAAATTCTACACAAGTAGAGATGTTGAGTTATTTGAGAAGAAGGAAGCTAAGAATCCCTCTCCAAACTCACCTGATGTATAAATTTTACCTGTTTTGAAAATAGAAGATGATGTTCATACTAGATATGACAACTGATGATGGGGATGATGGTGATGATTAGACATAACCATTACCCACAGGAACATTGCAAGATATTCCCAATTAGTATATAAATATGATTTGAGATGTAAAATTGGATCCACCACTGGACCACAAAATCATAGTAAAGCATGAGAAAAGGTGAAATTTTCTTTGATGAATAGAGTTGTTGAATCTGTTGAGCCCTCTACTATCAAGGAAGTTGTACAATTAAAATATTAGAAATATGCCATGGATTATGAGTATCACTAATTGATGAAAAGCAACAATTGGAAGCTTATCAATCTTCCACCAGGGAAGAAACCCACTGGTTGCAGATGGATATTCAAAACAAAGAACAAAATATATGTTACCATATACAAGTACAAAGAAACATTGGTAACAAAGGGGTGTGCACAAAAGGAAGGCATAGACTATGAGGAGACATTTTCTCCAACAACTAAGATCAAAATGATCAGGATGATATTTTCTCTAGTTGCTTAATTTGATTGGAAAGTCTATTAGATGGACGTGAAAAATTCCTTTCTGAATGAAGATATACAGGAAGAAGTCTACATGACTCAACTTTAGGGTTTTGTCGTACTTGGTGAAGAAACAAAGGTATGAAGACTCAGGAAATCTCGATATGGCCCTAAACAAGCACCCTGGGCTTGGTACATCAAAATTGATTAGCATTGCATTCAGTATGGATTCATCAGAAATCCATATGATCCCAATCTCTAATTAAATAGGAAAATATGAGAGATTGTGATAGTTTTTATTTATGTCAATGATATATTCATCACTGAAATCACAATGAAGATTATCGATGCTAGAAATAAATATCTTAATCAATCGTTTGACATTATAGATCTCAGGCTTATGCACTACTATCTTGGATTGGAAATATTGTAGATATATAATCACATATTTCTTTCTTAGTTGAATTATACCAAGACAATGCTTAAGAAATTCAAGATGATGGATTACACACCAATTACTACACCCATGGATATGAGACTGCATTTATCTCGTTCAGATCCATCTCTTCTAGTAATTGAAACTCTTTATTGACAATTCATTGGGAGTTTCATTTACCTAACTTATACTAGACTAGATATCAAATTTACAGTGATCTATATTTCACGATTCATGTAGGAACCCAGAGTTTATCATTGGAAAGAAGCAAGGTGAATATTGAGGTATCTCAAGGGTACAATAGATCTTGGTCTAGAGTACAAGAAGAATGATAACTTCTTTTTGACTGGATATTTAGTTTTAGATCATGCAGGTAACATTGATTACAAGAAATCCACTTCTGGATTTGTATTATTTTTTGGATTTGGACCGATATCATGGGGAAGCAAGAAACAATACTTTTTTTCTTACTCTTCTATAGAAATTGAATATCATGCTGTAGGTGGACCTTTTTGCAAAGTGATATGGCTACATCACATATTATAAGGACAAGGAGTAGTACAATAAAAACCTATCACCATGTATGTAGACAATGAAGATTTTCTCAAAATTGCTCGCAATCGAGTTTTTCATGAGAGAACAAAGCACATTGAGGTACAAGTTCATTTCATATGCGAGCATGTATTGAAATACAACATCCAACTTCATTTTTTCTCAAGAGTTGAACAGAAAGCACATATATTCACAAAGTACCTTACATGTGACAATTTTGAATTTTTCATAGAGTTCTTCTCCTCATCTCTTGAGGCAATGAAAATATAATGGCATGAATTTTAGGGTAAATATAGTTTATTGTAGTAATTATGTAGTATTCCTTAATTATTTTATTGTTACTAAGGTATTTTAGTTGTTACTATGGTAACTTCGTAGATTAAATTATTTGGTTCTATGGTTATGTTGTTATAACCATTTATATTGTTTTATTATACCACATATGAGTTTATTCTTGCATAGTTGTAACATCGTATTTGTTTGTATTGTTTCATGTATGGTTTCTTGTTACTCTTTTGCAACTTATTCATTTTGTACTTGGCTATGTAATATATATAAATATTGCAGCCTTCACTATTTTAATATTATTTTATTGAATATCAATATATTTATGAAGCTTTCACCCCTCTTTTAGATACTATTGGTTGTCATTGTTTTCCATTGTATGCCATTATTTGTGGGCTTTTCCAAGTGTCTTTCTTATTCATTGCTTGTATGATTTTGGCTGCTTCATCCCTGACTGTATTCTGACATTGTAACTGATTTCTGATGTTTCTAACCCACCTTTTTTGGTTAAATTTTTCTTCTTTCTTGCTAGCTTACACAATGTATACTATATATATGATTTTTTGCACTAACAAATGTTTCCTAGTCACCATTTGTATGTGTCTTTGTTTCTACCAAGCACATTCCCTCCTACATATTGGTATCAATTCAAAATTTCCTCCTATTTTGGGCCGCATACTCCTAGTGACATTACATGAATCCTAGAATGAGGGCATCTATTGGGTCAATCAATCACCCCATTTAGTAGTACAATCACAGTTCATAACAATTCAACACAAATACAACACTCTACAATCTTAGATAGATCTTAGAATCATACTTGAGTCCTTATTCCTCCAAAGACACTAGCACCCAAATAGAAACTTTGCCATATATGATATTTTTTCCCTTATTAGTTACCTATGACCATGGGGTAGATATATAGTTTTTCTCATATCAACATGATTGTCAGTAGTTAACAGAGAAATTGGCATAATACATGAATAATGATACAACACTCAACATGCATACATTCAACTTATTTTATACTTTCGCATTGGATCAAAATGGAGTAAAATGGATTACACTTGGACACACCATCTGTTGTGTTGTTTATACTTCAAGAAGTAGTAAAAGGATGGAGAATGACACTTGACCTTTCTCCCTACACTTCTTCTGTACTTAGGACAACTGGCGTGAGATCATAAAAAAAATCACAAATAGTGCAACTGGTGTGAGATAGCCCGAAAAATACATTCTTCACCAAAATATTTGGGGCCCTTTTCTATCTCTTTCACACATCACACATTAGGTGCACATGTTCCTTTTTCTACTTGTCAGCATCATTACATACTCTACGTATTTTTTTACATACTTGGATGGAAAAAAAAATTATATACCCGTATTTGACTACTTATTTGTTCTTCTCTATTGCAAGTCCATCCTTATGGGAAGAAATAGTCACATCAATCACACATCAAGCATCATCAAAAATAGGTACAATGTGACATCTACACATATTATTTCACCCCTAGGGTCATCATTGATTTTTTATTTCCTCTTCTTAAGCTTCTACGCTTCGCTTGTTTTATCACTCCATCCATTTTCTTGTCCCTTTGGCATGCTTTCCTCATCGATCTACATGGTTATCTAGTACAAATATCTTATCTACTTTATGTTACCGAGATTTCACTTAACAACATAAGGTGGGGGAAAATTTAGACACTAAATCATGCACTTTGGGTATATTTCTTGGTTATAATCGCATACTTTCATTGATATGGTTCCTAAGAGATAAAATTACTAATTGATCACTATCTTTGGCCTTTAAGTTCCTTTATGGTCTCATTCTTGGAATTACACACCCTAATGCTCATTCTAACCTTCAATACTTCACCTTTCATGATTCTGGACACCAGCACCTAACCAGGATGCCAACACCTAGGTTACCTTTCCCCTTCTAGGTGCCCTAGACCTCTTTGTACCTTACCTTCTCCTTTTGGGTAGTTTCTAGCTGTTGGGAATACTTATCTATTATGGGTCAACCTTTTAGTAATCAATTACAAAATTTAGGCAAGGGACTCATATAAATACAATGTTATGTGATTAAATTAAAGGATCAATCTCTAAGCATCTACTATTGTCACCTAAGGTTGCATTGTAAAAGAATCTAAAGAGCATCATTGCATCCATATATTTCCATTAAAGGTACAAGGGATTGTTATTCAATATACACGCATAGGAAGGGAAGTTAAATTTATCGAGCACACATCTATTTACATCATCTACATCTAGCCATTGACTGCTGCCACGTACATCGCGCACAAGAGCAACCTAGGGCATGATTCTACACACACAAAAGTACAAAACTACATGGAGTTTGAAATGTATTTTAGTTCCTAGATTGTAAGTTCACTCAATAAAGTCACCACAAGGGTTAGTATGACTCCCCATTTACATATTTTCCTTTTAGGATTTGATGTATTTTAGGGTTTTGGAGGTCATATCTTTATTGTAGGTTATCAGCGATATCGGCGATCACCATGTGACCTTTTAGTGACAGGAAGCGAAGACCAGCAAATAACTAGTGACCATGAAAATATCATTTTTTGATATTATGTGCATATCTTCACACCTGGATAGTGATATTAGTTCCCAGGCGCCTTGGTATAGACTTCTTTTACACTTTTGAAAATTTTTGGTTCGGTTGTGACCTCTTATGTTCCAATTTTACCACTCTTCCACCTTCACACACCTCCAAAATAATTTTCAAATCAGCTTAGTATTATATCTCTTCATTGCACTAAGGATTTTACTTTCTCTTGTTTATTACTTGTGTCACTTCATGTACTGTACTATTTTATCTATCCTTGTGACTCTAAAATATCCTATCATAGGGTTTAAAATTAATTTATTAAGTTTTGAAATCAAGATCCAATTTTCCTTACAGAAGTGATTGAACCAACCAATCCTAGTTAGGATTTGGTTCCATACCAAACACATGAGGTGTCTTATATTCTTTCCACTCCTTCTGATCCATTCTCATGGATCAATGATTTACTTGGAGAGGAGTCAAGAATAGTGTAACAAATGATGATACCCAACTTCAAGGCCATCTCAAAGTATATAAAGACAAAGAGGAGTAAGAAATCAAAGACAACCTCTATGTTATTTACCAAGGATTCAAGAGCTCAGTTTGTGGAGGTTTCTCACATAAAATTCATCAAGCCTGTGGAAAAAATGACACCTAATGAATATGTGATGATAAGAGTATCTTTTGGGCTAGCTATGTATGAGGTAGATGTAAAACATTTCAAGGATTCTTCATCACAGATCCTTGCACAAAATGAGGAGTACAAGAAAACCATCGATCAGTAGGAGGAACATGTGAGGATCTTGTATTCATATGTGTTATCATTTCTTGAACCAGATGCATCATCTCTACCTCTAGTTGAAGAAAACTATCCCATATAAATCTTAAACCCCCAATCGATTAAGAAAGCCTAAGAATTCATAGTGTAAGGAAGGTCATGCGACCAATGGGTAAGAATGTTCATGGAAAAAAATACACGTTTCCATGAGATTGTCTCTTTATTCACCTTCATATTGGTAACAGATTTGAAAATCAAGAAAACTAGAGTTGAGATAAAGAAGGAGAAGGTCCTTTATAAAAGTAATCTCCTTTTGGTAAGATAAATGAATGATTTTTATTCTCATGCATTGGTAAGCTCGAGCATGTTTTCATCTTCCTCATAGAACATGTCTCCCATCTGTTCCACAACCATAACATGGAGGAATGATGATATGAAAGAAGCTATTGCTTATTTATAATCATGTGAAGAAAATGTCTCAATAATTATGGAATATCTTGGCACAAGCATGTAGGAGCTTGGTATTCCTCTCAGTGAAAATACTTCCTTGAAGAATCTCTAGAATTCATTTCAAGAATTGGTTCAGGAAAATATTGGTGACCCTCTTTCCTTCACTGGTGATATTTTTGAATCTCTTACAAAGGTTAGAGGTTTCATTTCTAATAATCTGAAGAGTCATGAAAAATGGTTTAGTTAATGTAGAAATATCAATGTCATTCTTGATGCAACACCCTCATTTATCACTTAGAAAAAAAGGGAATTTTTTATTACACAAATTTCTCTTTTCTAAATTCACATAATTTAGAACATGCATTCCATTACTAATCCATCACATAACAAAAAACCATATGCATTTGTAATGAATCGGTGTTATACCAATCTCTCATTTCATGACTCAGTTTTAGAACAATCTCTCATGATTATATTTTTATTTTGTATACGAAGTATACTTTGGTTTCTTCACCTTCAATGGGTAATTCAAGTGTTACTATCTAGCAATCCTGTGTGAATATCTATTACTGATACTCATCTAAAATATCACAACCTTAGACTGGGTGACATAAGACAACGCAAATAGTAGCTTGTGATACTTTAGCTAAAGTTTTAAACATGTTTACCATGTTTACATTCCTACATGGCATACTCGTTAAAAGGAATATGTCTTTCACCACACAATAATTGTTATCTTGATCAGTCTTCCTTTACTTCTGTTAATCCTTTTCGAGTAAAATTTTCAAACTAAATAGGCAAAACTCACATGCATTAGTGTTGCAGTATACTTGTGGTTACTAAGGATATGAAGACATATTCAAATTGACTTACATCGATTCAGGTGTGTTTATCCACCCTAAGTCAACATAAGTTGACGAATACACTCGAATATGTGCCTATCTCAGTTTAGAGTAAAATAATGAACAAAAATTCCACTTATGGAAGTTGAGTTAGAAGATATGAGTAGGTTATTGGGGTATAGTGGCTGCTTCACAGTATCCACCAAATGAATTTCGTCATTAAGTGGTTACTGTACAGCAGCAACTACACTGCAACAACCCATTAAGTACCTTTATCTTAACTCTCATACTTAAAGAGTCATTAGCTTGATTAACTTTCAACTTGTTAATTAATTTAATAGACAACATGCACATACCTAAGGGATCAAATAAATTTGGAAGATAATTCCTTTAATAAAGGAATCATAATGCATCCCTAAACTAGTTAAGGTTATACAAATCAATTCTGCATTATTATAAACAAACTCATTATTAATAAATCATTCATTCCTTAAACCCCATAAACCAAAATGATTTAAGTAAGAATGTCATCATCAAGTATTCTTAATAAGTTTTTACATGGTACAAATAATATTGAATAACTTATTAGGTTGATTTAATTATTACCTGATCATGTTCCTATTATCTTATCTCTTTTCCATACATCGGTTCATACTTTAAAGCAATCACTTTTTATACCAACATTATGTATTCAACTTATCAATGTAAGTTAAGAATCTTTAATATATCCTTATTAATCTTTCAATTATTCAAGTATTGATTCATAAGAAATTAGAATTAATACCCAACATGGTTTAGATATAGACATCAACATATAATTAAGACCATATCCTTGTTTATTTATAATTAAGGTAATAAAGTTCCTTCGTTGTTCCCTTCGGATTTTATAGATTCATTTATAAGTTTCCAAACAAATTCATTTTGTTTAACTCATATAAGGGATACATCATTAGCTATAATGTTGGTAATACATTATCATCACCGTCTTAGTAAGTAGACTATATTACAATTACAATTTATGTAGTTTACTATGATAACTTTGAATAAGGAATTTAGTACATAGTTTCTCATATATTCAATACATAACCCAAAGTTATATAATATGTCTTATATACTTTGACATAGATTTACATATCCAAACATCATAGAAAAATATCAAAAGAACAACAAGTCAATTAGACAAGGTAGAATTTGATTTACTCAAATATCTATAAGTATTTAATAAATATTTCAATCATAAAATAATGTCATTTTTCAACATTTACAGAGTACGGTGGCACTAGGCCTTCATGACTCATAATAGAATCATTGCATAAATCTAACACTTTAGAAGAACCAAAATAATTGAACATCATAAAAAAAAAAATGAAACTTCCTGTAAGTCTTTCTCCTTTCACTTTTCATGAAATGCATCTGCACATTGTTAGCATGTGTCGGTGAGAATACTCACTCAGTGAGAACACTTCCTTGAAGAATATCTAGAATTCATTTCAAGAATTGGTTTAGGAAAATATTGGTGATCCTCTTTCCTTTAGTGGTGATATTTTGGAAGCCCTTATGGATATTAGAAGTTCCATTTCTAATACCGTGAAGAGTCATGAAAAATGGTTTAGTTAATGTAGAAATCTCAATGATATTCTTGAGACTTGACTTGGCATAGTGAAACACGAGAACATCCCAGAAGTTGAGAAATTTTCATTCTTAGTTTCCATATTTAGCAAGATGGTCAAAAGTCAAATAATTATCATTGGAGATATTACGCAGGAGTTGGAATGATTTGGTTCTTCATTAGAGGATGATTCTCTATAAAATTGTTAGTTAACTCCCTTATCCTTCTTCCTCTTTTACCTTGTTCTGTTAGAGTAGGTATTTACCTTAGCTCATGTTCACCTAGGTACTTTATTTAGCTTTATTGTATTCATCCTCACTCACTTATGTGTGTAGATATTTGTTTTATCTTATTTAGATATTAGGAGATATTATCTATTTGTTAGGTATAATTCTTTCCTTGATCTATGGTATTGACTAGATCCTTAATGTCTAGTTCTCTCCTAAATCTATGGTCTTGACTAGTTATTTGATGACTATTTTTTTCCTTGATTTATGGCTTGATCTACGACCTTGACAAGTTCTTAGATTGTTATTCCTTGCCTATATAAGCAAGTCCCATTCTCATTGTATTTCATTGAGTTCCATAGTAATATATGATCTTGTTGCTCACTTGTTTGTAAAGGTTTATGTAAAGTTATTCTGGAAAATTACTTTCATCTTATTGATCATGGTGTTTGATTAGCATCTATGTTCTTAGCTTGGTATGATCTGGTTATCATTAGTTTTATGGTATCAGAGTAGGAGATTGCTATTGACATCCGTCTATAAGTTTTATTTTGCAAATAAATTCTTTATATATTCATATATTTGGGATTTGGTCGTATTTTGTTGTTTCATGTGGTTTTATGCAAAACAGATGCTTCCATTGGATTTGGAAGGTGGAAAAACCCTAAAATTGACTGTAAACTTGGCCTTTTATGGAGGTAATCACTTTTTTAAAAAAAATTGTTGTTGAAGAGAAACACACTGGTTTGCCTCGAGATTTGTGCTAGCTAGGAAAGAAAAAAAGAATTATTTTTTCTGGGTTTTGTTGGGTTTGTCGATATATGAAATGGGTCTTTTTCATTGCTGTGTAGAATTTTCGATTTGCTTGCAGGAGTTTTTTTTTGGAAGGAAAAATCTATACTTTTTTGGAAGGGTACTGTTATCCAAAATTCACCCCCAAGGTAATTTTGATAACATGCATCAAGTTCTTTAGTCCCAAGCAATTAGATTGAGTCAGGGAAAAAGGTCATGTTTCTAGGGTCCCCTTAGATTTTTTCTAACTCCCCTATCCAAGAAGAAGAGAGCAAGTTCTGAGGAAAGGTGAAAAAATTGCAAAAAACAGGCTCGGGCCAGAAAAAATCATGAAAAATGGCTAAGTCCTAGTCCTCGCAAAAGTCAGGACATGAGGGACATCTGGACGCGAACTGGCCGAAAGTCCGCTAGGCAGTCTGTCCAGCATTTGGGACATTTGGGACGTAGGGATGCGCGGGACGTGGAAATCCGAACTGGCTGAAAAATGGAAAAATTTGACTAACTGTTGAAACAGGCAGTCTGGGACATCTGGACAGTTAGTACGCGGAGGACGCAAGTTGGCCGAAAAGACTTAAGGCAGCCTGGAACAGTTGGGCCAAAGGTACGCGAAGTACGCGAACCAGTCAGGTTGGCCGAAATGAGAACTTTTGTCCCGGAACAGTTGGGACAAAAGGACGCGAACCGCCCGAATCGGCCGAACCGGAAGAACTTGTCCCAAACAGTCCGGGACAAGCGGGACAAGAGTACGCGAACCAGCCAGTTCGGCCGAAATGGGAAATTTCAGCACTGGGACAAGTGGGACAAAGGGACGTGTGGGATGCGGATAGCCAAAGGAGCCGAAAGCCAATCAGATCACGCCACGTGTCACAGGGGAAAAGGTCCAAAAGTCAAGGGGTGATTTTTGAAGGGTCAGCCCGAGCCAATCAGAAGAGGACACGTGTCCTATGGAGCAAGGAATATGGAGTAGGGAAAGAGAGAGAATTACACATCCAATCAACGCTTGCCATGTGTCATCCAGGTGGCAGAGCGCGGGCAAGATCTTCAAAAAGAGTTTCACCTGTTTTGTGCCCTAAAACTTCAAACGGCCATAACTTTTGACTCCGAGCTCCGATTTTCACAAAATTGGACTTTCTGGAACGAGTACAACGTCCTCTACGCCAATAAATCTGGATTTCTTATTTTCAATGAGGGTAGGTATATTTAAATAAGAGAAACATATTCGGCTCCAGTCAGTTGATGCTCATTCCCGTCAAATGACAGAAAACGCCTGCCAGACCCAAAATAGCTGCCCGCACTCAGAAGGCCATAACTTTTGCATTTCTCAACGAAATCACACAAAATTGGTACCATTGGAATTATGTTTCTGAGACCGATGCACAAAAATCAAGAAATTCCAGATTTGATCAGAAATTGATTAAGATTTTTAAGAAAACGTGGTCGGGTTCAGAACAATGTTTTATTTGGTAGCTAGGAGTGCAATTAAGAGGCATGGTCATCATTCTTTCTCTGCTGCAGCACATGGGACAGTATGGGGAGCCTTTTACAAGTAATGTATAATCATTTCACTCAATTTAATGCCTCTTATAGGTGGTTGAAGGACAGATTTCAGGATTTCCATTTTTCCCTTCTCTTTTCCTTCTCTTTTTTCTATAAATTGGAGTGTTGGGCTCATTGTAAAGGAGAGAGTTTTTGGGTAGAAAAGCTCTGCCAAAATTGCTTTGTGAAGACAGTGTGTTGCAGGCCCTTGTAGTGGACTCCTTGCATGGTGATCCAGGACCTTATCTTGTAATAGATTGAACTGTGCATATTATGAAGCAATAAAATACCAGTTTGTGTATGTATCTTCCCTTGCTGTGTTTTCTTGCATTCTTCTTGCCCCTTTGATATTTCTATAAGAATATTGTGTCTATTTATTATGTTCTTGCAGGGATTCACTATCATTGTGTATGCTTGGAATATTGTTGTGAATGCATTTTGCTAGATTATGGTGAACTGTCATCACCTCTTCTAGTGTGCACTTTGCCTCTCTATTTCACACATTTGGAGACTACTCTCACACCCTCCTTTTCTGGTGTATCACCACTTTAGTGTAGGCTTTCATTTTATGCATTCTCTTTCCCTAGTCCCTTGGAAATTTAGATTAGAACAGTTAGCTTATCCTGCATTAGAGTAGATTGTGGCAGGTAGTTTAGGAGCAAGAACTAGCTTTCTCTGGAGGTCTATCTCAAGTAGCAAGTCCCACAATTTGGAGATAGTACCCATGTTATCCAATCACATCGTGAGTTCAAGTATATGCACTTGTACAAACATAAGGGTGCTGTGAATCGGTGATAACAGTAATTTTTCATCAAATATATTGTTATCTTCCCTTCTTCTGCCAAAAATTTACTCACTAGTCCTGAATGCTTGATCATGCAACGCAACATGTCCATGATAGTATGGTTTCTTCTCTTAACAAATTATTCTTCTTCCATAATGTAAGTGGAGGAGGAATATTTCAACGTATCCTATGATATTGAATGTAGGATTTGAACTCATTACTAGTGAATTACCCCCTTGATTTGAGTGGAGAGATCTGATATGATGAACAATCTCATTTTCTACAGCCACTTTGAACTTTTTGAAGTTCTCAAAAGCTTCACTTTTCTTACAAAGAAAAGATATCCACATTTTTTTAATAATCATCAACACAACATGAAATATTGAAATCCAGAATGACTAGGTTGCATCAGACCACAAAGATTGATATGAACAAAATAAAGCTTACCTAGAGCTCAATAAGTACTTTTCTGGAATGTACCTCTTTGTTGTTTACCTACTAGAAAGTGAGGAAACTTATTTGTATCCTTCGTGATATATAGAAAGCCTCTCACCATGTTGTACCAGTGAACTGTTTTGATATATTTTAAACTGATGTGACCAAGTCTCTGATGTCACAACCATGTAGAGGAATAATTTTTAGCCACAAGTTCCTAATCATCCCTGTGGACAAATTCAAGCTAAAAAAATTGTCCCACATTAGAGGCCTTTATAAAAAAAAATGATCCTCTATATTTTTCTTGAATCAAACACACTTTCTCACCAGAATGACTACCAAAATCAATCTTCAAATTATGATCTAGAAGCTGACTAACTGATAGCATAGTCTTTGTTAAGCCATGGACATATAATATATCTGTTAATCTATAATTTTGTAAACCAAGAGGTAGATAAATGTTCCCTCTACCTTATACAGTATACAATGAATCATCACCTAATGAAACATTATTTTTTGAAGGTGTGTCCCTCATGGTGGTAAACTAGTCTCTCTTCCTGGTCATGTGATAAATGGATCCCAAATCAACGTACCAAACAACACTAGAAGATGTGGATGGTTCAATAGAATGAGAAGTGTAGAATAATTCCTCATTTTCTGAATGATCTTCTTTCCTAACTACATTTCCTTCCTGATGTGGTTTTATTTTTTAGTTCCCCCTCTTATTCCCTTTATTGTAGTATGATATTCCTTGATGAGACTATTGATTCTGAGGTCCATAATTTCTCGATTAAACTTTCTTATATGTGTCAAACCAACAATATTTCAACTCATTTCCTCCTTTGCAGATAAGAATTTTAGTTTTTTTATTGTCCCCTTGCTAATGTTGTTTTTGGTAATTTTGAGAATATTTTACATTTCATTTTCCTTTCTAATGAGAAAATAGTTCCTTCTCCTCTTAATCATCTTTGTTGTACATTGCTTCTTCTCATTTCAGTAGATTCACTAACTTTTCAAAAGTAACTGTCTGATCTGAAAAGATTAGTGTCATCACAAAAATGTGGTAAGAAGGAGGAAGTGATCTCAAAATAATGGGAACTAGATGTGTATTAGTAACCTCCTCTCTCAGGGCTAGAAGTGAAGCCCTCAATTTAACAAATCTTCGTAAAAAAGATTCCACTTTCTCATTTGGTTTGACTTTCAGTGTATGTAACTCACTCTAAAAATTTAATATAGTGTTCTTTTTTCTAGCCTCGTATAAAATTATCAACTTATCCCATGATTCTTTGGTTGTTTTTCAATCTCAAATGTGGGGTTTCACATCATCAAACACTACAACAAGATTTTGAATTTGTCCTTCTAATTTTCCTTGTCAAACTTTCTCTGTTGGGCTACTTCATATGGTGATCTGGCTGTGAAACCATTTAGAAAAAGACAAATATCTTCAAACTCAAGTTGTTTTTTGATCTTAGTCTTCTAGGAAGCATAATTATCTACTCTTATGAGTTATGAGTGTGGAATAAATAACTTAGGGGTATCGGTGCCTATTTCCAGAATCAACTTGTAAAGGGTAAGGCTCTTATCACTCCAGGTATAAGGTCTCCCAATATATATACCATCAATATGATATACCAAAACTTTCTATATATGCGCCCTTTCGATATACCCATTGGTACATGGAAGAATCTCACTCTTTCAATATAATCCATATAATTCATTTTTTGTCTATCCTCTTCTGCTACCTCCACTTGATTATATCTAGATAATATATCAAGTAAATAAAGCAGCTAAAATCCAGTGACTACCTGTAGGATGTGGTCCATGATAGGCAGAGGATAGTTGTATTTTAATGAAGCTTGGTTCAAATTTTAGAAGTAAAAAAAAAAACTTATTTCACCATTATTTCTTCGCACCTGAAAAATATTAGCCACCCATGTAGAGTGGTGAATAGGAAATATGTTTCTTAAATTCAACATTTTAAGAACCTCTTCTTTGATTGTGTTAGTAATATTAGGGTTATATGGTTATTTCTTTTGTTGAAATCACCTAGCTTTGACCTTTATGGGTATTAAATTATGAATTTATTTTGGATGGAATGAATTTACTTCATCATATGAGTATGGTAGTATATTTGAGTATCTCTTCAACAATTATACAAAACTTGTTTTGTCCTCTAGTGAGAAACACATTCAAATATTAACCATTCTCAGCTGCTACAACATGCTAATGTTATATTTTCAAACTCAACATTACATTGAGAAGATTATTTTGATTTTTCTTTAATAAATATATTGTGCTTATTAAACAAGTCTTCTAGGGAAACAAGGCCTTTTGTAATTTTATCACCCTTCAATCTATTGACCCCTTCTGCATCGATTTCATAAATCTCTCCCTTGTATTCATATGTAATGGACTCACTATTCATAGCATTACTTCCTTCATAAAAAATATTTTTGAAACTATCCATTTTCTCCAAGAAATAGATAAGATGTCTGTCGTTATTTAAGACCTGCCAGTGATTGATATTATCCGACACGTTTGGCCTAAAAATCATTTCAATGTTAACTTTTTTCTTGTTTAAAGATGGGTTTGGGGTCATTAGAGAGGCTATTAATGTAACAAAATCATATTTCTCGTTGTGTTCATGAGGAATATCTTGAATAGAGAAACCATCAAAAGACTTGATATAATCCCATACTCTATTATTATAATGTTTGACCCTTGGATTCTTGACTTGATATTGGTTTCTAACTAGTTTGACATTAACTTCAGAATCACCAACACATTTCAACTTATTAATACACATGGACTCAACCCCGTCCATTCCTATAATGATGGATTCATATTACACAGTATTATTAGTGTTCTGAAATTTTAATATATAAGAAAAAGGAGGAAACTTACCTGAAGGAGAAGTTAGAACAACACCTATTCCAAAGCCACCAATGGAATGGATTAAATCAAAATCCATTTTCCATAACTGATTTTCATCATCTTCCATAAGGAATGGAAAATTTTCTTCTCTTTCTGTACTTACGAAGTAATTACAAATCCCACTATATTGAAATAATACACTAGCTCTTGGATCCTTCGATTTCCAAATAGTATACTTTATTTTTGTCTTGGGAAACAACTTCCTCATTTATCATTTTACTGTAATGGTTTCGAAATACCTATATATTTGAATCTCACTCCCCTAAGTATCTATATAAAATTCTGCTTAGGAACATTCCAAAATATGTTGAGATGTCAAATAACAAGATAATCAGCAAAAAAATCTTGTTCAGAAAGTTGTTGAGAACCACCTATGCATCTTGGATTTTCCCTACCATTGGGAATTCCTTAGACTTCATGGATTAAAAAGAGTTAATTTCTTGTGTTAAGGTAATTCTAAGAGTTTTGGAAAATTTATCAACATCACATAATTTGAAGCTCCTAAATCTGTTATAAAATTGTTCAATATACGTCCCTTGATCAGGAGGGAAAGATATAATAGTTTGACTTTTTTGTTCTTGGATGCACTCAAGGCTATAATGTTATGTGATGGAGGTGTAGGTGGTGTTTACAGTAGTCCTTTGGAATTGTATATTGTATCATTGGGCTATGAACAACCACATTTGATGTAGTAGACAATTATTTTGAATTTCTTTAGATGAGTTTGCAAGAAATTAGATTCAAAATATCTACACCTTGGACTTGTTTACATGTTCAATGATGTCAAACAAATCAGAAAGAGGTAAGGTAGTTACTACCAAGATAGATTATTCTTTGGTGGGTGGACAAGGTGCTACCTTAAAGTTGGGATAGTTTTAGCAATGGGAGTAGTTGATTGGGAACAATGAATGATTTTATATGAACATTTGGATCTTTTGAAGGACTGACATTAGCAGAAGAAAAATTATAAGTAGGATAAGTACTAAGAGAGTTACATGGCTTAATAGATTAATTTTTTCTTTCCATTATTCATGTCTTCTTCTTCGCATACTCCATAGAAGCTAGAATCAAATATCCTTTGTTGATTATTTTGCTTTCTAGAGTCACTAAAAGGAACAATAACCAGATTGTACCAAGCCAAGAACACAGATGCAAATCAAACACCACACATAATAAGATGAAAGTAATTCACCAGAATAACTTTATTAAAACCTTTGCAAATAAATGAGCAATAATATCATATATTATTATGGAACTCCATGAAATATAATGAGAATGGGTCTTTCTTATATAGGAAAGGAATATCAATCTAAGAACCAATCAAGGTCATAGATAAATCCATAAATCAAGGAAAGAACTATTCATAAAAAAAATAGTCAAGTCCATATATTTAGGAAAGAACTAGTCATCAATGATCTAGTCAATACCATAGATCAAGGAAAGAACTATACCCAAAAACTAGATAATATCTCCTAATATCTAAATAAGATAAAATAAATATCTACACACATAAGTGGGTAAGGATAAATATAATAAAGGTAAAATAAAATACCTAGGTGAACATCATCTAAGGTAAATACCTACTCTAACACCCCCCTCAAGTGAATCTAGGGGCCAAAAATAAAAGTGGCATATCCACAGTATGAGTCCCGAAAACTAGGCATGATGAGGTACTCATGTACAATATATCCATGAAGAAATCTTGAACCAAAATAAGGAAAGAGATATAATCAGAAGGAATATGTTCTCACGAACACCCCCAAGAACAAATTCAGAAACCCCAAGCATGTCATGCAACTCAAGGTAGTGAGGTGATGCAAACTACGTCATAAAGATATATGCAACCTGCTACTGAGTTGGAATGTACTCGAAGTAAATAAATCCATCCTAAATGTGCTGATGAATGAAGTGTATGTTTATATCAATATTCTTGGTCTGCTAGTGCTCAATAGGGTTGCGAGAAATGAGAATTGTACTTTGGTTGTCACACCAAAGTACAGTCAGTGAATCCTATAGGAATCCAAACTCTATCAATAAATGTCAAAGCCAAAGAGTCTACTGAATCCTGTAACTAATGCCCTCTACTGTACCTCTAAAGATGAAATTTCAATATCTTGTTGCTTTTCTCATGCCCAAGCAACTGGAGAAGAACCAAGACAGAAAATATATCCATAAGTGAAAATCCTGTCATCAATAAAACCTTCCTAATATAAATTTATATATCCAACCAATTGAGTATAACCCCTAGTGTAGTGTAGAAAAAAGTGGGAAGTGCCCTACAAATAGCACATAATCCTTTTATTAGCCTACCAGTGACTACTATAGATTAAATATCAGGATGATTATGGGTCAAGTACATGAGAATTCCACCCAATTGTCTATACAAAGTAGGATCTCAAAGTGGAGTGGTACATGTGGAAGTAAGAGTAACCCCAGACTAGAAAGGAGATGGAATTGGCTTGCAATCAACCATATCAAAGCAATGAAGAAGATCATGGGTGTAATTTTGTTGACTCAAATAAATCCCTAAATCCATCTAATAAATCTACAATCCAAGGAAATAATGCAATAACCCAATATCTGTCATGTCAAACTATGTAGAAAGAGCCCTATGAATAGTCTGAATGTGAGAAGCAGAGCTTCCAATAAGTAATATATCATCAACATCCAAGACAAGTATCAAAATATCCTCACCAACATGTTGGAGATACATTGTATGGTTATATTTACAACAAACAAAACCATTGGATAGAAGAAAAGAATCCATCTTCTCATACCAAACTCGAGGGGCTTATTTGAGACCATAGAGAGACCTTCGGAGCCTAAAAACAGGACAAGAATCCTGAACAAATCTAGCCAGTTTCTCCATATATATTTACTCTTGTAAATATCCATGTAAGAAGGAACTATTCACATCCATCTGGTATACATGCCACCCATATGAAATAGCAAGATTAAGTACAAGGCGTACAAAATTCATCTTGGAAATGGGTGCAAAAGTCTCATAGTAATCAATACCTTCAACTTGTGAAAAACCATTTGCAACAAGACGAGCCTAATATTTGTCAATGGATCCATCAGCTGCGTATTTGGTTTGGTATACCCACTTACACCTTACCATCTTTCTTCCTTTAGGAAGAGATACCAAATACCAAGTATGATTCTTGATCAAAGAATAATAATCATATGTCATTACATCATTCCACTCCTATATCACATGATCCTTTGAAAAATACTATGGATCCTCAGAAACTTCTTGACACAAAATTCCAGAACCTGTAGAATGTGTGTGATGATGCCTAGTGGGTGGAAGATCCTATATGAAAGGTGTTGCCTCATAAACTGTAGTACGAGCCCACTTAGGCATGGTGACAACATCAATGGGAATAGGATCCTAAACAAGTATCTATAACCTCCTCAAATAAGGGATCCTCAAGATGAGATAAATAATATGGGGCATGGAAGAAGATGAAGAATCACGAGGAGTGAAGCACTCATCAAATTGAACATGTGCTCAAAAAATAATGTCATGAGTATCAATATCTAAAATTTGATAAGCTATCATGGCTCCTAAAGACTTGAAAAAATTATACATTTAGATTAGTGTTGGACCAAGCTTCCTCTAGATTCAAATGCTTAAGTTCCCTATGAGGTGTATGATTCTAAATGTAGTTAGCACAATTAATTGCTTCTACCTAGTAGATAGGAAGTAAATCTCTAGAATGCATCATATAGTTATCCATTTCCTTCAAATTTCTATTCTTCCATTTTGTTAAGACATTCTATTGTGGAGTATGAGGAAAATAATGTTTGTGAATAATGCCTTGAGTTACCAAAAATTCAAAAAACTCATTTTTGAAATACCCCCCCCCCCCCCATTATCAGTGTAAAGGTTCTTTATGCAACTAAAAAAATTGTTTCTTAACCAAAGCCTTGAATACTTTGAAGTGTGAAAAAACATCACTTTTGTACTTTAGAAAATAAACCCAAGAACGTCTCGATAAATTATCATTAATGTAAGTGCATACTTAGCTCCATTAAAAGATGGGGTAGGAAAAACCAGCAAGTCACTATGCACAAGCTCAAGTGGTGAAGAGTATCTCTTGGAAAAATTCTTAGGAAATGGATTTTGGTGTTGTCTCCCTAATGCACAGCTAGATAAAAACTCCCTCAAGAAAATAAACTCTACGAAGACCATTTACCATACCATGAGTGCTTAACTCCTTCAAATATTTGTAATTGAGATGTCTAAATTTTTCATGCCAAAGCTTACTCTCTAAATCTACATGAGAAACCAATCCTATCCATATAGATTAAGTGTCATCCAAACCATCAAATTGATATATTCTAGAACTATGATAAAAAATACATTGAGAAACAAGTGAATGCGGCTCCAAGAAATTTCATACTTTTGTTCCTTATGGTGTAAAAGTCACTATTTTCCTTGACCATAATGACAAATTTGATATACATAAAGAAAATTTTTGGTGATGTTAGGAACATATAGTGCATCTTGGATACTACCACCATCAAGGTGTACATCACCTTTTCCTTTAACAAAAAGAAAGGAAGAATCTCCAATGTCAATCTTGGAAGTAGAACTCAAACCTATATAAACAAAATACTCCTTTGAAGAAGTCATGTGATGAAAAGCACCAGAATCTATAACTCAACTGTCTGTAAGTGGTGAATGAGATATCCCAACAACATTAAGTGATTTTCCATGTTGATTAGAAGGAGGTGGAGTGGAGATAGAAATTGTGTTTCTTAATTGCGTCCTCTAAGGCTTGCATTCTCTTATAACACCTATGTTCTTCATAACCAATACCCCTAAAAAAAGAACATGAAAGGATACACTTATTCTTGGATTTAGAAGACTCCTTAGGTTTAGAGTTGTTTCATTTTGGTTTAGGATAACTTTGATATGGAGAAGGGGTGGATTTGATTTTACTTTTTTATTTTCCCTTTCCCTTAGGATTAGATACAACTAATTCCTTTTGAGAGGTGGAAGACTCAAGGTGAGACAATTTGGATTCTTCCCTAGTAAGTCTTTCACAAAATGTTTCTAAGTTAGGAATTTTGAATGTGTTACGTAAGACATCCATGCCAGAGAAAAAGGTATAAGAAAACATTCGGAATGGTCCTGTCAACTTGGATAGAATTAAGTAATCGTACTCTTCATCTTTCTTATCTCTTCCACTCCCTTTCAACTGTTTCGATAAATTCTTGAACTTAGAAAGATACTCTATAATTACTGGAAAATCTTCATGATTAAGAGAGGTGATCTCAGTTTCAAGTTACATGGATCTCATATGATCCACCTTAAAAAATAAATCCTCCAATTTCTCCCATATTTTGAAAGGAGAGTCACATTTTTCAAAATGAAAACCCATACACTCATCGAATTTGTACTTGTACTAAGATCATATTCTCTAGTGAACACTGGTTGTTCTGAAGGAGTTAAAGTCCATAATATTTTCTACTTGATTATTGTTTCCACTCTTGGTTTCCATGTGTGGTAATTAAGTGTTGTTAATAGCTCAACGTGATCTAATACAAAAGTAGATAAAGACGTCATTTTAAAAAGTAAACAAAAAAATCAAGACCCAAGTAGTGGAAACAACACTTAATATTATCGTCCTCATTTTATTCTTCCAACTCTTGAATTTCCTCTTCCTCCTCCTAAGCATTGTAAGCTAAATTTATTGGAGGATATTTTAAATCATGTCTTGGGGGCAGTGGAATGATCATTTTCTTATTCATAAAATTCTTCATAGGGTAATCTATGCTCATGGAATATTGGGTCAACTTATTCTAAGGGATAAAACATCGTTAGCCAGATTTTGCACTAATTAATCTATGGTTATTGTATTTGAACTATGACTCTTATCTTTGTTAGTACCCTTTTGATCATTTCAAACATGATCAAGTCATATTCTACCTCAACCGCAAGCTTTTGTGCCTCCTCCAAATCAATTATTTGAGTTCTTCTCATCATGAAGCAGACTTCAGGAAGTTGAGCATTAGTGAAGAATCTTAATATATTATAATTTTTAGGCTGGGAAGCCATGGGTATATTGTGGAGAATTCGATCAAATTCATCTACGAACTCACTCATAAGTTCGTAGGACTCTTTCTTGAGCTGAGACTATTGTGCAATAAGAGCATGTGTATATTTATAAATTTTGAACCTAAATTCAAATTTGGTCATCATATCATTCTAGTTAGTGATAGACCTCCTTGGTAGGTGAAAAAACTAGCCTACAGATGCATCTTGGAAAAATTATATAAATAGACTGGCTGACACATCTTCATATCCCACGTCTAACACTCCACAAGTAGTGATGAAAGTTGCAATGTGATCATCTGGGTGTTGCTTCCCATATTCATAGAACTTAGGAAAGTTCTTTCATGAAAATTTAGGTGATCCATGTAATAGAGGGCTAAGATCCAATGGAATTATGTTTTCCCCCAAGGAAATAGTTCTTATTAAACCATTTGTGGTTCCTCTTCTTCAAATGCTTCTTCTTCTTCAACTCTTTCTACATCTTATTTTGTAACTTCTCCTTCCAAAGGAATGTAGTTAAATGGTTGAAATCTTGATATGTTGAACGAGTGTTCAAGATACAAGGTAGGATCAAATTTTGGAAAGTATTGTTGACATGTTCTCCTCTCAATTTGAATTAATAAAATGTCTTAAATTAGCTTGCAGTTGCTCTTAAAATTTTGGATTGGTCACACCACTAGCTCTAGAAGACCTTGTATACCTTCCTTTTGTCAACTCAAATGCACAATTCAAACAAAGTGTATCTAATATCTTATCTGCTAATTTTTATCTTCTCTTGTTAGTTTCAAAGCTTGTGTAAGATCTTAATCCAAATCCAAGATCCTTGAAGCTATGTGGAAGTGTTCAAAACTTACTCTTTTATGTCGAATACAATTTCTCAAATTAGAAGTGATTTATTCTTGAGTATCTTAGAGGAAAAAGAGATATGACTATAGTATGGGAGTGTTTCCAGGAATTTCCATGAAGTGAAAAATGTTGAGAATACATGAAATTTTTTATAGCTTTCAATATCTAATTTTAGTTTTACTCTCAGCTACTTACTTTTTATGGAGTTTTTGGATTTAAAGGTGGTGCAGAAACAAATAAATCTACCCCATGGTGGGTGTGAATTTTTTTTGGTGGAATAATTTGTCAGGTTGAAAAATTAGGGTTCTCTCAACAAAAGTGTGTGGGACTAATTCACTCTCCTTTAATGGGGCAGCTCCATTTATTGAAAATGGGTAATATTTACACTATTCTAATTTCTTGCGAGGTGGTATTTCAACTGGGTATCACACGAGTACTTCACTATGCCAGGGAAAAATTTCTTGTAGGTACTGAAAGGAAGGAAATCATTTGAAAGAGAGAGGTCTAGACACCTAAAATCCACTTACGTAATTTAATATTAAATTACACTAACTATCTTCACTTCCCCTCACTTTGTTTAAATAACGACACTTCATTATCTAACAATGCTTCTAATTCACTCAGGATGCCAACTAACGACATTTTTATTAGCGATAATCCTCTAAATTAGCTAATCATATGTTAATTAAGCCTCCAATCTTGCATTTAACCAATAAAATTTCTTATTGGCTAAACCCCGCTTCCAAAACATCTAAAATCTATTAAAACCCCTTTTAGATACTCTCACAAAGCTTACTAAGCCTACTTAGGATCCTTAATTAATCCTAAAAGATTAATTAGCTCATAATATAATAAAAAAATGCATTGAATTCTAAAATTCTATTTTGGGCTTACGTTTTGTCCCACATGCACTACGATTCTAAATTTTTCCAAATGGAAACCTACAAATACAAGCCCAAGGAATCCCTTTCAATTTTACACCTTGATACCTTGGAAATGTATGAGATCTCATTTTTATGAGCTAAATATATAAGCCATTTGACCTTGAGCCATCCTTAATTGTAGTAGCTTCTTCAGGGTGCATCCATACCTTGAAGCTTGATTAGTAGGAGAATATCTAAGCATGTCCTTATAGCCATTTTAGAGAGATATCTTCACCATGTTTGAAGAAAACTACACAAAACTGAATGATTTAGGATCTAAATAGGATCATTTTATGTCATCAATCTAGAGAAGTAAATATAACATAGTAATGTTAGTTTGATACTTGCAAAGTTTCATGCATTATTGAAAAATATTATTTCATTAAGCTCTCATCTTGATGTTTATGATAGATCTAGTTATGTTTTGGAACTATTAGGTGTTAGTTTCATTTCTATTTTCAGATAAAATATTTTCATGTATACATTTGGCATGCCCAGTGGGACTTACTCCATTGTCCATTAATTTCAAGTTTATTTTCAAAGTTGTTTAAACTAACCCTCTTTTTCATTTTTTTTAAACATAGGCTTTCTTAACTATTTTAGGTGTAATTGCTTAGGTTTTATGCTCTTTATAGGATCAAAGGAGGCAAAGTATTGTCAGATTTAGACAAAAAAGATTTTTTTTTGGTATTTTTACAAGTTTTTGCAAACAAATAATGTATTTTAGTGATCTATAGGAAGGGGTGTGCATACGTTGTTAGGGGCACACATATGCTCGAAAGCACACATACACTCTAGGGGCCACACATACACTTTACTAGCCATGTATACGTACCAAATTATCTCCCCCTCTCTATTTTCTGGCCTAGGGACATGTATACACTTTTAAGTGCATTCATGTCTCACTAGGGGCGCGCATACGCTTCACTGGCCACACATACACCACACTACATTATTGCTCTCTCTGTTTTTCTACCAAAGACACACATATTCTCTAAGGTGCATGTGGGCACTAGCAAGAGCATGCATACGCTTCACTAACTGTGTGTACACTATATTATTTTTCCCTCTCTCTATGTTTTGTTGTCAGAGGCGTGTATATGCCACTAGGGGCATGTATGTGCTAGAAGAGGCGTGCATATTCTTCCAGGGGCACACCTATACTTTTAGTGGCATGCAAGCATGAAAAATTAAACCTTGACACTGTTTTGAAAGTTTTATGATTAAATCTTGAATATTTCTAAGATCTTACAGGGTTTATTAAGAATAATTATTGATTTAAAAGGTATATGAGATCATGCTTTGTGCTAACTTGTTTAGATAAGTTAATGAATGTCACATTATAATTTATAAGGCTATGATCTTGTAAGCTCTTCCCTCACACCTTCTAAGTGATCTTGGGAATTAGAAATGATTGTAAACCTTTGTCATGCTTTCAAAACCTTTATTTAAATCTTAAGGGAAAGAACAACTTGGTTAACAATTAATTACTTATGCACTTAGGTTACGACGTTTTCCATTTCTCAAGTATAGTAGGATTCCTTGTTTTGTATGCTCTTCTCATGCATCTTAGGACGATCTCAAGGATCAGAAACAATGTTTTATCCTCTTTATGTTGTTTTGATCATTTGGAGAAATACTAATATTTTCATGAAGGACCAAGAATACGCTCACGAAAGAATCATAATCTAAATAAAACTAACATGTTTGTTGTAGGTTTCCAATGGTGTGCAAAACCTCATTTCATAATAAAAAATATGATAAAACACACCACATCACATCAATCAACACACTGTATATTCCGGTTTTAATTAAGAGCTACAACTTGTCTTCTTTAAACTATGAAAAAATCCCTTTGGTATAAGCCTTAAGATAATGATATGGATTCTCATAGGAACCCCAAAGTAGTCCACACAAGAGGGAACCTTGTGGCTGAAATGAGAAGCTCCTTGCTTAACTACTTGATTAATACACACTTGTGAGAATAGCTTCAAACATTTATCCACACGACCCCAGTGAAAATACAACTGAACATAATTATTTCTCATTGTATTGAAGGGGGTAATATAAATTCAGGATACTCGAAGGTTTAGTCAGTGTGACTTCCTTGGAAAACTGAGCTTGCAAAGATTGATTGTGATAACCTAATTTAGAGAAACAAATAAGAAGCCATTTTTTCTTGAGACCAACTTAACCAAATCAAAACAGCGTGTTCTAAAGAACCATTGTGAAGCACTAACTTATTTTGAATTCTAAACCTTGTTATTTGAACAAGGGGATAATCCATTAAAGTTGGGGCCTAGTGATATTCATCATGAAACTTACGACATGTTACTTTGTCTTATTTTTTCACTTTCCTTAAGGCAAGGTGAAACTTCGCCAAAGTTATACTTAGTTTGTTTCATTACCACTTGGTTTTACTCCTTTGTATTCTTGTTGCCCATTTTCGGATAGAAGAAAACAATATGCGCAGATACTGCTAGAAATAATCGTGTCCACCACTATTTTAGTCTAATTGCATGACTAGGTTACAATGTCAGAATGCAAGTGTTGGAAGTGTGAATGATATGTCTTCACATTCTTGTAGGTCCTTTGTCTCACACCCATATTGAGACACATTATCATTGTAGTTAGGTATTATCATCATTGACTTCCTTTTGAGTTGTTACGTTTGCATTTATCTTATCACCACAAGTTGGATACTTACATCTTTTTTTTCCGTGGGAAACTCAATTTAAGCTTTGAAGGTGTATTGTTATGCTACTTGCGTAAATAAAAACTTATTTCTATACTTAGACTTAGTTTTTGATGCCAACATTGACTTAAGCTTTGGAGGATGTTATTACTTTTTTAGCATTGTAGTGATATCATTCTGATACTAATAATATTTCCTTTTTCTACAAGGCTTGATTTATATGTCCAAAATAGTGTTGTTATGTTGCTCACATTTGTAGCCACCATTTTCACAACTTGGACTTTTTTTGGTCCCACAACTAGTTGTGGCATACCTTGTTGGAGGATTACATCAGTACATTCTTAGTACTTAGGCCTTATTTATATCAAAACTTGACCTAAGTAGTGATATCATTTTGTCACTATTTTTTCCTAATCTACCATTTGATAGTGCATTTTACATGAGGAGTAGGTTACTTTAGGGTGGATTGGTTTACCAAACATGCATGATTGTGCCTTGTGTTTAGTCATCATATTGATCAAATTTTCTAGAGAAATCCTTGTTAGATCCTTGGATTTTTTATTCTTTGTCACTCAGCATTCTTTAACCAATTGTAAAACATTCTTTAGTAAATGTTACAAAAATCACGTTATAAGGTTGTAACCTAGGTTTATCGTATCATTAATCACATTTGAAAAAAACCTTTTTAGACTCCTTAGTATGCCCCCTATCACAAGGATGGCATCTAATAGATTGGGGTCTAATACTCTCATTGGTTATGATTTAGGACCCCTCTTTTCTATGGTAAAAACATAGATGACTTAATTGATCATAGTGGTGATGAGGAAGACTCGCCTCATGGTGATTTTGAATTTGATCCCGTACACTTAAATAACTTCATTTATATTAATAAGGATATAGTTATTGCATGGGTGGTAGAGTTGCATTCCAAGATGACCCAAATATGACTTTGTTCCACCTACCTATATCACCTTCAAAGAAGAAGTGTAATTTCCTATTATTAAATTTGATGACGAATTAAATCAAAGATATGCCTCTATTTCAGATAAGCAAAATAAAAATGCTAAAACCGAGGTACCCAAACACATGAGTTGTTATGAATTACCTCCTCTTAATATACCTTTCAAAGTTATGATTGAATGTAAACGCAAAGAACCACCTCCTATGCATGAAAATCAAGAAGGACCTAAAGGCGACAAAGTAACTATACAATAACATATACAAACCCTTAGCATACAATTAGCTAATATAGCTTCCCATGTGTAAAATGACACATATAAACATGTGCACTAGGAAGAACCTAAGGCTAAACATAGTGAGATTCACACTAAGGAAAAAGAGGGTTAAGTGTCAAAATATAACAGGGTGTACATGCCAGCTTCACCTACCAAAGAGAAACTCCTCAAATAAGAGTTGTAATATATGAAGAGTATAATTACAAGACTTCAATAAAGTAATGTGGGCTATAGAAAAAAAGTATCAATTTAAAGAAATATGTCCTTATTCCTTTGACAAGGATATGTTACGTACATTGTTCCCTAAGAATTTCAATTTCCCCAAGTCTGATAAATACAAAGGGAAGGGTGACCCATGTGATCACATCAAGAAATTATACATGGCATGCCAATAACTGGCTTATAGCAACAATTACCTCATACACATCTTTCGGTGTAGTTTTGGAGTCAAGATTTGGAGCAGTTTCTTCGCATTCCTTCAGGGTCTGTCTTTACATGCCTTAAGTTATAAAATATATTTTTACATCATTTCTCATTCAATTTTGAAAGTGACATAACTATGCTATACTTATGTAGTGTGAAGAAAATACCTAATAAAAAAAAATCTAATTTCTTTCAAAGATGGTAGGGGCTAGCTAGCCACTTCCCTTGTTCAATCCCAGAAAAGAAATTAGTAAGCATATTCATACCCAATTTAAACCCAGACATTGTGTTTCATTTACAAATGCACTGTGTCAATATATTAGAAGAATTTATAGAAAAGGTTTCCCAAATCGAGAAAGCTTTGATCGTAAAAGGGACATTAAAAACCTTTTCCAAACATCTAAACTTATGGATAAGACAAAGTTATTCAAAAAGAAAAAAAATTCATAGGAGATGGTATCATAGATTCTAAACGTATCCAAGTAGTAAAAATATTTCCTACTTTCAAAATAAATAAAGGTTTGATTCAACTTGTTATCAAACGTCAAGTATTCTCTTCTCTCACAGACTCATTATCCACAATCTTGAAATAGTCAGACATAGTGAACATGGTCTAGTACCCTGTAATAATACCGTATGCTAATGATGAACCTAAACCGTCATGGTATAAAGACCATGAATATTGTGAGTATCATCATGTCAATGGACACAAAATAGAAACGTTCCTCAAGTTAAGACACTTTGGCCAAGACCTTATTGAAAGTGGAGAAATTGAAGTTGATTCACCTAAGCCTCATCAAATATTGGAGTATTCAAATAATTGTTTTCTAAACATGACAAATAGGAAATGAAAAAGATAGATCAAAGCCACTCTTCCAATGATTACAGAGCCAACATTTACATTTATGGTCAAACTAGTAACCCATTCGATTCACTCATCAGTTATATTCATTCTTCTAATGAGAATGTGAATGCCATAAGAATCAAGAGTAGAGATTGTGTTGCAGTAACGCGGTGCACTCATCTCATGATTCTAACACCTCCTCTACCTATACCTCAGGATAGTCAGTATGACCTTTTATAACTACTTGAGAAGACCACTTCTAATATTTTGATCTTAGACCTTCTCAAGATATCGAACGTTCATAAATACATTCTCTACAAAACACTTTAGGGGTCAGGAGTGTCAACTGATATCACTCTTGTGCACCTTAAGAGGTGGTCACAAACCTTGCTCCTATGGAATATCTTTCCTTCAACCATAGTGAAATTCCACATGAAAAACAAACTCATAACCTACCCCGATACCTAGAGGTGTTTATTACTTGAAGAAAGATAAAGATATTGATTTTGGAAATTGGGTCTAGTTTGAACATTTACACCTTGAAGTTTGTTAGACAGCTAGGATTAATAAAGGAAGACTTAGATTCTCAACTAATCCCCATCATAGAATATGACAATGTAGAACATGAATTAGATGGTACAATAGTATTGCCTATGGAAGTAGGGCCAAAATATCATGAAACTAAGTTTCATGTACTTGAATTGGATCTTCCTTACGATATGCTCCTAGGTTGCCCATGGATACATGACCTACAGGATGTACCCTTGACCTTTCATTAGTGCATCAAGTTATATAAAAATGGTAAAAAAATAACCATTTTGAGAGATCCAGAACCATTTGTGCATTGGAGAGAATTAAATATTTTTTCTTATGTGGAATATGAATTTCCTTCCGTAGATATAGTGTTACAACTACAAACTAAAGCTCTAAATGCTCATGTTGACCTAGACATGCTAAGTTTTGGTGATAAAATAACTCCTTCTGTTTCTTCCTTTTCTACATGGGAGATGAAAATCCTATCAAATGGCCCAATTGAAGAAGATAACCTCCAAAATTCCCTTCTGGTCTCTGACATTTCATTATCACCAAAAACACAGGGTAAACCAAGTATCCAATTCAATATCTCTTAGGATAGATGTGCTAGTCCTTTTGAGAAATTGTTTCCTTATGGCCTCTTATCAGATGATAAAATGTTGGATTCCTCTACAAACTTGATCCCTGAGGGCATAAAATCTTCATGTCACCAAACTCCATAATATACCAAATCTCACAGGATGATGTATGTCATGGGCTATAAAGGATATAGATGCAACACACATGGAAAAGGAAAATTAGAACCTGTCCCAATTACCTGTTATAAACCAGATAAACATGGCCTTGTTATTAGGCCTCATGGAATTACACCCTCATAAATTGATTCTACCTCTTCATAACGTGAGGATATCTCATCTCATTTGGATAGTGATGTATATTCCTATTGTATCTTATACAAAGAACTTGCCTGCACAAACCTTTTTCTAGATATAGCATTCTTAACCTTATCCCATTGTGCTTCCCAAATAAACACTTTATATCCTAATCTCATAGACTATGACCAAAAAATTCATGTACTGATCTATCTCTTAGAAAATGATTAGGGAATTAGGGAATTCATTAGTATTTGTGACAACATTCCAATCAGTGAGCAAAAACAGAGTTTCTCCATCAAATTTTATGCACATGCATACTTTAGGGAGGAAGCCAAGATGTTTTGTTAGAAAAATATAAATAAAAGTGAGGAAAAAATTTCATCAAAAAATCCTCAGCAAAAATAAAAGTCCAAAACTTATAGTGAAAACCTCTTTGAGGCGCTAGCGGAAAAACAAATAGAAAAATCAAAGGACATAAAAAGTGACCAAACCCAGGGTGAAAATGTCATTAAAACACACTTAAAATAATATATCAATATCCCTCTTGATCCTACGCATATGTAATATACATCTAATATGTTGGTAGAAGAAACCATCGATGTGTGCTTTGGCACAGACGAGTAACCATAGATAGTCAAGCTGAGAGCTTCACTTTCAGTGCAAGAACAAAATACTTTTGTAATGCTTCTCAGATAATTATTAGAAATATTTTCTTAGGTGGATGCATATATTTCAGTCCTAGATCCATATTTGGTAGTGTGTACACAAATGAAAAGCCCATCAAATAGAAACTTAGAAATATGCAACCACGGGTAGTCTGTCTTGTCAAAGAAGAGCTTGAAAAACTTTTAGTAGCTAGATTTATCAGACCTATAGACTATTCAGAATGGATATCCAATATAGTCCCAGTGAAAAAAAATCTCGTAGGAATTAGAATATACAAAGACTTCAGAGATATCAATAAGGCGTGTCTGAAGGAAAATGTTTCTCTTCCCAACATTGACATGATTTTTGATTCAACTAGTGGCTATGAAATTCTATCTCTGATGGATAGATTTTGTGGCTATAATAAAATCAATATCACGGTGGAGGACCAACACAAAAATACCTTCAAGACCCCTTAGGGAACATTCTGCTACCACGTAATTCCCTTTGGCCTTAAAAATGCCAACGCCACATATCAACGGACAATGACAGTGATATTTCATGACATGCTCAATGACATTATGGAAGATTATGCTGATGATATCCTAGGAAAATAAAATACAAGAGAAGAACATCCTAAGGTCTTAAGACATATTTAATAACATCTCAGAAAATACAAAGTCAAGTAGAATCCAAATAAGTGTGTCTTCAGGGTATTATCAGGAAACTTATTGGGATTTATTGTATCAAGAAGAGGGATTGAGGTCATTCTTACAAGGAAAAATCCAAGCCATTGGCCACTTCAGACCGCATCTTATAGAAAAGTGTCATTATTTTACTCATTTGCTAAAGAAATATGTTGATTTATTTTGGGTAGATGAATAATAGTCGGCTTTCGCCTTACTTAAACAATATCTATAAAATCCTCCAGTCCTCATGTTACCAACCCTAAGTGAAAAAGATATTGTTGTATGTATCCACAACCCAATTTTCTATTGGTTTCCTGGTAGCTCAGTATGATCTTAGTAAAAAAGAGAAGGCATTATATTATCTCAACTCTACCATGATTTCTTATGAGCTCAACTACCGTCAAATTGAAAAATATTACTTGGATGTAGTGTTTACCTTTCAAAAACTCCGTCATTATCTTTTGAATACTAAAACAAAGCTTATATCTAAATTTGAACCTATGAAATACCTATTATCAAAGCCAACACTTATTGGTAGGATGGATAATTGGATCATCCTACTCAGCGAGTTTGATATTGAGTATGTACCTCAAATTTCAGTAAAGGGACAAGTTCTTGCAGATCAACAAGTAGAACCACCTTTACCTATAACAGATCTAGTGTGTTTAGATCTTCTTGACACATAATTAATGTATATTGAAGAATGATTCACGTGGCATGTAAAATTTGATGGCTTAATCACTTTCCACGAATTAGGAGTAGGAGTAGTTCTTATCAATCCTTTCAGGGAATTTATACATCAGGCCTTTTGCCTTGGATTTCCATGAAAAAATAATATAACAGAGTATGAAGCCCTAATTTATGGGTTGAGACCTACCATCAAATGGAATATCAAACAATTAAAGGTCATTAGGGATTCACAATTGATTATTAAACAACTTAATGACGAGTATAAAGACAAAGATGACAAGCTCATCCCATACAAGAAGTTGGTTAAGACTCTAAAGGAGTAGTTTGTGAGTGTTACTTTTGAACAGATCCCAAGATCAAAAAATAGGTATGCAGATGCTATGGCGATACTGGGTCCATGATCTAGATTCCACTAGACGGTCATGATATGTCATTCTTTGTTAAAAATATGTGACAACCTGCATATGACATTCCGGGATCGTGTTTGATATGTAAAGTTGTTGGTCCTTTTTTCCCTGGTATGAGACCATCTACAATTACCCATATTGGGGAAAGAAACCTTATCCAATGCATAGCTCATTATACCATCCAATGAGGCACCCTCTATCTTCGTGGCTATGACAAGAATTTACCGTAATGTATTAATTTGGTTGAGTCAATTCAAGTGATTTAAGAGGTACACGATGCTGTTTGTGGGGATCACATGAGTGGAATGGTGTTTGATAAGAAATTGTTACAAGTAGGTTACTATTGACCTACAATAGAATCATATTGTTGCAAATATGTTAAGAAATTTGAATTATGTCAAATGTATGGAAATATTATTCATGCACCAGCACAAGCCTTGCATCGAATAACAACCCCATGGCCACTTTCAAAATGGGGAATCAATCTCATATTGAAACTCACTCCTACCTCCCTAGATGGACATACACATATTATAACTACCTTAGAATACTTCATGAAATGTGTAGAAGTTGTTCCCCTCACGTATGTCACTAGAGCCCAAATTTCCAAGTTCATCATTATAAATCACCTTATATGTCGTTCTGGCATCCCTTCCGCCGTTGTAACAAATAATGGTAAATCCTGTAAGAACAAGACCATGAAGGCATTATACCAACACTTCCAAATATTTCTAAATTGGTCTACTCCCTATTACCATCAAGGTAATGGACAAGTAAATTAATCCAAAAAAACCCTTATTCAGATTATGATAAAGATGGTAAGCAAAACATGTCAAAAATGGCACTTGCAGATCTATCCCACCCTTTGGGCCTATAGAAATTCCATTCTCACTCCTACTGGTGCAACACCCTACTCCCTAGTTTTTTCCATTGATGCCATAATCCCCCTAGAAATTAAGCTTCCTTCCCTAAGAATATATCTCAAATACTATCTAGAAAAAGACGAAGACTACCATGTGGCTAGACTGGCAAAGCTGGAACTGCTAGATGAAATATGCCTCTATGCACTCAATCACTTAAACATTTATCAGAATCGAGTGTCTCAGGGATATAACAAACATATCATACCTTGTAAATTTGAGGTAAGGTACTTAGTGCTAAAATAAAATGAGTTCATGTGATGCCCGTTTAAAACAACCCACTTGAGACCCAAGAAACAACCTAGGGTTAGTTAGAAAATTATGGAATAATTTTTTTTTATTAGAAAAGTCTACAACCAAGTTGCAATGTAATAGTTGCCTCAACAGGTTCCGGAACAATTCTAAAATTACAAGAATAAACCTTATAATTATTAATCAATTATCAAGTTCACATGGTTCAATTTTAGGGTTAGAAGTTTTAGTTAGGTTCAAGGAGTAATGTACCCCCACACCCACTCTCTAACAGGCTCAGAGTTTCAACTTGATTTTTCTCACACATAATGCTTCCAAAATTTCCCTAAATCACTCCCATTGGATAGGAAATTTTCTCAGCTTTCCGATAATATAAAGAAGTCCTCCTAACTCCTTCAAAAACCCAAGATATGATCAGGTAGAGTTTTGGAGTCAAATTTTCCCCAAGGGGACATGTGCCAAGCAGGGGAGAAGGAAAAATTCAGGTTGGCGGGTCGTGGAGCGGTGTTTGGAAATTTTCCTTACGTGGGAGAAATTTCCCATTTTTGCTCGCACCTCCACGGGTCCTTCAAGGATGCGTAGCGGCCTTTGAGTCCACGTTGGGGAAAAGGGGAAAGGCGGAGCGGCAGAAGGATTTGGGGCATTTCACCCAAGGGGGGAGAAAACCAAACAACGCTCACACACCCACGTGACCGCCTGGGGACACGTGGCACTCCACGCTTGGCCACAGGAAGAAGAGAGAAGGAGGGTGTGGAATGGCGGGGTGATTTTGTGAATCTTGTCAGAGCGGAAGAAGGGTGAAAGGTACGCGCGGGTCAGTGCGTGCGCAGAGGATAAAATTCCAAGGTGAGGGCGGGGGTGCGGGACCGCGGAGCTTATCATTATAATTTTCCCAAAGGTAAAACTAAAAGTAACCAAAGGGTCCACCCCCTCCGGTAGCTCCCAAAGCTGCCATGTCGCAGCCTGCGATTGGTTAGGGGCCGACGGGGTTAAAAGGAATTTTTTTTTCCAAATTTTTCAAAAAAACCTAAGGGCAAAGAAAATGCCGTGCCTCTGCCACTGCCTTGTGAAGGCACGTGGTAGCCTCCGATTGGCTGTGGGTTGGAGGAGGAAAATTTAAATTTTATCCTGGAACCAAATTTTTATTTAAAAATAAATTCTAAGGCCATTCGACGGGAATTTTTTTGGGTTTTTTTTAAATTTTCTAAGGCACAAAAAATTCAAAGTACCATAACTTGAGGAAATTTTTGGGTAAACAAGTAATTTTTGGAAATCCCGCAATGCTCTCTTTGCACAAAAAATATAAAATTTCCCATATTTTGATCCCGTTTAAAGGGTCAATTTTGTAAAAAACTCTGCAGGCTTTTAAGTAGCAAACTGATAACTTGAGCTTTTTAATTTGATTAAGCTTAGGTCTCCTCCTGGGGCACTCAACATGTCAAGACTTTATGGAGAATTGATCTAGGAAGGATTTACAGTGGTTTAGGAAGTTAAATTTGTTCAATTGATTCCAAATTGTATTTTTCCAACAATAGACAGAAAAATGATTGAGGAAGGGATTTGATTCAATTTTGCAATGGTTAGATTGTTTTCTTAAGTTTTCTTTGTCGATTTGAGTTCATTTGTGAACCAGCATACTAAATTTTAACATCTCTAAGTTGATTAACGTGTGCAGATCCGAACTGTACATTTTTATTAAAATTTACCAGTTTTTTAAAAAATTGCAACAGAGATTCATTTCAAGGAAAACTCTATGTATAAATTTTATCATTTAAGTGTGATACTTCATTCCTAAACTAATCCAACACAATCAGTTGTTTCTAAACAAATCATTTCTAAGTTAAATTGTAAAATCTGATTTCCAATTTAATGTATTTTAACAGAAATAATGCAATATAATTCTTACACATGAATTTCTTTTTATTCCATTTTCTAAACAAGGATTTCAAATCACCATTTGATATTTCCAACTTCATCACAACAATGCAAAAGAGAGAGATGAACTTGCAATTCTTTAATGACTTCATTTATAAAACTTTACATCTTCACATTCTTCCATTTCTTGAATGCATAGTTAACAAAATTTCATTTCATTTCTTCCAATGTATAGAGCCGAAAGCAAATACCTTTCTCAAATCAAATATACATTCTCATAATCAATTTCAACATCATTTCCTTCACAATTACATGATACAATTTCATCCACAACAAGTGGGAAAGTATTACAATGAATGTGTTTCCACAAGGGACTGTCAAACTGCATTTTTTCCTTTGCTCCAGGACAACAACATGCACATTATCTTTTTCTCCAAGTTGATCACAACAAATGAAGGGGAAAGGCAATGCTCTCCACCCAACCAAGACATCCAATGAAAGGAGAAGCCTTCCTTCATCATCGGCCCCCGAGCCCCAACCAAAATAAAATAACATATGCAATTCAACCCATGGCAACAACTGGCTTCCACAACACAAAATTCATTCAAACATGCACATTTCAATATACAACATAATTCAATACAAAACAACAGTTTACAACGGCAATAGAAAACATTCAATCACAACTCAAGCTTGATCATGCAAGCCAAATGAGCAAGGCCTATGGGGGAAGCTACTTATGCCTCCCAATTGGAATTTGGGCATCCACCAATAAAAATCTGCCAAAATAATTCATCACACCCATTTCCTTATACCCCCCACAAATCCCTCCTTACGCCCCCCACAAATTTTCTTATGCCCCCCACAAAGTAAGAAATGCAAGCTATTTCTTTTACATGGTGGATCCCAAACCCAAACTCCTTCCACGAAATTTTGATGCCAATGACATTCCCTTATGCCCCCCCCACATGGATTCCCCATAGCCTTCTCCTACACCATCCCTATGGCAGTCTACCCAACCAGCCAACAAATAAAACAAAGCATGCACTATCCACACAACACAACAAGAAAAATACAACATATAAAAAGAGAGTTAAATTCCTATCTCTCCATGGTTACTTTTGTTTCCAAACAACAAGCTTCAAATACCAAAACACAGTTCAAAATAGAAAACTCCAAGCATGCAAAGCTTTATCCAACTTCCTCCAAAAACAAGAGCTCCACACAAGAAAATGTGCCCCTAAGGAAGAATGCAAAAAGGTTCAACAACCCAAAAACAAGGCAAGAGTTTGGATTAAATAGAAGAGGGAGAGAGGAGGATGATGTGGATCCATGTAGGATGCCACATCACACATCCTCCAATTCAACACAAGAGACAAAATCCATTCTCCCAAGCACAATAAAGAGGTGGGTGAAAAATATGACAAGTTACTTACACACTCTAAAAAGCCCACACCTCAAGGGACAACACATTAATTAAAATGTAAGAAAGTGCAATCCTAAACAAGCAACATGATTATTAAAATTCATTACAAAATTCACAAATCACATCTCCATCCATAAGTATGGTTGGTAGATTAAATTTAGAGGCATGGGACAAGTTTTACTTGTCCCACAAGCCTCAAAAAACAACCCCCAAGGAAAAATTTGAATTTCCACGGAGGTGGAGTATTTCTTACTCCAAAATCTGACTTACACAACTTACACATCCCTTATAAATTAAATGCAATCAGCGAACAAATCTTATAATCACTTCCCCACATCCCAATTTAATTTATTAAAATTTTAATCATATGATTCTCACATTAATTCTATCACAATTTAATTAATTAAAAGAAGGGAACATGTTACAAATAAAATACATACAACAATAATAAAAAGAACACATCAATAAAATACATAATACCCATGGTCACATGTAAAGATAATCCCCACATGGGAATCTCTAACAAAACAACACACAACACAATAAAACGAGTTGCCATGGTGACCTTGTTGAATTCACCTAGAATTCCATTATGGTTGGTTTTCGATCCCCCGATGTTTTTTTGTGATATTTTTAACCTGCAAAACACAAATACCTCCTTCAGCCTCGTGGCCATATCAGAACATCCAACGTGATATAAATGAAATCACAAAACCAACTATATAAATGAATCACAACAACATTGAAGCAACAACTACATCATTTGTATTTTTTTAATCCACAACTATATCAACATCATAAAATATTCATTTTCTAGATCTACTCATAATATCCAAAATCACATGTCTGAACAACATCCATAAAACATCCATATCAAATAATATACCATCATCCACATATAATGTGTTTCTAATAATCATCATGCATCAAAATCAAATAAAGATCAACAATAATCCATGATCAATGTCTAACAGCATACTAAGTCAAAACATAGTAATGTTTATAATGTAATCAATAGTATCAACATAAACATCAAAAAGTGTCAAAGGGAAGTGGGAACCACATCCCCCTCCCCTTAGACTTAACTTCCTCCTGGAAGTCATTGGAACAAATGTGGAAACTGAGCTCGTAATGAAGTAGCATCCTCCCAGGTAGCTGCAGTCTCATCATAACTGTCCCACTGCACCCGAACCTGATCAACCTCTCTGCCTCGAAGGCCCAAGGTCCTGTGATCTAAGATGTGAACGGGCTCCACCATCACCTACCCTTGATCCTGCACCTGCAATGATGTCCAATCTAACATATGAGAAGGATCTGTAATATATCTCATGAGAACTGAAACATGAAAAACATCATGTATGCGAGACAAGCTGGGTGGAAATGCTAGATGGTAGGCCAAAGGGTTGATACGCTCCAAGATCTCGAAAGGTCCAATGAATCTAGGAGCCAACTTAGAACCTTTTCCATAATGGATAGGTCTCTTGTGTGGCCTGACACGAAGGAACACCTTCATGCCCACATCAAAACTACGGTCAATCCTATGTTGATCCACATACTTCTTTTACCTATCTTGTGCCTCCTGTAATCTCTACCTGATCAACACCACCTACTGCTCCATGTCCTATAGAAGAGCTGGTCCGAGAGATACTCTATCCTCTAACCTATCCTAGCTAAGAGGTGTCCTGCACTCTCTACCATACAAATCCCGAAAAGGAGCCATGCCTATGGAACTCTGAAAACTATTATTGTAGGAAAACTCCACTAAGTACAGGTACTCCTCCCACTTAGTCTGTTGATCCATCACATACATCCTGAGCATGTCCTCTAAAATCTGATTCACCCACTCGGTCTGTCCATCTGTCTCAGGGTGATATGTTGTGCTGAAGTTGATCCTCATCCCAAGGACATACTGCATGGTAGTCCATAATATGAAGTGTATAAAGGATCTCGGTCACAAATGATCTTCTACAGAATCCCGTGTAATCTGACAATATCATACAAATATACTCGTGTCACTACTCTAGCTATGTAAGTGGTCTTCACCAGAGAAAATTGAGCCACTTTTGTCAATTTATCAACCGTGACCATAATGGCATCATGGTGATATCTCGACATCGGTAGCCCAACAATGAAAAACCATGGAAATGGTGTCCCACTTCCATTCCGATATAGCATGAGGATAAAGAAGGCCTACTGGATGATGATGCTCGACCTTAACTCTCTGGAACTCAAAACATCGTGACACAAAATGAGCCATGTCTCGATGAAGTCATCTCCAATGGTACAATTGTCTCAAGGTGGCGTGCATCTTCTTCACCCCAGGATGGGCTGAATAGGGTGTACGATGTGCCTCCACCAAGATGTCCTTCCTCAAGCCTCCATCTCTGGGAACATATATCCAGCCTCTGTGCCTGAGAAGACCATCTGCCTCTAAGGTAAATCCATCAAACTTCCCCTTGAGGGGTCTCTGTGACTCAATCTTTTCTCGAACTGCAATGTAGAAGCTATCAAGAGGAAGATGTTAAAGAATCCTACTCCATAAATTTGTGCTCACTAAAGTAGCCATAGCCACATGTCTCTATCTATTGAGAGCATCTGATACCACATTCTCCTTCCCCTTCACATGCTCTATCTCCATGTCATACTCACAAAGCAACTCCATCCAACGCCACTGAAGAGCATTGAGATTGGGCTACATGAAGAGATGGTGAAGACTCAAATGATCTATCCTGAGTGTGAAAATCTTATGAAGAATAAAATATCTGCATCTAACAAAAGAATGCACAACTGCTGTAAGCTCAAGATCATGGGTGGGATAATTAATCTTGTGATCCTTGAGTTTACAAGACTCAAAAGCTACTACTCTTCCCTCCTGCATCAACACACCTCCAAGGCCTACCAACGAAGCATCCGTGTAAACAAAGAACTCACCCTGTGGATCCGTCACTGCAAGAATAGGTGTTGTGGTGAGGCATTCCTTTAGTGTCCTAAAGGCCTACTCGCATCTGTTTGACCAAAAAAACTTCTTCCCTTTCCTCTGAAGGGAAGTGATAGGGTGCGCAATCCGAGAGAATTCTTGAACAAATCTCCGGTAGTAACCTACTAATCCCATGAAGTTGCGCACCTCGGTCACTGTAGTGGGTGCTATCCAATCCATAATGGCTCTAATATTGGAAGGATCGATGATGATACCTTCCCCAGAAATGATATGACCCAAATAATGCACCTTTGTTTGAAAGAAAGCACACTTCTCCAAGTTCCCGTAAAGTTGCTGCTCATGAAGACACTGAAGAACCTGTCAAAGGTGCCCCTCATGCTCCTCACGTGTACGTGAGTATATCAAAATGTCATCTAGGAAGATGAGCACGAAGTGATCTAAGAATGTCCTGAATACCCCATTCATCAAACTCATGAACACTGCAAGGACATTGGTCAAACCAAAAGGCACCACTATGAACTCATAGTGCCCATATCTCATGCGGAAGGTAGTCTTATGAATGTCCACCTCCAAGATCCTCAATTGATGGTACCCTGACTTGAGATCAATCTTAGAGAAAACTGTGGCTCCCTTCATCTGATCAAAAAAGTCATCAATACAAGGAAGAGGATAATGATTCTTGGTCGTTACCTTCTTCAACTGATGGTAATCAATACATAACCGTAAGGATCCATCCTTCTTCACAAAGATCACTGATGCACCCCAAGGGGATACACTAGGATGAATAAGGCCTTTCTCCAAAAGGCCTTCAAGTTGTAACTTGAGCTCACAAAGCTCTGGGGTGGTCATCCAATAAGGTGCCCGTGAGATAGGCTCTACTCTAGGAACTAGATCTATATGAAAATCAATCTCACGTGGGGGTGGTAACCCCAGTAGCTCCCCTAGAAAGACATTAGAAAACTCTCTCAAAATGGGATGATCATCTAGTGATGGTCCACTAGACCCATCCTCTGATCTATCACTAACTGTAACAACATACATCTGATAACCTCGTCGCACACACAGCTTAAGCTGCATAGCGGAGATGGTGCGGATGGAAATGGGTCTCCTGACCTCTGAAATCACCGAATCCACTCCCAAATAATCTGCACAAGATATAGTCTTGTGATAACAATCCATCCTGGTCCTATGTGTAGACAATCAATCCATACCCAAAATGACTCCATACGAGCCCAAAGGAAGGATACAAAGATCTGAGGTAGTGGTGAAAGGTCCCAAATCCACTACACACTCCTTGACTAAGGATTCTATAGAGATCTTAGCTCCGAAAGCCATCTCGACATCCCAACTAAGACCGTGCCTAACTGCGAACAGCCTGCATCACACTACTAAAGATGGTGCAATGAAAGAATCAGAAGAACCAGAATCAAACAATACATAGGTAGGAATATCACCAATGCTACCTGTGGTCTCAATGACTATTCTCTGATTCTATGCCTAGTGGTTCTCAACCACTGCATAAATCATGTAGCTGCCTCCCATGCCACCAACATTCAGCTCTGAAATCTATTCCTTACCCTTGTTATTAGGGTTTTGTGGGAAATCTCTCCAAAAGTGTCTAGTAACTCCATAACCAAAACATCCTCCTGATCCTCCCCAATGAGTAGCACCTCCAGTAGGTGCCCGAGAATTATGTGGCATGGATCCTGATGATCCAATTGTGGTCTATTGAGGTCTTTGATGGCGAGATCTTACTGACTACGCTCTAGGTCCACCCTGTGTCCTGATGGGACCCCTAGGAGGAGGCCCCATACTCTGACCTCTTTGTGCATTAGCTCTTTATGGAGGTCTATGAGGTGGGTAGGACTGCTGCTATTGTAGCCTAAAGAATGACTTTATTATACCCTGGCTATTATGAGGAAGGGGTACTGACCCCCTCGATCTGTCATCAGCAATCCGGCACTATGATAATTCTTCATCGGGAACTCCTCGTGCTATGATTATTTACTAATGCACAGCCTTTAGTTTGGTGGACGTAATCTGGAAACAAAACAACAACATAACACAAGAATACCATTGACTATGATAAGACAGAATGACGAAAAATCTGAAATATCAAAATAAATTATTATATTAACATGAAACTGTTACAATCTCACCCATGAGATTCTTCAACAAGACTATGGGAGAAACTTTACAATTACACCTCTCGATGGCTTCTTCAACACACCTTTAACTGATGGCTTCCTTCGCACACTTCCTACAATATTTCTCACTACTTCTTTCTATGCTAAATGAGGGGGGTGGCCTCTCTATTTATAGAACTTCCAGGCTTATCCATCCTATCTCTAAGATAGGATAAGAAATCCACTCTGACGAATCATATTCCATACCTTAACTCTTATCTGTACATGTAAGCTTATCTGTTAAGATAAGATAAACCTTATCATTTTACATGGGTTCCACATTTTTAGAATTTTTACAAATAAAATACACAAAATATTTATGACCTCACTCCTTGTCCTTATTACCAATATAATATTTCTAATTCCTAATCATGTAGACCCTACTTCTCTAATTACCCAAACTTTGACATATTACCGGACCACTTACGACAAATATTTACTTTTTACAACATTCCTATTGTACTTTGACTGTTACCGTACTCCACATTATTGGCAGCACCGTACTGACGGCGCCGTTATCTTCTATCAGACGCTACTACTAATTACACTTAACAACATCCTATTCCTAATACATATATTAATGAAATAGAAATTTTGGAGGAAAATTTTAGTGTCGACAGATCTACCATCCTATATCTTTTGTATGTGGCTTCTGACTCGGTCTCTAGCCTACTGGGTCTTACCCCGAGTCTCCTCTTCAATATAGGCCTTCTCGACGGCCTCTGCTAATGTCTGTGGGTAGTGGATTTGCACAACACCTCCAATATCTAAGTTCAAGCCCAGATGAACCTGTGAGTCCACACCTGCTCATCCTGCATATAGTCTACATATTGGAGTAGATCTAAAAATCTACTCTCATACTCTGCTACTGAAGGAGAAGTTTGTCGGAGGTCGTGGAACTTGTCGATCCTCTGTTGTATGAACCTCCATGACAAGTACTTGCTCTTGAATCTCTCCTCAAAAATCTCCCAGGTCACTGTCTCTAAATCCACATGGAGCTTCTACTCCTCTATCCTCCACCATACTCCTGCTCCATCCCTCAGTATATGGATCACAACACGAGCTTTCATGTTGCTAGAACAAGGGAAAAGCTTGAAGCAACCGCTCAAGCTCACTAGCTAGGCCTCTTCCTAAAATCCACCCATGTCACTTGAGTAATGTGATGGCCGAAGCTTTAGGATCTCCCTGATGTGATCCACTACTGTGGTCTGGAAGCCTCTAGGTATCTCTGCATGCTCATCCCTAAGCCTAGGGCTCCGAGACCTCTCTCTACACTTTCGAACTCTATCACCCTATCTCCTGGGTGGTGACTCTACTCTAGCTGACACCATATGGGAGTTCTCTCCTCTATGCTCCTCGGTGATTCAAGGAGATACCTGACCCTCGATAGAAGGGGCTCTATCATGACTAGTTGTATGTCCTCCTCCTAATCCTCCGCATAGAGAGGCATTAACATCTTGAAGGTTCTGTAGAATCTGAGGTAGGATAGCTACTATACCCTGATCTGGTGGTGGTGGTGGTGGTAATTTTGAGTCTCTGTGAAGGTTCCTCTCGATCCGTCTGAGCCTCCTACATAGACCAAAGTGAGAGTTAGTTTATTTTTCTGAGTTTTACACAACTTCCATGTTTACTAAAATATACAAGTTCTAGCTAAGCTATTTTCTAAATTTAAAAGTGTACTAGGTTTAAGTTTTCATGTCTTAAGTTTTCTAGTGTGCCCAATGGTCCAAGCTTCTGAACCATCACTCTAATACCAAGTTTGATTCCCGTTTAAAACAACCCACTTGAGACCTAAGAAACAACCTAGGGTTAATTAGAAAATTATGGAATAATTTTTTTGGATTAGAAGAGTCTAAACCCAAGTTGCAATGCAATAGTTGCCTCAACATGTTTTGGAAAAATTATAAAATTATGAGAAAAAACTTTACAATTATTAAACAATTATCAAGTTCACATGGTTCATTTTATGGGGTTAGAAGACTCAGTTAGGTTCAGGGAGTAATTTATCCCCATACCCACTCTTTAGCAGACTTAGAGTTTCAACTTGTTTTTTCTCATACTTAACACTTCCAAAATTTCACTAAATCATTCCCATTGGATAGGAAATTTTCTCACCTTTCCGATGATTTAAATAAGTCCTCCTAACTCCTTCAGAAACCCAAGATATGATCAAGCGGGGTTTTGGAGTCAAATTTTCCCCAAGGGGACACGTGTCAAGCGGGGGAGAAGGAAAAATTCGGGTCGGCAGGTCGCGGGGCGGCATTTGGAATTTTTTCTTACACAGGAGAAATTTCTCATTTGTTCTCGCACCTCTGTGGGTCCTTCAAGGACACATGGGGGCCTTTGAGTCCACGTCGGGGAAAAGGGGAAAGGCAGATGGACGGAAGAATTTGGGGCATTTCGACCAAGGGGAGAGAAAACCAAACAATGCTCATGCACCCGCGCAACTGCCTGGAGACATGTGGCACTCCACAATTGGCCATGGGGAGAAGAGAGAAGGAGGGCGTGGAGTGGCAGGATGGTTTGGTGGATTTTTCCAAAAAGGGAAAGAAGGGTGAAAGGCACGCGCGGGTCCGTGCGTGTGCAGAGGAGAAAATTATAAGGCGAGGGTGGGGGTACAGGGCCGTGGATTTTTTCACGAAAATTTCCCCAAAGGAAAAACTAAAAGAAACCAAAGGGTCTGCCCCCCCGCAAGCACCCAAAGTTTCCATGTGGAAGCCTACAATTGGCCATGGGCTGTTGGGGCTAAAAGGATTTTTTTTCAAAAAATTTCAAAAAGCCTAAGGGAAAAGAAAATGCCGCGCCTCCGCCACGACCCCATGAGGACATGTGGAAACCTCTGATTGGCTATGGGCCAGTGGAGGAAAAGTTAAAAAAAATTCTCGGACCAAATTTTTTTAAAAAAATTCTAAGGAAATTCGACAGGAAATTTTTCGGTTGTGGGCCCGCTGGGGAAAATTTTCCCAAATTTTCCCACCAAGGCACAAAAACTTCAAAGTGCCATAACTTGAGCTAGGAAGCTAGGTTTTGGGAAAACAAGGACTTTTTGGAAAGCTCCCAATGCCCTATTTGCACATCAAACATAAAATTTATATTTTGATAAAGTTAAAAGGGTCAATTTTGTAAAAACAATATGTAGGATTTTAATTAGCAAACTGGCAATTTGTAACTTTTCAATTTGATTAAATTGGATCTCCTCCTTCACTCAACATGTCAAACAAACATGGAGAATTGATCTAGGAAGGATTTAAACTGGTTTAGGAAGTTAAATTTGTTCAATTGATTTGAAATTGTATTTTTTTTTCCAACAATAGACAGAAAAATGACTGAGGAAGGGATTTGATTCAATTTTGCAATAGTTAGATTGTTTCCTTAAGTTTTATTTTTCGAATTGAGTTCATTTAATATAAAGAATACTAAATTTTAACATCTCTAAGTTGATTAATGTGTGCAGATCCAAACTGTACATTTTTATTAAAATTTACCAGTTTTTTTTTTTAAAATTGCAGCAGAGATTCATTTCAAGGAAAACTCTATGTATCCATTTTATCATTTAAGTGTGATACTTCATTCCTAAACTAATCCAATACAATCAGTTGTTTCTACAAAAATCATTTACAAGTTAAATTGTAAAATCTGATTTCCAATTTAATGTATTTTAACATAAATAATGCAATACAAGTCTTACACACGTATTTCTTTTTCTTCCATTTTCTAAACAAGGATTTCAAATCACCATTTGATATTCCCATTTCATCACAACAATGAAATTCAGAGATAAACTTGCAATTATTTCTTGACTTAAAAAAAAAGAAACATCTTTACACTCTTTCATTCCTTGAATGCAATTAACGAAAATTTTCATTTCTTTCCTATAAACAGAATCAAAATTTAAATTTCTTTCTCAAATTTTATATACATTCTCATAATCAATTACAACATCATTCCTCCATAACATAACTATTACAATTTCATCCACATCATGTGGGAAGGGATTACAATGAATGTGTTTTCACAAGGGGTTGTCAAATTGCATTTTTCCTTTGCTCCAGGATAGCAACATGCACATTATCTTTTCTCCAAGTTGATCACAACAAATGAGGGGGAAAGGCAACGCTTTCCACCCAACCAAGACATCTAATGAAAGGAGAAGCCTTCCTTCATCATTGGCCCCCGAGCCCCAACCAAAATACAATCAAAGGTGTAATTCAAACCATGGAAACAACTGGCTTCTACAACACAACATTCATTCAAAGATGCACATTTCAATATACAACATAATTCAATACAAAACAACAGTTTACAACTGCAATAAGGAAACATTCAATCACAACTCAGGCTTGATCATGCAATACAAATGAGTAAGGCCTATGAGGGAAGCTACTTATGCCTCCCAATTATAATTTGGGCATCCACCAATAACAAACTGCCAAAATAATTCATCACACACATTTCCTTATGCCCCCCACAAATCCCTCCTTATGCCCCCCACAAACTAAGAAATGCAAGCTATTTATTTTCCATGGTGGATCCCAAACCCAAAATCCCTCCAAAAATTATAATGCCAATGGCATTCCCTTATGCCCCCCCACATGGATTCCCCATAGCCTTCTCCTACACCATCCATATGGTATTCTACCCAAACATCCAACAAATAAAACAATGCATGCACTATCCACACATCACAACAAGCAAATGAAAAGATATAAAAAGAGAGTTAAATTCCTACCTCTCCATGGTTACTTGTGTCTCCAAATAGTAATCTTCAAATGTCAAAACAAAGTCCAAAACAACAACTCCAAGCATGTAAAGCTTTCTCCAACTTCCTCCAAAAACAAGATCTCCACACAAGAAAAATGTGCCCCCAAGGAAGTTACAAAATGATTCAACAACCCAAAACAAGGAAAGAGTTTGGATTAAATAGAAGAGGGAGAGAAGAGGATGATGTGGATCCATGTAGGATGCCACATCACACATCCTCCAATTTAACACAAAAGAAAAACTCCATTCTCCCAAGCACAATAAAGAGGTGGGTGAAAAATATGACAAGTTACTTGCACACTCCAAAGAGCCCACACCTCAAGGGAAAGCAAAATAAATGAAATGTAAGAGAGTGCATTCCAAAACAAGCAACATGCTTAACAAAATTCATTAAAAAATTCACAAATCACATTTCCATCCATAAGTATAGTTGGTAGATTAAACTTAGAGGCATGGGACAAGTTTTACTTGTCCCACAAGCCTCCAAAAATAGCCGCCAAGGAAAAATTTGAAGTTCTTTAGAGCTGGAGTATTTCTTACTCCAAAATATGACTTATACAAGCTCTTACACAACGTACACATACCTTTCAAATTAAATACAAACAACTAACAAATTTCATTATTACTTTCCCATATCCCAATTTAATATATTAAAATTTTAATCATATGATTCTCACGTTAATTCTATCATAATTTAATTAATTAAAAGAAAAGAACACATTACTAATAAAATACATACAGCAATAATAAAAGAAATGCATTAATAAAATACATCATACCCATGGTCACATATAGAGGAAATCCCCCATGGGAATCCCTCACAAAATAAGACTCAACACAAAACAAGTTTCCATGGTGACCTTGTTGAATTCACCTAGAATTCCATTATGGTTGGTCTCCGATCCCTCAATGCTTTGTTGTGATATTTTTAACCTAAAAAATACAATACCTCCTTTGGCCTCATGGCCATATCAAAACATCCAACATGATATAAATGAAATAAAAAAACCAACTATATGAATGAATCACAACAACAGGCTCTTTACTGATTTTTTTATTTATGCTTGAGACAACACCACCAAAGACCGGGAAAATAAAGGTAGGTTCAAGCCAAACTGGTTGAGACCATATGTTTTGGTTTCAAAGTATGATTCAGGGGCATAAAAATTTTATCACTTAGATGGTGAGGAAAAAATGGAACCCATAAACACATTTCACCTCAAGCAGTTATATTCTTTAGTATGGAGTCCCCCAAAAATAAAAGAAAATACAAGCAAAAAATTAAAATAAAAAAGAAAAATTAAAGAGAAAACAGGTCATCCAAATGTAAAAACCATGCTATGGTGGCACTTTGGACAATTCCTTGGGTGAAAACTGGTTTCCAACACCTTGGGAGGATTCCTTGTTCATGAGAATTCTCATCTCTATAGGAAACATTTACTTTATCCTAAGCTAGGTTTAGCCTATGTTCGAGTATCGATTGGACATATCCCCTTTCGCCTTGATATGGATGGTTCAAATCTTGTATACATATGAAGGGTTCTCCTCTGTATATTCTTATCTAACAATGGGGCCATATTCACTATCTTGAACATATGCGTGACATTCTACCCTTGTACATCCCATCCACCACTGGAGGCATCTACATTCCTTTCCATTCCTGTACATAGTTTCTAAAAAATTTCAAAATACAAAAAAACATTCAAAAATGTTTAGAAATCACAAAAAAATTGGTATAACTTTTAAAAATCTTAAAACATTCAAATATGTTAGTTGGAAAAATCAAAACATGCAAATACGTTTCCATCGAAAACTCAAAAACAATATAAAACTTTCACAAAAATATTTAAAATTTGAAAACATCATAGAAATCAAAAAATCAGTAACAAGCATGTACGTCACTGAAGCTTGTATCAGATGAATCATACTCAAGCATCAAAAATCATACAATAAAACATCTCTTTGGTTCTCACCTGTATGAACGCGTTTTTTGGGGCAATATCATAGTCCATGATCACTTTTCCACGAGACCCATATTTCCTCTGTATATTAACCTCACATTTATCCTTTCTTAGGGCACCATCATTAACCCTTGTCATTAATTCCCACAGGTCAAAATGGAATCATGATAACAAAAAAAATTTTGCAACTATCTTGAACATTGTTTGTTTGAGTATGTGTGTGTGTGTACTTGTTTTCCCTATTAGGTTAGCTTGTTTAATTTATCGTATTGCATTGCATTATGTATGTTGCATTGAGTTAATTATTTTTAGCAATGAATAAATGTTTGTATTATGGATTTTCATGTCATTTTACACTTTTTTGTATGCTTATATATAATAAAGGACATATGGTTAAAATTATTAGGAATATGTTCAAATAAAGTTGTTGACATTAGGTGGATGCAAGCTATTTCCATCCCCTTCATATTAATTTTCTTCCATATCATTCTCTTCTCTTAAAACTATTCTTCCAACTCACTTGGGGCAATAGGGATCACCTGCTACAAAACATTTCTATAGATCTGTTAAGAAAAGCATATCTTGTACTTCATAATGATACCCCCATGAACTTTTCAATGATATAGTTCATAGTGGTATTATGCAGGGATTGATGCCTGCATCTCTACTCTATATCGATATTTGGTACACCACCATCTGTCTCCTATTGCAATGGTATTTCCCCCAACTTTGTTCATTTCTCTTCATCTTTTTTATCGTCGATTGACCTCTTTCATTACCCCATAAACACTCGAGGGGGAATTCTTATTTATAATAATTTTTCGTATACCCCTTCAAAATTTTCTTTCTTATACTTGTCTACTATCTTTGAAGTGGCATCACTTATGCCACTGCAAAGAGGGGCAAATGTAGACACCTAAAATCCACTTACAAAGTTTAATACTTAAATTGCATTGAGTATCTTCACTTCCTCTCTCTTTATTTAAATAACGACACTTTGTTATCTAAGTATGTTTCTAATTCACTCAAGATTCCAATTAACAACATTTTGATTAACAATAATCCTCTCAATTAGATAATCATATGTTAATTAAGCCTTTAATCTTGTATTTAACCAATAAACCTTTTTATCAGCTAAATCCCGCTTCCAAAACATCCAAAATCTAGAAAAACCCCTTTCATATCTCAGAAAGCTTCCTAAGCCTACTTAGGATCCTTAATTAATCCTAAAATATTAATTAGCTCATAATCTAATCAAAAAGTGCATTGAATTGTAAAATTCTATTTTGGGCTTACCTTTTGTCCCACATGCACTAGGATTCTAAACTTTCCCAAATGGAAATCTATGAATACAAGCCTAAGGCATCCCTTTCAATTTTACACCTTGATACCTTGGAAATGTATGAGATCACATTTGTATTAGCTAAATCTATAAGTCATTTGATCTTGAGCCATCCTCCATTATAGTATCTTCTCCATCTTGCAACCATCCCTTCAAGCTTTGTTAGTAGGAAAATATCTAAGCTTGGGCTTGTAGCCATTTCAAAGAGATCTCTTCACCATGTTTGAAGCAAACAACACAAAACTGATTGCTTTAGGATCTAAATATGTTCATTTTATGTTAAAATCTAGAGAAGTAGATATAACTTAGCTATGTTAGTTTGATGCTTGCAAATTTTCATGCATTATTGAAGAATTTATTTCATTAAGCTCTCATATTAATGTTTATGATAGATCTAGTTATGTTTTGGAACTATTAGGTGCTAGTTTCATTTCTATTTTCATAGCTAATATTTTCATGCATACAAGAGGAAAGAGGAGAATAAAGAGGAGTGTTTTCCACAATAAATATTGCATATGAGATTATTTCCTCAAAACCATAATATAACTAGGAACTCAGTGAGAATAAATCATTCACATATAACATGTAACAAGATACAAGAACCAAAAAGTGTCATTTCATTATTTTTAATAAGTACATTTTTATGGAGTAAAGTTGATATGTAAAGGAATGCATTAGACTGGGGAATGGAAGAATTCATCTACATTTCTTCTAGAGATATTATGAGAACTATAGAACAACAATAACCATCCCTTATAAGGGATTAGTCACCTCTCTCTTGAATCTTCATGTTACTATTCCACTTATGACTTTCCATCTTCATAGGAAGTGATAAAATAAGCCCCCTTTTTATAAATCAAAAGGAACTTTTACAATGCAACATTAAAAATTCACTTAATAAAAAAACAAAAATTCATGATTATACACAATGAAGAATCAGAAAGGGAGAGAGAAGGAAGAGGGGGAAAAAAGGAAGAAGGAGAAGGGAGATTACTATTTGTTTGATTAATAATCCTCTTCTATTGAAGAATAATCTCTTTCCAGCTCTCGTGGAAGATCTCTAATGATGAGGATTTGACATTTCAAAATCTTACTAAATATGGAAACTGTGAATGAAACTTTCTTATCTTCTAGGATGTTCACATGTTTCAATATTCTAAGCCAAGTATTAGGAATAGCATTGAGATTTCTACATTGACTAAACCATTTTTCATGACTCTTTCCAGTATTAGAGATGGAACCTCTAATCTTTGGAAGGTATTCTAGAGTATTGCCACTAAAGGAAAGAGGGTCACCAATATTTTAATGAACCAATTATTTAAATGAATTCATGAGATTCTTTAAAGAATTATTCTTACTAAGAAAAGGAGTACCGAGGTGTTGCATGCTTGTGCCAAGATCTTCTAGAATTCTTGAAACATTTTCTTCATGAGATTCCAAATCAGCAGTAGCCTCTTTCATAGAATGATACCTATAAGTTATGGTGTTTTAATTGATGGGAGATAAGTTCTCTGAGGAATATTAAAGCACACCCAAGCTAACCAAAGCATGAGAATACAAATCATTCATTTCTCTTACTAATGGAAAAATTATTTCCTAGAGGAATTTCTTCTTCTTTATCTCAACTCTAGTTTTCTATTCTTTCAACTTTGTGACCAATGTGAATGTGAATAAAGAGACAATCTCATGGAAAAGAGAATCCCCCCTTTCCATGATTATATTTACCCATTGGTCACATGCCCTTCCTTTTCTATGAATTCTTGAGCTTTCTTCATGGATTGGGGGTTAAAGCTTTAGATGGGAGAGATTGCTTCAACTGGAGGTAGAGATGATGTATTTAGTTTAAAAAAAGATGCACATATGAAGACAAGATCATCACATTTTTCTCTAATTGGTCAATTATTTTATATTACTCATCATTCCATGCAAGGATCCATGATGAAGACTCCTAGGAAATTTTAACATTTCCCTCATGAGTAGCTTTCCCCGAAGATACTCTTTTCATCACATATTCATCGGGTGTCATTTATTCCATGGTCTTGATTACTCTCAGGTGAAAAACCTCTGCAAACTAATCTCTGGAAGCCTTGGTGAAGAACCTAGAGGTTTTTTATGATTTCTTACCCCTCTTTTACTTGATATACTTAAAGATAGCCTAGAATTTTTGTGTCACCACTTGTTTCATTGTTCTTGACTCCTCTCCAAAAATCAGTGATCCATGAGAATGGATAATAAGGAGAAGAAATGAGATTTGTAATTGCATGTGTTTGGTAGGGAACTAAAGCATAACTAGGATTGGTTAGTTCAACCACTTCTAGAGGGAAAATTGGATCTACCAGATTCTCAGGAGACTACAAAGGATCTATCTCTCCTTGTTCAAGTTTATCAACATTTCCCCCTTAGAATTTGGATCCCTTTTACACCCCCACTAAGGGAGATTTTACTTTAACTTTTTCTTGTTTCCTCTTTCTAGAATGAGATGAGCATGCACCTTCATTGGATGGTTCTTGAGATGTAGAGAGAGAATATCACCTGAGAAAAGTACTTATTATACCCCTTTCAATGCAATCCATCCTCTTATTTTTATACCACTTATTCTAATTTGTAATCACATGTATTTTTGTTTCTTTGATGTCTCTAGAATCATTGATATGTCATGGAATAAGAGGAGGTGAAGACAACACATCCTCATACTCAAGATCAAAAATCATTGAATCATCATCAGGTACATCCTACAAAAACCAATCAAATTTGAAATACCTCATCTGTTCTACTAACATCCTCATGTAACCTATTTTCCTAACTTCTAGGTCATCAACATAGTTGATTCAAAAGTATTAAATTTGAGGAATGTGATGTAAGTTGGGTAGAAGAAAGGATTCTTGAAATTCCCTAACATAAAGGTTGTATCTAGCCACATAAGAGTTAAAGTTGAAGGAAAAAATTTAGGTTTCAATATTTGAAGTATCAGCCACATTCTTTCATGAGTAAATGTGCAAGTAGATGGGAAAAGAAACACCCTTCTTCTTCAAATCCTTTTATTTGGTGTGTATTTGGGAAAGTTTCTTACACAACTCAATCAAGATATCCACTCACCCTAAGGTTGGAGAAGTGTGTGAATATCCCCCCCCATATTTTTTGATCACTTCCACTTCTTCAAATGAAATTCATCATTTAATATCTCCTACGAGAAATGAGATAAGGTACATAGTGAATGCATAATTCAATCAAGTGAAATGTGAGTTGTTCTCCCTGAAAGTGAGTTGCTAATACTTTTGTAATGCATAATAATTTTGATGGAAATTATGTACAAGATAGATACCATAGAAGGGCCTTGTGTATGTGAGGGCATACACCAAGTAATAGGTCATAGTGAACCTCTTGGTGATGAAGAACTGCTTGAATTTCCTATGAATGTTGTCATTGATAATTTGACTTCAATAAATCATTTGATTTCCTTTGGTGATCACTACTATAAATTGTTCCATCCATTCATAGAATACCTTGGTTTTTTCTTCACCCATTTATCTATTTAGGATCACAATTACATTTGAATATGGCTCTTATAATTCAATTTGTGACAATGTTTTGAGAATCTCATAAGGTGGTATCCCGTACTCGACCCATGAGCCAATTACAATCCCTTGAAGGTAGGATTTTTTTTATGGCCATTATTGCTATGTAAATTCTAATGTGATGATTACCATATTAATCTGAGTGGTAATTTATAGGAAATGTGTTTTTCCCTTCGTTGTGATAACAGTAAGTAGAGAGTTGTCTTAAGTAGATATGGTTCTTGTTGCAAGATCATAGTGCTTCACACAAGCTATGACTAACTCAGTGTTTTTCACGAAATTTGAATGTACTACTAGTTAGTAGAGTAATCCAGTGAATAATTACTCCTCAATAGGTCCTTGTGGTTCCTTTATAATTTTGGTCTTCAAATCATCCAAATCTAAATGTGCCACATCATTGTCTCATACATTTGGGTACTTAGTGACGAAAGTGGAAATTGACTCAAATTTGGAGTATTTGATCTTCATGGTTTCTTAAGACATTGAGGAAATTAGGGGATGTAGGTGTGTGTGATTTTGGTTGTGATAATAGGACCTAATTTTTTAGTAAGTCACGCCTCACCCATAGTTACTATATTTAGCCAATTTTCCCAATTATCAATTGCTAGTTTCAAAGTTCTAGACACTTAGATTACATGGATTTTCATAGTTATTATTTATTTGTTATAAAAAATTACTAATTTTAGTAAGGATTAGCTGAAAAATTACTAAAAAATATAATCATGACCTCTGGGTTTCCAATTGAGATGAAATTTGTTTCATTACAATAGGAATTGTTATTTGATTTCCTACTCCAAATTTCAAGTTTTTTTGTCATCCATATTTTCCAGGATCTGAAATGTCAAGTTTTTATTCTAAAATTTTCAAGGGGATGATATTAAAAACTCATAAGATCAATTGAAATTATATTTGAACCATATTCAAGGAATTCAAGAGTAGAACCTACAGGAAAAATCTCAAGGAAAACATAGCAAAAATGTTATTTTGGAAATGGGATTTTTGAAAACTTTGGTAGAATAATAGAATAATAGAAGAAAAATGGGGAGAGGTAATATAATAAATTTCTCAAAAAATGAATAAGTGTTTTTTTATACTCATCTCGAAACATTAACCTAGCTAATCACCCTCTAACTCACCATTGACCATTCTGCCTTAACCTGGGTTAATTGGCAAGCGAGGGTGGGTCAAATATTTCCAAATGAGTATGATATTTATCCATGTACCTTACCATATTTATTAGGGGAAAAAGAGAAATTTATCTGTGAAAATGTGCCAAGGGTGAAGGATTCATGGAGAGGGGGCCAAAACACATCAAGTTATGATGTTGCACATGAAACCTCTTGAGCTAGTTTGCAAGACTTAATTGATGAAATTTTCTCCTCCATGTGGTGGTGTATTTTCATGTCACACATTTACCTTTGGGAAAGGTTAAAAAGGGAATCAAGACTCTCATAATGTTTCATGGGTCATATTTACATGAGGAAGTGGGTAGATGTGATTATGAGTGGAAAACCTCTTTCTAACACATGAACTGGTGACTTAAGTGACGCAACAATGTGCTCTATGTGGTGGCACATTTTTATGTCCCTCATATCCCTTTGGAAATAGATAAAAGGGACATAAGGCTTTGATAAATTCACCTAGGGTAAAAGAAACATGAGTAAGGGGTCCAAACTTAATGTAAGTTTATAACATCATTTTAACACTCCAAGTTATTACTTAAATGACACAGGATTATAAACCAATCCTCTCACCATGGTGGTACATTATTATGTCCCCCATGTCCCCATTGAATTTGATAGAATGTAAAAATGGACATCAACGGTATCCAAGTGTGCCTTACTACTTTTGGAAGCCTTGCCTTCACCAAAAACTATTTAAAATAGCCATGCAAAAGTTCCTTCTTGCCTTGAGAGTTTCACTTAGAGTTCCATAGGAAAACCATATACATTTTCAAATCCAAAAGGGGCGATGCAAATATTTTCACCATTTTAAGGATTCAATTCTTACTTAAATTTCAATTTTACCTCTCTTTTCAATTCTACTCAAGCATGTGAGTTGGTGAAAGATATTGCCACTAAAGTTTATGATGAGAACAAGGAAAATCAACACATTGGGTGTGAATAAGGACTCCCATATGTCACTCTAGATTTTTCATTAAGTATTAAATATTCCTTAAAATCCTAAAACCTTCTGTTGAATCTCAACAATGATCAAGGATCTTCATCTACAATTTCAGGCCCATATCTCAACATCTATAACATTAGAACATCCTAAAAACTTTTGAAATGTGAAGTATGCCTCCTTAGATTTATGATGAGTATCCAATTTATTTCCAATTCATCATGATGCTCATGAACTAATGAAAAAAATGTATATAGTTTTTTCATTACTTCCATTTCCTTACACCATGCCACAAATAGCCTGGTGTTACACAACTTGTTCCTAAACCTTATTTTTATTGTAGAATTTTCCTAAATCACCTTATAGGATTACATATATCTACCAAAAACCTCCTAGATGCTAAATATTTTCCCTATATGTTCCTAAGGGTGCTCACCATGTGCAAAAATCCTAAAATAAGCCTTTTTTGGGCCTTCGGGAGTATTTTTCTTTTATTAGATCTAGATACTTGTTGATCAGACAAAAGGATGATACTAAGGAACACCTAGAAGGTTTGTATGAAGGAGAAAGGCACATTTTAAGGCATGGAAGGATAGGGAAGGAAACATGTGAGGAAGATAAGGACTGATCTGAGACTTAGCCATTTTCATGGTTACGAGCTATTTTTGGAGATAGCGTGCGGGGCACACAACTTGATGGAAACTTACATGGCACACAAATTCTATTTTTGGAAGAACATATATTAAGCACTTTTCATGTGTTCAAGTTAATAATAGAATTAATACTGCTAGTTAACTACAAGATATCTATTATTAGCGCACTTGCATGTGTGCCTATTATTGTAAAGGTGCATGGCTATTTTCACAGCATGTGACCTATTTTGGGAATTATGTAAGTGGTGAAGGGAAAGTCCCCACCCCTATAAATATATAGTGAGTTGTGTAGTTTAGGAGGAGTGAGCTACTATGGAGTTATGCTGCCAAACATGATGCGTGCATGAGCTTATGATACTATTTATTGTAAGAACAAGGTTTTTTTTAGTGATCTGTTCGCCTATAAATTAGAGTTTAATTTTTTTAGGGGTCGGCTTCTCCTACCCTTGAAAATATCCCCTATAGAATCCTAGATTATTCCTCAGGTAGAACACTACTAGCTCACTTATACCACCTGGGGGAATATGTATTATCAAGTACAGTAAAAGTGTGACAGGAGGGTAGAGGCTACAGACGCGCGATAGAGAGTTTTTTAACGTGCGACATGGAGATTTTGTCAACGCGTGATAGGATTACGGAAGCTGCAGATATGCAACAGATATTTTTTTGACACGTGATAGAGAGTTTATTGACATGTGACATGGAGATTTTGTTGATGCACGACATGAGGGCAGAGGCTGCAGATGCGCGAAAAAATATTTTTTGTTGTGCGACAACAAACTTGTTGTCTCACGAGAACAAACCTCCTGTCACGCCTCAACAAGGTTGTTGTCGTGTGACAACAACCTTGTTTGTTGATGCACGAAAGGAGGTTTTCTATCGTGCAACAACATGTTTGTTGTTGCATGACAAAAAATCTCATGTCGTGCATCTGCAGCCTTTCTTTCATAACACTTGAAAATATAGAGAAAAATTTACATACAAACCCCCAAAAATTCTCGTTCCCACAAAACTGGTTCCGAGGATATTTGTCAGGTATTTTCCACCTCTGATTTCCAAGAGGTATCTTAAAATGAACCCTCTATAAGAAGATTATATGTATTTACTGTGTTTAATATAATGGAGCGTATTGGATAAATAGTGGTGTGAAACGTGAATGTAACTAGTCATTACATGGGTAATTTAATTATGTTTATCATTTGATTCATGATTCTTTAAGATCTAGATCTAGAGTGTACTATGTGGAAAGTTTATACTGTTAATGGATTTGAATGCATTAAATCTTCATCATGTTCACATCCTGTACAAGTAACTCTAAGGAGGGGCCTGACACCTTTTCCCGCTTCGAGTGAGCACTCAGTCTAGGCTGAGTGATGTGCCAGTGCACCTAGGTTATTCTTGGTAAATTCTAGGTTGCATCATTGGTTCCATTGTCGAGACCTGTTTTTCAGTTTTTTTTAAGATGGTTCATAGTGAAGATGTACCGATTGACCCTGGAAAGTGTTGAGGAGTGGATAAAAGATCTGCAAGAAGAGTAAGCAAGGAGGTTCAACATTGGATCTGAGTTTAGCGCAAGCACGTGAGTGGAACAAAATCTGTATGATTGTTTATATGAGAGCTTCTTTCTATCTTTCTGATAAAACTGTACCATTGGTTGGTAGCTTATAATTCTAAATAGAAATGGAGGTATCACACACTTGTCCGAACGTAGTACTAATTTCACGACCTCTATGATGTTGATTCAATTTGGATGTGTGATATGGATACGTGGTTCCGTGGCATCTTGAATAGATATATTCTGGAGTACTAAATTTCTACTTGTTATTTCCCAGAAGTAGCTAAGTTTTAGTTTTTATAGTATCCCAGGGGGACCTATTTACAAGGCATTCCACTAGACTACGAAATAGTGCTATGATTTAATAACAAACAAAATCATGCACACAGGATCTAAACAATTCCCCAAAATCTACAGCAGTGGAAGTATAAACTAGAATAACCCAAATCAAAACAAAGTACTCACACATAACACAACATGTACCATGGTTCACCCAATGTGGGCTATGTCCACCAATGATAGAGATCTTATATATATAATATAAAAAGAGTACAAACCAACTCTTCAATACAAGAGTATAATGCATCTCTCTAAGAGTATATCCTCTCCTCCAGATATCTAAACAAATATGCATGAGTGCACTACAACCGTGCCTCCAAACACCACCTACAAATCTCACATAACCCGGAACTACTACATCTCTGAACTACTGCCAAGTTCTTTGTGGATCTACAAACAAGACCTCTTACATGGGTCTACCATATGTGTAACTATGACTGTGCACTAAGAAGTATGTCTCTCCATCATTGCATAACCTATGCAAACATCAAGACAACCTCCTCTACAATATCTAGATTTATATGGATCAACAATAAAATATGATCTCATGGATCTAGAATACAAGATCTCACAACAACTTGTGGATTTAACTATAGAAGACTAGATCTACATAGATCTATAATACAAGATCTCACCAACATGTGGATCTATGAGAAGAAAATATATGTGCTTTGCATACTATGCAAGCTATTACAATGAGACAATAACTATACAAAGGAAATACAGTAGAATATGTTACCCTCTTCTCACCATTCAGATGTACCTGGTATTTCCTTTTGTCTAGCTCCTCTCCATGGAGACTCTGTCTTCATGTAACTTGTTCTTTCTTTCTCTTCTTCTTCTCCACCCTGTCAATCTAGGATTATCAAGGATCTAATTCAATCCTTCTCTTAATTCTCTTATAAACCCTATCTTTCATGCTTATATAGGTGTATATAAACTTAGGGCACTGAGCTATGCAATTGCATCCAATAAATCTACTTTAATGCTAAAAATATATTTAATTCCTGAGAGTTAATTAAAACATCATCACATAGGTAACAGACACCGGTTAGCCTTAACTGTGGCTAGTTCCTCCCTTTCCTAACTGATGTTGGTCATACCTGACCGATGTCAGTCCTAGGTGACCAATGTCAGTTCTCCCCTAACCGATGATGGTTACTGTATATTCCAGCAAGTTTCCATTGCATGCTCCAATGAAGCTTTTAATCTCCACAACCTAACAATCTCCCACTTGGTGATAAATTGCTGATACTTTTTACCTGTACCTGTACATGACCATCCTCTACACACCGTGAAGACTGTCTATTCTTTCCTTCAAAAAATTTCTATAAAAAAATAAAACTAGGAAGATCAAACTATCTTCTCAAACCAAGAAGATAAAAACATGACTTACCAAATACTTTCATGAAGCTACTATTGATTCGTGATAACCAAGCTATCCATACATAAATATCCCACTGAATCATAACACCAAACCTCTCATGCAACCAAGCCATCATGAATAACACACCTGTAAGAGCTCCCACTCAAACTAAAGTACTGAGCTTCAACTGCAACCATAGCCATACCTGTAAAATCAACCATGTTTTGTATCCATCTATCCATGTCTATGCAATCAACAGTGTAACTATCCAAAGACAATTCAATACTGGAATATGCAAAAGCAAAACAAGATCCCGGGTAAAAACAACCCTGAATGAGTTCTACTTGCAATATTGGGTGATCAATCCACAAAAACTTCCATAACTCAAAGAAATCCAAACAATATAATCTACAAATCCAACCCTGCATAAATAACTAGCATGTTCAAGACATTCATCTATAGATAACATACCTATCAAGGAGTAACATAGTAATCAAGAGGAAATACAAACATCCCCTACTAGTGCTTAAGGAAACTGAACCGTCCTTATAGGCATACATGTGTAAATCAAACATCTGCATCATCATAGACTCAAAAAACTAAATCTATCTACATGTATAAACTTACCTATACATCCATCTATATCATCAAGCACTCCAGAAGTGCCAAGTCTCTCACTGACTAACTCCAAAGCAATATGAATCTTGTTCTCATCAATGTCAATAAAAAACAGCCATGCTAAACCATGTAACTAATACCAAGTGTAAATACCAGAAAACATGTCATCAACATATTGCACATACCAAACCAAGATAAAAGAAAATAAGGGTACCATCTAAAAAATGGTAAATAAACACTAATGTCAAACATGTGACCAAACCAACCATGGTTTCCCCTAACTGACTATGGTCACTACCTGACCAACCATGGTTACCATATGACTGACCACGGTTAATCCTAACCGACACTAGTCTTTGTAACAGTCATATTTTTCTCCTTTTTCACCCTTAAAATTTTGAAACATTTCTCTATCATCTTCACCCAGTTGAATCAACCATCAACTGCCATCCCATAGGGATATCTGGGCACCACAAAATAAACCAAAAGTGACATCACAAAGCAATAAACTCAATATACCTGCAAATCTGTGACTGACCTCCAAAACCAACTAGTGCCTCTGCCACTCTGAATAGTAGCTATCTCCTCTCACTCTGCATGTGCATCATGTATCCAATCCTGTAATGCCAACAACCATGGCTTTCTCCCACTAAACATGAAATCCCCTACAATGTCTCTAACACCAAGCTCAAAAGGTAATATGTTAGTGAGAAATAAAACCAGATGAAAGAAAATATAAAATGATTCCCTTCTTATCAAAGAATACTTCTACATCACAGAAGTTTGGACTTCTTGTGAAGTAGGTGAATCAACTTCTTTTCATCCTATGTACTCAACATATTTCATTATCTGCAACTATTTCTAACCATGACTTCTCATTGAGGATCTCATCCTTAGACTAGATATCCTTGTCCTCAAGATTCCACACAACCGGGAAATAAAATTCAAACAACACCAAAAAACATGGTGTAAATATATACAGACTATCCAAACATAATATCAGATACTCCAAAAGAAAAAAATAAAACATGAACCATATAGAGATACCTGACCCAAAGTCTCACTGGACTAACCAAGACAAATCCTTCCTCTTTCTGATCCAAACATTGAAATGATCTACACTATTTCTGCCTATACACACTATATAAGAAACATGATCCTCCAAAATAGGACACTGAACCATTCATGCCCTCTTCTAATGTAAGAAACCATGTGTAAACTCATTGTCACATAGATCGACTATCATTTTCTGACCAGTACCAGTTACCCTCTAGATGTCAGTTCCTTGACTGACGTAGGTGCTATTGGAACTAAAACAATGCCACAAATTGGCATACATCACCAAACTAGGTGCCTACTCAGACCAAAGCCGATAGTTGTGTTGAGTCATTCATTTCAAGAAGCACCCAAATCTTACACAAAAAAAACTTAACAATAATACATGCAATAAAAATTGCACCAAGATGAAATACATCACCTTACCAGCACCAAGATACTCAACCATGTCTTTAACTAAAGAACATGTTTATTTGATGGAAACCACATCTTCATTTTGTATTACTGTATCTATCTTCTCTAATGAATCCCATGCATCTAACTTTACTAAAGGATGCATAACTACTCCTTTTCTCTCATTCTCAAATCTGGATCTATAATCCCAAACATGCATGTGCAACCAAAATAATATAAGCACTACAATAACAAGTTAAAACCATACCTCAATAACCGGATCTACAATCTGACCAACATACTTGTGCCTCCAAGAACGAGGGACACCTCAGCAACCAAGATACATTCCATGCATCTTCTTAATTCTTCAGATCTATGTTTTTCTATTTAAAACTAGGTTTCCCAGTAACCGACCATAGTCACCTTGTAACTAACCATGGTTACCTTGTAACCGATCACAGTCACCCTACCGACGCCAGTTCCCACTTAACCGATGCCGGTCATTGTAATTTCCAACAACCTTACTCTTCCATCTCCCACTTGATATTAAATCTCTTCCTGCAATCTTCTCATCAAGAAAAAAAAACCTGCTCTCATACATGTCTGTCAAACCACTAACAAAACCATGAAGCAAACCCTTGCTCTGAAATAGCCAAGCTAACCAAGCTAACCTTACTCTGATACTAGTTGGGAAATCAGGACTACGAGATAGTTCTATGATTTAATAACAAACAAAATCATGCACACAGGATCTAAATAATTCCCCAAAATCTACAGCAGTGGAAGTATAAACTAGAATAACCCAAATCAAAACAAAGTGCACACACATAACACATCATGTACCATGGTTCACCCAATGTGGGCTACATCCACCATAGATAGATATCTCATATATATAATACAAAAAGAGTAGAAACCAACTCTTCAATACAAGAGTGTAATGAATCTCTCCAAGAGTATCTTCTCTCTTCTATATCTCTAAACAGATCTCTAAGAGTGCACTACAACTGTGCCTCCAAACACCACCAGCAGATCTCACATAACCCAAAACTTCTACATCTTTGAACTGCTGCCAAGTTCTTTGTGGATCTACAAACAAGACCTCTCACATGGGTCTACCATATGTGCAACTATGACTGTGCACCAAGAAGTAAGTATGTCTATTCATCACTGCATAACCTATGCAAACATGAAGACAACCTCCTCTAAAATATCTAGATCTACATGGATCAACAATACAATATGATCTCATGGATCTACAATACAAGATCTCACAACAACTTGTGGATCTAACAATATAAGACTAGATCTACATAGATCTATAATACAAGATCTCACCAACATGTGGATCTACAAGAATAAAATCTATGTGCTTTGTATACTATGCAAGCTATTACAATAAGAAAATAACTATACAAAGGAAATACAGTAGAATATGTTACCCTCTTCTCACCATTCAGATGTACCTGGTATTTCCTTTTGTCCAGCTCTGCTCCATGGAGACTCTATCTTCATGTAACCTATTATTTCTTTCTCTTCTTCTTCTCCATCCTCTTAATCTAGGAGAATAAAATATCTAATTCAATCCTTCTCTTAATTCTCTTCTAAACCCTAGCTTTCATGCTTATATAGGCGTATATAAACTTAGGGCACTTAGTCATGCAATTACATCTAATAAATCTACTTTAATGCTAAAAATATATTTAATTCCTGAGAGTTAATTAAAACATCATCACATAGGTAACCAGTGCCGGTTAGCCTTAACCATGTCTAGTTCCTCCCTTTCCTAAACGATGCCAGTCATACCTGATTGATGCCAGTACTGGGTGACTGATGTCGGTTCTCCCCTAACCGATGACGGTTACTGTATTTTCCAGAAAATTTCAATTGCATGCTCCAGTGAATCTATTTAGCTCCACAACCTAACAGCATCTTGAATAGATATATTTTATAGTACTCAATTTTTACTTGATCTTTCCCAGAAATAGCTGAGTTTTAGTTTTTACAGTATCCCAGGGGGCCTATTTACAAGGCATTCCATTGGGAATCAAGATTCTGATGGTAACTCTGAAGTTGGAAAAAAAACTAATGGCTAGCTAAACCTCACCACGTGCGGGGCAGGAACAGGATTGGTGAAAGATGGCAGACTTAGCGGTAGAAAGGTAGGGAGAAGAAAGGTGACTTAAATACAATGAGGCATGTGGGAGGGAGATAGAGAAGCAACATGACATTGTAGAGTGGATGGCATTGAGAGAGAGATGGATCATGAAGGATTTGGAGCTCACATAGGAGGCGTGGAGCCAAAGCATCAGGAACTCCCCCATTTGGGAAAGCATGATAGGGAACCCTCCTCAGACTCATAGGGAAGTGTGCCAGTAGAGATGACCTAGGCTATTGGTGTACATCTGAACCTACCTGGCAACCTAGCCCTTGTGCTTGGTTTTCCAGTATCTGGAATGACAAGTAGTCATCAAGCTAATTTAGGTAGTAGGAGAGAAGGGATAAGTCATATAGAAAGCACATTGATGGAAGGGAAGATGTCTTCGTTGTTGCTTGGGGGTATTTATTTCTGCACAAAATGTGAGTGTGAAAATTTTTGGAATCACTTCTAGAAGTTTGACTAGCTCACAGACTGTAGGGGTTTAGGTCAGTACTATTGTTGGGGCACAAGGAATTACATCTTCTAGTCCGCTTCCGGCTACAAGTGGAGGATCAAGAGGTATAGGTGGTTTTGGTTTCAGTGGATCTCGTGGTTCTGGAGGCAGAGGTAACTCAAGAGGTTTTTGATGAGGTGGAAGAGGTCCACACTAATCCCAGAATATTTACATGGATATGTCTCTTCATATTCCGGATTATAGGGGCATAGAAGATGTTGTTGAACATGTGTACATGTGTGAAATACTGTGGTGTGCAAAAGGAATCATGGCTTCTAAGTGCAAGGCAAGCCAATTTTTGACTACATTATAGGAACGCGCACGTAATTGGTACATGAAGTTTGACCTTGATCAAACTTGCATATATTATGCAACATTAAAATATACTTTCTTAAAAGTGTTCTATATCCCTGAGTTTAAGCAGAAGAGTATATACATGCTCAAGGATATTAAAAAAAGCACTACTTAGAGTGTCCCGGAGTATGACGCCCTATTCAAAATGCTTTTATCTAATATTTCTTATGATATTCATGCAAGAAAACATGCACAGTGGTTCTTTGGAGGTCTGATTACACCTTTCAGAATAGCGCTATCACATAAAACATACACTGATCCACACGAAGCACTTGAAGCATCTTTGTGTGCTGAGGCAGTCGCGAGTATAGACACTAGAGTCAGCCCATTCTTGGAAGCAAAAATTGCAGCTATGGAAAAATGGTTAGAGAAACTATCGGAAAATTCAACACATGAGACATGCACGAGGATTTGTTGTACAAATTTTGAAGTGGAATGAAACACCAAGGATAGTTGTCCCTACAGATTAGTGCGTTCATTACTGCTAGACTGTGAGATATCTTATTTCAACCATGATTCTAACCGCTACCTATAATTACAACGCATGATAAGGAACAATGTATCCTATTATTGTAATATTTTTCAGTCCATGACTCACAATACAGAGGAATGTAGATTGATTGGTCAAATCTAGGATGCTATAGATATTGGTGTATGATAGACAAGCATATCACATAACTCTAAAGGAAAGATTGAGCACCAGGATCGGATCACAATCAAGAACGCTATGATTTGAATGAGGTGCATTTTAAAGGAGGTTGTAGTAGAGGGTACAGATACCATGGTGGATTCGGAGGCCAAGGTTGTGGTGGTGGAAGAGGAAAATTTCCTCACAGGACGTTCTTTACATGTGGATCTCTTGACCACTACAGGTGTGAATGTCCCTAGAATATTACATGTTCTTTATGTGGAAAGAATCATAGCTATTAATAATTCCAAGAATTATATGAACATATTAATGAGTAGAATAAAAAAGAGAACAAAGGAGTAGGGATGGTTAGGATACAACGTGCTATGGAAAATCAGTGGATGCCCAAGTTGATACTAGAACCTGAAGTATTACCTGTAAAGATTACTACACATGCTGAAGTGGCATGTGCTAAAGAAGTGTTACATCATATTTCTACCATCACTAAAGAGTAGGTTCTACATGCGAGGTACCTAGATCCTTCCCATCAGAAGGAGTTTTATCAAGAGATCATGGAAGTCCTCAGAAATCTTCAGGGTGAAATATAATGTTTAAAAGAGAATTGACAAAAGATGGAATAGAAGAAGGAAACATAGAATGTCCAATCTGATATTGATGACTTAAAGGAGGTGTGAAAAATTTTGTGCCAGGAGAATATCATTCCATTGTTAGGGAATTGGCTGAAGGGAAACACTACGTGTGTAGGTATTTAGAATGGACGACAGATCTTGCATGCAAATATTCCCCCTGATAGAATAGACTACGAAAAGGAGATCACTCTGAATGTTGTTGTGGATGGATGGATTTTAAGCAATATATTGATTGACACAGATGTGGAAGTCAATGTTCTTACTTTATATGCATGGGTGTACATATGGAGACCTCCATTGCAACCATCTTCCAATGTGCTATTTATGGCTAATAGGACTAAGGCCACTCCCATAGGAGTTTTAAAAGACACATCCATTACTATACAAAGGGCCAAATTCACAAGGGATTTTGAGGTTTTAGCACATGCAGAAGCAAACAATTTCTCAGCTCTACTTGGGTGCCCTTGGTGTTATGCAAATAATGTTTATTTATGGTTCAAAAAAGGATATATCAGTTTTGAGAATAAGGAGGAAAGAGTTATAATCCCTTTAACATATGGGAAATATTCATTGTATGTTGAGCCTTTGATTGAAAAATATCTAAATAGGATTTATGTGCATGACATTCGAGACCCAGAGGTCCTTGAGCCATCTAAGGAAGGAATCCTTCAATGGGAAGATGCACAATCTATTAGTGATACTATGAGTATTTCTTGTGATGATTGGGCTCATGGTACTTATGACTTGGTAGGGTGAAAAGTAACAAGTGAATTTGCACATAAAAGTGGAGCTCACTCTGTTAGAAGGATAGGTAACAACCCTGTACCTTGGTACATTGGAGGAGAATACCCTACAATATTCCTGCACGCCATGGAGGATCAATGGATAGACCAATTTGAGAAAAGAAATATGTTAGCATATAACCTGTATGGGACAATAGCGCACTAGTGGGTGGTTCATAGAGATAATATTATAGAATAGAATGAAGTCATGATCACTCTAACAACCTATTTTTTTAGAAGCAATACACCTAAACAAATATGCACTTATCATGGTAATCAACCTGTTTAGCACCATGTTCAGTAGTAGGAGAGTCTATGGATAGAGAGGAAGGAAGCTTTACCAACTTCACTCTGGGTGCAAAAATTTTATTCCACTTTACAAGGTTGCGCACACACTTGGTATGTATATGTGGAGTTCCATAGAGAGACTGGAAATTGGTAAGATTTGATTCCAGGAATGATCCAAACTTTTGACTACTTCTCTATTAAGCCTCTAGTAGAAGTGGCCTTAAGGGTTATAAAGTGTTTAACTATGGGATATAGTTCCAAGGCACAAGAAATCATTCAAGATTTATTTGGTGAAATAGACTCAGGAGTGCATTTTGATGAAGAATAAGATACAGATGGCATGTTGCTTCAGTGCACTTGCTTTGAGAAAGAAAAAGGAAAGATGGTCTACATAGTGGATTATGAAGAGGTAGAAAATATGGATGATGATCATTTGACAGGGACCCATGAGGTTTTGGACCATGAAGATAAGAACATGCATGCATATCATGAGCCTTTGAAGACAGAGAGTGTTTATTGACATGGATGTTGAACCTTTAAGGAGGCCATAATTGGGGATTATTGGTCTGACTCTGAAGTTGCAAAAATCGTAGAGTTACCACAAGACTTCCAGGACTTATTTCCTAGGGGATATCATCAGTTAAAAGGTTTGCATGAATCATTAGGAGAGATGAAGATCAAGCTTAAATAAGGTGTGCACCAGAAAGAGAACATACAAGATGAACGCTAACTTGCGCATAAAAGTTAAGGAAGAAATTGACAAAATGTTGAAAACTGACATCATCAAGCCCCTTGAAAAGTCTGAGTGGGTTAGCCCCATTGTTATCAGTATAAAGAAAGATGGTCAGATTAGGATTTGTGTGGATAACAGAGAATTGAATGTTTCATGTGTAATTGATCCTTTCCTTACACCTTTCATAGAGGAGATATTCGAAGGCATTGCAGGGCATGAAATCTATTCTTTTATAGATGGATTCTCTGGGTATCATCAGGTTAGGATTGTGTAGGAGGATCAAGAGAAAACAAACTTTACCACTGAGTGGGGAATTTTTTCATATATTGTGATCCAGTTTGATTTGAAAAATGCACCTGTTGTATTTTCACGTATAATAGTTCAAGCATTCCAAGATTTCATCCACAACATTTTTTTAAGTTTACTTAGATGATTGGAAGGTGTATGGACTTGTTAAGGATCATTGTGACAATTTGCACTTAATGTTTGAAATATGTACACAATTAAGCATATTTTTGAACATCAAGAAATGTGTATCTGCTACACCATTTGGCACTTTGTTAGGGCTCATCATTTGCAAGGAAGGTTTGTTGGTTGATCCAACTAAGGTTACAGTTATTATAGGCCTGGAAGAGCCTACCAGTCAAAGTTAGGTGCGTGGATTCTTAGGTCACAATGGGTATTATAGAAAATTTATCAAATGGTGTGCTAAGGTTTCTGCACCCTTGGAAGAGTTACTAAAAGGAAAAGGGACATTTTATTCGGGGAAACCACAACAGTGCACATGCGAGACCTTGAAAGAGAAACTAACTAAAATGCCTATTCTATGCTTTCTCTTGTGAGACCAACCATTTCATATACATGTGGATGCTTATAGAATGGTCATTGGTGTGGTGTTGGCTCAATGTAGTCATTTTAAGCCCTTCTCAAGAACAAGGAAATCCCATGCACGTCAGCCTAGCACCCAGTGGGTGCTGGGAACTCACCCGAGGCACACGTGGGTGCCGAGTCCCTCCTTTATGTGAGTTGTGTGAGAGTGCATTATTTATAATAGAAACTTAAGTGAACAAATTGGAAAGGAACCATACATTCATCTTAAAACTCATAATAGATTCTAGACCAATGTTTTCATCCATATAATATAAGCATTACACAACATAGATCTGTATTATAACAGAAAATAAATGCATAGGAGTTTACACCCACTCATATAAAATATACATATAACCATGTAGTAGAACTGGTACCACACATATATTCATATTAAGCATGTTTATAACCATATTACAATAAATCAGGTAATCACACATTCATATGATAATGCAAATCAATATCATGCATCCAAACTAGATTTAGGCCCTTCATAGTACAAATAAAAATGTTCAAAACACATCCCCTTAGTACAACGTATTCCTACAGATCCTCTAAACCCAACCTATGGAGATCTCACAGTATTCCTACATGGCTTCACCTCTTTTTATTTCTATCTCTTTTCCTCTATTAGGTGCTTGTATTTATAGCCTTTCTCAACATCTTCAAGCCTCCACAAGAGTTGTAGATCCATTACCAAGTGTCCAAGGTAGTCCTCTATGGGAGCATGCTTCTTCACGCTCGAGCTCTCCACTCTTTGTAATGATGGCCTTCTAGAATCTTCCATCGCAAGCTATATTCCTTCCATGGGCACCAAGCTACTAGGCCACGGGTCACGGGTTTCTCGTATTCTATCTAATACGAAAAATATGGCTAAGTCTAAAAACATTTGCTCTTCCTTACGTGCTTTCTCCTTGCGCACCCATCTTAAAATAGGCCTTACATGTCCACGCGTCTTCTTGTACTTGGAAAATACTTTAGGGGCCCAAATTTACCCCACACTATGCCTATTCTCCATTCATGGGAATATTTCTCTAAAGAATAAAGAATGACCGTTCCTTGAATGGTTTGGGAAATAATAAAGGAATGAATAATATTGGGGAGGAAATAAAGAATGAGGAACAATGATTATTTCTGCTAGAGGAGAGGGAAATATTTCGTTAAGTTGACCTCCAACTTATTCTAGGTATCGACCTTGCTCTGTGCCTGGTGTAAAAGGTCACCGACTAGGGCGCTCACCTCTTCAAAGCTTAGCCCTTCTCCTTTGGTATTCACGGTTTCGATGATCTCCTATAACTATTTTCCCAAATCCTCGAGTGCATCCATCCTACGAGTGATCTGGGGATACACCTCCTTCAGTCGGTTCTTAATTGAGCCCTGTAAGGTCTCAATAGCCTCTGACTTTTTATCAACCTCAGCTCTAATTTTTTCACGTTCTGCTCTATTCCCCTTGTTTTTTGACTAGAATTCCTTGAGCTCCAATTTATGGGTGCTGACCAAAATGCTCGTCACTCTATCTCTATCGGTGCAGTTGTCATAGGAGGCCTCAGTGACTTCGGTGGTAGATTTCACATCCTCGAGGACTTTCTTGTAATGGGCCACAATGGCCACAACTTTCATCTTGTCCTCCTTTTATTTTCACTTCGATTCCTCCTCTACAGACTCCAAGGCTAGTGGTCATCTTTCCATTGTGAGGACACGGGTCAAGTCCTCTAGGCATTCTAGGGCGGATCCATACTTTTGCGCAAGTGGCATTAGATCTGGGTGCTTCAAGAAAATGACACATGTTATCATCTCTACTTTCTTGTAGACTTCGCACACCCTTTCCTTCTCTTCTTTTAATTCACGCCTTAGCTATGCACTGACTATTTCCTCATGTTTTAACTCCTTTGTTCTCTTCTTCAGCTACTCTTCTTGTTAGGAATATCTATGTTGTAGTGTGAACATAGAATATTATGTGAGTAATTATATTATCTAGGATAATATAATATGTGTTGTAATAATTAATTACATTATTGTAAATGTAATTATGAGTGGGTGAGTAAATATTGTTATGAGTTGTTGAGTAAACAACTCATTAACAATATTAGTTTTGTGAGAAAACAAAATCTCACGTAAAATAACATGGAGTTGTTTTAGGAGTTTTGTGTGGAGATATTTATGGAGATTATCTCTCCTTAAATATAGGAACTACCTATCCTATATATGGGTGTAATACTTCCTTTGTAATAGCAATAATGAAGAGTAATATTTCAAATTTAATTTATGCAATTCTAATATTATATTTTCATTTGGTACCAGAGCAGGTATGATGCGGAAAATTTTAGTGTTTTCTTGATCAAATCTATCTCAAAGAATAGCTTCTACATTTCATTTCTAGATTTGGGGTTTTCTATAATGTTGTACGCCAAACCAAGTATTTTTCCAGAAATGATAGAAAAAATTTCAGCAGAGCCCAGATCGTATTTTTGAAGAAATACGGATTTAACTATGCAGCTATCAAATTCAACATATCAATTCTTCTACTGAAAGTTTTCTCCAATTTCCAAAAATGCTGAATTCTTAATACAGAGTCTTGGCTTGCTAAGAGGTTCAAAGGTATTCTACATAAATTTTTAAAGAACCTGATTCAATTCTATATTCTATATATTAGGAGTAATATCCACATTACTTGATTAGAGTATTTATGAAGAATATGAAGAAGTAATGTATGTACAGAATAAAGCAAGTACTTCATCTAAGAAAGGAAAGTTCAAACCAAAACCTTTCCCTTTTAAAGGTAAAATGAAATTCTATTACTATAATGAATTGGGACATGTAGCCTTGAACTATAAAAAGAGAGAAAAAGATATACTTGATGAAAAAATAGATCAAAAAGCTCTTTTGGTTGAAGAAGAAACTGATTGGGATGAATACTCTAAAGATGAGGAACTTTCTTGTCCTAGTGATGAGGAATTCTTATGGTAAATAGTTCACTTCTTGGAGGAAGGAGGAATTTTAGGGCCTCTCTTCAGTCACCAACGACGGGGTTGCATATAGCACTGGTGGCACATTTTAAAAATATTTTCAGTTGTTTTCTTTGAGTGACGTGTGTAGAAATAAAACATGTTCCTTGTCAAAGATTGAAAAGAGGAGGATGTGCATTTTGGATGCTGAGAACATTTGTTTATAGGAGGGAAGCTTCTACGTATGATCCTCTGACTATCGTATGGTCCTCTGATTGTCATACTTCATTGGAATATGATCATTCAGTGAAGAGATTCATGCAGAGAGGTGATCATCATCAGCTGGTGAGCCAGAGAGGTGATCATGTGTAGCAAGATCTAAACAGAAAGATCTAGTAGCAACTGCGGAACTCTCTCATACTCATGTTTTCAGGTGCTCTTGCCCCATGTTCACACTAAGGGGTCGAATGTTAGGAATATCTATGTTGTAGTGTGAACATAGAATATTATGTGAGTGATTATATTAACTAGGATAATATAATATGTGTTGTAATAATTATTTAAATTATTTTAAATGTAATTATGAGTTGTTGAGTAAACAACTCATTAACAATATTAGTTTTGTGAGAAAATAAAATATCACATAAAATAACATGGAGTTGTTTTAGGAGTTGTGTGTGGAGATATTTATGGAGATTATCTCTCCTTAAATATAAGAACTACCTCTCCTATATATATGGGTGTAATACTTCCTTTGTAATAACAATAATGAAGAGAAATATTTTGAATTTAATTTATGCAATTCTGATATTATTTTTTCACTTCCTTCTTCTTCAACTCCGCTTCTAGGAACTTCACTCTGTCGTTTCTCCCAAAGAGTTTGGATTCTACTTCCACCGAAACTTTTTTCAGCGCATTATGGATTTTCTCGTATGATAGCCACTGAGTTTTTACCAAGGGATTACCACCTTTTGATGTGAGTAAATTCATTATTGCCCCTTGGCTTACTTCAAATTCTAGTTTTTTGATGTGGGACACAAATGCCCAAGAAATAATTTTCCTTGTTCAAGGGTATGCATCCTCCGCATCAAATGATGTCATAGCCAAGATTTTCTCCATTGGCATGGTTCTTTGAAAACACGCCACAACACCTTGTTTGGATCATCAATATAGCCCATATTCTGAACCTGTGAAGTCTCTACACTTCTTCTCCTTGTGTGTGAGGCCTTAGGAAAGCTTACAGCCAAACTGGGATCCCCTCCCATACTACCATATTCCTTTTCTATGATTTCCTCCTTTGTTTCCTTTATCACTAGGTCCGCACTACACTCCATTTCCTACTCTACTAGGTCTTCAATGATTTTGGCTACTTCCTACTCCGTGGCCTTGTTTATTTGTTCCTTAGTGAGGCTTGGGTTTCTTTGTTCTTTCATAACTTCCTCACTTATTCCCTTGTCTTGAGTATCTTCTCCCTCTTTTTTATCCTCCCTCCTGGAAAATACATATAAATTTTATTTTTCCTCTCCTCCCTCCTCTGAGTCATGAACCTCATAGATAGGATGGTCCTCACCTTCTGGTTCATCCTCCTCATCATCTCTCTCTCCTATATAGGCCTCCAAGATCTTTCTGTCCTCCGAGTCATTTTTATTTCTCACCTTCTGCTTCTTCATGGCAGGAGATTATTCTTCCTTCTCCTCCTTTGACAACTTCTTCTGGGTGAAGGGTTCTTCATGCTCCAATGCTTCTTCCTCTAGAGTCTTTTCCTTCACTGGGAACTTCTTTCTCTGTGTGTAAATATTGGGCTTAGCACTTGTCTCCGGTGTGCTTACCGCTTGCATAGCCTAAAAACTTGGTGTTTTCTACACCTCTTCTCTCTCCCTCTTCTTTGGCACGGGATTCTTTCTACATGTGGGGTCCTCAAGGATGGATACATAATTTTCTAATTACGTGCCCTTCTCAAATTTTAGCCCGATGCGAAGGTATATTCTTGCTGCAGACCTTCCAGCGATTGGAAAAGTCACTGGTTTCATCATCTGTACCTCATGGGAGACATATCTCTTCACGTATGCGCGCTTCTTGGGGCAAACCAAATTTTTGTGTAACCCTTTTTGGTCTTGATCTACTTCACTAAGGTCAAATATTAGTCTTTTGGCTTATTTAAACCTATTCACCGCTACTTGGAAATATTGTGTGGTGAAAGAGAAAGGAATCTTGCACCAGGGGCCCATGTTTTCATCTGTCAACCTAAATCTACCAATTCATAAGTGTTGATATACGAAGAATTCTACTTCTCCTTTTACAAGCACGGGTAGCTACTCTGGAATCCTTCATTCCACCCCAAATGCATCCCTCATGTGCTTGTGCCATTTCTCTAAATGTACCTTGTGGGTGTTTGTCATTGTTTCACAAGTATATTTTGTGAACCGCTTTATGGGTGAGGGATCCTCTTCTAGGTACTCCCAATCAAACATTTTTGGCCCATCGGGCACTCTGATTTCTGAGAAGACAATTGTGAGGAGAAAATTACCAAATAATATCTTCTCACCATCTTGCACACTACTGATGATTTCATCTGCGATGAAAGAAGACAAGTTGTAAATGGTCCCTTCAGATATTTTCCAGCACACATTCTGCTATGCCTTGTTTATCTGAGTCCATCTCTCCTAATCATTGAGCTTGGTTACCAAGTACTTGGCTATCCTCATCACGGGGTCTTGGATCTCAGTGATGTTAAAGTATCGCAATCCTTTCTTATAGTCAAATGCAGTAACTATTTCCTTGATGACATCCTTGTCACTTAGGTCATCATCAACATTGTCCCCTTCGCAGATAAGGCTTGTGAACTTGGAAATTAGCTGGGGGTTTATGCGCATCTTATGCCCCATGAAATGAAATTGGTCTTTGTGAACACGCATCATTAGCCATTGGTAGAGGTGTCTAGGATTTCTAAAGTATGGTAGTTCATAAAGTTGCAGTAACCCTGCCTTCTCCAACTTAACCTTTACCTCATCGCTATATATGGGCATACCTTCTAGCATTCTCTTGTTGGTTGGGCATACCAACTCCAAATCCATCTCCTTCTCTATTGTGCTGGTTTAGTGAATATAGTCACACACTGTCATCTTTCTTAGGTGTGATTCCCATTATTTTCCCAACAATACCTCATCTGGATGCTGCATTTCCACGTACCATTCTTAATTTTTTCTTGTGTCTACAGTTGTTTGCTTCTCCTTACCCTTGCCCTTCTACTTATTTGGTGAGATGTATTCTTTCTTTAGTGTCATTCTTTTGGTTAGGTTATCACTTCAAGTGTATTTTCCTTTCTCTTCTCTAACACTCTATCCATCCCCAAGCTCAATCTTTGTGGAAATCTCCTTCTAATTTTGTGCCCTAGTCGCCAAACCATAACTGGAAAAACCCTTCCACCAGACGGATCTTACCTACTAAACTTCTCCACACCTGTGTACTCCTTTCTTACTAGTTTAAAAATTTACCCTAGCTATTCACTTCAAATCTCTCAAATAATTCCTTCAACGCAAAGATCTTGCTTTGGATGCCCTAGTTTGCGAGAGCTTATTTTTCTTTGTAAATGCAATGTAAATAATGAAGATCTCGACCCTTTATTTATAGTATTTATATTTTCCCAACATTAAATGCTCTCTCACCTACCATAATACTTTGACCTTTAATGCAAATTTTTCCACTAAGCCCGTCTTAAGTTCTTTTTCCCATGTATCATATCTTGCACGCAAACCCCTTTACAACCTTCTGGCATGCAAAAATCCAACCCGACTGAAGCCTCTTCCACGTGTGTTCTTGGGGCCGAAAGAACTTCTATCATTTTCCCCATTTTATCCCTCGCCTACCTCATGTTGTTCCTGTGCTCTTCCTAGTACGTGTTTTCTTCAAGGATTTCTTAAAACCGACCATTTACATCCATCTCTTCTTTACGTACTGTAGTCATTTTTACACCCACCAAAGAGAAAGGGAATCCCATACACACCAGCCTATCACCCAGTAGGCGTTGGGCACTCACTTGAGGTACGCATGGGTGTTGAGTCTCTCCTTTATGTGAGTTTAGTGGGAAACATCATCTATGATAGGAACGTAAGGATAGTGAGCGGAAATGAGACATGCAAACATCATAGAGCTCAAAATGAATTCTAGACCAATGCAGTCATTCCAGACAGAAAGATACTTTAACATAATATAAGACTGAACCAAAATAGAAAGGGAAATGCATAAGGATTAATACCTATTTCATAAACATACATGAACAGAACTATGAAGATATGAGGATGGACTAGAATCACTAATGATCATATTCAAATAAGTTGGTAACCTCATTACATTCATTAGATCCATTACAGAACATCACAGTATGTTAGACTGAAGTCATACATCATATCTGGATTTACACCCCTTAGTCCTCAAAAATAAAATCACAATCCCAAGCCCCTTGATGCATCCTTCTCCTATATTTTACATTCCCAACCCAATACAATTCCTCATGGTGTTTCTGCAAAGCTCTGCTCTCTATTGACCTCTCTCTCTAATTCCTCTATGGGTGCTTGTATTTATAGGCCCCTTAAACTACCAACTCTTCTTTCTGAGGCTTCATATCCGTTACAAAGTGTCCAAATGTGGTCCTCCATGGGAGCATGCTCCTCCAGGCCTGAGCCCTACACTCCTTTCCATGATGGTCTTATAGAAGCTTCCATTGCAAAGTATATTCCTTCCTAGGCCAACCTGTCACCAGGATGGCACCTTATCCATTCATCATGCGCAGTTGGGTCATGATTTTCACGTCTCCTACCCAATATGCCAAATATGGCTAAGTCCCGAAACCTTGTTCTACCGGCTCATATCACAGGTCCTTCTAAAATCCTCCTAGAAACCTACCTTGTACACCTTCTCCTCTTGAGCCCACCCTTCAACCTAGGCCTTGCATGCCCATGCACCTTTTTGTACTTAGTCAATAATTTAGGGGCCCAACATTACCCCACACTTTACTTGTTCTCCGCCCATGGGAACACTTTTTCAAGGAAAGAATCACAATAGGTTTCACATCTTGGAAAAAGAATAAGGGAATGAAGAATTGGGAAACAAATAAAAGAATGGGGAAGTGTTGCAATTATTGCAACATGATAGGAAAATATCTTTGTAAATCAGCCTCCAACTTGTTCCAGACATTGAATTCATTTTTCTCTCTCTCTTGCAGAGGTCGCCAACTAGGGTGCTTACCTTCTCAAAACCCATTCCATTTCCTCAAAAGTTAAATGTTTCAACCATCCCTTCAAATTCCTTTCCCACATCCTCAAGCGCATCTATCCTTTTTGTAATCTATGGGTACAACTCCTTCATCTATTTTTTAATTGAACCTCGTAAGGTCTCAATAGCTTCTGACTTCATCTTGACTTCGGCCAGGATCTTCTCCTGCTCTGCTCTATTTCCTTTGTTCTTCTCGTGGAATTCTTTGAGCTCTACCTCATGAGTGGTGACTAGAATAATTTCCACTTTATCTCTATCTGTGTAACTTTCATACATGGCCTCAGCAGTATGGGTAGCAGTTTTCACATCAGAAAGCACCTTGTTGTACTCGAAAATGATTACTATAACCTTTAATTTGTCCTCCTTCTCTAGCTGCACTGCTACTTCATCCACGGATTCTAAAGCCAGATGTTTCCTTTCCATGGTGAGGATGCACGTTAAGTCTAAAAGGCACTCAAGGGAAGATCCATACTTTTGCACGGGCGGTACTAGGTCTGGATGTTTCAAAAAAATGACATTTGTGATGGATTCTACCTTCTTGTATACCCTGTGCACCCTTTCCTTTTCTTCCCTTAGTTCACTCTTTAGTTGCACGTTGATTAGTTCCTCCTGCTTCAAGTTCTTGGTCCTCTCTTCTATCTCTTCTTCCCTCTTTTCTATCTCTGCCTCTAGAAATTTTACCCTGTCATTCCTTTCGAATAACCTAGCTTCCAGTTCAATCGAGACTTTATTCAATGTATTGTAGACTTATTCATCTGAAAGCTACTGAGCACTCACCAAGGGGTTGTCTCCTTTTGATTCAGGAACTTTCATTATTGCTCCTTGGCTTATTTCAACTTTTGGCTCATCAAATTGGGACTCAATTTCCCAAGAGAGCATATTCCTCATCTGAGGGTATGCACCTTCTTCATCAAACGACTTCATTGCCAAGATTTGATATGTTAGGACTGTGCTTTGGAAGCATGCGTGCAACACCTTGTTGTGATCATAAATGTAGTACATTACTGGTCTTTTGATCTCCATGCACTTTTTGCCTATACACGTGCCCTTAGGAATAGTTACTGTTAGACTGGGGCCTCCCATGCTACCGTGGTTTTTTCCTACACTTCCTTCCTTATCTTCATTCATCACTATTTCAACACTGCACTCCAAATCTTGTTGTACCAAGGCTTCAATAATTTTCATTACTTCTCTTTCTGCTACCTTGTTTATCTACTCCTGTGTGAGGTTTGGAGTCCTCTCACTCATTATGCTAACCTCTTCACCTCCTCCCATTTTTTGGGCACCCTCCTCCTCCTGACTTCCCTTCCATCGTACAAAGCGATAATCATTCTTCTCCTCTGTGCCTTATTCTCCTGAATCATACACGCTGAAAACAACTGTTTCTTGGTCCCCTTCAGGTTCATCTTCTTCATTGGCATCCCTCTCACCTATGTATTTCTCCAAGCTCTTTGTTTCCTCTAAATCAGCTTCTCCCATCACCTTTTGTTTCTTCCTAACTTGGGATTCCACTATAGGAGATTCTGCTTTCTCTTCTTCCTCCTCTGGTGATTGCTCCTCTGCGATAAGATTTTCCTATTCTGGCACCTCCTCTTTGACAAGAGACCTCTTCCTGCGCGTATAAGTACTTGTTCTAGCACTTGTTCCTGAGGCACCCACCGTTTGAGTATCTTGGACACTTGGTTCCTTTTTCTTTACCTCTTTCGCCTCCCTTTTCTTGGGCATGTTCTTACTTCTAACTATTAGGTCTTTAGGTATAGCTATCTTGTTTCCAAGATAAGAACCCTTCTCAAAATTGGGTCTTATTCAAAGGTATACATACGCTACAAACCTCCCTGCAATAGGTAGAGTCATGGGTTTTATCATCTGAACTTCATGTGATACGTATTTTTCCATGTACACACACTTGTTGGGGTAGACCAACGTCCTACGCATCTCCATGTGGTCTCGATCCATACTTCCAAGGTCAAACTTCAGTTTCTTGGATTCCTTGAATCTGTTTACCCCCGCCTGGAAGTACTGAGTGGTGAAGGAAAATGGAAGTTTACACAAAGGGATAATGTTTTAATCAAGCAACCTAAATCTAAAGATGCAGAAGAGTTGGTATACTATGAATTCATATTCTTCCTCTATGAGCTTTGGCAGTTGTTCCGGGATCCTCCATTCTTCCCTGAACATATTCCTCAAGCACGCATACCATTTCTCAAGACATACCTTCTGAACAGCCATCATGCTATCTCAAGTGTATTTTTTGAATCTCTTTGCGGGTGAGGGGTCTTCCTCTGGGTACTCCCACATGAACTTATCTGCTGTATTTGGCACTCTGATCTCTGAAAACACAATAGTTAAGAAGACATTGCCGAAAAGTTTCTTGTCACCCTCTTGCGCACTCTTGATGATCTCATATGTGATGTACATGGACAAGTTGTAGATGACACCCTCCGATATTCTTCTGCAAACATTGAGCCATGATTTTTTCACTTGCATCCACCTCTCTTGGTCATTCTCATAACCGGGTCTTGGATATCCACAATATCAAAGTACCTTGAACCCTTCTTGTATGCAAATGCAACAATGATTTATTTGATGGCTTCTTTGTCACATAGGTTTTCCTCTGTACTTTCTCCTTCATAGATGAGATGTGTGAATCTTGAAATCAGATGAGGTGTTATGTGCATCTTATGTCCTATGAAGTGAAAGTGATCTTCATGTACGCGTGACATCAACCACTGATAGAGGCGCTAAGGCCTCCTAAAGTAGGGAAACTCATAGAGTTACAATAATCCTACCTTCTCTAACTTCACTTTTACTATAAATGTGTAACCCTTTTGGTGTCCTCTTGTTTTTTAGGTGCACTAAATCTAGTGCCATCTCTTTTTTAGTCGGGTTTGTGTGATGGTTATAATCACTTACTATAATGTTTCGTAAATGGGACTCCCACTCCTTTCCTAGCAAAACCCCATCTGGGTACTGCATTTCTGCATACCATTCTTCATTGTACTTACAGTGGTTTCTTATTATTTTCCCTTACCCTTTCCTTTTCCCTTCTTAGTTGTTACAACTAGTTTCTTGGGTGCCATTATAGAGGTTATCTTTACACTTCAACTTCTCTTTCTCTGCTTCTCTACCCTTTCTAAGCTTAGATCTCAAACTTTTGAAGAAAAACCTTTTCAACCTGTTCCTTAGCTGTCAAACCCTTGCTAGAATATCCCCTTCACAAGATGACACTTCTCCACAACTCTCTCTACGCTTGTGAAGTATTTCCCTCCTAGTTTGCAGATCCAAACTAGTCACTCACGGTTAAATTTCTCCAATTTTTCTTCACCCAGATCAACTCTAGAAACCCACAAAAAATCTTCCTTCTTCATATTCGCAATGTAAATAATGAAGTGTCCAACCTTCAATTTATAGTTTTTCCCACTTTGTAACATTAAATGCTACCTTACCTACCACCATAATTCAACACTTAATGCATATTTTTCAACAAAATATGACTTTAGTGCTTTCACTCACATGCCCAACCTTACACAGATAGTTCCCCAACCTTCTGGTGCACAACCAATCCATCTCGATAGGAGACTTGTGCTCACACATCACTAGTGCCGAAGGTACTTCCATCGTGATTTTTGATCTCACCTACCTCGTGTTGCTTTGTACTTCTTCCTCTCTTGTACATTGATCCACAATGTAGCCTTTCCCTGACACCAACCATCATGTTTCACCTTTCCTCTTATGCACTTCCTTTCCCAAGGCCATCCAACCAGGATTTCCAACACAATCCTTCATGGCACTTCACACTGCAATTTCTTCCACCTTACTCCACCCCACACTAAAATGATGTGCAGTCCTCTATGTAGTTACAACCTTCAAAAATTAATGAGATTACTAGTGCCCAAGGTGCAACACAAAACATCAATGAGAAAGGGAAACACAAGAAAAGGAGATGCATTAAAGGAAATCCTAATCTAACTGGAAATACTACCTTATTACAAACACCAAGAATACTTATTTATAGTAGGGCTTAAGCCTATTCCCATTGAAGTTTCTTGGCAATCTCATCCCATCAAGCACTTGTAACTGGCATGCTCCTGAATCAAGGATGTACGAGATGATGTAGGGACCCCAACTAATGGACTTGTAACTTCCCAGGATGGCGCAGAAACTTGGAATTATATAGTAACACCATCTGCCCAACCTCAAACTTTTTGTTCTTAATGTGATGATCATGTCATGCCTTTTTTTTCTTTTTCAGTTGTCTGGATCCACCTGGCAAGTGATATTATTTCTTCTAATTGAATTAACTTGTCAATTCTTTCCTCTACCACTTGTTTATCGACCAATCCTCTTGCGCGCACTATACACAGAGACGGTAACATAAATTCAACTGGTAGAACAGCCTCTGCGCCAAACACCAATTGAAATGGTTTGGCCTTATTCAACCTCTTGTAGGTTTTCCTATATGCCCAAAGAACAACTGATACTTTTTCATCCCAATCGTGTCTACCAACATCACAGATCTTAGTCAATGTGTGACTAAGTATTTTGTTAAATGCCTCAGCAGTTCCATTTTCTTGAGGTTGATAGGGAGTAGTTTTGTGATGGACCACCATGAATTCTGATAACATAATCCTGACTGTTTCATTAAGGAAGTGCATACGTCTATCACTTGTCAAACTCAATGGGCATCCATACCTGTTGCTTATGTTTTCCCATAAAAATGTAGCAACGGTGATCCATAGGGATCCAAAATGACTCTAATTTATCAAATCAACGAACACGAAGAAGAAAACAAATATACACGGAGGTTCTGTCTATTTAGTGACAGGACCGCCACCCTATGCAAGGCAATAGTTACAGAACCTCCACCCCACTAGGGTGGTAGTCCTGGGACTTCTAGTCTACATTAGGCAGTGGTCCTGGCTCTTACAGATAGAAAATAAAATATGACTCGAATAGTCCCAGAATTCCAAAGGGTGTCCATGTCTCTTCTTCTGTATGACTTTTCCCATTCTCCAGTGCATGGGAGAACATGAGAAAGACTATAAATTCATGTTATGGAGGAGAAAAAATGCATCCAAGCATGAAGCAAGTGAGTAAGAAGCTCTTAGTGTTGGAATTGTGATTTGTAGAATCAAGGAGTAATTGACTCAGAATAAGAAAGTAACTGGGAGGAAGTTTGAGACATTATCTACTTCTCTTTCATACTTATTATAATTTATGTACTTATTATTGAATTGGCCAATAAAAGTGGGAAGAAAGAGCAATTGACCTTCCCAACTATTTTTTCCTCCTATGGAGGTTTCCCATGGTAAAATTGTTGGTGTATGAGTCTATATTCTTTCCCTTTCTACAAATTGTTGATTCTAAGCACAAGTATAATTCATTCACTAGCTATCTCTATTATTTTCTAATAGAAAGTAGAACAACAATGAGTAATTGTGATTCTATGGATAATTCCAAAGTTGAAGAGTTTACAGATTATTTTGGTATCAAAGCTAATAATTATCTAGGACTGTGGTATTTGTTCTTGGATTTGTTTGACAGTGACAAGATCTAAAGGTGAAGAGGCTTTACCTTGCAATATAGAAATTTCTACAAAGAAGTGGAAACAAAGAATTCAGGGAAAAATGGAGGAAGAGAACTTGGTCCGTAGAAACGAGATGTTGGAGACCATGATGGATAGGATGTTTAAAATGCAAGAAGAGCTTGCTAATTTATAGAAGACAACTTCTGTCAAACAAGACTCCATGGACTCAGTGGTTTGGGGCTTAGCTGAAAATTTTGGCATAGGAAGGAGCCATCGTGAGGAAAGTTATGGGGAATAACATGAATAAGATACTTCCAACACAAGAGAAAAGGTAAAATCTGATCATAATCCTTTTAAATTTGAAATGAAAGTTGAGATTAAAAGCATTGAAGGACAAGTAGATGCAGAGTTGTTTGATAAATGGTTAAAATAGTTATAAGTCTACTTTAGCATCCATAATGTCACTAAGGCACAAAGGATCACCATTGCATGTCTCAAGATGGAGGGACATGCTCTGGTTTGGTGGGAAACCCATCTAACCACTTGTGAAAAGAAAAAGCATCCTATTGTGAAATCTTGGCAAGAATTTAAAGAACTACTTAGAGCTAACTTCTATCCTATTGGCCATAAGACTGACCAAATGATTAAATGGAAGTATTTTATACAAGTCAGTGGTCAAAGTGTGTAGGAATATACCATGGAGTTTTGGAGGCAAGCCATGTTGCTTAACATGGACTTGGAGGATGAGGATATTCTGACCAAGTACTTGGGAGGACTTCACACTCACCTTCGAAGAAAAGTCATCTCCACAAAACCCAAAGATCTCAATAAAGCATGCGTATAGGTGTACTAAATAGATGATGTAAAGAAGCAAGGAAAATTAGATCCAAGGGTAAAGCAGTCAACAAATCAGCAAAAGAAAGAGTTTAGGCAAACAAGTAATAAGGGTAAGTAGAAAGGGAAAGGTAAATAAGCTACCACTACTTTGAATGCTTGTAAAGATCCTGAGAATTTTTACAAGAACTTTTATATCAATGGTCATACTGACGTTGCATGTTGGAAGTTGCATCCAAAGTTACATCTGAAGAACTGAAGCAAGGACTCAAAGAATTCCATGAAAGCTGTGAAGGGGAGGTGGAAATTAAAGATGACTCTGATGTAGATGAGAGTCTTGGACGCACAGCCACCAACATGGACAGCCAGGAAGAGGAGATGAGTAGACTATACCAGATCAAAATACAGATCAAGAGAACTAAGTTAAACACTTTGGTGTATATCGGTTCTCAATCTAACTTGATTTCTGAAGCAATTGTAAAGAAGATTTGTCTTGAGACTTACGAGCATCCACACCCTTATCCTTTGGGTTGGGTGAAGAAGGGTGTTGAAATTCAGGTAGCAAGAAATATGTAAGGTCAAGTTTTGGATAAATTCCCAATATATTGATGTTTTTGAAGCTGAAATTATTCCACTTGATGTTTTTGATGTTGTATTCGGGAGTCCCTACTTATATGTTAGGGATGCTATATTTATGAGGAGGGAAAACTGATATAGATGGATCAAGGATGGGATCAGCTACAACATCTGAGAACACCAGGGTAAGACACGAGTTACTATGGTAAGTGCTAACCAAGCAAAATGAATTATTCCAGAAAATCATAATCAGTTTTGTTTACTTTTATTGAAGTATAAACAAGATGGGGTAGAAGTTACAGAGATTTCTAACCAAGGAAAGCATGATTTGGATAGTATTATTCAGTCTTTTCAGGAAGTATTTCAGGCTCCTAGCGGGTTACCACCAAAATGGGAAGTAAAGCATCAGATTTATCTATTTCCAGAATCCCCTCTACCAAACATCAGGTTGTATAGGAAATCCTTGTTTGAGAGTAATGAAGTAAAGAAACAACTCTAGGAACTACTAGACCAAGGGGTGATACATATGAGAACCTCACTATGTGGTTTTCCTATTGTGATGGTGCCAAAGAAGGATGGTTCTTGGAGAATGTGCATCAACTACCGTGCTTTAAACAAGGTCACCATAAAGAAGAAACATCCACTTCCCCGCATAGATGGTCTCTTGGACCAGCTTCAACATGCCAAATTTTTCACGAAGTTAGATCTCAAGTTAGGTTATCACCAAGTCAGAATGAAGGAGGAGGATATATGGAAGACTTTCTTCAAGACAAAACAGGGTTTGTATGAATGGTTAGTACTTCCTTTTTGGTTATGCAATGCACCCACTACATTTATGAGATTGATGAATGATGTATTGTGGGATTTCATAGATTTATGTGTCATTGTATATCTAGACGATATCTTGATTTTTAGTGCCACATGGGAAGAACATCTAACTCATTTGTAGCAAGTCTTGCAAGTTCTCAGGGAGAAATAACTACTTTGTAATATGAAGAAATGTGAATTTTTGAAATAGTCACTTATCTATATCGGGCACGTGGTTGGATGAGGAGAGCTATGAGTAGATCCAAATAAGGTATAAGCCATCATTAATTGGCCAACACCAATAGGAGCCACAAAAACTAGGATTTTTGTGGGAGCAGTACAATACATGTGGAAGTTCATTTCGGGATTCTCCGCGATCGCAACACCTCTACACACAATGGCCGCAAAGAGTAAGAGTTTTGATTGGGGTAAGGAACAAGACAAATCCTTTGAGTTATTGAAATAAAAGATTAGTCATGCCCCAGTACTTGCTCTTTCTAATTTGCAAAAGCCTTTTGAAGTAGAGACAGACACCAATGATTACACCATGTGCATAGTGTTACTTCAAGGAGGTAAACCCATATGTTATCATTCTGAAACTTTCACTTCAGTAGTTAAAGGATATTTAGTATATGATAAGGAAATGTATGCACTAGTTTAGGTAATTAAAAAATGGAAGCCTTATTTGTTGGGTAAAGAAAATATTGTGCACACCGACCAAAAACCTCTCCATTATTTGCAAGTAAAGTATAAATTATAGCAAGAAAGGCACTACAAATGGATGGGGTTCCTTCAGTAGTTCCATCTGGTGATTAAATATAGGAAGGGTAGTATAAAGTTGGTGGTAGACATGTTGTATAGGCCACCCACATAGGAGAAGTTTTCCTATTTTGCCACCATCTCTCAAATCGTGCCCTTCACAAAGGAAGCTTACGGAGAGGCATATGCCTAGGAAAAATACTTTGGGGTTACATTTCAGCAGTTTCAGTCCTAAGGGGCTCAAAGGATAAGGATTGAAGATTTTTATCTCAAAGACGGGCTGCTCTACCGATGGGGGAAGCTTTGCGTGCCAAAATAAGATTGAATTCTATTGATGAGGGAAGCACATACCTCGAAAGTAGTGGAACATTTTGGTGTTGGTAAGACCCTAGCCCACTTGTAAAGGTACGTGTATTGGCCCAATATGCAAGAAGAAGTATCACAATTTATATGGGGATGTAAACTTTGTTGTACTAGCAAGCCTAAGACTAGGAAGGAAGGTTTGTATATGCCTTTGCCAGTACCTACTTGTCCATGGGAGGACATTTCTATGGATTTTTTATGAGGATTACCTATGTCTAAACATGGCCATGACTATCTCTATGTTGTTGTCAATAGATTTAGTAAGATGTGTATTCTTATGGCATGTAAAAAGACAGTAAAATCACATGAGGTGGCAGATCTTTTCTTTGCTAATGTATGGGTACATTTTGGTTTTCCAAAGTCTATTGTTTCTGACAGGGATTCCAGGTTCTTGGGGAAAATTTAGACTACTTTGTGGGACAAGATGGATACCAGGTTACAGAGGAGCACAACTTTCCATCCACAAACAGATGGACATACAGAGGTGGTAAACATGACTTTGGTATAGTTGATCAGAGGGTATAATAGTAAATACCCAAGGACTTGGGATGATTCCTTAGCCTACATTCAAAATTCCTATAACCGGGAAGTACACACATCCACTATGAAGTCATCGTTTGAAGCATGCTTGGGATATCTACCTAAAAATCCACTGGACATAGAAGCTAGACAACATGGTGAGAAAGATACATGAGAGACAGAGGTGACTAGAGCAAAAAAATTCATTGAGAGGATCTAGAAAATCCATCTCAAATTCAATGAATAGCTAGAGAAATCTTAGGCCAAGTACAAATCTAGGCACGATCAGCATAGAAGGGAACATAAGCTTCATGTTGGAGATATATTTTGTCTTTACTTGAGTAAGGAGAGACTACAAGTTCAAGCACGGAAGCTCAAGCAATTGTGATATGGACCCTTCACTGTATTGGAACAAGTTGGAGAAAATGCCTTTTGACTTGATTTGCCGCCATTCATGAGGATGTACTCTGTAGTAAATTGTGAGAACTTGCACCTACGTGAGCCATCCATGCTAGATGAAGATGAAGAAATACAGTTGCTACCTTCCATTGAGGATTGTGTCTTAGACTCACAAGGTGAATTAGAGGAGGATTTAGTACTTCAAAAAAAATTTAGAGAGACTAGGAGAGGTTCGAAGGAGTCTTGGCAGATTGGACTGAAAGGAAAGACACCAAGGCAAGCCCGGTGGTACCTAAAGGACTGAGAGAGGGAATTATTTTCTCATCTAATCCCCCACTAAGATTTTTTGGGACCAAAATCCTCCTAAGAAGGGGAGGTATCCATAGGGATCTAAAATGACTCTACTTTATCAAATCAGCCAACATGAAGAAGAAAAAAATATACACAGAGGTTCTGTCTGTTTAGTGACAGGACTTCCACCATGTGCAGGGCAGCAGTTACAAAACTGCTGCCCCACTAGGGTGGTGGTCCTGGGACCGCCGATTGGCATTAGGTAGCGGTCTTGGCTCTTACAGAAAGAAAATAAAATATGATGCGAACAGTCCCAAAATTCCAAAGGGTATCCATGTCTCTTCTTCTACATGACTTTTCCCATTCTCTAGTACACTGGAGAACATGAGAAAGACTATAAATGCATGTTATGGAAGAGAAGAAAGGCATCGAAGCATGAAGCAAGTGAATAATAAGCTCTTAGTGTTGGAATTATTATTTGTAGAGGTAAGGGGTAATTGAGTTATAGCAAGCAAGTAACTGAGAGGAAGTGTGAGATATTATCTACTTCTCTTTCATACTTATTGTAATTTCTGTACTTATTATTGAATTGGCCAATAAAAGTGGGAAGAAAGAGCAATTTCCTTTCCCGACTAGTTTTTCCTCCTCTGGAGGTTTTCCAGGATAAAATTATTGTTGTATGAGTCTATATTCTTTCCCTTTCTGCAAATTGTTGATTCTAAGCACAAGTATAATTCATTCACTAGTTATCTCTGTTATTTTCTAATAAAAAGTAGAACACCAACGATTAATTGTGATTTTTTGGATAATTCAAAAGTTAAAGATTTTACAGATCAAGTGGTATCCATTGTACAATCCTTTGTAGGTGGTGCCTCTACCCACCTTGTCAAATAATCAGTGCAAGTGAGGATATACCATGAACCAGTCCTTCACGCCACTAGTGAGATTGGTCTGAAAAATTCGATAGCCCACTTCTCAAATGGTTCCGCACTAACTAAATGCTAAAATGGCATTTCATCCCTTTTTCAAGGTTTTCTAAGGCATTGGCAATGGTCACAAGCCTTGCAAAAATCAATGTAATCTTGATAAATAGTCTCCCACTAAAGCCTTGTGAGTAGAATCTTCTGCATGGTCACATTTCCTGCATAGTGTCCTCTTGCAATCCCACCATGTGCCTCTTCCATAATTGTAATGCACTCATATTCTAGTATGTAATGGCATAGAACCTCATCATAACCCATTTTATATAGATATCCACTAATCAGTATGTAGGGCATGACACGTATGGCCAACTTCTTCCTCTCCAAGGCCTTCATTCCGTTTGGTGCCACACCTATTTTAATGAATACCGCAATGTCCTCCAAATCCAAGGGAACGTGCCACAACCTAAACAATTTCACATCTTGCATAGTCTCTTCAATGCTCTTTGTATCCTCTCCTGAATCAATCCTATACAAATGATTAGGTCCAAAATTACTTTTGCCTAGTTTGAAAACTACCATAAACTTGAATTTTTGGAACAATAGTACCCATAGACATATGTTCCCTTGTAGAATGGGCTTGTTCACCAAGTATTTTAATGCCATATGGTCAGTGTAAAATATAAAAGGGGTTGCCAACAGATACTGTCTGAACTTGTGAAGTGCGTAGATAATTTATAATTCCTCGCTCTCAGTTGTAGTGTAATTCTACTCTACTGGTGTCAATTTCCTGCTTGCAAAGCATAAAGGATGATCAATAATCCCTTCACCAGGATGTGCAAGTATTACCCCAATGGCAGTTCCTATGGCATCCACATGAACATGGAAAAGCTTATCCCAAGAGGGGAAATGTAGGATGGGCGTGGTGACAAGCCTATCCTTTAAAGTGTTGAATGCCTTCTTCTGTGCCTCTCCCTAATGAAAGGCACTTTTATGTCTAAGAAACTTTTCTAAAGGTGCGGTGATCTTGGCATATCCCTTGATGAACTTTCTGTAGTACCCCATATGGCCAAGAAATCTACGCACTATGCTTTAACTAGCAGGCTCCCTCAATCCCACAATTACTGTAACTTTTGTGGGATCTGCTAGTATGCCCTATTTATATATGATGTGCCCCAATAATGTTCCAAATGGGGTAGTAAAGACACATTTATTGATGTTGAGGGATATCCTCAACTACCAACACCTTTCAAACAGTCCTTCACTAACCCATATATTGTCCAATCATCTAGGTAGACTTGAAGAAATTTATGGATGAAGTCCTGGAAAGCTTGTATGACAATGCGCAAGAACACAGTAGGTGCATTATTTAACCCAAAAGGCATGACTATATAGACAAAAATTCCCCACTCAATGGAGAAAGTCATCTTCCTTTGGTCCTCCACGATCATTACTTGGCGATTTCCCGAGAATCCATCTGTGAAAGAATAGACCTCACACCCTTACACTCCCTATAATATTTCTTTAGTAAATGGGTTTGGGAAAGGATAAATGATACACACTACATTTAGGTCCCTGTAATCAACACAGATCCTTATCCTTCTGCCCTTCTTGATGCTAATTACCATTAGAATTATCCACTCTAACTCTTCAACATCTTTAATAATGCTCGACGTTATCATCTTATCGATTTCTTCCTTGACCTTCATGCACAGGTTAGGATTCATTCTGTATGGTCTCTTTCGGACTGATTGCACACCCTCCTTCAACTTAATTCTCATTTCCCCCAAGGAATGGTAAACGCCTTTGAGTTCATGATACCGGTGTGAGAATAAATACTCAAACTCACGTAAAAGATCAATGATCTTGGAGACTTCCTTCTCCAACCAATAGTCTCTAATGATAGCCTCTTTAGGATCTTATTCTGAGTGGATGCTAACCTTATTTATCTTTAAAGGATAATGATAGGTGCACACCCATTCATCAGCAGTATCTAACACCTCGCGCGTCCCTACAGAATGGTCAACATCCAAGTTATCCGCTTCTACCCCATCAATAACATACACCATCTTCCTTTTTTCTTTTTCCATACATGCATGCCCAAACTGTATTTCTTCTATTTATTCTTCCTCAAAGTGCACCTCTAGGCTAGGTTCACCTAGCAATTCCAGTAGCCTATCTTCTACTATGGCACTATCCCCAATGGTAAGGTGCTTGATATCCTATAATTCCTTATCCACCAAGGTTTTTGTACTTTGATACTTAAATGTATGAATGAGATCAATCGCTAATTCTTTCCAATTCCCTATCTGGCGGTGTGTCTCAGTGTGAATGTACCATGCGTGCACACTACCTTACAATGTAGAATATATTTTGTGTACCCATAGGGATGGTGGTAAAGCCTCCGCACCTTCTCTCTAGACCCTCTCACAATCCTGGATATGGAAAGAGGTGGGTTCCTTACCATGATAATATTTGACGGCGATGGGTGTGTTGCTTCTAGAGAACTGGATAGAGAGGAAAATTATCACCTTGTGCCATTCCAAGAGGTTCTCCTAATGTGTAGCCCACCACCGTGCCGCTATGCTGATCAGGACATAACTTAACATCCCTTTTTGTTCATTCTCCTCCTTCCACTCAGCTTCCATCTCCTGAAAAAATATCTTAGGGAAGGCTCCTCCTGAATACTTAGGTATCTTCTTTCCTCCTATGTGCCGGACTATATGCACCTTTGTCACCGATCCTCTCAAATTTCATTCGATCAAATCATAGGTTCTATACACCCAATTATCACATGGTATACTGGTGGTGTCACTTAGGGAATGAGCATCCTTAAACCAGATAAATCCTTATGTGGGATGAAGTATCTCTAGATCCTTGATTGAGCACACATATATTCTATCTAGGATATCTTCTCCTAGGGGTTCAGTATAGGGTGTTGATTTTCCATCAACTAGGGGTATGATGACCCATTCCTCCTCATTCTCAAAGATTATGTATCCCTTGTTGACCCAAAGATCTGCATTGTTCTTATAGCACCATGGGCACCCAAGTAATGCTGGGAAATTATCTACCTCTGCGAGTACCAAGAATTTAAAGTCCCTAGAAAACTTATCTCTTTGAATGGTGATGGATGCATCCTTTAAGATACTGATGGGAATTTCCTTCATTTTGTTTTCCATATACAACACATTTGAAGATGGCTGTAATGTAGGTCTTCCCATCTGATGCCATGCATCTAAGGTGAGAACATTGACCATCACACTTATGTCAAGGAGGATATTACTAAGGAGCCATCCATCCATGACTGCATCTAATGTAATATCCTTATCATAGTCAAAGCTATGAGGGGGGAGGTTTGCATGCAAGACCTACCTCTCACGCTCTTCTCTGGCACGTGGTACCTTCTCTCTCAACCATGCTCCTATCAAGGGAGTAATATTCTCTTTCCTTAGCATTTTACATACTTTCTTGACCTCATCCAGGTCATCCTTTGGTGCCTTGACCTTCCTTCTTTGCTCCTCCCTCCTGGAAAACTCCTTTAGACACTAGATTTATCCTTGTAAACTCTGAATGACGTCCATGGTTTCTTGATATAAATATTTTTTTTTGTGTAGGGTTTGGGTACTTTCCAAGTACCACTTCCCTTGAAACTAGGCTATTCTACCTTCACATTTCCTTTGCACGCATGGCCTCTTCTCTTATTGTTACCATAACAAGTTCCAATCCTGCATCACGTGTCACTTGTGGCATCCATTATGTGTTAGCCCTCTTAATGCTTACCATTGTAGCACCCTTGTCTTTCTGGTTCTTTTGATTCATGTGCTCATAGAGTTCTAGACATTCTTCATACTTGTGCTTCTTCCCGCACCATGAGCATTGCAATAATTCTAGACACTCGTGATTGTAGCGGTATGTAGATCCAAAATTAAAATAGGTTCCATGTGGGAACTCACTTTTTCCTCCGTGGTTACCATGACCACAAAATCCTCCTCAAAATCCCCTTCCATGCATGCCTCCATCTGCGCGCTCCTCATAATGGCGATCATCACCCTTAGAACCGCTTGCAAGGCTAGTTTAGTGCACACCGAGATCAATGGCCTCATGGATCTGGTCAATAAGCCTACAATCCTTAGTATCATGGGTTATAGAGGTGTAGATATTATAGTAGAAAGAAACATTCTTCTGTATCGCGCACTGTAACAAAGGACATCTACTCGCATCATGGTCCCCATGAAAAATCTCACAATCTACTGCTATGGCGCATACTATCCTTCAGGAGAAACTATCCTTGACATGCCCCTCTACTTCACAATCTGTACACCATATACCACTACAAGTCTCATGGGATGAGTTCACAGACTTCTCCAGCTACTTAGCCATAGCAACGATTTGAGCTTCTAGGAATGGGTTAACACCAGTATCAACAATTCCAACAGCTTCAGCACGCAGAGTAGCTTCCAACGCCTCACGCGGGTTTGTGAAATTCTTATGAGATAAAGCTCTTCTAAAGGGTGTTATCAACCCTCCAACAAACCATTGAGCATGTTGTGAAGGGTGAATCTCATATGAAAATTTTGATAGGAGGGTTTTGAACCACGCATCATACTCCCACACACTCTCTGCCATTCCCTGTTGGATCTCCTTCAAGGCACTGATGCTCTTCTATTCAAACTTAGGGATGTGGAATTCTACTAAGAAGGTGTTTTAAAAATTAGTAATCCACCACCATCTCATGAGGGTCATATTATCTATACCAGCTATGCACGTGCCCTTGCAACATCATTGTAAACTGGATTTCTTTCCGCTATGGGCTAGTGATCCCTCTCACGCACCATATCCACTCACACTTATGAACATGCTCTGCAACATCTTCAATACCTTTGTAATCTGGAAAATGTTAAGACATCTCAAAGAAGACTTGAGGAGGTGACAGGGGCCCTTGTCCTCCTTAGCCAAAGCCTTGGTTTCCTCTGGTGTTTCCCCCGATTCCAGATCCACCAATTCCTGTGCCTCCTGACCCACCAGATCCACCAGGTCCTATTCCTCCTGACCCACCAAATCCACCGGATCCACAAGATATTTTTCCTCCTAACCCACCTAATCCACCAGATCCACTAGGTCTTATTCCTCATCACATACTAGATCCACCAGGTCTTGTAGTGGTTATGCCAAGGGCCCCCAAAGTTCCATTGAACTACGCACTGATGGTCTATGATAATGTCTCACTACCAATAGTGTACCTCGTGCCACTCCCAGATGCAAGACCTGAGGTTTGTGTATCTACATTATGCCTAAAAAATTCCTCCTAACACTTTTTGGTCTAAAAATTTGTCGGGTGGACATATCTATGGATAGACGAGCCAACAGTGTGCATGGCATAGCCCCTCTTTGAGTCACCAAAATGAAACTGGTTTATTGCTATTCTACCAGCAGGAATTTGTGCAAGTCTCACAATATTCTACCTTCGGGGGTTAGGATCTCATCCCAGTAGAGGTACTTCCAACTGTAAAAGAAGAGAAAGAAACAAGGTGGGGAGATAGGAAATATATGAAGGGAGAAAAGAAATGAATTCCAAAGCAGAAAGGTCAGAGGGTCTATGTTTTGGGCTGGTAGTAAACAGAGCCGAACCTACTTGCATAGATGAATAAAGAAATACTGATGAATAAATGACCAAAAAGTAGAAATAGATTCAAAAAAATAAACACATAAATCTGACATAAGAAAGATTAAATACTCATAACACACATGTTCAACACAAAGTCTTAATATTTGTATTACTGTTTTCTTCTGTTACAAAAAGGTCAAAGTCTTTTCTTCTTACTTCTATTTTTTATCTAAAAAGTATCCACACCTGAATACAACAATTATTCAAGTATTTATAGAAGAAGAGAAGGAAAGAAGGCAAAAGAAAACCAACCACTAATTACAAAATATCTAAAAGTCATTTGTTGACTTTTGACAACTTGGTGGATGACATCATCCCATGGTGCAACATGGATGATGTCATCATTTGTGCAAACATACCCTTACATATTTACAAAAAGAAGATCGACAGGAAGGAGACTATTCATTGTCGTCTCACGGCTAAAAGGGGGTATCTTACTTCTGTTGCTGCTCAGGAGAGGTGATGTGGAATTGGGCCCGATATTCCATGAACTTGTTGATCATGGGCTGAAGTTGATCTTGGGCAGGATCCTTATGATGATCATTGATAGCTTCACAAGTTTCTAGCTCATCTGTGAGCTTGTATGGGAGCTTGGAATATTTGTTTCCCACCTCTATTAGGTACCTTATGAAGTCACGACAGGCAAGAAGGTTGTTGATGGATTTGGTGTCAAAGGTGACTTCTAGCCCCAGCCCCTACGAAATGATCTCCTTGAAGATCTGAATAGTTTCGTCTGCCTTCCTCAAGGCAAAAGAAGGAGTGAGCAAGCCTGGGGACATTCTCAGAACAATTTTCTCCATTTGATATATTGCATCTAGGGCCTCCTCCTTGATTTTGTCAATCTTTTCTAGGACAAACTCCAACTGATTGACCCGTTAGTCCATAGTAGAAAGGATTTTGTTAAGGGCTCTGGGGTGACTGAAGACGCCAAAATTAACGAAATATTTGACTGAATAGTCGAGCATTTTCTGGAAGGTCTCATGCTACATCCTAGCATGGTCCAGCTATTCAAAGATAGGTACTGCAATTGGCTAGAGTTCTTTGTTCACCCGAATGATGTTATGATACAATTCAGTGAACTTGATGATTACTCCCTCACTTTCTTTGAGGATTTGGTCTCTCTAAGTGGAAACTACCATACCCTGCTCATTAATTTTGGCGTATTCATTTATCTTATCTTGGCTCAAAGCCTCAGGAGTTTCGGTGGCAGTTGTAGGAGGTGCACTGCCCATTTTCTGCAGGGTGTGGAGAAGATGTTTGTTTTGTTCCTTTAGTAACCTGTTCTCCTCCTTTTCTTCTTGAAGTTTCTTACAAAGGGCATCCACCGAAGATAGGGCCTCCCCTTGTAGACTTTCAGAAGATGTTCCCATTGTGACTTGGGTCGCTGTATAATCTGTCGGCGATAAATCCTTTTTATCCTTTGAAAGATCGGGATATGCAATCTTCATTATTCTCTCTCCTGACGCACTCTGAGATAAGCGGGTTATAGGATTTTTCTTCTTAGCCCCCTTTGCCGGGATGACGGAGAAATCCATCAGTGCAATAGGGACTTTCCTCTTTTTCTGACTCAGATGCTAGGAGATTCACGCTAGACTTAAGGGAATGGGACCGTAGGTAGAAGAGGGAGCACCTGCAGTGGATGAGGGGAAATGGGTAGAGACACTTGGTGGCGGCATTGAGAGGGAGGCCAAGAAAGTGCTCACAGGAGGAAGAGATACTGCAGGGGAGGTAGACATGGGAATGGAAGGGAGCTAAGAGATGAGGGAAGAAATGGTGGGGGACAGCTCCATGAGAGAAGAGAAGATGGATGATGAGGAAGGAGGAACAGTAGAAGATGGGGGAGAGGATACGACCAAAGGAATGGTTGCTTGGGTCACGCGAGGAGGGGTAGGAGGAGGGGAGACGGGATAGAAGGGAACTTAACATTTGTAGTAGTGACGACGCCCTGAGTGGACGTGGCTGTCGGAACACGTTCCGCTGCTTCTTTTTCTAGGCCTTCCAGAATTACAACCTGTTCTTGTGCAGTGTAAGGAGGACTTTCAGGAGCTCCTTCTTGAGCAGAGCTTGATTCACCCTATTTTTCCCTTGCCTTTACCCTTAGGTATATGCTTTGGCCTGATAGGTGCGTTGCCCAATGGGGATGTAGTGAAATCTACCCTGAGGTAGATAAGGCCATTCATTCTGCACCAGTGTTTTGTCCTTTGTAATGTTTCCTTGACCCTTTCTTCAATGACCTGGGGTTCTTTTGTTCTGTCGATTGTAGCAAATGGCCAGTTGTCCCCATCCGTGTTAAGATACACCTGATCAACTTCTTGATCAGTAGTTTGATAACCTTTTGGGATAATGGCCACGTTGTACTGAATGATCTCTGCAAAAGCCAAGCGGGAGTGGTCCTTCCTTCTAAGTTCGACCTCATGATACAAGTTGATGTAAATGTCCCTCGATCTGTGGAATATGGATTGGATTGAGTTTTTCCTTGGGAAGGTAATTCCTTGGATTGAAGGTGGGCCTTACCGGGAAGTTGTGCTTCAGATTGAGTAGTTCTAGCTCTACAACCATTTCCCAGGATTTGTGGTGAGAAATGCATGTGTATCTGCCCACTGTAAGGGGGAAAGGAGTTCCAACCTTATTTCTCTTCAGGCACTTCTCGTGGTATGTTACGAGCTGTCTAGATAGCTCCAACAAGATTAGCTTGGGGCCAGCATACCTCGGTAATTTAGTGAGCTCCCCTAAGAAGTTAGCTGCCCTAAGATAGGTGAAGGTGGAAAAATGTGTAAATAAGGCCCCCCACTTCTCTGCTACTGTAACTATGCTCCTGGTTGTTAGACCGTGAGTCATGTTGGGCCTCAAAAGGTAGACGATGCCATAAAAGAAAGCATCATTGATTTTAGTGAACTATGGGATGTTGTTCTCTAGCTTCAGCTCTGGGTAGTATTCATATATTTTTACTTGGGGCCAAACCCTGCATCGGTTCAATGCTGGATAATCCCTTTCCAAGGCTACAACATAGACTACGTAGGAGTTCATGTAAAACCTCCCCGTTGTGGTGAGTTGTTGGAGCTGCTCGGATATGGTGGCGCTTATGATCTCAAGCCCACTCAAAGCGTTGATCTAACACATTTTTTTCATGGTTTCAAGGTATCTAAGCATCCATTTGTGGAAGTAATGGGCATCAGAAATCCCAAATACTCTACTTAGGAATGTGATGGTATCACTGAGTTCCTTAGAGAAATCGCTACGGTGAATAACCTGTGGCCATCTGGTTACCACCTTCTTGTTCTTTAAATACACTTCATTCATCAGCTGCATGCACTGGTCTTCACTATCTTCCCATGCCTTAATGCAGTCCTCTTGGATTATGGATACGAAATGCTGATGGTGAGGGATGTCAAGCATGATTTCGAAGTGTCAGGTAGTCAGGTTAATTATGACATTTCCCTTTTCATTCTTGACAAATCTTGTGTCCTTGTTATAATAGTGGGGCCACCACCATCATAAATTCATTGTTCACACGGCACTGATGGGGATCCCTCTGGAAAAATGCAGACCATTTCCCACCAGTTTGTCCATCCAAGGACTTCCTGTGACTCTTTTGGTTCTGGCCCAGAAATCCTCCATGTCAATGTGACTGAACTTAGAGTCTCTTATATCCAGGTCACATTCTACCTGGGATTCAGGCATTCTGACCCTCTGATACTTGTACTTCATCTCTTCCTATGTAAGCTTGGCTTTACCCTTATACTTGGTTGGCCTCTTGCTTGATGTAGACATATGTTTCTCTGAGTTGATTTGCTGATCCGGAATATATATAACGTGAGAGACGAAGTGGGGTCCACGAATGCGACACGAGGACAACAAGCGTGTTGACAGGTGTAGAGGAATAAAATATATCACGTGTTTTTTTATTTGTGAAAGTGACAGGGTGGATGAGCCTATATATAGGGAAAGGTGTAATAAATGTGCCAACCACTTTTTAAATAGGTTGCATCAAAACACGTGTCGACACATAAAACTTTGTGCCCTTTGGCACACTAAAACGAATGTCAACACGTGAATATGTGCCCCTTTGGTGCATAAAAACATGGCATAACAATCATGTTGTTAACATGAAGGCGCATGCAAGAAAGGCGCATCACGGGGAGGTGCATCAATTGTTGTGTCAACACCTCAAACTGGGTGCGCAAAAGGAAATGAAGAGGATGCAGGTTTATGCTATGTTGCACAGAGTAAAGGGTAGCCCTACCAAAAAAGGTCCAAAATGACTAAGTTTGGAGAATTGGATTTCCCGGAAAGGGACTTTGCAACATTCCGAACGTAGAGGGGTCCCTAACGAGGGACCAGAACAAAATTTTGGTAGGGGTTACCTGTAAAATTTCCCTTGTAAATTTTATGGGATAACAGCTGGCTCTTTTTGGGGACTATCTTTGAGTGGAACTCAAGGGTAGAGAATCCTAGATCTATATGTGCCTATCCATTGGGTTACAAAGTCAAAAACAAGGGCGACGAAAAAGGAAAACGCATAACCAAAAAAAGCAAAACACACGATAAAAACAAACACACAACTTGAAGCAAACTGTACAAAGAAGAGAGCAAGCTCTACTTCCTGAAGATCTTCAGATGCTGCCCGCTATAGGGAAGTGGGAGCTCGGTTCCATCTAGATACAAGAGATGAATGCTATTCTCTCCATTGAGCTGCTTCATCTTGAAAGGCCCTCTCCATAGGGAATCAAATTTTTCGTGCATGCCCTTCGGCTCTCTTCGTTTGTCCCACAAAAGGATGAGGTCTCCCACCTGGAACTCTCTTTGCTTAGATTTTTTATCCAACAATCTTTTGACTTGATTCTGATGGTCAGTGATCCCGTCGACCACCCTTACTCGTTTTTTCTTCAAACTCAGCTAGATACATGATCCTCTTCTCAAGAAATTTTTTTGAAATTCTCATCTTCAATCGTAGAGCAGGAAGTTCTATAGAAATGGGAAGTTTGGCATCGATCCCATATAACACTTGAAAATGTGACATATTGAGGTACCTCTTGGGAGTAATGCGGTCTACCCACAAAGTGTCATATAATGACTTGTGCCACATTTGCTGATTCTCATCAACTAGCTTCCGTATGATGGTCACAAAGTTTTTATTACTAGATTCTACCTGACCATTTCCCTGAGGGTAATAATCTGAGGCGTGAGCCAAAGTTATTCCGTATTCATAGAAAAAACCAATAACTTCTCGCGAAGAGAAGTTGGAAGCATTATCAGCAACAATCTTGCCTAGAACACCAAACCTTACAATGATATTCTCTTTGATGAAACTGCAAACAATTTCAGAGGTGGCATGTTTGACAGGTATTGCCTCCACCCATTTCATGAAGTAATCTATCATTGTAAGGATGTAACTATGTTTGGAACTTGATTGGGGATTGATTGCACCGATAAAATCGATTCCCCACTGCTTGAATGGTTCGTCAATAACAACCGGCCTAAGGGGAAAAGCAACCAATTTCGGTTTGCTAACAAATTGTTGGCAGAGTTCACATTTTGCTACCCAGGTGGCTGTATCCTTAAACAGCATTGGCTAATAGTACCTGGCCCAGATGATCTTGTGTGACATCACGAGAAAATTCCATCTATTCCACGTTTGTATAAACCGTCATCCCAGATGACGTATTTGGCTGCTCTGAGCTTTATAGCACATTTCTCCTTTGAAGTTAGATGATCTGGACACTCACCATAAGTGAGAAATAAAGTGATATCAGAATACCATTCGTCTCCATTTGCGACAAACATAACCATGGGTAGAGAATCAACTTTCTCTAGTTGGCCTTGTGTTCCATCAATGCAATCATCCTTTCCCCTGGAATCTTTTGAATCTTAATTTTCAGCCATAAGTTGACATAGGGCCTTACCTCTTATTAGCTTGGTTGGTTTTATATCTAGATCATATTCCTGGACCTTTGCGATCCAATTCCCTCGCAAACTCCCTAACTCTTGTTGAGTTAAGATTGACTTGACTGCCATGTAAGGGACTAGCACCACTATGTGAGAGTTTAAAATGTAATACCTGAAGTTCTTGACTGCTTTGACAACGTCGAAGGCTTGCTTTTCCAACTGAGTCATCTTTAATTCATGAGGCTTGAGGGGAGAGCCTCATGAATGTAATTGGGGATTCAACATCTTCAGAATTCCTTTGCATTAAGATGGCCGACATGGTATGTTCAGATGCATAGCTATATAGGATAAAATCCTTGGAGAAATCGAGACATACCAGGACTTGCATGTGGTCAATGGAGGATTTTATCTCCTCGAATGAATTCTTCCCTTCTTCGCTCCACTAGAAATTTGGTGACCCTTTCATCATATTTGATATGTGGCGAGTCTTTTCAGCAAAGTTGGGAATAAAGTGCCTAAGAAAATTCACCTTTCCGAAAAAAAGAGAACGCCGGTCTTGCTTATAGGTAAAGTAAGGCTTTGAATAGCCTTAACTCTTTCAGCATCTATCTTCATCCCTTCCTTGCTTACAACGTGTCCCAGCAACTTTCCTTTTGTGACTCCGAAAACATAACTTTTTGGATTTAGGGAGATCCCATGTTCCTGGAATCTAATCAATACTTGTTCCAAATGATTGCAATGATCATTTCGTTGTTTGGAGAACACAATTAAGTCATCCAAGTAAACTATGATGACCCTCCCCATCATAACTTTGAACACAAAGTCCATGGCCCACTGAAAAGTGGCACCAGCATTGGTCAGACCAAAAGGCATCCTGCTATAAGCGAATGTACCCCAAGGGGTAGTGAATGCTGTTTTGAATTGGTCTTCAGGCGAGACTTCAATCTGATTGTAGCTTGAAAAACCATCAAGCATGGAGAACCTGATCCATTATGGGAAGTGGGTAATTGTCCTTCAAGGATGCCTGATTCAGGTTGCAAAAATCTACGCAGATGCGTATTTTGCCATTCTTCTTTCGCACTGGCACAATGTTCGCGACCCAGGTATTGTGATGGATAGGAAAGATGGTTCTCGTATCCACCATCTTTTGTATTTCAGCATGGATAGTACCTAAGATCTTAGGATTATAGTGTCTCTACTTTTGGTGAAAGGGTTTGACACCTTCTTTCAACGGGATGTCATGCTGGACATCTCTTGGCTTGAAATAATTTAGATCGGCATAAGACCATGCTAATACATCCATGTATTTCTTCAGCAATTTGACAAACTTCCACTTTTCTTCAGGTGTGCAACATTTTCCATGATGTTCACGAACTACGAATGTTCTACCGAACCTACATTGACTAGTTCGGTCTCTGGGGAGGAGTTAGGATCATCTCACCTTTTCTTCTTGATGAAAGGATCGTGCCTATTGAACAACCATGCTCTAGAGAAACCAAACCTTTTGGAATTTTTTTTCCTTTGAGCTGACATATGCTCGTTGCTTCCTCTCGGATTCCCTGTCATCTTGATCGGTAACCGATTCACGAGCATGTAGAAGTGGATCCTTCAAAATGAAGCTCACTGAAATTTTCTGCCTTTTCTAGAAAGGCTATAAGTTGATTGTCATTGTTGAATACCTATCAGTGCTGGGAATTTTCTGGCACGCTTGGGCGGAAAACCACTTCGATGGTATATGTGTATGTTTTCAAACCTGGGCAGAGGGAACATGAGGGATGCTGAGACAGCTAATGAGTCGGCCATGTCATTCTAAGCTCTCGGAATGGATTCTATTGAAAAAGCATCAAACTCTTTGATACTATCCCATATCGCGTTGTGGTAATGTCTGAGCCTTTCATTCTTCACTTGGTATATCCTTTTTACTTGATTTAAAACTAGCTCTGCATCACCTTGTACCTTCAGATTCTTGATTCCTCTTTCCTTTGTGGCTTGCATGCCAAGTAGTAAAGATTCATACTCAGCAATATTATTCATGTTGAAAAACTACAACTTGAAAGAGAGAGAAATAATCTCCTCCTTGGGAGATATTAGCATGGCTCCAGCGCCACACCCACTAGTCGCGCAGCTGCCATCAAACTGCAAAGTGCAGATCTTGTTAAGATCCTCTACTTGGATAAGGACATCCATTTCGTCAGACTTAGTAGACAAGAAATAGTTTCCCATCCCTAATGATTCGAAGATAATTTGGGCTTTGGGGTCATCGGAGTTAGTAACCAAGTACTTCTTTTGTGATTCTGGATCCAACGTTTGCATTATACCTTTGACGGGAATCCTAGCCTTAGACTAGTCCATATGAATCTCTCCACCAACCTCACTGCAAAAACTCCTTCCTAATAGAATTCTGTATGCTGCCGGAATATCGGCAACAAGGACAGTCATCTTTACTCTTTTCTCTGGGAATGCCACAAATGCAAATTACGTGTCTTTGATTTGACCGATTAACGGAACCTGCTTGGTTTCCAAGGAATAATATCGGCCAAAAGGCTTGGTAAGGGTGAGGCCTAGGGTATGGGTGAATTTTGTTGGCATGACGTTATTGGAAGCCCCGGAATCAATTATGTAGTTACTTAGTTTGTGGCCATTGATTAGGAGGGAGAGATAGAGAGGTTCTATCTTACTTGACGCAGATGTTGAGGCAACATTTATGCGAGATGCAGAAGGAGTAGAAAGGATTCCTTTTAGGGAAACCTGAGTAGTTATGATAGCTTGGCTATGGATGTATTCAGTCAACCTTACAAGCTGCTCGGGATTTGACTGAAGATACTCAGCTCCAGACATTTAGATCTTGGTCTTTTTAGCATGATCAATTATGTCAAACGCGGCCAAGGGTTGCGTTGATGAAGGAATGAGTCCCTCATTTCACGATGGTAGGGTAGGATTACCGGTCTTGATAGGAACATGAGAGGACTGATTCAGAGGGGAGACAGGGGAAAAAGATCTTTTTGAAAAATATTTAATAATATGTTGAGCTGGAAGGGGACTACCAAGTTTAGCGATGGTTGGGTGTGTGTGCGACATGGCTTTCTCTTTCTACATATGGGCAGCCACCTCTACTTCTTTTTCTTGTGAACGGGTAAAAACAACATATGACTGCCCGCTTGCATATCCTTGGGTACCCTCTTCTTTGTTAGATTCTTCCTCATCAAATTCCATACACCCGATAGTAGAGTCACCAGTCGGTTCACCGACATCTTGATTATATTCACCTGGCGATGAAGGTTCTTCATAATTTTTCTCCTCTTCTTCGATTTTCGCTAAAGCATTGACCGGAGGGGCCTCGAGCGCCAACTGTGGGGTAGCTACAGGTAGGCGCGGCCTTTGTGAAATGTTGTTAGAAATAAAATTCCTCCATGGGATATCCTGGTATGAAGAGCTGGGAGAAGACTGAGCTAGCTACTTTTTTTATGCGAGCAAGTCATTTTCCATCTTTTGGAATGCCGAATTGGCTGAAGTGGCTTGAGAAGGATTTGTAGATTTAAGCTTAGACAGTTCTCATTTTAATTCGCTAGATATTAGAAAATTATCTTTGATCTGTATGGCAGCAGCTTGGGTGAGAACCAGAGTAGTAACTTGCTCTTGCAAGAGTAAGAAACTTACTTTTGAGCTCATGGCGTTTACGAAGAAACACTTCTGATTTTCTAGCATTGGTAGCATGGCGGGTGGAACCTGGTTGATTAGTGAATTGAAGCAGGTAATGAAATCGTGCATGGTTTCATTGACCTCCTTCTTTAAATGAGTGATCTTGGATAGTAATGCGAATGCATCCTCTGAAGGCTTATATCTTTCTTCAAATGCAGTTCGCAAGGTGGCCCAACTAGTAATAGATCCAGCCAGAAAATGCTGAAACCATTCCGTTGCGGGTACTTGTAAGGTTTCTAGAAAGAGGTGAACTGACACATCTTCATGGGTCACATCCAGGATACTGCATGACATGATGAATGCAGATATGTGTGAATCTATGCTTTGGTTCCCGCTCCCATCAAATTTAGGAAAAATCTTTCAGTTTCCATGGGGGAGGGCATGAACAGGATGTGGCAAAGCAAGTGGGCCCATAGCATTTCCCCATGGTACTACCATTTGAACAGCTGGAAAAAGGATGTGAGCTGGAAGCACAGTTCCACTAAGTAGCAAAGCACTGCAAAGAGATGAGGATGTTCCTTGTGATAGATGCTTCCTTCGTGGAGGTGAGATACTTCTGGATGACTGGTTAGCTAAACTTAGCGATGGGAAGCATGTCGGTGTAACACTAAAGTTGTGCCTTTGAAGTAGATCAAAAGTGGGATCGATTACTCCATGAGCTCTTATGCTACGAGTGAATGGTTCACCTGCCAGTGTACCTTCCAGATCTGTAATATTTTGGAGTAGATTAAAAAAAATCTTTTTGGTTGTACTTGCTGATTTTCTGATTTTTCTGACAAAACCAACAGCATGCACTTTTCTAAATATTTAATTTTATCCTTTTTTTGAGAACTGATTGCAGTTTAATGACAAATGTTAATGGGGATAAAATCACGGTCAACTTAGTAGGCTGATTTTCGGATCTTAGAAATGACTTTTGGCAAGGGTTTGAAATTTTTGTAAAATAGTCAAAACTCAGATCTACAAAAAAATATGGGTTTTTGTAAAAACTCAGCGAACTAAAGATCTCTAACTAGCCCAGATCTATGGATCTATGAAGAAAATTTTCAGTTTGGATCACTTTTGCAAAAAATTTGGATTTTGAACAAAAGTTAAAATTTGCAAACAGGTAGTGATTTTTTCTTATTTTTACTGATTTTCTAACATACAACTATCATAGATCTGTTAGATATGTTCGATCCCCAGCGGAGTCGCCAAAAAATGTTGGTCCGACAATCTGTCGGGTGGACATATCTATGGATAGACCAGCCAACAGTGTGTAGGGCATAGCCCCTCTTTGAGTCAGCAAAGCGAAACTAGTTTATTGCTATTCTACCAGCAGGAATCTGTGCAAGTCTCACAATATTCTTCCTTTAGGGGTTGGGATCTCATCCCAGTAGAGGTACTTCCAACTGTAAAAGAAGGGAAAGAAATGAGGTGGGGAGATAGGAAAGATCTGAAGGGAGAAAGGAAATGAATTCCAAAGTAGAAAGGTTAGAGGGTCTATGTTTTGGGCTGGTAGTAAAGAGAGCCAAACCTACTTGCATAGACAAATAAAGCAATACCGATGAATAAATGACAAAAAAGTAGAGATAGATTCAATAGAATAAACACATAAATCTGACATAAGAAAGATTAAATGCTCATAACACACATATTCAGCACAAAGTCTTAATATTTGTATTACTATTTTCTCCTGTTACAAAAAGCTCAAAGTCTTTTCTTCTTACTTCTTTTTTTCATCTGAAAAGTATCCACCCTCTTGAATACAAGTATCCAAGTATATATAGAAGAAGGAGAAGAAAGAAGGAAAAAAGCAGCCAACAACTAATTACAAAATATCTACAAAATATCTAAAAGTCAATGTTGACTTTGGACAACTTGGTGGATGACAACATCCCATGGTGCAACATGGATGAATTCATAATTTGTACCAACATACTATTAGATATTTACAAAAAGAAGGCCAAGAAGAAGAAGACTATTCATCGTCATCCCACGGCTGAAAGGGGGTATCTTCCTTCTATTGTTGCTCGAGAGAGGTGATGTGAAATTGGGCCCGATATTCCATGAACTTGCTGATCATTGGCTGAAGTCGATCCTGGGCAGGATCCTTGTGGTGATCGCTGATAACTTCACAAGTTTCCCACTCATCTACGAGCTTTTCTGGGAGTTTGGAATATTCATTTCCCACCTCCATTAGGTACCCCATAAAATCATAGCAAGCCAGAAGGTTATTGATGCATTCAATGTCGAAAGTGGCTTCTGGCCCTAACCCTTGCGAGACGATCTCCTTAAAGATCTAGAAAGTTTCATCTGCCTTCCTCAAGGCGAAAGAAGGAGTAAGCAAGCTTGGAGACATTCTCAGAACAATTTGTTCCATTTGATGCATTGCATCCAGGGCTTCCTCCTTGACTTTGTCGATCTTTTCTAGGACGAAATCCATCTGATCAACCCAGTAATCCAACGCAGCAAGGATCTTGCTGGGTACCCTGGGGTGATCGAAGATGCCAAATTTCACTAGATCGTCGACTGAACAGTCGAGCATTTTTTGGAAAGTTTCGTGTTGCAACCTTGCATGGTCCAACTCTTCAGAGATAGGTCCTGTGATTTCCTGGAGATCTTTATTCACCCGACTGATGTTCTGATACAATTCGGTGAATTTGACTATTACCTCCTTGTTGTCTTTGAGGATTTGCTCTCTCCAGGAGGAAACTGCCATACCTTGTTTGCCAATTTTGGCGTACTCATTTATCTTATCCTGGCTTAGGACCTCAGGAGTTTCCGTGGAATTTTTAGGAGGTGCACTGCCAATTTTCTGCAGGGCATGGAGAAGATGTTTGTTTTGTTCTTTTAGTAACCTCTTCTCCTCCTTTGTTTCTACAAGTTTCTTACAAAGGGCATGCACCGCAGATAAGGCCTCTCCTTGAAGACTTTCTGAAGAAGTTCCCATTGTGACTTGTTTCACTTTATAATCTATCAAAGACAGATCTTTTTTACCCTTTGAAGGATCGGGGTAGGTAATCTCCATTACTCTTTCTCCTGACATGCTCTAAGAGAAGTAGGTTATAGGCTTTTTCTTCTTAGCCCCTTTGGCTACGATGATGGAGAAGTCCATCGGTGTGATAGGGACTTTCCTTTTTTACTGGCTCAGAGTTGGGTGATCCATGTTGGACTTAAAGGGAACGGGACCAAAGGTGGAAAGGGGAGCATCTGTAGTGGATGAGGGGAAATGGGTAGAGACACTTGGTGGTGGCATCGAGAGGGAGATCGAGAAATTTATCACGGGAGGAAGGGATACTGTAGGAGAGGTAGACATGGAAATGGAAGGGAGTTAAGAGATGAGGGAAGAAATGGTGGGGGACAACTCCGTGAGAGAAGAGAAGATGGATGACGAGGAAGGGGGAATAGTAGAAGATGGGGGAGAGGACACGAAAAAAGGAATGGTCGTTTGGGTCACGCGAGGAGGAGAAGCAGGAGAGGGAGAAGGGATAGAAGGGACCTCAGCGGTTGTAGTAGTGGTGACACCCTGAGTGGATGTGCCCGTTGAAACACCTTTCACTGCTTCTTTCTCTGGGGATACCAGGCTTACAACCTGTTCTTGTGCAGCGGAAGGAGGACTTTCAGGAGCTCCTTCTTGAGCAGATCTTGATTCCCCCTCTTTGTCCTTGCCTTTGATGTTTGGTAGATGCTTTGGCCTGACAGGTGCATTTCCCAATGGGGATGTAGTGAAATCTACCCCGAGGTAGATAAGGCCATTCATTCTGCACCAGTATTCTATCCTCCGCAATGTCTCCTTGACCCTTTCTTCAACTGGGGCACTTTTGTTCTGTCGATCGTAGAAAACAACCAGCTGTCCCCATTTGTATCTAGATATACCTGATCAACTTCTTGATCAACAGTTTGATAACCCCTTGGAACAATGGCCACGCCGTACTGAAAAATCTTTGCCAAATCCAAGTGGGAGTGCTCCTTCCTTCTAAGTTCGACCTCATGATATAGGTCGATATAGATGTCCTTGATCTGTGGAATATGGATTAGATCGAGTTTTTCTTAGGGAAGGAAATTCCTTGGATCAAAAGTGGGCCTTGCTAGGAAGTTGTGCTTTATATTGAACAGTTCTAGCTCTGCAACCATTTCCTGGGCTTTGTGGTGAGAGATGCATGTGTATCTTCCCACTGTAAGCTGGAAAGGAGTTCCACCCTTCTTTATTTTCAGGCACTTCTCATGGTATGTTACGAGCTGTCTGGAAAAATCCAAAAGGACCAGCTTGGGGCTAGCGTACCTTGGAAATTTAGTGGGCTCACTCAGGAAGTTAGCTGCCCTGAGATAGGTGAAGGTGGGAAATTGTGTAAATAAGGCTCCCCACTTCTCTGTTGCTTTGATAATGCTCATGGTCATTCGACCGTGAGTCATGTTGGGCCTCAATAGGCAGATGATGTTGTAGAAAAAGGCATCGTTGATTTTAGTAAACTGTGGGATGCTGTTCTCCAGCTTCATCTCTGGGTATTATTCATATATTTTTACCTGGGGCTAAACCCCGCATCGACTCAGTGCTGGATAATCCCTCTCCGAGGATGCAATGTAGACTACGTAGGAGTTCATGTAGAACCTCCCCGTTGTGGTGATTTGTTGGAGCTGCTCGGATATGGTGTTGCTTATGACCTCCGTCCACTCAAAGCATTGGTCTGGTACATTCTTGTTCATAGTTTCAAGGTACCTGAGCATCCGTTTGTGAAAGTAATGGGCGTCAGAAAGCCCAAAAACACTACTTAGGAATGTGATGGTTTCGCTCAATTCCTCGGAGAAGTCACTGCGGTGAATAACCTGTGGCCATCTGGTTATTACCTTCTTTTTTTTCAAGTATACTTTGTTCATTAGCTGCATGCACTTGTCTTCATTGTCCTCCCATGCCTTGGTGCAGTCCTCTTGGCACACCAAAATGCGTGTCAACACGGAAATACTTTCACCTTTGGCACAAATTTACGACTGTCAACACCTTATTCCTTGCGCCCTTTGGCGCACCAAAACACGGCGCAACAATTTAGTTGTTAACATGAAGGTGCATACGCCTTGGCACACGCAAGAAAGGTGCATCATGGGAAGGCGCAACAATTGATGTGTCGACACTTCAAACTGTGTTCCAAAGGAAATGAAGGGGGTGCAAATTTACTCTGTGTTACATAGATAAAAGGTGTTCCCAGCCAAAAAGGGACCAAAATGGCTAAGTTCGGAGAACTAGATTTCCCAGAAAGGGATTTTGTAACATTCCGAACGCAAAGGGGTCCCTGACAAAGGACCAGGGAAAAATATTGGTATGGTTACCTGTAAAATTTCCCTCGTCAATTTTACGGGATAACGACACTTAGATAGTATGTGCAGCCATAGAAGTCCCAAATGAGAAATTATATTTCCTTGGTGCAGATCAGTCACTTCCATCGATACTAGATGGGTTAAAAATATTATTCCCTTGATCTAGAAAACCAAGCACCAGGGTTTCGTCACTAGGTGGGTTCAGATCCGCACCAATGACTCTTCTCTCTCCGTGTGATGAACTCTCATCAGAAGCCAAAGTGGTCTCTCTTATGCACTTGCCAAGATGGGGTAGCACAAACTTCTCAGGTTCCACATCCTCTACATGAACCTCAAATCCTTCCCGCAACGTCTGCCTCCATATATCTATCACACTTGCAACCTCACATTGTCTAGTAATCTCCTGTTCATGTGATTCACTATACTTGAGTCGTCTTTCCTCCCTGTCTTTCTTAGTGGTAATATCTTCCATCTTCCTCCAGCCTAGCTTCCTCGCCCAGTGCTCAGGAAGGTTTGGCCGGCCATAAAAAATTCCTGTAAACTCAAGGTAACAAACAAAATCTTCATTTCTAGAGGGATAAAATGTAGAAATGATCCTATGGGCTCCCTCATAAATTCAAACTCAGAAACTTCTGGATAAGAATATGTAGAAATAGCATACTCTAGAGTGTAACTAGCTAGTACTCCTTTCCACCAATGATCCACAACACAAGTCCATGTTAGATCTACATATTGCATCCTCTGGTACTCTTCTTGGGTCCACACGTTGATCTATAATACCAGCTTGATCTAGATGCATATGTCGAGAGCCTGTCATACATCTCTACCGGGAAACAACAAAAAAAACTTTCATATAAATCATGGCAGAGGTTCTCTTCTACACATCTACGTGCATCAAGTTAAGGTCTAGTGTTGAATCTCTGAGCAAATTCATCCTTCGTGCTTTTAAACCATGTTTCAACACTTTCCAAGGTTAAATGCTCTATCATCAATCATTGCATAGATCATGATGTATGCCATTTCCCACTTCAACTTCAAAACGAGGTCCCGACAATGGAACCAAGATGCAGTCATTTTTACACCCACCAAAGAGCAAGGGAATCCCATGTGTGTTAGCCTATCACCCAGCGGATGCTAGGAGCTCATCCGAGGCACTCGCGGGTACTGATTCTCTCCTTTATGTGAGTTTAGTGGGAAACATCATCTATGATAGGAACGTAAGGATATTGAGTGGAAATGAGACATGCAAACATCATAGAGCTCATAATGGCTTCTAGACCAATGCAGTCATTCCAGACATAAATATACTTTAATAGAATATAATACTGAACCAAAAAAAAAGGGAAATGCATAAGGATTCATACTCATTTCATAAACATACATGAATAGAAATATGAAGATATGAGGATGGACTAGAATCATTAATGATCATATTCAAATAAGTTGGTAACCTTGTTACATTCATTAGATACATTACATAGCATCACAGTATGGTAGACTAAAGTCATACATCATATCTAGATTTACACCCCTTAGTCCTCAAAAATAAAATCACAATCCCAAGCCCCTTGATGCATCCTTCTCCTATATTTTACCTACCCATCCCAATACAATTCCTCGTAGTGTTTCTGCAGAGCTCTACTCTCTATTGATATCTCTCTCTAACTCCTCTATGGGTGCTTGTATTTATAGGCCCCTTAAACTGCCAAATCTTCTTTCTAAGGCTTCAAATCCATCGCCAAGTGTCTAGATGTGGTTCTCCATGGGAGAATTCTCCTCAAGTTCTGATCCCTCCACTCCTTGCCATGATGTTCTTTTAGAAGCTTCCATCATAGGCTATATTCCTTCCTAAGCCAGCCTGTCACCAGGATGGCACCTTATCCATTCATCATGCACAGTGAAGTCAGGATTTTCACGAGTCCTGCCCGATATGCCAAATATGGCTAAGTACCGAGACCCTGTTCTGTTGGCGCATATCATGGGTCCTAAAATCCTCCTAGAATCCTGCCTTTCCTGCCCATGCATCTTTTTATACTTACTCAATATTTCAGGCGCCCAACACACGCCTATTACCCTTATGCACCTTTAGTTATTTAACCATGTCATTCACCACAACTTCTACTACCAATGCACACTTGTATTACAAGCCCATACTTCACATCACTCCACCCCAAACTAAAATATATGAATGGTCCTCTGCACATACACAACCTTCAAAAACTAAAGTGGTTACCACCTCCCAAGGTGAAAAACAAACAACAGAACAAACAATGAGAAAGGGAAACATAGAAAAGGAAATTGAATAAAGGGACACCTAAACTAACTAGTGATATGGCCTTATTTACAAACACCTGGAAGAATTATTTATAATAGGGCTTCAGCCTACTCCCATTGAAGTGACCCGGTAATCTTGTCTCATCTAGTGCTTGTAACTGGAAAATGCTTGAATCAAGAATGTACGATATGAGGTAAGGTCCCAGCCAATGGAATTTCAACTTTCCAAGATGGTGCAGATACTTGGAATCATATAATAACACCAACTACCCAACCTCAAACTTCTTGTTCTTGAAATGATGATCATGCCATGGTTTTTGTATTTCTTTTTCTGTCTTTTGACTCCACCTAACAAGTGATTACCTTCCATCCAACTGCATTAATTTATCAATTCTTTCTTCCATCGCTTTCCCATCAGCCAAACCTCCTGTGAGTGTTATATGCAGTGAAGGTAACATGAATTAAACTAGTAAAACAACCTCCATGCCGAACATCAATTGAAATAGTATAACCTTGTTCAACCTTTTATAGGTTTTTCTATATGCCCATAGGATGGCTGATACCTTGTCATCCCCATCCCGTCTTCCAATGTCACACATATTAGTTAATGTATGAATTAGTATTTTGTTAAATTCCTTAGCAGTCCCCTTTGCTTGAGGGTGATATGGGGTAGTTTTGTGATGGGCCATCATAAATTCTTCCAATAGTATCCCAAATGTTTCTTTGAGGAAGTGGGTACCCCTATCACTTGTTAAACTTAAAGGGAAACCATATCTACTTATTATATTTTCCCATAAGAATCTAGAAGCTGTCATCATGGTGCAATCCCTTGTGGGTTTTGCCTCTACACATTGTGTTAAACAATCAGTGCAAGTGATGATATATCTCTAACAGGTCCTTTGCACCATTGGTGAGATTGGTTCTAAATAGTTGATATCCCATTTCTCAAATGGTTCTACACTGGATATCATTCGTAAGGGAATTTCATCCCTCTTTCCCAGTTTTCCAAGACACTGGAAATGGTCACAGGCCTTGTAAAACTCAATACAATCTTGGTAGATGGTTTCCCACCAAATCCTTGCAAGTAGAATCTTCTGTGTGGTTGCATTTCTTGCATAGTTTCCTCCTGAGATCCCACCATGTGCTTCTTCCATAATTGCAATGTGCTCATGTTCTAGCACGTATCACCGTAGAACCTCATCATTACCTAATTTGTATAAATCTCCACTAATAAGCATGTAGGGTGTGACATGTATAGCTAACTATTTTCTTTCCATGGCCCTCATCCCCTCTAGTTCCACACCTATCTTTAAGAACACTTCCATATCTTCCAAGTTTGAGGGTGCGTGTCATAATCTAAATAGTTTTACATCTGGCATGGTCTCCTCAATACTTTACACATCCTCTCCCGAATCAATCCTTGACAAGTGGTCAGGCCCTATATTATTCTTTCCTAGATTTACCACCACCGTAAATTCAAATTCTTAAAATAGGAGGACCCAACGACATATGCACACTTGCAGAACGAGTTTTTTGACTAAGCATTTTAATGCCATGTGATCTATGTATAATATGAGAGGTGTTGCTAGTAGATACTACCTAAACTTATCTAGCACGTAGATAATTAACAATGCTTCACACTAAGTACTTGTGTAATTCTACTCTGATGGTGTCAATTTTCTACTTGTAAAGCTCAAGGGATGATAGATAGACCCTTCGCCAAGTTGTGCTAGTACTACCCCTGTTGTTGTCCCTGAGGCATCCACGTGCACATGGAAAGGATTATCCCAAGAAGGGAAACGTAATATGGTCATTGTTACCATCCTTTCCTTTAAAGTGTCAAATTCCTTCTGATGCGCCTCTCCCTAATGAAAGACACTTTTATGTTTCAACAATTCTTCTAAGGGCGCGGTGATTTTGGCATACCCCTTAATGAACTTACTTTAATATTTCCTATGTCTAAGGAATCCACGTACGTCACTTTGGCTAGTAGGCTCCCCCAAACCCACAATGATTGTAACTTTGGTGGGATCTACTAGTAAGCCTTCTTTGCATATGATATGCCCTAATAAGGTTCCAAATGGGGTGACAAAGACTTACTTCTTGATGTTGAGGGATATCCTCAACTTACGACATCTTTCAGACATTAGTCTCAAGTTATCACAATGGTCCTTGACGAGACCATATATATTCCAATCATCCAAATAGACCTGAAGAAATTTGTGGAAGGCTTGCACTATAATGCACGAGAACACAACAGGCACATTCTTCAACCTAAAAAGCGTGACCATGTATGCAAAACTTCCCCATTCAGTGGTGAAAGTTGTCTTTCTCTGGTCTTCCTTTGTAATTTGTACCTAGTGGTACCTTGAGAACCCATACGTGAAGGAGAAGGTTTCACACCTGGCCATTCCTTCTAATATTTCTTCAGTAAACGAAGTAGGGAAAGAATCAATGAACATACTACATTTAGGTCCCTATAGTCAACACAGATCCTGATCCTCCCGTCCTTCTTGATGCTAATGACCATTGAGCTTATCGATTATGACTCTTCAACCACATCAATGATACCTGATGCTATCATTTTGTCTATCTCTTCCTTAACACATACAAGCAAATTTGGATTCATCTAATAAGGTATCCTCTGAATCGGGCATGCACCTTCTTTTAACTTGATCTTTATTTATCCCAAGGAATGGTGGACTCCTTTGACTTAATGGTACCCGTGAGGGACCAAATCTTGGAATTTATGCAATAAATCAATGATCTTTGAAACTCCCTTTCCCAAGCAATGGTCATCGATGATATCCTCCTTAGGTTTAGCCTTCATCCCAATGTTAACCTTCTTTCTCTTCAAGGGCTCATGGTAGGTGCGTGTTTTCTCATCAGCATTGTTAATGACCTTGAGTGTGCCCTCTGAATGATAAACATCTAACATCTCCATCTCTTCCCCATCTATGACATAAACCAATTTCCCTTTTTCTTTTTCCATATAAGCACACTCAAAAATTTACTTCCTCTGATTCTTCCTCATAGACGCACGTCTCCACGTCAGGATTTTATAGTAATTCTAGTAGCATATCCTCAACCATGGCACTATCTCCCACTGTAAGGCACTTGATTATTTGTAACACCTTATCCACTGATGGTTTGGTGCTTCTATACTCAAATTCTTGAATGAGGTCATCCGCCAACTCTTGAAAATTACCCGTTTGGTGATGCATCTCTGAATGAATGTAACATGTGCATGCACAGCCTTACAAGGTGGAGTATAACTTGTGTACCCACAACGAAGGTGGTAATGCTTCTATGCTTCCCATCCTAGGTTCCTCACATGCTTGGATATGAAATGAAGTGGTTTATTTCCCATGGTAGTCTTGTATAGCCATGGGCGCGTTGCTTCTTGTAAACATTACAGAGAGTGTGATTCTTACCTCGCACCACTCCAAGACGTTCTCCTAATGTGTAGCCCACCAATGCATTATAGTCCCGAGTAGTTTATAGCTAAGCATTCTTCTTCTTTTGTCCTCATTTCTCCACTGACGATTCGGCATTTCTTGGATAGGTATTTTATCTCAGGAAATGCAGGCTGGCTAGGACTAGCTAGGCAACTTCTTTGCCAATGCCTAGAGGCATTTGACTGAGCACCGACGTGTTTCACACTTATTCACCAATTCTTTTAATTATGGACCTAAGTTAATTGCGAGTAGGTGTTGTGTGCCCAGGAGTTTTGGATCACTTTTGTGCTTAACTTGAGATCTCTTACAAATAGGACTTTAATTTCAAAGAGGTTTAGTGGGTAAAAAATGGGGAAATGTCTTCATGCAATTAATATGCAATCTGATCATCCCTAATGGCTCTATGTAGGGCACCAAATTACCATCCGTCAAAGGGATGACCACCACGTATCTACCTTCTTCAACATGCTAAACTGATATATCCTTTGTTAAACCTTATGTCAGCATTTGGGAATTCTTGTACACAGACATTGATGGCACCCAGTAGCTAATGCTGGAAAGTTGTTTTCCTCGATGAGCACCAAGAATTCAAAATCTCAAATGAACTTGCCCCCCTGAATGGTGATAACTACATCCTTTAGGACTCAAATGGGAATTTACTTAGTATTGTTTTCCACATACAGCACATTTGAAGATGGATACAACATGGGAATTTCCATCTGATGCCAGGAATCTAAAGTTGTAATACTAACATCCACCTCTGCTCCCGTGTCAATGAGGATATTGCTCAAAAGCCATCCAACAATAATCACATTCAGAGTAATCTCTTTGTCATAGTCAAGGATGTTTGGAGAAAGGTTATTGCATGTAAAATCTCTCATTCCATTCTAGTTTGGTTTCCTATACATGGTATTGGTATTGCATTATCTGTGGTCATGCGTTAAATTTTACATAATTCTTATACCTCATCCTAGTCACTCCTTGGAACCTCATTATCCTTACGCTGCCCTACCTTCCTTAATTTCTCCATGAGAAACTGTATCTCCCCTTGTAAACTCCAAATCACGTCCATAGTCTCTTGGTATACTTATTTCTAATGGGTAGGGCACCTGAATAGAGGCTTTCAAATGTAGTACCTCCTAATCTAGAGAAAACTAGCGTCCTTTGTCTTGGCATCTCCTTGGCACATGTGTCCTTGCACGCATTATCACTAGTACAGGTTCTAGTTCTAACTCATGCACTACTCTTGGTATCCATTGTGAATCGTAATTTTTGACTCTTACCATAGTAGCACCCTTATCTTTCTAGTGCCGCTAGTTCATATGATCATAGAGTTCCAGACATTCTTTGTACTTTTGCTTCTTCCCGCACCATGAGCATTGTTAGATCAGGACACTCACGTTTATGATACTCTATAGATACATGATTATAACATGTTTCCCACATGGAATAATGTTCTCCCGATGTGTATCCCACCAATGCATTGTAGTCCCGAGTACTTCTATGACCTCATCAAGCATTCTTCTCCTTGGAATCCTCGTTATCTCTTCTGAGCTTCCCATTTCCTACCTTAATTTCTCCTTGAGACACTGTATCCTCCCGAGTAATAGGTAAACTTCTGAATTGCATCCCATAGTGCTTGACCGATATACTTTTTTTTATGGGAAGGGTCTGGGTACTTTCTATGTAGTACATCCTCTCTAGAAACTAGTGTCCTTGGTCATTGCATATCCTTGCTGCACATGGCTTCTGCACGTGTTATCACTAGTATAGGTTATAGTTCTAACTCACGCACCACTCTTGGCATCCATTGTGAATAAGCCTTTTTGACGCTCAACATAACAGCACCCTTATCTTTCCAGTGTTACTAGTTCATATACTCATAGAGTTCTAGAAATTATTCATACTTTTTCTTCTTCCTGCACCATGAGCATTGTAATAGATCTAGACATTCTTCACGTATTATAGATGCTCTATATATCCTTTGATTATAACCTTATGTTCCCCACAGGGAATAATGTAACACCATGGGGTGCCTCAAGCAATGCTTTACATACTTCTTTGACCTCACCTGGGTCACTACTTGGAACTTCATTATCCTTCCACTACCCTACCTACCTTGATTGATCCTTGAGACAATGTATCTCCTCTTTTAAACTTCGTAAGAAAGTGGAGTTACCTATAGTCATGTTCAGGATCATTCTTCTGATGTTTGAAAATGGCTGAAACATGGGCTTTGTTCCCTTCCCTGAAAGCCAGGCATGCAAGGTATGAGGATTGACCTCTGCTCTTGTTTCGATGAGGATATTTCTCACTAACCATGAAGGTCAACAACCACATTGAAAGTAATCTCTTTTTCATGGGGGAGGATGTTTGGTAAAGAAATGGGTGAGGATGGTCATGGGCAAGACCGATCACTTCAAGAAAAAGAGACCAACGGATGGTAGCTTCTCCCTCAGCCATTATCCCAGGATTTGAGCAGTAAGGTCCAGTACTTAGAAGGGATGCTCCATGCGATGGAAGAAACCAATGCTAGCTAAAGGGAAATAATGATGGATGTCATCAATGCTTCCAAGAAAATTTCCACTACATAGGTGATGTCCAAGAAAACATTTCTGGAGTTGGACGACCAAGTCAAAAATCTCAACGATAGGATGGAAGGGATAGAGGAGGGCACTAAAAGAAGAAATTTTAACTTGCACATTAGTAGCTCTGAGGATGAGCTAGAGGATGATATTAATGAGAAAGGTGCTAAGGGTTGTGTGAACAAAGATAGACATGATGGTCATAGTGGGGGATTCCCCAAAAAAATAACTTTTAGTTCCATACTATTGGTAGAATTTTGGTGAACTTCTACTTTTTTGGAGACTGTTTCTCCTTCTCTTTGGTTTCCCCACATTTTACAAAGTCTTGTTCTTAATTGTAAAAGTTAAGCATGTTTAACTCCTTTCTAGGAATTTTTTGTTTCCTTCTTGCTTGTTCCCGCACCATGTTCCTTCTAATAGATCATGACACTCATGTTTATAATCCTCTATAGATCCACAATTATAACATGTTCCCCATGGGAACTCACTTCTGCCTCCGTTGAGGTTACTGTGACCATGAACTCCTCCATGAAAACCTCTTCCATGTGCCCCTCCATCTGTGCGCCCTTCATAACGTCGGTCATCATCTTTAGAACTACTGACAAGGCTAATATGGCATACACCCAGATCAATAGCATCACGGATCTGATCAATCAGTCTACAGTCCTTAGTGTTATGGGTTTTAGAGGTACATATCTTGTAGTAGCAAGAAAAATTATTGTGGAATTGTGCGTTGGAGTAGAGGGAATCTACTTGCATCATGATCCCCATGGGAGACCTCACATTCTATTTCCATAGTGTGCATCGACTTCCAAGGGAAACTATCATTTGCATGACCCTCCACTTCATAGTATGTACACCAAAGCCCACTACGGACCTCATGCGCTAAGATTGCAGATAACTTCTCCAAAAAAATTTCCATTGCATTGATTTGGGCCTCCAAAAATGGACTAACACTAGTATCCACACTCTTAACAGCTTCAGCGCATAAGGCAACCTCTAAATCCTCGCGTGGGTAAGTGAACATTTTATGTGATAATGCCCTCCTAAATGGAGTGATCAACCCTCCAAAAAACCATTGAGCATTCTATGAGGGGTGGATGTCATATGAAAACTTGGATGAGAGTTTTGAACCATGCATCATACTCCCACACACTCTCTGCCATTCCCTATTGGATCTCCTTCAAGGCATTGATGCTCTTCTGCTCGAACTATGGAATATGAAACTCTGCAAGGAAAGAAGTTTTCAACGTTGTATAATCCACCACCATTTGATGGGGGTCGTACTTCCTATACCAACTATATACGCACCCTTTCAATGTAGTTACAAACTGGCTTGCCTTCTGCTCTAGACTAGGGATCCCCTTTGTGTGCCATAGTAACTCACACTTGTGCACGTGTTCTATAACATCTTCCATACCCCTGTATTCTAGTAAGTGCAAAGAAATTTTTAAAATCACTTAGGGGGTGGTTGGGGTCCTTTTCTTCCAGAGCTAGAGCCTTGGTTTCCTCCGGTGTTTCCTCCATTGTTCCCTCCACTAGATCCACTAGGTCCACCAGGTGTTGTTCCTCCTGACCCACCAGATCCACTAGATCCACCAGGTCCTATTCCTTCTGACCCACTAGATCCATCAGATTCACTAGGTCCTGTAGTCCACTGAATTATGCACCAATGGTCTAGGATAATGTCCCACTACCAATAGTATACCCAGTGCCACTCCAGAATGTGAGTCCAAAGGCTTGTGTATCTGTATTTTTCCTAAAAATCCCTCCAAACACTGGAATGGTATGTGCAGCCATATAATTCCCAAATGAGAAATTATATCTCCTGGGTGTAGATCAGTCACTTCCACCGATATGAAATGGGCTACAATACTCTTCCCTTGATATGGAAAACCAAGCACTAGGGATTGGTCACTAGGTGGGTTCAAATGCATGCCAATGGATCTTATTTCGCCATGTGATGAACTCTCATTAGAACCTGAAGGGGCTTCTCTTACGCGCTTTCCAAGATGGGTTAGCACAGACAGCTCAGGCTCCACATCCTCCACGTGAACTTTAACACCCTCTCACAACATCTACCTCCATAGATCCATCAAAATTTCTACCTCGCATTGTCTAGTCATCTCTCTTTCACAAGCTTCATTATACTTGAGTCGTATCTCCTCCCTTTCCTTTTCAGCCACAGTGTCCTTCATCTTCCTCCACCCTAGCTTCCTTTCCCAACACTCAGAGAGCTTAGCTAGCCATGGGGAATGCTTCTAAACTCAAAGTAACAACCAAGATCTTCATATACAGAGGAATAACATGAAAAATTGATCCTCTAGGCTCCCTCATAAACTAAAACTCATTGATCTATGGTAAATAATACGTCAAAATGGCGTATTCCAAAGTGTAACTAGTCATCACCCTCTTCCACCAGTGATCAATAACACATGTCCACATCAGATCTACATCTTGTAGCCTATGATAGTCATCTTGGGTCCACACGCGTGAACTACAAAACCAATTTGATCCAGATGTATATGCTGAGAGCCATTCATATAGCTCTACTGGGAAACAACAAAAGAATGTCTCATTTAGCTCATTGTATATATTCTCTTCAACTCATCCACGTGTACTAAACTCAGAATTAGTGTTTAATATTTGAGAAAACTCATCCTCCGTGCTCTTGCACCATGTTTCAACGCTTTCTAAAGTTAGGTGTTTTGTCATTACACATCACAAAGATAAAAACGTATGCCATTTCTCACAATAACTTTGAAAAGAGTCCCAACAATGGAACCAAGATGTAGTATTTTTTAAGCCCTTCTCAAGAACAAGAAATCCCATTTGCATCATCCTATCACCCAGTGGGCACTGAGAGCTCACCCGAGGCACACATAGCCGCTGATTCCATCCTTTATGCGATTTTTGTGAGAGTGCATTATTTACAATAGAAACTTAAGTGAACAAATTGGAAAGGAACCATACATTCATCTTAGAGCTCAGAACGGATTCTAGATCAATGTGTTCATCCATATAAGATAAGCATTATAGAACATAGATCTGAATCATAACAAAAAATAAATGCACAGGGGTTTACACCCACTCATATGAAATATACATATAACCATGTAGTAGAACTGGAACTACACATATATTCATATTAAGCATGTTTATAACCATATTACAATAACTCAGGTAATCAAAAATTCATATGATAATGCAGATCAATATCATGCATCTGAAATGAATTTAGGTCCTTCATAGTACAAAGAAAATTTTTCAAAACCCATCCCCTTAGTACAGTGTATTCCTACAAATCCTCTAAACCCAACCTATGGAGCTCTCATAGTATTCCTGCATGGCTTCACCTCTTTTTATTTCTATCTCTTTTCCTCTGGCTGGTGCTTGTATTTATATCCTTTTTCAACATCTTCAAGCCTTTTTGGGAGTTGTAGATCCATTGCCAAGTGTCCAAGGTTGTCCTCCATGGGAGCATGCTTCTTCAGGCTCGAGCTCTCCACTCTTTTCAATGATGGATTTCTAGAATCTTCCATAGCAAGGTATATTCCTTCCGTGGGTACCAAGCTACCAGGATGGCACCTTATCCATTCCACATGCACAGTCAAGTCACACTTTTCTCATGTTCTGTCTAATATGCCAAATATGGCTAAGTCCCAAAACCTTTGCTCTACCTTTCACACTTTCTCCTGGCGCACTCGTCTTCAAATAGGCCTTGTGCGTCCATGTGCCTTCTTGTTGTTGGATAATATTTTAGGGGCCCAACACTTAACATGGAGAATGTATTATAGATCATCCTATCTATTTTTCTAGTAGAAATTTGAGCCCTACAAAGAAGAATTATACAAACTATTGAGCATGAATCCTTGTCGATGATCTCTACACTATATAAATTTAGACAATACCTACTAGCACCACCATTTTTATTTTATATCAATCACATGGCATTGAAATACTTGGTAAATAAGCATGTCTTAAAGGGGCACATATGTCAATGGGTGTTTTTAATCAAAGAATTTTATTTTATAGTTGTGGTAAAACCAATTAAAAGTAATTCAAAGATACAGTCAGGGGAAGACATGGAAATATTTGAAGATACAATTCTAGATGCATAGTTATATAGGTTACATTATGCACCTTCAGACTTGGAGGATATTTTTATCTTTCTACACACAGATGTGGTGCCAAAAGTACTAAAAGACTTAGAGTAGAAACAACTTGCAATTTACGTGACACCTTTTATGTTGTTCAGTGGTGACCTATACAAGTTAGGCCGAGATGAAATATTGCGTCGATGTGTATTAGAGAATGAGTGCACATATATCATGGAAGAGACTCATGGTGGTATTGCAGGTGGGAACTATGCAGGTGACGCCACTGTGTAAAACATTCTACTCATTGGTTTGTGGTGGGATACCCTATATAAGGATTGTAAGGCGTATTAAAAGGCATGTGATCACTTTCAGTACCTTGGAAAACTAAGGAAGAGAGATGAAATTCCTTTATGACCTATTCCTAGTGCAAAACCATTAGAAAAATGGGCTATAGAATTTTTGGGTCCAATTTCGCCAGCCCTGTATAGAACTGGAACACGCTACATCATTTTTGGTCAGTCAAAATACGAAACTTAGAAAAAAAACATATAGAAGGTTCACGCAGAAGAACAGAGTGCATTCAAATGTGTGGAAGGGTCAGGAAAGAATCACACATGAATAAGAGAGATAGATTTGGGACTTAGCCATTTTCACGTGTACGAGATTTTTTGGAGATAACGTGCCGAACACACAAACTGGTTAAATACTTGCATGACACGCATTGGATATTTTTAGAGGATCGGCTATGAAGTGTTTTGCATGGGTACAGGCTAAGAATAGATTTACTACTGACAATTAACTAGAAGAAGTCTATTGTTAGCACACTTGCATGTGTGGCTATTATTGTAACGGTGCGTGGCTAATAATAGCATGTGACCTATTTTGGGATTAGATAAGTGGTGAAGGGCAAGTCCCCACCCTTATAAACATGTATTGTTCTGTGTAGTATGAGAGAGATATATAGAGGTATACAAAGATAGATATAAGTATGAGAGTGTGAGAGCAGAGTTAGTATGAAGTTATGCTGTCAAGTTTTGTTACGTGCATAAGCGTATACTACTGTTATTGTAAGGAATATTTTTTGTATTACCACATTTAATATAATAGAGGTTATTGGTTAAATCAGAGTATCAAATGTTGAGTATAATTGGTTCTTGCATGTTTGATATCATCATGGTTATTATTTAGGTCTATTAATCTCTAGATCTAGATCTGAACATGCACTGTAGAATGTTATATTAATTATGGACCTGAATTTATTAAGTATTCATCATGCTAACCTCCTACAACAACAACCCTAAAGAGGGCCTTGGTACATTTTCACACTTCGGGTGAGAGATTAGTCTAGGTTGAGTGATGTGCTAGCACGCCTGGCCTTTTACTAGTGAATTCTAGGTTGCATCATTGGTTCTATTGTTAGGAGATCTTTTTCAATTTTTTTCAAGATGGTTCATGATGAAGACATACTGGTTGACCCTAGAAAGTGTTGAGGATTGGATACATGACCTAGAAGAATAATACACAAATAGGTTCAACACTTTATCTGAGTTTGACACACACATGGGTGGAGTTGAATCTGTATGACTAGTTGTACGAGAGATTCTTCGCTATCTTTCTGATAGAACTGTATGAGTGGCTAGTTACTTATGCATCTAAACGGAATTAGAGGTATCGCACACTTGTCTGGACATAGGAAGAATTTTAGACCCTTTATGATGCTAATCTAATTTGGACTCAAGATTGTGGATATGTGGTTCTGTGGTGTTTTGAATAGCTATATCTTGGAGTACTTAATTTCCACTTATTCATGCCCATAGGTAGATGAATTCCAATTTTTACAATATCCTAGGGGAACTTACCTGTACAAGGTATTCCATGAGTGATCAAAATTATTGATGGTAACCCTGAAACTTGGAGAACAAACTGATGGTGAACTAAACCCTACCACATGTAGGGGAAGGGAAGGTTTGGTGAAAGATGGCAGATCTAGCGATAAAAAGGAAAAGAGAGGAAAGGTGGCTTTAGTATAATGAGGCACATGAGAGGGAGATAGAAAATTAATGGGATGTTGCAAAGTGAATGGCGTTGTGGAGAGAGATAGTTCAAGAAGGGTTTAAATTTCACGTAGAAGATGTGGAACCTGAGCATCACGAACTCCCCCATTTTGGAAAGCATGACATGGAACCATCCTCAGCCTCACATAGAAGAGCACCAGAAGAGATGACCTGGGCCATAGGCATGCATCTGAATCCACCTAGAAACCTTTCCCTTACACTTGGTTTTTCCAGTATCTAGTACAAAAAATAGTCAGCAAAGCTAATTTAGGTAGTGGGAGAGTAGGAGTGAGTCATATAAAAAGCACAATGATGGCAACGCAAACAGATTCATTGTTATATGGGAGTACCTTTTTGGGTGTATCATCCACACAAACTTTAGGTGCGCAAATTTTTGGACTATCTTCTGGGAGTAGTAACACTTCGTAGAATTTCAGGGTATAGTTCAGTACTACTATTGGGACATAGGGAAGTACATATTCTGGTCTGACTCTAGCTATGGGGTTAGGATCAGGTGGTATAGGTGGCTCTAGTTTTGGTGGATCTAGTGGTTCTAGAGGTAGAGGAAACAAAAGAGGTTTTGGATCAGGTGGGCAAGGTCCGCACCAACCCCATAATATTTACATGGAGATGTCTCTTCATCTCCTAGAGTATAGGGGCATAGAAGATGTGGTTGAACATGTGCACATGTGTGAAATACTATGGTGCACAAAAGGAATCACATCTTCTGAGTGTAGGGAAAGGCAATTTTCTAATACGTTACAAGGGCCAGCAATGCACATAGTTGGAACAGGAAGTTTGACCCTAAACAGACTTGTGTAGACTATGTAGCCTTAAAAGATGCTTTCCTTAAAGATTTTCACATCCCTGAGTTTGAGAAGAAGAGTATATGTGTGCTAAGGATATTAAAAATACTGAAAGTGTCAGAGACTATGATGCTCTATTCAAAAAATTGTTATCCAAGCTTTCTTATGATATTCATGCAAGCCAACATGCAAAATGGTTCATTGGAGGCCTAATAACACCTTTTAGAAGGGCACTATCACATACAACATACATCGATCCATGTGAATCACTCGAAGCAGCTTTACGTGCTGAGGAATTTGGTAGTATAGAGACTAGAGTGAGCCCATTTTTAGAAGCATAGATCACAGCTATGGCAAAGTAGTTGAAGAAGCTATCCATAAATTCAACATATGAGATGTGCACAGGGATTTGGTGCATAGATTGTAAATTGGAAGGTCACAAAAAGGATAGTTGTCCCCGTAGATCAGTGTGCTCATTGTTGTTGGACTGTGAGATATGCCATCTAAGCCATGATGTTATTTGTTGCCCATTAATACAACACGTGATAAGAAAGAAAATTTCATGCTACTACCAAATCTGTAGGTCCATGACTCATGACATAGAAGAGTAGTGATTGATTGGTCAGATGCATGATGTTATGGACATAGGTGTATGACAGAAAGTAGTTTCAGATAACTCTAAAGGCAAGAACGAGCATCAGGATTGGGATCATAATTAGGTGAGCTATGATCAGAGTGAAGGACATTTCGAAGGAGGTCATGGTAGAGGTCAAGGGTTTTGAGGAGGATATGGAGGTTGAGGTCATGGTGGTGGAAGAAGCGAGCTCCCTCGTAGAACATGTTACACATGTGGATCTCCTAACCACTACAGGTGTGAATGTCCTCAGAATATTTCATGTTCTTTCTATGGAAAGATCATAGTTATGAGGAGTACCAAAACTTGTATGAGCATCTTAGAAAGCAACATAAACAAGAAAAAAAAGGTGCAGGGATGCTAAGGATACAACATGTTGCGGAAAATCAGTGGATGCCAAAGTTAGAACCAGAATCTGAGGCATTACAGGTAAATATCATGACCCTCACTGAAGCAGCGCGCGCCAAAGAGGCATTGCAGAAAAATCCTACCATCACTAAGGAGGAGGTTCTACATGCACTGTACCCAGATCCTACCCATCAGAAGGAGGTTTACCAAGGAACCATGGAGGTACTCAGGAATATTTCGGGTTAAATACAATATTTAAAGGAGAAATCATGGAAGATGGAGCAAAATAAGGCATCAGATGTGGTCCAATCTGATATGTATGATTTGAAAGAAGTGTGCAAGATGTTGCATCAAGAGAATATCATTCCAATGTTGGGGAATTGGTTAAAAGGAAACGCTTTGTGCGCAAGTACTAATACTGGATGGTAGATCCTGCATGCAAATCTTCCCCCTCATAGCCTAGATTATGACAAGGAAATAACTCTAAATGTTGTTGTGGATGGGTGGCTATTGAGTAATATATTGATTGATACAGGCATGGAAGTCAATGTTCTTACTTTAGATGCATGGGTAAAAATGGGGAGACCTCCATTGCAGCCATCCTCTAATGTATTATTCATGGCTAACTGGACTAAGGCCACTCCCATCAGAGTTTTAAAAGATGCATCCATTACCATACAAGGAACCAAGTTCACTAGAGATTTTGTAGTTTTAGCGCTGACAGAGTCAGATACCTTCCCAGTTATTTTGGGGCATCCTTGGTGCTATGTAAATAATGCTGATATTCGGTTCAACAAGGGTTATTTTAGCTTTGAAAACAAAGAATAAAGAATTTTTATCCCTTTAACAAATGGAAAATCTGCACCCTATGTTGATCCCTTGATTGAAAAAGACCTAAATAGGATTTATGTACGTGCCATCCAGGATCCAGAGGTGCTTCAACCATGTAAAGAAGGAATCCTTCAGTAGGAGGATGCAAAATCTATTAGTGATACTACAAGTGTTGCTTGTGATACTTGTGCTCATAAAACTTATGAGTTGGTAGGGCATGAAGTAAAGAGCATATTTCCTAGGGTCAAAAAATTGCGTTATATTAGAAAAATAGATAACAAATTGATACCTTGTTACACCGAAGAAGGATACCCTATGGTGTTCCTACACACCATGAAAGGATAATGGATAGACCCACTGGAAAGAAGGAATATGCTAGCATATAACTTATGCGGGACAACAGTGTGCTAGTGGGTGGTCCACAAGGATAATCTTGTAGGATGGAATGAAATTAGGATTGATCTTCCCACTAGGATCTTTAGGAGCAATGCACCTACTCAAATCTGCACTTATCATGGTAATCAACCTGTTCAACACCATGTTTAGCAGTGTGAGATAATTTGGACAGAGGGGAAGGAAGCTTTACCACCTTCGCTCTGGGTGCACAAGTTTTATACCACTTTACATGTTTGCACATGCACTTGGTATGTATATGCAAAACTCCATAGAGAGACTAGAAATTGGAAGGACTTAATTGCAGAAATGACTCAGACATTTGAATTCTTCTCTACCAAGCCTCTAGTGGAAGAAGCATTAAAATTTATAAAACACTTAACTATGGGAGATAGTGCCAAGGCTCAAGAACTCATTCAGGATTTATTGGATGAAGGAAATTCAGGGGTGCGTTTTGTTGAAGAAACAAAGGCTGATGCCACACTACTTCAGTATGATTTCCTTTAGAAAGAAAAAGCAAAAATGGTCTACTTAGTGGATGATGTGCAAGTAGAAAATCTAGATGTAAAACATTCAACAGGTAGGCATGAGGTGTTGGATAGTGCAGATAAGACCAGACACGCCTACAATGAACCTATGAAGGAAAATAAATTGAATATTGGATCAAATGTTGAGGCTAAGGAGGCCATAATTGGGGACTATTGGTTACAATTTGAAGTGGAAAAAATCATATAGTTACTACGTAATTATCATGATTTATTTCCTCGGGGGTACCATGAGCTTAAAGGCATGCATGAATCATTAAGGGAGATGAGGATAAATATTAAAGAGGGTGCACTCCCAGTTAGAAAGACACCCTATAGGATGAACCCAAAATTGTGCAAAAATGTCAAAGAAGAGATTGAAAAAATGTTGAAGTCTGGAATCATCAAACCCCTGGACGAGTCAGAATGGGTTATTCCAATGGTGACCAGTATTAAGAAGGATGGTCAGCTTAGGATCTGTGTGGACTATAAAAAGATGAATGTTTCATGTGTGATTGATCCCTTTCATACACCATTCACTGAGGAAATACTAGAAGGCATTGTAGGGTGCGAAATTTATTCATTTACAGATCGGTTCTCTGGGTATCATCAGGTTAAGATTTCCCAGGAGGATCAAGAAAAAATAATTTTACTACTGAATGGGGTAGCTTCACCTATACTGTGATGCCTTTTGGTTTGAAAAATGTGCCTGCTATATTTTTACACATAGTTGTTTAGACGTTTAAAGAGTTTATTCATAACTTATTACAGATTTATTTAGATGATTGGACGGTGTATGGACTTATCAAAGATCATTGTGAAAATCTGCAATTAAAGTTTGAAAGATGTATATATTTTAGTATCTCTTTAAACATCAAGAAGTGTATATTTGCTACACCATTTGGAATATTGTTAGAACACATAATCTACAAGGAATCTTTGTTGGTCGATCCAGCTAAGGTTACAGTCATTATCATCCTAAAAGAGTGTACCAATTAGAGTGAGGTGCATGAATTTTTGGGTCATACATGTTATTACAAGAATTTTATTAAAGGATATGCCAAGGTTACCACACCTTTGGAGGATTTACTGAAAGGAAAAGGTACATTCTACTGGGGAGAACTGCAACAATGCACCTCCAAGACATTAAAGGATAAACTTACTACCACACCTATTTTGCATTTTCCTTTGTGAGACCAACCATTTCATGTACATGTGGACACCTTTGGCATGGCCATTGGTGTAGTATTGGTTCATCCTAGAGAAGGTATTGCAGATCATCCTATATGTTTTTCTAGTAGAAAGCTAACCCCTGTAGAGAAAAATTACACAACTATAGAGCATGAATCTTTTTCAATGATCTATGCGCTACATAAATTCAGATAGTACCTAGTAGCTACACCATTTTTATTTTATACATATCACATGGTATTGAAGTATTTGGTAAATAATCCTATTTTACAGGGGCGTATATGTAGATGGGTACTCTTATTTCAAGAATTTGATTTCAAAGTTGTGGTCAAATGAGGAAAACATAATTCTGGACCAGACCATTTATCCATAATATAGTCAGGAGAATAAGCACAGGAAATTAAAGATACCATACCCGATGCATAGTTATACATATTACAATGCGTGCCATCATAATTAGAGGACATTGTTGTCTTTTTATGAATAGGCATGACACTAGAAGAAATGAAATCCTTAGAGAATAAACAACCTACTCTACATGCAACACCCTGTATGTTAATTAGTGGTGACATGTACAAATTAGTCTGGGATGAAGTATTGCATTGTTGTGTACTGGAGCATGAGCACACATATATTATGCAAGAAGCTCATGGTGGTATTGCAAGTGACACCACTGCACGTAAGATTCTAATAATTGGATTATGGTGGGAGACCCTGTATAAAGATTGTAAGGAATTTTGTAAGGCATGTGATCACTATTAACGTCTTGGAAAACTAGGACAATGAGATGAGATTACATTAAGGCCTATTTATAGTACAGATCTGTTTGAGAAATGGGCAATTGATTTTTTGGTCCTATTTCTCCATCCGCATGTATAATTGGATCACACTAAATCATTACTTGCATGGATTACCTTACAATGTTGGAAGAAGCAACCCCTATAAAGGATTGTACATCAGCTACAATAGCTAGGTTTCTATGGGATAATATTATCACAAGGTATGGATTTCCTTTAAGTTTGACTAGTGATATGGGCACACACTTTCTAAATGATACAATTAGAATTTTATTGGATGAATTCATGATTGCACACCATAAGACTATACCATATCATCCTCAAGCTAATGGGACTGCTGAGGCTTTCAACAAAATTTTGAGCCAGACATTGATAAAAATATGTGATGTTGGAAGAAAGGATTGGGAAGATAAAATATCTGGAGTACTTTGGGCATATCACACAACATATAAAAGGTTGAACAAATCCACACCATTTCAATTAGTGTTTGGAGCAAAAGTAGTTCTTCCTATGGAATTCATGTTACCATCTTTGTGTATTGCACTCACTTGAGGTATAGTTGATGAGAAATCATTAGAAGAAATGATTGAAAAATTAATCAAGCTAGATGAGTGATGAGAAATAGCATGTTGGAGTCAAAAAAATAAAAGTCCAGGCAAAAAGCATGGCATAACAGGAACATCAAGGATAAAAAGTTCACAATTGGACAGATGATGCTCCTTTATTATTCTAAGTTTTTGTGCCATCCAGGAAAACTCAAAGTACATTGGTTAGGGAAATATGTTATCACTAACATACTTGAAACAAGTGCTTTCCAATTAGAGGTGCTTGATGGAACATTTTTACCCAGTTACTTCAACAGAAGTAGGTTGAAGCCCTACTATAAATAAGTCTTCTTGGTGTTTGTAATAAGGTAGTGTTTGCATTTATATTAGGTTTTCAATTATATATTTTATTAAATATATTTCCTTCTTCGTCACTATGCTTTGTCAATTTAGTTTGTGTTTTTGTGTAATAAGCATGTTTCCACGCCATAAGCTAATTACTATTTGAAGCATTTATATGAGCATAGGACTACACATACCCTTAGTGTGGGGTGGTTATCGATATCTAGGTACAAGATTGTTGAAAATAAGTACACATAAAATGAACAACCTTAGAGTACATCACGTGAATTTAGACTTGGAGGATATTGTTGTCTTTCAATGCACAAGTGTAGCACCAGAAGGACTAAAATCCTTAGTGTATAAATTACTTGCAATACGCGTGGTAATTTTTATGTTGATCAGTGGTGACCTATACAAGTTAGGACGAGATGAAATATTATGTTGATGTGTATTGGAGAATGAGCACACAAATATCATGGAAGAGGCTCATGGTGGTATTGTAGGTGGGCACTATATAGGTGACACCAGTGCACATAAAATTATACTTGTTGGATTATGGTGGGAAACCCTGTATAAGGATTGTAAGGCATATTGCAAGGTGTGTGATAACTATTAGTGCCTTGGAAAACTGGGGAAGAGAGATGAAATGCCTTTATGGCCTATTCCTAGTGTAGAACCATTTGAAAAATGGGATATAGACTTTTTGGGTCAAATTTCTCCAGCCGTGTGTTGCATTGGATCACACTACATCATTGTTGGTTAGTAAAAATATGGCACTTAGTGAAAAACATATAGAAGGTTCACATGGAAGAACAGAGCGCATTCAAAGGCATGAAAGGGTAAGGAAAGAATCCCACGCGAAGAAGAGAGATAGATTTGGGACTTATTCTTTTTCACGTGTACGAGTTATTTTCTGAGATAGGGTGTCGAACACATAAACCGGTTACAGACTTGAGTGACACGCATTGGATATTTTTGCAGGATCGGATACAAAGTGTTTTACATGGGTACATGTTGAGAATAGATTTACTATTAACATTTAACTAGAAGAATTCTATTGTTAGAACACTTGCTTGTGTGGCTATTATTGTAACGGTGTGTGGGTAATAATAGCATGTGACCTATTTTGGGATTAGATAAGAGGTAAAGGGAAATTCCCCACCCTTATAAATATGTATTGGTTTGTGTAGTATTATATATATATATATATATATATATATAGATAGATAGATAGATAGATATAAGTATGAGATTGTGAGAGAAGAGTTAGTATGAAGTTATGTTGTCAAATTCTGTTACACGCATAAGTGTATAGTACTGTTATTGTAAGGAAGCTTCTGTGTATTCCTGAATTTAATATAATGGAGGTTATTGGTTGAATCAGAGTATCAAATACTGAGTATAATGGGTTCTTGTATGCTTGATTTCATCATGGTTATTATTTAGATATTTTAATCTCTAGATCTAGATCTGAAAATGTACTGTAGAATGTTATATTAATTATGGACCTGAATGTATTAAGTCTTCATCATGCTAACCTCCTACAATATCAGCCCTAAAGAGGGGCTTGGTACCTTTGCGCGCTTTGGGTGAGCACTCATTCTATGCTGAGTGAAGTGCCATCATGCCTGGGATTTTACTGGTGAATTCTAGGCTACATCAATCATCACTTGCACATATTAGCTTACAAGGTGGGCTGAAGAAGCACCTACCAAGGATTATACAGTAGCTACAATAGTAATTTTTTTATGGGAAAATATTCTTACAAGGTATGGATGCCTATTAAGTTTGAAAAGTGATAAGGATACACATGTTTTGAATGAGACAATCAAGATATTATTGGATGAATTTATGATTACGCACCATAAGACTACACCCTATCATCCTCAGGAAAATGGGACTGCTGAGGCCTTCAACAAAATTTTAAACCAGACATTGACAAAAATTTATGATGTTGGAAGGAAATATTGGGATGATAAATTTTCTTTTGCACTTTCGGTGTATAGAAAAACATATAAAAGGTTCAACAAAGCCACACCGTTTTAGTTAGTATTTGGCACGGAAGCAGTTCTTATGAAATTCATGTTACCTTCTTTACGTATTACATGCACTAGAGGTCTAGCTGATGAGAAAGTGTTAGAAGAACGAATTGAAAAGTTGGTAAAGCTTGATGAGCGATGAGAAATAGCACGTTGGATTCAAAAGCAAGAAAAGGCCAGGTAGAAAGCATGGCATGACAGGAACATCAGGGACAACAAGTTTGAGATTGGATAGATGGTGCTCTTTTATGATTCTAATTTTATGCACCATCCAAGAAATATTAAATTGCATGGGTTCAGACCGTATGTTATCACTCACATACTTCAAACAGGTTTTTTCCAGTTAAAGACACTCGATGGAATACGGTTACCCGGTTACTTCAATGGGAGTAAGTTGAAGCCCTATTCTAAATAAGTCTTCTTGATGTTTGTAATAAGGAATTGTTGCCATTTAGATTAGGTTTTCATTTATGTATTCCCTTAATGTATTTCCTTCTTCGTCACTATGCTTTATCAATTTAGTTGGTGTTTTTTTTAATAAGCATATTTGTGTGCTGGAAGCTAATTTCCATTTGAATAATTTTTATGTGCAGAGGATTACACATACCATTTGTGTGGCATGGCTATTGGAAAATGGGTACACATAAAGGAACAAACTACTATATGTGTTATTCAAGTTTGGAGAGTTGTTAGAAAGGATATTTCTTCTAAACAAGGACCATAAATGCAGATAAATGAAGGAATAGTATAACACGAGGTAAGCAGAGACCATGGAGACTACCAAGGGAAGGTGCAGTGGCAAGGTACTCGGGTTCATGGAAGTGCACTGAAGAGAAGTCCATGGATAGAATGCAAGAAGTTGCACTAGAAGGTTATAGCTTGGGCACGAATATGTACCACATGAAAAGTGTGAAATTGGTCAATTAATGAGAGGATTGTTGGTAGGTGAAGGAGAAATAAATGCATTAAATTTTGAAAATCTATATAAGAAAATGATGCGAGTTCATTTTTATTGTTTTAATCACAAGAATTTGAATGAGTTAAGTGTGAATGAGCTGAGTGAAGAGAATTGAGGTGTAAAGAGCGTGAAACTAGATGTGGAGAGTGGATTTCTATGTAGAAGAAGATTGCATCCCCATTGGTGAAGGGTTTGAGTGAAGAAGATGCATTGAGAAAGAGATAGGGCATGTGGTTTCAACCTAGGGCTAGAAAATTCAAGCTAGGTTTTTTAATTTCTCACTATAAAGGACAAAAAGTTGAGATTTTCAGATGGCACCAAAGAAAGCACCTACCACAGGAGCCAAAGTAAAGAAGAAAGTGGAGGTAGAAGTGAGTAATTTCTCAGAGATGCAGTACCTAAAAGGTGTGATAATTGGGAAAGAGTGGGATTCCCACATCCACAGCTGTAAGATGAGTGTTTACAACCACCGTAATTATGACAAAAATAAATATTTGGATGCGTTGTTGAGTATAAAGACCAACAAGCACATGACACAAGATATGCTAGTGTATGATGACACAGGGAGAAATTATTAAAATAGGTGGGAGTCTATCAGTTGTATGAGCTCCCGTAATTTGGAAAGTATGAACCTCTATAATAGTGGCTAATGAGCAGAGTCCATGATGAATTCTTCTATTTCACCGGACAAAGTGTAAGGATCACAACAACCCTGATTTTGACGCTGACTAGATTAAAGGGAACAAGGGCGGACCTTGACAATAACCTAACTGATAAAGCAAAAATCATGGAAACATAAAAAGAGTTAGGGCATACAAAGGGTCTGCGTGGAATGGACTTCTACATTGCATTATTTTTTATGCGAGATGGGAATTTTAGCCCATGGTGAAAACTGTTGCATGCCTTCACAGCACGCTACTTCCAAGGATCAGTCCACTAATTCACTGATGTGCATCACCTAATTTTTAATGTAGATAAGGTAGATTGTGTCTACCACACTTTGATAAAAACATATGTGCATCCAAGCTGGACAAATTATATTGAGAGGCTCATATCAGATGTTATAAACATGAATCTTGTAACTTAGTTATTGGGAAGAGTGGAGCCGTGCTCATATACCTTTAGCTTAAACCTAATTTGGAGAATAAAAAGTACGTGGAAAATGAATTCACACTCTGAGGGCTGCCTAAAGGAAAGTACATGGTAGAGAACGTGTTATCCCCAAAGCCTTCATAAACTATAGTAGTGGATGAGGAGGAAGAAGAGCAGGAAGATAGTGGTGGCTTAGAACATAGAGGCAGGAGGTAGCCCACAGATAGAATGGAGACTGAGTGTGTGGGTACTCCACCTCAAGTGGAAGAAGAAGAAGAGGACTTGGAAGCAGTAGAAGGAGAGCACCATTTCAAAAGGTTGCTTGAAAGAACAAGGACACAAGGCATGAGAACTCCAAAGTCTGTTAGGAGTTCGCCATGACTATCTCCTCAAAAATAGACAACTGAGAGGAAAAGGAGGAAGATGAATTTGAATGAGGAGGTGGATGAGTCTGCAGAGAGCACGCCTGGAACCCCTGTACAACTAGAAGAAGTGGAAGAACCCATGAATGAAGATATAAATTATAGAGAGGCAGGAGAACTAGAGAATGATATCGCTCATACCATCAAAGATCCAACTCCAAACCTTGGTGCTTAGGTACCTAAGGGGAAAATAACGAAGAGAGAAAGTGGAGAATAAAACGTTCCACACATGCGTTGTGATGAGGACACAAGTAAAATTATCCATTCCCGATTCTAGAATACGGTGGGCCTCAAGGATTTGTATGGATGGGAGTTGATGGACCCTTACATGGCTACCACACACACAAGGAAACAATTGTCATGGTCCATGCAAACTCACATGGAAAAGTCTGGTTATGATGTATGTGAAGATTCTTGTGTGTCAAGAAGAATGAAAAGGTCACCACTAAACATGCACATAACTATCAAACCCACTGTTATGTCTGATGAACAGGTGAGTAATGCCTTGGTGAAAGTATCTAAAGAGGTGGTGTGGAGGACTGTAGATAAGGATACCACTATTAGAGTGCTACGAGAAGATAACAAGGACAAAGCTATAGAAATATCATGTCTAAAAGGAGAGAAGGACTTAGAGAAGAAGAAAAATGAGGTGTTCATCAGCATGGCAGAGGAGATAGGTGATCATGTCCTAAAAGAAATACCACACTTGGAGTCCAAGGTACGTGAAAGGTTCCCTTTGGCTATGCATTATGTGCGTGCCTTAGTTGATTTGGTGCTTGAGGATGGACCCATCCTCATGCCAATGCCAAAGGAACCTAAGAAAGAAGCAGAGAGAGAGAGCAATTGCCTCCGTGGTTAGAAATATTTCATCTTACAAGGCATTGCTCCAAACTTTGTAGGAAAATTTGAAGAAAGAAAACCAGGATTTGAAGATACGTGCAGCTCCGGAAGTAGTAATCAGAATCATAACAATGGTATAAGATAATGAAGTCCTAAAGGTGATGAAGGATGACCCATTGTGGCGAGTGGAGATATTAACACTAGTAAAAAAAAGTGTGAGGTGCTTGCAACAGTCCAAGACCCCCATAAGGAACAGCTGGATGAAATTAGGAAGCTTATAACATAGAAGATGGATATTCTAGAAGAAAAGAATGTTTGTTATGTCCAAAATTGTTCTGATATTATAGAATGAGAAGGAAGATATTGCCCATGATGAGTTAGATTCTATTGGAGAAGATATTCCACTGAAGACAGAATCCACGCTAACTGATTGGAAAACTTTGGAGGCTGAGATCAAAGAAGAATATCTGGAGTTAATTCTTCCAATTGAGATAAAGGGTGATGCAGAATAAAAATCCATTCTTTGTATAATAATTAATTACATTCATTCTATCCTTATTATTTATTCTTTTTATCCATTAGAAAGAAACCCCATCATCAGGATGATAATGTAGTTTAGTGTGGGGTAATGTTGATCATACAAAAGGATGATACTAAGGAAGGAACACCTAGAAGGTTTTTGTGTGGGAGAAAGTAACATTTGAAGGAATAGAAGGATAGGGAAGGAAACGTACGAGGAAGACAAGGAATGATCTGGGACTTAGCAATTTTCATGGTTACAGGCTATTTTTGGAGATAGCATGCGGGGCACACAACCAGATGGAAACTTACGCAGCATGCAAATGCTATTTTTGGAAGAGCATCTACTAATCACTTTACATGAGTTTGAGTTAATAATAGAATTACTACTACCAGTTAACTATAAGAAATTTATTATTAGCACACTTGTATGTGTGCCTATTATTATAAAGGTGCATGGATATTTTCAGTATGCGACTTATTTTGGGAATTATGTAAGAGGTGAAGGGGAAGTCCCCACCACTATAAATATATAGTGAGTTGTGTAGTTTAGGAGGAGTGAGCTATTATGGAGTTATGCTTTCAGATCTAATGCACGCATGAGTTTATGATAATAATTATTATAAGAAGCTTCTATGTATTTAGTGTGTTTAATATAATGGAGTGTATTGGATGAATAATGGTGTCAAACGTGACTGTAACTAGTTTGTACATGGGTAATTTCATTATTTTTATCATTTGATTCATGATTATTTAAGATCTAGATCTAGAATATGTTATGTGGAAAGCTTATATTGTTTATGGATCTGAATTCATTAATTCTTCATCATGTTAGCATCATGTACAAGAAGCTCTAAGGAGGGGGCTAGTACCTTTGTGTGCTTTGGGTGAGCGCTCAGTCGAGGATGAGTTATGTGTCAGCACACCTAGGTTATTCGTGGTAAATTCTAGGTTTCATCAATACCATAATGAATCATATTGATTTACATATCTTTCACATGAAATAAACTTGAAAATAATATTAGCACACCCCTCCTGGTCATTATGAGGATAAAAAAATGACTAACTTGGCCAGAGGACATGTTTACATTAAATGAGAGAAGGATTTTAAAATGTGGTTCGGGTGTCACGAAAATAAATTTGAATTTTTTTATACTTCAAAGTTTTTATGACAACAACACACAAGATCATCTTCTCATGAAGACACTCAAAACTACCTCCTTAGTTCACTTACTCCTCGTCTTCTTCACCTTCACTAGGTCATGGATGAACTGACCTCTATAAGCACAAACACTTCAAATATTAAACTTGAATACATTATTCATGTTATTTATAATCACATATGCCTCATTCAAGCCCTTGTAGGCCGCTCTTATCTTCCTCAAGATATTAACTCTAAAATTTCCTTTATACACCTATTTATATGACTATCAAGAACATAACCATAGAGGTCAGTTTTGCATCATTGATGTCATCCATTCCAAGACCCAAAAGTATCAAAACATATTAAACTTTCATGATATCTTTATTAAGAATTACATCACTCAAACAACATTTTTACATCATTTTTGGACTCAAGAAACTCATAAAACTAGGTTTACAAACATAGCTTTACAACTTGAATTATTTTGACCAACTAAGGACTTCATCAAGGATTGAAACTTTTCAATTAAAATTTCCATGGCATCCTCTGACATTCACCATGATTGGAAAGATCTGCATCATCCATTTATACCATAAAAACATCACAACACCAAAAATGTACTACTAGGAGTGCATACCCACACAAATTCCTTCAAGAAATGAAGCTTGTAAAACCTCAGGACCCTCAACCATTCCAAATAAAACACATAAATAGATACTATATGATCTCTACATCATCACCAAATGCATTAGAATCATCAAATAAGATAATAAGTTCTCAAGAACTTCTCTTTTCAAAAAAAATCTTAGAGTTGTCCTTACCACCCAAAAACCAATATTTAGAGATTGAATTTTTTAGGCCATCAAATGACTATGACATCTCCAAAAATATCATATAAATCATGTATAGGTCCATGGAATCATGAAATATTCAATTTTTCATATTGATTTTTGCAAAACTTCAGATATACAACAAAATATTCAGAAGACAACCTTCTTTTGTATGGTCCACTAACTCACATGATCATTATAAAAATCTGCAGATAGATGGGAGAGTCCTTTACATGCTCCAATCATCAAAATTTTCAACCTAGTAAATTATGGTTCAGTTTTATAAATATCTCTCTAATCGAATTCAAAATAGGGTTTTAGGATGATTTTTTACTTGTTTTGGTGTTAACAATTTTCATAAATATGTGGACCTTAAACCCTAAAATAATGCCAAAAAGTATTATTTAGGACACGTATCAACATGTCACAAATATTTTAGGTTCCCATGCATAATATTAACATTCGAACGAACATCACAAATTTGACTTACAGCTAGGAATCACCATTTCCAAACACCCAATTTTTCCAAAAACTCAATATCTCACAAAATAATCCAAAACATGACCTACAACTTTGACCACATTCCTCTATCAACATTTCAAACAATTTCCCATACCCATCTTTTCATACTGACACTGAAAAATGAGCAACCTACCTCATTAGGATAGGAAATTCTCAAGAATACTTCTAGGTTCATAACTCAACTTGATTTTCCCTTAAATATTGACCTAAAAACAACGTGAACATCCCTAATATAATATGTCACACCTCTAATGATTCTCACACGACCATACATTCCTTGGAAGCTGAGTCTCACACCTCATTTTGTTATATTTTCTTCACTTTTCCTTCAAATTATCTCTTTTTTTACACAAGATGACCTGACTAACAACTTAAATCAATCATGAAAACATTGACATCATAATTAGGAATAATTTGAAATCAATGAAAACACTCAAAACTCACTTTAACCAACTTTAAATCAATGGAAAATTTCCAAAAAAAAATTCATCTTAAATTCTTTCTTCATAGCTTCTTTATACAAATTAATTGATAAATCACATGTGAATATCTAATTATCTATGTACAAACAAACAATAATAATTTGAGGTTTCTCATTTGTTTTGGTACACAAGGTAGATTAATTAATACACCTAAATTCATTAGGGAAAAGATAAGAATCAATTATACATAGCATGCTCTAAGATCTTTCTTAAGTTCATATAGTACTTTTCTTACAGATTTAACAAATATTGAAATTTGTAAAACTCTAGATATTGCAGAGTAACGTATGATAAATAAAATATAAAGTGTATATTTGAAACACAAAATAATTTACTGGAAATTGAAACCCTAAATGCAAGAGATGGGATAAAATACTTAGCTGATTATAACTTTTCTTAATATAGTCTGGAATGGCACTAGTGATGAATAGGAGGAGCATACTTTTGTAACATCCTCTGTAAAATATTGGAATTGTCAAAAAATATTGGATCAGGGTGCCTGGTACTGGACTAGGGCACCAAGGTGCTAAATACCTTTGCTAAGTTTCTATTATCACGCAAGAGTTCAAAACCTATTTTTTTTGGTAGCGCAAGATGTTTGCTAACCCTTGATGTTTTTCACCTACATGTCACACTATGATTGTAAAATTCTCCTGTAACCTGGAAAACCCTAAAACACATCAAATCCTAAAAATAAAAGATGCAAATGGGGAGTCAAACTTTCCTTGGTGGTCAAGTGATTGAGTGAAATTATGAATGAGCATTACATTACATATCAAACTCCATGTAGTTTTGGTGACTGTGTGATAGAATCATGCCCTAAGAATCCCTTTAACAAGATGCACTAGATAGCGAGCTAGATTTTCTAGAATAGATTCAAATGTGTGAATGGAATAAAATAAATTCCCCTTTATATGTGTGTATGCCAAAAATACAGTCTCTTGTACCTGGTAATGGATTATAGATAGAATCTTTGAGAGATTTATATTCCTTAGATGCCTTGAGAATGCAAGCTTAGGTGATAGATAGATAGGCTTAGAGCTTGGTCCTTTATTATGATCACATAACATTGTATTTATATGATTCTTTGGATTTTCTCAATTGACTAGTAGAATGTCGAACCATAAGAAAATGAGATGCAAAAATTATAAAAGATACCCAAAAGAGGAGAGTAAGATAAAAATAGGTTGGGGGCACCCAGAGGGTACGAGGGCGGCTGGGCACTGGCATCTTGACTAGGCACTAGCATCGATAGTCATGAAAGATATATAAATGAATATCAAACATGGATGTAGGGTGTGTAAAACAAAAGAGGAAATAAGAAAGGAAGAAAAAGAGGCCAAAGATAGGTATCAATTAGTACTTTTCTTTCTTAGAAATCATATGAATGCAAGTATGTGGCTAGGACCTAGAAATGTACCCAAGTGCATAATTTCATTCTACACTTAGCTTATTACAATTTTCTTCATGACCCATTATCTCGTATCCTTAGGTTTATGCATATATATTTCTGCATCAAGAAAACCATTCAAAATATCAGTTTCACATCCCTTTTATAAACATGTCACTTGTTCTGAGATGTAATGGCCAATATCTCCGTAAAAATAAGGAATCAAACTATTGGAGTAAATGTTTCAATGTAGATAACACCATGTTGTTTAGAAAATAAATTTGATACCAACATAGCCTTATGTTATTATATTTTCTTAAGTATTTATCTTGGAATTATGCACCTATTTGACTTTTATTACATCGTTTACTTGAGGAAGGTTAGCCATATCTCATGTATTATTTTTCATTATGTCTTCTTGTAGACACTAGTACTCAGCACCCCTAAGGTGACCTACCCAAACCTCTTATATTCATATTTTAATCTCTATACCTATGATAATATCATCCCCTAAATCATTCATACCCCCGTGATATCTATTTACTCCTATAAATACTCACTTACCCCCTCCTAAATAACTTAAACCTATTTTAGCCTAGTGAGACCAAACCCTCATAACCTCCCAACATCCCTAATACACTATTACCCATTCATTCTTGCATTATCTTCAGCCTCAACCTGAAACTTTCCATTTGGATATGTTTTCAACCACTTCCAAGTTTTTTACCCCACTTTTCCTAGATCACTAGTGATTTTTAAAATCACCAGTGATTCTATAAAATCCAACTAACTTCCTTGAATGGGGATCCTTGGACATTGTATCAAAAATATGAGAATTTGGAGATTGATACAATGTTATTTATGACATCTTAGCACCTTGCAGAGCCACACCGATCCCTTGGAGAGCCTGCACCATTTTCAGGCCACTCTACAACATTCATCATCTTCATTTCACAGTACAGGAAAGGTATTGTTTTCTCTTTACATTTCCATTTAATATAAGCATAATTTTTAACAACAGTCATTTAATCACATACTTAAATTACAAATTTACAATTTATACAAATCAGCTAATAACACAAAAATTACCAGTGATTCCTGTGAATCTCCAACCACTTTTCTTAATTGTCGATGATTCCTTCTTCTAATCCCTTTAGTCACATATCACATGTTTTTTAGTGCATTTTATAAAAGAATTTCTCCCAATATCTATGTTTCAATTCTCCTTTGTCTACAAATGATCATTCCAGGAGCATAGTATGAGACATACACCATATTTCACTTAACGATTGTGCAATAGCCATTCGTGTGGGAACAGTCAAAATTAAACTACAAATTAAGTCTTTGCATCATCACTTTCACACCCAATATGGAAAATATCACCAATAAATTGGAGGTCCTCTTTAAACAATGTGATGAGGCCAACCATTACTAGGAAAAAACATTTAACCCTCCCCATCCTATTATGCAAGACATTGATGGAGCCCTTCCATCACGACTTCACATCCTAAATTTATTATCCTATATCATCAATTAATTTTTCATTGTTTTTAGCTTAATTGTCAAAAAATGAGTAGACAACCATCAAATGAATCCATTTGGTTGATGGGATTGGCCTTTTCCAAGAAACTCATCATATTTTTATCTAACATCTCTCTTGTACAGTTGTCTATTTGTTTGCGAGTTTTCCCATTCTCTAGAAGAATGGTCTCTTACACCCATTTGTGCCCATACGTCTCAACATTGTCGACGTAGTTATTATTAAACCTTTTCATTTTCTAATTTTAGGTGGTTTGATCCATGTAAAAGAATCATACCCTAAAATATACTAAAACATTCTAGCATGCAAGCTGGGACTCTAGTCCCTTTTCAATAAAAATTTACATTCCATAGAAAAATATAAATCTTGTTTCATTCATCCTCACAACTAAATTTTAAGTGTGGAGTATTTAGATAATAAAGGCATGCCTTTCCTTTTTTATTTTATCCTCCTTTGAACATTGCATCTTGTGTTATTTCTCCTCATCAAAATAAATGTTTATTTTGGGTCTCAAAAGAATCTTCATTATTTCTTGCTCATCTAGCATAAGTAGGGCTTAAAAGTATTCATTAAATTCTTCCCCTCACACAGTGAAATCACATTACAAATAAAACTTACATTTTAAACATCCCCTTCTAGGTCTACCTACTTGGATTTCATCACCAATGGTGAATTCGAATCAGTGTTATGACCGAGTATAAACAATAAGTGGATTTTATATCGTCTAAGCAACTTAAAACCTTAATGCAACAGGAAAGTAAAGTGAGGTTCTAGTACCCAATACCACATCTCGTAATGAAATTAACATAGATTTAGGGTTCTCATACTCTTAGGTATATTGACAGCTCTATCCTTAAACACACATGAACCTAGTCCTAGCTAGACTAATTCTTAGTACCCTTTATCAATTATAGTTTTCCTCTGACACACTTTTAACTAATCATGATAATTCAAATATTTTGCTGATTTTGTGACTTGTGTATTAATTAAGTATTATTTCTCTCATTATTTGTTTGGTGTTTCATAGTTTTGAATAGAAATCAATATTGTATTCAAAATACTACATATATGTTAAACACATTGCAAAAATCCCCTAAATCAAATAAATAGCCTTTGCGTTCCCTAGCGTACTATTAGATACATGTAAAATTCCTAATGAGTCCATTCCACAACACTTTAATAGTGGAGATCTAGTATTCTAAGAACTTCCAAACACCAATTTGATTTCCATTAGAATTTATCTTGTTTCTCAGGATATCCAAATTCCTTTTTATAGTCCAGAACCTCGACTAATTGTTGTCAATATAACACTTGATCCCTCCCAGATTATCGATCCATCTTATCAACTAGTTATCAAGAAAATTTATCCTTACCCTACCGCTAGTAATACGAGAACATCAAAAATTCTCTTATCTACCCCCATACATCAATCTCATATTCATAATACCATAGATATGTCAAACCCATTGTAGCAATCCCCTAAATCAAATAAAGAGCCTCTTTACTCCCTATCGTGCTATTAGATACATAAAAATTTCCCAATGAGTCCCTTCCATAACACTTTCATAGTGGAGATCTAGTATTCTAATAACGTCTAAACGCCAATCCAATTTCCCTTAGAATATATCTTGTTTCTAGGGCTATCCTCCTTCCTCATTATAGTATAAAGCCTCGACCAAATATTACCACCATCACCTTCGATCACTCTTGGATTATTGATCCATCTTATCAAATAGTTATTAAGAAAATTTATCCTTACCCTACTGTTAGAAATATGGGAACATCAACACTTGTCTCATCCAGTCCCATAATTAAATTTGAACTCAATATTATCTCATTAAAAATGTAATTAGTCAACAAGGGCCCTTGTTTTATACATCCTCAGCTAACCCTCAGGGTTCCCAACCTCTCGTTATTACTTCATCACCCATAGCTAGTCATACCCCCTTCCACTTCTATTCCTTCCATGATAAGTTATTTCAGTATACCTTGTTCTAAAATATTCTTGGCCACATCTCAACCCTTCATATCGCAACAACCCACATCCTTGATCTAGAACTTAGTAGCATATATTCTTACATCCTTACCACCTATAAATAAAGTGTTATCATTATCACTCATCCCCATTTTTTAATATATCTCTATGAAGAGTGTGCCATAGTATGGATAAATTATGACTCAACAAAATTCACAAATGTCACAACCTCTTTTCAACACTTATTTCCCTCACCCATATCGGAATATCCAAAATTCTTTGCAATCGTTAGTTTCTCAGCAAACTTACAACATGTCAGGAAGATTTCTTCCTTCTCAAAACCCCCTCCTACATTATCACCAATATCAACAATAAAACCCTATGATCTATAATAAATATAACCCCTTTAAACATCAAACCTCCTAAAAAAAACTCCATGCAATCATTGATAAGTAAAACTATGAGTATTGAAGCTACCACCATGGGACCAAAAAAACATGTTTTCTTACGAGAAAATTTGTGATGATACCATCAACCCATTTATACCTTTGAAATCCTATCCTATTCATTAGTAACTTCTGAATTATATCAAATTCTATACTAACGAATATGTGCAACAACATATTCAGGCCTTTCGTCACGCTTGTTATCTTATATCTCAAGATCAAGATCTCATGATGATGACATTTCTGATATCATGAGTTAGGCCCACTCTCGAATGGTATGATAAAATTCCTCAACATTCCCTTTATTTATTTACACAATTAGTACAAATTTTATTGGAACAATTATCTATCGATATCAAATGTTGTGTGTGTGTGTGTGTGTCTATATATATCACCTACTTATGTGATATCAAAAAAATTGAGGATGAATATGTTGCTTACTTTTTAGCCGGATGATGAGGAATTATCAATCATTTATCCTTTTCTTTACCCCATATAGAGTTGATCAATTTATTCTATCAATATTGCATGAGACATTCATCATCCACCCTTCAGATCGAATCATTTCAAACATTTGATGAGATGTTTACCATGGCAAAGAAGGTAGAACTCTGAGCCCTTGAGGTTCAGGTAAGTGATTTAACAAATATTGAAATTTGTAAAACCCTTGATATTATAGAGTCACACATGATAAATAAACAATAAAGATCACATTTTACAAAAGCATATAAGAAATTATAAACTTAAATGCTAAGTTTAAGATAGGGAATATGATTCTCTCTTGATCCCAAAATGTGTTGGGCTTAAAGACTGTTGAATAGGAGGAAGAAACTATCACAACCACACTCACAAATTATAGAGTTGTTAGAATAAGTTACACCGGGGTGCCTGGAATAGGGCTGGGCTTCCTGGGAAACAAAGACCTCTAGTAGGCACCTATACTACACAGAATCTCAAAATCTATTTTTCAATGTATCGTAAGGTGGTCGCTAAATTTTTTATTAGTCGTTTGTATGTTGCACTATGTTTGCAGAATACAACTGTAACGTGAAAAGAGAAATATATCTTGTAAAACCTTAAAACACATCAAACCCTAAAAATAAAATATATAAATGGGGAGTCGAACTGATCCTGGTAGTCACCCAATCAAGTAAACTTATGACTGAGCATTGCACTACATCTCAGACTCCATGTAGTTCTTGTAAAGTGTGTGAAATTGTGCCCTAGTAATCTCTTTTACAATATGCAATTTATAGTGAGTGATAGCAAGATGTAGCAATATACATATATGTGTGGATGGAATAAAGAAAATTACCCTCCTATGCCTATATGTAGAAAATTCATTCCCTTTTCTCTTGAATGAAGCTAGACAAATTCCTTTAATGCTCTTAAGTGCCTTTATATGTGACCTTAGATGATGATAATAGATTTTTAGAGATTGGTTATTTATTTTGATCACATAACATTGTATTTATATTATTCCAAAGTTTTATTTTCATAATTAGCAACTTGAAGGAAGACCCATAAGAAAATAAGATGCCCAAAAGATAAAAGATTCCTAAAAGAGGAAAGTTAGATATAAAGAGGTTAGGGGTACCCAAAGGGGATGAGGGTGCCTAGGAGTTGGCGTCCTGGTTGGGCACTAGTGTCTAGAGTTAAGAAATATAAATTAGTAAAGATCATACTAGGTTATAGGGTTTAAAATACCATAAAGAGTTTAAGAAACAAAGCAAAGAGGCCAAGGAGAGTAGTCAATTACTAGTTTTCTCACTTAGGAATCATATGAATGCAAGTATGTGATTAGGACCTATAAATATATCCAAGTACATGATTTTTTTGTATACATTTTCCCCAAATTTATGTTGTTTAGTGAATACTTGATAACATAAATTATATAAGAGATGTGTACCTAATAACCATGTATATCGATGGTGAAAGTTTGTCGAGGAGACAAAAAAAGATCTAAGTGAATAAAATGAAGTGCGGAAGCTAAGGAAGAGAAAGTGACCCTAGGAGTGAATCTTATGTTTTGTGTCAAGTTATACATTTTTTTGTCATGGTGATTGATTGAAGGGTTTCTTCTTATTGCGTATTAATGACGAGCCTATAAAAAAAGAAAAAAAAAGTAGTCAAATATATGTATACGAAAACTTCGATCCAAATATGTAAAAAGTGTGTAAAAGTATGCTAAAAGGAAAGTGTGCACCTGATCCATGAAGAGTGAAAAGGATATAAATATGTCTTTGAATGTTTTATAAGAACAATGTTTTCAGGTGATATCTCTCCAAGAGAGAGTTTTTCAGAAGATCTCACATAAAGAACAAATTTTTTGGGCGATCTCACACCATGGAAGAATAATGTTTAGGTGAGAGGATTGGTTTTACTCTCCATATATGCCTAATTCCAAAACTTATACACCATTGCAAATGGTGTGGTCCTACTTTATTCTTGTTTGATCCATTTTGATCTAAGGAAATAGAAAAAAAGAGGTAGATTGTATTATGATTTTTGGAGGATTGTGCTCGTACTGTGAAAACTGATTTGAAAAAAAAAAAGAACCATCCTAATCTGAGAAAAATTCTATAAGTGGCCTTAGTCATAGACACCTAGGAAAGGTTAGAAGTGCCTAGGGGCTATTGTATGAATTTAGGAACTCACATCTGTGTTGAACTAAGGAACCAATTCAAAATCAACGCCATTTCTATAATTGAATATTGGTTTGTTCATGTACTATGCAATACTAAAATATAGCTATGTAATTTTGTATGGGGTGACTGATTCACCCAATGTATGCCCCCTTATTTAGGGTGCATGTGACATCGCTAGGATAATACGGTCCAAAGAGAGAACCTGAAACTGATTGGGTCTGATCTGATGTTGAATGAATACTAGTACATATAAGGGAATAAGGTAATGTGCATAGTAGAAACCAAGGCACATGAAAATTCTCGCTAGAGACATGTGTTAGTGCAAAAAATATAAGTGTGTATATAGAAGACAAAGTGCAATCATGTAAGCAAGAATCCAATGATGGACCGTGAAAAGTAGGATTCAAACATGGGACATCACTCACAATGTCCTAAGACAATAAGGGATGAAGAAGACAAAAGCATACAAAATGCATAAAAGAAAAAGGGAAAATCCTATAAAGAATGAGTATACAAGAGAGTACAATAGCAAGCAAAGAAAATCAGACAACCATGGTGGCAAATTATTCCTGTAAAGAAAATTCTACACATGAAGCATCCGTTAGCATGTTCAAAATATATAAAGTAAGTCAAAATCATGTATGGATCAATAAAAATTAGCGTACTAGTAAGAATGAAAAGTAGAATGTAATGGAATAATAGCACCTGTAATGTGTACGAATGTCAATGCCCCCAGGATCCTTGGTGGGATTGGTAAGAGGTATAATGCCAATAATCATTATTATGTGTAAATATCAATAGGAAGTTTGCATTCACAAATAAAGAACAAGTTATTGTTCATGTGTATATAGAAAAGATAATGACATATTGGATATTGAACTAGCATAGTAAGAAAAGTGTACATGTGAGTAAAATTAAGAGAGAATAAAGTGAAACCAAGATATGTAGTATGTTTTGTTGAGCAGACATATTATTTTTCTAAGGAGAAGGCACACAGAAGATTTGTGCATGGGAACAAGGCACATTTGAATGTGTGGAAGTATAGGGAAGGAAACACGTGCCAAAACAAGCTGACTTAGGACTTAGCTATTTTTTTGGATACATGATATTTTTAGAGATAGTGTGCAGAGCACACCACGGGATGGAGACTTGCACGACACGTAAATGCTATTATGGGAATGAGTGGGTGATAAACGTCATGCAAGAGTTCAAGTTAATAATAGGATTTATTCTTAGATTTAACTGTAGGACATCTATTATTAGCACAATTACATGTGTGCCTATTATTCTAAAGGCACATGGCTATTATCAGCATGTGACCTATTTTGGGAAGTGCATAGGTGGTGAAGGGAAATTCCCCACCCCTATAAATATGTAGTGAATTATGTCAATTAGTAGTACTAAGTTATTGTAGAGTTATGTTGTTGGATTTGATGCGTGCGTAACTTATGGTGATATCTTGTAACGTAAGAAGATTCCATTTTTTATAGTATAAATGTAATGGAGTATATTGGATGGATAATGGTGTTAAAAATGACTACAAATGGTTCTTGCATGGTTAATATCATTATAGTTATTGTTTAATTCAATATTATCTAAGATCTAGATCTGGAATATGCACTGTTGAATGTTTATGTTTATTTATGGATTTGAATATGTACTATTTATCCATCACACTAACATCCTACACAAGCCAATCTAAAGAGGGGCCTGGTACCTTTTCACACTTTGAGTGAGCACTCAGCTTAGGCTGGCTGATGTTCCAATGCGCCTAGGTTTTATACAGTAGATTCTAGGCTGCATCATTGACTCTATTTCCAGGACCTATTTTTCAATTTTTTTCTAGATGGTTCACAATGAAGACATACTAGAAGAAGAGTACGTACAGAGATTTAGCACTAGATCTGATTTCGGCACACACGAGTGGGTGGAGCAGAATCTATATGAATTTTTAGATAAGAGCTTATTTTATATATTTCCAGTAGAACTGTACGAGTGGTTGGTTTCTTATGCATCTAAAAGGAATTAGAGGTATCACACACTTATTTGGATGCATGAAGAATTTTAGGCCCTCTATGATGTTGATCTGATTTGGATGCACGCTATGGATACTTGGTTCTGTGGTATTCTGAATAGCTATATTTTGGAGTACTCAAATTTAACTTATTCTTTCCTAGAGGTAGCTGAGTTCCATTTTTTATGTTATCCCGGGGGAACTTATTTGTAAGTAATTCCACCGGCGATCAAGATCTTGATGGTAACCCTTAACTTGGAATAAAAACTAATGGATAGCTAAATCCCACCATGGGCAGGGGAAGGAGTAGGTTTTGTGAAAGATGGCATACCTAGCGGCAAAGAGGAAGAGAAAAGAAAGGTGGCTTAACTATAATGAGGTGTTCGAGAGGGAGATAGAGAAGCAACGTGATATTGCAGAGTGAATGGCATTGAGGAGAGAGATGACTCATGAAGGATTTGGATCTTACATAGAAGGAATAGAGCCAAAGCATCAAGAACTCCCCCATTTCGGAAAGCGTGAAAGGGAACCCTCCTTGGCCTCACTAGGAATCACGCCAACAAAGACAACCTAGGCCATGGGCGTGCATCTGAATCCACCTGGAAACCTAGCCCTTGTGCATGGTTTTCAAGTAACTAGTATAACTAGTAGTCAGCAAACTATTTTGGGAAGTACAAAAGAAATAGTAACTCAGATAACAAGTACATCTATCACTGGAAAAACATCTTCATTTTTATTTTGAGGTACCTTTTTAGGTGCATCATCAGCACAAAATTCAAGCACGTAGAATTTTGGACTCACTTCTGGTAGTAGTACCACCTCGCAGACTATAGGAGTTCAGTTTAGTACCACTGGTAGGACACAGGGTAGTACATCCATTGGTCCACTTCCAGCTACATTTGGATGATTAGGGGGTATAGGTGGCTCTAGTTCTGGTGGATCTGGTGGTTTTGTAGCTAGAGGTAACACATGAGGTTTTGGATCAGGTGGGCAGGGACCGCACCAACCCCATAATATTTAAATGGAAATGTCACTTCGTCTTCCAGAGTATAGAGGTATAAAAGATGATGTTGAGCAGGTGAAAATGTATGAGATATTGTGGTGCACAAAAGGAATTATGGCTCTTGATCACAAATAAAGTCATTTTGTAACTAGCACAAAGTTGGTATAGGAAATTTGACCTTGATTAGACTTGTGTAGATTCTGCAGCATTGCGGGATGTTTTTATTGAGTTATATATCCCTAAGTTTGAGCTGAAGAGTATAAGCGTGCTCAAGGATATTTAGCAGGGGACTACTGAGAGTGTTTGAGTGTATGATGCCCATTTCAAAATTCTCTTGTCTAAACACTTTTGTATGATATTCATGCTTGAGCCAACATGCATAGTGGTTCATTGGGAGTTTGATTACACATTTTACAAGGTTGATGTCACATAAGACATAAATGGACCCACGCGAAGCATTTGAAGTAGTATTATGCACTAAGCTATTTAGAAGTATAGAAACTAGAGTAAGCCCATTCCTAGAAGCACAGATTGCAGCTATGACAAAGCAATTGGAGAAACTATCAGCAAATTCATCACATGAGATGTGCTCTAGGATTTGGTGTATAGATTGTGAAGTCAAAGGTCACATTAAGGATAGTTTTCCTCGCAGTTCAGTGCATTCATTATTACTAGACTGTGAGAGATGTCATTTGGATCATGATGCAAGCCGTTGCCCATTTTCACAAGGCGCGATAAGAAATAATGTATCTTGTTATTGTAATATTTTTCGGTCCACGACTCTCAATACATAATATTTTAGGTTGATTGGTCAGATCCATGATGCTATAGATATTGATGTATGACAGACAGGAGTATCAGATAACTCTAAATGTAAAGGTGCACACCGGGATCATGATTACACTCAAGTGAAATATGATAGGAATGAAGGGAACTTTAAGGGAGGTTTTGGCAGAGATTGAGAATTCCATAGTGTATTCAGAGGTCGAGGCCGTGGTGGTGGATGAGGTGAGTTTCCTCACGGAATGTGCTTTACATGCGGATCTCCTGACCACTACAAGAATGAATGTATTCATAATATGACTTGTTCTTTTTGTGGGAAGAATCACAACTATGAGGAATTCCTAGAAGTATATAAGCATCTTAGCAAGAAGAATAAATATGAGGACAAGGGCACAGGGATGGTTAGAATACAACACACTATGGAAAATCAGTGGATGCCAAAGGTAGCACCAGAACTAGAGGTATTACCTATGTAAATTACTACACGTGATGAAGTTGCTTGTGCTATAGAAGTGCTACAGCAGAATCCTACCATCACTAAGGAGGAAGGTTTACATGCAAGGTACCCTGATCTTGCACATCAGAAGGATTTTTATTAGGAGACCATAGAGGTACTAAAAAATATTTAGTGTGAAATAAAGTGTCAAAAATAACAGTCACGGAAGTTGGAACAAAAGAAGGAAACGAAGATGGTCCCTTTGGATATTGATGACTTGAAAAAGGTATGCAAGATGTTGCACCAGGAGAATATCATTCCTTTACTAGGGATTTTGTTAAAGGGAAATACTCCACACACAGGTATTGAGAATGGATGGAAGATTCTACATGCTAATCTTGCCCCTCATAGTTTTGATTATGACAAGGAGATAACTTTGAATGTTGTTATAGATGGATGGCTCCTAAGCAATTTATTGATTGACACAGGCATGGAAGCCAATGTGCTTACTTTTGATGCATGGGTACATATGGGAAGAACACCATTACAGCCATCGTCTAATGTGTTGTTTAAGGCTAATCGAACTAAGGCTACTTCCATCAGAGTTTTAAAAGATGCATCTATTACTATACAAGGGGCCAAGTTCATTGGGGAATTTGAGGTTTTAGCACTTACAGAAGCAAAAAGCTTCCCAGATATACTTGAATGCCCCTGGTGTTATGTAAATAATGTTGATCTACAGTTCAACAACTTAGATATATATTTTTTGAGAACAAGGAAGAAAGAGTTATTATCCCTTTAACATATGGGAAATCTGCACCATATGTTGAACCTATAAGTGAAGAAGACCTGAATAGGATTTATGTGTGCACTAGTCCATATCTAGAAGTGCTTGAATTGTGTAAGGAAGGAATCCTCCAGTGGGAAGATGCATAGTCTATAAGTTATACTACAAGTGTTACTTGTGAAAATTGGGCACATGGAACTTATGAGATGGTTTGGTGTGAAGTAAGAAGTGCATCTGCGTAAAAAAGAAAACCTCGTTGTATTAGGAGGATAGGTAAAAAATTTGTACCTTAGTACAGTGGAGAAGGAGACCCTACGGTATTCCTATGCACCATGGATACCTTGAAAAATAAAGTTGAAAGAAGAAATATATTAGTGTATACCTTGCACGGGACAACAACGCGCTGGTGGATGGTTCACAGGGATAATCTTATAGAATGAAATGAAGTCAAGATTTCTCTAATGAATCATTTTTTCAGAAGCAACGTACCTACTCAAATCTGCACATATCATGGTAACCAACATGTTTATCACCATGTTCAGTAGTGTGAGAGACTCTAGACAGAGAGGAAAGAAGCTTTACCACCTTCACTGTGGGTGCACAAACTTTATTCCACTTTACAAGGCTGTGTAAATGCTTGGTATGTTTATGCGGAACTACATAGGGAAACTAGAAATTGAGAGGATTTGGCTACAGGGATGACCCAGAATTCTGACTACTTCTGTACTAAGCCTCTAGTGGAAGGGGCATTACGGGTTATAAAGTGCTTAACTAAGGGAGATAGTGTAAAGGCTGAAGAACTCATTTAGGATTTATTTGGTAAGGTAGACTAAGGAGTGTGATTTGATGAAATAGAAGAGACAAGTGCGACACTACTTAAGTGTGTTTTCTTTGAGAAGGAAAAAGGAAAGATGGTCTACATAGTGGATGATGAAGAAGTAGAAAATATGGATATAGATCATTTAACAGGAATGTGCAAGGTTTGATAAAAATGAGCTCACTTATCATGAACCTATGAAGACCAAGAAAGTAAACGTTGGCACTAATGTTGAACCTAAAGAGGAAGTAATTGGGGATTATTGGTTTGATTTTGAAGTGGAAAAGATAATTGAGCTACTACGTGATTTTCAAGACTTATTTTGAAGGATCTACCATGATTTAAAAGGAGTGCATGAGTCAATGGGAGAGATGAAGGCTAAGCTAAAGGAAGGTGTGCTCTCGGTCAGGAAGAGACCTTACAGGATGAACCCTAACCTACGCATAAAAGTTAAGAAATAAATTGAAAAAATGCTGAAATCTAGCATCATTAAGCCCCTAGAAGAATCAGAGGGGGTTAGCCCCATGGTAATCAGTATAAATAAATATTATCATATTAGGGTTTGTTTGGCTTACAGGGAGCTAAATGTGGAATGTGTGATTGATCCTTTTCCTACGCCTTTCACAGAAGAAATATTATAAGGCATTGTAGGGCACAAAATTTACTCTTTTACAGATGGATTCTCTTGGTATCATTAGGTTTGAATTCCACTGGAAGATAACGAGAAAACAACTTTCACCACTAAATGGGGAAGTTTTTCCTATACTATGATGCCCTTTGGTTTGATGAACGTGCCTGCTGTATTTTCACGCATAGTAGTTCAAGAATTCTAGGATTCTATTCACAACTTCTTGCATGTTTACTTAGCCGATTGGACAGTGTATGGACTTGTTAACCATCATTTTGACAACTTGAGTCTAATGTTTGAAATATGTAGACAATTAATCATCTCTTTAAACATAAAAAACTATGTGTTTTCTATACCTTTTGGAACTTTGTTAGGGCACATCATCTGTAAGTAATGTTTTTTAGTAGATCTGGCTAAGGTTTCAATTATTGTAGGCCTAGAGGATCCTACTAGTCAAAGTGATGTGTGTGGATTCTTAGGCCACACAAGGTATCACAGAAATTTTATTAAAGGATATGCTAAGATTGTCACGCACTTGGAAGAGTTACTAAAGGGAAAAGGGACATTCTATTGGGGAGAACCTCAGCATCTAACATTTGAGGCATTGAAGGAGATACTAACTACATCACCTATTATATGTTTTTCCCTCATGGAACCAACCATTTCATGTACATGTGGATGCCTCTGGTACAACCATTGGCACGGTGTTAGCTCATCCTGGAGAAGGTATTGTGGATCATCCTATCTATTTTTCTAGTAGAAATTTGACTCCTACAGAACAAAATTAAACAACCACAGAGCATGAAGCCTTGTCAATGATCTATGCACTGCATAAATTCATACAATGCTTTCTAGCAACACCCTTTGTATTTTATACTGATCACATTGAATTAAAAAAATTGGTAAATAAGACCATTTTACAGGGGCGCATATGTCGATGGGTGATATTTTTCCAAGAATTTGACTTTACAGTCGTGCTAAAACCATGTAAAAGTAATTTTGGCCCAGACCATTTATCAATAGTTCTGTCAAGGGAGGATGCACAAATAATTGAAAATATAATGTCGGATGCACAATTGTATAGGTTACATCGTGCATCTTCTAAATTGGAGGATATTGTTGTATTTTTACGCAAAGGTATGGCACCAGAAGGAATGAAAGCATTAGAAATGAAACAACTTGAAATTCGTACAACACCATTTATGATGATCAGTGGTGACTTAAACAAATTAGGATGAGATGAAGTATTGCACCAGTGTGTACTAGAGCATGAGTGCACAGATATCACGGAAGAGGCTCATGGATGTATTATAGGTGGGCACTATGCAGGTGACGCCACCACGTGTAATATTCTATTCATTGGATTAAGAGGGAGACCCAATATAATGATTGTAAAGTGTATTGCAAGGCATGTGATCACTATCAGCGCCTTGGTAAACTCAAAAAATGAGATGAAATTCATTTTAGACCTATTGATAGTGTAGATCTATTTGAGAAATGGGTTATAGACTTTTTGGGTCCTATTTCCCAAGTCGTGCGTAGAACTGGATCATGCTACATCATCACTTGTACAAATTATCTCACAAGCTAGGAAGAAGCAACACCTACAAAGGATTGTACAACAACTACAATAGCTAGGTTCTTATGGGAAAATGTTCTTACTAGGTATGGATTCCTGCTAAATTTGACAAGTGATAGAGGCACACACTTCTTGAATGAGACAATCAGAATATTATTAGATGATTTTATGGTTGTGCACCACAAAACTACACCTTATTATCCTCAGGAAAATGGAACTACTAAGGCCTTCAACAAGATATTGAGCCAAACCTTGACAAAAATTTGTGATGTTGGAAGGAAATATTGGGATGATAAAGTTTCTGCTATACTTTGGGTATATTTAACAACCTACAAGAGGTTGAATAAGGCCACACCCTTTTAGCTAGTTTTTGGCACAGAAGTAATTCTTCCTATGGAATTCATGTTACCTTCTTTGTGTATTGTGTGTGCTAGAGGTCTAGCTAATGAACAAGCATTAGAAGAAAGAATTGACAAGTTAATATAGTTGGATGAGAGGCATGTCTTAGCACGTTGGAGTCAGAAGTAGGAAAAGGCTAGGCATAAGCCATGTCATGACATACACATCAGAGATAAGAAGAATGAAGTTTGATAGATGGTTTTTCTTTATGATTCTAATTTTCTGCGCCATCTAGGTAAACTTAAGGTGAATTAGCTGGCACCGTATGTTATCACTCAAATTCTTGAATCAGGTGCTTGTCAGTTAGAGCCGCTTGATGGAATACGGTTACCTGATTACTTCAATGGAAGTAGGCTGAATTCCTACTATAAATAAGTCTTCTTGGTGTTTGTAATAAGGAAATATTTCCATTTAGTATAGGTTTCACTTTTAGTATTTCGGTTACTGTATTTCCTTCTTCATCACTATGCTTTGTCAATTTAGTTTGGTGTTTTGTGTAATAAGCACGTTTGTGTGTTGGAAGATAATTACATTTTGAAGTAATTTTATGTGCATAGGACTACACATACCATTTGTGTGGGGTGGTTGTTTTTTATTTACAACTGGGTACACATGAGTATAAACTATTACAGGTGCTCTTCAAGTATGTAAAGGAGTTGTTAGAAAGGAAATTGCTTTTATAGAAGACCATAAATGGAGATAAATGATAGAACAATATAACGTGAGGTAAGCAGTGGCCATGGAAACTACTAGGGAAATGCACAATGGTGAGGTACTCGCTGCATGGAAGTTCGTAGAAGAGAAGTCTATAGCAAGAAGGTAGGAAGGTGCGCTAGAAGGTTATAGTTGGGGCGTGAAGATGTACCATGTGGAAATTAGGAAAATGATCAATTAACGAGAGGATTGTTGGTAGGTGGAGGAACAATAAATGCACTATTTTTTTAAAAAATCTATATAAGGACATGATGCGGGTTCATTTTTACCTTTGCAATCACAAGTATTTGAGCAAGCTAAGTTACGATCAAGCCAATGAATCATGTTGAGGTGTGGATAGCTACAAACCAGACATGTAGAGTGCATTCATGCACAAAAGTGGCTTATGTCCCCATTGCTAAAGGGTTTCAGTGTAGCAGAAGTGTTGAGGAGTTAGGGATCGTGGTTTCAAGATAGGGCATGTAGATTCAAGCTAGGGTTTGAGATTACTTGACACAAAATATAAAAGGAGGGATTTTGACAATGAAACTTAAGAAAGCACCTGTAGTAGGCACAAATGGAAAGAAAAAGGTATAAGTGGAGGTCAAGATTACTTCTGAGAGAAATTTTTCAGAGATGCAATATCTAGAATGAGTAATAGTCAGTCGACACTAGGATTCACACATTCACTGATGCAAGATAAGTGATTACAATCACTACACCAGCGAAAACAAAGGATAATTGGATGCATTATTGAACAAGAAGACAAACAAGCACATGATGCATGATATTCCAGTATATGATGATGGGGAAAAAATTTTGATGAAGGTAGGGGTCTATCAATTATATGAACTCCCATACTTTCGAAAAATAGAAACCTTATACCAATGGTTGATGAGTAGAGTCCATGAGGAATTCTTCTATTTTGTTGGAAGGAGGGTAAAGATCACAACATCTTTGATTTCCACATTGATAGGACTGAAGGGTACAAGGAAAAATATAATAAGTGATCTAACTAATAAGTAAGTAGTTATAGCCACTAGAAAAGAGTTAGGATACTCCAAAGGTTCACGTAGAATGGACTTAGACAAATTGAATAAGGTTCCTGTATTGCAGGAAGTCACACATATACTTACAAATTTGAATGATTAAGAGAGATGGTCACAGGTAAATACCATGTGGCTACACATTGTAAAGAAAATTATAGAGGGATAAATCTATAACTTGTCTGGATAAATTATAGAAACTATTATTAAGGAAGCACACACATGTGAGAAAATACATTTTGGTGCTATCCTACTATCTTTGGTGTTTGTAGATATTGGAGTGCCTGACGGGCCAAAGAACAAAGTTTGGGAATAACCCCTAGAGAAGAAGTCCCTCGTGGAGAGGTTCAAGAAATATTTATTTGAAGGATCAATGAGTGGCCTGTTCAAACAAAGGGAAGAATTGTGGTATGACCAAATGCATGTAGCGTTTGAAGAGGAATGGTGCATTCTGAAGGAGTTTCCCTTGGTGGTAGGCAAGGCAGTACAGTTCATAGTGTATCAGCATTTCTGCATCGAGTAGTTTGCTATAAAGGATGGGACATGGATTCCATGGTGCAAGCTACCCTATGCATTCACAATGCGCTACTTATAGACCCACATAAGAAGAGAATAGATGATATTGGTAAGTTGATAGCACATAAAATGGATCTTCTAGAGGGAGTGATGTCTACTATGGCAAATGTTGTTTGAGTGCTGCAGAATGTGAAGGAGAAGATTACTCAGGATTAGTTGGATGTCATTTCTACAGACATTCTAGAGAATACAAGGAATGTGATGGATGCATGAAAGACGTTAGAGGTGGAGATCAAAAATGAATATCTAGAGTTGATCCTCCCAGTAGAAGAGGAGGTTAATGAGGAATAAATATCCATTCTTTTGTACAGTGATTCTTTAATTATGCTATTATTATTCTTTATTATTTGAGAATGTCAGAAGAATCCCCCATTGTTGGGATGATAATGTACTTTAGTGTGGGGTAATGTTGAGCATAAATTATATTGTTCTAAGGAGAATGCACATAGAAGATTCGCGCATGGGAACAAGGTGCATTTGAAGGCATGGAAGTATAGGGAAGGAAACACATGCCAAAACAAGCTGACTCAGTACTTAGCCATTTTTCTAGATACGAGCTATTTTTAGAGATAGCATGCTGAGAAAACATTGGGATGGAGACTTGTGTGACACAAAAATTCTATTTTAGGAACGAGTGACTGATAAGTGCCATGTAGGAGTTCAAGTTAATAATAGGATTTCTTCTTAGAGTTAACTATAGGAAATCTATTATTAGCGCACTTAAATGTGTTCCTATTATTGTAAAAGTGCATGACTATTTCAGCATGCAATCTATTTTGGGAAGTGCGTAGGTGGTGAAGGGAAAGTACCCACCCCTATAAATATGTAGTGAACTGTGTCATTTAGTAGTACTGAGTTATTATAGAGTTGTGCTGATGGATCTGATGCACGAGTAACTTATGGTGATATCTTGTAATGTAAGAAGATTCCATGTTTTATAGTATTAATGTATGGATTATATTAGATGGATAATGGTTTTAAACGTGACTGTAACTTGTTCTTGCATGGTTAATATTATTATAGTTATTGTTTAATTCAATATTATCTAAGATCTAGATCTAGAATATGCACTGTTGAATGTTTATGTTTATTTATGGATTTGAATATGTACTTTATCTCCATCACACTAACATCCTACACAAGAAACTATAAATAGGGGCCTGGTACCTTTACACTCTTCGGGTGATTTCTTAGTTTAGGCTAGGTGACGTGCCAGCGCGCCTAGGTTATATATAGTATATTCTATGCTCCATCATGTTGTGTATGAGTGAGATGGACTGGTATGCAATGTGAATGTGATAGGGGAAGCATTCCCACTGAGTAGATGTGTCAATGTGAAAAAGGTTCATTTATAAAAGACTCGTTGACAGTCAATAATGAACCATAGAACAAGAGTGTTTCATCTACAAATGGTTTGAACGAGGTGTATGCTAAAAATATTGATCATGAAGCACATAGTGTAAAGTGTAGACTGGGAGTTCCATTTCAAATTTATACCCTCATTAGTAGAATATGAATAGTGGAACTAGAGTGCATCATAGGGTAATGACGATACAAGATGTTTGTATCAAGTTGTATAAGATTTTTGTGTAGATATAGGAAATATGAAGGATAGAGCATGATAGTATAAATGTTATACATATGAGAATATTAGGAGGGGGAATAATAATCATGATTCCCCCAAAGTGTATGAAAATGATCAAGCTATTCAATGAAAGTGAAGGGAAAGGGTCCTCCACCTAAAGAGGAGATAAAGGTGTATGACCATGCTTTAAGGGTAGTGGTGAGCGACACTAAAAATGTATATGTGATGGAAGATAAGTTGGTGAAAACCTATATGAAGGATATTGAGAAGGTGATATGCATCTATGTGAAGGAGATGATCACCTATGTAAAGGAGACTAAGGAGGTGATTTACACGTACATAAAGGAGCTTCCTGAATAGGTGACTTAGGTTGATGAGATAGACTAGTGTACCAATGAAGACAAGTATGTCATGTGTGAATAAGAGAACTAGGAGAATATTTTTCATTGACTTTGAGAGGTCTACTGCACCTAGATTCTCTAGCAAGTGTAATAACAATCTCAAGAGGAGGTTGAGGCTATGGTGTGTATGGGGGAATACCTTTAACAATGATAAATTTCCTTTTGTGAATGAATTTGAGATGCAAGTGATTCATGGAGATTATATCTTGAGCTACTCGGTCCTAAGGAAGACCTAATAATATGTCATAACCATTGATGATAGGTGCCTCAAGAAAAGTCACAAGCATGGTGAGAGTACCAACTATAACTGGAAGCTAGACATAGTCATAAGATTTAGGAACTGGATATGAAATTTTCAAGAGTGGATAGTTGATATCAATGAGGAGTGAAATAGAGCACAAAATCATATGGATTGATGGATTGATAATTGTATTATTGAAAGCATGAGGTCCAATAGAAGCATTAAAGTAGAAGTATCTAGAAGATAATGTTGCATGATAATCGTGATCTGTAAATGTGATAAGCAGTGGAGATGAATGTGCAGGAGAAAATAGAAAATCGAGATGCCCTAATAAAGGAGGATATACTGCATGATATACATGATTAGTCGATGAATCATCTTCCTTGCCATGTTTAGGTAATGGGTCCATAAATATTTTGAGCTTTTGATTATCATTGATCAGTTTAGGTTTCGAAGGCTCATGGAGCTCGATTTTGTTATTGCCAATAAGATTTCAAAGTTTGAAACAATTATCTATTATATGTCCAACACATTAATGATATTTACATTGAGTATTTTCATTGTAATTGTGACCTTTGGAACAAGATAAATCCATATTGAGTGGATGAGGAAGCCTAAATATTGATTTCAATAAGATATGGTAATAGAATGTGTGGAGTAGTAAATGTACACTTTGGAGGCTATCATTGAAGCTTTTTAGGAGTGGAAACAACGTTGACAGTAAATTTTTCTTCATTGGGCTTAGTAGATGGCTCGAAAGTTGTTTCTTTAAAATTGAGTAGAATATGATGAAGCATGATCATGATGCTTGATTTTTCCATAGAAAGAATCTTGTTTTTGCATAACTCTACTATATGGAAAAGGTAATCAAATTAAATATAGGTATCAAATATGGCACTCTATTACAATGGAGGTAAAATTCTTTGAACAAATAGATCTTGAAGTTCCGAATCAACAAGGAAATTTAGCATCTTAGCTGGATTGTTCTTATATCATAAAACATATTCTGTGAAATGCTCATTAGATCCCTGTTTGAATTGTACATGTTAGGCATATAAGATCTTAGTGTCGATATTAATTTAAAATTTGAAGATAAAATCATCGACTAAATGCAAAAATGATGTTACCAAATAAACAAGTAGATCATAGAACCAACACATATCATAGTATTGCTAACTTCGAGGAAAGATCTTTATGGTAAAGTATGATCATTTGCATAGTCTAGACATGCCACTTGGGAAAATCTTGGATGATTCTGAGGGTCATCGTTGCCTTTGAACATGGGGATATTAGGAGTGATGAAATTCGGAGGAAGTGGATATGTGGAAATTACGGGTGTGAAAAATTATGAAGGAGTAAAATAGAAGTAAGAAATGGATATACACGATAAGTAGCTAGCTGAAGTTGGAAAATTTGATTTTTTAGTTTGTGATATAAAGAAGTTAAAGATGGAGTGTTTGAAGAGGAGACATGTTTTGTAGTAGAATTATTGGGAGGAATCATAGGATTGGTAGAAGTGGGAATGGAGGCAGGGATATTCAGGGGCTGAGTGGAGGCCATCGCAGCTTAGGAAGAACCTATAAGAGGTATAGAAGTAACATCTCTAGAATTTTTTACGGCCATTAAATAATGGAGATTATGAGGAAGATGTGCAGGATTATTACACAAAGCTTGACAAAAATTAGTAAGCTTTTCAAGTTTTTCTTGATCAATGTTAATGTCCTCATAATGTTACTATCCTCATCATGTGATTTCATTATGTCAAAAGGTGGTCAATAAATTTTTTTGTTAGTCACTTGTATGTCACACTATGCCCGTAGAATTCATATGTAATCAAAAAAGAGAAAGATATCGTGTAAAACCTAAAAAAACACAAATCCTAAAAATAAAATATAAATATCGGGAGTCGAAATGACCCGGGAGGTCACCTAACTGAGTTAACTTATGACCGAGCACTCCACTACGTCTCAGACTCCATGTAATTCTTGTGAAGTGTGTAAAATTGTGCCCTAGGAATCTCTTGTGTAAGATGCACTTGATAGTGAGAGATAACTAGAAGTAACAATGTATATAGATGTGTGGATGGAATAAATAAACTTCCCCTCTTATGCGTTTATTCAAAAAATTCAGTCCCTTGTCCCTTGAATGAAGCTATATGAATTCCTTTGATGCTCTTAAGTGAATTTAGATGTAACCTTAGATAATGATAATTAATGCTTAGAGCTTGGTTCTTTATTTTTATCACATAACATTATATTTATATGATTCCAAAGGTTTATTTTTGTAATTAAAAACTAGAATACCAACCCATAAGAAAATAAGATGCCCAAAAGATAACAGAGGCCCAAAATAGGTGAGTAATATAAAAAGAGGTTAGGGGCACCCAGATGGGATGAGGGTGCCTAGATGTTAGTATCCTAGCTGGGTGCTAGTGTCAAGAGTCAAGAAAAGTAAAGTAGTAAAGATGAGACTAGGTTGTAAGGTGTAAAATACTAGAAAGAGAGTAAGAAAGAAATAAAAGAGGCCAAAGACGGTATTCAATTAGTATTTTTCTCACTTAGGAATAATAACAATTCAAGTATATTATTAGGACCTAGAAATGTACCCAAGTGCATGATTTTTTGTCTACAGTAAGGTTAAATTACAATCTAAAAAACCCAAACTTGACTCTTCCATTAAAACCTCTTCCAGCAATGAAAAATCCAAGGCTTCAACAAATACAATCTTCAAAACTACATCTAATATTCACTCAAATTCTGAATGATCTCGACCCCCACATAAATACACACCTCTAGGGGTCTCTTCCAACTCTATTTTTGAATAAATCATGGTATATTTCATGATAAATATCCCTCCCATCTGACCCATTGATAAATCTGACCCTAAACCATCATGGTATGTGGGTGATGAATATTTTAAATATTACCCGGTTTAAGGACATGACATTGAGAGATGGTACTCTTTTAGAAATTTCCTCCAAGATCTCATCGATCGAGGTAAGATATAGGTTGACAGTATTAATGTACCTCCTAATCAAATGATGGATGTGTTCAAACAAATGTTTCCAAATCATCCCCTAGTTAACATTCAAATTACTTTTATAGGGGTTGTAAATTCTATTTCTCATATCATCAACACCATGAACTAGCTCTTGCTTACACCTACTATACCATGTGTTTCTATGATTGAAACAAAGGATAACCAATAATAATCTTCATATCTCCTTAATACTAAGATATTGAATTTGTGTACCTCAAAATAACCAAACCTTGCCATCTTTACTCAGACAATTATTTTTGATATTACCCCTTTGAGATCACAATAAAATAAATCTGTTACCAAAATCATAAACAACCCTTCCAAAGACAAGATCTTGCAGCATCAAATTAAAAACATTGGTAGTCCTATATAAAAAACTAACAAGTCATCTACACAAAAATATAGAACTTTCACAAGACTAGACAAACATAGGACATGATACAACATTTGTACCCTCTATTTTAGGACCACATCCCTCATTAAAAAATATAGTTACTATCTTAGAATCTAAAATTTTCCTCAAACCCACACTTAATGTGCCACATAAGACACACTTCAAGTATATCATCCTTCTAAACCATTAAAAACATCTAAGGTCATTTTTCCTTATTATCATCTCAACAAACCTCATCGCGATATTTAACTTATCATTTAATATAAGGAAATTATATAGAGGACTATAAAAAAATTCACACCATGATCCAGAAGATTTTTAAAAAATGACTCCTTGAGGAAAATAAAATCTATCCTCATCCACCTATTAAGTCCAAAACAACAAGATTAAGAAACCAAATCAAACCTGCCATTAAACTTGACTATCTTGAAGTACCCTCTAGTAATTTAGCCAAGAAATACATGTCCCCTTCTAGTAATTCCCATTTATTCTAAATTGATATCTTACATATAGCCATGATATCCTACACCTCATATTTAAAATTTAAGAACCAAAACAAGCCTAAAATATCTATTTATGTCACTCCCCCTGAACCATCCAATCCTTCATCTCCTAAAGTCAAGGTCTCCATCCTGGTGGCACCCCACACTCATTCAATGAAATCTATATGAAATATTGTTCTCAAACTATTAAATGAATCACATTTCAATATTTCCCTTTACAAACTTATCTAAAATCCCCCACAGCACCAAAAAACCATGATAAAATCCCTTCAAGCCATTCGGTACCATCATATGAGCCCTAACCATTTTCCAACTTTGAATTTTCCATGAAAATGTCTATTGCCTTCACATTCGATGAATCTGAGATTCCATTAATATAGCTTGAGTATCATGACCTCCCCCTCCTCATAACCTCCTAGATCAACGATATTATAGTTAAAAGAGTTGTGATTGACAATGGTGCTTGTATCAATACACATCTTTAAAAATCTCCAACTAACTAATATCTTTGTCACTTAATGATTCATTGTCTTACACACCATTTAATGATAATTTTTCTCCAACCATAGGCACAATTATCTTTCATATCAAAATAGATGTCAAAAGCCTGCATGAAATCTTTTATCTTATATAAGGATAATTCCAATATAAAATATTAGTAGGTCATCTCTGGATCCGTGTCATGTCTTGTGTCCCATCTAACTTACATCGGTGCTTGAAGTAAAGACACAAAGGTAAGATATTTATTGTTCCTGTCAATCCCAATCTATTTAAATATTTTCATATGACTTATAGGACCAATGACATGCTTCTTCCCTTAACTCCACATCTTCAAACCAAGCCTCTATAAGTTTTTCTATCCCCACTTCCAAATTACCAGATGATTGATCCTTTGAGGACATTATGAAACATATATCATTGGGGGAGTATTGAATCCTAACTCTTAATGTACTCATACACATAAAATATATGGTCGACCTGACAAACAACCCATGTATGAAGCTGACATGGGAAACATTATTTCCTTGATACCCCCATTTCTTTAAAAACAACATTTTTATGGAGGCATCAATCATCTCTCCTCTCTTCTTGACAATCAACCACATGCTAAACCAATTTTTTTAGAATTTTCATTCGTAGACAAACCTCACTTTTCTCATACTTAATTTAACCATTATGCGTGGAAATCTTTTGGTTTTGATAGGTTTGAACAAGGTCCACACAATTTAACATTTGAATACTTGAGGAAGCCTTACAGAAAACATGATATCATCTTCAAAGCATCTTCTTCTAATCCATCACCATCTACATCATAATCTCAGCGATACCCATTAAAATTATCATACCTATCCTTTGATAATGATGATACGATATCCATGCCTCCCAACATTTTTTAATCAATGTTATCACATTGGGACCACTGACTTACCAAGTTAATGGTAAGAATGAATATCTTCCCTTAACACTACCTCACATAATCAAGGAGTATTACCCCACTATCGATGTTCTCTGTTGTCATGATGACGATGTTATCTTAACATATATGGGTGTTGTAGATCACTATCTTTAAAACATATCACCCCCTGACACATATATGTTTCTAAACAAATATACCATCGACGGCACATCATAAGAACCACATATTGTCAAAATATTCCAATATTTAGACCCACATGAACTCTAGGAACACACTACATTATTATCCAAGCATAGTCAAGCCCTCGCATGGTCTTTCAGTGATATGTTTGGTATAGACCCTAACATCATTATCCATATTATTATCATTATCCATATTATGTAGGATGAATCCTCACATCACATTGTTAGTTAAAGAATAAATTCAATGTCTTATTTTAACCAATTTCATAAAACCTATTGATTATTCCCAATGGGTTTCCAATATCATATCCATCACTAAATCCACTAGGAAATTACATATTTGTACAAAATTTCAGGACCTTAATCTCGCATGTCAAAGAGATGATTTCCCGCTACCTACAATGGATCATCATGCCAATCTAACAACATGACTCAAAATGCTATCTCTTATGGATGGTCTCTTTGATTATAATAAAATCCTCATCACACCAGAATATCAACATAAGACATCCTTTATCACCCCATGGGGAACCTTCTGCTATAGAGTAATTCCTTTTGGCCTTAAAATGTAGGATCTAATTTTCATCACGATATGGAATACATCTTTGACTACCTCATCCACAAAATATAGAAGACTATATAGATGATCTCTTAGGAATTTCCAAATAGTGTAAATACCATATTGTTGTCCTCAATGTGATCTTTACCAATTTTCTACATTTATTTCTCCATCGTAATCTAGTTAAATGCATATTTGGATATGTCATGGGAAAAATTATAGGATTCATAATATCTATTAGAGTAATTGAAGTCGACCCTACCAAGGTCAAGGCCATTATCTAAATTTCCCCTCCATATAATCTTAAACAACTCTGTAGCCTCAAAGGAAAACTTCAATCTATCCATCACTTTATCTACCAACTATAATATTTTTGTCAACATTTTTATCACCTTATAAGGAAAGACATTCACTTTAAGTGGGATGAATACTATTGATGGGTCTTCGAAGCCCTTAAACAATATCTCTTATCACCACCAGTGATTACACCTCCACATGAGGGGTAGCCCTTATATCTATATATATCCACTACTGATCATGCCTTAGAAGCTGTGTTATCACATCGAGATGAACAAGGTAAGTATTTGGTCATATATTACATAAGTTGCACCATTCATGAGTATGAGATTTGTTATTCTGAAGTAGAAAAGTTATGTTTTTCCTTGTACTTTGTAACTTCCAAACTTCTTCATTATCTAATTAATCACAAAACCTATGTAGTCACACATTTTAATCCACTAAAATCCATTCAATATAAATCATATCACAATGATCGTATCACATGACGACTCATGCTCATGAAAGAGTTTGACCTTGAATTTATATCTCAAAATTACATCAAGGAGCATGTAGTTATTGATCATCTTGTTGAATCTCCCCTTCCCACTAATAATTTACTTTGTGAATAGTTTCCTAACAAAATTTTCAATACCCTTGATCACAATAACACCCCTCTCAAAATGACCTTATTTTTTTCGGGTCCAAATGCATAGAAGGGGGTTCTAAAATAGTCATAATACCCCTTTAGAAGACCCTTATACTATTTTCCTTCGATCTTAAATTTAAATTCATTAAAAACATGGCATAATATGAAGCTCTCATCATTGAAATTCATATTTCCACATTCCTAGGCATACAAATCCTTGACACCTACATGGATTCTCAACTTATCATCAACCAAATAAAAGAGACCTATCAATGTAAATACAAGTTATTAAAAAAATATAAATACATCATGGAAGACCTCCGAAGACTATTTGATCATTACAAAATTCAAACTACAATCGCTCATCTAATAAATTTGTAGATACCATGGCTTCCCTCACATGTCTTATTTCTTAATCACAGGATAATTCTAAACTCTTCTTCATTGTACATAAACTACATTGGCTATATTATACCATAACTAATCTTCTGATCATCATTCATGTAGAAGATAGCCAATATCAAACTTGGTACACTCAAACATATGACTATCTTTCCATGATAAAAATACCTTTAGATATATCTAGAAATGGTAAAAGATATTTTCAACAATATGCATTTTGTTATTTCATAACAGGAGCATCCTTTATAAAAGATGGCTTGATGGTCTTCTCCTCTAGTGTCTTAAATCTCTAGAGATTTATCAAGCTATCAAATAATTCTATAAAATATTATGTGGTGGGAACTATAATAGTTTAGGTTTTGATAAATGGGTTCTGCAAATGGGATACTACTAATCTATGCTTAATTGATATTGTTGTGAATATGTCAATAAGTGCATCAAATTTCAACAACATGCAAACCTTACACAAATTCTCTATCATGCTATTCAACACGCTCAAGATATGTGGCCCTTATCACAATGGGGAATTAACCTCATTACCATTATTAACCCTCATTCATGAAAAATACAGGTAATTCCTTAAGATTCATAGCAATTGAATACTTTATAAAATGGATGGAATAAATCCCTCATATCTCCATTAAATTGGATAAAATACTTTATTTCATTCATCATCACATTATATGTTGCTTCAACATTCCTCATAAAATCATCACAAATAATGGTAAATCATTCAAGAATAAGAAATTTCAAAAACTTTATGACATTTATAACATCAAACTCAGTTTCTGCACACCCTACTACCCACAAGCTAATGGCCAAGAAAAAACATCTAATAAAACCCTCGACAAGATCCTTACCAAAACTATTACTAAGGAAAGTAGAGATTGGCACCTTAAAATACCATTTGTATTATGGGCCTATTAGAATAGCATTTGAATCCCTATGTGTAACACACCCTTCTCACTAGTCTACGACATTGAAGATGTTATTCCCCTTGAATTCGAGATTCCATCATTACATGTCTCACTCAATTTTTTTCGTCCCCAAAGAATAATATAGTCAATAAATCCTTTCACAACTATAATCGATATATGAACACCAATTAACTACCCTCAAAAATATCAAAATTTATCAAGAACAAATCAAAAGTGTATACAAAAACCACCTCAAAGAATGTTACTTCAAAATTAGTGATCTTTTCCTCAAATAAAATCAACATGTCACTAACATGGAAAAAATAAAATGTGGGAAGTTTTCCCAAAATTATCTTGGAGCATATATTATCCCTCACAAATATGGGTCTAGAGATATTTTTTAGCATCCCTTGATGAAACCTGAAAAGGATCCTCTTAATGCATTGCAATTGCGATCATTTTATTGTTAAAATACTAACTCACATGAAATCAATAAAATCAAGTTCTCTCCTCGATATTCCTAATTATCTCTTACTCCCGTAATGATTTGGAGTCATTGTGGTTTCTTGTCAGCATACCAATTATGACCTTAAAGATGAGCACAATAGCTCTACTCATAGCATATTCCACATGGATAAGTTAGGGAACCCTACAATCTTTACTCCCATAACTACATTTATATCTACCCATTTAACGACATGCTAAGGATATAAATGTAGTTTGTAAATTTAATTTTCTCCTTCCAAATGTTCACCTAGGTTCACCCTTAGCTCCAAAAAAGTCAAAATATCTTTGTGAAGGATATGATCAAAATATAGACTAATCCCTTGAAGGATGGTTATCAATAATGAAATTTACATCATTCAACCCCATTATCAAAACATCTTAAATAAAATTATAGACCACTCCCTCAAAGGATGGATATCTAATTAAAGTATACACCTGGTGACAATACGACTTACCACATTGATCAACCCTGATATTCAAACAAAATAAAAAATTAACCATCCTAGGAAATCTTCCCACATTGATCTTATTTCCCATAAGACACAAGATTCCCACATCGATCAGCTTGTGTAATATACAATAAATATATGGTGGAACTGAGGAACCATAAAAATGGATACATTTTCCCATACATGTTACACACAAACATATTCCATGTTAGAAAATTGTTAAATAAATATCCCATATCCATCCATGATCCTAGTATGAATAATCATTGTGGGTTATATGTTAGCAGAAATTATAGGACCGCACGTTTAATTTCATGTACAAATAAAACTTATCATAATACACTATATATGCTAAGAATATTACAGAAGAAAACATTCCATGATATGTTCTTAACCATCATAGGATTCAGGATGATAAAACAAGATCATCACTTGTCATAACCATATCTAAAATCATCAAAACCACTCATATATAAACTCGTAAGACATATATCTCTAATCTAAAAACATACATTTCAAATATCCTCATAGCACATCACATAAAATCATAATAAAAATCAAACATAACATAAATCCCGAAATCATATATATACATATAAATTACATGTTTATTATTCATCAATGGCTCTAAAATCCTCATATATCAATATCTCATACATAAACAAAATATATAAAAAGGCTTACAACTATGTAGTGAACTGTAATCCTGAAAATGAATACTCCCTCAAGCACTGCTCCCCTGATCCACATCATGGTCCCTATCCGGTCCCTCATCAGAAGCACTATGTGGTTGGCTCACACTAGATGTGATCCCTAATCTATCATGTCACTACTAAGCCATGTAATCATCATATGGAGGCTCTTTTGGAAGCTTCCATCTGACTATACTCTCATAATGTTGTATCTCATCTCCTAGATCCTGATACTGAGCCATGGTCACACTAGGAAATTATCCCATCTATCAACTAGCCTATACGTTGGATTCCTGAAGATATGCCCTTGATATTAACCTTTTCGTCACCCTAAAATTCAACCACAAGGTATCCCTATCATGATGATATCTATTCCTATCTATTATATCCTAGGTGAGCTCTCTTTTCATGGTCACAAGATGTTGGATCAACCCATCTCTCTTTGTAATAATCATGTCCCACTCCTTATTCATGAGATCTTAAGAAACTATTGAACCATATCAATCGGTGATCAAATTAGCCCTATCTACTACCAATAAAGTCTTCTCAACCTCCAAAATCACCATCATAACCTCTAGTAGAGCCACTCCCTCATCCTTCTCACCTCCCCCAGCAACACCCTCCTGAAGATCCTCTATATATACTCGTACCTAATTTTCAAAACAATATACTTGGCACTGTCACCATGTAGCTTATTCCTCCATCATGTAATCATCAACTATACCCTCCTTGGCCCTTATACATATACCCGAATCCCAACTCCCTCCTCATCTACTATAAACAATGGGTCCCTAACCATCAATGTCTCAAAATACACATCTCCATAATTTTTCCTATAGATAACTGGAACCTTAGATACATCATGTACTAAACAAAACTATCATATGACATGACTAAATCTAATCAACTCCCAATGATCATCTCGTCGATCCCACACACACATATCTTGATGAGTGGCCCTAGGCTCCCCCTATCCCCTTTCCCACAATAAAAATCCTATGTATGGCCTTTATACTACATCTACTTCCTATAACCATGTCAGGATATACCTATAATGCTCCTCTCTTCTCACAAGCCCTTTAGCCTGAAAATTTGAGGAGCCTCTACACATACTCGTACCTATTTTTCAAAACCATATACCTAGCTTTGTCACCATGTAGTGTATGCCTCCATCATGCCAACATAAACTGTACCCACCTTGTCCCCCTATACATCTACCCTATTCCCCACTCCCTCGTCATATTCCATATAAAAGGGTCCTTAACCCCCGACATCTCAAAATCCACATCTCCATCATTTTACCTATAAATAACAGGAACCTCAGATACATCCTGGACAAAACTAAATTTTCACCTAACGTGACTAAATCTGATCAACTCCCAGTAATCAGATCATCTACCCCAAAAACACATCTTTGAGTGACCATCAGCTCCTCCTATACCCCTTCCCACACAGTAAAACCTATGTATTTCCTTCCTATAAACCTGCGAAGAGCTACATATAATTCTCCTCTCCTCTCACCAACCTTGTATGTCCTTCATACTACATCTTTTTCTAGTAACCCTCCTAGGAGCTACCTATAATTATCCTCTCCTGTCACCTCATGAACATAACATTATGGAATATGTCAATATATGGGTAAGTGCATGGAGATGGGGGACCAGAAAAGTGGAAAAAAATTTGATTTGAAGAAAAACTCGAGTGTGTTTTGGGAAAGCACAATCGCATTATGAATTATTGGGATTGGTAATTATGAAGAATAAAATGTGAGTGTGTTATAACACATTCGTGTTCCTATTTACAATTTTGTATATGTGCTTTTGGGAGTGATTTATTTACCAAATAAATTTTCATTTATTAATCTTTATACATTATTATTTCTTATACTTTAAAATTATTTTAGTGAATATAAGAAATTAGGGTCACTCTGCACCTTATGGAACTAGTCTCACAGTTCCATCAATCATTGTTTAGAAGATAGTATTTCATATTCTAATTTGGTCAGTACATAGGTATTTTTTAGGATTTCAGCATTCACCTAAAGCTTTTAAGGTTTAAATTTTACAATCGATGTCTATTTTAGGAAATAATATATTCATTGTTTAGGTTTTAGGGTCTTTTGGATTGTTTATTGACATTTATAGGAGTGTTAAATATGTCAAAACTATATTTCATAAATCTTAAAACTCCCAAAGGTAGCAAGAATTTCTCGAATATATAGACTCGTGAAATTCCTTATAGTTCACAGGATAAATCAAAACACATATGTAAATTGTTATCGATTCAAATAATCAAATAAATATCACCATGAGTGATTGTGGCAATCATCTTAGGCCCAAAAAATTCATACTTTATGATAATTTTTCTAAACACTTTATCAATGTTTGGTAATGAATTCACATCTTGCAAATCAGGGAGGTGGAATTTGTAGTGTTTCAGTATAATGTGGAGGTCAAGAACATGGAATTATTTCTTACACATTCCTCTAAGTTTCATTCAGGGATCAATCCTTCTATTAAGAGGAGGAAACCTATCTCCATAAGGAGAAATTGAGAAAAATGGTTTCTAAACATCATAAACATGCTTCCACTCAGATGACATTTTGGGTAGGGAGGTGAATTATGAGATTAAAAAGAGATCATCATGTCCAAAGGTGAAAAGTGAGGATCAAGGAGTGAATTGATGATCATTATATCCTGTGTCTACCATTGTGTCCAAATCTCATTAAGAAATAAATCAAAATGATCTAGTCATGCTACTGAGGAATCTAGGACCATCATGTGTGAAGGATTAAGAAGTCACTTATTCTTATGAGAGGGATATAAGAAAGAAGTGTATGAGAATCCTAAATCTAATAGTAATTCCATTCAAGGATGATTTTTAAGACTAGAATGAAAAGAGAATGATATTCATATGGAGTGTTTTCATGTGAATTGAGTAACCCAAAAATACAAAAATTAAACCATGAAAACAAAGAAACAATGTGAAATCTTGTTCCTAAATCTTCTCGAATCCCTCTCTAGGCCAACTTTCCTCATGTGTCATGATCAAATTTTCCTTGAATATATTATTAATTCATTGGGTGAACATGTATAATTTAAAAAAAAAAGGATTAACAAGGTCCATTATTCCATTTATTAAAGTGTAGTAAAGGGATAATTCTCTAGCAAGCCTAGAAAGGCCAAGTTTTGCAATTTCATAGCCTGTGTACATCCTATAGGAGATTATGAAAAGGTATTAAGTATAAAAAGGTGGTATTTGAAATTATTGAAGGTTTTGGAAGTAGTTTAAGAAGATTTAGGAAATTTTTAATCATTCAAGGATAGTTTGTTCAACAACAGGTTTTCAAGTGTAAGGAACGAGGAGTCAAATTGTGAACCTTGAGTTAGGATGAAAAAAATTAGGCACCAAAAATATTGAATAATAATATACATTTTGGGAGCATCCATTTTGATCTAAGGCCACCGAAGGTGATGCTAGCAATCATCTCATACTCTCAAGAAATACATACCTCCCAAGAGTGTTTCGAAGCTCTTAATTAGTGCTTGGTAATAAGATCAATTAATGGTGGAGGTAGGGAACATGTGATTAACCTTAAAATTTCTAATTCCACATGGATAAAATTGATCAAAAGGGTGTTTTACGTAATGGTATCAGAGTTTTCTCCGCATCCACCTTTCAACACACCCATACACCTTACTCAAGAACACCTCAATGCTCCATTACTCCTTTATCCATCATCTTGCTAGATTTTCAACTTTCCAATTTTAAGGAGTCCTTGTTTTCTTAAGCTCTAAACAATCTTCTCGACTATGTTTGTCACCTTCACCTTGACTTTTACTCAATCTGCAATTCACTCATCTCAATATGTTTGTCACCTTCACCTTGAATTTTACTCAATATTATTTTCACTCATCTAACTATGTTTAACCCTATCCTAATCACTCATTCAAATCACTCAACTCTTCCTCTATCACTTAAGGATTTTCATACAAACCCTTACTCTCTCTAGACTTCTTTATGGCACTGTGTAGGACATTCAACATGTCTTCTTGATTAAATTTATATAAGGATTTTCTCATGTTACTCAAGGATTCAAAGAAATCTAACACCACTCCCTCAATGATAGATACAACTTCCCTTCTATGAGTTTCTTTCCTAATGACAACTATTTCTGAAGGTTGGTCTTGACAGACACAATAAATATGCAAGATTGTATATTGATCTTTCTTTACCTACTAACCACTCAATACTTTATACTTATGCCATGATTTTATGAGTCCTTAATACCCTTAGGCCTTCCCCCAACTTTTTAGAGGACTCCACCAACTTTAAAAAAAATGGAATAAAGACTATTTTTATAAAGCTAGATCCTTATTATCCCTTGCACATTGCTTTACTTTTATTCTTATTCTAACCTATACTAGGTATTTTTAAACTCTTTTTCTTCTTATTATCTTCCTCCACACTTATCAAGGACTTTACCAGGTATAATTATTAACTTTTACAATGAATGTTCTACTCTAGACCCTTAAGTTTGGGCACACATGGTTATGATTGTGAACAACTATTTAATTTAAGAAATCCTCCTTTAGATGGATTATTACCTTTTCTTGACTTTTGCAACACCAAATCCTTGTGATCGATGCCCTGAAATATACTCAAGGATTCCATTAAATCATTATGTTAATGCTACATACTACTAAACTTCTAAAGCAGGGTATAGTCTAGTCTGAGTAAGTCTTTCTATCTATTTTTCATTCCTTGGACACTGTGAGGGTTCCATAAATCCTTGAACACCATTATAGGTAAGAATACAATCCAAAACAATGTATTTATACATAAAAATGTTTTGCAAAATAGTCTATAACCTCCAAATCTGATATCTCAGTTTGAGAGGACTGTGTCACTTAACACCTAAGCCTATAACATATCTAGAGCTAGTTCAAATATTCAAATTATAAATTTTGAGTGAAATTACCTATTCTTTCCTATTGGATTCCAAATGGACTAGTAAAAGCTATGACCATCTCAAGTGGACCCAAGATACCCCTAGTCAACTAAGAAATCCGAATTTGATTATTAACAAGATGTTCCTGCATCACCATAGGAAGGATGCATAGTGACTGAGAAGCCTTATTTTCAATTAAGGGCTTATTTTTCATGCTTAAAAAATTTTCAACTTCCATGTTAGTTATTTTGGCCATTATAGAGCTATTAAAAACACCCTCCGAGAGAGTTTAGGAAAGGTATTGAGCATCCAAAGGTGATGTCATATAATCTTAGAAGTGTTGAAGGTAATTTAGGAAGATTAAGGAAAGGTTTGGTCATTCAAGCACTGTTTGCTCAACATCAAGTTTTCTAGATGCAGGGAACAAACACTCTAATGGTGACACCTAACTTCTATGGAAGATTCCAAGAGCTCTATAAGGAGTTAGAAGGAAAACAAATAGGAATTAGAAAGCTAAGTAAATCCTTGACATGTTGGATACATCTATTTTTCTATAAGGTCTTGAAGGTGTCATGCATAATTTTAAAATAGTGAAGCTTCCCATTTTTTTTCCAAACCAACAATTCACCAGTACAACACTTCATGAAACAAAAACAAGGCACTACCAATTAACCTTCATGCTTCTTGATAATTGACATCTCATTTGACTCCTATGCCACCTAGACACCCTTTTTCATCAATGCAACTTGACATCAATGACAACACTAATGACACTATGTCCAACACATGTGTCTTGATTTGCTATGTATTATAAGGCATTTTACGAGTGCATATATTTGAGAAGTAGTTGTTTCCTTTGAAAGTTGTGAGGTTTGTAAAATCTAATTTTGACACATTTAACACTCCTACAAATGTTAGTAAATAATAAAAAAGTCCCCTAAAACCTAAACAATGATTATATTTGTTTCCAAAATAGACATTGATTGTAGAATTTAAATGCTAAAAGCATTAGGTTGAATGCTAAAAGCCTAAAAATTACCTATGTATTGACTCAAATTAGATTATGAAAATATTATCTCCTAAACTATGACTCATGGAGCTGTGAGACTAGTTCCATAAAGTGCAGAGTGACCCTAATTTCTTATATTTACTAAAATAAATTTAAAGTATAAGAAATAATAAAATATAAATAATAATAAATGAAATATTTATACAAGCATGCCAACAACACAGTATATTACTTATACTCCACGGCACGCGTACGCATTATAACGCATATGCGTTCCCTATGTTATGTGCCCAAACCAAGAATTTAAAGGCTTGGTATTGCTTTATGTTTCCCAAACCTACACCTTGGACATGTATACAAAATAGTAACTTGCATGTTTTTGACAAAATTTGTAAAAAATAACCTTCCACTATGTGCAAATCCTACAAAAACATGATTCTATCTTTCTTAAGGAATGTGAGCATGTTCCCTACAATGTCAAGAAAACTAATCCTCTATTCTAAATATGTACTTTTTATATGCTTTGGTCTGACTAGAAAGGTTTCGCTTTTATATTTATTTCAAACTATGTCAACAACCTGCATATTTTTGAAAGTGATATGCATAAATGCTTCATCTTTCACCATGTTATGTATCCTATGAAAACGTTTTCTATCTTCTCCAAATTGAAAAAAAAAATTCCTACAATGTCAAGAAACTAGGCCTAATTCTATACATATTCGAAAATATTAATTTTTGATATTTTTTAAGGTATTCTAGGGGAGGCATGAGCGGATTTATTTCAAATTATGTCTTTTATACCTTTCAAAATCTATGGACTTGTAAACACTTATCTTTTTCAAAAATAAATAAATACTCATCTAGAATTGAATAAAAATCTATCCCAAACTAGATGCTACATATCTATCTTTCTACCAAAGGGTTTTACAATAATACTAAATTGTGCTCAAAAATGGGGAGGTGGGGTCGGGGACCAACTGATCTTACTACTATTTTTTTACAAAAACAGAAGCACCTATTGTAACATTTTTGATATTTAACCCACTTACACTTAACCATTTTGAAAAAAATAGTAGCTTATAGAAACTAGACTCGGAATGCTACAATCTCATGTTCTTCATGGCATCTTCAAAATTTGAGTGTAACTATCTCAAATAAGTCATACAAGTTGAATATTTTATTATTTTTCAGAAAAAAGTGTCCACTTAAGACCCCCATTTTGGCCCCCCATTTCCTTGCACTTACCCTCATATGGCCTATTGTTAATGATGCTCATTTAAGATACATGCGATATTTATTATGATGTTGTAGATGTTACTCCTAATATAATGACCTCGTCAACTGCAAACTTCTTCTCCTAAACTTACATATGCCCACATATCCATATATGGTCTGATCCTAGTAAGTTTTTGAGCCAATGTAAAATGTGTCCTTATCTGCTTTTTTAACATCTCAACCACCAGTGGTTGTTTGCCATTAAAAATACATATATCGTTCTTCCTACCCACCGAGTCTTGTAAGTGCTTCATAATAATTGATTTTTATCATCACATAGTCTTCTCATGATCGGACCCTCAAAATCGTCATAACATTTAATGATGAAATAGATAAAATCTCCCTCTTGATGTATTCCAAAGATAGTGTACCTAATGATGATCATAAGGATAGTGTGAATGTTGATTTTATATCCTTCTCATCACTATACATGTAAGCATTCAAAATTGTGCAAACATCTATTAAAAAACATTAATTCTTCTTTCAATGTTTATTCTCCTAGTTATAATACTATATTGATCCAAAGATTACCTTCCAACCAAATAGTGTGACCTATGGCTACTCATAATGGTAATGTTCAACCCTTTAATTAATACCGATAATGTTTTATGTCATTCCTCCCCAAGAATCTCCTTTCCTCTTATGCATATCATTAGGTCAGCACTTATAAGATAATAGGTTCATTACCCTAAACCCTTGAGAGTATGCATGCATGTATTATGCTAATATTGTATAGTATCTTCATGTCCCTTCTATGGAACATATTATTCCTAAGAAGATGTTACAAGTGGAAACCTTTTCCTTAAGGGTTTTACCTTAATATAATTTTAAATATTATCATTGTATGGATTCCTATGGGTAATCCTTACATAGTAATCTTAAATCTTCTAATATCTAGCCATGGATTCACATTGTAAGGATATATTACCTCTAAACTTGGAAACTCAAAATTTCCTAGTAGTCTTAAAACTAATATTGTCCCTTCTCGTAGGTTTCATCATTTTCCTAGTAGGATCTAGTTATTTCTAATCATTGATATGGTAAGAATTCATTTCTTAGACATTTCCTATATCCCTAGCAATGGTCCTAAAGTTACATATTAAGCATTTTCCTTCTTTTCATCAAGGAATTAGAATGAACCTATTACTTATTATATCTTATGTTTCAAATTTTGACCCATGTTTCATTTACTTCTATAAGGGTCAATAGATGATATCATAAATACAATATATATATATGATATATATATATATATATTATATTCAGGGCTTTATTCTTTCTTTGAAGACCCCTTTGAAAAATTAATATTTGAATACATTGGTGAATCTTTACACTTATTTTTCTTAAATTTATAATTGTTAGCAACATGAGATGCTTAATGTACATATTTTGTTGCACATGTTTCTCTTTCCTCTACTACTCCCACACCTAGAACATCTTCTTTTCCTCCTATCACACCAACCTCATCGGGTAGGTCTCCATCTGGGGGTTAGGCGGTAGAGATATTTAGGTAATCTAGGTTGGATCGGGTCAGGGGTTGTATCTCTCCAGGCCTTGGCGGGTGGGTCCCCTGGGTGAGGAGTATGGATCCATTATTGGGTGGGTGGGGTCACATACTAGTGAGGACTCATGGATATCTTGCACACTTAGGTGGATGGGATAAGATAGATGAGGGGTTGTTACAACTTAGTAATGGGAAACTCAGGTCCTGGACAAGTCATCGGTTACAATGAAACCATAAGGGTTAGACCATTTTAGTGGGTTTCCATAGGACCAATGGTCATAGATGGATAATGATTGTTAAGCACTGGGCATGATAGGATTAGATTTTCTTGGGGACAAGGGTTGGATCAGTGAGGGGTTTCATGCACGTCAGGGTTAGATCGACCACATTGGTCCCATGTCGTGACATAGAACATTGGACATCTATTAGGGTTGACTATCTCTTGTCTTCACAAGGTTAAGGGTTGGTCAGGTGGATCCTGGGCAGCTATGGTTTAGACTACGTGCTGATAACAACTGACGCCATTCATTTATTCACCTCAAACCCAACATGGGTTGAAACTTAACCTAGAGCAGCCACCATGGCTAGCCACTATATTATTTAAATATTCCTAGTTTTTTTGTGTTAACCTAAGGCTTATCATTCAACACTCATTCTCATGAATTACTATATCAGTAAGATCTTATATATGTGTAAAATATTTGTTTCCTTCTTTCTACCTAGAGGGTTATATCGGTCGAATATTTCGGTGAATACATGACTTCATGCTGCTATTCTATAAAAATATGCCACCTATTTGATTTTTCTATACATGATCAATTATTTACTAGTTTACAAAAATTCACCACTTACTATCATCTATGATTACAAGTCTCAATTCAGATAATTATATCACATTCAACATGATATCATCATTCTAATATCTATCAATACTTTTATCATATTCCATATGTTATCATTATTATTCAATGTTAGGTGCAACATGTGTAATTCTACATCTACGATTTGATCATATAAATCTTCTATGGAATATATCATCATGCATTCTTACAATCCTCTATGGATCGTAATTTTCAAATCAATACTCAACTCATACATATTCATATCCATTTACATCATCATCTCATTCGTTAAGAAAATATATCATCATACATATATCGAAAGTATTACTATACAAAGCTATGGTTTTGAAACAAAATTCCTTCACTAACATCAATATAGATGTTGCATCGTCTATCAACTACAATACTTAAGGTAACTATGTGAGACCTCTCAAACTTGATGCTTCACCACTTGAGCTCTATCTTCGTGCTTGGGATCATTGTATCCTCCTAGCTAGGTCCATAATGCTATTGATTCCTTAGTCACCACCTTGTACATACCAACCCTAGAGCTCCACATATCACGTCATTAACATAGTCTTGCACCATAGGTAATCCTCCTCTCACACCCATTCCTATCGCATGAAAATTGGCTACATCTCACTGCATCTCGTTGTGACTACATATACTATAAACATGGCCTATTGCCATTGCTATAAGTCTTCCATAATAAATGGCCATAGCTATATCTTTTCAGTAATGTAGATTCACCCTTTCTGTACTCAGGTGCCTATCTCAGGATGACAAGGACCAGATTCCCTCAAGGGCACATTATGGGTGCAACTCGTCACATGGATGTACTGTAATGGTCACACTCCTAAAACTGGGTCACGTACAAGACGCAAATCATATCAGCACCTCATCATCATGTTATTTGTAATTTTTAGGGTTAATCACAAAAATGACAGCTTAATTAGGGCATACTTTATGTCATACAAACGTCACTGTTATCACATCACTCTCAAGGGACTAGGTGTTTACTAAGAATGTTAAATATCCTCCTCCTATAGGTTCCATCCATCAAAGGCCTCTCCTAGCCACTAATAGCATCCAACTAGCTCCAGCACAAGGCATCAGAAGTGCTTGGTTCATCTACCATCACTGATTGTAATAGGAGGGTACACCATTGTGTCCATCCACACATGAATCGGTAATATACATCTAGATACTTGCCTCGCTACTGTAGATGGTGCGACTAGTACAATGAGCATCATATGGCACAATTCTAGCACTCACACTCTTCTCTCCTAGAACTACATTGAATCGATGAGATTTCAGTATATACAGGCTCAATTATAAGGCACATCCTATTCTGGTAGCTGAGAATTGTCATGAAACACTCTCATATAGAGATTTAGATCAACCACTCCTGGGAACCTATCTTTCTTGGCCACATTATAGGTGATGAAGACATTGTATGTTAACCAGCGATCCTTGTTCAATCGCCCCGTAATGACATGTATGGTCGACTATATCACTTCCCTAATCCCTAATCCACATACTAAAATTGATCAATATTTAACTATGATATACAGAACCCATGACTCATCATACCAACCCATCTAGACTAGAAAATATCTTCAATTCATACCCCGATCCACTTGTGTCCCACTTAGGGTGCCCTCATGTACTGCCAAATGTTCTCATATGCACATATACTTTCAAAAATGTAATGTGCGACTGAATCCCAATACTCTATGGTCATCATGTGTGACTTCGACTACAAGTCCCTATATAGAATGATCCAACACATAACTACTCTAGGTATATTATGTACCACACTAATTTATACTAGCATTAATTGCATGCATCATGTACGATATAAATACTAGCTCCTCCAGTCCACTACCATAGATATTGGAAAAAACCACTACAATAAATTTCATGTAAGCGTGTATATAGACACAAAATCATGCACTTTAGACATTATTTAGCTCGGTCTTATACTACTATTTAGAAGGTTCTCAAGTGAATAAAGTACTAATTAATCCCACCTTTTGGCCATCTTTATTTTATATTTTATTTCATCATTCCCACATATTTTCTAGTACTTATCTATCCAATTTACAACTACCCCATCATTCTAGCTGAAAATCAGGGCACCCCAGCCTGTACTGGGGAGACTCGAGGTGCCCTGGTCCTACCTTGGGCACCCAATCTATGCACATCCTTTCCCACTTCTTTTTGGGGCCTTTCTAGCCATTTTTCATCCTTATCCTTTTCCCAGTTGACCTTATCGGGATTAATTATAAAATTAAGCTTGATATCCCTATAAATATAAAGTTATAAGACCATAATGAGGGTCCTAGCGTCACATACTACTATCACTCCATCTAGAGTTGCATCCATTGCATCACTTGCATCCACATAGTGTTATGCATCAAGGCTAGGATATTTGCATCACACACACATTGCATAGGGGGAGGATTCTATTCTATTCCATGCACATATGCTATTTATATTTTCTATAGTTATTATTTCTCGTTACTTCACAAAGTGTAACTAGCACGAGAGAACCTAGGGCACGACATGCACACACTCACCAGAACTACACATGGGTCCCAAATGTAGTGCAATGCTCAGTGATAAGATCACTAGTTTGGAAGATGAGGTCATTCCAACCCATTCATTTACATATTTATTTTTTCTAGGGTATTGATACTTCCTCTTGCATTGCAGGTCATTTACAACTCATCTGGATAATCCAGTGTGACAAACAGGAAGCATTTGGAGACACCTTATGACAATACCTAAATAAGTTTCTGAGTATTTACAGAGATCAGAGTGCCCATATTACAGACTGGGTGCCTCAGGGATCCCTAGTACCCTCCTAGGTGCCTCAGTCATCTTAAAACCTCCAGATCTGTCCTCCACAAGGTCTTTGAGATCGTCTACACTTCTAGATTTTATTTCCAGATCAGTGACACTATGTGACAGTCACCTTTAATCAGCTAAGTCATATTCTTACTCTTCTCTTGCATATTAGGGTTTGTTTCCATTATATTTAATTGTGTAATTACTTTACATTATTTTAGCATACTTATTTACAGTGTTTTAGTCCTCCTAATTAGATTAACATTATTACCCCTATACCGCTATTTAGGTCTTAGGTTTTTTTTGTTAATAATTTTGGTGAACCCAATCCTCTTTCATTATACTTTCTAGGTCTTGTAGTTAAGCACCATGAGCATCTATATTTTTTATTATTTGATCACATTTAGCATGCATCCCCTTTCGACATACTACACATTAGGATTTCATGTGAATTTCTACTCATCTTCCATCTAGGTTGTCTTCGAGATTCTACACCATGAATATCTCTATCCATACTTATCTACAAAATAACCTTGATTGTATGACCAAGATTATAGAATATTTAGCTACTAAATTCATCCCTCCTTAAACCTCACCCGAATATTTCTATCAAAAATTTACCTCTGCTTTATCTTTTGATGAAGATAAAATAACTTTCACTACCAATGATTTACCCTCCCATGAAATACAACAACATGACCTATCATTGTATATCCAAGTTTGTATCAATAAAGTAGGTTTCAAAAGGTCATTAGTTGATAATGGATCTGGCCTCAATATTTATAATGTTACCTTTCTTCATCGCTTAGGTATATCAGAATCACCTCTAACTCCATCATCTATTTCCATCAATGTCTTTGATAACATCCCTAAGCGTGTGTTAGGTATTGTAAACCTCCCCATTACCATTGGTCCAAAAATAGTTACGATATCATGTCATGTCATTCCCAATCATCTTAATTATAACATTATTTTAGGATGACCTTGGATCCATGCCATGCATGGGGTCCCTTATAAACTAGACATGCATGTTTTAAATTTCGACATCAAGGCGTTGTCTATGATTTAATGGTTGTCCCATCTCATCTTGAATATTCTAAATCAATTAAGCAATCTAGTGACCCTTCTACTAATAAGTCCTAGAATTTTTCTAAGTATGGGTCAGGGTATGACTATTTACAACATTATGGTTTTATTAATAAGACCCTAAAGTCACAACCCCTTGGGATATTCCTACACAGACACATAAGCATGCATTAGGCTATCCCTCTTTACTCTCTACAGATGTTTATATGACCTTCCATCCTCTTCAACCTAATCAACCCATATTAGAATAAATTGACGTTATACATTTGTTGTTTCAAAATAAATTTCAAGCTATGGAATCGTCTACTACATCTTTCAAATATGAAATCCAATATCTTAAAGATGCTTGTCAATCACATGTTTTTCATCCTTTTACATCTCATATACAATCTAGGGTCCACTACCTGTCATATAATTGAACCGCATGATATGTCATCATCTGATCCTCTCATATTTGAATGTAATATTAATGTTGCATCCCAACGGATTCCTATCTCTGAGTCACCAATACCTAATTATAAAACACCACCTCAGTAACCTCCTCTAGAAATAAATTCAGAAGCTCCTTCTCTCAACTCGTCCAACTACCAAGTCAATGTAGCCACCATCTCTCAACAACATGGTCCACCTCCTTCTCCTACCAACACTTCTGCAACATCAAAAATCCCACATAAGCTCCAACCAATCACTATTGACAGAGACACTACTCCTTCTACTAATGGTAAAGTCCACATTTCCAACCCTGTCATCATCACATGATTTTAATAGTTGTTTCAGCCTACCATTGTGTTGGCCCTCTCTCCTATCATGACACATACCCAATGCTTTCCCACAATGGCATGACACCTCTTGCTTGGTTGTATAGATTGATACCATCATAGTACACTTGGGGTGATATCATAATAACACACTCCCACCTTCCTCCCCCCCCACTTCATCTACATCTTATTTCATAGGAATATTCCTCACACATTATGACACCATCATTACCTGATGATGCACTCTTGTGCTTTGGTTCACACTAGACTATTGAGGGATTACCATTACACTCAACCCCACACACTACACTCTAGATTCTACACGTTTACATTCTATAATAATTTCTATACATAGCTTACATCTTCCATTATCTTATACATTCCTCATCTATTACTCATTTATGCATCATCTATCTTATACATATTACACTAGTCATCATCTCATCTGCATCTATTTTTGCATCTCATTCTTACATCCTATATTTACGCTAGGTCACATTATATATGGGTCTAGATTTACATATCATCACTACATATTCTTATCTATAACTACCACTGCACCTCACATCATTTACACAACCTACATTTCCTATAGTACCTAATCCCCATAACACATTTCATACATCCTATATATTCTACATGATACACTAGATTCCATTACACATGGATCTAGTTATACTTCTCATTCTTTCATATTCCATTTCTATATGCATTCCTTATCCTATATACATTACACATCCTATATTTTATTTCCCACACTGCGATTTTACATCATATATTCATCCCTTTGTCGTTTATACTACATTGTCTTCTACACGTTGTACCCACCACCTTATGACTCACTTTATTTTATCGGTCTATACTCGACTGCCGAGGGTTTACCAATCAAAAGGACCTTATACTCATTATGTGACATTCCCTCATACACTATGCAACATTTCTAGCATTAGTGACATACACCTCAGGTTAAATTTTCACCTATCTTATCATCTTGTAGGGGTATACACTTTAGGCTAAATCACCACCCCCATTATCACCTTGTAGTGACATATACCTTAAGGTACATCACCACTCCCTTCGTATCCATCTTATAGTGACATACGCTTTAGGCTAAATCATCACCCATTCAACAAGTCATGGTATACTCTTTATCCTTTCATCTTATAGTGACATACGCTTAGGGATAAATCATCACTCACACATACCACAAGTCATGGTATACGCTTAAGCTACAGGGTCCATGCATATATTTCCATTTGTCTCCTCACCATCCACTCATTCTATAGTGATATACTCTTAGGGCTAAATCATCACTCCTTCATTCAACAAGTCGTGATATATGCTTTGGCTATAGGGTTCACGTAAATCTCTCCATATGTCATATTTCATCACCATCACATATACACACTCATCACATTGCATTAGATACAACCAAGCTTACTCGACCATTTCCTAATGACACACTCTTTTTTATGATTCATTCTTGACTGTTGAGGGGGGGAAATGAACCTCACTGCATACACATTCCATTTTGAATTCCATTCCATTCATCCACATCATACTGCATTATCTTGGGGGTATTTACTTTTTCTTACTAGTGTTTTGCACGATCACTTTACTACACACGTTATATTGCTTTACCATATGTCATTATCATACACACATGCACGTTCATGCATTTTTCTAGTGTGATCGTAGATACAGGACTCTACACATCGCATGGATGCTCACCTTTTACCCTTCCTCTACTAGTTGTTGGGGGCATCCACATTCATCTTATCCAAGTACTATTGTTCTATTTTGTACTTAACATCTTATACTACTTTCTCATACATGTTTTGACATATTGGTTATCACTCTAACATGCTAACGGGTGTTCCATGTGCAACACTTTCTTTGTAGGATTACACATTTCCATGACTACTTGTTTATTTCTACTTGTCTGCCTTATTTTCCATTGTATGCAAGATTTACCCTTTTCTTGTGTGCACAATTGTCTTTTGTTTACATCCTTCATGGCCTTACATGTCTTGTAACATTGTGAGTGATGTCCCATCTTTTAAACCCACTTTGTGTAGTCTACTTATTTTCTTGTGTGTTTACACTACTTTGTTGCATAGTTTCTACATTGTCTTCATATTTTCCACTTATTACATGCATGTGTTTTAGACTAACACTTATTTTGGCTATACATACCTTATTGTGTGCACCTTGGTATCTACCAAGCATTATCCTTTACCTCTACAAGGAAGAGTTCTATAGGTCAGAGTGTTGTTAGTACTCTTTTGGGGCCACATTTTCCTTTCAGCAACGTCACATACGCCCCTAAAGAGGGGGCTAATCCTTATGGGGTTTCTACTAACAAAACATATTTACACCATTTCACACACAACGAATGATTTTAGATTAGTCTACAAACTCCATACACAGTGACCTCAACATGACATGGTGTCCTTTGATAATTTTATAAAGTAGTTACACGCTTAGGGGTTATAATGGGTGTGCCTCTCTACACTTATCCTTCCAATGGCATTGAATCACCTAAAAAACTAGGACAATATAGATATCACTTAAAACATTTCAGCAGAAGTGATTAAAGTTGGAGGAAACAATGCATTTCCTCCCTATACTTCTTCAGTCAGGGTGGCGTGAGATTGCCCAAAAAACTTGCGATAGTACAAGATATCCTTCTACACCCTTTTTCTTGACATGGATTAGGTGCACATGTTCCATTTACACTTTTATTCTAGCGTATTTTACATTTATGTACTTTACACATGCATATTTTACACAATGTTTTTACATACATACATATTTGAATACTTCATCATTTTCTCCTTGCAGGTTTGGTCATATGAGAAACAAGCAGTCAAATTAGTGGTAACAACAACAACAACAACAATGACAATAACAACGACAATGAAAACACACCACTACATGTGCTTGCCTTTACTAACCATATAGGTACACTACTTACAGTAGCAGTTACTCAATCGTTCCACCATAGTTTCACTCTCATCGGTTTTTATGTGCATCTTTCATCTTTAGAATCCTCGCTCCCCCACCTTTACCTTTTTTTCATGCCACACTTAAGTCTAGTTCATCGGCACATTTCTGCTACACTCTACATGGACATCAAGTATGCATATCTATCTACTTTATGTCACCAAGTGTTACGCTCACCAAAATAAAGTGGGGGCAAAATGTAGACACAAAATTATGCACTTTAGACATTATTTAGCCCAGTCTTATACTACTATTTAGAAGGTTCTCAAGTGAATAAAGTACTAATTAATCCCACCTTTTGGCCATCTTTATTTTTTATTTTATTTTTCCATTCCCACATATTTTCTAGCACTTATCCATCCATTTCACAACTACCCCATTATTCTATCCCAAAATCAGGGCACTCCAGCCTGTACTGGGGTGCCTTGGTCCCACCCTGGGTGCCCCAATCTATGAAAATCTTTTCTCATTTATTTTTGGGGAATTTCTAGCAATTTTTCATTCTTGTCCTTTTCCTAGTTGGCCTTGTCATGATTAATTACAAAATTAAGCTTTAGAGCCCTACAAATATAAAGTTATAACACCATAATGAATGTCTTAGCATCACATACTACTATCACTCCATATAGAGTTACATCCATTACATCACTTGTTTCCACATAGTGTCATGCATCAAGGCTATGAGCTATGCATCACACACACACACACACACACACACACACACACACACTACATAGGGGGAGGGATTCTATTCTATCCCATACACACATGTTATTTACATTTACTATAGTTATTATTGCTCGCTACTTCACAAAGTGTGAATGACATGAGAGCACATAGGGAACGATATGTACACACTCACCATAACTACATCTGGGTCCAAAATGTAGTACAATGCTCAATGATAAGACCACTAGTTTGGTGGCTGAGGTCAGTCCGATCCATTCATTTGCATCTTTATTTTTTCTAGGGTTTCATATTTCCTCTTGCATTGTAGGTCATTTTCTAGCTCACCCAGCTGATCCAATGCAACAAACAAGAAGCATTTGGATACACCTTACGACCATACCGAAATTAGTCTTTGAGCATTTACATATATCAAAGCACCCACACTATAGACCAAGGCACCTCGGGGCACCCCAGTACCCTCCCAAGCACCTCAGTCAGCTTAAAACCTCTAGATCTATCCTCTACAGGGTCCTTGAGTGTTCGTCCTGAGTTCCAGAATCTTTAATCAGATCTGCGACACTTTGCGATAGTCACCTTTAATCAACTAAGTCCTTTTCTTACTATTCTCTTGAATATTAGGGTTTGTTTCCATTAGATTTAATTATACAATTACTTTACATTATTTTATCATACTTATTTACAATGTATTAGTCCTGCTAATTATATTAACATTAATACCCCTATACCACCATTCAGGTCTTATTTTTATTAATCAATTTCATTATTCATTTATTTATTACAAATTTGCATTATATTAGGCTAGTGTATTTGTTAGTGCAAAATCACAGCACCCCTGGATGCAGATCAAGCTTCTAGGTTGATCACTCAGGCATCCAGTGTGATTGCACAACATGGAAACCTCTCTCCAAGCGTGGGACTTGTGAAACCGAGAGAGGAATCTCCAGAGAAGGCTCGTTCCTGCTCCTAAACTACCTGCCATAAGCTATGCCAATGCAGGCAAGCTAATCTAATTCTAATCTAACCATGCCAAGGAGACAGAGAGAGAGAGAGAAGGGAGAAAACAACAAAAGCCTACACTAAAACAATGATACACCAGAGAAGGAGAATGTTGAACATCTATCAAAACTGCCATGGAACAAAGAGAGGTGAGAAATGGGAAGGATGGACAGATGCATCATAGGCCCAACGATAGATTTCACACAGAAAATGTCCCAAAACTCCATGAACACAGCTCCAAACCTGCAATGAACATTCAAACATGCACAAATACCTGCAATGAAGAGAGGCAAGAAGAGAACAAGCAAAAATGAGCAAGGATGGACAGATGCATCACAAAACATGTTTTGTTGCTTCAGAAGTTTACACAGAACATCATTCCATTAGTAAGAGGCAAAAAATGCCATTACAGAGCAGGGAGGAGGTTCGAACTCCATTTTTAACCCTAGAGAAGAAAAGAGGGGAGGGCAGAGCAGAAAAGATGAACCACCTTTTTTTTTTCTTATCCAAATCTGGCTTTTTTACATTGCATGGGTCGAGCCCAGGGGATAGAAACGTGGGAAAATGTGCTAGCCCATTCCTCATTGACTGCTGATGCATTAAAACGGCATGGGATATCTTACCAACCCATACCCTGCCATATTTGACTAAGTTGGAGGAGAATGCGACCCATTCTGCATTAATTTGGCCGCTAAAATGTCACTTCTGGCCGTGCAGAAGAAGAATGCGACCCATTAGCATTAAAACAGGTTGTTGAAACGTTGCCTCTGGCCATTATCACGCGTCAGAGCTGTTTCTCAATTTTCTCTCTCCATACTACACCAAAACTTGAGATTGATCCCAGAATCATGCAGAGAATTTCAACAGCTTTCCGTTGATATAAAGAACGTGCAAATCCGAGCTCTGGATCAAAAGATATGACGATCTGAAGATTTAGGGCACGGAACAGACCAAAACGGATATTGAAATATTTCCCGTGCTTCGCCACCTGGATGACACGTGGCAGGCTCTGATTCGCTGAGCAACTCTCTCTCTCCTCCACCTCTTGGCGGGCTATCTTTTGAAATTTCCCTGTGGGCCCTAGCTAGGACACGTGGCACTATTTCATTGGTTCGGATCACTGCTCAAAAACTCGCCCTTTGACTTTTTGACCTTTCTCTTGTGAGGACACGTGGCAGTTTCTCATTGGTTTTTGACCCTTTCGGTGATCCGCGTCCCACGCGTCCCATTTTTCCTTGTGCTCCTTGTGCTGATTTTGGCTGAACCGGCTGGTTCGCGTCCAGATGTCTCAGATGTCCCAGTGCTTCGCGGGACAATTTCTTCCAGTTCACCCGGTTCGGCCGGTTTGCGTCCTTGCGGCCCAGATGTCCCAATTGTTTCTGACTGTTTGTGCTCATTTCGGCCGATCCGGCCGGTTCGGGTCTTTTTTTCCCACTTTTCCCACTTTTTTTTGGACTGAAGTTCCCCATTTCGGCCGATCCGGCCGGTTCGGGTCCTTCACGTACTCTTGTCTCGAACTGTCCCACTCAGCAGTTAGTCATTTTTCCTCCTCTTCGGCCGGATCGGCTTCTTGCCCCCGCCGCGTACTTCTGGCCCGATTGTCCCAAATGCTTAGCGGGCCGCCTGGAGGCTTTTCTGCCGATCCGCATCTTTCTGTCCCACACGTCTCAAAGGCGTCCTTGAGCAGGACTTAGCCAATTTTCACGATTTTTCCTGGACCAACCTACTTGCCTGGGACTTGAATATTCTGATGCATGTTATCAAAATTACCCTGGGGGGTGAATTTTGGATAAAAATTTGGTGACTTAGCGGGGTCATCTGCCTGCTAGATGAAAAGACCAGTAGCCTGAAGCAATCCATTGGGCATGGAGTCATAAGCAAGCCTGAAAACTGATCTGAACTTTGAAAACCCCCCTCTGAGCCACTTGAAAACCCACCGGGAATGGAGTTGTTCTCACCAAAAATCACAGAAAAGAACTGTGCAAGAGCAAAAACATCAACACCAAAAACTATGTACAAAATTGAAAATCATACATGCCCCAAATGGAACATGTAGAGTGTGCACAAGCACTTCTTCTGCTGAAAGCAAACCTAGCTACTCTACTCTAACTGGAAGCAAAGGAAAGCTAAACAAAACCTGCAACTGGTTGTGAGAAATATCTTCCTTTCTTCAAAATTGGCAGCCATGCAATTGATTTGGCACTGATCATGGCTGTTTGGATGGATGGAAAATCAACAAGAAGCTGGTCTTCTATCCAAATCATCAAGGTATCAACTGAAAAATCCAATACCTCTTTTAGTTGCTCTGCATTTGGATTGAAGAGGTATGACAGCTGATTCTTGGTACTTTGTAGCTCATCCTCATGCCCAGAAGTGAGCATGACCGGTTGTGGCTTCTCCTTTGGCTCCAATGAAGCCAAATACCTGATTAGGCAAGGTCTGATCCGTTTGATATGCCCATAGCTCTGATTTTCTACTCCAAGAATGGATTTCTCTTGTGGACCCTCTTGAATGGATGTTGTGGAAGAAATGGTGAAATTCCTCTGTCCTTTCTCTTCCTCCAATGAAGAACATGGAAGATTAGAATCTTCCAATTTTGATTCCAAAGAGCTGCTATAAGATGCAGGCTGCTGCAATTGAATGTTGTCCTTCATGACAGCAGGCTCTGGTGTTTGGAATGTGGATGATGAAAGAGAGAATGGTGAAAACTCAGCTGGTTCTTCTCCATCAAAACAGTCCTCCAAATCTGACAGGTAAACTGCCTCATTGTTGTCTTGCTACTCGTTTTCAACTTCCTCCATGGTGTCCTCTTGATCTGCAACTTGACCACCATGGTTTCCTTCACTCTCCAATATTGAGTTTGAGAGATCAAACTCCTCTTCAGTACTAGAACTTGAGAGAGATGAAGTGGAAAGAAGAACTGAAGGTTCTCCTGTAGCCTGCTTTGTGCTCAAAGCCCTTGGATCTGTACTTTTCTCCTCCACAGCTAGATTGTGCTCCTTTTCTTTTGGGTTTGGAGCAGCTTCTCCTTCCTCTACTACCTGAAGAGAATCTTGCTCTTGATAAAACTCTTCCTCTAGCATGAAGTTTGTCAAGTCAAACTCTTCATTCTGGTGCTCTAGAGGACAAGTTGGGACTACAAGACCTTCTTCTTCTGCTGCAACCAAATCAGTCCTAACCACCACCTATTCTCCAACCCTAGCCTCTTCTGTAGGCTTAACCATCAAGGGGATCTTTTTCATCCTAAACTTGGCAACCCAAACCTTCAAGTCATCTGTTATTTCTTTTCTGTTGGGCTCCTCTTCTTGCTGTCCTTGATGACTGATTTTTGCAAGTTTTTGTGGTGGTGGAGGCAGTGAAACCTCTTGTTTCTTTGGAGGAGGGGGTATTTTCGTTAGCTCTTGTGGACGGGATGACTGTTTAGAAGGGAAAAGGAAAGAAGAAACGAGATGAGGTGGAAGACTAGGGGGTGGAGAAATGGATTCAACACTTGGGACAGCAGATGGAGGGTTTGAAACTTGACACTGCTGAAATGAAACAGATTGGGAAAGAGGAAAAGAAAAGGCATGAGAAGATGTGCTTACCCGTTGACAAGGTTATTGAATACTTCTCTCATACACCTCTATTTCTTCAATCCACTTTGTAAGCAAAGGCAGCGTTGCGATCATGAAGTCAAGCTTCTCCTGAGGGCTGTAATGCCTTGGAAAAGGTCCCACCCACAGACAAGGTGCTCCACAACCGATTCCAAGAGCTTTCATTTGTGCTTGAGCCCTGGACTGCGCCATCCCTACCTCCATCTTTTGGATTTTCTCCAACAGACCAGCATCTTGGATCTGATGGTCTTCATTGTATGCATACTCTTGCTCTTGGAAAGCTTCATAGCCAAAATGACTTTGGCACTGCTGCTCATATGGGTATGCATACTGATCTTGAATCTGCTCAAAATGCTGATTTGGAGGATTTGTAAAACATGTTGGAGGTGGAATATAGTGTTGTTGTTGATGTGAATTCCATGATGGAAACGAAGTCATGATTGCACAACTTCATGGAATGGAAAAGAATGAAAGGGATGGAAAGAAAGATGGATGAAAAATGGATGGAAACGGGTCTGCAAGCTCAGAGAAATGGGTTACTGATCAGATGGAGTCGCCAGATGTGTTTGCAAGTGCCTCCAAAGGCTGAAATCTTCACAGGAACACACCAACCTGCAAAAGATGAAGTGAAAGACCTCTAAGGTCCCACCGGGCGTGCCAGAACTGTTAGTGCAAAATCACAGCACCCCTGGATGCAGATCAGGCTTCTAGGTTGATCACTCAGGCATCCAGTGTGATTGCACAACATGGAAACCTCTCTCCAAGTGTGGGACTTGTGAAACTGAGAGAGGAATCTCCAGAGAAGGTTCGTTCCTGCTCCTAAACTACCTGCCACAAGCTATGCCAGTGCAGGCAAGCTAATCTAATCCTAATCTAACCATACCAAGGAGACAGAGAGAGAGAGAAGGGAGAAAACAACAAAAGCCTACACTAAAATAGTGATACACCAGAGAAGGAGAATGTTGAACATCTATCAAAACTGCCATGGAACAAAGAGAGGTGAGCAATGGGAAGGATGGACAGATGCATCACAGGCCCAAGGATAGATTTCACACAGAAAATGTCCCAAAACTCCATGAACACAGCTCCAAACCTGCAATGAACATTCAAACATGCACAAATACCTGTAATGAAGAGAGGCAAGAAGAGAATAAGCAAAAATGAGCAAGGATGGACAGATGCATCACAAAACACGTTTTGTTGCTTCAGAAGTTTGCACAGAACATCATTCCATTAGTAAGAGGCAAAAAATGCCATTACAGAGCAGGGAGGAGGTTCGAACTCCATTTTTAACCCTAGAGAAGAAAAGAGGGGACGACAGAGTAGAAAAGATGAACCACCTTTTTTTTTTTTCTTATCCAAATCTGGATTTTTTACATTGCATGGGTCAAGCCCAGGGGATAGAAACGTGGGAAAACACGCCAGCCCATTCCTCATTGACTGCTGATGCATTAAAACGACATGGGATATCTTACCAACCCATACCCTACCATATTTGACCGATTTGGAGGAGAATGCGACCCATTCTGCATTAATTTGGCTGCTAAAATGTCACTTCTGGCCGTGCAGAAGAAGAATGCGATCCATTAGCATTAAAACAGGTTGTTGAAACGTCGCCTCTGGCCATTATCATGCGTCAGAGCTGTTTCTCAATTTTCTCTCTCTAGAATGCACCAAAACTCGATATTGATCCCAGAATCATGCAGAGAATTTCAACAGCTTTCCGTTGATATAAAGAACGTGTAAATCTGAGCTCTGGATCAAAAGATATGACGATATGAAGATTTAGGGCACGGAATAGACCAAAACGGATTTTGAAATATTTCCCGCGCTTCACCACCTGGATGACACGTGGCAGGCTCTGATTCACTGAGAAACTCTCTCTCTCCTCCACCTCTTGGTGGGCTATCTTTTGAAATTTCCCTGTGGGTCCTAGTTGGGACACGTGGCACTATTTCATTGGTTCGGATCACTACTCGAAAACTCGCCCTTTGACTTTTTGACCTTTCTCTTGTGAGGACACGTGGCAGCTTCTCATTGGTTTTTGGCCCTTTCGGCGATCCGCATCCCATGCGTCCCTTCGTCCCATTTTTCCTTGTGCTCCTTGTGCTAATTTTGGCCGAACCGGCCGGTTCACGTCCAGATGTCCCGGATGTCCCAGTGCTTCGCGGGACAATTTCTTCCGGTTCGCCCGGTTCGGCCGGTTTGTGTCCTCGCGGCCCAGATGTCCCAATTGTTTTGGACTGTTTGTGCTCATTTCGGCCGATCCGGCTGGTTCGGGTCTTTTTGTCCCACTTGTCCCACTTTGTTTTGGACTGAAGTTCCCCATTTCGGCCGATCCGGCCAGTTCAGGTCCTTCGCGTACTCTTATCCTGAACTGTCCCGCTCAGCAGTTAGTCATTTTTCCTCCTCTTCATCCAGATCAGCTTCTCGCCCCCACCTCGTACTTCTGGCCCGATTGCCCCAAATGCTTAGCGGGCCACCTGGAGGCTTTTTGGTCGATCCACATCTTTCTGTCCCACACGTCCCAAAGGCGTCCTTGAGCAGGACTTAGCCAATTTTCACGATTTTTCCTGGATCAACCTACTTGCCTGGGACTTGAATATTCTGATGCATGTTATCAAAATTACCCTGGGGGGGTGAATTTTGGATAACATTATTTACATTTTATCATAATCATTTTGGTGAACACAACCTATTTCACGCTTAGGATCCTCATTTTTCCTCTATCATGGATTATCACAACACTCAAATTTATTTGTATGATTTACTTATTATGCATCCTAATTTCCAGGTTGTTATGCAAAAAACCCTACACACCATGTATCTCCCTAGAGATATGTTGACACATAAAGTGAGTGTTATCTTCAATCATTTGTTTTATGACCCTAGTCCACTTGATCCTCCATCTAATCAACCCTTTTTGGACTCAATTCAAGATTTACATTCTTTATTTCAAGAAAACATTTAGGTTATAGGAATCCACAATTACATCTCTCAAATATTAAATCCAACAACTTAAGGACTCTTCTCATGTTGTTGTTTGTTCTCCTTCTACATCTCATCTTCATGTTATGTCTTCTAAATATGCTCATATTAGTGACCCTCAAGTCATACCATTTCCAGAGCATCTCATCTTTGATCACAATGCTACACAACATGCAATTCTTACTAAGTTCCTTAGTCATCAATTGATCACTTTACCATCTACTCAAGGTTATCCTCCTTAAAAAAATTGTAGAATATCAATGTCACCCATATTGTAATTATCATCTAATAAATGAATATAATGATAATGAATGCTATGATTTGCGATGAAGAATCAAGCATCTTAAGTGTTAAGGATTTATTTCATTCATTGTACAAAATTCTACTACATGCCCATCTACAATTTTTACATCCCTGTGGGTTCCTAAATATGATCCGTCTATATCTAATGAGCATCATGCTATCGTATCTCAAGTTCCTTCTATATAGACTCAAGAACCACCTAAGAAACTACCTCTCAAGATTAATATAGCACCCCCTCCTTTAAAGTTATCTACAACATTACCCAGACAAAATACACAACTGCCTCTCAAAATCAATCCACCTTCTTCTACTATCAAGTCTCCTATAGTGACATCAATTCCACCTAAGTTACCACCATTCAATATTCCTCCCAATCATATTCCACTTTCATTTCCAAAACATTTTATCAAAGCAGCTACCCCTTCTATTGATAAGTAGGAAACATTTCAAACTTCAACACCATTGCATGGTTTTTCTATTTTTTATTACCACACATGCTTCCACAACTTCACACAAACTTGGTATTTGGTAGGTTAATCCTATCACCTTCCTACCCAATGATGCATTCTTGTGATTCAGTTCAAACTTGACTATTGAGGGAGTCCTATACACAAGAACCTCACACACTGCACAATAGAGACTACACATCATGCAACTTCACACATCTTACATATATACATCCTACATCTTACATATTATGTCTTATATGCATCTACACATCTTATATATCATACATTACACACTACATATTACACATCACATAGTGATTTCTCATCACCACATCTACTACACATATTACAAATCCTACTCATCTACTTATACATGCTACACTCACTACCCTATGATGCACTCTAGTCTCACTTGCCATACCTGACTGTCGAGGGTATAAAAATCAAATGGACCTTATCAAACTCACGCATTAAACCATTCAATCTTGCTATCATATGACATTCATCCATTAGGGATATATGTCATAGGCTACATCATCACTTCCTCTAGCATCCATTAGTGATATACGCTTTAGGCTAAATCATCACTGCTTTTGTTATATTATTGTGATATACACTTTAGCGTAAATCATCACACATCTCACACCTCATCTCTAAGTTGCATTCATCACATCACGCTATGTACAACACATAGTTCGACCATTTCTTAATGATGCACTCTCGTTTATGGTTCATTTTTGACTACTGAGGGGGAATAAATAAATGAACCTCATTACATACAATTCCATTCACTCAAGGGGCACCAGCTCCTATTATTGACTTTACATTCCATTCTATCCATCCAAAACATATTACATATCTTGGTTACATTTACTCTTGCTTACATTTATTAGTGCATACTCACTTTACTACACATGCTAGATAGATATCTTGTATATCATTATCTTTATCTTACACACATGCACATTCACTTCCTTTCTAGTTGTAATCATTGATTATGCAAGGCCATTACATGTAATATGGATGCTTTGCTTAGAACTTAGTACTAATCCCACAATGGATCCTAGTGGCATCCACTATCATATACTATAGGTGATATTATTTCATTTTGTACTTAGCACTTTATTTTATTGGCGTATACTCACATTGACATAATTTTCATCTTTTTAACATGCCAACAGATGCTTCATGTGCAACATTTTTTATTCATGGATATTTATTTACATGGTTATCTATTACATTTCTTATACTTACGTTTCATTGTATGCCATTGTTTGTGGGATTTTCCCTTTGTCTTGTGTGCACACTTGTATACTTTTTGCTTTGTCATCCTTGTTTTTCTTGCGGCACTTTGAGTGGTGTCCTACGTTTGCAACTCACTTTTTGCGGTATACATTTTCTTCTTGGGTGTTTACATTTTATTCTTACGCATTGTATTTATATCTTACACTTGTCTTCCACATGCATTCTTTTTTGTACTAACACTTATGTCCCAACCACTTGTTCACATGTGGCTTGGTTTCTACCAAGCAAATCCTCTTCCCCTTGCATGGACCAATTTCATCGGTTGGTCCTCTTTTGGGCCACATACTCCTTATGAAACATCACATGCACCTCCAAAGAGAGGAGCATCATTATGGTGAATCAATCACACCATATAATGGTTTATACACAATATACAACACAATATCGATACAGTACATTTCAGGTATCAGAATCAGACTTGAGTCCTTAATATAGTGGTGTATTTCCCAGAGCACCTATAGCTAAGGGGGATTTACACAATTATTGGGTTTAACACAGTCTACATAACTCATACACAATGGATTTTATAGGGCAGGTTGTCCTTAGCATATGCATTGGTACACATTATCTGCAGTGATGTTTTATTCCAAGGAGAAAATAAAGGTTAGAGGATAACACCAGACATTCCTATCTACACTACTTCTGCCATGGTGTTGGATCACCCAAAAAATTAGATAGTATAGAGATATCTAAAGTTCCAGGAAGCAGTTAAATTTTGGAGGATAAATCATACTTTCCTCCCTACACTTCTTTGTCCAGCGGCGTGAGATCACCCAAAAAACTCATGCTTCATCGACATTTACAAGACCCTTTCTACACTCTTTTGTCATCATTAATCAGGTGCACATGTTCATTTATCACTTTTTTAGCATTTTCTTTTACATACTTACATATTGTTTACACACATACATGCATCTTTACACACACGTTTATCATATACATGCATATTTGACTACTTGATCATATTCTCTTTTACAGGTCCGTCCATATGGGAAGCAAGCAGAGTAGTTAATAACATCACACACATCACCAATATACTAACAATGTGTACATCACACACACATCAACATCTACACATGTGTTTCTGCCCTATGTAAATTTTCATCGCCTTTTACAAATTTTCCTCTTTAGTTTCCACACACCATATTTTCATACCTCCACACTTTGTCTAGTCCCTCAACATGCTTTCTACATTAATCTATATGGATATCAGCTACGCATTTCTATCTACTTTATGTTATCGAGAATTATTCTAGCCAACATAAAGTGGGGGGAAATATAGACACAAACTCATGCACTTTGAGTCATTATCTAGTCTCGATCACATACTACTATTTTCATGATTCATAGGTGATAAAAGTACTACTTAACCCATGTTTTTGGACATCTTTTGTTACTTTCTATTGCTACTTTCAGTATTTCATCGTTATTGTCTCAATATATCTTTTCATACTTCGGTTTTACCCTTTCTAGACTCGAGTGCCCAACCAGGATGCTAGCACCAGGAACCCTCATCCCCTCTAGGTGCTCCAATCCTCTTTATACTTTGGTCACATTTTTTGGGTCCTTTGTGTCCATTTGAGCATCTTATCTTTTTGGTAGTAGGCCTTTTCGGAGTTAATTAGTAATTTCATGAAAGGGAATCATATAAATATAGTTATGTGATCATAATAAGGGACCAAACACTAAGCATCTACTATCTCCACATAAGGTTGCATTCATCAAAGGAATTTATAGCTACATTTTCATCCATCTAGCTACATCACAAGACACAAAAGGTTGGTTCATCTGCATCACACTTCATAGGAGGGGAGTCTATTGTTCACTACTCACAATGTTTGACTGGCACAAGAGCAGCCTAGGGATAATTTCTACACGCGCGCGCGCGCGCGCGCACACACACACACACAGAGAGAACTACATTGGGTCTAAAATGTAGTGCATTGCTCAGTGATAAGTCCATCAATTTGGTAGCTGAGGAAAATATGAAACCTTCATATGAATCTTTATTGTTTAGGGTTTTAATTCTTTACTCAGTGTTTTATAGGTGATTTATCCATTGTAGGTTTATATTTACATGCAATGAAGTTCAATGACATACACGCGATAAGAAGCAAAGAAGTGCATACACCTAGCGACCATACCAAAACTAGGTTACGACCATTTCTGTAGACCAGAGCATCCACAACTTAGACCAAGGCACCCACGGGCACCCTTAACCCTCTCCAAGAACTCGAGTCTAGCCAAATAACTCAGATCTATAAATTTTTGGGCTTCTATCTAATGGTTTTTGATCTCTACTTAGTTAGTCTCTATTGCGACATAGTCCAGCAAACTCTACAAATCAGTTAAGGCTCTTCTAACCCTCTTTGCACATTAGTGTTTCATATTTTCTATCTTAGTTTTCTTGGGTATTATTATAATATTTTATTATTCATTTATTCACTACAAACTTGCATTAGATTAGGATAGTGTAATCAAATTTTAGCAAAATTAGGAATACCTGTGATATATCATATTAATTTCTTATGTTCCTTCTTTATGGAGAATACATATTTTTCCACTATGGGGCTCATTAAGGTTATACTTTTAGGGTGAAATTACACCAAGATAATACTCTTATATTAGAGGACTTGACACAAAGGTCCTTTGATACAATAAACCTCTCATCATCCATTTGAATCCACAAAATATCAACTTCCACCTCAAACTTTCCCGGCCAAAATTTGTAATATAATAACATGGTGCATCAAAATGAGATATGGGAGGAGACGAAGTAAATCTCATTCACATCAAATTTATGGTAATAAATTTCAATTTACATGAGAGATAATGAAAGTAACCACCTCAATGATCTTTAATAAAAAATTTATGTCATTTAACACAATTTGTAATCAATGTTCTCACATCATAGACCGTGAATTTTTCATATTATGCCAACTGCATTAAATGCATTATAAATTTTTCTACTCTTAAATCAAAATAAAAGTGAACCATACCATGAGATGTAATTATTACAATTCTTAGAAAAATAAATAAAAGGAAATACTTAAACTTGTGTATGCCATATTTACCCCTAAATATAATAATAATAATAGGGTCTATATCTGCGTCATAACTTATTAAATTAGTTGTAAGAACTTTATAGATAGAATATTCTAAATAAATTTATACAGATTAACCACGCAATTCTTAATATACATATTAATATAGTAAATGATGATAGAATGATGAAACGATAACGTGAAACAATAGAATAGATATATACATAGATGTGTAAGCAGATACATAATTGTTCTCGGGTGTGTCGACTAGTTGAAATGAATGATCTAAACCTATAAATGCTTCATATTTAAGAACATTTATGGAAACTTATCTTGTATGAAACTTTACATATTTGGTTAGAAAATAGTATGATCTGGTCCTAGTTCATACTTTTTGAGATTGCAAATGGTTGAGATACCTTACATTGTTTAACTATCACTAGTCTAGAGATTATTATTATTATTTGTCTCCATGGTTCACACATCTTCAAAACCACCTATAATGAATTGCAATAAATAGAAAACCCTATATACATGTAGCAAAATTCATGAAATGATTAGATAACACAAAAAAAAAATCTATGTGTGAGTGAGGCTAGATTAATCCTAGTAGTCAACCTCTACATAACCAATCTAGGTGTTGTGCTACATTGCCTCAAGTGGGAGAAATACTTGTGCAGTTATCTTATTGTTGGTGAAAATAGTCTAGGAAATCTAAGCCAACCCCCTATCATGACCTTGTGTATCTTGACACAATGAGTAATGGGTATATCTATAGATAGAATTGTAATGTATGTAATATAGTAGTAGTGTAGTTTTTTATGCTACATATGTTATAGATGATACCCTTTGTCCCTTTAGATGTTTGGTAATGCTTCAAGTGACATCATCTTTCCAAGACATATCTCTAGGACCTAATTTGAATGCTTGGAAATGATGAAAGCTATACTCTTGAACCTATTTTGAGTGTTTAAAATATGTACAACAGATTCTCCAAAGGGCATGCAATTTTTTTATAAATATTTAGGATATCCTTGAGTTCCTTTTTAGAGTATTATTCAATGTATGATATTTTGAATTCCAGATGAGCTATGAAGTTTAATTGACTTGCTTATATAGGATTCCATAGGTTAGCTATCGTATTAAGGATGACATAGGGAAAATAAAATGACACAAATAAGATATTCAAATTAATAAAAAAAAATTTGAAAGAGCGGGGAAATGACCATATATGTCATCCCAAATCAAATTAAAACATGACCCTATTATATAGAGTCCCATACAAAGATCTAATAATGATAGATTCATATTCCTAGGAATTTTTATGGGCATTAAACACTACTTTAGATAGCTATGTTTGCATGAATGAATGGAAGAGAAATGTGCAAAGATTATAAATTCATGAAAGCGAGAAAAGGATATGTCAATTAAGATTAAAATGTGTGTGTCTTAGTATTGGAGTAAAGAAAAAAATGTCATTCCAAAGGATAAGTTATCAAATTTGAGTTTCTACACTCCCATATATACATGGGAAGATAAAATTTGTACAAATATATTTAATATATGTGATTTTATTAATTAAAAAATCCTTATTTTTAGAAATCACTCCTTCTATTGTTTACAAAAGAATAACAATAGTTTCCATTCCATGAAACACAACACGAACCTGTGACCTTTGGATTCAATACCCAACAAAATATCACCATGCTGCGATAATTTTGCAAGAAATTTTAAAATCAAAAGTTGACTTAATTTTCAAATGTGAATATGTGCAAGGTATAAACATAGAGATTGTTTGCACCCATTTACACTAATATGGTTATTTTTAATGAAATAGGTCATATATTACCACAAAATAAGATAGCTTACAACTATTAAAAAAGAGAAAGGTTATGGAATCATGCCTATAGTTAAAAACCACTCGAAGACATGAGAACCAACAAAAACCATGGATCCCCAAGGAAAAAAACCAACCATAAAATCATAATTTTATGCTAGAACTGCAAAAATATCCAAAGGCGAATGATCTTTTTTATGTGGTTTTTGCCACCCATTTCTTGGAAGGTATTGCTAATCAAAAAAGTGCTCCCAATTAGTGGCTATGACATTAGATCCATCAGTTTGTTCTTTAGTTTGATTTTGCTGACCCTAGGGTGGTGAAATAGCCTATGCCTATTGAGGGACATCACTACTATCTGACGGCGGTAGAGATTTCTATTGGAAAGGAGGTGTAAAGACCCACCCTCCCCACTCAATCAGAGTTGGATAATGGTCACAAGAAGGTGATTCCCACCCAGAAAAGATGTGTGGGCATCGAGGATAGTGAAAATGTTGATGGCCTCGACCCTTTTGAATGGGGTTCCAACTGGAAGATGTTAGTAAAACTCAAGAAATAGTGCAAGGAACATTGCCCTAAGGATATAGAAGAGTCTAGAGGTGGGCCACTTCCAACACCTCCTTCTGAACTTACTGTTGAACCCGTAAAAAAGATAAACACAATCATCTTTTTTCTAAATGCACATAGGTTGTAATCTAAAACTAAATGTGTGTGTGTGTAAGAGAATATGCATATATATCTACACACACACACACACACACACACACACACACACACACACACACACACACACACACACACACACACACACACATATATACACATATATACATATATATATATACACATATATACATATATATATATATATATATATATACATATACATACATATATGTGTGTGTGTGTGTGTATACATATATATATATATATGTGTGTATATATGTATATATATACATATATATATATGTATATATATGTATATGTATATGTATATGTATATATATATATATATATATATATATATATATATATATATATATGTATGTATACACACACACACACACAGAGATATATATATATATATATATATATATATATATATATATATATATCTGTGTGTATGTATAATATATATACGACCAACACCGCTATCTAGGGGATACTATTATAGATATATGGAGTCGCTAACAAAATAATATATAGTTGGGGACAAATCATATGTAGTCAAGAAGGCTGAGGGAGAGGGCATTTATGTATGCTGATTAAAAAATAATAATTTAATTGTTCTCTTTCCAGATGAATAAAATGATTTCCACACTAAAAATATTGTAGAATTAGGAGAAAGCCAAAGTAAAACCCAATCAATCCCCTAATGAGATGTGTTTCCATAAGAATATTTTTCACAAAAATGGCTAAAAGAATTGATGAACCCAAGCCTAGATGATTTTAGATTCTTGAAAAAACTAGAATGGGTGCATAAGGGCTTTAATTCACCCACAAAATGGAAAATTAGGATTAGGAACCCCTATGTGAATGATCCTACGACCAATGGGTAACCCCTTATAAATAATACACCATGCAAAATGAACAAGTTTGGGCTCAAGAATGGAAGACCATAGAGTATAGCATTTGCGTTTCCAACACCAGGTAGGATAATGAAGGGACCAACAAAATTTAAATTTATCTGCCATTAAAATCTTGGAGACAACAAATCATAACCTTTATTGGGTGAATTGTTGAAAAATGATGTTTATTTTTGTTGGATGTTGGCCACTAGGGAGCTTCCCTCTATTCCAAATGGATTTTTCACTTCATTGATGGTATGGAGAAATGGAAAATTCTTTTGCGGAACTGAATTTTTGAGGGTTCGCATCAAGGTCACAAGACCCAGAAGGGTTTGGACCACCCAAACCTACTTTTATTAAAGATCAAGTGAAATTTGTTGGCTTATTTGTTATGAGAAGTATTTACAAATCATGGGAGAAAATCAAAGCATGGCTGCTTTGGTATGGAAGTGAGTTTAGAAATGGGCTATCTATCAATTCTCACTCAGTGTGGTGGTCACTAGTCATTATCTTCCACAATGTGTCTCTTGCAAAGGTTCCCTAGGTTCATGCCCTCAAGCTTTATAAACAATAGATTCACAAGTCGCAAGACATCTTAATTTGTCATCCATGTGGACGACTTCTGACTTGTCTAGAAGCTTAGATTAAATTCTCATTAGTCAATAATAACTACAAATCAAAACTATTCACGACAAGATGTCGCACCAAATTAAGATTTTGTCCTCTATGCCTTGATGGGAGGACTAGAAATGATTTCCAAATACACTTGTTTTTTAAAAGTATAGAGGAAAAAAATTCTGAAAGATCCTTAAATTAATAAATATGTTTATATGGTCATGTGGCATCCAATATCCATTAAAAAGATGCAAGTCACATAATTTACTTTTAACAGTCGTATTTTGAAATTTTATTGTTTTCTAAATTTCTAATGGAAGTTATTTTCTAATTTTCGGTGGAAATATAGCTAACTAAAACCGATATGATTCTAACTTCCCTTCCACCTTTTCTTCTATGATTTTAAAAAAGACATTGAAGAAATACTAAACAAGTATTAATTAAACAAGTATATTATATTTCAACAAGTATGTTAGAATTTGTACACCTGAATGGTGAAGAACTTGTGCTCTTGAAAGAGAGATCACAAGTTCAAATCTTGTAGGGGGTAGGATATTTACGCCTCGTATTTGAAGCACTATTAATCAATTATTTTTTAAGAGTACAATTGTTGCATATTGTGGGTAACTTCCCTTCCACCTTCTCTTTTGTGTCCTCCCATTTGTAAAATGTGATATTTCATTGCCATGTAAACTATCTCATTCGTGTGGCTAACATTTTCTACCTATACAAAATTCCATTATTTTCATTTGAAACTTATAATCAATTATTTTTTACGAGTACAATTGTTGCATATTGCATGATTCTAACTTCCCTTCCACCTTCCCTTTTTTGTCCTTCCATTTGTAAAATGTGATATTTCATTGCCATGTAAACTATCTCCTTCGCTTGGTTAGCATTTTCTACCTTTACAAAATTTCGTTATTTTCTTTTGAAACTTAGAATCATTTTTTTTTATGAGTACAATTGTTGCATATTGCATGATTCTAACTTCCCTTCCACCTTCCCTTTTGTGTCCTCCCATTTGTAAAATGTGATATTTCATTGCCATGTAAACTATCTCCTTCGCATGCTTAACTTTTTCTACCTTTACAAAATTCCATTATTTTCTTTCGAAACTTACATGAGTGTACTCTGCTAAATAGAGCAATTTTAGGTGAAGAAATTGTAATTTAGTTATAAATTGGTGAATATGAGCGGAATTGGCAAATTTTATTTTAACAGCAAATTACCACAATATTGTTACTATTTTTTGGAACCCAAATTATGGTTACATGTAAAACCATCCAAGTAATTTAAAGTTGTAAGTATTATATAAATATATGAAGAATCTATCAATCTGAGACCATCCATTTTATGTTCCATGTGCTTTTGAGTAAAATAATTGTTATGGGTAATTTATTTTACTCAGTTTTTATATTGAAAAAAATACATATTTAATTCTGCAATATAACTATGCACATTTGACCCTACTATTTAATGATGACATGGCCTTATTTTATGTATCAAACATCTACACAATAAATAAATGTTGGAATTTTTATTAGAACTCTTAATTACGCCGAAGGCGTTACTATTTGGAGTTCAACCTCCTTGTGTCAGAAATCAACGGCTCGAATTAGAAATCTGTAGATGTGTTGAAATATCGATGGCCCACAGAGTTCCACGTGGATGTCTCCAAGCCTGCGCCTGTTTCGTTGATTTTCGTACGCACACGTTTATTCCAAGTTTTTGATCTGCGTTTCCTCCACGTAAAAATCTTCGTTTACAACATGAATTAATTCGGACAATCGACATGTCCCAAGGGCAGAGGAAGCCTAATCCATCAAGGCTTTCCATCCTCACTCCATTGAATAAATCGCCTGCAGGCCTCATCTTTGTCATGGCTTTGACTTACACCCATTAACAGATAACGTCGTTGCAACATCTCCCTTCCAATTCCCATGTTCCCCACCACCTAGTCTGCTTCATTCAACCATTTCGACTCATACAACACCACTTCCTAGATGAGCTTGGATTCATGCTGCTCTCGGTGGAATGAAATGAGATAGTTGGGCCACATATCAGGTATACTCCCCGGTAGGTTGCTGATTATTTTCTCTGGATGTTTAGCAATTGCAGATGCATTGCAATCTACGCTAGAGTTGGACCATAAGATCTCTGACCTAGACTTGGAACTGTAACTTCCTTCACATCTTTTCCTTTCTCCATCTCAAATTTAATATCTTCTTCTTTGTCAATTACAGACTTCTCTGCATATGATTCCTTGTTTTCCTTCCCATCTTCCTTTTTTGGCTTGTTAGTTACAAACTTTTCTTGTACATCTGATACATTTTTTTTGCTTCCCCTCCTCATTCTCATCCTCCTTGTGTACTGGCCGAGAAGGAACACCGTCATCCTAATTTTTCAAGGTTGTTGTCCTTCATTCTCTCCTCAACTCCCTGCAAATTCCATGAACAATGTTTTAAGACTCCAGTCTCGCATATTACTTAAAAGAATGAAAGAACACACAAAAATTTCCAAAGCACCAGAAGCCATTGATATGCCAAAAACCAAGAGTTAAATGCAGAGCGTTTCCTAGAACGAGGGTGACAAAGTTTTATTTTTCATTTGTGATTTATATGTTAATGGGATTTTGAATACAACTGTTAGATTCCATTGAAGGGAGGGAGGTAAAAAAAAGGAAAAATCTTGGTGATTGCGGTGGCTCCGAGTTTTGTTGGCAAAGATGTAACTAACACATATCATTCGAAATAGTTGTTAGGTTTATGTGTTAAGTTTAGATTTAATGGACAGACTCGCAGTCGCTAAAATATATATCATATATGTCAGCAGAGGAAGAGATGATTCGATTTCAATGGTCACCCACAATAATTCATTTCTATCTGAAATGTATTGTAGTATATAGCATTCATCTTACATTTTACATTAAATAAGATTAAAGTAAATAAATGAGAGAATAATTTTTATGAACTTTAGAACTTTAATAAATGAGAGAATATTTTTTATGAACTTTATTAAATTTGAGAATTTAAAGATGTTCTATTATATTTTTATTTTTAAAAAGTGTTTTTTTCTAAATTTCCTACAGCAAAAATGGTAACGGTGGCTGACATAACTTACAAAAATTTATAGAACTATTATTTTAATTGCTCTTTCTATCAAATTATAATATATTAATTAGATGTTTCTAATTATATAGATTGTTTAAATAACATAATGAATATTTTGGAAGTCATTTTGAGTTGACTTTAAATTAAAAAAAATGGTGTATGTAGATATTTTCAAGTCAAGGATTTGGAATTATTCATTTTGAATATGTTTTCCATCCAAATAAAAAAATTGGCCATAGGCGGTTATTACAAAGGTATTAAAAAAATACAAATAAATAAATATTTATTTTGGCATAGGAGAAAATAATATTATTAGAAAAAAATTGTTAGGAAAAGAGTCTGCCAGAATTTGACACTTTCTAGCAAAGGCAACTTCAAAGATGGTCTCTCCGGCGAATAAGGTTTTAATAATCTCCCCACACCAAAAAAATATTGTATGAATTATTGATCCATTGTACATATAATTATTGAGAAACTGTTCTCCTATTCATTATCTAAGTAATCAAAACCAAAAAAGAATAACATGATGTTCAAAGCTAAATATTTGCAGATGAAGAGGTACCTTTGACATGAATGTGGCTTTGAAAAACCAGTAAATTTGCGTATTTCTGAGAAAAAGACTCAACTGCACAAAAAGACTAGAAAATCACCCTGGTACTCCCATATTAGCGGTCGTCGATGTCGTGCATGACATGATACAAAATATCAAAGAAATCAATGTGGTTGGGTTTTGATCCTAAAACCTATTGAATTTTCCCAAATTGTTTTTTCGCCACTTTAATATCAAATTGCATGCACTTGAATAATGGTTTCCCAATCTAAAACATTCGCTCGTTATACATGTTTGGCTAACAGCTAGAGGGAATCAATTACCCATGCGTATTCACACTTTGCATGTTTTCCTACAATTACTCCATATTTAAGCTTAAAAAGGGGGGACTACAAAGTGCTCCAAGAGGCAAGCTCTTTGGTAGATTCTCAAATATGATTTTTTTGGTATTTTCCCCATTTTTAGTTTATCTGTGCTTGAAATGGGGTTGCAAAGTGTCACATAAAGAAAGTAATGTGGTTGGGTTTCTACTCTAGAATGTCTTCAATTACCTTAAGTTGTTAAATTATAAAAGTTATAGGTAAGATGAACAACTGTGATACTTGGGGATGCATATTCGCTCGCACACCATGTGCTAACATCCGCTAAAATTTGGGGACTCAATAGTACATCACCTGTTCAAAAGGGGGAGTCTTAAATGTTTTTCATCGTATTAATTCGTTTTTAAGTCTACCAAGGAGAGATGACAAAGTGCTCCAAGCAACCATGTATTTCCTTAGTATAGCAGTTTGAAAAATTGAAACTTACGGATTGGGGCAAATTTTTTAGTTTGTTCCCTTTAATCCAGAAAATTGCTACTCACATGGGGGGTATTGGAGAGAACTAGACATGATATAGGGAAACACAATGCACTTTATGTTTGCCTACAACCCCTACTGGGTCTTCACTCATCCTCTCTAATATTCCCTGAGGTCAAGTTTCTATTCTATCGGGGACTGTAAGAGGCTATTAAGTGTTTGGATCGGACTTTTCACGTACGACTGCTAGGTGGAATTTCCGCATTCTAAGGTCATTGTTCTTATGCTAACTATTTAATGGGACTTAGAGGAGCTCAAAGTTTGGCAGAGTTGCGAGAGAAACTAGATAAAATTAAAGGTTATTCCGCAGGCATCAATTTCAGATCCTTCTCCCACTATAATCACATCATATTTGTGTAGTGCAAAGAAATCAAGTGGCTGATAACACTTGGCAAATTGGGCTCTGGATAATACGCTATGACATAAGCTGCTATTGGAAGATCCTCCTCTTTGGTGAAGATATCAACGGGATCAGGAAGCTATGCAGGCTATTCTAAAACTGTGACTATTCTTAGATGTTTTTTGATACATTCTATTTTCCTGTTATATGTAGCCCTGAATTGGACAATTTGGTGCTGGATTTTAGAATTTTGTCGGTTAGTGTTTGATTTTAGAATTTTGTCAATTGAATTGAGGCTCGATTAATTATGTGTAAACTTTAGAAGTTATGTAAAAGCATTGTAATCAAGATTATACTCTTTTGAATTATTCCCACAATTTAAACATTATTCAGGGCATAGGTTACATCCCTTGAAATTCGGGGGGCTCCCGTCCTGTCCCTGCACCTTTGCAATTGACCCTGAAACTTGGGGTAACATCAAGATGAGAAGCTACATAGCATTATGGGAGAAAAATAATTAATATTTAAATAATAACTTTTTTTTCTAAAATAAAATAATACTTCGTAAAAAAATTGATTTAACTTTTTTTTTTGGAATTGAGGGTAAATTGAGGGTGTTGAAAGGACCCACATCCTTGTACAATTGAGGATTTTTTTTGAGAGGATCCACAACTCTGGTTACAATGAAGGGGACCACCATTAGGAACCCAATTGAAGCAACTATGAAACCATAGTGAAGATGCAACGACCAATGACAATGACTACAGTGAGTGGGACAACTATCAGTGACGGAAGCGAGAGGAGTAGCCACCAACGTCAACAACGAGAGGAGCGGCCACCAGTGTCAGCAGTAAGCGGAGCAACCACCAGTGTCAACAGCGAGAGGGGCAGCCACGACAGTACAGTGAGAGGAGCATCAACAATGAGCGGAGTAGACACCAGCGTCAGCAGTGAGAGGAGTAGTGAGAGGAGAAGCCACCAACGTCTGTAGCGAGAGGAGTAGCGAGAGGAGAAGCCACCAACGTCAGTAGCGAGAGGAAGAGCCACCAGTGTCAGCAACGAGGAGGAGCCATTGGCGTCAGTAGCGAGAGGAGTAACCACCAACGTCAACACGAGCAGAGATGCCGCCTCTAGCGGCGAAACCACCTCCAAGGAGGATCGTGCCTCGGGGGGATTTGAACATGGGTGGGCAAGCACACAACCATGTGACTTGACCGCACCACTCCCACCCCATTGACACCTGATTTTTCTTTTCATTATATATATAAAATTATCTTTATTTATTAAAAAATAGTCAAAAGTGATTGAATTTAGAAATTTATTTCTTCATTCAAATATATACAACTCTCTTTACTCTACTTTTTAACAATTCAATGACCTTTGGAAGTTGATGTTGATTTTGAAAAGGAATAAACACATTTTTATTTTTTATTCTTTTGGAGGGGGGGGGGGGGGGGGGGTCACAGGGGGTAAAATGTCACCTTTTTCAACGTTCTTTCTTTAATAAACATTTCAAATATATTTCATAATAAGTTGATTCTTTAGATTTAAAGAAAAATTAGAGTATTTTTAAATTTGATTTGGTTTAATGATAGGGTTATTTTAGTAAGGTGGTACATAACACATGCAATCATATATGCAATAATCTTTATTTATATTTTTGTACTTTTATATCGATATAAATAGGAGTAGTAGTGTAAAAAAGAGTCCACAAATTAGAATATGTAATTTGGTATTTCTTAAAAATAATATTTAAAATCTAATAAGCAAACATGTTTTTGAAATTTTTAACCAATAAATTTTATAGGGTTAATTAAGATTATATATCTATATATGTACACACACACACACACACACACACACACACACACACACATACATATAACATATTATAGATATGTATGTATGTTTGTATATATACACATGCATGAATGCATACATACATACATATATATCTACAAATATACATATATATGTAGATAAATTGATATATATAATTTTAAATTGAAATGGATGTATGAATATTTGGGGTTTTTTTGTTAGAAAGGTAAGTATAAGTCTTATTTATGTGCATATAGAATCATATTTATATACACAAACATAATAAGTAAATAACAATATGTGTATCAAAAGAGTAATACCTATTTATTTTACTCAATTGTCAAAGGTCTTGTAGTCCTACTTGAATAAAAAAAGGCAAAATAGTTCTTAATACTCCTTTTGAAATACATAATCTTGATGAAGATAATGTTAATTCTTTCAAAAACTATTGTGGATAATTTAACTCCATGTCAAGAAGAAAGGGCTGAATTAAGGTTTATGAGCACTTGAGGAAATATGTGGAGTGTACGCAATTGGCCCTTCTCGTCCGCCCAGTTTTTAAAATAAATATAGAGTGTAATTTTTAACAACACATACAATTAAAGTTTGAAAGGCTTCTTTCTTCGTTTACCCTAGAAAAACTATCAATTATGTCATCATAATTTATTGTTGTAGCACACTATCTTTCTTGTACCATTTAAGTTCTTAATGTTGGGATGCTAAATGTTTTCACTTCCTTTTCCCTATAAACCGTTGTTTTTTCAAAATGTGCAATTACAACATTTCTTAGCTATAAGTGGAGATTGATTATGTGCAAGGAAGTTAAAAGAGAAATTTGATTAGAACGTCATCTTCACAATGTAATTAGTTCAAGTTTTGTAAAGAGTATAAGAGTAAAATGTAACACCCACAATTTTTCCTGCACAAAACCCAAGATAAAACCAAATAATTAGTTACGAAATTTTTGGAATATTTTTTTTGTTTAAAGGGGTTTCCACAAGATAACCTCAAACTAGATTTAATTATGTCATGATTAATAAATTCCTCAATTTAATTAACAATTAACTATTATTATTTTAATTCAATCATTTCGGGCTTAAATCCCTTTCTAGGGTTCCCGTTAATTCTCATTAATTAACCCTCATTAGTTAAGATACCACTTTTTACAAAATTTATTTAACTTAGTATTATATTTCAAATGTCATTTATTGACTTAATACTCTATGGCTAAGATCTTAACTTACCTTCATCCTATAATTAAATTCAATTAATTTTAATACCTATTATAGCATTACCTAGTTATTTACGTATAAAATTAATTTAATTAATTCCTAAAGTCAAGTCCTTTATAACAATCACTTAACTAAGGAAATAAAGGTCACACTTTAATCCTAACATTTTAACACCCCTTTAGTGGCCCCAATCACAAATTACACATGCATTTAATTTAAAATATATTCCCACCAAAATATCCTCACCTAACAATTGTAGGATTGATTCCCAACCCTTAAATTGATCCATTTAGATCCCTTGGATCTTAGGTATTCAATCTAACCCTAATCATCCTTATGAGGAGTTCTTATTCTTTCTATTGCCCTATTTTCTCATTTTCATTTTATAGGTTAGGGGAAAGAGGAGGGTGGACACCATGGAAGGTTGCTAAAGCTCATGGATGGATATACACATTTTTTTGTTTCTTATTTCATTTTTAACCCTCTCCTATGGTTTGTTCATATTCATAATTGTTATTTGTGTATGTTATTTGAATCTACTTGCTAGGTTATGGAGCATGTTTTCATGTGTGAAAGTGTTGAAGATTGTACACTAAGAGTATTATACACTAAAAGTATTGTACACTTTCCATTGTACATTTTGTGGCCTCAAAAAACGTGCTTGATATACCAGAAAACGTGCTCTTCTCATATGGGTAGGATTTTTGACCCATATGTTTATGGGACAATTTTATCCCATGGTTTTGATACCCATGGTATTGTAAAACTTCTTAAGCAGTTTTCTACTTATGTGGTTTTGTGCATATGGTAGGGTTGATGTAACATTACAGATGTGTGTGAATTCGGGTGTGAATTCTATGGATTTTGTTGAGCATAGCTCAAAATAGATATGGGTATTGTATGGAGAGAGCGATGGCTTGTAATAAAATTTGAGCAAGTGATTCTTTGTGAACGTAGCCCAAATTGGGTGAACCACATTAAATACTCTCTTTGTGTTGTGTTCTTTATATTCCGCAGTTTTTTTTTTCAGATCTGTAAGATTTTCTGCATATTAGTTTCTACTGTTGTGATTCTATGAGGGATTGTTCCACATATTTTATCCCTTATTTCCTAACAATTGGTATTAGATCCTGGTTTGGTTTGCTGAAGTGGTGAATCGCAGGGAAAGTTTTAGCTTGAGTTGGTGCTATGGTAGATGATGAAAGATCAAGGGTTAATAAATTACATGGGAATAATTTTAGTCTTTCGAAGATGCAAATAGAATATTATCTTTATCATAAGGATCTTTATATTCCATTTTCTGAGAATGTGAACAAACCCTCGAGCATGACAGATGTAGAATGTGATTTTCTGGATAGGAAGGTACTTGGGAAAATATGGTTGTGTCTTGTATCTTTGGTATTATTCAATGTTTCAAAGGAAAAGACCACAAAATAACTGATGGATGAATTAGGGAAGTTGTATGAAAAACCCTCTTCCTCTAACAAGATATTTTTAATGAAAAATTTGTTTAATATGAAGATGTCTGAGAATGGTTCAGTACCAAATCATTTAAATGATTTTAATACGGTTGTAAATATACTAGCTTCGGTTACAATAGAATTTGATGAAGAAGTTAGGGATTTATTAATTTTGTGCTCTTTACCTAAGATTTGGAATAGCTTGGTAATGGCAGTAAGCAACTCGGTTCTAGCTAACTCAAATTTAAGTTTTTAGGATGTTGTCGGGGTGATTGTAAGTGAGGAAATACAAAGAAAAATCTCCAAGGTATCTTCTACTTTAGGTAATTCTTTGACAGTGGAAACTAGAGGGAGACAGAAGAATAGAGGAACCTGTGGAAAATCAAAAGATTGTGCAAGGTCAAAATCCAAAAGAAAGAGAGTATATTGGCACTGTGGAAAGTATGGGCATGCAAAGAAGGTTTGTTGGGAGATTTGAGACAAGAAAAAACAACAGGAAGAAAATAAGGAGGAAAATGTGGCAATGGGTAATGTATGTCAGGATGTTTTGACTCTTTCTTTGCCTAATATTGTTGAATCCTGGGTTTTAGATTCAGGGGCTTCTTTCCATGCTACTCCACATAGGAATTATTTTATTGATTATGTTTAAGGGGATTTTGGGCATGTTTTTATTGGTGATGATGAGCCTTGCATCATAGTTGGAAAAGGTTCTATTCAGGTTAAGATATAGAATTGGAATACTTTGTTTTTGAAGGATGTTAGACATGTGCCTACATTAAGATGAAATTTGATATCGGTAGGGAAATTGGGAAGTGATGGTTGTACTGTGATATTTACAGTGGAATCTTCGAAGGTTACCAAGGGTGCTCTTATGGTGGCAAGAGGTAAGAAGGTTGGAACCTTGTATTTAAACACTGATAGTACTAATACTTGTAATGTTTTGGCTTAAGACGCAGATACAACATTGTGGCACTATAGGCTCAGTCATATGAGCCATAAGGGCATGGAGATCATAAAGAATGATTTTTTTGGATATACAGAAACAGGTTTGGAGTTTTATGAGAACTACATATATGGGAAACAAAAGTGAGCAAGGTTTCTCAAGGTTGGACCTACGAAGAAAGAGAGTAAGTTAGATATGGTACATTCTGATGTGTGGGGGGTGGATCAGGTATCATCTCTTGGGGGTTCAAATTATTATGTTACTTTTATTTATGATGCGACAAGGAAATTTTTGGTATATTGTATTAGAAACAAATATGATGTATTTGACACTTTTTTTGAATGGAAAGCCTTGGTAGAGAATAAAACAGGTCTTAAGCTAAAATGTCTCAGGTCAGATAATGGAGGGGAGTATTGGAGCATTGAGTTTGATGATTATTGTTCTAAGAATGGAATCCGCAGGAAAAATATGGTTCCAGGGCAAGTGCACCAAGTTGTGGGGCCAAAAGGGGGTCTTAAGTGGACGCATTTTTCTGAAAAATAAAAAACTTCAACTTGTACAAGTTTTTCAAAATAGTTAAACTCAAAATTAGAATATTTTGTAGAAATATGAATCGTAGAATTTTGAGTCTAGTTTCTAAGCTACTAAATTTTAATGAAAACGGATAAGTGTAAGTGGGTTAAATAACTAAAAGACCAATAGGTTCTCTTGTTTTTGTTAAAAAATATAATAGAGTGACTTTCATGTCCCCCACCATTTTTTGAGCACCATTTAGTATTTTTGAAAACCCTTTGGTAGAAAGATAACTAGGAGCATGTAGTTTGTGTTAGAATTTTTTTTAGATTTTTTTAGCGAGTATTGTTTTATTTATGATTTTTCTAGTTCAGAAATTTGATGTTTTGAAAAATAACAGAGCTCTGACTGTGCGCCCCCCCTAACTACCTCAAAAAATATCGAAAATTAGATTTTTTTAATATGTATAGAATAAGGCCTAGTTTGTGCTAGTATATTTTTTTTCAATTTTGATGACCCAAAAAAAAGATACACAATGAAAGATAGACATATTTGAACTTCAAAAAATATCTATAAAAAGGCATAGTTAGAAAATAAATAATATGGAAACCTTATATTATTCAGAAAATTTAAAAATTTATATTTTTAGAAAGAAGAAAATCTGCTCTACGTTGTGGTATAATTTTTAAAAAATGGATCGATTGTTTTATTTTGATTTATCATGGAGGAAGTTACATTTTTACATTTTCCTGCAAAAACACGATGTTTGTGCAGGTCTATGCCTCAGGCTTGGCAATCCAAACCAGATCCCAAGCCTTGAGGCATGGCTTAGAAAAAGAGAAAATGTAAAACACTTACACGTTATAACACTTACGTGTTCTGTATAGTATAAACATTGTATATGCTTTTGACATGCTTATATTTACAGAAATAAATGTTTAAGTTTTTCATTTATTATTATTTATATTTTATTATTTCTTATACTTTAAATTTATTTATGTAAATATAAGAAATTATGGTTACTTTACACTTTATGGAATTAGCCTCACAAGCTCCATGAATCATGGTTTAGGAGATAGTTTTTAAAAGTATAATCTGGTTAGTACATAGGTAATTTTTCAGGATTTCAACATTCAGCCTAAATATTTTAGCGTTTAACTTCTACAATCGAAACCTTAAACCATAGGCCATAAACCTAAATCCCTAAACTGTAAACCTTGAGCCCTAAACCATAAACCCTAAACCTTTAACCATGATCCCTAGACCCTAAAACCTAAACCATAAGCCCTAAACCTTAAACATTCAGCCCTTACCCATGATCCCTAAACCCTGAGCCTTAAGCCCTAAACCCTAAGCCATAAGCCTTAAACCCTAAACCCTAAACCATGAACCATGAGCCCTAAATGCTAAACCCTAAACCTTGAACCGTAAAAAATAAATCCTAAATCCATAAACCCTAACCCCTAAACCCTAAACCTTAAACATCGAATCCTAAACCCTAAACCCTAAGCCTTGAACCCTACACCCTTATCCCTGAGCGCTAAAATCTAAACCCTAAACCCTAGATCATATACCCTAAGCCCTAAGCCCTAAAACCTAAACCCTAAACTCTAAACCCTAAACCCCAAGCCCTAAACCATAAACCCTAAACCTTAATCCCTAAACATTAAATCCTAAACCCTAAACCCTGAACCATGAACCATAAACCCTAAAACCTAAACTGTAAACCATAAACCCTTATCCCTAAACACTAAATCCTTAACCCCAAACCCTAAACCCTAAACCCTAAATCCTTAACCTCGATAACTGTAAACCCTAAACCATACACACTAAACCCTAAACCTAAATCCTAAATCCTAAACCATAACCCTGAACCTTGATCCCTGAACCCTAAACCCTAAACCTTAAACCCTGAACCATGAGCCCTAAACCCTAAACCCCAAAGAATATTTCATCAATATTTCCTAGTCTCGTGCCTAAAACCATCATTGAGTCTGCTTATAGAACTACCTTGTTTATGAGAGGTGGGACAAGTAACTAAATGGATATGACATCTACCTTGTGCCTTGTAATGCATATATTACACATCTCTTCCAAACTTGTTTCTCCCCATATATACTTGTGCTCTTGAATGTAAATTTATTCACACTTTGAAACAAATTTGACATTTCTCATATTTCTATGTATGGTATTATGCAAGCTAGGATGACCCATTGGAAGCTGGAAAAAATAACCATCACAACACAACAAATTAATCTTAAAGGAAACAAAAGAAACATAGAGAATATATCAATGCAGAGGTGTAGGATCATAATTGAATTTCCTGCAGTATCCTCTCCTCCAGAGACATAGAACATTTCAATTGTTCTACTGGAATGGGTAGTAAATTCGATAGAAATTCCATGAAGCCTTCAAAATAAGCATTGAACCCCAGGGGAATGGCTAAGAACCCTAAGGCCTTGAGCAATTAAACCTAGTAAACCATGAACTTGTTTAGCCCTAAACCCTGGGAGTTACCCATCCTACGACTTTAGTGACCTTTCAATCCCTGATAATTCCTTAAACCGATAAACCCATGGATGTTTTCAAAAGTTCTTGAGCCCTAAACCCTAGGGGTAGTCATCAAACCTAGTGAAGGCCCTGATGTGATTTCCAAGAAACTCTGAAAGCCCTATAGATCCTAGACCCTCAAAACCTGAATTTACCCTAAAATCTCTATCATTATAACTGGAAACCAAGTAACGGTGTCTCCCTATACATCCAATGATCAAGGACTACTGGGGTCTTTGGAAGGATTGGACACTCAGGAATCTGACATTTCCCTCCTTCAAAATATCAACAAATGAAAGACATCAAATTGTGATGACTCTCTCTGAATGTTCTACCTACAAATTCGATGAACCCTTTTCAGTTGAATACTCTATGTCAATTACTAATAAGAATGGGTAAGGAATATAACATTACAACGAATAAAATATTTCCCATGCGATGCCCTAAACCCTGAACCCTCAACTCTCATTGGGTAATATTTCTCAACCCTGATCCCTAAACCCTAAACCCCGAACCCTTGAGCCCTAAACCCTGAAACCCTAAAACCTTTAAATACTTAAACCCTAACTCCTAAACCCTGAACTAGTAAACCCTAAATCCTCAACCCTAAACCTTAAACACTTAACTTCTAAACCCTAAACCATAAACCCTAAATCTATTAACCCTAAACCTTAAACCCTGAGCCCTAAAACCCTAAACCCTATATCCATAAACCTTAAGCCCTAAGCCCTAAAACTCTGAAGCCCTAAATCCTAAACCCTAAAAGTCTAAACCCTAAAACCTTAAACCCTGACCCCTAAACCCTAAACCTTGAGCCCTAAACCCTAAGCCCTGAACCCTAGGCCCTAAGCCATAATACCCTAAAGCCTAAAACCATAAACCCTTGAACCCTCAAACCCTAAACTCTCAACCATGAGCACTGAGCCCTAAACCCTAAAAATCTAAACCCTGAACCCTCAAGCTCTCAACCCTAAACGTCTAAACCCTCAACCTTGATCCCTAAATCCCTAAACCCTAAACCTTGAGCCATAAACCCTAAACCCTCAACCTATGACCCCTAAAACACTAAACCTTGAGCCTTGAGCCCTAAACCCTAAACCCTAAACCCTTAACCCTTAACCCTGAACTAAAAACCCTAAACTCTTAAACCCTAAACCCTAAACCCTAAACCATGAACCATAAGCCCTAAGCCCTAAACCCTAAAATCTGAACTATGAGCCTTAAACACTAAACCTTAAACCCTAAACTCTAAACCTTGAGTCCTAAACCCTTAACCCTTAACCCTAAACCCTGAGCCCTAAACCCTAAACCCTAAATCATAAACCCTCACCCAAAGGAAATTCCTAAAAAGATCATTCAGCGTGTTTCAATGTGTAGGGAATAGTGTTTAAGGTGATTGATTGACTCATTTAGTTTTGATGAGAGACTACTTCCTTTGAAACCCTAAAAGGGAATTTTTGGCCATTCTGTAGTTGACCCTGAACACCCTTTAGAACAAGCTAAAATGAACTAGTCATGTCACCGAGTTATCAAGGCCCATTATTTGTGAAGTATTAAGGCATCGTTTGTCTCCATAAGAGACAAATGAGTAAACCCTAAGCATGTATGAGAATCATGAATTTGATTCCATGAAAGGATGATTTTAGAGATAGGAAAGGTGAGGGGATGATCTTTATATGGAGCACCATGTTTCTAAGAATGAGCAAACATTTGAGTTCACTTGATGTAATTCACTTGGTATTATTCGTAACAACTCATTCAACACCTAGTAGTGTTATTACACCTTAAGGAGGATGCACATTACAATCACCTCATTTTGGCCATAGGACATGTAATCCCATTCAGGGAACAATCCTTTATCTATGAAGTGAGGATCTCTTTTTAGTAAGAAGTAGACAAACATCATAGAGTTAATTCATGGTCACTAAAGTGAATTATGGACCAAATTTAAAAATTAGATACCAAGTTCAAGCAGTGGTAGGGCCAAAATCCATTTTAGAAGGTCAAAAAACCTACAAAATTGACTATATGCTTTCCCAAAACAAAGACCGACTACAATATATATGCCCTGAAAGTTTTAGGTCATCTGCCAAAATCCTGAAAATGAGTAAGTATTCACCAAATTAGATTTTGAAAAACTATTTTCTAGATTATCAATGTCAGAACTACGGGACCACTTCCATCAAGTGCAGAGTGACCCTAATTTATTTTATTTAGTAAAATAATAAAAGAAATCTTATATTTAACATTTATTTTACTAAATATGGCTCCTTCTAGCCCCTACAAAATTTATACAGATAAAAATGCGTACGTATACTATAATAAAAGAAAATACATAAAAGTTATAATGTGAGCACGTAATAACATGTACGCATTTTAGGTTCATTAATTACCAAGCCTAGGACAAATAAAAACGCAAGCACGTTATTAGCAAAACGCGTATCGCGTTTCGTCTGTTTTCGGGTTTTTGTCCACTTTTTGGCCCCCCAGCTTCTGTGCACTTACCCTCTTATAGACTAACTCATAATGGTAGTAATGAGCTGTTAGAAAGAGATACATAGGATACTATTTCAAACCTAAAGAAGCAAGGGGGCTTGTGCTTATTGACATTAAACTCCAAGGCCATACCTCTTAGTGCTAAATATATCATTAGAGGATCAGAAGTGCTGAACAAAAGCTTGTAAAATTCTGATTAAGATAGAGGACACATCATTCAAGTGAAATTTGCTTGGGAAGCAAAGCATAAGAGGATTGGTATGGTAAGAACTTTCAATTTATTCATTCCTCATGCCAATGGGTATGAAAATTGTGAGGCACCTTCGTGGCCATAAAGACATATGGATGATCTTCAGAATTACTCAAACTCTATCTCATCCCAGTTGGCTAAATGAATTTAGAAAAGGGTACTTTCGATCGATTCTCACTTAGCTTGGTGGTCACATATTGTTCAATGCTAGAATGAACCTCTTGGATTAATTCTCAGATTTAAAGGCCTTTGTCTCTTTAAAAAGAGGATTTGCACAATCAATTATATTTTCTGCAAAGAAACCATAAGTTGTCTACCTTGGGTTAGCATCAACCAAAAGTTCTTTCTTAATAATGAAGATGTCATCCCAATCTCTGAAATTCAAAATGCTATACCAGATGAACACCGTAAAACTGGGGTTCATCTCCAAGGTCTTCTAGGGTAAGAAGAGAACCTCAACAATTTTCTCCTTCTCTTTATTATTTATTACTCATTGACAGTGGAGAGCCAGATATCTTTAATGAAGCAATGCAGGTAGATGCTAGGAAGAAGTTGGAGAAACCCATGAATGAGGAGCATAAGTCTCTCATGGAGAGCTAGACTTGGGATTTGATGAAGCTACTTGATGGAAAAAGAGAATTACAAAACAACTACATGTATAGAGTCAAGGAGGAAGGAGGAAATAAAAGATACAAGGTGTGATTGGTGGTCAAGGGGTTTGCACAGAAAACAATATAGATTTTGATGACATTTTTTTTCATATAGTAAAAATGACTTCTTTTAGAACTATTCTTGGAATAGTGGCAACAAAAGACTTACATTTAGATCAGCTTGATGTAAATACTACATTTCTCTATGGTGATTTGGATGAGGATCTCTATATGCATTAGCTAGAGGACTATGAGGTCAAAGGTAAAGAGGAGATGGTGTGCAAACTGAAGAAGAGATTGTATGGCTTGAAACAAGCTCCACGTTAATGGTATAAGAAATTTGATAGCATTATGATGGAACAAAATTATATTAGATGCCATTATAACCATTGCATGTATACAAATAAATTTGAGGATGGAATTTATATTATCCTATGTCTATATGTGAATGACATGTTTGTTGTAGGTAAAAACATGCAGAAAATAAAATTACTCAAGAAGAAGCTAAGTGACTCCTTTGTTATGAAGGATTTGGGGGTAGCCAAACAAATCCTTGGTACGATGATATCTCAGGATAGGAAGGAATGGAAATTGGATTTATCTCAAGAAGATTACATTAAGAAGGTATTGGAGGGGTTTAACATGCAAGATGCTAAACTAGTTGGGACTCCTTTGGTAGGCCATTTCAAGTTATCAGAGGAGCGGAGTCACAAGAAAGAGTATGAGATAAATCATATGTCCAAGTTACCTTACTCATCAGTGGTTGGTAGTTTGATGTATGCCATGGTGTGCACTAGGCCTAATATTGCACATGAAGTGGGAGCAGTGAGTAGATTTATGAGTGATCCAGGTAAAGATCACTGATAGGAAGTAAAGTGGATTCTTCGGTATTTGAGAGGGACCATGGGAACAATTTTTTTCTAGAGTGGATCGGACACCACTTTGTGTGTGGTTATGTAGAATCAAATATGGTTGTAGATGTAGACAATAAGAGGAGCATGACAGGTTATATTTACACTATAGGTGGGACATCCGTGAGTTGGATTTCATGACTACATAAGTTTGTGGCTTTGTCAACCACTGGGGTTGAGTATGTTGCTGCCACAGAGGCAAGAAAAGAGATGATTCAGCTACATAAATTGGTTGAGGATTTGGGGCATAAGCATGAGGAAGGGAAGTTTCATAGTGAAATTTAGAGTGTTATAAACATAGTTAAGAAATTTACTTTCCACTCTAGGATGAAGCATATAAAGTTAAGGTACCATTTCATCAAGACAAATTTGAAGGAAGAGAAGTTAAAGCTGGAGAATATTCATACCAGTCAGAATCATGCACACATGATGAACAAGGTGGTAACAAGGGAGAAACTGAAGTTGTGTTCAACTTTGGTTGGTCTTCATGGATGACAATGAAGTGTAACGAATCTTGCTCAAAGGAAAACTAGTCACCACATGATAGATTGTTAGGTTGTAGAGCCTATTTTCATGTGTAAAAGTGTTGAAGACTATACACTAAGAGTAATATAAAATTTATACAGTTGTCTCACTAGGGTTCGGGGCCAGGCCATGCCCCGAGAAGGGGCCCAGGGGCGCAGCACCTAAGAAATGTTTTTGGCCTCACAAAATGTGCCCGATATACCTGGAAACATGCTCTTCTCATATGGGTGGGATTTTTGACCCACAGGTTTATGGGACGGTTTTGGTCCATGGTTTTGATACCCACAATATTGTAAAACTTCGTAACCAATTGTCTACTTATGTGGTTTTGTGCATATGGTAGGGTTGATGTAACATTTTAGATTTGTATGAATTTGGGTGTGAATTATGTAGAGTTTTTTTAGCATAGCTCCAAACAGATATGGGTATTTTATTGAGAGAGAAGTGACTTGTAATAAAATCTAAGCAATGATTCTTGGTGGATGTAGCCCAAAATTGGGTCAACCACGTTAAATACTATCTCTTTATGTCGTGTTCTTTATATTCTTCACTTTTTTTTTCAAATCTGTAATATTTTCTGCATATTAGTTTCTACTGTTCCGATTCTGTGAGGGATTGTTCCACATATTTTATCCCTTATTTCCTAACACTACCCAATTTGGGTATGATAATTTTGGCCCCATTTTTATTTCTAGATTTACATGTGATATCTACATAGGTGGTTTGGGTGTGTGTGTGTGTGTGTGTATGTATGTATGTATGTATGTATGTATGTATGTATGTATGTATGTATATATATATATCATTGTTTTATATAAAAAAATAGATTCACCCACAAATATGCTAGTGCACAGGGGTCTATTGAGGCACAAACTGTTATAATTGTAGGTAAAAGGGATTTCAGGGTTTGGCCCCCATATTGTATGCTTTAGTAAAATTTAAGTGGTGGGAGGGGGCGCCCCCCCCCCACCAAAATTGTTTTTTTTTGTTTAAAAGAGACTATGGGGCCGTGGCTTCAACCTATTAAAATTTGTTTTTTTAGTTTTATAATATATATAATATATCACATTCTATAGAATTTTGTTAAAATATATTTATAATTACAATATATATGTAAATATATATATATATATATATATATATATATATATATATATATATATATATATATATATATATATATATATATATATATATATATCATGGTAAAATTTGTTCTACTATAATTTTAACATTCACTCACATTCAGTTATATAGTGAAATATGGGCAAGGAGACTGTAAAATTTCTGTCAATTTATTTATAGGGGAAAATAGAGAAACTAATGGCTTTTTCTTATCCAATGTAATACAACTAATGAAGAACATATATTTATTGTTTAAAACACTAAATGTATATTTCCCTTTTCTTATTACTTTGCATGAAATTCGCCTACAACATTAATCTTTCAAAATGCTTGCTTCTACAATATAACACAAATAATTCCTTTCTTTTCGCAATACAATGAAATCAATTTCCAAGAGTTCAAGTGTAATTTTCAACATACATTCTCCATTTAATATCACCATTTTTTTCAAATTAGATTTACAATAAAATGCTCAACTATAATCTTATATTGAGAGAGATTCATTTTCATTACAAGGTCATCCCAAGGTTCTTAGTTCAACTAAAATAACGCAGGTCTAAATAATTTCATTTTACAAGACTAAGTCATTCAAATATAAGATTTCATCCAATACAATCTTGGTAAAATATACAAGTTAAAGGAGGTATGATAACAACAAGATGTAACTTCACATGCCTCCTCTCCAACATGAGAACTTATTGAATAACTAATAAAATTTAATTGACAAAATGTCTGAAGTCAATACCGCCTCTTAGCCAACAATGGTAGAAGGATATGCTCAAAATGGGTTTCTAGAGAAGGCCTTGGAAGTTGTAAGCAAAAGCAGATAGTGTGCATGAATCCAAAACCCCACAACCTGTGTTATTACCTCCCATATGAGCCTCTCAACACCTTGGACAGGTATGGACATCTACTAGGCTTAACGAAGAATGTATTCTTCTTTCCCGGATCATTACATTTCAGATTTGTGATCTATGTATCACGAATATTTCCACGAGGATTTTGGCCTTATGGCTTATAATAAAAGGAATGGGAACCCAAGTTTGTTGTAGGAAAATATATAGAATGTAAATAGTCTTCTCCAACGAACCTGAATTTTTTTTTTAAATAATTTGGAGAGGTGGGGAATCAACAAGGTCGACATTGAGAGTTCATGTTACAAATATATTGTGACATTATTAAATAAATTGTAATATGAATAATAATTAATGTAATAGAACTCATATTAATAATATAGTTTTAATAGTTAGTGTGAGTGTGAAGATATTGAATAATCATATTTGTATGTACGCTGAGTTAATCTCACCATTAGAGATAGGAATATCATATGATAGAGAGATATTCTAGGGATAAGTTTGAGAGATTCTAGTAGTGGTTGAGAGATATAGGGAGATTGAATATTGATGGTTGGCTCCACCATTATCAAGAGATCAACATACATCCTATATAATGTAAACTCCATCAATGTAATTGACATCTCGAATGAATAAATTCAAATTTCTATATTCTTGTTATTCGGTGTTGTTTATTGTAGTTCAGTTTTTATCAGTGGTTTCAGAGCAATATTTGATCCTTTGCAATGCAATTCTAAGGATAATGAAGGACAATTGTTCTTATCCTTGTGATGGAGAATTATAATAACATAAGTAGGCATCTGATTTGATTTTTATAGAAAGACCCTTGTGTTCCTAAGCAGTCTGGTATGTCAGCGACCAAGTTCACATATCTGCAATATGCTGTTGATCAGGAGATCTACTCACCAGTTGAACACTCAGACCTCCACCTTGTCTGCATCAGACTTGCCAATAGATCTAAACGCTTTCATCTAATTAGTTGAGTGGGAGAATATAATTAGCGGTCGGTGGATTCAGAATAAAGGAAACTCCTACAAATCCATTGTACTTGCCAACACATCTTCACGAGCATCTTGCATTGAATTGTGTGTTAGCTTTTATGCGGTCATCATGTGGTTCTCTATGCAGATTTGAATTCAATAATGACCTACTTCTTGAAGATATCTCCCAAGTGTTTGTCATGTCATTGTTGTTGTCACCTGCAGGGCACTCCATCCATTCGTTGTCTGCATAAAAAACTGGCCACCTATTCCTTCGATGCAACAATCTCATTCAAAGTCAACTGTACATCATTCACATTCCAAGTGCAAAGGGCATCAGTTACATTGGTTCACACGTGAGGCATTTATCAATCTGTTTTGTTGTCAGATCCATTCAAACATTGCAATTACATCAGATTAATCTTTAGTTTGGCGTGGACTGTGGTGATAGTAATCTTGGTTCAACATCAACCCACTAACTGGTGCACTTGTACTCAATTCTCAAAGACCACCTGTAAAGTTATTCTCTTTCATATATTTTGATCAATGCCATTGTATTAACATCAACTTGAGTATATATTCAATACTGGTTTCTCCATTACCTTCACAAAATTTCCTTCATTCATCTTACAAGTCTGGTAAGTATGGTTGTGTGGAAATATTATTGTTCAGCAATCTCAACTGCATCACGACACCAAGCCCCCCATGTACCAGATCACCTTGAACCTAATCCTTAAGTCTTCAAAAAAACCATTTTGCATTAAAGTATGGTGGTTTTCATTTTAATTACTTAATTTAGGTCCTTTTGTTAATCTAAGTCTAAAGTGTTTCTTAATTTATTTGTTTTCGTAAGTGTTGTGGAATGCATATTATCTCCTAGTCAAGTCATATAAAGTATAATTGGTCTTGTTAGGGATAAGGATATGTTAGTTTGTCATAGTCAACTTTGTTAGGTCATTACAAATATTACTCACATTTATTTATTTATCAGAGTCGTGTGTATTTTAAAACTAATGTGTTTTGTAAGTTTTGTATATCATTTTTTAGTCATTCGAGTTAAAGTAGTCTTATGTCATATTATCATCAAGTCAAGTCATTCATCATCTTAATAGTCAAATCCATCATTTAGCCAATGTAAAATAGTTGATTATTGTCAAGAGTCTTTGTGTGTCAAGAGTCAATGTTAAAATATTGTAAAAAACAAATTGTCTTACGAATGCATTTTTAGTGTTACCTGATGTGTAATTTTTTGGGAGAATAAGATGAATAATATTACAGTTCTGATGATATTTTTGATGAATTCGAAGAAGGAAAATGTGCTTGGCTTTGGGGGCTCCGCCTCTTGACCATGCCCTATACCGCGACAGGAGCATACCTAGGGCACTACCCTAGGACCCTACAAGGGGCATTACCCCTTGACCCCGCTGGGGGCTGCCTCCCGCTAAACCCCTGCTTTGAAATTTCAAAAAAAAAAGTGAATATTTGTGGGGAAGATGCAACGACAAAAGGTGGTGAAAATTTAAGCTCCATGGTCTAATATGTTGAGTAAGTAGCGACATCATGGAAGACGAAGGAAACGGAAGCTAGAGGTTAGTCAATGACCTCTCATCAGTTAGCAATGAAGGGGCCACATGAAACTATGGTGGCAGTGTGTGTGTGTGTGTGTGTGTGTGTGTGTGTGTGTGTATGTGTGTGTGTTTGTTTTCTTTTATTTCAGATTTGTAGTATGATTTCAGAATTCCTATTTGAATAAGTGAAATGTTCACATTGAGGGGGTGAATTGGAACATGGTCTCAATGTTCAATTTTCCCTCTATTCAGTTTGTATTCAGTAAATAATGGTTCGTACATGATTCCTTGAAGGAAAAACATAGTGGACATACGAAAACACAGAGGAAAAACAACAACATGATATTTGGGTTATTGGTTGTCTTGTAAAACCATCCTTTGTTTTAGGTTATTTGTTGTCTTGTAAAACCATCCTTTGTTTCAGGTTGTTGGTTTTCCTGTTAAAACCATACTTTGTTTCAAGTTTTTGGTTGACCTACAAATCCATCTAGATCATGAGTATGCATGTGCAACAAGCTATAGAAGGAAGTGTGATTGTTGTTTCTATAATGTCAACATAAGGGGAGTGTATATTGGGAATTAATAATGTTAAAAATAGATGAGTGATTGTTACAAATATATTGTGACATTATTAAATAAATTGTAATATTATAAACAATAATTTTATAGAACTCATATTAATAATATAGTTGTAATAGTTAGGTGAGTGTGAGATATTAATATTGTTGATATTAACAACTCTTGTAGCTATTTTAGTGTACGTGAGTTAATCTCGCCATAGAATAGGGATATGAGAGATATCCTAGAGATATATGTGGGATGGATGAGAGATTCTATGCAGTAGTTGAGAGATATTGAGGGATTGGTGATTGATGTTGAAACCTTATAATTAAGGATAACATCCTCCTATATAATGTAAACTCCATCTATGTAAATGTATCCTGGATGAATTAATTCAAATTTCTATATTCTTGTTATTCAGTGTTGTTTATTATAGTTTACTTTTTATAAAGCCAATAGAGAAAAGAAACATCAGGGTTCACTTATCCCTCCCAAAGGGTTTAAGTTCCCAACTTAAATCCTCTAATAAATGCAAATCACATACCCACTAAACTCTTATTCCTCCCTCCAAAACAAGTCTTATGTCTCCCTCAACTCTTATGCCTCCATCAATAAAACATACAAGATAAGAACAAATTTTACTTATCTACAAAGGTGGGACACCCCAACCCAACTCCCTCCTAAGATAAACAAAAATACTCTTATTCCTCCCTCCAAATTATCCCCATTTCCTTTTTTTCCTAAACAATCTAAAGGCCATTCTATTCCAAAAACCAAAAACATAGAACAATCAGCCATTTACAATCATTTACACAACAAAATAGAAATAATAATACATGGGTGAAGTCCCTACCATACCATTACAAGAGTATTAAGTCCCCAAGCACAAGATCCAAGCCTTTCCAAGTACAAATTAAGTGCAATCCAAATCCAAAGATTCACACAAGCACTCCAAAAGCAAGCTTCTCCAAAGGTGAAAGAGTCCAAATAAAACATCTAACCCCAAAAACATCAAACAAACTTGAATAAATAGAAAAACATAAGAGGAGGGTGAGGCAGCTCCATGTGGATGCCACATACCTTCTCCTCAACTCCACATCCTATGGTCAAACCCCAAACTCAAATCTCAATAAAAAGGTGGTTGAGGAAATGACAAGATTCTTACACACACAAACTCTTACCCACACCTCCGAATGACACAATTAAATGAGTTTAATTGATCTTTTTCTCCTTTCAAACACAAAAAATGCCTAAAATAATACCCTCACATCATAGGCATATATGGTGGGTTACTTTAAGAGGTGTGGGACAAGCTTAACTTGTCCCACAAGCCTCTAAAAATGTCCCATTAAGCCCAAATCCGAATTTGGCATACAATGTTGAGTACACAACATTCAAAAGCAATAAAATCATTTCAAATCCAACATAAAACCAAGGAACCATATACTCAACATTAATATACCCCCCCTTGTGGTTATATCATCAAATTACACTGATTAATCAAGGTTAATTAACTTAAATGGAGTACTTTAACTAACAAATAATAAAGGTAACTTACAATACTAAAATGATTCAAATAATCACAAAATAAATAAAATAAGAAGGGAAGACTACAACATATTTATCTAAGGACACATTTGAGGCCACTCACTCAATGAGGGACCTCAGGTAACAATCTATCAACAACCATACACAACATACATTTACACAATTTGCCAAGTTGACCTGTTGCCAAGACCCTAATTTTCTTCATTATTGGTATTTTATCCCCTTTTCTTTTTTGTATTGACAAATTCTTGTAAAAATTTTAAACAAAAACCTTTTTTGCCTTTTTGCCACATTAACGACATCAAGATAATAAAACACACATATATACATATTAATTCACATCATCAAATATCATAACTAAAACATCGACTAAAGTCAAGTAATTCGCCAATTGTTCAAAATTTAAAATATTTTGATTCTATCAATTCATCAATTAGCAATAAAATCATAAGGTTGACTAAATAATCTAACAAAAATATATATATCAAAATCAAATGAGTTAGTACATAGTATAAAGTAGTAAGTATAGATCATCATCAAATACTGATATGTCGATCCATCGCATATAATCCCTCATATAAATTGCATCATGTCAAAAATCTACAACATGTCTATATTGTATAAAAAATGGGATAATCAAATATAACAATGTCCATTTAGCAATGTCTAAAGATCAGATATGATAACACTATCCATGACTTCTAATCCAAACTAATAAAAAATCATAATGATATCAATATCGAAGAGGAGTGGGCACTACATTCTCCTACCCTTGAGACTCAATTTCCTCTTGGAAGTCACTGGAACAAGTGTAGGAAACTGTGCTCTCAAAGGTGTGGTGCCATCCCATGTAACTAATGTAGCTGATATCTCATCTTATCGATCTCACTGGACACAAACCTGATGAATATTTTATACCTTGAATGTCCCTAGGGTCCTACACTCTGTAAATTATGCATTGGATCCACCATAAGCTTCCCTTATGATCCTGTACTCTTGTAATTTTGTCTATATCTAATACATGGGAAGGATCTAGAATTTACCTCCTCAGCACAAAAATATGAAATACTTCATGGACGCAAGAAAAGAAAAATGGTAATTCTAGATGGTAGGCCAAAGGACCGATCCACTCCAATATCTCAAAGGGATACGCACAAACCAAAGACCTATAGCTTAGATCCTTTACCGTAACAGATAGGTCTCTTATGAGGCTTAACACCAAGAAACACCTTTATGACCACCTCAAAACTGTGATCATGTCCTTCCGTTGATTTCTGCATACTTCTTTTGTATATATTGAGCCTCTTGCAATCTCTGATCTAATCATGACAACCTATTGCTCCATATCCTGCAGTAAATTTGGCCAAAGAGATACCCTTGTCCTCCAACCCATTTCAAGTTAGTGGTGTCCTTCACTCCCTTCCATACAATGCGTGAAAAGGCACCATACCAATCGAACTCTAAAAAATGTTGTTGTAGGAAAAACTCCACTAAGTAAAAGTACTTCTCCCACCTTGATTGATGGTCCATAATGTACATCAAGATACATCTCCTCTACAAGATCTTATTCACGTTCTCTGTCTATCCATTTATCTTAGGAGTAATATGCTATACTGAAGTCGATCTACATCCCGAGGAGCATACTGAATGGTAGTCCAAAAGTGAGAGGTGTATAAGGGATCACAGTCATAGATGGTCTTCCATAGAATCTCAGTGCAGCCTGACAATATCATCCAAGATATAATCTTGCCACTCATATTGGTTATATATGTGGCCTTCACTAAAGAGTAATGAGACACTTTTTTCATTATATCCACCATGTAATCATGATGGAATCATGGCTGGTATCTCAACGTAGGTATCCCTGCAATGAAATCCATGGAAATGGTGTCCCATTTCCATTCCAGTATGGCATGAGGATATATAAGGCCAGTCTTGATGTTGATGATCGGCCTTTATCTTCTGGGACTCTAAACAATGAGACACAAAACATGAGTCTATGTATCTCTGTAGTCCTCTCCAATGATACAACTGTCTCAAAGTGGTGTGCATCTTCTTCACCACTAAATGGGATGAATAGGGTGCAAAATGTGCCTCAATAAGAGAATCCTACCTCAATCCTCTATCTCTGGGTACATAGATGTGACCTTTGCTCTAAAGAATACCATCTACTTCTAATGGAAATCCATCAAAATTACCCTCAAGGGGTCTCTAATACTAAATCACTTTTCGAAGTGAAATGTATAAGTTATCATGTGGAAGCTGATATAAAATACTAGTCCTCAAATCATTACCAACTATTGTAGTCATAACCAAATATCTTAAATGACTCAATGCATCAACTTGCCCACATTATCCTTCCCCTTCACATACTTTATATCCATGTTGTAATCAAAAAACAACTCCATCCAATTTCACTGACGAGCGTTGAGATTGGGTTGCGTGAAAAGGTGAGAAAGACTCAAGTGATCAGTGCTGAGAATGAACCTCCTACCTAAAAGGAAATGTCTCCATCGAACCAAATCATACACCACTGCTGCAATCTCAATGTCATGAGTTAGATAATTGAGCTCATAATCCTTGAGTTTGTAAGACTTAATGGTTACTACATGGCCCTCCTACATCAATACACATCCTCATCCTGCCAAATAAGCATCTATGTATACAAAGAAATCTCCCTGATTATCTGGCACTACAAAAATGGGTGTTTTCGTAAGGAATTTGTTCAGTGTTTTGAAGGCCTGCTCACATCCATCTGAAAAAAAGAACTTCTCCCCTTTCTGCTAAAGGGAAGTGATGGCATGTGCAATATGAGATAAATCATGAACAAACCTTCTGTAATAACCTACCAACCCTATGAAACTGCACACCTTGGTGACACTAGTAGGTGATGGACAATCCATGATAGCTCTAATCTTGTAAGGATAGACTATGTTACCTTCCCTGGAGATAATGTGGCCTACATACTGAGCCTCTGACTGGAAAATGCACACTTCTCTAGGTTCTCATATAGATCCTACTCTCGAAGAAACTTCAGAACCTGGCAAAGGTGCTCCTCACACATACGTGAGTATATAAAAATATCATCAAGGAACATGAGTAAAAAACGGTCTAGAAAAGTCTTGAACACCCTGCTCATCAAACTCATGAACACTTTAAGAGTGTTCATCAAACCAAATGGCACAACTATGAACTCATAATAGCCATATCTCATACGGAAAGTTGTCTTGTGGATATTTTCCTCTGCAATCCTCATATGATGGTTAACCAAATTTAATATATATCTTAGAAAACATGGTATTACCCTTCATCTGATCAAATAAATGAACTATGTGTGGAAGGGGATAATGATTCTTGATCCTAATGATATGTTGATAGACAAAATAAACAATCGGTTTATCTTTGGTTGATGAAAAAGGAATAGCTTCCACCCACTTAATAAAGTATTTTGTGGCAGTAATGATAGAATGATGATGTTGTGAAGAGCGGGGATTGATAAGACCGATGAGATCAAGACCCCATTGTGAAAAAGGCCACAAATCTGTTGCAGGTTGCAAAGCCTGACTAGGGATATGTGTGAGATTGGAATGTTGTTGACACTTGACACACTTCTTAGTGTATTCGCAACAATCTCGATTAAGAGAAGGCCAATAATAGCCTAAGTGTAAGATGCATTTAGCTATGGCCAAACCACTAAAATGTCCACCACATATACCATCATGGACTTCCTGGATGGCTTTAGATGATTCAGGGGTTTTGAGACATCGAAGCAAAATACCATCAAAACCACGTTTGTAGAGGATTCTGCTTAGAATAGTATAGCGATTAGCGCGTAGGATAAAATATCTTCAACCATTGGAAGTCAGATCTAGAGGAAGCACTGAATGAGATAGATAATCAACGATCTGTTGATACCACTCATCTTGAGTATTGGTTGTGATGGCATTGATTGAAGTTAGTTGTCAGAGATGAGATGGTTGATCTAATCGATGCACAGCCACATAAAGTCGTGAGTCTTCGGTAAAAGGTAGAATAAGTGAGGCTAATGAAACCATTGTATCTGCGAATCGATTCAAAATGTGAGGAATAGCTTGGATAGTGAATTTATCAAAAGATTGGAGTTGAAAGAGAACGACGTCATGATATTTTTGAAGGATATCATTTTTGCATTGATAGACACCCGTGACTTGATTAACAATGAGTTCAGAGTCACCAAAGATGTCAATATGGTGGGCGCCAAGATTAATGGTATTTTTAAGACCTAAAACAAGAGCTTCATATTCAGCCATATTATTGGTACACTCAAAGTTAAGTTTTTGTGTGACTGGGATAGGTGTACCCCAAGGAGGAATCATAACGAAACCTGCACCTCCCCCTTGCTAGCATTTGGATCCATCAAAGAAGAGTTTTACTTTAAATGGAGAAAGAGCAAAATCAATTTGTTGGATATACTCATCGGGGAATTGAGCAAGAGGATTTTGAGTGTCTGGAAGAGGAGCATCAGCTAATTGATCTGCAATGACCTGACCCTTGATAGATTTTTGCAGGATAAACTTGAGATCAAATTCCATCATGAGCATGAGCCAATGAGTGATACGATCATTGTGATAAGGCTTCACATGCATTTTCTTGAGTGGATTGACACTTGTGACAATGTAATTTTTTTGATTGAGGAGGTAGTGACGAAGCTTAGAAGTTGCAAAGAAGAGAGCACAACACAAATTTTTAGCTTTAGAATAACGTGTTTCATACTCATGGAGAGTGCAACTGATGTAATAGATGGATTGTTCTTTACCACAAGCGTCCCGATGTGAGATCATGGCTCCCAAATCATGGTCAATCACAGAAATATAAAGATAGAATGGCTCCCCCTCACATGGAGGTGTAAGCATAGGTGGGGAAAGAAGATAAGCTTTGAGATCATCAAAGGCCTTTTGGCAATGCTCATCCCATTCAAAATGAACATTCTTACGGAGGAGATGATGAAAATGTTGACAATGGTCTGAAAGTTGCGAGATAAAATGACGTATTGATTGAAGTCATCCTTGAAGACTGCAGAGTTGCTTTAAGTTAGAAGGGGGAGGCATATCAAGGATAGCCTTTATTTTTGCAGGGTTCACTTCAATACCCCTAATAGAAATGATAAAGCCTAAGAGTTTACTAGTGAGAATGCCAAACACACACTTGGATGGATTTAGGCGAAGACAAAAGTGAATGAGCCTCTCAAAGAGAGGTGCAAGAGTGAAAAGATGATCCTGAAGACATTTGGATTTACCGAGGATATCATCGACGTAATCTTCCATAGTTTTGTGTAAAAGATCATGGAAGATGTAGGTCATGGCTCGTTGATAGGTTGCTCCCGTGTTCTTAAGACCAAAAGGCATGACACGATAACAAAAAGTCCCCCAAGGGGTTATGAAGGAAGTCTTATGCTGATCCTCTGGTGGGATAAGAATTTGATTATATCTAGAGAAACCATCCATAAGAGAAATCATCTCTAGACCCGCAGTTAAATCCACGAGTTGATCGATACTAGGTAGAGGAAAATCATCTTTTGGACAAACAAGATTAAGATCTCAGAAGTTGGTAAAAATTTGAATTTTTTCAGTAGCTTTGGTTACTGGTACTATGTTTGAAACCCATTGTGGATAATCAATGGGTTGGATGAAGTTAGCAGAAAGCAAACATTGCAACTCTTCTTTAACAAGAAGGGCTACTCGAGGGTGCATTTTACGCAATTTTTGTTTAACCAGTTTGATGTCGGGAAGAGTAATGATATTGTGGACCACGATATTAGGATCGAGTCCTGGCATATCCTTGTATGACCAAGCGAAGGATTCACGATGGTTGGAAAGAAAAGTGGTAAAGTCTCCTAACTCTTGTGGATTAAGAGATTGGCTGAACTTAATGATTTGAGGGTCTTTAGAAGTCCCTATATTAAGATCGACAGTGGCTTCATTAAGAAGCATAGATGTGTCAGAAGGAATGGTTTTAGGAAGATAGGAATCCTCTGCCCCCAAATAGGTGAGGACAGAATCATCATCCACACAGTGGATAGTGTTGATAGTAGGAGAGTCATCTCCAACTATTTCAGGGAAGACTAATGGTATGGACGTGGATTTGTTATTAGTTTTATAGGTCAGTGGCCCTAAGGAAATGGTATTGACTAAAAAAAAAGTTAGACGGGATGGAAATGGCGTCATCCACATCAAATGATGCTTTTGACCTAGCGGGAGAAGATGGTTCCTCAATAGGGAGAGGCTCATCGAGAATGGTGATGGTGGTCTTTGAGAGGGGTTTAAATCCTAAACCAAATTTTCGATGTGGTTTAAGAGTTGCGAGGTCATGCACACCTTGTTCATATTTTCCCAGGCCAAATCCCTTCCACGCGCATCGATATAAATAAGTTTTCACAAACGTGGGATTCTGTAGACAATCAAACCCTGCTAAATAAGGTTTGGCTCTAGGGGGAGAATCTGGGTGATAGTGAGGTGTATCAAGACCACCGTAAATGAAGTTAGTCTGTTGATTGGGTAGACCAATGGTGACGATGCGACCAAGACCCGACTGATATTCAGGTTGTTTTTCTGGTCTACCATACTCATTAGGCTTGAGATGGGCATCAAAATAAAGAAGAGGAAGTTCTCCTAGCGAGTAACGCTGCAATGTCTCTTCCATATTTTGTAAATTCGGTAATTTAGTTGCAGGTAAGGAAGAGGATAAATCCCTCGCCAGGAGAACAAGCATCCTTCTTTAGAGGGGCAGACCCTGTTGCCATGTCGCATTGTGTAGAAGGAAAAGGATCTCCTGGATGAGTATAGATTTTTCCCTCATACTGATATTTTAAGCATCGATGGAGGGTTGATGGGACGCAATGCATTGTACGAATCCAGGAGCGTCCTAGGATCATATTGTAGTGGAATTTTCCTTCAACAATGTAAAAGAGCTCGTGAAGTAATTTTTTACCTACCCAAATGGGCAAGACCACAGTTCCTAAAGTAACTGTCAGCTGATCGTTAAATGATCGAAGGGTGAAAGGTGGTGGTGACACTACATTCTTAGGTAACTTAAGTTGATCGAATGTGTGGGAAGAAATGACGTTGAGTGCAGCACCACTATCGATCATAGTGCGTTTTAATGTAGTGTTGTTGATTTGAACTGTAATAAACAGAGGAGCCTCCAAATCCTTAGAAGAAAGGGGAGGTATTTCATAATCCTCAAAGGAAATGGCGGTTGATGGTCTATTCAATCCAACAACCATCTCGAAAGGATGAGGCTTGTTTGAATTCACAGCGATGAGATGCAGATTATCAATCAGAGCCTAGCGATGCTGCGGAGATGATTGAATGAGGTCAAAAAGAAACATTTTGACTAGAGCATGGGTGAGTTGTTTCATAACACTCTCTTCAACTGACACGGGAATTTGAGCCCGAGGTATTGAGGCTGATGAGGAAGGAAGAACTCCTTCGGGGGCTGCAGAAATGACAACCCGTGGTCGAGATGCTGTAGATGATGATGGATTATCATACTATTCCATTCTAGTGGTGATATGAATTGTGTCGATTTGAGAAGTGGAAGATCATCCGGAGTGAAATTAATAGAACTAGAGGTTTGAGCAGACTGTTGAGGCTTAGATGAAGTTGGGATGACAGGAGATACTTGTTCCTCCTCCTCCTCCAAAATAAGATCACTTTCTTCCAAGAGGTTGTTAATGATAGATTGAAGAGCTTTACATCCCTCGGTGTCATGACCCGGAGTGCAATGGTAAGAAAAAATCAAATCAGAGTTGAACAAGGAAGGTTTTACTCCTTTAGGATTATAGGGTTTGATCGGGGGAAGGGATATGGATGAAGATTGGATAAGTTGGTGGAGAATTTCAGTATAAAATCTGGTAGACAAAGATGAGGACATAGATGACGAAGGAGCCTCTTTTAACTCAATAGACTACCGAGGTAAAATAACTTGCATGTCTGGTTTGACAGTATTTTTAGGGATTGTTTTAATTTTCTGGACATCAGGAGGAGAAACCTTGGGAACTTGAGATGGAAGTAAGTGAGACAGGATTGATTTCGATGGAGGAGGAGCTCCTAAGATAGATTTGGAAGATGATGGAGATGTGACAAGTGTTGTGGTCTTCAGAGATAAAGAAGGTTGCTTGATCAAAACAGATGATGATTTAGATGAGGGAGAAGCTCCCAAAGTAGGTCTGATCAGAGGAACAGAGGGTGCCCTGTCTTTTGGTGACGAAGATGATGGTCCTGATAAAAGAGGTGATGCCTTTCTAATAGGTAAGTCCACTTTACGAGGCACTGGTGAAGAAGGTGTTGTAGAAGAAGATGATGGTTTTGATAGGTTTGTAGAAGAAGACGCCTTCTTAGCGGAAAAATCCAATATTTTATGAGGCACAGAGAGAGATTTTTGAGGGAAAGCACCAAGAGTCTTGATGGTTCGAAATATGGGTTTTCCTTTTTCAGGGATGGTGACAACTTCAACCGCATAAGGTGATTGTAACCTTTTTGGGGGAAGAAAATGGGGAGGTACGGATGATGTAACATTAGACCTTAGTTGTCTCGGTTTAAGTTCAGGAACTGAGAGTGTAGGTGCCGTTACTATTTCTTTAGATTTCCCTTTAATAGGTAAAACAGTATCAGTGATGGAAGAAGTGGATGATGAGGAAGCAGTTCCTTGCGAGGGAGATACTTCTAGTACAGTAATTGTGGGTGTAACTACTGTAGGAAAGGAAACGGGAAGAGTTAAAATCAAAGACGCTTCCATCAAAGTTGGTACAACTATAGGTATGTTTACCAATGGCATAGTTGCAGCGAAAATGGGAGAAACAGAAGTAGATGTAGATGTAGTGGAAACTCGAAGGGATGTAAATGTCTCGAGCATCGAAAGAATGTTCGATGATGAGACAGATGAGGATGACACTGTCTAAGGCATAGATCAGAAGATTAGATAAAGAGGCAGAGGGAGATGAATCTATCTCTAACAATGTGGGAATAATCAAAGATGGGTTGTCTGAAGATGGTGGAATCCCAGCGATTAGCGGAGCGGAAGAAGGTTCATATTCTATTGATGTGTTCATAGATGGCTTAGTTTTAGAAGAATATTCTTTAGTAGAAATGAATCTGATAGTATGAGTGTTTTGTTTTTGAGACTCTAAAGCATCATTGTTTGGGGAATGATTGGGAAAAGGTTGTTTAAAAACGTCAAGAGCCTGATTTGGGGGAGCATTTGGGTTATCCAAAATGAGCTCGCCTTTATCAATGAATTTCTGGACAAGATTCTTGAAGGTCTGACATCATTCAATGTCATGACCTTTGGTTCTATGATAACGACAGAAGTCATTTTCCCTATACCAGAATGGACGTTCTTGGTTTTCATCAAAATTTCTAATAGGGGGAAGTTCGATCATGTGAACTTCCAACATTTTTTCTAAGATAGAAGCATATGATTCCCCCAATGAAGTAAAAGATCGAGATGACGAGGGTCCTTTTCGAGAAGATGAGGAGTCTCTCTGTGGTGTTTGATTAGAAGTGTTATCGGCTCGTGGTGTTTTTAATACAATAGCATTGGTGGATCCCTGATTCTTGTCTTTAGAAGTGGAAGGGTTTGATTTTGTAAACTGAGAAAAATATGGTTTAGATTTAGAATGAAGTTTTAACTTCCCTTGTTCAATGGCAAGGGATTCAAGTTTGCGTGCCATCGTAAAGGCTTCTTCAAATGTATGAAAGGTCTGGATCCTTAAAGTGGAAGAAATATGATTAGCACAAGATCGAGTAAACAACTCGATCTGTTTAGATTGAGGACGGGAGAAAGACAATTGGTTTATTATCCCTCTCCAATGAGTGAAAAATTCTGCAATAGACTCATCATCGAATTGACAACAAACATCTTTAAGGATGTTGTAAAGATTTGTAATCGAGATCTTATGAGTGCGATATTTATTGAAAATTTTTCAACAAACATCTGGGCCAATTGGGAGAAAGAAAACAAGGAATGTTGGGGAATGTTATTGTACCAGTCTAAAGCAGGCCCTGCTAGAGACATAGGGAAAGTACGGAGCATAAGCTCTTGATCCTAGACTATAAGGTAGCAAGCGTGTTTGAATGCTCGCAGGTGATGTTGAGGATCCTCCCGAATATGAAATTTTGAGAACTTAGGAAGTTCCCATTGGGGGGGATAAGGCTTAAAATCCACTGATGGATGAATGGGTTCATTACACACTTCTTCAAAAGAGTATGAAGGATGAGCCCATTTGGTAGAGGCTTCTAAGTCTACGATTTTGTTGAAAAGAATTTGAACCACGTCAGATTGAGGAGGAGGCATACTGGTATGTCCTACATAAGAAGCGAATGGTGGATTTTGTTGAGGCGTCAATGGGGGATTCATCTATTGATTAACAGGATGGTAAGAGGAATAACCAGGTGTTCTGGGTGATGCCTGGTGAGGTATTTGCTGTGAAGGAGCCTGTGTATAAACAGGTTGTGAGATGACAAGCGATTGAGAAAAAGGTGGTTGAATGAAAGCTGGAGCCTATGATTGGTGGGCTCCTACATTTGTCGACTGAATCGGAATGGGTTGAGGAACATGGGTATTGATTTGGTTGGACATGGTGGGGAACAAGGTCTAAATGAGGCTTTTGACTGTCGGATTGGTTATTAAGGGCACCGATGCTAGAGGATGGGTGAAGGTCATTGTCGCTGGAATATTGGAAGAAGACCAACTGGGGGACGAGAAGCAGGAACCAACTGACTCGTTGAAGGGGGTTAACTCATAAAGAGGTACTGACCCTAGGATGTAATGGATGGCATAGAAGAATCAACAACAATCTGTGGGTGCGCAGGAGTGCCCATTATAGCTAAGGTAGAAGACTTCTCAGAAGTAGGTTGTGGAATAGTCGAGGTAACTACGGCACTAGGAATAGGAAAGACTATTTGAGAACTAGTTCGTCATGGTCGGTGGAAGAGAAAAAAGGAGGCACAGGTGCACCACCCTCTTCCGTGGTTCGAGGTGAGAAAAAGGATGCTAACTGTTCTACAAAATCCTAGGATGGTTCACAAGGATAATCGTAAACTTGTTGAATTGGTGGTCCCTGATCAGATATTCGAATGGACTTATGTACTAGATAGTCCATAAGGGCTACTGGATTGCGATCAAGGAGCACCTGAAACTCAGGATCCCCGTGAGGAACATACTCTATGTCAGAAGCAAATGATATCTCTAAAGGACTGGGGGAAGCTGGATGTGATGGGATTGCTTTAGGCTTATAGAAAGGATTATATGACCAAGATGGGGAACCAACTAACAGACGGTCCCGAGGAAGATCTGGGGGGTACCGAAACATCCACAATAGTGATGATCTCGGAGGAAGAAGGGGCCATTTGAGCCATTTTTCTAGATTGTAATCGAGTGATGACCGTCATAAACAAGCAGAAATATATCAAAAAAGAAGATTGACCTAACTAATGCACAAACAATTCAAGAAACGTAGGTGATTATCCCTTTTAAATTTTATGCTTTTAAAAATAAAATATTAGGGAAGGCTTTTTAGAACAGGAACTACTCAGATAGCCAAACTAAGGATGGTTTGGGGAATGTCTGGTGAGGAGTCCTCGAAGGAACTTCAGTAAAAGACCAGTATGTGGCTTGATATAGGGGCCTACCATCGCACTTCACACACCACTGCGATAAGGGAGTCGGGTGCTTTGCCAATATATACCAGAACTTCCGTGAATTTATAGTGCGGCCCAAGTACCGCGTAGGCTCTTCCTCTTGGATGTCACTTCCAAGTAGGCGAGGCCAGGGGAGGAATTTTTGTTTAAATGCTTTATACCTAGTGATTTTGGCTTTGTGTGCAAGGGTGAAAAATAAAAATAAAATAGTGTCACTACCGATTTTGATAAATTTTTCCAGCCTATTTAGAAAACTAGATGAAAAACATACAATAGAAATGATAAAGAAAGAGTTCTTTTTAAGCACTTAAAAATGAGGTGTTTGTTTTCGATGAAGACAAGTCAAACAAATTCTTTCCAGATGTGATTAAATTATTTTTAAGCACCAAAATCAAAATGTTTGAATGTGATAGAAAAAAAACAAACAAAGTCTTCTTTTTTTTCTTTCTTTTAGTTCCTAAAAAGGAGAAAACACCGTAAAAAAGAAATACCTGTAGATTTAGCTCTCCAAGGTGTGTGGACTTCAAAAATCGCGTTGTTGAGCTCTTCCCCTCGAACAATCCCATGAACAAGCAACGTGCTCTACAAGAAAAGGTTAAGAAAACACCCAACAAATCCAGAAAAGATATATCTAGATGATAGTAGAATGAAAGTTTCTATTTAAAGAACTAGAAAACCTTCAATAAAATAACAATTTTGCAAAAAGAGATGGATCAAGAATGCAATTTTGAAATCAAATGAAAGATTTACTAATCTTTGAAATAGAAATTATGATTTAGATTTGCAAGAAAGGAAAAAACTTTAACTTTGCAAATTACAAATGAGAGAAGCAAAACCAAAATGAAGGAAGGAAATGCTACAGAGAACTGACGAAAAGTAGTAAAGAAACATAACAAAAGCTCAAAACCAGAAAAGAAATGAACTTACCAATAAGGGACTTTGGTTGGGTCCCACCAGGCATGCCAAAATGTAGATCAAGAATTTTGCGCTTGTTACCTGTCCAAGTTAATGTACCAAACTAAACACAAAAACCTTGAAAAACTCAAATGAAATCGATACCTGAAAGACAAGACCTGAGGATGTAGATAGAAAAGAAAGCCAATGTAGACAAGATGGACGTACATGAGTGATCTTGGAAAGTAGATCCAGGAATCATGTGAGACACAGATGCTTGAAAGAAAAAGACCATGTTAAAAGATATTTTGGTGGACTGCCCGAAAAGCGGGTCCAGGAAGTGATAAGCTCCCTCGGCGGATGTCAGTCCACGTTTTCAATTAAGGAAAGAAGCATTCATGATAAAATATGTAAGTAAATGTCTATATTTTGATTAAAAATGACAGACAGAAAAGTAAACAGCAGATAGAAACCAATAAAAAATAGGAAAGTGTGAAAACAATGCTGGATTTGTGTTCCCTGAATTATTTTACCTGTTCGCGAGCAGATCAGCACCGATTAGGAAAATCAACGTCGACTGAGATAGGTCAGCGTCGACTAGAGAGAATCAGTGTCGAATTGGGGAAAATTACAGGAAGATTGAGAAATAGACAGTGGAAGCAAGATCTTCGATCTCCGGTGGATCTGCAAGAGCCATAGGGATACTGACAAGGCTCCACCTATGTTGGATGCATGAATAGAGTCACCAAGAGATCGATGAAGACTCACGATGTCGATGTGGTAGGAGCAGAGTAACGATACTCCTCTCAGGGATTGGTTTTGACAGGATTCGCTCTCACTTGATAGATAATGCTCAGACTTAATGCTCAAAACTCTCTCATTCTTTCTTCTCTCTCTCTCTCTCTCTCTCTCTCTCTCTCTCTCTCTCTCTCTCTCTGTCTCTCTATCTGTGTCTCACTATCTCACTGTCTAACCAGAAATGAATTCTGGCCTTCCATTTGTAATCGGCACCGACCGAGATGAAATTGGTGCCGCTCCGAAAAATCGGCGTCGACCGAGTATCGGTCGGTGCCGATCAGGGAACAGACTCCCAAAATGGCCAAAAGGGACTATTTTTGGGAATATGAAGTGATCCTTCCACCTCAAATACGGGAAATATCCTGTTTCTCAGTTTGGGAGGAGAAGAAATAGGGGGGATAGATGGATAGAATAGATACGGGAGGTTAGGAATTGATACGAGGTAGATAAGTGGTTAGGATATATGTAGAAAATTTAATTAAATAGTTAATATTTAATTATCCATGGGTAAAACATAATGTGGTGACATAAACTTAGTATAGATGTTTAAATCAAATATTAAATAATACCCTAAGGGAGAAGTGGTGATGTAAACGTGCCCCAGGTTACCCGCGAAGATAAACGTGCACGGGGGACACCAAATTGGATAACCAATTTTAGGTGTCTAAAGTATGATTAGGTCCATTTTATTTTTAAACCCTTGACATTCGAGTATAGAACAAGGAACTAGAGTGCGTCATTAGGTAGTGAGTGCAACACATACAAGTGGATGCATAGATTATATGTGATGATAAAATACGACCATGTGTTTGTAAAATATGTAATTTATGATGTAGAATGTAGTGTAAGATGTGTAGTACCTATGGTGTAGTGTTTGGGGTTCATGTGTAGTCATATCCCTCAACATTAAGGTGTGAACAAAAACATAAAAAAATTTCATCGAGAAATGGTTGATGCTAAAGTGTTGATGAATGTACCTATGCAAGGAGATTGATGGATGATAATGCAAAGAGGAGATATGTGCTAATGCTGACATGAGATGTGGGATGTGTTGGATTTTATGCCCCTGAGTATGTTAGATAAAGGATGCAATCATGTAATGTCATCTTAAAGATCATTATTTTGAGGGTCATAGTCGAATGGATAAACATTGGCTACTTGATCAACAATAGTGTCTGGTTGATAATGTAATGAGCCAATGAGGAGTAATTTATACATACCCATGCCATATTTCTCATCCATGGAAGGAGGAAGTGGACAACCGTGTGCATACCATCGAGTGAGATTTTGTGTATAGCCAAGAAAGGAAATATTGCAAATAAAGACACAACCAAAAGGAATGGGAAAAGATATTTCTATATGATCAGGATCAAGAGTTCCCCCAATGTAATCAAGCCATTATTTCCCTAATGTAAGTGGATTAGATCAAGGATCATGTGTTAGAAATATCATAAGGTTAAAGATACAAAGTTCATAAGTAATCGTGATGCGTAAAAATCCGTAATAAAGACTAAGAGAGTATGGCGTAGGATAAAGGTCCTAAAAAGTAAATCCTAATCAATACAAACCCTCATATGTGCATATAGTGTCATCGCAGGTAGGATCAAATGGAATATTCTCCCAATATGAATTATTCATCAAAATTGTGCAAGTAAAAGGTGGGATTGTTAGCAGAAGAAGTACATGTGAAGGCGTAGGTGATAGAGTGACGTCCATAAGCTACATAGGCCATTGATAAGGAATCATAGCAGTAGTAGTAGTAGGTTGAAAAGGAGATACTGCATCTATCACACAGATGGAACCTTCAAGTGGGTGAAACTGAGGTATTTCATCCATCGTTTGATGTTCACTAGTAATATTAGTGCATGGAATAGGAAGAGTGGTATTAGGATCTCGGTCACAATATTTATAAGCGTCATGGTCACAAAGGACAGTATATTCAACACCCTCATGTATGAATTTTACCTAACGATATACGGTACAGGAAATGAATTACATGGCATGAATACATGCCCTACTAAGAACAATGTATGGAGATTTTTCATCCCTATAGTAATTTGAGAACAATGTGACCTATTCATGGGTGAGATGAACCATCATATGCATGAAGTGAGAGAGGTGATGGACTAACATAAAAAGTATAAATAAAATTTTTCTCAAGAAATGACATGGTACATAAGTTGAGTTCAAATCCATTATCAACTAAAGTACGCTTAAGACCGATATTGAATATATGAATCATGATATTCAAGTGTGGGTAGTTATCAAAAGTGTTAAGATCAATGGGAAGATTAGACTTGAATGCTATGTGTTGAGAAAATGCATCTACAAAATTTTTATAGATTGATTCAGATTGCATATCAACACAAATGGGTTTAGTAGTAAGAAGATGTTGGACTTTATGCCTTACATCAGGATGTGTAAGAAAATAATTTCTGATTGAGATGCTCATGATGACTATACTTTAGAATGATAAGTGAAGAATCATTATGTTGAAAGTGTGAAGATCAAGTTCAAGTTCACCAAAATGATTAACTAAAATGTGGAATTATTCTAAGTTAATCTAATATTAAGAACATTAGTAAATAGCAGATAAATGCGTAAAGAAAATGACTCGAGCAATCTAAGCTATGAAAATATGAAACCCTAAAGTGTAAGAAGGGTTAGATAGAGCTTAGCTGATTCGATGACTATTCAGAGCTATGTCGCAGTGAAGACTAGATAAAAAAAAAAGGAGGAATGAACACACATAAGCTCCAAAAAGCACAGATCTGGAGGTATAGGGTGACTGGGGCACCTGGAGAAGGACTGGGGCTCCTGGGATGCTCTAGTTTGAGATCTAGGTACACTGGTCTATGAAAAATATTTTAAACCTTCCTCCAAGATGTCACTTGGTTATTTTCTACCTTTACTTCCTTTCACGTTCATGTCTTTGAATTGTACTCTATGTCACTAATAATCAATGATGAAGGAAAGATCTGGAAAACCCCAAACCAAGTGTCAAATCCCTAAAAATGAAATATGCATGTGAAGGGGCTATATTTTCCTCAGTGGCTGAAATGGTGGACTTACTAACTGAGCGTTGTAGTACATCTCAGACCCAATGTAATTTTATGTGTGTGTGTGCAATCATGCCCTAGGTTATCTTATGCTAATCATACTTTGTGAAAGTACCGAACAATAAATGTGTAGAAATCTAATAAAATGGTGGATGGAATAGAATAAACTTCCCTCCTATGCAGTGTGATGCAGATCAAGCCTTCTTTTTCCTTGTGATGAAGCTAGGTGGATGTTAATGGAGCATTTGATGGATGTAAAATTAGGTTATGATAGTAATGCTTAGTTCTTAGTCCCTCATTATGGTCTCATAACTTTATATTTATATGGTTCTCTTATTCTAATTTCGTAATTAACCCCAAAAAGGATGACCCTAAAAATAGAGAAATCTCAAATGGTAAGAAAGTTATTAAAAAGTAGCAGGAAAGTGTAAATTGGCTCAGGGAAGCCCAAATGGGACCATGGCACCTGGGGTGCCTCAGTACTAGGATGGGTTCCCCAATTAGAAATAAAACAATGATGAATGGAAAAAACTGACTAGGCAAGTAGATGCGAGAGGTCAACAGTGACGAAAAAAAGCAATGTAAAATGGCCAAAGAACATGGGTTAATTAGTACTTTCTTCACTCAAAAACCATATGAATTGTAGTATGAGACCAAGACTAAATAATGTTTAAAGTGTGTGATTTTATGTCTATAGTCACATGGATTTTAGCACACGACAAGGTTAAAAAAATCACATGAATTACAAGGTGGGGTATTTCTCTCAAGCCTAAATAAACAAGTGATAAATTGAGTAAAAATAATTGAAAAAGGCGTAACATTTTGTTGGCATCTCAATTTCAGGAGTCATTTTTTAGAAATTTGGTACTCTTTAGCTCTTTGCATTGGAGATACTTTAATTTCATTGTTTGGAGTATAATGAGATACTTTGAGGCCTTGAATAATTGTAGATGCACTAAAATATAAATTGTCAAATTTTGGGGTGTTGTAATCATGAACTAAGATAAATTTTCATTCCATGGGGATTTTATAATGAGTTTTGGTACTAAATTTTGTTATTTTATTGTTCAAGTAAATTCAAAGAACTATTTATCCTTGAAATAAAGGATACATGATCATTACATTTTACATATCAATAAAATTCCTTATATCCTTGGACTAGTACATGATCTAAATGACTATAAACAGAAGATTGAGTGGCTTAAAATAATTACAAGGTCTATGAAATAATGTGTCTCACTATTCCTGATGATATCCAACATCATTTTGAGTACACTCAATGCCCTTTCATTAATTGGAAATTAATCCTAAAGTTATATGGAGAGCATTCTCTCCATCTAATTATGATGTTTCTTGATAAATAATTTCATATGTGAATGGTATTGGGAATATTAATGTTACTCCTCCTCCTTCTAAAACCTCATCTACCATTAAGAACATTGCTTATGTATTTTTTCTACTTTGGATTTGATAGTTATTTCTTCGAGAGATTCTAGTGATTCTTTATAACAGGATTATGTCTTATAGTTTCAACTTATTGGGACATTCCTAGAAGGAATATCTTCTCTATTTTTATATTTCCACATTTGAGATCTATATGATACCGTGGAGGACATATAATTCCTCTTATATGATATTCCTCCATCACCTATTTCTTAATTAGAGAGAAAATTGCTTCTTCGAAGGCTTCCAGTGATTTTCTATGATAGGTTTCTTTATGCCTACAAGATCCACTTCATTAGGAGGAATACTTGCTAGACATTTCATTTATATTTTGTGATTATCACCTTTCAGATATCGATGAAACTATTGAGGATATTTATCCTCTCTTTTATGAAAACTTAGATAAATTTATTTCTACTTCTCTAAATTTATTTTCTCTTCCATTGCATGCTTACATGGTGATACATGATACACTTTCTGAATCAAATGATTCACCTTTTCATAATTCATGTTGAAACCTTATGTAGGAGAAACATATACTTGATTCAATTCTTATATCTAATTTGGAACCATTATGATATCTATTTGGTACCTGATTTGATTCATCAACGCTTTTCATAGTTTCACTTGTGTTTGACTGTAGTTTGGTCAACATGTGGAAATATTCTTCGTTCAAATATAGGAAAGATCATACAATAATGAAGAGTCACGTAGAGTAGTCCTAAATATGTGTATTGTCATGCACCGATTAATTTGATCCAAATATGTAAGTCTTATTTATGTGATGAAAAGTAGTAAAAGGAACATGAGTGCACCTAATCTGTGATAGAGTGAAAAGGATAGTACTCTTTAGTTCTCTCGAAATGCCACTAAGAGAGTGTATTTTCTCTCTATGGGTGATCCCATGCAAAGAGCAAGTTTTTTATGGATATCTCATTTGCTCAACTTTGTGACAAGTTGTATTCAGTAAATCTCAGTGCCTTAAGAATGCCTTGTTTCAATCGATCTAATTAGGCCACGGTCACATAATAAATGCTTAATTGGGGAGAAAGGTTTAGGTTTGTTATTGCATCATACACATGTATTTAGCTTTATTATGAGTCGTTGGGATATATGGGAGTTACACTTCTCCACATTTTTAGGTGGTGGTTACACCTCTTTACTTGATAGTTATGTACCTCTTCTTGATCTATATTTTCAAATAGAAAAGGAGATAGAATGAATTCTTATTGCTGGAGGATTGTGTCTATTTTGTGTCATAACCATATGTGTACAATTGCATGTTACTTTCTAATACAAATCATTGTATTTATATTTTATCCCTACTCAATCATGGTTCCCATGAAGGGTCAGGATTTCCCAGATGCTCATATCTATATCTGAGTGCTAGTTTCAGTGTTGTGTTAAGGACCCAAGTCAGATTCTAGGCCATTTTTATGACTGAAGAATGTGGTGTATCTATGTTACTGTACATGTCTGAACTGTAGCATTGTGTGCTACTGGAATGGGGTAAAATTGAGCATTTACCCAATTGTATAAGGAGTATATATGTTTGGGGTGCATAACAATGTCATTTAGGAGGATTGTGGGCTCATTTAAGGAGATTTTTTTACTAGATGTTGATCCATGAAACTAATACCATCCAAGGCGGTAGGTATTAAACCATAGTCATATGCAAACATAAGTGTTTTTGTATTGGAAATCATAATGTTAGTGCAAACAAGAAATGTATAGTACATCATTAGTCATAAAAAAAATGGGTAGTATAATTCACACACTAAGATGTGGATCAAATTGAACCAAGATTATACTCAAGAAAAGTGGGTCTGCAAACATAGGACATGGCACTCACAATAGTTGTAAGACAATCAGGGCCAAAGTAGCTGATTTTTAATACAAGAACATGAGATGATGAAGTAAATCCCGCAAACAATGACATATAATGGAAAAATATATGGAAAACAAAGTATCAAACATAATAGTTAGAAAAGGTACAGGGATAATACTTGCAAAGTAAATGTTGACATGTGATAGCATCCTTACTTAGTACATGTTGGGAATCCATGGATAAAAGCTCGTGCCAAGGAGAGGGTATATATTCCATAGAGTAGTGTGCTTAGTAAATAGTGAAGCAAAGGTGTGGTATTAGAGGATGTATTATGGAATAATAACACCTGATGATTTGTGGCACAGGTTTAAATCTATAATTCCCCTATGAGCCTCAATGGGACTAGTATTGAGGTATCTAGTGCAAATCATCCATACGTACATGTGAATGATATGTGAAAGGTTTGACATTGTTCAACTGGGATAACAAGTGAACGCACATGTGTATGATAGAAAATATAATGACATAAAAAATATCTAACTACCATAGATGTTATCCCAATTTTTCCCTAACACGGGTATATAATGGTGGAGTCAGCAAAGGAATACCCACACAGAAGAAATCTAGAGAAATCATGTTCCTAAGGTCCTTACAATCAGGCAATAAAGTGAGAACTCCTACAATGGATATGGCAGGGCCTGCAAAAGAAATCAAACTGTAAAACCTGGGCAAGGCTAGAAATTGAAGGGAAAACGGCTCCGTCGAGTGGGAAACCCATGCTTCAAATCTAGTAAACAGAACAAGAGGGCTCTAAAATGGAATAGCAGGGTTAGGCAAGGAGAAGACAGTGTCTACCAGACACTAGAGGATCTTTTTTATATTGGAATATTTGAAGGGTTGATTACATGTTTTCAGTACTCTGTAAATGGCTCAGGAGACGAATCCCCAAGTAAATGACTGAAGTATGGACGGATGATAGCGGATCGCTGTCTCAACATATTCCAGGAGACGGCACACCTGGCCAAATATTAAATCCAAAAGGTGTAAGGGCCTCAAGACATATTTGCACCAGACCCCCATGTGTCCCAAGTCCAAAGAGGGGCAGTCCAATAGTTAATAAATTCAAAAGGGCGGATTCGGGTGGGCCTACAAAATACTTAAGGTTGATAAAGGTGCTAGCGGAAACTGCCATTTGCGTCAGGTCTCGTTGCTGAAATCTTCAAAGCACGGCCCAGAAAGGTGAATCCCCAAACGAGTTCTAATCTTGCCATGTATTCAGGTAGGGAAAATAGCTAAGAGCATACCGTTGAAAATCCTCGCCTACAAAGATCTTTACTGGAGGTTTCCACGTGGTCAACCCGAGTGCTCCTTCAAAGGTAAAATCTTTGTAGCAGGTTTTCAAAGGTGAGTGCGGACCTATCCAGGGTTGGATCCACAAGGCGATTGTAAAATATTTTAGGGATAGAATCCCAAATCAATGGATGGAATGTAGGAAGATAAAGGCTCATTTTGGATAGTTTGTAACATCTTGTTGCTGATTGGCATAAGAGGAAGATGATTCCCATGTGAGTCCACTACTGGGGGAAGTGTTTCCAAACAAGTGCCAAGCCTCCACGTGTCACCACAGTTAGATGTATGACCCCGCTGAGAACAAAAGTTTTTTCTTTTGGATCATGCTAACATGAGGAAACTGAGCATAGCTGCAGATAGATGCCATCGTGATCTAGCCCGTTTGCAACTATCACCAAAGCAAGATCCATAAAACAATCCCTAGACATGCGCCATCCCTCCAGGTCGGTGTCCAATTTCCAAAGACCTGATTTTGACAACTGGTTAATCGCCATTTTCTAGAGATTGTCGACACTAAAATTTTCCTCCGTAATTTCTATTTCATTAATGTATGTATTAGGAATAGGATGTTGTTAAGTGTAATTAGTAGTAGCGTCTGGTAGAAGATAACGACGCACGTATCAGTACGATGCCGCCAATAATGTAGAGTATGGTAACAGTCAAAAGTACAATAGGAATGTTGTGGTAAAAAGTAAATATTTGTCGTAAGTGGTCCGGTAATGTTAAAATGTCAAAGTTGGGATAAGTAGAGAAGTAGGGTCTACATGATTAGGAATTAGAAATATTATATTGGTAATAAGGACAAGGAGTGAGGTCATAAATATTTTGTGTATTTTATTTGTAAAAAGTCTAAAAATGTGGAACCCATGTGAAATGATAAGGTTTATCTTATCTTAAAAGATAAGCTTACATATACAGATAAGAGTTAAGGTATGGAATATGATTCGTCAGAGTGGATTTCTTATCCTATCTTAGAGATAAGATGGATAAGCCTGGAAGTTCTATAAATAAAGAGGCTACCCCCCTTATTCAGCATAGAAAGAAGTAGTGAGAAATATTGTATGAAGTGTGTCAAGTGAAGCCATCAGTTTAAAGGTGTTTTGAAGAAGCCATTAAGAGGTGTAATTGTAAAGTTTCTCCCATAGTATTGGTGGAAGGCAAGTGAAGTCAATAACATTTGAAGTACCTCATGGGTGAGATTGTAACAATTTTATGTTAATATTATAATTTACTTTGATATTTCAGATTTGTCATCATTCCGTCTTATCATAGTCGATGGTATTCTTGTGTTATGTTTGTTGTTTTGTTTCCATATTACATCCACCAAACTAAAGGCTATGCATTAGTAAATAACCATAGCACGAGGAGTTCCTGGTGAAGAATTATCATAGTGTCGGATTGGTGATGACATTTTGGTTCCGTTGCCGGGACCATTCCTCATTGGTGGATTGTCTGGAGAGATATTCCCACTTAGTCAAAAATCAATTGGAGGGTAACCTTGTTTTTACTGTGCATAGTAGTTACCATGGTAAAGTCATTTTTGCCGTGAATAGTAGTTACCATGGTAAAGTCATTTTTGCTGTGAATAGTATTTACCACAGTAAAGTCACTTTTTACCATGAATAGTATTTACCGCAGTAACTTCACTTTTTACTAGTGAATAGTGTTTACCACAGTAAAGTTAGTTTTTACCGCAGTAAGTCAAGTTTTACCATAGTTTACCGTGGTCATTTCTATTTTCTATTATAGTGATTTCAATTATTTGTGCACATAAGTCTTGTTGATTGTACTTGTGGGTTGGTATTTCACTGTGGTTACTTTTGAAAATGGGGAAGATTCATGTTTTTTCAGCCCAATCTAATGAAGATGCTTCCTCTTTCATTCAAGAGTTTAAACGATCTTGTATTTGTAATGGCCTTATAAGAAGGGAACAATGGACTGAATTTTTTCCTACCTTTTTGGATGGTTCAGCCCTTAGGTGGTTTGAAACACTAGGTGATAATGTGAAAAACTCATGGGATTTATTAACTGAAAGTTTTCTTGAAGAATTTGGTGAACAACAGAGATATGCAGATCTCATGATCGATATCACAAAGCTAACCCAAGGAGAGAAGGAGAAGATAAGGATTATCATGCTCGTGTTCTAGAGCTAAGGAGGAAGCTCGATGCCCAGATCCGGAAGGAAGGATTAGCGGATGGGTTGATGAATGGTGTGGATAATCTCCTATGTAAGCACTTCATTCTTGGGATGAAGCCAGAGATCAGACAATGAGTGAAGTATGACCACCAAGCTACCATTGAACAAGCAAAGGAGATTGCAAGAAGGTAAGAAGAAAGCATGGAAGAGGAGCCCAAAGAAATTGTTGCTAAAGTAGAGCCTACACTAGCACCTTTGGTCCAGAATCCACAACCACTCTCGGTGAGCAAAAATATTTCTCCTAGTACATCTACTGAGTATGAAGATCTGCTCAAGAAGATGGGTCAGTTAACTATTAATCTTCTTCAAGGAAAAGAATTTAGTTCTCAGGGAGGAGATAGAGGTCCAAAAAGAAATATTTCTGAAGTTGTATGTTATGGTTGTTATAAAAAGGGTCATTATAAGTATAATTTTCCAGATAGAGCTTCTACATCTGGTAAAGGAGATAATGATAAAGGAAAAGCACCTGTGAATTCTTTTGATGTAGTAGATAAGAGCATAAATAATGAAGTAGATGTGTTTGTAACAAAAAGAAAGAAAGAAAAAGATAATCAAGATGGAAATGATCCTAAGAAGATGAAAGGAGAAACTAGTAAGAAACATAGGAGAAGAAAGTTGGGTGTGCAGGATTTTCTGATTTCACAGGGGCAAGGACCATACTCCATCTTGGAAGATCTGTCCAAAAGGCCTGCAAATATTACATATGGTCAACTCTTGGCTATGTCTTCTGAGAAGAGGCAGGAGCTGCGAAGTGGACTCAATGCTCGACGAAGGAAGGAGGTTGAGGTCCCTATTTTGGAGGCAGAGGCGAATCCCTATGCTCCACAAGCTGAGGTATTATGTAATGGTATTTCAATTCATGATGTCTTAGTTGATGGAGGTGCTATAGTTAATGTAATGACCGAGTCTGTAATGAATATGTTGGGTTTAAAAATTGATCGCCCTTCAACACTTATGTTAAGGTCATTAAATAAGGGAAAAACTAAACCAGAAGGTGTAGTTTCAAATGTGGCAATATCTGTTATGGGTGTTGTATGTGTGGTAGACTTTCAGGTGATGAAAAATGGTACTGTTGCGTACCCAATGTTGCTGGGAAGACCATGGCTAAGGAGAGTTCATGCAAGAAACTACTGGAATGAAGGCTTCATGACACTTGGATGTGGTAGAGAGAGGGTGAAGATAAACGTGATCCCTCGACATCATAAGGCAGAACCTGTGGATTCAAGTGATGAAACTGATGATTGGACATCCTCTGATTACTCTAGTACCAGTGAAGTGGACACTGAAGATGAAGAAAGTGAGGTTGATGTTTTAGTCATGGATATCCTTCTAGTCACACCGACTCATGACCCCATAAAATTATCTGAAGAAGAAGTTGATGATCGTCTCCAACAAATAAAGATTGGTGATGCTGTGATGGAGAGTGAGAAGGAATCCTACCTCCAACTCTTTCGAAGGTACATACACATATTCACTTTTGATTACAAGGAACTCCATCAAGTAAGTTGGGTAGAACATTCTATTGAGCTGGTAGATGGTGCTAAGCCTATAAAGCAAATGCCATATAGAATGAATCCTAATTTTTCCAAGACTGTAAAAGAAGAAATAGATAAGTTGCTTGATGCAGGATTCATATTTGCTATGGAGAATTCAGAATGGGTTTCTCCCATTGTGATCTCAATAAAAAAGAATGGGAAGCTACGCATTTGTGTTGATTACAGGAAGCTCAATAAGGCAACAAAGAAGGATCATTACCCTCTTCCATTCTCAGATCAGATCTTGGACGAAGTAGCTGGCCAGGAGTGTTATAGTTTTGCTGATGGATATAGCGGATACAACCAAGTCCGTATAGCGGAGAAAGATCAGCTGAAGACCACGTTCACCACTCCTTGGGGAATGTTTTCTTATAGAGTTATACCTTTTGGGTTGTGTAATGCTCTAGCAACATTCCAGCGTTTGATGAATAGGGTGTTCAAACCCTACATTGGGAACTTCATCAGAGTATTTCTGGATGATTTTTGCATCTATGGGAGTAAGATGGACCACCTGCACCAAATAGAGACAACATTTCAAAGGTTAGATGAAGCACAAGCCTCACTAAACCCTACAAAGTGTGTATTTGGATGTTCTAAAGGATACAAGCTATAAGAAGAAAATGAAGTAGAAGGAATACTTTGATCAAAAGATCCATTGGTCTCCATTTCATGTGAATGACGTGGTCCTAGTATATGATTCAAGATATAAAAAAAGAAGACAGAGAAAATTTCTTCCAAAATGGATGGGGCCCTACAAAATAGTAACTGTGCATGAAAATGGTACGTACCGACTGGAGGAATTGGCTGGCACCCCCATTACGAAATGGGTCAACCACGACAAGTTGAAGATTTTCCAAGCACCAGAATAGTCTACTCCGAGGACGGAGTAGAAGCTAGGAAGGGGGAAGATGTCGACACTAAAATTTTCCTCCGTAATTTCTATTTCATTAATGTATGTATTAGGAATAGGATGTTGTTAAGTATAATTAGTAGTAGCGTCCGATAGAAGATAACGGCACTACCAGTACGATGCGGCCAATAATGTATAGTACGGAAATAGTCAAAAGTACAATAGGAATGTTGTGGTAAAAAGTAAATAGTTTTCGTAAGTGGTCCAGTAATGTTAAAATGTCAAATTTGGGGTAAGTAGAGAAGTAGGCTCTACATGATTAGGAATTAGAAATATTATATTGGTAATAAGGACAAGGAGTGAGGTCATAAATATTTTGTGTATTTTATTTGTAAAAAGTAAAAAAATGTGGAACCCATGTGAAATGATAAGGTTTATCTTATCTTAAAAGATAAGCTTACATGTGTAGATAAGAGTTAAGGTATGGAATATGATTCGTCAGAGTGGATTTCTTATCCTATTTACAGATAAGATGGATAAGCCTGGAAGTTCTATAAATAAAGATGCCACTCCCCTCATTTAGCATAGAAGGAAGTAGTGAGAAATATTGTATGAGTAAGTGTGCCATCATTTTGAAGGTGTGTTAAAGAAGCCGTTAAGAAGTGTAATCGTGAAGTTTCTCCCATAGTTATTGTTGGAAGGCAAGTGAAGTCAATAACACTTGAAGTACCTCATGGGTGAGATTGTAACAATTTCATGTTAATATTATAATTTACTCTGATATTTCAGATTTATCATCGTTCCTTCTTATCATAGTTTATCGTATCCTTGTGTTATGTTTGTTGTTGTGTTTCCAGATTAAATCCACCAAAATAAAAGCTGTGCATTAGTAAATAATCATAGCACGAGGAGTTCCCGGTGAAGAATTATCATAGTGCCAGATTGGTGATGACAAGACCTACCTTAATTAGTCCTATAGGGAGGAGTGTAACCTTGATAAGGTGCTTCCTAATTGGGACAATTTATAATCATCTCCATGGCATTGGTAGGTATCCTTCATAAACCTTCATATTTATCGGGATTAAATTATTCATTTTTTTAAGGTTATTAATGGTGAATTTGGGATCTAACTACTCAATCTAAACCATTTTTCATTATACTGAGTTACCCTTCTCTGATTATTCATAGCAGAATGGTTGGGACAATAGTGTCTCACGAGTGAGATTGGTGCAAGTAAGAAGATTATTTCTTATAAGATGAGGAATAGAAAATTTAGGAGCATGAAGAGGAGAAATTGAGGGGGTTCCATTGAGCTAATTGAATATCCTCATATGTGACATTTTTGTGATTTGGAAGCCAAAAACAAGGTTTTGGAAAAATATGCTTTCAATAATATCAATTGGCCTTGTCATACGTTTGCGTAGGGGTCAATGGGATTTAAAGGTAGTTGTTGTTAGGAATTCCAGCCATTGAGAGGGGGGAGAATTAGTGCTTATAATTTTTTTTTACAATCAATTACCACTTCTTTAATCTGTTACTATTAAACTATATTGTATTTCATAAGAATACATAGTTAATTATGAGAGATAGCGTGAGAGATAAAAATAAACACACATACACATGAGGAGACAAGATTTAATGTGGGAAACCCTTCTCGGGATTAAAATCCACTAAAACCAGAGAACTAACTTGGACAACTATCCTATAGAGCTATAATGATTTCACGATTGAGATTCAACTCAATTTGGAGCTATAACTACAAAAATTTAACCAAGCACCCACCCGATCTTTGACAAGATTCAACTTGTATGAAAGCTATAACTCCAAAATTTATTACAAGACTCACTAACCTTTAGTAAGCTTCAACTTAAAAGGAGACTTCAAGCCGCTATAATTTAATCAACCACAACAGATCTTCTTTAAGCCACTACTTAGAAGGAAGCAACAACCCCCTATGATCTAAGCATCTACTTACACAAATTTTACAAGGAATTTAATCATATAGATCCCAAATTATGATCACTCTTCCCTTTCTCTCTTCATTCACTCTTCATGCTCAACTTTTCATCACTATGCTTACCTATTTTTTCATATCCGCTTCAAACATACATTGGACTTGATTTTTTTTCTCTTCTCTACAACTCTTTCATGATCCTCTCTTTCAATCAACAGATCTTCATTTGGTAGCAGTGTCTCCTCTCTATCTATAGGATAATTTATTCAACATGTAGCTCTCATCTTTTTCATTAATAGATCTTCATTATGCAAAAAAATATTATTCAACGTGTAGATCACCTCTATTTTGATCAAAATATATTCATTATACAATAATGGCTCCTTCAACACGTAACTTTACTTTCTTTTGATCAACAGAGCTTCATTTGATAACTTTGTCTCATTCCTCTCTCTCTCTGCAAAAATCTTAAGCCCAATTATGCCTCTCTCTCCTTCATCAGCTTCTTATGAGTTATAAATTAAGCTTAAATCAAAATTATTCCTCCCTCTACCTGAATTTTTAGCCTTTCATCATTTATTTCTTTTCACATGTAAGAAACATTACAAAACAACCTTCTAAAAATATATTCAATTATTACAACTTGATATTCACAATTATTTCTCCCATAATTGTCTTTTGTTTCATTAGCTGACATTTTTCCATGATTTTCTCAATCAGTTAGGTGAGGACATTAAAAAATTTCCTTCTAACACTCAATTACTCCTTCAATTTTTTCTTTTCCTATTCCATGGCATAACGGATTAAATAAACTTTCCAAAAATTCCAAAAACATGAAAATATGACACTTGTAGTGAAAGTTAATGCGATGCGGGTCTAGGAGGTTCGTGGAGCACTGAGTTCCAAAACAACATTAACAATCGACACTATATTTCACTTTTATAATCCTTTAAATCATTATCCCTTTAATAATCAGATAAATCAGATATTCAAGGAACTGGAGGTATAAGGGAACTCAAGCCTTCTCTTTTAAGTTCTTCTGCACTACTTTCTATCCAAAAATTATTCCATTTTCCTTATGTTTTGGATCAAAATGATTTGTAGGGAATAAATATCCTTGTGGAACTTATTCCACATCTACTTAGTTCTCCCGAATCCTTATCTCTCCATAATACACTAAGTTGTGGCTCACAATGTTAGGAAAACTAATGTTCACATGATAGTTTGATATTTACCAGAAGGTAAATAGTAATTGGTTAGTTAATATTTGATAGTACTATCGTTATAAATAATATTACAATACACTTTTGAACATGAGCCTCAATTTAGATATATTATTGGATAAAAATTGCAGTAGTTTGTTACGAGGAAGTCAGGCTGAGATGAGATATTCTCAAAAATGACCATCACCCAAATCCTAGATTTCTATAGATTTGTAATTATCCCTGAGGGAGTTGTATGAATTATCCACATATAAGTGAGTCAATACCATCTTGATTAAAAGGTGTGAGGGACAACTAATGGTCCCCTTGAATGATGGAATGAAATTGAGCTCTAGATGACTCGTATACTTGAATAACTGATGGTCAAGCCTGAGAATAACCATGGAGAATTGAGACTAGCCCAGGAAAAGCATTGATCAAGCCTCAATTCAAAGAACAAAGGTTGTTGATAAGTTCACTGGACTTTGGGAAGAATTGAAAGATGACCTTACCTCCCCTAAGAGAAGGAGCTGATTTCTAGAATGGATACCTTCACTAGGAAAAGATCACTATAATTTCCTTTGAGTCATGCCTACTTCATGACTTGTAGATAAAATTTGTCAGACCTCTACTAGCCAGTGGGAATGACACTTATGTGTCTACTATAAAGCAAAAAACTTGGCATAGAAAATGCTCCTAAAATAAATGATATAAATGCTACTATCACTTTTGTAGTTGGACACTACAATCATGAAGGACACAGGATTATGAATACTTCTCTAGTCATGTTCTTTCTAGGATGTCTTTGTAAAACCCCTAATCATTCTGATGCAGTTAATGAATCAGGGCCATAAATAGTGGCCATGCATTATACTTAAGCCACCATGGTGATTAGCAAAGCAGGAGCAACACCAGACCTTGTCGAGGACACAGTCCATAATGTGTATGAGCCAATTATCGTTGATTGACCGAAGGTGCTCGATACACATAAGAAACATTACGCACAAGGATGTATGTGATTGATCTCCCCAGAACATGAAAGAATTGATGTTTCACACTAGTTAATAACATGTAATATCAATAAGTGCCACAAACAACTATCATATGTCTAAAATAGTTAGGTTAGGTAACTAGTGCCTTTATATTGATCTTCTATCAGTATTGAGATTGGGATTGATACATTGGGAGACTACTTGCATTAGAATGAAATCAATTCAAGATACCTGTCTTATCTAGTCCAATAGATAGTGATGTATCTCTAATCGAGGTGTGACAACCTCTGAAACCATGTCACTTGAAGTATGTCAGTGTACCTTTATTTGAACAATTGCAAGAGTCGAAAAAGAGTCCAAGTAGAGATAGTGGATGTATGATATTGGTGGGGAGTTTTCCACATTTTGGATGTCACGTGTTGACATATCTATTGATAGGTTACAACTTTAGTAAAGGAATCTTCATTATGATCCTCAATTGAGTGCCATGGTATTTAGAAAAAACTACATCATGTGCCAACTATATGATGGGTATTGAAGTTTCAAACATCATAGGTACTCTTTGTAAAGATCTATGTCTGGATACCAGAGTTGATCATTCAACCCAGCACTGATACCTGAAGCTTGGAAAAAGTGCTGAGGTGCAGACTGTATTGGATGAGAATGATCTATCCCGTGAAGGGTGCAAAAGGTCACTAAGGATAGCTGAACCATCTCAAAAAGGAAAATCTGTTCATATGAAAAGATAGCAAAGGTTACACAAGATTGTGGGCAACTATTGTTGTGATAAGCATATGGTGATAAGTGTGGGAATTGCTACAAGACCCTTTGGGTAAAATCAAGGAAGGGGATAATTAAAATCCGTAATGGGCTTTCCATGTAATGACCACAACATCTGGTAGTATAAACACATCAAAAAAGATGATAAGATGTCAGCTTTCCCAAGTAGCCTCCAAAGGTTTCATGATCTTAAATTATGAAAGTTGAAAAGGAAAGCATGCAAAAGAGGTACCAGTTAAAGACATACTCACAAGGTAGTCTAGGATGAATTCTAAGATTGGCATCAATGAAAAAAATAAAGCCAAATAATAGGTTGCTAATCATCTTATAGTAGAGTCTCATCAAGGAGATTTCTTAATTCCATTCCTGCCGAGATGCTTCAACATCAAGTTGGTGTTGTCTCTCTCTGGCCTTGGTAGAAGTGCTAGTAAAAAGTTTCTAGATACCAAAGTGATAACTGTGGGAGCTCAACAGGAAAAGTAGGTATGAATTATTAGTCTAGGAGGTACAAGAGGTGTCCAATGGTAGCTTGGCTAATCGTCCAAAATAAATCCCAACAATAATCTTCATGAAACAAAAGTCCTAGGAAGCTAGATCTTGTACAAAGGATGGATAGGAGAGCATGATCTCAAAGGAAGAAGAGGAAATTATCTGCTGTGAAGTGCCTGATAGATCTCACAGGCTCTATCTTTTCCAAAACTAGTAAGATTATCTCACTATGGGAAAGCTCCTTAGATTTCTCACCTTTTTGTGAACCCATACTGAGATCCATTACGGATCTAAAAATTTAGTAAGTCCCGACAATTTCAGGCTCATGAGGGCCTGGAACAATGATAAAATATGGTCAGTTTCGACCAGCTCCATTATAATGTCTGCAACATGTATTCCCTTAGGAAATCTATTTCCATTCCCCATGAATTTAAATGTGGGAGTATGGCAAAAGTAGTCAAGTGTGTTGCAGAAGGTTGATGAAGATAGAATAACTAGGAAACAATTCTGCTATTTTTGCTAATTTCGTAATCTATTGACTTTCGAGTCTGCAATATGGTAATTGGGCATGTCTAGTCTCAAATCATGTTCAATTACTTATGCGAACACTAGGCCTACAAGGTAGAGCTGGAAAAAACGGTACCTCCAGGCTATTAATAAATTTTAAGTTGTGGACACATGCTCCTTGCACTAGGTTGACACAAAAAGGAAAATTAGCCCCCTGAAAAATCCAAGATAAAGTATTAAGAGATCAAGAATAGGCTTAATGAAATTGATGACCTAATTGCCGTAGTGCTGGTACGGATGAAATCGTTCTCACTTTGAAGGAATGTCTCTCTCAGGTGGAAACCTGAGCATCGATGGAGCACTGTCAACCTTAGTGGTATGAATTAGTCCCCGCAAAAATCCAAGCAGGATTGTGCCATAGGAATTCATGGGACCAATCCCCACCTCCTGTGCAGTTGGATGGATGGGATTCTAGCAAGGATTCTCCTGGTGAAATTTTTGCCATGGATCTCCTAATTAGAAAAGATAGAATCCAAGAAGAAGAAATGGGTTCCGGATGACCACCCCTTCTAGATGCTATTGATCTTCCAGGTAGTAACCTGAAGGATATAGGTTTTTTACCACCATCCAAGAGAAAATATGTTTGATTGTAAAAGCTGAATTTATTTTCCTTATTTCTTTTGAGAAAATCATTCAAAAATATGACTTGTGGTCTTATGAATTTATTAAAGTCAACGAGGAATATTGAGACTAGAATTACAAAGTTAAGAGCTAGTGCCATTGGAGTACAAGAAGAAAATGGGCCACTGTGTGAATAGACAATAATATTTTATTAGAGTAATATTGACTATTTCCAACACCATACAGGGAAAGATGAAGAAGAATTCAATGTAGATCTTTTGACCTTATGATACATATGTTGGCGAGGTTTCATAGAAGACAGAAAAAGTCAGGAGATTTATAGCTGATTTAATCTAAAGTCATTTTGTAGTCATCATGAAAGATGATGAATAAACATAGGTTGTGCCATTCTTAAAAAATTATCTTCTTTCCATATCATTATTTGTAACTAGTGTTTCATTTGATATTATTGCTGTCATGAAGGATTGGATCATTTCAATTTTAAAACCTTGTCTATTATCTAATAGTAAATTGGTCAATTTGATACAATGCATTAGATTTTTATATTAGTTTAGATGAAATTTTATGTCCATACGTAAAAGCACTATAAACTGGAATGACATGTTTGTACTTTATGTAATTGATTTAAAAAGGATCAAATGGGGATCTATACGGGCCCAAGCTATGAAAATGGAAGATGAAGGCATGATATCCTTAAGAGTTGTATCACAAAAAAGGGGGCAATAATAAGAAACTTTAGGCATCCAATACCACAAAATCCTTGGTGGCAAAATACGTCTCTGAGCAAAGAGTGAATTATTATTCAGCTAATGTAGTGTTTTTCCTAAGCCCATTTTCATTTTTCCCTAGTGCAAACTAATGAACAAATATACATGTCTTGTTCACATGCTAGTGTGTGAGACTATGTACTACATTGATTCAAAAGGTCATAACTATACTGAAGACACAGGGACTATCTAATAGACTAATGCAACATCATGACCACTTCTTGTAGGAAGAGACCCATTTTCCCATATCAGATGTACTCAACTGTTAGAATACCTACCTTTGTCCCTCTTTCCTTGGTAGAAGAAGTCAATTGAGAAGCTTGAACTGGAAGTGTAACCATAACTTGACCCTGGAACAACTGTGATCCCTAGTAGTCACTGCATGTAGTAATTGGAGAAAAAGGCCCAGAGCTAGTGTTCCACCCTTGTTGGTTAGATGTTTTCACAAAAATAATCAATGGTTCATGAGATGGAGGGGGTGTAATCAGTTGGTTCTTCTACCTTCAATCCAAGTGATGTACAAAGATACTTCTCCAATGCATTCAATAGTAGCGATACAGAGGAAGTGTGAAATTTCTGTGTCTACCACGTAAAGCATTAAGGGGGAATGTCAGGAAAACATAATGACTCTAGAGGATAGTTTGATATTTACTGACAAGTAAATAGCCTCATTGGTTAGTTAATGAATGGGCATTAACATTGTTATAAATCCAATACTATGATACAGGTTAGGCCTACTCACAAGTTTAGAAAAATTGTCCTCAGTGACAATTCAGTGGTTTCTCTAAATTTCGAGCCTAGATTCAAGTGAGATATTGGTACATCATCTGTGTTATCCTGTAAAATTGACAAGGGCAATTTTACCGATAACCATACCGAAAATTTTGTTTGGACCCCTCGTTGAGGATCCTTCGCGTTCGAAATATTGTAAAATCCCTTCCCGGGAAATTCAGTTTTTGAACTTAGTCTTTTTGAGCCTTTTTTTGGCTAGGCGCATGGTTTTGCCTTGCAACATCAATTTTTGATGCGCCCCCTTAAAAGCCTTTGGCGCATGGTTTTCCATGTTAGCACGTCTTTCGGTGTGCCAAAGGATGTTGAGTAAGTTTTTGGTGCGCCAAAGGGCGCACGTAATATCTATGTTACACCAAGTTTTGGTGCGCCAAAGGGCGCACATAGATTCGTGTCGACAACTCATTTGGTGCGCCAAAGGCGCATCCATTCTCCTGTCATCAATTACTTCCATGCGCCAAAGGGCGCACGCTTTTCTCTGTCGACAGGAGTTTTCATGCGCCATTTCATAAGTGGTTGGCGCATTAATGACAAAGTTTTTCTATAAATACCAGTGCCCGCCATGTCATTTTCATTCCATTTTGACAAGCACGTGATCGCTCTGGATTTGTCAGCTCTGCTCTGTCGCTGTCATTGCTCTGTGGACCCACTCGCCACAAATTTTCAATATATATTCGAGGTAGGTGGTTCTCCCGGTTTTTTTTTTGAATGCTTTCACGTTCTTGGCCTGTGTTTTCTCTCCTTTGAGCTTATTTCTTTTTCTGGTCTGATTGTTGCTTGCGTAGTCTGTTTCTTTAAGTGGCTAGTCGGTTTTAAAAAATGAAATATGTTGGGCTTGTTTCTCCCCTATCCTGTCAAGTTTGTGTTTTCTTCCTCCTCTCCCTCCCTCTTTCCGGATTTGTTGGAAAAAGGGGGGTGGTTTTGCATTAGCTTGGTCAAAATGATCCTCTTTATAAAACCTTGTTATATCAAGCATCCTTTCGAGTGGAAGATAGAGTTGAAAAATGTTTAAATGGTTAAGTTTTTTCCATGGCGCACTGTTGCGTCATGTTGCAATAAAGACAGTCGCGCCCTCGGCTCGCATCTATCAGCCCTGTTACATGTTCAAAACCCGCGCCTCCTTTAAACCTTTGGCGCACCTTTTCTCCATGCTACATCATGTTTCCATGCGCCAAAGGGCGCACCTAGCCTTCATGTAACGCAAACTTTATTCGCGCAAGTATAAAGCTAGATAAGGCGCGGGCGCATCCTCCATTGCAGTAACATAATGTTGTGTAGACCCTTCATGCGCCGCGCCATATTCCTTTGGCGCACCATTTATTAATGTTACACAATCTTCCCATGCGCCAAAGGGCGCACCGAACCTCAATGTAACATGCATTTCCTGTGCGCCTTCTATAAAATGCAGTCTGCTTCATCCATGCGCCATGCGCCTTTGGCGCCAACTTAACCTCTGTTGCACCCTGCATTTCCTGTGCGCCTTGATCTATACAGCCTGCCAGTTGCATTTTTCATGCGCCCTGCGCCCTGGGCCTTTAAATCTCTAATTCTTTCTTCTGCTAGCATTCCAATGGAAAATCAAATGACTAATTCAACTTTCCTGGATTGGGTTTCGCTCCTTCTACATGCAGATCATCAGATAAGCCTTGAAGAACACATGTCTACGTCAAGCAAGAGACCCGCCAAACCAAGAGGAAAGGCTAAGCTGACAGAAGAAGAAATGAAGTATAAATACCAAAGGGTCAGAATGCCCGAATCACAGGCAGAATGTAATATGGATGTCAGGGACTCTGAATTGGGTCACATTGACATGGAAGAATTCTGGGTAAGAACTCAAAAAGTGACAAGAAGTCCATGGATGGACAAGCTAATAGGCAGTGCCCTGCACTTTGCCGGAGGAATCCCTGTCAGCGCTGTGAATAACGAGTTTATGATGGTTGTTGCACAATCCTTCAACAAAGACACGAGATGTGTCGAGAATAGCAAGGGCGAGGTAGTTATAAACCTTACTGCCCGTCGCTTTGAGTTAATGCTTGGCATCCCTCACCACCGGAACTATGTGGCTGTTAGCCAACAAGAATGCATCCAGGCCTGGGAGGACGACGAAGACAAGTGCATGCAATTGATGAATGAGGTCTACCTCAAGAATAAGAAGGTAGTGACCCGGTGGCCTCAAACTATCCACCGGAGTGATTTCTCAGAGGAACTCAGTGATACAATCACCTTCCTAAGCAGAGTCTTCGGTCTTTCAGATGCTCACTACTTCCATAAGTGGATGCTGCGATACCTGGAAACAATGAATAAGAATCTACCCGATCAACGTTTCTACTGGGGGGAGATAATAAGTAGCACAATATCCGAGCAACTGCAACAGTTCGCTACAACAGGAGTGTTCCACATGAACTCCTACGTAGTGTATGCTGCTGCGTCTGAAAGAGATTATCCAGGGCTACACCGAAGTGGAACTTGGCCTCAGGCCAAAATATATGAATACTATCAAGAGCTGAAGCTGGAGAACAGCATCCAACACTTCGCTAAGATCAATGATGTTTTCTTCTATCACATCATGTGCATGTTGCGGCCAAATTTGACTCATGGCCGGACAACCAAAAACATAGTGGCAGCCACAGAGAAATGGGGGGCCTTGTTCACCTAGTTTCCCACGTTCACCTATCTAAGGGCGGTCAACTTTTTGGGAGAGCTGACTAGGTTGCCAAGGTATGCTAGACCAAAGCTGATTTTATTGGAACTGTCAAGACAGCTCGTCACATACCATGAAAAGTGCCTCAAGAGAAAGAAGGGCGGAACTCCTTTCCCCCTCACAGTAGGCCGTTACACATGCTCCAGCTATCACAAGACAAAGGAGATGTTTGCTGAGCTAGAATTGCTCAACCTAAAGCATGATTTCCCAGCAAGGCCTACATTCGACCCTAGGGGCTGTCTACCAAGGGCTAAGCTTGATCTGATTCATGTCCCTCAGATTGAGGATATCTACATTGACGTTCATCCATGAGGTAGTCGCTCAGAAGAAAGGATCACTCTCGCTTGGCATTAACAGAAATCATCCATTACGGAGTCGCCATTGTCCCAAAAGGCTTCCAAACCATGGAAGATGAAGTAGACAAAGTGTATAATGACACAGAAGGGGATGATTGGCCCTTCCCGGACATTGACAGAAGCAAGGCTCCTCAGATAATCGAGGAGAGGGTCAAGGAGACCATGCGGAGAACAGAGCGCTGGTGCCGTATGAATGGGTTAATCTACCTCGGTGTAGATTTTACAACTTCTCCTTTGGGTAATGCACCTCCAAGGTCAAAGAAGCAGCTAAAAGGCAAAGCTGCGGAAGGTGAGCCTAGCACCATTCAGGAGGAAGCCCCTAAAAGTCCTCCATCCTTCGGAGCCCTGAACAGGTAATTACTCTGGATTCGCCAGAGAAAGAATTGACAGAGGATAGTCCTATACGCCCATCCACCCAGGATGTCGGCATCGCTACAACTACAGAGGTCCCTTCTATCCCTTCTTCTTCTCTTCCTCCCCTTCCTCAGATGTCGGCAACCACTCCTTTGGTTGTGTCCTCTCCTTCTTCTTCTACTCTCTCCCCTGCCTCTTCGTCCATCTTCTCCTCTCTCGCTGATTTGTCTTCCTCCATTTCTTCCCTCATTTCCGGGCTCCCTTCCCTTCCCATGTCCTCTACAGCTGCGGTTTCCCTTCCTCCCGTGGGCATGTCTTCGGCTATTCTTTCAATGCCACCGCCGCGTGTCTCCACGTTCTTCCCCTCTTCTACCATTGCTGCTTCCCCCTCTGTCTCTGGTCCTTCTTCAATACGACCAGCTTGGATCTCTCAGCAGCTAAGCCAACCAAAGATGAAATTCCCCATCGCTTCGATGGAATTTTCAGTCATTCCGGCTAAAGGAGCAAAGAAGCACAAGCCGGTTACACGCTTCTCCAAGAACGCTGTAGGTGAGAGGGTTATGGAAATAGCCTACCCCGATCCCACCAAAGAGAAAGAAGATCTGTCTCCGGCAGATTTCACAGTGACCCAAGTCACAATGGGGACATCCTCTGAAAGTCTCCAGGGGGAAGCTCTTTCCGCAATAGATGCACTCTGCATGAAGCTTCAAGAAACAAAAGAGGAGAAAAGGCTACTGAAGGAGCAGAATAAATACCTGCTTCAAGCCTTACAGAAGATGGGAAGTGCACCTCCCACAACTGCCGCCGAGACTCCTGAGCTGCTCAGTCAGGAGAAGATCAATGAATATTCAAAGATCGGCGAGCAGGGTATGGTTGTTTCTGCTTGGAGGAGCCAGATCCTCAAAGATAGTGAAAAGGTGATCGCCGAGTATATCAGTTTATACCTGAACATCGAGAAGGCGAATAAAGAACTCCAAGCATTAGGAAGTCCAGTATCAGAAGAATTAGAGCATGCTAGACTCCGGCACGAAGCCTTCCAACAAATGTTCGACTGTTCAGTCGAAGATCTAGTTAAGTTCGGAGTCTTCAGCCACCCAAGGGCCCTCAATAAAACTATGTCCACTCTGGACTATCGGATAGATTAGCTAGAATTTGTTCTGGAAAAGATAGACAAGGTAAAGGAAGAGGCCCTGGATGCGATGCATCAAATGGAGAAAATTGTTTTATCTATGACTCCAGGGTTGCTCACTCCTTCCCTTACCTTGAGATCAGCTGATGACACTATCCGGATTTTCAAGGAGATAGCTTCTCAAGGGACAGGGCCAGAAGTCACGTTCGACATCGAATCCATCAACAACCTACTGGCCTGTAGATACTTCATCGGGTCCCTAATCGAGGCGGGTAAAGACTATTCCAAGATCCCAGAAAATCTCATAGATGAGCGGGAAACTTGCGAAGCAATCAGTGAACGGCACAAGGATCCATCACAGGATCAATTTGGGCCGATGATCAGCAAGTTCTTGGAATACCGCGCTCAGTTCCACATCTCATCTCCTGATCAGCATCAGAAACAGGCGACCCCTTTTAGGCCATAGGATGATGATGATGAATAGCTTCTTCTTCTTCTTCTTCTTCTTCTTCTCCTCTCTATTCTCCGACTTTCTTTTCGTAATATCTGAAGTAAGTTGGCACAAATGATGACATCATCCATGTTGCATCATGGGATGATGTCATCCATCAAAGTTGTCAAAGTCAACATGACTTTTAGATATTTTATGAATATCTTTGTAAATAAGTGGTTGGCTCCATTTTGCCTTCTCTCTCCCTCACTTTCTATAAATACTAGAATACTTGTTGTATTCAGGGTGAACATTTTTTAGATAGAAGTAGAAGTGAAGAGAGAGATTTTAAGCTTTCTTGTAACAGAAGAAAACAGTAATACAATTATTCAGACTTTGTGCTCAATAGCTGTGTTATACATTAGATCTTTCTTACGTTAGATCTGTATGTGTTTAATCTGTTGGATTCATATCTACTTTTCCGTCATTTGTTTATCAGTATTGCTTTGTTTATTTATGCAAGTAGGTTTGGCTCTGTTTACTACCAAACTAAAAACATAAATCTTCTGACCTTTCTGCTTTGGAATTCATTTCTTTTCTCCCTTCGGATCTGTTCATTCTCTTCTCCCTCTTTCATTCCTTTCTTTTCGCAGCCTGAAATACTCTACTGGGATGAGATCCCAACCCCCGAAGGCAGAATCTGTGAGACTTGCATAGGTTCCTGCTAGTAGAAATAGCAATAAACCAGTTTCACTTTGCTGTCTCAAAGAGGGGCTAAGCCCTGCAACACTGTTGGCTCGTCTATCCATAGATCTGTCCACGCGACAGATTTTCGGACCAACAGATTGTATATCCCTAATTATAGGCAAGACTCTTCATATATATTTTTAATCATCACGAATGAATTTTTATGAAGAAATATCAGAGAATGAAATATATTATTGTGTGAATAATAATTGTGTTATTTTCATGATCGACTGAATTTAGCTCTAGAGCGATGGCTTGCCGGGAATTTGTTTCTCCTGAGCACTGTTATGTCCAATCATTTATTATTTACACCCTTGTTCCATCCGCACTCAACACTTTTGCACTTCACTTGAATATTTCACTTGCCCAACTCCTTTTTGTGGCTTGAAATGACTTGCAAATAACTCCTTCTTGTACATCCATGTTCCTCCTCACCCCTTTTTTCTTGCACTAACTTCCTAATCTACAATACTCTTAACTCCTTCAATCACCAAATTCTTTGTTGTGGCTTACATTATCTTGTGGGGAACATTGTCCCACCTGGAACTGTTCCACTTGGGCCTCTTGTACCCGATATTCCCACTCTATCCTCAAACCAAAAAAACCATTGTCCTACATCTCCAAACCTTATGCAGAGAACTTGTGTTTATGGAGAAAATGCTCCATCCACACCTTAAATGTCTGGAATAAACTGAAAAGTCAATATACTAAAATTTCTCCAATTTTTTTCAAAGTACTAGAATTTTTTCTTTCTCCAAGTATACTTTGTGAGAACTTAGAACATATGTAAATAAATTTCAGGCCTATTGATTAATTGATACAAGTGTACCAACCTTTTCAATCTCTTCAATGGACCCATATCTCACTTATAAAGCTTAGAGTGTCCTGAATCCATCCTGAATGCTTAATGAGATAACCTGAGATCACTGCACACTAAAGAAACACCTACCATCCATCAATGCCATCATATTTCCCTATTTCAACCATCTCACTTGCTTTCTTGAACTAGATCTAGGATTAGGCATAAAGCTTCCTGAAGCTTCATGAGTTGACAATGAAGATCGGTCACAGACTTGTTAACACCTGATTCACCCATGATTGACCCTGTTTGACCTTGGGAAGTCTTCACAACAATTTTAGAGGACTTACCACACACCTTGCTTACATGACCATGCACCTATCACTATGAGCTCTAATTGTCACTGAGAAGACACTAATAATTAACATTCATCCTTTTTGTAGAGTTTCACTTCACCACTCATTCATTTTCCATCAATAGCACTTAACATCAATAACAACACCAATGAATAGAAAAATCCCCCTTTGTCATGGATGGAAATACATTCAGAGACACTTGAAACTTCGATTAAAAAAATACTTTCAAACTTGGTTTCTAATATCAATCTCTCCATACTTGGTTTCTAATATATGACAAAGGGCCAAACACATAGTCACCATGATCAAAATGCAAATAATATTTATAAATCAGAATCTTATTTGAGAAGCTCCCCCTTGGATGATGCTACTCTTTTGACTAAAAGGATACATTTAGCTACATAACCTTCTTCACACCTTTTTCTTTAGATTGGAAACAAGCTCTCCTTGTTCACAAGATCTCTTTGTCTTAGGATTGTATTCCATATTCTCTAACTCTAATTAGCCACAAATATGATCCATTTGACTTGATATGAACCTCATTACCAAGGGCTCCCCCTAAGATGATACACTCTATGATGAGATTTAATATTATCATACATATCTTTGTTAATACCATATTCAATCTCACATATTTAGAACTACCTCCATATCTAACATAGTTGTCATTAAATCTGCTTCCTATTACTCAAGTAATTTCACTTAAAAACACCTCTTTAACCTCAGGCATACTTGAGAGACTATGTTTTCAATGTTTACAAACTTTCCTTAGACATAAGAAATCTCTGACTTGTCCTCATTTGGCCATTCATAATGTTTTACACTTGAGTATCTTCAAGAGACCATGTCAAATCAGCATACTTTGTCCTCAAACTTAGTTGGTTCATTGATTTGCACCTATAATCATTCCTTCCTTTGATCTTGAAGTTTGACAAGAGTTCAAGTCATCCATTTTGACAAAAATAATCTACAATTGCATATACATGTACCTGATCTCACTATATTTATGTCAGAACACTTCATGTATACTCAATCAACAAGTTGATTGCTAACTTTCCCTAGAACTCATTACTTCCTCTTCCTGAATGTTACTAGACCTCATTTAAAGTCATCATTCTTGAAACAATCCCCCTAGAATATCATACTCCATCTTCTTCAGGACACTATATCACATTGCATACTGTTGACTATACCTCTTTACCTTAGCCTCATCTTTGACTATACCTTTGAATAATTGACATACAAAGATCTTAGATTTTTAAACATTTTACTGATATAAGCTACAGACAACTATGTAATTGCTTGAATCATGTACATTTCTTTCATCAGACCTTATGGTATACCACTTTGTCAAATTTCTGACTGATGACTCCAAGGGTATACATAGTATTCCTTTGTTAACATGGATCTATTCTTTTCACACATATGACTATCACACACCTTAATCTATGAAATTGGCATTCAAGAACATATGGTAAGAAGTCTTCCAGATATGTATCCTTTGATAGGTAGCAATCTAAAGACTCCTACTTTCATTGTGTAACTCGTCATTAATTTTATGGACTGTTACACTGTCACATTTATATTTTACAATCTTATCTCAAAGTCTATATTTTTAGGTACATAGATTATCTTCACTATGCATAAGTCCTCTTAATTATATGTTTTGCATTCTAAAACACTCCCCCTAGGGAGTTACTCCATTTATTGACTATTCACATGCATAGGTTAAACATACTTCACCAAGTTTTGTATAGAAATATTGACATACACAGATTTAGACTGAAGTATATTCTCATGTAAAAAATTCTTGGAGACTCAACAACTATTTGTACGATCTAGTGATAGATCCTTGACAATTTAATATTGGATCTGAATATCTTCATGACTTCACTTTAACGTTACTACAACTTCATATTTCCTCATCTCTTTGTGGACTATTTACACCATTGCACACTCTTTTTCAATTACTATTAGGCACACTAGACCATGAGTATGAATATCTTGTATCTCATGTTTCTTGGCAGACTGTTATCGTGACAGAGACCAAACACCATGCATACTTGACACTTTGAAAATTCTAGCAGTAAGTAACACTCTGATGAGACACCTCTTTAAGGAATACATAAAATATATTTGATTCATATATTGATAACTTAGATGCATAATTTATGATGGATCACTTTCTTAAGCTTTGATTGAACTTGGTAATACACAATATTTAGCTTAAATGCACACCATGGACTCAAAAATTCCCTATGATAACCTTGGAGATTCCTTAGAATTTTACTTCACATGGTTGTCTTACAGTATTGATATTATTCATCATAACTAGTTTATAAACTAACTGAGATTAGCTTTATACATGTTCAAAGATATAAGACATTTGACATATTTCAATACCCATTACATTCTATAGATGGCATCTCTTATCGGATAGCAACCTTGGATAGATGACCCAGAAAATGATTCAATCTTTGTAGCAAGGAGAAAGACAACTCAAATTTTGAGACTTATTGATTACACATTCTTGACATGACCACACATTCTAATCTTAGTTGTAATTAACATTAAGGCTCAGAACTATTCTAATTCATATTTTTATAAGACAATAAGCTTGTACATTTACTCAAAATACTTCTTCTTATAAACAATTCTTACTTGAAGACAACATTAAAAATGTTAAGGAGACAAATGCAAACCCTGGAATCTATTGACAATATTATATTTCTATATTTTCTAAAGAAGAAACTCAAATACTTCAACTTTGTTCTATACTTCCAACATGGAGCAAGAAAAACATTTTTGAGACTAACATACTTTGACATGTTTATAGAGGCAACAAACAACAACAACTGGTGCTAACCTTCATTTAACAACATCCTTGTCCTTCTCATTAAACATTACCATGAGGACCACTTGATTGATAGATAAATGAAGAGAAAACTATGCTTCCTTTAGTTTGTGTATACCTTTTAGAATCCTAGACAAGGAATATTATCCTATCATGTTACTTTATAACAAAAGAAAGTCATAAAAAACAACATGATGACTTAATTCTATCTTTCCTTGTCCTTTTCCTCATGTCAATATCCTTAGATGCATTCCTTGGTGTGACAACCACATCACCTGAGCTCTCTTTTTTTGAATGAATTCCTGAAAGAAACACATGTTGCATCTCATACACCTACTCTAACACTGCTTGATGAAGAATTTCTTCATTATTTACACTCAACTTGTCTTCTTTCTTCTTTTTTTATCAATACTCATGGTTGTCTTATTTTTCATAGATTTATGATTTTCTACATCATCTTCCCATGATATTTTTGTATCCTTCTTTCCTTCTTTAAATATGAGTTTTCTTCCTTGATCTTGTATATCCATTTCATTTCCTTCTTTCTAAGAGTTTTTTGAGGCTTGGCTAACTCTTTATTATTATTAGGAGGTGTCTTTCCTATCAATATCCTTATTATTTGTCCATCTGAAGGTATAATACCTATTATTGTACTTATGTTGTTCATTATGATATCAATGCTTTGAAAAAATATTGATTTCAAGATAACACTTAAACATTTGAAAAATGATCCAATTTCTTATATGACATAGTATATATACATCTATACTATGATATATATATCTATATATATAGATATGGACTATGATTCCAACCATACCTATCACGCTCATGATTATAAAAATATCTATACATATTTCCAATCCTATTATAGTTATAGAAAAATATCTCATTCATACCTTTTCAATCTTCTTCATCCCAATATTGACTTAATGGTTCTTCTAGGCAATACCTGGCAATATGCCCTTTTTCTTGAAAATTGAAATATACTAAATTCTTCTTATATCAGTTCCACAAGATTTTCATGGGTGTTATTTTTCAAATTTCTTCATGCAGTCCCTAGTTATATGTCTAAAACCATAACATGAAAAACAATATCCATTAAAGGTTCTCTCATACCTAGATGCATTTGGTTGCCTAACTGACTTAAGCCTTCCTGTGTTTGTCTTCTTGGTCTACTTCATGTATGTTTACATACTGGGACCAACCTTGTCATCCTATTTCTTTTCACTAGATTATTCTCTGAATCCTAGACATGTTTTATCACCATGTGACCTTTGGATTTCCAAGATTCGACCAAGAGATTCAGAACTCTTTTCCAGTTTTCTATACATTTGTATATTATTGTTTACCTTTTGCAATTTGGCCTTCAGGTTTCTTAAATCATTTTCATGCTTTAGGAAGGCATCCTCTTTATCTTTTAGATATTTTGACACATTATCAACAAAATACTCCATCTCCTTGAATGCTTGACCATGTTGGGCTTCCATGTGCTTTATTTCATTTTTCAGACCATCTATCAAAGATTGAGAAATCTCATATTTTCTCTTTAGGATTTATTTTTCTAAAATTCCCATGCTTATGTCTTCAAGATCACCTCTAAGTTGTTAGGCTTGATACAGGAGGACTAGGCTCTGATACCAACTATTCAGAATTCTAGGCATTGAGAGGGGGGTGAATCAGTGCTAATAAAACTTATAAAATCAATTTCCACTCCTTAAATCTATTCTTATTAAATTGTAATGATTTTCATAAGCATGCATAATCAATCATGAGTGGTAGAGAGATAAATAAACACACATGCACATGAGGAGACATGATTTAATATGGAAAACTCTTTTCAGGATAAAAAACTATTGAAACCAGAGAAATAACTTAGACAACTATCCTATAGAGCTATAATGATTTCATGATTACGATACAACTCAATCTGGAGCTACAAATCCATTAAACTCACCAAGCCACTACTCAGTGTTTGAAAAACTTCAACTTGTCTGGAAGCTACAACTCCCAAATTTGGTACAATGCACACACTGACCTTTAGTAAGCTCCAACTTAAAAGGAGGCTTCAACCCCCTATAATTTAATCAGCCACAAATGATTTTTCTATGAGCCACTACTTATAAGGAGGCTGCAACCACTTATGATATAAGCATCTACTTAGAAAACATTTACAAGTAATTTGATCATATAGATCCTATGTTACTCATAAAACATATTATGATCACTCTTTTCTTATTCTCTTTATTCACTCTTCATGTTCATCTTTTTGTCACTCTCCTTACCTCTTCTTCAGATACCCTACAAACATACATTATACTTGGTTTTTCATTCCTCTCTATAGCTCTATTATGATCCTCTCTTTTAATCAATGGATCTTCATTTGGTATCATTGTCTCCTCTTTATGTCCACAACAATTTCTTCAGCATGTAGCTCTCCTCTTTTTCATCAACAGATATTCATTATGCAAAAAATTATCCTTCAGCATGTAGCTCTCCTATGTTTTGATCAACAGATCTTCATTATACAATAATGACTCCTTCAGCACATATCTCTCCTCTCTTTTCATTAACAAATCTTCATTTGATATCTCTTTCTCCTTCCTCTCTCTCTGTAAAAATCTTGAGCCCTTATGCCTCTTTCCCCTTCATCAACTTCTTATGATTTAGAAATTAAGCTTAAATAAAAAAATGTTCCTCCCTCTACCTAAAATTTTGTCCTTTCATCTTTGATTGCTCTTCACATGCAAGAAACATTAAAAAACAATCTTCTAAAAATATATTCATTTATTATAATCTGATATTCACAATTATTTCTCCAATAATTGTCTTTTGTTTCATTATATGAAATTCTTCCATGATTTCCTCAATCAGTTATGTGAAGAGATTACAAAATTTCCTTATGACATTCAATTACTCCTTTAAATTTTTTTCATATTCCATGGCATAGAGAATTAAATCACATTTCCAAAAAGTCCAAAAACATGAAAATCTGACACCTGGAGCGAAAGTTAATGCAATGTGGGTCTAGGGGTTCAGTGAGTAATGAGTTCTAGTTCACAACATTAAAATTCCACACTATATTACACTTTTATAATCCTTTAAATAATTATCCCTTTAATAATAAAATAAATTGGATATTTGAGGAACTAGAGGTATAAGGGAACTTGGGCCTTCTCTTTTAAGTTCTTCTACACCCCTTTTTATCCACACTCTACTTTATTTCCCTTATGTTGCAAATCAAAATGATTTGCGGGAAACAATTCTCCTCGTGAAACTTGTTCCACATCCACCTCTTGACTCCTTATCTCTCCACAATACACTGAGTTTCAGTTTGTGATGGATTACAGGGAAGTCATGTCTCCTAAGCACTATTCTGTCCAATCCTTTGTTCTCTGCACCCTTGTTCCATCTACACTCCCGACTTCCACACTTCACTTGACTCTTTCACTCACCCGACTTATTTGTTTCCACTTGAAGTGACTTGCGGGGAACTCCATCCCACACATCCCTATTCCTCATGGGCCATTTGTGCCCGCATTACCTTCATGATCCAAAATACTATTAACACCTTCAATCACCCTCTTCTTTGTTGTGGCTCACATTTTCTTACGGGGAACTTCATCCCACCAAAAAATATTCCGATTGGGTCTCATGTACCCAATATACTTTCTCTATTTGTAAACCACACAAATATTTTTCCTACAGCTCCAAACCTTGTGCAGAGAACTTTTTTTCCCATGGAACATGTTCCATTCGCACCTCAAATGTCTGTAATACACTAAGATGTCAATCTACTCAAATTTCTCCAAATTTTTCCAAGTAATATAATTTTTACTTTCTCCAATGAGACTTTGTGATTAATTAGAACATATATAACTAACTTTCATGCATATTGATTAACTGAAGCAATTGTACTAGCCTTTTCAATCTCTTCAGTGTTCCCCTATCTCACTTACTAAGCTTGTAGTGTCTTGAATCCATCCTAAATTATTAATGAGCTAACATGAGATCACTAAACACCATTGAAACACCCACCATACATCAATGCCATCATAATGCCCTTGTTCAACCATCTCACTTGCCTTCTTGAACTAGATATTGGATTAGGCAGAGAGCTTTCTGAAACTTCATGAGCTGACCATGAAGACTGGTTACATACTTGTTAACACTTGAATTCAACCATGTCTAACCTTAGAAATTTTGCATACCACCTTGACAGAACTCACCACACACCTTGCTTTCTTGACCATGTACCTATCACTATGAGCTCAAACTATCACTAAGAATTCACTACTAGTCAACCTTCATGCCTCTTGTAGAGTCCCACTTCACCACTCACTCATTTTCCATCAATGCCACTTAAAATTAATGACAACACCAATGACCATGGTACAAAATTTTTTTTGAACCAAATAAGATCACTCAAGGGCGATGGTGTAAGGTCTTTTTTAATTTATTTTGACCCTATCAACCATGGATTAATTAGGTTGATGGAATATGGTTTTCTTGGGGATGATAATTTATTCAAGACAAATTGAGTAAAAATGTGAGGTGGATACTTTTAATGAGTTGTGCTTGGTTAGGAGGTATGTAGGATTCACATCAAGTTCACCAGAATGTATGGCGAGCCAAAAATATGTCTCAATGGCTTGCACTCCTAGGTCTTCCATTCTACAAGGGTATGAGGCAACAAAAAGAGACACACATGAATTGGCATATAATTGACTAATTTAAAAGGGGATACAAAAAAGTGAAGGTCATATATCCAGAGGGAAGTGATCCCTACACTAGGTCAACCTATATTTTCCAAGGCCTGCGGTCAAGATAAAACAAGTTACCCTTATAGGATATCGATGAATGGGAGAGATATGTAGTTTGTTATAAAGATAACGCAAACATGCACAATATATTCAACTCAAATATAACTAAAATGTGAATGAAGGAAAGATAAGGAGTTAATCATGTATGATCAATATGATAACTAACACCAATGTACATACAATACTAAGATAACATAAAGTAATGGGAAACAAGATGAAATAATCAATGCAAAATGCAAAAAAGGATTAGAGAAATTACTTACAGGATAGAGAGAATTGCTATGGGTGGATAAGCGGAACATTGTTCCTATCCTAGACTCACTATAGATGACCCAATCATGCAAGAAATATAAAAACCAAGAAGAGTGTCCAGTATAAATCAAATGCAAGATAGACCAATAATAGAGCTAGCAGATGCAAAGATGCAAGAAAAGAGCATAACATATGGTTGTTCATTATTTTTATTCCTCTCTTTTTCCATGAGATATATGGGTTTTATGTGCATGTATACCCGATGCTATCACTTGTAAGCGATGGTGATGTCCAAGGGAAAACCTAACACTAACACCATTTCCCATGAGAGATGGTGTTGACCAAGGGTAACCTAATTTCAAGTGCAATAAAATTGTTTCATTGGTCAAGGGAAAATCAGAAATAAGTGTCAATAACAAAGTCAAATACAAACGAGTGTCGGTAGTTCTAGTGTTTACGATATAAAAGGATTGACAAGAACAATGATAACTAAGGTTAGGGATAAATAGCGGTATGTCTCTCTATGTACTATCTTTGGTCCCATAATGACCATGTGTATAGTCGTACCACATTTCCAGTAGGCCACTTAAGGCACCTTATCGAGAAATAAATACATCAAGGACCCTTGTTTGCACTAAAGAGTTGTTAGTAACAACTTGATAAATCAGGTGTATATAGGTGACACTTAGGGAAAATTCTTACACCGACTTCTTCACCCTTTGGGTTTTACCCTCAATCATTTAGAAATTTATCCCCAATTGTGCACTACCATTGCAATTATATCCATTGTCCCTAGGATCCTATTGTTTATGGATTGCACTAACACGTGAAAAAATGTAGGGGCATCCACCCTTTGTAGCCAAACCATGTTTCTTGTAGCACCTATATTACCACCATCTCTATATACCAAATAGTATGGTTTTCCCTTCCTGACTGAGAATAATGTAGGATGGAAGTAGTTATTCTCTAAACACAATTCAATTATTTCTTGCCAAAATTTTAATTTTCTTTTCAAATTGATAATTTTTATTTTATTTTAACTTGTGTCCCACATTTTATTAGTGCACCTACCCTTACCAATTTTTTTGTAACAACTAGATAGCAAATGGATTTTATTGACTTTTATTAAAAAAGTATTCAAAATTTTAATTTTTAATTGGCATATATGGTATACATCACTGTTATTTACCCATGCCATAAGGATAGGGGTAATAAAATTTTGAATTTCATAAATACTTCTTTTTCTTAACACGAGGTAGTGACTTTTGAAGATTTTATTCACTAAGTTTAACTTGGGCTTGGTGATTATGTAGATAAAATAATATTACATTGTATTCTAGAAAATGTTCTTATATAATGTAGATGACAATTTTTATTATTGTTAAATTATGATTTTATTTATTTCTTGATAATTGTAAGCTTCATTAATGGATAGTTAACAATGGACATTTTTTCTAACTAAAAATAATTTTAATTATATTAATATGTTAGAAATAAATGAGTTAGTGATTTGTACTTTATAATTTGAGATATCAAAGATTATATCAATGAGAATACACTTCTAAAACTAGTCCTCAGAACATTTATAATTATTTGATAAAATTCCTAATATTGCTTCTAAATTATTTTGTTGCTTAATATTCATATTCCATATTTTATGAAGAAAATGAGATGATTGATGAGAATATTTCAATAAGAAAATAAGTTACGCAAATATGCAAAGTGAAAATGGTAAGGAAGTGTTTTTAGATTAGTTATATAATGGAAAATAAATGTTAACATTTGTCATATTGGTCAATTATCGAATTCGTTGGAAGGCCCCTACTGGAAAGTGTCAATTTTTGGCAACCTTTCCTAGCAGTCAATTTCCATCACATTGTTCATGCTAGAGTTTAATCATTGGAATTTTAACACGAGTTTAATCGATATGCTAAATAGGAACATGAGTTTTACAGCTCGGTTTCAATTTGATGGCGGGTGAAGGGCACTGAAAATATTGGATTCTTTCTTAAACCTCCATAACTAATACAAGATCCACATAAGTCATGCAATGAGGCAAGCGTGAGCTTCAATATGTTGTTTTACTGAATGATTTAAATGATATCAAGTAGAGGCATCGATGCTTCTACTACATCTATACTGTTCATATTAATTTTATTATTGTTCTACATATTTAGGAAAATAAAATCATCAAGATTGCCCCCTCGGGGCCATTTGCATGGCCTATCATAGGAAATATTCCCTACCATTCTTTTCAAGACCTTTCTCAAAAGTATGGCCCCATTATGTGCTTAAGACTATGCTATTTTCCTACTTTGGTGGTTTCATATGTAGAGATGGAAAATGAGTTTCTACAAAATCATGATTTGAATTTTTCCAGCATACCTGAATCTACCACTAGAATGTTGGAAACTAATCCCAACTACCACATTGAAATGATTTTTGTTCATCCTCCATTTTTTTATTTCTCAGCATGGGCTCGTTTTTCTGGATTTAATAAACATGACTTATGTTTTTGACTTGTTTTCTTTTACCCTACCACTATACTTCCTTTCATAAAAATTTCTACAGGAAGTGATATCAGCCTGGAGGTATGGTCCAACATGTTCTATGTATGGTTAAAGAAATACTTTTTTTGATATATAATGTCTTTATTGACCCCTTTTGGATAGAGGTTTTTAAATATAAAAAAACAAGAAGTTGGAATTTGGGTGTGGTATGCAAGGTATAAGAAAGTAAAAACATCTCTACGTTTTAATGTTTATGTGAATGTAAGAGCATCAGCTCTGGTTTTAAAAAAATATGTATTGACATTCTCTCAATGAGGGAAAAGGAATTTTTAATATATGATTGCAGCAGATTTAATGGTCTCATATGTTTGCATTATTTCTGAATTTATTTTATTCAAAAGTTGTATCTGTATGATAAAGAGCTGAAGCTCTATTTTTTTTAAAGGAGCAATAGTCTCTTCCTTCTCCTTCAACTGCTATCAGATCTGAAGGTTTCTTAAATAGCATTTTCTTAAATAAATATTTAGAAAAATTAAAATTAATCAAAGCTAAAAGCTCTAGCAAAGGCATCTAAGCAAGTTTCATAGTCAACAATGGAAAACACAAGCACAAATTGAAACAATCCTCAAATCAGACAGTTCAATGGGAAAAATTATAATTACTGGTCCATAAAAATGAAGGCAATATTTTGTTCTCATGACATTTGGGATCTAGTAGAAAATGGTTTTCCATAACCAACAGATGCAGCAGCATACAATACTATATCTCAAACAAATTCCAATAAGCATGTGATATCCTCCAAACAACATACCAAAGAATGGAAAAGGTGAAAACAACAAAGCTAAAAATTCTAAGAAGGTATTTTGAAACAATATTCATTAATTATTCAGATTCAATAGATTCTTTCTTCACACAATTGATGGGTTTAGTTAATCAAATTGGATTTCGTGGTGAGACACTTGAAGATAGAAGAATTGTTGAAAATATTTTAAGGAGTTTACCCACAATGTTTTAATTTATAGTTGTGGCCATAGAGGATACAAATAATATCTCACAATTTTTATTTGATGAGCTTCATGCATCTCTCATTTCTCATGATCATAGTCTTAGCAGGTCGGAAAACTCATCATTGGATCATGAATTCAAGACATAAGCCTAAATCAGCCATAGAAGAGGTAGAGGAAGAACAAATTTAAAAGGTAGAGGAAGAAATTTTTATAGAGATGGAAGAACCAACCCATCAAACTCAAGTGGAACAGGTAACCACCAATAGCCAAGTCACAATGCAACTCAAAATCGGCCTCAAGGCCAAAGGTATGAAAAATATCAAGTCCAATATCACTATTGAAAAACGTATGGGCATTATTAAAATTAATGTAGGAAGAAGCAATATGATTTTAGAAAATAAAATGTAAATTTCACAAAAGATATAGAAATCATATCAAAGCACTATGTTTTTGGCATGCAATGTAGCACAAGAAAATGAAAATGATGTATGGTTTTTAGACTCTAGTTGTAACAACCACATGACAGGAGTTTAGAAATTTTTTCAAGCTTGGATAAAAATATAAAATTAGATGTCACTTTATGAAATGAAAATAAGGTAGCAGTAAATGGAAAAGGAAACATCAAAATTCTAACCAATAAGGGGGAGAAGAAGTATATCTCTGATGTTTATTTTATTCCTAGTTTAAAATATTATTTGATAAGCATTGGGAAGTTTATTCAAAAATGGTATATAATATCTTTTTAAAATGGAGATTGCACAATTTTAGACAAATTTCCATGCAATCAGCTCATTTCCAAGGTTCAAATGAACAACAATAGGTTGTTTCCCCTAAGGTTGAAAATGAATTTGAGTGTATATTATGCTCAAGCACACCACTCAATGGCTTCGCAAGTGAATAAAAAAGAAACTATACTAGTCATGCAAATAACATTTCAAGAAGAAATAAAAGATGAAAAATATCTTTGACATCTAAGATTTGGGCATTTAAACTTTTGAGGTCTAAATTTTCTTCATAGAAAAAGAATAGTGAATGGATTTCCTCTAATATAGAAACCGAAAAGAGTATGTGAAGGGTACATCTTGGGAAAGCAACATAGAGAATAATTTCTAGAAGGTAAGTCAATGAGGGGGAAAATATCTTTAGAAATTGATCATTCAGATTTGTGTGGACCAATCCAAACACCTTCAATTGGTGGAAGATTCTCTTTTATGAAATTCATTAATGACTACTCAAGAAAAATATGGGTTTAATTTTTAAAGCATAAGAGTGAAGTGTTTGAATATTTTATCAAATTCAAGGCACCTATTGAGAAGCAAAGTGATCATTCTATCAAATCATTGAGAATGGATGGAGCTAATGAATACATTGCAAAAAACTTTCTAATATTTTGCAAAGACCATGGAATTCATAGGAAATTCACAACTAGATACACACCTCAACTAAATCGGGTAGCTGAAAGAAAAAATATAACAATCATGGAAATGGCTAGAAGCATGTTGAAAACAAAATATTTTTCAAATGAATATTGGGCTGAAGTTGTTTCATGGGAAACTTATATAATGAATAGATGTCCAACATAAAATTTTCAAGAATATGATTCTGGAAGAATCCTAGAGTGGAAGAAAACATAGTGTTTCTCATATTAGATTTTTTAGATGTGTTTCATATTCACATGTACCCGATGAACTAAGAATAAAATTAGACAACAAAGGATAAAAACCCTTATTTGCTAGATATAGTGATGAATCAAAGGCTTACAAGTTGTAAAATCCAATAAAAATAAGGTTATAATCAGCATGGATGTGCAGTTCCTAGAAGAGGAAGCATGACATGGAAGAGTAGAAAAAATAGTCAACATATCAACAAACATACCACAAGATGAAAATGAAGTTTTTTATACTAGAAAATAATCCTTCAAATGTGACACTGGTCACATCCATTCAAGCTCAACAAAGTGTTCCATATGTGACACCATCATCAATTGTAAGGGAATCCTCATGCATACAAGAAAGAACTCCAACAAGTAGACAACAAACACCATCTACAACAGGGATTTTTAGTGCAGGACTAGAAATTCCACATTCCATAAATCCTACATTGGCAAACTTGAGGAGACAAAAAATTAGAATTATTAGAGACATTTATGAACAAAATGAAGGTGAAAACAATGGAGGTCTAATTTCTCTTTATGCTTTATATTTACAAATAGATGATCCATTTCATTTTAAAGATCCAATTAAAGATGGAAAATGGGTATATCCAGTGGATGAATAAATAGATGCCATTGAAAAGAATCATACATGGGAGTTATTGAGCCTTCTAAAAGGAAAATATGTCAGAGGACTGAAGTGGGTTTACAAAACTAAATAAAATGAAAATAGTGATGTGCAAAAGCATAAATCAAGACTAGTGGAAAAGGGATATTCACAATAACCCAAAGTTGATTACAATGATATATTTTTCTCACATAGCCCATTTAGACACCATAATAATGATACTTTCTATAGAAGCTCAAAAAAAGTGGCTTATTTATCAAATGGATGTAAAAGCGGCATTCTTAAATGGTTATCTTGAGGAAGAATTATATTTGGAACAACCCCCTGGGTATGACATTTTAGGTCAAGAAGACAAGGTCTACAAACTCAAGAAAGCACTTTATGGTCTCAATAAATCCCTAAGAGCTTGTTACATTACAATTGATTCATATATTCTAAAAATGGATTCAATAGGTGCAACAACGAGCTTACTTTGTATACAAAAATGAATGAAAAAGGTCAAATTCTAATTGTATATTTATATGTTGATGATTTGATATTCATGGGTGACTTATCAATTTATTTGTTTAAAGGAGCTATGAAAAAGGAATTTGAAATTAATTATTTGGGACTCATGAAATATTTTTTAGGCATTGAGGTCAATCAAAATGAAAATGGCATATTCATCTCTCAAACAAAGTATCAGCATCGACACCAATTGCCATAGGTTTGAAGGTAAGCAAGGATGAAAAAGGATCCAATGTAGATCCAACTTTATAGAAGATACTTGTTGGTAGTCTCATGTATCTAACAGTCACAATGCTAGAAATAATGTATGGTGTAAGTTTTTTTTCAAGGTTCATGGATTACTTAAAAGACTCAAATTGGAAAGCAAGGAAAAGAATCCTAAGGTATGTGATTGGAACATGGAATTATTGCATTCAATATTTAATATCTAATGATTTCAAGCTCATTGGATACATGGATAGTGATTATGTTGGAAGCATTGATGATAGAAAAAGTGCATCTTTTTTTTTCATTTTGGCACAGGTGTAGTATTATGGGCTTAAAAAAAAAAACAATTTTCACACTTTCATCTGTTGAAGTAGAGTATGCAGGAATAAAAAGGGCATCATGTCAAGTAGCATGGATGAGAATAGTGTTAAAAGAGTTGAAAGATGAACAAGAATATCCAACAAATATCTATTGTGACAACAATTTAGCAATAACATTGTCCAAGAATCTAGTTATTCACAAGAGAAGAAAACATATAGACACAAGATATCACTTCATTAGAGAACTAATCAGCAATGGAGAAATATTTTGGGAATTTTGCATGTCTCAAGATCACTATGCATACATCTTCACCAAGCCATTAGGAAAATAATTTTTTTCATACTAAAGAGATTGTTTAGGCAGTAGTTGTGATTAAGGGGGAGTGTTGGAAAGTAATCCTGACTACCACATTAAAATGCTTTCTTTTCATCCTTTATATTTTTATTTCTTAGCATGGCCTCATTGTTCCATTTAAGAGACATGAATTATATTTTTGAATTTTTTCTTTTACCCTGCCTCTACACTTTCTTTCATGAAATTTTTTGTAGGAACTACTATCAACTTGGAGGTATGGTCCAACATGTTCTAAGTATGGTTCAAGGTATTAATTTTTCTAATATCTAATGTCTATTTTGACCCTTTTTTCCATGGATTTATAAATATAAAAAAAACAAGACATTGGGATTCGAATGTGGTATGCAAGGTAGAAGAAAGAAAAAACCTTAGTGTTTTAATGTGTATGTGAATGTAAAAGCAATAGCTCTAGTTTTAAAAAAAATATGTATTGGTATTCTCTCAATAAGGGAAAAAGAATTTTTGATGTACGATTGTAGTATATTTAATTGCCTCATATGTTTGAATTATTTATGAATTTGTTTTGTTTAAAAGTTGTAATTTATGAAAAATACCTACAGCTCTATTTTTTTAGTAATATCCTCTGCCTTTTCCTTCATAGAATATACATGGATTAGAATTATATATAAATGGAACTTGGTCCCTATGGACCTTACTGGAGACATGTCAAAAACTTATTCATGAGAGAATTGCTGAGCGCCAAAAGAATGGAGTCATTTAGATCTATAAGAGGTGAAGAGGCTTATGAAATAGTGCGTGGTAGTTGGGAGAAGAGTAGGCAAGGCAGATTTTCTATCAATATTAACAATATCGTCCAATTGTTCATTTCTTCCATAATTTGGTAAATCCTGATTAGTACCAAATATTTTGGAGATTATGTGGCTTGAAATGACTAGGGTAAATAATTTAGCAGTATGATGGAGGAGATTTCCTCTACAGTCACGACTGTTAATCTTGGAGACCATATTCTTTACATATACTTGCTTTATTTTCATGGCATCAAGAAGTGGATGAGGAAGGTGAACAACTTCTTTGATAGAATTAGGTAATACTTCAACATTCTTCCCTTTAGGGAAAGAAGAAGGGAATGCCCAGGGTCTCTAATGGTAGTGGGGACTATGGAACTTGTATTGGCACAACTTATGTAATGCTTTAACTAGACATTTGAAGGCAGTCCATCCAATATGGATAGGATTGAAGCCTTTGGTGTTGTTCTCACTAGAAAATAACATATTGCTCTTCCTTCATTAAAAGTGACTCATTGCCCCTAAATTTTCATATTCTCTACAACTTTGCACAAAAAAAAAATCCTGAGGATTGCGTAGCTAATAAGGAAAGTGATCCTAACATATTGGGCACTATGTGTTTAGTGGTGTATGGTTGATAAATATTTTCTTTACTTGTTTGTGTGTTGGTTGTGGGATGTATTCCTATAAAATCTTATCTATGTATCTTCAGTGTAGAAGTTTGAGAGGTGCACGTTCAGTTTACAGTTGTCAACATAATCCTAACCTGTGCCAAAATATGAGCTCTAGAATAGGGTGTGGACATCCATCAGAGCATAAAAGATAGAGGGATTTTTTCAGATGTTTTAGTTGCAAATGCTTGGGTAGAAATGTATGCAAAATGTGGAACATTACACAAGGCATGTAAGTTGTTTGAAAAAATGCCTCAAAAAAATGTGGTTTCATTGACATTGTTGATTGCAAGATATGCACAATTTAATTGGCAGGTGTAATAGAGCCAAATTCCAAAAAACCTTTTGGGGATTATGTGGAAGTTTTTTCTTGGTTCCTGTAGATCACATATGAATATAGGCTTGGGATTATTTACATCCATAATGTATTTTGATTTAGATCTTAAAAATGATGCAGCTTATTTTCTTCTCTCAAACATTTATGCAGAAGTGGGTAGGTGAGGTAAGGCTCAAATGATACGGAGATTGATGAAAGATAGAGGAATTAAGAATATCCTTATATGTAGATGGATTGAAGGCGAATAGAGATATCATAAATCATAAATTGCATTTATTGTAAATAAAAAATCACACACTTTGGGTAATTATCTAGTCTTGATTACATACTACTATTCATATGATTCATAAGTAAGAAAAGTACTAATTATCCCATGTCTTTGGCCACCTTTCTCTACTTTCTGCTACTACTTTCAGCCTTACACTCTTATTTTCTCAGTATTCTTTTTTACTCTTCGACATTTGTCATCCTGGACACCAACTCTGAGCTAGGACACCAATGTTAGGTACCCTCATCCACTTTGGGAGCCCTTGTTCTCTTTGTACTTTGCTCACACTTTTTGGGTCCTTTCTAGCAGTTTGAGCATCTCATCATTTTGGTAGTCATCCTTTTTAGTGTTAATTACAAAATTGAAGAAAAGGAATCATATAAATATAAAGTTATGTGATCATAATAAAGGACCAAGCACTAAGCATTAGCTATCACCACCTAAGGTTGCATCCATCAAGCATTTAAGAGCTTCATTACATCCATATAGCACCATCATAAGGGACACAAGGGTTGGTTATTCTATATATAAATCATAGGAGCGAAGTTCATTCTATTCCATGCACACATCTATTATGTTTATTTACATCTAGCTTATTTTCTCGCTATCAAGTGTGACTCGCACAAGAGCTACCTAGGGCACAATTCTACACACACACACACATAGAACTGCATTGGATCTAAGATGTAGTGCAACATCTAGTTGTCACCATTATGACAGCTAAGGACAGTCTAACCCCTCATTTTACATCTTTCGTTTTTAGGATTTGATGTGGTTTGATGGCTTTACAGGATATCATTTGTTTTTTAGGCTACGGGTGAATTTGGTGATCATATTACAACATACAAGACTCTAAAAGAGAATATTTGTGACATCCTTCCGACCTAGAAAAATTCAGAACCAGATGACCTGCCAGGACACTAATGCCCACATCGGGTCAGTAGTGGTAAGTTCTCGTGACCTTCCTAGGCACTGGTGTCTACCCTCAGCGGACAATCACATAATTTCCTGAGCACAATTGCGATAGTCTGTACTTCTATTTTACCAATTTTCTAGCTTGGCATACCTTTGGGATATCTGTGAAATAGCTAAGTCATTTGATCCCTTCTTCACGACTAGGGTTTCATATTTACTATTTTAATTTTCTTAGGTCTATGTCTATACTTAATTATTCATTTATTTACTGCATTCTTGCAATTATAATTAAAAAATTATTTCAATATTTACTTAGTCCCTTACAAACAGAGGAGATATATGTAAATTTGGAGAAAATGTCTTGAGAGATAAAGGCAACAAGTTATTTTTCATATTAAAGACATTTACTTAATGATGTGGATGTGGAGGAAAAAGAATTTTTTCTCTGCCACCATAATAAAAAGTTGGAAACTGCATTTGGTTAAACACTCCCCCTAGAACAACTATTACAGTTGTCAAGAACCATCGATTACGTGCTCATTGCCACACTGCAACGAAAATTAACTCCAAGATTATTACAAGAGAAATTATTGTGATAAACGGGAACCATTTCCTTAATTGTAAAAAGGGAAAAATTTCTTGTGGCGATTATTGGTGATGCTAAATGAAGCAATCTAAAAAATAAGCTTTTACTCTAATAATGCACCATGTGCTTGATTATTCTAATTTTATAAAAACTTTTTTTGTTTAGTTTTAAGTTTATATACACTTCACTATAAATTACAACTCCAACAACCTTAACATTTTTATCCTCTCCTGCATGATTTGCAACTCATGTGAAATTGCTAGTAATAAATTTGTTCACACTAAAGTCTAATCTTACAGGTTTTAGCCACAATTTTTTTTCATATGGGAATGGATGTTTTGATGAGGATAAGTAAAATTGTAGTTTAGAAGACCCAAGTTCAAGTTTTGTTAATGACACCTGGGGTTCATTAAACTTTCATTTTTCTTTTTGGCCATAGACCACTATTCCCTTTCTCTCGTGAGTGACATCCTTGCACATTTTATCTCACCATTTATTCGACCTTGCCATTTTATGAGATGTGAATGGATACGTAAAAGTTACAATTACATCATGTATGACATTAATCTCTATTCATTTCAAAAATTAATTGTAGGATACATAACACTTCTAAACATTAAGAGTGTTAAATGTTTCTATACAACATAGTTGTTTGAGTCCCAAAAAAAATTATATTAAAAATGTTAAATATAAAAATAATTGTGATTGATAGAGGGATGGACCCCAACATTTTTTGTTTGTTGGGTAAGTTCCATCCCAATGTACATTTATGGTTTATTATTGAAATATGTTTGAGATAATACACTCATTTGAATAAAAACTTATGAACAATGATTTTGCTCTATATTATCACCACATATGTCTAATAGATTTTTTTCATTGTAACAAACTTATGTGCTTTGTTTATATATATTACTATACAACACATATATCATTTATTTTGTTAATCAAAGGAAATCGAGGTTAGTCAAGTGACATGGAGCTATGAAGCTCTAACATGGAGCGACCCCCTATAATCGTTGTGTAGTCTAGATCAGGCCCTAAATGTGGACTGCAAATTAACCATAAGAATTGAACTCACGCCCTAAACCATCTAAAACGGTGGCCAAGGCCAATTGGGCCAACCCAATGACCACAACAAATACATCATTATATGCATCCCCTTTTATGAGATTGTACACTCCACATTTCACTATGTCATCTCTTTTACACTCCTTAATCAAACATAACATTGTATATTTTTAACTATTTTTATTTACAATAGTCTTTTTTTCATTTTTCATTTACAATGATCTTTATTATATTTATTAAAAATTATTTTTTCATTTTCTATGAACATGCCTATTACATTTTAAAATATCAAATAAAATAACAGAAATGTTAATGATTTTATATGATGAGAAATAACCTTTGACACAAAGGAAAACAAAAACAACTATAACATAAAACTAAAATTGAAAAGAGACTCTTATGACTTTACTTTCGTAGCCCACAAACAAAGATCAAATAATGAATCATAATTACTCAATAAAAGATGGAGTAATTACCCACAAACAAAGGTCAAATAATGCACAATACTAATTATTGTGGGATATAGTTTTCATTTTTATTATGAATATTAAAAATACTTAAATGGGCAATAGGATTTGGACTGGAAAGGACAAAGAATTATTTCAATATTTTGTTTTCTATGTAATATTGTTAAAATTTATAAAAATCAACTTATTTTTATTCATATATTCTTAGTGGCTCGATGGTCAAAAAATAATTTTCTGCAAAACGAGATCACATTTAAAAAGTTCCATTTAGACGCTTCTGTCAAGCATCTCCTGGTACAGCTTGAAAGAACTCTGCTTCTGAAACCGCATTTGGGCATGAAATCTTCTGATAAAAATGTCAGCCAAATCGTCGATTTCATCTTCCAGCTCTGCCAAATCCGTACACGCAGAAATTGGACCGTCTGCAAGCATAGAACAAATCGAATTTCTAGGCAACTCCAACACCGTATTCGACAGATAATCCAATTCAGCGGGATGAAGATCAAACTTTTCTTCAAAAGCAGCAGCAGGACCAAACACAGCGAGCGCCATACTATTCCGACTCTCTTCTTCTTGATGTGAATGAAACAAAACATCCATTTTATGACGAATGGTCTTGAAGATTTTCTTGTTCTTGATAAGCCCAAGAACAACTACCTTGGCTTTCATGGCGTCGGCTGCTTTCTCCTTCAGAGAATTCGACTTCGTTTTCACCGCACCTCTCACTGCCGACCATATCTGCTTAACTAAATTTGCAGAAACCCCTTTCTTCATCTTTATAACAGAATAAATTGTTATTGTTCTTTATAACTGTAAATCTTTCTGCTGTTGCTTCTTCTCTAGAGTCTGTATTAAACAGAACACGAAAGAAACCAGGTTTTCCTGGGTTCTACATATAGCTCAATTAAGCACGGGTTTGGAAGAGTAAAGCAAAAGCATTCAGATGAACAGGGAAAAAAAAAATTAATCACGCGATGCACATGATAAAGAAAAGTTTGATGTGCTGTTAATAAAGTTGTGATCGGCGTGATGTTTCTTAAAAGCAGAAGTGCATGCAAAAGTCATTTCTCACAGAAATATAATGGCATGTTTATATAGATGGAAGACCCACCTAGTTACATCACTATCTTGAATTTCTCATATGATATGTCTCAATCTTCTATTTAAGAACAGGATTTAAATGATATGGTTACAATTATGGGTTAGGTGAACTCAAGTCGGCTCCTCTTTGAACAATGTTGAATTTGAAATTTTAAAAGTTACGTACCAATTTTTTCCTCTACACACTTAGATGAATTTTGTGCACTTTCCCAATTGGCCTCAAATGAAGATGCTTCTTATGATATGGCACATCAAAATAGTGATTCTATGGTATGGACTTATTTTTGTTAGAAACATACTTTTTCTTTCCATTATTGAAATATATGTTTATGATATCTCTTAAAAGATGTTCACGGCTTTAGAAGATACCATGAACTTTGATATGTCGCTTTGGACATGTTACAACAAACACTGGCAGATGTCTAATGACTACGTGGAGCACTTACAAGCACAAGCATATTACAAATATAGGCCCAAAAGAACAACACAACACATGCACACTTACATGAGAAGGTGCACAACATTACAAATACTCATTTATGATTGCACAGTGTGCAAAACATTACAAAACAAAGGTGCAAAATAGGACTTGCGCAAATTAAAGACAAACAAAAACTCAACACAATCAAAATGTGTACATTGTTCGAAGCTTATTTTCCTGAACTAACATCTTTCGGGTGATGAAATATTACAAGTGAACCCAAATGCTTTTGCACCATATGGGCTATGGTACTACAAAACCTCACCCACATGTTCAGTGTACGTTCAATACCATCAATTTATTTTCAATATATAATACACACACTCCAAAAAAGGCATAATGTGTCCATCCATCTCCAGCAAATATTGCACACAATCCAATATTCAAACAATGCATCTATCCATATCCAACAAATGTTGCACACACTCCTACCATATTACAATGTAATATATGTAGATCAATGATAACACTACTTGAGTGTCCACCAAACCTTACGTGGTACACACATTTGTCTTTTATAGGGCCTACCACAAGATTAAACAAATATTAAAATAAATAGATAGTTAATACTAAATATGTAATAATGCAAATGATATAACAATTAGGTATAAATCTAACCCAAGTAAATAAGCAATTAAATATTGAAACCCTAGTTGCAAATGAGAGATAGAGATACTTAGTTGATTCGTAAATAATCCTAGACTGTGCTGAAGTGATGATTTGATGAACAGATATGGAAAACTATCACACTGAGCCTCAGAAAATTGCAAGATCATTAGAGTATGTTGGACTAGGGCGCTCATGTAGGGTCAATGGCGCCTAAGACACCAAAGATCTTCTTGGGTTCCAATGACTGCTCAGGAACACGGAAAACTAGCTTCATTGGGTCACGAGATGTTCACTTTCATTCACTTCTTGTTGCTAGTATGTTGCACCAAGCCCGCAGATGTCACATGTAACATGCAATGAATAAATGACCTACAAAACCCCAAAAGCACATCAAATCCCATAAAGAAAATAATACAAATGAGGGGTCGAACTGTCCTTGGTTGTCATGCAGTGAACTTACGACTGAGCACTACACTTCATCTCAAACCCAATGTAGTTCTATGTGTGTGTGTGCAGAATTTTTCCCTAGGTGGCTCTTGTGTGTGTCGCACTTGGTAGCGAGCATGTAAATAGATGTAAGAAATGTAAATAGACGTGCGTATGAAATAATTAACTTCCCCTCCTATGCATGTATGTAGAAGTATCAGTCCCTTGCTCTTGTGTGTGGATGCTAGATGGATGCTTGAGTGCTCTATTAATGGCCTTTGAATACAACCTTCGGTGGTGATAGCTAATGCTTATTGCTTGGTCATTTATTATGATCACATAGCTTTATATTTATATGATTCCCTTGCGTGAATTCTGTAATTAACCACAAAAAGGATGACTATGAAAAAGATAAGATGCCCAAACGGCTAGAAAAGACCAAAAAGATGTGAACAAAGTACAAAGAGGTCGGGGCACCTAGAGGGGATGGGGGCATCTAGTGTTGGCATCCTAGTTGGGTGCTGGTGTCCAGGATGAGAAATGCCAAAGTATGAAAAAATAGAGTGGTAAAGAAGGTGTGCAAAATGCATAATAGAATCAGAAAGCAAGAAAAGATGGCCAAAGACAAGGATTAGGGACTAGATAGATACCCAAAGTGCGTGATTAAGTGTCTACATTTTCCCCCACTTTATGTTGTTGAGTGAAATCTTGATAACATAAAGTAGATAGAAGATGCGTACCTAATAATCATGTAGATTAATGGCAAAAAGTAAACTAAGAGACAAGGAAAAGTGTGGACGGATAAAAATGTGAAGCACGGAAACTAAAGAAGAGGAAGTGCAAAACATTGATAATGATGATGACCCTAGGGCGAGAGCATATGTGTAGATACCACATTTGTACTTGTTCTTGATGTTGATTTTGGTGTGATATGACGAAGTGATTTATGTTGTGTGATGTGATGTGACTACCCTTTCCTTTAAGGACGGGCCTACAAAAGAGAAGAACGATCAAGTATTCAAATACGTGAGCATATGATCAAAACAAGTAAAACATATGTAAGAAAGTATGTGAAAATGTAAAAAAGGAACATGTGGACCTGATCTGTAATGAGAAAATAAGTGTAGAAAGGATCCTGTTGATGATGTTTAAGGACAATTTTTTTGGGTGATCTCACGTTAGTTGTGTTGTATGTGAGTGTTTTTGGCGATCTCATGCAAAGACATGAAAGAAGAGTAGGGAGAAAATTTTGGTGTCATCCTCTAACCTTTAATTTCTTCCCACAATGTGAACACCACTACAAATGGTACGTAAAAATATGATCTATTTCGAACAATTCCAATCAAACGTAAGAGTAGAAAATGTTGTGTGGTGTATCCATGTTGAATGCCAAGGATTGTGTGCCCTATTAAATCCGTTGTCTAAAGTGTTGTAGAATGTGTTGAGCTGAAAAATGTTGTGTAACTACCCCCTGTTCATAGGCATACAAGAAGGGTGAGGGGCACCCAAACGCTGTTGTTCAGGTCTGGGCGCTGGTGTCTGTGATGTGGTAAGGTTCCAAGTCAAGACCTCGGCCATTGTTTTTACTGATGATTGTGCTATACTAGTACTAAACTATGTCATGTGATGACTGTGAACTGTTGTGTGTGGTGACTGATTCACCCAAATGATGTCTCCTTGTTTGGGGTGCATGCGATGTCGTTGAGGAGTATGCAGCCCAAAGGAGGACCAACCATTGTGCTAAAACTATGCCCCGCAAGGGGTGTGCTGCGTAGGAACTAATGCACACATAAATGAAGTTGTTAGGAGAAAAGTGTTAGTAAAAACAAGACAAATATGCATATAAGATGTAACCTAGAAAATAAGTAAACAATGTGTAAGATAAGATTCAAGAAGACAAAGTAGACTACACAAAGTGGGTTTCAAATAGGAGACATTACTCACAATGTCACAAGATAATCAAGGCCAAATTTTACACAAGCAATCAAATAAGAATCAAGACATAGGGAAAATACCACAAACAACGACAAACTATGACAAACAAGAGCAAGAAATGTAACAGATAACCATGGTGTAAATAGAACTGTAAAGAAAATTCTAAGATATAAAGTATGTGAAAGAACGTGTAATCATATATAATAATGTGATATGAAAAAAAATGAAATGATAGCAGGTTTGTGAACGTGTACAAAAGAGGATGCCAGTAGGAGCTGTTGTGGGACTAGTAATAGGTACTGCATCAAGAAACCATGCGGCATGTATTGATCTGTATAATTTACTATCACAACTAGAAAATAAGTTAACGCGCATGTCTTTATATGGAAAATATAATGAAATGCAGTGTATCTAGCTAACATGGTAAGCAAGAATATCATTTGATGATGCAGCCTAGAATTTACCAGTAATTCCCTAGACGCGTTGGCACATCACTTAGCCTGGACTGAGTGCTCACTCAAAGCATGCAAAGGTACCAAATCTCTCTTTAGGGTTGTTATAACAGGATGTTAGGATGATGAGGACTTAAATCTTACTAATCCATATCTAATACATCATTCTACATAGCATGCCAAATCTATCTCTAAGGGGGAATATAATTAAATATTATTTATGATGAGATCAAAAACATACTAAATTCAAATACACACAAAACTAACATTTAGATTTATCCAATATCCTCCATTATATTAATGCAATAAGTATAGAGAAGCTTCATTACAATAACAGTAGTATGCACATAGCAGCATAATCTCTATATGTATGCATATTCACCATCATACATGTATATCTACTATGCAGTTCACTACATATATATATATATATATATATATATAAGGGTGGGGGATTTCCCTTGAATGCTTATCCATTCCAAAAATAGGTCACATGCTATTAATAGCCACATTCCATTTACAAGCATATCCCCACATGTAAGTGTGCTAACTATAGACTTCTGTCAGTTAACTACAGTTATAATCATATTCCTAGCTTGTATCCATGCAAAGCATTTTGTATCCGATCCTCCAAAAATAGCTAATGTGTAGTGCACACGTCTCTGCCTTGTTTGTGTGCTCTGCACACCATCTCTAAAAATAAACCTTCATGAGAAAAAATGGCTAAGTCCCGAAAGATGAACTTCTGCTCCACACGTGTGATCTCCCTATCCATTCGTACCTTTGAATATGACCTGTTTTCCTACATGGACTTCTTGTGTGCTTTCTTTCAAGTGTTCTCTAATCAACACTACCCCACACTAATTTCATTTTCACCCCAAAAATGGTTATCTCCAAAATGAATCAGAGAATAGAAGAATGGAAAGAATTTGGATGAATGAAAGAATATTTTTAACCTACAGTCTCTTCCTCTGTAACCTGAAAAAATAATTCAGGATATTCCTATTTTATTTCGGCCTCTAAGGTCTTCCACTCAACAAGTTCCTCCTATGATTTTTCTAGAATGTCCACAGCAATGTACTCCAGTTCATCCTTCGGGATATCTCCTTACTCTTTCTACAAGACCAACACAATGATGGACATTGCAGTCATCCTTACCTGTAGTAAATTCATCTTCTACGCAATGAATTTCCCAAGCTCCTCTAGCTAATTTTTGTGTGGTTCTTGGGCTGATGCCAGGGCCTCGCACTTCTATTTAACCATTTCTAATATTTTTGTGCGGCCCAATGTTTCTTCCTTCATTAGTTTCTGGACCTCGTTGTTCTCCTCCAGGGTTTTTATGTTGATGAGCTCCTCTAGAGCTATACAGATGTTCAAGGCTTGGTCTTCCTTCTTCAGTTCTTCATATGATGCAATCTTCCACATCATTGAATCCTTCTCCCACTCTACATCTTGTGTTGGATATTTTGGTGCTGGCATGTGCAGAGGTTCATCTTCAAGCACTAGGTCTACCAATGTACCTACATAGTGTATCATCGAAGGAAACGTCTTTGGTACCTTTGGCTCTAAGTGTGGATTGGCTCTTATGATAGTATCACAATTTTCCTCTGTGATACTGATAAATAAAAAGTTCTTCTTTTGCGCTAAGTCTCTTTCCTATGTTAGGTGCGTTATCTCCTCATTTTTAGTTTTTTATTTCATCCCTTAACACCCCAATTGTGGCAGCCTTGTCCATATTCCGCCTTGCCACCTCTGTTGAGACTTTTACCAATGCATTTCTCACCTGTTCATCTGACATAACAACATGCTTTATTGTTATGTGTCTAGCCTGAGGTGTCTTTTTCAACCTCCTCAACACGCATGAATCCTCACACACATCAAAATCTAGTTCATTTATGTGTGTGTGCATCAACCATGATAAATTCTTCCTTGTTCGCATTATAGCCATATCTTCATCCATTAATTCCCAGCCATATAACTCCTTTTGCATCAGTGTGCTCTAGAAAAGGGCACAGACAATTTTACCTATGTCCTCAGCATAACCCATGGTTGGTGGAATGTGCTCCCCACTTGTTCTTCTTGACCTAGGTTTCTTAGGAACTTGAGCTTCCAAATTTGGAACTTGTGTTTCCATGTCCTAAGCAATCTCTACAGCTGTCTCATCTGTTCCCTTTTCCTCCTCTTCTCCTTCCTTCATTTCTTCATCTTTTTGTTCTTCTACATTCTCTGGAAGTGTAGGAGAATTAGGCATGCTCTCCTCTGACTCTTATGCCTCCTCATTCAATTTTAGTTTCCTTCTCCTTTTCGCGGTTGTCTCCTTCTATGGGGAGAGTCTAGGTGATCTATGCACTATTTATGGAGTAGTACCTTGGGTCCTTGTTCTTCTAAACACTCTCTTAAATCAGTGCTCTCCTTGGACTGCATCCAAGTCCTCATCATCCCCATCATGTGGCTAAGGTGGTGTAGTTATGCACTCAACTTCATCCTTATTTATAGCATGTCTTTTGCCTCTATGTTCCAAACCACCAATATCCTCGCGCTCATCCTCCTCATCCTCTACTTCAATTTTCTCTATGGGCTTAGGCACTGGAATATCGTCCATGGCATGCTTACCCTTCAGTAGCCCTGGGAGCACAAACTCATTCTCCACTTTCTTTTTATTCTCCAACTTGGGCTTTAATTGAAGGTACACCAGTGCTACTCTAATATCTCCCACAACCAAACTTATTGGTTTAATGCTCAATACATTTATAATGAGCCTTTAAATATATGCACCCCATCCTAGATACACATATTTCTTCCTTAGTGTGTGGTAGTCAAAATCTACCTTGTCCGCATTGAACGTTAGGAATCACATGTTTGAGAACCTGTGTATTGATGCATGGAATTACCTTTCTATGAAGGCATATGGTAACTTACACCAAGGGCTCCATGCTCCATACCTCATGGCAAACCACGCTATGCAAAAGTGCTGGTATACAACGTACTGAACTGCCTTTCCAACCACCAAAGGAAAGTCCTTGGGGATGTGTCATTCTTCTTCAAAGGCCACGTGGAGCCTATCATACCATTTTTCAACCCTTTTCTTGACCTGTTCTGTCATTGATCCTTCACACAAGTAATTTTTGAAGCGTTCTATAGGTGACTTGTGCTCCATGGGATACTCCCATATCTTCTCTTTTGGTCCATCAGGTACTCCGATCTCCATGAACACCAACAACAACAAAACAACTCCAAAGTAGATATTTCCTCCTGTGCGTGCTTCTTCAATGATAGTTTCTGCAATGTAAATTGAAATGTTGTAGACTACCCCTTTGACATATTTTTAGCAATGTGCAGCCACATGGTATTCACTTGTGACCACCTTTCCTGGTCATTTAGCTTTGTAAGAAGGTGTGCGGATGCTTACATAGCTAGATACTTCTTCAGTTTCTCTATGTCCATGCCACGTGGACCCTTTGTGTACCCCATCTCCTTTTTGGTCTCCAAGATTTCAGCCTTGTCTTTTAAATCATTGTTCAAATCTTCTCATGTGCCCTTCAATCCTGAACCTGTCGAGATTAGCGCGGCTGAAATTTTGGCTCTGCATCCTGCAAAGTAGAAAAACTCTTCATACACTCTTCTCATGAGACATTGGTACAAGGGCTCATATTTTCCAAAGTAAGGGAGCTCGTATAGTTGGTAAACTCCAATTTTCTTCAAAAGCTTCTCACCAGCATCGTCGTACACTGGCATGTCTTCCGCCATGTGTTTATTCATCTTTGTGTTTAGAAAAGAATCAATCTCCTTATCATATGTGGTATGGTGGTTGTACTCATTCACTTTTCTTCTCCTTATGTTAGAATCACACTCCTAGCCTATCATGACCCCCTCTGGATATTACATTTCAAAAAAATTATTTTTAGGAGCCATCTCCTCTTCTTCTACGACCACCTTCTTCTTTCCCTTCACTCCTGCTGCAACTGCTTTCTTGGGTGCTATTTCTACCTTGCAATCCTTTGTAGATACTTGCATATTGAATTCTACAATGTAAAAATCAAACCCTGGATTGATTCAACATGCCCTAGGTGAAATCACATGCCCTCGCTCCTCTCTATCACCTTGCTTCGTTCAAACCCTTCACGACTGGGGACGTAAGCTCTTTCTATGCACAGATCTCTTCGTCATGACTGGATAAACACCTTTCGCACCTAAAATTGATCACTTGACTCTTCGCATTTAAATATTTTTCAAATACTCTTAATCACAACGGTAAAAAATGAACTCACATCCCATCCTTTATAGATTTTCAAATTTTTGATGCATTTATTACTCCTTCACCTACCCAATATCCTCTCATTGATTGAACAATTCCATTATCTCCACGTGGTACATCTTCGTGCCCCATCTATAACCTTCTAGCGCACCTTCCTACCCTCTGGTCACAAACTTCTCTTTAGCATGCTTCCTTGCGTCCGAGTACCTTATCGCTACACCTTCCACTGGTAGTTGTTATGGCCTCTGTTTACCTCGATTTATACTATCCCTTCATTCATCTCCATCTTTAGTCACTTTTTAGAAGCAATCCTTTGACTTGAAAATCACCCGTAGTAGCTTATTCCTTTCACCTTTCAATTCCCATAATCTTGTACCTAGATATTGACAACCACCCCACACTAAAAGTATGTGCAGTCCTCTGTGCATAAACATGCTTCATAGAGTAATTAGCTTCATGGATGTAAGCGCGCTTATTTCACAACACACAAAATAAACTGACAAATCATAGCAACAAATAAGGAAATACATAATTGAAAACCTAATCTAAATGAAAATACTACCTTATTACAAACACTAAGAAGACTTATTTATAGTAGGGATTCATCCTAATCCCATTAAAGTAGCCGAGTAGCCATGTTCCATCAAGTGCTTCTAACCGGCAAGCTCCTATTTCAAGGATGTAAGAGATAACATACAGCCCCAAATAATGTACCTTAAGTTTTTATGGATCTCACATGAACTTAGAGTCATAGAGAAGCACCATTTGTCCATTCTCAAAATTATTGTCCCTTACGTTTTGTCATGCCATGCTTTCTTCATGGCCTTTTCTTGCTTCTGACTGCAATGTGTTATGGCTCATCACTCATCCATCTTAATTATCTTTTCAATTTGTTATTCTAAATATTTCTCATCAACTAGACCTCTAGCGCATGTAATACGCAAAGAAGGTAACATAAACTCTTTAGGAAGAATGGCTTCTGAGCCAAACACTAACTGAAATGGTGTGGCCTTGTTCAATCTCTTATAAGTTGTTCTATATGCCCAAAGAACATAAGACACTTTGTCATCCTAATACTTTCTTCCAACATCACAATTTTTTGTCAATGTCTGACTCAAAATTTTGTTGAAAGCTTCAGCAGTTCCATTTTCCTGAGGATGATAGAGTATAGGCTTATAGTTCGCAATCATGAACTCATCCAATAGAATTTTGATGGTATCATTAAGAAACTGTGTGCCCCTATCATTGGTCAAACTTAAACAACATCCATACCTGGTAATAATATGTTCCCATAGAAACTAGGTTGTTGTAGCTATTGTACAATCCTTTGTAGGTGCTACTTCTACCCACCTTGTCAGATAGTCTATACAAGTTATAATGTAGCGCAATCCAGTCCTACGTACAGCGGGTGAAATAGGACCCACAAAATTTATAGCCCATTTCTCAAATGGCTCTGCGCTATTAATAGGTCTCAGAGGCATTTCATCTCGTTGACCTAGTTTCCCAAGATGTTGACAATGATCAGATGCCTTACAAAATTCCTTACAATCTTTATAGAGTGTCTCCCACCATAATCCAGTGAGTAGAATCTTGCGTGTTGTGGCATCACCGACACAGTGGCCACCTACAATACCACCATGAGCTTCTTTCATAATATATGTGTGCTCATGTTCTAATACACATTGGCGCAATACCTCATCTCGGCCCAATTTTTACAAGTCACCACTGATTAACACGTAAGGTGTGGCACGTATAGCAAGTTTTTTCTTCTCCAAGGATTTCATTCCTTCTGGTGTCATCCCTATTCGTAGAAAGACAACAATGTCCTCTAGTTCTGATGGCACATGTTGTAATCTGTATAACTATGCATCTGGCATGGTATCCTCAATTGCATGTGCTTCTTCTCTTGACTGTATTCTTGATTGATGGTCTGGTCCAGAATTACTTTTTCCTAGTTTTTCCAAAATTGTGAAATAAAATTCTTGAAAGAAGAGCACCCATCGACTTATGCACCCTTGTAAAATAGGTTTATTTACCGAATATTTCAAATCCATGTGATCTGTATAAAAGATGAATGGTGTAGCTAGTAGGTACTGACATAATTTATGCAGCGCATAGATCATTGACAAAGCTTCGCGCTCAGTAGTTGTGTAATTCTGTTTTGCAGGAGTCAGCTTTCTACTAACAAAACAAATAGGATGATCTACAATACCTTCTCCAGGTTGATCCAACACCACACCAATGGCCATGCTAGATGCATCAACATGTACATGTAATGGTGTGGTAACTTTGGCATAGCCTTTGATAAAATTTCTGTAATATCGTGTATGACCCAAAAATCCACGCACCTCACTTTGACTGGTAGGCTCCCTTAGTCCTATAATGACTGCAACCTTTACTGGATCAACTAACAAACCCTCACAGATAATGTGTCCTAAAATTATCCCAAATGGTGTAGCAAATATACACTTCTTGATGTTCAAAGAGATACTCAGTTGTCTACACCATTCAAACATTAAGCGCAAATTGTCACAGTGATCCTTAACTAATCCATACACTATCCAATTGTCTAAATATACTTGTAAGAAGTTGTGAATAAATTCCTTGAATGCATGGAACACTATGCACAAAAATACAGTAGGCACATTTTTCAGAACAAAAGGCATTACAGTATAGGTGAATTTACCCCATTCAGTAGTAAACATAGTCTTTTCTTGATCCTCCTAGGCAATCTGAACCTGATGATACCCAGAGAACCCATCTGTAAATGAATAGATTTCATGCCCTATAACTCCTAATATTTCCTCAGTGAATGGTGTAGGAAATGGATCAGTTACACATGTAGCATTCAGCTCCATGTAGTCCACACATATCCTAATCCGTCCATCCTTCCTGATACTAATCACCATTGGACTAACCCATTCTGACTCATCAAGGGGCTTGATAATGCTAGACTTCAACATTTTATCAATCTCTTCTTTTACCTTTTTGCACAAATTGGGGTTCATTATGTAAGGTCTATTTCTTACTGGGTGTGCACCCTCTTTAAGCTTTATCTTCATCTCCCCTAATGATTCATGCACGCCTTTAAGTTCATGGTACCCCCTAGGAAACAAGTCTTGGTAATCCCTTAGTAACTCTATGATTTTTGTCACTTCATATTCTGACCAATAGTCTCCAATTATGGCTTCCTTAGGCTCATTATCTGTTCAAATATTCACCTGTTTTGTCCTCATCGGTTCATGATAGGCATGCGTGGTCTTATTCTCACTATCTAGTACCTCACACCTCCCTGTTGAATGGTTTACATCCAGATTATCTACTTCTTCATCATCCACTAAGTAGACCAATTTTCCTTTCTCTTTCTCAAGGCAAGTGTGTTGAAATAACTTTGCATTAGCCTCTGGTTCTTCATCAAGATGCACTCCTGAGTCTTCTTTATCTAATAACTCCTAAAGGAGTCCTTCAGCCTTAGCACTATCACCCATAGTTAAGCACTTGATAACTTTCAATTCTTCTTCTACTAGAGAATTTTTAGAGAAGAAGTCAAATGTCTGGGCCATTCCTACAGTTAAACTATGCCAATTTCCAGTTTCTCTATGGAGTTCTTCATATACATACCAAGCATGTGCGTAGCCTTGTAAAGTGGAATAAAACCTATGCACCCATAGAAAAGATGGTAAATCTTCCTGCCCTTTTGTCCAGAGTCTCTCACACTTCTGAATGTGCTGTTGAACTAGATGATTACCACCATTAGTACTTATTTGAGTGGGTGCATTGCTCCTGAAGAACCTAGTAGTAAGAGTAATCCCAATTTCATTCCATCCAACAAGATTATCCCTATGGACTACCCACCAGCATGTTGTCATCCCACGTAGTGTATATGCTAGCATATTTCTTCTTTCCAGTGGATCTATTCACTTTTCTTCCATGGCATGTAGGAATACCATGGGATCCCCTTCTCTTGTATAACAAGGTACCAAGTTGTTATATATCCTCCTAACATAATGTGGTTTTGTGCCTCGAGGGAATATGCTCTTTAGTTCATGCCCTACTACCTCATAAGTTTTGTGATCCCAATTATCACAAGCAACACTTATAGTATCACTAATGGACTGTGCATCCTCCCATTGAATTAGTCCTTCTTTGGTTAGTTCAATCATGTCTGGATCTCAGATGACACATACATAAATCCTATTCAAATCTTCTTCACTTAAGGGCTCAGCATAGGGCACAAAATTGCCATCTGTTAAAGGGATAAGAACTCTTTCCTCTTTGTTTTCGAAACTGATATAGCCCTTTTTGAACCAAAGATTGGCATTATTTGCATAGCACCAAGGATGCCCCAATAGAGCTGAGAAGCTATTTGACTCTACTAGCGCTAAAACTTCAAAGTCTCTAGTGAACTTGGTTCCTTGTATGGTAATGGATGCATCCTTCAAAACTCTAATAGGCATGGCCTTAGTCTGATTAGCCATAAATAATACATTAGAGGATGGCTAGAATGGGGGTCTTCCCATTTGGACCCATGCATCCAAGGTAAGAACATTAACTTACATGCCTATATTAATGAGTATATTACTCAATAGCCACCCATCCACAAAAACATTTAGAGTGATTTCCTTATCATAATCCAGGCTATGAGGGGGAATATTCAAATGTAGGATCTTCCATCTAGTCTCAATACTTACACACAGAGTGTTTCCTTTTAATCAACTCCCTAATAGTGGAATGATGTTTTCCTAGCGCAACATTTTACACACTTCTCTTAAGTCATCCATATCAATTTGGACCATCTTTGATGCTTTCTTTTTCTCTTTTAAGTATTGTATCTCACCCTGAAGATTCTTTAGAACTTCCATGGTTTCCTGATAAACCTCCTTCTAATAGGAAGGATCTGGGTACCATGCATGAAGAACTTATTCTTTAGTGATGGTAGGTTTTTGCTGCAATGCTTCTCTGGTGTGTGTTGCCTCAGTCTAGGTCATGATATTCACTTGTAGTGCCCCTGATTCCTCCTCCAACTTAGGCATCCATTGATTTTCAACAGCACGTTGTATCCTAACCATCCCTACACCTTTTTATTATTATTTATGTTGCTTACTCAAATGCTCATATAATTATGGCCAATCCTCAGAGCTATGGTTATTTCCATAGAAGGAACATGTAATATTTTGAGGATATTCACACCTATAGTGATCAAGAGATCCGCATGTATAACATGTTCCACAAGTAAACTAACTCCTTCCACTACCATGGCCTCATCTTCCAAATCCACTGCGGTATCCTCAACCTCTGCCATGACCACCTTCAAAATGCCCTTCATTCTAGTCATAGTGCACGTGATTGTGATCCTGGTCCTGATGCTTATTCTTTCCCTTATCTAAAACTCATGTCTTTTGTACACCAATATCTATAGCATCATGGATCTGTCCAATCAGTCAGCGGTCTTCCATTTCATGAGTCGTCAACCTGCAGATTTTACATTAGCTTGAAACGTTCTTCCTTATCACGCATTGTAGCAAAGGATAATGGATAGCATTATGATTCAAATGATAGATCTCATAGTCTAACAACAATGAATGTATGGACCTATGAAGAAAACTATCCTTGGTGTTTCCCTCCACCTCACAATCTGTACACCAAATCCTAGAGCGCGTTTCATGGGCTGAATTCGCCATTAATTTCTCTAATTGCTTTTCCATAGCTGCAATTTGTGCCTCTAAGAATGGGCTAACTGTAGTGTCAATACTTCCAATTGCCTCAGCATGTAGGGCTACCTCAAATGCCTCACATGGATTAGTATATGTCTTATGTGACATCACCCTTATAAATGGTGTAACCAAGCCCCCAACGAACCATTGTGCATGTTGGCCTACGTGTATGTCATAAGAAAGCTTTGATAACAATGTTTTAAACCATGCATCATACTCTCTAACACTTTTAGTAGTGCCTTTCTTTATATCCTTGAGCACACTTATACTCTTCTACTTAAACTCAAGGATATGAAACTCTTTAAGGAATGCATGCTTTAAAGCAGTATAACCTACACAAGTTTGATCAGGGTCAAACTTTATGTACCAGTTGTGTGCACACCCTTGTAACATAGTAGTAAATTGGTTTTCCCTACGCTCAAAAGTTGTGATTCCTTTTGTGCACCACAATATTTCACACATATGCACATGTTCAGTAGCATCTTCTATGCCCCTATACTCTAGAAGACAAAGATACATTTCCATGTAAATACTTTGGGGTTAGTATAGACCTTTCCCACCTGATCTAGAACCTCTTGTGTTTCCCCTTCCTCCAGAACCTCTAGATCCGCCTGAACCAGAGCTACATATGCCTCCTGATCTTGAACCTATAGTTGGGGTTAGACTAGAATAAATACTCCCCTATGTATCAACAGTGGAAGTGAATTGTACCATGACAATATACGAAGCGTTACTACTCCCAAAAGTTAATCCAAAAAATTTGTGTGCTTGTATTATGTGCTAATGATACACCCAAAAGGTACTCCCATATAATAATGAATCCATTTGTGCTGCCATCATTGTGCTTTTTATAAGAATCGCTCCTAGTCTCCCAATGCTTGAACTAGCTTGTTGACTGCTTGTTGTATTAGATGTTGAAAAACCAAACACAAGGGCAAGGTTACTAGGTGGATTCAGATGTACACCCGTGGCCTAGGTAGTCTCTGTTGGTGCACTTCTGTGTGAGGCTGAGGAAGGATCCCTGTCATGCTTTCTAATATGGGGGAGTTCCTGATTCTCTAGCTCCACATCTTCTACACGAGCTTCAAATCCTTCATGATCCATCTCTCTCCTCAACGTCATACTCTCTGGAATGTTACGCTACTTCTTTATCTCCCTCTCGCGTGCCTCGTTATACTTAAGTCACCTTTCCTCTCTCTACCTTTCTGCCACTAGGTCCGCCATCCTTCACCAAACTAGATCTTTCCCCCATGTGTGGTGAGGTTTATTTAGCCATCAGTTTACTCTCTAGATTTAAAGTTACCATCAGGATCTTGATCGTTAGTGGAATGCCTTGTAGGTAAGCTCCCCTTGGAGATTGTAAAAACTGGAATTCAACTACTTCTTGACACGAATAAGTGGAAATTGAGTATTCGAAGATATAATTGTTCAAGACACCATGAAACCACGTATCCACAACTCAAGTCCAAATCATATCAACATCATAAAGGTCCTATAATTCTTCCTACGTCCAGAAAAGTGCGCGATACCTCTAATTCTTCTTAGATGTTGTTTGTGAGAAAATTTGTCTTGTGGAAAAATTGGTGGGTTTCAAGCCAATGCTATGGGAATCTAATTCCTTCTACTTGAACAGTTTAGCTTCCTTAGGTGAATGCAAAAAATTGGATTTCAATGGTGGCCTTTTTTACTAGAGATCCAACAAGGGTGCTCCACTGACCCTGCGGCAAAGCTAGCGATTTCTCACTAGAGAAGAACTTTTTCTAAGAAGGGGAAAGGGAGTGAGAATGGGGGTAGGATAAAATTAATGTTGTGATTAGAATATCATATTCCCACACACATTATTTAGAAATTTCATTTACAAGCATTTATAGTCAGAAGAAAAACAAATCCATAAGAGAAGCTACAAAATCGAATGAAACTCATTGGTTGCAAAGTACCAATTAATTCCTTAATCAAAGAGGTAAAAATTCCTTCTTTTATTATTGAAGCTCGAGAAGAGTTTGTACATAGCTTGAGAATGGAAGGAATTCGAGGAAGAAGAGAAAATAGAATAAGCATGGCATTTTTTTGTCTTTTCTAGGTACATAGCACTTTGGTCTTTTTGAAATCAATTGCCATCCCTTTGGAATGGCCCTGAGGAGCCATTATATCCTTTTCCAAAATGGTTAAAATCTTTACAAATCATTTACGCCTCTTAAAATTCCTCCATTGCGAAGAAAATTCTCATGGCGGGTTAAAATCCAGATCTTGTAAAGCAACCGTTACATTCGATTTTCCAGTTTAAATATAGACCTTTTGATTTGCTCCTCTAACTCTGAAATTGGGCCATCCATGTAGTAGGAAAGGATTGGAATGATTACAAGGGAAGCCTTTCGCATTTTGTGATTTTTTGTGAGATTTGGCGATTTGGAACAAATTGGCCCACATCCCCGCTTTGAATTTTCAACGTAAACATGTGGCACGTTCTTATTAGAAATGGAATTGCGGCCCTTTTCTCAAAATTTTAACCCTTTTAGAAAAAAGGCTCAAAAACTCAATTTCCTCTGCCAGCATGCTACTCCGATTGACTAGGACATGAGGCACATTCTGGTTGGAGATGGGATCATGGCCCTTTTCTCAACATTTTAACCTTTTTGGAAAAAAGGCTCAAAAACTCAAGTTCCTCCACCGACCCACTTTTCCACTTTGACTTTTCGATGGCGGGCCCGAGACCTTGGCAGAGCCATGGAGCATTCTATAAATTTTACTCCACTTTTGGAAATTTGGTTAAATTTCCAAAAGTGCCCCGATGGCCCGCTCTACTGTTTTGACTTTTCAACGGCAGGCTTCACCTTTGACTTTTTCCCTGCGGGCTCAAAATTTGGCTTTCACCTTTATAGCCTGATCGGGGCTGCAGGTCACTTTTTAGCTTTTCACATTCTTTACAAAGAGGCTCAAAAACACAAATTCCCCCGATGGCCCGCTCATCTGCTTTGACTTTTTAACAGCGGGCTTTGTCTCTCCAATGACTCCAACCACGTGACAATCTAGCGTTGATTTGGTAATTGGCCCTTTCTGCCCCACCTTCGGAATTGTGCCATTACAACGCGTGGATCCATCCATTGAGCCTTCCATACTTAGCTGATTTTACCTTCATTTTGTACCTGGGACACGTGGAAATCCTGCGCTTAATTGAAGATTGTCCCTTGGATCTTGCCCCTAAAGTTGTGTCATTGTGACACGTGGCTGCTTCCACTGGATTTTGAAGTATGACTGAACCACATGCAATTAGAGAGACCCACATATCACTCGGGAATGCTGAGGAAAAAATTGACGAGGAAAAAAATGCCCATCGTTCCCAACTATGGAAAATACGTAGAGGAAGAAAACTTCATCATTTTGAGTCCAATTTCTAAATTTCCTTCATGAGCTGGGAGCATGGAGGCAAAACAATGATTTGATGACCTAGGCTATAGAACAAGAAAACAATTTCGATCACAAAGGATATTGTAAATAGGATATTTCGTTCATAGACCAGGAAATGGAGGATTTCTAAAAATGAGCAAAACAGATATTTAAACAGCACTAGGGCATGGATTTTGCTATTTTCTTGAATCTCTAACTTGGATTAAACATCAACAAAAGGCATGAGCTCAAAAAAATCGAATTTGGCTATGAAAACGTAGAGCATTTTTCAAGAGATGACAGATGCATAAGCAATCAGTCGCTCGTACAATTCTATTGAAAATATCATGAAAAATATCTCATATAAATTGTCGTACATATTCTGTTCCACCCATACGTGTGTGTTAAACTTAAATCCAATGTTCAACTGCCATGCGTATTCTTCCTCCAAATCATGTATCCACTCCTCAACACTTTTTAAGGTCAACTGGTATGTCTTCATCACAAACCATCTTGAAAACAACTGAAAAAGAGGTCCCGGAAATGGAACCAATGATGTAGCCTAGAATTTACTAGTAACACCCTAGACATGTTGGCACATCAATCCGCCTAGACTGAGCACTCACCTGAAGCACGCAAAGGTACCAGGTCTCTTTTTAGGGTTGTTGTAGTAGGATGTTAGCACGATGAAGACTTAAAGCTTACATATCCATAGCTAATACATCAATCTACATAGCATGCCAGATCTATCTCTAAGGGAGAATATAATTAAATATTATCCATTATTAGATTAAAAACATACTAGATTTAGATACACACAAAACTAACATTTAGATTCAGCCAATATCCTCCATTATATTAATGCAAGAAGTATATAAAATCTTCATTACAATAATAGTAGTATGCGCGTAGCAACATAATCTCTCTATGTATGCATATTCACCATCATACATGTATATCTACTATGTAGTTCACTACATAAATATAAGGGTGCAGGCTTCCCCTTCACCGCTTATCCATTCCAAAAATAGGTCGCATGTTATTAATAGCCACTCACCGTTTATAAGCATATCCCCACATGAAAGTGTGCTAACTATAGAATTTTGTCAGTTAACTATAGTGATAATCCTATTCCTAACCTATATCCATGCAAAGTAATTTGTATCTAATCCTCCAAAAATAGCTAATGCGTGGTGCACACGTCTCTGCCTCGTTTGTGTGCTCTGCGTGCCATATCTAAAAATAGACCTTTATGAACAAAAATGGCTAAGTCCCAATAAATGAACTGCTACTCCACGCGCATGTTCTCCCTATTTGTTTACGCCTTTGAATATGACCTTCTTTCCCACGTGGACTTCTTGTGTGCTTTTTGTAAAGTGTTCTATGGTCAACATGTGAGTATAAATAAGCAAGAGTAAATGTGACCAAGATATGCAGTATGTTGTGGATGAGATGGAATGGAATGTTGAATGAGTGTGATAGGATCCCTGTACCCCCGATTGGATGTGTATGCATGTGTGGTGTTTCATTATACATTCCCCCTTAGTAGTCACGAATGAATCGTAGAACAAGTGTGTTTCATCAGGAAATGGTTTGAATGTGTGTGCTAGAGATATGTGCTTGATAAATCATAGAGCATAAAGAGCACGTGAGTGAGTGAGTGAGTGTGTGAGTTTGGTGAGGTCTATTTGAGATGTAGACCCTCAGCAGTCAAGTAGGGATTGTGGAACTAGAGTGAATCATAGGGTAATGACCGTAGCATGTAGAAGTATATGCTAGAGATATATTTCGTAAATGCATATTTTAGATGCTACATAAGAAGAGATGAATGTGAAAAATGTGAAGTGTGTATTGTGTATAGGATTCCCTCAATAGTCAAGTGTGAACAATAACACAAGAGTGTGTCATAGGGTAATGATGATACAAGAGTGTATCAAGATTTGTAAGATGTGTGTGAGAGAGAGACTAGATGTGAAGTGTAGAGTATGTTAGACACCTAAGAATGCTAGGAGAGGGAGGTTAAGCACAATGCCCCCAAGTGTGCCAATGATAGAGGTGTATGTAGTGACGCAAGAGATACCTTGCCATTGTGGGAGAGCATTGGTTGTGTCATGATAAGAGAGAGAGAGAGAGCCAACAAAATGGTAGGTAGAATCAATATGAGGACCATGCAATGGTGGCAGAGTTTGAAATGTGTCCTGTACATCAATAGGAGTAGTTTCTTTGACAAAAGTGATTGGTTGGAGCTTATGTCGAATTGCTGATATTGTATTAGACTTGATAGGAGAAGAAGGTGGACTTATTTTGAGAGGTGGTTGCATAGTTTTACTTGGTAATACTGTAGATGACTTGAGTGGATGAGGTCTGAGATTGATTTTGAGAGGTCGTTTCTTAGGCGAAGCTTGACTAACCGAAGAAGGATCATTAAAAGTGATGGCATTATGCTCATTAGACATACATGAATCATATTTAGGAACCCATTGAGATATAACAATTGGAGAGGACCATGTAACAGAATGTTGTGCACTGAATGAGATAAAATCTTGACTCCCAATATGTTTGATTCTTTGTTGTAAAGCATAGAAATCATTGTCATTATGTTTGTTAATTTGATAATAAGCACAAAATGGGAGAGCTTGATATTTGACCAGCCAATAAGAAGGATAGAAATGAGTAGATGACAAGTTGATTAATTAATGATTAAGAATGTCATATTGCTTAGTATTTTTCTCAAACTTGAGAGGTGTCGGTATTAGTAAGACTTGAGGTTCACTGATATGATGACATGTAGAAGACATAGAATGAATATGAGAAGAATAACTAGCGTGAGCCAGAGAAGAGTCTTTAAGATGTTTAATTTTAAATTTTAGATATGTAATTGTGGATTCCATAGCTTAAAATAAATAATGTAGAGCTTGAATGGATTTGTAAATAGACTGAGTGGGATTAGGACCGAGAGAGTCATTAGAAAGATGATTGAATATAGCACTAACTTGATTAGGTGGCATGTTTATAGGAAGATACATAGTGTCTAGGGTTTTTTTGAGAGCATCTTTACAAGATGGGTGCATTCAAAGAAATTGAAGCAAGGAGACTTGAGAATCCAAATGAGACATGAGAGAAAAATTGAGGATCCAAGAGTGTTAAAATGAGATGGGTTCACCAAATGATTAAGAAAATATTGAAATAAATAAATTCCCAATACTAAATATGTAGGAGCGCAAATGATATAGTAATTAATTATAGATCTGAAACAAGAAAATAAGTAATTAAACATTGAAACACTAGTTATGAAGGAGAGATAGAGAGACTTAGATGATTCACAAATAATCTTAGACTATGACAAAGAGATGATTTGATGAACATAGAGGGAAAATTTTCGCACTTAGCCTTGAAATTTTGTACGAGCATCAAAATATGCTAGACTAGGGCTCCCGTGTAGGGTCAATGGTGCCTGGGGAACTAGAGACCTTTCTGGGAACCTGTGACTACTCAAGAACAAGGAAAACTAGCTTCTCTAGGTTGCAAGATGTTTTCTTTCCTTCACTTCTTATTGCTAGTATGTCACACCAAGCCCGTGGATGTCATCTGTAATCTGTAATGAATAAATGATCTACAAAACCGCAAAAGCGCATCAAATACCAAACATAAAATAATGCAAATGAGGGGTCAAACTATCCTTAGATGTCATGCAGTGAACTTATGAATGAGTTTTGTACTACATCTCTAGCCCAATTTATTTCTATGTGCATGTGTGCGAAATTATGCCCTAGGTGGCTCTTGTGTGTGTCACACTTTGTAGCGAGTAAGTAGCTAGATGTAAGAAATGTAAATAGATGTGTGCATGAAATACTGAACTTCCCCGCATATGTGTGTATGTAGAAGTATCAGTAACTTGTCCTTGTGTGTGGATGCTAAATGGATGTTTATCATCTTGTAATGGTCTTTGAATGCAACCTTAGGTGGTGATAGCTAATGCTTAGTGCTTATTCATTTATTATGATCGCATAACTTTATATTTATATGATTCCCTTGCTTGAATTTCATAATTAACCCCGAAAAGGATGACTACCAAAAATATAAGATGCCCAAATGGCTAGAAAGGACCCAAAAGATGGGAACAAAGTACAAAGAGGTCGGGGGAACCCAGAGGGGACGGGGGCACCTGGCGCTAATGTTCTTACTGGGAACTGGTGTCCAGGATGAGAAATACCAAAGTATGAAAATACATACTTGGCAAGAAGGTGTGTAAGATGAATAATAGAATCACAAAGCAAGTAAATATGGCCAAAGATAGGGATCAATTAGTACTTTTCTCTCTTAGGAATCATATTAATACTAGTATGTGATCAGGACTAGATAGATACCCGAAGTGCATGATTTAGTGCCCACACCACACCTCCATGTCAAACTACAAAGGAAAACTCACACCAATTGGTCTCGTGATGTGTCAATAATCTAATACTTGTAATCATATGGATTTCAGTCAATACAAATTTGTTCCATGGTATGTCACACCACATGGAACTTGCAAGGTGATTGTTATTGTAAATTATAATGATCAAATAGTGTGTACCATTCAGTACATCCCCGTAACATTCAAAAGGTGAAGAGTCAAATGTGGAGTTTAATAATTATTAAACTTCCATAAAAAATTTGTATACCTTTACATAGTTATAATACACACACACATCAACAAATTTAAAATTTAAATTAGAATAGAAGATAGACATACATACAAGATTTTCAAAAGTATGAAATGTATATAATATGCACAAATGAATAAACATATTTATAGCTCAAGTTCTAATATTTCATCCTTTTCATATTTTTCATATATTTAAATAACTTATGCATGCACATACAACACATATAAATCTGCATTTAGAGTGTTTTCCCGTAGGTGACCTCTTGGACCATGAATTTTTGATATTAGAGAAATTTACCATCTTGTATAACCTATCAAATAATGTTGGGTTATTTGATTCTCTTCATTAAACCATGAAACCCTTTAGACTCTCTTTTATGTCACTTTAAGAAATTTTAGAACAAAATTTAAAATCAGATGCAAGATGAGCTACACATTATGATGAAAGATGAATTATCAAAAGAACTCATAAAATAAATAACATTCATGGTTATCTAGTTTGTAGAAGTCTAAAATCAGGTGGTCCCATTAACCTCATATTCACGTAAATATTTTGGCGGTCAAGTCCCCATAAGTTTAAAGTACATCTAGGTTTCAATTATTTAAAATAATTTAATCAATCTATATGTAGTTGATAATTAGTTAGATTAGTTAAACTCATTTTTTTCTATGAATGAATTTTTTTATGAAGACAAAATAAGATTGCACTTTTTAATGTCTCTTCACCTATCAAGATTTTTTTGCAAGACCATACTCTTTGGGAAGAAGAAAAGAAATAAGGAAAGTTTGAACCAACCCTAGATTCAATCCTAGAAGCCTTCAAGGATAGATAGATTTCGTGGAAACAACTTTGAGAGGGACATTCCCGGCCAGTCAAAGTTTACATAGATGCCTTACATGACCTTTATACAAATGCAGGCTCATGTGAATTATATGACCATTTATTCAATCAATACTGAAGTAGGGTCACGATGATGGGAAAATATTATTTCTATATGAAACCATTGAGGAGGAGTTTAAGATGAAGGAAAAGGACGACACCTTGTATGTACCAAATAAATTAAATTCTTTGGACAAGAATCCACAATAGTTTAAGACCGCTAAATGGTTTGATAAACATAAAAGTAGCATCCACTCAAAAGCAAAGTGGCATGCTTAAAATAATTTTATTACATGGGAAGAAACAAGAAATAATGGATTTGATCTCTTAAATGGAATGATTAATTAATCTAGAACTATTTTTATGAATTATAGAAATAAAATTGGATTAAAAAAAGGAAAATTTTGACTTCATTGATGCATAAACAATACATAATAATCCCTATAAATAAAGGAACTCCAAATCTATTTAAAGTGAATAATAATCCTGAAGGTAATTAAATCACAATGTTAAATAAAATCCCACAAAAATTAACCAAACCTTCTATTTTTATTAGTTACTATTTTTAGTAACTTTTACGTGTAAGGTCGAATGGATTCATTATCCCTTATTATCTACATAGATAAATTCATCCAATGACTAAATTTCAAACCAAGTTCGTGTCTAGAAACAAAAATATTGAATTTCAAAATCATAAAAAAATATCAATAAAACTATTAAAATATATTTTCCTACCCTCAAATAATGGATTTTGTACTTGAAATAAATGGACTCAATCAACTTCTTAGATCAAAAGATATGGCCTCCAGAAATTAAGGTTCTGCATCATCCTCTTCTAGTTGAAAAGACCTCATTTCTTGCAAGTTATTGTAATTAAACTTATACCATTTTCTTAAATCAATCTTATTTATCTCCCACCCTAAGATCCAAGCGTTATATTCCTAATGTAATCCTTCCTGCTAAACTAAATACTTAATATAGCTGCCTTGCCTAGTATCCATTTTTTATTTTCCAAAACTTGTGTTACCTTTACATTTTTCCTTGGAACCTTTTTCCTCCTATCATCTTCTTCTTATTTTTTACACCATAATTTTAATTCTTTCTATCCATTTCTTTTGTAAAGGGGTTGTTGATACATTCTCCTCCTAAGTGGGTTCCTTAAGAGGCCTATTGAGATATGGGTATGATGAAAATTGGTCATATGGGCTAGACCACAACAATTGAGAGATGCCACTATTTAGTCTTATTCACCCTATACTTTCCTCATTTCTCCCCTTTATTCACACATTGCACTCATAATGTCCACTTGTCTCACTATATCCACCTAGTTCTTCTTATTGCACACTATTATCCTTGATTTAGGTCACTTTCAACCTTTTTCATTTACACCCGCTTATTTTTTGGCTTCCACTCCTCATGTGTTTCATCCTTTGACCTTAGGGTTTCCCGAAGGCCGATGCCATCACTTATGGGTGATTGTGTTAGGTATATATGCTTGGCCTTTCTCTAGTTAGTACCACCACTTCACAACTACTTTCTTACATACAAATTGTACATTATTTAATTTTAATCACACTATTGTGCACTTCTTAGTTGGATGTGGAGTCTTGGAATTGGCCTCTTTTGTATTTAGGCCACCATAGTGAGTTATAGTACTGGAGATATTATTTTTTATTTTTTCCCTTCTCCACCTATAGTGATTCTTTCTCTATGTTGTCTTTAGGGAGGATTATGCTTCAATGGTCACACACATGCTACAAGTAAGTTTTTTTAACCCTCTTTAGTCTCTTATTTTGTACATATGTGCTTGTTTTTTTATTCATTGATATAAGTTAGAGTAGATGTATGTTTTCTTTAGTTCATTCATGGTTTATTGCATTGTCTTATTATTACTACACCACTTTTTTCCATATCTTTATTTAAGAATCCTAGTATGATACATATCTTTAGCTTAGTTGTAGGCCGTGGAAACCTATATATATCCTAGGGATAGGGATACTATCCTAAAGATCTACAACTTTAGTACACCTTGAGCACCTTTAGATCCACATAGTGTGGTTGGTCTTAGATTGGATCCCTACATTTGAGAACCTGGCTAGGAACCTATTTTTCATATTTTTTGATGCCTCTATCTTTCGTGCAAAACCGTGTTGTGTGAATGCTATATTCTAAATATAGATTTTCCTTTCATATGCCATGGGCCCTGTCGACACTAAAATTTTCCTCCAAAATTTCCATTTCATTAATATATGTATTAGGAATAGGATGTTGTTAAGTGTAATTAGTAGTAGCGTCTGATAGAAGATAATGGCGCCGTCAGTACGGTGCCGCCAATAATGTGGAGTACGGTAACAGTCAAAGTACAATATGAATGTTGTAAAAAGTAAATATTTGTCGTAAATGGTCCGGTAATGTTAAAATGTCAAAGTTTGGGTAATTAGAGAAGTAGGGTCTACATGATTAGGAATTAGAAATATTATATTGGTAATAAGGACAAGGAGTGAGGTCATAAATATTTTGTGTATTTTATTTGTAAAAATTCTAAAAATGTGGAACCCATGTAAAATGATAAGGTTTATCTTATCTTAACAGATAAGCTTACATGTACAGATAAGAGTTAAGGTATGGAATATGATTCGTCAGAGTGGATTTCTTATCCTATCTTAGAGATAGGATGGATAAGCCTGGAAGTTCTATAAATAGAGAGGCCACCCCCCTCATTTAGCATAGAAAGAAGTAGTGAGAAATATTGTAGGAAGTGTGCGAAGGAAGCCATCAGTTAAAGGTGTGTTGAAGAAGCCATCGAGAGGTGTAATTGTAAAGTTTCTCCCATAGTCTTGTTGAAGAATCTCATGGGTGAGATTGTAACAGTTTCATGTTAATATTATAATATATTTTGATATTTCAGATTTTTCGTCATTCTGTCTTATCATAGTCAATGGTATTCTTGTGTTATGTTGTTGTTTTGTTTCCAGATTACGTCCACCAAACTAAAGGCTGTGCATTAGTAAATAATCATAGCACGAGGAGTTCCCGGTGAAGAATTATCATAGTGCCGGATTGCTGATGACATTTTGGTTCCGTTGCCGGGACCATTCCTCGTTGGTGGATTTTCTGGAGAGATATTCCCACTAAGTCAAAAATCAATTGGAGGGTAACCTTGTTTTTACTGTGCATAGTAGTTACCATGGTAAAGTCATTTTTACCGTGAATAGTAGTTACCATGTTAAAGACATTTTTGCCATGAATAGTAGTTACCCTGGTAAAGTCCTTTTTGCTGGGAATAGTAATTACAGCAGTAAGGTCACTTTTTACCATGAATAGTATTTACCGCAGTAACTTCACTTTTTACTGTGAATAGTGTTTACCACAGTAAAGTCAGTTTTTACCGTAGTAAGTCAAGTTTTTACCATAGTTTACCATGGTCATTTCTATTTTACTGTAGAAAGGTGTAAAGTCACTTTCTAGTATAGTGATTCCAATTATTTGTGCACATAAGTCTTGTTAATTGTACTTGTGGGTTGGTATTTCACGGTGGTTACTTTTGAAAATGGGAAAGATTCCTGTTTTTTCAGCTCAATCTAATGAAGATGCTTCTTCTTTCATTCAAGAGTTTAAACGATCTTGTATTTGTAATGGCCTTATAAGAAGGGAACAATGGACTGAATTTTTTCCTACCTTTTTGGATGGTTCAGCACTTAGGTGGTTTGAAACACTAGGTGATAATGTGAAAAATTCATGGGATTTATTAACTGAAAGTTTTCTTGAAGAATTTGGTGAACAACAGAAATATGCAGATCTCATGATCGAGATCACAAAGCTATCCCAAGGAGAGAAGGAGAAGATAAGGGATTATCATGCTCGTGTTCTAGAGCTAAGGAGGAAGCTCGATGCCCAGATCCGGAAGGAAGGACTAGTGGATGGGTTGATGAATGGCGTGGATAATCTCCTCTGTAAGCACTTCATTCTTGGGATGAAGCCAGAGATCAGACAATGAGTGAAGTATGACCGCCCAGCCACCATTGAACAAGCAAAGGAGATTGCAAGAAGGCAAGAAGAAAGCATGGAAGAGGAGCCCAAAGAAAATTGTTGCTAAAGTAGAGCCTACACCAGCACCTTTGGTCCTGAATCCACAACCACTCCCGGTGAGCACAAATATTTCTCCTAATACATCTACTGAGTATGAAGATCTACTCAAAAAGATGGGTCAGTTAACTATTAATCTTCTTCAAGGAAAGGAATTTAGTTCTCAGGGAGGAGATAGAGGTCCAAAGAGAAATATTTCTGAAGTTGTTTGTTATGGTTGTTATAAAAAGGGTCATTATAAGTATAATTGTCCAGATAGAGCTTCTACATCTAGTAAGGGAGATAATGATAAAGGAAAAGCACCTGTGAATTCTTTTGATGTAGTAGATAAGAGCAGAAATAATGAAGTAGATGTGTTTGTAACAAAAAGAAAGAAAGAAAAAGATAATCAAGATGGAAATGATCCTAAGAAGATGAAAGAAGAAACTAGTAAGAAACATAGGAGAAGAAAGTTGGGTGTGCAAGATTTTCTGATTTCACAGGGGCAAGGACCATACTCCATCTTGGAAGATCTGTCCAAAAGGCCTGCAAATATTACATATGGTCAACTCTTGGCTATGTCTTCTGAGAAGAGGCGGGAGTTGCGAGGTGGACTCAATGCTCGAAGAAGGAAGGAGGTTGAGGTCTCTGTTTTGGAGGCAGAGGCAGATCCCTATGCTCCACAAGCTGAGGTATTATGTAATGGTATTTCAATTCATGATGTCTTAGTTGATGGAGGTGCTGCAGTTAATGTAATGACTGAGTCTGTAATGAATATGTTGGGGTTAAAAATTGATCTCCCTTCAACACTTATGTTAAGGTCATTAAATAAGGGAAAAACTAAACCAAAAGGTGTAATTTCAAATGTGGCAATATCTGTTATGGGTGTGGTATGTGTGGTAGACTTTCAAGTGATGAAAAATGGTACTGTTGCGTACCCATTGCTGCTGGGAAGACCATGGCTAAGGAGAGTTCATGCAAGAAACTACTGGAATGAAGGTTTCATGACACTTGGACGTGGTAGAGAGAGGGTGAAGATAAACGTGATCCCTCGACATCATAAAGTAGAACTTGTGGATTCAAGTGATGAAACTGATGATTGGACATCCTCTGATTACTCTAGTACCAGTGAAGTGGACACTGAAGATGAAGAAAGCGAGGTGGATGTTTCAGTCATGGATATCCTGCCAGTCACACCAACTCATGACCCCATAAAATTATCTGAAGAAGAAGTTGATGATCGTCTCCAACAAATAAAGATTGGTGACGCTGTGATGGAGAGTGAGAAGGAATCCTACCTCCAGCTCTTTCGAAGGAAGCTCAATAAGGCAACAAAGAAGGATCATTACCCTCTTCCATTTTCAGATCAGATCTTGGACAAAGTAGCTGGCCAGGAGTGCTATAGTTTTGCTGATGGATATAGCGGCTACAACCAAGTTCGTATAGCAGAGAAAGATCAGCTGAAGACCACGTTCACCACTCCTTGGGGAACGTTTGCTTATAGAGTTATGCCTTTTGGGTTGTGTAATGCTTCAGCAACATTCCAGCGTTTAATGAATAGGGTGTTCGAACCCTACATTGGGACCTTCATCAGAGTATTTCTGGATGATTTTTGCATCTATGGGAGCAAGTTGGACCACCATGCACCAGATGGAGACAGCATTTTCAAAGGTTAGATGAAGCACAAGCCTCACTAAACCCTACAAAGTGTGTCTTTGGATGTTCTAAAGGCGTTTTGTTAGGGCATGTTGTATCCAGAGATGGTATTGAGTACTGATCTTGATAAAGTTTCAAAAATCAAAGATTTACCATTTCCTATAAATAGAAGTAAGTTGAGATCATTTTTAGGCCATGTGGGTTACTATAGAAGGTTCATCAAGAATTTCTCAAAGATTGCACAGCCACTAACCCAGTTCTTGAAGAAGGATGTTGCTTATGAACCAGGAAACAAGGCGCATGAAGCTTTTGGACAAACTGAAGGAAGCCCTGGTGTCTTCACCTGTTTTGAAGAATCCAGATTGGAGCAAGCCATTCATTGTGTACACTGATGCCTCAGATGCAGCACTAGGTAGTACTTTGAGCCAAAAGGATGAAAATGGGAATGAACATCCAATTTACTTTGGGAGCAGACAAATGAGCAGTGCTGAGGTAAACTATACTGTAACTGAAAAAGAGGCTTTGGCTATCATTTTTGCTGTAAAGAAGTTTAGAAATTACTTGCTAGGGCAAAAAGAATTTATAGTTTGTAACGGATCATCAGGCTCTGAAATATATTGTCAATAAGCCTAACCCATCAGGGAGGATAGCAAGATGGATAATTTTGCTACAAGAATTTGAATTTGATATTATAGATAGGCCAGGAAAGAAGCATGTCAATGCAGATGCACTCTCTCGAGCCTATGATGGTTTAGGATCATCTTGTGATGATGATGATTTTCCTGATGCAGCATTGTTCTCCCTTGACACAATCCCTAGTGAATACATAGATATTTGGAATTATCTGAATGAATTCAAGTTTCCGGATGGTGCCAATGCAAAGACTAAGAGAAAGATTACTCAAGCCAGTCGTCCATACTCTATTCTGCATGGAGCATTATTTCGAATAGGACCTGATGGACAGTACAAGAGGGCAGTTGGACGTGATCAAGGAAAAGAGCTTCTAGAAGAATTCCACAATGGTACATGTGGAGGGCACTTCTCTGGACAACTTACAGCAAGAAGGATCTTGGATGCAGGTTATCACTGGCCCACTCTTTTTAAAGACTGTTATAATTATTGTAAGACATGTGATATTTGTCAAACACATGGTAACCGTAAGACTTCATCAGCTCCATTATGTCCTATTCTTCCCCTTGGTCCCTTTAAAAAATGGGGAATAGACATTGTAGGTCCACTTCCAACTACATCACGTCAAAATAAGTATATTGTAGTTGCCACAGATTATTTAACCAAGTGGGTTGAAGCTAGGCCATTGAAATCAGCTTCCATGGATGAAGTGGCAAGGTTCATATATGAACGCATTGTCACCAGATTTGGTTGTCCATTAGAAATTGTAACAGATCAAGGAAGCCACTTCATTAATGAGGTGGTAGAAGCCCTAGTCAATAAGTTTTCTATCAAGCACAGGAAGGCAACAACATACAAGCCAAGCACAAATGGACAGGTGGAACGAACAAATTTTGTGCTGTGTCAAATTCTAGCAAAAGATGCAGCCTTGCAGGTACATAAATGGGATAAAAGGATTCATGCAGCATTGTGGGCATATAGGGCAACATCAAAGTCAGCAACAGGATACTCCCCATTTCAGTTGGCCTATGGCATTGATCCAGTTCTTCCTATTGAGTTTGATATTCCCACTGTGAGAGTTATGAAAAATGAAAGGATGGATGAAAGTGATTCAGTAAAAGAAAGGTTAGTACATCTTCATTTGCTAGAGGAAATGAGGGAAATAGCAAAGGATACAAGCCATAAGAAGAAAATGAAGCTGAAGGAGTACTCTGATCAAAAGATCCGGTGGTCTCCATTTCAAGTAAATGACTTGGTTCTAGTATATGATTCCAGATACAAAAAAAGAAGACAAAGAAAATTTCTTCCAAAATGGATGGGGCGCTACAAAATAGCAGCTGTGCATGAAAATGGTACGTACCGACTGGAGGAATTGGATGGCACTCCCATTACGAAATGGGTCAACCACGACAAGTTGAAGATTTTCCAAGCACCAGAATAGTCTACTCCGAGGACGGAGTAGAAGCTAGGAAGGGGGAAGATGTCGACACTAAAATTTTCCTCCAAAATTTCCATTTCATTAATATATGTATTAGGAATAGGATGTTGTTAAGTGTAATTAGTAGTAGCGTCTGATAGAAGATAACGGCGCCGTCAGTACGGTGCCGCCAATAATGTGGAGTACGGTAACAGTCAAAGTACAATAGAAATGTTGTAAAAAGTAAATATTTGTCGTAAGTGGTCCGGTAATGTTAAAATGTCAAAGTTTGGGTAATTAGAGAAGTAGGGTCTACATGATTAGGAATTAGAAATATTATATTGGTAATAAGGACAAGGAGTGAGGTCATAAATATTTTGTGTATTTTATTTGTAAAAATTCTAAAAATGTGGAACCCATGTAAAATGATAAGGTTTATCTTATCTTAACAGATAATCTTACATGTACAGATAAGAGTTAAGGTATGGAATATGATTCATCAGAGTGGATTTCTTATCCTATCTTAGAGATAGGATGGATAAGCCTGGAAGTTCTATAAATAGAGAGGCCACCCCCCTCATTTAGCATAGAAAGAAGTAGTGAGAAATATTGTAGGAAGTGTGCGAAGGAAGCCATCAGTTAAAGGTGTGTTGAAGAAGCCATCGAGAGGTGTAATTGTAAAGTTTCTCCCATAGTCTTGTTGAAGAATCTCATGGGTGAGATTGTAACAGTTTCATGTTAATATTATAATATATTTTGATATTTCAGATTTTTCGTCATTCTGTCTTATCATAGTCAATGGTATTCTTGTGTTATGTTGTTGTTTTGTTTCCAGATTACGTCCACCAAACTAAAGGCTGTGCATTAGTAAATAATCATAGCACGAGGAGTTCCCGGTGAAGAATTATCATAGTGCCGGATTGCTGATGACAGCCCCTATACATGTTTCCTATTATGCCAATCCCATTTGTAAATTCTCATTTATATCAAATATCCCCTCCCATATTCCATCAACCTCTTTGTAAGCCTATTACTTGGTCATATTGTCAGAAAATAATCTCCAATAAGCTTCCTCTAATCATTCTCACTTCACCATGGAATATTTTTTCATTCACTCTTTTACATCTCCAATTGAACCATTTATGTCTCATCACAAAACTCTCATAATCATGGCCTTCTTAAACAAGTTCCACGCTACATTGATTTCCTTGCTATAGTATCCAATGTTAGGAAGTCCAAGGCACCACCTCAAAACATAAAAAACCACATCCAAAATATAAAACCCTATCTGTGAACCTAAATAATAAGGGAAATAAAATTTCCCTGAATCAATTATGCAAAACTTTCTATAAAGCAAAATTCAGTGTGTAGGAGAGTCTCTCAAGATGTTAACCAAGTTTTTTAAGGATTATCTCTCTCAAAAATTAGATATTGATATTAACCATCGTGAGTCTCCCCTAGATGGAACAAATCGTAATTTATCTAATAATACCAATACCTAACCTAATATGGATTCCAACCAACTCATCATGCATCTCATTCGCCATCTGATTCAACAACAAAATATGGACATAAATTTCTAAAATTTTGAAATGGCCTAAGTCATCTTGTTTATTGACCTTAAACATTATCTTAGGGAATGGAAAACCAAGTTTATCCTCCTCCACTTCAAGTTAGGCCCAATGGATTTCCCATTGCATAACCTCCCATTCACAACAAGACTCTTCATTTTATTCAACTAGAACCATTATCCCCCTACATCACTGCTCTGAAAATTGGATGTATCTCCAACTTTCATCACTTGCGATAGTTCTACCAACCCCACTCTCTAGATCAATGCCTTCATAAATATCTAAAAGGATTGGATGAAGAATAACTCTTATGATGACAGTCAAATCCTAGCTAATACCCCTATAGGAGATGCCTTGGATTGGTATCACACCCTCCCAACCAACTCCATTATTGGGCTATAAATTTTGGTAACCACCCTAGTTAATGAATTTTGATATCATGACCTTCCTAAAAACAACATTAATGCCTTCATCAATTGAAAACATATTAACAACAAATCTTACCAATCTTTCATCAAACATTGGAATCCATTCTCTACTAGGGCTTAACATAACATTAAAGATTGAATCGCGTTCCTTTTATTCCTTAGATCACTCGAACCTAACCTTAAATAAAAGGTTAAACCATTTTCCCTACCTCTTTGGAGGAGACATTTGAATATACCAAGCTCCAAGATTATCTCATGATATAGCTTGAAAATCCTTTCCAATTTAGAAAGACCTTAAGAACATCCAAGTCCTTATACATCCTAGAAACAAGAATTTCACTAATGATGGAGTCACTAAATCTATTCCTCAAAGCAGTTCCTCTAATAGTAGCATCTATAACATTGATCAATATGCAACCCAATCACATTCTATCTCCTCCAATATTCGTTGCAGGAATTTGGGATGAATTTTACACTATTGAAATCCTTTTTTCCATAATGGTTGGTATCTAATCTATTTCAAATATATGGTTTTTCCCTTTCTGTTGTGCACTCAACCCAATATCACTGTTGAGGCCTATCCAATGCTACAATTATTTTTAGCCGATAGGCTATTTACGCAGACAACCCAATCTCCTCCATCAGTTATGGAATGTTTTGTGACGATGAGAGTTTGTCAGATTTCGGTATTGCTAAAGCCTTATTCAACCTACAATGGGGAACGATAAAGAAGAAATTATTGTGTGTGTGAAGATATTTTTGGTGTGGAGATTTGTAGCTATAGGGATCATAGTGTTACCACATGTTGGTCTTCACTTGAACAATATAAGTCACCTGCACATTATCTCCACTTGTTGATTGGTGCTTGAGTAGTGAAAAGAGACTTGTTCACATTTGTATAAGGGTTTTCCGACACCAGATATTGTGATATCTAGATTTGGACTACTTAGAGGCCACTGTGTGGTGTTGTGAATAGGGCAAAAAAAAAGTCACGTGGTGTTGAGATGACATAGAGAGCATCGCATTTTCTTCTTTACACTCATCCAGCTATCTTTTCCTCTTTTCCTAATGGAGGTTACATTTCTACTCATCTTAGTTATTTCCATTTCCGCTCCAACTAAATTGTGGGGCTACTCGCAAATATAGTCCTTAATATCAAATCCCACTAAATAAGTTGTTTGAACGTAATTCTTATAATGGCTACGGTAAATCTAGATCTAGTAGTTATGGTTGGGTCAAGAGAAATCAAGTCTCCAATGGATTTTGTTATCCCTGCCAATATATCGACTTCCCAGTTCATTCAAGGGGCATTCTAGGAAGCCTCAGCCAGACAAGAATCAAAGAAGGGGTGTGAGGTTTTGCTCCCAACTTCCATCTAACAATGGAGAGCATGGTTCTTCCATAGAACTACATACCAGCCTGAATAACCTGGATTAAATGTTTTTCAAGGGTAAAAACAAACAAAAAAAATTGTAACAGGGCAAAGGTGTTAACTTGCCCCAAAATATTCCATTTATTTCTTAGCAAAATTCTTACCTGATCGATATTTGACCTAATCCCAGTGAAACAAATGATCAAAGCAAAACTAAACCTACCATAGGCTTTGTCCACCATTGAGTTTGGAACTTGCAGCCATGGTGAATTATATATAATTTGAAATTTTTGATGGGAATAAGGAGGCCCATTGACCCAAACCCTATTACATAACTAAATATGAATAGTTTCATAAAGAAGGAATGAAGTGATTATGCCCTAGGTATAACAAGATTTTATCTATGCCATTTTTATATGTAATTGAGTGAAAGTTTTGAAAATATTTGATAGAATATGTTAAAATTGAAAAACAAATAGTAAATCTAGCCTTTAGCTAGGAATATAGGAAAATGGTCAATACCATACCACAATACTAACTATAGTGTATGGTTTTGACCTTGTTTAAATTATACCACATTTTAGCATTTGGAACATTTTATGAGGATTCGAACCATGTACAAATTTATTTATGTATTGTGTAACATGTCTATATCTATAAATATAACCTGATGATTGCCACCTCTTCTGAGGTGTATGTGATAATCATTTGAGTACATGGAACAAAATAACATGTGTATTGTTCCCATGTACCATATGTTTGATAATATATGTAGGATCATATAGTAGGATGGAATGGTAACCTATACCTATAAAAAGGGGATGCACATGATGGTAACCATGACATGAAGAAAAAGAAACATGCAATAAACAATAAAAAATAATATATGTGTAAGGAAAATATCACCAACACAACAAAGTACAAATCATTTCATAATCCATAGTAGGACTAGTAACATCATACCCAATAACAAGTACGTTATAAGCAATAGTAGAAATAACAATGTATAGAAAATTCATAGCATATGGAAATAATTCATATGTAGGCATAGATCCAAAAACATGATATGCTCAGGGTTTCACGAGAAAATCACAGTAGGAGGAACCATGTGTCACATTCATAAAATTAGTCACATACATGTAATATGGGTATAGAGATATAGACATAATACACCCACGATGTCACAATATAAGCAAGGCATAAAGGTTTTTTTAAGCATATAATTATTGTATTGTAATCATGTAAGACACAAGTTAAATCGTGTAATAATCAATCAAGGAATTAATCCTTATAAACAAGTAGTGACAATGGTATATGAAACATGTATAGCACACAATAATAGTGACACAAAATAGTAAGATATGCTAATTTTACACAAGACACGTGTTATTCATGTTAACTTAGTAGGTAGTAATAAAAACTATGTATGTAATCAAGCATGATGAGGAAGGTGTAAAGAAACATATAATGAAACCAAAGCACATGTATAGATTAAAGGGATTCCCCCGAAATATTAGTGTAAGGATCAAATTTGGATTCTATCATTGTGTAACAATTTATGAATGTCCTCAATGAAGCTCAAGATACCTAATGCACGTATGTATGTAAAGAAGAGATATGTTATCTATCAAATCAATGTGAAAAACAACCTTTATATAGTAACAATTTAGCAAATAAAACTAGAACATGTTCTTATCTTTTATAGTTCTCGTATTTAAATTATGTGCTTATTTGAATTTTTTTGTAATGTTTTGGAAATATTTATGCACAAGAAAAGGGGTAAGCACCATAAGGACCTAATGAGAGCCCAATTAAGATTCCCATCACACTTATATGGGGAATGATATATAGTCCCTTAAGTGTGTGTAGAGTTGATGGATTTTTATGCATAATTGGTGGGTGATCTATGACATATGTCATAGAAGATCAAGGGTGGGAAGACCCATTATAAGTAGTGTGGATATATGGTGACTAATTTTGATACCTAGGATAATCTATCTAACAAGTAGTAGTTTGAAATGTAGTGATCAAACAAAAGGTCAAGGATAATATGTTTGAAGAGGATGAGACCAAATAGGAATAGTGTATGGACTATAATACTTGTGCCTATATGTACTTATGTGGAGTTTCCTATGGGGAAACACATGAGAAACAATAATTTGCAGTGTAGGGCATGAGCGCTAGGAGTAAGTACTCTATATGTAGGGTTGAGGTGCGATAATGTGAAATCCTTGTATTGAATACCCCTAATTATAACCACTTGAATATTTTTATTAAACTTAACACATTGATACAATATATAGAGTCTATGGTTGTGATTGCACAAAGACTATAACAACCTAAGCTTATGTTGCATGAACAAGGAGAAGATGTCACTAATAATGTGATATCAAAAGTAGCATATATGAGCATGGGAGGGAGAAAAATATTCCATATTTTTGTCTAAGGATAAACAATGATATATTTCTAGTAAATCCAAGAGAAAGTAGTAATATGAAAGTGCATTGATTATGGGGAGTGGTATGATCAACCAAAAAAATGTATGAGATATCAATCAAAAAATAAGGAATATAAATTGAATTTGAAACAAAACCATGTGCCATATCCATATCACCAACATTAATAATTGGTAAGGCATGGACAATAACAATAGTACCATTCATAACATCAAATATGTAATCATAGGAAGCTGGAGGTGATATAATGTGGTAAGAATTATGCACTTCTAAGGTATATTTTATAGTATCATGTTTTATAAGTAGGTTTTGCATTGTCATTATCATTTTTAGGTTGAGATGGAGTCTAATTTTCAATACTACTAGTATCAAGGAGATCTTGTATAATGTATCAAAGCTTGAAACAACTATTAGTAGAGTGACCAATGTATTGATCATAGTCACAATTGGATTTCACATTAGATTTCTTCCCACGAGGGGAATTTGCATCAACCTCAAGAAGTGGAGATTTATATATACATACATACATACATTAAGAAAGGGTGTAGCTGATTTCCCTACTACTTTTGACTCTACCTAAGTTAGGGTGAGAGGACCCAAGATGCGACCTAGAAGGTACAAGATAAGGGAGAGAATTGGGAGAATGTTCCGAGTCCTCCAGGGATAAACAATCGGGAGTCGTGTGTAGTTGCAGAATACAACACTCACTTGATAGAGTGATCACAAAGCACTACAAGCATCCACGAACCCCAAAATAGGTCACTAAAGGCCAGTTTGACATGATCCACACATTAACTCCCAAGGATTTACATGAATTATTTCAGGCTAATGTAACTAATTATTTTAGATAATGAGTGAAAAAACTTAAGGTATATGCATTGTCAATGTATTTTCACAAGCATAACTATATAAAATCAACAAGTAAGGTGAAATCTACAAGAACACAAATGAGACTCAAAAATGTTAGTGGAAATTTGGGAAGTGGAGATAGGGTTGTAGAGAGGAAGAATTGAAACTTCAAAGGGAAATGGGAAGGTCAAGGAACATATAAACCATTTTTTCACCACGCCTTTTTTATTTTATGAAGATGGGTGATACCTAAAATGTACTTATTACATAGAATTGTTAAAGAGGAACCTCCAAGAAAACATATAATCCCAATCCTTGAAAATTTAGCTCAGTACCCTTAAGACTAAATCACAGTGTGTGAATTATGCTGAGCATTCTAAATCGAGGGACCCCAAGATAAATAAATACAACACCCAATATTTTTTAGATAGTAAGTATTTTTACATGTCCAGAAGATAACATCCTAAAGTACCCCCAAAGGACATTAAGCTCTCATGACATCCTAAAATAACCTTAAAAACAATAGGGTGTCTTCATATAAAATTACAACCATAACATGCACAAGATGTGAGTGAAATGAAACACATTATTTTACCCCAAAAATCGTTCCACAAGAAGAACATAACCAAAATAACTACAACATAATGTTTAGGATAAACCCATAAAACTTGGAAAGAACAAGGGAAACATATATATATGCTCTCAGAGCTTGCTAATGATTATACATGAGAAATCACCTTAAAATGAATTCTAAACAAATGGGAAACACAACACCACTTTCATCACAAAAATGTACATTTCCGTGGTCTATTATACACTTGAAAAATCCTATAAATCCTCTGAAGATTCTTCTCCTCCCAAGAACCATATTTCTTCTAAACCCTTAAAACATCATATATATCCTTATCCATTTTATGGTTTTACGGAATATCCCTCCAGACTCTAACTAACTCATGCTCAAGCCACCTCTCGAAGATTCCAAATAATATCAAGGGATATTTCCCACAATATCCCTTAATTTTCCTCACCTCCATCATGTCACCATCATGATAATAATGACAAGGTATTATCTTTTCCAAATAACATTACTTTAATATCAACTTTTCCACATGCAAATAAATGTGACGTGGCTACAAAATTTAAATTAACAAGACATTCTTCAAAGGCGTGGACATTTACTCCATCTCCAGTGACACACTTCAAATTAATAATCAGTCCTATTCTAACTCAAACACATATCTGTTGATCCAAGATGGATATTATATTTATGATGGCATGATTATTTATGACACGTCAGTATGGTAGCCATGCCTATTTAATCGTAGAACAACAGGCCACAAATCTACCACCCAAATTCCATCGAGCTGTGTGTGCCTTACTTTCATTAACAACCTTCCTGCCATGGCTTATGCACCCCTAAGATCAAGTCCCACTAATGAAAAAATCACCCATCTGGGTGAATTTTTCCAATTAACAAGCCCAAATGAAGCATTCATCGGGAATGTCTTTAGTGTGCCAAATTCCAGGGTCAGTCCTCTAGACAATTCCTCCCCATATATTATAATCTCATCCTTCCTGAATTTATTTTCTGAGATATGTATCTCATTCCCCTATTTTTTAGACTCTTCACTTTCACTTAATCCATCCATAATACCACCTAAGCATGGGACACTTAAAACAACACTGGCTTCATCATTGCCCATACACCCATGATAACTAATGGCATGTGAACAAAGCTTACTATAATCCCACATTGATGATGGTATAACTCCTTATAGAAATCCCATCAAGTGCATTGGAAGAAAAATGACATCCTTCTGGTTTGGATACAGACGATACAGAAAAAGTGGTTTTCGGCCTTAGAAGCTCGTAGATAAGAACTAAATATGGGTGGTGGAAATATATTATTCACTCATGGTTATGTTTTAGTTTCATCCTAAATTTGATGATTTGAGATATCTCTGGAGTAGTTGATCATGCTAAAGGCTCTTCACTTAATTTCATAAGTATTTCAATTATATCTTTGTGCTCTTTAGTAAATTCTCTATGCATCACCTTAGATAGGATTTAATTACTGTTTTATTTTCTTTCCACCCCTTATCTCAACCCAAAGCAGAGAAGAACCAACCTTTATAAAATCTAGAGGTTATCTTAGGGGACAAGTCCCACATCTCTAAGATTTCCCACGACTTTGGTGATTCATCTACAAATATAGTCATTAATAGTTTTCCTAGCACGCCTAGTGGGACAAGCATTGAAATTGTAAACTTCAAATATTGTTAGGAATTATTGACATAACAATTTCTATCCTTTGGAGGCTCCACAATAACACATCTTGTGACTCTATTTGACATATCTACTGGTCTTAGTAGTATTGACTATTTAATCCTCTCTAGTTCATGAGAAGAATTCAAACAAGGTCGAGAACAAGAGAAGAAGGTGCATTTGAATACTTGCAGCTATCCCCAGGAAGAGGTAGAAGAGGTAGGAAGATTATAAGATATCCATCTACTCTAAATTGAACTCTTTCAACACCTCTACCTAGTAGGCTTGTTGACAATATTTGCACTTGTGAAAAAATGGGCAACTCAAAACTTCGTTATGATGGATGGCATCGATGAAGTGAACATAACTAGGAGAATACATTTTTCAAGTGCAACAATTAATGGTTACATGTAATTTGCAGCTATTTGTGCTATTAAAAAATGTAACAAACCACATAGTCTGTAATTCCATGTTGATCTTCATCAAAAGAATAAAAAATCCCTAAGGACAAATGTATTAGTTTGATGAAGACCAGAAATACATAATAGGTGGAGTGTTAACTTTTGGAAAAGTAGACAGAGTTGTAGATTACAGTAATTGGGAGTTCATTATTAAAGTTGCAGATATTTTAAAGTTTTTTCCTTCATGATTAAATACATCCAATTATGTTATTGAGTTTTTTAGTTCATTATACAATCCATACATGAAATTGAAATGCAGAAAGAAGTACACAATGCAGTTCCATAATTTAATGTTTTATTCATAAGGAATTTAAATGTTTCCCACACGAGTCATGGGATGTAACTCAAAAGAAATTCATAACTACTAAAGTAGAAGGTACAGATGCATGTAAATAAAAGTAGAGTATGAAAAACCCATCATTGCCTTGAGTTTCTTTTGTCTCCGTTGTTCCACTTCCAGCTCCATATTTAATTCATCTTCATCTCGCTATCCACACTTGCATTATACCTGAGAAATAGAAAAGAAGACTATCAGTCACGATCTCAAGGTTAATCCATATTCTTGTACTATCTAATTTTGTGCAAATAGATCTCCTGACATCATGAGGTATGAGTTACAGGCATAAGATACATCAGAGACAGATACAAAAATGATAAGTGCAATATTCTACATCAGTACATAAGATTCTCACAATCATTTCAAAGAGCAAAGATGGAAGAATGAAAACTATGGAACATAAGAGAGGAAAAAATCCTAATGTCTTCTAACTAGTTTATCTAAATGTGAAGGTACATGTAAGAATAAGGAAATAAACACTAACTATTGTGTTTGCATAGCAGAAGTATTACATTCCGCACTTTGAACCTGAAATGTACATTTATTTCAGATTCAGACTAACGGCTGAATATACAAATATGTACCTGTACTAATCCATAAAAGAAATGCAAGTGTATTATCGTAGATTCTAACAAATGGAATGAGATAAAGTGCAAATTCAAGACATTCTTGTATCAAGTGAAGAATAGTTACATCTCAAGGTGAATAGGAGAAACTTTTCCCATAAGGATGGATATCCAGTTTTTCTGATCTTACAATTCTAGTATCAGCTTACAAGTGATCAAAGAATGAGCTATTGAAAGCATTACTATGAAGCACAAAATCAATTTTACAAGCATTCAATTGATATTGCAAATGATCAAAACAGGTATAAGCTCATAGATCAAGAAATAAGTGTACTATCAAAAAAAAAGCAAGTGCCCAGTTATCAAATATATAGGGAAAAAAATATATGCAAAGATGTAAATTCAAGTCTAGAAGTAGATCAAAAGTACATGAGTGGCAACTATAGATCCTCATTGTCCTGATACAATATTACAAAATCAGGTCAAAATAGCAAGAAAATGGATACCTTTATGGTCACATGAGTACAAATGCATCATTAGAAGCTTAAAGCTTAAGGAGAAATCTATGCACATAATGGTTTTACATAGCTGTAGGGTTACAAACCCTTGTATATAAAGTTAAGATGTTACAACTCAAAATGCCCAGAAAACAACTTTCACCAAAAGGTGCAGCCAACATGGAAAATCAAGATGGATGGATTTTTCTTTGGCATTACACTATGAGCACAAATTATATCAAGAGAAGACTATAGCCCAAGAATGGTAGGACAGATAAATGGTAGCACAAAATGTAGGTTCAAACATTAACAATGGAGGGGTACATATGCCAGTTTTAAAGAAGAAGAGAAAAAAATCTACAACATGGTTTTCATCCTGATAAATAACTTTCTGATCCAACTATTTTGAAGCATCTTTAATGATATTATAGGTTTCATCCTTCAACAATATTCTATGAAAGACAAGTTTTAATATAACAACAATGTACTTAGAAAGTGGTTTTTCCAATTTTAAAAAAAAAAATAGTAAAATCAACTTCGATAGGTAGATGGAGAATCAAGTATAATTTCATCATAAAGGAACATTGTTGTTTTCTCTACCAGATGATCGAAATATTCATGTTACCATTCCTAAACTAAATACTCAAAATCAAATTTTATACAAGTTTCATAATCAGATAAAGAGAGTACAGAAGTAAAACCTGAGTCATGCATCAAAATTAACTCCTCTTATGGGAGAATGTAGAGTACAAGTTCAACTTACCAGGGTCACATACAATGCCAACAAAATGAAAAGATCAAAGTCATCACAGCCCTAAAAGTGATCAGGTAGTTGTTATTCAAGGCAAATTAATCTCTTAAACTAAGCAGAGATAAGGAACATCAAAACGATGAAACAAAATAAAAAATAACATCTCATAATGTTGTTTTCAGAATTAAGTACAGGAAATGATGTTATTATCTTTAGTTTGAAAGATTAAATCAAATATAAACCCACTATGTAGTCATCTTTCAAATAAGTAAACTGTCACAAAGTGTTTCCATTCTTCAGTAATAGAAAGGATGGATTATTTACAGAAGATGAGATGATGATAAAACTAAGTAGAATTCACCAAATTACAAATGCTCGCAGTAATGGAGGAGCTCCAATATCTCATAAGATGCCCATCAAGAATTATTTTTTTACCTAAATCAATCACTTACAATGCATGGGTAAAAGGCTACAGATCTCCATTCAAGATGCAGTTCTTAAGTTGCAAGAAATAACAGATTCAGAGTTAAAGCTAGTCATATTTCAGAGATCAAAAGTTACAAAAATAGGATCAACAAATAAAGGAACATTTATGAAATACAACAATGGTAGTTATAAGAACTCCAGATGATCAAAGACAAATTACAAAGCTCAGTTGCAATCACCAAGTGAAGGAACAAATTTCACATCATAATATTCAATCAAATTAAGTTCAAGAGAGTATCAGTTACAGAAAAGGTGTTTAAGCTATCTGTAGTTAATAAAGTAAGAAATGATCAATGGCAAAAAATTCATGTACACAATTGAAAAGAAACTCTTATATTCAGGCATTCTTGAGCCAATGAAACACTATTTAACAGAAATTTTCATGTTTTCTGATTGATCATCCAAATACAGAGCCAAGATCACCTCCATCAAAGAAGGTACAAAATGAAAACCAAGAAATTTTACAGTGCTATCCACAAAAAATCCGATAACCTTGGTTCTCAAAAGGACAAGATAATGTTCAAGGTTATGAAACCATTTCAAATCCTTGTGTTGAATGAAATGAACAAACAAGATCAACTTCTTTGTTGTATATGTATAAAGGGAAATAATGATGGCAAAACATTACAGAACCAGATATTGAATGGTACAGATATGAGAAAATATATTTTACATCATATCTGGTAAGAAATTGAGCCATATATTGTGTAGAAATGCATGAATAATAGGTGTAATATAAATCCCAACAAACAGAGCCAGGAATAGATTCAAACAAGCATAGACCAAAGAAATGATAAGCTATAGTTAAACAAGCATGTACAACTTGTAAAAACAGAGATAAGGGGCTTCACACCTAAACAAGCTTGACAGGCTTGAGCCAACTATGACAAGATATTAAGTACCAAACTCTCCAACAAAATTGATAATGGCGACTGTTACGACAAAAGCTATAGCAAGATACAGAGTTTTAACTATGCAGATTTGAGGAAAGAGATTACAGTGGAACATTCCTTACTCACCTAGTGGTTAAGAAATACATCCAGGGGAGTGGTGAAACCTTCAAACTCAAACCCTAGATGCAACAATAAATTAAATTTGATCCATGGAGAAAGGTCGATTTTAGGCTTACCAAAAAAAATGTAGTCGACTACACAATGGATTGATAAATCACAGTTTGGAATCAAACAACAAATGTCATAAAATCAGATGGTGACCATGGCAGTAGGATATCCTATGATTTGGAAAACAAAAAAAAAATTCCCAAGTAACAAACTCAAAAAAAAACCCACAACAAACCATGGTTTTCTCACGGTGAGCCTCAAGATACAAAAAATAATAATGACAGAGTTCATCAAGTCATTACATTGGAACACCATAAGAGAAGAACAAGGTAGATACATTGGAGAATAGAAATATACTTACCCAAATAAAAGTGTGCATAGGTACCTTCCATGGCGTGAAAATCTAGAACAAATCAAAACCCCAACTCCATTGAATACTCAGAATAATCAAACCAAAAATTATCAAATATGCTCGTGTTTAGAGTCCTAAAACAGTAGCCATTGTTTACAAGCTCAGAAGAATCACAAAAATGGAGAATGGTAAGTCTCGGAAGGTGTTTTATCGTAGAGGAATGAAAACCAAATAGAGAGTTACAAAATTGATAGTGAAATAGAAAATTCATGCTCAGGATTCCACCATATACTCGGCTTGAGCTCAAAAATCATCAAACAATGGTCTCCAAATCAAAATTTCTATAGAGCTTTGCTAGCTCAAGAAGAGCTCAAGTGATACTACAAAAATGATTAGGGTTTGGATTTTTTACCATATAACTCATTGAGTTAGCCATTAACTCAGCCGAAGAGGAAAATTACCAATGTGTCGAGGCTCCACAAACCCTAAACTAACCAGGGTCACGATCAATGGTGCAGATCAAATGAATTCAAATCAATGGCAGAAAAGGCACCGACCATCTTAATTTCAGGGTCATAACCCTAACTTAGGGTACATTTGAATCAACGACATGTGATCATGCACAGAATATTAACGGTCCTCACCAAAAGAATTAATTCAACCATGTTTCAAACTTAACCACGGTAAATGTCTCATCCACCGAAAAGTTACAAAGGGTTAATGCAACGTATTGGTAGGGACAAATTTTCCACTAATAGCATTGGAATCATCGTTATTTATGCCAAAAGTCAGGTTAAAGGGACCTTATATTCTCGATATAACATCATGATTAATCAAAAGGGTGGATGTTTTGATTAATCAAAAAGTAAACAATTATTCAAAGCCAAAAATGAAGTAATATGTGTCATGCAATAATATCATAAAGGGGGGCATGTGACTATAGTGTAAACCAAATCATATGACCGATGGTAACTCAAGGAGGGGCTTATCAAATACCATAATGTATGTCAATGACAAAGTATATGATGGACCAATGATAAGTAAGTGGACTTATAACTAAAAGATCATTTTACCTTAGTGATCTTGCAAAGATTGACTTCAATATTTTGTGCAAAAGGAAACCTCCTATAGAGAAAAGTGTACACACATCACAAGTGGTCCCCACAGTGGGAGGGTTTGAAAGTTAATAAATTTTACATGTAAAAGATATTTTGTTATGTAACCACAAGAAGATAAATAGGTTCCATCATCAGAACAAGCAGCTGGTCCCCAAAGAGGATGAATGCATGGGTGAATTAATTTTGCAAAGTATTGGAAATAAATAAATTATTTTACTCACACACAGAGAGAGATTTATTTTTGCATGTGCACCCAAGGGGAAATATTAAAGTGTTATTTTAATACATGCAAGTAGATCAAGTTGCATATGTCACATCATCATCTAGAAGACAAATATTGCATGCATTGGAGAAAAAATTCTCATCAAGCAAATCTTACTATTAGCCAAATTATTCATCAAACTTTATTAAAAATATAACATGCAACTATAGTTTAACTGAGCTGTTTTTTATAACCAAGCATATTAATGCCTCATTGTATTAGCATGTTTATTTTTACTCCTTTATTTATTCATGGAATAAAGGATAAAAATAGGATGCATGGGTGAGTACAAATTTTAGTCTATTTTTAGGAAGGGTGGGATGAATAAACTTGTTATATATTGTGTGCAATTGCAAGGCACAAGGGAGGACTTTTTGGACACATGAGTGCTGAAGCAGATTTTTCAAGTTTTTCCCTTTGAATGAGAATTGATTTCTTCCTTTCCAATTATTTGCAAGTATTGTGTATACCTCATTATTTCTTGTGAATGTAAATTTCCCTGATTAATCATCTTACCTTGCTGTAAATTTAATAATTTTTGTATAATATCAATGTGCATATTTATCTTAACAATATTGTTGTGAATCATTCCCTCAATACTTCAAGTGTTTTGCCTTAATATTCTATTGAAAACTATTAGTTTGTGCATCCATAATCCATTCTCAAATTATTTTTGCATGTACTTAGTCAAAGCCCTCAACAATTTTGGTGTATCACCCCAGTTTCAATTCATCTACAGTCATCTTTTTACCCTCAAAATGAAAAATAAATAGTTTAGGATACATCAAGAAGGAACTGACCTTGATACCAGAGAATCACCTCAATAATAGGTATACCCACATTCCTGAGGTGTTTCCATTGTATCTATGAAAAGAGAGAGATCTAGGACAATCTTAGAACCCCTACAGTCATCTCTCTACAGGGTGTATGTTTGAGAGATAACAGGTCTTTCTTACAATCCACTGGAGTTCTCAGGCCTATCATAATGGCTCAACAACTGCCTCCTCCTCTGAGATAGTTCATCTTATAGAATCAAGGAAGTCAATTCATCTTTCCAGTACATCCAGAAATATGGAATCCAATCCCAACAAATGCGTTGAAGGCACTACCTAAATTCAGCAATGAACACTCCAAGATCCCAAAGGAACATCTTCAAGACATTGTGGAGATATACACGGTACATTAAATCACCGAGCAAGATGTTGCCTTAAGATTATTAGCTTCCTCCTTTAAGGGAAAATCTCTCAACTGGTACAGATCCTTGACCCCTAACTCCATTGGTACTAGGGATCAATTGGGAAATGTATTCATTAGAGGATTCAACATAAAGGGAGATAGATCTTCGCTCTTACAATAACTTATTAACATCAAGAAAGGTCCACAAGAGATTATGATTGATTTTTGTAATGCCTCTAACAAGAATGGTACCTAGGATGACTTTTTCCATAAAAGGTTCAAACATTGACAAGTGATTTTTTCTTAATATGGTGTAGTCTCATGACTTGTGAAATCATGTTTACAATAGATAATAAGTTATTTGTTGAAACAGGTACATCCTGTCATTTTTTGTTTAATTTAAAATGGAGCAATTCATCTCTTCTTATGCAGAATAAATTCACTGCTTTGCATTGATAAATTTAGTTTCCATTTTCATTAATTTTTTATTCAGAATAGCAACACCTTAGATCAATTCTATTGATCCAAGGTATTATTTTAATTCATGACTTTGTATTCATAATGACCAAGTCGGTTAGATCAAGTGATCTTTGGATTCCTATTGTGCTACGTTAAGAATGAACTCTTCAGACCCCTGATTCATATTTTAATTTTGATGATTACTTTGGTTCTTATTTTGTTAGTAGAATGCAATAGTTACTATGAACATGGAACCTAATATAACTATGTTCTAAAATTAGTGACTATAGCCTTAAGTTAAATATAACCTATGTCACTATGATATTTTGTTAATATGGGATGTTAATGACAAAGGGACCTAAGACTAAAATTATTAAATAAGACCTAAGTACATTTTTTGTTTCCTAAAATAATGTTAAAACCTAACCTAATATGTGCATGGTTAACCTAAAAGGGGCCTTTAAAACGACATGAGGAAGGGGTAAGTGGGAGGCAGTGAATCCAAGGAATTAATGGTGAGTTATTAAGTCTTTATCTCTTCTAACATCCAAATTTGGCAAAGGCATTAGATAAATGAGTTGGCATTTTCGCCAAAGTTTTGGATTCGTGTTTTTTTTTTAAATGAGCCTTTACCAAAATTGGAGATGGTGGTGGTGGGAAGATAGAGAGGACTAACAGTCCTACTCTGGATTTAATAAATTTGAAATTGGCGAAACTGCCTAGGAAGAAGATAGAGGGTTTGGTTTTGTTGATTCATTTGGTTCGAAGCTTGAGCTCTTCATGTGGTTGTCTTGTTCTTCGAAGACTCACAGCTCAAGTGGAGCTGAGGGAAAATTTTGTAAGAATTTCCCTAGCTCTTAGAATGTCTCCTTAAAAAATGAGGTGGATTTTACAATATATAAGAAATGTCTTACCAACCCTCATTAAAGAGGTATGGGCACCCATACAAATTATCTTCCTGAGGGTACTTCTGTCAAATCAAGACATGGGAACCATATTGCATTAAAATATAATTGTTGATTTGTCTTGTGAGCTGTCTAAGAATGTGACCTATCCAACCTGGTTGTACCGTCCAACCTAGGTGTCGTGCAAATGAAACGAGTGCGGTGGGTGTCAAAACCTGATCCTACGCATCAAAAAATGTGACTTGACCAACACCTGGGCATCCAACCCCCAGCCAACCAACCCCCAGGCATCCAACCCCTTGACCCATCCAACCATGGTGTCGTGCAAGTGTGACGGGTGCGACGGGCATCAAAAACTGATATTACACATCAAAAAATGTGACCCAACCAACCCCTGGGCATTCAATCCCCAACCAACCAACCCCCAGGTGTCCAACCCCCATGAACCATCCAACCTAGCCATACCATCCAACCTAGGTGTTGTGAAAGTGTGATGGGTGCGACGGGAATCAAAAATTGATCCTACGCATAAAAGAATGTGACCCGACCAACCCCCAGCCGTCTAACCTATTTAACCAACCCTGAGAGGCCAACTTCCGTAGGCAATAACTTGAGCTCCCGGATGACTTTATATGATTTCACATGGAAAAAACCCATTAAATCCAATGGAGGTGTTCACAATATAAAATTTTGAAATTATCACCTGGAAAAGGCTCCTTCATTCTCGGGATGCCAGTTGTGTGCCAGAAGAATGAACTGCCTTGGGAAGTGTATGATGCTTCAAGATGTCTCATCTTTTCCACCATGTATGGAATGGAAAATGAATTCCATAGGCTCTTTATTGGACTTATAATTCCTAACATGGTTATCATAATATTCTGTTGAATCTCAGGTCCTTTTTCACACTGTAAACTCCTTAAGGCCTGAAATCCTATTTCTGATGGATGGCCCCAAGACCTATGAAACTTCTCTAAATCATTTGCAATGCTTCCAAAACTTGAAAAACCAATTGTATCATTCTATTTTTCTCCATGAATCATTGTCCAGTACTCAAACCCATCCTCCCGAGTTGTCTATTTTACTAGGGGGTAAAAAATAGATAAAATATCTTTTTGGGATTGAGTGATAACTCATTATTTGTTAAAATAATCTTACCCTTTGATAAGGTATGATTTATCTTGTTTTAATTTTAACTTGATTTGGTTCCTAGTTCTGAGTTTGAGTATTAGGATACTCTAATCAGGGACAACTTAAATGTTATGATGATTTGGATTATCCTAGCTTATTTCTTATGATCTTTAAGTTCAGTTGTTGACATCTCTAACCTTAGGGTGAATTATGGTTAATGAAATATTTGGATGGAAAGTTATATCTATAAATGTTCTAATGTTGAGCTATGCCTAACAGATAGTTAGGACCATTTCCTTCTTTTGTTAAACAAATTTAACTGAGTAAGGAAACATGAAAATAAATGTAGGAAACTATCAGTGAGGTTCAAATGAAATGTTTATTTCTCTTAACTTACTGTTAAAATCATTTTGACAAAAGGAAAATATAATGGAAGGATAAAGTGGTTTGATTTCATGACATAAACTTGCTTTTGATTGAAGATTATCTTTTCCTTCTCTCTTTTATTTCGGATTGTATCTCTTTTTAGCTGAGTCTTTCTGATCTCATTCAGGATTATTTCATAATAGCAGAGTTATTTTTATGAAACAGTTAGCTAAAAGCACATCATTTTAATGATTTAGTGTTTATCATGCTTAGTTCAATGAACTGACCCATGCTATGAATTTTGCAGATGGAATTCGTAAAAGATGACAGGAGAAATACCTTTAGAAAGTTACATTTGTTTGATAAAGATATTGAATCTTTATTTGATGAGATATGGTATCATTATTGTAATGTACTTGATGGAAAAGAAAGTTGTATCAGAAGTGATTATGCATTTCTATTTACATTTTGTAACATCTGAAATGTTTGAACTTATAGTGTATAACTTCTCCTTGATGAATAAATGATGTGTGAAATTGTTAGTACTTGATGTGATTCCTTTTGGCTTATAATAAGTGGAAATGTTAAGTATTACTTCATTTAAGGGAAATAACAGAATTAAATGGTATGGAATGGATTAGATAATGATCTGAGGTGTAAGTTGTAATACCTACTCTAATAGAGATGTAACTTATAAAGTTGACATTCTTATGCAGTTATTGAACCATATCATTAGGACTATATTTTAAATCAATGATTGTATGAGAATTAAACTATGATTACAATTTATAATGTATAATGGGATTATAAATGGACATTAACTCTTAACAAAGGAAAGGGAAGACAACATCCATGAAATGAATCATAGACTTGACTTAAGACTTTTTGGAAAAGAATCTTGATTATTATATGTAGTTATTTGAAGGTATGTTTCCTCATGTAGACTTCCTTAACCAAAATAGGGATGTCGGAAATGAAAACAAAAAGGGGGGATTACACTTCATCAACATCCATGAAATGAATCATAGACTTGACTTAAGACTTTTTGGAAAAGAATCTTGATTATTATATGTATTTATTTGAAGGTATGTTTCCTCATGTAGACTTCCTTAACCAAAATAGGGATGTCGGCAATGAAAACAAAAAGGGGGGATTACACTTCATTTCCATGAAGTCTAATATGGAAAAGGACTTGCTCAGAACTTATATAAGCTAGGGCTATATTAAGTGAGTAAATAAATAAGACTTTCATGTGTGTAGGGCCTTTTATGTAAAACATGATTCAAGATGTTAATAATATAAAACATAACATGTGAATTGGATAGGAAGCAGATTCATCTGCATACCTACCTCTATTGCAGTGTAACTTGGAACCCTAATGGTTAAGGAACCTGGTTGTTCAATATGATAGCTAAAATTAATTTTTAACGAGGAGATTAATAAGATAATAACCTTCTATCGTAGGTATGTTCATCTAGATGAGAAAAACTCAATTGGATGTTGATACACACTAATAACAACGTAGTACCTTCGTGATGACAAGGGTATTTACAAGGATACTAAGTTGTTGTTAACATGTTTCAACACCCCTCAGAGTTTGTTCAACTAGACTAACATAAATTCTGGCTTGATCATAGTTTTACCCTAGGCAGAGATAGGGGCATGATCTAGTGTCGAATTCAACTCACATTGACTTAGGATAGCTAGATACACCCAATCGACTTAAGTTGATTGAATATGTCTATGTACCCTTAGTCACCACGAGCATTCCTCCACACTAGGCCATGGTGCTAACCTTGTCTAGGGTTAAAATTTGAAGCGAGTGGATTGACAGAAGTTAGTGAAGACCATTCTTAGATAACAGATCAGGTATGATGAGGGAATTATTCTATTTGACGAGTATGTCATCTAGGAATATAAACATGAATAATATGTTTATAATATTTGACCAAAGTATCTCAAGCTACTGGTTGCATTTTCTAATGTCACCTAGTTTAAGAAGTAAGATTTCAAATGAATATCGATAACAGATATTCAAATAGGCCTCTTAAACGGAACACTTGATACCCCTAAAATGGTGAAATAACCAAGTATATGTAGTATAAACATTATAAAGTTAGCATGAGAGATCGGTATGATATCGAGACATGAAATGAGAGATCGGTGTTTCACCGAGTCATTTATAGTTGTATATGGTTTTCTGTTATGATATAGATTGACTTTGGAATTTTTTTTCTAAATTATGTGAATTTAGAACAGAGAACATTATGGTTTTCTATTATGAGATAGATTGACTTTGGAATGTGTTTCACAGGTAACTGGTGTCACCAAACCAGGTTCCTACTACGACCAAAGATGATAGTTGTGTTGAGCCAGTCATTTCAAGAAGCACCCAAATCTTACAAAAAAAACTCAACAACAATAATACATGCAATAAAACTACACCAAGATGAAATACATCACCTTACCAGCACCAAGATACTCAATCACATCTTCAACTAAAGAATATGCTTATTTGATGGAAACCCCATCTTCATTTTGTGTTTCTATATTTTACTTCTCTAATGAAGCCCATGCATCTAAATGCACCAAAGGATGCATAACTGCTTCTATATCTCATACTTAGATCTGTAATCCCAAACATTCATGTGCAACCAAAAATAATAAAAGCATTGTAATACCAAGGTAAAAAAAACCAAACCTCTATAACTTGGATCTATAATCTCACCAACATGCTTATGCCTCCAAGAACTAGGGACACCTCAACAACCAAGATACATTCCATACATCTTCTTAATTCTTTAGATATGTGATTTTTTGTTTAAAACTAGGCTACCCAATAAGTGACCACGGTCACCCAATAACTGACCACAGTTACTATGTGACCGACCATGGTCACCCTATCGATGCTAGTTGCCACTTAACCGATGTTGGTCATAGTAATTTCCAGCAACCTTAATCTTCCAGCGCCCAGTTGAGATTGAATATTTGGTCGTGATCTTCTCATGAAGAAAAACAAACCCTTCTCTCACCCATATCAGTAATAACCACTAACAAAACCAAGAAACAAACCCTTTCTTTGAAATAACCAAGCTCTAATACCAGTTGTTAGGAATTCAAGACTGTGAAATAGTGTTATGATTTAATAACAAACTCAATCATGCAACAAGATATAAAAAATTCCCCAAAATCTAAAGCAGTGGAAGTATAAACTAGAATAATCCAAATCAAAGAAAAGTACACACACATAACACATCACGTACCATGGTTCACCCAATGTGGGCTATGTCCACCAAAGATAGAGATCTCATATATACATAATATAACAAGAGTATAAACCAACTCTTCAATGCAACAGTACAATGCATCTCTCCAAGATTATCTCCTCTCCTCCATATCTCTAAATGTATCTCCATGACTGCACTACAAATGTGCCTCTAAACACCATTAGAAGGTCTCACATAACTAGGAACTACTGCATCTCTGAACTGCAACCAAGCTCTCTATGGATCTACAACAAGACCTCTCACATGGGTCTACCATATGTGCAACTATAACTGTGCACCAAGAAGTAAGTCTGTCTCTCCATCATTGCATCAACCTATGCAAACATGAATACAACCTCCTCTACAATATCTAGATCTACATGGATCATCAATACAACATGATCTCATGGATCTATGAATACAATATCTCACAACAACCTGTGGACATAACAACATAATACTAGATCTACATGGATCAACAATACATCATGATCTCATCGATCTACAATACAAGATCTCACCAATATGTGGATCTACAAGAAGAAACTGTGTGCTTTGCATACTATGAAAGCTATTATAATGAGACAATAACTATACAAAGGAAATACAATAGAAGATGTTACCCTCTTCTCACCATTGAGATGTACATGTCATAACCGTACCTGTTATTTCCTTATGTCCAACTTCTCTCCATGGAAGCTTTGTCTTCATGTAAATTGTTATATCTTTCTCTTCTTCATCATCCTCTCAATCTAGGAGAATGAAGGATCTAACTCATTCCTTCTCTTAATTCACCTTCTAACCCTAGCATTCATACTTATATAGGCACATACAAAATTAGGGCACTTAGCCATCCAATTACAATTGATAGATCTGCTTTAATACTAAATTTATATTCAATTCTTGTGAGTTAAATAAAATAATCACGCACAGGTAACCGATGATGGTTCCTACTTGCTTGACCGATGCTGGTCATAGGTGATTGATGTCATTCCCTTCATGACCAATGTTGGTTATTGTCTGACTGATGTCGATAACTGTGTAACCCATTCCGAGGTATATTTTATAGTTTCATGTTTTATAAGTATGTTTTTCATTATCATTAGCATTTTTAGGTTTAGATGGAGTCTAATTTTCAACACTACTAGCATCGAAGAGATTTTGTATAATTTATCAAATCTTGAAACAACTATTATTAGAGTGACCAACGTATTGATGGTAGTCACAATGGGATTTAACATTAAATTTATTCCCATAAGGGGAATTTGCATGAACCTCAAGAAGTGGAGATATATGCATACATACATACATACATACATATTTATATATATATATATATATATATATATATACACACACACACAATATTAAACTCAAGTAATTATTTGAGCACTTACAATGGTGTACTACGGAAAGGTGTGAATTTTTTTTGAGAATGTTGTGATTTTATATTTATACATTAAGATACAATGTTGCTCGAATGGATTTATCATCAAATTTTTCATCATTGGCTTTATTCTTAAAATTAGTTTTTCCTTGAAATTTGTGATTTGATGTGCTAGAAGAAATAGCCACATACTTAAGTTTGTTTATGTTGAGTATCTTATCTTCATGTTATTTTAGAGTAAGACATATATGATTAAAGGGATTGAACTTGTCAAAAATAACCAATTCTTGTGAAGGGAAAAGGATTCTCTATGTAAAAAGATCTTGTAGTTCACTATTGACTAGTATATTTATAATCTTAGTAAGCATAGTCTAAGTAACATAACACATAATCATTGATGGATTCATTTTAACCTTGTCACATTTTGGCCATTTGAGCATAAGATACTTTGTCTCTAATGTTGATAGAAAACTATGCAAGAATCTTATTTGTTAAGGGGTGAATGTTTAAATAAAATGCATAAGTAGAATGTAAAAACATTGTAGGGAAAAATCCTTTAGACTGCAAGGGAAGAGCTTACTAAGAAATATATCATTTGAAGTATGGTCTAAAAACAACATAAAATGTGTGGAAATTTTTCTTAGGATCACACCTTCCATCATAGAAAAGGTGTAGATAAGAATCTTAGGAGAAATAAAACTAGTGGGTAGGGAGTTAGAGGCCACTTCAGGTACAAGTGGATGATGAAGCAACTTTTTAGAATCTAAAGTGTGAGAGGAAGTAGATGTGCCTTGTTGCAGTTGTACCATTTGATCTTGTAAAATATTAACAAAGGATTCGAGATCCTATGTGTTATAAAAAGAAACATGTGAGGCAATGTGAGTGTAGATAGGGGCATTTTGTATAATATTGGTCATAGGAATGGACATAACAATATTGTGAGTTAGATGATTAGAAGCTCCCAATGAAGTAGGCACCACTAATTTGGGAACAATAGATGTATAGATACAAGATGATGAAGGAAGAAGTTTTCTAAAGAGGGACCTCTCATTAGAAGATTGATCATGGGTGAGATTGGTAGTCAATAGAATCTAAATGCAATTATCAATATAATGAGGATTTTCACAAAATTGAGAACTAAATTTAGACATAAGTTCAAGCCATTATTCATCTACACAGTCTTCCTCATATTGATCAAAATCAAAATATTGTTCACTATGGATCTCTATATCATTCAAATTTATTTCATGCACATTATGATCCACTATGAAAGTGACATTGGAAACATGGGGTGGAGAAGAATCCATGAGAATACGATACTTGTCAATAGGAGGAGAAATATAAATTTACTAAATAGGTATTTGATTAATGTGATTACCATATCAAAATGGAATAGAGAAAAAACATGTGCCAATTGAAACTAATGAAACCCTATGGGTGTCTAGGGTTTGAAACAATGTACATTCAATTCAATAATCGGGTTCACTAAATGTTTTCACCGTAATTAAATTATAGGCATTATGGAGATTCACTAAACTAAAAAAGGATGAAAGGTTTGGTAATACATATATGATTAATTAACTTCCAACATTAACCATTCATAATCAAAATAATGTTTTCATACTTGAAACATTTCAAAAATTGATAAATAAAAATTACTTTATAAAATACATAATATGAGAGAGAAACCTATATATGCATGGAAAAACAAGGATGACCTAGATGTGCAAGATAGTGGAAGAGGTTGATCAAGAGTTTTAGATGCTTCGGTGAAAGTTTTGGAATTGCAAACTCAAAAAAGGAAGGATTGTACAACTTCTGTGTGGTGTAGACATGGTTTATATGGTTTTATCCTGAAACTATTAGTCTTGGACCATTTAATAATCTAGACCTACAAATTTCTATGTTCTTCATTTGGACTTAGAAATAATCTAATTTGCTGTATATCACTCTTTCTCACACAATTTCAGGATGACTTAAAATTACTTGTAACAAAGTAGAAACCTTAGCATCATATAGAACTCTTTACCAGATCATTAGCAAACCAAACTTGAAGAAAACATACGTGCATGGTGAGGATGGAATACTCTTTGTGGTCATACCCCTAGCTATTGAACCAATCCAAGTGGTGCACTACATGCCCTTATTGAGGGCTCAATCCATTTATAGTTCTCAGAGGATATTTTACAAGTGAGAATAGCTAATCAACCCCCTAGGGGTGCCCTCATGTCTCTTGACACCAAGATAGCTCAGGAAAACTGCATAATATAGAATGTACCTAGTGTGGTAGTAGTGAGATGTGTTTTTCCTCAACTTTGTGCCATAACCTTTTGTTGATTGAAATCCTGGTGCAATGCTTCGAGTGAATTTACTCTTACTAAAACATGGTTCTTTAACTTTGCATGATTGGAAATGAGGGAAACTAGTCTCTTTGACATGGTTGATTGCTTCAGATTTATAGTATGGAAGGTTCTAGATGATGTGTATCTAAGTTTGATAGATTTACGAACCATTTGAGTGCTTTTGGACTGATATTTATAATAGGATATTGTAAAAGTGCTAGGTGAGTTACTAAGTGACATTGAATTTCTTATATAGCCTTCCATAGGTGAAATATTCTTATAAGGCCAACCCTATGAAGATGAAACAAACCAAATAATATTTTGAAATTGAAATTAAATTTGGTGAATATGAAGGGGTGAGATTGTATAGGTCATCTAAGACCGGACCTCACAGCCCAACCCATCTCTACATTTTTGAACCTAAGAGATGAAAACCAAAATTGAAAGTTGTGTCATAAATAAAAGAGGTTTAATACTGCCCTGGTCAAATAATATTCTCAAGCTTGATTACGAAACAGAGTGTAAGGATACATAAATTGTAGAAAGATGAGGTGATTGGATTCTGAATGTGATCATTTGTCTTAGCAATGGAACATGATCAATCTTTGCATTGCATAAGGACACGCTAGAAAATATGTGTATCTACACCATGTACGCCTCCTCATTATCATGGGCTAATCTATTGAGAATTTGTTATCAAGATATAAATGATGCATTGTTTTCATATAATCATTAATAATGAATACCCACCTTTCATCTTGCATGCATTCACTTTCCTCAGGTGGTGGCCAGGGTTACATTCTCAGCGAAGGACCAAATTTACAATAAAAAATTGGTAAGTTGTCTTCCACCTCTTAGCTTTTCTTCTCTAGGGGAGGTTATAATGATTTAAAAACTAGATCCTGGAGTTGGGATTAAGTGAAAAATTAAATACATCTTGTGGCATGCGGACAAGGGATATCACCATCTACTGGGGAACAATAACTAACATCTTACCAAAGGCTATGGAAACACATGTGACTTTGTGCAAAAGAGAAAAAGTTTCCTTTCCAAGCATGATTGTTGGGTGTGATGATTATTAGTCAATGTGGTATAATCATAGTAGAATGTCTAATTATTTTTACTCACTTCAATCAGGGATTTGGATGATTTTGTGGACCTAATAACTTTCATTACATGGATTTCCTATATATTTTGATGGCAACTTACTAGCATGGGAACCTATTATCCAGATTGATATATAACACACATGAGTTAATTCTTTATCACTTATTTGAATAGAAATGGAATCTTTGAGGTCCTTGGAAAGTTCCATTTCAACAAAGACGTGCTTTTTTGGTCTCACCACATAGACATTGGGTTTCTCAAACTATATAAAGCAACCAAGTAGAGTAATTAATTGGTCCACAAATTTCTAAAGAAGTAAAGAAGATATTGAATTCAATCAACACAAGGATTTTGAGCTTAGCACATAGGTTGTACATATAATATATCATATCTAAGTATACATGTAATAAAAGTGGATATTCTACCAAAAGAAATATACAAAACAAGAGATATAAATCAACACCAAATTTAACATGGTTCACCCAGTGTGGGTTACATCCACCAAGAAACAAGCTAATCTATTATCCAAAGTTTTCAAAAGATATACAATGAATATTTACAATCTTCCACACCTCTCATGATATACAATACTTTCTTTCTCTCAAGTTTCTCCTTCTTCTCTAAGAATTTTCTCTCACACAATTATTTTTCACAATAATCATGAACTCTCTCTCTTCTAACCCTAGATTTTTAGCTTATAAATACCTTATACAAACTTAGGGAACTTAGTCATGTAATTGCAATCAATAGATCTATTTTAATACTAAAATTAGATCTAATTCCTATGAGTTAAATAAAACACTCATGCATAGGTAACTGATGTCGTTTAGCCCTAACCGATGATATTTTGTACTTTCCTAAACAATTTCTATCATAGGTGACCGATGTTGGTCCATTCATAACCAATGTTGGTTACTGTGTTTTTCATAAAGTTTAATATAACATGCTAAACTGAAGCAATTGAGCTCTACATCTCAACAATCTCCCACTTGGAGATAAATTACTACACTATACCTACACAACGTCATTCTTGAATCATTTCCTTAGCTTTGTTTCTTCCTCTTCAAGTCTCAAACTCGAAGACCAACATAAGTGGAGTGTATCTCCAAATTCTATTTTTCTAATGGCTTCGTTAGCATATCCATAGGATTTTCACTCGTATGAATCTTCTACATTTTCAGTTGCCCATCCTCTAATACCTTCTGTATGAAGTAATATCTCAACTGAACGTGTTTCGTTCTAGAATGAAATGTTGAGTTATTTTACAAATGAATTGCACTCTGACTTTCACTGAATAATTTGCAATCATCTTTCTCCTTTCCCAACTCTTCCATGAACCTGCTCATCCATATCATCTCTTTGCTAGCCTCTGTAGCTGCAACATACTCTTCCTTTATAGTAGACAAAGCCACAACCTTTTGTAATCTCAAAATCTAGCTAACTATCGTCCCACCTACTGTGAAAATATATCCAGTAGTACTCCTCCTATCATCCATATTTCCATACATATCTGAATCAACATAGCCACATAAAGAAATATCTTAACCTCCATAGAATAACTGCATGCTAGATGTCCCTCTTAAATACCTAAGTATCCATTAGAATGCTTTCCTATGCTCTTTACCTGTATTGGCCATAAATCTACTCACAACTCCCACTGCCTTTACAATATCTGGTCTGGTACAAACCATAGCATACATGAGACTCCCAACTGCTGAAGTATATGGTACTCGTGTCATATATTTGACCTCCTTAGGTGATGAATAACACCGATCTTTGCTCAATTTGAGGTGTCCAGCCATAGGAGTACTTATAAGTTTTGAATTCTACATTTTAAACCTTTCTAACACCTTGTAGATATAATCCTCCTAACACAAATACAATTTCTTGTTCTTCCTGTCTCTGTGTATTTGCATGCCAAAGATTCTTTTTTCATCTCCTAAATCCTTCATAGCAAATGTGTGAGCTAGCTTTCCCTTAAGCTCACTAATGTCCTGCATACTAGATCCTGTAATAAGCATATCATCCACATACAGTAACAAAATAATATAGCTCCCATTTTCAAGCTTCTTGAAATAAACACAATGATCAGATTCACATCTCAAGTAACCATGTTCATGCATGAATATATCAAACCTCATGTACCATTACCTTGCAGCTTTCTTGAGCCCATATAAGCTCTTTTCATGCACACTAATTTCTCCTTACCCTTGACTTCATATTCAAGTGGTTGTTGTATATAAATCTCTTCATCCAAATCACCATGAAAGAAATTCGTCTTCACATCTAGTTGCTCTAAATGCAAATCATCTACTGCAACTATACTCAATACAGTACGAATAGAAGTCATATTTACAACATGAGAAAATATTTCACCAAATTCAATATCTTCTTTCTATATAAATCCCTTTACTACAAGTCTTTCCTTCTACCGTTTCTATCCACCCTCTTCTTCCTTGATCCTGTAAATCCATTTTTTCAGTAATGTCCTCTTACCTGCTAGAAACTTAACCAAATCCCAAGTCTAGTTTTGTTCCAAGGAGTCCATCTCCTCATTCATGTCATGTTCCCACTATACGTGGGGTTTATCCTGCATTGCTTCTTCAAAACTTTCTGGTTCACCATTATTAGTCAATAATAAATAAGATAGAGAAGGTGTAAATTTTTCTTGAGGTTTACTTACCCTTTGTGACCTTCTCACAGGATTTTGGGGTACTAGAGGCTCATTCTGGACCTCCTGGACATTTGTTTCCAATTATGAGAGTGACCAACGCTGGTCACCTATAACCGACACCGGTTCTGCTAACCGATGTCAGTTTGGCTCTTCTGTAACCAAGACCGGTTTAGCTGACCGATGTCGGTTAGGGGTCAACTGACACTGGTTATTGTGTAACCTTGTAGGCATGAGTTTTAAATTTGAGATTTTATTTTCATTCAAAAACTTCTCAACTGATTCATCCTTGGGTACCAAAATTTGATCCCTGTACATTCTTTTTTCATTCCATTCAATGTCATGACTCCTAATAATTTTAGAATTCTCTAAATCCCAAAAATGGAATCTAAAATCACCAGATCCATAACCAATGAAAGTGCATCTCTTGGATTTTGCATCCAATTTTTTTCTATTTTTCTTATCAATATGCACAAAATCTTTTGAACCAAAAATATTAAGAAAAGAAAGATCTACCTCTTTTTCGGTCCAAGCTTCCTATGGTATTCCTCCATCTAGCGAACTTGAAGGTCGACGGTTAGTCAAATAAATCATTGTATCAACTACTTTTATGAAAAACTACAAGGGAAATATAACATGTATCCTCATACTTCTAGCACGTTCCATGATTTTCCTGTTTATTCTTTATGCAACACCATTCTCTTGTGATGTTCTTGGAACCATTCTTTCTCTACATATTCCATTCACTGAACAATAATCATTGAAATCATTTCTATAGTATTCACCACCATTGTCAGATCTAAGGAACTTTAACTTTGAATTTGATTCATTCTCAACAAGGGTTTTCCACCTTTTAAAAGTCTCAAAAACATCATATTTATGTTTAATACAATAAACTCATACCTTTCTTGTATCATCATCAATGAAAGTAAGATAATATTGGGATCCTCCATGAGAAACTACTTGGGTTGGTCCCCGTGCATTTGAGTGTACAAACTCCAATTTTTTCTCCTTCTTAGTTGCTCCAACTTTGAGAAATCTCACTCTTTTTTGCTTTCCAAAGACACAATGCTCATAGAAATCAAGATCTAAATCTTTCAAATCTGATAACTTACTCTTAGCCTTTAAGATTTGCATTCTTTTTTGACTCATATGGCCTAACCAATTATGCCACATACATGCATTTGAATCTGAAGTAGATAATACAAAAAAGGAATCTGTAACACATGTAGATAAATATAATATTCCTACCTTCTTACCTCTTGCCACAACAAAGGCACCATTGGTGACTTTCCAAAAGTTTGTTGTGAATGTAACCATGCAACCATCTTCACGTAGTTTCCTTACAGAAATAAGAATCCTCTTGAGGTTTGGCACATGCCTCACATCTTTCAATACCCATGTATTTCCATTTTATAATTTTAGATGAACTTCCCTCTTACCAGTAATATTATAGAGTTAATTATCACCCAAATAAACATGCCCAAAATTTCCCTCGACATAATTTCTAAAATAACCCTTATTAGGGGTTGCATGGAAAGAAGCTCCTAAATCTAAAACCCATGATTATATTCTATTATCCAAAGAAAGAATAAGAGCATCTTGCATTACCTTTGTTGTAATATTTACCTCTTTATTTTCCTCTTTACCTTTGTCTGGGTGTTGGTTCTCTTTATCCTTTGACCAACAATCTTTCTTTGCATGTCCTTTCTTTCCACAATTCTAACAGGTAATTCCCTTATCTCTAGATTTAGATTTTTCATTCCTTGACTTTGATTTCCCATTATTCTTACTCTTGGATCTCTCCTTATGACTTCCTCTATTTTCTACATTCAAAGCATTCACATATGATTATTTCTCTATAAATATCCTACAAATTTCTTCATGTAAAATTATACCAACCACATCATCAAACTTTAAAATATTATTAGCAGATGTTGTATTACTAACAACCGTTACCAAGTTATCCCAACTATCAGGGAAAGAACATAAGAATAAGAGCGTTTTCACTTCATCATCAAACGAAATATCAATCGATTTTAACTGATTTACAATAGATCAGAAATCATTCAAATGACTAGATGCAGATCCACCTTCATGCATCTTATAACTAAATAGTTTCTTCATCAAATAAACTTTATTTGAAGCACTAGTTTTTTCATATAAATTAGTAAGATATTTCATTAACTCTACCGTAGATGTCACTTCTGTAATATTGGAAGCCACAGATGTTGTCAGGCTCAATCTTATAGATCCCAAAGCCTTTCTGTCAAGAATCTTCCATTCTTCATCAGTCATCTTCGTAGGTCTAGAATTTGCATCCAACAGTAAGTACAAATCTCTTTGATACAGATAATCCTAAATCTGCATCTTCCATAATTGATAATTTCGGTTGTCAAACTTCTCTACCTTGTATTTTTTTCTTCTGCCATTGTTGTAGCTCCCACTCAATCAGAAAACCCTCTGTAAGTAAAATTTTTCAACACATAAAACCCTCAAACAAAGCTCTGATACCAGTTGTTGGGGTTAGCACACAAGTTATATATATATAATATATCATATCTAAGCATACATGCAATAAAAGTAGATATTCTACCAGAAGAAATATACAAAACAAGAGATATAAATAAACACCATATTTAACGTGGTTCACCCAATGTGGGCTACATCCAATAAGAAACAAGCCAATCTATTGGCCAAAACTTTCAGAAGATATACAATGAAGATTTACAATCTTCCACACCTCTCACGATGTACAATACTTTCTTTCTCTCAAGTTTCTCCTTCTTCTCCAAGAATTCTCTCACACAATTATTTTCACAATAATCATTAACTCTATCTTCTAACCCTAGCTTTCTAGCTTATAAATACGTTATATACAAACTTAGGGCACTTAGTCATGCAATTACAATCAATAGATTTGTTTTAATACTAAAATTAGATCTAATTCCCGTGAGTTAAATAAAACACTCACTCACAGGTAACCAATGTTGGTTAGCCCTAATCGATTATGGTTCTTACTTGCCTGACCGATGTCGGTCATAGGTGACTGATATTGGTCCCTTCATAACCGATGTCGGTTACTGTGTTTTCCAACAAGTTTAATATAGCATGCTAAACTAAAGTAATTGAGCTCCACATCTCAATAGTCTAGTTAATTTTACTCACTTCAATCAGGGATTTGGATGATTATGTGGACCTAACAACTTTCATTACAGGGATGTCCTAGATATTTTGATCGCAACTTACTAACATAGGCACTTATTAGCCAGATTGATATACACCACACAGTGACTTAACCCTTTATCACCAATTTGAATATAAATGGAATCTTTGAGGTCCTTGGAAATTTCCACTTCAACATAGACGTGCTTTTGTGGTCTCACCACATAGAAATTGGGTCTCTCAAACTATATAAAGTAGCCAAGTACAGTAATTAATTGGTCCACAAATTTCTAAAGAAGTAAATAAGATCTTGAATTCAATCGACACAAGGATTTTGAGCTTGGCTTGCTTTGTGACTACAAAATCTTCTCTGGTGTGAAAACAAAACAAACGTGTTTCGAATAAACCATGCACCACGAGCAACAATTGCTTTGCAATGGTCAACATTATTAGATTTGAACAAAAAGAAACCCTAGTCATGTTTGAACACCTTCAAGCTTAATGCCATGAGTTGTGATCCATGCACTATGTACCTATAATTTCAAGGTGCTTTCTAAGGGGCATTCGACCAACAAAATATGCAACCAAGTTAAATCACTCAAAATTGTTGCATACCTTATTGATTTCAAAACAATCTAAAACAACATTAGGAAAATTATCTCATATATGTTCATCGCACCATCGTGCTTTACAACTTAGTTTATTTCTTTTTGTAGAAATGACTAAAGGGACCGAATAGGGAAACATTGTAGGGGAGAGACACCAATAGTTGATATAGTGTCTTGAATACACAACACCGAATAGTTGTCATAAAAGTACCTGGTGATGTAACGACCCAAAAGTACCAACACGAACAACACGGTGAAACACAGGGTAACTTTTTTTTTGACTTGCTTTGACACAACATGACACAACATGTCATCACAAGGTTACAACCAACACTAGGAACCACTTGTTACGGGGGAGACCACAAGGTCAGCACGGAAACGTTCACACCTATCAAGGGCAATGTACTCTTCTTTTGACAAGACAACATGGAAGTCCATTCCACATGACACACTCACAGCTAGGGCAACCCATGAGGAATTTCTTGTTAAATTTTCTTGTTTACTAAAGTGTCTCTTAATTCTTAACTTACATTCTTATAAAATTTCATGTAATGATTCACACAATTCTTTTCGCAAGGGAGAACTTCTTTATTTTCAACGGTTGACTAAATAGCTTAAGGCCAAGCTTTCTAAACTGGGATCATCAATTTGATGTCCAAATCTTTCTTATTCATTTGATTTTAGAACATTTTCCATTTCTTACAAGGTTAATTAATCTTATTCAAGCCATTAACACATGTTCCACAACTCTATTGCACAGGTGAAGGCATAAGCTCTGATTGAGTGAAAAGTACCACTTAGGGTTCATAACAATAGCCTTCTTGTTTAAGGATTAAATATTGACCTTGCTTAAGAAATATCACCATGAATTAAGGCATGGGTTAACATAACAGGACAACAGAATTTAGCTTCAGGGTCACATTGTTTACTATCAAACTTTCATTGAAGTTAAGAGTTTATCGAGATTGGTTAAATGTTCCATCTAGACTTTACTTAATTAAGTTTGAAAAGGGGGAACATTTCAAACGATAAAGAGAAATTTAAGGTTTTATTAATCACTTTCCCTCATACTTATTCAATCCTAGGTATCATCTTCTAAAATCTAACCATTGCTTTCACCATGAGGTCATTTAAGATTTCACCATAAAAGGATAATGTTTATTAGCTTGGCTCGAATAAAAAATAATAATAATAATAAGTTATCATGTTTCGTTACAAAAGATAGTTTCCTCTTAATTGTTAACAGGTCTCAAAGGTTATCTAGTAGATCACATCTACATTAATATATATAAATTTTAGTTTAACTTTTATCAGGATTATCCAGCTCACTTTATAGTGCTTACAAACTCATTGCTAATAAGCCTTAGGAGGATTTACAACTCAACATTTTAACTCAAGAGCAAAGTTTAACAGTACTCGTTTGCGGAAACAAAACAAGGCTATATCAATTCATTCCAACATGATGCACAAGTCAAAGAGACATACTATCTCTATTGAACCATGACTAGGGAGCAAGAGAGTAATAACATGGGACAAGCCTCGCTACTATTCTAAGGATTAAAATTCACTAGAATATCCCATAACCAAGAAGTAATCAAATTTCATCTTTCACATGATAACCAAACAAGCCATAGTTTCAATAGTTACAACAACAATACTCTACAATACATTTACTAAGCACTGACCCTTCTTCTAAAATGTCCAAAGGCCCTTTCCAAATTTTATAACATAATACACATTCGTACAAAGGAACATCATAACCAAGATTGATGTAATAATCTACAAGTCTTTCCATCATCTAACCACGTAAGCCATCTGTAACAATTAATAACCTGAGTCAGTTAGCGAGAACTGAGCAAGATAAGACTATACATAGCAACAATAAGCTAGTAGCTAACAATACCATGAAAGGAAACATTCAATTTCAGGAAATGGATCAAAGTACTAACCTCTAACAACCTTTTGAAACAAGATACAATTTTCAACATATCAACTAAGAAGAAAACCATAAGTTTTAGTTATGAAAAATACCTCTAAAACTACAAAAGTTTGACAACCAAGTACACAAGACTATGAAATTTAAATGATTAGACACAAGAGTTGAGAGTATTAGGATTTCAATCATGTAATCTCGTAGATTACGTGATTGAAATCTAAAGTGTAACCCATCAATCCACATTCTCAAGGTGAAGTCAAAAGATAAAAACCAGGCCCAATCTTAGCTGCCCAAAAGAATATAGTTTTCGAATCGTTCCGTAGGGACATAGGCCTAATAGGCTATAAATGAACAACGAGGGTAAAAGCAAAGTTCCATCATGTAATCAAAAAGGTTTAAAGGATGAAAATCTTATATTCAAACCCACAACCATTATATTTTAGGTAATAAGTGACTTCATAGCTAATAAGGATAAGTGGAAAGGACAGTAAGAATGTCTGAAATAGGCATTGCCTAACAGCCTACCTACTGAACATGACCAGGGCTGGAATAGCGACAAGCCTCATTAATACCCAAGTTGAGTAGGCAATCTAGCATTCTAAACACATCCTTGCAATTTTCATAATACCTTAGATTTATAATCCTCCAGTTCTAGAGGAACATAGCCATGAATCTAGACTTGGTTGGAATTTTTCGACATCAACTCACTTCCTAATATCATAAACGATGTATACAAAGGAAGAGGTCTCTCAACTCTCCTTAATTTACATCTCATCACTAAGTTTATGGTAACCTATGCAGAGATTAAACACATAATATGCCATTGAAGATAGATATCCTCCAATAACGAACTTCTATAACGATGTAATCACAATTATTACGTTCGACACATAAACAAACTATTCCATAACTTCTTTTCCCTCTTTGACGACAAAATATATTCACGACCTTCCATCACAATCATTCTAAATTTGCAATGAAAGGTCACTCATCAAGGAGGAAGTACAAAACAAGTTTGACTAAATTAAGGAACTTCATGTTACCTTAAGCAGTTGATGAAAACCTTAACTTTCACGAACAGTGAAAGATATTACCTTACTCCACCAAAGCATTATGTCTATACATGATTAAATCGATCACACAAGGAATCATCAACATACCATATCTTAACACCCTAAAGGTCATTAATTTTATCAAATTTTACTCATAGAAAGAGTAGGATCAAAATGGGGTTCTATCAATAATTTATGCCCTTCTATCAACCTAAGACATATTTTAGGCCCAAAACTTCCTTCTTAACAAGCATATATATTGAACTTCTAATTTTCAAAAGCCCTAATAATTTGCACAATACACGAAGTGCATAATCACGCTTATCATAAAAAAAAAAAAAATTAACTGTATGTTTTCCTCTAGGGCAACAACATAACAGGAAACCAATACTAGTCAACGCTGCAACGTTCTAGGGGCGATTACATACCCAGGTTCACAAAAGAAACAGTGACATTTTTGCAGAAGGAAGTAACTTTAAAATTATATATATATATATATTTCCATATGATCAATCGAAGCATACACTAAGAACCTTTGTTTGTTTTATATATAAATGGTTTGATCACGTCAACAAGAACAACCAACAGAGGCAAATCCAAAAGCAACAAATGTTTACCATGTACTGAATGCAAATCCACAAAATCACATATTTAAACCAATTTCTAAAAAGAAAAAGTTTCATTTCAAGAGGTTATTAGATACTAGCATATTATGTATATGGTTAGTCTATCTTGCCTGTTTTAATGCATCCACTAGTCATGAACATTCAGCAGGGACTGCTACAGCCACACGCCTTCTGCTTTATCCTCTGCTTCACTGGTCTTTTCTTGCAATATACCACACCGTGATTCCCTTTTGAAGGCACGACAAGAAGAATGCAATAGGTGGTTGTCCAAACACTAGATTGCTTCCATGCATAGACTTTGTTGCCTGCAACTACAAGCTCTACATACCACATATCTGACATCATCTGCCACAGAACAAAACCCCCTGTCTCGGCATCCTTGGAAGGATTCTTAGTCTTTGTTATTTGGTGGTTGTCTCATACTCTGAAGTTAGCATCTTCACTCGACCCATTGCATAAGAATTCCAAAACGAGCTCTCTATCCTCGCTCCTGATGCTGCTATGTACTGCTGTAAAATATACTATGCAGAGGATGCTTCCTTAAATCTTCTTATTCATGTGCTTCTCTAGGATCAGGCTCCAAATTCAGGGGATGTGAACTCGAATAAAACAAATACCATGTCGTTAATGAAAGCTAAGTGATTGCACTTGATCCGTATATGTTGAAATGTCCCCTGATGCAACCCAACATTCCGGACATGCACAGCTTGGATAAAAGACCAAACCCCTCATAGAATGCAAGCCTGCAACCGGAGGATGAGCAGGTCGTAGAAACAAGAAAAGACGTGCACACCAGTCCTCTCCTTCTTCACGGACACACTTGAATCTTCCCGTCTCAGGCATAGCTAAAAAAACCAACTTCAAACATAGGAAACACTAACCGAAGGGCCTACACGCATGGGCATCGCCTGTAGCAAATAATGATAACATCTTCTTCCACCATTCAGGACCAGAACAACTACAAATACATTTCTGCCTCTCTGATAACACAGTATACTTCTTTCCAAACGTGCTGCAGGATGACTTTGGCAGCTTTGTCATGTTCATGGCGGCCTGTCGTATGAAGCAATTGTTCCCTACTTTGAGAGACCTGTTTCATCTTCTGACCGACGCCATTAATTCTCGGCCACCCAATTGGGAAAAACTTGGAGAGCTTTACCAGAAATGCACGACACGGGACTCAGAAAGGTAGTACAAAACCACAAATGCAAGGAAGAACAATCTGCAACCCGAGTTTAGATTCACTATAAAATCCACAATCAACCCTCTCCACATACATTTAAGGGAAGCTTAGATCAATCGTTAAAAAGGAACCACTGGTAACACTCTCACTGTCACATAGTCAAATTTGACAGACAAATCTTGAAGGAGGATCCCGAATCCGAGGATGCATTGATACTGAACAGATAACAACAAAGTTGGACAACCCGCTTGGTGGAGGCGCTCAAAATGGCTTCTACTACAGCTGCAAGATCTTGCAACAACTGATCACGACTGTGGTCGCGTGCAACCAGAACAACAAGATCAACACCACGGTTCCCTGGGCTCGCCCTGCAGCAGCTGTCGCACTTGCTCTCCCTGGAGGCCATCAATTTTCTGAGGTAAGTTTACTTCTCTACCCTATAGCTACTGCATATAGCGACCCACTTCCTCACGGCACTTTCCGGCGAAGATCCCTTCTGCGCTCCACTGAAGCTGCCTGCACAGCACGATTTTGAGGATCCACACCCACACACGCAACCTCAGGGCGACAGACCTTCATTTCACCATTAATAAATTCACTATCCAGAACACGTCAAGGAGGAGCAGGTGAAAATGAGGTGACAAGGTATAAATTATGGTAGGTTGGTGACAGCTAGTATGTTTGAAAAAAGAAGATAGTTGGTGGAGGCGCCCAACCACACACCACTTGCCAAAATAGCACCCTCCCACGGAACAACTTTTCCTTCACGCCAGGCAGGGCGCAGAAAAGGAACCTCATGCCCAGCGTGGCATTACAGGTGATTAGTCATTTTTGATATGACTACACCCAATCCCATCATGCCATGTAAGTTTTGTCATTTTTAAATTGTCAATGTTCAACCATTATCGCCCATGATCAAGTATGGGTCCCAATCAAAATGTAGTGTAACTCAAATTTACAATTTTAAATCAATTCAAAATATGTCTTTCCCTCCAATTTAACACTCAAATATATATATAATTTTAACAAATATTGAACTATGTGCTGTGAAAAAATCAAGATCTCATATTATATTTAAATTGATTTGATGGGCCCTTAACTTAGCGTCTCCCCTATATGGCTTAGCCGACCAAAAGAGAGTACAATTACTAGAAAACAATAAATGAGAAGCGCGGAACAAAAAAGTTTTTCCCACCGACAAATACTTTAATGGCGATGTGACCAAAAAAAAAAATTCTCGCCACAGTTCCATTTTCAAAATCCCGTATTATGGGGTAGTAGAATTTTGACTTTGATAAACATTTGTCTACGGTAACTGGAGGCTTTATTGTGAAAGCTTATAATTACATGGCATTTTGGAAATATCAATTTTTATTATGGCAATTATGCTTCTCTTGTTTTGTTTTTTCCCCTCTTTGTGAGCTTACCTAATATACTCGTTAAAAACAATTATTTGCTAAAAAGAGAGATTTCCGTGAGTGACCATACGTTGTGTGAGAGAGTGAGAATTCCGTGAGTGATCATCTGCATTTATTTTTCTTCTTTCTTGAATAAATGGTACTGCATCGCATATGGTGCATAACACTTGTTAAAGATTGTGTACAACCAGAAACTGCCTTTGGCACCAAGGAAAACAAAGAGAGCTATGATTTCAAAGCAAAGTTTAAAAGAGACTGTCACCTGAGACTTTACGTAGCCCACAAGCAATGGTCAATATAGTGAATTATTAGCACTCCAAAAGAAAATTTTGACTGCAGTCATAGTATTTATTTTTAGTTACAATAGTTAGTAATTTAAATTGAATAATTGAAATAGTTAACTGTGTGACAGGATGAGCAAAATATAGCTAATCAAATTTATAATTAGTAGAAAAACAATATATTTGAAAAATATTGAGAAACATCAATTTTAAAATTTTAGTAAATTACAGCTATTAAGCATTTTATCATTTTGTGAAAAATTATGGGTTGCCAAGTTCACTGCATATATTTTCCAATTATTTTTTCATGTAGGATTGAAATTAAAAATCAAGATGTTATAGAGCATTACAGCGTACTACCAAGCCACAGCTGTCATTGAATGCCTCTGGACGTAAAAATGTTCAGTACACAAGAAGGAAATCCATCGATCAATATTTTGTTTTCTATTTCATATTTAAAGTTTGGTAAATACAATTTATGAATAACGCTGTCGACACTAGCCGAGATGGAGAACGATTCTACAAGTAAATGGGGCAAATAAAAGAGTAGCATTACAGAATGTCTGAAAATAAACACGGAGAACGACTTGATCTCAGTCTCTGTTTATTTTTTTCAGAAAAAGTAAACTACACGGCATTTACACACTCCTATCTAACATCTCCTGATACTGCTTGAAAGAATCCTGCTTCTGAAAGCTTATTTGGGCATGAAATCTTCTGATAAAATCCTCAGCCAAACCATCGATTTCCTCTTCCAGCACAGCCAAATCAGTACAGGAAGAAATTCGACCGTCAAGCATAGAACAGATCGAATTTCTGGGCGACTCGAACGGGGCATGCGACAGATAATCCAATTCAGCGGGATGAGGATCATACTTTTCTTCAGAAGCAGCAGTGGGACGATACACAGTGAGCGCCATACTATTCCTATTCTCTTCCTCTTGTTGTGAATGAAACAAAACATTCATTTTATGACAAACGGCCTTGAAAACTTTCTTGTTCTTGATGAGCCCAAGAACAACTTCCTTGGCTTTCATGGCGTCGGCTGCTTTCTCCTTCAGAGAATTCGACTTTGTTTTCACCACACCACTCACTACCGACCATACCTGCTTAACAAAATTTGCAGAAACCCCCATCTTCATAGTTCTAACAGAATAAACTCTTCTTGTTCTCTATAACTGCAAATCTTTTTTCTTCTTTTTCTTTTTCTTCTTCTTCGTTTTTGCAGTCTGTATTCAACATAACACGAAAGAAACTTGGTTTTCCTGGGCTGTATATATAGCCCAAATCAGCATGGATTTGGAAGAGTAAAGTAGAAGCATTATTATGAACAGGGAAATAAAAATATCACGCGCATGCACGTGATAAAGAAAAGTTTGATGTGTTGTTATGAAAGCTGGCGAACGGTCTGATGTTTCATAAAAGCAGAACTGTGTGCAAATGGAATACAAGCTGAAAAGTGCAAAAAAGTGGGCGGCTGAGGAGTTTTTTTAAGGCTCAAGAAATTCTATACTTAAACGTCAAATAACACTGTACATAAAAAGTTCTGCTGGTGGGTCTGACCTTGATTGTACAAGGAAAAGCGTGAAAGAAAAAGGGGTGGAGGAGCATTCTGCGGTTTAAGCTTTTTGTTTCTTTATGTCTTGTTTATGTATTCTTTTGCTCTGCAGCAGCACTGGTGAAGCTTCCTTCTCCCACTTTATGGTTTTCATGGCCGTCTATAAATTGTTGTTTGAATTTTGTTTTGTGCCTCGTGGTTGCTTTTGTTAATATTTTATATAATTGTAAATCGAACGTGAAATATTGTGAAAACTTTGTTGTCTGATTATTTTGATTGTGGTTTTGCTGCCGGTTTTGAGTTCCTACTTGCAATTTCTGAATCTAAAGAGAAGAGTGCATCTCTAAAGAGAGTGTAACTTGTTGGTAAGTTCAAAAGGATTTACTTGTTGATACGTTATGTATTGGTAAAGCTTAAAAGGACACTTCGTTCTTGAACATATAGATTTGGTGGAGTCATTCTTGCATGTATATATGGTAAATATATGTCTTGATTTACATTTATTTCGACTTATTTCAAAATTTTACGAAAATGAAACGTAGTGACAAGATAAAAACTTCTATATCTAAATGGTACATAAAAACATATTTTAATGATCAATATATATTTCAAGTACATACTTATTTGTTAAAAACTAATAAATTAATCAATTTCAACACTAACACACCAACCACACATAACCCAAAAACTAAAACTAATAGCTCTCTTTAGGTTCTAGTCTTGAAACACACATTTTCTTATTAAGACATCCTTGTACGTGTTCACAATAGCTCTCCAACCTTGCAAGCTGTAAAACAACCTACCCAATATTTTATAAGTATAAAGGTTTTGAATGTGTAAGAGCACACCATTATGAAAATAGGAAGGGTTGTTGCATGACAACTAGAATCCATACCTTTATTTTAATGATTATGTTATTGTTTCTTCATTAATATATAGATCAAGTGCTGCATAATCATACGAAAACAAAACAAGATGCATGGTACACACTTGTTTCTTGTAATTATTACTTTGCCATTTTTTTCGCTTGTAACTGGGGCTTTGGACGAGTTTAGTAGAGCCCGTGGGCATATTTTATGGCTTGTAAATCGAGGTTTCTAAACCGTTACTAAAAACATCTTTCTCTAATAAGTCTATATTTAAATAGCACAATTTCAATGATCATACTTTAAGAGGTACTTCATTCCAATCTACGACAAGGTCAATAGGGATATCATTATTACGTGCATGTGAGAAGAAATAAATTCATTTATTATTAGAGAAATTTAAAGTGGGTGGTATGAGATTGATCTCACTCAGCGTTTAGGATAAATTATGTTTAAGTGTTTAATTTTTATTCCAATTAATAATTGGTTATGTTAATTTACATTAATGAAATTTTAAAAATATCAAAACAATTTAATAGAAATTATAACAAATTATGTGTAAAATAATAATAATTTATGCTTATATTTTAAAGGCCTCCCAATAAAATCATCAAATTACAATCTTATGAATACATAAAAAATCTTGTCATTTACACAAAGTATTGAGAGGTCTTTTAATAGGATTAAAAAAAAATACCATTAACACCAATTTAACTTTAGTCATTTACATAACAATTATTTATAGAATATATGTCTATTCCTATGATAATTGCAAACCCTATAAATTGGTAAGATAGAAGCCATTAATATAATTTTTAAAATATAGAGTAGTTCTTTTGCACCCAGAAATAATATTAATGTACTTAATATATTTTAATTATAAAATATGCATATCAAAATAATATTTAATAAGATAAACCATATAGAAGTGTGCAAATTAGTGGTTTTAGATACACAATTGCACTAAACTAACTATACCTACAAGGTAGTTGGTAAATAATCAAATAAAAATTAGTAATCTTGATTGAACTACAAATATAAGGTCTTATCTAGATCATAAAAATATAGTTAGAATAATTTGGAATAATTACATGTGCTATAATACTATAAAATTAGTGTTAGAGACAATTTAAATGAGCTTGAATTCATAAATTTGGGAGACCAATCCATGACAATGATAGGATATCTAGAAAATAGTTCTATCTATGAAAGAGTGAATATGATTATGTGAATGCATTCTTTGTGTCTTAACGTACAAAATCCTCCTTTCATTTGTCTATTCTATTATGAATTGTATGGAATGTTAGATCTTTTACCAAAACCCTAATCGAAACTCAACTCATTGGAAAACCAATAGAAAAGGGGGATTTTAATAGCCCGACATGTGTTATCCCTCTATTATCACTAAGCCCTCACAATTTGGAAAATTTGCAAGGAACACTTGATCCAAGTCAATAGTCAATCAAGTGTATGTAAGTGTCATAAACCTCAACTTTCAAATACATGTAACAACTAGTTCATGCAAGAATGAGCCTCCAAAAATTTTAAATTAGAATTTTGGAAAGAGAATGCTTCATAAATAATTTTTTTTTTCTCTTATAAATTCAATGCCACTCTTGAAATTAAATTCTTCTTAGAAATTCAATGTGTTGTCGATTCCCTAAAAACAACCTTACTCCCTATTTCAATACTCTAGATTTGTTAGACACACACTACAATAACATACTCAATATTAAAACACAAAACTTGGTTCTTTATTGCATATATGATTGTACTACAAATGTTTTACACATATACACACTAATTTCCTTTATTGCTTATTGAAAAAATACATGAAGATGAGGTAAATGGTATAATATAGTTCTTAGTGGATTTGTAGAGACCTAAATTTTATACAAGAATGTGAAAACAAAATTCTTATCACCTTTATAGATATTGAACCCCTAGTGCACATTGTAGACGCTAAAATTTGGTAACTTGTCCATTTGCAATGCCAAATTTGGCTATGTTCCCTTTTTAAGGAAAATTCTCACATTCATTATCCAATTAGTATATATCTCTAACTCTTTAGTGACTTTTTTCATCTTCACACTCTTCTCTATCACAAACTTGGGAAATATCAATTAATCAAAGAAGTAAACTATTCATGTACAACATGTTACAACTTTCTATTTCACATCACGTGTCTGCTATCTTGGACCTTACAATTCAATCATGATGTAAAATCGATTCCTAGACTACTTTAACCATCCCAAACTTGGATATTTTTTACACTTTTTTAAAATTAAATATCTTTATTATTTCATTTCATCTTCCTAGGGTCATATTTATTAGAATATTTCACTTATGGAAGGCTATAAAAAATTCAATATCACTTTATAACTCGTCTGGAATTCTTACAGTATCCTATTAAAAGTATCATTCCAAAAGAACTCAAAGCTCTCCAAAATTTTCTTAAATCAGTTTCACATCAATTTGAGAATCCCCTACTATAAGTTTGAATCACTCAACTAGATCAAAGAGTTTAAATTCCTTCATTTCCAAGCATGCAAGGTTCATAGAGCAATGTCTTAGTAAGAGACAAGTCACTCCAAGTATTTTCAAAGGGTTTTCAAAAACAAAGGGTTATGCCATGCAACTTAAGCACACCACATCACATTACTGGAAAGTTGGGAACATCATATACTATATAGTTATCCCATTCTTCTTTGTGTCAATAGACATGAGGGAAACTATAAGGGTTATCTTATATCACACACATTATTACAAAAATGCCTAGGAGAAATACATGAGGATTAATGTTGCATGAGGGTACGTAGTACATCACTTGGATTAGTTTGGCTGAGTTAAATTTCAAGGGTAGTCTAATCTGACCACACACTTGATTTATCCTTTTGGTTTACTAATGTTTTGATGAAGGGTATTATAGGTTTCAAGGGTTTACACTTTGTTGTAGGTTATTATAGATCATTAAGGTTTTGTAAACAAGAATGACATGTAGAAAACAAAAATTCTAGGAAAGTGATGCACATCTAGGAAGTTCCATAACCAAACTATTAAAGGATCTAATAGCGTAGACTTTCAATAAATACCATAAAAATCCATGTCTATACCATACAAAATTCCTATTATACTTCCCCAACTCATTTAATAATTCCAAAATTGATATTGGAGCATTTCCATTTTATGATTTTTACTTTCCCCCTATCTATACATTTATATCTTCTTTATTCTAACATATACAACTAAGTCTTCATCTCCTCTTATGTATTTGATTTACCATTTATTGTTTATAATTTATTGCAAGTATTAATCCAATAATTTGATTATATATGGTGAGTTAATTAGGTCATAAGAGTCTCTTGTTACCACCTTCTTACAAACCCTTACATCTGATTTATTGTTACGTACTTTCCACAACATTATATAATTAGGGTGTAATATTTGGTGAACCCAAATTTTGAACTGAATTTTTTTTTTCAAACCCTAGTGGCCCTTGGGTTCTATATTGATAGTTTGTTGTGTTCTAATTAAATGTATCATGGATCATTATCATTACCATCATCTCTTTCTCAATCCAAAGGGTTCCTGTCATTGTTTTTGTTTAAGTTGTTATCCCTGTAACTAGGTCCGTTCTTCTCCTTCTCATGGGGATGGGGAACCATATGTTGACACTAAGGTCTCTCATTCTTATGAGCATGCACACTCTAAGGCTACCATCTCTAACTCTCACAAGCATGAATATATTGTTGCCAATATTTTTTCTCATTCCATCTTCAGGGTTTTCACTAATAAATTACAAGTTGAGGTAACAATCACACTCTATTAAATGATTAGGCACAATATTTTTCACATTTATTGAAAGAACATCTTGATAATATCAATATTCTATTTTATACCACCACATAACAACTTAAGAATATTGTTATATCTTCCACAAGTTATCCTAATTTTCCATCATCTAGTGTGCATACGTCTGAAATAATAGGAGAAATTTTACACAGAGAAAACACATACAAATAATGTATTATGAAATCATTCGACACAATACAATTATATAAAATAACATATCCTATTATCTAGGATTCCCACTAATTACTAAATCTCATAGAATCTCTCATAGGTTATTAACAAACATATACACACACTATTATTGTTATACATAACAATATAACAATTTATATAATCTATTTTACTAACTATATTACCATATTTACCCATACGGTAACTTACAAACAATAAGTTATGTTTACCCAATGTAAATACTAATTTTTCTAGCATTCCCCCTTAGTGTTTACATGGTAGGAAAATAATCGCACTTCCTCAGTAGCTTACTCACATCTACTTGTTCGTGATCTTGGCCCACAACTTGAAATGATGGTAGAAGAAGGAATACATCAATTTTTTTATCAATTGTGTGCTGTCGGAAACTAATATGACTAATCTAGTATGGTAACCATGTACATGAACCATCTTCTTATCAACCATTCAATGCAGGAAAAACATGTGGCCTACTCAATGTAGAAACTCAAGTAGGAACCATCTGTATAGTATTAAATGGTTTTACAAAGCTTTATCATAAACCTAGGCATCAACAGGAATACATCTTACTATTTAACCTATACAAGTATCATGATGTTGTTTTTTATTTTTGTGCTTTTGTTTTTCCAATAAATGTTTACATTAGGGGGATTACATTAATGAATATTCACATATACATGTGAACAAAAATGAACCTCTATTCATATTACAAAACCCATCAGAACACTCTAACTCTGAAAAATTAATCATATCAAAACACACAACTAGAAAAAAACTGTCACCACAACTTCATGCAGCTAATTTAACAAATATTGAAACATATATGGTAAATTTTAATTAAGTTAAAGTGAAAATATAGATATGTAATAAATTAAAAATTTGACGCAAGAAAGTAAGCTAATCAATTTGAAACCCTAAGTGCAAGAGAGGGTAAGATACTTAGTTGATTCACAATAAATCCAAAGATGTGCCAAGCTAGAAAACTAATGAAACAGGAAAGAAGAGCATTGCAACCAAGCCCAAAAAAATGTAGAATTTTTGAGAATTCCGAGACTAGGGCATATGTGCAAGGTCAAGGGTTCCTGGGGCGTTACAGACATCATCTAGGTGCTTGTGACTGCTCAGAACCTCAGAAAATCAATTTTACAAGGTCACGAGATGTTCGTTGGATGTCGTCTTTATTCACCTGTACTTTGTTTCTTGATCGCTAAATTTTCATGAAACTTGGAAAGAGAAAGAGAAAATGTAAAACCCCAAAATACATCAAATCTTGAAAAAAAAGATGCAAGTGGGGAGTTGGACTTACCCCGGCAGTCACCCAACTGAGTGAACTTATGATCTAGGTGTTGCAGTACATTTTAGACTCCGTGTCTGTCATAGAAAAAAGAAAGGAGTTGGGGTATACCAAGGGTCCACATGGAATGGACATTGATAAAATGAAGAAGTTTCATGTGGTGCAAGAAGTCGTGCATCTACTAACCAAGTTGAATGACTAGGAGAGATGGTCGCAGGTAAACACAATGTGGCTTCACATTGCAAATAAAATGTCTAAGGGAGTAGTAAATAACTTAGCAAGCTATATTACAGACACCATTGTTGAGGAATCATGCACATGAGAAAGGATAAGTTTTGGCACTATCCTACTTTCACTTGTGTTTTTAGAAATTGGATTGACTGATGGACCAAAGAACAAGATATGGGAGTACCCCTTGGAAAATAAGTCCCTTGTAGAGAGGTTTGAAAAATATTTATGTGAAGGATCAATGAGTGGGTCATTTAAGCAGAGGGCAGAGATGTGGTATGACTAAATTCGCACGAGGTTTGAGGAGTGGTGCATTCCCAAGAAGCTACATTTGGTGGTGGGAAAGGTAGTACAGTTCACGGTGTACCAACACTTTTGCATCATATTATTTACTATGAGGGATGGGACATGGAGCCCATGGTGAAAATTGTCCTATGCGTTCACAACGCACTACTTCCAAGCTTCAATTCACAAATTTATTAATGCACGCCATTTGAACTTCAACGCAGACAAGGTAGACTGTGAGTACCACATCCTCAGGAAGACATATGTTTATCCAATCTGGACTGCCTACATTGAGAGGCTCATTTCAGACATCATAATTATGAATCCAGTAAGCTTGGCTATTAGGGATAGTGGAGTTGTGCTCGTATACCTTCAACTTAAGCCTAAACCAGAGAATAGCAAAGTACATGGAGAATGAATTCATGCTCCCATGGCCACCTAAGGGAAAACATACAGTGGAGAATGTGCCAACTCCAAAGCCTACAACAACTATATAAGTAGACGAGGAGGAAGAAGAACACAAAGATAGTGGTGGCTTGGAACATAGAGGCTAGAGGCAGCTCACAAACAGGGTGGAGAGTGAGTGCGCAGATACTCCATCTCAAGCACAAGAAGGATACAAGGACTTGGATGTGGAGACAGTCCATGAATAGCATTGTTTTAAGAGGGTATTCGGAAGAATAAGGACCCAAGGCATAGGAAATCCATAGCCTGTAAGATGAATGAGGACATGGAGGAGTCTGTAGAGAGCACACTTGGGACCCCAGTACAGCTAGAAGATATGGAGGAGCCCAGAGATGAGGACATGAAGGATGAAGAGAAAGGTTTAAAGGAGGAAAAAGAATCTGAGCATGAGCAACCTCACACGCATGACACTACTCAGGACATCAAAGGGCCAACTCCAAACCTTGGCACTTATGTTCCTAAGGGGCCAAGAATAAGGAGAACAAGTGGAGAATACATTGTGTCGAGTATGGGCTATGCTAAGGACACAAGAAAAATTGTATGCACCCATTTTCAAAGCACAGTGGACCTAAAGGAGTTATATGGGTGGGATTTGATTGACCTAGACATGGCCACTACGCGCGCAAGGAAACAAATATTTTTGTCCATGCAGAATCACATGGATGAGCCATATTTTGATGTATGCGATGAGTCTTATCTGTCAAGAAGAGTGAAGAAGGAACCTCAGACTAGGCACATGAGTATAAAGCCCACTCTCATGTTTGATGAGAAGGTGAGAAATGCCTTAGTTAAGGTATCTACAAAGGTGGTGTGGAGGAATATCGATAAGGCTGTCACTATTAGAGCACTACGTGAAGATAACAAGGAAAAAACTATAGAAATAGTGCGTCTAAAAGGAGAGAAGGATCTGGAGCAGAAAAAGAATGAGGCCTTCATCATCATGGCAGAAGAAATTGGTGACTATGTCCTGAAAGTAAGACTGCATCTAGAGTCTAAGGTACCTGAGAATTTTCCTTCAGCTATGCACTATGTGTGCACATTAGTTGATTTGGTGCTTGAAGATGGAAATATTTGAATGCCAACGCCAAAGGATCTTGAACAGGAAGTAGAGAGAGAAAGGGTCTTCGTGGTTAGAAATATTTCATCTTACGAGGCATTACTCCAAACTTTGCAAGATGAGCTAAAGAAAGAAGATCAAGATCTGAACATATGTGCAGCACCAAAAGCAGTCATCATGATCAGGACTATAATAGAAGATAATGAAGTTATGAAGGCAATGAAAGATGAGACTTTGGGGCACGCGGAAAGATTGGCATTAGTAAAACAAAAGAATAAAGCCCTTGTAGCAACACAAAACCTGCATAAGGAGAGGCTGGATGAGATTGGAAATCTCATAGCGCAAAAGATGGATCTTTTGGAGGGAAGGATGTCTGTTATGGTCAATTTTTTCCTAGTACTGCAGAATGAAAAATGAGAGATAACCTAGGATGAGTTGGAAGCGATTGCCACACATGTTCCAAAGAAGACAAGAACTGCGTTGGATGACTAGAAAACATTGGAGGAGAAGATTAAAACAAAATATTTGGAGTTGATCCTCCCAGTTGAAGTGGAGGGTTCTATAGAACAGAAGTCTATTCTTTGTACAGTGATTATTTACATTATTTCTATTCGTATTCTTTATTATTTTGGAAAACCAGAAGGAACCCCATTGCTAGGATGGCAATGTACATTAGTGTGGGGTAATGTTGAGAAGATAGAGTATGACACTAAGGAGAGGCATAGAGAAGATTCACGTGTAGGAATAAGGAGAATTTGAAGGCGCTGAAGGATAGGAAAGGAAATGGGTGCCAAGACAAGATGATTTGGGACTTAGTTGTTTTTCATGGTTATGGGCTATTTTTGGAGATAGCATGTGGAGCACACAATGGGATGGATACTTTAACATCACACAAATGTTATTTTAGGGATGAGAGTCTACTAAGCTCCATGCATGAGTTTGGGATAATAATAAGATTATTACTACCAGTTAACTGGAGGAGATATATTATTAGTGCACTTGCATGTGTGCATATTATTGTAGAGTCGCATGGCTATTTTCAGCATGCGACGTATTTTGGGAAGTACATAAGTGATGAAGGGAAATTCCCCACCCCTATAAGTATTTATTAGTTTGTGTAGTTAGAGAGAGAAAATTTATATGAGTTATTGTAGAGTTATGTTATTAGATTTGTTACACACATAAACTTATGGTAATGTTATATGATGTAATAAGCCTCTGTATTCACTATGTTTAATATAATGGAGTATATTCGATGGATAGAGATGTGTAACTGGTTCTTGTATGGTTGATTTCATTATGATTACTATTTAATTCATGATTAATTAAGATCTAGATCTAGAATATGCTATGTGGAATGTTTATTATTAGTTAGGGTTTTGGATGTATGCTTTATCTTTAACACATTAACATCCTGCACAAAAAACTCTAAATAGGGGCATACTACCTTTGCACACTTTGGGTGAGTTTTCAGTTCAGGTTGAGTGATGTGCAAGTGCACTTGGGTTCTTTGTGGTGGATTCTAGGCTGCATCATAGATCTTAACGACTGAGCATTAGGGCTAAAAAGCATGAGGAAAGCACCTGGGGGATGAAAATCAGACGTATGGAGGACCATGAGGCATACCTAGGGCCGGGAGCATTTTCCTATCCCATATATCCCACAAGCTAAAGGAACAAAATGGTCATCAGTTTCCACATCGCACCTAGAGCTGACACTTGACAGGCATCCAACGATTTTGCATTTGGCTCCAACTAACTCCTAAGGGCTTGAAACTTGCACTGTAGAAGGTCACATTGATGACCTAAGGGCCACAAGGGGCTGGTGATTTTTCATGTCCCTCATGTCCTTTAGCTTAAGGTAAAAATAGTCATCATTTTCCACATCGCGTCAGGTTGTGACACTCGGCGGTCATTTGTGCACTAAGGGGATAGGCTCCCACGAGCTCCTGGGGCTGAACTGGCGATGTAGAGGATTCCATGGGTGACCAGAGCGAAAAATAGGTTTGGGCACATTTTATTTTCCCCTATGTCCATTTTCTTAAGGTACGAAAGGGACACCAAAATGCACCAAGCTCTTGGAACTAACACGTGTCCACTGCAAGAATTGGTTAAGTATAGAGCACTCACCTTGATCCAACTTGTGACGGAGATAAATTGAGCTTCCGATGAAAGTTTTTGGAAAACATATATATGAATTTGACTTAAAATTTCATTCTAAATCCAATGGTGGGTGACTTAGTTCTCTATTCCTCCATTTAAGACCTGTAAATTGGAAATTTTTTTGCCCCCAGACTGAGCATGAGAAAAAATAGATATAGACCTATTACGCCTAGGTGTTGTGAAAAATATGATTTCACCATATTTTAAAGATTTTAATTCCATTTCCAATGATTTAATTTTTATCTCCTAACTCCATCCAGATCTCCTGAAATCACTTTTCGAAGCTCAGTAGTGTTTTCAGTCCTGTGCACTGCCTAGGCCTTTGAACCCTGTTTCTGATGAATCCGCCCCAAGACCTCCAAATTTTTTCTGAATCTTTCAATATCATTTCCTTAATGTTATTATACCTTTGATTCATCTCCATGTTGGATTTTATTGCTATTTTCCACTCCATGGGGTTGCAACTTGCACCAGTCCTGGGAAGGCCAGTGGTAGCTCTTACCAGCACTGCCCAAAAATGGCATTCTTCAAGAACTCCTAAAATTACCTAGGGGGATTGACTTGAATTTCCTAATTCACCTAGGGGACTAAGTTAACATCTACTAGGGGATTATTAGAGTGATTTGGTAAGGCTAGAGCTTAGGATGGGTAGACCTAGGATGTATTGGAAAGGTAAAATTTGAAAAAATTGACATAAGGGTATTGTTGTCATGCTTGAAATTTGTAAATAATCCTGTTGCACATTTACATCAAAACATCTGGCTCTAGCTTTGGTACATGGTATGGACTGAGTGTAGTGAAGACATGGAATGAGGAATCCCAAAATCTCAACTTATAACATATTGACCAGTGCCTTATCCATTGGGCCATGCGGAGTCATTAACAACTTACACGAGAGAGAGAGAGAGAGAGAGAGAGAGAGAGAGAGAGAGAGAGAGAGAGAGAGAGAGAGAGAGAGAGAACACACACACACACACAAAACACACATGGAAAGGAAAAGATACACATGATAGAAAGGAAAAGATGCCTAGTAATCACCTATGGTACAAGGTGAGGGACAACCCACTTTCCCTAAAGCACTTTCCTTTTCAGGAATTACCTCTGAAGGGGTAACACCGGATGATGATGTTCTATGAAACCGTTGAGTGGTTCTAGAAATTATCCTCCTCTCCTCAGTTGTTTGTGAAATCTATGTGCTTTCACACTTGTGTGTATACTTTGTAGGAATAAGAGTAAATGAGCTTTTTGATGCTCAGATATTTGCTCAAAGATTCCATTACCTTCATTTCCTTTGAAATTTGCTTATGTGTTTATCCACACTGCTTCTTTTTCTTCTACCATATCATTACTACTTCAAGCCTGACTTTTGTTTAAATTTCTCAAATATCCCAAGCCTCTCTAATCCTCCATTCATGTTCATCTACATGTTTTCCACGTAGATCCATGAATTCATCTTTCAAACTCATGTCTTTATGAGGTATTTGGAAGTTGAGTGAATAATGGTACACAAATATGTTCCCATATTTCATGCTTATATCCTAAATCAAGAGGTCAAGACTCATCTCAGGGTCTTCATTGCTTTCTGTTGTTTCCAAAATCTCTTGTACGAAATCCTTTTCTGGTACTTCCAAAATTTCATCTCCACCCTTATTTGAAAAGTATTTGCTTTAAGATGCAAGGAACCCATCAGGAGGCTTTGCTTCAATATCCTTAGGTTCATTATATTATTCGTCTGGAGGAATCTCAATTTTGAGGGATTCAAAACTCTTTTCTTTAACTTCTTCACAAAAGAAAGAGTTCTCCTCTTCGAATGGGAAAGAAAATACTTCACTTTCATCATTAACTATCTTAGGAGGGACATCATTCTCTTCCCCTTGCTTTTCCTCATCATGAATAGTATTTGAATTGGTTCAGGATCTTGGTTCAAGTTCAAACCTGTCTTGTAATTTCATATCATGCATCATGAGTTTGAAACTGAGCTCAGGGTCTTCCATTTCTTTTACGGCTCTTAGAAGGTATTGCACTGATGGTTCTTTCCAATAATTATAGGACTCATTTCAAGATGGAATGGTCTCTTCCTTGTTGACATTATCTAGGGAATCCTCATCTTTTAATGGGAATGATAATATCTCCTTATCATGGATATGCACATAAGTTGATTTTTCCACTTGAACATCATCGAGAACCAGCTCCTCTTCTTCATGTCTCGCATCATTTGGAAATGCAGGGCTATTCTCTTGCATCCCAAATTTCTTAAATGCTTCTTCTATATCCATATACCTCAGGGAAGGAAGGTTTGGTCCTACCAAAATTGGGATCTCATCCTCTTCTTTAGTTTTCACAAAATAATTCATCCTCTTTCTATTTTTGTATAAAATGTTGGATCTTGGGGTTCCTGAATTTTAAATTGTGTGCCTCATCTTCTTCTCTGGAAGCAATTTCTCCATGTCTCCCTTCACTAGAATGGTTGTAGAAGACCAAATCATCTAGATTTTCCCTCCCAACTGTTGGAAAAAACTTCTCCCTAACAACATTTGAAATAAATTTGGGATGTTTGCTACCAAAATCATCATCAATTTTTTTTTTTTCTAGAAATGTGGTAAGAACCACCTATGTATCTTTGATCTTCCCTACAAGTGGGACTTCTTTGAACTCCATGGAGTAGAAACATCCACTGGGAGGAGTCATGGGGAGTTTAAGAGATTTCGCAACCTTAACAAGCATCACATTATCTGAGGCACCTAAATCTATTATGCAATTGTTCAATACATATTGCCCAACTACAAGGGAGACAAAAAGGATCAACCTTATCTATCTTTGATGTACTCATGGTAAGCATGTTCTATTAGGGTGGTGTAGGTGGGTTTTTTAGTATTCTTTTAGAACTAGGAGTTACAACATTTGGTGTTAAACTATCAGTTTTGATATATCAGACGAATCTCTCAAATTGTTCAGGGTGAGTCAGCAAATATTTGGTTTCAGTAATTGGCACTTTGGCTTTGTTTGCATATTCTATGAAGTCAAAAGGAGAAGATGCAAACAAGGGTGATGAAGGGAATAATTTTAAATTTAGCACATGTTTGGAAGTAGGAGTAGATTTTTGGAGAACAGAGGGAATTTTTAAAGGTACACTAGGATATTTCAAAGTACTAGATTTTATAGGAGCAGATTTAGAATTAGAAGAGGCATTAGAAGACTTAATTGGAATTTTCGGAGCCTTCTTACTTGATACAAGATTAGGTTTCTCAAATTTGGACTCCACGAAGGTGCAAGTGGAGATCCTCAATTGATTATTATTTTTTGCGGAGTCGCCATAGGAGGATCTTCACTATGATTTTCCTTCATAGTTGTGGAGGAAGAAGCTCCCTTTTGAGACTGGAAGCGAGTAAAAATATCATATGAGAAAATTAGTTCCTTTTCACCATCATCATCTTTGCTCCCTGAGATATATTCAATGTGTCCATTTTGAGTATCATAACCCACTTCTTCTGTCTCTGGGAAATTTCTGCCTTCACTTTCTTATTTGAGTCCTTCCTTGTCCTTTTAGATTCTACCACTCGTATTGATAGGTGAAGTCTCCAAGGTAAGACTTCGGCATGCCCTGAAAATCTGATTTCTATTATTTATTTGAGATGTTATTCATTTTTAAAAATCCCTCTTTAGTGAAGACATTTCATTTGCCATTTTTTGCAAAAAAGGATCGGTTCTTTCATATCCAGGACATTGATTTTTACCCTTTGAGGGGTTGTTGATCTTTCCAGATAGGATGAGATTGTCATAAAGTTCAATGTCCAATATTTGTTCTTGTACAATATCCCTCGGTTGAATTCTTCGTAGGAAAAATCCTACCTCCGGTGATTGAGCACAAATAGAGAATCTCTTGACATTGTTCTCTGATGGTGAATGTTCTTCTAGTATCCTATGGAGCATCTGGTCGAAATGAGCCACAAGGTCTCTCATAGTTTCATTTTCTCCTTTCTTCATTTGTGCCAATTGAATAAGGAGGTCTAAATAGTCCTTAGTAAATTTTAATCTTTCCTCAAACTTCATTTTAATGTCATTATGAAAAGTGATGGATTGGGTAGGCAGGAGGTGAAATAATTCCATTGCTTTTTCTTGGAGGGACCCCACGAACAGTATTATAACAAAATTTTCATGTTTGAAACTAAGGATTCCGCATGATGTGGAAAAATCAACGATGTGTTCTTCAAGATGTCGTGTGTCTTCACCTTTTAACTTTGGAAATTTCTTATGGGAACCCGTTCTATATTTATTCCCCACGAAACAATGGGTTGAGGTATTTCTACTTTGTCTACCATTGTTGCTTCTACAAATTATTCTTCAAATTATTCTTGTGGTTCTCATTCTTCTTCACTTGGGGACTCAATTATCAACAATGGTTGAAAAATGGGAGAGTTTACAAGCAGAGTTTCAACAGGTGTTTGAATGTGATTACCAAGTTAACTACTTGAAGAATTGGATGAGGATGAGGCTTGAGAAAAGTAATAAGGGTTATCTCTAATTTGATTTTGTTTATTTTGGATAGACTTGAAAGTGGAATCAAAGACACCTCCAAACTTGCTCAACATGGTGCCTTTTAACCATATTTTGGAAAATTTCAAAATGGGAAGATGAAAAGACACTGTGGAATACAAAAGGTCACTTACAAGGATCAATAATGTGTCTTTGAGAAATGGATTTCCATCAAATCCAATTTTTTAATTTTATTTTTAATATTTTTTTTATATTTTTGGACCTTGCAGTCATATTTCAGGTGTAGATTTTGCTAAATTTGCCCAACGATGGGAGCCAAAAAAATTAGCGAGAAAATTTATCAGGAGTAAAAATTTGTGGATTTCTTGCCAACGCTCTAGGAATTTAAGTCCCTCTACTTAAACGGTGCAACTTTCGTATATGCATGCGTGAGTAAGCTAAGTTTTATGCGAGCTGGCCTTGTAGTCGGGGATCTAACAGGGGCATTCCATTGACCCTATGGAAAAACCTTTCAGATACCTGTAAGAGAGGAATTTTTCAAGAGAGCGGGAAATGGAGTGAGAACCTTAGATAAGAGGAATATTGTTGCAAGTAGAAAATCAGAGTCTTGCATACATCGGTTATAAATTTCATCACATAAACTAAAATTAAGAAGAAACAACTTTGCAAATAGCAACAAGACCAATTAGAATTTATGAGCACAAAGTATTAATAAATTCCTTAGTCAAAAGACAGATAGAAACTCCTTGTATTGATGCTTAAACAACAGTTTTACATATCATAGAAATGGAATAAAATTGAGAGTGGGAAAGAATGGAAGAATTGACTCTCTTTGTCTTTTCACAAGGATCTCTCTCTCATGAATACACAAAATCTAAGAAGTAGCCCAAATGAGGGGCTCATTACAATTTATAAAATTTTGATAGTCTCTTTTCCTATCCCCCTATTAACCATTTAACCTACCTTGAAGGAAATATGTCAGACAAAAATTTTATAAAATATTTGTACAATGAAATTCTCCAAGGCTGAAATCTGAAATTTTCAATCTTTAGACTTCAGAGATTTTTCTCTTTCAGAGTATTATTGCTCAAATTTGAGATTGCTCTTTTTTGACTCTCCGAATTCCGAAACCCCAAAAGTCTGAATTTCAGACTTTCAGGCTTTCGGGTTTCAGAACTTTTGGCCCCATTTTGTTTAAATCCCTCTTGGACTTTTGAAGTCTGAAATTCTGAAAGTCTAAATTTTTAGACTTTTGGGCTTTTGGGTTTCAGAATTCTCTGAGTCGCTTTTAGGATTTTTACTTTAAAAACTTCCCAAGTCTGAACGTTTGAATTTTTGAACTTTCAGGCTTTTGGGTTTTAGAATTCTCCATTTCCAATTCATTTTTTCATCTCCCAATCTCCGAAGTTCGAAACCCCAAAATTCTAAATTTTGGGCTTTCGGGTTTTGGAATTTCGAAGGTCCTCCATGCAATTCATTTTTCACCTACCTTCGTACGGATTGGATTTCCACCATTAATATCATTTTTTCTATTTAAACTCATTTTTTTACTCATCAGTTTTACCTGACACATTTTATCTGACATTCTGTTTCTTGTACTTTGTGACGTCTTTGTCAAGGTATGATAATTTGTCTATTTTTTGTTTGGTTTAAGGTCCTTTTCGTTGTTTCCCTCTCATTTGGTTTTCTCTTTGGTCTCCCTTTGTGTTTTTTCGAAATGTCATCTCCTTTGATCACCATGTTTCACATCTTGAGTTTTCTCCAGGTATTCAGAATTGTTCAAAGGATCTTCTCAAGTCTCCCATACTTCTTCTCAATTCTCATTTTTTAGAATTTGGGAGTTAGTATTGTTTGGAAAATTCCTTTTCCTTTTCTTTCGAAAAAATTGTTCAGGAGAATTCCTTCGGGGAGATTCTTTAGGAAATTTAATTTTGGAGAATATTGTTCAAAGGTTTTTTTTCTTCGAGTTTTTGGAATTTACGAATTTGAAGAAACACTTTCGAAAAATTCTTTTTCAGAGTTTTCTTTCGGGAAAATTGTTTGGAGAAAATTGTTCGGAAAAATTCTTTCGGAACTTCTAGCTTCGGAGTTTTCGATTCAGAGAAAGTTTTCAGAGATTTCAGTTCGGGAATTTTTTTTAGAGATTTTAGTTTGGTGATTCTTTCCATAAATTTTTAGTTTGGGACTTTGGAAGGTTTTCTTTCGAGTTTTCGGAATTTCTACAACTTTTTTTTCAAAAACACAGGGCTTAACGTCTGCTTCCACTTCAAAGGGAAAAGAGAAGATGAAGTACTCATTTCTTGGGGTTTCTCCTCACTCCTACCTATCTTCTGAATTAGGGAATATAGGGGACACCGACCTGGGAAAAATTGATTTTTCTAGATTTCTGGGAAAGATCAAAGGCTCCAAACAAGAAACCATGGATTTAGGCCATCTACGATAGTGGGCTCGCACTTGCTGTCAATTTTCCCGCATCCATGCATTGCCCAGAATTCATTTTAGTTGTAGCAGCCCACTTTGATAAGGATTCCATGTCAGTCAGAGATGACAATGATAAGGTAGTAATCCGTTTGAACCCAAACTTATATGAAGATCTTCTCAAACTTCCCGACATTCAAGATTACCCCAAAAATTTTCCAGAGTTAGTAGTGGAGCATTACGAAAAGAAAGAGTAAGTATGCTCAAGGATCATGATGAAAACTTATTTGTCCAAGAGCTTCACCAAACTACCCAAAACTATGCATCAGTTGGATTTTATTTAGGAGGTCAGTGATCTTATTATGCTACTAAGTAGAGTTTTAGGTCTTCCATCTGTAAAAGAATTCCAGGAATGGATGTTTTTGTACATCGCGACCATCAAGAAGAATTACGAGTTTATTCGATGGGGGGAGATTATTAGTTACTCCATTTGTTATCAATTGGGTATAGTGTCAGATACAAATAATTTCTACATGACATCCTTCCTGGTGTATGTTGCTATGCTATGGGAGATTTTTTTAGTTTAAATACCAGGGGTGTTCATAGAACTTCCCAAATATATGAATTTTATCCCCAACTCAGTCTAGATGAGGGAGGTAGGCATTTCTGCAGAGTCAACAATGATTTCTTTGCTATCATCCTCTATCGTTTTGACAAAGAACTATATAATCGAAGGATTTCTGATGAATCTTTCAAGGAAGTGAGGGAATGGGGAGCAATCTACTTTTAGTTTCCTACATTCACTTATATCCATATTCCAGGTTTCATAGGTGCCCCAAGAAAATTTCTAAGGTGCCCCACTGACAAATGGATTCTATTGGAATTAGTTCAGTAGTTATTGGATTATCATCAAATCCAAAATAAGTGTCACAAAGCGGGAATGCATTTCCCTGTTTCGATTGGCAAATACTCTTGCCCAAATATTCAGAAGGCTAAAAATGTTGATACAAAAATGGCTGAGGTAACCCTGCGGAATTTTCATTGGCAGACTAATTTTGATTATTGGGGTAATTTTGGGGAAACAGGTCGGTCAAGTGCCCACGTCCACCAATTGGAAGATATCTGGATTCATTTTCAGGATGAATACATCATGCGACAAAGGGATTATGAAATATTGACCCTTGACGAGGTTCGGTAATTTGGTTTGGCCAATGTGCCAAAGGATATGCAAGACAGTGATGAGGTTTTGGATTCATCATACAAGGATGATAATGTTTCCAATCAACCACTGCCATGGATTGATTGGTATGTGGAAGAATGCAGCAATACAAAGGAGAGGGCAGGACCCATTTTAAAGAGGACTTTCAGTTGGTTGGCCACCTTGGGAATCTCACCCAAAGGGGAAAATCAACCTACAAATATAGGAGCTACATCAGAAATAAGCCAACCAACACCCACTAGGGGGAAAAGGTCGACTCAAAAGGCTCCTACATATCCAAAGAAGATTTCATTTGTTGTTGGTGGCTCATCTCTCTCCAAGGATCCTACTCCCAAGGTTACATCTCCTGCAGTGCCTATGACAGAAGTGGTTGAAGTCAGTGACTCTCATAGTATCTTCCAAGATCCATCACATCATCTTCTTCCTCCATTATCACTTCCAACATCAGTTCCTTCCACTTCCACAACCATTTCTTATTTCCCATCCCCTTCTATGGCCCAAGTATTCTCATCACTTCTAGTTCTATCAGCTGGGAAAAATATTGGGTCACCCATTTCCTCCTCACTTCCTTTAACACTTCCATTTTCTTCAATCAAAACCCCTAGTATCGTTCTATCAATTCCTATGGCTATCCCTACATCCATGTCATCCATCATTGCTACCTTTTCTCAAATACTAGCCAATATTTCTAGTGATCTTGCTTTAACCAATGTTTCAGGTATTGGATCTACTACTCCATCTTCATCAACTTTAGCCATACCAGAATGGTTGTTTAGGAAAAATCCCAAGCAAAAGAAGAAGGTTCCTCTGCGAGATGTTATAGATCTCACAATATTGGAGCATATGCCCAAGAGATAGGCCAAGAGACAAAGAACCATGTCAAGTTTGATGGTTAACCCATTCAGAGAATGGGTGAAAGAAGTTGACACCCTCATTGAGGGGAAAACTAAAGAAAAAATCATAGCTTTGGATTTCCGGATTTCAAAATTCTCATTGGGGAAGGCTACTCATGAAGGAGCCAAGAAAGATGTGCACACTTCTCTTGGGGCCCTTTTAGAGAAATATGACAAAGATAAGGCCACCAAGGATGAGCTCAAAGCCAAGGTCAAGCAGCTCACTGCATTGCTGTGTAAAGTAACCCAACCCACTCCATCTATTGAAGTCTCAACTACTACGGCTATGAAAATTTCATCTACAATTGATGATATTTCTTATCATGAGATCGCAAATATAGGCTAGAAAGGGAGATCAGTGAGTGGATGGATGGAGATAATTCTGCAAGAAGCCAATCCTTTAATCAAGGAAGCAGTTGAAATATATAATGATCTGTAGTTTACAAAAACCACCATTTCCAAGATGGACGAGGCCTTTTCTGAAGATAATAATAATCTAAATTTAAATTTGGCAACATGGAGTGAGATCAGAGAAGAGGATCCTGACTTGCTTCTTCAGGAAGAGGTGATCGATGATGTCTCAAAATTATTTGAATATCAAAAGGCCATGGAATTCCGGTGTCAAGTATTACAGGATTTGATTAAGAAGTTGGAGGAGAAATGAGTGGAAATCACAGATGCCCTGAATGACATCTCAGAGGAGTTTGATATTACCAATTGCAAATTCTTCAATGAAAATATCGATGCTCTTCCTGAAGATCAGATTAAGGGAAATTTCAAGGATTTGGTGAAGTGTGATGATGAGGTCACCAAAAATTTCAATAATGACTTTATTGACCGATTGGTCTTGTGCCAAAATTTCATAGGGAGACTAAAGAAAGTTACAAATAAACTTCAAAGATTTCCAGCCAGGATCACAAAGGAGATCAAGATAGCAGATGTAGTGAATCACTACGCATGTGGGTCTGGAGATGAAGAAATTCATGGTATTATCAAGTGCTTTATTGAGTACAAGCACCGAATGTCTGTGTGGGAAGGGGGACAATAAAAACTTGCAAGTGGAGAAGGTGTAGCTGAACCAGGCCAAAGCTAAGTGGCCATGAAAGGACAAATCCAAGCTCTGGATTGTTCAAAGTTGTAGGGTTGAGTGAGTCAAACCCTTGTAACAAATTAGCTATTTTCATGGGAGCATGTTCCCTTAATTTAATGACATTTCTATTTTTAGAAAAATGTTAGTTAAGGGCCCAGCTGTAATGGCTCAGCCTAAGAACTTATAAATAGTAGAATACTTCAGGTTACTAGATAGAGATTATTTTTTAGAGGAGTTTCTCTTCAAGCTTGGAAGAGTGCTTCAGAGATTCTAAGATACCTTTTAATTATATTCAGAGTTACACCTTGTTGTTGAAAATCTGATTTATTGTGTTGAATGGTTAATCAGTGTTTACTTTGTGAATTTACAATTCCTTAGTGAGAGTGATTATCTTACCTTTATTTCAAGTTATCTATTTCATGTTGTGAAGGAATAATACTACTATCTTTTATGTTAGTTGTGAAAAGATTATTTTCCTTCTGCATTAATTTTATGTCATTATTATCCCTAGTTGTAGAAATAGATGTTTGATATATGCATGTGTGGTTTCCTCATGATAAATTAATTTTGTGTTGAATCTGATTTGATCTACCCTTATGTACACTCAAGTTTAACAAAGGAACGTCTGCCCCTGGTTTGTGGTATTTTGTACCCTTTCTAGTTGCGATAGGTGAAGGTGGTCAATGATGCAAGCATCCCTCCCACATTAACCCTTCTAGATGTTAAACATCCCTTAATTTGGTGCATCACCACTTCTAGTATAGGTTTTATTTCCTTGCAAATCTCTTTCCCTAATCCCATGAAATGTTAGCATAGGACTAGTTAGCCATTTTTCTTGCATTAGAAGTAGTGTTGTGTTTAGTTTAGGAAGAGGAAGTCAACCTTCTCCTGAGGTTCACCTTGAGCCCAAGTCCCATAGCTTGAGAGGTGATCCCATGTGTCCCAATCACACCGAATGTCTTGTTCACATTTTGGCCATTTGGAGGGTGCAGTGATTTGGTGACAACAATTTTTTGCATGCCTGGTGGGAGAGAGTTCGTACTTCTCTTCTCATTCCATTAACTAAAAGTACCTAGCGACTCCATCTCTCTAGATTTCAAAGTTCAGTACTAATCAACTTATGCGAAGAATTCACACAAGAGATTCTTCAAGGAAAGAAAATTATAAACATACAGAGCTTTCCTTGTCTCCCCCAAGGAGAAGAGGAAGAAACCTTTCAGTAGCACAGCCACCACTTTACCTCATAGAGGGCATTCGACTCATCTTGAGGGATGTTTTCCTCCATCAAGACACAACCAAATTTTGAATGTCATAGCAGCCAATGCTTTTCCTCCTTTCAATGCTAGCAGTCCTTTGTTGTTAGCACAAAGAGACTCCATATCGGCAACTACCTTAAAAAGTTTACCATTTTACAGTGGGGAGACTAATGTTTCACCTCGGGAGCACATAATGGATGTAGCTAGCATTTGTGTGGTACACAGTATTACAGAAGACAACATGACAGTTTGACTCCTTGCAACTTTATTCAAGGGTAGATAACTTCAATGGTTCTGGAGTTTAACTGATGGATCTATTACCACTTGGAATGAGTTAGGCACAAAGCTTTATAAGCAGTTCAAGGACAAAAGTGATAATCTCTCACTTGTGGAACAATTCCATACTATGAAGCGGTCCCCTCAAGAGTATACGAGTGATTTCAGCCTCCATTTTGACAAGACTTAGAAATGGATCCCAGCACTCGTAAGGCCATCTCCAGAGAGTGCATTTCTATATTACTTATGGGAATTGAATAGTGATGTCTCCATCATGATTCAATCCATGGGGGGTATCGTTATTCCTGATGCTTACAAAATTTCTGTAAGAGCTGAAAATTTCTTGATTCAAGTAGGTAAAATTGCTCCTAGACCTCCCATACCTGTGTTTGTAGAACTTGTAGGAAAATAACTAGTTATTTCCCCAGTTCCAGACAACTTCTAGTCTGAAATCTATGCATGTGTCTAATCCCTCAAATCATATGGCTAAGGTAAAGTCACTGTTACAAAATTTTGGGAATGAACTCGTAGTAATGAAGAGGTAGGCAGTCCCAGCATGCTCGCCCCTTTCAACCCCAATATCAAATGAGCTGTCCTCTATTCCAAGGAAATAGTCAGTCATAAAATTAGGTCACAAGCCAAGCTGAAAATGTAAGATCTTTGAACTTTCAGAATCCTTCTGCTGCCAGTTCTTCTAGAGCTATAGTCCCAATCTAGAATAACCTCATCCAAGACTATTAATGGTGCTACACTTGTTCTCAGCCCCATAATCAAAATCTCTACCCAAATGGAGTTTTAAGCCAAGCCGTTATGGTCCAAAGCATATTTGCTCTACCTGAATCATCTTCCAGACCATCCACTCCCAAAATTCAAGACCAACCTCCTAATGAAACCACACTACTAAATTGGCAAGCAGAAGACTTTTGTGGTTTGAATATTGATGCCTCCACTATAGCATCCAACACACATTCTAAGAAAAGGGAAATAGATCTACAGTCTTCCAATACTGATCAGGCATCTACTTCTCAGCCCCCAACATAAATACCAGATGATAAAGGCATGAAAAATAAATCATCAGAAGTATCCATAGAGAAGTCTACAAAGAAGGAGGGGACTTCAAGTGTCACAATGCCCAATAGGCATTTTCCAAAAGAGGACCCCAATATCCCAAAAGGCATTAGAAAAGTGGGAGTGATTTCGTTCAACATCGTGGAGAAAATGAAGAAGACCAATTTGAGTGTCACAATGTGGGATGCACTCTCGATTCCTTCTCAGAGGAACCTACTATGGGACGATTTGAACAGCTTTAACACTACTAATAGATCATCATGTCAAGAAGTAGCGGTGACAACCAGCTTATGCCAACCTGAAACAAAAATATATGCTAAGCCCAACAAACCTCCACCATTCTATATTTCGTTGATTATCGGTGACCATTTGGTACATAATTGTATGATCGATTCTGGAGCCAACAGTTCCATAATGCCCAAGCAGGTCACAAATGTACTGCAAATTCCATATACTCTGATTTTAAGAGGGGTTGTTCAAATAGATGGTACTACAGTCCAAACTATGGGGGTCATTAAGGGGCTTCAGCTTACTATCCACGCATGTCCTAGCTTGACATTCACTCAAGACATATCCATCATTGATCTTCCTCCCCTCTTTGCCATTTTCTTATCATGAGATTTCACCACAAAAATGGGTGGTTATTTGTCATCAGACTAGTCGCATATGATCCTGAGGACCCGGTATGGGACTAAGGTAACTATAAGGACAGAACCAATCTGTCACAATCACATGGAACCTTACACAACCAAACCCATAAATGGTAACTATGCCATTTGTGACCTTGAAGATGAGGATGCAGATCATGAGCCAACTACTCTCGTAGAAGAGGTTCCAGATACAGTTCTTGATGAGGTGAGTATAGATCATCAATATGAACCTTATGCTGATTTATTGGAAAATGAAGAATCTGGTCTTTTGTTTTTGGAAGAGACTGGATTAGGTACATATTGCATTCATGAAGAAGATGCCATCATACCTCAACTTGTCAAGGCATCAAGCGATACAAAAGGACTGTGGCAGATGTTCTTTGATGGCTCACGAAGTAAAAATGGATCTGGTGCAGGGGTTATGTTAATTTCTCTAGAAGGAAACAAATATTTCTCTTCCTTTCAGTTGCAGTTCAGTTACACTAATAATGTTGTTGAATATGAAGCTCTTATACAAGGAATTCAGCTGGCCCAAAGAAGAGGAATCCAAACCTTGACCGTCTTTGGCGATAGTGAATTGGTTGTGCACCAAGTTACAGCCTGTAGTGCATCAAAAAATGATCTACTGAGGTCATATAAAAATCAGTTTTGGGACTTGATAGAAGATTTCGAGGCTTTTGGAATTCATACAATTCCCAGGAAGCAAAATCAAGATGCTGACAGGTTGGCTACTATTAGCTCCCAGTATGATGTACCTATGAACATCATGAAAGAAGAGCAAAAAATAGTTAAAATAGTGGTCTGTTCCGTAGTACCAGATAATGTGAGTAGTTGGCAGGTGTTCGATAGTGATCAATAGATTGCTCTCTTACTATAGAAAGAACTAGGGTTTGCTGCCAAACATCAAGATAAACTTCAAAGTTCTTACAGCGATCAAATTATACAGCTAAAAGGAAACAAGCTACCAAAAGGCCTAGTTACATTGGAATCCATCTTCAATTTGGATGATCAAGCCAAGTAGAGCACTAATATGGTGGTCAAGGAGGAGGATTTTGAAGAGATCGAGGTGGCAAGTGAAAAGGTTCTAAAAATTGGTAAGGTATGCACTGCTCAGGAAAAGAAATCTTTCATTGAATTATGTCAGGAATACCATGATATTTTCACATGGAGCTATAAGGACTTGCGTGGTTTCAATCCTGGCTTAGCTCAACATACTATTGAACTGGATCTGAACTCCAAGCCAGTTCATCAAAAATAGAGGCCAATCAATCCCAAAATTGAGCCTTTGATGAGGAAAGAGCTAACCAAGCTTATCGAGGCCTGCATAATTTTTCCCATCAAGCATTCTTCATGGGTTGCCAATCTGGTGACCGTAAGGAAAAAGAATGGTGAAATTCGGCTGTGCGTAGATTTCAGGGATCTGAACCATGCCTCATTGAAGGATCACTACCCTCTCCCGTCAATGGAGAAAATCCTCCAAACAGTGGTAGGGGCTCAAAGATTTTCTTTTCTTGATGGATATTCAGGATATAATCAGATTCTGGTTCAAGAATCTGATCAATTCAAAATGGCTTTCACCACCAAATGGGGCACATACGCTTACAACAAGATGCCTTTTTGGGTTATCTAATGTAGGGGATCTACCTTTCAGAGAGCCATGGATATGGCTTTTAAAGGACTCATCAATGATATGATCTTGGTTTACCTTGACGACATCACTTGTCTACTCCATGCATGCTGAGGATTGTATCACTCATCTAAGAAACGTCTTTTGAATGTGTAGAGTGTTTGGTGTCTCATTGAACCCTAAGAAGTGCATTTTTGTAGTGCAGGAAGGAAAGTTGTTGGGGCATATTGTTTTGGTAGAGGGATTGTCTATTGACCCAGCTAGGATTCAGTCAATTATGTCCTTATCCCTCCCAAGTCATAAAAAAGGTCTCCAGAGTTTTTTAGGAACTATAAATTTTGTGTGTAGATTCATTCCTCAGTTTGAAACGTTGGAAAAACCACTAATGGCCATGCTTAAAAATAATATTCCATTTTCATGGATGAAGGAAGGAAGAGAAAGTATTTGAAGCCATCAAGAATAACTATTTCCCAAGCTCCTACGCTGGTGAATCCCAGTTTGATAGGGATTTCATTCTTTATGCTTTCACAAGTTCAGGAAAGTATTTCAGGAATCCTCACCTAGCATAATGATAACCTGATGAAGCAGCCCATTGCCTTTTTCAGTCAGTCTCTTAAGGAATACAAACTCAAATATTCCTTCATCGAAAAGTAGGTCTTTGCAGTCATTCGAGCCCTAAAGAAGTTTAGGCATATGTTGTCTAACAACAAAGTCCATTTAATGGTTTCTCATCCTGGCGTCAAAGAATTTTTGTTGAATAAAGAGATGAATGAGAAACGTGCTGGGTGGATTACGAAAGTAATGGAGTATGACGTACACATCAAGGTCACTAAGCTTGTCAGGGGAAAAGGGTTATGTCAGCAGCTGGCTGCGGACATGGAGACCAAAGATACAGAAGATGTTATGCTTCTGAATGCTGATGAAGGAAATGATCAGATCGATTGGTCAACTAAGATGCAGAATTTCCTTCTTTCAGGGATATACCCTCCAAACATGGATAAAGTCCAAAGACATACTTTCCATCTTCAGTCTATTCCATATGTCGTGATAGATAATGTTCTCTTCCGAAAGGATTTAAATGGTGTTCTTCTACACTGCATCAAGCCAAAACATGTGAACAAGGTATTAGAGGAATTCCACAATGGCCTGTCCAGAGGACATTACTCTGCACGAACAACCACCACCAAGATCATGCGAGTCTGGTTATTACTAGCTATAGATTGTTCAAAGACTCTCATATCTGGGTGAGGAAATGTAAGGAGTGTGCTCTTTTCATAGGAAAACAGAGACTGACAGCTCTCCCATTACATCCCATTCAGGTGGATCAACCCTTCGTTCAGTGGGGATTAGATTTCATCAGGATGATCAATCCTCCATCCTAGTGAGGGACATAAATGGGTCCTTACTGCAATAGATTATTTCACTCGCTGGACAGAGGCAGTGGCCCTAAAGGAAAGTAATGAAAAGGTTGTTCTAGATTTTCTAGAAAATTTGATGACAAGGTTCAGTGTTCCTTTTACTGTTATCTCAGACAATGCTATGGCTTTCCTCAAGATGAAGATAAGTGAATGGGCCATCAAGAATGGAGTCTACCTCAAGAATTCATCTAACTATTACCCATAGGGTAATGGGTTGGCCAAATCAGTAACAAGAATCTCATAAGAATCATCAAGCGCACAATGGAGGCCAATAAAAGAACCTATCATACACAACTCAAGATTGCCCTATGGGCTGATCGGATAATGCCTAAAAAATCCATTGGGGTTTCTCTTTTCATGCTTGTATATGGAAGGGAAGCAAAAATTCCACTTTCCTTGGAGAAGCCTTCCCTAGACTTGGCTTATCATCTTGAAGTTATGGAGGATGATGCCTTAACGGTGAGATTTGCTAAACTCATGGAGCTGGAAGAAATTTGAAACACAGCCATGAATACATTGACAGAACATCAGGCTCAAGTTAAGAAATCCTTTGACAAGAAAGCCTCTGATAGGCTATTCAGGGAGGGAGATTTGGTTCTAAAATGGGATGAAGATCATGCCAAACCTGGTAGGCACGCCAAGTTTGATGCTCTCTAGAGCGGGCCCTATGTTATTACAAGTTGCAAAGAGGTGAATTCATTTCACCTATCCAGACTCAATGGAGAATAATTTCCCATTCATGTGAATGGGATACACCTCAAAGCTTGCTTTTGAGGATGTTCCACCCTGTACAGTGTTCTTTGTCTTTTCCTCCAAGTGCTCTGCACATCGTTTTCTTTTCTTTTCTTTTGCTTGTGCATTTTCTGTTTTAGTTTTACTTTTTTAGACTCCTTTTCCCAATGTTTTGCTTAAGGCTACTGGTCTGAAAGCTTAGCAGGAAAGCATTCCCTGGAGGTCACCAAAAATGTTAACCATTTAACCTACCTTGAAGAAAAATATGTCAGACAAATTTTTTAGAAAATCCTTGTACAATGAAATTCTCCAAGGCCGAAATCTGAAATTTTCAATCTTCGGACTTCAGAGATTTTTCTCTTTCGGAGTTTTATTGCTCGGATTCAAGATTGCTCTTTTTAGCTCTCCAAAGTCTCAAACCCCGAAAGTCCAAAATTTTGGACTTTTAGGCTTTCAGGTTTCAGAACTTTTGGCCCCATTTTGTTTAAATCCCTCTCAAACTTCTGAAGTCTGAAATTCTGAAAGTCTCCAAAATTTCAGACTTTCAGGGTTTCGGGTTTTAGAATTCTCCGAGTCATTTTTAGGATTTTTACTTTAAAAACTTCAAAGTCTGAAAGTCTGAATTTTTGGAAAAATTTGAATTTTTAGACTTTTGGGTTTTTTTGGGGTTTGGAAATTTTCCATTGCCAATTTGTTTTTTTCATCTCCAAATCTCTGAAGTCTGAAACCCCGAAATTTTGAAATTTCAGAATTTCAGGATTTCAGATTTTCAGAAGTCCTTCGTGCAATTAATTTTTCACCTACCTCCATATGGATCAGATTTCACCATTAATATTGGGTTTTCTATTTAAACTCAGTTTTTTACTCGTCAATTTTTACGTGACACTTTTGCTTTGACATTCCGTTTCTTGTACTTTGCAATGTCCTTTTCAAGGTATGGTAATTTGTTTATTTTATTTTTGGTTTTAGGTCTTTTTCTTTGTTTCCCTCTCATTTGGTTTTCTCTTTGGTCTCCCTCTATGTTTTTTTCAAAATGTCGTCCCCTTTGTTCACCATGTTTCACATTTCGAGTTTTCTTCAGGTATTCAGAGTTGTTCAAAGGATCTTCTTGAGTCTCCCATACTTCTTCTCAATTCTCATTTTTCAGAGTTTGGGAGTTAGTATTGTTTGGAAAGGTCCTTTTCCTTTTTTTTTTAGGAGAATTTTTTTGGAGATTTCAGTTCAGAGAGATTTCTTTCGGGAAAAAATTATTTTTCTTTAAGAGAAAAGCTTTGACTTTAGAGATTCCAGTTTGATGATTCTTTTTAGAAATTTTCAGTTTGGGAAACTTGTTTGGAAATTTTTTTGAAGAATTTTTTTTGAACTTCTGGCTTTGGAGATTTTGGTTTTTTTTTCGGAGATTGATATTTTTCGGGAAAAAAGAATTTTTTTCAGAGACTTCTTTTGGAAATTTCGGTTTGGAGAAAATTGTTTGGAAAGATTTATTTTCAGAGCTTCTAACTTTGGAGATTCCAATTGGGTGATTCTTTTCAAAACTTTTCATTTCAGGACTTTGAAAGTTTTTTCCTTCGGGTTTTCGAAATTTCTCCAACTTCGACTTCTGAAACACAGGGCTTGATGTCTGCTTCCACTTCAAAGGGAAAAGAGAAGATGAAGTACTCATTTCTTGGGGTTGCTCCTCACTCCTTCCTATCTTCTGACTTAGGGAATATAGGGGACACTGACCTAGGACAAATTGATTTTCTAGATTTCTAGGAAAGATTAAAGGCTCCAAACAAGAAACCATGGATGCAGGCCATCTACGACAGTGGGCTCACCCTTGCTTCTAGTTTTCCCACATCCATGCATTTCCTAGAATTTGTTTTACCTATAACAACCCACTTTGACAAGGATTCCATGTCAGTCAGAGATGATGATGATAAGGTAGTAATCCATTTGGACCCAGACTTCTTTGAAGATCTGCTCAAACTTCCTGACGTTCAAGATTACACCACAATTTTTCCAGAGTTAGCAGTGGAGCATTGGGACAAGAAAGAGGAAGTATGCTCAAGGATCATGATGAAAACTTATCTGGCCAAGAGCTTCACCAAACTACCCAAAACTATGCATTGGTCAGATTTTATTTAGGAGGTCAGTGATCTTATTGTGTTGTTAAGCAGAGTTTCAGGTCTTCCTTCTGCAAAGGAATTCCAGGAATGGATGTTTTTGTACATCGTGACCATCAAGAAGAATGATGAGTTTATCCGATGGGGGGAGCATATTAGTAGCTCCATTTTCTATCAATTGGGTAGAGTGTCAGACATGAAGACTTTCTACATGACATCCTTCTTGGTGTATTCTGCTGTTGTTATGGGAGATTTTGTTGGTTTGAATACCAGGGGTGTTCGCAGCACTTCCCAAATATATGACTTTTATCCCCAACTCACTCTAGATGAGGGAAGTAGGCATTTCTGTAGAGTCAATGATGCTTTCTTTGTTGTCATCCTCTACCATTTTGAAAAAGAACTATATAATCAGAGGATTTCTGATGAAGATTTCAAGGAAGTGCAGGAATGGGGAGCAATCTACTTTCAGTTTCCTACATTCACCTATATCCTGATTCTGGGTTTCATAGGTGCCCCAAGCAAATTTCCAAGGTGCCCCACTGACAAATGGATTCTATTGGAATTGGTTTGGTAGTTATTGGATTATCATCAAATCCAAAATAAGCATCACAAAGCACAAATGCATTTCCCTATTTCGATTGGCAGATACTCTTGCCCAAATATTCATAAGGCTAAAAATGTTGATGCAGAAATGGCCGAGGTAACCCTATGGACCTTTCATCCACAAACTAATTTTGATTATTGGGGTAAGTTTGGGGAAACAGGTCGGTCCAGTGCCCACGTGCCCCAATTGGAAGATATATGGATTCATTGTTCAGGATGAATACATCATGTGAAAAAGGGATTATGAAAGATTGACCCTTGATGAGGTTCGGCAATTTGGTTTGGCCGATGTGCCAAAGGACATGCAAGATAGTGATGAGGTTTTGGATTTGTCATATAAGGATGATAATGTTTCCAATCAACCTGCTACCATGGATTGATTTGTATGTGGAAGAATGTAGCAATACAAAGGAGAGGATGGGACCCATTTTAAAGAGGACTTTCAGTTGGTTGGCCACCTTGGGAATCTCACCCAAAGGGGAAAATCAACCTACAAATACAAGAGCTATACCAGCAATAAGCCAACCAACACCCACTAAGGGAAAAAGGTTGACTCAAAAGGCTCCTACAATCCCAAAGAAGATTTCATTTGTTGTTGGTGGCTCATCTCTCTCCAAGGCTCCTACTCCCAAGGTTACATCTCTTGCAATGCCTGTGATAGAAGTGGTTGAAGTCAATGACTCTCCTAGTATCTTCCAAGATCCATCACATCATCTTCTTCCTCCATTATCACTTCCAACATCAGTTCCTTCCACTTCCACAACCATTTCTTCTTTCCCATCCCCTTCTATGGCCCAAGTATTCTCATCACTTCCAGTTCTATCAGCTGGGGAAAATATTGGGTCACCCATTTCCTCCTCACTTCCTTTAACACTTCCATTTTCTTCAATCACAACCCCTAGTATCATTCTATCAATTCCTATGGTTGTCCCTACATCCACGCCATCCATCATTGCTACCTCTGCTCAAATACCAACTAGTATTTCTAGTGATCTTGCTTTAACCAATGTTTCAGGTATTGGATCTGCTACTCCATCTTCATCAGCTTTAGCCATACCAGAATGGTTGTTTAGGAAAAATCCCAAGAAAAAGAAGAAGGTTCCTCTGGGAGATGTTATAGATCTCAACATATTGGAGCATATGCCCAAGAGACAGGCCAAGAGACCAAGAACCATGTCAAGTCTGACAGTTAACCCATCAGGAGAAGGGGTGATAGAAGTTGCCACCCCCGTTGAGGGGAAAACTAAAGAAACAATCACAGCTGTGGATTACGGATTTCAAAATTCTCATTGGGGAAGGCTACTCATGAAGGATCCAAGCAAGATGTGCACACTACTCTTGGGGCCCTTTTGGAGAAATATGACAAAGATAAGGCCACCAAGGATGAGCTCAAAGCCAAGGTCGAGCAGCTCACTGCACTGTTGTGCAAAGTAACCCAACCCACTCCATCTACTGAAGTCTCAACTACTACGACTATGAAAATTTCATCTACAATCGATGATATTTCTTATCACGAGCTCAAAAAGCTAGGCCAGAAAGGGAGATCAGTGAGTGGATGGATGGAGAGAATTCTACAGGAAGCCAATCCTTTAATCAAGGAAGCATTTGAAATATATAATGATCTACAGGTTATAAAAACCACCATTTCCAAGATGGACAAGGCCTTTTCTAAAGATAATAATAATCTAAATTTAAATTTGGCAACATGGAGTGAGATCAAAGAAGAGGATCCTGACTTGCTTCTTCAGGAAGAGGTGATCAATGATGTCTCAAAATTATTTGAATATCAAAAGGCCATGGAATTCTGGTGTCAAGTATTGTAGGATTTGATTAAGAAGTTGGAGGAGAAACGAGTGGAAATCATAGATGCCCTGAATGACATCTCAGAGGAGTTTGATATTGCCAATTGCAAATTCTTCAATGAAAATATCGATGCTCTTCCTGAAGATCAGATTAAGGGAAATTTCAAGGATTTGGTGAAGTGTGACGATGAGGTCACCAAAACTTTCAATAATGACTCCATTGACTGATTGGTCTTGTGCCAAAATTTCATAGGGAGACTAAAGAAAGTTATGAATAAACTTTGAATATTTCCAGCCTAGGATTACAAAGGAGATCGAGACAACAGATGTAGTGAATCACTACGCATGTGGGCCTAGAGATGAATAAATTCAGGGAATTATCAAGTGCTTCATTGAGTACAAGCACTGAATGGCTGTGTGGGAAGAAGGACAGTAGAAACTTATAGGTGAGAGAAGGTGTAGCTAAACCAGGCCAAAGATGAGTGGCCATGAAAGGAAAAATCCAAGCTCTGGATTGGTCAAAGTTGTAGGGTTGACTGAGTCAAACCCTTGTAAAAAATTAGCTATTTTCATGGGAGCATGTTCCCTTAATTTAATGACATTTCTATTTTTAGAAAAATGTTAGTTAAGGGCCCAGCTGTAATGGCTCAGCCTAAGAACTTATAAATAGTAGAATACTTCAAGTTAGTAGATATAGATTATTTTTTGAGAGGATTTTCTCTTCAAGCTTGGAAGAGTGCTTCAGAGATTCTAAGAAACCTTTTAATTATATTTAGAGTTACACCTTGCTGTTGAAAATCTGATTTATTGTGTTGAATGGTTAATCAGTGTTTACTTTGTGAATTTACAATTCCTTAGTGAGAGTGATTATCTTACCTTTATTTCAGGTTATCTATTTCATGTTGTGAAGGAATAATACTACTATCTTTTATGTCAGTTGTGAAAATCATATTCTCCTTCTGTATTAATTTTATGTCATTATTATCCCTAGTTGCAGAAATAGATGTTTGATATATGCATGTGTGGTTTCCTCATGATAAATTAATTATGTGTTGAATCCGATTTGATCTACCCTTATGCATACTCAAGTTTAACAAAGGAACGTCTGTCCCTGGTTTGTGGTATTTTGTACCCTTTCTAGTTGTGATAGGTGAAGGTGGTCAGTGATGCAAGCATCCCTCCCACATTAACCCTTCTAGATGTTAAACATCCCTTAATTTGGTGCATCACCACTTCTATTATAGGTTTTATTTCCTTGCAAATCTCTTTCCCTAATCCCATGAAATGTTAGCATAGGACTAGTTAGCCATTTTTCTTGCATTAGAAGTAGTGTTGTGTTTAGTTTAGGAAGAGGAATCGGCCTTCTCTAAAGGTTCACCTTGAGACTAAGTACCATAGACTTGAGAGGTGATCCCATGTGTCTTAATCATACTAAACATCCTGTTCACATTTTGGCCATTCGGAGGGTGCAGTAATTTGGTGACAACACCCCCATCAACCCTTCATATGCTTTGAAACTTTTCACATTCTTAGTAAAACATTAAGTCCCCTTTTATAACTTAAGGGTGAATTTTTACATTGAAAATAAATTCATTCTTAATTAATCAAGGCATTATGAAAAAGTGCAAAACCAAAAAAGGATTAGAATGTGGAGGAGAGATAAAGAGGGGGAGGGAGAAGAGAGAGAGGGAAGAGAGAGAGAGAGAGAGAGAGAGAGAGAGAGCAATTTCATTGAAGGAAATGCCTCACTAATCCACTTTTCTTCTTGACCGATTTGATGCAATGCTCCAATGTATTGAAACTTAGATCCTCAAATGTATTATACCATGAGATGCTACCTTTAGATGACACACAAACACTATGAGATAAGTGTTTAAAAATAATTTTGAGTGATTCCATTAGTGACCATGAGCACCACTCATGAACATCCCCTTTGAAGAGACTGAAACTTTGGAACAAATCTTGCCCTGACTCCTAGCAACATTGTCGCACTACTTGACTAATTTGGACATGATCCTGATGAAACAAATTACGAATTCTTTGACGGTGTTTATTGTAAATTCCACATTGTGAATACCAAATGAAGTGTTAAATGAGTGTCAAAAGACACTGTTGAGATCCATATAAGTGAGCTTATTTTCACCTACTCCTACATAGTCGGATGATAGAGACAACACTATTTTCACCCCTGCAAATCTAAACTTCATTTTTTCATGACACCTACTATATTTTGAAAAGACAACTATTTTTAGCAAGTGTCAAGAATTTTCCCTCTCTAGTCTCCAACTGGTGATGTCAACTTGAATGTTCGACTCCCAATGTGCTCCCTCTATGAAATCTTCCATTTGGAACAACTTGTTATTTTTAGTAAATCCCCATGTGAAAACTTATTATTTTTGGTAAGTGCACAAATTAGCTTTTCTAAACCTCAGATGGTTGTGGTAGCTTGAATTCCTTATTCACACTATGTTACTCTTAACTTTTTGACCAACTGGCCATTTATAGCAGGGGATTTTTGAGCCACTTACTATTTTTAGTAAGTGTCAATTCTAGACTGAGATGACCATTTCGATGATTTTTGATACCTCTTCTGTGTTCACCACCTCCTTCATAGGTTCTTCAGATGGTGTCTTGCTTGAAATAGTAGTCTCCCATGTAGAAGGCTTGTTATTTTTAGTAAGTGTACTCTTGGGTGTTGTATCAGGGTGAAGTGAATTTTTCTGATATGGGTTTTTTTCCAATATCACCCCTCTGAAATTTCAGGCCTACCTGATCACTAGTTCATGAGATTTTAAAATTTTAAATTTTTCACCTGGCAGTAGCTACGGAAATGACAGCCATTAATGGATCTTGAAAATTGCAGGTATGGTTTTCTCCTCTGATCATAGAGAAAATTATATTTTTTATGTGGGTTTTTTTTCTTTTTCCACTAGTGAATTTTCTCTTCAAACCATTTGTTCGTTTGACAGGAAATCTAATTTTTGTTTTTGTTGTGTCAAGAGGGAGATTTCTTTACTGCAAATAATTCTTACTGCAAACATGATATTTTTGTGAGGTTTTTATGGCCTTGATAATTATAAACATGTCAACAAACAGTTCTTCGATTCGTGCCCTTATTTGCAAGATATGTTGATGTCTTTGCCTCATGGCAATGAGGGTTTTCAGAAAAAGGTCTCTGTTTTTCTCTTTTGTTCTGCATTCCTCGATCAGTAATTTTTTTAAGATCAGTATGATTTCATTGTGTGTTATAATTGACGAAGCTAGTTCGGAGTGTAGAAATGGTGGCAAGAATTTCTAAACAAGAATGGATAGAGCTATGGTAAGGTGTGAAGCTTTGAAGAAGAAATGGGGGGAAAAATGGCTAAGTGCCATCTTTAAATCATTCAAAAAAAATGCCACAAGTGGGGTGAATTTTTTTCTCCTTGATGTCCTTTCAGCTAAAGGGATGAAATTTTCATCAAATTTCACATCATGCCTCCTTGGGACACTTGTCAAGATCTTAATGACTGAGCATTAGGGCTAAACAACATGAGAAAAGCACCCTGGGGCTGAAAATCATGTGTTTGGAGGACCAGGAGGCATACCTAGGGCCGGGTGCATTTTCCTATCTCCTTATGTCCCTTAATCTAAAGGTACAAAAGGGTCATTAGTTTTCACATCGTGCCTGGAGCTGACAATTGACAGGCATCCGACGGTTGGGCATGTGGCTCCAACTAGCTCGTGGGGGCTTGAAACTTGCACTGTAGAAGGTCACAATTATGACCTAAGGGCCACAAGGGGCTGGTTCATTTTTATTTCCCTCATTTCCATTAGCTTAATGGATAGAAGGGTCATCAGTTTTCACATCGTACCACGTTGCAACACTTAGCGGTCATCCGTACACTTAGGGGATAGGCTCCCGCAAGCTCCTGGGGGCTGAACTAGCAATGCAGAGGGTTCCATGGGTGACCAAAGGGAAAAATAGGGTTGGGCACATTTTTCTGTCCCCTATATCCCTTTTCTTAAGGGTCAAAAGGGACACCAAAATGCTCCAATCTTCTGGAGCTGACACGTGTCAACTGCGAGAATTAGCTAAGTATGGAGCACTCACTTTGAACCAACTTGTGACGGTGATAGCTTGAGCTCCCAATGGAAATTTTTAGATAAAATTTATATTAATATGACTTAAAATTTCTTTCTAGATTAAATTGTGTAGGTCTCAGCTCTTAATTCATCCATTTAAGGCCTAAAAATCATAATTTGTTCTGGCCCCCATTCCTAACATGAGAAAAAATCGATACAGACCTTTATCCTAGGTGTTGTGAAAAATATGATTTCACCATATTATATATATTTAAATTACCTTTTTGAATATCTCTTTTTTAGCTCCTAACTCAGTCCATAACTCTCGGAATTTCTTTCTAAAGCTTAGTTGCTTTTTCGGCCATTTGCACTGCCTAGGCCTGTGAACCTGTTTCTGATGAATCTACCCCAAGACCTCCAAATCTTTCCTGAATCTTCCAATATCATTTCCTTGAGGTTATTAGACCTTATATTCATCTCCATATCATAATTTACTACTTTTTTCCGCTCCATGGGGTTGCACTAGTCCTAGGAAGGCCAGTGATAACCCTTCCCAACACTGCCCAAAATTGGCATTCTTTAAGAAATCCTAAAATCACATAGGGGAATCGAATTGAATTTCTTAATTCACTGAGGAGACTTATTTAACATCCATTGGGGGGTTATTGGACTAACTTAATAAGGCCGGAGCTGAGAATGGGTAGACTTGGGATGCTATGGAAAGGTAAAATTTGAAACATTTGACACAGGGGTATTGTTGTCATGCTTGAAAATTGTAAATTTTCTTTTTGCACATTTGCATGACAATAAGCTCCAAAAAACCAAAAATTTGATGTCTATAATAATCCATGACCATCACACATGTCTTTAGCTAACCATGTTAGCCATGATGCATCATCTTCATCTTATCAATATTTCATTGGCATGATCTATATTGTCACAAAAAATCAAGCTACCAACACAAAGTCTAAACAAATATATGAACATGTACATGTAAAAACATCGTCACCAAATGTAACTTCACACTTTCAATTAACCATCATTCTAAAAAATAACTTGATTAACCAACTAAATATCATGTCAAATAAAATATCATTATTTGATCTCATTTTTCAATCTTTCAATCACTATGAAGCACTTACTAAATCCCTAAAATCCATCATATTTTCCACTCAAAACCATAAATATTTTTCAAACTTTCTAGAAAACCTTTAGACTTCAGATCCCTCATCTATTACATTTTATTATTATATCAAGTTTGAATCCCTGTCATAACACAAGGGTGAATTGAAACGTGTGATCTGCCATTATTTTCTTTATTGACATTGAAAAGAAAAAATTTAAATGAGTGCTAATTAAAAATGGTTCTATCATCAATATTATATCCTTTATGGCTCTACGTCATCTCAACATACCATTGTTCCATCTTGTGTCCTATATATAAAAATTACAATTGAAAGTTGGATCCAAAATGTTCTATACTCTTTCATATATCATAGAAGGGGAACTATGATAAAATATCCTATTGGGATGAACTTGGATTCATGAGATGAAATTTATTTCATCTACTCTTGATCAATTCCTCAAGTATAGATAAGATGGAATTACACATTATGTCACTACCAATTTTGAACTATTCAAATATTGTAAAAATGTCACATTTTCCTTCAGAATCGTTGTACCCACTAATCAATTTACATTGGTTACTCTAAATCCCATAAACATATTTAATACATCTACTCATGCACCTACTGTGATAAAACCATCTCCTTCAACAAAACATTCAAACCCACTAAAACCACAAGATCCATCCTCTCCATTGTCATCGTCTCATAAGCAACCATCATTAAAAATTCTATAATTACTCATCCTTTCTTTCACTTCACCATCATCATCATATTCATCATCACCATATTTGACTTCCATTCCTTCTAGTAGAAAGCATGTAACTACTAATGTAAGCTACATAAATCACCAATAACAAGAAATTACTAAAATTAAACTTTATAACTTCTTTCGTGTGTCTCCTTTGCAAACCTCAGAATGGGCAATGACTTGGATATGCCCAAATTGATTGAAGTTTAGATGTTTTCTCTAACATGAGCAAGATATTTTTTGCACCAATGATTGATTCAAAAAAATTTCACCAAGGGATGTAAGGATGAATGATTTATAGATGGGAAAAGTATTCTTATGTAGACATTAGGACTAGATGGAAGGGACGCTCTGTGAAGCAAGAATGCAAGAGCTTTGATAGGATTTTTTCTTATGTTCAAGAGGGGGATCAAGGCTCTATTTATAGCCTAAAATTCAAATTAATTCAAAGGTTTTAGTTAATCATGATTTGGAAAAATAATCAGGATTAAGTGAGTGGGGTACATGAAGAATGGATAGGAATTAAACTTGAATATTTAATTCACAAGTGGGGGGATATGGGGAATATTTTACATGTGAAGAATATTAATTAGGAATTGACAAGGTTTAATTAATTGACTGATGTCAATTAATTTCTCATGTTTTTTATGGGAAATGGAATGGAAAAATTAATTTATTTTGGAGAGGTGTGAAATTTGGGTGTTTACATTTGCCCCTCTTAGGAAGGGTACTATGAAAATAGTGTTGTTTCAAAGAAAGTATACGAAATGGATGAATATTCCCCAGGTGGTGGGATTTAAGGTTTTGAATAGATTCTTCATAAGGATTTTTTTCCTTTAATAAGAAGTTATTAGAGGAAGAAAAGAGAAAGCATTCTCTAATGAAAAATAAGAACACCTGTTTGTTCTTGCGATTAGAAGGTGGTAGATGATGAATGTTATGGTATCATCCAAGACAAAAATATCATAGGAAGATGTGATTAGGGATGGATGTGATGATGACCCCTTGAGAGGTTGAAAAGAATGGAAGAGATGAAAGATCTCTCAAAAAGAGGAGAGGTCAACACTGTGGAGAGGAGGACGAGAATGGAACGGTTGTGGTGCATACATGGGGAAAGAATTCAATCAGCCTTGAATAATAGGTGTGAATATGTGTTGAAGGATGTAATGAGTGAGAGTGGAAAGAGAGAAAAAAGGAAGGGATAGGAGATGTGGTTGATTATGGGTAGGTGAAGAATGGGAAAATGTCATGAGGAAATAAAAATAAGAGGTGAAGGAGACAAGGTTATGGAATAGAGCAGAGGGAGACGGAGGATGGAAAAAAAGGGAATGAAATAGGTGGAAGAGAATAAAAAATAAGGATGATAAGGGAATAAGGGAATGATGAAGTATGAATAAGAAGACTACAAGATGAAATGAGAGAAGATGATAGAGAAAAGGATGAAATCATAAAAAGGGGGAGAAAGGTGAAAAATGAAGGTAGTGGAATATAAAAGATAAGGTAAAAAGGTATGTATGAGGTAAAGGGAGAGAAAAGATGAAAAATTGAAGGAGATGAGGAAGATGAATAATTTAAAGAAGACAGAAAAGATTATAAAATAGAGAAAAGAAAGAAACTATAAGAGATCAAGAATATGTGGAGAAGATCATAGAAAGGAAGAGAAATTGGTAAAAAATTAATGAAAAGTGTAGAGGTGGTATGGAAAAGAAGAGGAGGGGAGGAGGAAGGTGAAAATGTTGGGGGAAGCAGAGATGACATGGAGGATACAAGGAGAAGATAGAAGGGACCAAGGTGTTATAGCAGGTAGGGAATATGAAACAGACTACATGGAGATGCATGTGGAAGGTGAAAGGATAAAAAATACTAGATAGCGAGAAAGAGACAAGGTAATTATTGGGAAGTAAGTAGGAAGAACGAGGCGAAAGGGGGAATAATATGTAAATAAAGAGAGAGATGAGAAGGAAGAGTGGGAAGGAGGAGTGGAAAAGAGAGGAAATGGTGTAGTAGAAAGGGAATCGAGAATGTGGATATTGTATGGAGAGTGAATAGTAGCAGGAATGTAAAAAGAAGAAAGAAGGGAGGAATGACACGGAGTGGAAAAATTATGGAGATGTGTGAGATGGGGATAAGAATATTATGATAAAATATACAAAGGATGTATGATGAAGAAATTAAAGACATTAAAAATGGAAAAGGGAAGATGGAGAGGTTGGAAGAAATAACAAGGGTGGAGGTGGAGAAAAGGGAGGGGAGGAAAGAGATAATGGAGGATAGAAGAGGTAATTCCAATGAAATAACGTTAGGGGAAGACCAACAATAATTATTGTTGGGGAAGGATGAGGGGAAGAGTTGAGGAAAAATGAAGAAGGAAAAAGACAGTGAGAAAGGTAGTGGAGAATGATGATGGTGATTTTTAGGGGTCAAACAACAATAATTATTAGTATGAAACATTAAAGGTAGTATCAGGGATGGAAGATGATGATGAAGGAATGTTATATGGGGATCAACAATGATGATGGGTGGGAATAGGAGTGGATATGTGAGATAATTTGACATGATAGAGTGGAAAGAGTAAAGAAAGCGTGAGTGATGGTTTGTGACAAGATGAAGGTAAAGAGAGTATGCGGGGGATGAGGATGAATGAGATGAAGGTAAAGAAAAAATATGTTGAAATCATGGAGAAGAATGGGATGAAGAAAGATAGAATGAGGAGGGGGGAATGGGAGAAAGGAACATAATTGAGTAATGACAGATCAAGTAGGATTCGCAAGATGAAGATGATGGATGAACTCTATGATATGATAGGTTGAGAAAGGGTAATAGTATGAGGAAATTTTGGTTGGTAGGGGAGATGAGGAGAAAGTAACGATCAAAAAAATGGATGATGAGTAAGCAACAGGAAGAGTCCAGAATGATAAATCCATCTTAAGGGGAACCCTTAAATAAGATAGTCATGCGGTGGACATGATAAAGTAATATTACTAAGTAGAGGATGGTGGGATAAAAGGTGGGAAAATATGAGGTGAATTTGGTGAGAAGGTAAGAGGTGATAAGAGGATGTGATGATGGGGAATGACGAGAAAAATTGAAGGGTGAGAATATGTAGTGATGGGGGAGTGTAATATGACAAATCATCCTTAAGAGAAACTATTAAGTAAGATTTTCATATCGCATAAACGATTAAGTAAGATCACCAAACCAACAATGATGATGAATGGGAAAGAAGAGACAAAAATGTAGTGTACATGGGGATAGAACCGTTGGTTGGAGTAGATGATGATGGCGAGGGCAAGGAAAAATAGTATAGAGGGAACTTGTATGGATGGGGAAGTGCAAGATGACAAATCATCCTTAAGAGGGACTCTTAAGTAATATTGACATGATGCACAAATGATTAAGTAGGATCACCAAGCTAAACATAAAGAACAAGAATGATGGGAAGAAGGTCTGTGAGGTAAGTGGTGACCTGGTTGATTAATGGAAGTGGGGGAAGAATGTATGATAAGATGGAATAAAGGGGAACCCTCGAGTGGATTTTCCATACTGTGAGAATGTGTAAGCAAAATTACCAAGAAGAAGATGGATACTAGGAAGAATGAGAAAAGAGGAAATGGTGTATGCGAGAATGGAACAAGGGGTAAGATAACAAAATCAATGATAACAAGAAAGTAATGAAACTAAAATTTATACCTTTTTTCATGTGTCTCCTTTCCAAACCTTAGAATGGGAAATGACTTGGATGGGCCTAGACTGATTGGAGTGTAGGTGCTTTCGCATTGCGCCAATGATCAATTCACAAAATTTTCACCAAGGGATGTAAGGATGAAGGATTTATGGATGTGAAAGGTAGGATTATGTAGAAATTAGGACTAGATGGAAGGGATGCTATGTGAAACAAGAATACAAGATTTTTGATAGGATTTCTTCTTGTTTTCAACAGGGGGGATCAAGGATCTATTTATAGCCTAAAATTTGGATTAGTTCAGACGTTTTACTTAATCATGATTTGGAAAATTAAGCAGGATTAAGTGAGTGGTGGACACGAAGAATGGACAAGAATTAAACTTGAATATTTAATTTGGAAGTGGGGGACATGGGGAATATTTGACATGTGAGGAATAATTTTTACATGGTTTTATTAATTGACTAATGTTAATTATTTTCTCATGGTTTTTTATGGGAAATGTAATGGGAAAATTAATTGATTTTGTAGAGGTGTGAAATTGGGGTGTCTACAATAAAAGTATCAAAATACCATGGTAAATCTCATATGACTAATGACACATAATATTTTAGTGTTCAGATTTAGCACCTGCACCATTGTATCTCGTATACCATTGTATCTCTAACTAACATGCCAATAGTTAAATAAATGGTTAGACAATACTTTATGCAAACTAAAAATCAATATTTATTATTGTTTATTATTCTTACCAACAACACCTTTTTCATGTATAGGGGACATGACACTACACATTCCCCTCTAGTCAATAATGTGTTCATCTTGAAATCTATGTTTCCCATTGATATTTCATATATTCCCAAACCAAACATTTATATGCATTACTTAATCTTTCAAGGGTGGAAAGGCTAAGGTATAGGAATATTTGAGCAAGGAATTACTAATTTGATTCACCCTAATTATCTTCCAATAAATCTAGGTTTTGATATACCAAATTAGGCGATGAGATTTAAAATATGACAATGACCTTCATTAATATGCTTTTCCATCCTACGTGGAAAGATCTCGTTATACACATCCACATTTTCATTATTCATTCATTTACTATAGGAAATTCCCTTATATCCCTTGATGAATCCATCCACTTTTCCAAATTATTCATGAATTTGGTACTATGTTTGATTGGTATATCGATAATCCCATTTGATATAAACTAACTACAAATTATGATGACATAAATGATTCCATTAGTTTCCCACCTATGGATAATCTCACCTTGAGCAACAACATCACTATAAATTGAGTTAAGACCTTTTCCATTGATTATCATCTTGGGGAGAAATATATGTATTCCCTTTAGAAGAGGTTATTTTTTGACATTTGGGTACTATGGATAAGCATCCTTACAAATATGGTACACAATATACCTAACTACATAACAAAGCCTACTTTGGGGACACTGAGTATGTTCCTATTGGCATAGTAAATTATTAACATGATGAAATGCCTCTCCACCATCAGTTCAAACTTTTGGTGTGATGGTAAGTCATGTAGCTTTGATACCATGAAAGAGGGATTCGCGAGAACCAATGTTGAAAAGCGATGCACCACAACGAAGTTACACTCTGATGGTAACGTCAAGCCAACGCAATACGAAAGATTCAAAACAATGGAAAGAAGAATGGGTCTGCTCATTCTCATAGATTGAAAAATAGGAAGTACAAATAGGGGTGTTGTGTAACCCCCATGCCTAAATAGGGAAAGAACCTTAATGACACCATTGACGCATATGACATTGACTAATGCATATGACGCCACTAGAAGAGGAGTTACAATTCCAAATAAGGAATGTAACTCCTATGAAGCATTGATGCAAATAAAAATATCAGATTCTATGATAGAATCTGACACTTTTCATTTGACTTCCTAAGACCTATGACTCTTGCAAGGCGAGATAACTCACCTAGGTTATGTGGACAATGATAGACAGTCACACACACCAACACCCCCCTTCATCGAAGCTGAAGAAGAGGACAAGGTAAGCTAGAATAGAAAAGAAGACTCCCCTAGACAACTAAGAAAGATGTGTCAATGGGCCCCGGTAACTAAAGGCCTAATAAGGTGACCATGTACAAACAACATCTTTCTGGAAAGAAGAAGAGGAGAAGAGGAAAAAAAGGAGCGTTATCCAGCTCCCCCGGAAGATGATTTCTGATGGAATCCTAATGAATTTGAAGGGACAAAAGGTTTGTGATCAGAAGGAGGAGGAACACAGAGAGTGCCGAAAGGTGGCCCAATATGAGAAGGAGATAATATATCAAGAGAAGCGGTGGCAATCTTGTCAATCTCCATAAGGTGAGAGTCTGAAAATATAGATATATCATCAAGAGAGCCCTAAAGGGGAAAATGAACCTGTTGCGGTGGAGAGTCAGTGGAAGCTGGTGGGATGGAAACTCTGATCTCAGAAGAGGTAGTAGGTTGAAGAGGATACTGCACTATGATGTCGGTATCCTTGAGTATATCATCCAAGTCTGAGTCAAGGAAATCAATTTCCTATTGTGGAGGATTATAAGAACCCTTTTAAGAAGTAATCTCGAAGTCTCTGGAAGCAACAGGGAATGGAAGAATCTTCTGATAGAATCAACAGAATCAGTAGATGCTCGTGATGGGGAAAACCTGAGATCCAAGGCAGCATGGTGTACAGGTGAGAATTCAACCGAAGATTCTTATGGAGGAGAGTCACTAGAAACTATGATAGGAGCAATACTAAGTTCTGAAGGAGCATGCACATAAATATGTGTGGGTGGCCCTTCACAAGAAAAAGTATCGGTGAACTCACTTTCCTCCATGGATGCAAGATCATCATAAGATCCATAACTAGATGAAGGAGGATCAAATTCTCCATAAAAATTTCGTATGAAGATCCAAGCTCTGTGTGTAGACTCGGTGAATTCTAATCGATGTTGAAGGTCCTCCAATATAGTAAGACAAAGAAGCCCGTATGCCATATCATTCTTGTTCAACCAATTTTGGTGATGAATGCGGTCAATAGGTTTAGGTGCTAACCCAAGAAGATGTGGTAACAAATTGTACATAAGACAATGATCGAGTATCCCACTCTTCCATTGTAGGTAGTTTCCTGGTCCTAGTTGAACAATGGAGTGATGAAATTCAATGTCCATGATGAGAGGAGCCTCCAAGGAACACGAGTTTAACCCCCCCTTTTTGTGGCACTTTATAGTTCAGTGCGTTGATTACATACCAGATGCGACTGTGTTTCCGAGAACCAGTTTGTCACTCACCTTGCAATTAGTGTAATAACACGCAATGGTGGAGACAACAATGAAGGTTTGTAGGGTACAACAGATCGACACGGCATGTAAGCACAGAAAGAGAGAAGCAAGAGGGGGAAGAAATAAATTTGTGAGAAACAGTGTCTCACATCACACGAAAGAATCCCTTTGTCGTAAGACTGTGGTAGACGTGCTCACAAGTCCATGAAAAAAAGGAATAGAATAAAGCTCAAGAAAAAAATGAGCTGAAGTAAGCAATACAAAAACACCCCCCAGAATGCGGCACTTTATAAAAATAGTGAATTTACAAAGCTAATGATCCCATCATCTAGAGTGAAAAAAAACATGTAACTTTGACTAAAGAAGTGCTCAAAACCGAGCAACGAGTCAAAAGTTATAGCAAAAACCAATTCTTGCCACTGATGAGAAAAAGCCAATAAGCCTACAAACAGATTAAAAAAGCACCCTAAACGCATGCAAAAGGTGTCGTATGTATGTCCATTGGAAATGACACGGAATTTGAGGTAGGGTTTGTTTGTATTGCAAGGGGAGATTAGCCACCTGCCAATCTTGGACCTCACCCTTCGTCTTTGGCACTCGACGGAAGGTTAAAAATACAACAAGCCAAAAGAACAAATTTTATAATGCCAAAGAAATAAATATTTTTACCTTATACCTTTTTTTAAAAAGTAATGAAACAAAACATTTTTAAGAGAAGTGATAAAGTAAGATGTATACAAACACGTTTTTTTTTAAAGGTGAATAAAAAAATGTATTTTTGGAAAGATATTACCTGGCAGCAGACTGAGAAAGCCACGTGGGGATGAAAAGCAAGTAAAAATAGATAACCGAGTGACTGCCCACTATAAAAAAAAAATGCCAGTGGTAGAGAAAATGTAGGTACAGGCAAAAATAACGCCAGAACAGGAGGGGAGCTCAGAACAGTACAAAAATAACACCTGGAATAGTGCAAAAACACCGTAGTTATAGAGAAAAATGCCTGAGTTGACCACATGCAGGTTCCAATGAAGAAAAATGGTGTGTAGACTAGGCATGGCTGGAGGGACCATGAGTTGATGGTGGTGGTTTGGAAGCTACAGCCAAACAGAGATCTCGAATAGAAAACAAACCAGAGATTACAATGCCAACAGCCAACAAAAAATATTTAGATAAAATGAAGGCAAAAAAAATATGCTTTCCAAGGGGTACGTGCAGGTTTGAATGTGACTGTACAACAGGTTTGAATGTGATGGTCCAGAGTTTAAACGACTAGTGAAATGACCAGAACGTGCATAAAACATGCATGCAAAGGTAATCTCAAGACAACAATGAACCACAACGATGAGGAAAAAGCTCGGAATAGTCTGAGTATACACTGGTGAAGAAAAAACAATGATTCCAATCAGTAATCACATGTCCACACCAAAAAACGAGCTCTTCTTTTACCCTAAAGGCGCTGAATCTGAACACAACTAGCAAGAAACAAACAAACAACCCAGAAATAACAACCACAAAGATCTAGAAATATCCAAATACGAACTCAGCTGATAAGCAAACCAACCAAATACCTTAACTTGCAACTGCTGAAACCTCAATACGAGGTGAGGAATAATTCCAAAATGATAATCGAAAAAAAAATTGCACATGAGGAAATGAGAAGAAACTAGAAGTAATAAACAACTAAGAACTGAAGAGTGCACGTTTACCAAAACTAGCTCTGAGACCATGAAAGAGGGATTTGTGAGAACCAATGTCAAAAATCAATGCTCCACAATGAAGTTGCACTCTGATGGTAACGTCAAGCCAACGCAATACGCAAGATTCGAAACAATGGAAAGAAGATTGCAAGTAAGAAGAATGGGTCTGCTCATTCTCATAGATCAAAAAATAGGAAGTACAAATAGGGGTGCTGTGTAACCCCCATGCCTAAACAGGGAAAGAACCTCAATGACGCGACTGATGCATATGACATTGAATGATGCATATGATGCCACTAGAAGAGGATTTATAATTCCAAATAAGGAATGTAACTCCTATGATGCATTGACGCAAATGACAATGTCAGATTCTATGATAGAATCTGACACTTGTCATTTGAATTCCTAAGACCTATGACTCTCGCAAGGCGAGATGACTTGCCTAGGTGATGTGGATGATGATTGGACAGTCACACACGCCAACAGATGAGACTGATGAAATCCTAACATTTTACCACCTTCACAAGGCCTCACATATGCTCATTAAGGAAATTGTTGAGTTCAATATCGGTACACCCAAATAACCTCACATAGTACTCCTCAATGAATTCCTATAAGATGAAGAATGTGTTGAATATAAATCACCTTTACAAGAATTCATCAATATTTTTACATGGTCCTATGTTTACATGCCAAGAATGGATTTTGACACAATTTTCCACAATCTAGTGCTCAAACCTGATGCAAAACATATTTAAAAACTACAAAAAATACACCCACACATCTGTTACTTGTCAAAGATGAGTTATAGAAACTTATTGATGTGGGTTACATCCAACCTATTGATTACCCAGAATGTTTATCTAACATGGTCCTCATAGGATAGAAAATATGGGGAATACGTGTCTATATTGATTTTAGGGATGTCAGCAAGGCTTTCTAAGGATGTCTTCCATTTACCTAAATTCGATACTATCATCAATAACACCGCAAGTTACCAATTTTTTTCTTTCATGGATGGTTTATCTAGATATAATCATATTAAAAAAAATGGTAGAAGACCAACACAAGACGAAATTTACTATACCTTATGGAACCTTTTGCTACAAGGTTATGCCCTTCGGACTTAAAAATTTCAGTGCCAATTATCAATGTGTTGTGACATATGTATTCCATCACTACATTCTTGACATCGTAGAAGAATACATTTATGATCTAATTACAAAATCCAAATTTTACACTTACTACATAGGTGTTCTATGTAAAACCTTTGTGTACCTTATGGAATAAAAATTAAGAATGAATCATACGAAATGTGTCTCTGGGTTTACATCAATATTGTAATGCCCCATAATTTCACAACCCAAAATGTAATAGTAAAACTGGCAATTTTTTTAATTTTTTATGTCATCATTGATTGACACAATACTTAATATTTCTGCATTGATCACAAGACACACATTAGCTCACTTGACACTAACACTCACAGTTTTTATCAACCAAAGAACACATAATTTACATGTTTTATTTCATGTGCATTTATACCATTATTTAAGGAAAGTTAGACTATGGAAGCATAGCTAGCGTCACCAAGATGCAAGATATCAACATCTCAAATAAAATTATTTTTCTTTTCTGGGTCCCCTCCTGAGATTGTTTCATATCAAGAATGATTTATGGTATCATTTTAGTTATGACATTAAAATTTGTCAATGACTTAATAATAATTTTTTTTTAATTCTCTTCCTTATCTAGTTTACAAGGTAATTCAAATTGGGATTAAGCATGAAACAACCCTTATTGACCTCTTTAGATGCTTACATAAAATTCTTGTGTCCAATGCCATATGTTTTCTTAGTTTGGGGATTAATATTGCATAGGCCACTTAATACAAAAATAACTCATGAAACAAGTTGTCAATAAGATCAAAATGAAAGGTCCTAGAATAATCCTAAAAGGCATAAGGTCATTCCCCTATATTCCTCCTTTCACTATAAGATATATGGCCATACTAACAATATAGTTCATTTAGTACTTGAGTCAAATACCAAATCTAGAGTTAAAAATAACATTTAGTCATTTTTTGCAGCTATGTTATCAAATGGTTACTGTTGGGCCCCTAGAATATTGACTAAGTACAAAAGGAACATAGGCGTGCAAGGTCCTAATTAAGGAAAGGCGTGCAAGGACAAAGTGCGGAAGGTAGGGTTTAAGAAAAAGGTTTAAGGAAGCCCGTGGCGTGCACGACGCACACGGACAGAACCAAGGGTTCGAGACTTAGTCAAATTGGACATTTGGGGAAGAACACGTGAAAAGCATGACCCAGTTGCACATGGATAAGGTGCCAGCCTGGCGACAGGTTGGCCCAGGAAGGAGCATGCCTATGGTAGAAGCCTCTAGAAGCACATCATGGTATAAAGTGGAAAGCTCAAGCTTGGAGGACCATGCTCGCATGGAGGACCACATTCAGACACTTGACATTAAATCTGAGGCCACTGAAGGATGAGTTGGTAGTCTAGAAAGGCTATAAATATAAGCACCTGTAGAGTAAAAGGGGGACAAATAGAAGAGAAGAGGATATACTTGGAGAGTAAGCGGAGGTCTGTAGAAATACTGCAAGAACTCTACTAATGGGTAATTATATTAGGGAAAGGATGTATAGGGCAAGGGGATTGTAATTTTTCTTTCTTTTTTGGTAGCATAGTTACATTAGTCCAGTTGTAATGCATGACTGTGGTCTTCTTGATTGTGACACTTTGTAATGGCTCCATGAATGTAATGAGGTTACCAGTTTATATATATATATATGTGAATATCAATGATTCTGATGCATATATCTTGTTCATAGGTTTTTTTTCATTTTATGCTCAGTATGGATTCTCATATACTTCTTTCTGTTATGGTACAAGTTATATAATCTGTTAAGTACTCTATCTAGAATAGCTGCAAGGATCTAGGGGCCGTTCTGAGCTCTATGGTTCTTGCATGTCTTAAATCCTTTTTAAATATCTTAAACAAAAATCATAGATGATTTTTCCCAATAAACTCACATAAAAGATAGACTCAGCACCCACACGTGCCTCGAGTGAGCACCCAGCATCTGCTGGGTGATAGGTTGGCGTGTATGGGGTTCCTTTTTTTATGATAGGGGTAAAAATGACTACATCTTGGTTCCGTTTCTGGGGCATCTTTTTGAAGTTGTAGTGGGAAATAACATTCATCATGATTTGTGTAATGAGTAATGACAAATCGATTAACGTTGGAAAGTGTTGAATCATGGTTCAAGAGCACAGAGGATGAATTTGCTTAGAGATTTAGCACTGGACCTGAGTTTGATGCACGTAGATGGGTAGAAGAGAACCTCTACCATGATCTGTATGAAACATTTTTCTACTTCTTCCTCGTGGAACTGTATGAATGGCTCTCAGCCTATGTGTCTAGATCAAGTTGGCATTATGAATCATGTGTGTGGACCCAAGAAGAATACCAAAGGATGTAGGATGCAGATCTGATGTGGACTTGTGTTGTGGATCATTGGTGGAAAGGAGTATTGGCTAGATACACTCTGGAGTATGCCATTTCCACATATTTTTGTCTGGAGGTTGTTGAGTTTGAGTTTCTGCGGGAGCCTAGAGGATCATTTCTATCTGTTATCCCTCTGGCTATGAAAATCTTGATGGTTACCATGAGTTTAGAGGCATTCCCAATGGCTGGCTAAACCATTATGAGTGTTGGGCAAGGAAGCTAGGGTGGAGGAAGATGGTAGATGTTAGGACGGAGAAAGAAAGGGAGGAGAGATGACTCAAGTATGGTAAAGCGCGTGAAAGTGGGATTACTAGACAACATGAGGCTGTAGGTATGATGGATGTATGGCGGAAGATGTTGTGGGAAGGATTTGAGGTTCACGCAGAGGATGTGGAACATGAGCAGTCTATGCCTGTAAGAGAGACCCCTTCGACTTATGATGAAAGTTCGTTGCGTAGAGAAATAATAACCGTTGGCTCACATCTGAGCCCACCTAGTAATCAAACCCTGATGCTTGGTTTTACAGATCAGGGGGAAAATATTGCAAGTCCAGTTGGTTACATTGGAGGTGATCGGTCTATACCTAGGAGGTATAATTTCTTGTTTGGGCCTTATATGGTTGTAAACACCAACCCAGTGTTAGGACTTTTAGGGAAAGGTATAGACACACAATGTATTTCTCTCACATCTGGAAGTGGCGCGGGTGTTAGGAAATAAGGGATAAAATAAGTGGAATAATCCCTCACAGAATCGCAATAGTAGAAACTAATATGTAGAAATTATTACAGATCTGAAATAAAATTGTAGAATAAAATAACACAACACAAGGAGACAATATTTAACATGGTTCACCCAATTTGGGCTAACGTCCACCAAGAATCACTTGCTCATACTTTTTTACAAGCCACCGATCTCTCAATACAATACCCAGATCCGTTTGGAGCTATGCTCAATAAACTCTACAAAATTCACACCCGAATTCAAAACACATGTGTAATACATTTGCTTGTGCATCTATCATATGCATAAGACCATATAAATAGACAACTACTTAAGCAGTTTTACAAAACCGTGCGTATCAAAACCATGGGAAAAACTCGTCCCATAAACCTATGGGTCAAAAATATCACCCATATGAGAAGAGCACGTTTCCCGATATGTCGGGTGCATTTTTTAGGCCAAAAAATTTACGCCTAAAAAAAATTACTATTGGGGGTTGCGCCACCGAACCCCTGCTACCGGGGGATGCCACCCCTAGACCCCCGCTTGGGGCCTAGCCTGGCCCCAAACCTGGGCAAGGATACATGAAAAGTGTACAGTACTCTTAGTGTACAATCTTCAACACTTTCACACATGAAAATAGGCTCCACAACCTAACAATCTCCCACTTGGAGACTAGTTTTCCTCTGAGAAAGCTTCTCAACCCTTCACTAGTTTCTGTGAAGACCAACCAAAGCTGAACACAACTTTAGTTTTTCCCTTGTGACCACCTTGGTCATCATGTCTACAGGATTCTGACTGGTATGAATCTTCTCCAACTTCAACTTCTCTTCCTCCAAAGCTGTCCTAATGAAATGGTACCTTAACTGTATATGCTTCATCCTGGAGTGGAAAGTAGAGTTCTTAGCTAGGTGTATAGCACTCTGACTATCACTATACAACTTACATTCCTCCTGCTTATGCTCCAACTCCTCAAGAAATTGTTGTAACCAAATCATCTCTTTGCTTGCCTCTGTTACAGTAACATACTCAGCCTCCGTGGTTGATAAAGCCACCAGCTTCTGTAGTCATGAAATCTAGCTCACTGCTGTCCCACCTACAGTGTAAATATAACCTGTCATGCTCCTCTTGATGTCTACATCTCCAACCATGTCTGAATCTACATAACCACGTAAAGTGGTGTCTGATCCACTGTAGCACAAAACTGCTCCCATGGTTCCTCTTAAATACCAAAGGATCCACTTTATTGCTTGCCAATGTTCTTTACCTAGATCACTCATAAATCTACTCACAACTCCCACTACATGGGCAATATCAGGACTAGTGCACACCATAGCATACATCAAACTTCCAACTACTGATGAGTAAGGTACCTTGGACATCTGGTTTTCTTTCTTGCTCTGTCTTGGGACACTGCTCCTTTGATAACTTAAAATGGCCTGCCAAAGGAGTCCCAACCGGTTTAGCATCCTGCATGTTAAACCTATCCAATACCTTCTTAATGTACTCTTCCTGAGATAAAGTCATCTTCCGTTCCTTCCTATCCTGAGTTATCCTCATACCAAATATTTTTCTGGCTGCCCCCAAATCCTTCATATCAAAGGATTCACTTAGTTGTTTCTTGAGTACTTTTATTTCCTGCATGTTTTTACCAGCAACCAACATGTCATCTACATACAAACACAGGGTAATATAACTTCCATCCTCAAATTTCTTTGTATACACACAATGGTCAGAATGACATCTAATATAACCTTGCTCCATCATGAAGCTATCAAACTTATTATACCATTGACGTGGAGCTTGTTTCAGGCCATGCAAGCTCTTCTTCAGTTTGCACACCATCTCCTCTTTACCTTTGACTTCATATCCTTCTGGTTGCTGCATATATAGCTCCTCCTCTAAATCACCATGAAGAAATGCAGTCTTTACATCTAACTGTTCTAAGTGCAAGTCTTCTGCTGCCACTATTCTAATAACAGTTCTAATAGAAGTCATTTTTACTACAGGAGAAAAAATATCATCAAAATCTATACCTTGTTTCTGTGCAAACCCCTTGACCACCAACTGGGCCTTATATCTTTTCTTTCCTCCTTCATCTTTAACTCTGTACACCCACTTGTTCGGTAATGCTCTTTTACCTTCTGGTAGCTTCACCAAATCCCAAGTCTGGTTCTCCATGAGAGACTTATGCTCCTCATCCATGGCTTACTCCAACTTCTTACTGGCATCTACCTGCATTGCTTCATCAAAGCTCTCTGAATCTCCACTATTAGTGAGTAATAAATAATAAAGAGAAGGAGAAAAATGTTCAGGTTATTTTCTTACCCTAGAAGACCTCCTCACTATAGGATTTTGGGGTTCCTGTTGAGTAGGTTCCTGAATTGATTCATGGGTCACTTTCCCATCCGGAAGATCCTCTACCACTGCATATTATTTCTTGGATTCTTCCCTATTTTCCTGCAACTATTGCTTATACATGACTTTCTCATTAAATACCACATCCCTAGACCGAATGATTTTATTGTCCTTAATACTCCAACATTTAAATCCAAAGTCATCACCACCATAACCAATGAAAGTACATTTTTCTGATTTAGCCTCTAGCTTGGTCCTATCATCCTTGTCTATATGAACAAACACTTCACATCCAAAGACTCTAAGAAATGAATAATCAACTTTCTTACCATACCATGCCTCCTCAAGTATGCCTCCATCCAAGGCACTTGAGGGTCCTCTATTTATCAAGTACACAGCTGTGCTCACTGCTTCTACCCAAAAAGAAAGAGGAAGTCCTGCATGTAACCTCATACTCCTAGCATGTTCCATTATTGTTTTGTTCATCCTTTCCGATACCCCATTATGTTGCAGAGTTCCTTGAACCATATTTTTCCTACGGATTCCATTCTTAGAACAATAATCATTAAATTCATTGCTACAATACTCCCCTCCATTATCTGATCTGAGACATTTTAGCTTAAGACCTGTTTCATTCTCTACCAAGGCTTTCCATTTAACAAAATTGTCAAATACATCAGATTTGTTTCTAATACAATAAACCCAAACTTTCCTTGTTGCATCATCAATAAAAGTAACATAATAACTTGAACCCCCAAGAGATGATACCTGAGGTGGCCCCCACACATCAGAATGTACCAGATCTAACTTACTCTCTTTCTTCATAGGTCCAACCTTGAGAAATCTTACTCGCTTTTGTTTCCCATATATGCAGTTCTCACAGAAATCGAAACTTGTTTTTGTATATCCAGGAAAATTCTTCTTTATGATGTTCATGCCCTTATGGCTCATATGACCGAGCCTATAGTGCCATAATGTTGTATCTGCATCTGAAGCCACAAGGTTACAATCATTAGTACTATCAGTGGTTAAATATAAGGTTCCAACCTTCTTACCTCTTGCCACCACAAGAGCACCCTTGGTAACCTTCCAAGAGTTAGCTATAAATATCACAGTACAACCATCACTTCCCAATTGCCCCACCAATATCAAGTTTCTCCTTAATGTAGGCACATTTCTGACATCCTTCAATAGACAAGTATTCCCATCCTGCATCTTAACTTGAACAGAACCTTTTCCAACTATGCTGCAAGGCTCATCATCACCAAGAAAAACATGCCCTAAATCTCCTTGAACATAATCAACAAAATAATGCCTATGTGGAGAAGCATGGAAAGAAGCCCTTGAATCTAAAACCCAAGATTCAATAATATTATGCAAAGAAAGAATCAAAGCATCCTGACATACATTACCTGTTGCCACATTTTCCTCCTTGTTTTCTTCCTTTTGTTTCTTCTTATCCTGAAGCTCCCAACAGTCCTTCTTTGCATGCCTAGGCTTTCCATAATTCCAACATACAATCTTGTTCTTGGATTTTGACCTTTCCCGATCTTTCGATTTTCCACGGTTTCCTCTATTCTTCTGTCTCCCTCTGGTTTCCACTGTCAAAGCATTCCCTGAAGTAGAAGATTCCCCAGAGATTTTTCTTCTCATTTCCTCACTTAGAATCACCCCTACAACATCCTCAAAATTCAACTTTGAGTTATTTGGAACCGAGTTACTTACCACCATTACCGGGTTATTCCAACTCTCAGGTAAAGAGCACAAAATTAATAAATCCCTAACTTCTTCATCATATTCTATTGTAACCAAAGCTAGCATATTCACAACTATATTGAAATCATTTAAATGATCTGCTACTGAACTATTCTCAGAAATCTTCATATTAAACAAGTTTTTCATTAAAAATATCTTATTAGAGGCAGAGGGTTTTTCATACAACTTCCCTAATGCATCCATTAGATTTTTTGTAGTCTTTTCCTTTGAAACATTAAATAATACCGAAGATGCAAGACATAGCCGGATCATTCCAAGTGCCTTCTGATCCAACAAATCCCATTCCACATCTGTCATACTCGAGGTTTTTTTCACCTTCTTAGACAGCGGAGTATAAAGATCCTTCTGATAAAGGTAATCTTCCATCTACATCTTCCAAAGACTGAAATTCTACTCGTTGAATTTATCAACCCTAGATCTTCCATCATCTGCCATAGCTCCCACTCAAGCTAAAAACTTTACCTGTGATTCAACACTTTAGCAAACTAAACCAGGCTCTAATACCAATTGTTAGGAAATAAGGGATAAAATAAGTGGAATAATCCCTCATAGAATCGCAACAGTAGAAACTAATATGCAGAAATTATTACAGATTTGAAATAAAATTGTAGAATTAAATAACACAACACAAGGAGACAATATTTAACGTGGTTCACCCAATTTGGGCTACGTCCACCAAGAATCACTTGCTCAGATTTTATTACAAGCCACCGCTCTCTCAATACAATACCCAGATCCGTTTGGAGCTATGCTCAACAAACTCTACAGAATTCACACCCAAATTCAAAACACATCTGCAATACATTTTCTTGTGCATCTATCATATGCATAAGACCATATAAATAGACAACAACTTAAGTAATTTTACAAAACCGTGGGTATCAAAACCATGGGAAAAACCCGTCCCATAAACCTATGGGTCAAAAAACTCACCTATATGAGAAGAGCATGTTTCCCGATATGTTGGGTGCATTTTTTAGGCCAAAACTTTTATGCCTAAAAAAAATTACTATCGGGGGCTTTGCCCCCGAACCCCTACTACCGGCAGCTGCCACCCCCAAACCCCCGCTCAGGGCCCGACCTGGCCTCAAACCCCGACGAGGATACATGAAAAGGTCTTCAACACTTTCACACATGAAAACAGGCTCCACAACCTAACAGTGGGGTATACTATTAGTAGTGGCGCATTGTCACAAACCATAGGTGCGCAACTTAGTGGAATTGTGGGGACCCTTGGCATGACCCTTTTAGGCCCTAGTGGATCTAGTGGCTTTGGTGGTTTAGGTTCTGGTGGATCTGGTGGTTCAGGAGGAATAAGAGCTGGTGGGTTTGGTGGATCTGGTGGTTCAAGACTTGGTGGACTGGGTGGATCTGGTGGTTCAGGACCTAGTGGACCTAGTGGATCAGGCGATGGAGGAAACACATGTAGAAACCAAGGCTCTGGATTGAGAGGATTTGGGCCCCAACCACCCCCACAAATTTTCTTTGAAATGTCTCTACATTTTCCTGGTTATAGAGGTATTGAGGATGTTGTAGAACATGTTCACAAGTGTGAACTATTATGGCATGCAAAGGGTATCACAACCCTAGAACATAAGGCTAGTCAGTTTTTAACCATGTTGAAAGGGCACGCGCATAACTGGTATAGGAAATATGACCCTCATCAAACAATGGTGGACTATTTTGAAGGAGATTCAGCAAGGAATGACAGAGAGTGTGCGGGAGTATGATGCATGCTTTAAAACTATCTTGTCTAAATTATCATATGATATTCACCCTTTGCAGCATTCTCAATGGTTTTTTTGAGGATTGATCACCCCTTTTAGAAGGGCCTTATCTCATAAAACTTTTACAGACCCACACAAGGCATTGGAAGCTACTCTATATGCCAAGGTTGTTGGTAGTGTTGATACTGGCACTAGCCCATTCATGGAGGCTTAGATTGCTGCTATGGCCAAGTAGTTCAAAAAAATTTCCATGAACTCAGCCCATGAGACTCATAGTGGTTTATGGTGCACAAATTATGAAGTAGAGGGGCACGTTAAGGATAGTTTCCCTCAGAGGACAGTATGTGCCGTGGCAATAGATTATGAAATTTGTCATGGGGACCATGATGCAAGTAGATGCCCCTTACTACAGCATGCAATCCAAAAGAATGTGTCTTGACTGCAAGATTTTCACCTCTACAACTCATGATAGTAAGGATTGTAGGCTCATTGATAAGATCCATGAGGCCATTGATCAAGGGGTGCGCCAAACCAGCATTGCCAGTAGTTCCAAGGGTGATGATCCCCGTTATGAGGAGCACGTAGATGGAGGTGCGCGTGGAAAAGGTTTTCAAGGAGGATTCTGGGGTCATTGTAACTGTGAAGGAGGAAGGAGTGAGTTCCCACGTGGAACCTATTTCAATTTTGGATCTACATAGCATTACAAACAAGAGTACCTGGACTTGTTGTAATGCTCATGGTGTGGAAAGAAGCATAAGTATGAGGAATGCCTAGAGTTGTTTGAGCACATGAATCAGCAGCACTGGAAAGACAATGGCACTACAATGGTCAATATTAAGAAGGTAGACATAGAGTGGATGCCTTGGGTAACATGGGATGTATTTTTAGAGACTGTCTTGGTAACAACAAGGGTAAAATCCGCGCGCACAAAAGAGATACCAAGGCAGAGGAACCCGGTTTTAAGGGAGGAAGTAGTTCATGGAAAGTACCCAAAGGAGGTATATCATGACACCATGGATGTCAATGGGAGTTTACAAGGGGAAATCTAGTGTCTAAAGGAACAATCCAAAAGGGAGGAACAAGGGAGGAGAGTCGAGGTGCCAAAGGATGACCTGGATGAGGTCAAGGAGGTGTGTAAAATGTTAAGGCAAGAGAATATCATTCCCTTGCTAAGATCATGGTTGAGAGAGAAGGTACCACGCGCCAGAGGAGAGTCTGAGAGGTAGGTCTTGTACGTAAACCTTCCCCCTCATAGCCTAGACTATGACAATGATATCACATTGAATGCAGTTGTAGATGGATGGCTCCTTAGTAATATCCTCATTGACACAGGAACATAGGTTAATGTTCTAACTTTGGATGCATGGCATCATATGGGAAGACTTGCGTTATAGCCATCTTCAAATGTGTTGTATATGGAGAACAAGACTAAGGTGATGCCCATCAGTGTCTTAAAGGATGTAGCTATCACTATCTAGGGAGATAAGTTTATTGGGGACTTCGAAGTCTTGGCGCTCGCTAAGGAAGACAATTTCTCAGCACTACTTGGGTGCCCATGGTGTTACAAGGACAATGTAGACCTTCGGTTCAAAAAAGGGTACACCAGCTTTGAAAATATGGAGGAACAGGTCATTATACCCCTAGCTGATGGGAAGTTGACACCCTATATTGAACCTTTGGGGGAAGAAGTTCTGGATAGGATATATGTGCGCTCAGTCAGGGACCTAGAGATAATGCATCCTACCACCGAAGTTATCTAGTTTGAGGATGCTCAGTCAGTAAGTGATACCACCAACCTAGCATGTGATAATTGGGTGCATGGAACTTATGAATTGATGGGATGGCAGTTGAGAGGGTCGGTGACCAACGTGACAAAGGCATGTATAGTCCGGCACCTAGGAGGAAAGGATCTGCCTAAGTATTTATGAGGAGCCTTCCCTGAGATATTTTTACAGGAAATGGAAGCTCAGTCGAAGAATGAGAAGGAATGAAGGGGGATGTTAAGTTATGTCTTGCTCATCACAGCTGCACAGTTATGGGCTACACATCAGGAGAGCCTTTTGGAATGGCGAGAGGTAAGAATTGCTGTCTCTGTCAGATTCTCTAGGAGAAATGTGCCCACCACCATCAAGGACTACCATGGGAAGGATCCCACCTCTTTCCATATCCAGGAGTGTGAAAGGATCTAGAGAGAAGGTGTGGAATCTTTACCACCATCCCTCTGGGTACACAATTTGTAATCTACTCTACAGGGTTACCCGCGCACATGGTACATTCATTCAGAGACATGCCACTAGACAGGGAATTGGTAGGATCTCACGATTGACCTCATTCAAACCTTTGAGTATCGGAGTACCAAGCAATCAGTTGATAAGGCCTTGCAAGATATCAAGCACCTTACCATGGGGGATAGTTCCATGGTGGAAGATAGGCTATTGGAGTTACTAGGTGAACTAGGTTTAGAGGTGTGCTTTGAAGAAGAAGTAGAGAAAACAAAAGAGTTACAGCTTGAGCACGTGTGTTTGGAAAAGGAGAAAGGAAAGTTGGTGTATGTGATTGATGGAGAGGAAGTACAAAATCTTGATGTCAACCATTTTGTAGGGATGCGCGAGGTATTGGATAGTGCTGATACTCACGCGCATGCCTACCATGAGCCCTTAAAGAAAAATAAGGTTAACATCGGTTCAGGAGAAGAGCCTAAGGAAGATATTATTAGAGATTAATAGTCGGCAAAGGAAGTCTCTAAGATCATTGATTTGTTGTGTGAATTTGAGGATTTATTCCCACACGGGTACCATGAGCTCAAAGGAATTCACCATTCCTTGGGGGAGATGAAGATAAAACTGAAGGAAGGTGCGCGCCCAGTTAGGAATAGGCCCTACTCGATGAATCCCAATTTACACGTAAATGTTAAGGAGGAGATAGACAAAATGATAGCTTCTAGGATCATTGAAGTAGTGGATGAATTGGAATGGATAAGTCTGATGGTAATCAACATCAAGAAGGATGGGCATATTAGGATCTGCATGGATTATAGGAAGTTGAATGCACTTTGTGTCATCAATCCTTTTCCAACCCCCTTCACTGAAGAAATTTTGGAAGGAGTCACTAGGCGTGAAATCTATTCCTTTACGGATGGATTTTTAGGGTACCACCAAGTCTGGATTGTAAAGGAGGACCAGGAGAAGACAAATTTCTCCACTAAGTGGGGAAGTTTTGCATATACAGTCATGCCCTTTGGGTTGAAGAATGGGCCTACTAGTTTTTCATGCATCGTGGTGCAAGCATTCCAAGAATTCATCCATAAGTTTCTTCAGGTCTATTTGGATGATTGGACAGTGTATGGTTTAGTCAAAGACCATTGTGATAATTTGAGGTTAATGTTTGAGAAGTGTAGGCAGTTGAGTATATCCCTCAATATTAAGAAATGCGTATTTTATACACCCTTTGGCATGTTATTGGGGAATATCATATGTAAGGAGGGTTTACTGGTAGAACTCGTTAAAGTTAGAGTTATTATGGGGTTAGGGGAGCCTACTAGCTAGAGCGTAGTGCGTGGATTCCTTGGGCATATGGGTTAATACAGGAAATTCATCAAGGGGTATGCCAAGATCACCGGGCCTTTAGAAGAACTTCTCAGACATAAAATTTCCTTCCATTGGGGATATGTGCAACATAGGGCCTTTGATACATTAAAAGATAGGCTTGTTAGCATGCCTATATTATGTTTTACCTCTTGGGACAAGCCCTTCCATGTCCATGTAGATGCCTTAGGAACCACTATTGGAGCAGTGCTTACACAACAAGGTGAAGGAATTATTGATCATCTTTTGTGTTTTGCAACTAGGAAGTTGACACTAGCAGAGGATAATTACACCACGACTGAGCGCAGGGCATTATCAATGATCTATGCACTACACAAATTTCAGACAATACCTGCTAGCTACATCATTCATGTCTTTCATACATATCACATGACATTGAAGTATTTGGTAAACAAGCCCATTTTACAGGGGTGCATATGCAGATGGGTACTCTTATTTCAAGAATTTGATTTTACAGTTGTGGTAAAACCAGGGAAAAGTAACTCTGGACCAAACCATTTTTCCATAATATAGATTACAGGGGAAGACAGCACATGAGTATTGAAGATACCATTCTTGATGCACAGTTATACAGGTTATAACGAGTGTCATCAGAACTAGAGGACATTGATGTCTTTCTATGAATAGGTATGGCACTAGAAGGAATGAAACCCTTAGAGAAGAAACAACTTGCTATACGAGCATCGTGCCCAACATGTTGCTAATTAGCAGTGACCTGTACAAATTAGGCTACGTGATGAGGTATTGCATCGTTGTGCGTATTGGAAGCATGAGCATGCCTAGATCATTATGGAAGAATCTCATGGTGGTATTGCAGGTGGCCACTATGCAGGTGATGCCACTTCTCACAAGATTCTATTCATTGGATTATGGTTCGTGGTTAGAACCCTATATACAAGGACTGTAAGGACTATTGTAAAGCGTGTGACCATTGTCAGCGCATTGGCAAGCCAAGTCAAGAGAGATCAAATGCCTTTGCAAAACCTATCCCTAGTGCACGGAACCATGTTGAGAAAGTGGGCTATTGATTTTGTGGGCCCTATTTTCACCAATCGGTGCGCAGAACTGGATCACGCTATATCATTACCCCCCCCCCCCCCCCCTACCATGGACTATCTGACAAGGTGGGTAGAAGAAAAACCTACTAAAGGATCTGCACAGCAGCTACATAGTGGCTAGGTTTCTTATGGGAGAACATGTTATTACATGGTATAGATGTCCTTTAAGTTTGACTCAGTGATAGGGGCACACACTTTCTTGAATGAGACAATCAGAATTTACTGTTGGATGAATTCATGATTGCACACCATAACACTACACCATATCATCCTTAGGAAAATGGGACTGTTGAGGCTTTCAACAAGATTTTGAGCCATACATTGACAAAAATCTATGATGTTGGAAGACAATGATTGGGATGAAAAATTATCTGTAGTACTTATGGTCATATCAAAACAACATATAAAATTTTGAACAAAGCCACACCATTTCAATTAGTGTCTGGTGTAGAAGCAGTTCTTCCTATGGAATTTCTACTACCTTCTTTGCGTATTGTGCACGCTGGAGGTCTAGCTAATGAGCAAGCATTAGAATAATGGATTGAAAGGTTAATCAAGCTGGATGAGAGACAAGACATAACACGTTGGATTCAAAAAAAAGAAAAGGCCTTGCAGAAAGGCATGGCATGACAAGCCACATCAGGGATACAAGAAGTTTGAGATTAGACAGATGGTGCTTCCTTTATGATTCTAAGTTTCTACGCATCATCCTAGGAAAACTCAAGGTACATTGGTTAGGGCTATCCTGTTGTCAATCTCGTACATACTTGAAACATGCACTTTTCAATTAGAGGCACTTGATGGGAATACAGTTACCTGGATACTTCAACGGGAGTAGGCTAAAGCCCTACTATAAATAAGTCTTCTTGGTGTTTGTAATAAGGCAATATTGCCATTTCGGTTAGGTTTTCAATTATACATTTCCTTAATGTATTTCCTTCTTCGTCACTATCCCTTTTTCAATTTAGTTGGTGTTTTTGTTTTATAAGCGCGTTTACACGCCAAGAAGCTAATTACTACTTTTTGAAGTATTTCTGAGTGTGCAAAGGACTGCACATACATTTTAGTGTGGGGTAGAGTTATGTGAAGGATCGCATGGATACAAGTGCCAACTAATTTTGTGTTAAATAAGTCCTAAATGAAAGGAACAAAATGCTACGAGGTGCTATTCAAAGTTGGAAAATTGAGAAAAAGAGATTGCTTTGTGTCAAGATAAAGCTACTTATAGATCCCACATAGATGAATGAAGAAACAAGTGCATTAAGCAAACATGAAGTAAGCGAGAGAAACCATTGGGAGACTACCAAGGAAAGTGCCGTCAGTGGTGAGGTACTCGGGCGCATGAAGGCGTGTTGAAGATAAGTCCACTGCTATCATGCCAGGAGGTAAGGAAGGCTTATCCAGAAGGTTATAGCTTGGGTACGAGTGATGTGACTAGCGCGGAAAGACAGGCTTTGTTTTAAAAAGGTGCATTTAATGAAAGAGGTACAATTGTTGATGAAGTGGAGTAATAAATGCACTAAATTTTTCAAAATCTATAAATAAGGACGGGATGAGGCAGTTCATTTTTGCCATTGCAATATGAGAGATATTTAAGCAATATCTGCACCTTTGCAAACCAAGCTTCAAACAATTGTGTTGAGGTGTGAAGAAAAGTGTGGAGATACTAGAGCGTGAGGTAGACTAGGTTCACATGTGTGCAAACCAGGAGAAACTTGATGTTCACAGGCATAGGTGAAAGGTTGTGAGATTGAGTCAAACATGTTACAAAAGAGATAGGCACAATTAGGATTTAAAGAACTAGGGCACAGAGATTTAAGAAACTAGGGGAACTAGGGTTTCGAGACTCTACTCGATTGGACAGAGTGGAAGAACAAGTAAGACGAAGTTTTTCAAATGGGAAGAATACCTAGAAGAAAGACACCCAAGCAACCAGCTAGTGCACCCAAGAAGGGAAAGAAGAAGGTCGAAGTGAAAGCAATAAGAAATTGAATCAAGCTACATATGAAGAGTGGTATCTCATAAATGTAGTATCTAGATGGAGTGTTGATTGTGGGACAAGAATGGGATTCCAACATGTTAGGGAAATGTCCATAATCAGTGATTACAACCATCAGTACATTAGCATAATTGAAGAATGATCTTGATGCATGGAATTAGTGTACAAACATGAACAAGCAGGACAACTAGAAGATATGTAGCCATTTGTAATGATGACGCTGGAGATCAAGTTGGACTAAAATAGATTGGATAATTACCAGCTATACGAGCTACCATAATTTTGGAAGTACCTGAACCATTGTATCGATGGTTGATGAGAAAAGTCCATGAGGACTATTTCTACTTCATCGGATGGAGGGTTAGAATGCACATAGCTACCTCAGATGGTTTCATACAACGACAGGACTATAGGGCCTCAAGGAGACAGATCTGGAGAATGATTTAACTGATAAGGCTGTAATCCTTGAGGACAACTAAAGCCACTTTTGCAGGTATACCAAAGGGGTTAAGCGTGGTATGGACATTAACAGACATTAAAGAAGTACCCAGTAGTGCAGGTAGTTGCACATCTTTGTAACAAAGTTGAATGACCAAGAAAGGTGGTCGCAAGGTAATACACACATGTGGATGCACATTTGCAAAGAAGATGTCTCATAGGAGTGATCATACAATAATTACAGATCACATTCATCGTAGAAGACAATCATTGAACTGCAAGCACATGACAGATGATAAAATAAATTTTGGAAATGCTGCTTTTATTATCTTTGGTGTTTATGGAGATCGGAGTACCATGATGGGCATCAAAGGAGAAAATTTGGGAGTACCCCACGGTACACAAATCCCTCACCCGGCAGAAAGATTTGAGTAAATACACTTATGACACTAGGGACAACAATGCACAAGGTCCATTTAAACAGACAGAAGAGATGTGGTATGACAGGCTCCGTGTGGCATTGTGTTTGAGGTACAGTGTCGTATACCCAAGGAATTACCAGTTTGGTGGTGGGTAGAAGTGGATTATTTTATTCATAAATATTATTTCTATTCTTCTATTCTTTCATTCATTTTTTAGACAACCATTTCCAATGTGGCAATGCAACTAGTGTGGGGTAATGTTGGTCAATCAAAATCTAGCACTTAATGAAGGACATACAGAAGGTTCACGTAGAAAATCAAAGCACATTCAAAGGCACGGAAGTATCGGGAAGGAATCACACACGTAGGACAGAGACAAATTCGAGACTTAACCATTTTCATGATGAGTATCTATTTTTGGAGATAGCTTACTAAATACACAGACTGGTTAGATACTTGCACAACACGCATTGGCTATTTTTGGAGGATCACCTACGAAGTGCTTTGAATGGATACAGGCTAATAATATATTTACTACTAGCAGTTAACTAAGAGAGATCTATTGTCAGCATTCTTGCCTGTAAGCCTATTATTGTAAAGGCGCATGGCTAATAATAGCATGTGACCTATTTTGGGATTAGATAAGCGGTGAATGGCAAGTCCCCACCCTTATAAATATGTAGTAAATTGTGTAATATAGGGGGGATGTGAGGCAACTGAGGTTCCCCCGTGATGTTATGCTGCCAAAACTAGCATGTATGCGCGCATGAGCGTATACTACTGTTAATCTAAGAGAAGACTTCTGTGCCATTACTGCCATTTAATATAATGGAGTCATCAGAAGAAGTAGAAATCAGAGTCACCTATACCAGACTCTCCGGTGAGGTATAAGTAGAGGTTCTCACATGCTTGATTCCATCATCGGTTATCTTTTAGAAGCTGGAAGTTATTTTCTAGATACATAGGATCAGAAATATGGTTTTGTAGAATGTTATAGTTAGTTATGGATATGAGGACCCTAGGTTAAAGTCTTCATCATGCTAACTATCCTGCAATATACATGACCCTAGAAGAGGAAGTCTGAGTACCTTTGAAAAATGCTTCCTTTTTGAGCAACTCAAGGATCTCCAGGTTGAGTGATGTACCAATGCGCCTGGGATTTTACTAGTGAATTCTAGACTACATAACCTTCAAGGAAAAAAAACCCTCCACTAGAAGAAGAAGAGTATGTTACAAATTCATGTTATTGGTGTGTAGATTTTCATTTAAATTTGATTAATAATGTATGTGAACTCTATGAAGTAAAATACAAATATTAGGATACACGATTTGCTAAGCCAGTCCTGATAATAGATTTGAAAGGAGAGCGCATGTAAATTCTAACGTGGCAGCACTAAAAACCCTAGGATAAATGTATAGTATAACCATAGGGTATGCATACGAGTGTAAGACACGCAAAGGGGGGATGCCAGAGATGGGTTATATTGATGACCCTAGGGTAAATTATTTAAACCGTAGGGTAAATTGTGTAAACTATTTAGAATATTGTGTAAATGTGAAGGTAAATTGTGTAAAACTAAGGTTCAATTCAGTAAGCCATATAAACCATAGAGAATATTGTGTAAACCCTAGGGTACATTGTGTAAACCACGGGGAACCCTCAATATTTGAGATATTTCATGTCATTTTTTAGTGAGAAGATAACCCTTTAATTGATACCCATATTACTCCTGATGAAACAACTTCATGTCTACGTGCTTATCATTAATTCATGTGTATCTATAATAACTAACTGAATCCATTAAGTATGGTTTTCTATTGTGTCTCTTCCCAGGCCTCATATAAAAGGTGTCAAAGAGTACAAAGTTAATATCCTCTCATAAGTGGTATTTAATGCTAGTACCTTAAAGTTACTTAGTGCCCATTTTTATTCTTACTTTTAAGGATGAAAGGGTTTAGATTAGCGTTGTGTACAAGTTAGGGATCATAAATCATGATCCTTCATCATACCTTTCTTCACATCCTCAAATTGTGTAATTTCAAAACAAGGAATTATAATAAAGATATTATTTCAAAATGTTTATAATGATATTAAAACAATAAATATAGTAATCATGGAAAGATATTCAACTATCCTAAATGGATTCCTGTAGATTTAATATGTCACGCACCTAAAATAAATAAGATGAAGTTGAAATATCATAGAAACATGGTCATAAATTTATAGCAAGATGTCATACTTATGTTCAGGCCGTTTATAGATATTGCAATGATATATAACGATGTTAATAGGCTAATGGAGATTTTCTTAAAGTGGTAGGTACTTCTAGGTTCACTCATGAAGTGGACCTCAATGAGTAATCTAGGAGAAAAACTAATAGGGAATTGTGTGGAAACAGATATCTTCGAGATATTTTATCCTAAGGTTGATATGAATTCTTAAGCCATCTGATTACCATAATGACCTCAATAATAGAACTAGTTGAAGGAGATATCTCCATGTATCTCTTGAATGAATTTATGAATTAGAGGATATATGCAAGGAATTAGAGAAGATCACGGATACAATGAGCACTTATAGGACCTGGGCTAAATATATTTTCAGGGATCTTCAGCGCCCTGATCGGTCCCCTCTGTCAGAGAGTGCAGGAAAAATGTCGTTAGTCTTAGATTTGAACTGGAGGATGACCTGCTAGAAGGATTACATACACTAATCTACTTGTTCCAATTCTATACACTCATACCCATGTATTTCGTTCCTTTCAGTAGTTGTGTGAGAATTTCGATAAAAAAATGTAAATTAGAAATCCATAATAAGGCCTTCAGCAACTAGAAAATAACTTTAAATCATTGTTTCCAATGGGTTCTGACTGGAGTGGTGTTGCACCCCTCGAATTTTGGCTAAGTACAAAAGGTGCATAGGCGTGCAAGGTCCTAGTAAAAAATAGGTGTGCAAGGACAAAGCATGCAAGGTAGGGTTTAAGAGAAGGTTTTAAGGAATCATGTGGTGTGCACGGACAGAACCAAGGGTTTGGGACTTAGCCAAATTGGGCGTTTGGGGCAGAATATGTGAAAAGCATGACCTGACTATGCATGCGGAATGGATAAGGTGTCAGCCTACCGAAAGGTTGGCCAAGGAAGGAGCATGCATGCGGTAGAAGCTTCTAGAAGAACATCATAGTATAAAATGGAAAGCTCAAGCTTAGAGGAGCATGCTCACATGGAGGACCACATTCAGACACTTGGCATTAGATCTAAGGGCGTTAGAGGATGAGTTGACAGCCCTGAAAGGCTATAAATACAAGCACCCGTAGAGTAAAAGGGGGACAAAGAGAAGAGGATATACTTAGAGAGTGGGCAGAGCTCTACAGAAATACTACAAGAACTCTATTAGTGGGTATTTGTATTTGGGAAAGGATGTATTGGGCATGGGGATTGTAATTTTTTTGGTATCCTAGCTACAGTAGTTCATTTTTAATGCATGACTGCAGTCTGCTTCTCTGTGAAACTCTGTAATGGCTCCATGGATGTAATGAGGTTACTAGTTATATGATATATATATATATATAATGATTCTATATACATACATATTATATATATATATGAATATCAATGATTCTGATGCATATATCTTGTTTATATGTTCTTTTTCATTTTATGCTCAGTATGGATTCTCATATACTTCCTTTTGTTATGGTACAAGTTATATAATCTGTTAAGTACTCTATTTTGAATGACTACAAGAATCTAGAGGCCATTCTGACCTCTATGGTTCTTGTATGTCTTAAATCCTTTTGAAATCTCTTAAACACAAATCATAGATGATGTTTCCCACTAAACTCACATAAAAGAGAGACTCGGCACCCGCGCGTGCCTCAGGTGAGCACCCAACATCCGCTAGGTGATAGGTCGGCACACATGGGGTTCCTTTCTTTTGTGATAGGGGTAAAAATGACTACAGTGACCCCAAGAAAATAACTATCCTCAATCCATTAATAAAGAGGGTAAAAAATCACCAACTTCCCTCTCATGACAGTATTTTGATCATCTTACCCTTATAATCTATGGTTTACTATTATATTATGGTATCATAGGATTTCTTTGTTCATTGAGTTATTAGGGTAAAGGTTTCGATATGAGAATTGAAAAATTTATAATACAAAGGGACATCCATACCCAATAAAAATCATTTCCACTACTATATAAATAACAAGTCTTAATTAGTTACCTTTGGTTCTAAAATAGGGATTTTAATTGAAGTACTAATGTGAGGTTCCTACCTCAGTCTATTATTTTCTAGTGCTTGTTTGATAACTTTTAATGTCTCATTTTTTCATTCACTTTAATTCCACCCACAAACCATGTAACTAAATTATATATACACCTCCATTTTAAATTATTTCTCTAAAGTCAGCCCTGCAATTGTGTTGTTTAGACACTTCCATTCCTCATGATTTTAAATTTAAAACTATACCATTTAATAATTTATGTCATAAAAAATTACACACCTACAAATACCTACTAGTAGGATTACAGGGAATTCATGTGAGGGTAGTGACCATGAACATATTTTAAAAGTAAATTGAGGGTCCCTTAACGAGACTGGTCTCTTACTTATGTCATTCTTGGATAGCCATTATTTATTTTACGCCATATAGGACAAATGAAATAAGGTTAACAAGTGATCTATAGATTTTCCTTCATAATATTTACAAAGTTAGGATCCTCGTGTTGATTTTTTGGTTATCATCCTAATGGGGTTTAACCATATGCAAAATTCCAACAATGTGTTTTGTATCTCTTTACCATTTAGCATACATGTTCAAAACAATATCCTAATATTGAAGTTTTATTTTCTCTACTGTAGTTAGTGCTAACATGAGCTAATGCAACTAAGATCAATTATATAAATTTCATTCAATGTCTATACTACAATGAAAGTTACCAGTATTTACTATCCATATAAAAATATTCCATTTTTCTCATTCCTTATCATTACTTTTTTTCCTAGTTCTCTAATCACTTGTAAATCAAAAAATGAATATGTCCATCGTTTAACCATTGAAATTTGTATACAATTTAATGTGCTCATTTTAGTTAAGAAATATTACTACAACATTATCCACTTATAACATACATATTCTATACCAAGCACTGATTGATACAACTCGACAACATATATAGACAAGAATTGTTATCATTTCATCACAAAAGCACTAATGTTTTATCTTACTTAATATAAAAATGGTATTTTATTATTCCACAACTAAGTAATGTTACTATTTACAATTTACAAATGTATTCATCTCAATGGGTACATGTTATCATGACATAATAATAATTCCATTGATTCCTACTATGCAGGGTACTTGCAACCAAAAGCATGTTCATCCCAAAATATGACATGGCAATCTCCTACAATCTAACATGTTTTATGATTGCATATTTTCCATTCACAACAATATCAAAATTATTTGTATGTATTAAGAGAGGGTAAGAAATACATATTTAGATTAATTATGTTTTCAACTTTAGAGAGAAGAGAGAGAAAAACACCAAATTTTTCACAAGTAAATATCTCATTATAAGTAACAACTAGAGGTTCAATACATTCATGTGATGGTGTTCAAAATTTTCCCATCCATTATTATTCTTAAATGGGGTCTCATGATAGTTTTACAGTTATTGTTGTGCATATACATAAGTGGTCAATTTAGCCATAGTGGCTATGAAGCTGAGTTCAAAAACCAATGTCCAAAACTCACACACAAAAAAAATTCAATTCCTAACCACTCCCCTATATATACTAGGGATTTTTTTAGTGGTGAATATTCATAATTTGGAAAATATTCAATTCTAGGAAAATTTGAAAAGGTGAATTTTTCGGAGCAGGTCAGTGTCATCTTTTCCTAAGATTTACATTATATTTTTTTAGGGGTCATATTCTTTAACCATTTAAAAACATCTCCTATATAAACCTAGGTGATTCGTCAGGTAGTATACTACTAGCTTATTGAGGTCCAGACATATCAAGTATTATGAACTTGAAGGGAAGGTTGTTGACGCATGACAAGAGGTAGTTGACACATGACAGGAAGTTGTTGACACATGACAAGAGGTTGTTGACACATGATAATCCTTCTTTTTTGATGCATGACAGGAGGTTATAAATGCATGATGGGAGATTTGAATTTTGGATTCATGCAACAAAAATTTTGGTGTTGTGCAACAAGGTTGTTGTTGCACGATAAAAAACGTGTTGTCGCACAACAATAAACTTACTTTTGAATGACTTGAAAATGAAAAATACTATCAGGAAAATTTTTTGCACACAAACCCCATAAAATTTGATTGTCTCATGAAAGTGGTTCAGGGGACATTCGTCAGGGATTTTCTACCTTCGATTTCCTGGAGGTCTCTTAAAATGAACCCTGATATATAGATAAACCCTCATAATTCATAGAAATCATTCACATAAACCAGAGTTAAATGTTTGACATCCTTTCTAGAGTTGATTATCGTAAATGCACCAGTTTTTTCTTGTTGTAGAATGACAAGTGGCCTATAAAACCCACTTGTAAAATTTCTTCCCAAAGTAGTTTTCTCAAAACTAAAATTTGATTGTAATTATCATGGTGAAACTCTAGAGGTACGTGGTTCTAGAAATCCATTTCCTAATATGTATCTTTAAACCATGAGCCAAATCTAAAATAAATTTATGACTTTTAAGTGTCCCAAGATGTGAAATAACAAACTGGGCTCAGAAACACATCATTAAATGGTCATCCAAGGTTTGTTTGATGGTTGATGTGACACTCTTTTTCACTAGTGAACATAGTCAAATGTTGAATTATCCTCTACAAGAGTCAGGAGGGATTTTTCATGTCAATTTAAAGTGTCTTTTATTAACTTTTGCAAGGTGTTTAATGGTAGTGTTTCTACGAAAAATTGCATATGACTTACAAATACTACTTACACTTTCTAAAATCGTCTCATCTAAGTTTTTAAATAGTTTCATACAAATTCTGTAAATAGAGGTAAACACCCCAAACCAATCATTCTAGTAGTGCAGAAACATTTTAAATCTTGACATTTTAAACAAAAAAATTCATTTTATTAATCCAAGAACATATTTTTTATTTGATTTTAAAATTTGATGCAATTCCTGGAGAGTCTCTTAAAATGAACCCTATCAATGAAGCATACTAAAGAAAATTGACTTATAAGATCTATGCAACCAATAATTCAAATGTTTTAGTGCCACAGGTTGAACTCCAGGAGTGTCCATTTTTTTGATACATTCATAAACGAGCTGACCCCATTAGGCAATGCAAGAAGCAATGTAGTGTGACTTAGTGCAACTATAATTATTCCATTTATGAAGGGCGATCGTAAATAGCAATTGTCCTAAAGCTCTGAGTTTAGCATATGAAGTGTCACAAGCACGATTGATCATCAAAATGAATAGTTGTCGACCACATTTGGATACTACTACCATCAACAACTCATAAACTAATGAAAAATAAGTGAGATTTGTTTCAACTTGATTCCTATAAAGCACATAAGTGAAAAGTGGATTTATAATCTCATCAAATTCAATATTCTATCTAGAGTTGGTACAAATCATAGCTGACTGGTAATGTTCTGTTCTCCATATCTGCAAGGTATTTACCAGTGCTCCTTTGTTTATGTTTGAATATAAAGGAACCCTTTAGAAACATTCTAGACAATGTATTTGGCGTTAAGAGACATGGAATTGTACAATTTCTTGTGTACAAGAGAGATTTGCATAACAAACTCATAGATAATCTGGAAATGCAACTGAGGTGGTGACTACAAAAGCGCTTGGAAGAGGTGAACGTTTTATGAGATTGTTGTAGATTCAAGAACATGGACTAAATTCCAAGAACGATCCTGAGTTGAAATGTAGTGTGCCAATCAGGAATGCACGATAGATGGCAACAATCGTGAAATGTAATTATTCATTGATTAAACGAATGAATAATGTTTAGAAGATCCGATTGAATGTCAAAAAACATAGACCCGATTTTGAGTGAAAGGCCATGAGATGTAAAAGTGTTAGATCCCACAACATACCAATCATTTTTGGATGGGCCACAAACATGGACATAGATCCTTTTCAATGAACCTTTGCTCAAATTTGCCTATGCATTGCAGTGGTGACCAAGTCCAACTATTCTTAGCACATCTTATTTGTAATCTTGCTCAGTTTTGGCTCAAGTTCACTCGGTTCGGCTATGAAGGACAAGGGATTAAACGGTGGATGCATTGGCACCAAGTCTTGTAGTGTGAATTTGAATACCCTTTTTATTTTGAAAAATATACACCAAAATGGAATAGGCTTGGAGAATGCAGAAAATGAGATGAGATTGATGTTGGCACCTAAAAACATGTTGCATTCATATGTTTATAACTCTCCTCTCACGCCAATTACTGGTGTACATTTATAGCTAGTGCCCCAAATATCTAATGGTATTTAGAAACCAACTAATACAATTTCCACTCTCAAATAATAGCTCTAATCACCAATAACCTATGCCTAATAATTGTTAGCATACATGGTTAAGCAACTAGTCAACTACAAATGAAAATTCTTTCCTAGATTGAGCGTCTTTATATTGTTGGTGCCTCCATGTTCAATGTCACATTAAACCCTAACAAACTAAAACAACTGCCTAAGAATTCACACAAGAATCCACTTTCCAGCATCAATATATCACTTATTGTCAATAATTGTCTTCATTTTAATTATTTTCCACAAAAAAAATTAATTCGCTGGCAGTGCACTCCATCTTTGAAGTTGATAATTTGTTGGGAAAAGTAGTGTAAAATCCAGAGAACAAGTAATCACATGCTTCGGAGAAGGACAATTAATATCTATTTTATATTATTTTCTGCTATACCAAAATAAATATATAAATATGGTTCATGGATTCTCTGACCACATAATTTACAAACTCGTATACAATTTGCTAGTACATTATTAATTGACACCCCTACAAAAGTATTTGTCAATACTTCTTGTGAAATTTGGATAGACTTGTCAAATTATTCCCTTTACAGATATGAATTTTTGTAAAAGCGTTTCAAGATGCCTTAGGATGAATTTTGAGGAGCATAGGACTAATTTTATCCATTCGAATCACTGCTGGCTGACATCCTCCTCCATTCCATTTTGGTAAAAGATAAAATCATGGAGGCATCAGAACCATGGGAAACTTCCAGTAATCACTATAAATACTTGAATGCTATCATTGAAGTCACATGTAGTGCCCACTTTGCAGGATCATCCCACGTCCTTGATGGTGATCATAATCCCATATACTCTATGATGGGCATCCTTATACCGTTGGATTTAGAATCAATGATTCACACAATTGATCATGGATTCTGCCATTGCAAGTAGCTTTAAATAAACGATGCCTTGATGAATACTTAGGGACAAATGCATATGAGGATGACTGGAACAAATTAATTGGACATGGATCGGTTCATGGATGTTGTCGGATATCTGGTTTTGTCTATGATTATTTTAATAGTATCTAGAAAATGAATATTTTATGATGCTGATATAGTTGTTGATTAAAGAGTGAAATTTACATAGTCTGTTGACTTCGATGTTGGAGTGCAACCATTAATACAGTGGTAAAATTGGTAATGAGAATTTCTATAGACATTAAATGGTTCTAATATGGCCATTAAGAGGCCGAAGGAGGTATTTAAATTCGGGAGAAAAACGACCTCATTTATCAGGAAAAAGAACATCTAGAGGATTGGACACCAGACCAAGATGGAATTCCATGACCAATTCAATACGAAAGTCACCATTGCAATTATGTACATACAATGATTACTAATGTCTATTATGTCTAGAGATTCCCATGAGGGGAATCATCTTTATATGTGACCATGGGTTGTGTATTTTATTATTATGGTTAATGTTTATTTATTTTTGTATGTATTTTATTTGTAATGTGTTCTCTTCTTTTAATTAATTAATTTGGATAGATTAATGTGAGAATCATATGATTAAAAATTAAATAAATTAAATTGGATATGGGAAAGTAATTATAAGAGTTGTTGGCTGTTGTATTTAATTTGTAAGTGATGTGTAAGTTTTGTAAGAGCTTGTGTTCAAGGCTGTTTTTGGAGTAAGAAATACTCCACCTCCATGGAAATTCGAATTTGTCCTTGGGGGCAGTTTTTGGAGGCTTTGTGGGACAAGTAAAACTTGTCCCATGCCTCTAAATTTATGTTACCAACCATACTTATGGTTGAGGATGTGATTTTTGACTTTTATAATGTATTTTATTCTTTTTGTGCATGTTTTTAATTGCACTTTCTTACATTTTAATTTAATTGTTGTCCCTTGAGGTATGGGCTCTTTTGAGTGTGCAAGTAGCTTGTCATTTTTCACCCACCTCTTTATTGAGCCTTGGAATTCGGAGTTTGTCTTTTGTGTTTGAATGTGAGGATGTATGATGTGGCATCCTACATGGATCCACATCATCCTCTTCTTTCCCTCTTCTATATATTTCAAACTCTCTTCTTGTTTTGGGGTTGTTGAACCTTTTTGCATTCTTCCTTGGGGGCACATTTTTTTGTGGGAGCTCTGGTTTTTGAAGAAAGATTTGAAGATAACTTGCATGTTGTAAAGCTTTTTGTTTGGAGATATGTTATTGTCTTAGAAATCTTGTTGTTTGGAGATATGTTCATGATCTCAAGTCCATTAAATCTTCATTATTCCTATCAAACTTCATCAAACTATGATTGTTCCTAGGTATGTTAAATCTTGTTTTGTTCATATCTTGAGCTCCTGTGAATGAAGTTCCTTCAAAATTTGCATGAATTATATCCATTGGAAAAACATTAAAGATTATTTAAGGAATATGAAATATGATTTAGTGGTTTAATTTTTTCTCTTCATCTAAAAATTGCAGATGTTGAACCCTTGTTTTCCATAAAGCCCTCAAAAACTTGATTTGACTATTGTTTGCAAATGATGTGAAGGAATCTATTGAACGTTTTCCTCTAATATCTCCTTTAAAATACCTACATTTTTAGATATTTATCACTTTATCAGGTGAATGGATTCAATTATTGCAAGTGAAACCATTTTTGCTTGCAAAACCATTCAAAAACCCACCTTACAACTAAACATTGTTTTGTCATTTCCTTCAAATCCCCGTAAGAGATCTTCTATAAATTTGGAAAACTTATTATAATCCACCATACATTTATAATTAATCAAGTTTCATGTCATTTGGAAGTGTATTTATCTTGGTATTATAAACTAATTTTTCAGCCCACACTCCATTAAAATCAACAACTTGTTCCTCGAACCCTTTTTGCCATTTCTTGTTTATTTCCATGGAGGATTTGCCTCAAATTCGAGAAAATGTTATTATCCCTTATACCTTTCATTAGAATCTATGAATTATTTATTCCCTTGATTTTTTCTTATCGATTGATTGAATTCATGTTTCAATTGTCAACCATGTAAAATCCTACAAAAACCTTCAAAAATAAGCTCAAATTTATCCTTTTCAAAATACTAGTATTCCATTTTTGAACTTTCCTATTCTAAACACGAAGTTATATTATTTTGGATATGAACCTATTTCCATTCTAGTTATTCAATTACCAAACATTGGAGAAAACAACATGGATTTCATGGATTTTAATGACCTAAAGACAAGGATGTTGGATGGCAACAGAATAGTGATGGTGGATCAAATATTCCGAAGTGGAAATTTTATCACGATGTGGGATTCCCATTGTCTATTCAATGTACTAAATTGGTCCTATCTTGTTAATAACACTATGATCCTATAAGTTTGGAAATTAAAGCTTCTAACAGTTCATTTTGTTGGTGAAACATTTTATCAAGGACAAAATATGGGTTTTTCTACCAATTCTCTAGGACTAAGTCCCTCCTCTTGGAAATGGGGAGGCTATAATTTATTGAAATCTAGAAATATTGTACATTAATTCTATTCTTGGGGTGGTCAAATACCAAGGATCATATAGGAACACTCCACTTAACATGTGGTAATAATGTATGGAGGGAAAGGAGTGTGAGGTACGAGTAGGAGAAGAGAAATGGAGAGGGGGTTTTGGGTAATAAATAAAATTCAAAGTGTATCAACCAAAAAACAATAAGTATTTCTAGATTCAATGAGAAGACACCAATATGTAAATAAAGACAAACACACAATCAACACAAATTTTAACTACACTATATTCATAAAAATATTAATTCCTTCCCTTGATTTGTAGGATTACAGTGCTCTTTTGGAATAGGAGTTGAGAAAAAGAGGAATACATTAAGAAATAAATAGAAGAAATACAACTTGTTATAGGAGGAGAAAAAAATTATCTTTCTCCTTTAGAATGGAGAGAACATTACAATTTATAGTTAAAACAATGGCTCTTCACATTCCCAAGTGACCTTTCAATTCAAAGTGCATTCTCAATGAATAATAGAAAATTTAAGTGACCTAAGTCACTTTTACAAAAATTGTTCCTCAACAAAGAAATAAAATTTTAGAGAGATACAATAATAAAAATAAAGTTTACTCAAATGAATACAATCAAGGATAAAGTTCCACTCTTCCCTCATTATAGAGATGAATGTCACAATTGAATAGGACCTTCCTTAACTACTTCTTTTATCAAAGCATGACTTGTCTAGGAATAAGAGATGATGTTCCACACCTTATCATGAATGATCATATTTGTTGTGTTTTGAAATCTTACTTTCATCTTTTCATCTTTGTGATTGATGGTAGATTATTCTTTCACCAATTTCTTTATGGATTTGATGAAATAGATAAGGAGATTGGCCAAGGAGGAATACTTGTTGTGATGGTCAGTTTAAAGGTTGTGCATGTGTTCTAACTTCTTGATCCAATGTTGACTGCGAGAGCTTACTTTTGGCTAGGAGGAACTACCTGAAATACACAACAAGACCAAAAAATAGAGTTAAACAATATATCTCAGTGGGCTTCCTAGCGTGTGGTAGATCCATGAAGTGTGGTAGTTCCTTGGTGCCAGTTCAACCCACTGTTTAATACAACTTAATCTAAGAAATTTCATAAATAAATAACTGTAATACTGTAGTTAATATGATTTAGGTATTTCATGAAAATAAAATAAGCAAATCATAATATAACATGCTAGGTTATGATCAGATCTAGAAGTTCAAGTAGGTAGTCAAGGTGCTGGAACAGGTCAAGGTCAGATTCTGGGTAGCTTGGGTTTCTTGGATGTAGGTTTTTAAGTTTCTGTTATTGATAGGATTACCAAATATAGAGACCGACATTGGTGAGGTACGACCAATGGCGGTTAAGAGGGAACCAATGACGGTTAAGGTGGGAGGGTAGAAATTCATTAAACTAGGTTTTGAAAACTTTTTGAGGTAAGACAGTGAGTGTGAGGAAAATGGCTAGGTTTACAACAGTGTTGGGGGTACTCAGATGTATGCAAGAGATCAAATATAGGTGATTAAATGATTATTGGTGCTGGAATGGTTGGATTCACATAGGAAGGTAACAATGGTGGGATGAAAAATGCAAATAGATGTTGATAAATAGAGATGGAGAAACTTTGTAATTTGAATAAGTATGAAATGATGTAGGTTATAGATACACTTACTGGTGTTTATAGATCTGATGGCTAGATGATGGTGATGGTTGATCTATGGGATGGTGCTTAGTGTCATGGCAATGCTTCCTAGAATGCTACCATGGATGTAAATACCTTCGAATCCATATTTGTGTTGGTTATGGCTATCTAGATGTGTGAAAGGGCTCTATTTTTTCCTTCCATGCATATCTCCTTCATTCCAAAACTCAAGAATCTAGCCAACCTTTCAAAAAATGTTACCAAAGTGAATATAAGGTAACCAATGACAGTTTAGGGTGACCAGCATTGGTTTAGGGGTGACCAACATTGGTAAAGGTGGGAAATCCTAGGTTTTCCAAAATAGGAGATCCTAGATATCTTTTTCCATCTCTGCACATTGGTGTCTGGGTCTAAAATGGTGTTTGGCACTTAGATTCAGTGGGCATGTTATTAGAGGAATAATAGGCATGTGTTTTTAGGTTTAAAATAATTCTTTCTTAGTTAAATTAAGAAGAGGTTGAGTCTTAGTTAGTTAGGAAAAATGCTAAGAATAAGTCCATGATGAGGTGTATAGGTTAGGCAGTGGGTTGAGGTTTATAAGTGAGGTGGAAATTAGTTTCAATTAAGATAATTAAATAATGAATGAAGTGAGGATGAGTATTAACTTTAATTCTAAATAATTAAAGCTAATATTAATGTGGGGTAAAAATATAATGGTTAGGTGAATATGTTTAATTTTGCTATTTGAAAAGGTACTAAGGAGAGTGTGACCCACATTTTAGTGTTTACACTTTGCCCCCCTTTTTGGCGTAGCTTGTATTGATAAGTGACGTTGAAAAAAATTAAGAAGTGATTTTCACCATGTGTGGATGAAGATGATCCCCCGTCAAACCAGAAACTGATGAGGTGTAATACGAAATCAGTGAGTGGTTTGATAAATGTGTAGTTGATGAAGATAGGTGGGGAAGGGTATGAGTACTATGGGAAAGGGTGATGGTTAACTCAGGTAATAGGTAATAGGATGGGGTCAAAATTGGGTCATGAGTAATGGAAATTAAATGCACACACATGTATATATTGCAACACGGTACTAAGTTGAGCTTGCCAATTCTACATTGTCCAAGGTAGATAGATTTATCCAAACAAGGGTGAAGTGATTCAGGTATCCAAGGTATAGGATATGGTCCAAAAACACAATGTAGGTTAGGTGTAGGAATGTTTGGGTATGTTCCAGTACACCAAAGGTTTGGTTGGGATAAACGACATGACAATAGGCAAGGTATGGTTGTTAGGCTAAAACAACATAGGTAACAACATCACAAGGTATAGCGAGTACATAAGGTCAATGGTCACACCAAGTAGGTCAAGTTCAGGAAAATAGGTCATGACATGGGTAAGGCCAAGGTATAGGTAAAATAACAAATCCTAAGATGCAACAAAGGAAATGTAAGGGTAGTGTGGGCTCATAGGTATGGTTCCATAGGTGTCCTGAATGGTAAAAGGTGTGTGATCACTAATGGTTGCAAGAAAAATGAATATTAGCACGGCCAAATAGGTGTAAGGGTTTACCGATGTTGGTTATAGGATGACCGATGTCAGTTGCCTAAGGCACAAATATAACCGACGTCAGTCAGTTCGGGTTGGTTTATAAAAAAAAATCCATATTTTATGGAATCATTGTTGTGTTGTGACTTTGGAGAAAACTACAAATCCGTTTAACCTTTTGTACCTTTTCAAGAGAGAAAGACAAGGCATTGTACCGAGATGAGGTGGAGATTACGAGTTGGTTGACATGAGCTAGTAGATGGGTCCATGAGAGTGGTGTGGTCGATTACGTTTGGTTGTAGGTGAGGGGTAGATTGGGCCATGGCTGAGGTAGGAGAGGGATCAGGTGGGCCACTGGTAGCAGTTGTTAGATGTACCACCATGCCGATTGAACCAATATGAGGTAAGATTTGATCCCATTTGATGCTTGTTAGTTGAAATAGTTTGTAGAAATTGGTTTGGGTAGAAACAATTTTGGGTAGGAATTAAATTTGAATTTGGAAGTAAAATTGATGAAATGGGAAGGGTAGGAAGTCCAATGTGGGTCAAAGATGGGTAAGGGGAAAACTAGTGGAGGTTTGGGTAGGATAGGGTAGGTTTATAGGTTAGTATGGTCAAATTTTTGAAAAAATGGGGGAGGGTTTTGCGGGTTTGGTCGGCGTGAAAGTGACCGATGTCAATCAAGGGTGGCCGATGTCGGTAAGCTATAGCTAGCATTGGTCAAATAGCAGGTGACCGATGTCTATCATGATGGACTGATGTTAGTCATCAGTTACCGAGGCCGGTCAAATTTTGAGGAAAAATAGGTCAAGAAAGGGTTATGGTGGGAGGGAAAGAGAGAGAGGTAGTGAGGTAAGTGTGTTGGGAATAGGTAAGGTAAAATGTATATATGATACGAGTTTAGGGGTGTGAAAGTGGGATGGGGAAAAGGGGTAGGTTGTTAGGGTTGCAGGGAAATAAATAGTAAGAATTTTAGGAATAGGTTAGTCGAGTAAGTGATATGTTAAGTGTGGTCAAGTTTTAATAATGGTGTGGTTTGTTAGGTGCAGACTAGGGACCAGTTGCGGATGAGAGATAGAGTACCGCCTTTGTTACTAGTGATATGAGGGAGCGTGACAGCTGAGGAGTGGCATCACATTACATATGTTGGCATTATTGGGGTCAGACGATACATGCACATAGTTTAGGAGCTGAGCTTGATGGTCACACTCATTGATAGATGGGATTTAGCAACTAACACATTTCATCTGCTAATGGGTGAGATCATAGTCACCCTAGAGGATGTGTACAAGATCTTGCGGTTACTAATAGTGGGGATGTAGGTTTATTCTATTTATTTAGAGGCATTAGAGGAGCTTATGTTGACAATTTTTGGAGAGGTGATGGTAGAGATGAGGTTCCATAGTGCAATCCTGAGCTATGGAGACATGTATTCAGCCCATCCTAAGGAGATGAGGTTAGTGGTCCTGATCATGGAGGTAGTGTGTTGTTTTGTGCTGCCAGATGCAGAGGGTGGGAGATTCCCATGGGCATTGATGGGGGTTCTCCATGACATGATGGAGGATAGGACCCACTTTTCTTTGGCACTAGAATACTTGGGGCAGTTATACATGGAGTTATGGGCCTACGAGTGATTTCGGAGGTTAAGTTTTTGTTGTAACTTTCTTCTCCACTACTGGGAATATGAGCACATCATATGTGTGCATCCAATTGGTATGCCCCAGTCAGATGCATTTGATGTGGGATTGGTTCAAGTTGGGTACAGGTGTTGGGTTCCTATTGTTAGAGAGCACAAGGCTGTCAGGGCTACTCACAATGTGGCATATTATAAGAAGGTGTCGGAGGGATTATCTGGGGTTGACATCATTTAGAGGCCATATGTTGGATTCCCTTCATATAGGAAGATAACGGTGGAGTTGGACAAGTTACAGCTACTCATATGGATACTGGGGTGTTGTGCCAGGGAGAACAAGATGATACATGTAGAAAGGGTTAGACGAAAGTTTGGGTTACTCCAGGATGTGCCACCATTGTTCCCTCAGTACATAAGGGATGACATGGAGAGGCCTATGCCTATACCACAACTGACAGTGTCGACTGGGAAGGAGGAGTAGGCAGTGGACCAGCGGATTGATGATGTTGGGGTTACAGATAGGTATAGGCAGTGGTGGGCATTCTAGCTACGAGCAACACCACCTAGGCCAGGGACAACTAGACTTGGCTACCCTTACAGTTTAGAGGGATACTTTATAGGGGTAGGTTTCCACCTTACAGGCCCAAATTACAGGTTTACAGGGGTAGTTGACATGGTTCGAGGTATAGGTGGCTTTATAGGCCCAAATTGGTGGTGGCATTACAGGCCCAGATTGCCCAGGGATAAGCACCTGCACAGGGTGGAGATGGAGACTGGAAGACATGTAGCCACAGGTTGCAGGGCCAGTTGGCCACTACACAAGCCCATATTGTGGCCCTATAAGCCCAAGTTGTAGCATAGGCACCAACACAGGCATCGATATAGGCTCAGGGACAAGGTCTCATGGTACAGGAAACAACAGGACAAGGTCCCATGGTACTGGTATAAGGTCTGAGACTGATGGTACCACTGTAGATAGTACAGATGGATAGATTCAGGGATTCCCTAAATGAGGCCAGGTACTACAATGATCATTTGACTACTGACGAGATAGACATCCCTTCCTATGTAGAGTACAGGGTACAATAGGCTTTGAGTGAGAGGACTAGATCTCCCACACATAGTGCAGAGAGTACAAGGGACCAACAAGCCCATAAACAGGGTCAGGGAGAGGTGAATAACTCACAGAGGTTGGGTCCAGCTACAAGCCAAAAAAAGGAAAGGGCTAGACCCGTACAAGGTGGAGAGATGGTGGCAGGGTGTCGGGTTGGAGGAGAGGAGGAGGAAATAGATGAGACTTTCCTAGACATCCGGTGGGGTGACGATTAGTCACCATATTTGTTCAGGATATAGATGTTTGTATATTGTTTTATTTATATCGGCCTGGGTGCCGAAGATGGTGAGACTGTATATGAGATTTTTTGAGTCTTTTGATTATTATACCAGTCTGCATGCCAAATATGTTAAGACTGTATATGAGAGGCATGTATATTGATTTCTCTACTATGCATATATGTATGGACACATAGATTCTGATGATTTATATAAAGATGATGATTTTTATGGTATGGTTTTGTGCTTATATTGTAACATTTTCCATTGTTATATGCATATGGGTTAAAACTAGGTGGATTAGGAATGTTGGAGTCAGGTCAATTTAGGTATGATGGATTCAGATTGGTTTAGGAATGATGGATTTAGGTTGGTTTAGGCATGATGGAGTCAGGGAAATTTAGGCATGATGGAGTCAGGTAAATTTAGGCATGATGGAGTCAGGTCAGTTTAGACATGATGGAGTCAGGTCACTTAGGCATGGTGGAGTCATGTCGGTTTACGCATGATGGAGTCAGGTCAGTTAGGCATGTTGGAGTCAGGCTGGTTTAGGCATGGCAGAGTCTTGTTTTTTAATTTTTATTTAACATCCAAGCTATCAGTAACATGGGAGACAAATGGTTATATATATGCATGTTATGGTTTAAATTTCCAAATACTTGCTATGGTGGAAATATAAAAATGATAAATGAATGATTTGATGAAGTGGTAAAAATTTTTGTTAATTGGTTCTTGTTTTCTTTAATTTCCAATTGTTGATATAAAATGGAAATTAACTAAGGTAGAATGTGAATAGGAAAGTGAAGGGGAAATTGGTTAGGGTAAAGGGTGACCGAGCTAACCTCCAAGGGCCCCATTCCCTTGGAGTGCCGCCTACATAGCCCTGAAAAAAAGGGGCCTCAAGCCAATGTAGTTATCCCATAAGCTAGGAAAGAATATGATTAGGTAGAGGAATGGGTTGGTAGGTTTTAGTTATGATGGATTCTAGGTCATAGGCATGGTTGAGTCTTAGGTGATAGGCATGGTTGAGTCTTAGGTGATATGCATGGTTGATTCTTAGGTGATATGCATGGTTGAGTCTTAGGTGAGAGTGAAAATATTTTAAAATATAGGTGTTGATGGTCTAGTCTTGTATAGGATAATCAATAAGGAATGAGGAGGGTAAATGGTAAGAGGTGGTAAAAGAGCCACCAAATTGATAAGAACTTAAATAAGTCTATCATACCAAAGATTGGCTTATGAATGTAAGACCCTAGAAGGCATTGCATAATGAACTATTATATGGGTGAAGAAAGTCACATGATCATGGAATTTCATGGTTGTGGAAAGTCCATTGAGTAGAGAGAAAATTAGGGTGAACAGGAAATGAGGTGAAAGTGGGTGGTTTAGCACAACATAGTGTATGATGGTATGGTTTCATGGCAAGAAAAATATGATAAAAAATAGGCAAGTCCATGATGAAAAATTTATCATTTTATTCTTTTTGTTTTTATTTTTAATAGACTGATCAATGCAGGAAGTCTATATGGGATGAGTATATTTTGTCCTTGAGGTCTTTGTGAAGTTGATTGATGCGGGAAGCTTATGAACATTTTGTCGTATTTTTACAATGACTTGATATAGCTGTCCTTCGAGGGAGCAATCTATTTATAACGGCAAGATAGAGAGAAGAGATGTTCTTTTTGAGGGAGTCATATTTTTTCTGGAAGTTTGACTCAAGGAGTGGAATCTAATTTTGCTTTTGAATGTTAAATTCATGGATAAGACTATAGAGGAAAATTACGTTCCTATTTAGAAGACAAAACCGTAGCACACAGAGGTTAACTATGAAAGAGATAGTTTCAAGTGATGAACGACCATGGGATTCCATCTTTGAAAAAAGAAGAAAAATATCCATGAGAATCATACCATGAGTATATTCGTGATACTCAAATTAAATATAAGGATAAAAGGTGATGGGTAATCACATGGTTCTTGTTTATTTGTTGATCCTCAAAACGGGTAACATGGAAGGTGAGCAATGCTCAAAGGACGAGCATTCAATAGATAGAAGGTGATATATGACTTGCTTTCAACAATAAAATGGTCTAAGATGCAAGGCATTGAGGGGATCAAGTTCGGGTTCACCTTCAAATCAAGACAAATTATAAGCACCTGATCCATAGGCATGAGTAACGATATAGTGTCCAAGGAAATTAGGAGAAAATTTGCCCCATTTACTTTTCTCTTCTTTGGTTACATGTCAATTTTCCTTCATGACGAGGTCCCCAACCTAGAAGGTTGGATCATGGACACGTTTATCATAGGCACATTTGATATGTTTTTGGTAGATTTGGAGATGGTCAAGAGCATTAAGATGACACTCGTCTAAAAAATCAAGTTGTGCTAAACGGTCCTGGTGAAATTCATCCTCGTTGAGCATGTCTTGTAGTGAGATGTGGAGAGATGTAATTTGGAATTTGAGAGGAAAAACAACCTTAGTACCATAAACTAGAGAGAAAGGTGTAGAAACTATCAAAGTGTGAATACTAGTGTGGTAAGCCCATAAGGAGAAAGGAATGTGCATATGCCAATCCTTCCCAGTATCATCAGCTACTTTCATAAGAATTTTGTTCAAGGTTTTATTGGTTGATTCTGCTTGGCCATTTTTTTGCGGGTAGTAAGATGAAGAGAAATTGAGTTGAATGCCAAAATTATCACAAAGCTTTTATACGGTTTTGTTTTTGAATTTCTTTCCATTATCAGTGATGAGGCGGTGAGGGACACCAAGGCGACAAATGATGTGATGGTTAATAAGTTCACATATTTTCTTGGCTTTCGTAGAAATGAGGGGAATGGCTTCTACCCATTTAGTGTAGTATTCAGTAGCGGTTATAATCCATTGATGGAATTGTAAATAATGAGGATTGATCTCTTCAACAAGATCCAAACCCCATTGAGAGAAAGGCCAAAGGTCTCGAGTGACTTCTAAGGAATGACTAGGTGTGTGATGAAGAGTGGCATGTTGTTGGAATTTCACACAATGTTTGACATAGTCACGACAGTCGTGGTTTAGGGTTGGCCAATAATAGCTGAGGTGAAGAATGCATTTAGTGACAGCTAAACCACTAAAGTGACCTCCACAAATTTCATCATGAACTCCGTTGATGGTGTAGGGAACTTCAAAAATTGTAAGGCATCGTAAGAGAATACCATCAAATCCGCACTTATAAAGGATACCACCCATGATGACATATCGAGAGACGCTTTTAACAAAGGCACATTGTCCATTACAAAGTAGATCAGGAGGTAGCATGGAAAGGGAAAGGTAGTCTACAAACTAATTATACCAAAGGTCATGTGGGTCGGGAGCAACAGTTCTGATGGAGTGGACCTTGTGAGGTAAATAAGAGGGTGATTACAACCTTTGTATTGTGAAAAAGATTTTGGATTTTGCGGGCAAAGCGGGTATATGAGAATCCAAGTAGACCATGTTATCTGAAACTTTATTAGTAGAATGTGGGGTGGTTTAAAGTTCATAACGGTTAAAGGTAGTCAAAATTATGTTGATGTGACATTTGTACTTTTGTAGTATTTCATTACGACACTAGTATATACCTTTGACTTGGTTTACAACCAGTTGGGAATCACTAAATATATTAATTGATTTACTATCTAGGGAGATGGCAGTTTGAAGTCCTAATATGAGTGCTTCATATTCATCTATGTTGTTAGTGCAATAAAAATATAGTTTGAAAGATAAAGTCGTAGGTTCACCATCAAAAGGAATGAGGATAACACCTGCATCACCTCCATGCTGACATTTGGAACCATCAAAGAATAAAGTCATCTAGTAGATGGTATCGTCCAAAGAGAGGGTAACAATGGATTCATCTCGAAAATTGAAGTTAGAGGGTTGATCCCTAGAAAGAGGTGTGTATGCAAGTTTTTCAGCGATGTCTTGGCCCTGGATAAGTTTTTGATGGATGAATTTGAGGTCAAGGTATACAAAAAGCATGAGCCAGTGTGTAGCACATTGATGTTGGTAGGGTTTAGCATACATGTAATGTAAAGGGTCAGTGTTAGTGATGACAAAGGTTTTGTGGTTGAGTAGGTAATGGCACAATTTAGTGGTGAAAAATACTAAGGCTAAGCAAAGTTTTTCATCATGGGTGTATTGGGTTTCATAGTCCAAAAGGGGTACGGATTATGTAATAAACCACTTGCTCCATGTGCTTCTCGTCATGATGAGAAAGCATGGCACCTAAGGAATGGTCAGTAGCACAAATGTATAGGTAAAAGGGTTGGTCATCCTTAGGAGGAATGAGCACCGGTGGTTGAGGAAGGTATTTTTTTAAGGTGTCAAAGGATTTTTGGCATTCATCATCCCATTTAAATGAGATGTTGTTTTTAAGGAGATGATGAAATGGTTGGCAGCAATCACAAAGTTGTGAAATGAACTAATAGATAGATTGCAACTTACCTTGCAAACTTCTAAGTTGATGGAGGTTAGTAGGTGGAGGCATTTCGAGAATAGCCTTGAATTTATAAGGATCAACTTATATTCCACGCAAATAAATGATGAAACTAATGATTATTCCTGAAAGCACCACAAAGACACACTTCATAGGTTGAAGGTGAACACAATACTTGATGAGGCGATCAAAGATGACTTTAAGGACTATCAGGTGTTCGGACCAATGTTTGGATTTGGCAAGAAGGTCATCTACGTAATCTTCCAATATGTGATGCATGATGTAATAAAATATATAAGTCATGGCTCACTAGTATGTAGCACTAGAATTTTTAAGGACAAAAGGCATTACTCGATAGCAGAAGGTCCCCCAAGGAGTAATGAAGGCAATTTTATGTTAATCTTCTGAAATGAGTAATATTTGATTATAAACAGAGAAACTTTCCATGAGTGATAGCATCTCATGGCCAGTGGTGAGAACAACCAATTTGTAATTGTCTGGTAGAGGAAAATTGTTTTTAGGGAAAGCAATGTTGAGGTCACAGAAATACGTGCAAATGTGGAGTCCCCCTGTTGCTTTTGTGATAGGAATGATGTTAGAAATCCATTGGGGATAGTCAATGGGCAGGATAAAGGAAACCAAGAGAATTCATTGAAGTTCTTCTTTGACACGAAGATCAATGCAAGGATGCATTTTTCATAGCTTTTGTTTTATGGGCTTGACATCAAAAATGGTTACGATATTGTGGACCAAAATGTTTAAGTCAATACCAGGCATATCAGCATAGGACCAAGCAAAAGCGTTGTTATGGTCCTAGAGGAAAGAGGTAAAAGCTTCTTGTTCAGCAACATCTAAAGATTGGCCTATCTTTAGAATGTGTGGGTCGTCCTGAGTATTAATGTTGATTTTGATAGTCGATTTCTTCAACATGTTTTTCGTCTCAGAAGGTAACGACCGGTGAATATAAGAATCTTCCATACCAAGGTAGGTGATATATAATCATCATCCTGACATGGAACGACATTAATAGAAGGTGTATCTTCATCAATCATATCAAGATATAGGAAGGGAAGATAAGAAGGATCCTCACCATCGCATTGATAAATCAAAGGTCCTAGGGAAATCATGTTTATGAAAAAAAAAAAAATAGGAGGGATAGATTCGGGATCTATGGACTTCATGGGTGAAGGTGGTGACATTGGTGAATGGGGTGAAGAAGGTTTGTCTTCCTTAATGAGGTTGATGTGGGCCTTCTTGAAAGGGGGTGCGACAAATCCAATACCACTACGATCATTGTGTTTATGGGTGGTACATGAAATGATAGTATGGCGGAATTTTTTGTAAAAACTGAAACCAAAGCCTTTCCATGCACAACGGTGAAGGAAAGTGTGGGTAAAGCGGTGGTTAGTAAGGGATTGGAAGTCTCATGAAAATGGTTGTGTTTGGGATGGAGGTTTGGGTGAATAAGTGGCAGTATCAAGTCCCTCATACGTTAGATTCCTGTGAAGGTAGGGAGGACAATAAGGATAAACCTCACTTATACGGTAGTCATGACTAGGGTGTTGGCACAAGTTCCCATACTCTTCTGGAGTGAGAAACGTGTTGATATTGTATAGGCGGTACTCCCCCAAAATGAGGCATTTAAAAAAACCTTTTAAGGGATCAGTAGTCAATATGTGGGTGGTGGGGATATACGACTCACTAGATGATTGGGTAGGAGGGGTAGCGGTTGGTTGGGAAGCAGAGGGCTCAACTGTAGAGGCTAAGGTTGTAGTAGGAATAGAAGAGTTATATGTGGGAGAGGTGGTGGAAACATTGGTGGATGGGGTCATGGGTGAAGGACAAGTGGGGGTAGTGGCAGATTCCTTGACCAGTACAAATACATCATTGGGCTAGTACAACATGTTACAAGTTTTGAATGGCGACGGGTCGGCAAGGATGGTATAGTTATGTCTTTCATGTTATAATTTTACACAGTGGTGTAAAGTTGAAGGGACATAACCCATGATCTGAATCCAAGGTCTGCCAAGAATTAGGTTATATTAGAACTCCCCCTCTAAGACATATAATAGTTCTGAGACAATGCGAGGGCCTACGCGGATGTGAAGGATAATGGTGCCAAGGGTGGAAGTAATGGCTTCATTGAAGGAGCACATCATAATGGGCTTATTATGTATACAATTAGAAGGGATGCACATTTGATTGTACATGTGGGAGGATATGATGTTAATGCTAGCACCACCATTGATCATGATGCACCGTACGCATATGTTATCGATATAGACAAAAATGAAAATGGTGGGATCAGGGTCATCTAATTGGAGAGGTGAAATCTCTTCATCAGATAAGATGAGGGTGGAGAATTGGGGAGTGGGAATAGAGGTAGAAGAAGGATATGATTTGGTAAGCGAGGCCATGTGGTGAGGGGTAATAATGGATGCAACTGGTGTGGGGTCATTGGGTAAAACTTTGATGGATTGTAAAACCTCGATAAGGGCTTGTCTATGAGGTTCAAAAGTTTGGATGAGATCATACAAATGCATCTTTAGAGGAGACTAATGTAATTGGTTTATCTTTGTGCTATGGGTGACCTCCTCAAAGATAGGGTATGTAGGTCCATGGATGGTGATTTTGGGTGTGGGTGTAGATGGTATATTGGGAACGAGGTTGGTTTATGGGTTAGTTTATTTTTTGTTGCCTTTGTCTCTCTAAGAGTGGGTGGCAATGTGAACCATGTCAATCTGAAGGGAGGTGGATAGAGAGGGTACCATGAAATGTATAACAACATAAGGGACAAAACCCTAGTGGTGGATAAGAGCCTTGTGAAATGAGTAGGGCGCACTGACATTTGGGTGATGATTTGGCCAACTCTCTAATACAGACCATGTTGATCTCAAATTTTGGAGGTGGATAAAATCATTTTTGGGGTGGAGATACTAATCCCTGAATGGGTAGAGGATGATGATGTGTGGTGACAAGTGAAGGTGGAACATGGTCCTCATCAAGAAGGTCATCATCTTCAAAAAAAATTCTGATGGAAAAAGTTGGAGAAGAACGATCTTTAGATCGTTATAATTTTCTACATCATGTCCTGACACATGATGATAGAAACAAATCTTGGTTTCATCAAACCCTTTTGGTTCGAGTTTGATAGGATCATAAGGTTGAAGCGGTGGTAATGTGATGATGGAAGTATCTAAGAGATTAGTTAAAATGTTGGCATAGGACCCCGCTAACGGATCACAAAGGGAAGTGAGTGTGGGTTTGGGTAAAGGTGTGGATGATCATGAGGGAAGAGGCTTGATAGGAGGGGTAATGGGTTGGTCTACTAGTTTTGTAATTGGTATGGTCTTATATTTTTTTTGCATCTGCTTAGGTAAAGGTGGGGTAGAAGAGCTAGTGATGGAAGGTTTTGTTGGTTTGACTACCTTATTGGAGGGTAATGGGTTCTTATCTTTTGGTAGCACCTTCTTGGGTAAAGGGGATAAGGGAGTATGGGATGCAGAAGGTAAAATAGATGGTGGAGGAGGATGGGTTACCCACAGGGGCAACCAAGTTACAGTGGAGGTGATTGGTAGAGGTTGGGTAGATGGCATGGATTGAAGTCATCTAGGAAAGTTTGGGGTTATAGTAACTGGTGGAGGTATAGGTGGAAAGAATTTCATAGGTGAGGGTGAAGTTGTTTGGTTTTTGGGTGAATGATGTGTAACAAAGGCTTGTGATGCAGTAATAGGTTATTTAGCTCTTGACTGGCCTTGGGTAGGAGATTGTTTTATCAAGGTTGATGGATGGGGCCCTAGGATGGATGGAATGAGGGGGTGACAAAGGTGTGGTAGGTGAGACTGGTGTATGTGTCCTAGAAGGTTGGTTTTTCTTTTTAAATAGAGGAATAGTGTTGGTGTGGGTTTGAAATGGTGTTGTTAAGTCCAATTTGATAGGTGGGTGAGTAAGGCTTGATGTCAGCATGACACCCAAGGTAGTAATGGGTCTAGATACGGCTGAGAGAGAGGTGTAGGTAGGTTTTTTAGGTTTAGTAACAGATTTAGTTGTGGGTAGAGGTTTAGATGTAGGTAGGGATGATGAAGAATAAGCCATTTCAATAGGCATGGTCAATTCCAATCTAGTTTCTGAAAATACCCTTGGGAATATCGTGGAAGTATCTTCAGGAAACATTTGCATTTGGGTCGAAAAGGGGAGCCAAAGACGTCCCCATACCGTGGAACTATCAACATAATCCAAGTGATCGGCTAGCTATGAAAATGGGACTACTGAATAAGAGCATGGAATTGGTTTGGTGGTGATTCCTGTAAAATATTTCTATGAGACAAGGAATTGGCTAGCTTCATACTATGTAGGTAAAAGAGTTGATATCATGTCAATGGGGTTCTGGGATGCTGAGGAATAATTTCCTCCCATAGGTAGTGGAATGTCTGAGGAATCTCACGTGGGTAGGAGAGATGGTAAATGGGGTAAGGTAGAGTTATCCCTTAGTGGAGAAGAAGGTGATGATGATTCTTCTGTGGATGGGAGAATTAAAAGTGTTGATTGTTGAATAGGTTTTGAGGGAGATGGTGAAATGGAATCGGTAGAAAGTGTGGGTTCCTTCCGTGGGTAAAGGAAGAGATGAAGGGGACTCCTCTGTGGGTGAAGGAGTTGAAGAGGTATACTCCTCTATGGGTAGAGGGGTTTGTGCAATAATTTCCTCAATAGACAAAATAGGTGGGATTTGAGGGACAGTCAGTACGATATCAAAAACCACATGGACTTCATGAACATTGTTATTGTTGGATGAAGGATCACTATTTTGACTAGACGATGGTTTATGGTCAGGGAACGACTATTTAAAGATGTGTAAATTTTGATTTTCTGGCATGTTTGGGTTTTCCACGACGAGGTATCCATTATCTATCATATCTTGGACAATGTTCTTAGAATTTATGCAGTTACCATCACTATGGCCTTTAACACAATGATAATTACAGTAGTCGTGTTCTTTATACCATGCAGGCATAGGATGGGCAGGATCAAAACCTGTATGAGTTTTTATGGGAGGAACTGTAATGGATCTAAATTTAAGAAGCTTTTATGAGACTAAAGAATAGGGCTCTCCAATTGAAGTGTACTTCCATTGTTCCCACTAGAGCTAAAAGGCCTAGACAGGGGAAATATTGGAAGAAGGTTGGGCTCGATTAGAAGGATGAGATTGACCCGCCTTGAGGACTAACGTGTTGGCAGATAATTTTTCCTTTATATAGTTATTTTGAAGTTTTGAAGATGAAGAAGAATAGTTTTATTTGAATGGGGTGTTCTTGTTTCATAATTATATTTTCTTTTCTTTAATGGCATGAATTTCCAGCTTTCGTGTCATGGTGAATGCTTCATCAAAGGTTCAAAAGGTTTGTATCTATAGAGTTGGTGAGATGTGTCTGGCACAATCTTTAGTGAAAAACTCAATAAGTTCAATCTGAGGTAGCTGGAATGTTAATTGGTCGATAAGACTCCACCAGCGGGCAATGAAATCTACGATAGATTCATCTTCATACTATCAGGTTAAATAGAGATTGGTCATGGTGACTTTCTTGATAACATTAATGGAAAAATGGTCTAAGAAAGCTTGGGCTACTTGATTAAAGGAATAGGATTAGATGGGGGGTGAGAGAATTAGAGTTGAACCTGCTAGCTAGAGCATTGAAGCTTTTAATCAGCATATGTGGAACAAGCTTAAGATTGGGGGTTTCAGTAATTTCATAGCAAAATTACATGGTCACGATGCCTCCCTATCAAAGGATTTTGAAAAATCTTGGAAAGAGGGTAATTTTTAGGTTAGAGGTATGGAAATAGAGGTTTCTGAGTCCACCATTTCCCTAGTGACGAGCATGAAAATGGGTGGGCTCAAAAATTAAGGACAAAACCTATAGAGAACATGAAATTGAGTTGTTCTTCATGGGTAAGGAAAGGTGCTCTTTCTTTACAGATGGTATCACTAGGTTGTGTATTCCAGGAATATGGTGAGATGTGTGCCTTCAAATCATGAATTGTATAACTCTGGAAGGAAAATACTGAAAAATCTATACCCATCATATGACCTTTCTGAATATGTTCCGCCATAAGGTCATGGTGAGCATCCTTTTCTTTCTATTTATTTCTTTGACTAACTCTTTAATGGCTTTCCAACAGGAGAAAGTTGAGATGCCTTTGCATGAAGGGCTCATCCTTCTATTGTTTGAAACTGGGAAACCTATTCTGAACTCTTCTTTGAAAGAAAAGGTGAAGAGTATGACCTCACTCTTATAGAATGCCTTACTAAGATGAAGGATGGGAAATGGAAAAATGTGGGGGAGGATTCAGGTAAAGATAAGGGCGAGGAAGGTCATGGGGAAGAAAGCACATCAAGAAAAAGGAATTGGGATGGTAATTTAAAGGGTTTCAAGGATTTGAGTAGAAATTTTTAGTACTTAGAGGGTGTGGCTTAGGTGATGGAGGAAACCAATGTTGGTCATAGGGAAACTATGTTGGATGTCATTAACACTTCTAAGCAAATTGTCTCTGCTCAAGTGAAGTCCAAGTAGAAGTTTCTGGAGCTGGAGTACCACGTTAAAAAGTTGAGTGATAGGTTGGAAAGGATGGAGGAGGGAACTAAAATAAGGATGAACTGGAGGAAGATATAAATTTCAAGGGCATTGAGGGAGTCAATATCAAAGACATTCATGATGGTAGAAGTGAAGGATCTCCTAAAAATTAGCTAGTGTTTTCTGGACTGTTGGCAGAATTTTGGTGAACTTCTACAGTTTTGAAGTTTTGGAGTTGGTTTCCTTTCTCTCTTTTTTTCTCTCTTTGGTTTAAATTCATGATCTTAAATGTAAGAGTTAATCATGTTTAACTCCTTTCTTGGACTTTTCCGTTTCTTTCTTGTTCGTGGGTTTATGTTCCTCTTTTTGTAATGGCCCCTAGGAGATGATCCTTGTTTTTACCTTATCAATTAAAAAACTTAATTAAAGGAATAAATGGAATGCTAGTCCTATCAAGGACATTAGGAAGGTTCATAGGAGCAAAGCATCATCATGGGTGATTAGGTATCACACATATTTGAACGACCACAAGTGTTGTTGTGGGTCTTCTTTACTATTGAATCGATTGAATTTAGGCATTTCCCAATGCATAGGGTAGAGGTGAATGGGAATAGATGGATGGATAGGCTCATTACAGATTTCATCATAATTTAAAGAATTATGGGAGCTAGAAAAAGATGCTTCTAAGTTTTTCATCTTTTCCATTATCATCTTAATGAGTTCGTTGGTACATTGTGATGAATGGATGCCCCCTACAGAAAAAGGAGGTTGATGTTGAATGTATGAGATGGGTGGTATGCTAGTGTATGGTGGTGCTGAGTATGAGAACTACTCAGGAGGAATAGATGTAAGTGGAACATAGCCAGAATAAGCAATAGATGAGGTCGAGGGTTTTTGGTAGTATATGTAAGTTGGTGGGGTAGTTGTAATAACTCTAGTAGTGATTGGGGGTAAGGAATGCAGGATAGAAAGGATGAGGTTCTAGAAAGGGGTGTAGGTTGCCAACACCAGAGGTGGTTACAATGTAATAGGTATATGTCAGGTAGCAAGTGCAGATGGGGATATACTTAAGGTAGCTTTAAGAGGAACCATTGATGTCGCTGGTACAATAGATGACATAGATGTTGCAGTTATAATAGTTGTGAGACCTAGCTAGACACCACATGTGGTAAAGTGGATGACGGTAGCATCGAGATGGTACTATTTTATGCAGAGGTGGGGGTAAGAGTAGGAGGGATAGATATAGGCATGTTGTATATTAACTATCATGAGGAGTCCCGGGTGGATGAGTTAGTGATATAGTATTGTAGGGTCGTGGGGTTCTAATCAAAGAGTCTTGTGAACTCCTCGTCACTGGTAGTAATGGGGATAAGTTGTGTTAGATCCATAGGTGACAAAATGGATGGAAGTGATGGACTAAGTGGGAGTGGCTGACAGCTGGCATGAAATACGAGGGTGTTAGTTTGGTTGCGAGTTAACACCATGTGAATATGTGTTGACCTGGTAAGATTGTATTCTATACATGACACAAAAAACCACAGGGATGGAAGAAAATTGATTATGAGAGGTGAAAAAGTAGGTTCTTTGATTAAAATCAAAATAGAAATACTAATGTCAGTTAGGCCAACCGATGTCGATTACTGGGTAACCGATGATGGTTACAGTAACCAATGTCGGTTGTTGTGGGAAAGCAACAATTTGAGCAAGTGAGACAGAAACTGAGGAAATTCAACTGTGGAAGCTATATTCAGTCAATAATATCATAATGCATTGGATATGGTGATGTCCAGAGATTTTAAATAGAGAAGAAGATGAGATGAGTACTCTTTGGGTAAACTGACCAAAAGCACAGGAAACTGACACCTGTCAAGTAAACAGATGATGATCAGATGTAAACCAATGCTAGTTATTGTGAAATTTGTATAATGAAGAAACATTTTCTTTTTGTGAATTAAAGTTGAATGAAGCACCAACCCAAAAGTCTGAATATGGTAAAAAATTAGTCCTGACACACTTAAAAATAGTCAGAATACACCAACTATGATGGTGAGTGTCAAAGGAAGAAGGAAGTGAAGAAACGTGACCTCACAACTCAAAATGCAAGTCAAGAACAAAGATAATAAAAAACATGTAATCCTACAAGTGAATTTAGTGTGTTTAGCTTATGATATTTAAAAGACTGACTCATGAATTCAGAACAGATTTTTTGGTTGGGAAGGCTTCCTAAAAAGAAGGAAATTCTAATAGGTGAGGTTTTAGGTTATGTTTTGGTGGGGGTGGGACTTTCTCTTATGGGTGACTAGACAAAGATAACCAGTTGGCTTCCCACCATCAATCCTCTGATTGTGTGATCATTGACATATTCTTCTGGGTAAGATTTTGTTTAAGAAGATGTGTAAATTGCAATTTGTGTAGTTTGGAAAAGAGAGAGAAAAGAGAATGTGCTTTATATGATTTAGTTGTGTCAACAGTCAGTTGGGAATGACTTCCAGCATATAGGTTGCCCTCAGTTTTAATGTCAGATATAATGTAAAAAATCAAAATGCTATGCAAGTGTTTTAAACCTAGATCAAAACGTGATGTTCGATGTAACAAGTAACGAATAGAAAGAGGGATGTTCTTTCACTAATGCAATGCTAATGAAAGAAAGACATATTATTTTTATAGCACCAAAACACGATTACTTTTAGACAATAGAAAGAGGGGGAATATCCCAGAGAAGAAAATTAATGTGGAAGCTTTTCAAAAGGGAAACAAACACACAAATCTCACCTCAGAATGAATGAAATGTGAAAGGACCCCTAATGGGTCCCACCGGCCATGCCAAAATGTTTCACCTCTTTCTTTATGGATTTGATGAAACAGATAAGGTGATGGGCCAAAGAGGAATACATGTTATGATGGTCGGTTTAAAGGTCATGTGCGTGTTCTAACTTCTTGATCCAATGCTGACTACAAGAGCTTCCATTTAGATAGGAGGAACTACCTAAAATACACAAAATACCACAAAAGAGAGTTAAATAATATATGCGAGTGGACTATCTAGCGTGTGCTAGATCTAGGAAGTGTGGTACTTCCTTGGTGGAAATCTACCCACTGTTTAATACAAATTAATGTAAGAAATGCCATAAATAAATAATGTCCTACTGTAGTTGATATGATTTAGGTATCTCATCCAAATACAATAAGAAAATATAATATAATAGGCTCGGTTATGATCAGATCTGGAGGTAGGGTAGGTAGTTAAGGTGTTGGAACAAGTCAGGGTCAGATTCTGGGTAGCTTGGGTTTCTTGGATGTAGGTTTTTAAGTTTCTGTTATTGGTAGGATTACCAAATATAGAGACTGACTTCGGTGAAGTATGACCGACAATGGTTAAGAGGGAACCGATGATGGTTAAGTAGGGATGTTAGAAATTCAATAAACTAGGTTTTGAAAACTTTTTGAGGTAAGACAGTGAGTGTGAGAAAAATGGCTAGGTTTGTAGCAGTACTGGGGGTACTCAGAGGTATTCAGGGATCAAGTATAGGTGATTAAATAATTTTGGTTGATGGAATGGTTGGATCCATAGGAAGGTAACAAGGGTGGAATGAAAAATGCAAATAGATTTTGATAAACAGAGATGAAGGAACTTTGTAATCTAAATAATTATGAAATGATGTAGGTTAGAGATACACTTACTGGTGTTTGCAGATTTGATTGGTAGATGATGTTGATGATTGATCTATGGAATGGTTCTCAGTGTCACGGAAGTGCTTCCTGAAATGCTACCATGAATGTAAATACCTTCAGATCCATCTTGGTGTTGGCTATGGCTGTCTGGTTGTACGAAAGGGCTCTAGTTTTTTCTTGCATGTAGATCTCTTTTGTTCCAAAACTCAAGAATGTGGCCAACCTCTCAAATGAGGTTACCAAATTGAATATATGGTAACCAATGATGGTTTAGGGAGACCGGCGTCGGTGTAGGGTTGACCAACATTGGCTAAGGCGGGAAATCCTAGGTTTACTAAAAATGACAGATCTTGGCAATCTCTTGACTAGCTTTGTTTATTCTCGTGGATCAAACAGTATTTTTCACTTAGATAACCAGGAATTTGGTTAGAGGAAAAATAGGCATGTGATTGTGGGGTTGAACTAAGTCTTAGTTAATTAAGGTAGGTAGGAATAAGTCTCAATTAGTTATGGTGAGTGGATATTGAGTCCTAGTAAAAGGGAAACATGCTAAGAATAGGTTTATGATGAGGTGTATAGGTGAGGTGGAAGTTAGTTTTAAATAAGGTAATTAAATAATGAATGAAGTGAGGATGAGTATTACCTTTATTATAAATAATTAAAATAATATTAATGTGGGGTAAAAGGGTCAAGGTTAGGTGAATATTTTTAAGTTATCTATTCAAAAAGGGACCAAGGGGAGTGTGACCCAATTTTGGTGTCTACAATTATAAATATTAACTCCTTTTCATGAACGTGATCTCTTGTCTCTCACATGAGAAAACACTCATCTTAAAATCATCATGAAGAATGAACTCAAACCACACATGTCATGGACTTAGTAACCATGATATTTCTTGGATTTGATGGTACCACATATTCATGAGAATCCTTGGTGACAACAAAGCAATCATTTGAAAAGGAAACACTTCCTCTTTGTGAAATAGAGCCAAGAAATCACTGGATGGACAAGGTCTTCGTGAAGAATAGGAGTACTCCTTGTCATGCATCTTAAAAGGATAATGGTGAGGAGATAAAAAATACACCAAAACCCTTGTTCCCATCATAAAATCCTTCAATTGACTCAACTATATGTTTCATGCTAAAAAATCCTCCTATTGTCCAAAATAACCCCCTATTTATTTTAGCAACTTGCAATTTCATTCCGGTTCTAGTTCATTTTTTCAGGTTGTATGTACCATTGGTTTTCCTCCTTGGTTTCAGTTCTTCATGTGCACCTTCACATTCTTCTTGTGTTCTTCCCCTTTCCATTGATTTCTTGTTGGCATCGTCTCACCTTCCTCCCTTTTATTATGTTATCTCCCTTTATTTCCCCTTCGCATGCAGTCCTTGCGTATCCACTTTCAATTTCAAGTTATTGTGTGTTATTTCATGTAGAACCCCTGAATTGTCTTTTATTTTGTAAATTCCCCGACATGTTCCTCTTGCATTCCATTTATTCACGAGTCCCAAGAATAGCCAAACATGCACACTCTCCTCTTTACATTATTCCCTTACACATTCTTCCCTCGCACACTCACATATCCTTTTCTACAATACCTATTTCGTTTTTGGTGCACTTCCACGTGTCACCTTCTTTCAAACTCTTACATACTCCTTTGTCAGATGACCTTGCCTTCCATGTAAACTTGAATTCCTTAACAAGTATCCATCCCTTATTTCTATCCTTGCACACCTTCTCACACGTGCTGGTGGATTTATTATGTATTACTTTCTCTCGCACCTCCTTCTCCCACACATGCACCCAAGGCAACAACCTCCACACCAATCCTAGCATGCCACATCTCTAATTTTGGGGACCTATCATATAAATGAGACTTGCAAGACAAATATAAAATTAATAGATGTGTGTTGAATCCTTATGGTGAATGAACGTGTGACACATGGTAGAGACAGAACCAGTAGACAATTAGCTGACATAACTTCCTCCACAAAGCTTGAAATCATGCGTGTCTGATCTTATTGGGAATTTATTGGTGTTGGCTACACTCTAGGCTTTCTAAAATCATATTTTGGTGGGATTTAGTAGGTGAAAATTGGAAAATTGGAAAATGTGACTCAGGTCATTAATGCACTCTTCCAGTCGACTCAACCACCCAAATTTTATGGGATTTTTCTCCTTTCCTTCTTCCAAAATAAAATTGATGTGGGTAGGTGGATTTGACACAATTCCAAGTGGATTTACAAGAATTTATTATATGTTGTTGGTGGTTATGATTAGAAATCTTATTTTCCATCTTTTTTCCCTCCTCTTCTCTCCTATTCTTCTATATATTGTTGAATAATGCTCATTTGTAAAGGTTGAACCCTCTTAGATTGCAAGATATTTATCCAAAGTAGTGTTCCTTTACATTTTGAGATTCAGGCCTTAGATTTGGCTCACTACGTGTGGATTCTTTCCTTTCCCTCTCATTATAATCAATTATGCATTCATTGAAAGAAATAAAATTTTATTTTGTGGTTATCTTTTTCCCTAGCTCATGTTTTATTGCCTTTACTTGTATTTCCTTTTAAATATTAGTATGTTGTGCATGTTTTACATTTCTTGCAATGTTGTTTGTTGTGATCCATGGAAATGAGATTTTGAATGTTTTTTTAGACTATTGCAATAATGTATTCCCTTCCTTCCTTCATTTTACCTCATTTTCACTCATCTAAGAGTGTTCATCCCCTTCTTTCTGGTGTTATCACTTCACTTTAGCTTAGGATTCCATTTTATGCATCTCCTTCTCACCCTGGTCCCTTAGAATCATAGAGTAGAGTTATATAGTCGCATTTCCCTTCCTAGGAGTAGTTTTAGCAGTAGAAATAAGCAGAGGAAGTCAACCTTATGTGGCTTTATGTCTTAAGTGCAAGGTCCCACAACTTAGAAACATACTCATGTTTCCTCGAATCCCTGAATCATCTTGATTTATGATGGGTGAAATTTTGATATCCAACACCTCCTATTCATGCTAACTCAACTTAACAAATGAATTTTCCTTCTTATCTAAGTGACTTCAACCACCTTCAATGATGTTTTTGGTCATGAAATTTATGTGGTGATTACTAGTGAATAAATCATTCAAATCACTTGCAGATGGATTCCTTTCAAATATGATGCAAAAAGGAAGATATGCTCCAATTTTTAGACAATTCTCTCATCTTGATCAACGGGAAAGTGAAAAATTGAATGAATGGGGGATTATACTGAGAGAAAACATTGTCCTCCATATATGTAAAAATAATCCACTTCATCATGCAAGAAAAGGATCAAATGAAAGCTACTTTTTAGAGGAATACTTTCTTCAAATTTTAAGAAATTTGGATCCTAGAGTCACAAAGAAAAATCAAATACATTTTAAGATTGTAAAATAATGAGAGAAAATTCATTCCTCCATATCTCAAAAAATAGTCCACATATTCATGCAAGATAAAAATAAAATGAAATATTATTTTATGAATAACATTTGCTCCAAATTTTAGACAATTTGGCTAGCCGAATCACTAGGAAAATGCAAAACAAAATCAGCTATTATGGGCACAAATGGAGTTTATTGGCTAGAAAATTCCTTCTTCAATAAAAAATAAATCATGATATTATATCCCCCAAGTGATATATCATATTAAAGGAATTTTTAAATAGATGACTTTGGCAAAGTTTTGAGATTTTTTGATCACGGGATCACCAAAAATGAGCAAAAGTTATTTGAGAAAGCTAGGGCATCCAAGTTGGTTTTAATGGATTCCATGGAGGAAAAAATAATTTTTTCATGGTTTTCTCCATGAAAATTTTCAATTTTCATGTTTTTCTTAGGGAAGTGCAGATTTGAATGGTCTTTGCACGTGTAGGTGGAGATTGAACTTTGTAAATGAAAAGTGATTTTTCCACCAAGTTTACAAACTCCCATCCCAAACTGCACCTCCACCATCCTTGGGTGGAACGCTTTGGTCCAATTTCACCTCTGAAGTGTGCCTTAGTGCACATGAACTCCAAAAATGCAACTAGGGTAGAGAAAGTGGGGCCGACATTCAAAATCCTCTCTTCATATGTATAGTTTCTCATTACGTTTTGCTTGTTTTTGGTCAACCAATGAGAGTGAGGTGAAATTTTGAAGGTGGAGTTTTAAATTGGAGAATGAAAAGTAAATTTCACCTCCAAAATGCCTCCAAGATCTTTAATTATGTCAGGTGCATTTTCTAACATCATCATGTCAACATAAAACTATGACACGAAGTGCACTTTTTCTCCTCAAGGTCCAAACTTAACCATTCCATAACATATAATATATGATTTTGAATGGAAAGTGACCAAAACATTTGTTGAGAGAATTTATAAAACTTGAAAATTATTTTTTGACGAATTTTTTCTCAAATCACCACTTTTTCCTAGGAACATGTGCTAATGAACTAAACCACTAAAGGAGCTTGAAACAATTATGAACCAAACCATCACTTGGGTCATGAATGAGGGTTAAATTTTCTTCAACCTGGCCCTTTTTAGGATATCAAATCCTCTTTAGGTGACCAAAACCTTTAGTGAATGTTCCTTGTCTAAAAATACCATTATTTTTCAGTGTTGGGAAGGTTTCACCTTTTATAATCCCAAAAATTTTGCTCACATATTACATAATGTATAAAACCCTATAATATTTCTAATGAATGGGATTTAAAATACCAAAACCACCTAGAGTTCCTGAAACCTTTCCCAAAAGTTGACCCTTCTTTAATGTTCACACACTCATTTTCCTCAAAAAGCGGCTAGAGAGAAAGCTTTCCCAAGACCACTTTGAAGCTCAAATAATAGATTCTAAATGATACTTTCATGAAGAAATATATGAGACATTTTTTTATTGCAATCTAGGCTCCTGAAATGATTTGAGGATCCTAAAATATTTCCTTTTGAAAATAGGTAATTTGGTAATTTTGACAATTTTGACCAAAAGGGGAAAACTTTTCAATAAGGTTACCAAGTAAAATACCTGAACATTTTACCTTTCAACACATTGTTAGATCAAATCAACCCTGTTCACATTGGAACCAACTTCAGGATTCAGAGACACAAGAATTTAGTTGTCCTAACCAAGGATGATGCTCTAGCATAATGAAAGAATCAAGATTCTAAGCTCCATAACATGGTGGCAAGATCTTGGTTGAAGGTACAGAAGAAAGGTCCATCGAATATTCTGAAGATTCTAGTAAGATTTGACTTTCATGAATAAAGATTAGATATAATTGTCCCCTTGAGCCAATTCATGGGAGAATATTCCACAAAAGAATTCAAACCTTGTATGGCGGAGTTTATAAATGTGATTTGTGAAGGATCTCAATGGATTGACTGGTGCTAGATTATTAGTGGTAACTTCCATAACACCTTGTTGAGTGTGGATTCCAATAGCAAGTTCTATATAGCTGTATACCTTGTGTACTCCATCATTACATCCAGGATATGGCCATGATTATCTATTATTAGTTAGTTGACTATGGATATAATAATATCTTATTATCATCTCTAAATCACCCATAAGGGAAGATTAAATCATTACAAACTAGTCAATGACACTCTTACCATGTTCGTAGTTAGGTTACTAAAAGGTAATACTATATTGAGAATCTCCAAGGATGTTTTGGACATCATAAATTTTTATGGTAGTTAATTCATTCAATTTCAACCATTTACCTAAATTTGAGTCAGTGAATTTTATGGGTGCCCATACAAACTCCCGATATATGCAAGAGAAAACATGGTCTTAATAGAGTTATGTAGACAACTTGACATTGTACATGTCAGGATGAAAGAGATAAAAGATAAAGGTGTGAACTTCCCTGTCAAAGTCGGCATATATTATTGCAAAAACTTCTTGGTTTCTCATAATAAAGAGTCCATTTTAATAGCAAAGGATATTTCAAAAGCAACATGATAACTATTTTTTCTGACCTTCATTAGCAAGAGATAGAAAAAAAATTTATGATTACTTCAATGATTCTAAATTACGTCAACGAGACTATATAAGAATGATCATTCAATAGATGAAATCATTTAGGATTAAATGAGTGACTAAAGGAATAAGTGATGTATATAATGATTTGTTTGACCCATACTTAATAGAACATGTACAAAATTATAATTTTAATTATATTGATTGGTCAAGGAGATATTTAGTTGATATCATGGACTGTATGGAAATGGTACTTAAAAGGTATGAGAAGTTTCTCCTTTATAACTTATTTAAAATAACTTCTGGAAATAATAACATTGAATGGAAATTGGGTTGAAGCATATTCTAGAACCAAGGTCTACATCAAAGGGTTGAAGGATCTTCGAGACCCAAGGTCTACATCAAAGGCTCCAAAGCATTCACGCCAAGTTCAAGTTCTTCTCACAAGCTCATCACACTACCAAGCCTTCCTTTTTCTTCCATTTCAAAATTAATTGTGAAACAAAGTTATTTTTCCCACTTCCCCTAAGAAATATAGCCTTGTGGTACCTGAAGAAGAAATCCTTCAGTATTTATCACTTCTACATGTTTCTCCTCACAAGAAATACCCTCTCTCTCTCACCTTCTCCTATCATTCATGATTTTTCACCAATCCACTCTCCTCATCATCCCTCTTCCACCCCAGTACAAACATTTTCCCCTTCTTTTTGTTACCCTCTCTCTTCCTTCTCATGGATTTCTCCACTAGTAGAGGAAAATAGGAGAATTATTGTCAGTTCTATTAATCAAAACTTTGACATAGTGTCTAAATTGTTGAGATCAAGAAACATAATGAGGAAAGCTTAGACTATGTCAAGGTTGGTGACCAATACATCTAAAGCACAATTTGTTGAAGTGTCTTAACCCCGTGTGAAAAAGTCAAGGAAGAAATGAAACTTCCAAACTATGAGCTATGAATTGGTCCCAATATGAGAATTTTTTCAACATGATAATGTGTGAAAATTGAAATATTTGGTCACAAGAATGATTGAAAGGGTGGAAAAAGGAAAGAAAACACAAGAAGAACTTGAAGACAGTGTTCTCTTTCTATCATCATACATTTCACCATTCTTTGACCCATATGGTTCATTTCATTTCTTACTCAAACTATCTCACCATTTTGTGGTCTCGATCAGGGCACTGTGGATGAATTACATTGAGAAAATAAGTAAGGGAAATTCACTCAATCCTAGGTAGATAATATTTTTTTGAATGGTGTGAATCTCATTCATGAGATTAATAAAGTGAATGAGTATATCGAAATGGTGACTTTAGAAATCAAGGATAATCTAGAAGTAATTAGTACTAAAATATCACATTAGGAAGACTTGATCCCTGACATTTGATCTCAAACCAAATCATACATCAACATTATCTTCTCCAAGGAATATTTCTTCAGATAGAATATGGTATTGTATGGAATTTGATAAGAACCATCGAATGGAAAGTGAAGACTCTCAAAGATGCATGTAATGACCTATCTTCCATCATGCTAGAAAAATATATACTAAAATAAAAAATCTATGTTGATCTAAATGACATGGGTTATCCACCATATGTCAAGAATGAAACTAATATGAGGACAACTATTGAGCTTAATGAGCTATTTGTGGGAAACATTAAAGATCAATTGTTCCAGCCTCAACATGTGAGCATAAATTCGGTGAACGAAATGGCCAAGATCTACAACACCATTTCTAAAGCAACCAATGATATCCCAAATATGATCAAACAAGTATAGAATATTTAGGAAGCATTTGATAATTGGAGAAAAGTATTGGAAAGAATATTGATTCCTTGAGAGAATGAATTTGGTGAATTACTCTCTCTCTCTCTCTCTCTCTCTCTCTCTCTCTCTCTCTGAGAAAAGTGCACTTAAGTGAATTTTATTTATTTATTGAGAATCCACTTTTTCTAATTTCGGGATTCACTTAAATTTTTCTCTAATTCTTCATTGTAAAAAGTGCGAATATGGAGAGTCACATTAGGAATATGAAAATTCATGCTAAAAATATATATATAATGATAGCTCCTCCATTCCAAAGGATTTTTTTCTCCTCTTATAGCAAGTTGTATTTCTTCTATTTCTTGCTTAATGTATTCTTCTCTTTCTCAACTCCTACTCTAATAGAGCATTGTAATCTTACACAACTAGGGAAAAATTGAATCTTTTAATGAATATAATTCAATTAAACTTTGTGTTGATTCTTTTTTTGTCTCAATTTGTATATTGGTGTATTCTCAATGAATCTATAAATACATCTAGTTTTCTAGTTAATAAACTCATCATTTATAGTTATTACTCAAAATCCCTTCTCCATTTCTCTTCTCCTACTCAAACCACACACTCATTTTCCTCCATACATTGTTGCCAAAATTTCAGTGGAGTGTTCCTATTGATCCCTAGTCTTTGACCACCCTAAGAGTAGAATTAGTGTACAATATTCATAGCTCTCAATAAATGGGAGCCTCCTTATTCCCAAGAGAAGGGAATTAGTCCTAGAGAATTAATGAAAACCCCATATTTTTTCATGTAACCAAATATTTCTCCAAAAGACCCGTAAAACACAAATTCATGTTGTTTTCCCAAACACCCATGATCTAACTCAAATAACCTTTGAAGTGGAGTTTAAAATCTCATGCTCAAGACAACAGTCAATATGGAATCAAGGATCTTACAATCAATTGACGTATTATCTCTACACACAAGTGGGGTTCAAGATGTATCAACATAAATACATCATTTTCTTTGGAACTCGATCAAATATCTAAAAAATTTACACCATACGCACACACCTAAACACCAAGTTGGGGTATTTAAATGTGATATTAATGAGCTAGTAAGAATATGAGAACTATATCTCCCTCCCCTTATATGATCATCTTCCCCGATGCAACATAATACTAAGATTAGAATAAGCACTCATAAATGAGGAGGAAACACATAGTGTCTCCTATCGCTAATGAATGGATATTTCTGTTTGAGAGAGACTACAAGGAAACACCAAACTTTGAAAAATATCTTCAATCAATTATGTTCTGTGAAGATTGGTAGTTATTTTATTTTACTACTCATTCACTTATTTTCCTTTATACCATATTCTTGATTCAATGCTCCTAATATTTTCTTTGTTAAACCATTAAACCTTAAATGTTCATTAGATTTCCCAATAAAACATGAGATAACAATGTTATAAAAGGCCCAAATCTCAACACAAGAAACTCTAGAAAACACCCCTTAACAATTTTTTTATGAATGTAACCCAAACAAGACAAAAAACTCAAACATGGGAGGAAAATACTATCCACGTATCTATGGGGGAAAGTAATAGATCACCAAACGCAATATGCATATCATAGACTTCATACAAAAGGTATATAATAGTGTAAGTACACACATAACAAAGGTATGTCAAAACACATCTATAGCAAGGACCCTGTAACAAAAAATAAGATATCTCTCTACGTTTAGTGCCCATGAGACCAAATATAGCAATATTTGTCAACATAATCTATAGTCTAGTATCTCAACCTCTCCTTAAGGGAACCAAAATAACCAAGTAAGAGTATCAAGTATGTCTTTTGGTGAATCCCACATTGCCCAAAATTACATTATCCCCATGTAATCAATAATCTGAAAAAGTATAAAAATATCAAGAAATAACTATGGAGTTTTCATTGAGTATCATATCCATCTAAGTGGAAAGCATCAACATCATAAACTATGAAGAGAACAAGAATCACAGTTAACCCACTAATGGATATTGAATATCATAAGGACCAATCTACCAAATACTGTTGAGTATCATAAGATACACTCAATAATAAAGGACTATGTATCATAGATTCACTCAACCATATAGGAAAAAGTAACATAAATTTCACACCACCATATGAGGACTCGATATCATAAACTTCACTCAGCCATAGAGGATTGAGTATCAATTATCCAAGTGAGGTTGAGTCACTCCATGGTCTTACACAAATTGATCCCTGTCAACTCAAAACCAAGGGCATGTCACACATCAATAAGCTTGCAAACATGACACCTTGGGTGTACCCCTATACAACATGTATACACATTATGAACAAGATAGAACCATCACATTAAACAAGTAATAAAATCCACATTAAAAATCCTAATAACAACTAGCCAAGTGGCCTAAAAAACCATAAATATTTGAGTTACAAAAATAAACAAAATCGATAGTTATCGATAATCAAAAATAAATGGCCAGGTAACCACATTCAAACTATGAAATTCTATCAAGAAAATAAAAGGTAAAAAAGAAGATTCTTGAAGCTTCACTATAAATAAAATAAAATGTTGGTTCTGAGAATGTCAAGTTGATGAATAAAAATTCACATGAAAATATCCCCATCACAATAATTATGTGGCCCATATTGGCCATATTTAGGGGTACTAAATCCTTTAAAGTGTGTGAATACATCAATAATCTTCTCAAAATATAACTTAATAATTGATTCAAATGATGTAATTTTTATATTCTCTATTTGAATCATCATCTCCAAACTCCCATAAGGCTCAACATAGTGTAACCACAAAAATGTCATCCCTAGGACAACCAATTAAGGAGAGAGGAAAATTTATAAGTTTCCATTCATTGAGCCTAAGGTGTCTGCAAAACACATTATGAATGAATCACTTTGAGAAAATTTCATACATACCAAATAAAAAGAAGTGGGTTTTCATTCTAAGCAAGAATTCACTTCCTGTCCCATACTTGTATCTAATAAAATGGACAAAGGTCCATTTTTTCTCAATATCCACACACACCTTTGATGCTACTCATAATTATCATCATTTTAGGGTGTAAAAAACAACACATAACCACACCAATAACAAAATAGTTAATTATTCACAACAACCATAACATCACCATATTCTCATGGCTTATAACATGTAATGTTTCGACTTTCGATTGTACCATTGTGTTTAACATTTTTAGCACCATGACCACACCACCTTCTATTTGATATGAGGAGTTTTTCACATACTTAAAATTCAATACATTACCACCTGTCCTTACCAAAGTAAGATGTCATACCTTTCATCAAAAGGACACTCAGTTTATCCTAGTTGGGTACATCCTCTAAAAATGTGGATATGATTTTGTAATATTATGATGTTTACTACCCCATTTACTTTCATTACACTCACAAAAATGCATGATGTTATATGTTGGGGTCATTATATTTGTATGTACATTGCATTAAGTATTCTCTGCATAGGCTATTATTGAAATTTTCTCAAAAAAGACTCTTGTACATGTATGTGAAACACTATGATAAATTCCAAAGATTTACAAATATATCTCATGCTCCCACACAAAATTTATAAATTCTTCGGTCCATCTATCCCTTCTCTCAATTAGTACTTGACCCTATTAGTCAATTTTTTGCTCCATCTTCATATGGCCAAATTGTTATCATTACTTCCATTGAATATTTTATGAAATGGGTTGATGTTACACACCTTGAATGTACAAAAAATTCCAAAAATAGTTAAATTCATCATATAAAACAATATTTTTCATTTTGGTATCCCTATCAAGGCCAATTTTAACAACAAAATCTCAATTAATAACAAATGTGTTAAAGCAGTGTGTGAAAATTACAAAATACAACATAGTTTTCCATGCCATACTATCAACAAGACAATGATAAAATAAATCCTTTTAATAAATAAATAAATAAAATCCTTCAAAAATTATTCAATGCCTTTCATAGACATTACACACAATTTCCTTATTATCTTTGGTTGTATTGTACTAACATTATTGTTCCTACTAGGGCTATACCTTTTTCCTATTTTATGGGGCCAATGTTGTCATGCCCCTTAAGCTTTATATCCCTTCATTAAGAGATACACTTAAATAAATCATCACTAATGGTTACTATCATCATAAGTGTATTACATAACTCCACCTTATCGATGAGAGGCACGTCAATTCTCATGATCACATCCAAGTGTATCATGATCACATAGCAACATATTATTAAAAAAAGTCATATCCATGAATTTGATTTAGGTGATATTGTACATAAATAAAATTTAAAAAATTCATTTCAAGAACCTAACCAAATTGAAAATGTTTCCCTTGTTTGGTTTGGACCCTATATTATCATTCAAAATACAGGTTTGGTTCTTATAAACTATTTGATCTAAATGGAAACAAAACACTGAAGGCATTAAATTTCATGCATTTCTAATGGTTTTATGCCTAAAAATTGTTTTAAAAGACAATACAAAATTATGAAAAATCCCCAAAAATATTATACTTTCAAAATCACAAAAATAATATAAAAGTATAAAAGAACAAAAATAATATTAAATATTCAAAAACACAAAAAAAAAGAGTCATGTTACTATCTATGTGCACTACCCATTCCATTTTTCTTCCATGTATATATACATCCATCCATAATAAAATTTCCCCCACCTCCATACTTGTATATAGATGTGTCAATGTTTGTAGGCCTTTCACACTTGGTTTAGACAAATGTGAGTTAGTCTCCACATGGTTAACTTTGACATTTTCATAATGGTCTTCAACACTTGGTGAATTTAAGAATGAGTTCATCTTTTGAGATGTCCATACACTATACACACATTTAAAATCTTATTTCAAAAGCCATAGGGCCTTATTTGTCGCATGTTATCCAATGACATTTCCATTTTCACTTCCATCTCCTTCTTTAAGATATAGTGGTTCTGAACCCCCAAGAGAGACAAAGATGGATATCTTGTCAAAAAATAAATACAAAAATAAAATCAACAAGCTCAAGAAATATCCAAAACTCTCTTGAAGGGGTCTTTCTAGTATCTCTATCGGGGATATGGATGCTTGGATGGTAGTAGAGAAATGTTGTGACTAGAATAAAAAAGTATCTTTTTCAGGACTATATATTGTTGGTTGGTAGCAGAGAAATGTATGACTTAAAATTAAATTTCATTACTTATAATCCATAAAATATTCTTCCAATGCATACCCATGTGTTAGCTAGTCTATCTTCAATTATTTCTTCCTAATAGTTTTTCCTTAAGAGGTAATCTACTCACATAAGCACACAATTGATCATGTAAGAAGTTCTAGTATGTCACCTAGCATTTTTTATACTTTGTTCAAATGGCCAATTTTCTCCATGCTTATTTCACACACATTTGTGTTATTAATTGAGTTCCTAAGTACTTGTAATTATTGTACGACAATCCCAACACATAAATAAACATGTTCATACTTACCATTTCATATTTTATATTCTATGGAATTACACATTTATAGTCACACAAATCTCCCAAATATAATATATATATATATATATAATATATATATATATATATATATATATTTGTTATCATTTTTATCCTTTGTATATATATATATATATATATATATATATATATATATATATATATATTTCATAATAAAACTCAAAAGTGCACACACACATAAGAATACCATAGTAACTCATATTGCAAAAATAAAGATAAATATTGTGTGTGTGTGTGTGTGTGTTTATAAGAGGGTTTAAAAACCACAAGGAAGGATCATGAGGGACGACGTGCACATCAACAGACATGCGAATGAAACATGAAGAGATCTCGGGAGGAGCGAGCATCAACCAAATGTACGTGCAAAGATTCGACAAATGCGCAGAACCTTGATAAGCCAAAAAACTCTCCTCTATCTCATAGATCCAAAAGGGTGTACATATAGGAGGTGTTGAGTAACCCCCAATGCTACAGTCATGACAACTTGAGTGGAGAGGGGGAGTTACATTCCCAGAATAGAAGTGTAACTCCCAATGACGCATATGACGCACTGACGCATAAGAGAATCTCATAATGACCCCTAAATGACACATGTACCTATGATCTCACCTAAGTGAGATGACTCACCTAATGATGTGGAAAATAATACACACCAACACCCCCCTTCATTGTAACTTAGGATGAGGTGGAAAGTCAGAAATGAGAAATGGGTCCCGACACAAAGCCTGATGAGGTACCTATGCACAAAAAAGAAGTCCCAAGTAGTGAAGGAAAACCCAGTGGGAAAAACATCCACCACAAGAGAAAAAAACACTCTATAATCTAATAAAGATGCCAAAGATGGGTCCTAGATATAGATGAGCCTGAAAAGGTACCCATATACAAAGAGGAAATATCATAAAGAAGAAGAGGGAGATGAGAGGAATGCATAAGATGTCATGGACAGATCTGAACTCTACAGCTCTAGGAGGTCTCCTAGAAGAATTTCGATGACGATATCCTCTGCTTCTGGACTAAAGAAGAGCCAGCCACACCGAACTGTGTTCCTGCCCTTAGGACGGAAAAAAATGACGTACTAGAAGTCTTCCCACTCCATGAAGGAAATTGAAGGCAGTAGCACGAAGAAATCTGAGTTTGGTCCATGAAAGTGTGACATAGGTCTAGCAAGAGAGTGCCAAGGAACCAAAGATAATGTCACAAGTGTAGAACTATCAGAGTGTGAAGAGTGAACACCCACAGAAAGGATGTTCAAGTGATGTGAAGGCAACAAAACATCCCCCACAACAGAAAATGGATCCACAAGCAAGGGTGGATCAATGAAGGTCTCCGAAAAAGTGGAAGTGGTAAGATTCCTAGAAGGGGCACTCCCAACAACGGAGATGATGAAATCCTCTAAAATACTTGTAGATGGATGATGAAATTGTAGTGCATCACAAGTATACTTTGTGAAAAAGATGACTAAGGTCAGGCAGATATTCGTCCCAATGAGGGGGCTCAACAAACAGAGGAGAAATGTCAGATAGGTATGAGTCATCCAATGAAGGTAGAGGAGTGGAAGGGGCCTCACAAAGTAAAGGTTAAAAAGAGGTGGGTGTGATGACTGTATGATATTGTGAAGGATACTACTCGATATCTAATGAGATGTGGGAAGTGTCAACACTCTTTGGAATAATGAGAGGAGGAGAAGATTCCTCTATAGTACTCTTTGCATCAGAATTGGGTGCACAATCCTCGTCATCAGAAGTAGAATCAAGTGAGTATGTGTCAGTGGAACTGCCATCACATGAAGAACAAGAGGAGACAACTGGATCAGTAGCAACAACAATGGCGGAAGTATGTGAAGGGTCTCCATAGAGGGACTGAAGAATTCTCCAGACACGATGGGGTGGATCTAAGTATGCCACGTGAAACTAAAGAGATCTCGAGAAATTCATCATCAAGTGACCAAAAAAATGGTCACAAGTGTCAAAAACATCCTCCATATGACGATGATTAGTGGGTGTAGTAACTAGCCGAAGTAAGAAGGGTGAAAGACCCTAGTGAGCAAAGTAACGTTCCATGGAAGCACGCCAAGCTAAATAGTTCCCTCTCCCAGTGAGAAGTGGTGGAGGATGTAAAGTGATCCTATGAATATCAAGTCTGGAAATAGCACTCTCCATGATGCAGAAGCAAGAAGTGTAAGGTGCACGAAAGCAAGACGTCAGACTCAGTTGATAATGCTTCTGTGTGTAAAAACCCAAGAGTACTAGTGAACCCCCTAGAATGTGACACTTTATAAAGTATTGAGTTTACAAAAATAATAATGTCATCACGTAATGTGTGAAAAATCATGCAACTTTGACTAAGGAAGCGCTCAAAACTGAGAAGCGAGTCAAAAGTTATAGCAATAAAATGATTCCCGCAACTGATGGAAAATGAAAATAAATCCTACAAACGGATTTAAAAAGTTCCTGAAATGGGTGCAAAGGGTATCGTTTGGGTACTCATTGGAAATGGCATCAAATTTTAGGTAGGTTTTGTTTTTCTTATGAGGGGGGGTTAGCCTCCTGCCAACCCCGGACCTCACCCTCCATCTTTGACATGTGTAGGAAGGGAATGGTAACAAGCAAATAAAGCCTAGAAAATAATACAATGCTAATAATGGAATGTTTTTGCCTCAAAACATTAAAAACAGGGATTGTTTTAACCTAGAAACAATTCTAAAAGGGATGTGGGGGCTCACATTTCCAAGCCATGTAGAGGCACTGAGTTGTTGTGTTGGCATGAGTTGACACCTGAGATCCTAAGCATGGAGCTAGTAGTTTGTTAACCGAGCTGGGTTAGGTGTAACCGTTGACATTTGAATTCAAATGTGCAAGCCATGTATAGGTTGGTGAATGTAGTAACCATGCAGTTGTGCAGGTTTGAGCTGGAGGAGTCGGTTTTGAGTAGAGAGGTCAATGCTAGCTGAGTCCATGAGCTGGGTCAAGGTTTCAAACCATTGATGAGTGGATATGGGGTTGAAGCCACGTGGTGGTAATGACTTAAGTTCATGATGAAGAAAACCAAGTAACCATCAAACTAAAGATCCCCATTATAGAGCTAAAAAATAGCCACTCACCAAATTTAATCCAAACTAGGCCGAGCGCAAAACTTGGAACCAGGGGCCCGTTCGAACTAGTGCATGCAGATCCAGAGAAAATGAAAACTACCTAGAATGCACAGTGGAACAACATGTTTAAACCAGATATGAGAAGGTTCTGAGTTTCTCGCAGTGAGCATTGGATTAGAGATGTGAAGAACCTCGCAAATTTGTAGACTTGAGCCCGTCGAGTCAAGGAAACCACAAGTTTGAAGACTAAGGAAGTGAGCTAAGAAATAGAAAATGGAAGTGACAATTGTGAGAAAAATTGAGTTAGACAGTGATCTAATTTATCTAATGTGAGTCTTGGTAAATGCAAACTGAGTCCACAAACCAAGTCGCAGATGAGAGCCGAGGATAAACTCAGGAGCTGGTAAGAGAGCTAGGCAGTGAGCTACTAGAGAATAAACAATCTCTTTCAACCATGGCACGAGTTACAGGTGGTGGGAACTCCAAACACGCAACAGGAGGAGAAACCTGAGATGCATGCAATGCACGGTGCAGTGAGAAAAAAAAACACGAGATGGAGGTGATGCAAAGGTGAGTGGAGCCAGAATTTTGTAGTGTAAAGCTATGTGTAGGAGGGTGAGTGCACAAAGGTGAGTTAGGGCTGAGCTGGCCTTAAACCAAATTCAAAAATCCCAAAGACACACACTTCAAACCAGTACAAAAAACTTATAAATTGAAACCTGAAGCTGTGAAACACCTCCAAAACATCATGCAAATCCCTAAAGGTTAAAAACCCACGAACACTAAACACTCAAAAAACAAGCTGAGAAACCATGAACAACCTAAAAACTGAACAAAGGTATAAAATCCCTGAAATCAATGCAAGAAGAGCACAATAGAATATCCATTGCGAAACATGAAATGAGAAATGGATATCATGCTGGAAGCTGAAAAATGCACGATCAACATCGAAGAGTGCATGAATCCATAATATCCACTCTAATACCATGTAATAGGGTTTAAAACCCACAAGCGAGGATCACAAGGGACAACATGCACATCAACAGATGTGCGAACGACAACGTGAAGAGATATCGAGAGGAGTGATCATTAACTGAATGTATGTGCAAAGATTTGACAAATGGGTAGAACCTTGGTAAGCCACAAAACTCTCCTCTACTTCATAGATCCAAAAGGGTGTATATATAGGAGGTACTGAGTAACCCCTAATGCTAAAGTCATGACAACTCGAGTGGAGAGGGGGAGTTACATTCCCAGAATAGAAGTGTAACTCCCAATGACACATATGACGCACTGATGCATAAGAGAATCTCATAATGACTCCTAAATGACATGTGTACCTATGATCTCACCTAAGTGAGATGACTCACCTAATGATGTGGAAAATAATACACACCAATAGTGTCTACTCATTTTGTACATTTTTCTTCCAAAAATACCTCCAAATTACTAACCCACTCACTATTTTTACTCATTAAATACTTTTCTGAGTCACTCCTCAACATATATTGAAACAAGATCATTGTGATATCTTATATCATGGTGTATCCTAGTGTATGCTACAATAAAATAAATATGCTCATAAAATATGGCTCTTCATGTACGATAAATGGCATGTTTTTCAGCATCCCTCTTCTACCTATCTTATCTAGCTAAAATTACTCATAAACCTAATCTCACTATATTTCACCCACATTCAACTTGTGAATATTACTTTACCATCCTTACAACATGTGACTACTAGTTGAGGATACCCCTTAAGGTGGGTTGGCTATCCTACATATCCTCATCCATCGTCATTGCCAAAATTTCGTTTGTACATCCCTCCTCCTTGATCATCTATTATAACTATCCATATAGCCACATCTTACTCTACCTTACCCTTCATCATTAATCCCCCTTTCCCCAATGGTTACTCCCGTGTCATATCCACCCTCCTCTCACCATACCATTTTTCATTACCATCATCTCCTAATCTACACCATTCAGCTTGGGAATCTTATTTGATCATCCATTTATCATGGGAATATTATTTGATGTCACCCCTTGAGCTATCTCTTTCCTACTTTATATCCTCCTTGATCACCACATATATCACATCAACACAAAAACCAACATCATCTCATCTTGAAAATCTATTTTTATCACTCATGTAGTATTGGAGTCTTACTTGAGGTATCTCTTTGAGTTAATATTTCTCCTCTACATATCTTCCTACATCACACATTCCTCATTCCATTTAACTAAGAATTTATCATGATCCTCTCCTCAAACAATCCCTAAACTCACCACCCACTTACCATCATCGTCTCACATCCATTATTAACATGTTTCATCTCTCAATTTGCAAAACTTATTTGATCCCTCATATATCTTGCAAATATTACCTGAGGATCCTCCTTGATATAATACCACTCCTCTTCATATTTTTTTAGGTAAAACCTATAACAATCGATTAATTTTCCATTGTAACTTAGTTTTCCTATTTTACCATAGGTAATGAATAGTTATTGCGGTAGAATAAGTTATTGTGGTAGTTATTTGGTTAGTTAGGTAAATAGTGGTTATTACTTTGTTATATTATTTAAACCATATATTTGGAATTTTTTATATTCATGAGGGTTATTGTTGTGCATGTACAACAACCAGTTTGTTTCTATTTAATTGTACATTGCATATAAGCATTGTAACTCCATAGCTCTGTAAACTAGGTATATATTACATTAATAATATTATCAGGTATCCTCCATGTTTCCTCATAAAAATTTGGTATACAATATGGTTTAGGAGGTTTCACAATCAATCATAAGGTTTAGGAGGTTGCACAACTCCCAAAACTGCAATCAACCTTCTACCTGATTCTTTTGTAAGCTACAACTTACCAAGAAGCTTCAACTCCCTATTTGATAAGCCACCACTTAGTCTTCTAAAAAATTTTGGTCATTCTTAATTGGTTTTCATAATACAAAAATTTTGATCTCTTGATCATCTCACTCTGCTCCAAAATGTTTTCATACAATGCTTTTCTCACACACACTCTCTTATCATGCTTCTCTCACCTTCATACTTCTCCTCTCTAAAGTATACATGTTGTTGTAACAATTTCAGTCATGGAGACATATCACATGCATCTTGGCTTTATTTTTTTCATATTTTCATCCACCTTCAACATCATAGCTATCAACAATAAATTATTATGTCCACTCCTTCATGCACCTTCACCTAGTTACACTAGCATTCATACCTGGTGAGTTATCCTTTTCATCAACAATAACTGTAATGTTTAATCAAATGTTTATATCTTCAAAATAGAAATATTCAAGAGACTTTTTCACTTCACCTTTCCAAGAAACTCTTCAACTTCAAATCTTCAACTCGAACAAGGAATAAGGAATGTCAATAAACCCAATTGCCCACTTTTGCAATCATTTCACCTGACATAGGATCGGTTACACACATTTCCTTTTCATGACCTAAAAATATGATTTTCATGCAAATGATGACCAAGATGGGGTCCTAAACTAACTAACTATCTAACTACACTTGTAAATATTCCTTCTAGCACATGTAGATCTGATTTGTAATTACCAACAATGTTTTCTCTTATCCTCTAACGTAGGAGTTTTGTCTTCTAGCTAAATAAAATTGATGAAAATTTTATACATCATGCATGCACGTTATGGTAAAATTCATTTAGCTTTATAACTCCTTAACTCCTTGTATACTCGTCATTTCTTTTTCCATGGAGGATTGAAAAATTACAGTCACAAAGATGCTCTTCTAATCAATTATGCATGCACCTTCAAACCATTGTTAAAATTTTGGAGAAATGTTTCTAACCTATGGTCCACCTTCAAGGCTTGGAGAAACCACCACTTCCTTCATTCATGCCATGAGATATTAGTTTTGATTAAGGTACTTGTGAGTTTCCACACACAAAAAATAGTCTTCATAAAGTGAGTTAGATCACTCACTTATCCTATTATTTGTGACTTATAAGTAATATTTCTGGAAGTATATGATCCTTTTGCATATCATAAAACCAATATATTTCATCATTACATTGTATATGGTTCAAATAAACAAGCATTTCTAGGACTACTTATACTAGTTTTTAGGACGTAAAAACTAGTTTTGGTTTGCATGGCTCCAACCACTAAAACCTTCACTTTCATGATGTATCATTACATGAAACACTTCTCAGACAACCTCTAAAACAACATCAAGCCTTTACTTGTAAGGGTTACATGGAGAAAAACATTATTTTCAAGCTCTTTCTTCAGTCCTTCTTGATTGTCCTATCATGGCAGTTTTGAATCATTTGTACTAGTGCACAAAATCACCTTACCACACAATTTTTTTGGATCATACATGTTATATGAAAATTGTATCAAGTGTAGAAGACCATGTTTCACCTCAACATTATGAATTTTCATCAATATATCTTAAGGACTACATGAATTCTTTTGCATGCTTACTTTTTAATGGTAGGAGACCTAACTTGACCTTGTTCGTCAAAAAATTGCATTTTACATATTTGAACTTTTCATGAAATTCAAGGATACTTCCCATACATGCCACCACATGAATATTTCAATCTGAATCTTTGCAATATATGACTGTAATGGCAATTTTCTTCAAAAAAGGGGTAAAACCATACATGATCGTCTGAATTGGAGCTATAAAATGACACCAAATTGGAGTACTTAGAGTCCTTTGCTTGCCCAAATCATAATATCATCTTCACGGACCCATTTTATGACCAAAAACTTAATTATTCTTCCATAACTTCAAGGAGAGGGTTTTGTGAGGGCTTTGATCAGTTTCACTTAAGATTTGTTCATAAATCTCATACCACCAATCAAACTCATTCTACCTATAGATTGGCCTTAATTTCATTTTTTAACTATGGTGAAGAGTCTTAGACACCATGCACAATTTTTATGTACCATTAAGGTCTTCAAAGTCAACCTTCAAGTTAAAGAAGAGCATTCTGGGAGCTTGAGTTTACTAAAAGCCTCATAAATTCAAAAATATTCTTCCTTTTTCTTTAAAATTTAGACCACGTCACTATAACAACTCCCTCTACATGTTCCAAGGTTTTGTTTCTCATAAATTCAGATGTACCTTCTTGACCTATCTCATTTTTGCATGGTTTCTTCTTTGTTCTCAAGTGTAGTTATAGAAACGACCTCATACATGTCTCCAAAAGTTGATGTGTGACTTGTAACTTCATATACTAACTCTAGTCAATGTCCCTATATACCTCCCATGATTTCTTTTACTTGACATGCTAAGTCCTTGAACTAGGACTAAATGAGCTATTTTACATTGTAACTCATCATGATTTTTTTTTCTTCATCATCTCACCCCTAAAACATGTCCTATTATGTGTCTCATGCCTATACCATGATTTACCATCAACCTCAAGCCTTCACTCCACCATTTCAGGTCCAATTGTTAACTAGGCCTAGGGATGAGGCCTACTGAACTGAGCTTGTCACATTAATTCCACTCATGCTCCTATGTATTTATCATTCTAACCTAATTCCCTTATTACATACCTACTAAACCTATTATGACATAATCTAGACATGATCTCACATCACCATTGTGCCTCTTCCAGTCTCTAGCTCCTCAAGAAGTTGAGTCTCAGCTAGGTGTTCTCAAGCATTGTCTTGTCTTGCCTTGTCTGACTCACTCTAAGCTATCCTTGATCTTTCTTTGTCATTAATGTGCCATTTTCATCAATGAGAACTCATGAAACACATGCCAACAAAATCCCCCTTTTTCATTGATTAAAAAGCTCTTGATTCTTCTCCCCCTTTTTTCATTAATGATAAAGTGCATGTATTTAGGTCATAGTCTCCTCCTTCATTATCTTGTTTGACCCTATCTTTGTTGGAAACAATCAACTAAACTCATCATTCAAGATATCCCTTTTATTTCTTTTTCTTTAGCTCTATTTTTTCTTCATCGTGCATTGAATTCACTATTTCTCCCCTTAAGATGATGCATTTAAACCATATTCACATGCCAACAATTGATCTTAGAGTAATAACATCCTTCTTATTCATGAAAATGTCTATCTCGTCACTAGAAACTCAAATCTAGGCTTGAAATTATAAGAAACCTTTAGGTCTTAGGTCCCTAAACTAGACTTTTAGAGCATTTTAGGAAATATTTGTCATGTTCTAGAACATCATATACCTCATGAAACTCTAATTTCTACCTCCCCCTGAGGTTATACCATCCATATATGCCTTTCTATTCAAGCATTTGAATCTCATACCTTGATCTCATGTCTTGTTGATGAGCCAACAATATCAACATAGCCATAAAGTACTTTTTCATTGTTCTTTGTCTCAATTCAACTAATTGTGTTATGAACTTGCTCCCCGTTAAGTAATCCTAAATTCATTCAACCCTCCTGCCATTCTCACTTCCTTAGTACCAAAACACCAACTTGAGGAACATAAGCAGATCCCTTGCCTTGACTCTCCTTTTCATACCTATAGATTGATATTCCAAGCCTTTAACATTTTACAGTTCCCTAGTTTATCCATTAACACTCATGATTCATGTGATTTTATTGTGAAAGTCTTACATTTCCCTAAGTTTCTTTTCTCCAAGACTTGTGCCTTGTGAGATCTAAACAAAACATCTTCCTCTGCCTTAAACTACATAAACATACTTGTGGCATGTAATTTTAGGCCTCTAAAGCTTACTGAGCTTTGAATCAACACTTCAAGAGTAAAATTCTAGAGTCCCTCTTCAACCTCATTCATTAGCACAATAAACTTAATGAATCAAAATACACATATGGTTTCATGGCACATCCTTCAATCAGCCATTCAAACAAGTAGAATGAAGAAAATCAACTAAATTCAGTCCTTAGACCCTACACCTTCACATATTTCTCAAAACTAGGCAACCTTTAAGGATGTAGTTTTTGAACCAAAGTGTTCAAATTGGTTTAGATAGAAATTTCATCATGTTTCTCTACCTTATATCATGATAATATCATCATCAACTTGGTTTAAATCTTCAAGAGTTAGTCAATTTGATTTCTTTTTGTTAAATCTGCCCCTTACGTGAGTTGGTGGTTGGAGCATACCACAAACATCCAAAAGAGACTAATACCACTTTTGAAATAGATTTTTTTCTCCTATAGGTGTGGGCTAAAAATTTTAGCTCAATTCTCTAGGCAATTTTCCTTTCTCCATTATTCCTTTCTTAGGCTTAGCTCTTCCTTACCATCCCTTCTCAAGTTCAAATTCAAGTATAACTCCTGATGTAAAGCTTCAAGTTACAGAATAATCACCAATTTAAGTACCCATTTGGACCTACCTTTTTTGTATAATAATTCACTATAACTTCCTTTGCTAAAAATGCTTCAAATCTATAGTCCTAAGCTTCAAATTAGGCCTTCAAAGAAAAGCTACAAGATTGTGTGATGATTGTTAGATTTTTTAGATAACTGAGAGGTTCTTCAACAATATTATTATTGATTCTTGTTTAGGATCTTATAAATATAGATTCTTAAGGTTTATAGCTATTTAGATTGAGGTTAAGTCCTTCAAAATCCTTTCTCACACAAAACCCTATCAGGGTTTTTACTCAGATCCTGGTAGGAGGAAAACGGCCATAAAATGAAAAAAAAATCATTTCAACACCTAAAAATTGTACCTAAGGTCTTTTATGATCTTCTCCAAGTGAATTTATTTACAATAGGTCAAGATAAATTCCATACTCTGATTTTTATTTCAAAAAGGTGTTGTTATACCCTAAGGAACAATGGTTTCTATCTATGTATTGGTCTTCTCGAGTAGATAAACCTTCACTGAGTGTTGAGAGGTAATTAATGGATTTAAATGGACCTCTATATGATCCTTATTCCTCTCAATGCCAAGGTTTCACTCCTTTTAGCACAAACCCCAACTAATTTGTTATAGATTGCATGGTCATACCAAGCACATGTATCTCTCTCTCTCTGTCAAGACTTGAACTTCTTCATCAAGTTTGTTTTCACCTCCTTTATTGGTCTGAGTTACCAGTAGATATTTTGCATAGAACTATATTCTTCTATTATATATTGCTCAAGATGGAGTCTTCATTCAAGACATTGTGGAGCAATAGTACCAAATTTTTTCATCACTTTGAACCCTACTTAATGTGCCTAATGCATCATTTAAAACTTGTAACTCTTTCCAACCTGCATACCTTATTAACTTTGTTAGGAAATATATAGTGCTCACATTATTTAATTATTTGTGTATATTGTAATATTATTAATATGATTCGTATTATAACTCATTATTAATAATATAGGTTTGTTATATTGTTTCAACAATATATTTTTGTTATACTCGTAAAACTATTAATGGGTTGTTTTGTTAAGTGACTTCCTAGTTTGTAGGAGGTTGCTTTTTTATTCCAATGGCTATATAATATCCCTCCTCATATTGTAAAATTGGAGCAACAGCTGAGTAATATAAGATAATATTTTTGTTGTGTTAATTCAACTCTGACCAAATTTTAGAAGCTATTTTAGACTCTTGTTTAAGGCAGTCTTTCCCATCCTTAAGTTGTCATGTACATTTTTGACACAGATATGTTGACTGTGACATTCACTTTTCATACTGGTTGTATCTGTCAATGCCTAACAACTCTTTATATCATATTCATGGGGCATAACTCATCTTGATACATCTCTTTCATGAACCTAGAATTGTGGTTCCATATCAAGTGCTATGCATCTTAACAATAATTCTTGAAAGGCATCATTTATCTCTTACACTAATGACATTATTAGAGTGTATTAGATCTTCAAGCCTCTTAAATTGAAGTTGATAATCTGCATTTGTGACCACCTTTACATCCATATTTTTCTTGGAATAAACTTTATCACTTTTGAAACCTTCCACATATCTTGAATGTTCCTTCAATAAAAAATTTGATAGCGACAATCTTATTTCTATCTCCTTATTAAGTTGAATGTCTTCAAGACATAGTAAATATCTTCCACATGGACTTCTTTGTGCCTCTTTCTCTATTAGGATGTTATAACTCTCATAGTGATCACAAGTTCTTAAGTTTTCTAGAAGGTAAATACATAGTTACTTAAGACTCAAAATGACTTAGTGAGAACCATGAAAGACTTCATGAAGCTTAACATCCCATATTACAATATCAATGAACCAAGAATGCCTTTAACAACTCCATGACAAGAACATACCTACACATTTCATGGCTAGAACACTCTATTAGAACTCAAATACACCTATTGTTAACTCTGATAGACCTTAACATCATTGAAAAAGGATTGATGATCTAATAGGGAACAACCTATACCAGGACATGAACTTATAATACTTTCCTTCAAGATCTTATACTTAATAAACAAACACAAAGACCTTATGAGAGGTGTTTAAAAAACATACCTTTCACTGTTTACTCAATTTCAACATGGAGAAGACTTTTCTTGGAGTTTGATGGACTAATGAGGAGTAGATCAACACACTTGATAACTCAAGAATTTAATTTGTTTGAAAAATCAATTAGGACCTTCAAACACCATTTACAAACTGAATATGCATGAGAATTTCAAAGGAACTACATGGACATACCTTGTGACTCTTTATAGATTGGTAGAATTTTGAATACCTTGATCAACTTCTAGTGATGATAAATTATTTTCAAGAACATGCATTTCTTCTTCTAATTGATACATGCCTTCTATAAGTCTAGATAAGGCACACCACCTTGTGAGACTGCCTTAGAAAAGTAGATAGTCATCAAAGAAACATGATGTCTCTATCCTTTCTCTTCTTTCTCTTTATACCTTGTCAATCTTCTTGGATGCATTTCTTGGTGTGACAACTCCATCTCCTATATTTTTTTCTTCTGATTGGATACCTGACAAACATACATGATGCTTATCATACATTTGTTCTATCACAAGTAAGGTTAAGAGTTCTTCTTGGATTTTTTCTACACCTTCTAAATTATTGTCTGAATTAGGATCTCCTGTGACTATCATTGATTGCCTTGTCTTTTCATCATCTGCCCATTCTATTTTCTTGTATTATTTTCTTCTTCAACTCTAGAATTTACTTCCTTGAACTTATATATGTACTTCATATTCTTCTTCCTAGTGGCTTTCTTAGACATTATTGTCTTGGAATCATTATTAGGATTAGTATTCTTCTTGGATACCTTTTTACCTTATCCTTTAAAAGGATGAAGTCTGTTGATGTCCCTATAATTTTCATTTAGATGACAATGTCTTGCAAAATGTCCCTAGTCATAACAACTGAAACAAATGAAATTTTTCTTTCTTTTCAATAGATGTGGACTGAGATTCCACCTAGAATTGGTAGGTTTATGAATATTACACTTCTTAGCAAAGTTCCCAACCTTATTACAACTATAGAATATTATCTTGTTCATGCATCTTGATTCTTTTTCTCTCCAAAGATGACCAGATGGTTCATCTAAGAAATATATTGCAATGTTTCCATTTTTCTTGAAGTTAAAATAGGTTATATTCCTTGAGAACTCATCTCTACAATCTCTCCATGCATGTTCATCCATGACATGATTTATACATTCCTTTGCTCTATTTAAGGGGAGCGACACAAGATCTTAGCAAAAAATCCAATCACAAAATTTCACAAGGAGGCAAGTTGCAGAGAAAACAAAAGAAATAATATTCAAGCTTATTTTCTCTCATTCGAGAACACATAATATAAAGTGTTTTACAAGACTAATCCTTACCCAAATAATAGGAAGGAAACACTAAACAAAGGAAATTAAATCATCTCCATAAATCAAGGAGTGGAGGTAATAGCTCAACAACTCCAATGAGTTACAGGAGACAAACAATATCCCACAAACTAATTAAAAATAATTATAATGTATGCTCTAAAATGAGTTTATTTAAAGTGAAAAATAACTAGTTCACAAATACAAGTGTGAACATGTTTACACCAACACCCTCCCATAAGCGAATGCAAGGGAGCAGAAAGAAAGGGTCCTGGCTACTATGCCAAATAACTTACCCCATACAAACAAGACAAAAGAAGAAGGAAATATGGGACTTCATGTTGAATTCCCCTTGAGTACAACTTCCTTGACTCCAATATTTTCTCGTAGAAGAATATATCAAGGAGAAGCAAGTGGTTTAGTGAAGATATCTGCTATCTGATCAACTGTAGATACAAAATTCAAGTCAACAACATCATCTTGAATCAATTTCCTTATGAAGTGCATATGAATTTCAATGTGTTTTGTATGTTGATGTTCAATAGGATTATGCACAATTTGAATAACATTCTAATTATCACACCATATGATAGAAGGAGATTCTTGTGGAAATCCAAACTCATCAAGTATTTGGTGAAGCCAAATAACTTCCTGACCTACTTTTACCGCACCTCTATACTCAGCTTTAGTGGATGAAAAAGAAACTACATTTTGTTTTTTACATTCCCATGCTACTGGACCGAAGCCAAGGTGAAAAAAGAAACTAGAAGTAGATTGTCACGTGTCTCAACAACCTCCCCAATTTGATTCTATATAGCCTTCAACTTCACAAGATCTCTGTAGTGAATGATGTATGCCAAAATTCAATGTCCCTTTTATAAATCTCAAAATTCTCTTTGCGGATTTCCAGTGACTCTCATGAGGCTCATGTGAAAAATGAGACACAAGGTTAACAGAAAAGGTGATATCGGGATGGGTATGTGTCAGATAAAAAAGACTCCCAACTTATTGTCTATACAAAGAGGCATCAACAAGGTTAGACTTGCAATTAACAGTTAATTCAATACCTTACTGAAATGGATCGGGAGATGGCTTACAATCAATCATGCGGAAATTTTGCAACAAATTAGAAGCATACTTCCTCTGTCTAATAGAGATGCCTTCAAAATACTGAGAAACTTGAAGACCAAGGAAATAGTGCAACAATCCCAAATTTGTCATGTCAAAGTTTGCACTCAATTTGTTTTGAATGTCCTGAATCATAGAAACTAAGCTGCCAGTGAGGATGAGATCATCAACATACAAAACCAATATTAACAATTCATCATCAAATTTTAGGACATGGGTAAGTGTAGCAAGTTGGGGGATAATTAAGTGGACATCAAATCCTGAATTTTACATCAAAAATAGTAAAACATCAAATTTAGTCTTCCACGGACTTGAACCATGCCAAAAAGTAAAAAATATGTCATAAAAATGATACCATCGCGTAGGGGAGACTGTTAGATTTGTAGAAATATTGATTTTAAAGTGAATAGAATAGGATAAATATCATTTTATAATTTTTTACTAATAGTAGGTCTTTAAGACACTTTTTCCCGTGAATATTTATGTCTACATTTAAGACTGCAAATTCTGTTTCACTTTTCATAATGTGATAAAACTTATACCATCCCAACCGTGGTGAAATTATATACATGTTCAAAAAAATAATTGATTTCAATATTTTTTATGAAGTTATGGTGGGAAAACGAAAAGTGCTATGTTTTCTTTATGTTTTCAGACCACTTTCACAGAAAAAATCATTAAAAAATAAAATATTGCTAAAAAAATACAAAATAAAATCTATCCCAAGATAGATAGCGGCATCTAATTTATCACCAAAGGAAAATAATATATATCAATTTTTGGTCATCCAAATCGCGGGAAAACAGACTACAATCTTAGAGGCATTTTTTAAAAAACTACCAAGTCATTGAATTTTGAGTCTTTAATATAACTAAACAATTCCATTTTCTAAAAAAATAGTATTTTAGAAACTAGATTATGGATGCTACGATTCATATTATATAAGATTTTCTAATTTTGACTGTATGCATTGTTAATAATCCCTACAAGTTGATATTATGTTGTTATTTGCAATATGACGTCCACTTATGACCCCTTTTTTTTCCCCCAACTTGCTGCACTTACCCACATATTTAGTATGATCAGTTTCACACCAATGAAAACCAGTAGACAACAAAAATTCATCCATTTTCTCATACCAAGCTCGAGGAGCTTGTTTGAGACCATATAGAGAATGACGAAGTCTACAAACCAGTGAAGAATCCTACACAAAACCAAGGGGTTGCTCCATATAAATTTCCTCATGGATATCACCATGCAAAAAGGCACTCTTCACGTCCATTTGATACACTGACCACCTATGAGAAGTAGTAAGGGAAAGAACAAGGTGAACAGAGTCCATATTTGCTACAAAAGAAAAAGTCTCAGAGTAATCCACCCCTTCGAGTTGAGAAAATCCCTTAGCAACAAGACGGGCCTTATAATTTTCTATAAATCCATTGAAAACATACTTAGTCTTAAAGACCCATTTACATTTTACCACTTTCCTTCCCTTAGGAACAGGAACCAATTCCCATGTATTATTTTTCATCAAAAAGGAGTATTCTTCTTTCATAGCTTCATCCCATTCAAAGTTTCCACAAGCCTTCAGAAAAAGTAACAGGATCAGAAGATCATAGCTTCACTTACAAGATTCATTCCTAAATGTAGACTGAGTACGAAGATAAACATACGTATCTCCTGAAATCTCAGATCTTGTGCATCGAGGATCACTCGGATCTCCTACCAAGTTACCAAAACCTACATAGTAGATTGAAGCCATTTTGGAGTAATTGTGCCTAAGAAGAATGGCTCAGAACATGTATGGAGGAGCAACATCTTCTTTAGAAGCATCATTAGAATCATTAATAAGCATGTCATCCATGTCAAGAAAAGGAGGTATTGGAGACAGATGTTGATCTTCATTAGGAATCTCAACAGAATCTATCTCATCAACATGAACATCCCTTCAAAAATGAACTTTCAGAGTAGAAGGATTAAGAAGGTGGTATGCCTTCACGTGTTCATAATGGCCAAAAAAAATGAGTTCCTTGCTCTTTGGTTGCATCTCTTCCTTTTTTCAACAGGAACATGAGCCCAAGTTCGGCTACCAAAGCACCTCAATATATCAGAAAACTTCACCGCTTCTCTCCATACCATGCCTTCTTGAGGTAACAGATCGGCTTGCCAAGTAGATCCAAGTGGAATCCTCCAATAGAGCATGCCTCCTTTCATGGCTTTGAGATCTCAAAACTTATGTGCAATGATGTTCATTCTGCATGTAACCTTCCATTGCATGCCTGGAATATTCCTCTTTTTTCCATACTGTTCAGGCTGAGGAGTGTCCAAGGCACTGCTATACTGATGTAGAATTCTCATGGTATAGTACAAAAATCCCTGAATGAATTACTAATATACTCCCCCCTATTATGAGTGCGAACATTTTTCATGGAACGAGATGATTGTTTTTCAACAAAATCCTTAAATTCTTTAAAACCTTTGAAAACATCACTCTTATACTTGCCAGAAAATGGGGCCCCATGTTCTCCTCGTGAAATCATCAATAAAAGTTAATACATATTTGCAACCAGAAAAAGAACGAGAAGGAAGAGTCATCAAATCACTGTGTACTAACTTGAGAGGAGCCTTAGCTCTCTTAGCCAATCCTTTGGGAAATGGATCTTGATGTTGTTTACCTAACATACAACTTGGACAAACACCATCCGTAGAAGAAATTTTAGGAAGTCTAGTTACCATGTTCTGAGAAGATAGCTGTTGCAGATATATATAATTTAGATGGCCGAATCTCTCATGCCAAAACTTGCTAACAGAATATGAGTGATAAATAAGAGAAGATCCTACAGAATTCTCAAACTTGTTAAAGAGATACAATCTAGAATCTATATCCACAACACTTGTAGCTACAATATCATTAGGATCATTCAATTCTCTTATTACAACTTTATCAGGTGAGAATTCAATAGTCTTTCCTTTCCCTGAATTACAAATTTGATAAATAGACAATAAATTGTTAGAAATGTGGGGAACATGTAGAACATCATGCACTGAACCATTTGGCATGTTAACAATCCTTGCACCCATTACTTTTAACAAAGTAGAGTTTCCCACCATAATCTAAGAAATGTTGTAAGGAGAAACTTAACTTAGTAAACTCTCTGAATGTGTGATGTGATGTGTGGCACCTGAATAAAAAACCCATCTATCATTCAATGGAGTGAAGGACCTGAGCTGAAAGGGATTTCTCTTTTACAAGAATTGGAAGAGGTTGTAGGTGTAAGAACATAAAGCTTATGTTGTTTCAGCATCTTCTCAAGTGCTTCAATTCTCACAAAACACCCGTGATTTTGGATGGTTTTTTTTTTCTACAAAAAGGAAAAGGATCATACACATTTCTTTTGACATTCTTTTTCCATTTTCTAGGACTAGAAGGTTTAGGGACTTCATAAATTTTATCAGTGTTAGTAGAAGAGGGTTTAGGAAGATTCTGAAATCTTAGGTCTTGGCTTCGACTTAGGTTTCCCTTTACCCTTAGGAGAATTTTCTAAAAGGTTCCTAGTTTGAGGTTGGAAAGGCATCAAGTGCCATTAACTTAGTTTGTTCACGAGATAATCTCTCACATAACACCTCAAATGTTGGCAATTTAAACGCATCCCCTAGAGCATTCATAGTTGAAAAGAAAGTAGAAGTGAACACAGAAAATGGACCTTTCAATTTTGACAGAATCAACAAAATGCATTCAGGATCCTTTTTTTCTTTACCACCATCATTTAATTTACTTCTGAGTTCTTTGAATTTAGTCAAGAAATCTTCTATGAGAGGAAAATCAGAAGGTGACAGAGTTGTAAACTCCATTTCCAGTTGAAGTAACTTGAACTCATTAATTTTACCAAATAATTTTTCAAAAATGTCCCATACCTCTTTAGGAGATTTGGCAGCTGAAATATGAAACTGAAGGCTATCCGCTACATTGAGCGAAATAAGTCTCAAGGCCTCATCTTGCTTGCATGTGTAACCATACTTGTCCTTCTCACTGGTAAAGGCAGGAACTAAATCTTGAAAAATGTGCCACAAACCATGGGATTTGAGCAACTGTTCCATTTTTGGCTTCCAAACATGATAGTTGGATGAATTTAATGGTTCAAATAGGCATATATCCATGATGTTTATAGACACTGACGAAGAAGGAAGACTTCTTGACATGGCAAAAAATGACCAATTATCCCCTGAAAATGGTACTTCCTTAGATGGTACTAAAAATTGAACCAATAGAATGGGGTTGAAAAAACATGCACTTTTGCAAAAAAAATGGCACTCGATTTCGAGTTACCGAGCAAAAGTTATTAAGCTTTCAAAATTTCATGAAATAGGCCAATTTTAAAATAGGACCCAATTAATTAGACCAAAAGGCAAAGGTATTCATGTGACCACTCATTAGAATCGGGAGAAGATAAATATTCTATATATTCCTTCCGTTTATAAATAGCCCTCAAAAATATATTAATTTAACCCAAATAGGATTATTATCCAAAAAAATTATTTAAGAAAACTTTAGAAAAAATAATTTTTTCAAAAAGTATAGTTTTGCAAAGAATAATGTAATTGGGCAATCAACATTGGTTGTGCATGTAGAAGATTATTGAATGAAATAAACTCATGACACATTCCAAAACCTACTTTTTTTCTTAGCTGAATATAATCTCCATGTGGCAAGCTGAGAGATTATTACACATAGGTGGTTTTGTGCGGTTGACGCCTCCAATCCCAAATGCTCTCTTCGCTGCAAAAAAGAGCATATATGTAGGAGAATCCTCTAAAAAGATGATCCAGAAAAAACCTTATGCAATGAAGAGCCAATCAATCAAACCAAAATAGCAGCAGCAGATCACCCAATTAACTAGGCACAACTAGTATGGAGCACAAGACCAAAGAAACTCCACAACAATAGCAACAAAAGGCAGCTCCAACAAGAAAGCAAGAATCAAAAGACTCAGCAACACAATTACACAGAACTGGAATAAGGATTTATGGAACAACCAAATGATCTGGTACCATGAAGGGGAGTAACACAATATCTTAGCAATAAATCTAATCACACAGTTTCACAAGGAGGTAAGTTGCAGAGAAAACAAAAGAAATAATATTCAAGCTTATTTTCTCTCATTCGAGAACACACAATATATAGTGTTTTACAAGACTAATCCTTACCAAAATAATAGGAAGGAAACACTAAACAAAGGATATTAAATCATTTCCATAAATCAAGGAGTGGAGGTAATAGCTCAACAACTCTAATGAGTTACAAGAGACAAACAATATCCCATAAACTAATTAAAAATAATTATAATGTATGCTCTCAAATGAGCTTATTTAAAGTGCAAAATAACTAGTTCACAAAGACAAGTGTGAACATGTTTACTCCAACATCTATGTCCAAAATTATGACAAGAAAAACAATAGCCTTGGGAATTCCTTTCATACCTGGATGCATTTGGTTGCCTAACTAACTTAGACCTTCTTTTGTTTATCTCCTTAGCCATCTTCACGCCTGTTAGTATAATTGGACTAGCCTTTTCATCCTCTATTTTCTCCATATGTTATTCTTTGAATACTAGACTTGTTTAATCACCAGCTACTCTCTAACTCTTTAGGATTTCATCAAGAACTTCAGTACACTTCTCCTTCTTTCCATAAATCTTTATTCTATTGTTTGCACCTTTTAATTCATCCTTCAAGACACTCAATTATTTTTCATCTCTAAGGAAATCATCTTCTTTGTCCTTCATAGATTTTTATACACTTTAAACTATAGATTCCATCTTGTTTAGGGTTTGGCCATGATCAAATTCCATGATCTTGATTTCCTTCTTCAATCCATCAACCAGGGACTGATAAATCTCAAGCTTCATTTTCAGGTCTGCTTCAGCTAGGTTACCCATGCTTTTACTTCAATTATTTCCTCCAAGCTGTTAAAATTGTTCAAAGAGGACCAGGATATGAAACCAATTATTGGAAATTCTAGGAATTGAGAGGGGGGTGATTCATTGCTAATTCAAGCTTTGAGATACAATTCAGTTTGCTTTACTTTGCTATGATAAAGTGACAACCTCATACACAATCAATCAATAGGATAACACATAGAGACAATATTTAATGTGGGAAACCCTTGAAGGGATAAAAAACCACTGAAATCAATGCATTATCTTGGACAAATTTTCCTATAAAGGTTATAATGATTTTACTATTAAGCATCCACTCCAATTGAAGCTATGACTCCAAAATTTAGTCAAACTACCACTTGACCTTCTATAAGCCACTACTTTCTTGCAAGCAACTCCCAAAACTCTAATCAAGCTTCTAATTGATTCTTTCGTAAGCTACAACTTACCAATAAGCTTAAAATCCTTGTCTTCTAAGACACCACTTAGTCTTCTACAATTTTTTGATCACTCTTAATTGTTTGTCTTAATATAACAAGTTGTGATCTCTAGATCAACTCACTTTGTTGTAAAACATTTTCATACAATTATTTTCTCACAAACACACACTTATCATGCTTATCTCACCTTCATACTTCTCCTCTCTGAAGTATACACATTTTTGTAACAATGACAGTCATTGAGACATATCACATGCATCTTAGTTTTCTTTTTTTCATATTTTCATCCACCTTCAACAACATAGCTATTAGCAATAAATTTTTATGTCCACTCCATGCATCGTCACCCAGTTACACTAGTATTCATACCTGATGAGTTCTCATTTTCATCAATAATAATTTTTATATACAATCAAGATATCTTCAAAAGAGACATATTCAAGAGACTTTTTCACTTCACCTTTCCAAGAAACTCTTCAACTTCAACTCGAATAGGGAAGGAGGAATGTCAACAAACACTATTGTCCACCTTTGCAATCATTTCACCTGATATAGAATTAGTTACATATGTTTCCTTTTCAGGACCTGTTAAGATGTTCCTCATGCAAATGATGACCAATAGGGAGTTCTGAACTAACCAACCATCTTACTACACCTGTAAATATTCCTTCTAGCACCTGTAGATATGATTTCTAACTGTCAACATTGTTTTGTCTTATCCTCCAACGTAGGAGTTGTTTCTTCTATCTAAAAAACTTGATTCCAATTGTATCCATCATGCATGCACTTTATACTAATCCTCATTTAGCTTTATAACTCTTTAAATACTTATATACTCATCATTTCTTCTTCATTATTCATTAGAGCTTTATACTTGGTCATAGAGGAATGAAACATTGCAGTCACAGAGATGTTATTATAATGAATTATGCATGAAACTTAAAACCATTCTAAATATTTTGGAGAGATGTTTCTGACCTATGTTTTATACTTGGTCAAGGCTTTGAGAAACCTCCACTTCCTTCATTCATGCCATGAGATACTAGTTTTGATCAAGGTACTTGTGACTTTCCATGCACATAAAACAAACTTCATAAAGTGAGTTAGATCACTCACTTACCCTCTTGTTCATGTCTTATAAGTAATATTTCTTAAAGGATATGATCCTTTGGCCTCTCATCAAACTAATATCTTTCATAATTTCATTGTATATGGTTCAAATAAACAAGCATTTCTAGGACTATTTATACTAGTTTTTAGGGCACAAATACCAGTTTTGTTTTGTATGGCTCTAACCACTAATACCTTCACTTTCATTATGTAAAATTACATGAAACACTTCTCAAATAACATATAAAACAACTCCGGGCCTTTACTTGCAAGGGTTATGTGGAGAAAAACATGTTTTTCAAGCTCTTTCTTCAGTCCTTCTTGACTATCCTATCATGGTAGTTTTGAATCATTTGTACTAGTGCATAAAATCACCTTACCACACAATTTTTTTGTCTCATAAATGTTGTATGAAAATTGTATCAAGTGTAAAAGACCATTTTTCACCTCAACATTATGATTTTTCATCACGATCTCTTAAGTACTACATGACTGGTTTTTGCATCCTTTCTTTTTAGCGGTAGGAGACCTAACTTGACCTTGTTCATCAAAATTTTTCACTTGACATACATGAATATTTTAATGAACTTAAAGGAAACTTCCCATTCATGCTTACACATGAATATTTTAATCTGAAGCTCTACCATATATGACAGTAATCACAATTTTATTCAAAATAGGGGTAAAACCATACATGACCAGCTGACCATGAGCTACAAAATGCCACAAAATTTGAGTACTTGGAGTCCTATACTTTCCCAAAGCATCATATCATCTTCATAGATTCATTTCATGATCAAAAACTCAATTATTCTTCCATCACTACAAGGGGAGGGTTTTGTGAGGGTTTTTAGTAGTTTCACTGGTTAAGATTCGTTTATAAATCTCATACCACCAATAAAATTCATTCCACATCTAGAGTGGACTTAATTCCATGTTTTAACTATGGTGAAGAGGCTTGTACACCATGCACAATTTTGATGTACCATTTACGTCTTCAAAGTTGACCTTCGAGTTGGAGAAGAGCATTCTAGGAGCTCAAATTTACTAAAAACCTCATAACTTCAAAAATCTTCTTCCTTCTTCCCTAAATTTTTTACCACAGCACTATAAAAACTCCCTCTACATGTTCTAAGGATTGGTGTCTCATAAATGAACTTGACCTTCTTTACCTATCTCATTTGTGCATGCTTTCTTGCTTGTTCTCAAGGGAAGTCATAAAATAACCCCATACATGCCTCCAAAAGTTAATTCATGACTTGTAGCTTCATATATTGACTCTAGTCAATGTCCCTATACACCTATCATGCTTTCATTTACTTGAAATGGAATTATTTTTCTTCGTGCACCTTGTTAATTCCTTGAAATAGGCCTAAATGAGTTAGTTTACACTGTAACTCATCATGCATGTCTTGTTCTTCATCATGTATCCCCTAAAACATGTCATATTATGTGTCTCATGCCTCTACCATGCTTCACCATAAACCTCAAGCCTTCACTCCATAATTTTAGGTCCATTTCCTGACTTGTCCTCATCATTATAACTGTGTTACGTTGTTACCTTGTAACATAATTTTTAAACCTACTATGACATCATATAGACATGATATCACATCACAATTGTGCCTATGTCAGTCATTGGTTCCTCAAGAAGCTGAGTCTCAACCAAGTGTTCTCAAGCCTTGTCTTGTCCTACCTTTTCTAACTCACTCTAAGATTTCCTTCATCCTAATTTATCTTTAATGTGCATTTTTCATGAATGATAACTCACCAAACACATTCCGAAAAGTCTTTATTTCAAGCTATGATGTAGCCTATAATTCACTACAAATAACCCAAGGCACGCTGGCACATCACTCAGCCTGAACTGAGCACTCACCCAAAGCACGCAAGGGAACCAAGTCCCTCTTTAGAGTTGATTTTCCAGAATGTTAGCATGATTGTACATGTATATATCCATATTTATAATAGGTAGAAAATAATCCACAGTGGATAAACCAGTTCTAGATCTAAACCATAGGAAATATTGACAAAACAATGACTATAATGAAATTTATCATGCAAGATCCATGTTCAATCACATAGAACACCAATATCCAACCAATATAATCCATTGTATTAAATACTGTAAAACACATAAGCTTCATACATCATAGTAATTTCATCATGAGTCATGTGCGTGAACAAAACCAGCAACATAACTCTATAATTAAATAGTATCAATGTGCTCTCTAAACCATGCAAATAAATACATATATATATATAGGGGTGGGGAATTTCTCTTCACCTCCCATGCACCTTCCAAAATAGGCTACACGCTAATAATGGACATGCACCTTTACAAGAGAATACAAAAGCATGCAAGTGTTAATAGTAGATCTTCTAAATTTAACACCTAGTTCATATCCTATTATTAGATCAAAACTCTGCATGGCACTCAAATTGCTGCAAATCCCAAAATAGCCTTGTGTGAATTGCAAGTCTTTATATCTTTGTGTGCTCCGCACTCTATGTCAAAAAATACCCTTGACCTATAAATTCGATAAGTCATATTTTCCAATTGTTCATGGGCATGCATGTATTCTGCTATACTTCTGTGTGCTAGGCCTATGCCTCCAAACCTCCTACACTTTCAACCTTGAGCTATATTTGATCTTCTCAAGATTACCCCAAACTAAATGCATTTCCACCCATGGAAATGAGTAATCCCCACTTATCTATCTAAGAATAAAGAATAATAAAATAATAATAAATTACTTGATCAAAAAGAATGAAGTATCACTCGGCATTATGTTCCTCTATCGGCATAATCAATTCTAGATACTCACTTTTAACCTCTACCTCTAATGCTTGCCAATCACTCAGCACTTCTCTTGTCTTATCTTGGATGTCTATCACTATGGCTTCCAGTTCATCTTTGTACATTTTATCTCTCTCATTCTACAAAACCTTGACAATGTTAACCATACTTGACATCATCCCCTCCATGCAATCCATCTTCTGTGCAATAAGCTTCCCAAAATTTTTTATTCTCTCCTTATGTGGTTCTTGGGATGTTGTAAGGGCTTTTCTCTTTTCTTCTACTAGAGAAAGTCTATCCACGCACCCGAGTGTCTCATTCTTCATCGCCTTTAAGACCTCATTATCTTCTTCAAGAGTCCTTGTTCTAATTATTACATCTAGCGCCACGCACATGTTCAGAGCTTGATAAATATTTTTAAGCTCATCCTTCAAGGCTTCCAACAAAGACTCATAACTTACAATATTTCTAGAAATTTTGGCCTTGGACCTTTCTGCCTACTCTAGAAGATATTTTAGTGGGGGATTACACAAAAGACATTCATCTATGACCAGTTTCACTAGCATGCATATGTATCACATTATGGAAGAAAATTTCTCTGGAACTTGAGATTCTAGATGTGGACTTACCTTAAGAATATCATCTCTAATCTCATCAGCCATACTGATTAAATCCCATGTCTTTTTCTTGACCCTTTCCTTCTCTGTTATTAGGCACTTTATCTCTGCATCCTTATCCTTGTTTTCATCCATCACACCTGAATGTTTGTCACTTTATCAACATTCTTGCATACAACCTATGTAGATACCTTTATCAAGGCATTACTCACATGTTCATCCTGTTGGTCTGAAAATCTGTTGGTTAGGTAGGTCACGGGGAAACAGGCCAACAGTGTGCAGGGCATAGCCCCTCTTTGAGACAACAAATCGAAATTGGTTTATTGCTAGTCTATCAAGATAGAATCTATGTAAATCTAAACTATTCTAACTTCAGGGGGTTTGGGATCTCATTCCAATAGAGGTAGTTCCAACAATGAACAAAAAGGTAGGAGGGAAGGAACGGAGGAGGGTAGATCTGAAGGAAGAAAAGAAATGAATTCCAAGACAGAAAGGTCAGAAGATTTATGCTTTGAGCCGGTAGTAAACAAAGCCAAACTTACTTGCATAAATAATTAAAGCAATACTGATGCATAGATGACAAGAGTAGGAATGAATCTAATAGAATAAAAACATAGATCTAACTTATGAAATATCCGATGCAAATAACACACCCATTAAGCACAAATTCTAAATATGTGTATTAATATTTCATCTATTGCAAGAAAACACAAAGTCTTTCTCTCCTCACTTCTCTTTTCATACAAAAAATGTTCACCTAGAATACAAAAAGTATTCTAGTATCTATAGAAGGAGAGGAGGAAAGAAGGAAAAAGCCAACCCACTACTTTAAAAATATCTTACAAGATATTTACAAATTATCTAGAAAATATCTAAAAAGTCAACAGATGACTTGGGCAAGTTTTTGGATGGCAACATTCCATGGTGCAACATGGATGAGGTCATCGTGTATACCAACATGATTTTTTAAATATTTTACAAAAAATATCAACATATTCTAGAAAGGAGAAACTACTCTTCATCATCCCTCTGCTTAAATTTGGTGTCTTACTTTTGATCAGGAGAGTTGATGTGACACTACGCTCGATATTCTACAAACATGCTGATCATTGCTTGAAGTTGATCATGGTTGGGACCATTAAAATGGTCGTGAATGAATTCATAGGTTTCTTTCTCATTCTTGAGCTTTTCAGGTAACTCGGTGAAATTTTTCAATGCATCGATTAAAAAACCAATGAAATCGCAGCAGGCCAAGAGGTTATTGATTGAATCTCGGTCGAAAGTGACCTCTAGTGCCAAACCTTGAGTGATGATATCCTTGAAACACTGGAATGTATCATCTACTTCCCTCAAGTTATATGATTCAATGAGCATCCCTAGATCCATTTTATAACTATCTACTCCATGTTGTATCATGCTTCCAGGGCTTCATCTTTGATTTTATCATTTCTCTCAAGGATATATTCCATCTGATCAACCCGGTAATCTAATGCAGTGAGAGCCTTATTATGTGCACATGGGTGATTGATAACGCAGACATTCAATAGGTCATTAGCTGAGTAGTTAACCATTGCTTGGAACATTTCTTGCTGCAACCTGGCGTTATCCAACTCTTCGGATAGGGAACTTGCTACTGCATGTAGCTCCTTATTTGCTTGAGTCATATCCTGATAGAGCAATGTAAAATTCCCAAGCACTTTCTTACCATCTCTGAGGATCCACTCAATCCAGGATGATATTAATGTGCCTTGTTCACCAATATTAACATATTCATTCATTTTCTCCTAACTCAGAACTTGAATGGGTTCGGCGGCAGTCACAGGAGGAGCATTGCCCATTTTTTGCAATGCTTGTAGAAGATTTTTGTTTTGTTCTTTGAGTATCCTTTTCTCCTCTTTTTCCTCTTGGAGCTTCTAGCAGATAGAATCTATAGCAGACAAGGCTTCCCCTTGTAGGCTTTCAGATGAGGTCCCCATTGTGACTTGATTCACTGTGAAGTCTATGGGAGATAGATTTTCTTTTCTCTTGGTGGGATCAGGGATAGCTATCTCCATGACTCTTTATCCTGAAGTGCCTTTAGAAAAGTGAGTTATCACTTTCTGCTTCTTGGTTCCCTTTTTTGGAATAACAGAGAAATCCATGTACACAATGGGAACTTTCCTCTTATGTTGGCTCAAATGGTTAGAAATCCAACCAAGACTTATGGGAGTGGGAGCGGGGGAAGAAGAAGAATAAATGGGAGTGAGAGGGGGAGAAACTGTATAGGCCTCAGGGAAGTATGTTGAAACACTCGGTGGTGGCATTGGAAAGGAATCCAATGCACCAATGCTTATGTGGCCTGGAGTTACTAACAGAGAAGAGAGGGACGTGGAAATGGAAGGGATCTTCATCAAGATTGAGGAAATATTTAGTGACAGATCTGCAAGAGAGGAGAATATGGAAGAGGTGGGAGATGGAAGGGAGGAAGGGAGAGGAGAAGACACATCCATAGGAATATATGCTTGAATGTTAGGAGGAGAAGGAGGAGCAGAAGAAGGAACGTTGGGTACCTCAGTAGTTGCAGTTATGATAACATCCCAGGTGGATGTATCCATTGGAATATATGTTGTTTCTTCATCACCTGGAGACACCAGGTTGACTACTTGCTTCTCAGAAGTAGGAGGAAGATCTTCAGGAGTAGTGGAAGAGGGAACGCTGGGTACCTCTTGTCTACTTGATTCTCCCACATTGTCCTTTATTTTTCCTCTCAGCACATGGACCAGCCTTGGAGGTGCACTTCCTGAATGAGAAGTTGTGAAGTAAACTCTAAGGTATGTGAGGCCATTCTGATTGCACCAATGTTCGGTATGTTGCAATATGGGTTTAACCCTTTCTTGAATTGTCTTTGGCATTTTAGCTCTATCGATCTCCGTGAATGGCCAGTCGTCCCCATGTATGTCAATGTGAACCTGATCAATTTCTTGATCAGTCTCTTTGAATTTATTTGGGACAATGGCAATTCCATAGTGGATGATCTCCTCCAGAGCCAGCCGGGAGTGATCCTTCTGCCTAATGTCTATCTCATGTGTTAGGTTTATCCAAATGTCCTTGATCTCAGGAACATGGATGGGATCAATTTTTGCCTTCGGCAGGAAACTCCGATAGTCAAAGGTCGGCCTTGCTGGGAAGTTGTGCATTAAATTCAGTAGCTCTAGCTCATCATACATATCACGTGCTTTAGCAAGTGTAGGGCAAGTGTATCGGCAAACTGTAAGGGGAAATGGAGTTCCTCCTTTCTTTCTCTTCATACACTTTTCATGATAAGTGATTAACTGCCAAGTGACAATTCCCGGAGGACCAACTTCGACCCTACAAACCTTGGTAGCTTGATTGGTTCTCCCTTGAAATTTACAACTCTGAGGTATGTGAATGTGGGAAATTGTGTGAACAACGCTCCCCATTTCTTTGTAGCAGAAATCACACTCAGGCTGGTTCGATTGCATCTCATGTTTGGTTTTAACAAAAAAATTACCTCATAGAAGAAGGCATCATTTATTTTGGAGAACTGGGAAATGTTGGCTTTGAGCCTTAGCTCTGGGTAGAACTCGTATATCTTGACTTGGGGCCATACCCCATTTTGAGTTAACCCTAAGAAATCCCTTTCTGACACAACAGCATATACAACGTAGGAATTCATGTAGAACTTATCAGTTGTTAGAAATTGTTGAAGCTATTGTGAGATGGTATCACTTATTATTTCAACTCAGCCAAAGCATTGATCGGGTGCATTCTTTCTAATATTATCCAGGTATCTCAGCATCCACTTATGGAAATAATGGGCATCAGGGATCCCAAATACTTTGTTCAAGAACATGATTGTATCACTCAAGTCTTCATTAAAATCACTACAGTGGATGGTTTGTGGCCATCTGGTCACTGGCTTCTTGTTCTTAGAGTTCATTCATTATCTTCATGCACTGATCTTCATTATCATCCCATGTCTTTCTGCAGTCTTCAATAATTATTTCCACATATTTCCTATGATGAGGAATGCCGAGGATCATCTCAAAGTGATGAGCTGTAAGGTTTATGTTTGTCTCATGTTTTTTATTTTTGACACATCTAGTGTCTTTATTATAACATCAAGAAATCAACATGATGAACTCATTATTTACAGAACTCACCAGAACCCCACCTGCAAAGTGTAATCCACTACCTATTAACTTATTCATCCATGGGCCATTGTTTGCCTTGGTGGTCCTTACCTAGAAATCATTCATGTTAATATGACCCAACTCAGAGTCTCTGATGTCAAGGTCACACTCTACATATGAGTTAAGAATTCTGACTCTCTGGTACTTGTACTTCATTTTTTTCTCTAACTACTTAGCTTTAGCTGTCTCTTGCTTGATGAAGACATATGTGAGCTTAAGGATGGATGCTGTTGTTCTACAAGAAGTATCAAGAAGGTCCAACACAAAAGAGCCATGTCAACCATCATGTTATTCATAATGAAAGTTTGAAGAATAATAGAACATCTTTGAATGTGTGATAAAATAGTTAAATTTAGCTTGCAAAAGGAAGAATGAGCAATTTTAAGCCTTAGGGTGCAAGGCACAAGTTTACAATAGGCTGCAGGAGCTTTTTATGCTTTGGCACATTTGGGAAAGTGTCGACATAGGCGCAGTGGCACCAGGTGTTGACATGGGAAAAGTTACACCAAATTTGAAAGGGTGCAATTTTGACAGGTGTTACATGACAAATTTTAGTGCCAAAGGGTAAAGCGTGGGGCACAGATCTGTAGCATACAACATGTCATGTCGATGTTGTGGGAGTTGCGCCTACACCTCAAAAAAATCTGGTAAGTGTTCTTTGGCTGGCCATGGAAAAATTTCATGTTACATGTGCACAAAGTGTGCCAAAGTGCAACTTTGGGAGGTGTAACATGGAAAAACAGTATGCCAAAGACTTTAACAATTTGATGATTTTGGCAATTTTCTTGATTTTCACTTCTCTTTTTTGGATTCGTTAGCAGGAAGGGATAGATGGTTTACCTTTGGTTTACTTCAGGGGTAGGGGCCTTCCAGATTTACAAATCTGGAAAGAGAGGGAAAGAGGGTTTCAGCTGGGTTGGGGATTTTGAATGTGTTCTTTAGATTTTAATTATTTGATACAAGCCCTAACATTTAACACAACAAAATGAAACCCACAAATGGGAGAGGAGCCACTCACCCAGATTTATAAAAGATGAAGAAAGATGCAAGGTCCATAAGCTCAAAAATGGCACATGAGGGCTGACAAGGATGGCTGACATGCGCAGAGAAAATACCTTTCGTAATTTTCAATTCATGAAAATTATGTGGCAGGTTTCTATTTATAGAAAAATTGGCATTTATGGCCTCACCAACTACTTTTGGCACGATTTTGGGAGCGTCGATATGAGAAAAGTTGTGCCAAGGAAAATTCTTAGCATAAATTTATTGATGTTAACACAACATTTTCAGTGCTAAATGATTTAAAGGGGGCACGAATTTCGGGATGTTGACATGGATGAAATGGCACCTAATTCAAAAGGGCACATTTTTGTGAGTGTTGACACAACTTTCTACACCGAAGGATAAGCTGAAAAATGGCTAAGTCCTAAAACAACTTAATTTTTTGAAAGGGAGTTTTGGGCTATTTCGAACGTTATCAAAATTTCCTAGGGGTCAAAACAAAATTTTTGGTATAGTTACCTGCGAATTTCCCTTGTCAATTTTGCAGGATAACAGCTGGCTCTTTTTGGGGACTATCTTTAAGTGAAACTTAACGGTAGAGAATCCTAGATTTTTTATGTGCCTATCCATTGGGTTATAGAGAGTCAAAAACAAGGGCGATGAAAAAAGAAAATGGAAGACAACAAACAACAACAAAAAGCAAACACACAACAAAATAAAAATAAAATGAACAAGAAAACTATACAAAGAAGAGAGCAAGCTCTACTTCCTGAAGATCTTCAGGTGCTGCCTACTATAGGGAAGTGGGAGCTCGGTTCCATCTAGTTATGAGAGATAGAAACTATTCTCTACATTGAGATGCTTGATTTTGTATGGCCCTCTCCAAAGAGAGTCAAACTTCCCATGCATACCTTTCGGTTCTCTTCGTCTGTGCCACAGAAGAAAAAGATCTCCCACTTGAAAATCTATCTGCTTAGCTTTCTTATCGAACAACCTCTTAACTTGATTTTGATGTTTAGTGATCTTGTTGACCACTTTCACTCACTTTTTTTCAAGTTCTATCAGGTACATAATCCTTTTTTCAAGATAATTCTAAAAAGTTTCATCTTCAATTGTTCAAGTAAAGTACAGAGCAAGAAGTTTTACGGAGATAGGGATTTCAGCATCGATCACATACAACACCAGGAAAGGTTACATGCTGAGAGACATCTTTGGAGTGATATGATCTGCCCACAAATCATTGTACAATGATTTGTGCCAAGACATTTTCATCAACTAGCTTCCGTATGATAGTTACCAGGTTCTTGTTGTTAGATTCTGCCTGATCATTTCCTTGAGGATAATAATCAGAGGCATGAGCCAAGGTTATTTTGTATCCATAACAAAAACCAATTACTTCCCATGAAGAGAAGTTGGAAGTGTTGTCAGCAACAATTTTGTGTGGAATGCCAAATCTCACAATAATATTCTCTTAGATGAAGTTGCAAACAGCTTCAGAAGTGGCATGCTTGACAGGTATGGCCTCCACCCATTTTGTGAAGTAATCCATTGTTGTTAGGACGTAACTATGTCCAACACTCAATTAAGGATTGAGTGTTCCAATGAAATCATTTCCCCATTGCCTGAATGGTTTGTCAATGATAAGGAGCCTGAGGGGAAATGCAGCCAGCTTTGGCTTGCCAATGAATTGTTGGTAAAGTTCACATTTCGCTACCCAGATGGTTGTATCTTGAAATAGCGTCAGCTAGTAGTACCTGGCCTGAATGATTTTATGTTTTGTCATGGATGAGGAGAAGTGACCACCGTAGGCTAAGTCATGAAAAATTTCCAACAATTTTACCTTCCGCAGCTTGTCAACACATTGTAGAAAAATGTCATCAATTCCACGTTTGTACAATCCATCATCCCATATGACATATCTTATAGCTCTGAGCTTCACCATTCATTTTTTCTTAGTGGTTATGTGAGTTGGGCACTCACCATAGGTGAGAAAGAACATGATGTCAGAACACCATTCGTCTTTGGTGGCAACAAATAGAACCATGGACAAAGAATCCACTTTCTCTAGTTCATTTTCTTCTCCATTAATGTGATCAGCTTTCTCTTCAAGTACCTTTGAGTCTTTATTTTCAGCCATCAGCCGACACAGGCCCTTACCTCTCACCAAATTGGTTGGTTTGATGTCTAGATCTTATTCTTGGACCTTTTCGATCGAATTCCCTCATAAGCTCCCTAACTCTTATTGAGTCAGGATAGATTTAACAGTCGTGTCAGGAACCAACACTACTATATGAGAATTCAGAATATAGTAGCGGAGGTTCTTGACTTCTTTTACCATAGCAAAGGCATGCTTTTCCAATTATGACATCTTCATTTCATGAGGCTTAAGAGGAGAGCTCATGAAATTAATCAAGTATTTAATATCTTCAGAGTTCTTTTGCATCAAGATAGCTGATACAGTATGCGCAGAGGCACAGCTGTACATGATGAAGTCTTTGTTGAAGTCAAGACACACTAGAACAAGAGTATGAGTGATGGAGGTTTTTTAGGTCTTCAAATGATGTCCTGCCTTCCTCACTCCATCAGAATGTTTAGGACCCTTTCATCATATTATATATATGACGAGTCTTCTCATTAAAATCAGGAACAAAGTGTCTAAGAAAATTTACCTTTCCAAAGAAAGAGTGAACACCAATCTTGCTTGTAGGCAAAGTAAATCTCTAAATAGCCTTGACCCTTTCGACATCTATCTTAGTTCCTTCTCTGTTGATGACATGTCTTAGCAGCTTTCCTTCGGTGACCCTAAAAACTGACTTCTTGGGATTTAGCGAAATTTTTTACTCTCAGCATTTGATCAAGACTTGTTCCAAATGATCGCAGTGATCACTTCATCTTTTGGAGAACATAGTTAGGTCATCTAGGTAAACTACGATGACTTTTCCCATCATACCTTTAAATGTAAATTCCATTTCTCGTTAGAAAGTGGAACCAGCGTTGACCAAACTAAATGACATTCTGTTGTAGGTGAAGGTACCCTAGGGAGTGGTGAACGCTATTTTAAACTGATCTTCAGGTGTGACTTGAATTTGATTGTAACCTGAAAAACCGTCAAGCATAGACAACATTTCTAAACCGGTTACTTCCTGTAGCACTTGATCCATTATCGACAGTGGATAGTTATCTTTTAAGGATGACTGGTTCAAGCTACAAAATTCCATGCATATGCTTATCTTGCCATTCTTCTTCCGCACAGGCACAATATTTGCAACCTAGGTACTGTGATGAATTGGAAAAATAATTCTTGCATCCAAAATTTTCTGAATTTCATCCTGGATGGTACCCAAAATTCCTTTTCTTTTAATGAAAAGGATTGACATCGTCCTTGAGAGGAATGTCGTGCTAAATGTCCTTTGGCTTGAAAGACTTCAAATCAGCATAAGACCATGCTAACACCTCCATGTACTTTTTCAGAAACTTAACCAATTTTTCACTTTTCCTTGGGCGTATAACACTTCCCGATATTCATGAAACGAGGATTTTCCATAGTACTCAGATTGACGATTTCAGTTTCTGGAGAAGAGCAAGGATCATCCTGTCACTTTTTCTTGACGAAACAGTCATGATTATCAAATAATCATTCTAAGGAAACTAAACCTTTTGGAATCTTATTTCCTTTGAGTTGTATCACTGTATATTTTTCAGATTCATGTGCTTGACCGGTGAGAGACTCACAACATGTAGAATTTAATCCATCAAAATGGAATTATTTGAAATTTTCAGATTTCTCCAAAAAATTGATAAGTTGGTTGTCATCATTGAACACTTGCCAGTGTTGTGAATTATCCTGCACACTTGGGAGAAAAATCACCTCAATGGTATATGTATCTATTTTTAACCCTGGGTGAGGGAGCATGAGAGAGGCTGAGATGGCTAATGAATCAGCCATGTCATTCTAAGCTCGTGGAACTACTTCGATTGAGCAATTTTCAAATTCTTCGATGTTATCCCATACGGCATTGCGGTAGTGTTTGAGCCGGTCATTTTTTACTTGATATATCCCTTTTACCTGATTGACAATTAGTTCAGCATCATCTTACACTCTCAGATTCTTGATTCCTTTCTCTTTTACAGCTTACATGCCAAGTAACAAGGATTCATACTTGGTGGTATTATTCTTATTGAAGAACTGTAACTTGAAAGAAAAATGGAAAATCTCATCTTTAGGAGATATTAGAACAACCCCAGCACCACATCCACTTGTCACACAATTTCCATCAAATTACAAAGTCCATACTGTGTTGAGATCCTCCTCTTAGATGAAAACATCCATTCTATCTGAGTTGGTGGACAAGAAATAATTTCCCATCTTTGATGATTCGAAAAGAATCTAAGCCTTAGGGTCATCAAAGCTGGTGACTAGATATTTCTTTTGTGATTTAGGTTCCAATGTCTGCATCACCCCTTTGATAAGAATCCTAGTTTTGGACTAGTCCATATGAATTTCCCCACCAAATTTTGTATAAGATCTCCTCCCTAACAATATCCCATATGTTGTTGGGATATCATATACGAGAATAGTCATTTTTACCCTTTTCTTAGGAAATGTTGCGAATGCAAACTACGCATATTTGATTTAAATGATCAATGGTACTTGTTTGGTTTCTATGGAGTAGCATCTTCCAAAAGGTTTAGTAAGTGTGAGGCCCAAAACATGGGTGACCTTTTCTTGCATAACATTTTCAGAAGCTCTAGAATCAATTATACAGTTACTTAATTTATGACCATTGATCAAGAGAGATAGGTAAAAAGGTTCAATTTTCCCTGATGTGGAAGTTGACGCAACGTTTATGTGAGACGCATGAGGAATGGGAAGGATTTATTTTGGGGAAATAGGAGGAGGGATGGCAGCTTGGCTTTGGATATACTTAGTTAATCTTATAAGCTGCTTGCGGTTGGACTGAAGGTACTCAGCTTCAAACATATTGATCTTGGTATTTTTTACGTGATCGACTATATCGAATGTGACCAAGGGTTGTGCTAACGAAGGAATGAGTCCTTCATTTCACATTTGTAGAGGAGGATTATTGGTCTTTATGGGACTAGAGCAAGGCTAAATTGGAGGAGAAATAGGAGGAAAATATTTTTTTACAAAAGGTTTAACCAAAGGTTGAGTAGGAAGGGGATTACCTCTTTTAACGATCGTTAGAGGCATAATTACTACAACCTTTTCCTTTTATTTTTTAGTAGCAACCTCTGCTTCTTTTCCTTACAAGTGATTAAAAACCATGTATGATTGTCCACTCACATACCCTTGGGTACCTTCTTCTTCATCAGATTCCTTGTCTTCAAATTTCATATACCCAATAGTAGAGTCACTAGTCAGTTCACCGACATCTTGATCATCCTTCACCTTACGATGAAGGTTCTTCGTAATTTGGTTCATCTTCTTCGATTTCAACCAAAACATTGACCAAAGGGGCTTCAATTTCTAACCTTGGAGAAGCAATAGACAAACATAGCCTTTGGGGGACATTGTTGGGAGTGAAGTTCCTCCGTGGGATATCCCAGTACAGAGTAGTAGATGATGTTTGAGCCAATTTCTTCTTTAATGAGTGCAAGTCATTCGCCATCTTCTGAAATGTTGGTTCTGATGAGGTAGCCTAAGAAGAAGTTGAAGCCTTTGATTTTGATAGCTCCCATCTTTACTCACTAGATATAAGGAGGTTTTCTTCTATCTGAATGGTCATAGCTTGAGTAAGAGCTGAGGTGGGTATCTATTCCTGTAAAAGTAAGAAACTTACTTTCAAACTCATTGCATTTAAGAAGAAACACTTTTGATTCTCTAATGTCAACATCATGGCAAGCAGTACACAGTTGATCAGCAAATTGAATCGGGTGATAAAATCATGCATGGTTTCATTGGTCTCCTTCTTCATGTGAGTGATTTGCGACAATAATGCAAATGTGTCTTGTAAAGGTTTGTATTTGTCTTCAAATGCAGCCCGTAATGTGGTCCAATTGGTGATGGATCTAGCTGGTAAGTGCTGGAACCATTCTCCTGTAGGCCCTTACAAGGTCTCTAGGAAGAGACATATTGATATGTCTTCATGAGTCACGTCTAGAATGCTGCATGACATAAATAAACGTAGCTATATGTGCATTCGTGCTTTGATTTCCACTCCATTCAAATCACGAGTAATTTTTGTGATTTTCATGAGGGAGGGGGTTGACTGGATGCGAAAGTGCTAGAGGACCCACGGCATTTCCCCATGGTACAAGTAGATTTTCTGCCATTTGAAACATAGGAAAAAAAACGTGAGCAAGGAGTGTGGTTCCACTTAGCAAAAGAGAACTACAAGTTGATGTAGAGGCACCCTGTGAAATCCGATTCTTTCATGGAGGCGAGGCACTTCTTACTTATCGATTAGCTGAACTCAATGACATGAATCATGTTGGAGTGATACTAAAATTGTGCCTTCGAAGTAGATCAAAAATTGGATCAACTTCTCCATGAGCTCTTCTGCTGCGAGTAAATGGTTCACCCACCAGCGTATCCATTCAGATCTGCAACAATCAGGAGTATATTTACAACAATATTTTTATTTATACTTGCTGATTTTCTGATTTTTCTGGCAAAAATCAGCAGAATGTACTTTTTTCAATATTTAATTTTACCCTCTTAAATAACAACCAATTGTGGTTTTCTAACAAATATTAATAAGGATAAAAAGTGGGTCAATTTAGTAGGATGATTTTTGGATCTTTGACATGAATTTTGCAAGGTTTTGAAAATAACACGAAATGTCAGAATCTCAGATCTACTGAAATATACAAGTTTTTGGTAAAAACTTAGCGAAATAAAAACTTCTATCTAGCTAAGATCTATGGATTTTCATAAGGAAATTTTCAGTTTTGATCACTTATGAAAAAAAATTGATTTTCAAAAAATGGTTAAAATTTGCAATCTAGTAGTGATTTTTACAGTTTTTTTGTTATTTCCTTATTTTGATCCCCAATAGAGTCACCAAAAATTGTTGGTTCGAAAATCTATCGGTTAGGCAGGTCGTGAGGAAACAGGCCAACAGTTTACAGGGCATAGCCCCTCTTTGAGACAGAAAAGCGAAACTGGTTTATTGCTAATCCATCAAGCAAGAATCTATGCAAATCTACACTATTCTAACTTCAGGGGGTTTGGGATCTCATCCCAGCTCCAACAACGAACTGATAGGTAGGAGGGAAAGAATGGAGGAGGGTAGATCTGAAGGAAGAAAAGAAATGAATTCCAAGACAGAAAGGTCAGAAGGTTTATGCTTTGATCCGGTAGTAAACAGAGCCAAACTTACTTGCATAAACAATTAAAGCAATATTGATGAACATATGAAAAGAGTAGGAATGAATTTAACAGAATAAAAACATAGATCTAACTTAAGAAAGATCTGGTGCAAATAACACACACATTAAGCACAAATTCTAAATATGTGTATTAATATTTCTTCTATTGAAAGAAAACACAAAGTCTTTCTCTCCTCACTTCTCTTTTTATACAAAAAATGTTCACCTAGAGTAAAAAAAATTATTCTAGTGTTTATAGAAGAAGAGGAGGAAAGAAGGCAAAATCCAACCCACTACTTACAAAATATCTTACAAGATATTTACAAAAGATCTAGGAAATATCTAAAAAGTCAACAGTTGACTTGGGAAAGTTTTTGGATGGAAACATCCCATGGTGCAACATGGATGAGGTCATCATGTATGCCAACATGATTTTTAAAATATTTTACAAAAAATATCAATGCATTCTAGAAAGGAGAAACTACTCTTCATCATCCCTCTGCTCAAACTTGGTGTCTTACTTTTGATCAGGAGAGTCGATGTGACACTAAGCTTGATATTCTGCAAACTTGCTAATCATTTCTTGAAGTTGATCATTGTTGGGACCATTAAAATGGTCATGAATGACTTCATAGGTTTCTTTCTCATTCTCGAGCTTATCAGGTAACTCAGCGAAATTTTTGCATGCATCAATTAAAAAGCCAATGAAATCACGGTAGGCCAAGAGCTTATTGATTGACTCTTGATCGAAAGTGACCTCTGGTGCCAAACTTTGAGTGATGATAGCCTTGAAACACTGGAATGTATCATCTACTTCCCTCAAGTTATACGATTCACTGAGCATCCCTGGAGCCATTTTTGCAACTGTCTGCTCCATGTTGTATCATGCTTCTAGGGCTTCATCTTTAATTTTATCGATTCTCTCCAGGATATATTCCATCTGATCAACCCAATAATCTAATGTAGTCAAAGCCTTATTATGTGCATGCGGGTGATTGATAACACTGACATTCAATAGGTCATTAGTTGAGTAATTAACCATTGCTTGGAATGTTTCTTGCTGTAACCTGGCATTATCCAACTCTTCAGATAGGGAACTTGCTACTACTTGTAGATCCTTATTTGATTGAGTTATATCCTGATAGAGTAATGTAAAATTCCCAAGCACTTCCTTACCATCTCTGAGGATCCACTCAATCCAGGATGATATAAATGTGCCTTGTTCACCAATCTTAACATATTCATTCATTTTCTCCTGACTAGGAACTTGAATGGGTTTGGCGGAAGTCACAGGAGGAGCATTGCCCATTTTCTGCAATGCTTATAGGAGATGTTTGTTTTGTTCTTTGAGAATCCTATTCTCCTCTTTTTCCTCTTGGAGCTTCTTGCAAAGAGCATCTACAACAAACAAGGCTTCCCCTTGTAGGCTTTCAGATGAGGTCCCCATTATGGCTTGAGTCACTGTGAAGTCTGTGGGAGACATATCTTCTTTTCTCTTAGTGGGATCCGAGAAATCTATCTCCATGATTCCTTCTCCTGAAGTGCCTTTAGAAAAGCGAGTTATCACTTTCTGCTTATTGGTTCCCTTTTTTGGAATAACGGATAAATCCATGGCTGCAATGGGAAATTTCCTCTTATGCTGGCTCAGATGGTTAGAAATCCAACTAGGACTTATGGGAGTGGGAGTGGGGGAAGAAGAAGAAGAAATGGGAGTGAGAGGGGGAGAAACTATATAGGCCTCAGGGAAGTATGTTGAAACACTCAGTGGTGGCATTGGCAAGGAATCCAATGCACCGACGCTAATGGGGCCTAGAGTTACTAACGAAGAAGAGAAGGATGTGGAAATGGAAGGTATCTTCATCAGGATTGAGGAAATATTGGGTGACAGATCCACGACAGAGGAGAAGATGGAAGAGGTGGGAGATGTAAGGGAGGAAGGGAGAGAAGAAGACACATTCATAGGAATAGATGCTTGAATGACAGGAGGAGAAGGATGAGCAGAAGAAGGAATGTTGAGTACCTCAGTAGTTGTAGTTGTGATAACATCCCAGATAGATGTATCTATTTGAATATCTATTGTTTCTTTATCACCAGGAGACACCAGGTCGACTACTTGCTTCTTAGAAGTATGAGGAAGATCTTCAGGAGTAGTGGAAGAGGGAACGTTGGGTACCTCTTGTTTGTTTGATTCTCCTACCTTGTCCTTTCCTTTTCCTCTCGGCACATGGACTGGCCTTGGAGGTGCATTACCTAAAGGATAAGTTCTGAAGTCAACTCCGAGGTATGTAAGGCCATTCTGATTACACCAATGTTTGGTGCACTGTAATATGGGTTTAACCCTTTCTTGAATGGTCTCTGGTGCTTTAGCTCTGTCGATCTCCACAAATGGACAGTCATCCCCATCTGTGTCAATTTGATAAATTTATTGATTAGTCTCTTTGAATTTCTTTGGGACAATGACAATGCCATAGTTGATGATCTCCTCCAGAGCCAGCCGGGAATGATCCTTCTGCCTAATGTCTATCTCATGGGTTAGGTCTATCCAAATGTACTTGATCTCGGGAACATGGATGGGATCAATTTTTTCCTTCGGGAGGCAACTCCAACAGTCAAAGGTCAGCCTTTTTGGGAAGTTGTGCATTAAATTCAGCAGCTCTAGCTCAACATACATCTCTTGTGCTTTAACAAGTGTAGGGTAGGTGTATCGGACAAATGTAAGGGGGAATGGAGTTCTTCCTTTCTTTCTCTTCATACACTTTTCATGATAAGTGATTAAATGCCTTGAAAATTATAGGAGTACCAGATTTGGCCCTATATACCTTGGCAGCTTCATTGGTTCTCCCTCAAAATTTACAGCTCTGAGGTATGTGAATGTGGGGAATTGTGTGAAAAATGCTCCCCATTTCTTTGTAGCAACAATCACACTCGGGCTGGTTCGATTGTGTCTCATGTTTGGTCTCAACAAATATATTACCTCATAGAAGAAGGAATCATTTATTTTGGAGAACTGGGAGATGCTGGCTTCGAGCCTTAGCTCTAGGTAGAACTCGTATATCTTGACTTGGGGCCATACCCCATTTCAAGTTAACCCTGCAAAATCCCTTTCTGACACAACAGCGTATACAACATAGGAAATCATGTAGAACTTCCCAGTTGTGAGAACTTGTTGAAGCTACTGTGAGATGGTGTCACTTATGATTTCACCCCAACCAAAGCGTTGATCAGGTGCATTCTTGCTCATATTCTCCAGGTATCTCAACATCCACTTATGGAAATAATGGGCATCAAGAAGCCCAAATACTCAATTCAAGAACGTGATTGTATCACTCAATTCTTCATTAAAATCACTACAGTGGATGGTTTGTGGCCATCTGGTCACTAGCTTCTTGTTGTTCAGATAGAGTTCATTCATCATCTACATGCACTAATCTTCATTATCATCGCATGTCTTCCCACAATGTTCAATACTTATTTCCACATATTTCCTGTGATGAGGAATGCCTAGGATCATCTCAAAGTGACAAGCTGTGAGGTTTATGATTGTCTCATGTTCTTTATTTTTGACACATCTAGTGTCTTTGTTATAACATCGAGCAATCAACATGATGAACTCATTATTTACGGCACTCACTGGAAGCCCAGCTGCAAAGTGCAATCCACTGCCTATTAAATTATTCATCCACGGGCCATTGTTTGCCTTGGTGGTCCTTACCCATAAATCATTCATGTCAATATGACCTAGCTTAGAGTATCTGATGTCAAGGTCACACTCTGCATATGAGTCAGGCATTCTGACTCTCTGGTACTTGTACTTCATTTCTTGCTCTAACTACTTAGCTTTAGCTTTAGCTTTAGTTGGTCTCTTACTTGATGAAGACATATGTGAGCTTAAGGATGGATGCTTTTGTTCTGCAAGAAGTATCAAGAAGGTCCAACACAGAAGAGCCATGTCAACCATCATGTTATTCATAATGAAAGTTTGAAGAATAACATAACACCTTCGAATGTGTGAGAAAATAGTTAAGTTTAGCTTGCAGAAGGAAGAACGAGAAATTTTAAGCCTTATGGTACAAGGCACAAGTTTATAGCAGGCTACAAGAGCTTTTTATGATTTGGTGCATTTGGGAAAATGTTGACATGGGCGCAGTGGCGCAAAGTGTCGACATGGGAAAAGTTACGCCAAGTTTGAAAGGGTGCAATTTTGAGAGGTGTTACATGAAAAATTTTAGCACCAAAGGGTAATGTGTGGGGAGCGGATCTATAACATAAAACATGTCATGTAAATGTTGTGGAAGTTGCACCTGCATCTCAAAAAAAAAATTGGTAAGTGTTCTTTGGCTAGGCATAGAAAAAGTTCATGTTACATGAGTACAAAGTGTGCCAAAGTGTAACTTTGGTAGGTGTAACACAGAAAAATAGTGTGCCAAAGACTTTTACAGTTTGACGATTTTGGAAATTTTCTTGATTTTCACCACTTCTCTTTTTTGGATTCATTAGATGAAAAGGAAGAGAAGTAGCAAGGTGGCAGGCAAGGAGAGATGGTTTAACTTTAGTTTACTTCAACGGCAGGGGCCTTCTAGATTTGCCAATCTGGAAGGAGAGGGAAAGAGGGTTTCAACTAGGTTGGGGATTTTGAATGTGTTCTTTAGATTTTAATTATTTGATACAAACCCTAATATTTAACACAACAAAATGAAAACCACAAATGGAAGAGGCGCCACTCACCTGGATTTATAAAAGATGAAGAAAGACGCGGGGTCCATAAGCTTGAAAATGACACGTGAGGGCTGATAGGGATGGCTGACACACGTAAAGAAAATACCTTTCACAATTTTTAATTCGTGAAAATGACATCTGGCAGGTTTCTATTTAGAGAAAAAATTGCATTTATGACCTCACCAACTACTTTTGGCGCAATTTTGGGAGCGTCGACCTGAGAAAATTTGGGCCAAGGAAAATGCTTAGTGTAAATTTATTGACATTAACACAACATTTTCAGTGCTAAAGTATTTAAAGGGGGCGTGAATTTTGGGATGTTGACATGGATGAAATGGCACCCAGTTCAAAAGGGTGCAGTTTTGTGAGTGTCGACACACAACTTTCTGCACCAAAGGATAAGTTGAAAATGGCTAAATCCTGAAACAACTTGATTTTTTGAAAGGGAGTTTTGGGCTATTTCGAATGTTATCACACTTCCCTAGGAGTCAAAAAAAAAATTGGTATAGTTACCTGGGAATTTCCCTTGTCAATTTTATAGGATAACACATCTGACATAACAGTAGGCTTAACATTCACGTGTCCGACGTGGGGCACTTTCTTCATCCTGCGTGAAACGCATGATTCTTTGCACATGTACAAATCAGTATCATCCATATGAGTATGTATTGACCATGACAAATGTTTTCAAGTGTGCACATTGTCCATCTCCACATCCATCAGTTCCCAACCATATAAATCCTTAGGTTCCATAGTACTTTGGAACTATGCACATATAATCTTTCTTGTATCATCAACATACCCCATAGCAAGAGTCTCATAGTCCTCATCCCCCTTCTCCTTCTTTTTTCTCTTGCTCATTGGAATCTAGGCGTCTGAATCTAGAGTTGTTCCTTCACCTTCTTGTGTAGTATGGGGTGCTCCAGAAGGTGTAGACACCAAAATTGGGTCACACTCCCCTTGGTCACCTATCAAAGAACCAACTTAAAAATCACCTAACCATGACCCTTATACCCTACATTAACATTAATTTAATTATTTATAATTAAATTAATACCCATCCTCACCCCATTATTACTTTAATTAAATGAATGGACACCTCACATAGAAACCTCACCATAGACCTATTCATAACATGTTTCCATAAATGAATAAGACTTGGTCCAAACCTAAAAATCAAGGCCGATTATTCCTCTAATCACCTTCCCACTCAAAAAAATGTAATATCCATTCTGATCCATGGAAAAAGGAATGAACATGACCTAAATGATGAGAGATCTACCATTTTTAGTAAACATAGGAAATCTCACCTTAACCGACGCCAGTCAATCAGGAATTATTGTCGGTTACCATTTATTTACCTTAGAAACCTTGTTTTTGGGTTGGCACATTCTGATATCAAGGAGACAGGAAGAGAACTACATGCAAGTAGAACTAGAGCCTTTTCGCACCCATAGACATCCTTAGCCAGCACCAGGATAGATCCAAAAGCATTTACACTCATAGTGACATTCCGAGAAGCATCACTATTATACAAAGCCCCATCTCACCAACCAATCATCATCACCACATAGCTAGTGGACATGCAACACCAATAAGTATACCTTTTACCTACATCATCTATTTCTACTTATATCTAGTCATTACCTAAGAGGACGGCCTGCCGCCATCATAACATAACCAGAAACCTCTCCTTTTAGATATCCTTCTTTGTAGGAAGATTCCTCACCAAAAAATCTAATCTAAATTCATGAGTCATTCTTCTAAATATCATAAGCTCAACACATTAAAATCACTTGTTGGATACATGATTTTAGTGTTTGATTGACGTGCGTTTTGAGGTGTGAGGATACGTTTCTCTATTTTCCATTCTTTTTCCTTGCACACTCCACAATCATAGTTGGATTATTCTGACTTCTTCTGAGTGTGTCAGGAACTCATTATATCATCTCCAGGATTTTGGGTCGATCATTCATCTTATCTCAATTCCCAACAATCTATTTTCCTACATTCTTCAAATTTTCACAGTAACCAGCATCGGTTTATCCATCGGTGTCGGTTTACACCTCACTGTCATCGATTCTACCTAACCACCATCAGTTCCCTATCCTTTTGGTTCACTTTCACAAGGGACACCTATTCTCATTTTCTTCACTGTTTTGATTTTTTTTGAGTCTCTGTACTCTCTGTATTCTCATAAGAGGTCATCATATATCTTACCTATCTGACATTCATTAGTTTTTACCCCTTTTGGTCAAACTATTCTTTTCTCATAGTAACTAGCCTCAGTTACACCTGAACCATCATCGGTCATCCATAACAGGCGTTAGTTACCCTGTGCTAATTCTCAATTGATACATTACCCAAATCCACCTACAAGCACCTTTTTTTCATTCCTACTGCTTTCTGTGTCATCTGCAGGCTACAACATCACATGATATACATTCATTCACATGGTGTTGACTCACAACCAAGCTAACACTCTTATATTCCATGCTAGTCATCAACCACTCTTGCCTATTCCTTCACCACCCTTTTTCCTGTCACCCATGGATCCAAACATGTCTACAACCATTTCTACAGGAAACGAGGAGTTTTCATGACTCTTGGATTAGAATCCCACAACCTTACAATTCTACCTTTCCCACTCTTCCACCCAGGACTCCTCAAGTCAGTTGATATACGGGATTCTTGTATCCATCTCTCCTACCCTTATCCCCACTTTTACATCAGCCCCTACTAGTTTAGTGTTACCTTCACTTGTTTTACCCCCAGTGATTTCGTAGCTAGGCCCTATACTCATTGTGACCGTTGCATCTATAGTATCAGTCACACTTGTAGTATCTATTATTCCTTAATTGACCACCTAGACCATAACCCCATCTGTACCCATTGTCTCACAGATACTGATTGCAACACAAATGCCCATGGTTTTGGTGACCCCTAACCCATTTTAGAATCTTTTCCTCTCCATCCCGCAGTCTCTGCCCGTAATTTCTATTCAAGTCACTATGATTGCCCCACCTACATATAAATATTAATAACAACTCCCTATCTCGTCTTTCCTTCATTCTGGATATATTCCCTCTATGTTAGTCCCCTATTCTCAACCTTCCTATTCAGCATCATCATACAAGGGAATGCCACCCACACCACATATTCAGTACCAACCCTCTTACGCCACATGAGGTGCCCTTCCATCACAACCCACTAGTGCCCTCATCAAATTAGTGATGGAAAGGATGCAAACACAAGAAGAATCAGTTTCCAGCTCACACAATTCTCTCACATATGATTAAATTTGTAATGAGCCCATTCATCAATCCATTCCTATTCACCCATACTTTATACATTAGGAAATTCCAAAATTTAACCACTTCAATAGTAAAGAAGACCTGCAGCAACATTTGCAGTCTTTTAAACATGGGTGTTACCTCATCTCCCATGATGACACTTTACTCCTACGAACCTTCTCGATGTCCATCACAAGACCTGCATTAGATTGATACAGTGGGCTACCCAGACATTCCACTAAGCATTTAATCAAGTAGCCAAAGCCTTTTTAGACCACTTCTCAATCAACATTGTCAAGAAATTCACCATGACTGATATTTACTCCACACGACAATATGATGATGACTCTATCACTCACTTTGTCACTCGTTGGCACAGCCTAATTAACTAACTCACATTTCAATTACCTCAAACTGAGCTCATAGAGTTGTTTACCCAGGATTACACTAGACACATTTTTCCAACCCTGCAGTTACATACCTTTCGCACCTTTGACGAGGCATTCAACATGGCATGAAAATTGGAGATTCATGCTATTGAAGAAAAGAATATTCAATTTTGTAACAAGAACATCATGTTTAAATCAAATGATGCTTCTTCATCTTTGAAACCCCAAAAAAAACTATTCAAAACCTAAAGGAACTTCCAATGCCGTAGTTCTCAAATCTAGACCCTCTCACCCATCAAACCAAGCCAAACCTTCTTCTAATCTCTCTCCCATCCAAGCTTTCCAGTTCAGATGAGAACAACGAAAGTACACTCCAATAGGAGTACCTTTCTCTTCTGTTTTGGAAAATCTTATTAAGGCTAGGGCCATTACCCTTCCACCTATAAAACCACAAACTTGTTTTGACCCTGATCACCTCATGCCCGCATGGTATAAGGAACATGACTTTTGCAACTATCATCGTGTTAAAGGTCATAGCACGGCAACTACATCACCTTCAAGAATATCATCCAAGAAATGTTAGACAATAGAGATATATTCTTCGATAACTCAAATGCACCCACTAACCAAAACCTACATATCTTAAAAAATCCATTCCCTAATCATGCCCCATCTTTCAACCAAACCGGTGACACTTCAACCAATGATTGCAATGTCTATAAGGTCCACGCTATTTTCAATGACATACCAGTTGCTTCCCAATTGCCCCATGTTCCTTCCATAGATGAAATCTTATCTTGAGCTCCCCTACCTACACAAGATCCTATTTCATCTACTCCTCCACCCACAGAGGAACCCCCTTCTTTTTCTCCTTCACCCGTGGGAGATCCCATAATTAGCACTATGCTTTTGGCCCCTCAAATTACAGAGTAGTCATCAATAGCGCCTCTCCCACTCGTAGGAGACACATTTCCACTCCCTACACCACCACATGGAGAGTCCACCTTGTCTTACCCATCATCTCCTCTGCATATAGAGGATCCTGTAAAAACACCATTACCCTTAGATGACCATTCTCCATTAGACCTCCAAGATCCTGTTGATCTGCTTTCAGCTCTCTTACCTACAGATTCTAAAGCTATCCATTTCCCTATTTATCAAACACATTTTAAGGGTATTTATACTCAATCCACATCAACTCTTCATATAGTAGTACCATTTTCATGCTTGGCTGATCGCCTGGACTATGTTGATATAGCCTTGCTTTGGGGATGTCTTCTACTTCCTACTTTAACCCAAATGCAGTTGTCACTTACCGACACCTCCAAAATCTATCCAAAAGTGTTTCAAAAAACCAAACCAAACACAACCATGGCTGTTGGAACACCTTCTATGTCATCACCCACAACCCAACACATACCTCCACTCACAACCCAACACACACTTACACCCAAACAGCTACCCACACCTATATCATCTCCCTTGCCTAAAACCATCACTACCTTAGGGGTCATGCCGACATCAAACCTTACTCACCCACCCTCCAAATTATATTTAGTTGCATCTTCCCAGAACAACACTAAGCTTCTTCCAAACCCTAAAAGGAAGCCCCCACCTTTTAGGCCTCATACACCAACCTCACCTACCACACCATTATCACATTCACCCCTTCTATCAATCCTAGGACCTCACCCTCTACCCTAGCCAATCAACCTACTTTCACCAGTAAGCCAAGAGAGCAGCACCTCACCTACTCATCACAGCCCTCTAACATACCCAAGTGATCCAAACAACCCCCGCCATCACCCACGACCTTCTTATCACCCATACCACCATTACCTTCCATAATTTTTCCACTACCCATAACACTCTCATCTCTCCCACTCACACCTTCTACCCAACCTCTACCAACCACCTCCACCACAATGCGGTTGCCCCCATGGGTAACCTGTCCTCTTCCACCATCTATTTCTCCCTCTACATATCATACTACCGTGTAACCTTTACCTAAGAAGGTACAACCTAAAGCTGAGAATCTGCTACCCTCTGATAAGGTAGTCAAACCAACAAAATCTTTCGTCGCCATCTCTTCTACCATGCCCATACTCAAACAAATGCCACCAAGACCTTAGACCACTCCACATACAAAAATAGTGGACCAACCCATTCCCCTTCCTGTAAAGTCTCTTCCTCCACAATCAGCCACAAATGTACCCAAACCCACACTCACCTCCCATTAGAGACTTAGAGAATTTTGTCATCACATTACAACCACTTCGACCTTATGATCCTCTCAAACCCAAACCAAAAGGGTTTGATGAGACCAAGGTTTTTGCCTATCATCGTGTGCCAAGACATGATGTTGAAAATTGTAAGTCCTTGAAGACCGTTCTTATCCAAATTTATCCTCTTGAACATAATTTCGACAACAACGATCTTCTGGATGAGGACCCCACTCTACCTTCACCAATCTCCCTAAAACTTCATCCATTACCCACTCATCGACCAATATCTCCACCCCCACAACCTTTTTATCTGCCCCTGAAATTCCATATCAACATGGTCGATATAAGAGAGTTGGCCTAACCACCACCCAAATACCAATGTGCCCTACTCATTTCTCAAGGATCTTATCCCCCACTAGGATTTTTTCCCTCATGCCATTATACCTTTCATGACACACCCTCTTCATCCACCTCCCCTCAAATTAACATGGTTCATGTTACCACCTGCGCTCAGAAAGACAAGGTCAAAGAAAAGGTGGCTAGCCCATCAACCAACCTTGTACCCCACATACCATCTGCACCCACACCCAAAGTCACCATTCAAGGTCCCGTGTATCCTATTTCTGATGGGGTCACACATCACACAATGCTAAAACAATTACACCAATCCTCCCTCAAAATGTCTTTATATGACTTCATCCAAACCTCTGAGTCACATCGCCAAGCCCTTATGGAGATCCTTCAATCTATTGAGGTTTTACCAAATGACCCCATGCCCGTAGGCTCCATCATTACCGCTCATCATGTGACCTCTCTCAGTAAATTATCACCCTCCTCTACACCTTCACCTACTCACCAAGTAGCCACCCTCAACTTTTCAAATAAAGAGATCACTCCCTTCCAGTCCGAGGACCCCAATCCTACTATTTTCATCTCCATCCACATCGATAATATACACATACAACACATTATGATCGATGGTGGTGCTAGTATTAACATCATCTCTTCCCATGTGTACAACCAAAGGTGCATACCTGCCAATTACATGCATGGTAACCCAGTCATGCTCTGCTCCGTTAATGACGTGATGACCTCTACCCTGGGTACCATCGGTCTCCATGTCCGCGTAGGTCCCCACATGGTCTCAAAACTATTCTATGTTGTAGAAGGAGAGTTCCAGTATAACTTGTTGCTTGACTAACCTTGGATTCGTACCATGGGTTGTGTCCCTTCGAATTTACACCACTGCCTCAAATTTGAACACGAGGGACATAACTACACCATTTCGGTAGACCCATCACCTTTCAAAACCTGTAACATGTTGTACTAGCCTAATGATGTAATTTTCCCAGTCAAAGCATTTTTCATTACCCCTACTTCACCTTCATCCATAAGCCCCTCTTCCGAGATTGCTACCACCTCTCACACATCTAACCCCTATATCCCTACCATCATCGCAGCCTCTACCACTAACTCACATGCTTCCAAATCATCTAGTGAGTGGTCTATCTCTGATACCCACATGTCGACCACTGATCCCTTAGAGGGTTTTTTCCAACACCTCACTCTGGGGGATTACCGCCTATACAACATCGACACGTTCTTCACTCCGTAAGAGTATGGAAACCTGTGTCAACACCCTGGTTATGACTACCGTGTAGGTGAGGTTTTTCCTTATGGTTCTCCCCACCTTCGCACTAATCTAATGTATGTGGCACTTGATATCTCCACATATAACCCCAAACCTCCATCCTAAACACAACCATTTTCATCTGACCTACACTCCCTCACTAACCGTTGTTTCGCTCACACTTTCCTCCACCGGTGCACGTGGAAATGATTTGATTCGGATTTTACGAATAGGGCTGCCACACTGTCATCTCATGTACCACCCGTAAACACAATGACAGTAGTGGCATTGGTTTTGATGCACCACCTCCCAAGAAGTCTCATGTTGACCTCATTCAAGAAGAAAAAACTTCCCCACCTCATTCACCCACGTCACCATCTTCCCCCACAGAGTTCATAGATCCTAAATCTATTTCTCCTAAATAAAAATTTTCGTAAACACCAATTCTCTTGGACCCCTGACCTATCAACACAATGGTGAGGCCCCCTCTTCTCTCCCATTCCTTATCCTGACATGATCAACGATGATACAACATTTATTAATGTCGTTTAATGTCAGGATGATGATTCCATCCTCACTTACCCAGGTGCGAAAGATTCTTATATTCACCAGTCATTGCCTTCCGAGATGCAAACCATGTTGAATGAATTGACCATTGAAATCAACATTCACACTCAAGGTGACCCAAACATTCTAAAGATAGGCCAATCTTTAGATGCTACTAAACAAGAAGCTTTTACTTCTTTCCTTCAGGACCATAGCAAGGCTTTTTCCTGTTCTTATGCCGATATGCCCAGTATTGACCCAAAAATCATGGTCCACAATATCATAACCATTCCTAATGCCAAACCCATCAAAAAAAAGCTGAGGAAAATTCATCCTCACATTTCTCTTTTGGTCAAAGAAGAGCTTCATTTCCTTCTCTTAGTTTCCTTCATCCTACCCATTGACTATCCCCAATGGATTTCTAACATTGTCCCTATCATAAAGGTGACAGGGGGACTCTACATTTTTATGGACTTTCATGACCTCAACGTAGCTTGTCCCAAAGATGACTTTCCCCTACTAGGCATTGACCAACTAGTTGATCTCACCTCTGGCCATGAAATGCTATCACTCATGGATGGTTTCTTAGGTTACAATCAAATATTACTAGCTCCAGATGATCAACACAAGACTTCCTTCATCACCCCTTAGGGGACCTTTTGCTATCGAGTCATGTCATTTTTCCTTTAAAACGTTGGTGCTACATACCAATAAGCCATGACTTACATCTTCCATGGCATCATGCATCACATATTGGAAGATTACGTAGATGATTTACTTGCCAAATCCAAACATCAAACCAAACACCTGACCATCCTTAAGGTCATCTTTGACCGTCTCATTAAGTATTGAGTTTTCCTTCAACCAAAGAAGTGTGTCTTTGTAGTACTTTATGGATAACTCATGGGTTTCATCATTTCATTACATGGCATAGAATTTGATCCTACTAAATTCAAGGCTATTCTGGAAATGCCTCCACTTAGTAATCTCCATCAACTATGAAAGCCTACAAGGCAAGTTGCAATATATTCATCATTTTATCTGGTAGCTTTCCGGCCATTGTCAACCATTTCATCATCTTCTCAAGAAATACGTGTCATTCAAATGGGATTATTAATGCCATAAAGACTTCTAAGCCTTAAAAAAATACCTCCTTCAACCACTAGTGCTCATTCCTCCTAAGGATGACCAACCCTTTTACCTACATATTTCCTCCACTAACCATCTTTAGGTGTCATTCTCACTCATCGCGAAGAGCAGCATAGAGAGAAAATGGTTTATTACATAAGTCATACCCTTTTGGACTATGAAACTAGATATACCCACGCCAAAAAACTCCTCTTAGCCTTAGTTTCCATTGCCACCAAACTCTGCCATTACCTACTCAACCACAAAACCTTCATCATTACTAATACTGACCCCTTACACTATATGTACGCCAAACCCTATCAACATCAACATGTCACACATTGGCTTATGCTTCTTTCCGACCTTGACCTTGAATTCTTTCATCAAAAATCCATCAAGGGCCAAGCTTTCGCTGAACAACTAGCTGACACACCTATTTATGGGAATCAACCATCTAACTTTGATTTCCCAAACAAGTCTATAACTACCCTCTCCTTAGACGAACCCCCTTACCAAATGACACTCTTCTTTAATGGTTCTAAATGTCATTGTGGGGGTGGGACTAGTGTTATCCTCATTCTTATTGATGGTGAACCTATGCCTTTGTCTTTCAAACTTGATTTTTATTGTACAAAGAATATTACCGAATACAAAGCGCGCATATTGGGTCTCTAGGTGGCTTATGCCTTAGATGTTAAGTCAATCAATATCTTTGGTGATTCTCAGCTGGTTATAAACCAAGTCAATGGTATATACCAATGTCATAATGAGATACTTCAAAAGTATAAACATCACGTAGACATAGTTTTGACCACCTTTGACCGCTATGAACTTCAAACCACCCCACATTCTACCAAAAAATTTGTGGATACCAAGGCCTGTTTGGCTTCTCATATACCTGCTTCGCCCGCTGACTCTAAAATATTTGTCACAATACAAAGGCTACAATCACCCTCTTATTTACCTCATGAATTTTACTCCATCGGAACCGTTGCACCTGACCCATGTGACCTTTGGTATAAGAAATATGCAGACTATTTTTCCCTTTCCATTCTACCCACCGATCTCACTCATAATGGACAATGTGCCTTTCTTAACAATGTCTCTCATTATGTCATCATGGGTGGTCTTATTTATAAGTGTGACTTCAATGGTATTCTCTTACGATGCCTTACAAGTTCTGAAATTCCCTACACCATTAAGGAAGTCCACGATGGAATTTTTGGAGGTCACTTTAGTGGTTTAGCTATCACAAAACACATTCTTCACCTTGGCTATTATTGGCCAACCTTAAACTGTGATTTTTGTGATTATGTAAAATGTTGTGTGAAATGCTAAAAACATGCTAATCTTCATCACACACCTAGTCATGCCTTACAGGTCGCATGAGACCTTTGGCCTTTCTCTTAATGGGGTTTGGATCTTATCAGTGAGATCAATCCCTATTATTCATAACACCACCAATGGATCATAACCACTACTGAATATTACACTAAATGGGTCAAGGCCATTCCCCTCATTTTTTCAAAAGCTGAGAAAATAAGTGAATTTATTAACCATCACATCATTTTTTGCTTTGGTGTTCCTCACCGTCTCATCACTGATAATAGAAAGAAATTAAAAAACAAGACCCTACGCAAACTATGTGATGCTTTTGACATCCAGCTTAGTTTCTTATCACCTTATTACCCTCAAACCAATGGCCAAGCTGAATCAACCAATAAAACCTTGAACAAAATTCTTATGAAGGTAGTCAACGATACTGGGAAAGCTTGGTATACACACATTCCTTTTTCCTTGTGGGCTTATCACACTAGTATTCACACTTCGACTGCTGCCACACCTTTTTCTCTGGTCTATGGTACCAAGGTTGTCTTACCTCTCAAAGTCCAGATTCCATCTCTTCATATCTCACTACAAGATGTGCTTTATGACGATGACTTTTGCTAAGATCATTTGGTGTAACTTGAGTTACTAGATGAACGTCATCTTAATGCTCTTGACCATCTCCAAATCTACCAAAAATGTATCAAACGTGCCTTTGACAAACATGTTCACGAATGAACCTTTTATGTCGGTAACCTCCTCCTGAAGGAAAATCAACATGTAACCAAAGAGGAGAATATTAAGCAGGGAAAATTTTCTCCTAATTGGCTTGGACCCTATATTGTTACCCACACCTATGGATCACGTGCTTATCATTTGTCTTCACTTGAAGTTAAACCCGAACCTTTTCCCCTCAATGTCTTACATCTTCGACCATTTTATTGTTGACATCAAGTTCTATATCACTTTCTTTTAGTTGATCACTCGTCCCTTGAGTGTTTCCCACCTTCCATATTACACTTTTTGGGGATCTACAACTAAACAAGAATCATATGATTACCCGTCACCTTTCATCCTTGTCTTCAATATGAGTACCACAACTCTACTCATAGCATGATTCTCATGGATACTTTTCATCTTCTTCAAGATGGATTCCCATGGTCATTCATCACTAAAAACCACCTCTTTCATAGTTAACCTCTGTGTTCTATGGTTTTTTCCTCTAAACAAGAACCTAACCTTCCTTTATAGTCTTTTTTATGACTTAAAACATCCAAAAAAACAAAATAGGATTCAACTTATTGAGTCAAGCTTCCAACAAAATATTACTCCCTTAAAAGGGACATCTCTTCACTCTATTGCCACCACTATAAATAGACTGGTCCCTTGAAGGACAACTATATCAAGTCATTTCAAAAATATAATAAAAATATCCAGAAGCTTCCTGCATCGATCAGCTTCACGAAGACCTCAAGGAGATACTATGTTCATCCCATATAGACTTCTTGCATTGATCAATCTATTAAAATACAAAAAAATGAAGAAAATGATGAAATTTTTGTCATGGACTTTCCTATTTTTGATCCTAGGTTTCTTACCTAGAAAAACATGTTGTCATGTACTAGGTTACGCTAAACCACTCATTCTCACCTCATTTCCTTTTTCAACCTAAATTTCCTCTTTACTCAAGGGACTTTCCACAACCGTGACATTTCATGATTATGTGACTTTCTTCACCCTTAGAATAGTCCATTATGCAAGGCCTTTAGGGTCTTATGTTCATTAGCCCATATGGGGTATGGTCGACTTGTTGATGATCTTCTCAATTAAGCAACTCTTTTGCCACCTCTTACCATTTGCCTTCCTAGGTACCTATTAATGATCCCATACAGGACTAGATCATCGACACCTATATTTAAAAAAACTCAACCATGCCTATGGCCTACACCCAATCATGCCTATGATCTCTATTCAACCAAGCCTCACACCTACCAACACATTCCTCTACTTCATCATAATCTTCCCTAGCTTATGGGAGAACTACATCAGCCTGAGGCCCCTTTTTGTTGGGGCTATGTAGGTAGCACTCTGAGGGCATGGGGCCCTTGGAGGTTAGCTCGGCCACTCTTTACCCTAACCAATTCCCCCTTTCACTTTCCTATTCACATTCTACCATAGTTAGTTTCCATTTTATATTAATAACTATAAATTAAACCCAACAAGCATCAATTAATACACATTTTTACCACATCATCAAATCACCAATTTATCATTTCATGTTTCCACATATAGAAAATATTTGGGAATTTAAGCCATAACCTGTATATACATCACCATTTGTCTCTCATACTACCAACAACTTAGACATTAAATCAAAATTAAATCCACCACACACAACCATTTTTTATCCAACCTGACTCCACCATGCCTAAATCAACCGAACTTAATCATGCCTACACTGACCTGACTCCATCATGCCTAAACCAACCTAACTCCACCATGCGTAAATCGACCTAACTCCACCATGCCTAATTTGACCGAACTCCACCATGCCTAAATCAACTTAACTTAATCATGCCTACACCGACTTGACTCCACCATGCCTAAATCAACCAAACTCAATCATGCCTACACCGACCTGACTCCATCATGCCTAAACTAACCTGACCCCACCATGCCTAAACCAACCTGAGTCAATCATGCCTAAGCCAACCTAACTCCACCATGCCTAAATCAACCTACCTCCACCATGCCTAAATTAACTCCATCATGCCTACACCGACCTGACTCCATCATGCCTAAACTGACCTGACTCCAACATGCCTAATCCACCTAGTTTCCATCACAAACACAAATAATAACATAAATTAAAAGAAAATACACCATCCATGATATAACTACCATCATCTATAGATCAAAAAGTCTGTGTATACATACATGTGAACATGGATACAAATAAATACAAGTATCTCAACAACTCTCATGTACATCCTCACCATCTTCGGCATGCAAGCCAGTATATGATCAAAAATCTCAACAACTCTCATGTACATCCTCAAATCTTCGGCACATAAGCCGGTATATGATAAAAAATCTCAAAAAATGCTCATGTACAAGCTCACTCTCTTTGGGACGCAAGCCATTATATCTCAAAATACACAAATATATATATATAGGGTACATGAAATAATTAAGCATCTCCCCGTCTGATATCCTCCATGTCTATCTCACATGTCTCCTCCTCCTCTGCTACTATGCAACATCCCCGCTAGCATCTCACCTACAACATCACAGGCCTCGGTCTAACCTCTGATGGCCCCTCACCTGGAGATGGCCCTCCGTGCACTGGTAGTCTCACCTTGACCGTGTCCGGGGCTTGCTGGCCCACTGTACTCTCTACACTGTGAGTGTGGGACCTGATCTACTCACTTCAAGTCTGTTGTAATCTATACTCAGTATAAGATGGGACGTCTATCTCGACAACCATCAATTTTTCTTGATAGTATTGTGCCTCACCCAAGGCATCCCTAAACCTATCCATTGGTTTGGTCTGCAGAGGTGCCATCGGTCTCAGCCCCTGTACCTGTCTCTTGGGACTCTGTCCTGCTCGTACCTTTAGTGAGGGACCTTGTTCCTATGCCTATACTGAGGGACCCTATCCCACCCATGTTTGTAAAATGGGAACCTATCCCTGTGCCTATGTGGGTACCTGTCCCCAATCCTCTGCGGGTGCCTGTGCTTGTACCTGGGCCTATATGGCCACAATTTGTGCCTATGCAGTGGCCAACTAGCCCTGTAGCCATGTAACATGTGCCTGCAATGTGGTAACCTGTGCCTCTGACCCTATTATTTTTCCTTGAATGATCCCCAACTATGTGACCAGAGTCTCCACCTTCCCCTATAGGGCATCTCTCTGAATGGTGATGGTCGCCAAGTCCAGCTACCCTGACCTCGGTGGTACTTCTCGCAGTTGTGCTGCCCACCACCATTTGTACCTATCATTCACTTTGACATCGTCAATCAGCCGGTCTACCACCTGCTCCTCCTACCCTATAGGCACTTTCAGCTATGGTAGAGGCATATGCCTCTCCATGTTGTCCCTCATGTACTGTGGAAATGGTGGAGATTTATCCTGGGGCAATCCCAACTATCTCCTAACCCTGTCTATGGGAATCATCTTGTGCTCACTAGAACAACATCCCTCTATCCATCTCACCAGATGTAATCCATCCAGCTCCATATCCATCTATATGTATGAAGGAAAGCCAACATAGGGCCTCTAAATGATTTCCATGTCAGACAACCCCTCCAGTAAATGCTTGTAATAGGCTACATCGTGTGTAGCCCTGGAAGCTTGATGCTCTCCAATCACAAGTACCCATCGTCTACAACCCACCCGCACAAAACCCGGCTCAAACACATCAAGTCGGGGCATGCCTACTTGACACACACATAGGATGTGCTCATACGCCCAACAGTGTAGTAAGAGGGTGGAACATAAGTTGAATCACCACAATCACCCATAGGCCCATAACTCTTTGTCCAACTACACCAAGAAGGCTAGTGCCTAGGAAAACTAGGTCTTGTCCTCCATATTGTATAGAACCTCCATCAATGATCATGGGAATCTCCTACCCTCTGCATCTGGCAATGCAAAACAGCACACTACCTCCATCATCGGAACTTCTAACCTCATCTCCTCCAGATGGGGTCATTACATATCTCCATAACTCATGTTGGTGCTATGGAACCTCAACTCCACCAACCCCTCACCAAACATTGTCAGCATCATATCCTCAGAGACCTCTAAATAATTTAAATACACATGTGTCCCTACTATCGATAGCCATAGGATCCTATACACATCATCCAAGGTGATGGTCATCTCACATGTTGGCAAGAAGAATGTGTTGGTCATCGAATCCCATCTATTGAGGAGGGCGACCATCAAAATTGGCTCCCGGACTACGTTCTAGTAGTGTTTAACCCCGATCAGGCCTACCTCGACCACATGCTGCCACTCCTATATTGTTGCACTCCCACGTATTGCTACTAATATGGGATGTACCCTATCACGCATTTGTAACTGGTCTCTCATCTGCATCTAGAAAACCATCACATTATTAAAAACCTTGACCATACCTGCATTCACCCTTGACCCCCACCTATAACTATTACCTCGCTTATTTTCACTCAACATTACCTTTTTCTCTCACCTAACCACCCTTACTCATCTCCTAGCCCATTTTTATCTCAATGATGGTCGGCATCAGTTCTTCTTAGCCAGCACTGGTCTCCCAAAACTGACATCAGTCACCCCATCAATGAATGATGTCGGCTAACTCCCACCAACGTCATCCAATGCTTGACCGACATTGGTCCTTTTCGCAGCAAAAATACGCAAAACCCCTTCCCTATTCCTCTCAAAATCCCCCATTTCTACCTAACTACCCACCCATTCCTACCCAAATCCCCCTCAACCCCTCCCCTACCTTCATTCACCTAATTGCACATTGAGGGAAAAAAAAACCCTCATACATTCCTATTTCACTCATTTTTTCTTCCCAATTCAAATTTAATTCCCCCCAAACCCACTTCTACCCAAACCCAATTTCTACAAACCAGGTCACCTAACCAACATATAACAGGAGTGAATCTTACCTATTCACAATGCCATCTCTGTGGAGGCACATCTGTTCGTTGCGCCAGTGGTCCACTCGACCCCCTCCCCCCACCTCCTCCATGCCAAAATCTAACTTGAATCTCTCCACCAATCAAGTAAATCCCCCCGATCTTGTAGACCTTTCTACTTAGATCCTCTCACCAATAAGAACTCTCTACCTCAACCGAGTACAATGCCCTGTCCTTTCCTCTCGCAAAGTGCCAAAAAGTCACAGAACTATGTTGTTTTCTCCAATGGTACAATACAACAATGATTCTAAAAAATAGATAATTTTTGGTTTTATAAACCCCCCCCCGACCTGACCGACTCTGGTCCTCTTTATGCCCTAGCCAACCGACATTTCTCACTTCTCACTCTCTAACCAACATCGGTCCACCCTACTAACTATTTGGCCTTGCTAAACTAAGTTTTTTCCTACCCCCATTCATGCCAAAAAAACTTTTTTTATCATCACAGACCACCATTGAACCAGACATACAAACCCCCACCTACCCCTACATTGCCTTTGGTATGTCTTAGGAGTTGTTTATTTTACCTATATCTTGGCCTTACTCATTTCATTACCTATCTACCTTCATCTGAACCACTTTTGATGAACTTTGACCCTTTTTGCTCACTATACCTTGCGACGTGGTTACCCATGTTGTTTGGCCTACCAACCTTACATTTCCTATTGTCGTGTTGTTTCTCGTGATCTAACCTTTGGTGTATCGGAACATACCTAAACATTCCTCAACCTAACCTCTGTTGTGTTTCCACACCATATCATATACCTTGGATACCAGACTCATTTCAACCTTGTTTTAATAGACCTATCAACCTTAGCCGACATAAAGTTTGAAATCTTCTCAACCTGGTACCGTACTACATTTTCCAACGTGTGTGTGCATTCAACTGCCACTACCTTTTACCCTGGCCCATTTTCCTGACTTGGCCTTTTACCTTTACCCAATATACCCAATGATCTTTATTTTCCCACATACTCATTTTATCAAACCACTCATCACTTCCATCTCTCACCTCATCGGATCCTAGTTTAAGGGGGGTTACTTTCACCCACACTTGGGGCAACACCACCTTCATGTACACTCAACACAACCATTTCCTATTTTTGTCAGCATCGTTTACCAATACAAGCCACGTTACAAAAAGGGGAAAAATTTAGACACCAAAATTGGGTCACACTCTCCTCATTCACCTATCAAAGAACAAACTTAAACACATTCGCCTAACCATGACCCTTATACCCTACATTAACAGTAATTTAAGTATTTATAATTAAATTAATACCCATCCTCACCCCATTATTAATTTAATTACTTTACTTGAAAGAATGGACACGTCACCTAGACACCTCACCATAGACCTATTCATAGCATGTTTCCATAAATGAATAAGACTTAGTCCAATCCTAAAAATCAAGGCCTATTATTCCTCTAACCACCTTCCTGCTCATAAAAACGTAACATCCATTCTGATCTGTGGAAAAAGAAATAAACCTAACCCAAATGAAGATAGGAAAATGACCTAATGATGAGAGATCTACCATTTGTAGTCAACATAGGAAATCTCACCTTAACCGACGCCAGGTCAATCAGGAATTATTGTCGGTTACCATTTATTTACCTTAGAAACCTTGTTTTTGGGTTGGCACATTCTGATATCAAGGAGACGGGAAGAGAACTACATGCAAGTAGAACAATATCCTTTTCACACCTACAGACATCCATAGCTAGCACCAGGACAGATCCAGAAGCATTTACACTCACAGTGACATTCCGAGAAGCATCACTATTGCACCAAGCTTCATCCCACCAACCAATCATCATCACCACATAGCTAGTGGACATGCAACACCAATAAGTATACCTTTTACCTACATCATCTATTTCTACTTATATCTAGTCATTACCTAAGAGGACGGCCTGCCGCCATCATAACATAACCAGAAACCTCTCTTTTAGATATCCTTCTTTGTAGGAAGATTCCTCACCAAAAAATCTAATCTAAATTCATGAGTCATTCTTCTAAATATCATAAGCTCAACACATTAAAATCACTTGTTGGATACATGATTTTAGTGTTTGATTGACGTGCGTTTTGAGGTGTGAGGATACGTTTCTCTATTTTCCATTCTTTTTCCTTGCACACTCCACAATCATAGTTGGATTATTCTGACTTCTTCTGAGTGTGTCAGGAACTCATTATATCATCTCCAAGCTTTTTGGTTGATCATTCATCTGATCTTAGTTCACAATAATCTATTTTTCTACATCCTTCAAATTTTCACAGTAATTGGCATCGGTTTATCCACCGTCATCGATTTACACCTCACCATCATCAGTTCTACCTAACCATCATCGGTTCCCTGTCCTTTTAGTTAACTTACCCAAGGGACACCTATTCTCATCTTCTTCACTATTTTGAGTTTTACTGAGTCTCTATACTCTCTATATTCTCATAAAAAGTCATCATATAACTTACCTATCTAAAATTCATTAGTTTTTACCCCTTTCGGTCAAACTATTCTTTTCTCACAGTAACTGGCCTCGGTTACACCTAAACCGTCATCAGTTATCTATAACCAGGCGTTCAGTTACCCTGTGCTAATTCTCAACTAATACATTACCCAAATCCACCTACAAACACCTATTTTTCTCATTCCTACTACTTTCTATGTCATCTGCAAGCTACAACATCACCTGATATACATTCATTCACATGGTGTTAACTCAAAACAAAGCTAACACTCTTATATTCCACACTAGTCGTCAACCAATCCCGCTTAGTCCTTCACCACCCTTTGTCCTATCACCCATGGATCTAACCCTGTCCTACCACCATTGCTACAGGTAATGAGGAGTTTGCATGACTCCTTGATCAGAATCTCACATCCTTACAATTGTACCTTTCCCACTCTTACACCTGGGACTCCTCAGGTCAGTTGATATTTGGTATGCTTGTATCCATCTCTCCTACCCTTATCCCCACTTATGCATCAGTCCCTACTAGTTCAACGTTACCTTCACTTACTTCACCCCCAGTGATTTCATCGCTAGGCCCCATAGCTCATTGATGATCGCTACATCTGCATAGTATCAGTCACACCTGTAGTATATTTTATTCCTTCATTGAACACCCAGACCATAACCCCAGCTACACCCATTATCTCACAAATACCAATTGCAACACAACCGCCTATGGTGATGGTGACCCCTACCCCATTCTAGAATCTTGTCCTCTCCATCCTGTAGTCTCTACCCCCAATTTCTACTTCAAGTCAATGTGACTGCCCAACCTACATATACATATTAATCAACAACTCCCATATCTCGTGCTTTCATTCATTCTGGATATATGCCCTCTATGTTGGTCCCCTATTCTCAACAATCCTATTCAGCATCACCATACACTAGGGAATGCCACCAATATCACATGTTCAGTACCAGCCCTCTTACGCCACATGAGGAGCTCTTCCATCACAATCTACCATTGACCTCATCAAATTAATGATAGAAAGGATGCAAGCATTGAAAGCATCGGTGTCCGGCTCATGCAATTCTCTCACATATGATGAAATTTGTAATGAGCTCATTCATACAATTCGTTCATATTCACCCATACCCTGTACATTGGGAAACACCAAAATTAAACTGCTTCAATAGTAAAGAATACCCGTAGCAACATTTTCGGTCTTTCAAACATGGGTGTTACCTGATCGCCCATGATGACACTTTAATCCTACAAACCTTCCTCGATGTCCCTCATAGGACCTGCATTAGACTAGATATAGTGGGCTATCAAGAAATTCCATCTACTGCATTTAATCAAGTAGCCCAAGCCTTCTTAGACCACTTCTCAATCAACATTGTTAAGAAAGTCACCATGACTGATCTTTACTCCACACGACAATATGACGACAAGTCTATCGCTGACTTTGTCCCTCGTTGGCACAACCTAATTAACCAACTCATATTTTAATTAGCTCAAACTAATCTTGTATATTTCTTTACTCAGGCTTGTGCTAGACATATTTCACCAACCTTGCAAGTTGCAGACCTTTTGCATGTTTGATGAGGCATTCACACATGGTACATGAAAATTGGAGATTCATGTTATCGAAGAATAGAATATTCAACTACATAACACAGAACATCACGTTCAAATCAAATGATGCTTCTTCATCTTCGAAACCCCAAAAATAACTATTCAAAAGCTAAAGGAATTTGCCAACGTTGTAGTTCTCAAAGCTGGACCCTCTCACCCATCAAACCAAGCCAAACCATCTTTTAATATCTCTCCCATCCAAGATTTCCATTTTAAACAAGAACAACAAAAGTACACTCCAATAGGAGAACCTTATCTCTTCTGTTTTGGAAAATCTTATTAAGGCCAGTGCTATTACCCTTCCACCTATAAGACCACACACTAGTTTTGACCCTGATCACCCCATGCCCATGCATGGTATAAGGAACATGAATTTTGTAACTATCATCGTGTCAAAGGTCATAGCGATGGTTACTGCATCACTTTCAAGAATATCATCTAAGAAATGTTAGACAACAGAGATATCTATTCTTCGTATAACCCAAATGCACCCGCTAACCAAAACCTACATATCTTCAAAAATCCATTCCCTAATCATGCCCATTCTTCCAACCAAACTGGTGACACTTCAACCAATGATAGTAATGTCTAGGAGGTCCACGCTATTCTCAATGACATACCCGTTGCTTCACAATTTCCCCATGTTCCTTCCATAGACAAAATATTATCCTGAGCTCCCCTACGTGCATAAGAGCCTATTTCATCTACTCCTCCACCCAAAGAGGAACCCCCTTCATCTTCTCCTGCACCCGTGGAAGATCTCATAATTTGCTCTATGCTTTTTGGCCCCTCAAATTATTGAGAAATTGTTAGTGGCACCTCTCCTACTCACAAGAGAGACATGTCCACTCCCTACACCACCACACAGAGAGTCCACCTCATCTGGACCCATCTTCTCATCTACATATAGAGGATCCTATAAAAACACTATTTCCCTTAGGTGACCATTCTCCATTAGACCTCTATGATCCTGTCTGATATGCTTTTGGCTCTCTTACCCACAGAGGCTGAAGCTATCCATTTCCCTATTTCTCAAACACATTTTACAGGGTATTCACTACTTAATCCACATCTGGTCTTCACCTACAGTAGTACCATTTTCACACTTTGCCAATCTCCTGGACTATGTTGATAGAGCCTTACTTTGGGAACATATCTTCTACTTCTTGCTTCAACCTAAATGTAGTTGTCACTCACCGACACCTCCACAATCTATGCAAAAGTATTTCAAACAACCAAACCAAACACAACCATGACTATTAGAACACCTTCCATGTCATCTCCCATAACACAACACACACTTCTACCCATAACCCAACACACACCTATACCCAAACACCTGCCCACGCCTATATCATATCCCTTACCTAAACCCACCACTACCTTAGAGGTCGGGCTAACATCAAAACTTACTCACCCATCCATCCATATTAGATTTAGCCACATCTTCCCAAAACCAACACTAAACTTATTCCAGACCCTAAAAGGAAGACCTAACCTCTTAGGCCTCATAGACCAAACTTTCCTACCACATCATTATAAACATTTGTCCCTTCCATCCATCCTAGGACCCCACCCCTCGACTCTGGCCAAACAACCTTATCTTTCACTAGAAAACTAAGAGATATAATATCCTCACCTCCTCATCATGAGCCCTCTAATACACCCAAGTGATCCACACAACCTCCACTATCACCCATAACCTTCTTACCACCCATACCACCACTACCTCCCATAAATTCTTCCACTACCCATATGACATTCTCTTCTCTTCCACTCATACCTTCTACCCAACCTCTACCAACCTGCTTCAACACAAATGCGGTTACCCCCATGGGTAACCCGTCCTCCTCCACCATCTAATTTCTACCTCTACACTATCATACTACCCATGTTACCTTTGCCCAAGAAGGTGCAACCTAAAGCTGAAAATCTTCTACCCTGCTGATAAGGTAGTTAAACTAGCTAAAATCTTTCATCACCAACTCTTCTACCATGCCCGTACCCAAGACAATTGCAACCAAGACCTAAGACCACTCCACACACAAAAATAGTGGACCAACCCATTCCCCCTCATGTAAACCCTCTTCCTCCATAATCAACCACACTTGTACCCAAACCCACACTCACCTCCCATTAGCGATCCATTAGCAGAATTTTGTCATCGCCATTACAACCACTTCGACCTTATGATCCTCTCAAACCCAAACCAAAAGGGTCTGATCATCACCAAGGTTAACACCTATTATACCTGTGCCAAGACATGATGTTGAAACATTGTAAGTCCTTGAAGAGGGGTCTTATCCAAATTTATCCTCTTGAACATAATTTCGACACCTACCATCATGTGCCATGAGGACCCCACTCTACCTGTCACCAGAACTCCCTAAGGACTTCATCCAAAACCGACTCATTGTCAAATATGCGTCCTCCCGAAGAAAATTTTGATCTGCCCCTGACGATTCCATATCAACATGGTCGATATAAGAGAGTTGGCCTAACCACCACCCAAATACCAATGTGCACCTACTCATTTCTCAAGGATCTTATCCCCCACTAGGATTTCTTCCCTCATGCCATTATACCTTTCATGACACACCCTCTTCAGTCCACCTCCCCTCAAATTAACATGGTTCATGTTACCACCTGCGCTCAGAAAGACAAGGTCAAAGAAAAGGTGGCAAGCCCATCAACCAACCTTGTATCCCACATACCATCTGGCACCAACACCCAAAGTCACCATTTGAGGTCTTACGTATATCCTATTTCTGATGGGGTCACACATTGCACAATGTTAAAATAACTGCACCAATCCCCCCTTAAAATTTCTTTATATGACTCCATCCAAACCTCTAAGTCACATCATCAAGCCCTCATGGAGTTTCTTCAATCTATTGAGGTTTTACCAAATGAACCCATGTCTGTGGCCTCCATCATTACCCCTCACCACGTAGCCTCTCTCACTAGGTCATCACCTTCCTCTATGCCCCCACCTAATTGCCAAGTAGCCGCCCTCAAATTTTCAGATGAAGAGATCACTCCCTTCCATTCCGATGACCCCAACCCCACTCTTTCCATATTTTCAGATGAAGAGATCGATGGTGGTGCTAGTATTAACATCATCTCCTCTCATGCATATGACCAAATATGAATACCTGCTAATTACATACATGGTAACCCAATTATGCTATGCTCCTTCAATGATTCCATGACCTCTACCCTGAGTACCATCGTTCTACATGTTTGTGTGGGTCCCCGCACTATCTTGGAACTTTTCTATGTCCTAGAAGGGGATTTCTAGTATAATCTATTACTTGGACAACCTTTGATCCACACCATGGGTTTTGTCCCTTTAACTTTACATCATTGCCTCAAATTTGAACACAAGGAAAATAATTACACCATCCCTATGAACCCATCACCTTTCAACACCTGTAACATGCTATACTGGCCCAATGATGTGCTTGTACCAATCAAGGCATCTGCCACTATCCCTACTTCACCTTCACCTACAAGCCCATCTACCAAGACTACCACCACCTCTACCACATCTCACCTTGCTATCCCTACTACATTTGTAGACTCTACCATTGAATCAACTGTTTCCCCATCATCTAGTGAGTCGTATATCCCCGCTACCCACATATCAACTACTGATCCCTTAGAAGGTGTTTTTCAATGCCTCACTCGAGGGTAATATCACCTATACAATATCAACACCTTCCTCACTACGCAAGAGTATGGGAACCTATGTCAGCACCCCAGTTATGACATTCACATAGGTGAGGTTTTTCCTTATAGCCCTCAGCACCTTTGCACTAATCTAACATATGGGGACTTGATATTTCCACATATAAAGCTAAACCTCCATCACATTCCTAACCATTTTCATTTGACTTACATTCCCCTACTAACCATCGCTTCGCTCATAATTTCCTCCACCAGTGCGCATGGAAAGGATTTGGCTTCAGTTTTTATGAACAAGGTCGCCATACTGTCATTTCTTGTACCCCTCGTAAACACAATGACCGTAGTGGTATTGGTTTCGACACACCAGTTGCCAAGAAGGCTCGTGTTGACCTCATTCATGAAAAAATACCTTCCCCACCTCATTCACCCATGTTACCATCTTCACCCATGGAGTCCATAGATCCTAAATATATTCCCCCTAACTTTTTGTTGTAAAAAACATTTCCCTAGGACCTCTGACATATCAACGTGATGGTGTGGCTCCCTCTTCTCTCCCATTCCCCTTATTTAGACATGATCAATGATGATACACCTTTTATTAATTTTGTTTAATGTCAAGATGATGAATCCATCCTCACTTACCTAGGTGCAGAAGATTCTTATATTCACTAGTTGTTACCTTCTAAGATGTAAACCATGTTGAATGAATCGACCATCAAAGTCAACATTAACACTTAGGATGACCTACACATTCTAAATATCATCCAATCTTTAGATGCTACTGAACAAGAATCCTTCATGTCTTTCCTTCGAGACCATAGCAATGCATTTACCCGGTCCTATGCCAATATGCCCGATATTGACCCAAAAATCATGGCCCATAATATTCTAACCATTCTTGATGCCAAACCCATCAAACAAAAGCTGTGGAAAATGCATCCTCACATTTCTCTTTTGGTCAAAGAATAGCTTCAGTTCCTTCTATTAGTTTCCTTAATCTTACCCATTGACTATCCCCAATGGATTTCTAGCATCATTCCTATCACAAAGCCGACAGGGGGACTCCGCATTTGCACGAACTTCCAAAAACTCAACCTAGCTTGTCCCAAAGATGATTTTCCCCTACTAGGCATTGACCAACTAGTTGATCTCACCGTTGGACATGAAATGCTATCACTCATGGATAGTTTCTTGGGATACAATTAAATATTACTAGCTCCATAAGATCAACAAAATACTACCTTCATCACCCCTTGGGGGACTTTTTGCTATCGATTCATGCCTTTTGGCCTTAAATATGCTGGTGCTACATATTAGTGAGCCATGAATTACATCTTCCATGACATCATACATCATATTTTGGAAGATTATGTAGATGATATTCTAGCCAAATATAAACATCGAATCGAACACTTTTCCATCCTTAAGGTCATCTTTGATTGTCTAATCAAGTATTGTGTGTGTCTTCAACCAAATAAGTGCATCTTTATGGTGCTTTCCAGAAAACTTATAGGTATCACCATTTCTTTACATGGCATAGAAATTGATCCTGCTAAAGTCAAGGCTATTTTGTAAATGCCTCCACCCACTAATCTCCGTCAACTTCAAATCCTATAAGGTAAGATGTAATCTATTCGTCATTTTATCTCATAGCTTTCCGACCACTGTCAACCATTTCATCATCTTCTTAAGAAATACGTGTCATTCAAATGGGATGATGAATGTCATAAATCCTTCGAAGTGTTAAAACAATACCTCCTTTAACCACCAGTGCTCATTCCTCCTAAGGATGAACACCCCTTTTACCTATATATTTTCACCACTGACCATTCTTTAGGTGCTATGCTCGCTCATCACGATGAGTAGCATAGAGAGAAAGAAGTTTATTACATAAGTCATACCCTTATGGACTACAAAACTAGATATACCCATTCCAAAAAACTTTGCTTAGCCTTAGTTTTCATCGCCACCAAACTCTGCCATTACCTACTCAACCATAAAACCTTCATCATTACTAATACTGACCCCTTACACTATATGTACACCAAACCCTATCAACATCAACATGCGACACATTGGCTTATGCTTCTTTCTAACCTTGACCTTGAATTCATTCATAAAAATTCCATTAAGGGCCAGGCTATCACTAACCAACTAGCTGAAGCACCTATTTCCAAGAATCAACCATCTAACTTTGATTTCCTAGACAAGTCTATAACTACCCTCTCCCTAGATGAACCCACTTACCAAATGAAACTCTTCTTCGATCTCTCCAAGTGTCAGCATGGGGGTGGGGACTGGTGTTATTCTCATTCCTCTTGATGGTGAACCTATGCCTTTGTCTTTCAAACTTGATTTTTATTGTACAAATAATATTACCTAAATACGAAGCACTCGTATTGGGTCTCTAGGATGGCTTATGCCTTGGATGTTAAGTCCATCAATATCTTTGGTGTGTCTCATCTAGTCATAAACCAAGTCAATGGTATCTACCAGTGTCATAATGAGATACTTCAAAAGTATAAACATCACGTACACATACATTTGACCACCTTTGACCGCTATGAACTTCAAACCACCCCACGTTTTATACCAATAAATTTGTGGATACCATGGCCTGCTTGGCTTCTCAGATACCTACTTTACCCACTGACTCTAAAATCTTTGTCACAATACAAAGGCTACAATCACCCTCTTATTTACCTCATGAATTCTACTCCGTTGGAACCGTTGCACCTGACCCCATGTGACCTTTGGTATAAGTAATATGCAGACTATCATTCCCTCTTCATTCTACCCACCAATCTCACTCGTAATCGACAACATGCCTTTCTTAAAAGTGTGTCTCATTATGTCATCATGGGTGGTCTTCTCTATAAGTGTGGCTTCGATGGTATTCTCTTACGATGCCTTACAAGTTCTGAAATTCCCTACACCATTAAGGAATTTCATGATGGAATTTGCAGAGGCCACTTTAGTGGTTTAGCTTTCACAAAATACATTCTTCACCTTGGATATTATTTTCCAACCTTAAGCCATGATTTTTGTGATTATGTCAAATGTTGTGTGAAATTCCAGCAACATGCAAATATCCATCACACACCTAGTCATGCCTTAAAGGTTGCATGAGACCTTTGTGGTTTCTCTCAATGGGGTTTGGATATTGTTAGTGAGATCAATCCCCTTTCTTTACAATGCCACCAATGGATCATAACCGCTGCTGAATATTACCCTAAATAGGTAGAGGCCATTCCCCTCATTTATACAAAAGCTGAGAAAATAGTGAATTCATCAACCATCATATCATTTTTCACTTTGGTGTTCCTCACCGCCTCATCACTGATAATGGAAAGTAATTCAAAAACAAAAACCTACGTAAAATATATGGCACTTTTGGCATCTAGCTTAGTTTCTCATCACCTTATTACCCACAAACCAATGGCCAAGCTGAATCAACCAATAAAACCTTGAAAAAAATTCTTATGAAGGTAGTCAACGATACTGGGAAGGATTGGCATACACACATTCCTTTTTCCTTTTGGGATTATCACACTAGTATTCGCACTTTGATTGCTGCCACACATTTTTCTCTGGTCTATGGTACTGAGGTTGTCTTACCTCTCAAAGTCCAAATTCCATCTCTCTACATATCACTATAAGACCATGTGCTCAATGATTGATGACTTTTGCCAAGATCATTTAGCGTAACTTGAGTTATTAGATGAACGCCATCTCAATGCTCTTGACCATCTCCAAATCTACCAAAAATGTATCAAAATTGCCTATGAAAAACATGTTCACGAATGAACCTTTATGGTCGGTGACCTCATCCTGAAGGAAAATCAACATGTAACCAAAGAAGAGAAAATTAAGTGGGGAAAATTTTCTCCTAATTGGCTTGGACCCTATATCGTTACCCATGCATATGGATCAGGTGCTTATCCTTTGTCTTCACTTGAATTTAAACCTAAACATGAGCCCCTCAAATCCTTGCATCTTCAACCATTTGATTGTTGACATCAAGTTCTATATCACTTTCTGTCAGTTGATTGCTCATCCCTTGAGTGTTGTCCACCTTCCATATTACCTGTTTTGAGGATTCATGAATAAACAAGAATCATGTGATTACCCATCACCTTTCAACCTTGTCTTCAATATGAGTACCAAGGCTCTACTCATAGCGTGATTCTCATGGATACTTTTCATCTTCTCCAAGGTGGAATCCCATGGTCATGTTCATCACTCAAAACCACCTCTTTCATAGTTAACCTCTGTGTACTATGGTTTTTTCATCTGAACAAGAGCCTACCATTCCTCTATAGTCTTTTCCATGACTTAAACATCTGAAACAAAAAGGGATGCAACTCCTTGAGTCAAACTTTCAAAAAAATATGATTCCCTCAAAAGGGACATCTCTTCACTCTATTTCCACCACTATAAATAGACTGCTCCCTTGAAGGACATCTATATAAAGTCATTTCAAAAATCCAATAAAAATATCCATAAGCTTCCTACATCGATCAGCTTCACGAAGACCTCAAGGAGATACTATACTCATCCCATATAGACTTCCTACATTGATCAGTCTATTAAAAATACAAAAAAATGAAGAAAATGATGAAATTTTTGTCATGGAATTGCCTATTTTTGATCCTAGGTTTCTTACTGGGAAAAACATGTTGTCGTACACTAAGTTACACTAGACTGCCCATTCTCACCTCATTACCTTTTTCATACCTAATTTCCTCTTTACTCAAGGGACTTGTCGTGCAACCGTGACATTTCATGATTATGTGACTTTCTTCACCCTTAGAATAGTCCATTATGCAAGGCCTTTAAGGTCTTATGTTCATAAGCCCATCTGGGGTATGGTAGACTTAGTTAGGGTCCTTATCAATTAAGCAACTCTTTTGCCACCACTTACCATTTCCCTTCCCAATTACTTATTGATTATCCTATACATGACTAGATCATCGACACCTATATTTGAAACAACTCAACCATGCCTATGACCTACACCCAATCATGCCTATGACCTACATTCAACCATGCCTAAACACCTACCAACACATTCCTCTACTTCATCATAATCTTCCCTAGCTTATGGGAGAACTACATCAGCCTGAGGCCCCTTTTCGTTGGGGCTATATAGGTAGCACTTCTGAGGGCATGGGGCCCTTGGAGGTTAGCTCGGCCACTCTTTACCCTAACCAATTCCCCCTTTCACTTTCCTATTCACATTCTACCTTAGTTAGTTTCCATTTTATATTAATAACTATAAATTAAACCCAACAAGCATCAATTAATACACATTTTTACCACATCATCAAATCACCAATTTATCATTTCATGTTTCCACATATAGAAAATATTTGGGAATTTAAGCCATAACCTGTATATACATCACCATTTGTCCCTCATGTTACCAACAACTCAAACATTAAAACAAAATTAAATCCACCACACAACCATTTTTTAAACCAACCTAACTCCACCATGCCTAAACCAACCGAACTTAATCATGGCCTACACTGACCTGACTCCATCATGCCTAAACCAACCTAACTCCACCATGCGTAAATCGACCTAACTCCACCATGCCTAAATTGACCGAACTCCACCATGCCTAAATCAACTTAACTTAATCATGCCTACACCGACTTGACTCCACCATGCCTAAATCAACCAAACTCAATCATGCCTACACCGACCTGACTCCATCATGCCTAAACTAACCTGACCCCACCATGCCTAAACCAACCTGAGTCAATCATGCCTAAGCCAACCTAACTCCACCATGCCTAAATCAACCTACCTCCACCATGCCTAAATTAACTCCATCATGCCTACACCGACCTAACTCCATCATGCCTAAACTGACCTGAATCCATCATGCCTAATCCACCTAGTTTCCATCACATACACACATAATAACATAAATTAAAAGAAAATACACCATCCATACTATAAATACCATCATCTATAAATCAAAAAGTCTGTGTATACATACATGTGTACATGGATACAAATAAATACAAGTATCTCAACAACTCTCATGTACATCCTCACCATCTTTGGCATGCAGGCCAGTATATGATCAAAAATCTCAAAAACTCTCATGTACATCCTCAAATCTTCGGCACATAAGCCGGTATATGATAAAAAATCTCAAAAAATGCTCATGTACAAGCTCACTCTCTTTGGGACGCAAGCCATTATATCTCAAAATACACAAATATATATATATAGGTACATGAAATAATTAAGCATCTCCCCGTCTGATATCCTCCATGTCTATCTCACATGTCTCCTCCTCCTCTGCTACTATGCAACATCCCGCTAGCATCTCACCTACAATCACAGGCCTCGGTCTAACCTCTGATGGCCCCTCACCTGGAGATGGCCTCCGTGCACTGGTAGTCTCACCTTGACCGTGTCCCGGGGCTTGCTGGCCCACTGTACTCTCTACACTGTGAGTGTGGGACCTGATCTACTCACTTCAAGTCTGTTGTAATCTATACTCAGTATAAGATGGGACGTCTATCTCGACAACCATCAATTTTTCTTGATAGTATTGTGCCTCACCCAAGGCATCCCTGAACCTATCCATTGGTTTGGTCTGTAGAGGTGCCATCAGTCTCAGCCCCTATATCTTTCTCTTGGGACCCTGTCCCGCTGCTACCTTTAATGAGGGACCTCTGTTCCTATGCCTGTACTGAGGGACCCTATCCCACCCATGTTTATAAAATGGGAACCTATCCCTGGGCCTATGTGGGTACCTATCCCCAAGCCTATGCGGGTGCCTGTGCTTGTACCTGGGCCTATATGGCCACAATTTGTGCCTATGCAGTGGCCAACTAGCTCTATAGCAATGTCACCCATGCCTACAATGTGGAAACCTATGCCTATGACCCTATTATTTTTCCTTGAATGATCCCCAACTGGTGTGACCAGAGTCGCCACCTTCCCCTATAGGGCATCTCTCTGAATGGTGATGGTCGCCAAGTCCAGCTACCCTGACCTCGGTGGTACTTCTCGCAGTTGTGCTGCCCACCACCATTTGTACCTATCATTCACTTTGACATCGTCAATCAGCCGGTCTACCACCTGCTCCTCCTACCCTGTAGGCACTTTCAGCTATGGTAGAGGCATATGCCTCTCCATGTCGTCCCTCATGTACTGTGGAAATGGTGGAGATTTATCCTGGGGCAATCCCAACTATCTCCTAACCCTGTCTATGGGAATCATCTTGTGCTCACCAGAACAACATCCCTCTATCCATCTCACCAGATGTAATCCATCCAGCTCCATATCCATCTATATGTATGAAGGAAAGCCAACATAGGGCCTCTAAATGATTTCCATGTCAGACAACCCCTCCAGTAAATGCTTGTAATAGGCTACATCGTGTGTAGCCCTGGAAGCTTGATGCTCTCCAATCACAAGTACCCATCGTCTACAACCCACCCGCACAAAACCCGGCTCAAACACATCAAGTCGGGGCATGCCTACTTGACACACACATAGGATGTGCTCATACGCCCAACAGTGTAGTAAGAGGGTGGAACATAAGTTGAATCACCATAATCACCCATAGGCCCATAACTCTTTGTCCAACTACACCAAGAAGGCTAGTGCCTAGGAAAACTAGGTCTTGTCCTCCATATTGTATAGAACCTCCATCAATGATCATGGGAATCTCCTACCCTCTGCATCTGGCAATGCAAAACAGCACACTACCTCCATCATCAGAACTTCTAACCTCATCTCCTCCAGATGGGGTCATTACATATCTCCATAACTCATGTTGGTGCTATGGAACCTCAACTCCACCAACCCCCTCACCAAACATTGTCAGCATCATCTCCTCAGAGACCTCTAAATAATTTAAATACACATGTGTCCCTACTATCGATAGCCATAGGATCCTATACACATCATCCAAGGTGATGGTCATCTCACATGTTGGCAAGAAGAATGTGTTGGTCATCGAATCCCATCTATTGAGGAGGGCGACCATCAAACTTGGCTCCCGGACTACGTTCTAGTAGTGTTTAACCCCGATCAGGCCTACCTCAGACCACATGCTTGCCACTCCTATATTTTTGCACTCCCACGTATTGCTACTAATAGGGGATGTACCCTATCACGCATTTGTAACTGGTCTCTCATCTGCATCTAAAAAACCATCACATTATTAAAAACCTTGACCATACCTGCATTCACCCTTGACCCCCACCTATAACTATTACCTCACTTATTTTCACTCAACATTACCTTTTTCTCTCACCTAACCACCCTTACTCATCTCCTAGCCCATTTTTCTCTCAATGATGGTCGGCATCGGTTCTTCTTAGCCAGCACTGGTCTCCCAAAACTGACATCAGTCACCCCATCAATGAATGATGTCGGCTAACTCCCACCAACGTCATCCAATGCTTGACCGACATTGGTCCTTTTCGCAGCAAAAATACGCAAAACCCCTTCCCTATTCCTCTCAAAATCCCCCATTTCTACCTAACTACCCACCCATTCCTACCCAAATCCCCCTCAACCCCTCCCCTACCTTCATTCACCTAATTGCACCCTCATACATTCCTATTTCACTCATTTTTCTTCCCAAATTCAAATTTAATTCCCCCCAAACCCACTTCTACCCAAACCCAATTTCTACAAACCAGGTCACCTAACCAACATATAACAGGAGTGAATCTTACCTATTCACAATGCCATCTCTGTGGAGGCACATCTGTTCGTTGCGCCAGTGGTCCACTCGACCCCTCTCCCACCTCCTCCATGCCAAAATCTAACTTGAATCTCTCCACCAATCAAGTAAATCCCCCCGATCTTGTAGACCTTTCTACTTAGATCCTCTCACCAATAAGAACTCTCTACCTCAACCGAGTACAATGCCCTGTCCTTTCCTCTCGCAAAGTGCCAAAAAGTCACAGAACTATGTTGTTTTCTCCAATGGTACAATACAACAATGATTCTAAAAAATAGATAATTTTTGGTTTTATAAACCCACCCCGACCTGACCGACTCTGGTCCTCTTTATGCCCTAGCCAACCGACATTTCTCACTCTCTAACCAACATCGGTCCACCCTACTAACTATTTGGCCTTGCTAAACTAAGTTTTTCCTACCCCCATTCATGCCAAAAAACCTTTTTTATCATCACAGACCACCATTGAACCAGACATACAAACCCCACCTACCCCTACATTGCCTTTGGTATGTCTTAGGAGTTGTTATTTTACCTATATCTTGGCCTTACTCATTTCATTACCTATCTACCTTCATCTGAACCACTTTTGATGAACTTTGACCCTTTTTGCTCACTATACCTTGCGACGTGGTTACCCATGTTGTTTGGCCTACCAACCTTACATTTCCTATTGTCGTGTTGTTTCTCGTGATCTAACCTTTGGTGTATCGGAACATACCTAAACATTCCTCAACCTAACCTCTGTTGTGTTTCCACACCATATCATATACCTTGGATACCAGACTCACTTCAACCTTGTTTTAATAGACCTATCAACCTTAGCCGACATAAAGTTTGAAAGCTTCTCAACCTGGTACCGTACTACATTTTCCAACGTGTGTGTGCATTCAACTGCCACTACCTTTTACCCTGGCCCATTTTCCTGACTTGGCCTTTTACCTTTACCCAATATACCCAATGATCTTTATTTTCCCACATACTCATTTTATCAAACCACTCATCACTTCCATCTCTCACCTCATCGGATCCTAGTTTAAGGGGGGTTACTTTCACCCACACTTGGGGCAACACCACCTTCATGTACACTCAACACAACCATTTCCTATTTTTGTCAGCATCATTTACCAATACAAGCCACGTTACAAAAAGGGGAAAAAATTTAGACACCAAAATTGGGTCACACTCTCCTCGTTCACCTATCAAAGAACAAACTTAAACACATTCACCTAACCATGACCCTTATACCCTACATTAACTATTAATTTAAGTATTTATAATTAAATTAATACCCATCCTCACCCCATTATTAATTTAATTACTTTACTTGAAAGAATGGACACGTCACCTAGACACCTCACCATAGACCTATTCATAGCATGTTTCCATAAATGAATAAGACTTAGTCCAATCCTAAAAATCAAGGCCTATTATTCCTCTAACCACCTTCCTGCTCATAAAAACGTAACATCCATTCTGATCTGTGGAAAAAGAAATAAACCTAACCCAAATGAAGTGAGATATGCCATTTTTAGTAAACCTAGGGAATCCTACTTTAACCGATGCCAGTCATCCTGAAACCGATGCCGGTCAACCAAGAACCGTCATCGATTACCATTTATTCACCTTAGAAACCTTGTTTTTGGGTTGGCACATTTTTAGATCAAGGAGATGGGAAGAGAACTACATGCAAGTAGAACCAAAGAATTTTCACACCTACAGACATACATAGCCAGTACCAGGATAGATCCAGAAGAATTTACACTCATAGTGACATTCCACGAAGCATCACTATTGCACCAAGCTCCATCCCACCAACCAATCATCATCACCACAAAGCTAGTGGACATACAACGCCAGTAATTATACCTTTTACCTACATCATCTATTTCCACTTCAGTCTGTTAGGTTCTTCTATTATTTTCCACTTGTACCCTCATTCTTCTACCATTTACTTTCCTATAAACCCAATCATTCCTTCACCCACACCATAAAACCACCAATACCCGACCTTTGTATATTTATGAGTGTTCCCAAAATCCCCACATACCTCATTATATCCTCTATTATCTCTATCTAACCTCAGCTCAAACCCCATTAGAAAATCTTGTGGAAGATTATTAGCCCACCTCTACTAACGTCAATTACCCATAACCATCATCGGTTTGACGTAACCATGATCAGTCATACCTCGACTGACGCCGGTCTTTGTGTTTGCCAATACTGTGCAAACCAGCAATCACCTGCCTATCAAAAACACCCCAAACACCTCATCCAACCCTACTAAGACCATGTCTATGACCTGTAGACCACCTGAACAACTTGAAACCTAAATTGAAGACCTTGACTTGTATAGTTTGTAGTATTTAATCAAATTGACGCTGATAGTGATCTAAGGTACCAAAATCAGAATACTAGCACTAGATTCATTTATGTGCGTATTTCAATTATTTCATATCTGTTTTATAAAACAATGGATTGACAACCTTCTAAGGAGTATCACACTTCCCGAATCTAGCATACGCTTGGCAGTCCACTATCATGTATTGTTTAACTCTTCTTTGGTGGTCTTGTTTTCTATTTCAGGTAGTTCCTCCCAGCCAAAAGGAAGCTCTCACAGTCAGCATTGGATTGAGAATTCAGCATGCGTGTATCAACCTCCAAACCAGCACAAGAAGTATTCATCATTGGCCCCTACCCTTATCTATTTTGTCACATTCCAAAATGTAAAGAAAGCGGTGAAACATTTTGGCACACCCGGTGGGACCCATCCGGGGTTCCTTGCATTTTTCTTCATTCCTAGGTAAAGATTGTGTGTTTTTTTATTTTCTAAACGTATTCACATTAAATATATTTCCCTAGTAATACTCTCTTCTTCTAATTTTATAAAACAACATATATTTTCCGGTGCTTAAAATGAACCATTTCTTATTTCTTGCATTCATATAAGTAGTGAAAGATCATGTTCCTACTTGTTCATCATTTGCTTCATCAAACGTAATTTGTCGATTTGGGTTTAAAATCAGTTGCATTTCATCCTTGTATGTTACATTTAGCTCACATTAAAATGAGGGAAACCTATATGTTGGAAGTCATGCCCAACTAATGTTTGACACAAAGAATCGTAGAAAAGCACTCTCTTTCTTATTCTTCTACCAAACTACACAAAATTGAAAAAATACACATCTTCTTAAACAACATCTCACCTGGAAGAAGCTATCAACGATCACATGATTAGTGGACTGAAAGTGGGCACCCAGCTGGTTACTTTTGTCCTTTCATTACCTCAGTGGATGGCCCGCCCCCACCATAAAATAACCTGAAACCTCTCATTTTAGATATCCTTCTTCGTAGGAAGCCTTCCTCACAAAAAACTCTACTCTAAATTCATGAGTCAGTATTCTAAATAGAATAAGATCAACACATTAAAATCACTTGTTGGATACGTGTTTTTAGCATTTGATTGGCGTGCGTTTTAAGGTGTGAAGATACGTTTCTCCATTTTCCATTCTTTTTCCTTGAACACTTCACAATCACAGTTGAAGTTAAAGTATTCTAACTTCCTCTGAGTGTATCAAGACCTCATTATATCATCTCCAAGATTCTGGGTTCATCATTCATCTTATCTCAATTCACAACAATCTATTTTCCTACATTCTTCAAATTTTCATAGTAACCAGCATCGGTTTATTTGTCAGCGTTGGTCTACACCTCACCGTCATCGGTTCTACCTAACCGCCATCAGTTCCCTATCCTTTTGGTTAACTTTCCCAAGGGACACCTATTCTTATCTTCTTCATTGTTTTGAGTTTTTCTAATTCTTTGTACTCTTTGTATTCTAATAAGCAGTCATCATACAACTTACCTATCTCACATTCATTAGTTTTTACCCCTTTTGGTCAAACTAATTTTTTCTCACAGTAACCAGCCTCAATTACACCTGAACCGTCATCGATCATCCATAACCAACGTTGGTTACCTTGTGCTAATTCTCAACTAATACATTACCCAAATCCACCTACAAGCACTTTTTTTCATTCCTACTACTTTCTGTGTCATCTGCAGGCTACAAAATCACATGATATACATTCATTCACATGGTGTTGACTCACAACCAAGCTAACACTCTTATATTCCATGTTAGTCATCAACCACTCCTACCTAGTCCTTCACCACCCTCTTTCGTGTCACCCATGTATCTAACCCTGCTTACCACCATTGCTAAAGGAAATGAGGAGTTTGCACGACTCCTCGATCAAAATCCTCTAGCCTTAAAATTCTACCTTTCCCACTCTTCCACCTAGGACTCCTCAGGTCAGTTGATATATGGCATGCTTGTATCCACTTCTGCATCATCCCCTACTAGTTCATTGTTACCTTCATCTGCTTTACCCCCAGTGATTTCACAGCTAGGCCCCATACCCACTATGACCACTGCATATGTAGTATCAATCGTACCTGTAGTATCTATTATTCCTTCATTGACCACCCAGACCATAACCCCATCTGCACCCATTATCTCACAAATACCGATTGCAACATAACTACTCGCAGTGTCGATGACCCCTAACCCATTCCAGAATCTTGTCCTCTCCATCTTGTAGTCTCTACCCCCAATTTCTACTCAGGTCACTGCGACTGCCCCACCTACATATACATATTATCATCAACCCCCTATCTCATATGCCATTCATTTTGGATATATGCCCTCTATGTTGGTCTCCTATTCTCAACCTTCCTATTCAGCATCACCATACACTGGAATGCCACCCACATCAAATATTTAGTACCATCCCTCTTACACCATAGGAGGTGCCCTTCCATCACAACCCACTAATGCCCTCATCAAATTAATGATGGAAAGGATGCAGACACTAGAAGCATCGGTTTCCAACTCATGCAATTCTCTCACATATGATTAAATTTTTAATGAGCCAATTCATCTGTCCATTCCTATTCACCCATACTTTATACATTGGGAAATGCCAAAATTCAACCACTTCAATAGTAAAGAAGACCTGCAATAACATTTATGGTCTTTCAAACATGGGTGTTACCCGATCTCCCATGATGACGCTTTACTCCTACGAACCTTCCTGATGTCCCTCACAGGACCTGCATTAGATTGATACAGTGGGCTACCTAGACATTCCATCTACTCATTTAATCAAGTAGCCCAAGCCTTTTTAGACCACTTCTCAATCAACGTTGTCAAGGAAGTCACCATGACTGATCTTTACTCCACATAACAGTATGACGATGACTCTATCGCTGAATTTTTCACTCGTTGGCATAGCCAAATTATCCAATTCACATTTCAATTACCTCAAACTGAGCTCATAGAGTTGTTTACCTGAGCTTTCACTAGGCACATTTCACTAACCCTATAGGTATAGACCTTTCACACCTTTAACGAGGCATTCACCATGGCACAAAAATTGGAGATTCATGTTAGTGAAGAAAAGAAGATTCAGTTGCGTAACAAGAACATCGTGTTCAACTCAAATGATGTTTATTCATCTTCAAATCCCCAAAAAAAATATTCAAAACCTAAAGGATCTTCCAATGCCATAGTTCTCAAATATGTACCCTCTCACCCATCAAACCAAGCCAAGCCTTCTTCTATTCTCTCTCCCGTCCAAGCTTTCTAGTTCAGACAAGAACAACGAAAGTACACTCCAATAGGAGAACCTTATTCTTTTTTTTTGGAAAATCTTATTTAAGGATGATGTCATTAACCTTTCCACCTATGAAAATGACACACTAGTTTTTACCCTGATCAACCAATGCCCTTGTGGTATAAAGAACATGACTTTTGCAACTATCATCGTGTAAAAGGTCATAGTGAGGGTAACTACATCACCTTCACAGAATATTGTCCAAGAAATATTAGACAATAGAGATCTAGTTATTGGATAACCCAAATGCACCCACCAACCAAAAACCTACATATATTTAGAACATCCATTTCCTTAATCATGCCCCATCTTCCAACCAAAACTGGTGACCACTTTAACCAATGATAACAATGTCCTAGGAGGTCCAAAATATTTTCAATGACATACCAGTTGCTTCCCAATTGCCCCATGTTCCTTCCATAGATGAAATCTTAGCCTGAGCTCCCCTACCTACACAGGATCCTATTTCATCTACTCCTCCACCCACAGAGAAACCCCTTCTTTTTCTCTTTCACCCATGGGAGATCCCATAATTATCACTCTGCTTTTGGCCCCTCAAATTACCGAGCAGTTTTCAGTAGGGTCTTTCTCACTCATTGGGGACACATTTCCACTCCCTACACCACCACATGGAGATTCCACCTCGTCTAGCCCATCATCTCCTCTACCTGTTATCCAAAATAAGCCCATGCTTATTTTTGGCTAACTCCTCCTCCTTTTCCTTTGCTGGAACTTAAATGAATTTTTTGCATGCTTTAGGGACTCAATTTTTTTTCTAGAAATGTCTCCATCAGATAGAGGAATTTTCTACACCTTTCCAGAAAGGTAAAATTTTCCTCCTAACTCCTTGTAATTTTGAAAGTTATGGCTCGATGGAGTTTTTTTGGGGAAATTTTTCCTTGACAAGTCCTACAGCCAATGAAATGATGCCACGTGGTGGTAGGAGGTTAGGCTGAAGTGGAAGAAAGTTGAAAAATTTCTAAGGAGATGGCGGAGGCACAAAGGGAAAAATCCAGCCCACAGGCCCGCAGAAGGATGAAATGGAAAAGAAATGGCTTGAGGCCCGCGCATCCAATGTGAAAATGCGACACGTGTCCAGTTGACAACGATAGGAGTTAGGGGTCGAATGCGAGGAATGATTTTGAGAAATTTTGCCAAAGTGGACAAAAGGCACAAAGGAAAAAATTTGAGGCGTATCCCCGCCAGAGTGACCAGAGAGCTGACACGTGTCACCGAGAGAGCGGCGGCAGTGCAGACTAATTTTGGGAAATTTTCCCAAGGCAAAAATAAAAGGGGAAAAAATGAATTTTGGGCCCTCGATAGCATCGGTGAACTAGGAAAGTGACAAATGGTAGAGGAGTGGCGGGGTGTAGGGAATTTTCAGGTAATTTCTCCCAAATTCAAAAAATGGGAAAATTTTCAAGTTTTACCCCCGCCGACCAAATTTTGCCCCTGATTTTTGCCCCATTTTTTTCCCTAAATATTCAGAGGGCTATATCTTTCAAACCAGAGCTCAGACTTTTCTGCATTCTTTGGTGTCATTGGAAAGCTATGGTGAAATTCTGTACACATGTTGGACTATTCAATTTTGGATTTTTTGGTAAATTTTTATGGGAGAAAAATGTAGAAATACCTCTGGTATGGGAAAAAATTGCAAAACCGACCCCTAACTACCATAATTGATGAAGTATGGCACTCGTTCCTTCTCCAACATGGGAAAATACATTGAAAAATGGATTTGATAGGGCACCATTACTATTTTTATGAATCTAGTTTGGTGTTGGAGCTTTCAAATCAATCTTTCCCACGTTTTCCTTTCTCCTTGTCTTCTCCTTCATTGTTAAAAGCCAGTTTTTGGCTCATTTGTAAAGGGGACATTTTGGGCATAGCTAAACTCTGTCAAATTGTTTCCTGACTCCATTCTTGAGTAGCAAACCTTATCCTATGCCTAACAAGTGGATTTGTGCCTCTGAGCAATTATGTAATGGTCTGTGCACATTTTAAGAGTAATAAAACATGTTATTGTGGCATTCTTCAACCCCTTGTATGGTTTTATTGTTTTCCCGTGCCTCTCTATTCCAAATCTATTTCTTTGTGTATAATTTTCATGTTTGTAGGTGTTAGATGTTGTGTTTCATGGATTTTATGGTGGGTTGGAAGATTTTGCTCTGTGTCACTTCAGTCTGACCTCTCCCAACTTCATTTTTCCCCCTATATTCCTCCTCATTAGAATGTTTCACATTCCTTTTCTGGTGTATCACCACTTTAGTGTAGGTTTTCTTGCATTTTCTCTCTCTCCTTGTCTCCTTGGATGGTTAGATTAGGATTAGATTAGCTTTCCTGCACTGGGATAGCTTATGGCAGGTAGTTTAGGAAGAGGAACCAACCTTCTCTGGAGATCTTTTCCCATTTACAAAGGTCCCACACTTTGGGAAAGCTCAATGTTGTGCATTCACAACAAATGACATTTCCTTAGAAAAGTAGATCCATGGTTCATTTTGGGGGTGCTGTGATTTTGTACTAACAATTTTGGCATGCCTAGTGGGACCTTAGAGGTCTTCCACTTCATCTTTTGCAGGTTGATGTGTTCCTGTGAAGATTTCAGCCTTTAAAGGCACTTGCAAACACATCTGGTGACTCCATCTGGTAAACAACCCATCTTTGAAGTTACAGACCTTCCTTTTCATTCACTTCCATTCATTTTTCATCCATTCTTCCTTCCATATCTTCCATCTTCTTTCATTCCATGAATTTGTGCAATCATGACTTCAATTCCATCATGGGATTCACATTTACAGCAACAACAATGTTTCCCACCTCTAACATGTTTCTCAAATCCTACCGATCAGTATTTTGATCATATTCAAAACCAATATGCATATCCATATGAGCAATGCCAAAATCAGTTTGGCTATGAAGCATGTCAAGCACAAGGGTACGCAGATTGTGAGGACAGTCAGGAAGAAAATGCATATCTATTGGAGAAGATCCAAAATATGGAGGTAAACATGGTGCAATCAAGGGCTCAATCACAAATGAAGGCATTTCAGATTGGTTTTAGAGCACCCTATCCATGGGGAGGCCCTATTCTAAGACACTATAGCCCTCAAGAGAAGCTAGACTTCATGGTTGAAATGCTGCCCCAACTTGTACAATGGATTGAGGAGATAGAAGCATCTGAGAAAATTTTGAATCAATCTTGTCAATGGATAAGTCATTCAACAGCTCCTTGTCTTTCTTTTTCACCCTCTCAAGCTTTATCATTTCAGCAGTATTAAGCTTCAAGTTTCCCATATACTACCCCGAATGTTGATTCCATTTCTCCATCTCCTAATATCCCATCCCACCTCAATTTCTCTACTCTTTTCCTTTCCAAACAGCCATTCCCTCCAAAAAAACAAGAAGTTATACCTCATTCACCACCACAAATAATTACAAAATCAGTTGAGTCACAACCCACCCATCCTCTTGGATTCCTAGATCCATGTTGGGAAGATGAAAATCAAAAGACTAGTCAAGGAGAACAACAAGAAGAAGAGCCCAACAAAGAAGGAATAACATAAAACTTGAAGAGTTGGGATGCCAAATTTGGGATAGCAAAAATCCCCTTGATGGTGAATCCAAAAGAGGAAGTTGGAGTTGGGGAACAAGTGGTAAACAAGGCTGATTTTACAGCAGCAATGAAGCAAGAAAAACAACAGTTTGTTGGTGATGAGTTAGGTGTCCATGTTGGCACTTTGCCCAAACAAAATGTTGATTTAATTTTCACTACAAAATCAGTCGTTGTGGAGGAAGAAAAGCCAGCTCCAAACCCCATTGAAGAGGAGAAAATGGATATGATCAAGTTAGTTTTTGCAACATCAGAAGAAGGAAGTATTATTGATACATTTTTTCTTTCATTTGAAGGGGATGATTTGATTGATGAAGCCATAATAGAGGTGAAAAAAGTAGGTCCAAATTGTGAGCAAAAGGCACAAGAAATTTCATGTTTCTCCCCCACTTCATCTCTCCAAAAATCTAATTTTTTGGATGAGTTTGAATTGACAAGTTTCATGTTTGAAAATGAAGTTGCACATGGTGAAGAAAATGTAGGTTTGAAGTTCACCATGCAAGAGGGAAAAGATTTGTTGCAGCAGGACAACGAAGAGTTTGATTTTTTGTCAGACTTAGAAGAATGTTTGGATGAAGAGCCAGTTGAAATTACAAAATTTTCTTCCTCGCCATTCATTCTCCAACATCAAGATCCTATTGCCACAAAGGAGAGCATTGAAAAACAACAACTTGTGTTTTGTGACAGCTCATTGGAACCAAGATTGGAAGATTTAAATCTTCCATGTTCTTCATGCGAAGAGGAAGGGAAGGAGCAAGAGATTTTTACCACTTCTTCCATGCCATTCATTCAAGAAGGTTTACAAGAAGGATCTATTATTGGAGTTAAAAATTAGAGCTATGGGCACATCCAAAGGATTAGACCATACCCAATCAGGTACTTGGCTTCATTGAAGCCAAAGGAGAAACCAAAACCAGTCATGCCTACTTCAGGGCATGAGGATGAGCATCAAAGTACCAAGGGTCACCATCAATGCCTCCAGGAGTCTAATGCAGGTCAGATTGAGGAGGTAAGTTCCATTAATGGTGATACCTTGATGATTTTGGTGGAGGACTGGCTTATGGTCAATTTTTCACTCATCCAACCAGCCATGTTCAATGCTAAATCAGTTGCATGGCTGCCATTTTTTTAAAAGGGAAGCTATTTCTCCCTGCCAATTACAGGCTTTGTTTGAGCTCCCTTTGTTCTTGGTTAGAGTAGTGTAGGTAGGTTTTATTTCAATAGAATAAGTGCTTGTGCACGCTCTTCATATCCCACTTGGGGTATGTATGATTTTCATGTTTGTACATAGTTTTTATGGTGCTGGTTTTTGCCCTTGCACAGTCCATTTCAGTTGCATTTTGGTGAAGGTCAACTCCAAGTTTAGTGGGCTTGAAAGTGGCTCAAAGGGAATTTTTCAAAGTTCAGATCAGTTTGCAAGATATTACTCATGACTCCACACCCAATGGATGCTTCAAGGTAGTTGATCACTTCATCTAGCAAGCAGATGACCCCTGAGAGTCGCCAAAAGTGTTATCCAAAATAAGCCCATGCTTATTTTTGGCTAACTCCTCCTCCCTTTCCTTTGCTGGCACTTAAATGAATTTTTGGCATGGTTAGGGACTCAAAATTTTCTGGAAATGGCTTCACCATATAGGATTTTTCTACCCCTATCCAGAAAGGTAAAATTTTCCCCCTAACTCCAAATATTTTGAAAGTTATGGCTCAGAGGAGTTTTTTGGGAAAATTTTCCCTTGACAGGCCCGCATCTAATGAAATGGTGACATGTGGCAGTAGGGGTCAAGGGAAAAAAAGGTAAGTTGGAAAATTCACCAAGGATTTGGCGAAGGCGTAAAGGGGAAAACCAGCCCGCAATCCCGCGAAGGAGGAAATGGAGGGAAAGGCCCGTCGAGCATCCAGGAAGCGACACGTGTCTAGTTAGTGGCAGGGGTCGAAGGCGCTGAAGGATTTGGTGAAATTTACCAAAGTGGTCAAAATTCATAAAGGAAAATATTGAAGTGCATCCCCATAGAGTGATCAGGCACCGACACGTGTCAGCAGAGCGACGGAGCACGGACTAATTTTGGGATATTTTTCCAAGGCAAAAATCAAAGGAGAAAAGGCAAGGTTTGGGCCCATGTTCCCATCACCAAATGGGAAAGTGACATGTGGCAGAGGAGTGGTGGGGCACAGGGAATTTTTGGGAAATTTTCCCAAATTTAAAAAATGGGAAAATTTTAAAGTTTGACCCCGCTGACCCAATTTTGACCCTGTTTTTTGCCATTTTTTCCCTAAATCTTCATAGGGCCATATCTTTTGATCTAGAGCTTAGATTTTCGTATTATTTATATCAATGGAAAGCTTGTGAAATTCTCCACACATTGGACACCTAAATTTTTGATTTTGGTGAAGATTCATATGATAAAATTGAAGAAACTCCTATGACATGGAAAAAATTACAAAACTGACCCCCAACTACCATAATTGATGAAGTACGGCACTCGTTTATTCTCCAGAATGGGTGAATACATTGAAAAATGGATCTAATAGGGCACCATTACCGTTTTTATGGATATGGTCAGGTGTTGGAGCTTTCAAATCAATCTTTCCTGCATTTTCCTTTCTCCTTGTATTCTGCTTCATCATTAAAAGCCAGTTTTGTCTCATTTGTAAAGGGAGACATTCTGGGCATAGGGAAACTCTTTCAAATTCTTTCCTGACTCCATTCTTGAGCAGCAAACCTTCTCCTATGCTTACACATTTTAAGAGTAATAAAATGTGTTATTGTGGAGTTCTTTAACCCTTTGCATGGTTTTATTGTTTTCTCGTGCCTCTCTATTCCAGATCTATTTCTTTGTGCATACTTTTCATGTTTGCAAGTATTATATGTTGTGTTTCATGGATTTTATGGTGGGTTGGAAGATTTGTGTATGTGTCACTTCAGTCTGACCTCTCCCAACTCCATTTTCTCCCTATATTCCTCCTCAGCAGAATGTTTCACCTTCCTTTTTTGGTGTATAAACGCTTTAGTTTAGGTTTTCCTGCATTTTCTTTTTCTCCTTGGATGGTTATATTAGGTATAGATCAGCTTTCCTACACTGGAATATCTTGTGGCAGGTAGTTTAGGAAGAGGAACCAGCCTTCTCTAGAGATCTTTCCCCATTTGCAAAGGTCCCATACTTTAGGAAAGCTCAATGTTGTGCATTCACACCAAATGACATTGCCTTAGAAAAGTAGATCTGAAGGTCATTTTGGGGGTGCTGTGAGTTTTCCCTAACACTACCTATAGAGGATCCTGTAAAAATACCATTTCCCTTAGATGAGCATTCTCCATCAGATCTCCAAGATCCTGTTGATCTGCTTTCGGCTCTCTTAACTACAGAGTCTAAAGCTAACCATGTCCCTATTTCTCAAACACATTTTATGGGGATTGCTACTCGATCCACATCAACTCCGCCTATAGTGGTACCTTTTTCAAGCTTGGTCGATCACCTGGACTATGTTGATAGAGCCTTAATTTGGGGATGTCTTCTACTTCATGCTTCAACCCAAATGTAGTTGTCACTCACCGACACCTCCACAATCTATCCAAAAGTGTTTCAAACAACCAAACCAAACAAAACCATGGCTGTTGGAACACCTTCCATGTCATTAATATGCAAACTTACCAGGATAGACATAAGTCTTTCTAAGAGTTTGGTAGTCCCAGTTAACCTTGTCAGCATTGAATATCAACTGATGCGCGTCTGAAAACCTATCTATAAAAGTTTGCAAAAATCACGTTGTGAAAGCATAAGGGATCTTACACTATGGGCTACATTTTCTTTCCTTCATCCCAAAAATCACAATATAAAAGTGTTGATATACTATAAACTGTACCTAGTTTCCTAATACCGTAGGAATTTCCTTTGGTATTATCTACTCTTCATCAAATGTAAGGTGTAAGCACTCATACCACATCTCCACTCTCTGCTTAAAGGGGTCACTCATGGACCCAGCACAATTGTATTTTTCAAATCTATCTCCAAGAGATTTCTTCACCTCAAGCTATTGCCAAACCTATCCTTAGGCCCATCAGACACCCCTGTTTCTACAAAAACAAGAGATAGAAAAATTACACCAAAACTTATCTTATCGCCACCATGTGCTTCTTCAACAATGGTTTCAGCAATAACCCTACAATATTGTAGACTACACCTTCAAACATCTTCTTTATTCTGTGTAGCCATAATGTGTTCACCTGTGAGCACCAATCCTGGTCATTAATCTTTGTGAGGAGGTGTGCTACCACCTGAACTACGGGATATTTATGTGACTTCGTTATATCCATTCCGTACCCTCCTTTAAGGTAGCCAAACTCCTTCCTTGTTTTTAAAATACCCTCTTTGTCTAACAATTCACTGCTCACTTTAACTCTCGAGCTCCTAAGTCCTATCAAGCTCCTAATCAAGGGCACAGTGAGCCTCATACGTCACCTAGTAAAGTAGAAAAAATCCTCGTGGACTATTCTCATCAGCCATTGGTACTGTTTCTCTATTTTTCCAAAGTATGAGAGTTCATACAGCTCTAAAGCTCCCACCCTTATCAATATATTCTCACCTGTATCATTGTACACGGCCATATAATCTACTGTCCTTTGATTTGTCTTTTTCACCAGTAATTTTTCCACTTCTTCCTTGTTATCTAAATTATTTTTATTGTAGTCACTCACCTTGCACCGGTGAATGTGTGAGTCCCAATCGTGACCCATGAAAAATTTGTCTGGGTATTGCATTTTAGAAAAATTACTCTCGGGGGCATCCTCGATCTCAATCTCAACTTCCTTCTACTTCTTCCCCCTAGTAGCCACCTCAGATGCCTTCTTTGGTACCATAATGACTACAAAGGTGAGATCTTTTACCTACTTTGAGATCTGCAACTTACTCAGTGTGCCCTAGCTCAATCCAAACCCTAGCTCTTGATTTCTCCTTCCCACATGCCTCTAATTCACTCAAACTCTTCTCCGAAAGGAGTGCAAGTCAATCCCATATATAAATTTGATAGCAATACCTAGTTCATAGCGCTTCGTGCTTCACCACCGTCTTGCTAGCTCACTTGTAAAAAATTCACTCGAATGCTCTTGAATGAAAAGGTAAAAAATGGCCTCACTACCCTTCCTTATATAGATTTTTAAAAAATTACTGCATTTATTACTCTCCACCTACCACTATTCACAACATTAATTCATCATGTGCCAATTTTTTTGCGTTGCTCATCTCTGCACCACAGTCATAACCTTATGGTGTGCCTCCTACTTCTCAACCACAAACATCCTTTTATGTGCTTTCATGGGCCAAAGTACTTCACCACTGCACCTCTCCCTAAGTAGTTTCCCCTACTGCAGCCTACGTCACGTTATACTAAACGTCCATTTTTCCATCTGTGGTCTTCATTTAGGAGGAATTTTTCTTCTCTATTTCTAACCTTACCTTTTCTTTGAGCACCTACAAAAAATATCTTCTATGCATACCCATCTTCAGATAACAATCAAACTATATTAAACTTGGAAATAATTCATGTATATAAACTACCCAACACTAAGGGTATGTGCAGTCCTCGGGGCATGAAAACACTTAGATAGTAATCAGATTTCGGCACGTAAGTGCTCTTATTACACAAAACACTGAACTAAATTAAGAAAGCATAACAATGATGAAGGAAACACATATAAAGGAAATACATTTATGGAAACCTAATCTAAGTGGAAATAATGTCTTATTATAAACACCCAAAATATTTATTTATCGTAGGGCTTCAGCCTACTCCTGTTGAAATAACCGGGCAACTATGTTCCATCCAACGCCTCTAACTGGCAAGCACCTAAGTCAAGTATATAAGTGATAACATACGGTCCCAACCAATGCACCTTAAGCTTTCCAGGGTGGTGCAAAAACTTTGAATCATACAAAAGTACCATTTTCCCAACCTCAAGCTTCTTATCCTTGATGTGAATGTCATGTCATGATTTCTACTTGGATTTTTCTTGCTTCTGACTCTATCTTGTTATGGTGTGCCCTCCATCCAGCTGCATCAATTTTTCAATACGTTCTTCCAATGCCTACTCATCATCCAGACCTCCTGCATGCACAATATGTAAATAAGGTAACATGAATTCCATCGACAAAACTGTCTCTATGCCAAACTCTAGCTGAAAGGGTGTTGCCTTATTCAACCTCTTATAGGTGGTTATGTATGCCCAAAGTATAGTAGAAACCTTGTCATCCCAATCTCTCCTTCCAACATCACAAATTTTAGTCAAGGTATGGTTTAGTATTTTGTTCAAAGCCTCAGTAGTTCCATTTACCTAAGGATGATAAGGGGTTGTCCTATGGTGCGCAACCATAAATTCATCCAATAACATCCTGATAGTCTCATTAATGAAATGATTACCCCTATCATTTGTTAAACTCAAAGGTCATCCATACCTACTAATAATATTTTCCCACATAAACCTTGTTTTCATAGTTGTTTTGCAATCCTTTGTAGGTGTCGCTTCTGTCGATCTCGTAAGATAATTTGTACAAGTTATAATGTAGCATGATCTTATCCTGTGCATAACTGGGGAGATAGGGCCCAAAAATTCAATTACCCACTTCTCAAAAATCTCTGCACTAATATCAGGCCTCAAAGTCATCTCATCTATATGCCCATGCTTTCCAAGGCACTAACAATGGTCACATGCTTTACAATATACTTTACAATCCTTGTATAATGTTTTTCACCATAGACCATCTAGTAGGATCTTTTGCATGGTGGCATTCTCTGCATAGTGTTCACCTACAATACCAACATGAGCCTCTACCATAATCGTGTCATGCTCATGCTCAAGCACACATTGGCGTAAAACTTCATAACAACCTAACTTTTAAAAGACTCCACTAATCAACATGTAAGGTGTGGCATGAATAGTAAGTTTTTTGTTTTCTAAGGCCTTCATCCCATCAGGTATCACACTTGTACGTAAAAAGACAATAATATTCTCCAAGTCTGAGGGAACAGGGTTCAACCTGAATAGTTAGGCATTTTTTATTGTGTCCTCAATACTTTGTGTGTCCTCTCTTGATTGAATCCTTGATAAATGATTTGGATCAGAATTGCTCTTACCTAGCTTAACCACCACCATAAAATTGAACTCCTGAAATAATAGTACCCAATGGCATATGCACCCCTGAAAAATGGCATTTTTCACTAAGTATTTCAATGTCATGTGGTCTATATAAAAGATGAAAGGTGTACTTAGCAAATCTTGTCAAAACTTATGGAGCACGTAGATCATAGACAAGGCCTTGTGCTCTGTCATTTTATAATTTTGTTCTATTGGAGTCAATTTTCTGCTAGCAAAGCAATAGGATGATCAAAAATCCCTTCTCCAAGCTGAGTGAGTATAACACAGATGGCCATGCCAGAGGCATCTATATGAACATGGAAAGGCTTGGACCATGAAGCAAATCACAAAATAGACGTTGTAGTAATCTTCTTCTTCAGTGTGTCAAATGCAAGTTGTTGCGCCTCACCCCAGTAGAACTTTCCTTATCCCTTGATTAATTCTTCTAAGGGTGTGTTGATCTTGGCATATCCCTTAATAAAAAAAATTTAATAACCATTGTTCCCCAAGAATCTACACACCTCACTTTGGCTAGTAGGCTCTTCTAAGCCTAGAATGACAACTACCTTAGCAGGGTCCACTAACAAGCCCTCTTTACAAATGATGTGTCCCAAAAAAATTCCAAAGGGTGTAGAAAATATACACTTTTTAATATTCAAGGAGATGCTCAACTAATGGAACCTCTCAAACATCAGCATCAGATTATCACAATGATCTTTCGCGAGCCCATAGACTACCCAATCATCCAAATATACCTGTAAGAACTTATGAATAAAATCCTGGAATGTTTGTACCACTATGCACAAAAATACTACAGGCGCATTCTTTAATCCAAAGGGCATAACTATGTTTGCAAAAATTCCCCACTTAGTGATGAAATTTTTCTTCTCTTGATCCTCTATAGATATCCTTACCTGATGATATCTAGAGAATCCATTAGTGAAGGAGTATATTTTACACCCCGCAATGCATTCCAAGATTTCCTCAGTAAATGGTGTGGGAAAGGGATCAATCACACATGCAACATTTAACTCCTGATAATATACATAAATTCTTATTATGTCATCTTTTTTGATGTTGATCACCATAGGCCTCACTCATTAAAACTCTTCAATGGGCACAATGATTCTAGAAATTAACATTTTGTCAATTTCTTCTTTTACCTTGACACGCAAGTTTAGATTCATCCTGTAAGGCCTTTTCTAAACGTGGCGCGCACCTTCTTTCAGCTTTATCTTCATCACTCCCAATGATTCATGTATGCCTTTCAACTCATGATAGCCTCTAAGGAACAAGTCCTGAAAGTTGCGCAACAACTCAATGATTTTAGAAACTTCAAAGTCAAACTAGTAATCTCTAATAATGGCTTCCTTGGGTTCAACATATTTTCTAATGTTCACTTTCTTGGTCTTCATAGGCTCATAGTAGACCCGCACCTTCTCATCTTTATTTCCCAATAATTTACGCATACCCTCTATGTGCTCAATTTCTAGGTCCTCTACCTCTTCATCATCAACCATGTAGATCTTCTTAGCCTATTCCCTTTCTAGGCAGGTGTACCCAAGTTGTTCAGCATCTATTTCTTCTTCTTTAAAATGTGCCACCAATTCTGACTCATTGAAAAACTGTAACACCTTGGAAAAAAAGTTATATTTCTCTTTGCATTACAAGCGTTGGCATGTGAATTTCTTGAATAAGGTGTGTTTCCTTAATTGTTAAAAATCATGCTTATTATGGATAAATCATTTCCGCTCTTGGATTCATTGGACTGAAATTTTATGGCTTGCAAGAATCCACTTTCACTTCTTATTGATAAGATGCAATCTAATTTTTTGAGTTGCACACTTATCACTTTTGAAGGACTCATCCTTGGATCAATTTCAATGATCCAAGGGATGTTTTAAATCTTCTTAATAGACTGAATAGAAAAATTGACATCCAATAGTTTGAAAGGCATAGTGGACTGAACTTTTGTATTTTGCAAATTATGTGGTCTTGTGTGAAAGTTCCTTCATTCGACTATATGTTTGTGCTTGGGTCTCTGGGATTGATCTCCGTAGGAAATTTTTGGCGTAAACAAGATATAGTCTACTTAAGACTAGGAAGGGCATCAGAATCCTAAAAGGGACTATCCTAACGATATCCTAAGCTAGGTAAGAACACCTACTTCCTAGCTACGTCTATTTAATTGGGTTATAATATAACCTAAGCTTCTTATTATATTGTGATGGGGGGTGACCTAACCTAAGCTCTTGTGGTAAATGGATATGGGAAGGGGAGATTACTATAGTAATTATTGGCTATGTTAACCTAATTCCTAATACTTTATGGAGGTGAATTTAATCTAGGCTAAGGTTGAAACTACCTAAGGCAATGTTTTAAGACCTAAGGTGATTGATGGTTAGACTAACCTAAGTTTTGGGGACATCTAGCCTAAACTATTTGAAAGGGGCCTAAGGTTGCATGTCACTATGACGACGGTTCCAATGGCTTTTATTTGATTTGATTGGATTTAAATGCTTGGAGGTACTACTAGTTTGGAAAGGGCTAGTTAAATTTTAGTGGGGCTTACGTGGAGGCTTTACTAAGTATAAAATTGCATATTGATTTGGAATTGGTACTTGCTAGTTTTGGGAGGAGGTGGTAAGGAGAGATAAGTGGGAGAATTAGGAGTTATGACATTAATGAATCTCTGTTTTTGTGTGCAAACCGTCTTGGAAAAATGGGAGGTGGATTTATGGGAGGTTGTTTGGTTTTACATACCTCACGAATTCACTCTATATGGAGCTATCTGGTTCTTTGAACCAGCAGTACAACTTCTTCTTCTTCTTCTTCTTGGCTATTTTTGGTTTCTTTGGTCTATTTTCGATCAAGGGAATGTATAAGAGGCATTGGAAGAAATATTGTTTGGTTGTTGATCTATCGTGGATAAGAAAAAGGGTTGGAGGCTCGGCTAGAAGTCTCCTTCGAATGGATAGAGTCACTATCAGGCATGATAAGCTCTACCCATTAAGATTTCTTACTTTCTTCTAAATGATTCATTAAAACAATTTTTCTCTCATGAGATTTATACTTGCATGATTTGTCTGGTTAATTACTTACATGTTTTCATGAAATCTCTGTGGTTTTTGGAATGTAAATCCATTTCTGGTAATGGTAGTTTTTGGGAGACTTTTTCTATGCTATTTTAATGGTGATATTAATGCAAACTTGTATTTGAAGCTCTGTAACTTTTATTTAAGGCTAGTGTTGACTGAACTGGCATTCATTGCCTTATGTTTCATTCTGAACTAATAATTGAAGCCTATGTTTCGTAGAATTTGTATTAGAGCTTCTTGACCATTCTGCACTGGCATTTTTTGCTTGTGTGATTTTGAATCTCTATGGTAGTCTTGTGTTTCATTGAGCTTGTGTTGGAACCTTTTATTGTTCTGAACTGTGTTGAAACTTTGTATTGTTATGAACTGTGTTGGAAATTTGTATTGTTCATAACTTTTGTTGAAGCTATGTGATCGACACTGTACTCATTTTCAATTCTTGCAAATGCTGAACTTGTAGTCGAGTTGTTGAGTTTTGTTCTATACTTATGTTCTGAGATGGAGTTTTAATTCTTATTTAAGGAATTGAAAATGCTTAGACTCTTATTAGAGCATTGGTGTTTTGTTCTGAGCTTGTATTTAGGGCTTCGTGTTTCATTATAGGATCATATTTGAACTTCTATTTTTCTGAGCCGGTGTTAGAGCCTTGTGAAGTTCTAAACTTATGTTTGAAGCTCATATTCGACACTGTACAAGTATTCCAGTATTACGTGTTTTGAACTTGTGTTTGAATCGACGTGTTTGATTCTATACTTGTATTTTGAGATGGAATTTTGTTTTGGTCAGAAGTAGACCGTGTAACATCTTTTGAGATCTCCTCTATTTAGCTTCTTAAGAGGGAATGGTTGTATTACATCTATCTTTTAGACTATACTATGTTCTTGAACTTGAGAAGGCATGTGAATTCGAAGTGTATCCTATTCTTCTATTCCCTGAGTGAACCCATGTCTTGTGGAAAGCTTGACAATTTTGTTCATAGTAATAAATGTACTGGAACTATGTCCTATTGTGGGTTTGGTTGATCTTTAGTTCATTTGGAATAATTCGTTAATAGTTTTTAGAGACTTCTTGAAGTATAGTAGTTACTCTCCTTCTTGTTATTGATGTTGAAACAAATACTCCCCTATCATAAGCTTTTAATTGGAACTCGAGAGGCTTGTGGTGATTTTGTTTCAGTCAAGTTGGAAGTATGTTTGGGATAGTACTTTTCTTAAACATATTATTTAGTTTTCTTTACTCTCTTCTGATCTTTTATTTTATTCTTGGGTTTTAATAGAATGTTGAATTTAAAACCTAGTATGCTGAGTGTTGTATGAAAGGATACAATATTACTATTCAGAATGCTTGGTAATATTGTTCTTGTTTGGGGATCGTAGAATACTTACTCTGTTACATCAAGCTATTGAAGCCTTGTAATAGGATTTCAGTCTTTTGTGTTCATGAGATGTATTGATCCTTGTGTATCTTTCACTATTGTGGATTTCTATTCCTTGTTTGATTCATTAAACAAGTCTCCATTTTTAAAAAGAAAATTGAATATGTTCTCTTGGGGATAGTATACTGTTAGGGACTGTACTGTGTACTTCATTCTAATATTTGAATTGAACTTGATCTTGGTGAATGGAAATAGGAAACCAGTTTGTAAGATTTGTAATGGAAAGTTGGTAGTGTGCATTCTTTGACTGTGCGTTCAGTTTTGTGTTCTCTTTAGGGAACTAGTTAAGGAATTTCTAAGTTTGAATTGGATAAGTGAATTCATTTCATAGTATAAATGAAATTAATTATGGATTGGGTCCTTTTCTATTTGTGATCCATTTTCTGTTAATTGTATAAGTTCATTGACTGAGCTTCTCTTTAATTGATTCTCTTCTAAGATGGAAACTGTTAGTGTAGAATCACAACACCCCCAAATGGGCTCTAAAAGATCTGATTTTCTAAGGCAGTATCATTTGGTGTGATTACATAACATTGAACTTTACCCAAGGTGTGGGACCTTACAAAAATGGGAAATCTCTCCATATTGAAGGTTGGTTCCTTATTCCTCTATTTAGGTGCATACGTAGAAACTTGCAGAGGGTTTGTTCTTAATCCTAATCTAAACTTTACCAAGGAGACATGGATAGAAGGAATACATAAATGAAAACAAAGCTAAACTATAAGGTGATGCACCAAAGGAATGATGAACACTTAGTTTTCCTTCAACACAAACCAATAAAATGCATACAATAAACAAGCACAGATAGCCAGATCTGTAATGAGAGACCAAATAGAAGCAAAAGAAACAAGAAGGATCTAAGATCGATCACAAATGTATTTTATTGCTCTATAGATTGATATAGTTCATTACAGAATAGCCAAAAGGTAGAAATGTGTTACAATTTTAATGGAAGGCCTGAACCCCACAAATCCTTTGCTAGAAGGAGAAGGGAGCCTGAAAAACTAAGAATATCCAACCCTTTACAATGGAACCTACCCCCATTCTTAAAGATTCAACTCAAGGGAAGAAAGAGAAAGAGAAGCGGGAAAAAATAGGTTTCATCTCAACCACCGTTGTTAATGCCTCTAATGAAATTTGCCCCCAAATCTATCTTTACTACATCGATCCTTGGTTCGGCATCTTGGAGGGAGAGGAAATGGTGGAAATAGATCGAATCTGATCTGGTTGTTGAGACTGGTGGATCCTGCATTGAAAGATCAAAGATGTTTTCCTCCATTTCCTTTACTTAACCTCCTCAAAAATAAAGTCTCAGACCTCCATTGTGTGGGTGAGGCCAAGATCTTTCCAATGGTGTCAGATTCGCAATATTTCGAGCCCTGAGTCAAAAGATATGCCCCTTTGAAGTTTGTATTGAATCTGTACAAGTGGGCGGGAAAATAATTTTGAAAAATGGGCCCCTCTTTAATATGGGACATGTGGCAGTCTTTGGTCAGCTAGGGAGATGCGCTCTAACTTTTTCCTTTATGCCTTTTGAATGAAAGGCAAACTTTCACTTTTTTCCCCAACTCCCCACCTTGGCTTTGACTCGGGTCTAAGTGCTGACTTTTTCCCTGGGCAGAGTTGTGAGCCATTTTGTATCTTTTACTCCCTTTTGAGGTAACAAGGGGTGAAAATCAACTTTTTCCCCAACTGCCCACTTTCCCCTGGGACACGTGTCACTCTGGCACTTACTCAGGAACCTTTTCTCCATTTTACCCTTGAAACAGTGCCCTTAAGACACTTGGTAGCCTCCGTTGGTCCACTTATGCATTGACTATTCAACTAACCTTGCCCCCCTTTGAGGTACACATGGAGGCACCGCACTTGTTTGCAAACCTGACCCAAAATTGCCTTTGGAGGAGTGTTGAGTTGACACTTGTTGGCCTACCCTACTCTGTGGAATTTTCAATGGTTCCTATCATTTTTAGGCTTTGGGATACGTGGCGAGCTCACCCTCATTTGGGTTCCTCCCTTTGGATTCACTTTGAGAGAAGCATTGTTATGACACATGGTCTCTTCCACTGCCTCCTCCATACCTAGTTGTTTTTGGGCCTTTCCTGAGCCATTTCGAGCCCAAGGATGTCGAATCTTTCTTGTTTCTTCTTCTTCCAATTTTTGGTTCCTCTGTAACATCTCCCCTTTTTTCTGACCCTGTTATTCCATTGTCGAGTCTACTGTAACTTGCAGAATGAATTTAAGGCATAGAAACGGCCCGACAAAGTCGTTTCTTTCTGTACAGGATCCTTTGATCTTTCTTCATCTCCACCACTTCATTGCTGAATATTTTTTGCAACCAATTTTCAAGATTGAATGAGTTATCTCAGGTTCCTTTTAAGCAGGGTCATGATTCAATCCAATATTTAGCTTGGGGTGAAATATGGATAACAATTTGGTGACTCACTGGGACATTTGCTTACTAGATGAGGAGACCAGTTACCTTGTTGTATCTATTGGGCATGGAGTCAAGAATAACAATTTGATACTAATTCTACCTCTGGTTCATGAGCCTGGCCACTTGCATTCTCAGATTTTATAAGAAAATCTCAAAATGAAGATTTCTAAGAGTAGAAAATTGTTTTGAAATGGGGATTCATTTGTTCTTCTGAATGAACTACACAAGAGAAACAAAACAATACCATGACTATGTACAAAAAATAAATCATACATGTTCCAAAATGGAACATGTAGAGCATGCAAAGCACTTAGGAGGAAAGCAATCTACACTACAGCAAGACAATGTGTAGAAGCACTTAGAGGAAAGAGAAACTAAACTGATATGTATAGGGTGAGACTCCCTTTTAGTAGCAGTGCTTATGATAGATCCCGTTTACTGGAATCTACAACTCTTCACCCTATAATGTAGACAATTGGAAATCATTACTACTTTTTCATCTTATTATCATATAGGGGCCACTCCAAATGGGTTTGAACTTAGAATGTCTCCCTAGTTTTTCTCGATCTACATCCCATTTCAAAACCAAGTCCCCTTCCTGGAAGGTCCTTGCTCTAGCCTTCTTGTCAAAGCATATTTTAATTGAGGCCTGGTTCTTCTCCAATGCTTGGAGAGCTTGCTCTCTGGTCTCTTCTAATTCTATCATCTCCGCGTACCTGGCCTCCATTGGTTCAAATTCAGACATCTCTAGTTACTTCACAAGCTCCAATGCTGGTAATTCAAGTTATATGGGAAACACTGCTTCTTTCCCATAGACAATCTTGAATGGGGAGTTGTCTATAGATCTCTTGGGAATTATCCTATTAGCCCATAAGGCCATTTTAAGCTTTGTGTTCCATGTCCTCTGATTCTCATCGAGAGTTCTTTTGATGATCTTCAGTAGGTTTTTGTTTGTACACTCTGCCTAGCCATTACCTTGAGGGTAATAGTTTGACGAAGTACTCAAATAATTCACATTTTTAACAGCCCATCCTGTAATTTTAGAACCTACAAATGCTAATGCATTATCTGAGATGATGGTGTTTGGTACTCCAAATCTAGTCACTATCCCTTCATAGAAATCTAGGATACTAGACTCATTTGCTTCTTTGAGTGCCACTGCCTCAGTCCACTTGGTGAAATAATCAGTTGCTGTCAGGATCCATTTGTGACCTTGGCTTGAGTTTGGGTTGATGACTCCAATGAAGTCCAATCCCCATTGCATGAAAGGTTGGTCTACTGAGATTGGGTTGCAATGGAAGTGCTACTAGCTTCTCTTTGCCTTTGAAGAATGCACAACTCTTGCACCTTTTGATCCATGTGAAACAGTCACTAAACACTCTGGGCCAATAATATCCTGCTTTCATGATTTTGAGTGTTGTCACTCTTGGAGAAAAATGGCCTCTAGCTACTTCAACATGAAATTCTTGTAGCACTCTCCCCACCTGATCTATCCCAATGCATCTTAGCAGAACACCATTGATGTCCCTTTTAAATAATACACCATCAATGAAAACATATGGGATGGCCTGGAGTCTGAAATGCCTTATTTTTTCTTTACTCATCCAATGAGGACACAGGCCCATTTGAAGGAAATGCACCATGTCTTGGGTCCAACAAGGAGCAGGTACATCATCTCTCCCTTCTTCTTGATTATTCTGTAGAACAAAAATAGCCTCGTTTTCACTATTCTCTTTTTCTTGTAGAGCAAAGGCTAGTTTCCCACATAATCCCCTCCCACAGACCAGCTTGGTGACCCTAAACTCAATGTCATAGTCCATGACACGAGTGATCCACCCTACACATTTCTCATTCAGGTCCTTGCTGAGGAGGAATTCTTTGACTCCTGCATGGGAGATCAATAGTTGGATTTTTTTGTTTGACACCAAATGCTTAAACTTCTTCAGTCCCCTGATCACCACCAGGACTTGCTTCTCAATGAAGGAATACCTCACCTCATAGTCTTCTAGAATATGACTGAAGAAAGCAATTGGTTGTTCTGAGCTTTCTTTGTTCTACTGAACTAGGATTGCAGAGATAGTTCCACTGCCACCAAATGCATACAATATGAAATCCTTGGAAAAATAGGGATTTACAAGAGTTGGGGCCTATGATATGGCCTCTTTGATAGCTTCAAAGCTTGCCTTTCCTTCATATTTCCATTTGAATGCTAAGCTCTTCTTCACCATCAGTGTTATTAGCTTAACCAGAGCAGTGAAGTTTGGGAAAAACCTTCAAACAAATTTGATCTTCCCCAATAAGCTTTGAAGAGCCTTCTTGTGACTTGGCAATGGTAGTGCTTTTATTACATCAACTCTTTCTAGATCAATTTTCAGACCCTCCTTAGACATAATGTGGCCCAAAATCCTACCCTCATGGGCCAAGAATATGCATTTTTTAGGGTTCAAAGATACCCCGAATCTCCTGCATCTTTGAAACACTTGCCTTAGATGAAAAAGGTGGTCTGCTACATTCCTAGAGAGCATAGTGATGTCATCCAGGTAGATCATCACTATTTTGTTGATTAGCCTTTTGAATTCCATATCCATGGCTCTTTGGAAAGTAGAACTAGCATTAGACAGTCCAAATGGCATTTTTTGTATGCATAGGTGTCCCATTTGGTGGTGAAAGCATTTTTGAATTGATCATCTTCTTTCACCATGATCTGATTGTATCCTAAGTAGCCATCCAAGAGAGAAAATATCTCTGACCCAGACACCACTTGCAAGATCTGTTCCATTGAAGGGAGTGGGTAGTGATCTTTGAGGGAGGCTCTGTTCAAATCCCTGAAGTCAACACATAGCCTGATTTCTCCATTTTTCTTTCTGACTGGGACCAGATTTGCAACCCAACTTGAGTGTTTGATTGGAAATATGATGCTTGCCTCTATTAGCTTGTTCAGCTCCTTATTCATCAGAGGCTCAATATGTGGGTTGACTAGTCTCTGCTTCTACCTAGTAGGCTGAGCAAGTTGGATCCAGTTTGATTGTGTGTTGTGCTAGTTTGGGATTAAAACCCCTCAAGTCCTCATAACTCCAAGAAAACACATCAGGGAATTCTTGGTAGAGTTGTATGAATTCATACCTTTCCTGCTTGGTGGCCACCTTGCCAATTTGAAGTGTTTTGTCTTCTCCAACTAGGATTGACTCTGAATCTTCTCCTTTGATCGGTATGTTGGCTTTCTCCTTTCTGAATTGATCGTTAGGATTGAAAATAGATTTTAGTGTTACTAAGCCTTTGGGAAGCTCGTTTGTATGCAGTTGTACTATCTAATTTCCATATTGTTGTCCCAATCTACTTTGATTATGGGCTGAGAATTCAGCTTCTTCTTGCAAAAATTTAATGATCTATTGATCATTCTCAAACACCTGCTAGCATGTATTATTATCTGGCACTGTTGGCCTCATAACCACATGGATATGTGGTTGTTCTTTGTCTCATTTGATGTTGTCCACCACATCAAAGGTTGTTCCAACTGTTGCAAGTCTATCAGCAACTTCATTTTATTTTTTGGGTATGGACATAATGCTGAAGGCTTCAAAATCCTCCATGAGGTCTCATACTCTATTATTATAGCTTTTTAGCAGGGAATTTTTGACAACATTTAGTCCTCTGACTTGATTGGAAACCAGTTCACTATCACCAAACACTTATAAATTCTTGATTCCTAGCTTTCTTGCCTAATGAAGACCTTGGACTAAAGCCTCATATTCAGCAGTATTATTTGAACAATCAAACTAGAATCTAAAGGCTGCATAATATTTCATACCTTTGGGAGACACAATCATAGCTCCTCCTCCATCTTCTTGTCTACTCCTTGAACCATCAAAGAATAATTTCCATACCTCATTTTCATTTTTACGTTCTGGCTTGATTAAGGTAGGAAGAGGGTGATTTTCTTCATGTATAATGTGTACCCCCATCTTGGATTCTTCCATTTCTTTATAGGGGTCAAAAGCATGTCTTTTACTGGCCCACTCATCTAGAGTCAAGTTTGGGATACATTCCAACTTGGTATTTGCTTCATTAGTGCTTAGGAGGTCTTCTTGATCAAAAGTTGAGTAGTTGGCGTTAATTGGACTAGGCACATAAGTTTCAATATGATAGTCTGCAATGGGTTCAAATCTAACTATGGCCTTTGCCCCATATCTTGTCCTAAAGAGCATATGTGACCAGTCAGCAGACAGGTAGCCTCCAATTTTGGCAGTGAAGTCCCTAGACAGACACAAAGCAAAATGTGGTGGAAAATCTATGATGGACACATTTTGCAAGACAGTCACATTGGGGCAAGTGTGTAGAGTGAGACTCAGATCCTTGATAATTCCCATAGTGGTTACCACTGTCCCATCTAATTGGACTACTCCTCTAGAGATGACCTCATATTGGAGACCCAACTGATCGGCTATTTATTTAAGCATCACATAACTACTAGCCCCAGAATCAATCATAGAATTATGCACTAATTTGTCTCAAATAATAAATGATACATAGAATGGAGGGGGTCTCAATTTCTTACCTTGTTCTCCTTGGTTATTTTCAGGTTGAATTGCATTGGCAAGCACTCTCTCTTTCTGATTAGGGGGTTGATTTGAACTTGACCAATTTTGCATGACAGTCTGTAACAAATCCCTCTGCCCTGGAATGGCCAATGAATCCCATAGTGAAATGTTCACACTTATACTCTTCATTTTCTCAATAATATTGAATGAGCTATCTTTTTTCTGTCCCTTCCCAGACACATTTCTTTCTTGCACATGGGCCATTACAACCAGTGGCTGGCTAGATTTGGAAGGTGGCTTGGCTTGGTCCTGTATGTTTGGAGTTACACTTGGAACACCATGACCTTATGGAGTGATGGAAGATTGAGAGTCACCTAAATTCAGTGGCTGAACCTCTCCAATACTTCTCTTTTTGGACCATGTATTGGCAACTACACTTTGAGAAGAGAATTAATTCATTCCACAAAAGTCTTTGGCCTACCAGTTGACAAGCATAGTCTCGTTTGGGGGGCCACCTTATTGAGATCCTTGTTTCTGATCTTCCTCTTGTCCAAGTTCTTGTGGCACCATACTGGTTTGCACCATCAAGGCATGATTTAGATCACCATTAAACCACGTTGATTGGTTATGTGGCTAACTACATGGAAAACACCAATCATATTTATGTGCCATATTGTTCTATGCAGGAACCAATTCCCTTGATGTTGAAGTTGTGTTTGGATCATAGGACTTTAATGGTCTAGCACCTTGGGGTTGTCCTTTGTTCTAGCTCTAGTTTACAGTCTGAGGTGGTGGCCTATTCTGTTGATACTAGGGTCTAGCTTGATATTGAGCCTGGGGTTGGTATGGCCTAAAACTCTGAGCTTGTTTTCTTTTGATGGTCACTAGCTCATTCCCAAAGTTATGAAATTGCTTCATCGTAACTTTCTAAAACTCTTTAGAGGCATTAGATGATGAATTGGAAGCTTTAGCTGAGCTTTGATTCCTGGGGGTGGGTATAAGAGCTAATGTAGGTGCTTGGCTAGTATTTGGGCTTCCTAACTCAGGGTATAGAAGCATAGATGTCCTAGGAGAAATTTTTCCAGCTTGAATCAAATGGTTCTCAGCCCCTATAGAGAGGCTATAGGCTACAAGTAATGTAGTTCCCCCCATTGACTAAATCATCAGAGAAATATCAGAATTTAAAGCCCTAAGAAAGTATAAAAAGGTACCTTCATTAATGGGCTTTACTGCTATTGGAATCCTATCCCAAGTCCGTTGCAATCTGAGGTTGAAATCTATTAGCAGCTCATTCAGGGCTCTCTTGATTGTTGTTAGTTGCTCCAAAAAAGACAAGTTATCACCTTTTTCCCCAAACTGATTGTGAAGGGTCGTGCACAGATGGTTCCAGTTCTAGATAGAGCCTACTTCAAGACTCCTAAACCATTGTGAAGCTTTCCCTTTGAATGAAGAGGTGAGAAAATTGACTGCAATTTCCATCTCACGGATCTCATGGATTATATAGACATTTGTAATATCTTAGACATGGTCACCAGGAGAAGTTTGATTTTCCCTAGTGAAATGTGGGATGCTCTTTAATGCTACAATCATAACTGGGTTTTGTGTAATCAAGGTGAGTGGACTACTATCGGTGAAGTTGACATATGGATTTGGTTATGCCATTCTGATTGGCCTAAGAATCCTTGCAAACTGAAAGAAAGGCCTTGCAAGTGGAGGTGTTGATAAGGTTCTTCTTGATGGAGATGGAGACCTCTGAACTCTTCTTCCTCTCCTTTTTCTTCTTGGGGATAGATGCAAGTATTCAAATATACCTTCTTTCCTTGCTCTAGACCGGGTGAGATTCATGAATCTCCCAAGCTTGGGCTGCTGAAACCAGTAGATTTGTTTCTTTTGGAGTTGCTAGATGTATAATTTTAAGGCTTCTTAAAAGCCAGAATCACAGCAAGTGTACATCAATTCCTACTTTAATAAGTTAGAGACTTCTTGGTCCCACCGGGCATGCCAAATCTGTTAGTACAGAATCACAGCACCCCCAAATGGGCTCTAAAAGATCTGCTTCTCTAGGGCATGCTCATTTGGTGTGATTGCATAACATTGAAATTTTCCCAAGGTGTGGGACCTTGCAAAAATGGGAAAGCTCTCCAGATTGAAGGTTGGTTCCTTATTCCTCTGTTTAGGTGCATACATAGAAACTTGCAGAGGGTCTGTTCTTAATCTTAATCTAAAATTTACCAAGGAGACTGGGATAGAAGGAATACAGAAATGAAAACAAAGCTAAACTACAAGGTGATGCACCAAAGGAATGATGAACACTTAGTTTTCCTTCGACATGAACTAATAAAATGCATAAAATAAACAAGCACAGATAGCTAGATCTGTAATGAGAGACCAGATAGAAGCAAAAGAAATAAGAAGGATCTCAGATCAATCACAAACATATTTTATTTCTCTAATAGATTGATACAGTTCATTACAGAATAGCTGAAAGGTAGAAATGTGTTACAAATTTAATGGAAGGCTTGAACCCCACAAATCCTTTGCTAGAAGGAGAAGAGAGCCTACAAAACTAAGAATATCCAACCCTTTACAATGGATCCTACCCCTGTTTTTATAGATTTGACCCGAGGGAAGAAAGAGAAAGAGAAGCGGGAAAAAATAGGTTGCAGCTCAACCACCGTTGTTAATGCCTATGATGAAATATGCCCCCAAATCTATCTTTACTGCATCGATCCTTGGTTCTGCGTCTTGGAGGGAGAGGAAACGGTGGAAATAGATCGAATCTAATCTGGTTGTTGAGACTAGTGGATCCTACATTGAAAGCTTAAATATGTTTTCCTCCATTTCCTTTACTTAACCTCCTCAAAAATAAAGTCTCAGACCTCCATTGTGTGGGTGAGGCTGAAATATTTCCAATGGTGTCATATTCACAATATTTTGAGCCTTAAGTCGAAAGATATGCCCCTTCAAATTTTGTATTAAATCTGTACAATGGGCCCCACTTTAATATGGGACACATGGGAGTCTTTGGTTGGCTGGGGAGATGCGCTCCAACTTTTTTCTTTATGCCTTTTGAACGAAAGGAAAACTTTCACTTTTTTCCCCAACTCCCCACCTTGGCTTTGACTCAGGTCTAAGTGCTAACTTTTTCCCTGATGGAGTTGCGGGCCATTTTGTAACTTTACTCCCTTTTGAGGTAACAAGGGGCAAAAACCAAACTATTCCCCAACTGCCCTCTTTCCCCTATGACACATGTCACTCTGGCACTCGCTCGAGAACCTTTTCTCCATTTTACCCTTGAAACAGTGCCCTTACAACACTTGGTAGCCTCCTCTGGTCCGCTTATGCATTGACTATTCAACTAACCTTGCCCCCCTTTGAGGTACACGTGGAGGCACCGTGCTTTTTACAAACCTGACATAAAATTTCATTTGGAGGAGTACTGAGTTGACACTTGTCGGCCTCCACTACTCTATGGAATTTTCAACAGTTCCTCTCATTTTTAGGCTTTGGGCTACGTGACGATCTCACACTCATTTGGATTCCTCCCTTTGGATTCACTTTGAGAGAAGCGTCATTAGGACACGTGGTCTCTTCCTCTGCCTCCTCCATACCTAGTTGTTTTTTAGCCTTTCTTGAGACATTTCAAGCCTGAGGACATCAAATCTTTGTCGTTTCTTATTCCAGTTTCTGGTTCCTTTGTAACATCTCCCCTTTTTGTCTGACCCTGTTATTCCATTGTCGAGTCTACTTGTAACTTGCAGAATGAATTTAAGGTGTAGAAATGGCTTGACAGAGTCATTTATTTTTGTACATGATCCTTTACACTTTCTTCATCTCTGCCACTTCATTTCTGAATTGTGTTTACAACCAATTTACAAGATTGAATGAGTTATCTCGGGTTCCTTTTAAGCGGGGTCGTGATTCAATCCAATTTTTAGCTTGGGGAGAAATATGGATAGCATAAACTTCTTGTGGATTGGTTAAGAGATTTATTTGTTTGAGTATAGCTTTGCTTTGTGGAAATTATAGTTTCATATCCTTGAAATATATCTTCTAACAGGAAGAAGTTAGTAAGACTGTTAGTTAGACTGTTTTGATTTCTATTCTTCTTGGATGGATTAAGGATTATTGTCTAGAGGTTGTCTCTTATTTATGGTATCCTTATATTGATATCCTTGAACTGAAGCAGTTAGATGAGTTCTAAACCTATTTCTATCTTTTAGATGATGAAGTGTGTAAGGAGTAGTATGTATTGATTCTTTTTCTTTTCTTAAGTTGTAGGATGAATCATCCTAATATGGGCTAGGCTGAAAGTAACTTATTTTGCTACTTACAAAAGTTAAATGTGTATTTCTATTCTTATGGAATTATGAAACAATTGGATCACAAGACTTGTTGACTATTTTAAAGTAATTGATAGGATCAATTAAACTATATGATATAAATGCAGGTGTTGCAGGTTATATTATGCTCTTTTCTTAATAGGGAATTCAAACTCTTTAATTGTGCTTCTTTTCCGAAGGTTATTACTTATTATTGTTTGTATGATATATATTAATTATTTCATTCAAGCAGATTTGTTTTAATGGAACAATTAGTGGAATGCACTTCACTTTAATGCTTAGTGCTTATCATGCTCAGTTCGTTGAACTGACCCGTGCTAGAAATTTTTACAGATGGACATCATAAGTGATAAAAAAGATAGAAAATTTTATGATGCATTGGTTTATTTAATTCTAGATCTTCTGTAAAGAGTTTCGAATCATTCTTGAGATGTATTTGAATGAGAAAGTGATGTTATTTTAAGATCTTAATAATGATTGACATGCAGAATGCCTGAAATGCATAGTCTTGTAAATGTATATTTAAAATCATGAATTGAAAGGTTTTGGGTTGGACTCCAATTTGTAATGTGAATTATTTTGTACTTGTATGCCGGAAATAATAGTGATATCTTGGCAATATTCCTTATATCTATTTCTATACTACTATTGTTATCAGATATTGAGTTAGATTAAGGAGATAGTATAATCTCTCTTATTATAATGAACTTGTTAAATTGCAAAAGATGTCATTCTCTAACTGCGCAACTATAGTTTGATGATAAAATATGCTTGGGACATACAATTAAACTATATGAGTAATGAATGATAAAAAGGTTTTGTTAAAACTAACATTTAACCATGCAGAGGAAAACTCTTCCTCTCCCAAAGAACGAAAGATAAAATGAATAGTGGTTATGATCCTTAATATTTATACTAAGTTTATAAAGTAAACCCTAGATGAATCTAGGTGGATGACACAATTGATTTGGACAGCTAGGTTACGTTATGAATTAAATGTTGATGTTTGTTGTCCTATTTTTGGGATAACTGCTTGTTATGCCATGTTAATAAACAACAATGCAAACTTGAATTAATGAATTTCTCCATATCTAATCAGGATAAGAATGGGTAAAGAACTTAATGAATGTTGGAATTAGGGTTAGGCATGGTGGTTTTAATTTGAATCTTAATCCAATCTAATTATGATTAATGACCACTAAGGGGGTATGTACATCTTGATTAATCAGTTTTAATGGATGTTGGCACATGCCAACTGCAATCATGTACCCTCGAGAAGTCTTGGGACTTCTCGAGGATACAATGTTGTAGTTGACATGTGGCAACACCCTTCTGTATTTGTTCATCTAGATTTACGCACATCTGGACTTGAACTTAGTTTCTCTCTAGGTCAAGTTAGTAGCATGTTTAGGATAGGTAGTAACTTCCAATGACTCAGGGTACCTTGTCACATCCGGTTGACTTAGGTCAATGGAGTATGCCCATATACCCTAAGTCATCGTGAGTGTCTTCCTATAATAAATTATGTTGCTAACTGGGGCTAGGGTCAAACCTTGGGCAAGTGGACTGACGGTAGTCAGTAAAGACCATTCAAGATAACAAAAGAGTGAGGTGAAGGACGTATTCCAGAATGACGAGTATGTCGTCTAGGAATAGTAACATGAACAGTATGTTGAAAATATTTGGCCAAAGTATCACAAACTGTTGGTTACGTTGTCCTCTGTCACCTAGTTTAAAGCAACGTGATGTCGGATGAACATTGGTAACAAATATTCAGATAGGTTCTTTAAACAAATCACTCAGTACCCGGAGATCACTCAGTACCTGGAATAGGGTAGGAGATCCAAGTATACGTAGTATACATAAAGTATTATATACTTTAAGTTAACATGAGAGATCGGTTGGTAACCGAGTCATGGAATGAGGGATCGATAGTATACCGAGTCATTACAGCTGCATATGGTTATCTATTATGAGATTGATTGGCATGGAATGTGTGTTCTAAATGATGTTTTATTTAGAATAGAGAACATTATGTTTCAAAAAAAAATTCCCTTGTTTCTAAAGTCTTAAAATGGGAATGTTACATCTTGGTATCAGAGCTGAAGGTTGCAGCTCTTGGACCTATTGTGTCCATAATTTGATGAAACTTAAATTTTCTTGTTAACAGAAAATGGTTAGAACAAGAGGAAATGTTACAAATAATCCTCTGCCTGAGGAAGGAGCAGCAACTGCCCAAAAACTCGATGAGATCATTTCTACCCTATTAGACACAAGAGATCGTTTGGTTGTACTTGAACAGCAAGTAATGGGAAATGAGGAGGAAGAAGATGCTGGTAACAATAATCAGCCACCTCCTGAGGACAACGCCAATGTAGGTGTTGATAATAACAATATGAACATACCTGATTAGCCTGAGAACAAAAAGGCTAGGCTGGTAGCTGAACTCACTAATGATATAAAAAGGATAAGTCCACCCAAGTTTGATGGCACCACATTAGGAGATGGGGTTGAGAATTGGCTCTACGAAATGGAGAAATACTTTGCAATAAGGAATTTCTCAGAAGAAACAAAGGTGATATGGGGAGCTTATCATCTTTCCCATGAGGCATCTTCATGGTGGGACAGCCATAAGGCTGAGTTAAACATTGATGAAACTAATATCACATGGGATCAATTTAAAGGTTACTTTAGGCAACGTTGGCTGCCGCAACTTTACTATGATCAGAAAATGACTGAATTCTAGAACTTAGCTCAAGGAAAGCTAATTGTAACTGAGTATTGGGATCAGTTTACTAAACTCCTTAAGTATGTACCTCAGTACCAAACTGATGAGAAGTTCAGGATACAAAAATTCATCATGGGATTGAATCCCGTTATAGGAGGAGAGGTGGATGTTCACAGCCCAACCACGATGGAAGGGGTTGTTGAAAAGGCCATAAGGTAGGAACAAAAATTGAAGGCAATTTTTGTTCATAAGGAGGAAGTAAGGAAGAAAATCCCCAACTCCTCTTCATCATCTCTTGCACCTAAGAAAGGACCATGGAAGAAATTTGGAATGAAAAGTAAGTTTTCATCTGAAACTAATAAGAAAGAAGCAACAAACAAGTTTGTTGGTAATGCACGGAACAACTTTGTCAAGAACAATAATAATGGATAGAGGTCCTATGGAGGTCAGAATGATAACTCTAAGGTAGGAAATAAACCCGAGCCTAGAAAGGGACCTATAGGAGGTTGTTATAACTGTGGTAAAGATCATTACATAAATCAATGTCCTTTGAAAAAGGATAATCGTAATCAGCAACACAAGATACACGCAGCAGTAGCTGACAAGTAGGCTAAGAAACAGGCCATGCCCATAGAGGTTTTGGGTAAGTTATTTGGTTTACCTATAACTATTATTTTTGACACCGGAGCTACTGAATGTTTTATTTCTAGTAAATTAGTATCAAAACTAAAAAGAAAAGCTAGAAACATGGATAAAACATGGATAAAGCTCGAAATGTTGTTCATACAATTAATATGTGTCTCTTTGGAGCAATCCTTGAATTACCTAACTTTTCCACTGAAGTTGATCTTTATGTTGCACCTTTGGGGTCTTATGATGTAATCATAGGTGTTAATTGGTTAGCAGAACATAAGGCTAAAGTGGACTATTTTGAAAAACACATTAGTTGTTTAGATGACCTGTAGAAAATAACAGAGATTCAGGGTGTGAAACATGAGATTTCTGTTAGAAAACTGTCAGCTATGCAACTTAAAAAGGCCAAAAATAAAGGTTGTACCTTATATGCAGTAAAAATTATAGAAACAACTGAAGAGAACAGTGATGTCTTGGAATGATATCCGTTGTTACGAGACTTCAGTGACGTGTTTCTGGAAGAATTGTCAGGTCTTCCACCCAAAAGGGAGTTTGATTTCACAATTGAGATCAAGCCTGGAACCAAGCCTATTTCTAAGGCACCGTATCGAATGACTACTATAGAATTAGTAGATCTTAAGGCTCAGTTGCAAGAACTTTTGTCTAAAGGTTTGATTAGACCAAGTGTTTCACCTTGGGGAGCACCAGTAATTTTTGTGAAAAAGAAGGATGGAACACTTAGATTGTGCATTGATTACAGGATGTTAAACAAAGCAACAATCAAGAATAGATACCCACTCCCTAGGATTGATGATCTATTTGATCAGATGCATGGAGCATTAGTATATTCTAAGATAGATCTTCGATCTGGATATCATCAATTGCAGATTAAGGATGAGGACATTCATAAAATAACTTTCAGAACAAGGTATGGACATTATGAGTTCACGGTTTTACCTTTTGGATTAACAAATGCACCTGCAACATTTATGAATTTAATGAATAATATATTTCAAGAATACTGGGACAAATTTGTGCTCGTATTCTTGGACGACATTCTCATATATTCTAAAAGTATTGAGGAACACCATGAGCATTTGAAGATAGTTTTGGAAATTTTGAGAAAGAGACAGTTATATGGTAAGCTATCTAAATGTTCTTTCTATGACACAGAAGTGCACTATTTGGGACATGTAATAAGTAAGAATGGAATTGTTGTAGATCCTTCTAAAATTGTAGCTATAACTGAGTGGCCTACACCAAAGAATGTACATGAAGTTAGAAGCTTCATGGGGCTTGCTGGCTACTATAGAAAATTTGTAAAAGATTTTTCTAAGGTGGTTGCACCAATAACTTCTTTATAGAAGAAGGATAAGAAGTTTGTTTGGAGTGAGAAATGTGAAACTGCATTCAAAACTTTGAAAGAACAGTTAACTTCAACACCTATTCTAGCAGTACCAGATCCTAATGGAGACTTTATGGTAGTAACTGATGCATTGGTGAAGGTCTAGGAGGTATTTTGTTACAAAATGATCATGTCATAGCTTACGAAAGTAGAAAACTAAAGTTACATGAGTTGAATTATGCTCCACATGATTTAGAGCTTGCTACCATTGTTCATGCACTACAAGTTTGGAGGCATTACCTACTTGGTAAACCTTTTGAATTGAAAACTAATCATCTTGGGCTGAAGTATATTTTCACTCAGCCAAATCTAAATGCAAGACAATGAAGATGGTTAGAGTTTTTGTCTCAATATGATTTTGACATCAATTATATCAAGGGTAAGGAAAATAGAGTGGCTGACACTCTAAGTCATAGGAAGCACATTTCTGCTCTTATAACATTGAGAACTCAATTTAAGGATGAAGTAAAAAGTGTTATGGAATCTGATTCTTACTTTCAACAAGTAAAGACAGTGCTTGCTGCAGATCCAAATGATTTGAGGTATAAAGGTTTTCACTTTGATAATGAAGGAATCTTAAGATTTGAAAACAGAGTATACATACCTTTGCTAAATGATTTAAGAAAGAAATTGTTAGCAGAATTTCACAATTCACCTTTTTCTGGACATCCTGGTATTACAAAGATGCTTGTTGATATAAAACAACAATATTTCTGGAAAGGAATGAAAAAGGATGTTATTTATTTTGTGACACATTTCCTTGAATTTCAACGTGTTAAAGATAAATATATGCACCCAACTAGTTTATTGTATCCTCATAGCATACCGCAATACAAGTGGCAAGTGATAAGCATGGACTTTGTACAAGGGTTGCCTATGTCAAGAAATAAACATGATGTTATTTTGGTAGTTGTTGATAAACTAACGAAGGTAGCACATTTTATTGCTGGTAATCTGAAGGATGATTCTCCTGTATTGGCTAAAATATTTGTACATGAAATTTTTAGATTACATGGAGTACCTGAATTAATCATATCGGATAGAGATCCTAGAATGACATCAAGGTTTTGGCAAATGCTTAATGTAGCTCTAGGAACTAAGCTGAATTTCAGTTCTGTGTATCATCCAGAAATAGATGGACAGACTGAAAGAGTTAATCAAGTTTTAGAGGATATGTTACGAATGTATTGCATGGATCAATAGTATAAGTGGGAAGAGTACCTTCCACTAGTTGAGTTTGCATATAATAACACATATCATGCCTCTCTTAAGATGACACCTTTTGAAGCATTATACAGAAGAAAATGCAGAACCCCTGTTAGTTGGGACAACATTGAGGATAGAGAGGTAATTGGACCTGAAATTCTTACTGAAATGGAACAACAAGTTAAAATGATCCATGAGCGCTTGAAAGAAGCAACAGATAGGCAAAAGAGTTATGCTGATTTAAAGCGGGTTGACAGGAAATTTGAACTTGCTGAACAAGTCTTTCTTCGGGTTAAACCAAAAAAGAGCTCTATAAATTTTGGCAAGGCATCCAAAATATCACCTCATTATGTGGGACCCTTTGAGATAGTTGAAGTAATCAACCCTGTAGCTTACCGTTTAGCATTACCTCCTGCTTTGTCATGAATGCATGATGTTTTCCATATTTCTTTGCTTAAGAAATATGTTTCAGATTTATCACATGTGTTAAATTGGAATACCTTACAGGTCCAAGACCCAGGACTAATCGTGGTTAAACCCATACAAGTGCTGGAAACTCGCTAGTTGCATTTAAGAAATAGTGAGATAAGTCAATGTAAGGTCTAGTGGGACCAGTTTAATGAAGAAAGTGCAACCTGGGAAAACCTGGAAGATATGAAAACTACTTTTCCATATTTATTTGATCAGACTTGACTATGATGACTGATAAAAATTTGTGATTTTATCTTTATTTGTCAATAATTCTACCAGTTTTGGACAGATGGCTATTTATATTTGAATAAACAGCTATGTGAATGCTAATTTCTGAAACTTTAAATCCTGATATTGTTGCAAACATATGTTAAGAAAGTGAATAAATTGAGTATCCTTAATGCAATGATTAAAATGAGATAATCATCGGGACGATGATTCTTTTTAGGAGGGAAGTATGTAACACCTTGGACAAACTGTTATATTTCTCTTTGCATTACAAGCGTTGGCATGTGATTTTCTTGAATAAGGTGTGTTTCCTTGATTGTTGAAAATCATGCTTGTTATGGATAAATCATTTCCACTCTTGGATTCATTGGACTGAAATGTTATGGCTTGCAAGAATCCACTTTCACTTCTTATTGATAAGCTGCAATCTAATTTTGTGAGTTGCAAACTTATCTCTTTTGACTGACTCATCCTTGGATCAATTTCAGTGATCCAAGGGATGTTTTAAATCTTCTTAACAGACTGAATGGAAAAATTGACATTCAATAGTTTGAAAGGCATAGCGGACTGAACTTTTGTATTTTGTAAATTTATGGTCTTGTGTGAAAGTGCCTTCATTTGGTTGTATGTTTGTGCTTGGGTCTTTGGGATTGATCTCCGCAGGACATTATTGGCGTAAACAAGATATAGTCTGCTTAAGACTAGGAAGGGGATCAAAATCCTAAAAAGGACTATCCTAATGGTATCCTAAGCTAGGTAAGAACACCTACTTCCTAGCTACGTCTATTTAATTGGGTTATAATCTAACCTAAGCTTCTTATTATATTGTGTTGGGGGGTGACCTAACCTAAGCTCTTGTGCTAAATGGATATGGGAAGGGGAGATTACTATAGTAATTCTTGGCTATGTTAACCTAATGCCTAATACTTTATGGAGGTGAATTTAATCTAACCTAAGGTGGAAACTACCTAAGGCAATGTTTTAAGACCTAAGGTGATTAATTGTTAGACTAACCTAAGTTTTGGGAAATCTAGCCTAAACTATTTGAAAGGGGCCTAAGGTCGCATGTCACTATGGCGATGGTTCCAATGGATTTTATTTGATTTGATTGGATTTAAATGCTTGGAGGTACTGTCATTTTGGCAAGGGCTAGTTAAATTTTAGTGGGGCTTACGTGGAGGCTTCGCTAAGTATGAAATTACATGTTGATTTGGAATTGGTACTCGCCAGTTTTGGGAGGCGGTGGCAAGGAGAGATAAGTGGGAGAATTAGGAGTTATGGCATTAATGAATCTCAGTTTTTGTGTGCAAACCATCTTGGAAACACGGGAGGCAGGTTTGTGAGAGGTTGTTTGGTTTTGCATGCCTCACAAATTTTTCTCTGCATGGAGCTATCTGGTTCTTTGAACCAACAGTTTGACTTCTTCTTCTTCTTGGCTATTTTTGGTTTCTCTGGTCTATTTTCGATCAAGGGAATGTATAAGAGGCATTGGAAGAAAAATTGTTTGGTTGTTGATATGTCGTGGAGAAGAAAAAGGGTTGGAAGCTCGGCTGGAAGTCTCCTTCGAATTGGCAGAGGCACTATCAGGCATGATAGGCTCTACCCATTAAGATTTCTTGCTTTCTTCTAAATGATTCATTAAAAAAATTCTGCTCTCATGAGATTTATACTTGCATGATTTTTCTGGTTAATTACTTGCATGTTTTCATGAAATCTCTATGGTTTTTGGAATGTAAATCCATTGTTGGTAATGGTAGTTTTTGGGAAACTTTTGATGTGCTAGTTTAATGGTGATATTCATGTGAACTTGTATTTGAAGCTCTGTAACTTTTATTTAAGGCTAGTGTTGACTGAACTGGCATTCATTGCCTTATGTTTCGTTCTGAACTATTATTTGGAGCTTGTGTTTCGTAGAATTTTTAGTAGAGCTTCTTGGCCATTCTGCACTGGCATTTGTTGCTTGTTTGATTTTGAATCTCTATTATAGTATTGTGTTTTATTGAGCTTGTGTTGGAACCTTGTATTGTTCTGAACTGTGTTAGAACTTTGTATTATTCTAAATTGTGGTCGAACTTTGTATTGTTCATAACTTTTGTTGAAGCTCTGTGATCGACACTGTACTCGTTTTCAGTTCTTGCGAATGTTGAACTTGTAGACAAGTTGTTGATTTTTGTTATGTACTTATGCTCTGAGTTGGAAGTTTAATTCTTATTTAAGGAAATGAAAATGACTTAACTCTTATTAGAGCATTGGTGTTTTGTTCTAAGCTGGTATTTAGGGCTTCATGTTTTGTTATAGGCTCGTATTTGAAATTCATGTTTGTCTGAGCCGATGTTAGAGACTTGTGAAGTTCTAAACTTATGTTCGAAGCTTGTATTCGACACTGTACAGGTATTCCAGTATTGCGTGTTTTGAACTTGTGTTGGAATCGACATGTTTGATTCTATACTTGTATTTTGATCTAGAGTTTTATTGGTATTAAGGATTTGGAAAAGCTTTAATCCATTTTTGGACTGTCTGCTTGAAAAGGGTCTTGAGAGATTTGAGAAGTCTGGTAACCTGTTTGAGATCTCCTTCTTGTAACTTCTTGAGTGGAATGGTTGTATTACATCTATCTTTTAGACTATACTGTGTTCTTGAACTTGATAGGGGCATGTGAATTCGAAGTGTATCCTATTCTTCTCTGCCCTGAGCGAACCCGTGTCTTGTGGAAAGTTTGATGGTTTTGTTCATAGTAATAAATGGACTGGAACTATGTCTTGTTGTGGGTTTGGTTGATCTTTAGTTCATTTGGAATAAGTCGTTAACAATTTTTAGAGATTTTTGGAAGTACAGTAGTTACTCTCCTTCTTGTTATTGATGTTGAAACAAATACTTCCCTATCATAAGCTTTTAACTTGAACTCGAGAGGCTTGTGGTGATTCTGTTTCAGTCGAGTTGGAAGTAAGTTTGGGACAGTACTTGTCTTAAATGTATTATTTAGTTTTCTTTACTCTCTTCTGATATTTTATTTGATTCTTGGGTTTTAATAGAATGTTGAATCTAAAACCTAGTATACTGAGTGTTGTATGAAAGGATACAATATTACTGTTCAGAATGCTTTGTAATATTGTTCTTATTTGGGGATCGCGGACTACTTACTTTGTTACATCAAGCTGTTGAAGCCTTGTAATAGGATGTCAGTATTTTTTACTCATGAGATGTATTGATCCTTGTGTATCTTTCACTATTGTGGATTTCTATTCCTTGTTTGATTCATTGAACGAGTATCCAGTTTTAAAAGGAGAATTGAATATGTTCTCTTGGGGATAGTATATTGTTAGGGACTGTATTTTGTACTTCGTTCCGAGATTTGAATTGAACTTGAGCTTGGTGAATGGAAATAGGAAACCAATTTTTAAGATTTGTAATAGAACTTTGGTAGTGTGCATTCTTTGACTGTGTGTTCGGTTTTGTGTTCTCTTTTGGGAACTAGTTAAGGAATTTCTAAGTTTGAATTAGATAAGGGAATTCATTTCATAGTATAAATGAAATGAATTATGGATTGGGTCCTTTTCTATTTGAGATCCTTTTTCTGTTGATTGTATAAGTTCATTGACTGAGCTTCTCTTTAATTGATTCTCTTCTGAGATGGAAACTTCTTGTGGATTGGTTAAGAGATTTATTTGTTTGAGTATAGCTTGGATTTGTGGAAATTTTGGTTTCAGATCCTTGAATTATATCTTCTAACAGGCAGAAGTTAGTAAGACTTTCAGTTAGACTGTTTTGATTTCTATTCTTCTTGGATGGATTAGGGATTCTTGTTTAGAAGTTGTCTCTTATTTATGGAATCCTTATATTGATATCCTTGAACTGAAGCAGTTAGATGAGTTCTAAACCTGTTTCTATCTTTCAGATGATGAAGTGTGTAAGGAGTAGTATGTATTGATTCTTCTTCTTTGCTTAAGTTGTAGGATGAATCATCCTAATATGAGCTAGGCTGAAAGTAACTTCTTTTGCTGCTTAGAAAAGATAAATGTGTATTTCTATTCTTATGGAATTATGAAACAATTGGATGACAAGACTTGTTGACTGTTTTAAAGTAATTGATAGGATCAATTAAACCATATGATATAAATGCAGGTGTTGCAGGTTATATTATGCTCTTTTCTTAATAGGGAATTCAGACTCTTTAATTGTGCTTCTTTTCCGGATGTTATTACTTATGATTGTTTGTATGATATATATTAATTGTTTCATTAAAGCAAAGTTGTTTTAATGGAACAATTAGTGGAATGCACTTCACTTTAATGCTTAGTGCTTATCATGCTCAGTTTGTTGAACTGACCCATGCTAGCAATTTTTACAGATGGACATCGTAAGTGATAAAAGAAGACACACTTTTATGATGCATTGGTTTATTTAATTTGGATCTTATGTAAAGAGTTTCGAATCATTCTTGAGATGTATTGGAATGGGAAAGTGATGTTCTTTTAAGATCTTAATTATGATTGACATGCAGAATGCCTAAAATGCATAGTATTGTAAATGTATATTTAAAATCATGAATTGAAAGGTTTTGGGTTGGACTCCAATTTGTAATGTGAATTATTTTGTACTTGTATGCCGGAAATAATAGTTATATCTTGGCAATATTCCTTATATCTATTTGTATACTACTGTTGTTATCAGATATTGAGTTGGATTAAGGAGATAGTATAATCTCCCTTATTATAATGAACTTGTTAAATTGCAAAAGATGTCATTCTCTAACTGCACAACTATAGTTTGATAATGAAATATGCTTGGGACATACAATTAAACTATATGAGTAATGAATGATAAAAAGGTTTTGTTAAAACTAACATTTAACCATGTAGAGGAAGACTCTTCCTCTCCCAAAGAATGAAAGATAAAATGAATAGTGGTTATGATCCTTAATCTTTATACTAAGTTTATAAAGTAAACCCTAGTTGAATCTTGGTGGAGAACACAATTGATTTGGATAGCTAGGTTACGTTATGAATTAAACGTTGATGTTTGTTGTCCTGTTTTTGGGATAACTACTTGTTATGCCATGTTAATAAACAACAATGCAAACTTGAATTAATGAAGTTCTCCATATCTAATCAGGATAAGTATGAGTAAAGAATTTAATAAATGTCAGAATTAGGGTTAGACATTTTTGTTGTAATATGAATCTTAATCCAATCTAATTATGATTAATGACCACTAAGGGGGTATGTACATCTTGATGAATCAGTTCTAACGGATGTTGGCACACGCCAACTGTAGGACTATACCCTTGAGAAGTTTGGGGACTTCTTGAGGATACAGTGTTGTAGTTGACATGTGGCAACACCCTTCCATATTTTTTCATCTAGATTTACCCACATCTGGACTTGAACTTAGTTTCTCTCTAGGTCAAGTTAGTAGCATGTTTAGGATAGGTAGTAACTTCCAATGACTCAGGGTACCTTGACACATCTAGTTGACTTAGGTCAACCGAGTATGCCCATATACCCTAAGTCATCATGAGTGTCTTCCTATAATAAATTATGTTGCTAACTGGGGTTAGGGTCAAACCTTGGGAAAGTGGACTGACGGTAGTCAGTAAAGACCATTCAAGATAACGGAAGAGTGAGGTGAAGGATGTATTCTGGAATGACGAGTATGTCATCTAGGAATAGTAACATGAACAGTATGTTGAAAATATTTGGCCAAATTATCACAAGCTGTTGGTTGTGTTTTCCTCTATCACCTAGTTTAAAGCAACGTGATGTCAGATGAATATTGGTAACAAATATTTAGATAGGTTCTTTAAACATATCACTCAGTACCCAGAATAGGGTAGGAGAACCAAGTATACGTAGTATACATAAAGTATTCTATACTTTAAGTTAACATGAGAGATTGGTTAGTAACCGAGTCATGGAATGAGAGATTGGTAGTATACCAAGTCATTACAACTACATATAGTTATCTGTTATGAGATTGATTGGCATGGAATGTGTGTTCTAAATGATGTTTTATTTAAAACAAAGAACATTATGTTTCAAAAAAAAATTCTTGTTTCTAAAGTCTTAAAATGGGAATGTTGCAAAACTCCTAAAGTAACTCTTCATCCTTTGCATTATCCCCCATAGTTAAGTTCTTCATAACCTGTAACCCTTCATTCACCAGAGGTTTAGTAGAAAAATGGTTAAAGGTGTAAATCATACCTACAGTAAGTTCTTTCCAATTTCCAGTCTCTCTATTCAACTCTACATAGATATACCATTCACATTTGTTGTTGGGGTGTGGAGCCTTCTTTTTTGTCTTCTCAAGTCAGTATTAAAGTGTGGAGTTTGAATTGGGAAGATGAAAGGTCATGACCTTTTCTTTTCCAGCCATGGGAAGATGAAAGGCCATGACAGTTTCTTTTCCAGTCGTGGGAAGATGAAAGGTCATGACTTTCAAACTTCTAGGGTCAGCTTTTGGACTTCTTAAAGGATTGTAATCCTATAAATAGAGGTGTTAGGGTATCTTGAAGATATCTTGTGTGTTTAAGAGGTCTTGAGTCTTAGTGATCAAGATGTGATCAAGATTGATCAAGGTTAAGCAATTGGGTGTCAATTGTGGCTTAGATGTGGTTTAGCATCTTTGGAATTTTTTTGTGAGTTCATAACTAAGAGAAGACTTTGAGATTAAATATTGTTGATAATAAAATCCGAGCAAATTCTTGGTGTACGTAGCCGAAATTGGGTGAACCATGTTAAATCTTGTCTTGTCTTCTTTTTTGTATTATTTATTTATGTTGTTATATTCTGCATGTATAATTCTACTATATAGTTTCCTACTGCTGTGGTTTGAGGAATTGTTTCTACATATTTGTTCTCTAATTCCTAACAACTAGTATCAGAGCTTTGGTGGTTTTTTGCTGAAGTGGTAGGGAAAGTTTAGCTTGAGTGGGAGCTATGGCAGATGAGGGAAGATCAAGGGTTGAGAAGTTCAATGAGTAGAACTTTGGTTTGTGGAATATGCAAATTGAGGATTACTTATATCAAAAGGACCTCCATATTCCTTTAGATAGAAAAGAAAAGAAACCTACAGCCATATCAGATGAGGATTGGGAGTTTCTAGATAGAAAGGCTCTCGGGGAAATTTAGTTATGCCTTGCATCTTCGGTTGCTTTCAACATATCCCAGGAGAAAACCACGGAAGGTCTTATGAGTGCGTTGGGGAAGTTATATGAAAAACCTCTGCCTATAATAAAATATTTTTGATGAAAAATTTATTTAATATGAAGATGTCTAAGAATGGTTCTATCGTTGGTCTAATACAGTTGTGAGTATGTTAAACTCGGTAAAAATTGACTTTTATGATGAGGTCAGGGCTTTGTTAATTTTTTTCTCCTTACCAGATAGTTGGGACAGCTTGGTTATGGTTGCAAGTAATTTAGTCTTTAATAATTCAAAGTTGAAGTTTGAGGATGCAATAGGTGTGATCCTAAGCAAGGAAATGTGAAGGAAGATCACTGGAGATTCTTCAAATTCTGGAAACACTTTGACAGTGGAGAGCAGAGGGAGACAAAAGAACAGAGGGAAAGGTAACCATGGAAAGTTAAATGATCATGGAAGGTCAAAATCCAAGAGTAAGTTAGAATGTTGGCACTGTGGGAAGGTTGGTCATGTTAAGAAAGATTGTTGGGCTCTTCTGGATAAGAAGAACAAGAAGGAGGAAACTAAATAGGTAAATGTGGCAACAGGTGATGGTTTTCTGGATGCCTTAATTCTTTCTTTAGATAATATTGATGAGTCCTGGGTGTTAGATTCAGGGGCTTCTTTCCATGCCACCCCACATAGACATTACTTTACTGATTTTTTTCATGGAGATTTTGGACATGTATATCTTGGTGATGATGAACCATTCAGAATAGTAGGGAAAGGTTGTGTTTGAGTGAAAATGAAGAATGGAAACACATGGCTACTTAATGATGTCAGGCATGTGTCTAAGTTGAGATGAAACTTGATATCAGTAGGTCAGCTAGGTAGTAATGGCTGTATGGTTATTTTTATAGTGGATTCTTGGAAGGTTACTAAGGGAGCTCTTATGGTTGTAAGAGGTAAGAAAATTGGTAATCTGTATTTAACCGATGGTGCTGATTATTGTAATTTATTTACTACAGATGGAGATGCAACTTTATAGCACCAGAGACTCGGTCATATGAGTCAAAAGGGCATGTAGATTATAAAGGACAAGTTTCCTGGATTAAAGGAGTTAGATTTAAACTTATGTGAGGACTATGTTTATGGAAAACAAAAGCGGGTGAGATTCCTCAAGGTTGGACTTACCAGGAAGGAGGGTAGGTTGGATTTAGTGCATACATATGTATGGGGGCCAGCTAAGGTAAACTCTATTAGTGGTTCATGTTATTATGTCACTTTCATTGATAATGCAACTAGAAAATTTTGGGTATATTGCATTAGAAAGAAATATGATGTGTTTGAAACCTTCAAAAGATGGAAAACCTTGGTTGAGAATGAAACAAGTCTCAAGTTGAAATGTCTCAGATTGGATAATGGAGGAGAGTATTGCATCAATGAATTTCTTGATTACTATTCGGTAAATGAGATCTGTAGGAAAAGAACAGTTCTTAATACTCCACAGTAAAATGGAGTTTCAGAGAGAATGAACAAGACAATCATGGAGTGTGTTAGGTGCATGAGGTTACATGCGGGGATGCCACTCATGTTTTGGGTGGAAGCGGTGAGCACAATTGTTTATCTAATTAATAGAGGACCCTCTATGGCTTTAGATGGAGGTACACCTGAGGAGGCTTGGTCTAGTAAGAAAATTAGTTACTCATTTCTTAGAGTATTTGGATGTGAGGTATTTGTTCACATTGATAAAGATGATAGGACCAAGTTAGAGGCTAAGTCTAAAAAATGCACCTTTGTTGTATATGGTGAGGATGAATTTGGTTTCCATGTTTGGAGTCTTAAGGAGAAGAAAATATTTTGGTCTAGAGATATTGTCTTTAATAAAAAATTCATGTATAAAGATCAGTTACAGGAACAAAAAGAGGAATAAAAGAAAGAATACATAGTGTTAGAGGACATTGTAGATAGCAAGGTGTCCAAGGGGCTAGTTTAGGTGCAGCATGTTCTAGCACAACCAATTCAGAAACCTACTCATCAGGAACCCCAAACTCCTAAGGTGAGAAGGTTTTCTAGGGTAAGAAGGGAACCTGAACTATTTAATCCATCTTTGAATTATTTATTTCTCACTGATAGTGGAGAGTAGGTGGATGCAGTACAGGTGGATGCAAAGAATAAGTGGGAGCAGGCCATGGATAAAGAGCATAGATATCTTATGGAAAACTAGACTTGGGATCTGGTAGATCTACCCAAGGGCAAGAGAGAATTTCAGAACAAGTGGGTGTATAGAATCAAAGAGGAAGATGGAGGCAAGATAAGATACAAGGCCACATTGGTGGTTAAGGGATTTGTATAGAAGAAAGATATAGAATTTGATGAAAAAAAAAATTCCTGTTGTTAAAATGACTTCTATTAGAACTATTCTTGGTTTAGTAGCAGTAGAAGACCTGCACTTAGATCAGTTATATGTGAAGATTGAATTCCTTCATGGTGAGTTAGAGGAGTAATTGTATATGCAGTAGCCATAGGGTATGATGTCAAAGGGAAGGAAAGGTTAGTGTGTAAATTGAAGAAGAGCTTATATGGCCATAAACAAGCTCCATGGCAGTGGTACAAGAAGTTTGACAGTTTTATGCAAGATCAGGGTTACTCTAGGTTTCACTCAGACCATTGCGTGTACGTCAAGAAGTTTCTTGATAGTAGTTATATTATTCTGTGCATGTATGTGGATGATATGCTTATTACAAGGAAGAACATGCAGGAAATAAAGGTACTTAAGAAGTAACTAGGTGACTCCTTTGCTATGAAGGATTTTGCGGCAGCAAAAAAAATCCTTGGTATGAGAATAACTCAGAACAAGAAAGAGAGGAAGCTGGTGTTATCTCAAGAAGAGTACATAAAGAAGGTCTTGGAGAGGTTTAGTACGCAGGATGCTAAACCGGTTAGTACCCCTTTGGCAGGTCACTTCAAATTATCAAAGGAGCAGAGTCCCAAGACTGAGGAAGATAAAATCCAAATGTCTAGGGTATTGTAATCAACAGTAGTTAGTAGCTTTATGTATGTTATGGTATGCACTAGGCCTGACATTTCCCATGCAGTGGGAGTAGTGAGCAGGTTTATGCATGATCCAGGTAGATAGCACTGCAAGGCAGTGAAGTGGATCCTTCAGTATTTTAGAGGGACCATGGGAGTAGCATTGTGTTTCAGTGGATTAAACACTACATTGCATGGTTATGTAGATTCAGACATGGTAGGAGATTTGGACAGCAGGAGGAGCGTGACATGTTATGTATTTATGGTTGGTGATACAGTGGTGAGTTGGATTTTATGATTACAAAAGGTTGTGGCTTTGGAAACCACAGAGGCTGAGTATGTTGTTGCCACAAAGGAAAGCAAGGAGATTTTTTAGCTACAACAATTGTTTGATGAGTTGGGTCATAATCAGGAAGTTAAGAGACTACACAGTGATAGTCAGATCATTATTCATTTAGTGAAGAACTCCACTTTTCACTTTAGGGTGAAGGACATTCAGCTGAGATATAATTTCATCAAGGAAGATTTGGAAGAAGATAATTTGAAGCCAGAAAAGATTCATACCATTCAGAATCATATGGATATGATGACCAAGGCACTCACAAGGGAGAAGTTGAAGTTGTTTTCAACTTTGATTGGCCTTTATGGTTGATAATGAAGAGTTAAGAGCTTTGGTTAGTAGGAACAGTCTCCAAGTGGGAGATTTTTGGGGTGTGGAGCCTATTCTCTGGTCTTCTCAAATCATTATTAAAGTGTGGAGTTCAAATTGGGAAGATGAAAGGTCATGACCATCTCTTTTCCAGTTGTGGGAAGATGAAAGGTCATGACAGTTTCTTTTTCAACCATGTGAAGATGAAAGGTCATGACTTTCAAAATTCTAGGGTCAAATTTTGGACTTCTTAAAGGATTGTAATCCTATAAATAGAGGTATTAGGGTATCTTGAAGATATCTTTTGTGTTCAAGAGGTCTTGAGTCTTAGTTATCAAGAGGTGATCAAGAGTGATCAAGGTTAAGCAATTAGATGTCAAATGTGGTTTGGATGTGGTTTAGCATCTTTGGAATTCTGTTGTTAGTTCATAACTGAGAGAAGACTATGAGAGTTGTTTTACTCTTGTTGATAATAAAATATGAACAAGTTCTTGGTAGATGTAGCCCACATTGGGTGAACCATGTTAAATCTTGTCTTGTCTTCTTTTATGCATTATTTATTTATGATGTTATATTTCTGCATGTATAATTCTGCTATATAGTTTCCTACTGTTGTGGTTTGAGGAATTGTTTCCACATATTTTTTCTCTAATTCCTAACATGTGTAGCCTCGCAAGGTAAAATAAAGCTTATGCACCCACAAAAAAGGTGGTAATGCTTCCTTTCCCTCTATCTAGAGTCTCTCACATTGCTGAATGTGGTGCAAAACAAGATCATTACCAGGAAATGTACAGATCTAAGCAGGTGCATTGCTCCTCAAAAATCTAGTAGATAAAGAAATCCTCACTTCTCTCCACTCCAAAATATTATCCTTGTGAACCATCCAGTAGCGTGTTTCTACCACATAAATTATACACTAGCATGTTCCATCTTTCCACCTGACATTCCCATTTAACTTCCATAGCAAACAGGAATACTTATGGATTCTCTTCACCTGTGTACATTGGTACCTGGGTATTTCCTAAATGCCTGCTATTGCATGGCTTACTGATGTGCACAGTCACACTTCGTACTTCATGCCCAACCATTTCATAAGTTTCATGTGCCCAGTTGTCACACATAACACTTGTAGTATCACTCATGGACTGTGCATCATCCCATTGGAGAACTCCTTCCTTTTATGGCTCAAGAACTTTTGAATCTTGAATGGTGCACACATAGATTCTTTTCAAGTCTTCTTCACTTACTGGCTCTACATAAGGTGCAAAATTCCCATATGTCAAAGTGTTAATGATGCATTCTTCCTTATTCTCAAAGATAATATACCCCTTATTGAAGTGTAGGCCATTGTTGTTTGCATAGCACCAAGGGTGCCCAAGTAATGCAAGAAAATTGTCTACTTTTACAAGCATTAAAACCTCAAAGTCCCCAGTGAACTTAGCCCCCTGTATAGTACCATTTTCTTTATGCTTTTGAAATGATGAAACATATAAGGGTAAGGGCTGAAGGAGGAATACATGTTAAATGGGTTGGTTGATGGTTGTTGCATGCATTCTGACTTCTTGATCCAATGCTGAATTGCAAGAGCTTCCTTTTGGCTAGGAGGAACTACCTGTAATAGAAAACAAGACCACAAAAATATAGTTAAATGATATATGACAGTGGACTGCCTAGCATATGCTAGATCCGGGAAGTGTGATACTCCCTAGATGGATGTCAATCCACTGTTTAAAATAAATTAATACGAGAAATAAGTAAATTCCTACTGTAGTTGATATGATTTAGGTATCTCATTCAAGTACAATAAGAAAATCTTAACATAACAGGCTAGGTTATAGTCAGATCTAAATAATAAGTAGGTGTCAAGTTGTTAGAACTGGTCAGGGTCAGTTCTGGGTTTTTTAGGTCAACTGGTGAGATGATTATTGGTTCTATTCTTGGTCAAGGTATAAAACATAGAGACCAACATCGGTCGGGTATGACCGATGCTGGTTTAGGTAGAACCGACGACGGTTGTGGATAAAAGGCATCTGTATGGTTGAGGTAAAAGAAACTCAAATAGATCAAATGGAAGGGGATGATTGAGGTCAAATGAGGTTGGGAGAGTGGATGAGAAGGTCTGTGGAGATCTCAGATATGCTTATAAACAGATATTAGGTCAGAATGGTGATTTAGAGGTGTGGGTAAGGGAATGGTTGAATTACAAGCTAATAATCAATGGAGAAATGAACATGTAAAGTACAAATTAGTGAAAGGAATGAAAAAAGTTAACTATGCTGAAATAGACAATGTTGGTAGAGATGTACTTACTGTGATGTAGGTTTTGATGGTTGAATAGAGGTGGCTGTTGATTAGAAGAATAGTGTTGGATATCGTAGAAGTGGCTCCCAGAATGATTTCATGAGTGCAATGCTTCCAAAAATCTATCTTGGTGATGGATCTAGATGTTTGGATGCATGAAAGGATGCTCGTTTTGCTTGATAAGACTCTATTTCTTTTTCTTGATCTCAGAATGTTCCAACCCAAAAACAAGGTTGTTTGGGTGAATAAATGGTAATCTACGAGTTGACCGGCTCGGTTTAGGTTGACCAGCATTAGTTAAGGTGGGATTCCCTAGGTTTACTAAAATTGGAAGATCCTTTTTAATTTATTTTGGCCCAGTTAGTTTCTTCTCATGGATCAGAATGGAAACTTCCCTTCTAATGCGTGGGAATGTGGTTAGAGAGATTTTAGGGATTGATTTTAGGGTTGGACCAAATCTTAGCTCATTAAGAAAAGTAAGATTAGGTCTTAGTTAGTTATGGAAACATGCCAAGAATAGGTATAGGGTGAGGTGGTTGGATGAGGTGTCTAGGTGAGGTGGAAAATTAGGTCAATTAATGTAATTAAATGATGAATATTGTGAGGATGGGTATTAATTAAATTAAATTAATATTAATGTGGTGTGGAGGGGGCCATGGTTAGGTGAATATGTTTGGGGTTGGTTATTGACAATGGGGACCAAGGGGAGTGTGACCCAATTTTGGTGTCTACATTTTGGCCCTTTTTGTTGTGTAGCTTGTATTGGTAAGCAACGCTGATAAAAATAATATGTGGTTGCCCCATGTGTGGGTGAAGGTGATCCCCCTCAAACTAGGAACTGATGAGGTAGAAGACAAAATTGGTGAGTGGTTTGATAAAGGTGGATGTGATGAAGAGGAAGGTGGATAAATGGGGGTAATGGGGTAAAGGTCTGATTGGGTAATCAAGGTAATGGGCCAGGGTCAAAGGTAGTGAAAATTGAACAAATACACATGTATAAACTGTGGCACGGTACCAGGTTGAAGAGCATGCAAACTCTACATTGTCCAAGGTCGATAGGTTTATCCAAACAAGGTTGAGGTGATTCGGTATCCAAGGTATAGGATATGGTGTGGAAGCACTTCACAGGTCAGGTACAGGAATGTTTAGGTATGTTCCAGTACACCAAAGGTAAGGTCAGGATAAATGGCATGATAATAGGAAAAGTAATGTCATTAGGTCAAACAACATGGGTAACAGTGTCACAAGGTATAGCGAGCACATGAGGTCATAGGTCAGTAACAATGTTCCAGGTCTAGGTAGCTAGGTCATGACACGGGTAAGGCTGAGGTATGTGTAAAGTAACAAGTCCCAAAACATAATTAAGGATAGGTATAGGTAAGCTAGGCATGGAGGTTAGTTGTAATAAGGGTGGGTAAGGTCAAACAGTGGTCGGTTTGGTTAAGTTTTGGTTAGAAATGGGGAAAAGGTATGGGCAAGAGTATGACAGGTAACCGATGCCGGTCATATGTAACTAGTGACAGTCTAGGTAAGTTGATCATGGTTTATTAGGGCAGATGATCGATGTTGGTTTGGGTATAACCGACCACGGTGTGCTAGGGCACAAGACTGATGTCGGTTTAGGTATAACTAATGTCAGTCAGGTCAACGTGGGTATATAAAAATAAAAAATTTGTATAATATGGATTCATTTGTACATTTTGGCTTTTGTGAAAATGATAGAGCATTGAACGAGTTGTGCTTTTTTGGGAGGAAAGGACGAGGGATGATATACTGCTAAGGTGGAGAGATCCGGTTGGTTAGAGGAGCCAAGTAAATGGGTCCATGAGCACAGGGGGATCAATTGTGATTGGGTGGAGGTCAGGAGGATTGGATTTGGTGATTAGACATGGCAGAGGATGGAGAAGTTTTGGGTGGTCCACCGGCATAGTCGGCCAGATGTGCCACTCATGCCGATGGCACTGAAATGAGGTAGGATTCTATCCGATCTTGTATTTGTGATTGAAATAGGATATTTAAATAGGGTTAGGTGTAAATTTGGGTGTAATTTTATTATTGGGAATGTATGGGTAGGAAGGAAGGAAATGAGGGGTGGGAAGGTCTAATGTAGGTTAAATAGGATTGGGAATAAAGCTAGGCTAGGTTTGGGTAGGTTAGAGTGGAGGATTAGGGTAGATTTTGGGAATTTTTGAAAAGTAGGGTAGGGTTTTTGGTTGTTGAAGTTGCGATAGTGACCGACACCGGTCAAGTGTTGGCCGACGTCGGTGGTATTTGGCTGGCATCGGTCAAGTAATGGGTGACCAATGCCGGTTACACATGACCGATAACATTTGTTGTTGACTGGTGTTGGCTGTCTTTATGGGAAAATAGGGTAGTAGAGAGCAAGGGTAAGAGGTAAGGATATGTCAAGAGATGTAAGGGTAGGTTTCATGAGAGAAAAATAGGGGAGTAGGTATAAATGGCATGAATATATTGGTCTAGCAAGGGGTAAGTGGTTAGGTGGGTACGATAAGAAGTGAGGGTTGGATACGAGGTTTATGAGGTAAGGGGTGTGTTTGGTATGGTAAGGTTTTGACAATAGTGTGTTTTGTTGGGTGTAGGTGAGGGACCAGTTACAGATGCAGGATAGGGTACCTCCCTTACTTGTGGAGGTGCGAGGGGGTGCGACAGCTGAGGACTAGTGCCATGTTGCAGAGGTTGGCCTGATTGGGGTCAGATGCTACTGACATAGTTCGAGAGATGAGTTTGATGGTTTCTCTCATCGACAGATGGGACTCAGTGACCAATACCTTCCATTTGCCAATGGGTGAGATCACAATCACCCTAGAGGATGTGTACAGGATCTTGCATCTACCGATAGTGGGGATGCAGGTGTATTCTATCTCCTAAGAGGCCTCTAAAGAGTTGATGCTAACATTGTTTGGCAAGGATCTGGCAAAGATGAGGTTCCATAGCGCTAGTATGAGCTATGGAGATATGTACTAGGCCCATTTAGAGGAGATGAGGCTAGTAGTGTTGTTGATGGAGGCAGTCTGCTGCTTTGCATTACCAGATGCAGAGGGTGGGAGATTCCCACAATCATTGATGGGGGTTCTGCATGACATGGTGGAGGACATGACCCATTTTTCATGGGTGTCCACATTTCTGGTGTAGTTATATAGAGAGTTATGGGCTTATGGGTGGCTATGAAGGTTTATCCTGTGTTGTACTTTCCTACTTCACTGTTGGGTGTGTGAGCACGTTGTATGTGTGCATCCATTTGGTATGCCCTGAGTTGATGCATTCGAGTTGGGTTTTGTTCGAGTGGGCTTCTAGGAGATGGGTGCCTGTGATTGGGGAGCATCGAGTGACTAGAGCTACACATGATGTAGCCTATTACAGGTGATTTCTAGAGGGGTTGTCCGGCGTGGACATCATTTGGAGGCCCTATGTGGGTTTTCCATCATATGGGCGGATGGTAGAGGAGCTATAAGAGCTATAGCTGCTCTGGTTGATAGAGGCGAAATGTGTAGGAGAGCACGAGATGATACATGTGGATAGGTTTAGATGGTAGTTTAGGCTGCTTCAAGATGTACAACCACCTTTCCCATAGTATAGAAGGGATAATGTGGAGAGGCCGCTACCTCTACCATAGCCGACAATGCCGATAGGGTAGGAGGAGTAGGTGATAGACCAACGGATTGATGATTCTGAGGTGACTGATAGATACAGACAGTGGTGGGCTGCACATTTATGAGTAGTACCAGCAAGGCCAGGTAGCCAGATTTAGCCACCATCACAATGTAGAGGGATGCCCTACAGGGGTAGGTGGATACCCTAATTACATAGTTGGTATAGTATAGGGGCAGCTGATAGGCTCAGAGGCACAGGATTAATATTCTGCAGGCATAGGTGGCCACTCTACAGGCCCAAGTAGTGCAGGGACAGGTACCTGCACAAGGTGGAGATGAGATGGGGTACAGGTGGCCTCCCTACAGGCACAGATTATAGGTTTGCAGGGCTAGTTGGCCACTGCACATGTGCAAGTTCGATGCCCTTCAGCCCAATATACAGGAGCAAGTACAGGGTCCCTCAAGACAGGTCATAGGTATAGGGATAGGGTCCCTCTTTATAGGTACCAGTTGGACAGGGTCCCGAGAGACAGGCATAGGGGCCGAGACCAATGGCTCCACCCCAGATAGTACTGATAGGTAGGTTGAGGGATGCCTTGGGTGAGGTCAGGTATTATCAGGATATTTTGATGGCTACATGGATAGATTTTTTGTCCTATGGGGAGCATAGAGTACAGCAAGCCTCAAGTGAGAGTACCAGGTCACGTATCCCTAGTGTAGAGAGCACAGTGGGCCATCGAGCCCTGAGACAGGGTCAAGGTGAGGCCACCAGTTCATGGAGGCCAGCCCCAGGTGAGGTACCAGCAGAGATCTGGCTAGGACCGATGATGGGTGGTGAGATGCTAGTTGGATGTCATACAGGGGAAGGGGAGGAGGAGGAGATAGGTGAGATAGATATGGAGGATATCCAGCAAGGTGATGTCTGATAGCCATATATACCCCCTTTTTTATACAGTTGTGTATTTTTATATATATCGGCATGCGTTCCGAAGAGAGTGAGGATGTACATGAGATTTTTTAAGATTTTTGATGATATTGGCCTGCGTGCCGAAGATGGTGAGGATGTATCTGAGTGATTTGAGATGATTGTGATTATTATTGGGATATATGTTCACATGTATTTTTATACAGACTATCTGATTTATAGATGATGGTGTTTATAGTATGGATGGTATACATGTGTTAATTTTCATTGTTATATATATATATAGGTGGAAATCAAGTGGATTAGGCATGATAGAGTCAAGGTCGTGTAGGCATGGTGGAGTCAGGTCGGTTTAGGCATGATGGAGTCAGGTCATAGGCATGGATTGATCAGGTTGACTTAGGCATGATTGAGTAAGGTTGAGTTAGGCATGGTGGAATCCAGTAATAGGCATGGATTGAGGTAGGTATGTTTAGGCATGGATGGAGTCAGGTCATTTAGGCATGGTTGAGTTCAATGGATTGGTTAGGCATGGTTGAGTTTCTAATTCATTAATTTGTGTAATTAATGATGATGTGGATCATGTTAAGATGATTTGTAGGAAAATGTATGATTATGGTAAAGAAATTGTAGACAAGATGAAATGAATGTGTAAGTTATGATGGTAAATATGTTAAGCAATTATTGTTTGTGTGGTTTAATTTCCAATTACTTATATAAAAAGGAAACTAACTAGGGTAGAATGTGAATACCAAAGGGGAAGAGGGAATTGGTTAGGGAAGAGAGTGGCCGAGCTATCCTCCAAGGGCCCCATGCCCTAAAAGTGTTGCCTACATAGTCCTGGTGAAAAGGGACCTTAGGCCAATGTAGTTCTCCCATAAGCTAGGGAAGATTACAATGAAGTAGAGGAATGGATTGATAGGTGTTAGGCATGGGTGAATGTAGGTCATGGGCATGGTTGAGTTTAGGTTGTAGGCATCATTGAGTTGTTTTAAATATAAGTGTCTATGAGCTGGTCCTGTTATAGGAGAATCAATAGGTGATAAAGAAGGTAGAAAGGTAAGAGGTGGCAAAAGAACCACCTAATTGATAAGAACCCTAATGAGTCTACCACACCCAGATGGGCTTATGAATGTAAGACCCTATAGGCCTTGCATAATGGGCTATTCTAAGGGTGAAGAAAAGTCACATGATCACAAAATGTTGTGGTTGCGGTGAGTCCCTTGAGTAGAGAGGGAGTTAGGATAAGAAGGTAAATGAGGTGAGAATGGGTGGTTTAGCATAACTTAGTGTATGACAAGATGTGTTTTTTGGAACAAGAAACCCAAAATCCAAAATAGGAAAGTCCATGATGAAAATTTCATCTTTTTCTTCATTTTTTTGTTTTTAATAGATTGATCGATGTGGGAAGTCTATATGGGATGAATATATTATCTCCTTGAGGTCTTCGTGAAGCTAATCGATGCGGGAAGCTTCTGAATATTTATTATATTTTTGTAATGAATTTATATAGTTGTCCTTCAAGGGAGCAGTCTATTGATAGTGGTAGAATATAAAGAAGAGATGTCCCTTTTGAGGGAGTTATCTTTTGCTGGAAGTTTGACTCAAGGAGTGGTATCCCTTTTTGTTTTTAGATGTTTAAGTCATGGACAAGACTATAGAGGATGATTAGGTTCTTGTTTAGAAGACAAGACCGTAGCACACAAAGATTAACTATGGAAGAGGTGGTTTTGAGTGATGAACGACCATGGGATTCCATCTTGAAGAAGATGAAAAGTATCCATGAGAATCATGCTATGAGTAGAGCCATGGTACTCATATTGAAGACAAGGCTAAAAGGTGACGGGTAATCACATGATTCTTGTTTAGTCATGGATCCTCAAAATGGGTAATATGGAAGGTGAACAATGCTCAAGGGACGAGTGATCAATTGACAGAAAGTGATATAGGACTTGATATCAACAATAAAATGGTCGAAGATGCAAGGAATTAAGGGGATCAGGTTCGGGTTTACCTTCGAGTGAAGACAAACAATAAGCACCTGATCCATAGGCATGGGTAACTATATAGGGTCCAAGCCAATTAGGATCAAATTTTCCCCGTTTACTTTTCTCCTCTTTGGTTACATGTTGATTTTCCTTCAAGACGAGGTCACCAACCTGAAAGGTTCATTCATGAACACATTTGTCATAGGCACATTTGATACGTTTTTGGTAGATTTGGAGATGGTCAAGAGTGTTGAGATGACACTCATCTAATAATTCAAGTTACACCAAACGATCCTAGAGAAAATTCATCATCATTGAGCATGTATTGTAGTGAGATGTGGAGGGATGGAATCTAGACTTCAAGAGGTAAGACAGCCTCAGTACCATAGACCAGAGAAAAGGGGGTGGCAGTAGTTGAAGTGTGAATACTAGTGCAATAAGCCCACAAGGAAAAAGGAATGTGCGTATGCCAATCTTTCCCAGTATCGTTGACTACCTTCATAAGAATTTTTTTCAAGGTTTTATTGGTTGATTCGGCTTGACCATTGGTTTGTGGGTAATAAGGTGATGAGAAACTGAGTTGGATGCCAAAAGCATCACATAGTTTGTGGAGGGTTTTTTTTAATTGTTTTCCGTTATCAGTGATAATGCGGTGAGGGACACCAAAGCGACAGATGATGTGATGGTTGATGAATTCACATATCTTCTCGGATTTTGTGGAAATGAGGGGAATGGATTCTACCCATTTAGTGTAATATTCAGTAGTGGTTATGATCCATTGGTGGCGTTGTGAAGAATGGGGGTTGATCTCACCGACAAGATCCAAACCCCATTGAGAGAAAGGCCAAAGGTCTCGTGTGACTTGTAAGGCATGACTAGGTGTGTGATGAAGATTAGCATGTTGTTGGCATTTCATGCAATGTTTGACATAATCACAATAGTCATGGTTTAGGGTTGGCCAATAATAGCCTAGGTGAAGAATGCACTTTGCAATGGCTAAACCACTAAAGTGACCTCCACAAATTCCATCATGGACTTCCTTAATGGTGTATGGAATTTCAGAACTCATGAGGCATCAAGAGAATGTCGTCTTCAAAGCCATGCTTGTAAAGAATACCACCCATGATGACATAATGGGAGACACTTTTAAGAAATGCACGTTGTCCATTACGAGTGAGATCAAGTGGGTAGAATGGAAAGGGAAAGATAGTCTGCATATTGCTTATACCAAAGGTCACGTGGGTCAGGGGAAATGGTTCTGATGGAGTAAACTTCATGAGGTAAATAAGAGGGTGATTGTAGCCTTTGTATAGTGACAAATATTTTAGAGTCAGCGGGAAAAGTGGGTATTTGAGAAGCCAAGCAGGCCATGGTATCTGCAAATTTATTGGTAGAACGTGGGGTGGTTTGAAGTGTGTAACGGTCAAAGGTGGTCAAAATTATGTCTATGTGATGTTTATACTTTTGAAGTATCTCATTACGGAACTGGTATATACCATTGACTTGGTTTATGACCAACTGAGAATCACCAAAGATGTTGATTGACTTAACATCTAAGGCATAAGCAGCCTGGAGACCCAATACGAGTGCTTTGTATTCAACAATATTGTTTGTACAATCAAAATTGAGTTTGAAATGACAAAGGCATAGGTTCACCATCAAGTGGAATGAGGATAACACCAGCCCCACCCCCACACTGACACTTGGAGCCATCAAAGAAGAGTGTCATTTGGTAAGCGGGTTCGTCCAGGGAAAGGGTAGTTATAGACTCATCTAGGAATTCAAAGTTAGAGGGTTGATTCCTAGAAATAGGTGGGTCAGCCAATTGGTTAGCGATAGCCTGGCCCTTGATGGACTTTTGATGGATGAATTCGAGGTCGAGGTCATCCAGAAGCATAAGCCAACATGTGACACGTTGATTTTGATAAGGTTTGGCATACATATAGTGTAATGGGTCAGTATTAGTAATGATGAAGGTTTTGTGGTTGAGTAGGTAATGGTGGAGTTTGGTGGTGACAAAAACTAAGGCTAGGAAAAAAATTTCGGCATGGGTATATCTAGTTTTGTAGTCAAGAAGGGTACGGCTTATGTAATAAACTGCTTGCTCTCGGTGTTGGTCATCATGATGAGTGAGCATGACACCTAGAGAATGGTCAGTGGCAGAAATATATAGGTAGAAGGGCTGGTCATCCTTAGGAGGAATGAGCATTGGTGGTTGAAGGAGGTATTGTTTCAAGGCTTTGAAGGCTTTATGGCATTCATCATCCCATTTGAATGAAACGTCTTTCTTGAGAAGATGATGGAATGGTTGACAGTGGTCGGAAAGCTGTGAGATAAAATGACGAATTGATTGCAACTTTCCTTGTAGGCTGTGAAGTTGACGGAGATTAGTGGGTGGTGGCATTTCAAGAATAGCCTTGAATTTAGTAAGATCGAATTCTATGCCATGTAAAGAAATGATGAAACCTAGGAGTTTTTCAAAGAAAGTACCGCAAAGACACACTTTTTTGGTTGAAGATGAACACAATACTTGATGAGGCGGTCAAAGATGACTTTAAGAATGGGTAGGTGTTTGGTTCGATGCTTGGATTTGGCAAGCATATCATCTACATAATCCTCTAATATGTGATGCATGATGTCATGGAAGATGTAAGTCATGGCCCACTGATATGTAGCACCAACATTTTTTAGGCCAAAGGGCATGACTCGATAGCAGAAAGTCCCCCAAGGGGTGATGAAGGCAGTCTTGTGTTGATCCTCATGGAGCTAGTAATATTTGATTGTAGTTTGATAAACCGTACATGAGTGATAACATTTCATGGCCAGCAGTGAGATTGACTAGTTGGTCAATGCCTGGTAGTGGGAAATCATCTTTGGGATAGGAAAGGTTGAGGTCATGGAAATCCATGTAAATGTGGAGTCCCCCTATCACTTTCGTGATAGGAACGATGTTAGAAATCCATTGGGGATAATCAATGGGTAGAATGAAGGAAACTGAGAGAAGGCATTGAAGCTCTTCTTTGACTAGAAGTGTAATGCGAGGATGCATTTTCCGCAGCTTTTTTTTATGGGTTTGGCATCAGGAATGGTTACAATATTGTGAACCATGATTTTTGGGTCAATATCGGGCATATCGGCATAGGACCAGGAAAATGCATTGCTATGGTCCTAAAGGAAAGAGGTGAAGGCTTCCTTTTTAGTAGCATCTAAGAATTGGCCGATCTTTAGAATGTGCAGATCATCCTGGGTATTAATGTTGATTTCGATGGTCGATTTGTTCAACATGGTTTGCATCTCAAAGGGTAACGACCGATGAATATAAGAGTCTTCTGCACCAAGGTAGGTGAGGATGGACTCATTGTCCTGAAATTGAATGATGTTAATTGAAGGTGTATCATCATCGATCATGTTAGGATACAGGAATGGGAGAGAAGAGGGAGCCTCACCATCACGTTGATAGGTTAGTGGTCCTAGGGAAATGGTGTTTACAAAAAAAAAGTTAGGAGGAATAGATTCAAGATCTATGGACTCCGTGGGTGAAGATGGTAATGTGGGTGAATGAGGGGGGGAATATTTCTCATCCTATATAAGGTCAACGCAAAGCTTCTTAAAGGGTGGAGAATTAAAACCAATGCCACTACAGTCATTGTGTTTATGAGAGGTACAGGAAATGACAGTATGGTGGCCTTGTTCATAAAATCTGAAGCCAAATCCTTTCCACATGCACTGGTGGAGGAAAGTGTGAGTGAAGCGGCGGTTAGTGAGGGAGTGTAGGTCAGATGAAAATGGTTGGGTGTGGGATGGGGGTTCGGGTTTATAAGTGGCCATATCAAGTCCCCCATATGTTAGGTTGGTGAAAAGGTGGGTAGAGCCATAAGGGAAAATGTCACCGATGCGGATGTCGTAGCTGGGGTTTTGACACAAATTCCCATACTCTTGTGGGGTAAGGAAGGTTTGGATGTTGTATAGGTGGTATTCCCCCAGAGTGAGGCATTGAAAAACACCTTCTAAGGGATCAGTAGTTGGTATGTGGGTAGCGGGTATAGATGGTTCACTAGATGATGGGGAAACAGGGGTGCCAACAGTAGAGTCTACAATCGCAGTGGGGATAGCAAGGTTAGAAGCAGCAGAAGTAGTGGAATATTTGGTTGATGGGCTCATGGGTGAAGGTGAAGTGGTGACAATGTTAGATGCCTTGACCGGTACAAGCACTTCTATTGGGATGTTACAACATCGTTATAGGTACTTTTACGGCGTATCATCATGCAATCATGTCCGGATACATGAGTGGAAGTCAGAAGAGGGAGCCTTTCGATTGCGACGATAGGTCAGCAGTCCCGAAGCAAATGGTGTTCATGAAAAAAAAAGTTAGGTGGAATAAATTTGGGATCTATGGACTTTGTGGGTGAATGATGGTAACCGTTATGGGCTGAATGAGATTCGGAATCTTTCTCATCCTAGATAAGGTTTTGATACACGGTTTTTTGAGGGTTGAGTTTTGATACCAATGTCACTACGGTCATTGTGTATCATGAGAGGTATCATAAATGATAGTATGGTGGCCATGTTCATAAAAGTTGAAGTCAAATCCTTTCCACACGCACCGGTGGAGGAAAGTGTGAGTGAAGTAGCGGTAAGTGAGGGAGTGTAGGTTGGACAAAAATGGTTGGGCTTGGGATGGAGGTTCTGTAGAGTTTATAGGTTGAAGCATCAAGTCTCTCAAACGTTAGATCTGGGTATTGTAGGTGAGAGAGCAGTGGCTTGTAAGGAAAAATCTAAGCGATATGGATGATGTAGCTGGGGTGTTGACGCAGATTCCCATACTCTTGTGGCGTGGGGAAGGTATCGATGTTATATAGGTGGTATTGTCTCTAGAGTGTTGCATTGATTTTATTCTACAATTTTATTTGAGATCTGTAATAATGGTATCTGCATAGTGGGGATAGATTTCTCGCTAGATGATGCGATTCAAGTGTGTCAGTGGATAGATTCCACAGCTATTGTGGGGATAGTGAGGTTAGATCCCTAACAGAGGCAGTGGTAGTTTTTGTGGATGGGCATGTAGGTAAAGGTGAAGTAGTGATAGTAGCAGATGCCTTGACTGGTAAAAGCACATCATTGGGCTCGATATAGCATGTTATAAGTCTTGAAAGGTGATGGGTCAGCAAGGATGGTGTAAATATGTCCCTCATGTTCAAATTTGAGGTAGTCGATTTAAAGTTCAAATGGACATAACCCATAGCACATGGATCAAAGGTCGGCCGAGCAGTACAAGTTATAGTGGAACTCCCCTTCTAGGACATAGAAAAGTTCCATGGGATAGTGCAGAAGACCCATACGCGGACATGGAGAACAATGGTCCCCAGGGTAGAGGTCATGGCGTCATTGAAGGAGCGTAGCATAACTCGGTTACCATGCATGTAATTGGCAGGTATTCACATTTGGTCATATGCATGGGAGGAGATGATGTTAATGCTAGCACCACCATCAATCATAACACATCGTATGCATATATTATCGATAAATATGGAGATGAAAAGAGTGGGGTCCAGGTCATCAAACTGGAAGGGAGAAATCTCTTCATCATAAAAGCTAAGGGCGGCCACTTGGTGAGTAGGTGGAGGTGTAGAGGAAGGTGAAGACCTAGTGAGAGAAGCAACATGGTGAGGGGTAATGATAGAGGCTACGGGTGTGGGGTCATCTGGTAAGACTTCAATAGATTGAAGGAGCTCCATGAGGGCTTGACAATGTGACTCTGAGGTTTGGATGAGGTCATATAAAGACATTTTGAGGGGGATTGGTGTAATTTTTTTAACAATGTGTGATATGTCACCTTGTCAGAAATAGGATATACAGGACCTCGAATGATGACTTTGGGTATGGGTACGGATGGTAGGGTTGGTTGATGGACCAATTGCTTTTTACTTGCCCTTGTCTTTTTTATCATGGGTGGTAATGTTGATCATGTTAATCTAAGGAGAGGTGGATGAAAAGGGTGTATCATGGAAGGTATAGCAGGATGAGTGACAGAACCCTAGTGGGGGATACAATCCTTGTGAAATGAGTAGGGTGCATTGGCATTTTGGTAGTGTTTTGGCCAACTCTCTTATACAAACCATGTTAATCTTGAATCTTGGGGGTGGATCAAAGAGTTGTGGGGGTGGAGATTTTGGTTACTAAGTAGGTAACGAGAGAATATCTGTGGAAATTGGTGAAGGTGAAATGGGGTCCTCATAAAGAAGATCATCGTTGTCAAAATTTTATTTGGGAGGACATAATTAGACAAGGTTAGTTTTTAAGGCCTTACAGTTCTCTACATCATGTTCTAGCACATGATGGTAGGCACAAATTTTGGTTTCGTCAAACCCTTTTGGTTTGGGTTTGAGTGGGTCGTAAGGTCTAAGGGGTGGTAATGTTATGACAGAAGTTTCGAGGAGATTGGTTAAGATTTTGGCGTAGGACCCTGCTAGCGGATCACAATGGGAGGTGAATGTGGGTTTGGGTAGAGGTGTGGCTGATTATAGAGGAAGAGACTTTATAGGTGGGGGAACGGTTTGGTCCAATAGTTTGGTGTGTGGTGTGGTCTTAGGTGTTGGTCATATCTGCTTGGTTAGGGGCACAGTAGAAGAGCTGGTGATAGAAAGATTGGTTGATTTAACTACCTTATTGGAAGGTAGTGGATTCTTAGCTTTAGGTTGCACATTTTTTAGAAAAGGTGACACATTTGTATGATATGTAGAGGGAAAATTCAACATTGGAAGAGGATGGGTTACCCATGAGGGTAATTGAGGTGCTGTGGAGGTAGGTGGTGTAGGTTGGGCAGGAGGCATGAGTGGAAGAGAAGAAAATTTCATGGTTAGTGAAGTAGTTATGGACGGTAGTGGTAGTATGGGTGGTAAGAAGGTTACGGGTGATGGCAGAGGTTGTGTGGGTCTCTTGAGTACATTAGAGGTTCGTGATGAGGAGGTGGGTTGTTGCGTTCTTGGTTTACTGGTGGATGGGGGTTATTTTTCTAGGGTCAAGGGGTGACATCCTAGGATGGATGGCAGGGGTGAAGGTGATAATGGTGTGGTAGGAGAAGTCCGTGTATGAGGTCTAGGAGGTTGGGTCTTCTTTTTAGGGGCTGGGGTGAGTTTAGAGTTAGTTTTGGAGGATGTGGCTAAATCTAATTTGATGGGTGGGTGAGTAAGGCTAGCTGTCGGTATGACCCCTAAGGTAGTGATGGGTTTAGGTAAGGGAGATGAAATAGGCATGGGTAGGTGTTTGGGTGTAGATGTGAGTTGGGCCATGGGTGGTGACGTGGAAAATATTTTCATAGTTATAGTTTTGTTTGGTTTGGTCACTCGAAACACCTTTGGATAGATAGTGGAGGTGTCAGTGAGCGACAGTCGCATTTGTGTTGAAACAGGAAGTAGAAGGTGTCCCCAAAGTAAGGCTCTATTGACATAGTCTAGGTGATCAGCCAAGCATGAGAATCATACTAACGTATGCAGCATCGACGTGGATCAAGTGACAATCCCCATAAAATATATTTGAGATACAGCGAAATGGCTTTCTTTGGATTCTATGGGTAAGAGAGCTGAAAGTAGATCAGCGGGATCTTGAAATTCTGATGGTGAATGGTCATCTAAAGGTATTGGTACTTCTATAGTATCCTCCATGGGTAGAGGAGAGGATGGACCAACTGAAGTGGACTCTCCTTGTGTTGGTGTAAGTGGTGGACCTACATCGTTTATGAGTAGGAGAGGTGCCACTGAAAATTCCTCATAAATTTGAGGGGTTAAAGGTGACCTGCTAATTATAGGCTCTTCCACGGGTGAAGGATAAAATGAAGGGGGTGCCTCTAGGGGTGGAGGAGTAGATGAAATAGGATCTTTTGCAGGTAAGGGAGCCCAAGCTAAGATCTCATCTATGGAAGGAACATAAGGCAATTGGGAAGTGACTGGTATGTCATCAAAAATAGGGTGGACCTCGTGGACATTGCTATAACTATTTGAGGTATCACCAACTTGGTTGGAAGATGGCGCATGATTAAGGAATGGCTTCTTGAAGATATGCAAGTTTTGGTTAGCGGGTGCATTCGGGCTATCCAAGACTAGATCTCCATTGTATAACATTTCTTGGATGATATTCTTGAAGGTGATGTAGTTATTTTTGCTATGACCTTTGACATGGTGATAGTTACAAAATTCATGTTCCTTATGCCATGAGGGCATGGGTCGCTTAGGGTCAAAACCAGTATGTGGTTTTATAGGTGGAAGTGTAATAGCACCAACCTTAACATGATTTTCTTAAACAGAAGAATAAAATTTTCCTATCGAAGTGTACTTTTGTTGTTCTCATCTGAACTAGAAATCTTGGACAGTAGAGAGAATAGGAGGGGGTTTTGTTGGGTTTTATTGATGAGGGGGGCTAGCCTTGAGAATTATGGCATTTTCAGATCTTTTGGGTTTTGAATAGTTCTTTTGGGGTTTCAAAGATGAAGAAGCGTCATTGGATGTGAACGCGATGTCCTTGTTATGAAGCTAAATTTTCTTCTCTTCAATAGCACAAACTTCCAATTTCCATGCCAGGGTGAATGCCTTGTCAAAAGTACAGAAGGTCTGCACTTGCAGGGTTGGTGAGATGTGTCTAGTGTAGGCCCGAGTAAACAACTCTATGAGTTCATTTTGAGGCAAATAAAATTTGAGTTGATTGATTAGGCTACGCCAATGAGCAACAAAGTCAGTGATAGACTCGTCATCATACTTTCGAGTGGAATAAAGATCAGTCATGGTAACCTTCTTGACAATATTAATCAAGAAGTGGTCTAAGAAGGCTTGGGTTACTTGATTGAATGAGTAGATGGAATGTCTTGGTAGCCCACTGTACCAGTCTAATGTAGGTCATGTCAGGGACATTGGGAAATTCCTCAAAAGTAAATCATCATCGTGGCCGATTAGGTAACACCCATTTTTAAAGGACCGCAAATGTTGTTGTGGATATTCTTTGCTATTGAAGCGGTTGAATTTTCGCATTTCCCAATGTATGGGGTATGGTTGAATAGGAATGGATGGGTGAATAGGCTCATTACAAATTTCATTATAGGTAAGGGAATTGTGTGAGATGGAAACTGATGCTTCTAGTGTCTACATCTTTTTCATCATCAACTTGATGAGGTCATTAGCAGGTTGTCATGGAGAGACACCCCCTGTGGCATAAGGGGGTAGATATTGAACCTGATAGGGAGGTTGAGAATAGGGTACCGACATAGAAGGCCCATATCCAGAATGGGTGACAGACAAGATAGGGGGTGGTTGATAGTATGTGTATGTAGCTCGGATGGTCGTGGTGACTCTAGTAGCGATTGGGGGTAGTGTTTTTGAGATGGAGAGGACAAGATTTTGGAATGGAGTAGGGGTCACCGACACTACGGCAGGTTGTGTTTCAATGGGTATTTGTGAGATAATGGATGCAGACTGGGCTATGGTATGGGTGGTCGATGAGGGGACAACATTTATGATAGGCGCGAGTGATACTGTAGATATAGCGGTTATGGAAGGTATGGGTCCTAGCTGTGAAACTACTAGGGGTGAAGCATGTGAGGGTAATGTTGTATTATTAGGGGCTGATGTAGAAGTAGGAATAAAGGTAGGAGAGATGGATACAGGCATGTCGTATATCAACTGACCTGAGGAGTCTCAGGTGGAAGAGTGGGAAAGGTAGAACTACAAGGCTGTAGGATTTGGATCAAGGAGTCTTGAAAATTCTTCGTCTCATGAAGCAATGGTGGTAGGTAAGGTTAGATCCGTGGGTGACAGGATGGAAGGCAGTAAGGGAATAGGTGGGAGTAGTTGATGACTAGCATGGAATATGAGGGCGTTAGTCTGGTTATGAGTCAACACCATGTGAACAAGCACTGACCTGGTAAGACTGTATTCTAAAGATGACACAGAAAGTAGTAGAATAGAAAATAATGAAGAAAACAGGTGTCTATAGGTAGATTTTGGTAATATATCAGTTGATGTTCAATACAGGGTAACTGATGCTGGTTAGGATTGAGAAATGTCGGTTAAGGGGTAAGCGAGGTCAGTTACTGTGAAACAGGAACAGTTTAATCAAATGAAGCAAATATTGTTGACAGTCAAATGAACAAGTTGAATGATGACTGTTGACTAGAGTAGAGAGAGTACAGGGACTCACAGGAACTTTGACAGTGAAGAAAATGAAATAAGGGCTATTTTAATAAATTTAACCCAAAATAATAGCAAACTGATGTCGGTTAAGATAAAACCAATGCCGGTCAGGGAAAACCAATGCCGGTCAGTGGTAACCAATGTTGGTTACTATGAAAACTAGAAATATGTAGAAATATGGATTGTTATGATTTTTTAATGAGATAAACCACCAACCCAGAGGCCTGGAGATGATGCAATGAAGTCTTAACACACTCAAAGGAAGTTAGGATACTCCAATTGTGACTGTGGAGTTTGTAAGGAAGAATAAAAATGGAGAGTCATAGTCTCACACCTCAAAACACAAGTCAAGAAGAACGCTAAGAAAAAGCACGATCCTAATAGTGATTTTCTTATGTTTCTTTAGCTTATGCTATTTAGGATTAACTATGTGTATTTAGAACAGAATTTTTTGGTTAGGAAGGCATCCTATGAAGAAGGATATCTAAAAGGAGAGGTTTTAGGTATGTTATGGTGGGGGCAGACCGTCCTCTGAGATTATGACTCAAAAGAGGCAACGAGATGGGGAGTACCTATGAATTTGATCGTGTGATCATAGACAGGTGTTCCCAGGTAAGATTATGTTTAAGAAAGATGTGTATATTTTAATTTTGTGTAAGTTTGGTAAGACACATAGAGAGAGAGAGAGAGAATGTGCTTTCTACGATTCTTTGTGTCAACCATCAGCTGGGCATGACTTCGAGCATATAGGTTGCCCTCATTTTAATGTGAGCTAAATGCAGAAAATCAGAATGTAATGCAACCAATTTTAAGCCCAAATCGAAAGATTATGTTTGATGACACAAAAAGATGAATAGGAGAGGGTATGCTCTTTCACTAAATGCAAAAAAATAAGAAGAATGGTTCTTTTTAAATGCACTAAAATAACATGTATCCTTTAGAGGAATTAGAAAGAAGAAAAGATTACCAAGGAAGAAGATTAATGTGTAAACTTTTTGAAGGGAAACAAACACATAACCTTTTTCCTAGGAATGAAGAAAATGCAATAGAACCCCTGATGGGTCCCACCGGGCGTGCCAAAATGTTTCACCATTTTATTTACATTTTGAAATGATGAAATAGATAAGGGTGAGGGCTAGGAGGAATACCTATTAAATGGGTTGGTTGATGGTTGTTGCGCTCATTTTGACTTATTGATCCAATGCCAACTGCGAGAGCTTCCTTTTGGCTAGGAGGAACTACCTGTAATAGAAAACAAGACCAAAAAAGATAGTTAAATGATATATGACAGTGGACTGCCTAGCATGTGCTAGATCTAGGAAGTGCGATACTCCCTAGATGGCTGTCAATCCACTATTTAAAACAAAATAATGTGAGAACTAAACAAATTACTACTGTAGTTGATATGATTTAGGTATCTCATTCAAGCACAATAAGCAAATCTAATATAACAGGCTAGGTTATAGTCAGATCTAAAAAATAAGTAGGTGTCAGGTTGTTAGAACTGGTCAGGGTCAGGTTCTGGGTTGTTTAGATCAACTGGAGAGATGATTGTTAGGTCTGTTCTTGGTCAAGGTATAAAACAAAGAGATCGACGTCGGTCGGGTATGACTGATTCCGGTTTAGGCAAAACCAACAATGTTTGTAGATAACCAGCGTTGGTATGGTCAAGGTAAAAGAAACTTGAATAGATCAAATGGAAAGGGCTGATCTGAGGTCAAATGAGGTTGGAAGAGTGGATGAGAAGTTCTGTGGAGATCTCAGATATACTCAGAAATGGATATTAGATCAGAATGGTGATTTGGAGGTGTGGGTAAGGGAATGGTTGAATTACAATCTAATAAGAAATGGAGAAATGAACATGCAAAGTACAAACTAATGATAGGAATGAAAAAGGTAACTATGCTGAAATAGATAATGTTGGTAGAGATGTACTTACTATGATGCAAGTTTTGATGGCTGAATGAAGGTGGTTGTTGATCAAAAGAATAGTGTTGGATATCATAGCAATGGATCACAGAATGATTGTGTGAGTGTAATGCTTCCAAAAATATGTCCTAGTGATGGCTCTGGATGTCTAGATGCATGAAAGGATGCCCGTTCTGCTTGCATGCAGCTCTTCTTTTCTCCTCGTGCTCTTAGAATGCGCCAACCCAAAAACAAGTTTGTTTGGGTAAATAAATGGTAACTGACGACAGTTACAGGTTGACTGGCATCAGTTTAGGTGTGATCAGCGTCGGTTAAGGTGGGATTCCCTAGGTTTACTAAAATGGGTGAATCTTTCTAATTTCTTTGGCCTAGTTCATTTATTCTTGCAGATTAGAACAGAAGATTCCCTTCTAGTGGGTGGGAATGTGGCTAGAGAGATTTTAGGCATTGATTTTAGGGTTCGACCAAATCTTACCTCATTAAGGCAAGTAAGATTAGGTCCTAGTCAGTTATGGAAACATGCCAAGAATAGGTCTAGGGTTAGGTGGCTAAATGAGGTGTCTAGGTGAGGTGGAAATTAGGTCAATTAATGTAATTAAATGATGAATATTGTGAGGATGGGTATTAATTAAAAAATTAATATTAATGTGGTGTGGAGGGGGCCATGGTTAGGTGAATATGTTTGAGCTGGTTATTTGACAAAGGACCAAGGGGAGTGTGACCCAATTTTGGTGTCTACACCAACCATCAACAACAAAATTTAGAGTAATCTCCTTGTCATAATCCAAACTGTCTGGAGGAATATTAGCATGTAAAAATTGTCTCTCATGCTTAGTCCCATTGTGCGGAGTATTTCCCTTTAACCATTTCCCTAACAACAAAATAATTTTCTCTTAGCGCAACATCCTAAAAACCTCCTTCAAATCATCAACATCTTTCTGATGGAGTTCAGTTGCTTTCTTTTATTCTAACTTCCATGAATGTTCCTTCAAACATTTTATCTCAAATTGTAAATTCCGAATTAACTCCATGGTTTCTTCATAAACATCTTTTTTGTGCATAGGGTTTGGATACTTTGCATGCAAGACTTCCTCCTTGGTAATGCTAGGCTTCTATTGCAGAGATTCCCTGACACACGTAGCCTTAGCACATGTAGTAATATTTATAGTTACCAACACAAGATCCGGTGCTTACTTCGGCATCCATTGGTCTTCCATAACACGCTATACTCTAACCATTCCCACGACTTTGTTTTCCTATTTATGTTTCTTTTTTAAGTGTTCATACAAGTCTTAGCATTCTTCATAACTATGATTCTTTCCACATAATGAACACACAATATCCTGTGGACATTCACACCTGTAGTGATAAGAGGATCCACATGTATAACAAGTCCCATAAGGGAACTCACTCCTTCTGCCCCTATAACCTCAACCTCTGAATCTGCCTATGTAACCTCGATCTCTACCACAGCTGCCATCAGAACGCCCCTCACTGTGATCATAGTCATGATGTTTTCCCTTTTCCTTGGAATTATTTACAACACCATTCTGTCATATGCCAATATCAATGGCATTACGATTCTAATCAATAAACCTACAATCTTCAGTATCATGAGTCGAGGACCTACAAATCTTACAGTAACTGGACACATTCTTTCTTATCATGCACTACAATAATGAGCACTGACTTGAACTATGGTCCAAGTGACATATCTCACAATCCAGCAACAAGGGGCACACCAATTTCTGAGGGAAACTATCCTTGGTATACCCTCTACTTCATAATTTGTACACTAAATTCCACTACGCATCTCATGTGCTAAATTAGCAGATAATTTCTCCAACTATTTTTCCATTTCTACAATCTAAGCTTTCAAGAAAAAGCTCACTCCTATGTCCACACTTCCTACTTCCTCAGCATGTATGGATACTTCAAGTGCCTTACACGGATCTATATAAGTCTTATGTGCAAGTGCTCTTCTAAAAGGCAGGGTTAGTCCTCCAACGAACCACTGCGCATGTTGGCTTGTGTGGATGTCATAAGATAACTTAAATAGAAGAGTATTGAACCGAGCATCATATTCCTAAACACTTTCAGTAGTTACCTGTTTAATGTCTTTGAGCGCGCTTACGTTTTTCTGCTCAAACTAAGGGATATAATATTTCTTTAAGAAATCATCTCACAGCATTGTATAGTCCACACACATCTGATCAAGATCAAACTTTATGTACCATTTGTGCATGTATCCCTACAACGTAGTTACAAACTAACGTGCCTTGTGCTCTGGAGCTGTAATCCCCTTTGTGTGCCACAGTATCTCATACATATGCACGTGTTCTACTACACCTTTGTTGCCTCTATACTTTGTAAGATGAAGAGACATCTCCATGTTTTTTGTTGAGGTTGGTGCAGACCTTTCCCACCAGATCCAGATACTCTTGTGTTTCCTCCTGTAATTCCACCACCTCCATATCCACCCGATCCTCTAGTGCCTGAGCCACTTGATCCTCCTCATGTACCAAGAAATGAACCCGATGATGTATTGCCTTGTATTTCAACAGTTTTGCTAAAATAAATGCTCACAGTCTACGATGTTGCACTACTTCCAAACATGATGCCAAGGTTTTTTATGCATTCATTTTGTGCCAATGGTGTACCAGAAAATATACCTCTAACTGGTCCTCAGAATAAAGTAGATGAAGATTTTTCCATAGATGAATAATCTCCCTGATGAAATCCTAAACTTGACTATAAATTAACTTTCTCTACTGCAACTCTACTGCTCACACTAGCTTGTTGATTACTAACTTGTTGTCTTGAAAATGTGTAAAGGGGAAAATTGCAAGTTTTCAAGCAAGAAAACTTACTCCTATCTCAAAGTTTCCATGTTTTGATCATACTTGTTAACCAAAATAAGCTCCCTCTTATTTTAGGTTAACTAGCTTCCTTTTGTGCCTCAGTCAAATTTTTACACATTTTAGGCACTCAAAATTTTCTAGGTATTACTTCATCTGATAGAGAATTCTTTCCCCTTTCCAGAAAGGTAAGGAAGTCCCCCTTGCTCCTTGTATTTTGCAAGTTATGGCTCGTCAGAGTTTGGAGGGGAAATTTTCTCTGGGCGGGCCCACGGAGGTAAGGAGGAAATTTTTCCAAGGAAATTGGTGGGTTGGTAAAGGCGCGAAGATAAATTCAACACTTATCCTTCTAGCTAAAAAACTCAAAGGTAAAAATTTTGCCCGCAAGCCCGCAAAGGAGAATGGAGAAAAATTGATTAAGTCCCCGTGTTTAATCACAAAACGCCACATGTCCATTCATTGGCAGGGATTGGGGAGTCGGAAGGATTTTTGGTTTTTTACCAAAACCATAAAAGCGCAAAGGTGAAATGTTGGACCACATCTCCACATCAAATTAGAAGTTGCCACATGTCCACATAAGCAGCGGAGGTCAGACCAGCGGAGGACTTTGGGAAAATTTTCCCTTGCGGGAAAAAAGGGTGAAATGTTATTCTGAAGCCCGCGGATGAACCAGAAAGTGCCATGTGTCATCAAGTTGGCAGAGGCATGGAAATTTTGGGAAAAAATTTCCCAATTTGATAAAAGAGGGAAAAAGGTCAAATTTTGGCCTGCATACCCAAATTTTGCCCTAATTTTGCCAGTTTTTCCCTAAATCTTCAAGAGGCCATATCTTTCGATCTAGATCTCAGATTTTCAAGTTTTTGGTATCAATGGAAAGCTAATGAAATTTTCCACACGATGGACACTTCAATTTTAAATTTTTATGGATTTTGTAGGATAAAATCGAGAAAACATCTATGTCATGCAAAAATGTTTCCCTTGACTCCGCTCCAATGTTCTCATGCCACGTGGATGGCGCGATTTCAAATTAATTAGGGAAAAGGATCAAATGGTTCATATGAAAACTGGAAAATTGAAATATAAAATTCATTTTTACACACATAAGCTCTTTTTGGGCTTGTTAGAAGCATTTTCTTTACGATAGAGGAATCTGGAAGAGGGGAAATGATCAAATTTGTTTGTAACGGCTTTGGGTCGAATGATTTAATGTTTTTTCGAAGTCTTTGTACATGTGCAATCAAATTTGGAAACTAGAAGCACGTTTTTGCTAACAGAGGATAAAAATGATTTTTATTCTTCTATTCTCCTCCTTTACATTATTTCTTCTATTCCCACTCATTGTACAAGTTTCAACTCTGAGATCAATAAAAAAGGAAGGAATTTTATGTCCCCTTGATGGAAAAATCAATTGGTGCTTTGTGACCAGCGTGTTTTATTTTGTCTTGTGCTCAAAAATTGCAAATTTGTCTTTCTTTTATTAATTAATGCATGTAATGAAACTTCTAGTTGATGTGCATGGGCATCTGACACTCTACCCACAACGTTGATTCCCTCCTCCTTCATTCTCACTCCCTCCCCTTTCTCAGATCGATTTCTGCTATAGCAAGGAGTTATTATTATCATAGGGATAGTGGATTGTTCATGTGGATCACTGGTTGAAAAACCACCATAAATCCACTTTGATTTTACATGCTAAACAATGGTAGCTGCAACATTCAAATGTAGAGGGACTTATATTCCCATAGCGTTGGCCTGTAATCCACAAATTTGTCCACAAGACAAATTTTTTGCCAACAATTTTTGGTACCCACCGTGGGGAAGAGTTGCAGCATCTGCACCCAAAAATGACCATAAGGTATTTAAAACATCATTAAGTTTTCCTTTGAATTCTGAAATTCCTTGTGATCCAAAAATATAAAAATATTCAAATAGAAGATTTCTACAGATTGAGCAGCCATTTGAACTACATGGATGTAACTCAAAATTCTTGCAAATCCTTCTAGAAAACCTTCTTTGCTCTGTCATATCCAAAGGAAATCATTTCAAACCTGAAAATGGTTACTTGGCATTTTTGGTAGAGTGTAAATCATCTCACCATTGCTACAAAATTCTGGGCTGTGAAAAAGAAGACAAAGAGAAATTCCAGCACCTCCAGAGAAGACAATAAAATTTCAAGATGGTTGATAGAAGGTATACTCGCTAGTTGAGGCAAAGAGGAGTGATTGACCCTAATTTTGAGGATTTGGAGAGAGAAGAAGCAGATGTTATAGCTCGGTTTGATAGAGAGGAAGAGATTAGAGTTCAAGTTGAAGAAATTGCAAGACTCTGATATGCAGCAGAGGAGAGAGAGGGAGCCTTAGCTGACCAAGAAATTAGAAATATAAATAGAATGAGTGACTGTGAACATGAAGAACATAGGCCTATTGTGCCATGGGGAAGAAACAAAATCCTATTTTCCCTCCAACAACCTCTTCATGATCTGCCAATAGGCTCTAGAAAGAATTTTCCTGAATTCAGGGGAGATGGTTCTCAACTCCCTGAAGAACATGTAGCAGCATTCATCACTGCTTGTGGTGTATTAGGAGTTGAGAATGAAGATGTGTCAGTCAGACTATTTGTGGAATCATTTTAGGAAAAGGTTGTTGAATGGTTTTACATGCTTCCTGCAAGATCTATTAATAGTTGGGAAGATATTAGAAGAGCATTTGAAAACAGATTCAAGAGCACTGAAGATGGTCAAGAGCTGCTAGTGTGATTAGTCCAAATAAATAAACAAAGCTCTGAATCCATGAGGGACTTTGTAGCAAGGTTTGAGAGATTGACAAGAATAATCCCTGAAGATGTGCTACCTCCTAAGAACAACCTGAGAAAACTCTTCATTAGTGCCTTTCCACCAGAAGTTGGTTTCTTTCTCAGAAGTGCCCAACCAAACACACTAAGGGAAGCTCAATACTTTCCCATTGAAACTAATGATGACTTAATCCTCTCTAGAAAGGTGAAAGGCCCAAATGGGAAGTAGAAGGGTCCGAGTTTGGCTTCAGTAACTATAGATCCTATGTTCCATAAAATGGAAAATGATCTGGTTTCCTTGAAGAAATAGTTGTCCCAAATGACAACAAGAAATGCTCCAAGGAGGCTAAACTTCTCTGATAGACAAATAATTTCACCACCTCTTCACCAACTTTCCCTTGAAGCACCTCCTATCAATGCTATCTGTGACACCAGAGAATCAAGAGAGGATGCTGAAATTGATGAACTTGAAGGAGAAATAGTAGAGGATTACGAAGGTTACCTCGAAATTGAAGAAGTTGATATGCACAATGGCTTGTTCGAGTTTGTTGATGATGGGGAAGAAGAAGAGGAATCCCGAAGCTTCTCATGTGTTTTCTTCACTCGAGCTCAATCCAAGAAATATGCTCTACCCTCTGTGGCTCAAGAGGAAAAGAAAACTAAAGAAGATCCCACTCCAGCAGCCACACAAAATAATATCATCAGCAGAGGCTCACCATTACCACCCTCAATGGATTCAACCAAAATGAAACCAGGCCAAATGGTTGTTAGAGATCAGGTCGTTATATCTAGTAAGTCACCTTTTTCCTTCTTCTAGCTCACAAGTTATTAAAAAACAATCCTCCCCTCCAATGAAGTCTATCCTAAGTCAGCCAAAGTTCCTCAAAGACCCTTACCATGTAAACCTTCCTTCACTCCAAGAACTTCCCCCTCATCCAACATTGTCCCATTTGATTTTGTGGAACATGCAAGTAATACCAAAGTGTAGCTCTCAGAGATTGAATACTTACAAACACACCCTGCTCAACTTGATAGACTAATCAATGTTGTTCAGAGTAGTAGTTCTATACCCTCAAGTTTAAATTCTAAAGGTCTATTCCTGACACCATCTACACCACCTGCTCAAAACTTGTTGGCCCTAAGTGCTTCCAAAATAGATAAGTTGGAACCCTTCTACTTGTCTCTTCTCATGAATGGTTTTGAGCTCAATAATTACATCATTGACTCCGGAGCTTCTGATAACGTAGTGCCACTCAAATTTTTCAATGTTATCAGCCTCAAACTAACCATAGTTAACAGAGCATGTTACTCGATGGAATCTAAGAAAGTACCACTAGTAGGAAGGATAAAAGATGCACAAGTGGCTTTGGCTGAATACCCTAATAAGAAAGTACTTCTAACCATCTTAGTGGCAGACATTCTAGCATCTTTTGGCATGCTCTTGAGTATAAGTTTTTGTAGAGACCTTGGTGGAGAGATAAATATGGATTGGACCTCTGCAACTATTCCAGTAAAGGGTGAGATGGAGAAGCTACTTCTGGTAAGAAAAATGAAGTTTACAGTAAGAAGTTCCAGTGACCTAAGAGCTAATATCCTCTTTCAAGATTGTGGATTAGGAAACTATTTCCTTACTTCACAACAAGAAGAAGACTTGCCACTTTCCTCAGAATCAGAGAAAGATCAGGTCTGGACTATGGAGTTTGATGGAAGACATTCCAAAGTAGGCTTAGTGGTTGGTGTTGTGTTGTACTCTCCCTCTAATGTAATGCATCCTTTTGCATAAAAATTGCATTTTGACAACACCAATAATACAACAGAATATGAATCTCTCCTCTTAGGCATAAGCGTAGCAAAATACATGGAAATCAAAAAGTTGAGATGCCTTGGTGTTGCAGAAGTGATAGTGAAGAAAATCTGCCAGCAATACTAGGTGAAGAACCCAAGGCTCAGGCATTATAGGAATAGAGTGTGGGATTGCATTGAATTCTTTGATACATTCTCTATTGAAGCCATCCCAAGACAGCAAAATGAAAGAGCTGATTCTCTTATAGTATCAACATCCCTATTGACTCCTCATCCTTCTTTTGGCAAGGAAAAAATAACCATTGAGATGGCTTTCAGACAAAGTGTACTTGATAATGCGGATCAATGGCAAGTTTTCAATGACGACAATCATATTTTAGCCTTCTTAGAGCAAAGAGACAACTTCAATAATCTCTTCATTGAGGGAAGTGTTAATCCACATAGAGAAGTTGTGGTTGAAGATGCATCAGATGAAATTGAAAGAGTGAATGATGAAGGCATGATCAGATTGAAAGGTAACAAGATCCCCAAAGATCTAGTCTCTTTGGAGGACCTATTTGACAAGCATGACAAATTTATTCATGAAAAAGAAAAGCTATCTTCTCGTTGTCCATCTGATTTTTACAAGGAAAACATTGGGACTTCTGAAGATCCAAGGATGGTCAACATTGGAAAATTCTACTCACCTGAAGAGAAAAGGAATTTCATTGCTTTGCTTAAAAAGTACTCTAATGTGCTAGCCTACTCTTACGATGAGCTCAAATCTTTTCAACCGAAGGAAATGCATCATTCCATTCCTCTGAAGCAAAATGCTAAGCCCTTCAGGTAGAAGCAAAGACCCTATAATCCAAAGATTTCTGATGTTATCAAGGAAGAAGTGAACAAGATGTTGAATGCCAGAATCATTTTCCCCATTCACCACTCAACATGGGTGGCCAACATTGTACCAGTCAAAAAGAAAAATGGGGAGATCAGGATATGTGTAGATTTCAAAAATCTAAATCAAGCATCTCTCAAGGACAATTACCCTCTTCCAATCATGGATCATATCCTACAAGCAGTTACTAGATATGAGATGCTCTCTTTGCTTGATGGCTTCTCAGGGTATAATCAAATTAAAGTGGCTGAAGAAGATTGTAGCAAGATGGATTTCACAACTCCTTGGGGCACTTTTTCTTACAGCAAGATTCCTTTTGGCCTGATCAATGAGGAAGCCACCTTCCAAAGATCCATAGACCTGGCTTTCAAAGATCTCAAGAATTGCACTATCATATACCTTAATGACTTAACTATGTTTTCAAAGAAGAGAAGTGAGCATATCTTCCACTTGGAGCAAATTCTTGCAAGATGTAGAAAACATGGCATTTCTCTAAATCCCAAGGAGTGTATCTTTGGAGTCACAGAAGGAAAGTTATTGGGACACATCGTGAATAAGCATGGAGCACATATTGACCCTGAGAGGGTAAGTGTTATTCAAGCACTATATCTTCCCACCAGTAAGAAAGGAGTGCACTCATTCTTTGGGAAGGTAAAATTTCTTTTCCGCTTTGTCCCTGAATTTTCTGAACTAACAAAGCATATCACCTCTATGATGAAGCCTCAAACAGGTTTAAAATGGAGTAGTGAAGGAAAATCAACACTTGAAGAAATCAAGAAGGCCATTGCCAAAGCTCCAATGCTGGTATCTCTAAATTTCAACAAGGAATTCATCATGTATTGTTATGCCTCGAAGCACACTCTTTCTGCTATCCTAGTTCAGAAGAATGATGAAGGATTGGAAGCACCTATTACTTTCATGAGTTGTCATTTGAAGAAGCATGAATTAAATTACATTCAATTGGAGAAACATGCATACATAGTGGTCAAGGCCGTGAAGAATTTCAGATTTTACATACTCAACTCTCACATCGTGGTGATGGTCCCCAGAAGTGAAATCAAGTCCATTTTAACACAACAAGATTCCGGAGCCAAAAGACAAAATTGGATTACAAGGATCCAAGAGTATGACCTAGAGATTAAGCCCTCTAATCTGGTTAGAGGAAATGGTTTGTGCAAATTGGATTGCTGAAGATGAATCTCTCAAAGTTTAGCTTGGAGAAAGAGATGACACTTGCCCAACCTACTCAGAAGATTGCCCACAAGTTCTCTTTGTGAACACTATAGAGGAATGGTATGCAGACATCATTTTCTTTCTTACCTATGGGGACTACCCTCCTCATTTAGATTACAAGTAGTGAAGAACTCTCAGGATGAAAGTAGCCAAATATGTTATTTGGAATCATGCACTCTACAAGAAAGGGATAGATGGTGGTTTTCTCAAGTGTGTTGACAAGAAACAACAAGAAAAACTCCTCAAAGCCTATCATGATCAAGATTTTCGTGGACACTTTTCATTCATGGTGATTGCCCAAAAAATTCTCAAAGGTAGGTACTATTGGCATTCTCTCTTTGTTGATGCACAAAACTAGGTTTCGAAATGCAAAGCATGCCAGTGATTTTTTGGAAAACCTCAGCTATCTGCCTTGCCACTCAGACCCGTGTTGATTGAAGAACCATTTCAACAATGGGGGCTGGAATTTATGGGTGTTCTGAACCCTCATTCAAGTGTAGGGCATTCCTACGTGCTCACCACGACAGATTACTTCACTAAGTGGGTGGAGGCCGTTCCAACCAAACATGCTAGCTCTGAAGTTGTCTGTAATTTCATAAAAGAGAATATCATTGTTTTTTTTGGAGTTCCTCAGAATATTGTAGTAGACAACACTAATTATTTCTCTTTAAAGGAATTGAAATAATTATGTTATGGCTTTGAGATTTCTCTTTCTCATTCTTCTAACACCTATCCTCAAGGGAATGGTTAAGCTAAGTCAAGCAACAAAAATATTGTGACCATTAGCTGCAAGATTGTTGATGAGAATCAGAAGAATTGGCACAAAAAATTATATGATGCATTGTGGGCTGATGGGATCACTCCTAAGAAGGCAATAGTCATGTCACCTTTTCACCTTCTATATGAAGTTAAAGCAAATATTCCTATTACAATCGAAATGATAGCTCTCAATCTACTTCAAATAGTGGAAGACAGCCAATACAGAGATTCAATTTAATAGAGGATCAATCCTTTTCCTTGAGAATATAGAAGAGAGCATATCCCAGGTAGTGGATAGAATTAAAGAACGTCAACTGAAAGTGAAGAATCTCTTTGACAGAAGAGACAAAGCAAGGGAGTTCAGAGCTAGAGATTTGGTCCTACTTTGGGACAAGAGGAGAGAGCCAAAGGGTAGTCATGGTAAGTTAGATTATTTGTGGTTGGGTCCATTTCAAATTCAAGAAGATTGTGGTGAGAATGCATTTCTCTTATCATACTTGGATGGAACTCCATTGGGATTGCCTAGAAGTGGGCAATATTTGAAGCTGTACAATTAGTGAAAGTGACTTTTCCCTCACCCTGTACCATAGTTTTTTTTGTGTGTGTTTTCGTTTGTTTTATATTTAGGTGTGGTTTTAGTTTTTTGTGTTTTCCCCTCCTTCCTTATTCCTTCCTTTAGTATTGTACATGACTCTGCAAAGCCCAATGGATAAGGCACTGGTCAACGTTATATGTTTTGAAACTTGTGATTCTGAATCCTCGTGTCATGTCTTCACCTTGCTCAATCCATGCCATGTCACCAAGCTAGAGCCATATGTTGTCTTACAAATGTGTAAAGGGAAAAATTGCAAGTTTTCAAGAAAGACAAATTTCTCCTATCTTAAAGTTTCCATGTTTTGATCATACTTGTTAACCAAAATAAGCTCCCTCTTATTTTAGGTTAACTAGCTTCCTTTTGAGCCTCAGTCAAATTTTTTGCACATTTCAAGCACTCAAAATTTTCTAGGTATTGCTTCATCAGATAGAGAATTCTTTCCCCTTTCCAGAAAGGTAAGGAAGTCCTCCTAACTCCTTGTATTTTGCAAGTTATTACTCGGCGGAGTTTGGAGGGGAATTTTTCCTAGGCGGGCCCACGGAGGTAGGGAGGAAATTTTGCCAAGGAAATTGGTAGGTTGGCAGAGGCACAAAGATAAATTCAACACTTAACCTTTTGGCTAAAAAACTCGAAGGTAAAAAGTTCACCTACAAGCCTGCAAAGGAGAATGGAGAAAAATCAATTAAGTCCCCGCGTTTAATCACAAGATGCCACGTGTCCATTCATCGGCAGGGATCGGGGAATCGTACGGATTTTTGGTTTTTTTCCAAAACCATAAAAGTGCAAAGGTGAAATGTTGGACCACATCTCCACATCGAATCAGAAGGTGCCACGTGTCCATATCAGCAGCAAAGGTCGGGCTGGCGGAGGACTTTGGGAAAATTTTCCCTTGCAGGCAAAAAGGGTGAAATGTTATTCTGAAGCCCATGAATGAACCAGAAAGTGCCACGTGTAATCGGGTTGGTGGGGATGTGGAGATTTTGGGGAAAAAAATCCTAATTTGAAAAAAAGAGGGAAAAAGGTCAAATTTTGGCCCGTAAACCCAAATTTTGCCCTAATTTTGCCAATTTTTCCCTAAATATTCAAGAGGCCATATCTTTCGATCTAGATCTCAAATTTTCACATTTTTGGTATCAATGGAAAGCTGGTGAAATTATCCACATGATGAACACTTAAATTTTAAATTTTGATGGATTTTTGTGGGAGAAAATCAAGAAAATGTATCTAGTATCAAAAATGTTTCCCCCGACTCCGCTCCAATGTTCTCCTACCACGTGGATGGCCCGATTTCAAAGAAATTAGGGCAAAGGATCGAACGATTCATATGCAAACTAGCAAATTGAAATATAAAACACATTTTTACATGCAGAAGCTCTTTTTGGGCTTGTCAAAATCATTTTCTTTACGGCAGAGGAATCTGGAAGAGGGGAAATGATCAAATTTGTTTGTAACGGCTTTGGGTCGAATGATTTAATGTTTTTTCGAAGTCTTTGTGCAGGCACAATCGAATTTGGAAACTGGAAGCATGTTTTTGTGAACAGAGGAAAAAAATGATTGTTAGTCTTCTTCTATTCTCCTCCTCTACATTATTTCTTCTATTCCCACTCGTTGTACAAGTTTCAACTCTAAGATCAATAAAAAAGGAAGGAATTTTATGTCCCCTCTATGTAAAAATCGATTGGTGCTTTGTGACCAGCGTGTTTTATTCTGTCTTGTGCTCAGAAATTGTGAATTTGTCTTTCTTTTATTAATTAATACATGTAATGAAACTTCCAGTTGATGTGTGTGGGCATCTGACACTCTACCCACAACATTGATTTCCCCCTCTTTCATTCTCACTCCCTCCCCTTTCTGAGATCGATTTCTGTTATAGCAAGGAGTTGTTATTATTGCCATAGGGACAGTGGAGTGTTCCTGTGGATCTCTAGTTGAAAAACCACCATAAATCCACTTTGGTTTTACATGCTAAACAATGGTAGCTACACCACTCAAATGTAGTGGGACTTAGATTCCCATAGTGTTGGCCTGAAATCCAAAAATTTGTCCATAAGACAAATTTTCTCACCAACATAACTATGGTAGAAACTAGAAAACCAAGCGCAAGGGCTAAGTCACCAGGTAGATTCAGATGCATGCCTACAGCCCATGTCATCTCTACCATCATGCTCTCATCTAATGCTGAAGAGGGTTCCCTATAATGCTTTCCCAAATGGGGGTGTTCCAAATGCTCTGGCTCTACATCTTCTATGTGAGCTCCAAATCCTTCACAAGCCATATCTCTCCACAGCATCATCCATTATGCAACTTCACACTACTTCTCTAAGTCCCTCTCGCATGCCTCATTGAACTTAAGCTACCTTTCTCCTCTTTTCCTTTCTGTCGTAAGGTTTTCCATCCTCACCAATCCTACTCCTACCCCCGTGTGTGGTGGGGTTTAGCTAGCCATAGGATTCTTTTCTAAATCCAAGGTTACAATTAGGATCTTGATCGCTAGTGGAATACTACACAAATACAATCCTCTAGGTTCACACAAAAACTGAAACTTAGCAACCTCCATGCAAGAGTAAGATGAAACTGCGTACTCAAGAATATAGTTGTTTAAAACACCATGGAATCAAACATCCACAGAGTGTGTCTAAATCATATCTACATCATACAAGGCTTGGAATTCTTCCTGCATCTAAAAAATCATGTGAAACCTTCAATTCCTCTTAGGTGCATAAGCATCCAGCCACTCGAACAGCTCTATGGGAAATATAGAAAATAACATCTCATACAATGCATCATATAAATTCCACTCAACCCATGCGTATGCATTAAAATCAGGTCCGGTATTGAATCTGCAAGCGTACTCTTCTTCTAGATCTTCTAACCACTCCTCAATACTAGCCAAGGTCAATCAGTATGTCTTCATCATGCAACATCCTAAAAAATAGATGAGAAAGAGGTCTCGGCAATGGAACCAATGATGTAGCCTAGAATTCACTGTAAATAACGCAAGGTGCATTGGTACATCACTCAACCTAAATTAAGTGCTCATTGGAAGCATGCAAGGGCACTAGGTCCCTCTTTAGAGTTTTTTTTCCATAATGTTAGCATGATTGTACATGTATATATCCATATTTATAACAGATGGTAAATAATCCACAGTGCATAAACCAATTCTAGATCTAAATTATAGGAAATATTGAACAAACAATGACTATAATCAGATTTACCATGCAAGATTTGTAAACACCTGTAGTTTGATCAAAGCACTATTATTCCTAATATTTCATTAACTCTTCCCCTTCTTGTAAATTGACAACATACCCTCAGTTAGACTTATCCAACTCCCCTCTTACGACACTCTTTTGGTTGTATTCCTCTTATAAACCAACTAATGCAGCTAATATAGTCCCTTATTGGCTAAACCATCTTCTCATCCTCTTCTATACCACTTTTAATAACTTCCTAGTCGATCAATCCATTTCATTAGATTGATTAGACCTCTCAAAACTCTCTCAAAACCCTAATTCCCCTCTAAACAAGATTAACTAGCCTAGACCTTGGTTAATTACCCTAAACCTTGATTAACCTCTTCTAAACCTAGGCAAACCTTATTTTGACTCCCTAATAAACTTTTTTGGCATATCCTTTAGTCCCACTTGCACCAAATCTCCCCCACTTTCCCAAATGGAAAGCTATAAATAACCCACTACCCCTAGACCATTTCTAAGAAGTCTCTCTATTCCTAACATAAACTATAGCATTTTGCTTAGGCTTTAGAGCTTATTTCATTTCTTTGAGCTATTTATTTTTCCATTGCACTACACACTAATCATTAAGTAAATGGGAAGAACCATTTGCCTTAAAGCCATTAATGGTGAGCTCACATTCTCATAATGACAAACCGATTGCTTAGAATCCTTACTAGGTTCATTTGTTAAAGCTTTCAAGAATAGACGATCACTAAATATGTTAGTTTGTTTGTTTCCTTCAAGTTTAATGTATGCAAAGGTATGAATCCATGTTTATTTCTTATTTGATGGTCCATTTACTAGTTTGTTAAAATCCTTTCGGCTTTCTTTAGATATTCTTACCCCATGTCCATGGCTTTTGCCACTTTTCATTGAACATAAGATCCATGTTTAGTCACATCTAATACCAATATCTAGCCAATATGATCCATTATATTAAATATTGTAAAACACATAAGCTTCATACATCATAGTAATGGTAGCATGAGTCATGCATGCAAACAAAAATAGTAACATAACTCTACAACCAAATAGTATCAACAAGCTCTCTAAACCGTGCAAATCAATACATATATATAGGGGTGGGGACTTTCCCTTTACCACCCATGCACCTTCCAAAAATAGGCTACATGCTAATAATAGCCATGTTCCTTTACAAGTGAATACAAAAGCATGTAAGTGCTAATAATAGATCTTTTAAAGTTAACTCCTAGTTCAGATCTTATTATTAGATCAAAACTCTACATGGCGCTTGAACTGTTGTAAATCCCAAAATAGTATTGTGTGAACTAAAATTCTTCATATCTTTGCGTGCTCCACACTCTACATACAAAAATAGCCTTGACCTGTAAAGTTGTTAAGTCCTATTTTCCAACTATTCCTAGGTGCACCCATATTCTGCTATACTTTCGCTCACTCCTGCGCATCCTAGGCCTGCACAAAAAAACCTCTCATGCTTTCAACCTTGAGCTATATTCCATCTGGTCAAAAAAAATTCATCCTTCCGAGTGAGCTATATGTGTTCCAAACCTAAACTGGATCAACATTCACAAATGGCAAGTTGTAAATGGTTGTCAAGGTCGAGCCACCAAGATAAGGGTTAATATCCACACCGAGACCCTATGGAAAGCAAACCCCAAGGTGAGATCAAGCTCCAATAACACCATTTGAGTTGAGCCTTCCTTTCACACCGTCGAGTTCAAACTCACATTGTGCTTAGTCCTAAGCAAGTTCTCCCCACCAAGTTAGAGCACCTGCAAACTAGTTAAGCCACATTTTTGACCTACCAAGCTAAGCTTAGATTGAGTTTCATCCTTTGTGACCTACATAAATACCCTACAGAGAAATGACCACATCAAGCCCCACTAAGGAAATATAATGACATGACTAATGTAAATAAATATCAAATCATTACTAAAGCAAAGGGGATAAACTAAGTCGAGCCAAACCCTAGTGGGTTTTAAGGACCGACGTGGCCATCTCATCTCACCAAGTTGGGCCAGGTGGAAGAGGTGAGTTGTGTCACATTTGGTAAAAAAAAATTACTTCCAAAAAACCTAGCAACCAAAAAATCTATAAAATAGCTTTATCTATAACTAAAACCCCTCCAACTTTAGCAATAAAAACCCAATTGGGTCCAAAAAAACATTTCTTCCACATTTCTTAGAAATTCATTCTAAGACACTTTTGTAAAGGGGGTGCCTGAAAGGTCTTTTTTAACCAATTTTTTGTAGGTTTTTCACTATTTGATCTATTTTGAGCTCCATAGGCCACCACTGCCCCAAAAACAAAAAATAATTTTCATGCCATTCCATGTTTTTCCCACAATGTGGTTATAATCAAATTTTCAATGTATTATTGAATTGTATTATGTTAACTTGCCCTCTAGTTGGGAAAATATAACAACCCACTATGTCCACAAGTGTTCCTAAATTTTTTGTAAATAACTCGCGGCAGCTCTATGGTGATAACTATGCTGCTTAGAAGACCAAAATTCAAACTCAACTCGAGTTTGAAGAAATTTTTCTTGTTGTAGATGGTTTCACAACTAGTTCACCAAATGATGCAGCATAATAGTTTCAGTTTGATAGGGCCAATTAGAAGACCAAATTGATCATCTTGTTCACAATATCTGATGAAGTGCAATGAAATACTCATGATTCCAAAATAGCCAAAGAAGCATGGGACAAATTATGAACATTTTACAAGAAAAAGAACAAGAACATGATCCTAAACCTGTAGATTCAGTTTCACACACTGAAATTCAATCTGAATGAGAAATCTGATTCTTTCTTGTGTAGAGTTGTAACATTGAGGGATTTTTTATCCCTCCATGAGAAGATATATCATATACTAATCTCATTCCTGTTATTTTGAGATTACCTCCTCCCTCCTATATATATTTTTATGGAAATCAACTTGTTAGATGAAAGCATCAGTTTTGAGAGGCTAGTGAACTTGTTGCAATATGAGGAATCTATGCAAAATCATGATGAATAAGAAGAGTAAGCACTTTAGTCTCATTAGAAAGGGAAGAAAAAATCTTCTAATAAGTCTGAAAAATAATATCAGCATGGTGACAAGAAAAATAAAAAGTGTCATATCTGCAAAAGAGGACATGATTTGAAATTTTTCTTGTACAACTCATACATGAAAGTTTCATCAAGTAATTTTATACCAAACAATTAGTAATCACAATAATGACAATTAAACTACAAGCAAGGGTAGAAGAAAGGAAACTAGAAGAAGAAACCACATCAACAAGGAAATATTGTTAAGCAAGAAGATCACTTAGATGATAAGTACTTCTTGTATACTTCCCATTTGTTATGATGATAAAATGGATAAGTTCAAGCCACATGTGAAGGTATATGACCATGTATAAGAGGGCATATGTCAACCATGAAGAAGTATCAAAGATCCAGGAATATATTTATGAGATTACATGCGAGGACAAGGAAAAGATATAAGTCAATGTATGAAGGTGTGTGAAAGGAGTAGAGAGACAACAGTGTACAAAGGTCTGCTCATAAGAGATATTAAAGGAGTTATCCAAAAGTCATAATGGTCTCAAAATATAGAAAATCAAATATGGCTTGGTTAGCAAGGCAAGCCTAGAAATATATTTAGCGAGGACAAAGAACCGGCAGAGGGTAAATCTCATGCAAAATGGATAAGGATGGTGCATGAAAAAATCTAATTATAGGACGCATGAATGGATAAGAGCGAGCTATTTATAACATGAAGGGATCAATCTTCCTAAGGATAGCCATGGATTGGGAGTTAAAGTAAGAGTCCGAGAGCATGCAGGTTCATTTAGTAAGGTCTATTTTTAGAATTAAATCATATTGTGGTGAAGGAAAAGTTCCCACCCTATATATATGTCGTATTCCTTTTAAAAGAGTAAGAGATGATAGTGTAGGAAAATAGTTTGTAATAATATAAGTTGTGTGTGGCTTACGATACGTGCATGCATTGTAATCAGCTTATGAATATGTATTATGCAAGGATATTGTAATAGAATTGATTGTATGATTGTAATGGATGTTTTGTTATGGATTGCAAAGTTTAGTAGGGATGAACATGGTATAATTGGACTTCAGATTCTAATGTTAATTGTCTATGTTAATGAATGAATTCTCAAATATATTATTGCATATTTTATTTTTTATGATTTATTGTTTGGATTATATATCCTCTACCTTATGTTATGAATGGTTAAGCATATAACTGAGATCTTGACAAGTCAAATGGAGAAGGGACCTTGTAGGTTGCATACGCTTTGGGTGAGCACCTGTGAATTTGTCTGAGTGAAATTAAAGCATGATTGACTAAGTAAGTGTTGGATGCTAGACTCCAAAATTTTAGTTTTGTTATCGGGACCTTCTTTATTTTTACCTTCAAGATGGTTGTGAGTGGTATTCTAGTTTTTTTTGGATAATATTGAGTGTTGGGTGCACAATGGTTATGATGAATTCACGTAGAGGTATAGTATTGGTAGCAGCTTTGATCCACTGAAACGAGTAGAGGACAACTTGTACAATGCATTATATGAGATATTATTCAGTTACTTCCCAATAAAGTTATATGATTGGCTAGTAGCTTATGCACAGAATCGAGGGATCCATTTGGGACTAGGACAAGTACCAAGAATTTTCTAATTTAGATAAGTTGTGGATGTGAGTTTTAGATCATTGGTGGGAAGGAGTGTTGCATAATTATACCTTAGAGTATGCAATTTCAACATATTTATGCCCATAGGAAGTATATTTCTAGTTCATGCATGAGCCAAGAGGATCATACCTGTGCACGCTACCTTTAGCCGTAAAAATCTCTATGATTGAGATGGGAATGGAAAATTTACCCATGGATAGCTAAACACTTACCACGTGCAAGTGCAAGGAATGAGAACAAGAAGGTTTTTTTTGGGTCAGATGGAAGATACAGATAGATAAGAGGGACTGCGTAAATATAATAATGTGTGAGAGAGGGAAATTAAAGAAGGGTTGAGACAAAGAGGAGTGGGGCTAAGTGGACATGATGATAAACTTGCGATAGGAGAGGGGCCTTGGGACCATGTCCCTTTGATATTAGGAAAGCACAGTAGAAGGACCCCCTCAATATTGGATGACAGTGAGTCTGAGGAAGTATTAAGAACCGTTGGTTCACATTTGACCCATCCCAGACCCTTAACCCTTGTATTTGGTACTTGGAATTTATAAGTTCACATAGAATATCTCATATTAATGGTGGACGATAAATTAATATGGGATATCCATGGTGGGAAGAATATACATGTATGTATTAGTATCAATGAAAGAAACAAAAAAAATCAAGGCTGCAAATATGGCCAAACAACAGGGTCTCGTAGTTGGACAGACTTTTTTTGGGATCAATACAGTAAGAGGGACATTGGGAAAGATTAGTGGCATGCTACCCATTAGAAGTATGACCATAGGGGGAATAACAAAATAAATGTTTAGGGCACAATTTAACACTACTACTGGGATGCAAAGTAGTACTTATTTAGGTCCTCCAGTCATAGCAAGGGCCTCGAGAGGCTTTATTCCTCCCCCAAGTGGAGGAAATCCTAGTGGAGGTTCAAGATTTGAATCTATACCTACATCGAGATAAGGACCTACACGACCACAAAAACCTCAGAAACTAAAAATATACTACAACATGTCACTCTATGTATTTGATTATAGGGGTGTTGAAGATGTCACAGAGTATGTTTATAAGTACAAATAATTATGGAGGGGGCCAAGGGCATCACAACCTCATATAGAGGGCAAGTCATTTCATGACCACATTACAGGGACACACACATATATTGTATAGAAATTATGACCCCCAACTGATAGTAGTAGATTATGATGCATTGCACACTACCTTCTTGGCATAGATCCACATCCCAAAGTTTGAGAAGAAGAGTATCAACACACTCAAGGACATAAAGAAAGTTTTATCTAAAAGTGTTAGAGAATACGATGCGAGGTTTAATACTTTATTTTCTAAACTTTCCTATCACATCCATCATATGCGTCATTCACAATGGTTCGTAGGGGGATTATTAATGTAATTTTAGAGAGCATTTTCAAATAAGAGATTCACAAATTTATGTGATTCTTTTGAGGAAGTATTACACATAGATGCGATTGGAAGTGTAGACATTGGAGTGAGCTTGCTCCTTGAGGCCCATATTGTAACAATGGCTACTCAGCTAGAAAAGTTATCTATTAACTCAGCCCACAATACCCATAGTGGACTTAGGTGCACAGATTATGACATGGAAGTAAATACCAAGGATAGTTGTCTATACAGGAATGTGTGCATGTTAATAACAGCTTGTGAAATATGCCATAAGAATCCTAATGTCCACAACTATCCACTTTTTCAACGTTCCATTTATAAGAGTGTTTCCTTGTATTAAAATTTTTTTATGTGAACACCCACGATATAGTTAATTACAAGTTTATTGACCACATTCATAGAGCCTGTAAGATGATCCAACATAGAGAATATCTCCCAAGGAATTGAATGAGAAAGTGATAACAATATTGGATAGAATAATAGCATAAGAAACAATGTTAATGGGGTATACTGAGAATGATATCATAGAAGATGTCGAGGAGGTCACAGAGGCAGGTTTAGCCAAGGAATATGTTAAACATGTGGGTCACTAGACCACTATCAACGTGAGTGTCCAAAAAACTAGTCTTGAGTGTAATATGGGAAGGGGCACAAAGTAGAATATTACTTAGATTTGTATGCATACATGTGTAAAAACAACAAGGATAGGGGCACAAGGATTATACGGGTTGCGATCTCTAGGTGAGGATAATGGGCACCTAAAACATTGGCTATAGCAAAGCAACATCCCTTATTGGTTACAACGTGCATAGAAGCTTCACGTGCACATGAACAAGGTATAATGAAGTTGTTCATTAGATGAGATGAGAATGTACAACAAAGTAAAGATTTAGAATCGAGGAAATAGAAAGAAATTTTATAGAAACCCATGGGATTGATTAGATAACTACATGGGGAGATACAGTGCCTAAAAAAAAAAGCACAGGATAGATAACATGCCAAATAGAATGAGGTATCTATCAAGGATGTGGATGTCCAAGAGGAAGTATATAAGATACTTAGGTAGGATAACACCATCCCTCTGTTAGGATAATGGTTATGGGAGAAAGTTTTGTACATAGAAACAAAGAGGGATAGACAAATATTACATGCCAACTTACCACTCTAGGACCATGAGTATGACGAGAAATTCACTTTAGATGCAGTTATAGATGGTCGGTTTGTAAGTAAAATTTTGATTGATACATGTGTGGAAGTCAATATCCTAACACTAGATACTTGGAACCAAATGGGAAGACCACCATTGCAGCCATCTTCAATTGTGTTGTACATGGCCAACAAGACAAGGGAAATTCCCATTAGAGTCTTAAATATTTCAAGCATTGCAAGTCAAGGAGAAAAATTTAGAGGAGACTCAAGTACTAGAATTTACTGAGGTAGACAACTTTCCTGCACTACTTGGTTTCCCTTGGTGTTATCCAAATAATACAGACCTAAACTTTAACAAGCGGTACATCAGCTTTGAGAATGAGTAGGGATGGGTAATAATCTTGATGGATGGTACCAATATTATACCATGCACTGAGTATTTTAATGAAGAGGAACTCAATTAGATATACACATAGAAAGCACGCGCTCTAGAAAATGTTGAGCCAACAAAGGAAGGAGTGATTAATTAGGGAGATGCACTTTTTTTAGTTATAATTAATTATACAAAAATAATCTTTTTTTTTAAACCCTAATTTCACAGTCATGTATGATAAATAAATATTAAAACAGAGATTTGACACAAGCAATAAGCTAATATAATATGAAACCCTAAGTGCAAGAGAGAAAGGAATGAACTTAGTTGATTTACACGTTACATGGGACTTGTCTAAGCTATGAAAAATGTTGAATAATAGGTGAAGAATGTCGTAAATGCTCAGGATAAATTACATACTACAGTAATATGGCTGGACAATGGCACCCACGGCAGGATAGGGATGCCTAGGCACTGACAACCTCTATTGGGCTCATGTGACCACAAAAATGGTCAGAAATTGATCTTCACCATTTTGCATAAGTGTCGCAAATACTTTTTTTTTATCGCCTGTGTGTTGTAATATGATCATTAAGGTACATGTTACCTATAAGACAAATATTCTCCTGCAAAACCCACAATACCACATCAAATCCAAAAAATGAAAGATGTAATATGGGGAGTCAGATTGACCTCGGCGGTCACCTAACAAAGTGAGATTACAACTTAGCATTTTACTACATCTCAGACTCCATGTATTTTTTCTGAGTGTGTGAAATAACCATGCCCTAGGATGCCCTTGTGTAATTGCACTTGATAGTGGGTTGTAGATAAATGTACCAATGTAGATAGATGTATGGATGGAATAAAGAAACTTCCCCTTCCTATGCATTATATGTGGAATATGTAGTACCTTGTCCCTTGATTGAATGCCAAATGGATGCTTTGAAGTGCTTTACATGCCTTTTGAGTGCAAGCTTAGGTGATAGTAATGACACTTAGAGCTTGGTCCTTTATTTTAAACACATAACTATGAATTTATTTGATTCCCTTGCTTGAATTTTGTAATTGACAACTGGAAGGCCAACCCACAAGAAAATAAGATGCCCAAAAGATAAAAAAGAGGCTTAAAAATAACGAGTAAGGTGGAAAGATATTGGGGGCACCCATAAGGGATGGGGGATACTTGGCGCTAGCATCTTGGTTAGGCATTGGTTTTCAAAGTCATAAAATATATGTAAGTAAAGTTCTGAGTGCCCTGTAGGGTGTGTAAGACCAATGATGTAGGAGCATCACACTATCTATCTAAATAAACCATGAAGATATTAATTAGAGGTTTGCTAGGTATGTTCATGATTCTTAGGAGTCATTAGGTGTCAGTGTGTGTGGCTAGTTTGGTTTTAGGCATTTAAAATTTTAAATGGAACATTTCCCTCCAATTTGTAATATTTGATTTGGCCATTTTGGCTTGATTTCATAGTTTTAATGTATTCTTGAAACTTGGAAGACATGGTCATGCAAAACTTAGGCCTATTAGGTAAAGTAACCTCCTTGTATGGAATCTCATGATGATTCATGTTTGTAATTGATCAAATGATTAGAAAAATCGAGTAGGAGGTGATGGAGAGATTATAATAAAGACAATGTAGATAAAACTCCCTATTTCATCTAGATGAGAATCAAATGTGAAGTTTCAAGTAGTAAACTCAATCTTGTGACATTTTTTTGCATGATTTTTTGTTAGATGTTGTACATAGAAGAGATGTTTTATCTCAGAGTTGAGTGAGAAGGTGTTCTTGAGCCTGGTTATGAGCATTTGAGTCCTAGGGATTTAATTTGGTATTTCTTGTGTGTTATTACCCATGTAACTATGAAGAATAGTCTTGTGCATGCTTATTGGATCTCTTGTATGTGTTAAAAATTGAGGACATCACTGGTAACAAGATTTATTTTATGAATAATTAAAGGTTTCCTTGTTGTACTCTATGAAATTTGAATTAATGATCATGTGATAGTAAGCCTGAATCTTAGCAATTAAAAGTTTACCAATAATGGGTAAGTGATCTTGATTAGGATTTGAATACAGGTTACTGTGTGTGATTCTCATTGATGGAGACATTCAAAGTTGATAAGGAGGATTGAAGGTATAGCAATCATCACTAGCATGTAAATGTTTCATTTAGTCTTTGTTGGTGTAATATTTTTGAGACCCCCAGGTAGAGTCTTATGCACAGTTAACCTTGACAGTCAGTGGAAAGGTTCAAGAAGAAGAATCTTGTTGACGATTATCTTTGTGGATGAACCGTTGGAGTTGTAGGAAACCTTATGTTAGTGGGATGTGTGCCCTAAGGTGACCTCTAGATTTTAAATAAGTTGACTCTTCTCTTGAGTATGAGATGAGGGTCAGAGAAAATGAAACAAAACATAAAACTTAATGAGAGCGATGCGCTAAAAAGTGAAGGAGCTAACTCAGAATGCAACTGCCTAAAAAAGGGGAAAGGTGAGAAATGGAAAGGGTAGACAAGATGCACCACATGTCAGAGAATATTCACACAAAACACTACTTCAAAATACTTAAGCACAACTTCTAAAGCTAGTAATAACATTATAAACATGTACAATATACCCACGTCGAAATAAAGGCTATCAAAGACAACACAGATATGAAAAGGATGGACAAAATGCACCATAGGAAATATTATATTACTCTAAAAAATGTTCACATTATTACAATAGATAAGAGGTAAGAGTGTTATTACAAATCTCATAAAGAAGGCAAGAGCTCCAAGGCCCTTTCCTTTTACGGAAGAGGAACTGAGATAGAGAAGAAAAAATGACCAACTCCTGATTTGTTTTCTTTGAAAACCTTCCGTTACAATATATAGGTGGAGAAGAATGTAAGAGGCCTTTCTCGAACCATTTTCCAACCAATTTTTAATTATGATCAATTGTGTGAAGTGACAAAAATAGATTGTTTGAGATATTTCTCACACTTTCTCATTATTTGTTCTTTTTAAAGAGTGATATCCTACCCATTTAATGCATCCTTAACTATTTTGTGACCGACTCTTTTGAAGTAGAGTCACATTTTGAGGAACATCCTTCCATCTCTTTATTACATATTTGGATCTTTGATCCCTTATGCATTGGGTCATGGGCACATGCTTCAAGCAGTGCCTATTTTTTCATCTTATTTAAATGACCTTTTGAATGCAGGTGAACAAATTGAGTATTTTCAGGTTCATACCCTTCAAACAGGACTATGCATTAACTTTGTTACTGAAATGACAAGCCGAATGACCCTTTGCTTCTTATCTTTTGAAAATATCTTGAGCATTTAAAACTTTTAGGTAGGCTTCATAATTATCCATACGTGGTATCTGGCTCATCGCTAATCTTTCACAACCTATTTTGATCTTATAGTATATTTGTAGTGGGATCCAAGTGGAGGCCAAACACTTCTCTAGGGTCTCTACTTTCTTTATAGCTTTTGGAAGTACGTTGGGCTAACATATGGTGTTGTTTGCGATCTTTCCACTCTTCTTTGAGTAAGTAATGAACCTACCACATATTAATGTGAAGGATTTTTCCTTGGATAGGTCACTTATAGTTGACTCCAGGTATAAGTCTCGCGGGGTTTTGAGGCTTCCTCTCCTTTTTTATTTATGGAACTTGCGTCAGGTTGACACTTGGCGTCATTCATGACCTTGCTGATTTATTTTGAGTTGGCTTGTCTTGATTTTGTTTTTTACCATTGATTTGGCCAAGTCTTTCTTCCATGTTTCTGAAGGCTTGACCCTGGTAGAGTTTGAATCTGTAGGAACCTTAGAACTTACTTGGTCGATTCAGCAGGAATTCACTTGTTATCTAATTTTGGCGAGGTGACAAAATTTAGATAACAAATCCCAAGTTGAATAATTGAAAACAACTGGATAGGGTGACCATGCCCTAATAAATCCTAGGTGAAGATTCATTTATTCAAAGAAAATTGATATAAAACAAACTACCTTGTCATGAGCTTGCATATGTGATAGTGTGACTTAAAATGAGGTTACAGTGATAGGAAAATGGTAGTTGAAGAGCCCTCATTCATTTTTAAAGATGGTAAATATTTCCAAAATACTTTCAAATCCTTCAGAATATTTGTAAGTGGTGTCATCACGAAGAACCATTAAAAATTTCCCTCTCGGGTTGTCACAGTAAACCAAACCCTCAGTCTATGGTTTCCAAGATAGAAAATAAAATTACTTGCTATATAACCAATGAAATTTCATGTAAATTTGTAGTAAGGCTTTTATTTTTTCTATATAAGTAAATTTTGAGGTTTTGTAGAGAATGAGATGTCTTCGAATGAGATCTTAGTGAAAATTGGGTAAGAAACCAGTCGACCACAATGATAGTCTTGGTTGGAGAACCCAATTACAAAGCAAGTGACATTTAGACTTAGAAATAACCTATGACACTTTAGTGGAAGTAAAAATGGAGTAATGGGTACTTAAAATTGTATGGTTTGTACCTTGAAACCTTATGACGGTAAAGATAAGTGTACCAGTACAGTGAGGCGAACCTAGTGAGGAGGTTGTGGGTCTAGAATGAAAAGAGAGATAACAAAAAGGGCTTGGAGAGTTGAGTCATAAACCTAGAAACATGCCTTTTTGGTCAAAAAGGGAATGGGAATATTCTTCTACATTTTAATGGGCATCTCTACATCATTCTAACTATGCATGGAGGAGAGGACTTAGGTCTTAAGAGTAACTTAAGGGTGGTATTGACAAAGTAGTGTAAGTTTGATGTCTTGGATTGTTCTGAACCAATTTTGGGTTGTCTCTAAGTTTTTTTGAGTGTATGAATAGGGAAAAAATAGGTGAGAGCATTGAAGTGAAGAAGGCTAAAGTATAAAAATTACATGTTTGGTCTAAAGGTTAGCAAGAAGATCATAGGGAAGTTTTGGCCTAAACAAATAAGATTGAGGATTCTTTTTTCATTAACTATTTAGGAAGGTAGTGTTATTATGGAGTGAAGGCATGTTTGAAGGGTAGGGTGATGATGGTTTCATTTAGGATAGTATTTTTTAGTTTACACAAGTCTTAAGCCATATTAGGCTTGGCATTCATCCTCTTTTGCAGAGATAGATTTAAGTGTAGACACCTAAAATTGGTTACCCAATTTAGTGTCCCATGGGTTCATTTATCCTCTCGAGTAACCTAGGGCACCTTTATATCACCACTTCTCCCTTAGGGTATTACTTAAATATTTAATTTAAAGGCCTATCCTAAGTTTTCTCCACCCCATTATATTTCATCCATGGTTAATCAAACATTAACCATGTAATTCTATCTTTTTACATTTATTTCAACTACTTATGTACCCCATATCAATTTCCAACCTCCCGTATAATTTTTTATCCATTTCTCCTCCCCTAAAACCATGCAATGGGATTTTTCCATATTTGAGTCAAAGGGATAATATTCTAATCCTTCCAATTCATTTCCTTTTCGCCACTTTGGGAGTCTGTTCCCTGATCGGCGCCGATTTTTCTGAGCGGTACCGATTTTTCTGAACGGCACCGATTTTATCTCGGTCAGCACCGATTATAAATTTACAACCTGAGCTCCTCTCTGGTTAGATTCAGGAGTTGGTTTCCTAGAGATTTATTTTATCTAAGTGATTAAAGATATGATCAGAGGAAGAGAGTGAGTTTTGTGTAATTTAATCCCTAAGAGGTGCATTGTTACTCTGTCCGCGTATCTACAACTCTTGCAGGTCACCACAGCTACCCTGGTCATCATCAATCATCAATCAAGAATTTTTCAGGTATTCTTCTTTGTTATTTTCTGTAATCTCCTTTTGATCAACACCGATCCAATCCGGTTGAATCTGATTAGTCTTTAATCAACACCGGTTTATCGAAATCGGCACTGATCGGGTCTTTCTTCGGTTTCTGGGTTAGAATCCATCAATTTCTACCTCGGATCCCCTCTTTCCATCTTCAATCTCTACTTTCCAATCAATCTTTAGTAATCTAGTCTTACGTCTAATCCGTTTTACTTAGTTTTCTTTCTTCTTGTACTTTCTAGCCTTTTATCTACCTGTGTGTCCAATCAACGTCGATCACTTCCTGATCGAAACTGACCCAAACAATCGATGCTGATCACTTTCTGATTGATGCCAACCCAAAAAAATTGTTCTAATCACTTTCTGATCGATGCCGACCAGTCTGTAGAAAAATACATAATTCAGGTAACACAAGTTCAGCTTTGTTTTTACAGTTTCCTGCTTTCTTTCCGTTTTCGCTGTGGTTTTTTACATTCTGTCTACTTTTTTTAATCAGAAAACCTAAATATTTTCTTACATCTTTTATCATGTATGTCTCTATTCTTGATTGAAAATGTGAACGGACATCCGTTGAGGAAGCTCATTGCTTCCCGGACCGCTTCCCAAACAGTTCACCCATATATTGTCTAACGTCATCTTTTTCTATCAAGGATTTTTGCATTGTAGGTTTCTTGGATCTACTTTGTAGGATTTTTCATGTGCTCTAGTCTTGTCTCCATTGGCATTCTCTCCATCTACATCTTTAGATCTTATCCAATCTATCAGGTATCGATTTCATTTGAGTTTTTTAGGGTTTTTTGTGTTTAGTTTGGTGCATTAACTTGGATAGGTAACAAGCACGTAAATTCTTGATCTACATTCTGGAAAGCCCGGTGGGACACAACCAAAGTCCCCTTGTGGTAAGTTCATTTCATTTCCAGTTTTGAGCTTTTGTTCTTTTTCTTCACTGATTTTCATCAATTTTCCTTAAGCATTTCCTTTCTTTATTTTGGTCTTGTTTCTTTCGTTTATAATTTGCAAAATCAAAATTATTTCTTTCTTGCATATCTAGATTCCCATTTCTATTTCTAAAATTAGTAAATCTTTCATTTGATTTAAAAGCTATGCTTTTTTATTTATCTCTTTGTGCAAAATTTTCATTTTCTTGAAGGTTTTCTAGTTTCTTAAATAGAAATTTCTCTTCTACTAGTATCTAGTTATCTGGATATATCTTTCTAGATTTGTTTGTGTGTTTGCTTAACCTTGTCTTATGGAGCGCTTTGCTTGTTCGCAGGATTGTTCGAGGGGAAGAGCTCAACAACACACTTTTTGAAGTCCACACACCTTGGAGAGCTAAATCTACAGGTATTTCTCTTTTACGGTGTTTTCTTCTTTTTTTAAGGAACTTAAAAAGAACTTGTTTGTTTGTTTTTATCACACTCAAACACTTCGGTTTCAGTTCTTAAAAAGAATTAATCACATTGGGAAATAAATTGTTTGACTTGTCTTCATTGAAATCAAACACTTCAGTTTTAGTGCTTAAAAAGAACTTTTTCTTTGTCATTTCTATTGTATGTTCTTCATCTAGTTTTCTAAATAGGTTGGAAAATTGATCAAAATAATTAGTGACACTATTTTATTTTTATTTTTTCACCCTTGCACACAGCCAAAATCACTAGGTATAAAGCATTTAAACAAAAACTCCTTCCTTGGCCTTGCCTACTTAGAAGTGACATCCAAGAGGAAGAGCCTATGTGGTACTTGGGCCGTGCTATAAATTCACGGAAGTTCTGGTATATATTAGCAAAGAACCCGACTCCCTTATCACAGTGATGTGTGAAGTGAGGGGGTAGGCCCCTATATCAAGCCACGTACCAGTCTTTTACTGAAGTGCCTTTGAGACTCATCACCAAAACATTTCCCAAACCATCCTTAGTTTGGCCAATCGAGTAGTCCCCATTCTAAAAAGCCTTCCCTAACATTTTCTTTCTTAAAAGGCATCAAAATTTGAAAGAGATAATCATCTACACTGCTTGAATTGTCTATGCATCAATTAGGTCAATATTTTTCTATGTTTTTGCTTGTTTATGACGGTCATCACCCGATCACAATCTAGAAAGATGGCTCAACAGGGCTTTTCTACATCTGAGACCACCACTAATGTGGATGTTTTGGCATCCCTCAAGTCTTATTCGGGATCACTATTAGTTGGTTCCCCATATTGGTCATATAATCCTTTCTATCATCCTAAAGTGATCCCATCACGACTAGCTTCCCCCAGTCCTTCATAGGTGTCATCTGCTTCTGATATAGAGTATGTTCCTCGCGGAGATCCTAAATTTTAGGCACTCCTTGACCACAACCCGGTAGCCCTTATGGATTACTTAGTGCATAAGTCTATTTGAATATCTGATCAAGGACCACCGATCCAGCAAGTTTATGATTATTCTCATGAGCCATCCTAGGCTTTTATAGAGCAATTAGCATGCTTTTTCTCACCCTGAACCACGAAAGAAGGTGGCACATCTATGCCTCCTTTTTCTCTTCCACCAACCATGTCGAATGGTTCTCAAATGACCATGCATATCCCTAGTGTCATGGCTACCTTGGCTACCCCATAGCCTACTTTTGAGAGGCCCTCTTCTTCAGCTATGATGAGTGCGTCCACACTCCCACAAATTGTTGTTAATTCTTCTATGCCATCTATTTTGTCTCAGGGTTAGTATCTCTCTATGAACCAACCCCCTCCTACGATTTATTCGGTTCCTCCTTCTCGTCCTCCAGTTGTTCTTTCTTCTAATGCTCCAGCGATAGTGACCTTTACCCATCCTTTGGCAACGACACCCCTAATAACTAATCCGGCAATCAAGAGCCTCATTCAGAGTTTATTTCCCACCATATCAAATCAAATCAACACCCACATTCCTCAATCCATTCTGATTTAGTCGGCAAGTGTAGGAACCCACCAATCACAGGTTTCGTCTTTCATCTAACCACATTTCTCTCAACCAATTGTCATCTCACAACCTGTTTATACTCAGGATTCTTCACAACAAATACCACGTCAGGCGTCACCCAGAATGCCTAGTTATTCCTCTTATCATCTTGTTAATCAGCAGATGAATCCCCCATTAACGCCTTAGTAGAACATATCATTCACTTCTTATACGGGACATACCAACATGCCCCCTCCTCAATCTGATATCGTCCAACTTCTTTTCAAGAAAATCACAAACCTAGAAGCCTTCACCAAAGGGGCTCGCCCTTCATACTCTTTTGAAGAAGTATGTAATGAACCGATTCATCCATCAATGGTTTTTAAGCCTTATCCTCCCCAATGGGAACTTCTTAAGTTCTCAAAATTTCATAGCCAGGAGGATCCTCAACAACACCTGTGAGCATTCAAGCATGCTTGCTACCTTATAGTCCAAGATTAGGAGCTTATGTTTCGTACCTTTCCTATGTCTTTAGCAGGGCCTGCTTTAGACTAGTACAATAACATATCCCAACACTCCCTATTTTATTTCTCTCAATTAGCTCAGATGTTTGTTGAAAAATTCTCAATGAACATCACACATAAGATCTTGATTATAGATCTTTATAACATTCATCAATTCGATGATGAGTCTATTACAGACTTTGTCACTCGTTGGAGAGGGATAATAAATCAATTGTCTTTTTCCCTCCCTCAATCTCAACAAATCAAGTTGTTTACTCGATCTTATGCTAATCATATTTCTTCCACTTTAAGGATTAAAACCTTTCATACATTTGAAGAAGCCTTTATGATGGCACATAAACTTGAGTCTCGTGCCATCGAACAAAGGAAGGTAAAACTTCGTTCTAAGTCTAAACCAGATTTTTCTCGATTTACAAAATCAAACCCTTTTGCTTCTAACAAAGACAGGAATCAGGGGTCCACAACACTATTGTATTAAAAACATCATGAGCTGATAACACTTCCAATCAAACACCTCAGAGAGACTCTTCATCTTCTCAAAAAGGACCCTCATCATCTCAATCTTTTACTTTGTTGGGGGAATCATATGCTTCTATCTTAGAAAAAATGTTGGAAGTTCACATGATCAAACTTCCCCCTATTAGAAATTTTGATGAGAGCCAAGAACGACCATTCTGGTATAGGGAAAATGACTTATGTCATTATCATAGAAGCAAAGGCTATAACATTGAATGATGTCATACCTTCAAAAATCTTGTCAAAAAATTCATTGATAAAGGCGAGCTCATTCTGGATAACCCAAATGCTCCCCCAAATTAGGTGCTTGATGTTTTTAAACAGCCTTTTCCAAATCATTCCTTGAACAACGATGCTTCAGGGACTCAAAAACTAAACACTTATACTATCAACTTCATTTCTACAAATGGTTCTTCTTCTACCTCATAATCATCCACAAACGTGTCACCTGAATCGGGACTCTCCTCTGCTCCTTCAAATTCCAAGATTTCACCATCATCAAATGGTCCATCTTCGAGTCTTCCTTTATTAGAAATAGAGTCATCTCCCTCTACCTTGCCATCTAATCTTCCACCTATACCTGAGATAGTGTCATCTTCATTTGTCTCAGCATCAGGTATTTTTTCGGTGTTTGATTCATTTACATCCCTTCAAAATCCTACAACGGATACTTATACTTCTTTTGCTCCCATTTTTTCCATGATCATGCCTTTGGTTAACATACCCATAGTTGTACCAACTTCTATGCCGTTGGAAGCATCTTCGATCTTAACCCTTCCTATCTCTTTTCCTACAGTAATTACACCCATGATTACTGCATCTAAAGTACCCTCCTCACAAGAGATAGCTTCTTCAGTACCTATCTCTTCCACCATCAGTGCTTCCTTGCCTATTAAGGAAACATCTAAAGAGATAGCATTGACACCTATGCTTCTGACTCCTAGACTTAGACATAAAAAATTGGAGTTTAAACCTAGGGTTACATCATCGGTATCATCTCCTTTACTTCCTCCGAAATGGTTACAATTACTGTATGTGGTTGAAGTTGTCACCATCCCTAAAAAGAGAAAACCAATATTTCAGAACATCATGACTCTTGGTGCTTTCCCTTAAAAATATCTCTCTATGCCTCATAAAAGATTGGATTTATCCACTAAAAAGGCATCTTCTTCTACAACACTATCTTCATGAGTGCCTCGTAAAGGGGATTTACCTACTGGAAAGGTGTCACCTCTTTTATCAGAACCATCATATTCATCACCAAAATCCAAGGCACCCTTTGTGCCTCCTATCAAATCTATTTTTGGAGCTCCTTCCCCATCTAAATCAATCTTATCTAAATCATCATTTGTTTCGGCCAAGCAGCCTTCTTCATCTCCGACGACCAAAACACTTGTCACGTCTTCGTCATCTTCAAAATCTATCTTAGGAGCTCCTCCTCCACCAAAATCAATCTTTCCTCACTTGCTTCCATCTCAAGCACCTAAGGCTGCTTCTCCCAATGTCCATAAAAGCAAAACAATCCCTAAAAATATTGTCAAACTAGATATGCAGGTTCTTTTACCTCGGCAGTTTGTTAAGGCTAAAGAGGTGCCTTCGTCATCTTTTTCCTCATCTTTATCTACCGGATTCTATACTGAAATCCTTCACCAAATTATCCAATCTTCATATATATCTCTTCCTCCATTCAAACCCTATAATCCCAAAGGATTAAAACCTTCCTGGTTCAACTCTGATTTGATTTGTGCTTATCATCACACTCCAGGTCATGACACTGAAGGATGTAAAGCCCTTCAATCTGTCGTTAACAGCCTCTTAGAAGAAAGTGATCTTCTATTAGAAGAGGAGGAACAAGTTTCTCCTGTCATCCCAACTACATCTGAGCTTGAACGGTCTACTCAGGACTCTAATTCTATTAATTCCACTCCGGATGATCTTCCACCTTCTCAAATCAACATAATTCATATTGCCACTAGAGCACAACAATATCACAATTCATCATCTTCTACAGCCTCTCGACCATGGGTCATCATTTTTTCTGCCCTTGAAGGATTTCCTCCTTCCTCATTAGCCCCGAGACCTCGGGTCTCTAATCATACTTCACCTCAGGCTCAGATTCCCATGTCATTTGAGGAGAGTGTTATGAAACAACTCACCCATGCTCCAGTCAAAATGTCTCTTTTTGACCTCATCCAGTCATCTCCCCAGCATTGTCAGGCTCTGATTGATAATCTGCGTCGTATCGCAGTGAATTCAGATGAGCCCCAGCCTTTCGAGATGCTTGTTAGATTGAATAGACTATCAACCACCATATCCTTCGAGGATTCTAAAATTCCTCCCCTTTCTTCTGAGAATTTAGAGGCTCCTCTCTTTATCACATTTCAAATCAATAACACTACGTTAAAACACACTATGATCGACAGTGGTGCTGCACTCAACATCATTTCCTCCCACACATTTGAGCAACCTAAGTTACCAAAGAATGTAGTGTCACCACCTCCTTTCGCCCTTTGATCATTTAATGATCAACTAGCAGTTACTTTAGGAACTGTGGTCCTGCCCATTTGGGTAGGAAAGAAACTGCTTCACGAGCTTTTTTACATTGTTAAAGGGAAATTCCACTACAATATGATCCTCAGACACTCCTGGATTCGTATAATGCACTGCGTCCCATCAACCCTCCATCGATGCATAAAATATCAGTATGAGGGAAAAATCTATACCCATCCAGGAGATCCTTTCCCTTCCGCATAATGTGACATGACCACAGGGTCTGCCCTTCCAAAGGAGAACACTTTTTCTCCTGACAAGGCTTCATCCTCTTCCATAACTACAATGAAACTACTAGACCTAAAAAATCTAGAAGAGATGTTGCAGCATTTTTCATTAGGAGAGCTTCCTCTTCTCTCATTTGATGCCCTTCTCAAACCTAACGAGTATGGTAGGCTAGAAAAACAACCTGAATATCAACAAGGTCTTGGTTGCATCATTACCATTGGTCTGCCCAATCAACAGACTAAATTCATCTATAGTGGTCTTGATACACCTCACTATCATCTATATTCTCCTCCTAGGGCCAAACCTTATTCGGTAGGGTTTGATTGTCTACAAAATCTCGCGTTCGCAAAAACGTATCTATATTGATGCACGTGGAAGGGCTTTGGCCTAGGAAAGTATGAATAGGGTGTGCATGACCTTGTGTCCATTCAAACTCTTAAACCACATCAAAAATTTGTTTTAGGGTTCAAAACTCTCTCGATAGCCACCATCACCATTCTCGATGAGCCTCTTTCCATTGAGAAACCATCTTCTCCCATCAAGTCAGAAGCATAACTTGATGTAGACAACACCATTTCCATCATGCCTAACTTTTTTTTAGTCAATACCATTTCCTTAGGTCCACTGACCTATAAGACTAATGGCAAATCCACTTCCATATCATTACTCTTCCCCGAAATAGTCAAAGACGATTCTCCTACTATCAATACTATCCACTATTCAGATGATGATTCTATCCTTACCTATTTGTGGGTAGAGGATTCTTATCTTCTTAAAACCATTCCTTCTAACACATCTATGCTTCTCAACAAAGCCACTGTCGACCTTAATATAGGGACTTCTGAAGACCCTCGCATCATTAAGGTCGGCCAATCTCTTAACCCACAGGAGTTAGGAGACTTCATCGCCTTTCTCTCCCACCATCGCCAAGTGTTTGCTTGGTCATATGAAGATATGCCAGGCCTGGATCCTAATATCGTGGTCTACAATATCGTGACTCTTCCAAACATCAAACCAGTTAAACAAAAACTATGTAAGATGCATCCTCATGTAGCTCTCCTCATCAAAGAAGAGTTGCAGCGCTTGCTTTACACCAACTTCATCCTACCCATTGACTATCCATAATTGGTTTCAAATGTAGTACCAATAACTAAAGCTACTGGGAAGATTCGAATTTGCACCGAATTTTAGGATCTTAATATTGCTTTCCCAAAAGATGATTTTCCTCTACCTAATATCAACCAACTCGTGGACTTAACTGCAGGTCATGAGATGCTTTCTCTTATGGATGGTTTCTCTAGCTATAATCAAATTCTCATCGTACCAGAGGACCATCATAAGACTTCCTTCATAACCCCTTGGGGGACATTTTGTTATCGCATCATGCCCTTCGGTCTTAAGAATGCGGGAGTAACTTATCAACGTGCAATGACCTACATCTTCCATGACCTCTTACACAAAACTATAGAATATTATGTTGACAACCTCCTCGGTAAGTCCAAACACCATCAGGATCATCTTTTCATTCTTGCGCCTCTCTTTGAGAGAATCATTCATTTTTGTCTTTGCCTAAATCCATCTAAATGTGTGTTTGGAATTCTCACTGGAAAACTCTTAGGTTTTATCATTTCTATTAGGGGCATTGAAGTCGATCCCATAAAAATAAAGGCTATCCTGGAGATGCCTCCCACATCCAACTTAAGGCAGCTTCGTGGTCTTCAAGGATGCCTTCAATCAGTGTGACGTTTTATCTCACAGCTTTCAGACCGTTGTCAACCTTTTCATCATCTCCTCTATAAAAATGTTCATTTTGAATGGGATGAGCATTACCAAAAAGCCTTTGATGATGTCAAAGCTTATCTTCTTTCTCCAACTGTGCTTACACCTCCACGTGAGGGGGATCCATTCTATCTTTATATTTCTGTGACTGACCATGCTCTGGGAGCCATGATCTTACATCGGGATGCTAATGGTAAAGAACAGGCCATCTATTATATCAGTCACACTCTTCATGAGTATGAAACACGTTATTTTGAAGCTGAAAAACTGTGTTGTGCTCTCTTCTTCGCAACTTCTAAACTTTTTCGTTACCTCCTTAATCACAAAACTTACATTGTTATAAGTGTCAATCCACTCAAGACAATGCATGTGAAACCTTATCACAATGATCGTATCACTTGTTGGCTCATGCTCATGACAAAGTTTGACCTCGAGTTCATCTCATAGAAATCTATTAAAGGTCAAGTCATTACAAATCAATTAGCTGATACTCCTCTTCCGGAAACTCAATTCCCCCTCACTCAATTCCCAAACGAGTACATCTAATAAATCAATTTCAGTCTATCTCCATTTAAAGTCAAACTCTTCTATGATGGGTCCAAGTGTCAGCAAGGGGGAGGTGTAGGCTTCATCATGATTCCTCCTTGGGGTGCACATATCCCTGTCGCACACAAGCTTAACTTTGAATGTACCAATAATATGGTTTAATATGAAGCTCTCGTTCTAGTTCTTCAAAATTCCATTAACCTTGGCACTCGCCATATCAACATATTCGGTGACTCTGAACTCATCATTAATCAAGTCAGTGGTGTCTATCAGTGTAAAAATGATATCCTTCAAAAATATTGTGATATCGTTCTCTTTCGGCTTCAATCTTTCGATAAATTTACTATCCAGGCTATTCCTCACATTGCAAACCAATTTACAGATATGATGGCTTCTTTAGCCTCGCTTATTCCTCCATTCACTGAAGACTTGTGACTTTATGTGGTTTTTCAGTGTTTAGACCAACCATCTCATCTCATGCAGTTGATTTCAATCAACGTTGTCGCAACTAGCACTCAAGATGAGTGGTATCAGCACATTTTTGATTATCTATCATGTTCAGTGCTTCCTCCAGATCTGACTTCCAATGGCAAAAGATCTTTATCCAACGCGCAAACCGCTATACTATTCTAGGCGGAATCCTTTACAAACGTGGCTTTGATGGTATTTTACTTTGGTGCCTCAAAACCCCTGAATCATCTAAAGCCATTCAGGAGGTCCACAACAGTATCTGTGGTGGAAAATTTGGTGGTTTGGCCATGGCTAAGCACATCCTACGTTTAGGTTACTATTAGCCTTCTCTTAATCAAGACTGCTACGACTATGTCAATAAATGTGTCAAGTGTCAACAACACACTAATCTCACACATATCCCTAGCCAGGCCTTGCAACCCGCAGCAGATTTGTGGCCTTTTTCACAATGGGGTCTTGATCTTGTTGGCCTCATCAATCCATGCTCTTCACAGTGACATCACTCTATCATTACTGCCACAGAATACTTCACTAAATGGGTGGAGGCTATTCCTCTTTCATCGACCAAAGCTAAACCTATTTTTGATTTTGTCTATCAGCACATCATTTGTCGCTTTAGTGTTCCTCATAAACTCATTACAGACAATGGAAAGTCTTTTAAAAAATAATATTTACAGAAACTTTGTGACACTTTCAATATTAAACTTAGCTTTTCTTCTCCATACTATCCACAATCTAACGGCTAAGCTAAGGCTTCTAATAAAACTTTGCGTAATATCCTCACAAAGGTAACTAGTCAAGCTGGTAGGGATTGGCACTTACACATCCATTTTTATCTCTGGGCTTATCAAACTAGCATTTGTACCCCTACCAGTGCTACTCCCTTCTCTCTCGTCTATGGGTCTGAGGTTGTCCTTCCTTTGGAAGTCCAGATTCCCTCTCTTCACGTCTCTCTCAGAGAGTTTGTCTCTGATGAACACTATTGTCAAAACCATCTAGCATAGCTTGAGTTGTTAGATGAACGTCATCTTAATGCCCTTAAGCATCATCAATTCTATCTTGAGTGTGTCAAGCGTGCTTATAACAAGCATTTACAGCAACATGACTTCCAAGTTGGTGATCTTGTTCTTAAAGAAAACCAAAATGTCACTACTCTGGAATGGAGTCAACATGGTAAGTTTGCTCCTAACTAGATGGGACCGTATATTATCACTCATAAGTATGGGTCTGGGGCTTATCACCTATCTTCCATGGATGGTATACCTGAAATGGAACCTCTTAATGCTTTGCATCTAAGGCCCTTCTACTGTTAAAATCTATCTTACACGATCTTAGTCGTAAAACAAATCTTTTCATCCATCTGTAATCAGTCATGCATTTTGTAGTGATTCGGAACTATGTGGTTCTCCGCGTTATGTTTTTTATACCTTAAATATGAGTACCGCGGATCTACTCATGGAATTTTCCTTATGGATTTGTTCCTTCTTATGGTAGGAATACCTTAATCACTACTTTATCTTCCCTAGGTATTCATCTTGATCAAATCTACTTAGGGGCATAAATACGTGCTTATATACATTTTCTTCCCCTCTATCTGATCTATTTGGTATAAACTTAGCTTCTTCCAAAGCTCAAAAAAACAAAGAGAGAGAGAGATGCTATCCTAGTCCCAAAAGATAGATTAATCCCTCGAAGGACAGCTATTTGTACCTTACCAAATAAAATCAAAAATATAGACCATTCCTCGAAGGATGGCTATCATCAACATCAAAATACAGACCGCTCCTTAGAAGGACGGTTGTTTGTTTTATGGCATTTTCACCCTTTTGCAGTAACAAACTTCCTTTATTGGCCAGTTTGTTCACTTTTTAGCATCTCTAAAAGACTTCCCGTATCGATCAGTCTTTCTATATCTAGCAAACTTCCCGCATCAATCAGTTTGCTTTTCTATCAAAAGAAACAAAATCATGAAGCTGTGATATGAGACCTTTTCGATCATATGGAGATCCTGTTTTCCCCATATGGGCACGTATTTAATCCTTCATGTGTTCTGATGAGATGTATACTTAGCTCACGTCCTTATCTACCTCCTAGATCTGGTTTGCGACTAACTAGTGTTAGGTTTGTTTTATCCGCATCTATGGCCTTGTGTGCATCGTCTTAAGATTTACCATCAAGGTCTCTATTTATGGTCGGTTAGGGGCCTAACTTATCAATCTTTTTCCTATCTATGTGTAGTGCTTTTTATTTCTAAAAGGATAATATCATTACATCACTTTCTTTCATAAAAGACATTTCCCATGATTATTTTTTGTTCATCCAGTTAAATTGACATTTAGACATGTTAATTTACTAACATCTATCATCTTATCTACTTCATCTAAAAAAACATCAAGGCATGTATTAAGAACACATGTGAATACATCTATCTATCTCATTTAAATTGAACTAACATCTTAAACATGTTTATTTAATAAACCATGAAAAATCAATCAAATCACATCTATTCATCTATCATTTATAACATTCATCTATATCCATCAAAATTACATAACATCTATCTATATCTATCGAAATTAAATGCATGAATCCAATCACATAACACAAAATGATGAATATATATACATACATATATGTCTATACAAAAGAATGTATGGCTACCAATCAAGTTGTATATATGATATCCAAAGAAAACTACCTTCAACTTGAGGCTTTATCAGTATATATCTACAAAATATCACATCTATATGGTAAAGTCAGGTGGAAAACACTATCTCCTCCTCCCTCCTCAGATCTGAGCTGTCTCTCCTGACCATCTCCTATAGAGCTGGAGATGCCCAATGTCATGGCCCTACCACCTTCTCGATCTCCTCTAGTTCTCACACCCTCTGAGGCACTGCCAATAGTAGATGTCACCGTCCTCCTCCTCGCTCCATACCGAGGCACATCCGAGGCATGTTGTGTCAGGGCGTCCTCATAATATCTCACCTCGGCAAGGAGAGCCTAATAGGTACTCAAGCTCACCATACCGGGTGCTCGCAATGGTGATACTGCTGGTGGTGGTCCTCCTGATACCACACCCTGTGCCCCTGACTCTGAGGTGGTGCCTGTATCACCATATTTGGCCCTGAGGGCCTCCCTGTGCCTATGATAGTGATCTCTCTGTTGGATCGTTGTATCCTACTCCTAACGATTGGTGTCTCTCTCCTGTATCAGGGTGTCCCTCTCCTTTGTCAAAGTCCTGATCTCCTCGAGGGCAGCCTAGTGTGTCTATATCAGGGTGGCATGCTCTCCCTCCGGTCTCTCTAGCATTGCTGCTAGATCCTCCTCGCCTACCTCTGTAGCTACCAGGAGATGACGTGGAAGCTCCGCATGGTACCATGCCTCATAGCCCTCATCCACCCCTACATCATCATCATCATCTATGGGAGTTGGGGCCTCCCTGAGCAGATCTACGGGAATAAGTATGGGCAGATCTATCTCTCTACTATCCCATCTGTATAATGTGTATATGGTTGTGATGATCTGAATCAAACCAAACTGCCTCATCACCCATATAAATGGGACTCGCTCTAAAATCTCTATCCTATGGCCCCTAACTACCCTGCTACATCTCAGCTCCACCTGATGGGCATCCTGACTGGCCCATATTGGATAGACCCTGTATGGTCTCCATATCATCTGTGCTGGTGTCAGAGTCCTGAATATCTCTATGTACCACTCTGCGGATCTCCCTGTATCTCCTGGGGCCATGTCTACCCTACCATCATCGAGAATCCATACTCAAGGGACTCTCTCTTCTCCTGGCATCCATGGAAGCCTAGATGGCTTGATCACTGGATATATGCTCATATGCCCAGCAATGGAGCACAAAAATCATGCATCTATCCAAGTCCTTCCTGCCTGTGGTATACATCCACAGCTTGTGATATATCTATACTAGTAAGGCATCAACAAATGCAAACACCTGCATGAACTCTAGAATGTCACAAACAAAGTGGAGTAGGACTAGTGGGAACCGTCCACCTCCAGAATCTAGTAATGCATAGTAGGAGAAATCCATCTAGATCAGGGCTATCAATCTACTCCTGGGAGTCATCATACTTGGTACTGTGAGGCTGTCCTCATAGCCCCAGACACTATCTCTGCATCATCTGACCATATCCCCATATAATCGTACCAAGGCCCTCCTCTGCTGCTCTTGTGGGGTGATCTCTATCAGGTCCCCTGTAATCAGTAACCTGAGGATCCTGTAGATGTCATCATGGGTGATGGTCATCTCAACTCATCCAAAACCAAAATTTGTACAGGTCTGGCTATCCCACCGCTACACCAATGCTCACATGAGCTCCACATCTCAGGGGTACCTTCCTATAATAATGAAAACCCCCTAGTCCGGATAACTCTAGATGGTGGTACTCAAGCATCTGTCACATCTAGTAGTATGGTCTCTCAGTAGCTCGAGGAATAGCATCCTATATGTCTAGGACCTCTCGTGTCTACATGGTATCAAACATCGTCATTAGTTTCATATTTATCAAAATCCACATCATTAAATTTTCATCAAAATCTTTCTCAAAAAAATTAGAAAATGTCAGATTTTTCCAATCGGCACTGACTCATGCCAATTGGTGCCATTTAATTGATGGTCGCCATGCTGATTGTGTTTTAATAGGTGCACTAATCAGCTTACTAATCAGTGCTGATTTTTTCAATTCACATGTTGATTACGAGGAAAAGTGCCAAAAAATCCCTCTTGCCTCCTATTACCAAAAAACATGAAAAATAATAATAAAATTCTAAATGTACAAAGCTAAGGAAGGCTCACTTATCCCTTGGTTGTGTCCTCTTCCTCTTCTGACTACTTTCAGAAGGCTTCCATGTTTCTCAAATTCAAATTTTGACTTTTTCTAAATCAATCGTCGCAGTGCAAATAAATCATTACCGTTCACCTTTTCTATACTTATAGGTTTTCAGGAGAAGTCAACGCCGATTATTTGTGGTCGACATCGATTTTAGGGGTAATCAACACCGATTAGATCTAATTGGTGATCAACACCGATCGGGGGTATTTCAATATATTTCGTCCCCTGGTCCTACCAGCACGCACTTCATCTTCATCTGTTATCATGTCTTACACATGTGTCACCCATAACACATTACCGCCATCATTACATCTTTCTTTTCAGTACTTGTACCTAATTTCCTTGCATTAGCCTCATGTGTTTCTCTCTCGTGGCTCAACTTTTCTTATTATTTCCCACTTGGGGCATCTCATCATTATATCTTTTACATGTGCCACCCATAGCACACCTGTTCTACCCAATCTGACAGTACTTCTATTACAAAGTCCACTATAGTGGCCATATGTCGATTTCCACGGTGGCTATCCTCTCGAGGTCATCACTTCATCCTTCTTGTCTAAGCATTGATGCTTGGTTTGTTTATTTGATCATTTTTATGACCTTATTTTCACCTTTCGATGCATATTTTCGGTGTTATCACCCATTCTGAGTTCTTCCCGGTACATGGGTAACTCGTGTTTTTTTTGTAACCTAAAGATAGCGGGTCTATAAGCACTAACATTATCTCAGTCAAAGGCCGTCTAGTTGTCCCTACCAATGTGTCACTCTTTAGTTTTTGTTATGTTACAGTCACATTTAACTCACTAGTCTGTAGCCACTTACATCGTCTCATATGAAGACCGTCTAGTCTGCCCTACCAATGTGAGCTCCTTAGGTCGCTTCCTTTTATCTATTTTTTTGTGTGCATCATCAATGATCACATCTACTCCAGACATCTAGCTGGGACATCCTTCTTTCTCATCTACCTTTTTCAAACTCAGGATTGGTTGGCCTTTTTGGGGCCACCCCATCCCTAGTTTGAGGGGGATCACATCATCATTGTTCTTCATTTCTTCCAACTCTTTTTTTTGTCTTGTGACATTGCTTATCACAAGTTACTTGACAAAAAGGGGCAAATGTAGACACCTAAAATTGGTTACACAATTTAGTGTCCCCTGGGTTTGTTTATCCTCTCAGGTAACCCGGGGCACTTTTATATCACCACTTCTCCCTTGGGGTATTACTTAAATATTTAATTTAAAGGCCTATCCTAAGTTTTCTCTACCCCATTATATTTCATCCATGGTTAATCAAACATTAACCATGTAATTCTATCTTTTTTACATTTATTTCAACTACTTATCTACCCCATATCAATTTCCAACCTCCCGTATCATTTTTTGTCCATTTCTCCTCCCCTAAAACCATGCAGTGGGATTTTTCCGTATTTGAGTCAGAGGGATAATATTCTTATCCTTCCAATTCATTTCCTTTTCACCACTTTGGGAGTCTGTTCCCTAATCGGCACCAAATTTTTTAATTGGCACCAATTTTTCTGAACGGCGCCAATTATAAATTTACAACCTGAGATCCTCTCTGGTTAGATTCAGGAGCTAGTTGCCTAGAGATTGCTTTTGTCTAAGTGATTAAAGAGATTATCAGAGGAAGAGAGTGATTTTTATGTAGTTTAATCCACGAGAGGTGCATTGTTACTCTGTCCACGTATCTATAGCTCCTGCGGGTCTCCACAACTACCCTGCTCATCATCAATCATCAATCAAGCATTTTTTAGGTATTCTTCTTTATTAGTTTTTGTAATCTCCTTTCGATCAACACCGATCCAATCCAGTCGAATTTGATTAGTCTTTAATCAACACCGATTTATCCAAATTGGCACTGATCGGGTCTTTCTTTCGTTTCTGGGTTAGAATCCATCAATTTCTACCTCGGATCCCCTCTTTCCATCTTCAATCTCTACTTTCCGATCAATCTTCAGTAATCTGGTCTTAGGTCTAATCCGTTTGACTTAGTTTGCTTTCTTCTTGTACTTTCTATCCTTTTATCTACCTGTGTGTCCAATCAACGCCGATCACTGCCTGATCGACACTGACCCAAACAATCTACGCTGATCACTTTCTTATCGACATCAACCCAAACAAACAACACCAATCACTGTCTGATCGACGCCGACCATTCTGTAGAAAAATACATAATTCAGGTAACACAAGTTCAGCTTTGTTTTTACAGTTTCCTACTTTCTTTCAGTTTCTGCTGTGGTTTTTTACATTCTGTCTATTTTTTTAATCAGAAAACCTAAATATTTGCTTACATATTTTATCATGTATGTCTCTATTATTGATTGAAAATGTGAACTAACATCTACTGAGGAAGCTCATTGCTTCTCAGACCCGCTTCCCAGGCAGTTCACCCATATATCGTCTAACGTCATCTTTTTCTGTCAAGGATTTTTGCATCACAAGTTTCTTGGATCTACTTTTTGGGATTGTTCATGTGCGCCCATCTTGTCTCCATTGGCATTCTCTCCATCTACATCTTTGGATCTTATCCAATCTATCAGGTATTGATTTCATTTGATTTTTCAGGGTTTTCTGTGTTTAGTTTGGTGCATTAACTTGAACAGGTAACAAGCGCAGAAATTCTTGATCTACATTAAGTTGAGGTTTGCAAACACTTGAAAAGTTGAATATAGGCATGATAGTACATTTTCTCTACACCAACCAAATAGAAAACAAGAAACATAGAAAAGAGGCTAAAGATAGTTGTCAACCACTAGTTTTCTTTCTTAGGAATCATATGAATGCTAGTATGCGTTTATAGTCCTAGAAATATACCCAAGTCCATAATTTTGTCTTTACATTTTCCCCCACTTTATGTTGCTGAGTTAATACTCGATAACATAAAGTAGTTAGAATTTGCATACCTTTGATCTTTGTAGAGTGTGATGGTGATAACGTGCCGAGTGGACAAGTGAAGCGTGGAATGAATGCAAGATTAAGTGTGGAAGGTAGAAAGGGAAAGTGACCCTAGGGGTGAAGCGTATGCATTATACCATGTTGTACTTGTTGTTTTTGTTGCTTGTTGAATACTTCTTCTTGTTGCATATTAAGGATGGACTTATAAAAGAAGAGTGAAAAAGTAGTCAAATATGTGTATATGAAAAATTTGCATAAGTATATAAAGCATGTGAAAGTATGTAAAATTAGTAAATGGAAAGTGTGCACCTGATTTGTGAAGAGTTAAAAGGATAGAAAATGTCCTAAACTGTTGTAGATGAGTGATTTTTTTGGTGATATCACACCAAGAGTGAATTTTTTGGGTGATATCACACCAAGTGTGAGTAATTTGGGTGATTTCACGCCAAGTGCAATTTTTTGGACAATCTCACGCCAAATAGCAAGTGTTGGGGAGAGAGGTCTAGTGTTACTCTCCTTCCCTGATTCTACCCTGATTATACACCACTATAGATGGTGTGATATTGTTTCGTTTCTGTTGTCCCTTATTTGTTTCAAATGTATTGTTTATTTTGATTGAAAAATGGAGATATAATGTATTTTTCTTTTTGTTTGACTATGCATCTACTTTGAAAACTACTTTGTTAACTACTGTGGACTATGTTGATCTGGGAAACTACTTATGAGTGCCCCTAGGACATTAGTTCTCATGGGAGGAGACAGGATCTTGGGCGCTCTTGTCTTAGCCTGGGAATTGGTTTCTATGTTGTGCTGAGGACCCAAGTCATATTTTGGGTCGTTCTGTAACTATTTTCCTATTCTGATTTTATGTTGTATTATACTGTGTTTTAGCTATGAATTATTGTATGGGGTGATTTTTTCACCCACTATATGCCCCCCTCATTTGGTTTGCATGTGACTTTGATAATAAAATGTGTCCCAAGGGAGGACATGATGTTAATCTGAATTGTATCCCTACATGGGGAGGGAATGTGCATAGTAGAAACCAAGGCACGTGTAAACAAAGTGGTTAGATACATGTGTTAGTAGAAAATATAACAAACATGTCATAGGAAAACAATGTAATAATAAAAATTACATATAAGATAGACCACAAAAATTAGGTTTCAAACATTGGAAATCACTCACAATATCACAAGACAATCAAGGCCGAAGCGGCCAAAAACATACAAACAGTGATCAAACAAGACATAAGGCATAGCCTGCAATTAATAGCATACAAGTAGAAAGTAATGCTAAGTAAAATGTCAGGAAACCATGGTGGAAAATAGTTCCTACAAGGAAAATGATGCACATAAAGCACCCGTTAGTATTTTCAAAAGATAAAAATCATGTCAAAGCGTATATGTGCTAGTAGAAAGTAGGGTGCTAGGAAGTAGAAGTAGTAAATAATTAAATAATAACACCTGTAATGTGTGAGAAAGTATATTCTCTTAGGAGCCTCGGTTGGACTAGTAAGAGGTACAGTGTCAATCATCATTACAGCATGTAAGGATCTATAATAATTCTATATTCACAACTAGATGACAAGTGAACGTGTATATGTATATAGAAAATATATTGACATACTAAGTATTCATCTAGCATTGGAAACAAAGTGTACCTGTAAGTATAAGCAACCAAGATATTCAATATGTTATGTATGAGTGAGATGGAATGGTATGCAATGTGAATGTGATAGGAGCAGCGTTCCCCCCCAACATATGTGGGTGAGTTTGTATGAAATGAGGTTCATATATATAATACCCCTCAACAATCAATAATGAGCCATAAAACAAGAGTGTGTCATCAGGAAATGGTTTTAAAATGTGCACTAGAATGATAGATCAATGAAGCATAGATCATGAAAATTTTGAATGTAGTGAGGTTCATTTCAGATATAGACCCTCAACAATTGACTATGAACCTGTAGAACTAGAGTGCGTCATAGTGTAATGATGATGCAAAGTGTGTATCAAGATAAATAAAAGAGACTAGATGCAAAGCACGGAGCATAATGTGTATGAGATGATAGAGACATTGATAACAATGTAAGGGGGGAGAAGATGTGATTCCCCCAAGTATGTGAGGTATGGATATCTATTGGATGATGAAATAAAGAGATTATGATGGTGATGGGGTTTGAGATATGTCTTTGTCATCAATATAAGGAATAGTTTATTTGAAAAAATGAATTATACGCGACAGCGGAGTAGGATAGGGAGGGATCTTGAATGGTAGTAGCTTATATGGGGTTGATGATGCTATAGAATATGTGAGAGGAGGAAGCAAACAAATTTTGAGAGGAATTTGTTGAGGAGTTGGTGACGCGGTAGAATACTTGAGAGGAGGGGTTAGACTGATTTTGAGAGGAAGTTGTTTAGGTGGCTCTTGACAAACTGTAGAAGGCACATTGGTAAAAATGGCATGATGCTCATTAGACATAGATGGATCAAATTTACGAACCCAGTGGAATGTATCAATTGGAGATGAACATGTAGCAGCATTTTGTGTAGTAAATGAAATGATACCATAATGCTTAAGGTGTCCAATTTGTCATTTTAGAGCATAGCCAATCATTTTCATTATGTCTATTGATTTAATGATAATTTCAATATGGGTGACCTTGGTATTTTGTAATTTGATCGGGAGGATAGCAATGAGTAGAATAAAATTTGATCAATTGATGAGTGAGGATCTGAGGAAGAATATCATGTTGCGTAGCATTGAGATAAAACTTGAGATGTGTTGGTAAGGGTAAGACTTAGGTTTCACTGATATGATTACATGTAGAAGACATAGAAGTAGAATGAGATGTAGAAGAAGAACTAGCATGGGCTTGAGAAGCATCCTTGAGATGTTGAATTTCATATTTAAGAGATGTAATCATTGTTTCCATAGACTGTATTTTGTCTTGAAATAAATAATATAAAGCCCGAATTAACTCTAATATGGGTTGATTAGATAGAGGATTAGGAATGATAGATTCATCAGATAGATGATAAAAAATAGCACTTACTTGAGTGGGTGGCATATTACGAGGTAGATACGTATTTTCCAGGGATTTTTGAAGAACATCTTTGCAATGTGGGTGCATTCGAATCAAGTCATGCAATGAGATTAGAGGATTTTTAGGAGCCATGAGAGAAGAAAAATAAGGATCCAAGTGTATTTGAATGCGGGTTCACCATATGATTGTGCAAAATTAATAGTTTTTGTAAAACCCTAATTACAGAGTCACATATGATAAATAAATATTAAAATATAGATTTGACACAAGAAATAAGCTTATAGAATATGAAACCCTAAGTGCAAGAGAGAAAGGAATGAACTTAGTTGATTTACATGTTATCTAGGACTGGTCTGAGTTGGGAAAACTTCTAAATAAAAAGTGAAGAGTGTCCCAAATGCTCAGTATAAATTAAAGACTATGGGAATATGGCTAGACACAGGTGCCCACAGTAGGATAGGGGCACTTGGGCACTGATGGCCTCTATCGGGTGCCTATGACTGTGAAAAATGGTCAGAATTTGATCTTCTTCATGTCGCAAAAGTGTCGTAAATAATATGTGTTGATCGCTTGTGTGTCACAATAAGATCACTGAAGTACCTATTACCTGTAAGACAAATATTCACCTATAAAACCCATAATACCACATCAAATCTAAAAAATAAGGATGCAATATGGGGAGTTATATTTTCCTTGACGGTCACGTGACAAAGTGAGCTTTTAACTGAGCATTGCAATACATCTCATACTCAATGTACTTATTTTGAGTGTGTGAAATAATGTGCCCTAGGATGCCCTTGTGCAAGTCCACTTTATAGTTGGATGTGGCTAGATTTACCAATGTACATAGATGTGTGGATGGAATAAAGAAACTTCCCCTTTATATGTAGTCGTTTGCATAAAATGTAGTCCATTGTCCCTTGATTGAATGTCAAAGGATGCTTCGAATTACTTTAGGTTCCTTTTGAGTGAAATCTTAAGTGATAGTAATGATGATTAGATCTTGGTCCTTTATTTTGAACACATAACTATGTATTTATATTTTTCCCTTGTTTTAATTTCGTAATTGAAAACAAGAAGGCCAAACCATAAGAAAATAAGATTCCCAAAAGATAAAAGCGGCCCAAAAAGCACGAGTAAGGTGGAAATAGGTTGGTGGCACCCAGAGGGGATGAGGTCACCTAGCCGCTGGCATCCTGGGTGGGCATGGGTGTCTGAAGTCATAAAATATAAGCAAGTAAAGTTATTATTGGGTTGTAGGTTGTGCAAGACCAAATAGAAAATAAGAAACATAGAAAAGAGGCCAAAGATAGTTTTCAGCCACTAGTTTTTTTTCTTATGAATCATATGAATGTTAGTATGTGTTTATGGACCTATAAATGTACCCAAGTGCACAATTTTGTGTCTACAATACTACTAGCATAGCTTATGATAAGTGGGCTCATGGAACTTATGAAATTGTGGGTCACAAGTGTCATGGGAGAGTGACATAGATGATCGAGCCATAAACAATTATGAAGTTGGGAAGAATGGTGCTACTAAGATATATTGGGGAGGAAAATCCTAAGTCCTTTTTATTTTCAATGGAGGAGCAGTTGCAAAATGAAGGAGATATAAGAAATATGTTGGTTTACTCATTGAATGGAATGGAGCTGCATTGGTGGGTTGCACATAGAGATAATTTTCTCGGATGACTTGAAATAAGAGTTGTTTTCTTGAAATGGTTTACCAAGAATAACCTTCCTTCTAAAATACCATCTTATGATGGGAAGACATCCCCTCATGGTCACAAATAGCTTTGTGAGAAATATTGGTTGAAGTTTCCTGATGTGCTACCACCATCGTTGTGGGTTATAAGTTCTATTCAACACTATGCAAATACACATGTGCATGGTATATACATGTAGAGTTGCAACAAGAAATAATTAATTGGCATAATTTAACCTCATGTATCATGCAATCATTTGATTATTTTTCTACTAAACCCCTTCTCAATGAAGCATTATAGATGACGAATTTCCTCACTCTAGGATACATCACGAAGGTAGAAGAGCTTGTAACTTTATTACAAGGTGAAACTCCTCTAACTGAGAATGTGAATGCTTGCAAGTAGATGAATTTTGATGAGTAACTCATGGGGTGCACCTAGAAGGAGAAGGAAAAATGGAAATTCATCTACCTCATTGACAATAAAGAGGTTGAGGATTTGAACATAGAACATGCAGAAGGTGAGCATGAGGTTTTAGACACTATGGATGAGAAAGCACATATATGCCATGTACCACTAAAGACAAACAAGGTGAACATTGGGACTGATGATGCACTGAAGGAGCCTATAATTGGTGATTATTGGTTTGAAGAATAAGTTTCAAAAATAATTTAGCTGTTGTACAAATTCCAAGATCTATTCCCAAGGGGATACCATGAGTTGAAGTTGGTTCATCCGTCACTATGAGAGATGAAGATAAAGCTCAAGGATAGTGCGCAACAAGTTTGCAAGAGGCCTTTATGAATGAATCCTAACTTACACGTCAAGGTAAAGGAAGAAATTTACAAAATTTTGAAGGCAGACATTATTTAGCCCGTTGATGAATCAAAATGGATAAGCCCAATGGTCATTAGCATCAAGAAATACAAGAGGATAAGAATATGTGTTGGCTATAGATTTTTAAATGATTCATGCGTCATCGATCCTTTTCCGACACCGTTCACTAAAGAAATACCAGAGGGTGTTGTAGGGAGAAAGATCTATTTCTTCATTGATGGGATTTTATGATACTATAGTCACAAAATCTATGCACTTGGGTACATTTCTAAGTCTTAAAATCATGCTAGAATTTACATGATTCCTAAGTAAGAAAATGGGTAATTAACAACTCCCTTTATCCTTTTGCTTTGTCTTATTCACTTTTATTGGATTTATACGTCTTGCACTCTTGTCAATATTTAATTGTTTTATCTTTCTATGGCCTTGGACACTATCACCTAGTTAGGACACTAGTGCCAAGTGCTCATATCCTCCTGGGTGCTCCTATACCTCTTTACCTTTTTCCTATCCTTTTGGACCCCTTTTTCTTCTTAATTACTTTTAACTACTTTGGGTTGGCCTTTTAGCTATAAATTATGAAATTCAAACAAGGAAATAATATAGATACACAGTTATGTTTTCAAAATAAGGGAGCAAGCACTAAGCATTTTCTATCACCACCTAATTTTTCATTCAAAGGAATGAAGAGCATCAAATACATCCATCTAGCACTCATAAAAGGGACAAGGGTTACATCACTTTTTCATACAAAACATAGGAGGGGAAGTCTATTCTATTCCATCCATGCATTTTATACATCTGTTACATTCTAGATCTAGCCCACTATCATTTTCCAACTTGCAAAAGGGCATCCTAGGGAACCATTTATACACACACATAAGAACTACATGGATTCTAAGATTTAGTGCAGTGATCAATCACAAGTTCACTCTTCAGGTGACCACCAGGGTCATTCTGACTCACCATTCTGCATTTTCATTTTTAGTTGTGATGTGGTTTGTGGGTATGTGTAGGTGAACTTATTTCTTGCAGGTTACAAGTACATTCGTAGGTTACATGATGAATCTAGAGCTAGAGAAAAAAGGGCAGAGGACATCATCTAGCACTAAAAGAAACATATTTACAACACCTATCTAGACACCAGCGCCCAAATCTAGAAACTAGTGCTAGGATCTCATGTCCTCTCCCAGGTGCTCCTGTCTCGTGCAGTTTTAGAATCTAGAATATCTAGTGAGTATTAACGACACTCTCCTCAGTCTATTTCAGCTATCCACCTGCCTAGATTACTTCTTGTTTACTCATAAATAATCTAATTCCCTCTATCCCCCATTATTTCTTAGGGTTTCATATCATTTTCTTGTTTATTATTTGTGGATCATTATATATTATCATTTTTATATCATTAGGTATAGTAGTTACTCTAAAAAAAATATTTAATTCAATTTTTATTAAATCGTTTGGTTAACCTGCTTGCTCAAACCCTACCTTCTCTTAAGGTTTTCTTTTCATTTATGTCACCCATAGTGGTCATTTTAGTTCCTTTAAATACATTGAGTTGCCTCCATTTTTCCATAATTCCTCTACATCAATGGTTGAATATGATAATCCTTTGCTTAACTCCACTAATGTTCCTCTTTGAAATATTGAAACTTCTTACAGTGAAAAATCATATGATGAGGACACTAATGTTGACTAAGAATAGTTAGACAAGCTGACTAATTTTTGTTTTGATTTACATGATCATCCTACGCATATTCTACATGTCCTAAATGCTTTACTTGCTACAAATAATTCTCGATATGTTTCCTCTCACCCTCTCATGGGTTCCTCTTCGGTCACCATGGTCTCCACACCACTACCCACTATTCCTATTTCCATAGCTACAACTACCGCTCCTCCACCTCCTCCTAATACTTCCCATAAACAACCCAATTCCTCTTCAAGAACTCATGACCTAACTTATTTATATCATGATCTACAAATCCAAATCTGTAAATTACAAAAAGCTACCTCACATTGCTCTCCATCTGTAGATTCCTCATTGCTCCTTCATAGCCATTTCGTACCCAAAATTTCCTCTCATCCAATCCTTCCCAAATTCATTATACATAAGCTTCATGTCTTTAATGACCATGGCAATGCTCAAGATCATATTCGATCTTTCCATGTGGCATGTTTTGACTATGTGGATGACTTTACATTGTTAGCTAAATTGTTTCCTATAAGTTTACAAGATTACGTTATGTGTTGGTTTTATGATCTACATATTCACTTGGTAACCTCTTTTACATACTTATCTGATGTCTTCCATGCACATTTTTTATCAATATCGGCACCAAGATATCTTATGCACAACTTGCTCAACTTAAACAAGGATCTAATGAACATCTAGCTGACTATGTTTTATGTTACAAGAACAACCTTGCTAAGATGACTAATGTAATAGTTGATTCTGTATTGAAATATATTTTTGTTCAAAGTATCTTACCTCCACTTCAAGAGAGTTTCATCTTTGATACATCTCCCTCATTTGATCAACTATTCCATACACTAAATTTACGCAAAGGTAAACTTTTATCTATGGGAAAACTCAAATATCATGATACTCCATCTTCTTCAAATAGGTTTCGAGCTAAATCTTCATTCAAGTAATCTGCTAAGCCTACTAAAGATAAGGCCACTATCAATGTTGTTTCTCCATCTACCACACTTCAAGTGCAATCTCTGTGGCATACATTTACTAAGATACCTTATGCTCATCGGTTCCTACTACCACAACTTATCGAAATAAATCTTATTACTCTTCTGCTCAATCTAGATCCTTCACACCTATGTGGCTACAACTACGATGAAAATACATGTTGTGATTATCATCAATGTATTGGGCACCCTACCAATCGTAGCTTTAAACCTATACATATTATTCAAGATTTTATTGATAACAACTCCATTGAGCTTTCTACACCATCTACTTTCAAACTAGTCAATGATAATAAAAATCTAAAAATCTTCGAGGAACCTTTTCCAAACCATGAACAAACTACATATTCTTCTGCAAATCATAATTATTATGTTGTGCCTCCTCCTTCATTGAGGCCTCTCTATTTTCTTGTTTCTTCTACCGATGTGCCATCGTTTTTTTTTACATTCTCTGATCATGATTATCACACTACATTTTCTTCTTATTCATTTCATATCAATGCTTCTATTGGAAATTATGTTATCAATAATACTTTGTTTTATCCATCAGCTCTTACTAATGCATGCTCCATTTCACTTCTTATATCTATTAAATGCCCAACATCATTAATTTTTTAGGAAATCATTGTTAGTGTTCACATATTGTTAGTTTTTTACCATGTGGTAAAATAGTATTTACTAATTAGTAATTAGTAGTTTGTTAGTAAGTTATTTTTTAGTAGAATATATTTTTATAATAACAATATATTTTGTGGTTATTTGGTTATACCCGTATCACTATTAACGGTTCATTTGTTTGTACTTCCTATTAATCAAGAAGTTGGTTTGTGTTATCAATGGCTATATAATAACCCTCCTCTTATTGTAAAATTGCAGCAGTGAATTAATAAAAGACTATCATTTTGTTGTGTTAATTCAACTCTGACCTAGAAATTTAATATTTGGTATCAGAGCGACATACTAGTCCATGTGATGGAAGCATGAGCATCTATGAAAGATTCGTTTAATAATTATGTTGCCGATTTTGTTTGAAGAATTTTTTTCACTAGTTATATTATTTATTGTGCTCTTCATCTTCATCTACGTATTGCATTTAGAGAAGTCTCAAGACCATTCATTTATAACCCACATCATATATGCAGTGTATAAATTGGCTCAGATTTCTGTCAGATATGTCTTACTCTGGAGTCTACATATCTTGAAGACTTGATTAGATTTTGTATCACTTCGCGACACATATCTCAATCTAGTGCATTTATCTAGGAAGTTTTTGTAGTCTTCAAGCCTTCAAATATCCTTTTACTTGCACACAGTTTTCAATCACTATGTGTTTGCTTTATTGGAGACTTGAGTAAACTGAAAAAACCTCAAATACATCACTAACGGAAATCTAGATCATTGACATCACCATTTTTGGATGTATTTTACAAGCCTGTGAAATTTTCCATTTCCAAGACATGCAAATCATTGTTCATTCAATTCCACCAATCCTACGATATCGGTCTATTGTCCACATCTTGTAAGAGTCCAAGTCATAGGTTCACATTTGGAGGTATGTTTTTTCTTTCATTCCAAACTCGTTACCAGCAGTTCATTCTTTATTTTTTATACGTTTATCTCCTAAGGTCCATGATTTCATTTAATATTCTCCATAAACGTTTGGTTACCCTTTATGTCCAAATCAATATATGTTATCTTATCAAAAGTCTTGTTGTATTCTTATTTGTATTAAGAAGTCGAGTAATATTTTTGAGTCATTAGTTTTCATGATAAGGAAATTTAAGAGTCGTATGAGTTAAATTTTAGTTATCTTTAAATGCATAGATAGTCCAATTTGTGTCATTTCATAATTTTTTGTTCTTATTGAGTCGTAGTCCATCAAAAAATGTCATTCTAAAAAATTGTAAAAAAAAAATTGCCTTACTTTTCGTCGGACACATTTTCTTTGTAACTTGGCGCCTGGATTGAGGGGGAGAACTATATGATGAGTAAAAAAATCATATTCAGTTGAGTTAGAAGCTTCACACTAGTCTTCTCAGGCAACAAACCTTTGTGTTTTGTTTCAATCGCCCTCTCGTGTAGTCGGCCCTTAACGGGTCCCGCATTTTGGTATGGTGGCATCTCTTATCCAGTTGTCTCCTGTGTGCAACTTTACCCCACACTAACTGTCATGGTTTCAGTCCTCAGCTATGATTGAAACGGGTAGCCCAACTGTGATTCCTCCATAGAATGAATAAATGAAAATAATCTCTATAAGAGGGAAGAATAAAATTAGGAGTGATGTTATCCCCAAAACAAAAACTAACTTTCCGCCTATACACTAGTTGCATCAAGCATCGATCAGGATGTTAAAGTGGATTCTCTAGAAGTGAAACTTTGCATTCAACTCTGAGTTCAAAATATTTCCCATTCTGAAGCTCCTGATGGAAGTTTCCTCGTGCTCAATGATTAAACTCACTTATCTTGCACTTCACTACCTTCGACTTCCATGATTGCAGCTATAGATCACACCCTGAGGTATTGCATTTTTTATTATAACTCTGTTATGAAATAAAACTTACACTTAATTCATCATATGAGTTGATATTTGAATAAATGTAATAAAGTTAAAGTATTTAATTAAATCACTTTAAACTTATGTCAATAGATATTAGTTGTCAATTAGTTAGTTAGTTAACTAAGTTTTAATGTGTCTCATCCCAATGGTTTGTGGGATCATATAATATCTTACATATTTTGTTCCTAGATGATTTCCATGAGGGGCAATAGGGGTAGTTAGGGGGAATATGCTATTTCTACATATTTGCTTAGATTAGATGATCTATTTCCATATATTGTGGATGAGATAGAAGCTGTCTAATATCTATAAATATTGCAGCTCTCTCATTTGTCTGTAATGCTTGATTTTGATATTAATAAAATACACAAGCACTGTCTTTTTTATGTGTAAAGCTTATGTGTGAAATATTTTTTTCAAGTATTCATTGTTAAGATATTCAAGCCAGAAGTATGCGGACCTAAAAGTATGCAGAAGCATACGATTCTATTTCCATTTTTCCGATGTGCTTCTTCCCATGTAAACACTAAGCGAGGGAATGTTAGGAAATCATTGTTAGTGTTCACATATTGTTAGTTTTTTACCATGTGGTAAAATAGTATTTACTAATTAGTAATTAGTATTTTCTTAGTAAGATTTGTTACTAGAATATATTGTTATAATAACAATATATTCTTTGGTTATTTGGTTATACATGTATCACAATTAACGGGTCATTTGTTTGTACTTCTATTAATTAGGAAGTTGGTTTCTATGGCTATATAACAGCCCTGCTCTTATTGTAAAATTTCAGCAGCGAATTAATAAAAGACTATCATTTTGTTGTGCTAATTTGACTCTGACCAAATTTACTATAATTACATTTCTAACTCCTAATTCTTATGTTTATGTCATTCTTCCCATTACATTTGGGCATCTTATTGTCTTTACAAAATTCTTGGTTACTTCTGAAATTGTTAGTTGTTACATGCTCTTAGGTTTTCCTTGGCCCCACACTGCCCAAGCTATCCCTTCCATACATCACTTGTGTCTCAAGTTCCTCCGTAACAAACAAGTTGTCACCATCAAAGGTATTCCACCTCATACACTGTTACCTCGACCCACTCATGATGATATCTAGGAATTATCCAAGACATTTCATTCTCTTACATGGCTATTATCCTGATCCACTCCTACACCTATCTCTCTTATATGTACATGGTCTCCTGTGCCTCCTAATTCCAAATCTAGCTCTACACCTAGCTCTCATATTCACACATGACCTACATCATGACCTTTTCCTCCTCATCGGTCTATTATTCCACCTCGTTATCCTAAGTCCCCTACGCGAGTAGCCCTTTTTCATAAATGTTTTCCACCTCCTTATTCACATTTTTCTCATTCATATGCACATATTTACTCTCCTACATAACTGAAATTAGCTCATGGTCACAGGCATTGTCTCCTTAGATATCGGGCAGAGGATCCTCACCCTTCAAAATCATCAAATAGTATTCTATCCCTTACACACTTGGGGTAATCACACTTTCTTCCCCCCTTCTATCACTATGAGTTTTCTCTATTGTATACTACTACACTATACGCTTTTTGCTTTATATCTACACTTTTACACATACTTACTGGTACACTTATTGTACCATCATTACCCTATAACGTTCTCTCTTGCTACAGTTCACATTTTATTGTTGAGGTCATACTACATCAATGAACCTCACATTACACATTTCACATTCTGTGCTTCATGACATATCTATCCTAACATATAATCACATGCAGAAAACCCATTTCTTGATGACGCACTCTTAATCTATGGTTCATTTTTGACTTCTAAGAGAGCATTTATAAATGAACCTCATTTCATAAACATTTTCTTAGGGGAAACGCAACTCCTTCCATATTCACATCTCGCATACCATACCATCACATTATTTGCATATATTGGTTATATTTACTCTTTTTTTATTATACTACTTACATGTTACACTTTTCTTACTATGTTAGCTAGATTCTTAGTATTTCAATATCTTTTTCTATATACACATGTGTGTTCACTTGGTCTCTAGAAGTGAATGTAGATCCCATACAGATCCTTACACATTACATGATGTTCAAAACTATATCCATTGCTAGTCCCATTGAGGCTCCTGGGGGAATCTACATTTACTACTCTCATACTACACATATCACATGTTCTATTGTTACATTCTTTACTACTTTACATTCCTGTCACTTTACTTTTCAATGTTACAACCATGATTTGACATACTATCTATCTTCCTAACAAGTTAATGGGTGCTTCATGTGTATTATTTTCCTTCCAGGACTATATACAACCATGTTTATCTGATACATTTTGCTTGTTATTATTTGTTCTTGTTTTTGGGCTATGTTCTATGTCTTGTGTGATCATTATATGCTTTTGGTTGCTTCGTCCCTGATTGTCTTGTGACATTGTGAATGATGTCCCATGTATGCAACCCACTTTTCATGGTCCATTTTGTTCGCACACTTAATTTTTACATTGTTTACTCTTACATTCTATATTTTATACTAACACTTGTACTAGCCTACCTTGTTTACATTTTTCTTGGTTTCTACCAACCACATCACCTACCCCATGTAGGTATTCACTTCATATCAGTGTTGGGTCCTCTCCTTTAGACCGCAATATACTATAGTCATCACATGCACCCCAAACAAGGGGAGCATCCATTGGGTGAACAAATCACCCTAATGAAAAGTATAAATACAAACACAACTATTCCATTGAGTTAGAATCAATCAAATATCATACACTTGTCAAAAAATGCAATATAGTTCACTTTCTCAAGTGAAGAAACCTTGCTTCAACATAAAATTTTGGATTAAAGGCTCAATTGGGAAAATACAATAGCTTCTCCATGTTTCTTAGACAAAAATCACGCAATTTAAACTACTACACTTGATCAAATCAACCAAAATATTCAACTTCCCTTCTAACTCACAAAATTGTCATTTTAGTCTTCTTTAAGGTATATACTTTACTCCAACTATGCATTTGCATTTACATGGATACCCTAAGAGTTTTAAAAGCTTCAATAGTTCAATTTCAACTATCCTAACATGCTCCCAATATCTCAAACTTCAATCCTTAGTGTATCTCCTTATACTTCACTTGTTATTTTTCTCTAGTAGAACCACGAGCCCTGGGGCAATTTTGCAACACATGTAACTTCTAGTACACACCATTCAAGACACAAACTCAATCATTATGAGTACCCATTATAAAGTTATTCAAGCACATAAAATTTCATTATCCCTTCCTTTAGCAATAATCCCTTGAAATTAACCTTGTCATGCTCAAATTAGGCCTTTGGACTGTTTCATTGTGCTAAGAAGCAAACTGTCAAAAATTGTGGTCATTTGGTAAACTCCCTGAGCTCAATCATTACTTATTTGGAACTTCGTTGTTGTATTGATGATTTTTACAAAGTTTTAAGATATTAAAATATATGGAAGACCTTCAAAATTGCATTTCTCACCCTTCCTCTCTTTACACTTTCACCTCTTCACTATCACTTACAGTGGTGCTTGGACTGTCATGATTATCTATTGATTTTCCCACCTTATAAGCTTTTGTTCCTCTTGAATCTTGTAGAGGTAATTTTGAGGACCATTTATCTAAATTTTTAAACCCTAACACCTAAGTATTACCTTCACCCAGACATACAGTTATAGCTTTCCAGTCCTCAAACTCACACCTACAAGTCTAAGAGACATTGTCATGTTTTCCATGCATTGTTAAGCTTTCTAAGTAAACTTATTCTTGTATATTATGGAGGGACTAAGTTAGATGATTACTCCCACTTATAGATGTTTTAGGGGATGATTAATTATTTCCTTCTGTAGACACCTAAATTTTTCTTTTGCAATCTTTTAGCCAAAACTGTAGACACAAATATTACACATTAGACAATATTTAGCTCAGTCTTATAGTACTATTTAGAAGGTTCTCAAGTGTAAAAAGTACTAATTAATCCCACCTTTTGGCCACCTTTTTCTTATCTTTTATTTCATCTTTCCCGTGTCACTTCCAATACTTATCACCCCATTTTCGAACTTCCCCGAGTTTATAGCCCTAAATCATCACACCTTAGGTTGTACTGGGGCGCCATGAGGCACCCTAGTCCCACCCAGGGTGCCTCAGTCTGTACACAACCTCTTTCACTCTTTTTTGGGTCACTTCTAGTTATTTTTCATCCTTATCTTCTTCCCAATCAGCCTTGTCAGGATTAATTGCAAAATTAAACTTGAGAGTCCTATAAATATAAAGCTTATAAGACCATAATAAGGGTCCCAGGTCTTTTACATCCTATCACTGTTATCACTCCATCTAGAGCTACATATATTGCATCAATTTCATCCACATAATACCATACATTCAAGCTAGGAAGTCTACATCACAAACATTCTTAGAGGGGGAGAGATTCTATTCAGTCTATTTTATTATCTACATTTTCTATAGCTACTATAGCTCGCTATTTCACAAAGTACAACTAGCATGAGAGCACCTAGGGCACGATACGAACACACTCACCAGAACTACATCGGGTTTCATGATGTAGTGTAGCACTCAGTGATAAGTCCACCGATTTGGTAGATGAGGTTAGTTTGACCCATTTTTCTTCTTCTTGTGTAGGGCGTTATCCAGTTCATCTAGTAAATCCAGTGTGACAAACAGAGAGTATTCAGAGACACTTAGCAACTATGCCAAATTAAATTTTTGAGCATTTATGTTGTTTTGAGCACCCAGAATATAGACCAAGGCACCCAAGGGCACCCCAGAACACTCCCAGGAACATGTTTCATCTCATACATCCCATATCTACCCTTCGCAGGGCCCCTGAGTGTTCATCTGCACTGTCGAGTTCCAGTTCCAGATCTGTGACAACCTGCAATAGTCACCACCAATTAGCTGAGTCTATTCCTTACTCTTCTCTTATATATTAGGGTTTAATTTCACTTAGAATGGTTTATTTACATTTATTTCATATTACTTTAGTTCATTTACAGCATTTTAGTCCTCCTATCTAGATTAACACCAAAACCCTAAATACCCCATTTAGGAAAATATATTTTTTTAATCATTTTGGTGAACCTGATATTTCTCTTCTTACCCCTTTTAGGGTTTTGAATCCACACTTTCCACCATGGGTAAGCGTCATAGAAATTCCTCTTCTCCTAAGTCTTTAGTTACTTTGTAATTTGATCCATGGTCACGCTTTCACCAATACCCACACTGATGCTTATAGTTTTAACCCTTATCCTTTGTTTATTAACCTTCCATCTTTTGGTATGGATCCTTGAGCTATTTTGGATGGTGTTAACTCTTACTTATGCACTATTAATCCTTCTACCTTAGCCCAACTCATTTCCGAATTCCAAGCTCTTCCTCCTGATCCTATCCTTCTCTCTCCTGCCTTGGGCATAACTACCTCTAACCCTACACCTCCTTCTTCTCCACCCACAATCAAGACTCCACTTTCACCAAATCCACTTACCTTAGTCCCTATTTTTTGCATGGTCAATCTAGTCCCTTCCACTTCTATGGTTACTTTGAAACCATCCACTAAGCCCACCCCACACTACTCGATTGTTTATCCTATTCCTCCCATGTCCTTTTTTCTATATGACATTTCATTCACAGTAACTCTTTACATGCTTATTATTGTTTCTTCCCCACCACCTATCACTACTACTGCTATTGTGCCATACCAAAATTTCTCACCACCTCTCGATGTCATTCCATTCTCACCACCATCACCGACCTCCTTAGTATACCCATCATTCACTTACACTCTTTTCCTCAACAATTCCTATTGGGAGCATATCCCACTCAGAACCTCATGTCCTCCCACTATTTATTCATATGACGGTATTTGTTGACTAGGGTTCCACCTTGATGACCTTCATACTCTTTTCAGTGACCCGTATTTGTATCATTGTTCTGTTATTCTCACTACCACTTATGGTTTACATGTTTTTCACCTTGTGGTTCAACTCGCACACCAACCTACTACCTATCCACTTACACTAAGCTAGTCTTAGTTAAATTATACTGAGGGCACCCTTGATTCTGATCATATTCACATCACCTTCCCCATGCCATTCAGCATAACTAACATTTGTAATAGTTCTTTTGCTTGCTATACACCCAACCTTACTTTTTGGTATGCTCAGGGATGCCCATTATCCACCTTTATAGATGATCAATACGCCATGGTCATGTACATTTTACGCATTCATGGTTATCTAGACGACCTCCCACATAGAATTTCCTATAAGTTATCTCAAGCAGTCCAATATGAATTTGACACTTATATTGATGATTCCTTTGATTCTCTTTCCCCACCACTACTTTCATGTGGTCCACCTCCACCTACACCCTCTTCTATCTCCACCACCATAGTGGATAAATCTTAGCCTCCTCATTCTCCATCTCCCACCCACTCCCTCGACAATATACAATTAATTCCAACACAGTTTCAATCTATGGAGGAAACAATTGCATCTCTCTACGTTGATATTGCTCAGCTTAAAGATGTCATTAATCTACATACTACCACTACTACTACAGAGCCTGCACGATCTTCATCACTTTCCTCCTCCCCTACTACCCCAATAGTTTTACCATCACCTTCACCCCTTATTATTCCTTCCACTACTACACCAAAGGACATTTTTAGCCACCTGCTTTGTCATAAATTCATTGATCTGCCATCTCATCACCGCTCTCTACCACCTCATCCAATCCACTATCATGACCCATCGTTTTTCCGCTACCACCGCATTCGAGGGCATCATACTGACTCTTGCCATGCATTGAACCACATTATTTGAGAACTTCAGCAATTTGGTGTCAATTCGGTGTAATTACGCTCCTCTCACCCGGTTTTTCCCACATCATCAAGGGAAAACTCACATTACCTGCATCTCACCTCAACCACAAGATTTCCTACACTCTTCCCTTCCCTCATCATGACTTTCCAATCTAGCTTCTTATATATCCTCTACTCTTCCCCTTATCTCCTTTACCTCCTATGCCTCTTCTACCTTTTTTCCACCTACTCCATCCTATTAGTCCTATGCATCTTCATCATCCTCCTACTCAGACCACTACAACATCTCATCACCCACAACCACCACCTCGTTTTATCCCAAGTTGATCATCCTCCTCTTTACAGTTAGTATCTCCTCGATATCCCTCACCTACACGCTTTACTATACACTGATGTTTGTCTTATATCCAACCCTCACATACATATCGGCTTCATTCCCCCACACAATTTTTATCTCTTATACCGCCATTATTATAGCATCCTTCTATGCCACCCTCCTCTCATGTACGGGTCGATGAACACCCGTCCCTCGAAATTATTGGGTAATTATTTTTTCCTTACCAATTGAGGGGGCATAGCCATTAGACACTCCCCCCTCCTCTCGCACTCTCACATTGATACCTCTCGCATCCATACATTTTTATTTCTTCGCATATAAATATTTTCATCATCTATTATCACACCCTCACTACCGGATGACACACCCTAGTACTTCGAATCACACTAGACTGTTGAGGGATTACTATTACATTGAACCCCACACACTACACTACCAAACCTATACATATATATCCTACATCATCCTATACATACCTCATATACTAGTCATTTCTACCTCATCTATATCATACACGATACACTAGTCATCATCATAAATGAGTCTAGTTTTCTATGTCATCCATACATCCTATACATTCTACAGGCTACACTAAATTTCCTTATACTTGGGTCTAGTTTTATCTATCGTCCTTACACATTCTCTTTCTACTCATGCATATATTGCATTACATTCCATACCCACTACACATTCTACACCACACATTCACATACCTTGGTCATCTACACTACATTGTTCTATGTGTTGTACTCACCACCCTATGATGCACTTTAGTTCATTGGTCCATACTCGACTACCGATGGTTTACCAATCAAATGGACCCTACCTACATGTGGCATGTCATCCTACCACATTTCTCAGACTAGTGACCAATGCTCCAGGCTACATCATCACCCACACTCTCCATCACATACTTTAGTGGTATACACCTTAGATTAAATCACCACTCCCTTCACCCATTCTGTATTATCCTTTTACATCCAAATCATCCCCTATTCTATTATCCTCTTATACTTCATTCTATTACATCATTAATTCTCTTACTCATCCATTATTGGTATACGCTTTAGGCTAAAATCACAACCCTCACCTTATTCATGACATAGTAGTCTACGCTTAGTGCTAAAATCACCACCTTTCATTACCCACCACCTACTCATCTACGCTTCATACACCCTTATCACTCATCTCATAGTGGCATACATTATAGGCTATATTGTCTCCTTCTTCTTCCATCTTATAGTGATATACGCTTAGGGCTAAATCATCACTCACCCATTCAACAAGTCATGGTATACATTTAGGCTATAGGGTACACGCACATTTTTCTATATGACACATTCCCACATAATCCTTCTATAGTGTTATACACTTAGGGATAAATCATCACTCCTCCGGTCAAAAAAATCATGATACATGCTTTGGCTATAGGGTTCATGCACATATTCTCCCCATGTCACATTTCATCACTACTCCCCATACACACTCATCACAGTGCATTAGACACAACCTAAACTACTCGACCATTTCCCGATGATGCACTCTCATTTATGGTTCATTCTTGACTGTTGAAGGGGAAAAAAATGAACCTCACTACATACACTTCTATACATTTGGGGGGCACGTTGCTCCTTTCATTCCATCTTGCATTTCATTCTATCCATACGCAGCATACTGCATTGTCTTGATAGAATTTACTCTTTCTTATTATTGTTTACATGCTCATTATATTACACATGTTATCTTGATTCCTTATATGTCATTATCATACACACATGCACATTCACACCGTTTTTTAGTGTGATCACAAATACAGGACATTTACACATGGCTTGGATGCTCGCATTCTACCCGTACTATATTGGTCACTGGAAGCATCCACATTCATCTCATATAGGTGTTATTGTTTCATTTTGTACTTAGCATATTTTACTACATACTTCTACATGCTTTGACATATCGGTTTTCACTCTAACATGCTAACGAGTGTTCCATGTGCAGTACTTGTTTTGCAGGACTACATGTTTATTTTTACTTGTTTTCTATTGTTTGTGGGATTTTTCCTTTGCTTTTGTGCACACTTGACTGTTGTTTATGTCCATGATGGCCTTATGTGTCTTGCGACATCGTGAGTGATGTCCCATGTTTGAAACCCACTTTATGCGGTTTGCTTGTTTTTTTGTGTGTTTACACTACTGTACTTTGTATTTTTTCTACATTGTCTACCTCTTTTACATTTATTTGCATGCATTTATTTGGACTAACACTCGTATTGGATAGTCATCCCATTTTTTTCATGCCTTGGTTTCTACCAAGCCTTTTCCTTTTCCCCCTATAGGGAATAATTCTACAGGTTAGAGTGTGGTTGGTCCTCTTTTGGGGCCGCATTCTCCTTCCAGGGTCATCACATTGACCCCCAAAGAGGGGGGGCATCAATGAGGGTTTCTACTAACATGACATATCTACACTGGTTCACACACATTGAATGAGTTCAAACTAGTCTACAAACTCCATACATAGTGGCCTTAACAGGACATGGTGTGTTTCAGCAATTCTGCGGAGTGGTTACAAATTTAGGGGTTACAGTGAGTGGCCTCTCTACACTTCTCCATCCAGTGGCATAGGATCACCCAAAAAACTAGCAAAGTACAGAGATCTCTTCAAAAAAAAATCAGTAGAAGCAATTAGAGTTCGAGGACACCAAGCATTTCCTCCCTAAACTGCTTCATCCAAGGTGGCATGAGATCACCCAAAAAACTTGCGACATTATAGGATATCCTTCTTCATCATTTTTCTCGACATGGATCAGGTGCACATGTTCCATTTTTCTATTTACACTTTCTATTTTAGTGTATTTTACATTTTCCTATTTTTACTCAACGTTTTTACATACATACATATTTGACTACTTGATCATTTTCTCCTTACAGGTCCATCGTATGAGAAACAAACACTCAAATCAGGGGCAAAAACAACAATGAAGATGATAATGACAACACACCAAGATGGTACTTTCCATACTAATCATGCAAGTACACCACACACATGCAGTAACTACACACGCATCCTACCCTAGGTTCACTCTCGTCACTTTTATTCACATTTTTCATCTTTAGAATCCACACTCCACATCTTTCTTTTATTCATTCCACGCTTGACTCTAGTCCATCGACACATCTTCTTCTACACTCTACATGGTTATCAGGTATGCATCTCTATCTACTTTATGTTACCAAGCTTTTCACTCACCAACATAAAGTGGGGGAAAATGTAGAAACAAATACTGCACATTAGAAAATATTTAGCTTGGTCTCATACTACTATTTAGAAGGTTCTCAAGTGTATAAACTATTAATTAATCCCACCTTTTGGCCACCTTTTTCTTATCTTTTATTTTTTCCTTCCCGCATCACTTCTAATACTTATCACCCCATTTTCTAACTTCCCCGAGTTTCTAGTCCTAAATAAGGGCACCCCATGCTGTACTAGGGCACCCTGAGGTGTCCTGGTCCCACCAATGGCACCTCAGTCTATGCACAACCTCTTTCACTCTTTTTTGGGTCACTTCTAGTTGTTGGTCATCCTTGTCTTCTTCTTAGTCAACCTTTTCAGGATTTAATTAAAAATATAAATCTTATAAGACCATAATAAGGCTCCTAGGTCCTTTGCATCCTATCACTGCTATCACTCCATCTAGGGATAAATCTATTACATCCACATAGTATTATACATTTAAGCTAGGAATTTTGCATCACGCACATTCTTAGAGGAGGGTGGATTCTATTCATTCTATTGTATTATATACATCTTTTATAGCTACTATAGCTCGTTATTTCTCAAAGTGCAACTGGCACGAGAGCACCTAGGGCATGACATGCACACACTCACTAGAAATACATCAGGGTTTGTAATGTAGTGCAACTCTCAGTGATAATTCCATCGGTTTGGTGGTTGAGGTCAATCTGACCCATTCTTCTTCTTCTTGTGCAGGGCATCATCCATTTCATCTTGTGAATCCGGTGTGACAGACAAAGAGTATTTAGATACACTTAGTGACATTGCAAACTTAGGTTTTTGAGCATTTACATTGTTTCAAGTGCCCATACTACAGACCAAGGCACCCCAGGGTGCCCCAGTACACTCTCAGGTGCCTGTGTCATCTCAGACAACCCAGATCTTCCCTTAGCAAGGCCCCTGAGTGTTCGTATGCACTAATGAGTTCTAGTTCAAGATCTGCAAAAACTTATGACAGTCACCACCAATCAGCTGATTCTATTCCTTACTCTTCTCTTACATATTAGGGTTTTATTTCACTTAGAATAGTTTATTTACATTTATTTCATATTGTTTTAGTTCATTTGCAACGTTTTAGTCCTCCTATTTAGATTAACACCAAAACCCTAAATACCCCATTTAGGACAATATATTTTTGTTAATCATTAAGTGTTTCCTTCTGTAGACACCCAAGTTCTGCTTTTGCAATCTTATTGCCAAAACGCACACAAATCACTCTCATTCTTATCAATTTAGTTATAATTAGTGATTTTTACTAATTAACTAATGTTTCTTGACACTTTGGTCAATTAACAATCACTTTTTTTATCACCAAATCCCTTTCACATTCAGGATGCCACTTTACGATGAATCATAAGTCAAAATCCTCTTTAAAATAGACAATTAGCTGTTATTAGCTAATTAATCCTATTTTTCCCTTGTTTTGGTTAATATACCCTATTATTTACTCAAACCCCTCTTCCAACCACTCAAAATCACCCCACTTTCCTCCATAATGTCTTAGTAACCTTCAAAAGCTTATCCTAGCCTCCTAGTTGACCCTAAGTGGTTGATTAAGGCTCCACACATCTTAATCACTTGGTAATTCACTAATTGTGATTAGCAAAGCTTAATCATGATTAGAAATTCTAATCTAATTTGGGATTTTATTCCCACATGCACCAAAATACAATTTTTCCCCAAAAGGAAAACTATAAAAAGGGTTCACCTAATACCTTAATAATTTACACCATGCTTTGATTTGCATCTCATATAATAAATATGATTTATAGCCAAGCTCAATCCTTGCCTAAAGCCTTCAACAAGGTTAGTAGATGGATATTTAAAGTGACTTGATAAATTATTTAGAGAGGCCATTTCACCTTGTTTGGAGTAGTAACCATCCCAATTTGATTTCCCTCTTAGGTCTATTTAGGCCCATGTTAGGTAATTGAACATATGAGTAGGCATGATTAGTTAGATTTTGAATTGTATTCATGTTAGTTAAGTGCTCCTTTAAGCTTCTAGGTTAATGTTACATTCCTAGAATTAGAGCCTTGACAAGAGGTGGTGATGGTTTTAGCATTCCTTATTTAGTCATGCAATTTGATTTGTAAATTTTAGGGTGTTTTCATTTGGCACATCCAATGGGAGCATACCCCATTACATTCAATTTTTTAACTTTTTAACTTAGTTTCAAAGTTTTGCATTTCAAAATTTTCTAGCTTAGTTTTAAGTTTCTTAGATTAATTTCAAGTTTTCTAGTTTAAATTCAAGATTTCTAGAGTACTTTCAAGATTTTTATATTAGTTTCTCAAGATTTTTAAATTAATTTCAAAGTTTTAGATTAATTTTCAAAGTTTTGTAGATCAATTTTTCAAGCTAGGTAGTTGTTTCAACTAGATTAGTAGTATAAGTTGTGTTTTCATGTTCCTTGGAGAATATAAGGAGGTGAATCCTTGTCCAAATTTCCTCAAAATACTAAATATTTGACCTTTTTCAAGAAATCCTCTCAAAAACTTAGATTTTGAGCACATACAAGAAAGAGTGTGCCTGTGCGGGAGAAAGTGTGAATGTGTAGCTGAAAGTGTTCCTGTGCGGGAGAAAGTGTGCATGTGCATCATTAGGTACACCCATACAACACTATATTTTTACTCTGTGTGTAAATTGTGCCTGTGTGGGAGAAAGTGCACATATGCCTCACTGGATGTTCATATGCATTATTGACTGTGTAAAAATTTCCAGAGATGTGCCTATACACTACTATGTGTGTCTGTGCACTACTGAGTGTTCCCATGCTCTATAGAGTGCACCGATACACTAAGGCAAAATTTCCTAAAACTTCAAATTTTCCATTTCTATGTGTTTATGATTGCTATCATTTTTTAAGGGTTTTAATTTTTTTGTCAATTTATTGATTTTAGAGCATTATTCCTAGCAAAATTACCTTAGGGTTTGATAAGGGATTATTGATTAAATTGGCTTAGTGTTTGATGAGTGATATGTTTTCATACTTTATTTGAGTTTGGAATAGGGTTTTGTATGCTCTTCTTTATCACCTAGGGTGATCTTGAGAACCAAAAACACCCTTAAACCACTTTTTGCTTCTTGGGAGTAACTAAGAACAATCATCATTAATTTTGTGCTTAAAGGTATAAAATTTCATTTTTGACATGTACTTGATCTTTTACTTTAAGATATTTTTCACTTTATAAGTAAATAGGGCTAAAATTTGTGTATGATCTTCCCTTGCACCTAGTGAGATCTTGGGAACAAAAAGAAATTTTAGTCTTTTCATTAAGAAGCACTTGGACTAATTAGGAATAAACCTTGTTTTGAAAATTTTTATGGTAGTTAGTTGATTTAAAATCCTTTTCATTGTTATCTTTATATTATATTTTGAATCTTTTTGAACTACTAACCATTTGTGCAAAGGACCTAAAACGCTTGTAAAATAAAGAATGACTCTCTTCAAACCAAATTATGAAATTCACGTGTGTTGTAGGTATCCAACGGTGGTCTAAACTAAATTGATTAATCCAAAAGATAAAAAAACACACCAAAACATAAATTCAAAACACTGTATTGTGGGTTTCGGTTAAGAGCTATGTATCTCCCACTTTAACATAGGACATAACCCCTTTGGCATAAGCCTTAAGCTATAACAATTGGGGTGGTCCTAAGAACCCTAAATTAGTTCATGCAAGAGGGAACCTTATGAACAAAATAGGAAAGTGCTCCACACTAACAAATTGACTAGTACTCCTTAAAATTTTATAGTCAAAGTTATTTCCATTGTGACCCCAATGATAATACAATTGAAGGCACTAGTTTCTCATTGTATTAGAAGGGGATAAAGTAAATCCGAGATAATCCTTGGGAAAACTTGGTAAATCGAGCTCGTAGAAGTAAACTTGTGATACATAGAGAGAGAGAACCCCTACTAAAGCTTGCCAGATTGGAGCCAATTTTTGTCTTAGTTGTTATACTTGAGAGCTCTCAAAAAGTGACAACTTTTTTGGATTCAAACTCTTGTTTTTCAAACAAGGGAAAGAATATCTTAAAGTTAAAACCGTGTGACATTTCATCACGAAATATATTTAGTGTTACTTTGACCTAGTTTTTCACTTTTCCTAAGACAAGGTGAAACTTTTCCAAAGTTACACCAAGTATTTTTCAACACCACTTGGTTTACACCTTTATTTTCTTGTTGCCCATTTCGGGGCAATAGGAAACAACAAATATAGATATTGCTTGATCATATTATGTGTCCACCACTTTTTTATTCTACATGCGCAACTAGGCTGCAATGTTGGAGCGCAAGTTTTGAAAAGTGTACATGGTACGTACTCACGATCTAGTATGCCCTCATTGTCTCAAAAAACACATATTTGAGACTTACTATCATTTATAGTTAGGTGATATCATCATTGTCTTTTTTTGAGTTATTACACTCCCCACATTATAGCCATATAATTGAGATATTTGTGTCTTGTTTCCGTTGTGAAACTAGGCCTGAATCTCTATATTTTATTGTTACGTTCCTCGCACACATGGCAATTTCTTGTTATACTTAGACATAGTTTTTACATCCTAGCTTTGTCTTTATTTTTGTGAGTGTTGAGGTTACTTTGTTAGCATTGTTATAATTCCATTTTGATACTTAAATCTTTCTTTCTCACAAATTTGGATTACGTGTCCAAATAGCATTGTTACGCTTCTCACATTTATATCGTCCATTTTACAATACTTAGGATTTGTTAGTATTTAGAAACTAGTTTTTAGTATACCTTGTTAGAAGTTCATGTCAACACTTTCTTAGCATTTAGGTCTTGTTTGTTACAAACTTTACCTAATTGGTGATATTGTGTTGTCACTATTTGGTTTCAAACCTATCCAGGAAAATATTAGGGAGTAAACTATTTGTTGTGACTAAATTTTGAGCATTGTACGTCATTGTATTATTCTAGAAAAAATTGTGCTATATATTACCTTGCTATGGTAGCTTATTCTTTATTCTTTGGTTTATAGGTTCACATTAACATATTGGATCTGCGGCTATTTTATAGTCATATTTTTTTGTGACGACTTAGCGTCGTTACGCTACAAAAATTTGACTAAGGTCTATTTTTAATAAACCTTAATGGAAATATTTCGTGTTGTACCTCTTATCTCTAGTATGCCTACTACGAGAATAGTATCCTGAAGATTAGGAGCTGATATATTTAGAGGTGACAACCTTATTTTAGAGGATAATCTCATGGTTGACCATAGTAGTGGAGAGGAAGATTCTCCTCATATGAATATAGAGCGTCCTCTTGCTAATTTTGACGATTACATTTTTCAAAACAAACATGAGGCTCTTATGTGTGTTATGGAACTAGGAGCTAAGTTACCTTCCACATTGGACCCTTCTCTCATTTCCGTAATGGTTCAAGGAGAAGAAGAAGTAGACCAACCTCATCGTACTGCTGATGAAATATTAAACCTAGGTCATGCCTCTACTTATGTGCAACAGAATAATGAGGAGATATTGTTTGAAAACAATAGATATTATTGAGTACATATTATTAGAATACGTTGTGAACACAACGAGGAACATTTTCATCATGCACAAGCTCCTACTAACAAATATCGTAATGAAGTACCTATTCAAGAAGTGACATTAGAACAACAGGTCCAAGCCCTCACTCGCCAATTGGCAAGTTTTACTTCGCATATACAAAAGGAACAACCAAAATTTGTGAAACAAGCTATACCAAAGGAAAAACCTAAAGATTTGTTTTACGAGTACCCAATAAACACTCCTCGAAAGGAGACACAAAGAGATCCTTATGAAGAAATTCTCGTAGAGAATAGGGGTGGGAATAAACCTACATTTAATCCTACGTATAGACCTACACCACCCACACAAGATCCACTCGTCAATCAAGAGTATTCCACTATGAATAATTCCCTTCTAGAATTACAAGAAGGTAAAACTAGTAACAATAAGAAATACTAGTTCGATGAGTTATTCCCTTATCCATTTGATAGGGCCATGCTACAGGTACCTTTCCCATGACAATTCGATTTTCCAAAAATTGACAAGTATAAGAGAAAAGGTGACACTCATGACCATATTAAATATTTTTTATATGACTTGCCAAGAGGTTGTGTTTAGCGATAATTATCTTATATGCCTCTTCCCATGGTGTTTAGGATGGCAGGCATTAGAATGGTTTATATGCATCCCCAAGGGATCTATATCCACATGGCTGGAATTATATTAACATTTTGTAAGTCACTTTTCTTTTAATATAGAGAGTGACATTACCATGCTAGATCTCTACAATTCCAAACAACAAAACAACGAAAACTTCATTGTGTTTTTATAATGATGGATAGCACTAGATAGCCACGTTCCTTGTTCCATACCCGAAAAATAGTTTATAATCATATTTGTTCCCAACCTCCATCCAGACATAACATTCCACTTGCAAATGAATTGTGGCAACACGTTCAAAGAGGTAATCAAAAAATAAATTCAAATTGAAAAAGCATTGTTAGCTAGGGGGACTCTAAAACCTTTCTCCCATGATCATAATGATTCCAAATCTAACGATAAACCAAATTTTTTTCATAATAAGAACAAAAAAGTTGTTGGTGATGGGATAATAGACTCCAAGCAAGTACAATTCATTCATAACCATGCTCCTTTGAAGCTTGCAAATGGAAATCTACCTACGTAGTATAAACATCGTACTTTCACACCTTTATCTGAATCAATATCATCCATACTAAAGTAGTTAGTGGCTGTTAACATGGTTGAGTACCCTGAAACAAAACCCTACGGGGATGTCATACCTAAACCATCATGTTTTAGAGATAATGAATTTTGTGAATTTCACCGCGTAAAGGGTCACAAAACTGACAAGTGTTTAAGATTAAATCACTACATTCAAGACCTAGTCGATAGTGGTGATATAGAATTAGACTTTGTTGTTGCTGCAAAATCTCAAAACTCAAACTTAGGGATCTTCAAAAAGCCTTTTCCCAATCACAAAGAAAATAAAAATATGGATCGAGGACAATCATCTCAGAATAAGAATGCTAACTATGTGTCAAACAAAGACCATTTTGATGCCTTGATAAGTTGTGTTGATCCACTCGTTGAAAAAATCAATATGATTAGAATTAAAACAAGAGAGTGTGTCATGGAAATGTGACGGGATCACCTTTTTATCTCATAACCTACTCCCCCTCCTCCTTAGGAGAGTCATTATTATGTGTTAGATCAACTAGAGAAGACTACAACTAAGATTTCAATCTTATATCTTCTAAAGATTTCTAATGTCCATAAGGATATACTTTGCAAAACCCTATAGGGATCAGGAGTATTTGTTGATGTTGACCCAATACATTTATAGGCCATGGTCCCGTAAATCACTCCCACAAGACACATAATATTTAGTCTAACAGAAGCCTTAACTGAAAATCCCTCCCATAACCTACCCTTACCACCTTTGGTATAAATATGAGGATCTACCTGAACCAACTTTGGTAAAGGAATATCTCTATCTTCCTCCCGATCCTATGTGCATGGAGGAACAGTCAGAGCTACTAGTGGAACATACAATAGATGTTAACATTGGCACGAAGGAGTTACCTATAATAATTAAGTTGGGAGCTTCACTCTCAGCTCAAGAGTAGAAGAGATTTACAGGACTTTTGAGAGAGTATGCAGGCATCTTTTTTTGGTCTTATTTCAACATGTCAGGACTTGATTCTACATTAGTGGTGCACAATATTGTTGTGCACCCAGACACCAAGCCCATCAAAAAAAATCTCTAGAAGATGCATCATCATGTCACCTTGTTGGTAAAGGTAGATCTAGAATGGTTATTAGAAGTAGGCTTCATCAGGACTATTGACTACTCAGAGTGGATTTCTAATGTGGTACCAGTTCAAAAAAATTTGATCAGTATCAGAGTGTGTACTGATTTCAAATATATAAACAAATATTTTCCCAAGGATGACTTTCCTCTCCCTAACATCGACATGATCATCGATTCTACTGCTGGTTATGAGATGATATCACTCATGGATGGCTTCTCAGGTTATAATCAGATAAATATTGTGGAGGAATATCAACACAAGATAGCTTTCACAACCCCATGGGGTAAATTCTACTACCAAGTCATGCCCTTTGGCCTTAATAATTTAGGTTCAAGTAGGCTTCATCAGGACTATTGACTACTCAAAGTGGATTTCTAATGTGGTACCAGTTCAAAAAAAATTGATCGGTATCAGAGTGTGTACTAATTTCAGATATATAAACAAATATTTTCCCAAGGATGACTTTCCTCTCCCTAACATCGACATGATCATCGATTCTACTACTGGTTATGAGATGCTATCACTCATGGATGGCTTCTCAGGTTATAATCAGATAAATATTGTGAAGGAAGATCAACACAAGATAGCTTTCACAACCCCATGGGGTACCTTCTACTACCAAGTCATTCCCTTTGGCCTTAATAATTTAGGTTCAGTATATCAGCGAGCGATGACTATAATTTTTCATGACATGATAAGTGACATCATGGAAGATTACACAAATGATATACTAGCTAATTCTAGAACTCAGGAGGAACACCCAGAGAATTTGTGGTGTATCTTTCAGCACCTAAGAGACTACAAAGTCCACCCTAACCCGAAGAAGTGTATCTTCAATGTGTTATCTAGGAAATTACTAGGATTCATTATGTCAAGGAGAAGAATAGAACTGGATCCCACAAAGGTCACCGTTATCAAAGAAATGCCTCCTCATAACAATATTAGACAATTACATAGCTTACAAGGGAAAATTCAAGCCATCAGAAGATTTATTCCATAGCTAGCAGACAAGTGTCATACATTCACACATCTTCTTAAGAAAGATGTTAATTTCACCTAGGGGCCTGTCATCACCAACCCGGCACTATGATAATTCTTCACCGGGAACTCCTCGTGCTATGATTATTTACTAATGCACAGCCTTTAGTTTGGTGGATGTAATCTGGAAACAAAACAACAACATAACACAAGAATACCATCGACTATGATAAGACGGAATGATGACAAATCTGAAATATCAAAGTAAATTATAATATTAACATGAAATTGTTACAATCTCACCCATGAGGTACTTCAAGTGTTATTGACTTCACTTACCTTCCACCAATACTATGGGAGAAACTTTACAATTACACCTCTTAATGGCTTCTTCAACACACCTTTAAACTGATGGCTTCCTTCGCACACTTCCTACAATATTTCTCACTACTTCCTTCTATGCTAAATGAGGGGGGTGGCCTCTCTATTTATAGAACTTCCAGGCTTATCCATCTTATCTCTAAGATAGGATAAGAAATCCACTCTGACGAATCATATTCCATACCTTAACTCTTATCTGTACATGTAAGCTTATCTTTTAAGATAAGATAAACCTTATCATTTTACATGGGTTCCACATTTTTAGACTTTTTACAAATAAAATACACAAAATATTTATGACCTCACTCCTTGTCCTTATTACCAATATAATATTTCTAATTCCTAATCATGTAGACCCTACTTCTCTAATTACCCAAACTTTGACATTTTAACATTACCGGACCACTTACGACAAATATTTACTTTTTACAACATTCCTATTGTACTTTGACTGTTACCGTACTCCACATTATTGGCGGCACCATACTGACGGCGCCGTTATCTTCTATCAGACGCTACTACTAATTATACTTAACAACATCCTATTCCTAATACATACATTAATGAAATAGAAATTATGGAAGAAAATTTTAGTGTTGACATCTTCCCCCTTACTAGCTTCTACTCCATCCTCGGAGTAGACTATTCTGGTGCTTGGAAAATCTTCAACTTGTCGTGGTTGACCCATTTCATAATGGGAGTGCCATCCAATTCCTCCAGTCGCTACGTACCATTTTCATGCACAGCTGCTATTTTGTAGAGCCCCATCCATTTTGGAAGAAATTTTCTCTGTCTTCTTTTTTTGTATCTGGAATCATATACTAGAACCAAGTCATTCACATGAAATGGAGACCAATGGATATTTTGATCAAAGTATTCCTTCTGCTTCATTTTCTTCTTATGGCTTCTATCCTTTGCTATTTCCCTCATTTCCTCTAGCAAATGGAGATGTACCAACCTTTCTTATACTGAATCACTTTCATCCATCCTTTCATTTTTCATAACTCTCATAGTGGGAATATCAAACTCAATAGGAAGAACTGGATCAATGCCATAGGCCAATTGAAATGGGGAGTATCTTGTTGCTGACTTTGATGTTGCCCTATATGCCCACAATGCTGCATGAATCCTTTTATCCCACTTATGTACCTATAAGGCTGCATCTTTTGCTAGAATTTGACACAACACAAAATTTGTTCGTTCCACCTGTCCATTTGTGCTTGGCTTGTATGTTGTTGCCTTCCTATGCTTAATAGAAAACTTATTGACTAGGGCTTCTACCACCTCATTAATGAAGTGGCTTCCTTGATCTGTTACAATTTCTAATGGGCAACCAAATCTGGTGATAATGCGTTCATATATGAATCTTGCCACTTCATCCATGGAAGTTGTTTTCAATGGCCTAGCTTCAACCCACTTGGTTAAATAATCTATGGCAACTACAATATACTTATTTTGGCGTGATGTAGTTGGAAGTGGACCTACAATGTCTATTCCCCACTTTTCAAAGGGACCAAGTGGAAGAATAGGACATAATGGAGCTGATGAAGTCTTACGATTACCATGTGTTTGACAAATATCACATGTCTTACAATAATTATAACAATCTTTAAAAAGAGTGGGCCAGTGATAATCTGCATCCAAGATCCTTCTTGCTATAAGTTGTCTAGAGAAGTGCCCTCCACATGTACCATTGTGGAATTCTTCTAGCAGTTCCTTCCCTTGATCACGTCCAACTGCCCTCTTGTACTGTCCATCAGGTCCTATTCGAAATAATACTCCATGCAGAATAGAATATGGATGACTGGCTTGAGTAATCTTTCTCTTAGTATTTGCATTGGCACCATCAAGAAACTTGAATTCATTCAGATAATTCCAAATATCTATGTATTCACTAGGGATTGTGTTAAGGGATAACAATGCTGCATTGGGGAAATCATCATCATCACAAGATGATCCTAAACCATCATAGGCTCGAGAGAGTGCATCTGCATTGACATACTTCTTTCCTGGCCTATCTATAATATCAAATTCAAATTCTTGTAGCAAAATTATCCATCTTGTTATCCTCCCTGATGGGTTAGGCTTATTTACAATATATTTTAGAGCCTGATGATCTATTACAACTAGAAATTTTTACCCTAGCAAGTAATTTCTAAACTTCTTTATAGCAAAAATGATAGCCAGAGCCTCCTTTTCAATTACAGTATAATTTACCTCAGCACTGCTCATTTGCTTGCTCCCAAAGTAAATTGGATGTTCATTCCCATTTTCATCCTTTTGGCTCAAAGTACTTCCTAGTGCTGCATCTGAGGCATCATTGTACACAATGAATGGATTGCTCCAATTTGGATTCTTCAAAATAGGTGAAGACACCAAGGCTTCCTTTAGTTGTCCAAAATCTTCATGCGCCTTATTTCCTGGTTCATAAGTAACATCCTTCTTCAAGAACTGGGTTAGTGGTTGTGCAATCTTTGAGAAATTCTTGATGAACCTTCTATAGTAACCCACATGGCCTAAAAATGATCTCAACTTACTTCTATTCACAGGGAATGGTAAATCTTTGATTTTTGAAACTTTATCAGGATCAGTACCAATACCATCTCTGGATACAACATGCCCTAACAAAACTCCTTTAGAACATCCAAAGACACACTTTGTAGGGTTTAGTGAGGCTTATGCTTCATCTAACCTTTGAAATGTTGTCTCCATCTAGTGCAGGTGGTCCAACTTGCTCCCATAGATGCAAAATCATCCAGAAATACTCTGCTGAAGGTCCCAATGTAGGGTTCGAACACCCTATTCATCAAACGTTGGAATGTTGCTGGAGCATTACACAACCCAAAAGGCATAACTCTATAAGCAAACGTTCCCCAAGGAGTGGTGAACGTGGTCTTCAGCTGATCTTTCTCTGCTATACGAACTTGGTTGTAGCTGCTATATCTATCGACAAAACTATAGCACTCCTGACCAGCTACTTCGTCCAAGATCTGATCTGAAAATGGAAGAGGGTAATGATCCTTCTTTGTTGCCTTATTGAGCTTCCTGTAATCAACACAAATGCGTAGCTTCCCATTCTTTTTTATTGAGATCACAATGGGAGAAACCCATTCTAAATTCTCCACAGCAAATATGAATCCTGCATCAAGCAACTTATCTATTTCTTCTTTTACAGTCTTGGAAAAATTAGGATTCATTCTATATGGCATTTGCTTTATGGGCTTAGCACCATCTACCAGCTCAATAGAATGTTCTACCCAACTTACTTGACGGAGTTCCTTGTAATCAAAAGTGAATAGGTGTATGTACCTTCAAAATAGCTAGAGGTAGGATTCCTTCTCACACTCCATCATAGCATCACCAATCTTTATTTGTTGGAGACAATCATCAACTTCTTCTTCAGATAATTTTATGGGGTCGTGAGTTGGTGTGACTGGAAGGATATCCATGACTGAAACATCAACCTCACTTTCTTCATCTTCAGTGTCCACTTCACTAGTACTAGAGTAATCAGAGGATGTCCAATCATCACTTTCATCACTTGAATCCACAGGTTCTACCTTATGATGTCGAGGGATCACGTTTATCTTCACCCTCTCTCTACCACGTCCAAGTGTCATGAAACCTTCATTCTAGTAGTTTCTTGCATGAACTTTCCTTAGCCATGGTCTTCCCAGCAGCATTGGGTACGCAACAGTACCATTTTTCGTCACCTAAAAGTCTACCACACATATAACACCCATAACAGATATTGCCACATTTGAAACTACACCTTCTGGTTTAGTTTTTCCTTTATTTAATGACCTTAACATAAGTGTTGAAGGGTGATCAATTTTTAAACCCAACATATTCATTACAGACTCAATCATTACATTAACTGCAGCACCTCCATCAACTAGCAGTACCTCCATCAACTAAGACATCATGAATTGAAATACCATTACATAATACCTCAGCTTGTGGAGCATAGGGATCCGCCTCTGCCTCCAAAACAGAGACCTCAACCTCCTTCCTTCGTCGAGCATTGAGTCCACTTCACAGCTCCCGCCTCTTCTCAGAAGACATAGCCAAGAGTTGACCATATGTAATATTTGCAAGCCTTTTGGACAGATCTTCCAGGATGGAGTATGGTCCTTGCCCCTGTGAAATCAGAAAATCTTGTACACCCAACTCTCTTCTCCTATGTTTCTTACTAGTTTCTCCTTTCATCTTCTTAGGATCATTTCTATCTTGATTATCCTTTTCTTTCTTTCTTTTTGTTACAAACACATCTACTTCATTATTTCTGCTCTTATCTACTACATCAAAAGAATTCACAGGTGCTCTTCCTTTATCATTATCTCCTTTACCAGATGTAGAAGCTCTATCTGGACAATTATACTTATAATGACCCTTTTTATAACAACCATAACATACAACTTCAGAAATATTTCTTTTTGGACCTCTATCTCCTCCCTGAGAACTAAATTCTTTTCCTTGAAGAAGATTAATAGTTAACTGACCCATCTTTTTGAGCAGATCTTCATACTTAGTAGATGTACTAGGAGAAATATTTGTGCTCACCGGGAGTGGTTGTGGATTCTGGACCAAAGGTGCTGGTGTAGGCTCTATTTTAGCAACAATTTCTTTGGGCTCCTCTTCCATGCTTGCTTCTTGCCTTCTTGCAATCTCCTTTGCTTGTTCAATGGTAGTTGGGTGGTCATACTTCACTCGTTGTATGATCTCTTGCTTCATCCCAAGAATGAAGTGCTTACATAGGAGATTATCCACGCCGTTCATCAACCCATCTGCTAATCCTTCCTTCCAGATCTGGGCATCGAGCTTCCTCCTTAGCTCTAGAACACGAGCATGGTAATCCCTTATCTTCTCCTTCTCTCCTTGGGATAGCTTTGTGATCTCAATCATGAGATCTACATATTTCTATTGTTCACCAAATTCTTCAAGAAAACTTTCAGTTAATAAATCCCATGAATTTTTCACATTATCACCTAGTGTTTCAAACCACCTAAGTGCTGAACCATCCAAAAAGGTAGGAAAAAATTCATTCCATTGTTCCCTTCTTATGAGGCCATTACAAATACAAGATCGTTTAAACTCTTGAATGAAAGAAGAAGCATCTTTATTAGATTGAGCTGAAAAAATAGGAATCTTTGCCATTTTCAAAAGTAACCACCGTGAAATACCAACCCACAAGTACAATCAACAAGACTTATGTACACAAATAATTGGAATCACTGTAATAGAAAGTGACTTTACACCTTTCTACAGTAAAATAGAAATGACCACGGTAAACTATGGTAAAACTTGACTTACTGCGGTAAAAACTGACTTTACTGTGGTAAACACTATTCACGGTAAAAAGTGAAGTTACTGCGGTAAATACTATTCACGGTAAAAAGTGACTTTACTGTGATAAATACTATTCACAGAAAAAATGACTTTATCATGGTAACTACTCTTCACAGTAAAAATGACTTTACCATGGTAACTACTATGCACAGTAAAAATAAGGTTACCCTCCAATTGATTTTTGCCTAAGTGGGAATATCTCTCCAGAAAATCCACCAATGAGGAATGGTCCCGGCAACGGAACCAAAATGTCATCACCAACCCGGCACTATGATAATTCTTCACCGGGAACTCCTCGTGCTATGATTATTTACTAATGCACAGCCTTTAGTTTGGTGGATGTAATCTGGAAACAAAACAACAACATAACACAAGAATACCATCGACTATGATAAGACGGAATGATGACAAATCTGAAATATCAAAGTAAATTATAATATTAACATGAAATTGTTACAATCTCACCCATGAGGTACTTCAAGTGTTATTGACTTCACTTGCCTTCCACCAATACTATGGGAGAAACTTTACAGTTACACCTCTTAATGGCTTCTTCAACACACCTTTAAACTGATGGCTTCCTTCGCACACTTCCTACAATATTTCTCACTACTTCCTTCTATGCTAAATGAGGGGGGTGGCCTCTCTATTTATAGAACTTCTAGGCTTATCCATCTTATCTCTAAGATAGGATAAGAAATCCACTCTGACGAATCATATTCCATACCTTAACTCTTATCTGTACATGTAAGCTTATCTCTTAAGATAAGATAAACCTTATCATTTTACATGAGTTCCACATTTTTAGACTTTTTACAAATAAAATACACAAAATATTTATGACCTCACTCCTTGTCCTTATTACCAATATAATATTTCTAATTCCTAATCATGTAGACCCTACTTCTCTAATTACCCAAACTTTGACATTTTAACATTACCGGACCACTTACAACAAATATTTACTTTTTACAACATTCCTATTATACTTTGACTGTTACCGTACTCCACATTATTGGTGGCACCGTACTGACAACGTCATTATCTTCTATTAGACGCTACTACTAATTATACTTAACAACATCCTATTCCTAATACATACATTAATGAAATAGAAATTGTGGAGGAAAATTTTAGTGTTAACAGGCCAAAACAACAGCAAGAATTTACTTTGCTAAAAGAATACTCTGCTAAAAACCATATTCTCATGCCACACATGGTAGGAGAACCATTGTTACTTTACATTTTTGCTACACATTTTGTAATTGGGGCACTGTTGTTCTAGTATGATAAAGAGCAGAGAGAAAAATTTGTATACTACTTGAGCAGAACATTGATATCATATGAGCTCAACTATCACAGATCAAAAAGGACTGCTTATCCATAGTGTTCAATTTCTTGAATCTGTGCCACTATTTTCTCAACAATAAACTCAATCTTATTTCGAAGGTTGATCCACTAAAATACTTACTATCAAAACCCACCCTAACTGGAAATATGGCTAATTGGACCATCTTATTAAGTGAGTTCAACATAGAGTATGTACATCAAAATTCAGTAAAAGGATAGGTCTTAGCAAATCAAATGGGATATCAGATGAGTCAATTGCATTCGTGATTCAATGCTCATTATCAAACAAGTCACAGATGAATACAAGGTCAAAGACGAGAAAATTATTCCATAAAAAATGATGGTTGATTCTTTGAAGGATTTTTTTGAGCAGATAACATTTGAGAAAATACCAAGAGCACAAAACAAATCAGTTGATGTTATGGCTACAGTAGGATCCATGTTGAGTATTCTGTCAAGGAACAATGATATTCCATTCTTCATATAAAATCTTAGAACGTCAGCATATGACATACCAGATTTCTTTATGGTATGTGATGTTTTGGTCCCTTTTCCATGTGGTACACTGAAATATTTAATTACCTCCATGATGTAACCTTTCCCACTAACATTTACCATGCTGAAAAATGCACCCTCATCTAGCGTATATCTTGTTATACCCTACTTGGGATAACCCTCTTCCACCAAGGCTACGATGGGAATCTACTGTGATGTTTAAGTTCAGACGAATATATCCAAGTAATTAAAGAGGTGTATGAAGTCATCTATGGGGCTTATACTAATGGGATCATACTTGCAAAGAAAATACTCAATGTATGTTTTTATTGGCCTACCATGGAGCATGACTGTTGTAACTCAATGAAATTCTTGCAGCCTTTCATAACCCCTTATCCATTCTCAAAGTGGGATCTCGATCTAATAGGGAAACTTAACCATGTCTCTTCAAATGGTCATAAATTCATCATTACTACAACTGAGTACTTTACGAAATGGGTAGATGGTGTTCCTCTCAACTATGTTGAAGGTTCCCAAATCTCTAAATTTATCATGAACCGTATCATCTGTCGATATGGTATCCCTTATATTATTATCATTGATAATGGTAATCCATTTAAGAATAAGAAATTGAAAGCACTCTGCAAATGCTTTCAAATATCCCTTAATTTCTTGACCCCCTATTACCCTCAAGGTAATGGGCAAGTTAAGGCTTCCAATACAACCCTAATTCACATTATGGAGAAGATGGTGAACAAAATAGGTCATGACTAGCATCTAAAAATTCACCCTACCCTCTGGGCATTCAAAACTTCTATCTGCACCCCCACAAGTGCCACTCCATACTCCTTAGTCTTCGGCATGAAATTCGTACTGCCCTTAGAGATCGAGATCCCTTCTTTACGTATTGAGCTAAGGGACTACCTGGATGAAGAGGAGGACTCTAGAGTAGCTCAACTAGCAGAGTTGGATCTATTAGATGAGAAAATACTTCACTCTCTCAATCACCTTAAAGTGTATCGGGATCAATTGCGGAAAAGCTACAATAAAATATTCATATCTCATCAATTTGAGGTAGGGGACATGGTGTTAAAAGATAATAAGAAGAAGACCAATAAGGAAAATGAAAAGAAAGGTAAATTTGAACCCAATTGGCTAGGATCATATATTGTGGTTACCAAGTTCAGTTCAGGTGCCTATAAGCTAGCCCATTCAAATGGCCAAGAGCTTCGAGAACCCATGAATGTGATGCATCTACAGTGCTTCCATGCTTAAGAATGGGGTCTCTAAAATATCAAAAAAGCAAAAAAGTATAAAAACATAAAGAGAAAAAGAGAAATACACAGGTGCATCCAATAGTGAAAACCACGCAATGGTGGCACTTTGGACAAGTCCTTTGGTGAAAACTAGTTTTTGGCGCCAAGGGAGGGTCCGTTGTTCACAATAACTTTAGGTTAAGGAGTATGAAAACTTTGTCCTAAGTTGGTCTTTGCCTTTGTTTGGGTTCCTTGTGAGCTTATCCCTCTTTGCCCTGATCTGTTTGATCTAACCTTTTGAATGCGGAAAATTTAACTTTGAATGAACCCAACTCACATTGGAGGTAGCTTCACAGTGTCACTTCTGGTATATACCACATGGCATTCTTTCCTTGTACATACCATCTAACACTGGGGGCATCCGTGTTTCTTCATTTCCTTACACATTTGCTTCGGAAAACTATTTAGAAAATGTCAAAAACATTAGTATAACTTTTAAAAACCCCAAGACAAATAGATATGTTCATTGGAAAAATCAAAACATTCAAATGCATTTCATACAAAACTCTAAAACAATAGAAAATTGTCTTAGAGACAAAAACTAAAAATAGTGTAAAACGTCTCAAAACTATCCCACAAAAACAAAGTAATGGTTTGTTTACTTTTAGTTGTTGGTTTGTATAATTTTAGTTGCATTTATTTTTCATATGGTATGATTTAAATTAGATTTAATTTCTTACTTAGATTGAATGTCACTTTAGTCTGTAGCATATTGCATTGAGTTCATTTTATATTGCATACTTGTAAATAAATGTGTTGCTTTGATTAGATTTGTTTAACTTTTACTTGTTAATTTTTACTTGTACATTGTATGATCACTTCATCATATCACATAAACCCATCACATTTATACATCAAATATCAATAAATGCTAATTCTACATTATACATGTATGTTAAAGCTAATCATCAAGTATCGTATCATCAATGGAGCAAGAGGGGTTGCATATGATCACACATTTATTCCCCCCACACCAATATCAAAAATAAAAACATGTTTTACTTAAAGTATCTCATCAACATGAAATATTACATCATCTAAGGATATTTCATAGTCTAACATGTGATATAAACATAAACATACAGATTAAACATGATATCTCATAAACAAAATGTGGTACATTGGTAATCCATCTATCATCATACATCATCAAAAATATATATGTCTGTGTACAAAACAAGGTGTCTCAAAAGTACATCCAATATAATGAGCCATTATGGGTGTCTATACAAAAAAATTCCTTCATCATGAGGCATGATCAAAAATAATACATATATATCCATGAAAAAGTATGCCTTCATATCGAGGCAATACACTAAAAAAAATACATGGCTCTCACCCTCACCGAAACTACTTGGTCTAGGTCCACCGCTAGGCAAGGGCATCTAAGGTGGTGGGCATATAGAAGGTGTTGTGTCATGTTGTGTTGACCCATGTTTCTCTAAATCCTAATGTCCTAAAGGACCCTATATAGGTCACGTTGATCGTAATGGCCTATGGGATCTAGATCGAGACATGCGATCTATTATCTGACTATAATCAGGATCTCTCTACTCAAATGGAATGGCTGTGTAGTACTGCATCCTATAATATGTGGCCTCACCTACTACAGTATCATTGTGACCAATCCTTAGTTGTACCCCTGAATACATGATTTCCATTTAAAGTGTGTCACGCTCCACTCTCACACTAGATAGCTCTATCTGCAGTTGGGCTCTGTCTACTATAGCTTGATACCTCTCTGATATAGCCCGGTCCCTCTCTACCTACAACTGTAGACTATTTTTTATCACCTGATATAACTCATTCATGGCCTATAATCTCTTTTTTTGTGCCTGATCTTGATCTATCACGAGTTAATACCCATCTTTAATAGTCGAGTCTCTCTAGGTAATAGTCTGATCCCTCTCAGCTACCATCTGGAGTTATAAATTTGTCACTTGTTTTAACTATTGTTACAAGGCATCCATCTACCCACCATCTTGAATATCCTTAATATCCTCCTCCATGTCCTCACCACCCCTGCCATCTCCTCCACCTCATAGTCGATTGTGTCGTGGACTCACATGAGTGGGTGATGGGGATACCTGCAATTGTGCTTGTAATGGAACCACCTGTGGCTACATCACTACATGTTATTGTACTAAGACATGTTGTTGTACTAGCACCTGTTGCACTGGTACCCCTACATGCAGTCTTTCGTGTGGACTTTCCTGTGCTTATGCCTGTGGATCTAGGCCTTGTCCCCCCTGCGTTGTTGCATCCAATACCTCTTTTGGTATCGTTAATCTACATGGCAACACTGTCACATACCACGTTACACAATCTGAGCTATTCTTTGGATCTACTATCTATGCCCATTATACCCAAGGTTGTGTAATCACCTGTAAAAATATCACGTGAGCTCGGCTAAGCCTATTCCAGGGCCCCATGTGGAAGATATGTCTATATCTGCATGCATACCACATATCATCACCAAGAATCCCCTAGATAAGAACAAACTGATGTTGGACCCTTTCCACTTTGTACCACTCCAAGACATAGCTCCTACTTCTAATAATGAAATGGTCCACTGTAGTTGTATTCGACTCGATTACATCCTAAGGCCAATGGTATAACTTGTATGGTTGTCATATGATCATATGGGGTTGTACCTCAACAAACTCTCACCTATAGTAATTTGTATCCCCCCTGTGGCTGTGAATTCATCTTCGTATTGAACCTAGCCCATAATGGAAATCTCTCTAATAACTCGTGCTCTCAAAGCTTCTGCAAGATAGCCTATCGCAATATGATCCCAAGCCCATATCTATAATAAAGTGGCAGGACCCACTGACCTCTGTCCATGACAAGCTATCAAGTGTAAATCTAAGTATAAATGAGCTAGTATACACTGACCCCAACAGTACACCTCTCCCTAAAGCAGGTCATGAATCACTCCAATGAGACCCATAGGGAATCATGTAGTAGTCTTGTTAGAAAACAAAATATCACTGAAAAAAGCTAGTAAAATATATAGGGACCTGTCCTAGCCATGGATCGGTCATGCACCTCCTAATGAAAATTATCATACCTCGGTAGGGTATATCAATCACTCCAAATATCATGGTTGTGTATCACTCAATACGGTCCTGGTGACCATCATATGTAATCAAACAACCCTGAATAGGAACTCATAGGATCCCTCAAACATCCTCCAGTGTAATACTCATCTCACCAGTAGGCAGTCGAAAGGTATAAATCTTGTTCTGCCATCTCTCAGCTAAGGTTGTGAGCAAGTTTTGATCTATGGTAATCTGTGGCATATGAGCTATGTAGGATAAACCTGTCACCTCTAGGGTAATCTCCAAGAAAATATGGTGGTTTCAGCTAAACGTCACCTCATAGGCCCAGAGCCTCCCCTGTCACTCCCATGTCACTAACACATCCAAGTTTGCCTACAGAACCAATCAAGTCATTTATTATGATCTTTTTCTTCTATTACTATTATTTAATTTTTCTAAATCTATCATCTAATTTTTCTATTTTATCACATTATTCTTCTATTCTATTATTAAATTCTTCTACAATTCATCTATTTATTCCACCTAGAGTTTTCTAAAACCTTAATTTTCTCCTAAAAGTAATCTAAAATTGGATTTTGTGCATGGGCACACCCCTAGGTGCACCAGCGCACTTCCTTATGCATGGGCGCATTTTCCCAGTGTGGGTGCATTTTCCCCAACATGGGCACTTTTTCCCTAGCATGTGTGCAGTTTCCTCAGCATGGGTGCATTTTCCCCAGCATAGGCACATTTCTCTTTGCACCAACGCATAGGCACCCCCACATAACTAAATAATTAACATATTAAACCCATTTTAAGGCATAGGCACATTGGTTTGTGCATAGGCGCATTCCCCGGTTTTTTCCCTAATTTTGCCTTAAAATGTGAATTTTAACAAAAAATTAAATTCTTTGAATAACCAGGGTAAAAAGAGTAGCTTTTTGTACCTATGGTCCATCCGCTGGGAACCTCACGTAGTCCCTCACGTGGTTTGCACGGTGCCTCCAGTTTGGTACCCTTGCCATTTTCTCCCATAGGTCAGAGCTCAAATCAGTGGTAAAATGGTAAGTGAATGTGATAAATAAACTTGTCACGATGGGTTATATACCCATTTTTACCTTCCGCAGTGTGTCTCTCACCCCCAAATTTCCCTGAGACCATCGTATTTCTTCTAAAAATATTCTAAACACTTGTCGCAATGATTATTTTTAATAAATAATTATTTTCGGCACGTTTTCGCTACGTTGGGGCATGTTTTTGCTTCCTGACGGCCTTTTCTACTACCTGGGGCATTTTTTTGCCTTATAATCATTTTTAACATTTTCTCATGACTTCGTTATTTCTTCCATAAAATTTTATTCTATAAAAATCAAAAAATTCAAAAAACCTAAAAAAAAATTAAAATTTTGGTAAAAATCCAAAAAAATGTAAAAATTTAAAATTTTGCAAAAATTGGTAAATAGTGGCCACACAGTTTAAGCCTATATCACTTGCATTAAATCCTTGAACATCAAAATTTGTCCTAAAAAACATATTTCTAAATTTCTTGCTTGGTTTGGTCTCAAACAACTTGCGGATCATCGTGATCTACCTCCATTAACAAAATTTAGGTTACATGTTATGTCAGTACTCCCGTGCAACAGTGAATTTCCAGATACTATTTCATAGGGCACGAAATATTTTCCATGGGACTACTTGTGTCCTCCATTAATCCACTCGCATGCATCCTTGCTTGGCACAACATTTTTAACCCTTATCGTTACAACACAAAAATTTGGGAACTGCAGCTTGATAACACAAACATTGGTGCAATTGTCTTGAACATTGTTTATATGAGTATGTGTGATTGTATTGGTTTATCTATTAGGTTAGTTAGTTTACTTTCTCGTATTTCATTGTATTATGTATGTTTCATTGAGTTAAGAATTGTTTTAGTATTACATTGCATTATGTAGGTTGCATGGAGTTACGTCACAATGAACAAATGTTAGAAATTTAGCTTTTCATGTTATCTTACACTTTTGTTTATTTTAATAAAGGTTGATGATGTAGACCTAGGGGGAAAATGATATAACAAAGTTGATTATTAAAAGGTTGGATGCAAAGATTGGGCTTGTCCTATATTCTTCATTAATCATTTCTTCTCCATTATCATTTATTACCACTACGAATTTTTCTTCCAAATCACCTGGGGCAATAAACAACCATGTTTATCCCTATCCCTCTTCCTTCTATATAACTGAATATTTCGTGCCTATTTCATCTTATTTCTTCTATCCATTTTGATCATATTTTTCGATCATCGATTGACTTCTTCTATCACCCCATTGACACTCAAGGGGGCATCCTTTATCCTACTATTTTTTCTTTAAAAATTTACATGTTTATGCTTGTCTACTATATTTGAAGAGAAGTCACTTACTTCACTTCAAACAAGGGAAAATGTAGACACCTAAATTCTGCTTTTGCAATCTTATTTCCAAAACACACACAAATCACTCTCATTCTTATCAATTCCATTATAATTAGTGATTTTCACTAATTAACTTACATTTCTTGCCACTTTGGTCAATTAACAAGTGCTTTGTTGATCACCAAATCCCTTTCGCAATCAGGATGCCGCTTTACAATGAATCGTAAGTCAAAATCCTCTTCAAAATAGACAATTAGTGATTATTAGCTAATTAATCCTATTTTTCCCTTGTTTTGGTCAATATACCCTACTATTTACTCAAACCACTTAAAAATCACCCCACTTTCCTCCATAATGTCTCAGTAACCTTCAAAATCTTATCCTAGCCTCCTGGTTGACCCTAAGTGGTTGATTAAGGCTCCACACATCATAATCACTTGGTAATTCACTAATTGTGATTAGCAAAATTTAATCATGATTAGAAATTCTAATCTAATTTGGGCTTTTAGTCCCACATGCACCAAAATAAAAGTTTTCCCCAAAAGGAAAACTATAAAAAGGGTTCACCTAATACCTTAATACTTTACACCATGCTTTGATTTGCATCTCATATAATAAATATGATTTATAGCCAAGCTCAATCCTTGCCTAAAGCCTTCAACAAGGTTAGTAGATGGATATCTAAAGTGACTTGATAAGTAATTTGGAGAGGCCCTTTCACCTTGTTTGGAGTAGCAACCACCCCAATTTTATTTTCCTCTTATGTCTATTTAGGATCATGTTAGGTAATTAAACATATTAGTAGGCATGATTGGTTAGATTTTGAATTGTATTCATGTTAATTAAGCATTCCTTTAAGCTTCTATCTTAATGTTACATTCCTAGACTTGGAGCCTTGACTAGAGGTGAAAATGGTGCTAGCCTTCCTTAGTTAGTCATGTAATTTGCTTTGTAAAGTTTAGGGTTCTTTCACCTTCAATCAACTTTCAATTTTAACTCTTAGGCCTCAAGAATCAATACCTACAGGCTGAGTATAAGATTGTCATCAACACCTAATCATGAGGACCTTATCTTGCAGGGATCTCTTTTGGATAAGCTTTGGGATTACATTGAGAAGGTATATAGAAATTTTTAGTTCTTGAATGCATGTGTAATATGACCAAACAACCCTTACCTCAAAAAACCCTTGATAACATCTACAGTACTTTCTTCCAAACTGTTACGAGTGACAGTAACTTGGGGTCCTTTTAAGTCTTCCAACTAGAACATTATTTATCTAGAGGTTCATAATAATATATCTTTACAATATTCAACCCATAAGTCTGATCCTCAAGCCTTCAAACAAAATTTTCTAATAAACCCTTGCTAGGGTAGACAGTGAACCCGTGAAAGGATTCAACCTCTACTAGCATATATGAAACTTGTTTCCAAGGTTTAGAATGCCACCAAAGGGTTTGTTTCAACATGCGTGAATTTATCATTTTGACAGTAAAGTTACTTAGCTTTCATCAAATGTAAAAATGGCTCAAACCTCTATACTCTGCTTCTCAAAATAGTGCTTCAGTGTGTAATATATTTCACCCAGAAATATGTTTAGATCTTTATCTATAAGACACCTAAAGTCTTTCTAAAGCTTATCTACCCATTCAAGACTTCATAGTTCATAAAATTTTGGTATAACTTCCTCTCCATTCACCTAAATGGCCTAATTGTTTTCACAAGGTGCTCTTCTACAATTCATAAACTTATCCAAGCAAATAGTCACAACACACATTTTCCAAATCTTGTAATTTTACTCACAAATTCACACTATTACTAGTATCATGCTTATTCTTGTCAATAAAACTTAATAATTCCAAGATTTATGATTGAAATCAATACACTTAATCAATTATACAGTACCTTGAACCAGTGTATTAAGAAACAAATAATCTCTTCACCACAACTGGATTTTTTGCCCCTACTTCTAGACATTAATATCCTTGAGATAGTGCATTCATTGACTCATCATGCAAATGATACAGAGAAATATCAACCTACATATTCCTTGCAATGGAATTTTATAGAAACTTCAAATAAAACAGTCTTATCTTAGGGAAACTGAGCCTTCTTCCATTAGCCTACAAAAATAGTTACAAAACCAAGACTTAGTTTCCTCTCCTTCACATAGAATGCTTGCTCCCCTCTCTCTTAACTTATTTTCATTGAGCTAGAGCTCTCTTTTCATATCATCTTTACCCTAACTAACTTTTTAAATACACATCATGACTTAAAAACCATATTTTTAACCTCTAGTTATATTATTTTCTCCTTTTTCATATTAGGAGTCTTATTTAACATGAAAAAACTCTTAACAAGTCCCTCACACCATGTAAAGACTACTAAAATCACTTTCCAAGCCAAGAATTGCTATGTCCAATTCAAATTTTTCAAATGGCCCTTTTAGAGGGAAACACATTTTTTTTTTAATTTTTGAAATGTTGGCTCCACTTAGACAACTTGACATGGACTTCTAATGACCATTAATGACTTTAAGACCTCTTATAAATCTTAAGACACTTTATCAAACCAAAATTGGACCAACACATGAAAATGAGTACCTTGGAGAGATATGCTCCTGCATCACACCCCTACAGTAGCTCAGAGCTACAATTTGTATCTGCACAGTATAAAAATAGCACAGGCATACAGTCACAGAAAAGTCCAGAATCTAGCTTGGACTTCACACACAATACAGACACTAACACCAAGATCCATACCCTAGTACCTATGCGCTCCTTTCCTCCCCTGGGTGCTAATGACTTGGAGTCAAAAACAATCACTTTTATCAGTTCAACATAGTCTTCAGTAGTTTACACCATAGTTTTCTAATAGCAAGCACTTTCCTCCAACTACATAATGCATTCTACCATCACTTACAATATGAAACAAATATGAAATAACACATAACTAATCAGGACGTACCATCTACATTGGTGCTTATCAGGAAGTGGTCATGGAAGGAGAGTAAAGCTAGAACTCTCTCCTCAAAACTCTTCTGTTGGCATGAGATCACTCAAAAAACTCATTCTTGGCATGAGATCACCCAAAAAACTCACCATCGGCAACAAATTTAGTAAATCAAGAAAATTCTCTATCTTTTACACTCTTATACATCAAGTGCACACTTTCCTTTTACATACTTTCACACTTTTACTTACTTATACACATGTTACTTTGATTTTTCATATGCATAACTTTGACTACTCTCTCGCTCTTTTTTGTAGGTTTTTCCTTAATAAACAAAAATAAGTAACTTATAAGCACAATAAGTATAGATCACACATACGCTTCACCCCTAGGGTCCACTTCCCTTTTCCTAGTCTCCATGCTTCACTTTGCAATCACTTCACGCTTCACTTATCCACTCGGCACGCTATTTTCCACACTCTCTACAGGATCATAAGGTATGCATCTTATGACTACTTTATGTTATCGAGTGTTCACTCAATAACACAAAGTGGGGGGAAAATGTAGTCACAAAATCTATGCTCTTTGGTACATTTCTAGGTCTTAAAAGCATGCTAACATTTACATGATTCGTAAGCAATAAAACTAGTAATTGACAATTCCCTTTAGCCTTTTTCTTTTTCTTCTACACTTTTATTGGCTTTATACATCTTACACTTTTGTCGGCATTTAACTGTTTTATCTTTCTATGGCCTCAGACACTAGGACCCAGTTATGACACTAATGTCAAGTGCTGTCATCAGCAATCCGGCACTATGATAATTCTTCACCGGGAACTCCTCGTGCTATGATTATTTGCTAATGCACAGCCTTTAGTTTGGTGGATGTAATCTAGAAACAAAACAACAACCGAACACAAGAATACCATTGACTATGATAAGACAGAATGACGACAAATCTGAAATATCAAAATAAATTATAATATTCACATGAAACTGTTACAATCTCACCCATGAGATACTTCAACAAGACTATGGGAGAAACTTTACAATTACACCTCTTGATGGCTTCTTCAACACACCTTTAACTGATGGCTTCCTTCGCACACTTCCTACAATATTTCTCACTACTTCTTTCTATGCTAAATGAGGGGGGTAGCCTCTCTATTTATAGAACTTACAGGCTTATCCATCTTATCTCTAAGATATGATATGAAATCCACTCTGACGAATCATATTCCATACCTTAACTCTTATCTGTACATGTAAGCTTATCTCTTAAGATAAGATAAACCTTATCATTTTACATGGGTTCCACATTTTTAGAATTTTTACAAATAAAATACACAAAATATTTATGACCTCACTCCTTGTCCTTATTACCAATATAATATTTCTAATTCCTAATCATGTAGACCCTACTTCTCTAATTACCCAAACTTTGACATTTTAATATTACCGGACCACTTACGACAAATATTTACTTTTTACAACATTCCTATTGTACTTTGACTATTACCGTACTCCACATTATTTGCGGCGTCGTACTGGCAGCGCCGTTATCTTCTATCGGACGCTACTACTAATTACACTTAACAACATCCTATTCCTAATACATATATTAATGAAATGGAAATTTTGGAGGAAAATTTTAGTGTCGACATCTTCCCCCTTCCTAGCTTCTACTCCGTCCTCGGAGTAGACTATTCTGGTGCTTGGAAAATCTTCAACTTGTCGTGGTTGACCCATTTCGTAATGGGAGTGCCATCCAATTCCTCCAGTCGGTACGTACCATTTTCATGCACAGCTGCTATTTTGTAGGGCCCCATCCATTTTGGAAGAAATTTCCTCTGTCTTCTTTTTTTGTATCTGGAATCATATACTAGAACCAAGTCATTCACCTGAAATGGAGACCAAAGGATCTTTTGATCAAAGTATTCCTTCTGCTTCATTTTCTTCTTATGGCTTCTATCCTTTGCTATTTCCCTCATTTCCTCTAGCAAATGAAGATGTACCAACCTTTCTTTTACTGAATCACTTTCATCCATCCTTTCATTTTTCATAACTCTCACAGTAGGAATATCAAACTCAATAGGAAGAACTGGATCAATGCCATAGGCCAACTGAAATGGAGAGTATCCTGTTGCTGACTTTGATGTTGCCCTATATGCCCACAATGCTACATGAATCCTCTTATCCCATTTATGTACCTGCAAGGCTGCATCTTTTGCTAGAATTTGACACAACACAAAATTTGTTCGTTCCACCTGTCCATTTGTGCTTGGTTTGTATGTTGTTGCCTTCCTATGCTTAATAGAAAACTTATTGACTAGGGCTTCTACCACCTCATTAATGAAGTGGCTTCCTTGATCTGTTACAATTTCTAATGGACAACCAAATCTGGTGACAATGCGTTCATATATGAACCTTGCCACTTCATCCATGGAAGCTGTTTTCAATGGCCTAGCTTCAACCCACTTGGTTAAATAATCTGTGGCAACTACAATATACTTATTTTGGCGTGAGGTAGTTGGAAGTGGACCTACAATGTCTATTCCCCACTTTTCAAAGGGACCAAGTGGAAGAATAGGACATAATGGAGCTGATGAAGTCTTACGGTTACCATGTGTTTGACAAATATCACATGTCTTACAATAATTATAACAATCTTTAAAAAGAGTGAGCCAGTGATAATCTGCATCCAAGATCCTTCTTGCTGTAAGTTGTCCAGAGAAGTGCCCTCCACATGTACCATTGTGGAATTCTTCTAGCAGCTCCTTCCCTTGATCACGTCCAACTGCCCTCTTGTACTGTCCATCAGGTCCTATTCGAAATAATACTCCATGCAGAATAGAATATGGACGACTGGCTTGAGTAATCCTTCCCTTAGTCTTTGCATTGGCACCATCAGGAAACTTGAATTCATTCAGATAATTCCAAATATCTATGTATTAACTAGGGATTGTATCAAGGGATAACAATGCTGCATCAGGGAAATCATCATCATCACAAGATGATCCTAAACCATCATAGGCTCGAGAGAGTGCATCTGCATTGACATGCTTCTTTCCTGGCCTATCTATAATATCAAATTCAAATTCTTGTAGCAAAATTATCCATCTTGCTATCCTCCCTGATGGGTTGGGCTTATTTACAATATATTTTAGAGCCTGATGATCTGTTACAACTAGAAATTTTTGCCCTAGCAAGTAATTTCTGAACTTCTTTACAGCAAAAATGATAGCCAAAGCCTCTTTTTCAGTTACAGTATAATTTACCTCAGCACTGCTCATGTGTCTGCTCCCAAAGTAAATTGGATGTTCATTCCCATTTTCATCCTTTTGGCTCAAAGTACTTCCTAGTGCTGCATCTGAGGCATCAGTGTACACAATGAATGGCTTGTTCCATTCTGGATTCTTCAAAACAGGCGAAGACACCAGGGCTTCCTTCAGTTGTCCAAAAGCTTCATGTGCCTTATTTCCTGGTTCATAAGTAACATCCTTCTTCAAGAACTGGGTTAGTGGTTGTGCAATCTTTGAGAAATTCTTGATGAACCTTCTATAGTAACCCACATGGCCTAAAAATGATCTCAACTTACTTCTATTCATAGGAAATGGTAAATCTTTGATTTTTGAAACTTTATCAGGATCAGTACCAATACCATCTCTGGATACAACATGCCCTAACAAGACGCCTTTAGAACATCCAAAGACACACTTTGTAGGGTTTAGTGAGGCTTGTGCTTCATCTAACCTTTGAAATGTTGTCTCCATCTGGTGCAGGTGGTCCAACTTGCTCCCATAGATGCAAAAATCATCCAGAAATACTCTGATGAAGGTCCCAATGTAGGGTTCGAACACCCTATTCATTAAACGCTGGAATGTTGCTGGAGCATTACACAACCCAAAAGGCATAACTCTATAAGCAAACGTTCCCCAAGGAGTGGTGAACGTGGTCTTCAGCTGATCTTTCTCTGCTATACGAACTTGGTTGTAGCCGCTATATCCATCAGCAAAACTATAGCACTCCTGGCCAGCTACTTCGTCCAAGATCTGATCTGAAAATGGAAGAGGGTAATGATCCTTCTTTGTTGCCTTATTGAGCTTCCTGTAATCAACACAAATGCGTAGCTTCCCATTCTTTTTTATTGAGATCACAATGGGAGAAACCCATTCTGAATTCTCCACAGCAAATATGAATCCTGCATCAAGCAACTTATCTATTTCTTCTTTTACAGTCTTGGAAAAATTAGGATTCATTCTATATGGCATTTGCTTTATGGGCTTAGCACCATCTACCAGCTCAATACAATGTTCTACCCAACTTACTTGGCGGAGTTCCTTGTAATCAAAAGTGAATAGGTGTATGTACCTTCGAAAGAGCTGGAGGTAGGATTCCTTCTCACTCTCCATCACAGCATCACCAATCTTTATTTGTTGGAGACGATCATCAACTTCTTCTTCAAATAATTTTATGGGGTCATGAGTTGGTGTGACTGGCAGGATATCCATGACTGAAACATCCACCTCGCTTTTTTCATCTTCAGTGTCCACTTCACTGGTACTAGAGTAATCAGAGGATGTCCAATCATCAGTTTCATCACTTGAATCCACAGGTTCTGCTTTATGATGCCGAGGGATCACATTTATTTTCACCCTCTCTCTACCACGTCCAAGTGTCATGAAACCTTCATTCCAGTAGTTTCTTGCATGAACTCTCCTTAACCATGGTCTTCCCAGCAGCATTGGGTACGCAACAGTACCATTTTTCATCACCTGAAAGTCTACCACACATACCACACCCATAACAGATATTGCCACATTTGAAATTACACCTTCTGGTTTAGTTTTTCCCTTATTTAATGACCTTAACATAAGTGTTGAAGGGCGATCAATTTTTAACCCCAACATATTCATTACAGACTCAGTCATTACATTAACTGCAGCACCTCCATCAACTAAGACATCATGAATTGAAATACCATTACATAATACCTCAACTTGTGGAGCATAGGGATCTGCCTCTGCCTCCAAAACAGGGACCTCAACCTCCTTCCTTCTTCGAGCATTGAGTCCACCTCGCAACTCCCGCCTCTTCTCAGAAGACATAGCCAAGAGTTGACCATATGTAATATTTGCAGGCCTTTTGGACAGATCTTCCAAGATGGAGTATGGTCCTTGCCCCTGTGAAATCAGAAAATCCTGCACACCCAACTTTCTTCTCCTATGTTTCTTACTAGTTTCTTCTTTCATCTTCTTAGGATCATTTCCATCTTGATTATCTTTTTCTTTCTTTCTTTTTGTTACAAACACATCTACTTCATTATTTCTGCTCTTATCTACTACATCAAAAGAATTCACAGGTGCTTTTCCTTTATCATTATCTCCTTTACCAGATGTAGAAGCTCTATCTGGACAATTATACTTATAATGACCCTTTTTATAACAACCATAACAAACAACTTCAGAAATATTTCTCTTTGGACCTCTATCTCCTCCCTGAGAACTAAATTCCTTTCCTTGAAGAAGATTAATAGTTAACTGACCCATCTTTTTGAGCAGATCTTCATACTCAGTAGATGTATTAGGAGAAATATTTGTGCTCACCGGGAGTGGTTGTGGATTCAGGACCAAAGGTGCTGGTGTAGGCTCTACTTTAGCAACAATTTCTTTGGGCTCCTATTCCATGCTTTCTTCTTGCCTTCTTGCAATCTCCTTTGCTTGTTCAATGGTGGCTGGGCGGTCATACTTCACTCGTTGTCTGATCTCTGGCTTCATCCCAAGAATGAAGTGCTTACAGAGGAGATTATCCACGCCATTCATCAACCCATCCGCTAGTCCTTCCTTCCGGATCTGGGCATCGAGCTTCCTCCTTAGCTCTAGAACACGAGCATGATAATCCCTTATCTTCTTCTTCTCTCCTTGGGATAGCTTTGTGATCTCGATCATGAGATCTGCATATTTCTGTTGTTCACCAAATTCTTCAAGAAAACTTTCAGTTAATAAATCCCATGAATTTTTCACATTATCACCTAGTGTTTCAAACCACCTAAGTGCTGAACCATCCAAAAAGGTAGGAAAAAATTCAGTCCATTGTTCCCTTCTTATAAGGCCATTACAAATACAAGATCGTTTAAACTCTTGAATGAAAGAAGAAGCATCTTCATTAGATTGAGCTGAAAAAACAGGAATCTTTCCCATTTTCAAAAGTAACCACCGTGAAATACCAACCCACAAGTACAATTAACAAGACTTATGTGCACAAATAATTGGAATCACTATACTAGAAAATGACTTTACACCTTTCTACAGTAAAATAGAAATGACCATGGTAAACTATGGTAAAACTTGACTTACTACGGTAAAAACTGACTTTACTGTGGTAAACACTATTCACGGTAAAAAGTGAAGTTACTGCGGTAAATACTATTCATGGTAAAAAGTGACCTTACTGCGGTAATTACTATTCCCAGCAAAAAGGACTTTACCAGGGTAACTACTATTCATGGCAAAAATGCCTTTAACATGGTAACTACTATTCACGGTAAAAATGACTTTACCATGGTAACTACTATGCACAGTAAAAACAAGGTTACCCTCCAATTGATTTTTGACTTAGTGGGAATATCTCTCCAGAAAATCCACCAACGAGGAATGGTCCCGGCAACGGAACCAAAATGTCATCAGCAATCCGGCACTATGATAATTCTTCACCGGGAACTCCTCGTGCTATGATTATTTGCTAATGCACAGCCTTTAGTTTGGTGGATGTAATCTGGAAACAAAACAACAACCGAACACAAGAATACCATTGACTATGATAAGACAGAATGACGACAAATCTGAAATATCAAAATAAATTATAATATTCACATGAAACTGTTACAATCTCACCCATGAGATACTTCAACAAGACTATGGGAGAAACTTTACAATTACACCTCTTGATGGCTTCTTCAACACACCTTTAACTGATGGCTTCCTTCGCACACTTCCTACAATATTTCTCACTACTTCTTTCTATGCTAAATGAGGGGGGTAGCCTCTCTATTTATAGAACTTACAGGCTTATCCATCTTATCTCTAAGATAGGATAAGAAATCCACTCTGACGAATCATATTCCATACCTTAACTCTTATCTGTACATGTAAGCTTATCTCTTAAGATAAGATAAACCTTATCATTTTACATGGGTTCCACATTTTTAGAATTTTTACAAATAAAATACACAAAATATTTATGACCTCACTCCTTGTCCTTATTACCAATATAATATTTCTAATTCCTAATCATGTAGACCCTACTTCTCTAATTACCCAAACTTTGACATTTTAATATTACCGGACCACTTACGACAAATATTTACTTTTTACAACATTCCTATTGTACTTTGACTATTACCGTACTCCACATTATTTGCGGCGTCGTACTGGCAGCGCCGTTATCTTCTATCGGACGCTACTACTAATTACACTTAACAACATCCTATTCCTAATACATATATTAATGAAATGGAAATTTTGGAGGAAAATTTTAGTGTCGACAGTGCTCCTATATTCCTAGGCACTAATGTCCCTTTTTACCTTTTTCCTATCCTTTTGGACCCTTTCACTTCTTAATTACTTTTTACTACTTTGGTTCGGCATTTTAGTTGTCAATTACGAAATTCAAACAAGGGAATCATATAAATACACAGTTATGTTTTCAAAATAAGGGACCAAGCGCTAAGAATTATAAATCGTCACCTAAATTTTCATTCAAAGGCACAAAGAACATCAAAGGCATCCATCTAGCACTCATGCAAGGGACAAGGGTTGCATCATTTCTACATAATGGACACAAGAGGGCAATTCTATTCTATTCCATCCACACATTCTATACATTTTTTACATTATAGATCTAGCATGCTATCATTGTGCAACTTGCACAAGGTCATCCTAGCACACCATTTCTACACACACACACAAGAACTACATGGATTCTAAGATGTAGTGCAGCACTCGGTCGTAAGTTCACTCTTCAAGTGACTGTCAAGGTGAGTCTAACTCCCCATTTTACATTTTCCTTTTTAGTTTTGATGTGGTTTGTGGGTATGTGTAAGTGAAATTCTTTCTTGCAGGTCTTGTCCTCTCCCAGGCACTCTTGTCCTCTCCCAAGCACTCTTTTCCTCTCCTAGGAGCTCCTATCCCATGTAGTTTCAGAATCCATAATCTTCAGTGAGCATTGATGACAGTATCCTCAGTCTATTTCAGATATCCACCTGCCCAAATTACTTCCTGTTTACTCATAAATCGTCTAAGTCCTTCTATGCCCCCTTCTTGATTAGGATTGCATATCATTTTCTTGTTTATTTCTTGTGTCTCATTGTATGTTATAATTTGTATATCATTAGGTATAGTAGTTACTTTTAAATAAAAATTTATTTTATTTTTTATTAAATTAGATACCATCAAGTTAGGATTACACACAAAGATCGGGAGAAAACAACATTTGCAACTGAATGGGGATGTTTTTCCTGCATAGTTATGCCTTTTAGATTAAATAATGTTCCAATAGTGTTCTCGTGCATTGTTCTGCAAGCATTTCAAGACTTCATCCATAAGTTCCTTCAAGTATATTTAGATGATTAGACAATATTTATGGGCTCATTAAATATCATTGTGAGTGTTTAAGGAAGATGTTTGAAAGGTGCAGACATCTTAAAATGTCCTTGAATATTAAGAATATATTTACAACACCGTTTGGTACACTATTGGGGCACATTATTTGAAAGGAGGGACTATTAGTTGATCCAACAAAAGTAGAAGTCATCTTGCGGCTAGAGGAAAAAACCAATCAAAGTGGAGTGTGTGGATTTCTTAAGCATACATGATACTACTGGAATTTCATTAAGGGGTATGCTAAGATTGTTGCATCACTGGAGAAGTTGTTAAAGGAAATAGAAAAGTTATATTCGAAGGACATGCAGTAGTAGGTTTTCAATACATTAAAGAAGAGACTAACAACCATGCCCATTTTATGTTTCCCATCTTAGAGTCTACCATTTCATGTGCATGTGGATACCTCTGGAACAACCATTAGGGAAGTGTTAGATCAGTCAGGGGAAGGTACTGTGAATCATCCTATTTTCTTTTTGAGCAAGAAGCTTACACCAGCCCAACAAAATTATACAACCACAGAGCGTGAGGCATAGTCAATGGTGTACGCACTTCACAAGTTTAGGTAATATTTATTAGCCACGCCATTTTTCTTCTACACTGATCACATGGCACTTAATTATCTGGTAAATAAGTTAGTATTACAAGGGTGCATCTTTTATTGGATACTTCTATTTTAGGAATTTGAATTCTTATTTATAGTCAATCCTCGAAAAATCAATTTAGGACCTGACCACTTATCGTTAATCAACTCAGGCGAGGACGTGTAGAGCATACAGAACACTATGTCAGATTCCCATCTATTTAGATTACAATGCACACCAATTGACTTAGAATACAGTACATTATTCTTCCGCACAAGAGTTGTGCCTGAGGGAATGAATACATTAGAGAAGAAACTCGCCATTTGTGCGGCACCCTACCAATTAGTCAGAGGATACCTATAAAAAATGGGTAGAGACAATTTTTTTCACAGGTGTGTCTTATATCATAAACATGAAGTCATCATGAAAGAAGTGCATGGTAGGATTTTCAGAGGAAATTATAGAGGCTAAGCTATAGTGCACAAGGTATTACTTGCAGGATAATGGTGGGAGACACTCTACAAGGATACTAAGGCCTTTATCAAATCCTGTGATCATTTCCAGAGAATAGGAAAACTAGTACATCTTGATGAGATTTCCTTGTAACCCATATAAAGTGAAAATCCTTTTGAGAAGTGGTAAATTGACTTTATTTCCCCAATAGCACCATCCACATGGAGGGTAGGTGTGTGCTACATCATCACAAGAACATACTATTTAATAAGGTGGGAAGAAGTAGCACCCACAAAAGATTGCATGGCAGCTACTGTAGCAAGAAAATATCTCATCTCCTGCTACCATTTGTAAAATTTACTCCATAGAAGGTAGAAGATAATGATCCTTTAGGGAGGATTTGTTTAAATCTTTGAAATCAACACAAAGTCTTATTTATCCATTGTTCTTCCTCACCGGAACAAGATTTGCCACCCATGTAGAGTATTTGATAGGAAAAATTATTTTTGCCTCAATGAGTTTAGAAAACTCCTCTCTCATGAGGGGATTTATCTTGGGATTGACTAGTCTTTTCTTTTGTCTAATTGGCTTGCCATTAGGACCAAGATCAATGGAATGTTCGACAATTTTTGGGTAAAATCACTTTTGATCTTCGTAATCCCGTGAGAATACATCATTGAACTTCTAACACAAGGAGATAAAATCTTGTTTCTCATTCTCATCACATTCCTTTCTAAGCAAAATTTCCTTGTGCAATTTTCACTGGTTAACAATATTCTTGACTTATTGTTATGTTCTTCTCTTCGCCTCTAAATTCATCATCAAGACTAAAAATATGCTCCAAGGTGACCAATACTTTTAGAAATTCTTTCTTCCTCAACTGAATAATCTATTCATTGTATATGTCATGCAAATTAGATTACATTCTTGAAGAAAATTTAGCTTATTTATGGATGAACTGTATAATTTATTCGTCATTGTCAAATACTTGCCATCTAGTTTCATTGTCAGGAATGGATGGTCTGACCACTACCTTGATGTTTTTCACATTTCCTTTAAAAATATCTTTAGCATGTGAGAATTGAGAACCAAGGGCTACCATCTAGTCTACTTTTTTGTTCAATTTCCTAAGCACCACTTACAAATTCAGAGCATCAAAACTCTCTAGAACATCACAAAATTTTTGTTTATAAGATTTAAAAATCTTGTTCTTTGTGGCAAAATTCCCTATGACTTGGTGGATGAACAATTTAGTAGCCCCAAATATTTTTAAATCTTTTATTTTTCTCTTTTCAGTAATGAGAGTATCATGCACCAATGCCTCATACTCTGCTACATTATTAGAGCATGCAAACTGCAATCTATAAGCAAAGAATAACTTCTCATTCATTGGATAAATTATTAAAACACATGCCCCAAATGCATTTCTACATCTATAACTGATGAGGGTCGTCAATCCTCACCATTAATAACGTCAATCTGGGTTGGTGTCCGAAGGTTGTATGCATTAAGAGAAGAAGATCTTGGAAAACAACTCCTTTAAACACAAACCAAACTTGCATAAAATAAAAGCACACATGCAGAAATTTAAATGCACACTTGTAGAAATGTAAACATGCTTGGATAAAGGAAATTGTCAATTGAAAATAAAGGAAAGCAGAAAAAACACCTGCAGGTTCACAAAATAAATTACATAACATAAAAACAGAAATTCACAACAAAAGGAAAACTGCATAAATAAAGAAATAAACATTAACAGAATGAATTACAGACAAATGAATAAACATAAAATTGAATACATAGATCTGTCTTCCTTGGAATGAGTGGCCATCTCATTCCTTGGAAGAGGATTTAAATCATACTTCTGAGATCTGAAAACTATATAATATTTGAGAGGAAAGAACAGATCTTTATTTCTTGGGAGAAAAGCATTACATATCTAAGTGTGGAAGGTTGCATTTATAATTCATGTGTCCAACCAACTCCTTATCTTAGAAAATAAAATTTGATCTTATATTTATTCCAATCCTAACAACTAAGATCTCCATCTCCAAAAAATATGGAGAGAGATATATTATTGAAGTCAAAGTCTTATCTCACTTATTTTAGGAAGATTTTCTCCCAAATCTTCTCCTTGCTTTTCGGTAACAAGAATCATAATGATTTTATTCCTCTACATTATTGGAAGGAGGATTTCCCTCAAAATATGATTTTGACCAAATTCCTTTCTCAAATTTTCCATTTGACTTTGTTATTTTTTACTATGGAACTTTTGACGCTTGTCTGATACGTTTTTTCCTCGAACTGTAGATCACTAAAAGTCATATCCCTCTTCATTGGTAATACCTATAACAAATCTGAATGAGATTTTTGTTAAACACGTTGCTATGAACAAAAACCTCTCTCAGATTTTCCATTTGACATTTATGTTTTTGTTTATGGAACTTTTGGTGCTTGTCTGATATACTTTTCCTCGGACTACAGCTCACTAAAAGTTAGATCTATCTTGATTGGTAAAACCTGTAGTAAATATGAATGATATTTTTGTTAAACACATTGCTATGAATAGAAACCTCTCTTATATTTTCCATTTAAATTTTTATGTTTCTCTTTATGGAACTTTTAGTGCTCATCTGATACACTTTTCCTCAGACTGCAGCTCACTAAAAGTCATATCCCTCTTTATTGGTAATACCTGTAGAAAATCTAAATGATGTTTTTGTTAAACACATTGCTATGAATAAAAACCTCTCTCATATTTTCCATTGGATTCTCTGATCTTTCAAAATTCCTCAAAAACTATCAAAATCTGCTTAGTTCTGGAACCAAGCCTGCGAGTTCTGGAACCAAGCCTGCGAGTTTGGAACTAACTCTGTGAGTTCTAGAACCAATTCTGTGAGTTTCGGAACTAACTCTGCGAGTTTCAGAACTAAGCTTGTGAGTTCCAGAACTAATCCTGAAAACTTGAAACAGCTATAACTTTTGTATACAATCTCGGATTGAGATGATTCTTTTTTTGAACTTGCATAATTTTTCAAGAGAAATCTGAATATGAAATCATATTTGAGTTTAGATATACCATCCATGATCAATTTCTCTTTTCCCAATACTAGCATTATCTTTCCTTTATGGCCTACATACACAAGACTTTGCATCTTTTCCCAAATAATCAATAGGATTAGTCAAAAAAATAGATAACAAAAGATTTACAAAGAATGAACAAGATATATATCCTATATTCTATCTTAAGCAAACTATAAGTTCCTAGATTACATTTAAATCCACTTTCAAAGGTAACTTGGAAGGAAAAAATAATGGTAATTTATGGTCAATTTATGGCTTCATCAGTAACCATCAAAGAAAAATTTTCATAATCCAGAAGCATTATCCTCTACTTTCTTGAGTGGTGTGGGTAGAGCATATCCTTCCTCAAGAATGTCGTAGGTTCTAAGTTGTGTCATAAGGATCAAATTCATATCATTTTTCCCATTCATCTAATAGAAGATTAGTAATAGGAGGATGAATAGGATGCTCTTATGAAACGACTCATGTTCATGTTCTTCTTCTATTAGTCAATTTGGTCGGGAATGGGTAGGTTTATAAGATTCAATATGATAGAAAAATATAGGCTCATCTTGTATAGTAGATCTTGTACCATACCTAGTTCTTAGGAGTATATGAGTCTAATATGAAGACAAATATCCACCTAATTTAGCAGTGAAATTTCTTGATAAGAAAATGCCAAATATTGGAGGCAAGTCAATTACTTATATGTCATGAGTTATGGTTAAACTCAGGAAAGCATGAAGGGTTAACTCAAGATCTTTTATCACTCATATGACACAATGGTTGAATCATCAAGTTGTAGAACACCTTTAGAAATAGGGATATACTTAAGACCTAAGATATCAGTAATATTTTTGGGAATTATAGAAGTACTAGCCCCTGAATCAATCATGCAATTATGAACTAGATGTTTTCCCACAATTAATGACATATAAAAGGGTCGGGTTTTTTATAACGTTTCTTACTTTTTATTCCTTTTCTTGGCATATATTTACAATATCATGGGTATTTTCCACCACTGGATTAGCATGGGGAAGTTGTTTGAGAGCTTCACATAAGAGGTATCTTTGTGATGGAATAGCCAAAGCATCCAACATTATCACATTAACATTTGTCTTCTTAATCTGCTCAATAATATTGAAAGGCCCATGTATTTCTACATTTAAGGAACAATGTTATCCTTCCTTGATTGTTGTAACATTGGGATAGGCATATTTGGTTGAGGAGAGACTTCCTTGTCTAAAAAAGGTTTTTTAAGAACCTCAGGCAACTTGTTCTTATTTGGATATGTGTCAACTTATTTTTCCTTGTTAATAGTGTTACCTTGATTAGAATAAGATGAGGGTTGAGAATCCACCATCCTCCTTATCAACCTTGTGTTACCATCAACATGAGTTTGAGGTCTACTAGAGCTGCCCACTGCTTGATTCATTGCACAAAAATCATCAGTCCCAAAGAACACAAGATTAGTATCTGGATTGACTTCCTAAACACCTTCCACATTAGGATTGGCTGCTTCTAAAAATGGTTCATACTGATTAGAAGAGTTTTGAACCATGAAGGCCTAATCTTGCAATGCATTTGCACAAACGAATTGATTATGTGGATTTTGGTATGGGAAACACCATTTTGTTTCTTGTATCACATTTTTTTGCACTGGAACTAATGTTTTGAACTAATAGCAAGAAGTGGTTGAGTAAGAGCAATTGTTTGAAGTAGAAGAGGTGCATTTTGACTTTTCCATCTATCATTTTTTTTTTCCATATCTTTGATTAGAGTATTGGTTTCTATATGGCTAGTAGCTTTGGTTGAATCCTTGGTTAGAATATTTCCCTTGATTATGGTAATTTATATAAGGTTGGGCTAACTATTTTTCCAAGGATACAACTTTTTTTGAAAAAATTATAATCAAGGACTTCATCTCATCATTGTCCTTTTTTGTGTAGGATAATAAGATGTAGAGGTAGTGGGTTGGGAATTCTTCTCAGGAATAGGGGAATTAAAGTGCTGAGAAACTTGAGGAAATTTAGTGTATAAGGGCATGGGTGGTCTAAGAGTTAGTTTCCTGGCTAGGAATCAGATAATTTTCAGCCCTAATGGCCATTGCATAAGAACCAATCAATGTTACAACCCCCATAGACTGAATCATGACACCAATATCAGAATTTAATGCTCTTAGAAATTAAATAAAAGCACCTTCTAGAGTTGGTCTTACGAGGGTTAGAATTTTGTCCCACATTTTCTGAAATCTGAAATTGAAATATGCCATGAGCTCATTGGGAGCCCTCTTTATAGTTGTTAGTAATTCTAGCAAGGAGACATTATACTGTCTTCTCTCACAAATTGATTGCAAAGGGTTGTCCCCAACTATAATCTCAATTAGTGATTAATCCTTGGTGCCAGACTCTCTGAACCATTGCAAAGCTCTTCCCTTGAATGAAGAAGCTAATCAGCTTAAATAGCCAAATCCTATGTTCAATAATTTTATGAATCTACACAAATATTGGCAATATCTTATATATGGTTAGCTAGAGTGGTATGGTTTTCCCCAGGGAAGAAAGGGATACTTCTTAAGGTTTGCAAATGTTGGAATAAGATTTTGAGCATTAAGTGGAAGATGGACTACTACTACTAAAGTTAACAAATCCTTGATTTACCTTTATGGTGTTGCCATGGCAGACAGGTCTAAGAACTCTAGTAGACTAGCAAGAAAGGCCTACCAGAAGGTAGTGTAGACAGATTTATATTTGGTGGTGAAGGTGACCTTTGAACTGTTCTGCCTTCTTCTTCTCCTCCTAGGTGATAGTTGTAGGTATTCAAAATCTCCTTCTTCTATTGTTCTAGACCTTGTTTGAATTCTTCTCATGAACTTGAGGTACTTTGACTACTGAAACTAGTGGATTTTATGATTGGATTCGTCAGATGTGTAGATATGAGAGCCTCCAAAGGCTGAAATTTTACCAAGTTACACACCCAAACTTGGAAAAAACTAGAAATATTAACTCTTGTCCCATTGGGTGTGCCAAAATTGTTGGATGCTCAAAATTGCACCCTGGAAATGAGTCATAGACAGATCAATAATTCTAAGGCAACATGGGACTATCTCCAAGTTTTGGAACCTTGAAAACTGAGACAGACATCCAGAGAAGGTCAGCTTCCTTTACTTATTCCTACTGCTAAACTACTCCTATGAAGGGAAATGCAGCTACATAACACTAATCTATGATTCCAAGAGACCAAGGAGAGAGAGAAGGTGCATAAAACTGACAATCCTACACTACATGAGAGTGATATCACCAAAAATAAGGGGAAAGACACTTTTTAAGAGAGAGCAAATGGAACAAAACAATGATGGACAGGGCAGAAACAATAGCCATCCATAGTCCAAAGCATCAGATCTAAAATAATCATTTTCACACAGTGCACAATAGAAATAAACCCTATAATATGAAGAAACATACACAGCATACCTGCAAGTAAATGAAGAGGCAAGGGAAGGCAATAAAATACCATCTAAGGCAGAGTAGAGAAACAAAAAAAATAGATGTATTGCTTCAAAATGATGCATAGATCATTACAATGGAGGAAGAAGGCGTGAACTCATTACAGGATTATAATCCAAGGCCTGCAACTCAAAAACACTTGTGCATGACACTTTACAATGATGCCTTTGTATTCCCAAAGTATCTAACATTACAAATGAGCATCACTTTTTACACTATATAGAAAATGGGGAAGAGAAAGAAGAGGAAAAAGATGGAACCTCAAAATTCTGTCTCCACCCACCAACAACATGCATTAATTGACTGGAAAACTATTATGGGTAACCATTACAAATTCGCGCCCCCATGATCCTTTGCCTTGTGGAAGAAAAAATGATGCACCATACTTCATTAAATTTGGTTGTTCAACTACCTAGAACTGTGCATTTTCAATGTTGTGCAAATGTTTTTTTCATTTTTATCCCACCTACTCTTACCTAACTAAATATTTTCAGGTTCCATGGTGTAGATATCATGAAAATAACCTTTCCATTGATATAATAATTATTCCCGATTTGGAGTACTCAAATGAAAAGATATGCCCCATGCGGATCTCCAGAGGGTCAGGGAAGGAACATGGGTCTTTGTACCAGGGAGCTTACATAGTCGGCACAATTAAAATATTACATTTCTCCTTAAGCCATGTACGGGTAAATCAAATCTTCAAGAGAACTCGAGGAAGGATTAGGAACTGGTTCTTCCCCGATGTCTGGTGCCTGCACCCCATAGTTCTTGTGCTGCTCCCCACATCTTTGCATTATACTCCTACCTTTTATCTCATCCGCAAACCTTAGTGTTGTAGGAACTCTGTGCCTGTGGGGAACGTGTATCATGTGTGACCTCCATTCTTCTTCGTCAACCCCCGCATCTTCACACTATGCTTCACTACTGCTCCGACCAAGCCTTGACCCTGCAGCCCGCACTACCTTGCAGGGTACATCTGATAGGTTCCATGTAAGGAACAACCTATCTGCCCCACATGGAGTTTCATCTGCATCTCATTTCCACCAAAAAATAATTCTCTGCACTTTAACCTTACGGCAATTCTGAAAATTACACTGAACAAGTTCTTTGTGTTCCAATTTTATCTGATCCATCTACAATACTTTGAAACCTTAGTATGGCGGCTCTAAACCAAATGCGGGGAACCTTAGTGACCCTAGGGAACTTGATTCCATTGTTCCACCAGTCTCCTGCATACTCCACCGCAATACACTAAAAACTCAATCCTTTCTCATTTTTGGCTTAAATTTCGACATTTTTACTGCAAGGATTTCCTTAAGGCCTATTTGGACTTTTTTTTTGCAAAGTTCCACAGAAAAGTGCCCACAAAGCACTAGAATTTTCCCAAATTTTATCCATTTTTACTTAAATATGGCTAAGTGTTTAGAATCTCTAAGGCCTAACAAGATAGGGGAAGGAATCACCTAAAAATAATTTCAAGTGCCTAGAATATGCAGTGAAAATTCCAGATTCATCGCAGAATTCTTCACTAAAGCTCCATCAACTACCCAAGTCCATTTTTTTCAAGTTGTCCAATTTTGATAGGGGTGCAAAAATGGATAACAATATCCTTAGGATAAGTTAAAGTTGTGTGAATGGTTTGGAGGAAGAGTTACGAAGTTGAGTTACGGAGCTAGGGTTTGACAATGACAACGGAAAAAATTGTTGTTTAGGGTAAAGAGTTGGAATTAGCTAGGGAACAGGATTAAAGTATCGAAGTGATCATGGGTTGAGCAAGAAAAACTAAGGGTTTTTCAAACTAGGGCACAAATTGCAGAGTGAAGTGTTAGAGGAAAATTGAACTAGGTCAATCAAATGGTGTAAAATAAATTACTAAGGACCAAGAAGACCACAGAAGAATCTCCTAGTGACTGGTTTTCTAGAATGTAGTATCCATAGGAAGTGATTGTGGGAAATTCATGGGCATCACAACTATGGAAATGCAAGATTAGTGAATACAACCACCACACACAAGGACGCAAGATAGATATCAAGAATGATGTGTTGAAGGAGATGAGTTAGTGGATAGCAGAAGGTTAGATATTTTTTTATGACAAGGTGTGCAAGACCTTGGAAGGGGTTGGATTATTATAGCTATATTAATTACTCTTCTTTGGTAAGCTTGCATGCCTATACCAAAGGCTGATGTTGCACGTCTGCGAAGACTACTTCTACTTCATAGGTAGAAGGATGCATCTAACTGTAAAATCGATTGGCAAAGTAACTGGGTTGCACGATAATATAGAGGAGATATCACTTAACCTACACAATGAGGTAGTGATAGAGGTAACAACCACGAAGTTACATTATCAAAGGGGAAGTCATGCCTTTAGCATCACAAATATTGCTAACCCAGGAACCAAGGTGGTTGCTCGCTTGGTGAGTTGTAAATTAGGTTCCTCTAAAAGGTGGATAGAGGTCAATAAGAAGTTTATGCATATTTTTCATAAGATGGCATAGAAGACCTAGTATAATATTACCTTTTTCATAGTTGAAGGCATCATAGATGAAGCAAAGACCCAAACTAAGAAAGGAAAAAAATTACATGGGGTCAGTTCTACTGCTAATAGTGTTTTGGGAGATTGGGGTTCCAGATGGTTGAGAAGACAACATATGGGAGCACCCGATTGAGAAGAAGTATTCGGCATAGAGGTTCTCTAAGTACACATGTGAGGGTGCAATCTCTAATCCATACAAGGATGCCTTGAGAAATGGTACACAAGGATACACAATGCATTTGAAAATGAATGGTGTGTGCCTAGGGAACTGCAAATAGGTATAAATGAGAAAGCAAAGTTTGCATTGATGTAATACTTTAGCCTTGGCAAATTCCTACTAAATAATGGAGATATGATGCTCTGGTGTAAACTCCCATGTGCATTCACTGCAAGGTATTTCAAGAGCACAGTGAATAGGACAAAGGATGCAAACAATTTAATTTCAACATAGAAAGGATAGATTCAAACTACTATACCTTGCTTAAGACATATGGATATGAGATAAAGGCACCATATGTGGAAACTTTGGAATTAGATAGTGTGGACCTGAACCCTATTATGACCATGACAATTGGCATAGAGGCTTACGGATTCTATATTTACCTACAGCCAAAGCTCAAGGATGGGAAATTCATTGACGTGCACAACCTTGAGCTTCCAAAACCTCTGAGGAAGACAACTAAAAAGAAACCCAAGCATAGGTACGAGAAAAATCCTCTAGAAGAAGAATAATAATAATAGGTGGAGTTTTCACTCAATCATAGCAAAAGTAAGAAGATACAGAGAAGGCTCTAAGAAGCAAGCACTTTACGCACCCATCATTTATATTTAGAAAAAGAAGTGTGCAGGCCCAGCCCAATAAAGGAGGAATAGCCTCACATCATTCATGATCTGAATGAGGAAGATTTATATCATCCTATACATGAAGAATAATAACAACGTGAAGAGATTGAATAGAAATAAGAGATACATAAAGAGGAGACTTAGGATGAAGATCACGTGCATGAAGAGGAGCATGAGGAAGAGAAAGAAAACATGTGTAATGAAGAGGAATAAGCACTTAGGGGAGACCAATGCACTGATGAGGGGACAGGTCACATGCAGTATGATGTTACGTAAGAGACACCAGGTAGACCACATGCAGGAGGAAGAATACCAAGGCATCCTCCATAGGAACCTCATATGTCATACATTTATGATGCGAAAAAGAGTCTAAAGGATAGATTTAAGAGTCCAGTGCTCATCGAAGATATTATTTGTTGGGAAATGTTTAATAAGGCCAAAGCACATGCACACAGAAGGAATATTCTCACTTGAATTTTACAAACACATATGGAGGGGCCAGAGTCCAAGGTAAGAAAATAGTCAATTTTAAAGCTTAAATTGAAGAAATAACCAAGAGCATTGTTCCCCATAATCGAATCTACTCAACTCTCATATGAGCAAATGAGCAATGCTCTAAATAATATGGTTGTCAAGGTAAGAAGGATGAACATTGATAAAGGGGATACAATAAGGAGAATGCATAAGGATATAGAGAGAGAGGAAAAAAATAATCAATTACTGGCAGAGGATTTGAGTGATACTAATAAGGAGGTGGCAGGTGTATATAATAAAGCGTTTGGCCTTATAAATAATATTGAGTGTGTGCTCAAATGTTGTAGCACATGATAGACCTCATCATAACACAAAATGGAGTACTTAGAATAATTGTTACATATATTGTTGATAAAATTAAATAATGGGTAATAGCCTACAGCAGAAGAATGGGCAAGTGAAAATAAAGCCAATGTGGAGTAGAGTTGTGAAGAATACACGACACTTGGCATAGAGTTGAAGGAATCCATGTGAAATACTAAAAAAAATTGTGAACTTTCAAGATATCTTGATGATCTTAAATGTATGCATTACTTAGGATGAGTTATAAATTAAAGAAACTTTGGGCATCATTGTTAACCAACAAGGTTAAGTACGAGAACTTTTTATAGGAAGTTAGCAAAAAGAAAGAGGAAATAAAGGATAAGCACAACAGAGTTGAAGAAATGCTTGGAAAATTCCAAGTGATGGTGATGCACAAGGTAGATATGGGTTGAAGGGCATCGCCACAAAGTGGGATGTTGTATTGAAGGATCTACAGGAGAAGGATGATGGGTTAACTCTAGAGAACATCCCAGACATAGTTGAGACAGCACCAAAAACAATTTCCAATGAGTTAGAAGAGTGGAAGCAGTTGAGACAGCACCAAAAACAATTTCCAGTGAGTTAGAAGAGTGGAAGTAGCTAGATAATGGGATCAACCAAGAGTTCCCAAAACTTATGCCATCACCTTGATCTTGATTTTTGAATGCATGCAAAAGAATAAGATTATTTATTCTTGATATTTATTAGGGGTATTGCCCTTATTCTACCAGACATTATTTCAAATATTCTATCACTGTTATTCTTTGATTCATTATATTTTTAAGGATGGACAATACTTCTAATGTGGGGTAATGTTGGGATGATAAAGTGTTATTATTAATCCAAGCGTGAAGGTAGAAGACCACGCATAGGAGGGTGCATGTGAACCATGAAGAAGTATCAAAGAGCCAGGAAGATACATGTGAGATTACATGCAAGGACAAGGAAAATATATGACTATAATTCAGTGCACGAAGATGCGTAAAAAGAGTGGAAAGACAATAGTGTGCGAAGGTCTGTGTACAAGAGACATTAAAGGAGTTAGCCAGAATTCAAAATGGCCTAAAAATAGAGAAAAGGAGAGATGGATTGGTTTGAAAGTCAAGTCCAAAAATAGATTTAGTGAGGATAAAGAACTGACAAAGGATAAATATCATGCAAGATGGATAAGGATGGTGCATGAACATATCTAATTAAATGACTTGGGCATGAATAAGAGCAAGTTATTTATAGCACAAAGGGATTAAGCCACCTAAGGATAGCCATGGATTCGGAGTTAAAGAAAGAGACTGAGAGCACGCATGTTATATTTAGGAGGGTATATTGATAGAATTAAAGCATATAGCAGTGAAGGACAATTTCCCACCCTATATATATGTTGCATTCCTTTAAAAAGAGTAGGAGATGATAGCACAGTAAAATAGTGTGTGATAGTATGAGTCGTACATAGCTTACGATGTGCACATGGGTTATAATCAGCTTATGAGTATGTATTATGCAACCATACTGTAATAGAATTGATTGTATGATTATAATGGATGCTTTATTATTTATTGCAAAGGTTAGTAGGGATGAACATGGTATAATTAGACTTCATATTTTGATGTTTATTGTCTATGTTAATGAATAAATGATCAGATATATTGTTGCATGTTTTCTTTGCAATGATGTATTGTTTAGATTAGATTTCCTCTACCTTATGTTCTGAATGGTTAAGAATATAACCCACATCTTGACAAGTCAGAAATAGAAGGGACCCGGTAGGTTATGTGCACTTCTAGTGAGCACTTGGGCATTTGTTTGAGTGAAATGTCTGTGATCCCAACTAAGTAAGTGTTGGTTGCTAGACTCTAACACCATTATAGTGAAGAAAACATGTTATCTAGTGATATCTGGATGTTAATTTGGGTACCACTCAGCACATGACTAGATGTAGAGATTGGTTCTCCATAATACGAGACATACGCTCCAAAACTCGTGTTTCATTGGGTGATGACTCTTCCTACACATTCCAATGTATTGGGAAATTTTCTCTACCTCTTGGTTCATGCAATTATAGCTTATAAAATGTCGTGTATATCCCTATTTTGATGAACTTACTATCAATCAGTCAACTTCTAGATCATAATTTCAATATTGATTTTGATTTTCACTCCAGTAATAAATTTTGTTTGATTCAAGATAAATACAGAAACATGAAAATTTTTACAAGATCTTCAAATATAGGACGTATGTTACATATTGATTTTCTCCACAGAGATGATCAGACACTAGTGGCTAAGGATACTTCTTTTGCATAATTACGGAATCAAAGACTTGGTCATATCAGTTTTTGATATCTTGACACACTTTTCCTATACAACATAATGAGAGGTTTTCCATCTCTCAAGAAGGATATGGACAAGTGTCTTAACTGTCTAACAAGAAAATAACATAAAGATTCCTTACAGAATAGTAAATATCAAGCTCTGGGCAATCTATATTTGATGCGCAATAATATTTGCAGTTTGATGTAACCTAGTCATTATGGATTTTAGTATTTTATGCTTTGTGTTGATGATTATTCAAGAAAATTTTGGATATATTGTCTTCATACTCAAGTTGAATATTTTGAGAAGTTCAAAGTGGGTGTTGAGAGTTTGGGACTAATCACAAAATCATATCTCTCTTCTCAGATCGAGTGGGTAATTCACCAGTAACAAGTGCAAATCCTTCCCAGAAGCTCATAAGATTCATTGACAAATGCCTCCTCCACATACACCACAAAAAAATGGTGTTGCTGAGAGAAGAAATTGTGTTATACTCAATATGGTGTGTTGCATGATCGATGATTCAGGATTAGTGAATACATTATGGGTTGAAGAAGTGAATACTATTTTGTATCTGTTGAATAGATTTCCTACAATTTCTCTTGACGTAGTAACTCCACATGAAGCATGGTCAAATCAGAAGCCATCCATTGAACACCTCAGAGCATTCAAGTGAAAATCTAGCATGCACATACCCAAGAAAAAGTGAAAGAAGTTGGATATGAAATCAAATAAATACATCGTCATTAGCTATAGTGAAGAAGCTCTTGGGTACAAATTGATGGATCTAAAGGCCAGTAGAGTTTACACCAGTAGGGATGTGGAGTTCTTTGAGAAGAAATAAGTTGATGCTTCTTCCACAGGCTCACCTGATGTACAAAACACCCCTATTGTGAAAGTAGAAGTAGATGTTCCCACTGATGATGACAACAATTTTGGGGATGATGGTGAAGATTTGATAAGACCAAAACCCACGAGAATAACACAATGTATGCCCAAATGGTATATAAATATGATTCGAGATGTGAAGTTAGGTGTTCCTCCAAACACATTCGCAACTAGACAATAGAATCATAATAAAGATTAATAAGAGTTAAATTTTTTATTTATGAGTAGATTTGTTAAATATATTGATCCATCTATTGTCCAGGAAGCCCTACAGTTAAATTCTTGGAAAGATGTTATGGATTTTGAATATCAGTCGGTGATGAAAAATAACACCTGGCAGTTTGTTGATCTTCCACTAAGGAAGAAGCCCATTGGTTGCAAATGGATATTCAAAACCAAGTGCAACGAATATGGGACTATGAATAAGTACAAATTGATACTCGTAGCAAATGGGTATATGCATAAAAGGAAGGCATTGACTATGAGGATACATTTACTTCCAAAAATAAGATCAAGATGATCAAGATGATCTTTTCTCTAAAGACCCATTTTGGATGGAAAGTTCACCAAATGGAGGTGAAAAATTCTTTTCTAAATGGACATCTATAGGAAGAAGTATACATGACTCAACCAGAGGTTTTTATCATACCTAAATCAGAAACAAAGGTATGTAGACTCATCAAATCTATGTATGGCCTTAAACAGGATCCTCAGGCTTGGTAGATCAAAATTAATGAGCATCTCATTCAGCATGGATTCGAGAGGAATTCATATGATCTCAATCTCTACCTCAAGAAACAAGGAGGAGAGATTGTCATATTTATTATATATGTCAACAATCTAGTCATCACTAGTAGTATAGTGATGATGATTGATGCAACAAAGAAATATCTTAATTGATAATTTGACATGATAGATCTCGGGCTCATGCACTACTATCTTAGAAAGTATGGAAAAAAGAGAATCATATATTTGTTTCTCAGTTGAAATAAACCAATATAATGCTCGAGAAATTTAAATTTAGAGATTACACACTAATTACTACACTTATGGAGACAAGGCTTCAGTTGTCTCATACAGATCCAGCTCCTCTATTAAATGCAACTCTCTATCAACAATTGATTAGGATTCTCATTTACGTGACCTTTACTAAACCATATATTAGAATTGTAGTTAGCTATCTTTTATGGTTCATGAAGGAACCTATATTTTTTCATTGGAAAATAACAAGGTGAATCTTGAGATATCTCAAGGGGACTATGGATTTTGGTCTAGAGTACAATAAGAATGACTAGTTCTTCTTGACTAGATATTCAAATTGACATTGTTTAGGTAACATTGATGATAGGAAATCCACTTATATATTTGTTTTCTTTTTGGGATTTAGGTTTGTTTATTGCAAAATAAGTGATTGTGCACAATTTTCGTGCTTCCACTTGGAACATGTATGATTTTCCAAGTTTGTACATAGTTTTTAGTTCTTTTTTGTTATATAGTCTAGTTCATAGTAGTCTTCATGGTGGAAATAAGGTGTTTTGGGGTAGCTTCAAGGTACATTATTTCAACCCCCAAGATCATATGTAAATCAGAGTTCTTCATGCTCCTTAGAAAAAAATGAGAGTTTTTGGGACAGTTTGCAAGTTTCATTCAAAACTCCCAAGAAATCAACTTCCAATAGCACTTCAAGAAATTCCAAGTCATATCTAAGTCCATGTAGATCCAAGGGAAATAATTTCAATTTTAAAGATAAATTTTTCAAGATTTTTTGGCTTGAGTCCATGCCCAATAGATGTTTTAAGGCCACTAATCTTCTATCTGGTAGGTAGATAGCCCCATTGAGATTCCAAACTATTGTCAAAAAAAACCCCAAGGCTATTTTGACATCTTAAAAATCTAAATATCTATAAAACCCACCATGTAGTTGAGATCGGTGAAGTTATACCGGTTTGAAACCTTAGAAACAGTGCCCTCATTCCACTAGTTCCCCGAAACCCTGTTATGTCTACCACAATGCTTGAATCATCTATATCATCTCTACCAAGCACTTGAGGAACTATTTCATGATTCCTTTATTCCCTAGACCATTTGGATCTTTGTATAAGGATTAAATCAGCTTTTGACGGCCCATGAGGAATGTTCCCTTGTTCTGCTTGTTCTCAAAAACTCTACCTGGGTCGACTATCATTCGGGTTTTTAGCCATAACTTTTGACTCAGAGTTCCAAATTGCATAAAATTGGTGGCTTTGGAACCGTATCTTCAATGGCTTAATTTTGGTATATATAAATGTAAAAAATGATGGAGTTTTGGGTTAAATATTATAAACATGGGTTTTGAAGGGAAAAGGGGAAATTTTGCTTATTTAAAATATGCAACCACTTCAACCACCTCACCAACCAGGATTTAATATTTTATAGTGCATGTACTTCTAATGGCATGTAAATTGAAGGACGAAAGGGTGCCCATGATTTTTCTTGCAAAAAATGATGTGATTTGGTCCTTTTTAGGTGGAAATGGTCCATTTATGGTTGTTTAGCATGCCCTCTTTGTTCCCCTCCTCTCTCTCCCCCTTTCTATATATATTAGAAAAATAACTCATTTGTAAAGGGTTGGATGCTCTATAAATTTGAAGCAATCATGTAAAAATGGTGTCCTAAGCTTCCATGAGGTTGTAGACCTTTGTTTTGTATTTTGCAAAAAAACATTGCCTTCTATCTTTGTTTTAATGGACTGTGCATATTTATTTTGTCAATAATATCTTGTTTTATGACTAATTCTCTATCTTATACATGTTTTTTACTGTATTATTTCATCTCCATTAGTTTTTAGTATGTTGTGCATGTATTACTCTTGCATGTTTTCATCTTGGAGTGTTTACTTACAAAATGGAAGGGTTTCATGCAGTTTTATTCTATGTCACACTCGGATGACTTTTCCTTCTACATTTTCTCTTTGTTTTCCCCCATAAGAGTTTTCATACCCCTTTTCTTGGTGTTATCACCTCTTTCTTAGATTATGATTTCATTTTGATGCAATCTCCCTAACTTTGGTCCCTATGAATGACTATTTTAGGCTTATAGAGTTGTGCTTTCAGTTGTAGGAGCAGTGTTAGTATTAGGTTAGATAGGTAGAGGAACCAGCCTTCTATGGAGGTTTGTCTCAAGATGCAAGTCCCACACCTGAAGATAATCCCATGTTAGTAAAAATTATTGATCTTCCCTTATCAAATCCTAGGGTGCTAAGTTTGTGTGCTAATAAGACAACTTGAAAATGAACGATGAAAAAATAAAGGGGAAGTGGAGTGCATGAGAAGAGAGAAGTGAAAAATATTAATAGAAGCAACGAGGAAATGCCAATCATAGAAGAAGCCATAAATGTAATTAATTAATTTGATTTTAAATCAATTCAATATCAAGCTTATGTAATCCATAATGTAAAATGTAATTAATTAATTTTCTAATCAAATTTGAAATTAAATAATCATAAAAATAGGTAATGGCAGGTAACTCAAGTTGATTCACATTTGTATGTAAATGATGGGTTAGAAAGGGAGAGTTCAAGTAGTGGGAGTAACTGACTGTGATTGGGAGCATTAGTGCCCATATAAGAGGGGTTTAAATTGTAATTGTATAAGGGATTCACATCTCTCAGTTACCTTTCTCATTCAAGTGAAACTCTTTTAGGGAGTTCTATATATAAAACTATTACCAAGATGTGAAAAATGAACCAAATCACAAAGAACAAGTGAATTTATGTCATTAAAAGAGATTTGAAGCAGTCAAAAATGCACGAATGATTTTTATACTGATTGTAAGGTTAATAGAACCCAACAAAAAAAAATATGTTAATCTGCTTGTCATCATTGAATTGTGATATATGTTGCTTCCTTCATAGTATGTTTAATGCTCATGTGACTAGAATTTGTGTTGAATGTTAGAGTATGTGGATTTTGTGCCATATCAGTATGTTCTGAAGCTCTATGAAAATACTTTGTACCTTCATTAGATGTCCATGCTCATTGTATTGTATTGTAGAAACAGATAGAAGTGTTCTGGCTATTAAACTCATCCAACCAAATTTGAATCAAGGAATCTTGTATGAACCAGACTTGAAGGATTAGTGTTAAACTTGATAAGACTTATTTTTAGAAATTTGTGTCTCAAATTTGTCCTTCTTTCCTAACACCTACGGGGTTGTGTTCTATTCCCACTCATTCTTCCTTTCTCTATATATTTTCCATTTCTTGATTTTGTCACCCTTAACAAGAATAATTTTCCGATTAAAAGCACTTGAGGAGAATATAACAAGAATAAGATCATAGTGAGAAGAACTATATGTCCCTCAAAGCCAAATCTAAAGCCAAAGTAGATGAAATTTCGCCTATAGGCTAGAAAAGGTGATTTTAACACACATAACTGACTTGCTGATTTTTGAAACACAATACTAAGGAAAAACTCATTGGGCATAATGTCACTTATGGAATTAGAAATCCATTATCCATACAACTATTTTGGCAACTCCGTTAGGGAACAAACTTCTATCACATGGCGAGTAAGTCCTTAATCACAAAATTTAACCATCATGTCCCAAGAATGAGAGGGAAAATTGAAAACAAGCTATATGTGCAATACACACCAATGAGTGACATTGAGAGTGATGGGGACGAGTATGGAGATCTTCGCATTCAAAATTTTCAAGCTCCAGTCAATTCAAAATAGGTTTAGTTTTTATAGAACTTCTATAGAGGTATGAATCCAATATGATGGATTTCATAAATGTGGTTGCAACTTGTTGGACATAGGAAAGAAAGAAAGAAATTTCCAAATTGTGCTAATACTCCATATGCCAAAAATAAATCCACTATTGCACCCATGTCATGCATCCAAGTAAAGAAACCAATAATGTTTCAAGTATAAGGAAAAATATATTGGAACAAATTGACTTGTGTGTGATGACCCAGTAAATCAAATATTTATGGACCTCGTAAACTATCATGTACGAAGGGTACTACAAAAGGAAGGACAAACCCAACTAATAAAAACATGGAGATGTGTAAAAATTTCATACAACTGATTGAGAATCAACTAGTGGGTAACGAAGTAATACAGGTATTTCTACAGGCATTTTGTAGGAGGTAACAACAAGCTAAAGATACAATTAGTCAATGAATCGTGTAGATTCACTTTATAACGAAGGAGGATTAAGCACTCAATGTTCTAGATTAGCTCATGCTTGTGAGGATTCCTCCATATCATTTGAGGTACATCTTTATTCCTCAATGCTAATGCAATCTAACCAATGAATGTCTTCTTGATAGGTAGTGGTGTGGCCCTATATGGACATACCCAATTTAACAAGAGTATTCCCTCAAATGATGAAAAAAACTAACAACTTGGGGCTTCATTTCAACCTGAAATAGAGTTTTTAGAAGATATGTCAAGAACTGAGGTTGAATGTCCTTGGTTTTAAATAATTGACCCTATGTTGGTGGAAGTAAATTTTCATCATGAAAAAATGGACAAGACTGAAGCTCGAGTCTCTTATGGTATTGCAATGTTACTTCTATAGACACTGAGATGAAGGTCATTGTTGATAATACCATGTCATCGTGGGCCTATTTTGCAATTACTTTCAATCCAAAAAAAAGTGTCTAAACCTAAAGAAAAGAAAGTTAATAAAATCAGTAGTCCTCCTATCTTATTTTCTGAATGTTAGATTCAGCACACACAAAGCCTTAAGGGAAAAGTATGTGTAAAGGAATGGAGCACATGTGGAGACACAAGAGAAATATCTATGCAATCTGGAATCATTTAGTCACAATTATGATAGCCTTGTTTCAGCACATTCTTTGGAAAATAGGAAAGAGGAAGAATATGATGTTGTTGATAAATTTTTACCAAGTCTCAAGAGGGGACCTTCAGAGTTCCTTGAGGAGATTTTCATGCCAAGAAAAATAAAGCATGTCAAAATGAAGCTTGTACTTAAAATTCAAAACCTTCTAGAATCAGAAAGCAAAGGTACCCAATGATGTCAATAAAAGTCAATAGGTATATTTTTCAGAGGACATAGGATTTGTATGAAATTCCTCTTGGAATGAGGAAGAGGTAAAGTTTCATCATAGTAGGAATTTTTCCAAATTCCTCTTGACCTAGATGGTTGACTAGTAGGACAAGATTCAATGGAAAGTTTGCATAGAAAACTAATGAGCAGTGCCATACATGATAGTCATAATCTTCACATAGATGGTTCATTCAAATGAACATGTATATCTCAAAGGAAGGAGAGACAATGACTATAACAAATGTGCTATCCAGTTACTCAGAGTCCAGTGGCACCCTGCGGAATCAGTATGAAAGTAACTCACATGCATTGTACAGTCAGTCTTTGTATGGTGCAAATATCTTCTAAGGACTTCTCATTTTTAGAATAAAATACGTTTCAGGAAGACATTTAGCTCTTCACACGGATTGGATAATTTTAGCATGAAGTATCACTATGTAGGATAAAAGTCTAGGGTGTTAGAGGTGAAAACGCACAATCAAGCCATACAATGTTCCTATAATATTTTGGTGTATTCAACTGATCATATTCAGTTCCCATGTGCCTCATACTTTCAGTTTGTTATTCCATAAAGGTACCTATTTTTCTCATCATGTCTTCGATTGTGTAGATAAAAGCCTTCCCCTTATAAACTGATCCTCTTTCTATCATATTCAGTACATTACTGATTTTTTACTTGTAAAACTTCCTACTACTTATTCTATGTGTTTGAATGTGTCTGAGGGATAAAGATCCCTGATATTAAACTTTGGCCCAATGTCACTAACACTTTACCTTGTATTCTATTTACATATGAGCTGCAAGATTATGAAGTTCATGAGCTAATAGTCCTGCATAAAGTTCTAAATGCGGAGCTCAATCCAAGCCATGTCCACCAAAAGATCCAACTGTTGTCACGCATTCCAGAATGGTAAAATTTTTGGAAAATATTAAATTTTTTTGGTTAAATGCCTATGTTATGGATATTTCAGGAGGCCCATCTTGCAATAATTTGATGATTTTAGCACCTCCATAAGGCTGATCCAAAAGGTTGCATGGAAACAAAAGGAGATGTATAGTATGAAGAAATTTCTTCAACAATGGAAAGTTATCCAGTTGCACTCTTACAAAAAACCAAGCTCCTTGAGTTACTCACCAAGATGGTCAAAGGTTCACACATTGAGCTACTTTAATATAATGGATGGTTAAGCTAACAAGCATCACCAAGTTGTTCGTAATACACATTGAGTTATTTCATCGAGTTAGCTATAGTTTAGGTGTAGCCAAGATATGTGGAGTTAAGGATTACTAGTTGGCTATTAAAGTGAGATCTTCTCAGCTTGATTTGTATGTTAGCTTAGCTAGTCTTCTGGAGTTAACTTGAACTGAGTTGGTATGTCATGTTAGCTAATGAGTTCTATCACCACTAAATTGGAGGAACGTAGTCGCACTTCCATCATGCCTATGAAGTACAACTGAGTTATTCACATCATGCACTAAGCCATGTAAATGAAACTGAACTCCCAAGGGCTACATCATGTCGGTTGGAATCAGTGAGTTACATGTGTTGGGGTTAGCACACCGGTTATACAGACAATATATCAGATCTAAGCATACATGTAAATAAAAGCGGATATTCTACCAGAAGAAATATACAAAACAAGAGACATAAATCAACACCAAATTTAACGTGGTTCACCCAGTGTGGGCTATGTCCACCAAGAAACAAGCCAATCTATTATCCAAATCTTTGACAAGATATACAATGAAGATTTACAATCTTCCACACCTCTTAGATGTACAATACTTTCTTTCTCTCAAGATTTTTCTTCTTCTCCAAGAATTCTCTCTCACATAATTATCTCTTAATTCTTGATAATCCATCTACTTCTAAACCCTAGCTTTTGTGCTTATATAGTCATTTATAAACTTAGGGCACTTAGCCATGCAATTACAATCAATAGATATGTACTTTAATGACTAAAAATAGATTTAATTCCCAAGAGTTAATTAAAACATTCCCGCATAGGTAACTGATGTCGGTTAAACCCTAACCAATGCTCAGTTCCTGCCTAACCTGCCGGGTTACTGTCGGTCCTAACCTGGTGACTGATGCTGGTCCCTCCTAACTGATGCCGGTTACTGTGTTTTCCAGCAAGTTTCCCATTGCATGCTAAAATGAAGTAATTGAGCTCCACAACTCAACAATATCCCACTTGGAGATTAATTACTGCACCATACATGTACAACATCATTCTTGGATCCTTCCTTAACTTTGTTTCTTCCTCTTCAAGTCTCAAACTCGAAGACCAACAGAAGTGGAGTGTATCTCCAACTTCTCCTTTGCTAATGGATTCGTTAGAATATCCGCAGGGTTCTCACTCATATGAATCTTTTCCAGATTCAATTGTCCATCCTCCAATACTTGTACATATGAAGTGATACCTCAACTGAATGTGTTTCGTTCTCGAATGAAACGCTAAGTTCTTTGCCAAATGAATTACACTCTAACTGTCACTGAATAGTTTACAATCATCTTTCTCCTTTCCCAACTCTTTCATGAACCTACTCATCCATATCATCTCCTTGCTAGCCTTTGTAGCTGCAACATACTTTGCCTCTATAGTAGATAAATCCACAACTTTCTATAATCTTGAAATCTAGCTAACTGTCATTCCACCTACTGTGAAAATATATCCAGTAGTGCTCCTTCTATCATCCAGATCTCCAGCCATATCTGAATCAACATAGCCACATAATGAAATATCCAAACCTCCATAGCATAACTGACATGCTAGATGTCCCTTCTCAAATACCTGAGTATCCATTGGACTGCTTTCCAATGCTCTTTACCTGGATTGGCCATATATCTACTCAAACTCCCACTGCCTGTGCAATGTCTGTTCTGTGTACAAACCATAGCATACATGAGACTCCCAACTACTGAAGCATATGAAACTCATGTCATGTATTTGACATCCTCTTGTGATGATGGACACTGATCTTTACTCAATTTGAAGTGTCTAGCCATAGGTGTACTAACAGGTTTTACATTCTACATGTTGAACCTTTCTAACACCCTGTAGATATAATCCTCCTGAGACAAATACAATTTCTTTTTTTCATGTCTCTGTGTATTTGCATGCCAAGGATTCTTTTTACCTCTCTAAATCCTTCATAGCAAATGTGTGAGCTAGCTTTTCCCTTAAGCTCACCAATGTCCTGCATACTAGATCCTGCAATAAGCATATCATCCACATACAGTAACAAAATAATATAGCTCCCATTTTCAAGATGCTTGAAATAAACACAATGGTCATATTCACATCTCAAAGTAACCATTCTCATGCATAATACTATCAAACCTCATGTACCATTTCCTTGGATCTTGTTTGAGCCCATATAAGCTCTTTTTCAACATGCACACTAATTTCTCCTTACCCTTGACTTCATACCCAAGCGGCTGCTGCATATAAATCTCTTCATCCAAATCACCATGAAGGAAAACCATCTTCACATCTAGTTGTCTCTAAATGACAAATATTCTACTGCAACTAAACTAAATACAGTACAAATAGAAGTCATCTTAACAACAAGAGAAAATATTTCACCAAAGTCAATAACTATTTGGGCTGGTGCAAATCCCTTTACTAAAAGTCTTTCCTTTGTATATTTTTACTATCCACCCTCTTCTTCCTTAATCTTGTAAACCCACTTGTTCTACAATTCTCCTCTTACATGCTCGGTAACTTAACCAAATCCCAAGTCTGGTTATATTCCAAGGAGTCCATCTCCTCATCCATGTCATTCTCTCACTGGCATGTGGGTCTTATAACCTGTATAGTCTTCTTCAAAAACTTTTGTTTCACCATTATCAGTCAATAATAAATAAAATAGATAAGGTGTAAATATTAAATAAGAGGTTTACTTACCCGTTGTGACCTTCTCACAGGAGTTTGCATGGTACCATAAGGCTCATTCTAGGACCTCTTAGACATTTGTATCCAAATCTGATAATGACTGATCTTATCGAATACATGTAACCGATACGTCAGTTCTACTAACCGATGTCGATTTGGATATTAGATAATAGATACTGGTTCATGTTAACTGATATCAGTCAGGGGTCAACCAACATTACAAGTTACTGTGTAACCTTGTAGGTACATAATTTTAAATCCGAGAGTTCATTTTCATTCACAAATTTCTCAACCGGTTCATCCTTGGGTACCAAAATTTTATCCATGTACATTCTCTTTTCATTCCATTCAACATCACGACTCCTAATAATTTTAGAATTCTCTAAATCCCAAAAACAAAATCCGAAATCACCAGATCCATAACCAATGAAAGTGCATCTCTTAGATTTTGCATCAAAAAATTTCCTATTTTCTTTATCAATATGCATAAAAGATTCTGAACCAAAAACTTTAAGAAAAGAAATATCTACCTCTTTTCCAGTCTAAGTTTCCTCTAGTATTCCTCCATCTAATGAATTTGAAGGCCCATAGTTAATTAAATATAACCATTGTATCAACTGCCTTCCACCCAAAATATGCAAGGGCAATAATAGAATGTATCCTCATACTTCTAGCATGTTCCATGATTGTCATGTTCATTCTTTCTGCAGCACTATTCTCCTATGGTGTTCTTGGAACTGTTCTTTCTCTGACATATCCCATTTCGTATGTAAATAATAATCATTGAAAGTCTTGATACAAAAATTCACCACAATTGTCCTCATCTAGGAGGTAACTAAAAACCCATTCATGGTCACAAGAGAATTCTAGGCCTTTTAAAAGTCAAACATCATATTTATGTTTAATACAATAAACCCATACCTTTCTAGCATCATCAATGAAAGTAACATAGATACACCATAAGAAGTACCTGCTAGTCCCCATAACATCTAAGTGTACAAGCTCCAATTTTTGCTACCTTCTTAGGTACCCCAAATTTAAGAAATCTCACTCTCTTTTGTCTTTCCAAAGATACAATGACTCACAGGAAATCAAGATCTAAATCTTTCAAATGCATGATAACTTACCCTTATCCTTTCAGATCTACATTACCTTTTTGTACTCATATGGTCCTAGCCGGTTATACCACATGCATGCATCTGAATCTGAAGTAGATAATGCAGAAAATGTTAATTAGTAACACACAGTAGATAAATATAACATTAGTACCTTCTTACCTCTTACCACAACAAAAGCACCCTTGGTGACTTTCCAAGAGTCTCCTGTAAAAAGTAACCATGCAACCAAATTCACCTAGTTGCCCTGCAGAAATAAGATTCCTCCTAAGGCTTGGCACATGTCTCACATCTTTCAATACCCATGTATTTTCATTCTGTAATTTTAGATGAACTTTCCCTTTACCAGTAATACTGCAAGAAAAGTTCATCATCACCCAAATAAACATGCCCAAAATTGCCCTGGACATAATTTCTGAAATAACCCTTATTAGGGGTTGCATGGAAAGAAGCTCCTGAATCTAAAACTCATGATTCAATTCTACTATCTAAAGAAAGAATAAGAGCATCTTGCATTACATCTGATGCAGGCAAGATTTGTTTCTTTACCTTTGTCTGGTTGTTGGTTCTCTTTATCCTTTGACCAACAATTTTCTTTTGCATGTCCTTTCTTTCCACATTTCCAACAAGTAATTCCTTTACTTCTAGATTTAGATTTGTTATCTCTTAACTTTGATTTTCCATTACTCTTACTCTTGGATCCCTCCTTCTGCCTGCCCCTACTTTCTACATTCAAAACATTTCCAGATGATGATTCCTCTGTACTCTTCCTGCGAATTTCTTCATTTAAGATTATACTAACCACATCATCAAACTTCAAAATATTATTAGCAGATGTATTACTAACAGCCATTACCAAGTTGTCACAACTATCAGGCAAAGAACATAAGAATAAAAGTGTTTTTATTTCATCATCAAACGGTATTGCAGCCGATTTTAACTGATTTACAATAGATCAGAAATCATTCAAATGACTAGAGGCAGATTCACCTTCATGCATCTTAGAACTAAATAGTTTCTTCATCAAATAAACTTTATTTGAAGCACTAGGTTTTTCATATAAATTAGCAAAAGATTTCATTAAGTCTACCGTAGAAAGTCGCTTCTGTAATATTAGAAGTTACGGATGCTATCAGGCTCAATCTTATAGATCCCAAAATCTTTCTATCAAGAATCTTCCATTCTTCATCAGTCATCTTCGTAGGTCTAGACTTCTCATCCAACTGTAAGTACAAATCTTTTTGATACAGATAATCCTCAATCTGCATCTTCCATAATTGATAATTTCGGTCGTCAAACTTCTCTACCTTGTATTTATTATCTTTTGTCATTGTTGTAGCTCTCACTCAATTAGAAAACCCTCTGTGAGTAAATCTATCAACACACAAAACCCTCAAACAAAGCTTTGATACCAGTTGTTGCGGTTAGCACACCGGTTGTACAGACAATATATCGAATCTAAACATACATACAAATAAAAGCGAATATTCTACCAAAAGAGTTGTACAAAACAAGAGACATAAATCAACACCAGATTTAACGTGGTTCACCTAGTGTGGACTACGTCCACCAAGAAACAAATCAATCTAATATCCAAAGTTTTGACAAGATATACAATGAAGATTTACAATCTTCCACACCTCTCAGATGTATCAATACTTTCATCCTTCAAGTTTTTTGATTCTTCTCCAAGAATTCTCTCTCACATAATTATCTTGTAATTATAATTCATATTTCTCTTTTAAACCCTAGTTTTTATGCTTATATAGTTGTTTATAGACTTAGGGCACTTAGCCATGCAATTACAATTAATAAATATATTTTAATACTAAAAATAGATCTAATTCCCGAGAGTTAATTAAAACACTATCGCACAGGTAACCGACGCCGGTTCTGCCTAACCGTTGCCGGTTCTTTATTTGCTTGATCAATACCGGTCCATACTTGATCGATGTCGGTCTGCCCTGACCGATGCCGGTTACTATATTTTCCAGCAAGTTCCAATTGCATGCTAAAATGAAGTAATTAAGCTTCACAACTCAACACCTCTTTTGGTCAATTCATCTCTTTTTCATTAGCTTCCTTCCAAACCGACCAAGGATTTTCTTGGAGATTGTGATGCCAAAGCATCTCATAACACTAGTGTAGTAGTTGATTATCAGATTTGGGAGTGGAAGATGATTTTCATCACAAGAGTTTGGACACCTGCCACTTGTACTCCAATAAAACTTCCTCTTTATGCTTTATGACTAAAATGGAAAAGGGTTTTCTCCAAGCTCAAGTTCCTCTCCTATTGTTGTATCTTTTTATACCTCCAAAGGTACATTACGATCGATATCTCTATCCCCTTTGTGTCAATATGAAGCTTTCCATTTTCTAGATCTTCCTTCTCTTCAAAGTCACTTTAAGCTCTTTTAGTTTTAGATCTCTCTTCTAGATGTAGTGGACTCTTTTCAAAATCATCTTTCTCTAGGTCTCTCTAATAGGGCGAAAGGTCATTCTCTGGATCTACAATCTCATCTTCTTTCCCTTCATGTATTTTCCTCCTCCAGTCAAAGTTGTAATCCTTGGAACCAATATCTCACATAAGGCAAGAACATTTTTATTTACAGCTCTTATAGTAGCTTCTCCTTTTGATACTCTTTCGAACTTGAAAAATGTCTAACAAACACAAGCCATTCAAGTTGGGCTTTTATCTTCTAATCTTGATGAATTAAATTTTGTGCGATAGCTTCAACACCTCATATTTTTCCTCTTTGACCATTAGATACGACCTATAATGAAGCTCTAATACCACCTCAGATAAATGGTGATACTTGCACACCCATATAGACAAATTGCGATGCATATTCAAATACAATGGAGGAATATCTGTATTCAAATACCTTCAAATGATCCAAATTGGATCATGAAGAGTTGGGAAGATAAGCTAACTAAGCCAACACTCTCATTGGAACTAAGAATGTAACTTGAAACACTCGCGTTCACTCTTTTTTGTCACCAAAATCAACTAGTTAAGTGAATTGACTATTAACAAGGTTCAAGATGTACTTGTGACAGGTTATGACCTCAAAGAGAGAAGTTTTGGTGTAGAGGCTAAAACATCATATGGAAATTGGTACTTTTTTATTACATATTTGGGTTCCTCTCAAAAAAGTTACACCTTAAGAAAAAAGCGCCTGATTTCAAGTTCATTTGCTAACGTTATGGCCTTTGGAAGTTTTTAGGAATTCTTAGGGTTACAAAACCATCAATTAAAGAAGGTGGCAGGTTTGCAACTTTAAGCAACAATTTTGCAACCACTAGTTAATTAAACAACGTAATTCAGCTTGAGCACAATGTCCTAAATTTTGCACGAAGACATTCTTTATAGGTGGAGTGGCAGTGTAGGCGGTTATATGGAGGGCCTCCCTTGTTTGGGAGGAACATACTGGGCTACTAGCTCAATGGTAGAGTGCGCCCCTGATAATCGCGTCGTTGTGGCTGGGCTATGAAGGCTATCAGCCACAACCCTATCTGAATGAGAGGGGGTAGAACTCTAAATAGGGGCCTGCCTATATAGATACGAGGCTATATGGATAGTCAATAGTCGAGTGGCTAGGCTATATAGTCGTTCCTTACCTCCCCAGATAGAATATAGGGGTGGGGGAGTCCCCCATATCTAGATAGGGCTAGACCCTAGATGGATAGATGGGGTCGAGTGCCTATCTATATATCTATATACAGTTAGTTAGGTCGTGAGTGGCAGTCGTAGGCGGTGTCTATTCCTCTTCTGAGTCTTTTTGGCTTCCCACTAAAGCTTCCTATGATGTAAAATTTTATAAACACACCCTCACAAAGTCTTATCTAAGGCATCTTGTTTGCTAGCAGTCTTTTCTTCTTGGTTGAGTATCTTAGATCATGGCAGTGAGATATTTGGAAAGTGGAATTAAGAAGGTTGTGGAGCTTGTATGTGTGTGTGGACATGATGCTATTGTAAAGACTTTCCATGAGGGCCTTGAGAAGGCAACATACCCATAATTGTAGAAAGGGATAATGGCAAGAGGAGGAAATCCCTCACTTTTTGAGTTTCCCCGCATTGGGTTTCTCAAGTGTTAGCTTTGTTGTTGTCTATTTTTGTTCTTGTTCTCTTGTAACAGTTTCTTGCTCTTATTTCATGTTCAATTCCTTTCAATTCGAAGAACTTACAAATCAGTTCTAAGCACCTTACTAACAGTTTTTTATAGGGATACAAAAGTTTACAAGAAGATAATCAATCAAGTGTTATTGGGAACAATTGTGATTCGTATGATTTGAGGTATGGAATATCCATGCTAAATTGCTAATTATTGATCAGATTAGTATCAGAGCTATTTTTTGATTCATTATAGATTCATTATAATGTCCCCTTTTTCGAATTAATTCATTTGAAAACTTCTTGCCCATTCCACTTCCCATGAACAAGAAGTAGGTGAACAAGGGAGGTTTTTGGTTGATATTTTAGTCTTTCTTTTATTAACATTTACATTTTTCTTATTGATTAATTCAAGTCATTGTATTATAATGTATTGAGCATTATGGATTATGATGGATTTCCATATATGTTATTTTAGCTCTTCTATTTTTGCAAATCTAAATTGGTGTGTTATTATCATCTGAGATCACAGCTTGGAATAATCTTCTTATCGTTCCTTTCAATAAAGGCACTAAATTTATGCAAAAGGATCATTACCAATGAAGCCCAGTTATCCAAGGTAGTACCAATAGATTAGGGGTGTGGATAAATTACATAACTTGTTTAGAATGCTCAAACTGAGGGAAGTATAATGGGATAGTTGTGCACAGTAGAGAAAAGAAGAACATGATAAAGCTAGAGTTGTATGTGCTAAGAATTTGAAAACTTGTGTGGACTTTGTCACCAAGCTTGGGGAGAGTGTCCCTTATGCAAATAAATTTATCGAGGGATTTTTAAAAAAAATTAAGATCCTTAATATATGCATGCTTCCCAAGGTCCAAAAATAGAAATCCTTGGAAACGTGTTAATAATAATGATACGGATAAAGATAGCCATGATAAGTTAATGTAAGACATCAAGGATTTGGAAGAAGATATTAGCATGAAAAAAGATAAAATCAAGCAGTTATTAGGTGATCTTAGAAAGCTAACATCGAGAGAAGAAAGTGCATTAAATTAGGTGAATACTTAGGTAATGAAAATATTGCAAAAAAATCAAGTATAAGTGCAAGAGCCTAAAAAGGTGTCAAGGTTTTGAAATACCTCACCATTATATAAAACAAATGGGCCCCCCTTCATAAATCCTTAGATCAGTGGAAGGTGCATAAATATATTTTAAGGTAGGAAGTACTAAAATTATTTGAGGAGGAAGAAAAAAGGTTACATAAGGTGTGGGCAAATGAATTGGTGTGGGGTGATGTTGAGCCCCTAAATTCTTATTATTTTATTGGTCAAGTCCCATATTAGAAAATTATTCTTATTCTTTGAGCACACACATTTGGTTGAGGAAGGCTACAACATATGCACCTAGGTTTTAAAATAAACAATAATTTTGCATGAAAATATAGAGCATGAAGAAAAATTTAGACACATGTGAATATAGTGAGAAAGGAAACATGCATATAGTTGGATTCACAACGAATTTTCATGGGTGAGAAATATTGAAACATCAAAGGAATTTTTGGGCTAAAAATAGCAAAGAAATTGGAGTTCTAAATTCATCCATGCCAAGAAAGGAAAAGTGACACACAAAGTGGAAGTTGAAATTAATACCATAATGCACATGAATTGCTTTTCCATATTTTCTAACCATGATGAGAGCCAACATCATCTCCTACTTTGGGTGAGCATGCTAAGATATTTCTTAGTATGGTAGGCCAGAGTGGGTGGTGAAACATAGTTTACACACACCAAGGTATATCTAGGTTTCGTGCATGTGAGAGTAGAAGTTATGTTGTAAACTAGAAATACAAGACATGTATGATTTTCTCTCATGTTTTCTCATACACTTGAAAGGTAATTTTTTATGTTGCTAAAGTATGTGTGAATATCCTTCAAAATAAAAATTGTTATAAATCTACCAGATATCTCCAAAAAAAATATTTAGCTTCTATTTTTAAAAAGAAAAATAGTTGAGCACAAGTACTTATATTCATTATAAGGCTCACCAAATCTTCTGAATTCAAACATTCTTATACTAAATCAACATTTTACCATTTTTGTGCACATGATAACATACCCAAGACTTCCTTGTTAGCTTAAAGAATGGTGTAATAGGAAATTTGAAACCATTGGTTAGGTGGAATACTAAAGAATCAAGGATGGGCATTGTGTAATGCAATTCCATCTTTATTGAACGCAATAACTAATGAAACCAAATTACGAAAGTAGGAAACAATGTGAATACTCTAATGAAAACAAATATAACTAACCATTACGTACAATTTGAGTTGGGAGGGTACATCTAAAATTTTTGAGTGAAACAAATTCCACTCAATGGTATCAACAAGCTCCTCCTAGTTTTTATTTTAAGACGTTTAGAAAAATCCTTGAATTCTCAACATAAATCGATTAAAATTTTAAATTCAAAAATATACCTACACTTATGATATATAGAATTATTATCTTGGATTAAAATAATTGATTGAAAGTATGCAGGAGGGGAAGAAACTTTTACCTCAAAGTCAACCCGGGTGAAGGCATAAAATTCCTTTACCTAGATGACTAAATTGAGCACGTTGAGGGACACAAGAATATTCAGTAGAGCTAGTTTGTGTGGTGTGCAATGATTGTACAACACTCCTTAGTTTCAAAATTTTCTTGCATCATTTATATTTCCTTGAAAATATCTTCCTCTTCAAATTTGTCTGCTTCAAATTCCTCAATTTCTCTAGGAAGCATCATTTTATCTAAATTGGGTGCATGGTGTGGTGAAATAGGTGGTGTTATATCTAGAGACTCTCCTTGGATGTCTTCCCATTGTCACAAAAGGTATTTGAGTAGCATACACTCCACATTGTGCAATATAAATAGAAACATTGGGTAATTTCCTTTTGAATGCACTTCATTGTGAATCCTGCGCCAAATGGGTAGGACCAAATCTAAGATATCAACACATATAATAAGTGCATCTCCACTCAATTTTCACACTAGATTATATATGTTGTTGATTATTTTGAGACTTGCATCATCCATCACATCCAAAATATTACATACATTTTGTGCACAAGGGTGGTCTGTAGGCGACTCATTTACCACTGTGTGATCTTTAAAAACGGGTTTTGCATCATTTTTTACATGTTCAGAGTGCATGGCATCTACCATATCATCCAACACATTTTATCCTTTGTGTTCCTATTCTTTTTAACTTACACAAATTATTTCAGTGTTAAAATCAGAATAAGAAGATTTAAAACATTTAGAAGAAAAGATAAAACCAACATCAAAATGCATTCTATGATTATTATAAAAATGAGAGGGTTAGTATGATGTGTAATAGGTAGAATTTCAATTTTTCTCCATGTTCTCAACGTATAAATCTTTAATATGTTAGTCAGGGGGTGATTGCATGAGAGCATAAACTTAGTTGTAGGATAGATGAATAGGGTTGGGAATTGGATTGAGAGGGATTCATGTTACAATATTGGGCTTAGCTACTCGCATGGGATAATAAGTACCTGATTGCAAAAGTGGAGGTATATTTTGGGAATTGCATTTTTGATCCATTAAGATAACCTCATGTAAAACTACAAATAGAGAGACAAGAACAACAAGATTTTACCTGATAAATATGGAAACGAGAGAATATAGTACACGTATATAGATTTTAGTAATGGCAGGCTTAGTGATGGAAAAGGGATCCCTCGACCTCTTGTACATTTGATAGAAATAGATGTTGAAAACACCCATGATTTTGGTTTCTCCTTTATGAGTAGATACAAAATGGAATTCTAAGAGTGTGTGGTCTATGCAAATAAAAAAATAGTCAAGGAAAATAATCTCAAAGGTACTCCAAGATGCGATTGACCCATGCAACTACTAGAAAAACCACTAGTGGGCCATTTCCTTTAAGGAACAAGAATATAGGTATCAATTTATGTCTTCATTAAGGATAACTTCTCTATGCAAGATGTATTTGAAGGAAGCAACATGTTGCTTTGTGTTTATGGATCTTATGTGTTCATACTTCACACAACACTCCCAAAAATCATCAAGTAATTCATGTTGGACTCTTGTGATGGCTATTAGATCATGAAATAGTCCCAACCAAGCCATATCCATGATGGATTGGAAAAAAAAAAAATGCAATATGATAAAAAATTTAAAAACCACACCCCTACTAGGATGTTTTCTACATAGCACACATGGATTTTGTTATGTAACGTTAGAACAAATCGACCCTCCTTCGAAAAAAGTATCAATGTAGACCACCCTCCTAGCAAAAAATATGTTGATCTCTATGAGTAACACACCTCCCTCTCCCTTCTAGTACTAAAGATGTTCATGTTATATGGGAAACAGGGATGCGCGCAAATATGGACAACCTAGATAAAGTTCCGCATAAACAAGTGGGTATTTACCTATCTCAAAAGGAGGGTGCACGTGTGGGGAATGTGTTTTATTGCACAATGGATTAAATGCACGAGGAGTTCCCCAAGGTTATATTTCACCATGTCTTGGTGGCCATAAGATATTGTTGGAATATATCAAGGTGGTTAGTGGGTTTTTAATTTTTGAAGGGAGTTTTCTAGTTCATTGTGTTTAATTCTAGTGTGATTATACATATATTGTGTAATGGGAAAAGAAAAGGATTAACCTCAAAGGGGGTATAACATGATTATGCACAAGGTTGACATGTTATTCATACTTTGTGCACATTAGTCTCCTTCACGAGTGATATTTCACAATGAGTGTCAATTGCAATCAGAAACATTTAGAAAAACAAATTGATTACAAACTATATTACTCAATTAATCCTAATCTAATATGGGTAGTAAAAAAGTGTAAGAGATAGAAAGGTGGGGAGAAATAAAAATGAATCTAATGCAGTAGTAGAGACCCATTTCTGGTTGGTGAAGATGGATCCAAAAATCATGCCCATGCTCAAACTAGTATTCGCTCAATCAAGGCATGAGTGGGTGTAAAAGTTCAAGGAAATTATTTTAGAGAAAAGAGGAACACAACACCATTAGATACGTAAGAAGTAAACATTAACTCTAAGAAATTTTTGAATGATTTTTCAATTGATAAAAAAATGGGATCTTCTTCAATTAAATGGGAAGAATGCACACAAACATCAACATTTATGATGAAATGTAGAGTAAAACTGGAAAAATAAGCCAATGCATTAAAATGTTTTAAAACTTATTTCTATGAGGATCTAACCATATTAAGGTGTTTTAGCTGGGTATTTACAAAAAATTCACAACTTACTTGCACATGATTATAAGATTTATAATATGTGGCCTTAATCAATTACACAATGTTAATATGACATGGCATACAATTAGAAACTAGCCATATCCTCTCACCAATTACATGTGTATACCTAGAAAAATTAGGAGGTAGAAGTTACATATTCACATTAAATTAAATGTCATTAGGGGAAATATAGAAGAATATAAGATTTGATCTCTAGTATCGTTCAGGTAGCATTTAGTGCTCTGTGAAGCATTAAGGTAGCTTAAGGCACAACTCAATCTTCATTAAAAGTATTTGATGCCTGATTTCAGACATGGAGTGTCTAAAGAGATCTCTCCATTCTAATTTGTGGAAAAAGTGGATGAGATTTAATTATTTAATAAAAGTTACATTTTTGTGTAGGGTTATGTCGGAAATGATAGCTTTGTTGACTTTTGTGGTGAGTTTTATCTTTTAACGACAAAACATTATTTTTATTTTGTAAGCTACGTCTATTGGATGATTGGAAACATGTGTGCTTCACTTCATGGTTTTGTGTAATGATACATGGTTATACATATGTAAAATCACCTTTACTCTATCTTTACGCAATGGGATTATTGAATTTTACGCATGACCTTTGGAACTTTTGCAAATGAACCATCAATTAATTTTATGTGCAAATACACACACACTTGAGATTTCATAGCTTAGCATAACGCAAATTATTGTGAACCAAGATATGCACATTATTTTAACTAGAAGAATTTATAACACTCTTTTTCTGTACCCTTTGATTTATCATGAATACATGTATATTATATACACAACATAAAGCTTGGGAAAATTAAGTATTATGTGTTTAGATTTACCCAAGCGGGTTATATTTCATTCAGTTCTCTACCTACAGTGAACATTTACATTTCACACAATGTGTGGCGGGTTTTTTGACAAGTTTAGGTACCACTGGGCATTGGGAGGCCAAAACACTCATGATATGGACATGCATTGAAGTGTAAGGCTAGGTTGGATGCAGGAAAATTACTCAATGTTGTGGAGTGTAGGATGAAGGAAATAATGCACATGGGTAGAGATATTTCTCAAGGGTAGATGTAGAATGATGTATATAAAAACATGAAGGTGATACTCATTAAAGTTGCATATAAAGAAAAAAATGCAATAAAATTTTAAGGAGGCGATGGACTTCCACGCAAGACTACTACACAAATCTCTTTAAGACTGTCGTGGAGGGAGATGCACACTCAAAATGAGAGTCAGGAGGGGTTGTGTGTAAATGAAGCATTAAGAGTTATTAGTAAGAGGGAAAGAAACATATGAAGGGGCCCAAGGAAAGATAAGTTAAAATATGTACGGGATGGAAATTCGAAATACATGAGCACTTTGGTCTTTTAAATAGAGGCCCGAGGTTCCATGATTTCTTGGATGGAAATTAGGGTGTGTTGTGTAAACACAATAACATGAATAAAATAAGAATGTTTATCAATATATGATAAAGCATAACAGATAGATCTAAAAATTTGATGCTTGGAGAAGGATGGGAGTAATCCCAAAGTGAGCAACAAGGGTAGGCCCAAAAGTGATCTTTAATAAAAATGATAGTCATAAAATTAATAAAATGGCCATTTCTAAAAATAGAAAATAAATTTTAGGAAAGAAAGATGGATATTTTAAGACCTTAATATGACTAACAAAAAATATCTAAGGAATTTTGAAATAAATGTATATTTTACAAATTATGACCTTATTATGAAATATGAAAACTTTAAATTTTTTAAAATTGTGCTAAAAATCAAGAAGAACAAAAAGAGGTTTTCATTTAGTTTATAAAAAATAAATAAAAATCTAAAAGGAATTTGAAAATAGAGTTTTTAATTTAGAGATATATGAGTAAAGGTTTTGTTACAAAAAAAGGACCCTATAATGAAGCCTTGAGAAGATAACCAACCATGGAATCCTAAGGGAAATTTGAAATCCATATTGAGGACATTGAATAGATAGAAATAAAGAGTAAGTTTGAATACCAAACCCTAGAAGATTGAAAAAAATTGAAACCCTTAGGTAAGATAAGAGTTCACGAGAGCAACTGACAATTTCACCAAATTTTTATGCTCTAAAAATATATGCATGAGATTGATTATGTGAGGTATGGTGTAGGCTAAATAATTTGAATAAATTAGTAAACATTGATCATAAACTATGGAATAAATTTTTTGATACTTTTCAATATGATAAAATGATATAACAATTGCTCAAAAGACAATAAAAGATGAATACTTAGCTACATAAAGTGGTATAAAAGTGATCTGGGCATGTAGAATAGGTGAAATGTCTGATTTGAATATGGAAATGTTTCATCTATAGAAATTTTCCTGGAAATTGCTCCCTTGTAGAACTTTACAATTCTAGCTGGGGAACAATAGGGTATGGAATTTCTCTATACATTTTTAGTCCTGTGAATAGTGAGATTTTATAACTTTGTTTGGTCATCACTAGTCTAGAAATGGTTACCATTTTTTGTCTCTAGGGCTTGCATAAATTTGACATCACTTGCAATGATCTGCAACAAATAAATACCCTAGATACCTGCAGAAAAATTCATGAAGTGATTATATAACAAAAGGAAAAATTCATGAATGGGTGAGGTTAAACTAACCATGGCAGTCAACCCCTGCTAAACCAATCTAGGAAACATAGTGCATGCCCTCAAGCGATAATAAGACTCATATAGTTCTAGTGTTGGTGTAAGTAGTGTACGTAATCTAAGCCAACCCCATATGATCTCCCTTGTGTCTCTTAACATGAAGACAACATGATAACCATATAATGGAAAATTTACCTAACATGGTAGTAGTGTGATGTGGTATACTTCAAATGCTAATACTAATCCATTTTGTCCTTGGAAACCTTTGGTAATGCATGGAATGAGTTACTCTTGTTAAGACAGCTATAAGACCTTTACGTGCTTGAAAATGAAGGAAGATAGACTCTTGAACCTGGTTTGAGTGCTTCAAACATGTATGGTGGCTACTCTAAATGATGTGTAGCTAATTTAGGAATATTTAAGAGAGCCTTGAATGCTTTATTGTGGATATTTGCAAAGTATTCTTATAAGAATGTCAGGTTAGTTATGAAGTGCATTTCACTTGTTTATATAGTCTTCCCCAGTCTACATATTCACATTATGGATAACCTAGGGAAGATAAATTGATACATATAAGATTTAAAATTTAGAAAAAGATTCAATAGATGAGACGGTATGGGACAAGTTAGCCCATATCATAGTATTCCCTGGCCCTATTTTTTATGCTTCTAGACATGCATTAGTGATGAAAGATCAAGATTCCATGAATGTATTAGGAGATAGATTATTAATTAGGATGATCAATATTAGATGGATGTATGATATAATAGTGTATAAAGATCAAAAATTCATGTGAGAGAGAGAAGGATATGTCAATTCAGCTTAGAATGCAAGCATTTGTCTTAGTATGGGAATAAAGTCAAACTTGTCATTGTTAAAGGATACGTTTAAAATTTGGGTGTCTACATATTATTATTTTCCAATTATTTCCACTTCAACCCGTTTGATTTCACCCCATAGGTGGATACATGTCATCTTTATGTAGGGTGAGCTTTTGGTTCCCATTCAAAACCCTTCATTTACTATTCCTAACAACCTTCCATCTTCTACATTGTTTCACTATAAAGAAGATGGTTTTGAATGGAAACATAAGTTTTGCAAGTTGATTTTTTAATAGAAATAAGTTATAGGTTTTCAAGTTTTGAGGAATACATCTCTCCTATAGAGTTTTCCCATTTATATACATCTTCATTTGCAGAGAATTGTGAGGCATACATCTCTCGTATAGATTTTTCCCATTGCACCTACATTTTTTATTGGAAAGATATATGACGTAGATCTATTCTAAAAAAAATTATTAATTTCTATACATCACCAATTGTAATAAAATATTTATCTTTTTGTAATTAAATTTCTTCATATAATAATACATATTTATCTCTGCAATACAATTCTTTTAATTATGTAAGTTCATTGTGAATGTATGGTCATGACACATTAAACCCCACCATTAGTGTGTTATCCACTGAAACCCAAAAATAATTTACAGTACTCATTATACAAAGGAGACCATGATTAGAACAGTAATATTCCACGATTATCCACTTTTTAGTGGGTGTTGTGGATTTTTTTCGTTGCCCTATCATTGATTTATGTGTCTCTCTCAATAAGTTTTGCTTCAATAAGGATTAGTGTGTATGTAATACTCTAATGAGTCTTACCCTTTTGTGTAAGAAGAACCAAAAGCTAAATTTTTTTGTCTATGTGAACCTTTGGTTGACCTTTTCTCTTGAGTTAGAGGGGCATCATTAATTTGTGATGTCATATGCTCTAACTAGATATCATGCAATGCTTCATTGGTCTTTTATGTACTTGGAACATAATCATCGATGATTACTTCTTCATTTCTCATTTGTGTACTTATCACAAAATTAGGTAATTCATCGTCTATATAGTTTATATCTGCATCTTGTATGTCATTTTGTGAAAACATTGTAGTATAACTCCTAAAACTAGACTTTATGGGATTTGGTTGATACAAACTTTTAGCCACGACAAGTAACAAGAACAATAATTTGTTTATCCCTATAATAAATTATACATTGAAATATTCAAATAGAAATTAGTTAAATATCAAACACTTTCTATATTTTTATAGTATAGGTCACACTAAATATCAAACACCCTCTATATCTAAATGTAGTAAAGACATCATTTTAATGTTTTGTTGAGCTATTCACACATATATGAAGCAACATGTGATGATATATTGAAATCCTAGCAAACATCAAGATAGTTTGGGATACCTTGGGATTTTTTTGGGCTTATCCAACTTGTAATATATCAATATACAACACTTTCTATATTTATTATAATATAGGTCACAATAAATATCAAACACCCTCTCTATTTGTGATTATCTAAAATTTGTATTTTAGTAATAATCTAAGAAGTAAATCAATATAATAATTGAAATATAATGAAATATAAATGATAGATAATTTATTTGATATTTTAAATGAAATCAAATGAAAGGGGAAAGGTACTAACCTGAATTAGACTTACCTCATAGTGATATGGGACTAGACATGGTGCAATGAACTGAGTAGAACTGAGTAGCATAATGAACTCTAAAAATTGCAAAAGTGGTAGATCTGGCTAGACTGGGGCACTTGGAGAAGTATAAGGGTGCCTGCGGTGCTCTGGTCCAAAGTCTGGGTGCTTTAGTATGTGAAACGACTCAGAACTTGGTTCTGGCAGAGTCACTAGGTCTTTGTAATATTTTTCCTTTGGTCGGGTGGATGTCGCACTTGCTTCACTAATGTCACCATGAACATGCAGTAAAAAATTACCTATAAAACCCCATACAAAACATCAAACTCTAAAAAAAGAAAGATGTAAATGAAGGGGTTAGACTGTCCTTAGTAGCCGCAATGGTGGTCTTATAACTAAGTGATGCACTTCATCTCAGAACCAATGTAGTTTTGTGTGATTGTGTGTGTAATAATGTGGCTAAGATGCCTTAGCGTCAATGACATAGAGAATATTAAGAAATAGCTAGATAAAATGCAACATGGTGGATGGAATAGAATAAAATCCCCTTCTTATGTAGTGTGTGATGTAGAATAATGTCCAAATGTAGTCCCTTGCTCTATGTAGATAATTAACCCTTAGTAGAAACAGTCTGTCAATAAGATAGTATGTATGTTGTGTTTATATAGGGATCTCTTTGCTCAAATTTTGACACTAATGACCTGACATGCCAACTACTTCCTAGGGGAATGGGAGGAAAAATCATAAATACCAACCTCGAAACTCTAAATTAGAACCAAGTGTGACAGGGACCAACCACCTAAAAATGAGGACCAGGGCACCCCGAGCGCCCTAATCCCTTCCTAAGCACCCTAGTCAAATACTAGAGATGACAACTGAGTGAATAACGAAAACTAAGACTCCATGAGGGATGACCAAAATTTTGTTAGTGACTGATGACTATGTAAGAAAAAAATGACAAAGACCAACTAAACTGACGACTGGAAAAAAGGATGGGTCATTAGTGAATACTTTTATTATGTAAGATCCATATATAAAACAACATACTTGGCGGTATAATTATAATAGTAAGTGCATGGTTTTGTGACTACATTTTCCCCCACTTTATGTTGGTGAGTAAAAGCTTGGTAACATAAAGTAGTTAGAGATGCATACCTAAGAGAAATCTAGAGAAGCCCATGCTATAGTAGATCTTGTAGATGTGGTAGACAAACATGCCGACTGAACCATATAGTGTGCCGAACCATGGATCAACGTGTTAATCCATGCAGCGTAGTGAAAGATGTAATATCACGGTGATGTGCACTAAATGAAAGTGATGATTGTGATATTGGATGATTGATTATTTCAAATGTTGTATGATGAAAATATGATGGGGTAGGGAGTGATAAGTTCCCAACCCAATTGCATGTATATGAAAAACTGGAGGATTTGAGCGTCCTGTCACTAGAGGAAAAGTGTAGGGAGAAAGGTGTGTTATTCTCCAACCTATAACTACATCCTTAAGATATACTCGCTGCTGCAGATAGACTCAGATCAAACATTTTTTGGTTTTTGGATCCAAATAATTTTGATCAAACAATTGACCCATATAGGAGTAGTATAGTGAAAGGAAATATTTCCCCTACTCCATGGGTATCGCCGTAATGTGATGGATTCCAAGTTATTTTATCTGGAAGTAAACACGAAATGTATGATGGCTTCCAAGTTATGTCATATGGAAGTAAACGTCAAATATAGAATAAATTCCCAAGTTATGTCATCTAGGAAAGTAACGAATGTAACTCCCAATTTAGGTCATCTAGGAGGCTGCATGTGTTGTATTGTATCGATTAAATAAAGTGATTTCGATTGTTAGAGATTTGAACACATTAATGAATTGATTGATTCCGATTGGTTACTCATAGAGATATTTTACGCTAGTTGCCCCTAGGTTAGGTCATTAGGGGAAATCGATAGAAATTGATGAAATATCACATGGAGAGATTTTATGTTTATTTCCCCTAGGTTAGGTCATTAGGGGGAACCACTATAAATTGATGAAGCATTGCATATAGAGAATTTACGCTTGTTGCCCCTAGGTTAGGTCATTAGGGGGAATCGATGGTGAAATTTCACATAGTGCATTAATAAGTGTTTGGAATTGTCAAATTGTTGAATTGGTAGTGCTGTTTAAACACATAGTGATGCAAGGGGAATTATAGGACATCCCCAGTTGTATGCCCCCCTTTCAGCAAAAGGGGAAGTGATGATAAGAATGAACGCTAAGCCAAAAGTAAGCACAAGATAGATAAAGCGTAATAAAGATCATCAAAATGTGTGTAGATCGAGTGAAGGACAATGTGGAGGAGAGATAAAACATGTGTTGTGTATATGATACGATGACAGGTGGAATGTTGAAAAGAATGCCACAAATGGGGTGTAAATCGGAGTAAAAATGCTCAAGTTATGACAAAAACCATGTGGTGTGTATTAGTTGAGACAATGATAGTGAAATAATGACAATAGTAGAGTAGGCCATGGAAATTAACTATAAATAGTAAGGTAGAAAAGTGATTATTCACTTCATTTGTCTTTTATGCGAGTGTGAGAGTGAGATCTAAGTGTGCAAGGATACTGCAAGTGCGACAACATGACCAAGCCGATTTGAGATAGTAGCGAATGCCGTAGCATCGCATACGATAATGAAGTTAGTAAGTGTAATGTTTTTTTTAAAAATGGGTATGCAATAGTTAGTTTTAGTGAATTTTTGTAAAATTATGATTTTGACTATTTTTGGCATTTTAGACCTAGACAAGAGCGGTGAAGGCGTTAGTGACCTTCGGGACAGGATCACCCAAACTTGGTCATTGGTATCCTGTTCATGGGCACCCTAGTCTTGCTTCTGGGAGCCCTAGTCTAGAGAGTGTGTATTTAGTCCCGAGTGGTGTAAATGTGATTTTATAGTAATGTGATAAGCAAGTGTGTATGAGTTTGTATAGTGTTCTAATGCTACGTTTATTTTTGTGTTGTATCGTTTAGAGGGATATCCACTCGAGGGAGTTCCGTGGGGGTTGTCATTTAAGTACTTTTCTTGGATTGGGTTTGTCTGACGATGTTTGGGAAGTTATGGACCGTTCTGGTCTATGACACATAGTGCAGATGGGGGGTGTACCCCATAATATGCCTATGTTGACATGCTTATGTGAGAAATGGTGTGTGGATACTTGTACTTTTTAGTTTCCTATTGGTATGACAATCACGTTGGAGGATGTATATCACATAATAAGATTACCCATTGTTGGGGAGAGAATAAAAGTCATGCCCTTGGAGGATATGGAGAGACAGATGCGGGCCGCTAGATGATATTTTGTGGAGACTCGACTACCTGTCAAGGCCCATATTAACTTGGACATGATTATGAGGTTAGGGATTCCCCGCTTGCGGAAGTTCATAGTGGTGGTCATTGCTTCATCTATCAAAATAGAGGGAGGAGGTGTGGGCATCTTGTATAAGATGCATGATATATGCCTCCAGATAGAGGAGGAGATTACCAAATATGCATGGGCAATGATGTGTGTTAACCACACCTGTATAGGGATCTATATAGATTTACATAGGAGGAGCATGGAGGCGGGATAGAAGCTACTACACTATTACATGTATGGGCCTATGAGCATATAGTAGTGTTGAGGCTAGTCGGTGGTCTATGAGTAGAGTGGGCTAGACTAGATATATTTGCTAGTAGGTGGGTAGGCGTGCATGGGCCAGAGATGGATATTGATACCTATAAGGCACTGATAGATTAGATGGGGCATGAGATCGTGATATTGAGACCATATCAAGAATACATAGGATGTCAAGAGGATGCTATAGAGCTACAATGCGTATGTATGACCATTTTGTTGGAGGATCAATTTCTAGGGGTGGCCAAGTTATTCTAGGTGGAGAGGGTATCGTGATAATCTGGTATGGCTCAGGACATGCCCCTAGAGCTATATGTATGGTTGAGATCTATTAGAGCACTGAGGAGGGTCGGAACTAGACTAGGGCTCACAGGAGAGCAACTAGTACCTCATGGGCCAGATGAGGCAGATGTGGCAGATAGAGCCGATAGATTCAAATGATGTGGCATGTACAAAGGCTTACCGTACATGGTGGGAATCGCATTGATGGGTATTATTTTTTCCATTGTTCGCAGAAGTAGCATGGGATTACCACATGGATTAGTGGGAGAGGCAGAAGCACATGCCCCTAATAATATAGTGGTGGCTATAACGGAGTGCAATTATCTTGCAGTCATATAATTATGTTGTGATTTGATATTTTCTTAGGTGATAGTGATGGTTATCTAATGGGTTGTTCTATGTGTTGTAGGTGACGCGTATTGGTCCTTGATAGTGGATACATCCATCCACACATTGACGTAGAATGTGTCGACTGATGCACTAGCAGGTGGAGGGATGCTAGAGCGTGTGGATGACATTACAGATGAGCATGCCCATTTATTTGAGCCAATGGCCATAGCAGCAGTGACATGTACTATGCTACTAGGTGAGAAGGATGAGACATGCGAGGAGACTTGATGATCCAGAGAGGCAATGGAAAGTGGTGGCCCCTTAGCGCAGGATGTGTTTACACATTATGTTGAGTTGCATCATCAGTTTTTAGAGCATTCTACCGAGGTCACACTAGTACAAAGGCAAGCGGAGAGATATTGAGGCCGCGACCAGTGGCGCAAAGTTAGTGGTGAAGTGTCAAGTTCATGAGCTCTTGCAGCACTAGAGATCAATAATGATGATGATATTTGATTTGTATTATTGTATATTATGGAGGGGAGTTGCCCCCCCCCCCAATGATTAAATATTTTTGTAATGAAGATTGTAGCCGATATATATATATATATGAGGATTGTATTTTTTGTGTATTGATGTCATAATGTGACTAAGGATATATGATTTGTGGATGATTGTTACTATGGTGTGTAATGGATTGAATGTTTCCCATGATGTGCAGTTGTTTGTATAATTTGATGATGATGTACATGATTATTATTGTTAGATATGAGTTGATTGATGTTCATATTTTGTTGAATGGATTCATAATGTGTAGTTATCTTAATGATGGTATGTAACATATGTGACAATATAATTTTAACAATAACTTGTGATGATTTGTTTTTATGTGATGTGATCGTAGTATGTTTGTATGATGAGTATAGGGGGAGAAGATTAATGATGCACCCACCATAGAGATGATGAGGCTCATTTAGTTAAGATCCCTTAGCAATCAAGAATGAACCGCGTAAAGTAAGAATGTGTCATTGGGAAATGATTTAGCATGCTAGATGAATCGACGAAGTGCATGATGAGAGGTTCTTATAGAAAATCCCTTAGTAGTCATGTAAGAATTGTAAGAACATAAGTGTGTCATCAGGGGCTAAGGTTATAGTAATCACCTACCAAAGAAGAAAAAGGCAGGAGATGATGGAAGCATGTGGCATGAAAGCAACGTGATCCTATCAACCAAACTGAATATCATTTAGAGCACCAATGGGATGTGTGAATGTAGAGGGTTGTGGCAGACAATGTGAAGTAATAGTATGATGTGATGGATGAGGTGGATGAAGTGGATGTGGTGGTGTAATGATGGATAGATGCAGTGGAGAACACGCATGAGTGATAACATGTGGCAATGGATGAACAATGACTTGAGCATCAAATGTAGTCAATAACTCAACCTGAGTAGAATCATGCTAATGAGGCAGAGGAGAGATGGACCACTCACGTAAGTAAGAGCCAAAGGAGATGATGCCCTTATCCTATAATTTTTACAATCTATAATGAATGGAAAATCAATAATTGTCCCTGTGGCCGTTGATATGATGATAATTACAATATATTTGATCACGCTGACATTGTAGATGATGTTGTGGATGATGCTAATTAGAGGGCAGAAGAATTAGACGCTCGTTAAGTAAAACATGAAGCACATCATGTGGTCAAGCGTGATGAGAGAAGTGCAATGGTTCACGTGAAACAGATGGAGTAGATGGAGAAGTATTTTGTCGCGAAGGAGGAGAAGGGTGCTTTTATGACATAGTAGGTTGATTTTTCTTGCTAGGTCGAGATGGATATTGTGTAGGTTTCTCAACTAGTGACAATGAAGAAGAACTAGATGATATAATAGTAATAGCAGAAAATGGGGGATCAATAACATGTTCTGAGAGAAGGTCCTATTCTAGGTTAATGACTTGATAGCACAAGAGTATGAATGACTCACATGTATCATATTACAATCGTTGTTTGAGAACAGGAATTAGACCACAGAAAAAGATGAATTGTTTCTCAAGATCGATAGGCTGGAATACTAATTGATGTATACAAGCATTAAATCGTAAGATGTAATCCTTGATATGTTCGGGTGTGCCTTGATGTAAATTAGGCATATTATCATAAGTAACTCTAGGGCCATTTTTTATGATAAAATGATGGAGGAAGGAGTCATCCATATCATAGTAAGTACTAATATACCCAAATGGAATATGAGTGTACCATTGTAAAGTGTCATCAGTAAGACTATGTCGAAAGGCCTTAAGTAATAATCTATCATTATAATAGGGAGCCATAGCCATGCGGTAATGTTGGAGATATAAGTGAGGGTCACCAGTACCATAAAAGCATGTGAATGTAGGAATGATGTCATTAGGAAATGTGGAGTTATGAATATTCTTAGGAATAGGGTTGTCATGCAATGATTTGTTATCAATAGGAGCATAATAGGCCCTACTTTCTAAAGTGAATGACTGAACCTAAGATTTTTAATTGACCTACAACATGCATGAGAGACAGAATGTCCTGTGAAGGAATAGTAGGAGATGGCAATAATGTATAAAATGGTTGTAACTTTCCATTGTGAATAATCATAGGTACCTTAAGAGAATATAAAGGAGATTTCGATGCTAAAGGCACACTAGGGGTAGGTGTCGAAAAAGTAGTAGACAAAGGATATGGAACATCCATAGCAATGGTAGGACTAGCATTAGAAACACCCACAGAAGGTGAAGTGGCCAATGGAGATACCTCGATAGAAGAAGATGAACTAACATATGTGGATGAAGTGTTAGGATGACATGAGATGGTAGGAGAAGAATAACTAATAGCTGGAGGCAACTCGTACATGATGTTAGATATAACCTCAAGAGAAAGTGGAATAGGAGATTCACACTCAGCAGTATGAAATGTAGTGCTTATTGCTTGGTCCCTTATTATGATCACATAAATTTATATTCATATGATTCCTTCACTTGAATTTCATAAGTAACCCCGACAAGGCCAACTACCAACAAGATAAGATTCTCAAATGGCTAAAAAGGACCCAAAAAGTGTGAGTATAGCACAAAGAGGACAAGGGCACCCAGAGGGGACGAGGGTGCCTGTCGCTAGCATCCTTGTTAGGTGCTAGTGTTCTAGATGACAAATTCTGAAGAGTAAAAAAGGCAGACTGAGAAAGTAAGGGTGTAAAACTGAAAGTAGCGATAGAAATGCAAGTAAGGTGGCTAAAGACATGGATTAATTAGTAGTTTTCTTACTTAGGAATCGTGTGAATAGTAGTATGTGATTAAGACTAGATAATTACCCAAAGTATGTGATTGTGTGTCTACATTTCCCCCCTTTGTGTTAATGAGTGGAAATATTGGTAACATAAAGTAGATAGAGATGTGTACCTGATAACCATATAGATCGATGATGAAAAGTGTGTCAATAGACAAGAAAAAAGTGTGGAATGATAAAAATGTGAATTGTGGTTGCTGAGGAAAAAGTGTAAAAAGTGATGATGAAAATGAGCCTAGGATGAAAACACATGTGAATATTTCATGATGTACCTATTGTTGATGTTGATGTGTGTGATGTTGTTTGTTATTGATGTTGACTACTACTTCCCATATGGACGGACCTGCAAAAGAGAAGCTGATAAGTACTCAAATATGCATGTATATGATCAAAATATGTAAGAAAGTGTGAAAGGAAAGTAGGTAAATAAGTATTTTAAAATGTTAAAAGTGTGAAAAAGGAACATGTGCACCTGATTTGTGATGAGGAAAGGGTGTAGAAAGGATCTTGTAGATGATGTTGACGTGTGAGTATTTCGGGAGATATCATGCCAATGAAATGGAAGAAGTGTAGGGAGAATAGTCTGGTGTCATCCTCCAACCTTTAACTACTTCCCGCTATGTAAAACACCAATTGAGATGGTGTGTATAAATCTGTATGCTACAGGCATATGAAGGAAGCTCACAATATTGAAGAGACCCAAAATGACCACTACAGGTGACGGGCATAAGAAGAAGGAAACCCTACGGAGGAGGAGGATTCAAATATCGGGTTCACCAAAAATTTTAAGATAAATATGAATATATGAGCCTAATCTAAATGCAAGATTGCAGTAAAATAAATATGTAATGAAGTACAGAAATAAACCTAAGCAACTAAAGACAAATAATGGAACCCTAATTGTAAAAAGAGGGTAGAGAGCCTCAGCTGATTCGCAGAGTTCTAGGGAATGCACAAAGTTTGAAAACAGGAAAAGACAAAGCATGGATTATCGCACTGGCACCTAGAAAAATGCAAATCTAGAAGAACGAGCTAGATTGGGGCATCTAGAGAGGGACAAGGGCACTTGTGGGTGCCCTAGACCTGTTTCTGGGCATCTAGGTCAATGGAAATGTTTAGAAAACCTCCTTTAAGGTGTCGTAAGTTGTTCACCTTTAGTCACCTTTGATCACTCTGAGGTCGTACCAAGATCTTCGAGGTCACTGGAAACCTGCAATGAAGAATGAACCTGTAAAATGCAGACACAAAATCACGCACTTTAGGTATTATTTAGTCTCAGTCTCAAACTACTATTCATATGGTTTTTGAGTGAAGAGAGTACTAATTAACCCATGTCCTTTGGCCATTTTACTTTACTTTATGTCATCACTACCTACCTCCCACATGTACTCCCCCAACCATTTTTGTTATTTGGCATCGTTTTATCTCTAACCGGAGTGCCCTATGAACCCTAGTCCCATTTGGGGTGCCCTGAACCTTTCTACACTTCCTGCCACTTTTTGGGCACTTTCTAGCCATTTAAGCTTTCTATCTCTTTAGTGGTCAGCCTTTTCAGGGTTAATTATGAAATTAGAACAAGAGAACCATATAAATATAAAGTTATGATACCATAATGAGGGACCAAGAACTACGCACTACTATCATCGCCTAAGGTTTCATTCATCAATGGCTCCATTTGCATCCATCTAGCTCCATCACAAGGAACAAGGCTTGTTCATCTGCATCACAAAATGTAAATCTAGAAGAACGAGCTAGATTGGGGCATCTAGAGAGGGACAAGGGCACTTGTGGGTGCCCTAGACCTATTTCTGGGCATCTAGGTCAATGGAAATGTTTAGAAAACCTCCTTTGAGGTGTCGTAAGTTGTTCACCTTTAGTCACCTTTGATCACTCTGAGGTCGTACCAAGATCGTCGAGGTCACTGGAAACCTACAATGAAGAATGAACCTGTAAAATGCAGACACAAAATCACGCACTTTAGGTATTATTTAGTCTCAGTCTCAAACTACTATTCATACGGTTTTTGAGTGAAGAGAGTACTAATTAACCCATGTCCTTTGGCCATTTTACTTTACTTGATGTCATCACTACCTACCTCCCACATGTACTCCCCCAACCAATTTTGCTATTTGGCATCGTTTTATCTCTAATTGGGGTGTCGTATGAACCCTAGTCCCATTTGGGGTGCCCTGAACCTTTCTACACTTCCTACCACTTTTTGGGCACTTTCTAGCCATTTAAGCTTTCTATCTCTTTAGTGGTCAACCTTTTCAGGGTTAATTATGAAATTAGAACAAGAGAACCATATAAATATAAAGTTATGATACCATAATGAGGGACCAAGAACTACGCACTACTATCATCACCTAAGGTTTCATTCATCAATGGCTCCATTTGCATCCATCTAGCTCTATCACAAGGAACAAGGCTTGTTCATTTGCATCACATTGCATAGGAGGGAAGTTTATTCTATTCCATCCACCATTTTAATACATTTCTACATCCAGTTAATGCTTGTAACCTTCACAAAGTATGATTGGCATAAGAGCACCTAGGGCATGATTGCACGCACACAAATAGAACTACATCTTGTCTAAGATGTAATGCTGCACTTAGTTAGTAAGTCAACCATTGTGGCCATTGAGGATAGCCTGACCCCTTCATATGCATCTTTCTTTTTCAGGGGTTTGATGTTTGTCTTGGTGTTTTGTAGGTCTTTTCTTTATCATTGATTATCAGCAACATCGAGTATAGTTATGCAAAAATAACTTGACAGGAAGTAAAGGTGGGCAATCATTGAATGACTCCTTTGATGAGGTTTGCAAAGCTTTTTCATAGACCAAGGAACCTAGATCTCATACCAGAGCACCCCAGGCGCCCCAGTCTTCCTCCAGGCGTCCCAGTCTGGCCTATTATTCCAGATCTATGTTTTCTAGAGATTTTGTGTGGTTATTCCTATATTCTATTTATTTTTTCTTATTTGTGACACAACCCCAACATATCTACGAATCAGCTAAGCTCTTCCTAACCCTCTTTGTTCATTAGGGTTTCACATTTCTATTTGCTTAGTGGTTTGGGCTTCTTTCTTTATTTACTTAGATTTTATTTACTATTGTTCATAATATTATATTAACTTAGAATATCCACATTTTAGTTAATCATTTTGGTGAACCCTAGACACCATATATCATCCTAAAAACACACATCCACATGAAATAAGCCCCATATTCGATTGTTTATATGACGACCCTAGTCCTAGTGCTCCTACATCTAATCAACCCTGATTGGAATCAATTCAAGCTTTACATTTTTTGTTTCAAGACCAATTTAAGGTTATGGAATCCATAATCACATCTCTCAAATCTAAAATCCAATAGCTTAAGGATGCTTCTCAAGTTTTTTTTTGTTGTCCTACATCTCATTCTCATGCTATGTCTACTACATGTGCTCATATCAGTGATCCTCCTATCATACCATTACCAAAGCCTCTCATCCTTGATCACAACACTAACCAACATGACATTCTTATTGAGCTCCTAGGTCATCAATTGATCACTTTATCACCTACTCATTGTTATCCTCCTTATTGGCAAGCCAAATATCAAGGTCATCCATATTGCAAATATCATTAAATCAATGGACATAATGACAACGATTATTACACTTTACAACATAGCATCAAACATCTTGAGCATCAAGGATTTATCTCATTCATTGCACAAAATTATGTTATATTTCCACCTACAAATATTGTACCCAAATGGGCTCCTAAGTATGCTCCTCCTACACCTAATGAGCATCACACTACCACTTCTCATGTACCTTCTTTGGTTGGCCAAGTGTTTCCTATTCAACCCATTTGAAATAAGCAATCACCTCTCAAGGTTTTTCTTCCATCATCTCCTCCTCCTAAGTCATCTACAACATTACCTAATCAAACTAGGAAACCTACTCTTAATGTTGGTCTAACTCCTCCATTCAAGGTATCTTTGACATCACCAAGTCATGCTCAGCAAACACTTCCTATAGTTAAACTTGTAATTCTGCCATCTGCTATAGACCATACCTATGTCGATGACTTGGACCTAGATGAAGCTTACTATGATAATGAACCATTTTATGGTCACACACCTTTACTACCTCAACATCCCATCACTTTTTTTAACACAACTACTCCTTATATTGATCCACTTACTGTCTTTTGACTAAATTTTCATCGCTTACATACTTTGGGGGCATCATAGCTCCTCCCCCTTTGTATTGTTATCAAATGTTGTTATCCTCTCATGTACTTAACACTTTGTGCTTAGTGACTAATCTTCTCTAAGCATTATTACACACCTTTTGATATATTTGTATCATCATTACCCAATGACACACTCTTGTGATTCATTTCACACTTGACTATTGAGGGCTACATGCTACAGATGAACTCCACACACTGCACAATATATACTACACACTGCATCACTTGACATCTCTTACATTGCATGTCACATTTTGCATCTTACATCCCCAACTTACCTTACATCATTAGTGTTTCAAAATTTGTGCATCTATACATCATACATACTCTACGCATCATACTAGTATTCATCACATATGTGTCACACTCCTATTGTCTATGAATCTAACATCATATACCACTCACCCTACATACTACATTACCCACACTCTCACATTATTAATCTATCTACACATCTTGCATTGCAAAATTTACATTGCATTTTACACATCTTGCACATCATATGGTCATCTCTTATCATCACACAGATTGCATATCCTTCTACACACTACACTCACTACCCTATGTCGCAATCTAGTTCCTCATTCCATACTTGATTGTCGAGGATTTACCAATCAAATGGACCTTATCATACACACACATTCATCACTCAACCTTCTATCATGTGACATTACTAGGTTAGTGACATACATTGTAGGCTAAATGGTCACCTATTCCTTCATCTCGAAGTGGTACATGGTTTAAGATACATCACCACTCCCTATATTTAATCTCATTATGATATACGCTTTAGGCTATATAATCACACATTCATCTATAGGTCGCATATCATCAACACTTACACATTCATCACAACGTGTTATACACAACACACACTTCAACCATTTCTTGATGATGCACTCTCGTTTTTGGTTCATTCTTGACTACTGAGGGGGCATACTAAATGAACCTCACTGCATACACTTACATCCACTTGGGAGGCATGCAGATCCTACCATCCATCTTAAATTTCATTTCATCCATCCACGGCATGCATATCTTGGTTTCTTTTACTCTTTATTACATTTTCTCATATATGTTCACTTTATTACACATGCTAGTTATATCTCTTGTATGTCATTATTTGTATCATACACACATGTGTGTCACATCCTTTTCTAGTTGTGATCACAGATATAGGTCTCCTACATGCAGCATAGATGCTTACCTCCTACCACTCCTACAACGGTCATTGGGGGAATCCACATTTGTATCTTACAAGTGTTATTATTTCATTTTGTACTTAGCACTCTACATTACTTGCTTATACACACTTTTTACATATGGGTTATCTTTCTAACATGCTAACAGGTGCTTCATGTGCAACATTTGTTTGCAGGATTATTTGCTTCTATGGCTATCTATTTTGTTTTTCTACTATTTTTTGTCTCTTTTTTACTATTGTATGTGGGTCTCACCCTATTTTTGGTGGGCACACTTGTTTGTTGTATGCGGTCATTGTGGCCTTGAGTGTCTTACGACATCATGAGTTATGTCCCATGTTTACAACCCACTTTGGCAGTCTATGATTGTCTTCTTGCATTTTTACTTTCTTTATCACTTATACATTATTTCCTTAGCTTACACATGTTCTCTACATGTATGATTGTTCACACTAACACTTGTTTCTAGCCACTTGTTTGCGTGTGCCTTGGTTTCTACCAAACGCATCCCCTTCCCCCCTATAGGGCATAGTTTACACGGTCAGTCCTCGTTTGGGGCCGCATCCTCCTATTCGCGATGTCGCATGTGCCCCCAAAGAGGGGGGCATCATTTGGGGTTTTACTGATGCAATATTCATTCACCTTCAATGTATATTCAAGCATTTATCATGATAAAGACAACTTTAACAATCAATTTCTCTAATTCTAGAATTGGTCTTGTTAGTCTAGTTGTCTAAAACATGCAAACTTAGTTATATAACTTCTTAAGTATTTTTCCAATCATCTACTCTGTCTTGAACACTACATGAAATTACCAACCAATCATTAAAGTGAATACAATTTCAAGAAACACAGTCTCTCTTATCACTTTTCTTACTCATCCCTTCGCCATATCTCTTGCCTAATCATGAAATCTCTAGATTTTTGGTTCCCTAGTCACCAATAAGATTTTGTAACTTGTCTAACACTTCACACATTATTATTTTACCCCTAATATGAATTCAAGAAGTCTCAGTTCACCCAATTTACCTTACTAGGTCTCTCGGTCCTTAAAACAAGCCCTTAAGACAAGTTGTTTTCTCTACCCCTGCAAGTGATGTTTTACCACTATCCACCATGGTCTATTATCTCTCCTAGTTTCCTTTACACATATTAGACATGATCCTAAAATATCATGGTCTAATTCTGCATTGAACTCCTTATACTCCACTTTGAAATTTTAGCCTCTAAAACCCTTGATTAGGTCTTAGGAAGGATACTCTCATGTATAAAATTTAATATAAAAAATTTCAAAGTGAAATGTGGATTTTTTCAGGTTCCCCATTATGCTCGTCTTCCTTAGTTCCAAGTTTCAAGTTTAAACTCCGTGGCTATAATGAACTTCCTTTGTAAAAGGGGCCTCCAAATTAGTCCTCCAATTGTGGCTTCCCATATTTTCTCCCAACTGGTATGAATAACTCTCACATATTAACTCCTTTTTTCACAAAAAATTTTTCAACATTTGACAAACATCATAACAAATCTACCTATCAAATTTCATTTGTTTTCACTGGTGTAGTTAGTAGATATATTACTTTTCCCATAAAAACCCTAGTTATGCCAGGTATAGGCCCGAGAGAGGGTAAATTCTTATAATTCTTAGCATGCTTCGATTCAAGTCATAAATCTTGCTCCTAGGTCTATTTTTAGAGGATTCAAGTAATAATATTACCGGTGAACTATGAAAATCACGTACAATCTCCTTTTCTTCAACTTTTCCATTGTCCTGAGCTAGAGAAGTTCACAGTCCCCGTTTGTATCTTTTGTAAACAACAAGAAGAGTAACCTTGTAACGCCCACAAATTTGAGGTTCCAAAACCACATTAAACCTTAATAATTATCTAGAAAGTTGCGGCAAAAAAAAAATTGTTAAAGAGATTGCAAGGATGTCAACCCTATAATACATTTATTTAATTCTTATCCTTAGTTACCTTAGTTCCCTTAAATTACTAGTTTTAGCGTTTCCATTGAATCATTTACTAAAGCATAATAGAAGAGTTACATGATTAACTTAACATACAAGGGTATTAAGTGGCCCCATTCACCCATTTTCACATACCTTTAAATTATTTAATAGTCCATAATATTCATTATTACCTAACAATTGTAGGGTTTATTCCTAACCTTTGGATCAAATCAATTGTGGCCACTAGATCTTAGAGTTCCAAGATAACCCTAACCATCCTTATGGAATTTTATTAAATCATTTTTTTCCCTAGCCTCCTCATTTGGTCTTTTTTCTTTTCTTCAATTTATAGGATGGAGGAGTGGATTTCATGAAAGCAAGGAGGGAAGAAGCAATGAAGGGATTCATTAGGATCAAGCTTAGTTTAGTTTAGTTTATGGATTTATTATAGCAATGTCTTCCATTTGATGATTGTAGAGGTTTCCACTCTAAATCTAAATCAATTATTTAGTTAATTCCATTTTTGAGTTCTCTATTTGGGCAAAACCATACTTCCATTTAATCTATAAGATTGAATACATTTAAATGTCCATTCATGGTTTTATATACTTAAAACAATGATTTCTTTCACATATAGTGTACTAGTAGTATCCTTTTTACATTTTATAGGCTCATATTTTAATTTAATCAATTTCAAATTTACACAGTCGTGGATTTTAATTTTGTCAGCGACAGTGATAAAACTGCCACCCTAAGCAAGTCGGCAGTCCTGGAATCACTTTCCTACCTGGGTGACGATTCACAAAGTGTCACCTTGTTGAGGTGGTGGTTCAGAGACCACTTCTCTGCATAGGGCAGCGGTCCTGTTCTTCGAAAATAGAACCATCAATTCCATAATTTTTCTAAAAACAATTTTTACTAGGGTGATTTATAGTTTAACCTTAGCTTGAATTTATATGCCTAAGGGCACTAGTTGAAAGTTAAACCATTTATTCATTCCATGACTTAAATCACTAAATTACATAAACTTTCTATTTCAATAGCATATAAGAAAACAACTACAAGATTGCTTTTCCAATGAAATTGTTTTCAAGCTCAAATAAAGGAATGGAATTCAATCTATTCCTAAGTATCTTTGCTTTCTTTTCCACTACAAAAATGTAATCTTTTAACAAAGTAACTCATTATAATTTAGTGCATCCTTCAATTTTAACTACAACCATTTACTCAAGGAAAACACAAACAACTATTATACATTTAAGATTTACCAAGAATACATTCTCAATGATTTACAACTTCCAAGTTTTCCCTTCATTCTTACAATAATGCAACTCCTACAAATAACAATGAACTTTATTTTTCTTTGAGCATAGCTCATTACTTACAATACAAAAATCTTTCTTTCCAACAATACATTACAACCTAATAAATGAAATAAACAATACAACTTTTCTTTTAAATGCAAGACTACTAGCCTTCCACCTTAAGTGGGAATTACAAGAAAGGTTTCTACAATGAAGGATTTTCTTTTGACTTCAACAAATTCTCCAAGTCCCAAATCTTCAACAAGAGCTCCACCATTTCTTTACTTCAATCACAACAACAAAAATGGGGAGAGGCAACACTCTCCACCCAACCAATAATCCAATGAGGAGAAGAAGTTATCCTCCTCATTGGCCCCCGAGCCCCAACCAAAATGCAATAAGGAATGGATACAACTCATGGCAACTAACACAATGCTTCCACATCACAATACAAAATTTCACAACCATTTAAAACACATTCAAACACAAGATACAATCACAAGAATTAAATCATCAAAATACACAAGGCTTGAAAACTCAAATCCAATGGAGCAAGGATCTATGGGGAGATCACTTATGCCTCCCAATGGGATTAGGTGCCCACCTTAAAACCCTCAAAAATACATCTCAAAACCCCTACAAACCTCTTATGCTCTCCTCTTATGCCTCTCACATCCTCTTATGCCTCCCTACAATCTCTTATGTCTCCCTCAAAAGAACCAAGTAAGAAAAGAAAGCATTTTCTTATCAAAGGTGGGGCACCCAACCCAACTCCCTCCCAAAACATGAAACAAAACTCTTATGCCTCCCTACAATATAAAATCCCCATAGCCTTCTCCTACACCATACTTAGGAATTCTACCCAAGATCCCAACAAGCACACAAACCATTCACTTACATGCAATACACACATATAAAAAAAAACAAGTAAAACAAGGGTGTAGTTCCTACCTTTCCATAGTAAGAACTTGATCAAATAATCACACTCCAAGATCCTTCAAGCTCAATCCAACTCCAACAAGCTCCAAAACTTCAACAAGCACTCCAAAAAACTCTCTAACTCCAAAAATACAAGTGCACAATAAAATGAAGTAACCCCCAAACAAACAAATAAACTTGCATATATAGAAAAAGATAAGAGGAGGGTGAGGTGCTTCTATGTAGGATGCCACATCACTTATCCTCAACTCCACCTCACAAGTCAAACCTCAACCCCAAGGCACAATAAATTTCTAGTTGAGATAAATGACAAGCCTCTTACACACTCAACACAAACCCACACCCCCTAAGGACATAATTTAAAACCCATGTAAGAAAAGTGCAATAAATGTCACTTTTTGCCTTACAAAACACATAATGGGGTCTATTTTTGACCCCCCAACCCATAGGTATAGTTGGTATATGAAATTAAGAGGTGTGGGACAAACTTAACTTGTCCCACAAGCCTCCAAAAATGGCCCTTAAGCCCAAATCCGAATTTCCCAAGTAAGGTAGGGTGTACAACACTCAAAGTCACATACACTCAACTTAAATCACAAGATCCAAAGGACCAACTACTCTAATAAATGACCCCTTTTGTCACATCCCCAATTAACTTAATAAACATGATTAATTCACTTAATTAAGGCACATTAATCAACAATGATTAAATGAATTACATCACAAAATAAATCACATACTCCACAAGTAAATAAAAAAAAAGGGAAGTAATTACACACATAACCCATGGTCACCTTTAGAGGTCATCCCCCCCATGGGACCCCCTAACAATTAAATTAAAAAACATCAAACATTACACAAGCTGTCATGGTGACCGTCATGTATCCATCTAGTATTCCAATGTGGTTGGTCTCCTAACCCCCTTTTGATTGTTGTGATATAATTACCTGCAAAATCACACAATACCTCCTTCGGCCTCGTCATGGCCTGCATCAAATACATCAAAGATAAAATATACGCACATCATCAATAAACATCCTCATATAACTAAATAATCATCTAAACTAACAATGTTATCATTTGTTTATAATTTTAACAACATCTCAAATCTACCATTTCATCAATATCAACAAGATCATGAGATTAGTTCAAACATTAAATGATAGTCAACATGATGAGAATTACGAATGTTAGTAAATATATATGATAACAACACATCATCATCATCAATATAAAATTCCTCTCTTTGTCTCTAATCCACACAAATCATACTATGAATCAAAATCCATCAATAGTCAGAATATCTCTATCATCTAACATCATGTTGAACAAAAATGATATGATAATATCGATTTCTATAGTTAACAATAATCGAAATAAAAATATAATAAGTGTCGAAGAAGAGTGGGCACTACAGTGTGTGTCTTGAATCATGCCCTATGTTTCTCTTGTGTGTGTTTCAATTGAAGTAGCGAGAAATAACTAGATGTATAATGTAAATAATGTGTGCATGGAAATAAAAGACTCCAACCCTATGAAGCATGATGCATAGTTGTAAGCACATCAAACTCTCTAAAAAAATCTTGTATCCTCTTTCCCTCAAATATACATCCTCATATGTTGATTAGGGTATAATAACCTTTCAAACCTACTACTTTACTCTGATTAAATATTCATTCATATGTTTTCAATATTCCCTTAAACCCTCTGGGCACTCTTCCTCTCACCTGCACTATCTCGCTCACATCTTCATCATCACAAAAGACCACAATGAGAAAATATAACATGGCTTATAATATATGAATCAACATGAATACAACCTCAAGTTGGCCATAGATATTAAGGTCAGTCAAAATACATTAAAAAATCCACCTAAACATAAAAATCATATGAAAGGACCATATTGGGTCGCAAAGAATCCTATCAAGCATAAAGAACAATAAACCTTTTGAATTAAGCCTAGAAACATGACCTTCTTGCTCCAATGAGATAGCTAACATGATACACCAACTCAACACATCAAAATCTTCCATCTTACTCCAAAAATATTGGTAACATATTTATAAGGCTCGGTCACCATATACAAGTCACTCTAACAGTCATGAAGAATGGTAACACACAGAAGAAACACCAAAACCAATCTTCACAACAGTTCAATCTTTGAACTGTAACAACTCAGTTTGAATTCACCATAAAAAAGGCTACTAACATCATTTAATCACTTTAACCTATAAACACAATAACCATGCACTGATTATCGCCAACCTAAATTGATACAATTTCTTACATGAAGTTCACAAAACAAAGTTTTTCTCCTTCATTCTCCTCCTGAAGCTTTAACCATATGATTGGAACACCTCAATGGAAACATGAGGTAAAACCTCCTCAATCATTTGAACAACTATAAGTCTACATGGAGTTAAGACCAACTAAGCATACCCATGATCTAATAAGCTGTCTAGAATCACTATTTATGACTTAGGCCATAATGAATTAGATTAAACCTAAGACCACCACATATTGACCTCAAATAATAACTCAAACACTTTATTTATCAGGCCTTGATAGCTATCCAAGAGCACATTTGAAACACCTAAACTAAGCCAACTTACACATTCAAACCAAAATAGTCCTCCAAGATTTCAAACTTAAGTTTTGGAGGGAAAGTGAAATTTTCAAATTTTGAATAACCTAGACCTCAACTAGCACACTTGCTAGCATCTAATGACCTCAAAGACCTATGACTATACCAGGTTTCTCCACACAAATTGAATAAAAATTTTCATGGACTTAATAATAATGCATGGATTATTAATGCTCCAATATCAATCATTTACATCATTGACCCTACTATGCATGACTGTCTAAGTAAATCCTTGCAAAAAAAGATAAAATTCTACTGTACAAGCTTGACCTAAAGCATCCCACCAATGCCAAAATGAACTAGGTTATAAAATCGAGTGGGTTCATAAAAAAACCATCAAACCAAAAATACATATTTCAGCTTCATTCCCATAGGTCAGATTATCTTGTAGCATTATGGGGAGTATTCTATAAGTTGGAGCATATGGGATTTCCTGACTTACACTGACTTATTAGCCAATGGCGTTGGATTGCCTAATAAAACTATGACAGTCCAGAAATAACTCATTCACACATCTTAAGGTATGTCAGTCCTAACTCCATGTATGGAAAATCACCTATAGACATAAAGTCACCATGAAAATTATGCAGCCAGGGTGGTGTGAGATCACCCAATAGTTTTTACCTTCATAGTATTTTCTATGATATCCTCTCTATACCCCTTTCTCTCATCATAGTTTCAAATGCACATGAAACCTCCAAACTTTTTTTCAATACTTCCATTGTCCAGCCATAAAACTTTACGATATACATGTAGATTTTTACATATACATACGTACTTGACCAATTAAAAAATTTCTTTTTCTTTGCAGGTTCTTTCTCCAAAAGAAGCTTTTACATGTCACTATAACTCTTGAATATGATCTTGTATTCATGTTTACCATTTTGTGTCAATCATAACAATTAGGGGATAACAACATCATTCGCCTGGTCGTGCCTCAGTACTGAACAGATGTAAGGTAACTGGCATGACATTAGAAAGTTATACACACGTGTAAATGCCATAGGTTCACTCTGATGCACATTTTGCACTCATATATCTTTAGTCTCCATGCTTCACTATTTTCCATCATTCGTTAAGATTGTGCATCAGTCCATCGAGAGGAATATTGTAGCATCACTCTGTATGGAGGTCAGGAATTGTAACACACATCTATTAAATTGCATGCTACTAAACTGTAAATAAAGCTTACCAACATAAAGTAGGGGAAAATTTAGACACAAAATCACACACTTCAGGTGTTATTACTCGTGTTCTGGATGATCAAATAAAGGAACAATTAATCTAGTTTATTTATCTTATGATTAGTGTCAAGTTAACCCATTTATGATTGGAGTTATAAAATCTCATTTAATTTCATGTTACCGCTAAATAAAAATGTAAAAGCACTCACCCAGTCATATATCATTACATCTAGACAATTTCATTTATCTCATGATTGGAAAGTGTAGATAGATCCAACAAAAGTTGTAAGATATGGCTGACCCCAAGGAATGCAAGGAAGTATAAAACTTGAAATGCCCCCTAAAGAGGTCTAAAAGGACCCACCACTTTCTATGTAGCACTAAATCCACTTCCTTGTAGGTTTTTACTCAAGTTAGTCTTCATCATTTACGGGCTTCAATTACAACCTCAGAAAAGAGAGAACACATATAGGTATAGAGCTTACCATTCTTTTTTCCTTGACAAAGCACTAGACACTACTATCATCACCTAAGGTTGCATGAATTACAGAAATGAGCTCCAATGAGATAAATAAAGCTCCATCACAAGGGACATATGATGATCATTATTTGCATAAAAATGCATAGGATTTGTAATGATTCATTCATATTTCATCCACCATTAGATCACATTCCAGTACATCTAATCATTTTTATGAAGGTCACATATATGTAAACATGGCAAAATGTTGCACCTTAGTTGGAAAAGATTACACATGTTTGATTTCAAGCTACAACCATATTTACTTCTTGTGAAGTTTTGAACAACATGATTACGCTAAAATGTAATATAATAGACAAAGTTGATGCAAGTTTTTAGTAAATAAATGAATAATAAAAAGTTGAGATTAACCAAACAAAATAATATATGAAAATAAGAAACCCTAATATGACAAAGAGAGTTAGAAAATCCCAAGTTGATTCAAAGAGGTTGTGGGACTTTGTTGTAGTGGAGACCGGCTGAGCAAAAGGAGAAAACCTTGGCACAAGAGCCTAAGAAAATGCAGATCGGGACTGTCTGATAGGATTAGGGTTCTTGGAGAAGGATGGGTGAACATTTGGCACTTTGGTCTGAGTTTTGGGTGCCTTGATATATAGAAATGATCAAAATCCTTTTCTGATAGAGTTGTTTAAGCTTTGCACTTGTTTGTTTCTTGTCGCATGTATGTCACACTTAGTTCACTGATTTTTCTGTAAATGTATAATGAAGAATAACCTGAAAAACCCCACACCAAAACATCAAACCCATAAAAAAATATGTATAGGAAGGGATCATACTTTCTCGGCTACCACAATGATGGAGTTACAACTAAACACTACACTACATCTTAGAACCAATGTATTTTTACATGTGTATATGTGAAATTGGTCCATAGGTTGATATTGTGTGTGTTGCACTTTAACTAGTGAGAAATAACTAGATGTAGAATGTAAATAGTATGTGCATGGAATACAATAGACTCCAATCCTATGAAGCATGATGTAGAAAACCATATTTTTCCCCTTGTGATGGAACTAGACAGATACAAATAGAGCTATAAATACATTGATGGATGAAACCTTACGTGGTGATAGTGTGTTCTTAGTGTTTGGTCCCTTATTATGATCACATAACTTTATATTTATATGATTCCTTCACTTGAATTTTGTAACTAACCCTAAAAAGGGAGACTACCAAAAAGATAAGATGCTTAAACGGCTAGAAAGGACCCAAAATGTTTGAGTAAAGTAAAAAGAGGATAGAGACACCTAGAGGGGATGAGGGCGCCTAGTATTGGCACCTTGGCTGGGCACTGGTGTCTAGGATGACAAATGCCAAAGATTAAAAGGGCATACTAAGCAAGTAAGGGTGCAAAATTGAAAGTAGCAACAGAAAACAAAGCAAGGTGGCCAAAGACATGGGTTAATTAGTACTTTTCCTACTTAGGAATCATTTGAATAGTAGTATATGGTTAGGACTAAATAATTACCCAAATTGTGTGTTTGTGTGTCTACTCTAAGACATGGCTTTAAGACCTTTGCATGCTTGTAAATGAAGGAATCTAGACTCTTGAATCTAGTTTGAATGCTTCAAAAATGTGTGGTGGTTACTCTAAACGGTGAGCATCTACTTTAGGGAGATTTAGGAGAGATTTTAGTGATTTAGTAGGATATTTACAAAGTATGTTTATAAGAATGCCAAGTTAGTTATGAACTGCATTTGACTTTCTTATATAGGATCCCATATGCTAGATATTCACATTATGGATGGCCTATGAAATATGAATGATGCATATAAGTTTTTTAACTTAGACAAAGAATTGTTAGATGAGAGGGTATGTGACCATATAGGTTGGACTATATCATAGTATGTCTTGGCCCTATTTTGTATAGTCCTAAACATGCATTAGCAATGCAATATCCAAATTCCATGAAAGATGTTAGGAGATAGAATATTACTTTGGATAATCAATATTGCATGGATGAATGATAGAGTAGTGTATAGAGATCAACAGGTCATGTGGGAGAGAGAAGGATATGTCATTTGATCTTATAATGTGAGCATTTGTCTTAGAATGGGAGCGAAGTAAAACTTATCAAAGGATAAATTACAAATTTGAGTGTCTTCCTATTATTATTTCATATTTTATCCACTTTTACTCATATGAAGTCACCCCAAGGGTGAATACATGTCATCTCTATGTAGGATGATCTTTTGGTTCCTATTTAGAACCTTCATTTCATGTTTCTAACAACCTTCCATCTTTTACATTATTTTGTTATAAAGAAGATGGTTTTGAATGGAAAAATAAGTTTTGCAAGTTATTTTTGTAAACATAAGTTATAGGTTCACAAGTTTTGAGGCATAAACCTCTCCTATAGAGCTTGTTTGTTATATACATATTCATTTAAAAATAATTCCATTGCATAAATCTCTCCTAAAACGTTTTTCTATTGTCCATACATTCTCAATTGCAAAGTTACATGACATAAATCTCTCCTACAATTTTTTTCTAAGTTCTATACATTACCAATCGTAAGAAAAAATTAATCTTTCTATGATCAAAGTTCTTCCTAAAATAAGAAAATTTTATTTATGCAATACAATTATATAATTCCATTACGAATGTATTACCATAACACATTAAACCCCAAAATTAGTGGGTTATCCATCCAAATCCAAATATAATTCACATCGCTCACTGTGTGAAGGAGATCATGACTAGAATTGTAATCTTCTACAATTATCCACTTTTTAGTAGGTGTTGTGGATTTTTTCACTACCCTATAATTGAATCATGAGTCTCTCTCAATATTTTTTGCTTCGATAAGGATTAGAGTGTATGAAATACTCCTACAAGTCCTACCCGTAAGCTAATTTTCTCATCTACATGCTTCATTGGTTGAAATTTTCTCTCGAGTTAGAGGGGCATCATTAATATGTGATGTCATATGCTCCAACTAGATGTAGACACAAAATCATGCACTTTAGACATTATTTAGTCTCGGTCTCATACTACTATTTAGAGGGTTTTTGAGTGAAGAAAGTACTAATTAACCTCTATCTCTTGGCCTTTTTTGTTTGATTTCTATTGTCATCCCCGACCTCCACCGCACACATGACTACTCAACTTTCATCATTTCTCGTCATTTTAGCTTTGATTGTGGCACCCAGGCTAGTACTGGGGCACTCGTGGGTGCCCTGGTCCCACCAAGGGCACCCTGGTCCTATTTTATCTTTCCCGTCACTTTTTGGGCTCTTTCTAGCCGTTTGAGGTCTTTATCTTTTTTGCGGTTGCCCATTTTGGGTTAATTACGAAATTAGATCAAGAGAACCCTATAAATATAAAGCTATGAGACCATAATGAGGGACCAAACACTAGTCACTACTATCATCCACCTAGAGTTGCATCCATCTATTGCATTGGAGATCATTTGCATCCACATAGCCCCATCACAAGACACAAGGCTAGGACATCTGCATCACACACAACATAGAGGGATGATTCTATTCTATTCCATGCACCATCTATTACATTTTTCTACACAGAGTTATCTCGCTACATCACAAAGTGTGACTAGCACAAGAGCAACCAAGGGCATGTTTCACACACACACACAGGGAGAAGTAGATTTGGGCCTGGAATGTAGTGCAGTGCTCAGTTAGTAAGACCACCATTATGGTGGTTAAGGTCAAGCTGACCCTATCATATGCATTTTTATTTTTTAGGGATAGATGTTTGTTTAGGGTTTTATAGGTCTCCCTTTCGTCTTAGATTAGTAATGACACCTGATGTAGTATAGAGAATTTGATGCGACACATAGCGAGGGTTTTGGACCACCTGTCAAACCTGTGAAGATCAATTCTAGATATTTTACATAGACCAAGCTATTCATTCTACATACCAAAGCACCCATAGGTGCCCCTGTCCTTCTCTAGGCACCCCATTCTAGAGAATCAACCTAGATCCATCCTTTTTGGGGATCTTGCACAGTCATTCCTGCTTCCAGATTCTCCAGTCAACTCTGTGACACAGTCCCGCGAGAATCTTCTATTCAACTGAGTTATTTCCTCTTCTCTCTAGCACATTAGGGTTAGCATTTTCTGTTTCATAGTTGTTTGAGTCATCTTTACATTTATTTCCAGCATCTATTTACTTTATCTATAGGTGTTCATAGCTTAGATTAAATAGTACTTATATTACATTTTTAGTTAATCATTTTGGTGAACCCCACATCTTTCATGCTTAGGATCCTCATTTTTCCTCTATCATGGGTCAAGTTTCTTTATTTGATTTACTTAGGAGGTACCCTAATTGCCAGGTTGTTTTGCAAAAATCCTTAGACACTAATTATTTTGATGACAATACGCTGCCACACGAACTAAGTCATATGCTCGATTGTCTATTTATCGACCCTAGTGATCCTCCACCTAATCAACCCCTATTGGAATCAATTCAAGCTTTACATTCTTTGTTTCAAGACAATTTTATGGATATGGAGTCCACAATCACCTCTCTCAAATCTAAAATCCAACAAGTTAAGGACGTTTCTCAAGATCATGTTTTTTCTCCCTCTACGTCTCATTTTCAATCTATCTCCACAACATGTCATATAGTTGAACCTCAGGTCATGTCATTGCCTAAGCCTCTCATATTTGAACATAATACTAAGCAATTTTACCTTCTTACTAAGCTCCTTAGTCGTCGATTGATCACTTTACCACGTACTCATTATTATCATTCTTATCGGCTAATAAAGTATCACAGTCGTCCATATTGCAATTATCATCGAATCAATGGACATAATGACAACAATTGTTATGTTTTATAACGTAGAGTCAAACATCTTGATCTTTAAGGGTTTATCTCATTCATTGGCCAACATCATGTTACATATCAATGGGATCCTAATTCTATTGCTTCTACATCTAATGAGCATCACCATAGTACTTTTCGTGTGCATTCTTTAGTTATTCAAGAGCCACATAAGTAACTACCTATGACATCACCAAGTCAACATAAGCGACAATATCTCCAAATTAGTTCACCACCTCCTCCTATCCCATCCTCTACAATATTACCAAATCAAAATAAGTCATCACTTCCAATTTCTTTCTCTAAATCACGTCCTCTTACTAAGTCGTCTATTTTTTTACCAAGTCAAACTAAGCAACCACCTCCTAAAGTTAAGCTTGTTATTCCAACATCCATTATAGTTTCTACATATGTTGATGATTGGGACCCGAATGAAGCTTACTATGATGATGAACCATATGATGGTCACACTTCTCTATCACCTCCGCATCCCATCACTTTTGTTAAGGCAACTACTCCTTATATTAATCCACTTAGTGCCTTTTGACTAGCCTTCCATCGCTCACACACTTTGGGGGCATAGTATTCACATCCCCCTCCTTCATCACCATATCATCATAGGCACATCTCTCATCTTTGCATTATCATTCATTCACACCCTTACATAGTACTATATCACTCTCTTAGCATCGTAGCATCATCTCATCTTGAATAATCATGTATACGTTATAGCTTCGTCATTACTCGATGACACCCTCTTATGCTTCAATTCACACTTGACTATTAAGAGATTACTACACATGAACCCCACACACTGCATAATAGGCATTACAAATTGTGTTTCTCCAAACATTTGGCATCATATGTCTTATACCTTACATCACACATTCTACATTTAGACTACATCATTTTGACCCTCGTGCATTTACATATCATACATATTTTACACATCATATTAATGTTCATCATATACATGTCACACTCCTATTTTCCATGCGTTTAGCATCGTATACTACTCATCCTACATACTACATTACTATCTACATATATTACCTACCACACTATGCATTGCATTTCCACTCATTACATGGTCATCTACTCATCACATATACTACATATTCTTCTACGCGTTGCACTCACTACCCTATGACGTACTTTAGTTCCTCGGTCCATACTCAACTACCGAGGGTTTAAAAAAAATGAACCTTCTCTTCATCATGTGACATTACAAGGTTAGTGTCATACGCTTTAGGCTGAATGGTCACCCATTCTATCATTGTGTAGTGGTATACACCTTAGGTTACATCACCACTCACACTCTTCATATCGTAGTGATAAATGCTTAAGGTTAAATCATCACTCATCCATTCATTTTATAGTGATATACGCTAGGACTAAATCATCACTTATATATTCATCTGGTCAAGATATACGCTTCGGCTATAGGATTCACACACACATCGTCACTAGGTTGCACCTCATCACTAAACCTACACATTCATCACAACGCGTTAGACACAACACACACTTCGACCATTTCCTAATGATGCACTCTCGTTTATGGTTCATTCTTGACTATTGAGGGGGTAAAATAAATGAACCTCACTACATACACTTTCATTCACTCAAGGGGCATGCAGCTCCTATCACTCCATTTTGCATTACATTCCATCCATCCACAACATACTACATACTATAGTTTCTCTTACTCTTGCTTACTTTTTTTTGTTCATGGTCGCTTTATTACACATGCTCATTAAATTTCTTGTATTCCATTTATCTATAGCATCCACACATGTGTGTTCACATATTTTTCTAGTTGTGATCATAGATACAAGTCTCTTACACGTAACATGGATGCTCACCTTCTACCCTTCCTACACCGGTCGCTGGGGGCATCCGCATTCGTCTCTTCCAGATGCTATTGTTTCATTTCATATTTAGCACTTTTCATTACTTGTTTATACATGTTTTTGACATACTAGTTATCTTTCTAACATGTGAATGGGTGCTTCATGTGCAACATTTGTTATGCAGGGATATTTTCTTCCATACTTGTTTATTACATTATCTATTACTATTTGTTCTTGTATGCAAGCCTTGACCTATGTTTGGTGTACACACTTGTTTGTTTGTATGTGGCCATGATGGCCTTTGTGTGTCTTACGACATCGTGAGTGATGTCCCATTTTTGCAACCCACTTTGGTGGTATATTTTGTCTTCTTATATGTTTACTTGCATTCTAGCTTACACATTGTTTGCATAGTTTACACTTGTTTTCTACATGCATGTTTGTTTATACTAACACTTGTTTCTAGCCACTTGTTTACGCGCCTTGGTTTCTACCAAGTACCTTCATTTCCCCCTACAGGGAAAAGTTTCAAAATACATAGGGTTGGTCCTCTTCTGGGGCTGCATTTCTCCTATCAGCGACGTCACATGCACTCCTAAAGAGGGAGGACATCATTTGGGGTTTTTCTACACACTACACAAAGATTCTACACCAATTTGGTTCAGTTATATATAGCGAGTGAGTTTAGACCAGTCTATGAACCCCATACACAGTGGATTTTACAAGACATGGTTGTCCTTAGCATTCTCGAAAGTAGTTACAGGCTTGGAGGTTATAATGGGTGTGCCTCCCTACACTACTTCGGCCATTGGCATCAAATCGCCAAAAAAACCAAGACATACACACATTCGGGGAGGGAGTTAAAGGTTGGAGGACACAAAGCAATTCCTCCCTATACTTCTTCAACCTAAGGTGTCAGATCACCCAAAAAACCCTGGAAGTACAGGATATCCTTCTACATTCTCTTTTCTCGACATGGATTAGGTGCATATGTTCCATTTACACTTTTCATTTTGCATACTTTACTTTTATGCGTATCTTTTACTTTACGTTTTTACACACATATACATATATATTTAACTACTTGATCACTTTCTCCTTGCGGGTCCGATCATATGAGAAATAAGCAGTCAAGTAGGGGCAACAACAACAAAAACAACAATAACAGTGTCAACAACAACACTTCGGGTAGCACACCTCGCATACTAACCATGCAGGTACATCACATCAGTAGCAACACACAAGTTTCCGCCCTAGGTTCACTCTCATTACTTTTTGAATTTTCATCTTTAGTTTCCACTTTGCATCATCTTTTTATTATTCCACACTTTATCTAGTCCTTTGGCACGCCTTCTTCATCACTCTACATCGGCATCGGATATGCATCTCTATCTATTTTATGTTATCGAGATTTCTGCTCACCAACATAAAGTGGGGGAAAATGTAGACACAAAATCATGCACTTTAGACATTATTTAGTCCTGGACTCATACTACTATTTAGAGGGTTTTTTAGTGAAGAAAGTACTAATCAACCCCCATCTCTTGGCCATTTTTTTGTTTGATTTCTATAGTCATCACCAACCTCCACTGCACACATTCCCAATCAGCTTTCATCATTTCCTATCATTCTAGCTTTAACTAGGTGCTCAGGCTAGTACTGGGGTGCTCGTGGGCGTCTTGGTCCCGCCAAGGGTGCCCTGGTCCCTTTTTAACTTTGCCACCACTTTTTAGGCTCTTTATATCCTTTTGAGGTCTTTATCTTTTTAGTGGTCGGCCATTTCGGGGTTAATTATGAAATTTGATCAAGAGAACCCTATAAATATAAAGCTATGAGACCATGATGAGGGACCAAGCACTAATCACTACTATCATCCACCTAGAGTTGCATCCATGTACTACATTAGAGATCATTTGCATCCACATAACTCCATCATAAGGCAAAAGGCTAGTAAATTTACATCACACACAATATAGGGGAGGATTCTATTATATTATATGAACCATATATTACATTTTTCTACACATAGTTAACTCGCTACATCACAGAGTTTGACTGACACAAGAGAAACCTAGGGCATGTTTCACACACACACACACATAGAACTACATGTGAGTTTGGAATGTATTGCAACACTCAATTAGTAAGACCACCATTGTGGTAGTTGAGGTCAGTCTGACACTATCATATGCATTTTTATTTTTTAGGGATTGATGTTTGTTTAGGGTTTTACAGGTCTCCATTTCATCTTGGATTAACAGTGACACCTAGCACAATACAGAGAATTTGATGTGACAGATAGTGAGGGTTTCAGACCACCTACCAAACCTATGAAGATCAGTTCTAGAGATTTTGCACAGACCAGGGTGCCCATTCCGCATACTAAAGTGCGCGTAGGTGTCCCAGTCCTTCTCTAGGTGTCCCAGTCCAAAGAATCAACCCAGATCCATCCTTTTTGGGGCTCTTACACAGTCGTTCCTACTTTCAGATTCTTCAGTCACCTCTGTGGCACAATCCCATAAGCATCTTCTATTTATCTGATTTTTCCTCTTCTCTCTTGCACATTAGGGTTAGCATTTCCTTTTTCATAGTTTCTTAGGTCATCTTTACATTTATTTACAACATCTATTTACTTTATCTACACATATCTTTGATTAACTAGTACTTATATTATATGTTTAGTTAATCACTAGATATAATTTACTTCTTCATGGGTCTTTTTTGTACTTGGAACATAATCATGGATGATTACTTCTTCATTTTTCATTTGTGTACGTATCATAAAATTAGGGAAGTCATCACCTATGCAGTATAAATCTTAATCTTGTATGACATTTTATGAAAACATTGTAGTATACCTCCTAAAACTAGACTTTGTGGGATTTAGACCATACAAACTTTTATCCATGATAAGTAACAAGAACAATAAGTTGTTTATCCCTATTGTAAGCACAAAAACTTGTGCATAATGAAAAGATAAACAAATCAAAAAACCTTCTCCTACATGTTTTCCTTGCAAACCTCAATGATCAGGTTGTGGAAGCATTGATCTTATGGAACCTTGTAAGAATTTAGATTGTGGGTGCTTTTGAATGTGACCTCCAAATGTGGATTTTAAAATGCTACGAGAAAATTTTAAGCTTCCAATATGTATATTGGAGACAAAAATAGCATAGTGATTGTACAGGAATCCAAGAGAAATACAAGAGGAGCCAAGAGGATTTGTAAGGGGATAAGCTTACTATTTTATAAAGGAAAAGTAGTGGTCTAAGAGTAGTTTCAATTGGTTACATGTGGTTAAATGCACATGTTAAAAATAAAACTTGAGGGATATTAAATAGTTTGGCTGAATTAATTCCCATTTGAGGGGCCAGTAAATAAATTCAGTTGGTAGACGTTACATTCGTGAAGGTGGTTGTATGTGCAATTTCATTGCCCCCACCTTTCTAGGATTATAGAAGTGGGTTCCAAGTGGAGTTGACTGGGATGAGGAAATGGAGTCCAAGTGGGGTCCAAATGGAGTCTAAGTGGCAGTTGACTAGGAAAATACGTGTAATTTTCAATTAAGTAACTAATTTAATTAACAAAAACATGTGAGACAATTAATAACCATTTATATAATAAATTTTAATCAACTTAGCTAAGGTGTGTTAGGGATTAATTTAATTAATCCCAAAAGGTTAATATATGCATAAATTAATTAATTTAATTAATCAATCATATGGGGAATAACAAGATATGAACTAGGATAAGATTAGAAACAAGTATGTGATTTGGGGTGTCTACATTTTCCCCTCTTTAAAGTTGTTATTATGAAGTAATACCATTTTAAATATAGTAGACATGTATGCAAATCAATGAACGGATGACAAGAAAAATGGTAGATGTTTAGATTTTTCCCAGTGAAGCATTTAGATGCCCCAATTGAGTAGGATGGTAAGGAAATGCCCCCCTCAAGTGGGTGGGTGATGCAAAAAAGTGGTGGACAACTGGTTGCTTGATAGGAAGAAGACAAGGGATTTGAAACAAGGATGGTAATAACTGTGCTCGTAGCATGAGCGTCATTTAGAGAGTGAAATTTAGAGAAACCTTATTTTGTTGTTACACAATAGAGTTGTCACCATGATTATGAAAGAAACGTGATGGATAACCCAGATGCGCATAAACAAAGAAAATATAAAAAGGAAAATAAACCTAATATACGCCACAAAAGTATGCACCATGGATATGAAGAAGCCAAGATGATAACAAAATAAGGGTAATTGGTCCAAAACATAAACATCAACAATACAACACAACTTCAAAAAGAAGACAATTAACTATGCCCCTAATGTGTGCCACAATGATGATTAAGCAGATATGAATGCCCCCAAGCACTAAACTTATGAAATGCATTGGGATAAGATCAGACTGAAGAGCGGAGTGATGCTTAGATACTCCTAATGAAACTCTTGTTGGATCCACATTGAAGAGTGATCTGAAAGTTGAAAAAGGATAATTTCCTCTATTCAATAAACTTATGGATTACATGAGAGGTAGAATGAGTAGCAAAAATTTCCCAGTGAAGTTATATCGTGAAGGAAAAATAATTGATTGACTTGCCCTAAGCATAAGTTACTAACACCAAGGGAAGAAAAGTGACAGTCGTAAGATTAGAATGATCACTAGGGTAGTATATAAAAGTATGAATTTATCAAGATTGTGTTGATATGTTGAAATATTAATTTCATGGGTTTTCCAATTATAGGATTTCTATGATAAGTGAATGTTTGTTCAAATTTTTATAATTTTTGTGATTTTTTTGAATTTTTGAATATATGATTTTTTTTGGATTTTGCGAAGTTTTAAAAAAATGATATACAAATACAAAGAATGTAAGAAAACTTGAATACACAGTAAAAAGGAATACACACCATGGATTTTTTAATAAACCAGGATGAAAACACAACACGTGCAAGTGACACAAAGACATGAAACAAACATGTCAAACAAACCCAATGGAACAAGAATGAATGACACCAAAGTTATATGTGAACTAAAATACAAATAATTTTCCTGCAATTGGTCTATAATAACAAAGTACAAAAAAATAACAAACTAAAAGAAGTAAAATTATTGTCACAATGTTGAAAAACCACAACATTACAACACAATTTGCAATAACGACGTCTAATGACACTCCTAATGTGTTCCACATTGAATAATTAGACATATATGAATGCCCCCAAGCTATAGCTTAGAATGCAAGAGGATTGGATCAGGCTAAAGAGTGGAGTGATGCTTAGATACTCCAAAAAATAATTTTGTCAGATTCCATTGAAGTTTGATCTATATTGGATTAAAATCTGAAATCCAAGTGTGCCCCAGACAAAGGTATATTGTGAAAGTGTAAACAATTGATTGCCTCAAGCATAGATATACACCACATGAAAGAAAAATGATTAGTGAAAGATGATCTGGAACGATCATGAGGAGCACTGTTAAATAATGAAATTGTTGAACTGCGTTATTCAGTCTGAAATTTGTCAAACATTGTTCTGAATGTTTTGTTTTTGCCATTTTATACTGTTTTTATTTTTGGAATAATTTTATACTAATTTTGTATTTTTTACGAAACATATTTGAATTTTTTTGAAGTTTTGAAACATATTTGAATGTTTTTGAATTTTTGAACATATTTAAATGTTTTAGGTTTTTTGACTCGGTAAAGGGTGTACATTGTTGGAACTCATGTTCAAACAATTATAAGAATTCTATTCCATTAGTAGAATGTAGATGATGTAATGATAGGGTGTCTCACTCCACTCGTGGATCCACACAACTAAGAAGATGTGAGTGCTCATCACCAAGAGCCAAAAAGGATGTGAGAATAAGGTGAATAGTGATATGAAAATGAAGATGATGGATGCAGAGACACACAATGTAATGATGATCCATGTGAGAAAAAAATGTGATCCATCCTCAGTCAAGAGCATCTGACCGATTCCAAGATGATTCCACTTTATAGGTTTTGATTAAACTTAGATCTGTAGATGGCCTACTGATTGACAAGATCTAGTTGAAGGAATTGTTGTCTCTCTTAACATAAGCAACTTCTTGGGATGTTTTTTATTAATCACTTTTGATTCTAAAGGCTTTATTTTGTTCAATTTTTTTAACTAACCCCCTACATCTTGCCCCATGCCATTAGTAAGAGGTAAGGGCTCAACACTGAAGATAAAATGTAGGTGAGTAAGGATACATACCTCTTTTTCCAGTCTCATACTACTAGTAAGAAGTATGGGCTCATCACCAAAGACTGTGAAGGATGAAAGGTGTAATAGGTTGATTTATATTTTCTTTGTATTTTATATTGATTTTTCCTTGTACGTTGATATTGTGCTTGTTGGGAAGGAACAATCTGCCCCCAAGTCTTAGCCTCATGCAACTAGTAGGATGTAAGGGTTCAACACTATAGAATGAAATGGGCAGTCAAAAAGGACTGGGTAAAGAAGTTTGATGCTTTTTGTTAAAGAGATATCTTGTTTGAAAGGATAATTTTCCATCAGTAAGCTTCAAGACAAAACCGTAGGTAAAAAGATCTATAATTTTAGAAACCATAATAGGGATGAGACACACAATGTCAAATAAGAATAAGACTAACCTATGTTTAATAGGTGAAGATTATGAATAGATGCTAATGATGTTGTGATTGAAATATTTGTCAATGAATGGAACAATTAAAATCATTTGTTAAATGAGTTAACAGTGCAAGCGGCCTCCCCTAGTGTGGAGAGTACCCATGGAAGAAGATGTTTTTGCTTCTACATTTTTAATGTTTAATTAATGATTTAATGATGGGTTGGATATGAAGTTTTATTCTCTTTTTATGTTTTTTAATATTTCTCAAAGTTTGGTGGATCAAGGGTTACAATGGACTCATCGGGAGAGAGGTTTATGTTTATGAAAGTGGAATGGTCTTGATTCACGAGACTTGGGTGGACGAGGTCCAAGTCAACAAAGTGTATCAAACGATTCAAGGAGTCCTGAGTTATGAGAAAGTTAAAGGAGGGAATTTGAAGATTTAAAAGAGCCCATATTTACTAGACCAAGTCAAAAGGGGGGATTTAAAGATTCGATAAGGACTGAAGTACGATACTTGGGAGTATAAGGTCCAAGTCAAAAGAGAGAATCAAAAAATTCGATAGGTCCTAAAGTACGAGACTTGGGTAGACAAGGTCCAAGTCAACAGATGTATGATTGGATAATTCTTGGATGAGATTGAAATACCTATGTGATGTTAGATGAGGATTGTCAAGGTAAATAATATGTTGAGGTTCATATTCACCTGTGAGTGGAAGAACGCAAGGAAAGAAGTATTGATCGTTAGATGTATATCTGATGTTCCTTATAGGTCGTAAAGAACATATACTTGATGTTTTTCCTTTGAGGCAGTGGATTAATTCGTTTGATGATAGATTTGTAATTAAAGCTTGAAAAGGTTGTATGAAGATATTCTTTGGGATACACACCTCGTAGAGTTCACACATGTAAATACATTTATACATAAGAATCATAACTAAAGATATGCCTGCAAGATTGACCATTTGAGGCATAATAGACACAAAAGGTTACATTATTGTAAGTTTCCAAACTTTTTTTTTTTGTTTCTACAATAAGACTAGAGATGCCAGGCATATGAGCTAGCATTGAAAGAATAAAATCAAGATCAACGGTGCTTGATGATGGACCTTATTCTTTAGAGTCTTCATTTGTATAATTAGTTAGAAAGGAGTCTTGAAATAAGGTCAAGTTTCTCATTTGATGTTGGAAGATAGTTGTCCAAATTAAGTTCAATGTCTGTTTGAACTAATGGAAGAAAATCTGAAGAAGAAATTGATTGGTTTTGATTTAGAGATATTTGACCTTTGTCGTCGTGATCTCATTGAGTTTCAATATGTATAGGATTTGGGACAAAATTCAACTCTTCATTAGAAGTTGTGGTAGTTGGCATGTCTTCATTTGCGATAGCTTCTTCGTCAACCTTGATATAAATGACTTCATTGTCAATTAAATCTTAGATGTAATGATGGAGAGTTATACAATGATCAGTAGAATGGCCTTCGATGTGGTGGTATTCACAATATTTTGATTCATTATACCACATAGGCTTGGGTTCCCTGTTATAAAAGGGTCTTGTAATTGGATATTTGATCATGTTATCCTTTTCTAATTGGTGAAAGGCACTAGAGATACTTTCTCCAAGGGGTGTAAACTGACGTTCAACTTTATGTGGAGTAATGTCTATGATAAATGATATGATGGAGTTAAAATTGACGTTGTTTGAGGATTCACCCTATTTGGGAGCTTTGCCCTTTGTATCATGGTTAGGAAATGGATTGGAAAACACCTTTAGATTATCATTTGGTGTTTTGTTTGGTGTCAGTCCTCGACTGCCACGTGTCCATTGTCAATGAGGTCTTTAATGTAATTGTGAAGTTTCCAGCATTTATCTATTTGATGACCATCAATGTGATGAAATATGTACTACATTGATTCTAAGATGGATTAGGTTCCCCTTCAGGGAAGGTTTGTGAGATAGGTTAAGTGACCGTATTGGCATTTTTCAGTTGTTGTAAGACACTTGAAAGAGATTCTCCCAAATATGTATATTGTCATCATTTGTAACCACGAGGAGGAGGGGTTTCTCTTCTTGGAATGGTGATGGCTTGTGTTGACTTAGTTTTTTTGGATTTTCTATTTTGTATGATATGAACATTTTTATTATCCATGACACCATCATTGACAACATTACGATTGTGATTAATGTACCTATATTTATCATGTGAGAAATGTTAGTGTTATTATTGTTGTTGTTGTGCCCATTGAATTTAGAATGAGGCTTGATCAAGCCTTTAGCAATGAGGGCCTTTTCAATTTGAGTTCCCTTTTCAATAACTTCCTCAAAATTAGTGAGGCAGTGCATCTGCATGTGAAAGGAAAACTCACTGTTAAGGTTTGGTATGAAGATGTTAACCATTTATTTCTCAGGGATTGAACATGGGAACCGACTTACGATTCCTCTCCATCGTTTTAAAAATTAGGCAAAGATTTAATTTGGTCATTATTTTTCATTGCAAAAATCAATCATTGTGATTTTAGAGTCGAGGTTGAAAGAAAAATTTATAATGAACTTCTCCGAGAGGTTTGTGAAGGTAGTGATAGATCCCTTTGGAAGGTGTAAGAACTAGTCTAAAGCTTGTCCTCCTAAACTTCTAGGAAAGAGATGCAAGAGAAAGATATAATTATATGCCACTTCTTGGCATGCTATGAAATAATATTTGATATGCTCTTTTGAATCGGGTTTTCCCTTATATTTATCAAATTTGGGTGTCTTGAAAAAGTGTGGGAAGGGTATGTGTAAGATGTCTATATAGAAAGGGTAAGGACATAATTCATCAAAATTGAATAGTTTGCATTGTTTTTACATGCCCAAAATAGTTTCTTTTATCATTTTCTATTCTTGAGAAAATGGTGAATTAGGTTGTGGGATGAATGACGGGTTATCATTCTTAATATTTTTATTCTCTTTATCTGTTGCATAATGAGTTTTGAAGGTGTCATCACTTTTCTTTGCAAGTTTAGTACCTTTGGTGTCGTTCAAGGATATGAGAGCCAATTGTTTTGCCAATGCATTAACTTGATCAATCAAGGCTTAATTGGAATCGGGGGTTGAAGCACTAGATTTACCTTTATTATTAGTGTTGGTTGTACTTGGCCCCATTTCATTATGGTTATTTGATTCAGGTGGTGGACCCTTAGGTAATTTGGTTTAACCTTGTAAGGTTTTCATAACGTCCTCATCAAAGTCCAGAGGAAATTTAGCTCCCTATCAAGAAGAAGAAGAAAAAATTGGTCCTTATTTTTTTGTAAAAGGTTGTCTATGGAAATATTTTCTAGTCGGACTTTATCCTCTTTATCGGAGCTAATATGAAAAGGATTTCTATCTTGCCTTCCGAAGGTACTATAATCGTGGTATCTTTTTCCCACCATTTTTGAAAGAGGGGAGGAGTGAAGAAAAGAGGTGGTAGAAAACTCAACCCTTACAAAGTGAACGCTAAAATGGAAGAGGGGAAAATGTTTGAAATCTCGACCCTAGCAAAATGAGTGTGAAGAGTGAGGAGGTGGAATGATAAGTTGATTTCACGACTCTTAACAAAATGAGTTTTATGATAAAAGGGACTAAAGGAGTTATATGTGCTCGACTTTTGAACAAATATGGATGTTTAAAATAGAATAGACTTAACCAGGTGGGTTGATCAACTCTTAACAAAATGAGTGTTAAAAGAGACTAAAAGGTTTGAAAGGTCAAATCTTAATAATATGAGAGTTAAAAAAAATGAAATAATGTGACTTCATAACTCTTAACAAAATGAGTGTTAAGAGAGATGAAAAGGTTTGAAATATTACTCGACCCTTTACAAGATGAATGTAAAGATGGAAGAGGCTGGTTTTTTTTATGCTTAACAAAATGGGTTTTAAAAGAGGAGACTTAAAAACATGATGAAAATGCTCAACTCTTAACAAAATAAGTGTTAAGAGGGAAGACACTTAGAAAGACGATGAAGGTGCTCGACTATTAACAAGATGAGTGTTAAAAGAGGAAACTAAACAAAGGAAGGGTAGTACTCAAATAACGACAATGTGAATGTCAAAATATAGTGGTGAAAATATGATGATGGAAAGTATGAATCTCATGAAAGTGAAGATAAGAGACTATAGCAAAGTGAATGCTTTAAAAGAGAGGAGTGAAGAAGTGTGAAGATATTGAAAATTCAACAAAGTGAAGGTTAAATTTGACGACGCAAGATGGTGGAATACTTAAATTTCAACAATGTAAATGTTAAACTTAAAACTTATGAAAATGATTGATCCATGTGATCATGATGGTGTTTGACCGTGATAAAGTGAGTATCACGATGTCAAGACTTAGATAGAGGGATGAGTGTGCTTAAGTTCAGATACAAATGTCCACAACTCAGGAATTAGACTTGTTTGCAAAGTGACAAGCCAGATGAGAGACAAAATGTGTACGAGAAGAGTAGAACACAAACTTTAGAACACATGAAAAAAATATGAGAATGACATTTATGGAAGGAGGGCCTCTAACTTAAATTATCTTAGCCAAGTTATGGCTTCCTAGAATAAAGTTCTCTCCTTATAGGTCAATAGTCTATCCAAATGAGCACGGTACTATTTCTAGTTGTCAGCTTTACTTTACCTAATTGATACAATAATATAGATTTTACTCTACTCAAGGGATCAAGTTGGGATCGCCACTATGCATATATGTGACTCTAATCTCTCATAAATGCATACTAGTCAATTGGGTGGGGGTAACCGTTTTGTCAGCCAGTTGACTTAAGGCGCCGAATAATTTGGGGTTCTTGTGGTACTCCTCATGGTGAGTTTTTGGCCCCTAGCCATGAATTTCCCATAGTTACAGTTGAAAAAAGGGAATAATCGCAGCTCCATTTTTTTTAATTAAGGTTAATTTTATAATGTTTAATAAAAAGGTGATAAGGGGTTTGTTTGATCTTAGAACAAGGCAACCTGTAGTTAGTAGTTTCAAAGTTTTAACAACCTTATTTAGAGATGGTCCTGCAAACAAATGGTTAGAAAGTGTTCCTTCGGTGAATACACATGAGAAAAACATGAAAAACAAACAAATAAACTCATGTTTCTAATTTTCAAGATTGCTTATACAAGCGCGAGAAAAGAGCATACACGCGGAGTTTATTGTGATTAACTTTACAAAAAATGATTTACAAAACATAATAAAAACCCTCCAAAAAGTGTTAATTATGTTGTGAAATTAGCTAAAAAACAAATGAATTGAACGAAAACATCTAATAACCCTGCATTGAAGATTTCACGGTTAGTCGATTTAAGCAAATTGACAAAAAATAACAATAAGGGACTAATGTGTTAAAAAGACCTAACTAATTAAAGTAAAATAATTAAATTTAAAAAGAGACTAACTAGATCTTAAAATAATCTAATTAACTTAATTTAATAAATAAAGAAAAAGAAAAATGTTATAATAAAATTAAAAAGGACTAAAGTTAAACCTAAGTTTAAGTTAACCTAATGAAAAGCCTTTAAAAAGATGCAAAACCCTAAAATCTTGATTTTGTTAATGAATGGGAGAGGGGAATGACACGAGCTTGGGCTCATCAAGTCGAGTTTCTTGATTCGGGGACAAGATAGAAGAGGAGATAGTGGATGGGGTCAATGGTGAATAGGGAGGGAGGAGACTCTGTTTAACTCCTACCATTCAACATCCAAGCTACTGTAGTCACTAAATCATACACTTTAGATATTATTTATCTCGGTTTCATACTACTATTTAGAAGGTTCTTGAGTGAAGAAAGTACTAATTAACCCCTATCTTTTTGCCACCTTATTTTAATTTATTTTGTCATTTTTGACTTTTTTCATCCATATGCCCAGTCTGTTTTGGTTATTTGTCATTATTTTAGCCTCGAATGGGGCACCCAGGCCAGTATTGGGGCACCCTGGTTCCACCATGGGTGCCCTAATCCCTTTTGCACTTTCCCGCCACTTTTTGGGCTCTTTCTAGCCATGTTTTAGGTCTTTATATTTTTAGTGGTTATTCATTTCAGGGTTAATTATGAAATTAGATCAAGATAACCCTATAAATATAAAGTTATGAGACCATAATGAGGGACCAAGCGCTAGTCACTACTATCATCCATCTAGAGTTGCATCCATCTATTGCATTGGAGATCACTTGCATCCACATAGATCCATCATAAAGGCACAAGGCTAGAACATTTGCATCACACTTCATAGGGGGAGGGATTTTATTATATTCCATACACACATTCTATTACATTTTCTACATCTAGTTATTTCTCACTACTTCACAAAGTGTGATTGGCACAAGAGAACCTAGGGAACATTATGCACACACTCACTAGAACTACATTTGGGTCTAAAATATAGTACAACAGACATTGAGGGTTTCAAACCAGCTGCCAAACCTGTGAAGATCAGTTTCAGAGATTTTACACAGACCAGGGCACCCATTTTGCAGACCAACGTGTCGTAGGCAACCCAATCTCTCTCTAAGCACTCAAGTCCAACCAAATACTCTAGATCCATCCTTTTCGGAGCTCCTGCATAGTCGTTCATGCTTCCATATTTTCCAGTCACCTCTACAACACAATCCCATGAGCATCTTCTATTCAGTTGAGTTCTTTCATCTTCCCTCTTGCATATTAGGGTTAGCATTTCCTTTTGCGTAGTTTCTTGGATCATCTATATACTTCTTTACTGCATTTATTTACTTTATTTATAGTTATTCATAAATAAGATTAACTATAGGATCTAAATCACATTTTAGTGAACCCAATCTTCAAATCCACCTTCAGTCTAGGGATTTTCTCATATTTTCTATCATGGCTTCTAATGTTTGGCAAGTCTCCTTACTTCAATCGATTCAAATGCACCCATCTTGTAAAGACACTCTTCAAAACCCCCTAGAGACTATGTGTATGCCCATCAACATATTGCCTACCCAAGTCAATGCTCTTTTTGGTCATCTTTCTAAGGACTCCCTTGATTCGAAATCCAATCAATCTATTTACAAATTCATTCAAGCTCTTCATTCTTTATTTCAAGATAAATTTTAGTCTATGGAATCCACAATTACATCTCTCAAATCTGAAATCCAACATCTTAAGGATGTTTCTTAGGTTCACATTTTTTCTCCTTCTACATCACATCTTGAGTTGATATCTACTACATGTGCTCACATCAGTGAACCTCAAGACATACCATTACTAGAGCCTCTCATTTTTTACCATATTGCTAAACAACATGAAATTCTTACTGAGCTCCTTAGTGATCAATTGATCGCTTTACCACGTACTCATTACTATCCTACTTATTAGCTAGCAAAATATCAAGCTCATCCATATTGCCATTATCATCGACTCAATGGGCATAATGACAGTGATTGTTATGCTTTACAATGAAGAATTAAACATCTTGAGTGTCAAGGCTTTATCTCATTCATTGCACAACAGTTTCTTGCATTCCCATCTACAAATGTTACATCTCAATGGGTTCCTAAATATGATTCATCTATGTCTAATGAGCATCATGCCATAATTTCTAAGGAAATTTGAGAACCGCCTAAGCAACCACCCCTCAAAATCAACACAACACCTCATATCGGGTCATTTACAGTATTACCAAGTCAACCTAAATAACATCCTTTAAAACTCAATGCAACTTGGCCTCCTCTCAAGTCATCCACAACATTACCAAGTGAAATCACGCAACCACCTCTGAAAATCAGTCCACCTTCTTCTCCCATCAAGTATTTTATAGTGTCATCAACCCCATATATGCTAAAACCAATCACTTTTATCAAAGCTACTACTCCTACTGATGAACAAGACACATCTAAAATTCCACCACCATCACATGGTCTTATTATTGCTTCAGCCTACCATTGTGTTGGCCCTTTCTCTTATCATGACATAGGCAACACTCTCCCACAATGGCATGACACCTCTCACGTCACTGCATATATCTCCATCATCATAATACACTTGGGGGTCATCACACTTATTTCCTCCTCCTCATATTCACATAGGATTATCTCTCATCTTTTCACTATCATACATTCATATCCTCGCATAGGCATTTCATCACACATTTTAGCATCTTCATTACCCAATGACACACTCTTGTGCTTCGGTTCACACTTGACTGTTGAGGGATTACTACACATGAACCCCACACATTGCATACTAGGTTTTACACACCGCATCTATTTACATATCGCGCGTCATACATCATACTATTCGTCATTATATGTATCTCATCCTTCTATTCTTCACCACTTTGGAGTTACATTCATCCTACACTTTACCTACACTATCAGGACATCTACGCATATTACATCATATTCCATACATAGTGTCACCACACTTTATCTTACGGCATATACCTTACATCACACACTCTCATTCTACATATCACACACATTCTACATCACATATGAGCCTAAAATTACAGCATCATAGTCATCATTTTTGCATACATTGTTTATGCATCTAGCATCATACATATTCCATTACTCGTCCATCTACATACATTACATGTCATTCTATACATTACACTTTACACATATTCATTTTACACATAGCGTTTTTACACACTTTACTCATCATATGGTAGTCTATCATCACACATATTACATACTCCTCTACGCATTGCACTCATTACCTGATGACGCACTTTAGTTCCTTTGTCCATACTCGACTGCCGAGGGTTTACAAATCAAATGGACCTTACATTCATCACATGTTTACCATTCAACCTTTTATCACATGACATTTCTAGGATAGTGATATACACTTTAGTCTAAATGGTCACCTACTATATAATCTTGTAATGGTATACACTTTAGGCTACGTCACCACTCCCTCCTATTCATCTTATAGTGGTATATGTTTTAGGCTACATCACCACTCCCTATTATTCACCTTATAGTGATATACGATTTAGGATAAATCATCACTCCATTTTATTTTGTCTTGATATACGCTTAGGTTATAAGGTTCACACACATCTCTTCTATATGGCACATATCCTCACCACTACACATATACAAATTCATCACAGTGCGCTAGACACAATACCCACTATTTGACCATTTACCGATAACGTACTCTTGTTTACGGTTCATTCTTGACTATTGAGGGGGAAAACTAAATGAACCTTACTGCATACACTTCCATCCACTTGGGGGGCATGTGGTTGTTATCATTCCATTTTGCATTCCATTCCATCCTTCCCCAACATACTACATATCATGGTTGCTCTTACTTTTGCTTACTTTTACTTATTCATGGTTGTTTTATTACACATGTTAGTTAGCTTACTTGTATGTCATTTATCTATACTATCCACACATGCATGTTCATTTCTTTTTCTAGTTGTGATCATAGACATAGGTCTCTTACACACAACACAGATGCTCGCCTTATACCCTTCCTACACTGGACATTGGGGGCATCCACATTCACTCTCACGGGTGATATTATTTCATTTTATACTTAGCACTATACATTACTTAGTTATTCACGCTTTTGACATACTAGTTATCTTTCTAACATATTAATGGGTGCTCATGTGTAGCATTTGTTATGCCAGGATATTTGCTTCCATACTTGTTTTCTCTATTGTCTACTATTTTTTGCTCTTGTTTGTGGGCATTGCCCTTTTGCTTGGTATGTGTAGACACCTAAATTTGGTATCCCTACCCTTGTTTACCCGCATGCGCATATTTCACCATGGTCCTAGCTAGACCCCCCTTATTTTAATCCATCCCCCTTAAGTTAATTTAATTTATCTAAATGCCCACCTATTACCCCATCACCTTTAATCCTTATTAATATTCATCAATTAATTAATTAATATCCACTACCCCTAATTGACTTTCCCTTTAGGATGCTTTTATCCTAAATTTGCATCCCTATGCTTTTTCTAGCTTTTATCCTACTCATCTTTATCCCCCAACTACCCATGACACATCCCTAAACAACATCTTCCCACCTACATGCTTTAAAGTGCTTTATCCCATTCTTAAAAACTTGAAATCTCGATTAAAACACAAAATCTACCACTTTGGGGAAATTTTCCCCACATTCAACGGCGACCCAACCCAGTCACCGTCAACCCTTTAAAAATAAATTCACCTCCCTCTTCCTAAGGCATGCATGTAGATATCTGAGCTTTCTTGCGATTTGCAAACTTCTTCTCCTACCTACTAATCCCTGCAACAGTTACAGGCCTCTTTGATCTCCTTTCAATGTGCTTGCATCACTCGTGAACACCCTTTGTGAGGTTATCATCATTTGTGTTGTTTTATTAAGTTATCATCATATTATCATTACTTGTTGGATCTAACATCTTACAGTAGTTTTGTAACTATTGGAACTCCATTATCAATTTGTTCTTCTAGCTTTTTTGTTTACAAGTCGCTCATCTCACCCATTTGCCATTGACTTTGTTCTACACTGATAAATTTGTCGTCACCCTAGTCGATTCCTCGTCGACCCTACTCTGTGATCCTGTTTATTTTGTTTCCAGTTCATCCTTTGTCTGTGTTTTGACTATCATTCCTCTCAAACTCCATACTTGTCATCATGTTTCTCTATTGCATCAAATCAATCCTGTCTACACCTAGGTCGTCGTCAAACCGAGCCCTGTTCGTCAACCAACCCATCCAAATCCCTGTCCTATCTCATTCTCTAGTATTTTCTACCTCAGACTCCCTTTTGCAGATCATTTCCAGCATCCTTGGGTCTGCACTCAAAATAGCCATATCTGCATTTTATAGTTGTTGTTTTATTCCATCTGCTTAGGTCGTCATTGACCTACTCCTTTGCAGCCCTGGTCACCGTCGACCCTGCCAGGTAAGTTTTATTTCAAGTTATTTATATTAGATCATTACTTTTCCATCTATTTCTATGAGTTTTAGATTTTGTTCCATCTCTTTTTATGCATGTTATTAGATTATCTATCCTTTACTTCTCTTTATTTAATCAAACGGGGGTTGACATCCATGAAAGGAAGGTAACACTTCTTGGAACCGGATTTGTCGAGCAGCCCCCGCATATACCATCTAATCAATTTTTCTCTAGTGATCCTAGTTTTGCAGGTTCACCTAGCTTATAGCAAGGATCAATTACTTTTGCATCCGTTCATCCATATCACACATTTGAGGTACCATAAACCCTCTATTTTCTATGTTATTTAATTTTCTTTAATATTATCTCATTAATTCGAAAAGAAATGAGAAAACTATAACAACATTGGCACACCCATTGGGACCATCCTTTAGGTGATTCCTTGCATTATTATTTTTATTTTATGTGTTTCTTATGTTTTCTACTAACACTGCAGGGAAAAGCTTTGTTTTTTTCTTGTTTGTGTTGCGCTTGATTGCTTAGATCGCTCTTCTCTTACGTCTTCTTGAAGATCAGATAAAAAGGAAAAGAGTTATCTAGGTATTCCTCATTTTTTCCTATTTTCTCCTTTTCACATTGCAATTTCCCTTTTCTTGTGTGTGTCCTCATCGAAAGATCACATTTGGATTTGGTTTAAAACTAACATTTATTTTATGTAGCATGCTTGGTCACATAGCTTAAGTAAATGTTTAACTTATTGCATCTCACAATATACCACACATAACCAAAACTCACACATCTAAATCACATATCTAAAACATCATCCTACTAGGTGGACTGATTGGGACTTGATTACCCAACAGAAAGTTGTCATGGTGTTCTAGCAGTATTAAAAATCCTACACATACTCGTGCCTCTTGTACCTTTTGGTATATCGAGGACTCCCTAGCCATAACTACCTGAAACAAAATCTAGATTGCCTTTTCTTAGTGTAGACACAAAATTATTCACTTTACACATAATTTGGCCCAATCTTATACTACTATTTAGAAGGTTTTCAAGTGTACAAAGTACTAATTAATCTCACCTTTTGGTCGTCTTTATTTTATATTTTATTTTGTAGTTCCCATGTATTTTCTAGCACTTATCCGCCCATTTTACAACTGCCCTGACATTCTAACCCTAAATCAAGGTGCCCCAACCTATATTGGGGCGCTCTAGGGCGCCTCAGTCCCACCCTGGGTGCCCCAACCTATGCAAACCCCCTTTCACTCCTTTTTGGGTCATTTATAGCTATTTGGTCATCTTTATCTTTTTCTTAGTCGGCCTTATTGGGATTAATTACAAAATTAAGCTTGAGATCCCTATAAATATAAAGTTATAAGACCATAATAAGGGTCCTAGGTCATAACATTACACACTACTATCACTCCATCTAGGGATGCATCCATTACATCACTTACACCCACATAGTGTCATGCATCAAGGCTAGGAGATTTGCATCACACACACTTCATAGGGGGAGGGATTCTATTTTATTCCATACACACGTACTATTTACATTTTCTATAGTTACTATTACTCATTACTTCACAAAGTATGACTGACACGAGAGCACCTAGGGTAGGACATGCACACACTTGCCAGAACTACATCCAGGTCCGAAATGTAGTGTAGTGCTCACTAATAAGTCCACTAGCTTGGTTGTTGAGGTCTGTCTGACCCATTCATATGCATCTTTTATTTTTCTAGGGTTTGATACTTCTCTTTACATTGCAGGTTATTTTCCAACTCATCTGACAAATCCGGCACAACAAATAGAAAAGGTTTGGAACTAACTTACAACCATACCAGTTGCAGGTTTTGAGCATTTACAGTGTTCAGAGCACCTAGATTGTAGACCAAGGCACCCTAGGCTACCCCAATACACTCCCAGGCGCCCCAGTCACTTTAGATCCTTCATATTTGTCCTCCGCATGGTCCTTGAGTGTTTGTCTACACTTCCAAATTTTATTCTTAGACCTGTGACAACCTGCAATAGTCACTGCCAATCAGCTAAGCTATTTCTCTCCCTGATCTTGCACATTTAGGGTTTTACTTCACTTAGAATAGTTTACTTGCATTTATTTCATATTGGTTCAATCTTTTATTACAACATTTTAGTCCTCCTAATTAGATTAACTAGAATTACCACTTTTTTGCATTCTGTCCTAATTTTAGTTAATCATTTTCGTGAACCTGACGTCTTTCACACTTAGGATCCTTATTCTTCTTATATCATGGGTCAAGCTTCTTTATTTGATTTACTTAAGAGATATCCCACCTCTCAAGCTATTTTCCAACAATCCCTAGACACCAAGTATTTTGATGACAATACACCACCATGCGAATTAAGTGTTATGCTTCATTGTTTCTTTGTCAACCCTGACCTTGACGACCCTCCATCTAACCAAACCATCTTAGATTTGATTGAAGCCTTACATGTAAAATTTTCTGTCATGGAATCCATAATCATATCTCTTAGATCTGAAGGTCAACAATCTAAGGATTCTTCTCAATCTTATACATCCTCTATGCAATCTATGGAATCAATGATAACATCTCTTAGATATGAGATCCAATAGCTTACATATGCTTCTTAATTACATACATCCTCTATTCAATCTATAGAATCCACCATCACATCCCTTAGATCTGAAATTCAACAAGTTAAGGATGCTTCACAATTGCATGTTTGTGCTCCTTCTACATCTTATTTGCAATCTATGTCCACTACATGTCATCTAGTTGAACCTCAAGATATGCCATTGTCTGAGCCTCTCATATTTAAGCATAATACCATGCCACATGCAATCCTTACTCAACTCCTTGTAAGTTTTTCACTCTACCACCTACTCATTACTATTCACCTTGTCAGTTATCAAAATATCCAAGTCATCCATATTCTGATTATCATCAAATCAATGGACATAATGCAAATGTTTGTCACACCCTGCATCGCCTAATCCAAATTCTTACTTGTTAAGGTCTTATTTCATTCAATACACAACATCCCCTTCCAAAGGTCACACCCACATGGGCTCCTAAGTCTCTTTTTCCTTTGATTAGTCTAGATCCATCTCAACAAGCTCCCATGGTTACTAGTGAATTTCCTCCTGATCTTTCTAAGGATGTTCTCGATGATTATATTATTTGTTACATAATTGATATGGACAACCCCTCCCATGTGCATAATGATCCTTATCCTAGTTCAACAAGTGCTTCTCCTATTTTCCATATTGTTTCTCCCCCAATTACTGAGCATCATTATACCGCTTCTCATACACCTTCTTCGGTTAGTTAAGTGCCACATAAGCCATCACCTATGGTTTCCCCAAGTCCACAACGTCAACCACCTATCAAAATCAGTTCACAAACCACTCCTACTAGGTTGTCTACTACATTATCAAATAAACCTAAGCAACCTCCCTTGAGACTTAGTACAACATGACCTCTTCCTGAATCTACACTCCAACCAATTAAGTTTATTAAAGTAACTAATCCTCCTCCTAGTGTTTACAATAAATTTTCATCTTCACCGCCACCACCTAGTTCTACTACAAGCTCTATCCAACAAGGTTCCACCATGCGTAAAATTGGCCTTTGGTAGGTAACTTTTATTACTCTACCTTCCTGATGACACACTCATATTCTTGAGGTTCTTCTATGAATGTTGAGGGGTCTTTTACCATAAATACCCTCATTTCATCTTGTATTTTTCCATTACTTCACCACCTATACATACACACATCTATAATACTCCTTACACATAATCAATTAAACAAAATCCATCATGTCTCATCACCCACATACATCATTTATTACATAGTACACATGTTATCATCCACTTGGGGGGCATAGCCAGTACACATTCACCCCCTCTTATTTTGACATTATCATATAGTATTATCACACCCATGTTGTCTTTATTGATGGGCATACCATCCCACGCATCATCACACCGTCATTACCCGATGACGCACTCTTGTGCTTTGGTTCACACTCTATTGTTAAGGGATTACCATTACACTAAACCCCACAAACTGCATGCTAGGTTAGACACCTTTATATTCTATTATCATTTCTATACATATCCTACATCCTACCTTATCCTCTCCACACCTCATCTATTAGTCATTTATACATCATCCATCTTTTACATACTACACTAGTCGTCATCTCATCTGCGTCTAGTTTTGCATCTTGTTCTTACATCCTATATTTACGCTAGGTCACATTATTTATGGGTCTAGCTTTACATCTCATCACTACATATTCTATCTACACCTATCACCACAACATACATCATCTACATACCTATATCATCTATATTCTACATGCTACACTAGGTTCCATTACACATGAGTCTAGTTTTACCTTTCATCCTTACAAAATCTATTTCTATCTACACACTTGTTACATTTCACACATTACACATTCCATACCCATTACACATTCTACAATGCATTGCCTACACTGTGCATTTACATACCCTACTCTTTACTTGGTCATTTACACTATGTTCTTTTCTATGCGTTGCACTAATCACCACCCTATGATGCACTCTAGTTCCTCTGTTCATACTCGACTGCTGAGGGTTTACCAATCAAATGGACCTTACCTACATGCACAATGCCATCATACCACATTCATCAGACTAGTGACTAACGCTCTAGGTTATATCGTCACCCAAAAGCATCATCACATACCATAGTGGTATACACCTTAGGTTAAATCACCACTCCCTTCATCCATTCTACCTTATACTATCACATTCTATCATCACATATTTTATTATTCTATTACATTATCCTTTTATACATTCCAAGTTATTTTGTTACATTATCATTCCTTATATTATCATGTAGTTGTATACACCTTACGTTAGATCACCACTCCCTTCATCATTTCAATTTATTCTATCATCCGCTCAACCATTTATATTATTTCCTTCTATCACATCATGTAGTGGTATACACCTTACGTTAAATCACCACTCCCTTCATCATTTATAGTTATTATATCATCCACTTAGCCATATATATTATTTCCTTCTATCACATCATGTAGTGGTATACATCTTAGGTTAACTAACCACTCTTTTAATCAAATTCTCATTATCATATTCTATTATCCTATTCTACGTCATTTTATTACATCATCATTTATCCTACTCATCACTTAGTGGTATATGCTTTAGGCTAAATCACCACCTCATTCTTATTCATCACGTAGTGGTCCGCACTTACTGCTAAACCTTCCATTATCCACCATATACTCATATACGCTCCATTTGACTTCGTCACCCATCTCGTAGTGGCATATGTTATAGGCTAAATCATCACCTTCTTCTTCCATCATGTAGTGATATACACTTAGGGATAAATCATCACTCACCTATTCAACCAAGTCGCGATATACGCTTCAGTTATATGGTTCATGTACATTCGTTATACAATCACATACTTCATCGCTACTTACTACCACTCCTCCTATAATGATATACGCTTATGGTTAAATCATCACTCCTCTATTCAACAAAGTCACGATGTATGCTTTGGCTACAGGGTTCAAGCACATCTATCCACATGTTGCATTTCATCGCCACTACACATACACCTTCATCACAGTGCGATAGACACAACCTACACTACTTGACCATTTCCTGATGATGCAATCTTGTTTATGGTTCATTCTTTATTACTGAGGGGGAAAACAAAATGGACCTCACTACATATATTGTTGGTGTAAATCTACAACACCCCAAAATCACCTTCAGATATGCAGTCCAAAATTGGGTCATTTAGTGTGATTGCACAACATGGAATTTTTTCTCCAAGTGTGGGACTTGCAAAAAATGGGAAAAAACTCTCCAGATTAAAGGTTGGTTCTTATTCCTTTGTTCAGGTGCATGCATTCATTTTGTAGAGGATCTATTATAAGTCCTACTCTAAATCTTTCCAAGGGACCAAGGTGAAGAAAAAGTTACAAAAATAATGAAATCTAAGCTAATGGAAGTGATGCACCGAGGAATGATGAACTCCCACTCTGTTGTTAAACACAAACCATAAAATAATACAACTCACATGCACAAGTAACCATATTTGTAATGAAAAGATCATAATGAATGCAAAGGAAGTAAGAAAGGGGCTGGAAATCACCCACAAGCTTATTTTATTACTCCACGGAGTTGATACAAAGCATTACAATGGCCAAAAGGCATAAATTTTACATTTACAGATTTATGGAAGGTTTGAGAACTCCACAAACTCGCCGCAGAATAGAGAGAAAGGGAGATACAGAGCAAAAACGTCCAACCCCTTATAAATAATGAATCCTGTTCATTTATAACCGAAGCAAAAGAGATAAAACATAAGGAACAAGTAAATCTGATCCTTGGATTCAACCACACACCATTAATCTCTGTCAAATCGGCCTGTAAACCATTAAATTGATCTTTCCTTTTTTCCCTGTGTGTTGGAGAAGCAAAAAACAAAAAATGGAATAAAAATGATGTCTTCGAAGCAATCTAATCTTGCATTCAAGGCATGAGAAGACATTCTAGGGTTTTCCCCCATCAAATTGAGTTGATTCTCCATCCATCGCGTGCTGGAGAAGAAAACCATGGAGGCTCGAGCAAAAAAAAAACTTGTTCAAAGCAATCTGATACACATTAAAAGCCTGAAAGATGTTTTTGATATTTTCTCCATCAAAAGCTATAAGAAATAATGTTTTTATTCCTCTAATGCATAGAGGGGCTCGAGACCTTTCCAAAAAGTTTGATTTTGTTGAAATTTGATCTCTAGATCAAAAGATATGCCCATCTGAAGATTTAGGGGAAAAATAGGGCAAAAACTTGGGCACAAATTTCGAGGCAGCAAAAGCAGATTTCAAAAAATGGGCTCACGGGGTCAAAATTTTTCTTTTTGCATTTTTGGAAAATTTTCCAAAAAATCTCTGCGCCTCCACTGCCGCGGGACACGTGGCATCTTTTGGTTCGTCGGTGGAATCGCGGGTCAGAATTGTCCTTTTCCTTTAAATTTTTCATTAGGAAAATTTTCCCAAATCTCCCCGCACTCCGCTGCTCTGCTCCTGACTTGACACATGGTGCTCCCTCATTGGTCGACAAGGATGCGCTTCCAATTTTTCCCTTTTCGCATTTTTTAATTTTGGCGACTTTCTCCAAATCCTTTCGTGGGTCCGACTCCTCCGCCGCTAGACACATGTCAACTTCTAAACGATCGGCGGGCCTTAGGGCCAAAATTTGCCTTTGGGCATTTTAGACAAAAGGGAAACATTTCCCGATTCTCCCCACACCTTTGCCAACCCATTTCCTTCTCCTCCGCGGGCCCGTGGGTGAAATTTTGTCTTTTTGCATTTTTGACCAAAGCGCCAAAAACTTAACCTTTTCCCTGACGTCTGCCACACCATGTGGCACCTTCTCATTGGCCGTGAGCATGTCTAGGGAAATTTTCCCCAAAAAACTCCGCCGGGCTATAACTTGAAATTTATAAGGAGTTAGAAAGAAAATTTTACCTTTCTGGAAAGGTAAGAAATTTTCTATCTGATGGAACCATTTCCAGAAATTTTTAAGTCCCTGAAGCATGCAAATTTTTCATTTTAAGTACCAACAAAGGGAATGGAGGATAAGTTAGCCAAAATAAGCAGGGGGCTCATTTTGGATAACATATACTTCTATACACTCGAGGGGCATGTTGCTCCTATCATTCCATCTTGTATTCCATTCCATCCATCCATAACATACTGCATTGTCTTGGTAGCATTTACTCTTGCTTACTAGTGTTTTGCATGCTCATTTTATTACACATGCTAGCTTGCTTTCTTATATGTCATTATCATACACACATGTGTGTTCACACCCTTGTTTAGTGTGATCACAGATATAGGACTCTACATACGTCATGAATGTTTTCCTTCTACCCTTACCATACTGGTCGCTGGGGGCATCCACATTCGTCTCATATAGGTGTTATTGTTTCATTTTTTACTTAACATCTTACACTACTTGTTCATACATGCTTTAACATATTGGTTATCACTCTAACATTCTAACAGGTGTTCCATGTGCAACACTTGTTTTGCAAGATTAAATGTTTCCATGACTACCTCTTTGTTTCCACTTGTCTACTTTGTTTTCCTTTGTATGTGGGCTTTGTCCTTTACTTGTGTGCACACTTTTCTATTGTTTGTGGCCATGATGGCCTTGCGTTTCTTGTGACATCATGAGTGATGTCCCATATTTGTAACCCACTTTATGCAGTCTTCTTGTTATTTCTTACGTGTTTACAGTATTGTGCTTGGTAGTTTTCCTACATTGTCTGTGTATTTTACACTTATTGCATGCATGTGTTTTTAGAATAACACTTGTATTGGCTATCCATCCCTTTTTGTGCATGCCTTGGTATCTACCAAGTGTTTTCCATTTCCTCCTACAAGACAGAGTTCTACATGTCATAGTGTGGTTGGTCCTCTTTTAGGTCCGCATTTTCCTTTGAGGGTCGTCGCATGCGCCCCCAAAGAGGGGGACATCATTGAGGGTTTTCTATTAACACAATGTATTTACACTGGTTCAGACACAGCGAGTGAGTTCAGGTCAGTCTACAAACTCCATACACAATGGTCTTAATAGGACATGGTGTCCTTCGGTAATTATGCGGAGCGATTACAGGCTCAGGGGTTATAATGGATGTGCCTCTCTACACTTATCTATTCAGTGGCGTTGGATCACCCAAAAAACTAGGACAATACAGAGATATCTTTAACAAATTTCAGTAGAAGTAGTTAGAGTTAAAGAACACAGAGCATTTCCTCCCTACACTTCTTTAACCAAGGTGGCGTGAGATCGCTCGAAAAACTCACGACAGTACAAGATATCCTTCTACACCCTTTTTCTCGTAATGGATTGGGTGCACATGTTCCATTTACACTTTTTTATAGCATATTTTAAATTTACGTACTCTACACATGTATTTTACACAAAAAAATTACATACATACATATTTGACTACTTGATCATTTTCTCCTTACAGGGCCATCGTATGAAAAACAATCAATCAAATTGTGGGCAACAATAATGATAACACATTGTGATGGTACTTGACATACTAACCATGTAGGTACATTACACACTGCAATAGCTACACACATGTTTCACCCTAGGTTCACTCTCATCACTTTTTATGCGCATTTTTCATCTTTAGAATCCATGCTCCTCCACATTTTTGTTTTTTTCATTCCACGTTTGAGTCTAGTCCATCATCACATCTTCTTCTACACTCTACATGGATATCAGGTATGCATCTTTATCTACTTTATGTTACAGAGCTTTCCGCTCACCAACATAAAGTGGGGGAAAAATGTAGACACAAAATTAAGCACTTTACACATAATTTGGCTCATCCTTATATTGTTATTTAGAAGGTTCTCAAGTGTACAAAGTACTAATTAATCCCACATTTTGGCCATCTTTATTTTATATTTTATTTCGTAGTTCCCATGTATTTTCCAGCACGTATCCGCTCATTTCGCAATTACCCCGACATTCTAGCCCTAAATCAAGGCACCCCAGCCTATACTAGGGTGCCTCGGTCCCACCCTAGGCACCCCGATCTATGTAAACCCTCTTTCACTCCTGTTTGGGTCATTTCTAGTTGTTGTTCATCTTTATCTTTTTATCAGTTGGCCTTGTTGGGATTAATTATGAAATTAAGCTTGAGAGCCCTATAAATATAAAGTTATAAGACAATGATAAGGGTCATATGTCATAACATTACACACTACTATCACTCCATCTAGGGCTAGATCAATTGCATCCACATAGTGTCATGCATCAAGGCTAGGAGATATGCATCACATGCACTTCATAGGGGGAGGGATTCTATTTTATTCCATGCACACATACTATTTACATTTTCTATAGTTACTATTGCTCTTTACTTCACAAAGTGTGACTGAAACGAGAGCACTTAGGGCACACCATGCACACACTCACCAGAACTACATCCGGCTCCGAAATATAGTGCAGCGCTCAGTGATAATTCCACTAGCTTGGCAGCTGAGGTCAGTTTGACCCATTCATATGCATCTTTTATTTTTCTAGGGTTTGATAATTCTCTTTGCATTGCAGGTTATTTTCCAACTCATTCGATAGATCGAGTGCGACAAACAAAGAAGGTTCAGAACCAACTTGCGACCATACCAATTGCAATTTTTGAGCATTTACAATGTTCAAAGCATCCAAATTCTAGACCAGGGTGCCCCAGTACACTCCCAAGTGCCCCAGTCACTTCAGATCCTTTAGATTTGTCCTCCGCAGGGTCCCTGAGTGTTCATCTACACTTCTAGATTTTATTCTTAGACCTGTGACAGTCATTTCCAATCAGCTAAGCTATTTCTCTCCCTCCTCTTGCACATTTAGGGTTTTATCTCACTTAGAATAGTTTACTTGCATTTATTTCATATTGGTTTAGTCTTTTATTACAACATTTTAGTCCTCTTAATTAGATTAACTAGGATTAGCACTTCCTTGCATTCCGTCCCAATTTTAGTTAATCACTTAGGTACCTCATTATCCATCCTTTTTTTTTTTTTACACTTTCTTAAATCTAGATAATGAAAACTTTGTTGCTTGACTTTTTTGTTAACACATTTTATAAACAAATCTTTCCTTATTTTACACACGGAATTACTTCCTTTCAACATCAGACAATGCAACACTATAACATATCCAACGATACTCCTTCCTCTAATAATCTTGAGATTCCGTGTTGGATCTCCCAACCTTGTAAAGATCATGTCATCCAAATAGATCTCCCTTTTTCTCTTATCTCCCATTAGCCCATTTCCTCTCAACCAATCACACCTACAACTCGTGCCTTTTTAGAAACCTTTGGGCCTCCCTTTAGCCCCATTTATGACTTCCTACGTCATAGACCCCCTAAAATATCTCAATCCTATCAATCCACTCAACCAAAGGATCATATTCCCCCTACATCATCTCATATCAACACTATCCCTGCTTTATTTGGTATCACCAATATAATTCCCATCCAATTATCCCAATCCATTGACATTCACACTTCTCATATGCTTCAACAATCGAATATTTCCATCCAACCCCAAACATCCTATCAAACATCCCCTTCGAATTTAACACACCAAACTTCTTTACATCCTTATCTATCAACTTCTCATGTTATATAACCAAAACCATCTGACACTTATCCTACACTTACATCAACCATAACTACAACCCCCATATCCATCACATTAACTATTACCACTCCTTCAACATCTACCATGACCAATATTTTATCAGCACCCTTGGTTATTCATGGGCCTCCTTCTAACCCTGTATATCTCCATCTCTCTCTCATCGTACAAATAACTTTTTTCGTACATCCATCTCTCGATCATATCAACAAATGAATCCTATTCCGCTCCCATCATCTTATATCAATGTCATCCTTGTTTCATCTACCATGCCTATTCAACCTTCACAGTTTCTTGAAATTCCCATGCCTCATGTACCTCAACAATCAAAACTTCCCATCCAATCCCAACCATCTTATTGCCTTCCTACTTTCTAACATCATAAAATTTAATCTCCACCCCTTGCCATCTTCAAACAACCCTTTCCTAATCCACCACTGACTCATCACTTCACATCTACCACATCTTACACATTCAATCCTCATGTGATCAATATGATACATCAAAAATCTACATCCTTACTTATCTCATCTACCTCATCATTTTCCCCTCTCTTAGATATTGTGCCTACGAATCCTTTAATACCTACCCCCACATCCACATCAACCATGTCCATGATCATCACACCTATCCTGTTAACTTTTATCACTTGTTCTACATCTATATCTATCCCTACCTTTACCATAATCACATAGACTTTGATTATACCCACATATGCATCAAACACACCTACCACTACATACATAAATGATCCAATCATACACACCTCTTTGTCAATCCCAACTACATCCATATTTACTACATCGACAATCCCACTTACATCTACCTTGACGTATTTGTCACATATACCTACATCTTTTCCTATGGCCACATCACCTATCTCAACATCCACTCCTGCACCTACAACTAATAAGACCCAATTTGTAAGTATAATAATGATACCTCTCACAAAATTTATGAAGCGAGCATCTCCACCTAAAACAAACATGAAGGGGATTCGTTCTCCCTCTAAAAAATCAACTGTTTCTACATCAACCAATCTTACACCAAAATATTTAGATCCCCCAGTTGAGGTTATATTCATCCCCGCCATGGGTAAATCCTCTCGATCAAAATATAAGACTCTTGGTAAATATCCCCAAATGTCTCTCATGAATCTTCATAAGAAGTTAGGTCTTCTCTCTTCTTAGCAATCCAATATTAAAACATCCATCCTAGGATAACCCCCATCTATTTTAGGGTTAGGCCCTTCATCTAAGACATCTTGCAATGATCAATCCACATCCAAACAATATAATCCTTCTCCCAAATTTTATTTATCTTCTAAGATATCTAATTTACCCATCCAATCTACATCCAGTCCTTCCCCTAAATCTAAGTCAAAATATACTATTAAAACCCACAAGATCTTTCTTCTTACCAACACTTCAATCGGGTCCTACGCAAAAACCCTTCTACATTTAATTCAAAAATCTTCCATCACACTTCCTCCTATTAAATATTTTGATCCGCATAGTAAGAAACCATCATGGTTTGTTCTAAATTGTATTTCCGTTTATCATTGTACCCTAGGTCATGATGTTAAGAATTGCAAGGCCTTTTAGACTATTCTCCATGATATTATTGGGAAAGATGACTTCCTCATTCATAAAATCCATCCTTCTTCATCCACTGCAACCAATCCAACTCCTATTACTACATCCCCATCCATAAAAATTACTAAGTCTCCTCCTTCATCCATATCCACCACCATCACCTCTCCTTCACATATCACTTCTACAAAAGTTCCTCCATTCTTCATCAATAATGTTTCTCTTTCCAATCACCCTTATGATCCCCAACCACCTATACAATCCAAATACAAAGTTATTATCGAATTTCCTTCCAATATGATCTGATCCAATCTACTTAGACATCCATTAACTCATCCACATCTAATTTTCTCAAAGTGATATAATCTCTTTTGTTGGGGGAGCATTATCCCCTTGTTATTGATCCTTTCACATATTATCCACATCAATCCATCTCTCTATCCAAAAAATATCTCCCTTAATGTTGGGGGACTTCATTCTAGGACCAGTCTACTTCTGGATTAATTCCTTTCCATCCTTGACATTTTTCTTGATTACCTCATCCGACCTTATCTAGTTTATCTATCTACCATATTTTATTTTATTTAAAGCCCACCTTTTGTGGCCATATTTGTTCCTATCTTGGGGCTCCATATATTTTATTAAATACCACCTTTTTTGGCCATTTTTTACCTCTTTTGGGGCACCATATTTCCATCTTTTCACTAAATTCCACCTTTGTGGCCATATTTATGCCTCTTTTCATGCACCATATTTCTCATCAAAGTCCACCATTGTGGCCAAATGTGTCCCTCCTTTGGGGGACCATCCATCCATATTTTCATCCAAAGTCCACCTTTCTAGCCATATGCATCCCTCCTTAGGGGACCATTCATCTATGTTCTCATCAAAGTCCACCTTTGTGGCCATATTTGTGCCCTTCTTTGGGGTACCATCCTTCTCATTCAAATTCCACCTTTGTGGCCATATTTGTGCCTCTGTTGAGGCACCATATTACCATCCTTTTCATCAAATTATACCTTCATGGCCATATTTGTGCCTTCCTTTTGAGGGCATCAAAGTCCACCGTTGTGGCCATGTTTGGGCATCTTCTGGGGCACCATATTTCCATCTTTTTCATTCTAAGTCCACCTTTTTGTGGCCATCTTGTTAGGAATAAAACTTAGATTAATACATCATTAGTTGATATTTGAATAAATGTAATAAGTTAAAGTATTTAATTTAAGTAATTTAAACTTATGTCAATAGGTATTAGTTATCCTTACTTGTTAGTTAACTAAGTGATAGTGTTCTCTTCCCTATGTTTGTGGGATCATGTTCTATCTTGCATATTTTTGTTCCCGGATGATTTCCATGAGGGGAGGTTAGGGGTAAAATGCTATTTCTACATATTTACTCTGATTAGGTGATTTGTTTCCATATATTGTGGATGAGATCAAAGTTGTCCAATATCTATAAATATTGCAGCTCTCATTTGTTTTGTAATGCTTGATTTCATATTAATAAAATTATGCAAGAACCATCTTGTTTTCTGTAATTAAATTAGGTTTGGAGACAAGACATCTCTTCATCTCAGATGCATATTTTTTTATCGCTTCCTTAATTTTGAAAGGTATCACAGAGTTTCCATCTCCTCTCATCTTATATATCCCATATTTTTCTTGTCACAGACTCATTATTTTCTCACTTCCTATTTTGTTTGAAAAGGTAGTGCATAGTTTTCTCCTTATCTCACCTATCTCATGCAATTTTCCATCTCATCTCATCCTAAGGAAATTTTTGTTGCCATTTCCTCCTCTCATTAGGGCACATATTTTTTACTTCTTAAAAGGTAGTTTCATATTTTTTTATCTTCACTCATCTATCTCATCGTATCCTATCCTTTGTAAGCTATCATCATATCTCGAGCATGAATTTAATCTCAGCAACCTCATTGTTAAAAATAATAATAACATCACTACTCTAAAAAGGAGCCAACTTGGAAAGTTTTCCCTCAACTATATTGGACCATACATTATCACACATAAGTATGGGTTGGGATCATATATATTGGCCTCCCTTGATAGTAATACAAAAATGGAACCTCTTAACAAATTACACTTGCAACCATTCTATTGTTAGCACATTACCGGTGAGCACTTAGTCATACATTTAGATCATCCCTCCATCATTAATCTCTTCTTTCTATCATAGTAATGATTTGGAATTATGTGGTCTACCATCACTTTCCTAGACACGACATTTAATATGGGCACCATAGCCCTACCCATAGCATTTTCCTTATGGATAGGTTCTCCCTTCTTATTGAAGACTCCGGAATCATTACATCCATCACCCTCTTGTTTACCTCTTGAAACCATGAAAAGGGCTCATGGGTGTCTCTTGTACATTCAATGTCCCCTCCTAAGTGGTCTACCTAGCTATTCCTAGCTCTTCCCCATGTTAAAATAAAAATTCATGGATGCTATTATCAAAATCAAAGATATCAAAAATAGACTTCTCCCTCAAAGGATAGTTGTTCATATCAAAAAAGAAGAAGAAGAAGAAGAAAATCAAATTAAATCAAATAAATAGACTAATCACTCAAAGGATGGATATAATGTATATCATTCTTGCCATCTATATCATATATGTATAAAGTAGACCATACCCTCGAAAGATGGCTACTCTTTTATATCATGGCATTGAAGGCTTTCCACATTGATCAAAATTCCATTTTATCAGCATCCTAAGAAAGATTCCCGAATTAATTAGTTTGCTCTTTCCCCTTCCTAAAGTTGGGGTATAGATTTAGGGAACACCACTCATGGAGAATTGTCTTCCATCGTACAAGTTACATCACAAACCCCTTTCTCATGTCAACATTAGGTTTACGTGTTTTTTCCATCCTTTTTTTTATCATCATCTATGATATAGCTAACTACCATTGGTTATGTCCTAACACCTATTTTTTTGCATGTGCCTTGCATTACCTGGATCCCACTTTTGTTTACCTCCAATCTAATTGGAGGCATATTTTTCTTGTGTATTCCTCGATATGACATGGCATTGTTTGTACCCTTTGGTCACATCTAGTTTGGTATCATACATCATCCTATTACACCTTATCTATCTCATCAAATATTATCTAATTTATTACACCTTAAGTCCACTCTTGAGGCCATCTTTGTGTTCCTTCTCAGGGAATCATATCACGCATTTAATTATCTTTCCATTTTTTCCATCTTTTTGCTCTTTTTATATGGCACCATTTCACCATTTCATCTTATCTCAAGTCCACCCTTATGGCCATATTTATTCCCCCTTGGGGTGTTTTATTTCATCATTTTTCCTTTTTGTCCATTTTCTATGTCCTCTACTAGGGAGCCATATTATCATCCATATCTCATTTGAATTCCACATTTGTGGCCATATTTGTGTTCCCTCTTAGGGCACCACACCTCATTATTTTATATTCCACCGCCTTAGTCATTATCATTTAATTTATTGGGGTATCATTATTTATCTCCTCCTTTGTTTTTTTCTCTTTTTAGGGCACCATTTCATCATCTATTTATCCATGTTTTCTCTCAAAGTCCACTTTTTAAGCCATATTTACTCCCCCTTGGGGCATTGTAATTCAATATTCTAGTTATTCCATTCCAATCTCAAATTCCACCTTTGTAGCCATACCTATTTCCCCTTTGGGAATTTCAATTCGACATTCCATCTTTTTTTCCTCTCAAAGTCCACCTTTGTATCCATATTAACTTCCCCTTGGGGCATATTACTTAAAAATTCTATCTAATTTACACATGAAGTCCACCTTTATGTCCATAATTACTCCCACTTAGGGAATTTTATTTCACCACCCATTTTCCAATTTACCTTTTTGGCCATTCTCGTGTCATGCATTGGGGCACCATTATTTTCATCCTTGTCCCTTGCGGACGCATAACTTTTCACTCAATTCCTCATGTATGAAGGATTTCTCATTATTTTCAAATTGAGTTGTGCATACTTTGATGTTTTCATATGACCCATTAGTCATCCCAGCTTACACCCATTTCAGAATGATTTTTTCCCACCCACTGGCCCATAAAACATTGTCACCATCTCCATTGAGACCACCATATGTACCTTACCCATGTGATATCGGAGTCACCATCATAGTTTTTATTTTTATTGTGATCCTTTTTGATTTAGGAATCTTGCTTTGCCTTATCATTTTACCCATATTTCTTCACCCACCCTCCCTTCATCATCTACCTTTTTTAAATGTGTCATCAATTTCTTGTGGCATTATCGATCCATCGTTTAAGGGGGAGCTCATCATCAATCATCCATTAATCTTCACCCTACTCTTTATCTATCATAATTTTTGTCTCGTGGCTTGCTAGCGCAAACCACTAAACAAAAAGGGGTAAATGTAGACACCAAAATTTGATATCACCAACCTCGATTTCCCATGTGAGTATTTTCCACCATGGTCCTAGCTAGACCCCATTTTTTAATTAAATGCCCATTTATTATCCTATCACCTGTTAATATTTATTAATTGATATAATTAATTAATCTTTATTAATTAATTAATTAATAAATATTCATCAACTAGCCTTAATTGGATTTCCTTTTAGGATGATTTTATCCCTAACCACTTCCCTATGATTTTTATAGTTTTTATCCTACCTATATTTATCTCCCAACTACCCATGACACATCCCTAAAAAAGCTCTTCCTATTTATAAGCTTTAAAACACTTTTCCAATTCTTAAAAACTCGAAATCCTGAGCAAATCACAAAATCAACCCCATTGGGGAAATTTTCCCCGTAGTCGGCGATGAACCAACCTAGTCATTGTTGAACCTATAAGACCAAGTTCTTACCTTTCCAAGAAATGACACACAAACACATAGGCACCACAAACACTTATATTCTCTTAAATTATGTGAATCTATTTTCAAACTAGAGCATCTCAACAGTTGTGCCAACCTTCTTACAGTCCCTTGAATCTTGTTTTCATCACTCACTTGAATTTGGGAGGTTTATATTTATTTTTGTGCCATTTTACATTATTTCTATTACTATATTGATAGATATAATATCTTCCAGGTTTAGAAACACTTAAAGCTATATTATCATTCTTTTCTTCCAACTTATTTATTTGTAGGTCATCCATTCCATCCATTTACATTAAGTCTTATTCTACTCTACTCTAGTCAGTGTCACCTAACCTAGGTCATTATCAACCCAATCTTCTATCATTATACTTTCTATCTTTAGATCCTTCTGCAGTGCCCATATTTGTTTTGCTTCCACTTTAGTTTTCCAGATACATCATCCTGCTTCTCTGTTGCATCAAAACTAGCCTATCTGCTCCCTCGCCATCAACTAATTCATCCAGATATCTATTTCTCTATGTCTATTTTATTCCTTTTGCCTCAAATTCTCTTCTGTAGATCACTTCCAACATTTAAAGGCTTATGCTAAATCCATTTTGCATCCATATCTCTGCGGGTTTGTGTATTTACATTGTTGTCCATATCCACTCACCTAGGTCACCATCGACCTGTCTCTATGTAGTCTGGGTCACTGTCGACCTAGTCAGGCATAATTTAATTTGCATTTTAATCATTAAATCATTATTTAGATCAATCTTTATAACTTTCATTTTTTTTATTTCTTTAGTTTCTGCATGCTATCAAATTATATAACATCTACTTCACTTTATTTATTCAAATGGGGGTTAACATCCACAAAAATAAGGTAACACTTCTTGGAGCTAGCTTTGTCGGGAAGCTCCAACATATATTATCTAATCCATCTCCTTTGTAGTCATTCTTATTTGTAGGTTCATCTATCTTGTAGCGATGATCAATTACTTTTGCGCCCATTTATCCATATCACACATTTGAGGTACCATAAACCCTCTATTTTCTGAGTTATTTGATTTTCTTTAATACTATCTCATTAATTTGAAAAGTAACAAGAAAACTATAACAACAGTGTGCACACTTGTTTATTATTTGCGACCATGATGGCCTTGTGTGTCTTGCAACATCATGAGTGATGTCCCATGTTTGCAGCCCGCTTTACATGACTTACTTGTCTTCTTGCGTGTTTACATTCCTGATTTTCTTAATAACATTTACAGTGTTTGCATAACTTATACATTGTTCTCTATATGCATGCTTGTTCATATTAACACTTGTCTTTGGCTAGCCTCTTATTTGTGTGTGCCTTGGTTTCTACCAAGCACTTTCCAGGGTACAGTTCATGCGGTTGGTCCTCTTTTAGGGTTGCATTCTCCTATTAGCGACGTCACATGCGCCCTAAAAGAGGGGGGCATCATTTGGGGTTTTACAGTCTACACAGCGCATTTACACCGGTTCAGTTCAATGCACTTTCCACTTGGCATTGCGGGTTTACATACAATGAGTGAGTTCAGACCATTCTACGAACTCCATACACACCGAATTTTACAGGACACGGTGTCCTTAGCATTCAAAGGAACAGTTAAAGGTTGGAGGATACAATGGAATTCCTCCCTATACTTCTTCTATTGTCGACATTGGATTGCCAAAAAAACCAGGATAATACAGAGATCTCTTCACACATAGTTCAGGGAAGTAATTAAATGTTGGAGGACACAGAGCATTTCCTCCCTATACTTCTTCGGCCTATGGCATCGGATCACCCAAAAAAACCCTGGAAGCATAGGATATCCTTCTACACTCTTTCTCTCAACATGGATTAGGTACACATGTTCCATTTACAATTTTTCATTTGCATACTTTACATTTACATACTTTTACATGCATCTTTTACATTACTTTTTACACATACATACATACATATTTGACTACTTGATCATTTTCTCCCCGCAGGTCCGACCATATGAGAAACAAACAGTCAAATGGGGGAAACAACAACAACAATGTAGACAAAATCAGTTTGTGATAACACACGCACTATACTAACCATGCAGGTACATCATATATATCAACAGCTACACATGCGTTTCCACCCTAGGTTCACTCTCATCACTTTTTTGCGTAATTTTTTAATCTTTAGTTTCCACGCTCCTCCATCTTTTTTTTCATTCCATGCTTTGTCTAGTCCATCAACGTGCTTTCTACTACAATCTTCATGGACATTAGGTACGCATCTCTATCTACTTTATGTTACTGAGCTTTCCGCTCACCAACATAAAGTGGGGGTAAATGTAGTCACTAAATCATGCACTTTAGATATTAATTATCCCAGTTTCATACTACTATTTAGAAGGTTATTGAGTGAAGAAAGTAATAATTAACCCTCGTCTTTTGGCCATCTTATTTTATTTTATTTCGTCATTCCCAACCTTTAACATCCATATGCCTAGTCTGTTTCGGCCATTTGCCATTATTTTAGCCTCGACTGGGGTGCCTATGGGTGCCCCAATCTCTTTTGCACTTTCCCGCCACCTTTTGGGCTCTTTCTAGCCATTTTAGGTCTTTATCTTTTTGGTGGATGGTCATTTTGGGGTTAATTACGAAATTAGATCAAGAGAACCCTATAAATATAAAGTTATGAGACCACAATGAGGGACCAAGCACTAGTCACTACTATTATCCATCTAAAGTTGCATCCATCTATTGTATTAGAGATCCCTTATATCCACATAGCTCCATCATCAAGGTATAAGGCTAGGACATTTGCATCACACTTCATAGGGGGTATTTTATTTTATTCCATGCATACATTATATTACATTTTCTACATCTAGTTATTGCTCGCTACTTCACAAAGTGCGACTGACACAAGAGCACATAGGACACATTATGCCACACTCACCAGAACTATATTTAGGTATGAAATGTAGTGCAATGCTCAGTTAGTAAGCCCACTATTGTGGCAATTGAGGTCAGTCTGACCCATTCATTTACATTCTTTTTTTAGGGTTTTGATATTTGTTCTTGGTCTTTTGCAGGTATTTTCATCATCTTGGAATACCAACAATATCTGGAGCAGTGCAATGAAGTTAATGCGATAGACAACGAGGGTTTCAGACTAGCTGCTGAACTTGTGAAGATTAGTTTTAGAGCTTTCACACAGACTAGGGTGACCATTTTATAGACCAAAGCACCCATAGGAACCCTAGTCCCTCTCCAGGTGCTCCAGTCCAGCCAAATACTCTAGGATCCATCCTTTTCGGAGCTCTTGCACAGTCATTCATGCTTCTAGATTTTCCAATCACCTTTGTGACATAGTCCCGTGAGCATCTTCTATTCAACTGAGTTCTTTGCTCTCCCCTCTTGCATATTAGGGTTAGCATTTCCTTTTGCATAGTTGTTTAGATCATCTACATACTTCTTTACTGCATTTATTTACTTTATTTATAATTGTTCATAGCCTAGATTAACTATAGGATTTAAATCACATTTTAGTTAATCAGTTACCATTCAACCCAGATTGGCAGTTTTCTTGTGTTCAGATGATTGATGGATGGCTCGCAGGGATCGATGGCGACACAGTGGGAAGCTCGGTGATGACTCGGTGGTACAACGGTGTGTGGGGTGAGCATGGCTGAGGGGTTTTCATAGAAGGGGAGCTGATGAGATCAGTGCAGGGTCAACTCAGGATCGGCGAGGAAGGTGAGATGGAGGCAGTGTGGATTCATTCGAATGAGGTCAGGTTGGATGCGAGTTCATGGGGTTAGAGAGTGGTGAAAAGGGTCAAATCGATAGGGGCTATGTGGATCAACTCAATGTAATGTGTGGCAAGTTGGAAGCTCAGTCGAGCAAACAACTCAAGAGGTGAGGACAAGAAAGGCTAGACGGTGAAGAGTTAAGATAGAGGGGGTTGAGTCAGCTCGACAAGGGAGTTAGAAAGGAGATAGTCGTGAGGAGTTAGGAGCTCAAAAATGAGTTAGAGGTGAGGAGTTAGGAGCTCGAAGTGACAACAAGCTAATAGGAGAGTTGGGATGGAGCAAGGGAGCGGGTAGACAACGAACTGGGGAGGAGGTGACTATAGGGAGTAGCTCGATGAGGTGACATGGGAGTTAAAGGGGAGCTCAACTGGGAATTGGAAGTAGCTCAGTGCAATACAAATGGTTGAAAAGGAGAGAGATTCCTCCAAATTTGGCAGAGATAACTAACTTATCTGTAACCAAATAGTCTGCTATATGTAGAGATAAAACCCCTAATTATTCCAACTGTAATTTTCTTCTGATCTTTTGAAAATATGATTTCTCTTCGATTATTGAATACACCTACAAACACAAATGTGAATAAAATTACTTGTATAATTCAGGTTAAGAGCAACAGTAGAGCACCAAATAACACAATATTTCAGAATAATGATCTCAATATGCAATTAGAATAGCTTCGCCACTTCGAGGGGGCAACCTCCAAACCATATAACAAGACTCAAATGCTCAAAATTATAATGAAATACTACCTATAATCCCCTATATATACTATTCATATGTTATGGCCATCACCAAGGCCGACCTATTAAGCATGAGAAAGTATAAATGATATAATAAAACGATATGGTAAGCCACAAGTCGGCTACTCATATCCTAATACAAGCAATAGGTTAAGTGCGTAGCATGCCCTTCCCCTTCAAACCAACGTTGTCCTCCATGTTGAATAATCCTAGATGTTGCTATAGAAAACCTATATCCTCCCAGGGGGCATCTTCTATGCTCAGATTCTTCCACTTGACCATATATTCCTTAATGTCTCTAGTTCTCAGCCTCTTAGTACATGTTTGCAGAATCTTCTCTGGCTCCAAAATTATTCTTCCTTCCTCATCAAGTTCTGGTAACTCTGTCTAGGCTTCAAATTTCTATCCAATAACCTTCTTCAGGCATGAAACATGGAATATTGGGTGTATGTGTGAAGTTGGAGGCAACTCTAGTTTATAACCAACACTACCAATTTTCTATAGAACCTGATAAGGGCCATAATATTTAGGAGCAAGTTTGTTTTCCTTTTTCTATTGCTTTAGGCACATCTGTTTGTAAGGCTGGAGACGTACAAAAACCCAGTCACCAATTTCAAAATTTCTTTCACTACGGTGTTGATCTGCTTGTTGTTTCATCCTATTTTGTGCTAATGCTAAATTCTCCTTCAAACTAGCCAAAACCTGTTGTTGATGTTGAATGTGTTCCTCAACATCTTTGACCTTATTTTACACCCTCAAGGAGGAAGTGATAAAAGGTGGATGGTAACCATATAATTCTAAAAATGGGGTCATTTGAGAAGAGGTATGAAAATATGTGTTATACCACCATTCTGCTAGTGGTAGCCATTTAATCCACCTTTCCTGCTTATCTAATACAAAACAACGTAAATACCCCTCTAATAATTTGTTGACCACTTCTGTTTGCCCATCAGTTAGAGGATGATAAGATGAACTATGAGCTATCTGAGTACCCAAACATGAAAATAATTCCATCCAAAAATTACTTGTGAAAATAGGATCATGATCACTTATAATTATCTTTGGGGTTCTATGTAGTCTTTGAACTGTCTCCAAAAAAATAGCTACGACTATACTGGCTGCAAATGGATGTGATAGGGCACAAAAATGGGCATATTTTTTCAGCCTATCCACAATCACGAAAATAACATTCTTACCCTCTGAACAAGGCAATCTGGTGATGAAATCCATGGAGACCTCCTCCCATCTCTGGCTAGGAATTGGTAAGGGTTGCAACAGACCTGGTGTCTTAATTGTTTCCCCTTTGTTCTGTTGGCACACTAAACACTCTGATACAAACTTTTGTACATCCCCCTTGATTCCTTCCCAAAATAATTCTCTTTTTATTCTATGATATGTCTTCAAAAACCCAGAGTGTCCTCCAACAGGTGAGGCATGTAGCTCTGCAAGAATCTTATGCTTTAACTCAAAATCTTTACTCAAGTATAACCTATCCTTGTACCATAGGGAATTACCTTTCCACTCGAATTTGTTAGATGTCATAGATCCTTGCTTGATATTCTGTATTAGAGATTTTGTATCGTTATCTTTATTCCATTTGAATCTTACTTCATCCACCCAATCGGCCGTCAACATGGACATTCCACATAGTAAGGCATCTACGGATGTATCCCTTCTGGACAACGCATCAGCTACTACATTTTCTTTACCCTTTTTGTATATGATTTCAAAATCATAACCCAACATGTTTTTTACTCACTTTTGTTGTTCCTTAGATTATAACCTTTGCTCTAAAAAGTATTTGAGACTATCATGATCAGTTTTTACTTTGAAGTGTCTACCCATGAGATAGGGCCTCCATTGCTTGACCGCATGAAGAATAGCCATCATTTATTTCTCATAGACAGGTTTGAGCAGATCTTTTCCTTTGAATTGGTGACTTTCAAATTCAATTGGTCTTCCTTCCTACATTAGAACTACTCCCAATCCTGATCCTGAAGCGTCACATTCAACAATGAAGGTTTTTGAGAAGTTGGGAGTAGCCAAAACTGGGGTGCTGCACATGGCTTCCTTCAGCTACTTAAAGGATTTAGTGGCTAGGTCTGTCCAATGGAAGGCATCCTTATTTAGTAATGCAGTGAGTGGGGTTGTTATTCTACCATATCCCCACACAAATCTTTTGTAGTACCCTGTTATTCCTAGGAACCCATGAAGAGTTTTGAGATTTTTGGGCCTTGGCCATTCCACCATAGCTTTGATCTTCTGAGGATCAACTTTGACACCTTCATGGGATACAATATGACCGAAGTATTCTACCTCTTGTACACCAAAAGAACATTTGGATGGACTTGCATATAGAGTATGTTTCTCCAAAAATTCTAACACTTTATTTACATTTTCTAAGTGTTCTTCCCATGTCTTACTGTAAATCAATATGTCATCAAAGATAACTAATACAAATTTCCTTTAAAACGACCTAAAAATAGTGTTCATCAAGCTTTGAAAGGTTGAGGGCGCATTTGTAAGACCAAAAGGCATTACCAAAAACTCATAATGGACCTCATGAGTCCTAAAAGCTATTTTACGAACATCTTCCTCTTTTATCCTAATTTTATGGTACCCCGAACGAAGATCTAATTTTGTGAAATAAATAGCACCATGCAATTCATCAAGAAAATCATCAATTACTGGGATAGGAAACTTATCTTTTATGGTGTACTTGTTGAGTTCTTAGTAATCTAGACAGATCCTCCATGTTTCATCCTTCTTACATACCATGACCACTGGTGAAGAATATGCACTCTAGCTATGCCTGATGATACCTGCCTTTAACATTTCCTCCACCATTTTCTCGATCTCACTTTTCTGGGAATATGGGTATCTATATGGTCTGATGTTAGGTGTTTGGGTCCCTGGAATCAACTGAATGGCATGATCATGATGCCTAACTGGTGGTAGTCCCTTTGGAATTGCATCAAAAATAGATGAGTGAGCATCCATAATCTTTTGAAGATCGGGTGGCATTGAAGACTCTGTATTTTGTACTTCTATGGAAAATAGCTTTGCTATAAAGCCATCCACTCCTTTTCTGAGAACCTTCTGCATCTGATGAGAGCTAATAATCTGTGGAGACTTATCTACCATTCCATTCAATTGTATTGTCCTTCCATCTGAATGAAATCACATGAACAATTCTTGGAAATTCATCTCTATAGTACCTAAGGTTGTGATCCATTGGACACCCAAAACAATATCTACCCCCTCCCATAGAAATAGAAAACATAGGTGAATATAACATGTAGTCTCCCATGGAAATCTTGATACTATGGCACATTCCTATGCTCTTTACTGTCCCACCATCTGTAATCATAACTTGCATTTCTAGAGCCAGGTAAATAAAACAATTGAGGTGGGCAGCTAACTTACTATTTATGAAGTTATGAGTACTCCCCGAGTCAACCAACACCGTCACCTTCTATTTTTTGAGATAGAAAATAACCTTGAGTGTCTAAGGAGTACTAATACCTGACAATGCATGGCAAGAAATTGTAGGTTGGTGATCCTCTACTTCATCTTCTACTGGTTCCTCGGCCTCTCCTATAATTTTAGCTTCCTCATCATCCTCATTACCTCTGTCAATATAGAACAACTTCTTCTCAGCACATTTATGTCCCTATCCATATTTGCTATCATAGTTAAAACATAATCCTTTTCTCTCTTTTCTTCCATTTGTTGAGGATTCAGTCTAGTTGGCGTAGCAAATGAAGGGGAAGAGATACTATGGTCTCTGGTGTTAATGAAAGGTGGCCTCCTACTACAAAGAATTTTTTCCTCTGTATGACGTGCCATGATAATAGAATCAAAAAGCTTGAGTGGATTAAACATATGTACCTCATGCTCGATGTGGTCCTTAAGACCCCAAAGAAATAGGTCATTCAAATTCTCTTCTAGAATATTCTCCACCCTTAAGGATAGGTTTTGGAATTGATGCACATAATATTTGAATGATCTTGTTTTTCGTAACTTTTCTAATTGACTAAATTAGTTCTCTAAAACACTAGAACTATAGTGCAATTATAACTCCTCGATAAAAACTTTCCAAGTGACACCTAGACCATTCTTCTACCTTTGAGCACATAACAATAGATACCAAACAATTGGTTGGGTTCAAGATATAGGGATGCCAATGTCACCTTTTGTCCTGATGGTGTTTGATGTAACTCAAATAATTTCTCCATTTGATTTATCCAATTCAGGGGATCCTTACCATCATATTTGCGTATATCCACTTTCGGCATCATGTTCCGTGGTTGTGAATAAGTTTGATTCTGATTGGACTAGAAAAGTGATCCAATATGGCTAGTTTGTCCATAATTTTAAACTAAAGGTCCTCCTTGGTTGATATGGGCTAGATTTGGGCCATACTGGTTACCATTTACATGTTGCACGATATCATCCAACCAATGATTGATTTGGGCTATGTCTCCTTTAGAGGTCATCTCATATTGTATATTTCACAGCTCATACTCAAGTTAGCTGACCTTATGATCAACTGAGGTAAACCCTAGTGCTAAGAAATCTATATTTACCCCTCCTAACTCCATCTCTTCAATCACTACCCCATATTTATCTGGAGTTTTACCTGGAGTAACCGGATTCTGTTTTGCTCTTGTGGAAGGCCTCGCCATGATGTCAAACCTTAGGGTTTAGGGTTTCAATACAATTTCTGCTGAATAGGAAAAAACACAGAGAATATACTAATACTATTTTTTTGAGAGATTTCCGAAAATGTAAAGAACTTGAAAATTTTCTATAATTTACACCCTAGGGAGCGATTTTATGAAAAACCCTAAATTTGTAATAAATTTTTCAAAATAAATCAAAAAAGTCTTAAATTTTCAGGGAATCTTACTTGAAATGTTTCACAACTCTGGTAAAACTATCTCCCACAAATTCGCTCTTGTTCGCAATATATGGTGGAAACAAAAAATTAGGGTTTTTTCCCTAATTTTGGCCCAGATCGCAGTTCTGATACCACATGTAATGAAATTACTTGTATAATTCAAATTAATAGCAACAATAGAACACCAAATAACACAATATTTAGAATAATGATCTCAATATGCAATTAGAATAGCTTCGTCACTTCGAGGGGGCAGCCTCCAAACCCTATAATAAGACTCAAATGCTCAAATGATAATGAAATACTACCTATAATCCCCTATATATACTATTCATATGCTATGGCCATCACCAAGGCTGACCTATTAAGCATGAGAAAGTATAAATGATATAATAAAATGATATGGTAAGCCATAAGTCGGCTACTCATATCCTAATACAAGCAATAGGTTAAGGGCGTAGCAGGATACCTGCATGTACATCCACGTTGAGCAGCTAAGCAACTACACATTTCAATGCACGGAATAAAAAAACACAAATCCTGGATGTGCAACTATTATATGAAGGCTAATATCTACAAGAACAGACTTCCGGTAATGTGGAATCTCTCAGAGTGATGTTGAATGTTAAGCATAAATGAAACGATCAAGACTGCTGAAAGCCACAACGTCATCTCATAAGCTAGAGAACATCGTCAAGAACCTCCTGAGATCTTTGGGTTCTACTTTGCATTGCTCAATGAGCTTTGAAACACCGGTAATCTAGTCTTTGATGAGCTAGTTATAAATGGAATTCTTGAATATTTCCTTTTCGACGTCAGCTACCAAGCAAAGCGAGTACGAGAACAATTATAAGTCAGGTACGATGTAGACTATGAATATGAAGAAGAATGCCCCACAAAGCATCATCGTCTCATAGCACATGAGTATCAAGAGCATCTATGAGCTAGTACTTCTCATCAGTGAGTAAAAGTTGTAATAACTTTTGAAATAAATAAATAATTTTTTATTTTATTACGATGTCTACTCCGAAGTTGCTTCTTTTCGATGCTCAGTTGCTTAAAGGGCCCAATTTTGTGGCTTGGAAAACAAAAATGAGGACAATCCTTCCGTTTGAAGGATTATGGGGTATTGTCACAAGGCCTGTGCCCACTCCCATAGCCCCTGATGAATTAATAAAGTATGAGATGGCTAGTGCCAAAGCCTTAATGTTGATAATGCTCAGTATCAGTGATGATGTGTAACTACATGTTCGGAATGCAGAGAAACCAAAGGAGTCCTGGGACAAGCTGGAAGCAATTTATGAAGCCAAAAATAAGACTAAGATCCTCCATCTTCATTCAAATTTACACACCCTCTCTATGGGGTTAGATGAGAAAGTTGAGGAGTTATTACGTCGTGTGGCTGAGCGGCGATTGGAGTTATTAGCACTTGGTGAAACAGTGGATGACAAAATTCTCATTTTGATCACCTTGAGAGCACTCCCTTCTCAATTCTGAGTGTTCGTTATGACACTGAATGTATCTAAACAAACAGTGGCATTCAAAGAAATTTTTAATTTTTTGTAGCAGGAAGAGGCCATCACTTCAGCCCAAAAGGAGTCTCAGGATAAAGCCATGCTCTCAAATCCATACCGTGGCCAGAAGAATCAAAAGGGTCCCCCAGAGAAGCCAAATCAAGTGCAACCAAAACAACAGCAGAAAGATCAAAAGTCAAAGAGGAGGTGTCACATTTGTAGAACCAATACTCAGGATACTGATCAATGTTGGTACAATAGCTTGAAACAAGGGTCTTCAAGTCAAACAAGCACATCAGGGCGCAAATATTTTCAAAATTCCAAATGACGTCCCCGCTGGAGAAAGCAGAAGGGGCATCTCACAGCCCAAGAATATGATGAAACTAATGAGGAGACATCAAAAGGATCCCATTTTGGTAAGAACCTTATACTTGTCTCTCAAACTTCTGAGCCCATGAAGAAAGTCTGGTTGATAGACTCTGGTGCAAGCAAGCATATGTCAGGTGATAAGAAGTTGTTTAATTCACTACATAAACAACTAACTGGAGATTGAGTTTGGATAGAAGATGAAAAAGAGTACATTGTAGAAGGAATGGGAAATGTCACCTTCCTATGGGACCACAAAAATGTACACTTACAAAGGTGCTATATGTTCCTGGCTTGACTAGAAACCTCTTGGCAGTTACTCAGTTCTTGAATCATCATCTTAAGGTAGAATTTATTATCCAAAATGGCATTAAATCATGCTTAATCTCCAGACAAGGTATGGTTCTTTCTAGAGAATTTGTAAAGGATAATTTATTTTCTTTACATATTATTTCATCTTCTGCAGAAGCTTTATCTACTTCTACAATAGAATCAAATGCCCTCTGGAATTTTATATATTGACACTTGTCAGTTAGTTCATTGCACCAGATGATTTCAAAAGCAATGGTCCATGGACTACCCAAATTGTCTAGTTCCTTACCTATTTTCCCTAGTTGTCTTGCAGGAAAACAACACAGAGTTCCATTTCAAGCGAGAACCTTCCATGCCAAGAAGCGTCTGGAGGTAGTTCATACCGATCTGAATGGCCCATTGCCAGCTTTGTTTTCAGGATACAAGTACTTCCAACTGTTCGTGGATGCACAACCACTCTCACAAGATGTGGGTATATTTCCTAAAGAATAAAAGTGAGGCTCTTCAATATTTCAAGAACTTCTATCATCGTGTTGTGAAAGAGACTGAACAACCACTTCTTCTACTTTGCTCAGATCGAGGGGAGGAATTTACATCAAATAATTTTTTGGCCTTCCTAAACCAACAAGGTGTTAAGCAAAACCTGACTGCTCCCTACACACCCTAGCAAAACGGAATTATTGAGCGTCACAATCACACAGTGATGGAGATGGCTCACTGCATGCTAACAACAGCAAAGCTAGATGAATGCTATTAGGCTAAAGCAACACAGATAGCTGTATATCTTCTCAACAGGGGTACCGAAAAAGATTCTACAAAATAAAATGCCATAAGAGGTATGAAGTGGTAGAAATCCATCAATTTCTCATTTATGAGTATTTGGTTACATAGCATACATGCATGTCCCATCTCAAAAGAGAAAGAAAGTAGAGCCAAAGACACTCCTGTGTATCCTACTTGGCTATAGCACTACCTCAAAGGCATACTGTCTCATGGATCCTGAGACAAAGAAAATATATGAGAGTCAGGACGTGGTTTGTGATGAGTCATCCTTTGACTCAGTAGTGACAACAGAAGATCCATTACCAACCACCTCTCACTGAATAGTCCTCCAAATCAGATGATGAGCCAAAGGAGACTACTTAGAGAAACAAAATGCTGCCAGGAGAGCTATTTGTTGACCTTGGAGAACTAGAGAATGTGACTCCACATCAATCCAACGGCAACAACAAATTTCTTCTCAAAAGCAGCCAAGTTCTCATCAGAAGTGGGTACAAAGCACCATCAAGGACTCACATTTTCAACTCCCAGATACATCATCCAGAGTCAAAATAATGAATCAAACAAGAAATGAGGTAAATTTTGCACTCATGAGTTCACTGATTAATATCTTTGATCCAGAAAATGTTCTTGAAGCATTCAGTCAACCTCATTGGAAGGAATCCATGGATATAGAAATTGACTCACTCAAGAAAAATCAGACATGGGAACTTGTCGATCTTCCTATAGGAAATAAACCCATAGGCTGCAAAAAAAAAATTCAAGACAAAATATAAGGCAGATGGATCCATCGAAAAACATAAAGCATGACTTATAACAAAAGGATATGCTCAGAAAGAGGGAATTGACTATGAAGAAACATTTTTTCCCATTGCGAAGATGAAGACCATCAGAGTAGTTTACACACTTGCAACATAGAAAGGATGGAGACTTTAGCAGATGGACATCAAGAGTGCTTTCCTAAATGGTGATCTGAAAGAAGAAGTATACATGACCCAACCTGAAGGATTTTTTTATGAAGAGCATCCTAAGCAGGTATGTCGTCTCATCAAATCACTGTATGGACTTTAAAAATCTCCAAGGGAATGGTATATCAAGATCAACGATCACCTTTTGTAGTATGGATTCACTCGTAGCCCCTAAGATTCCAATTTATATATAAAGAAGGTAGGCAAATAAATTTTCATTCTTATTGTGTAACACCCTGATTTTATGAGTTATCTTGGTGATTATTTTTCATACTGTTATAACTGCTAAAAATGAAGGCAAACATGTTCGATATATTTTGATCTTAAAGGAATGTGTTGCTAACTTGGATTCTTGGCATGCTGTAATTTATTTGCATGGGACAACAGTTATTGTTACCAGTGTGTTTGCTGATGTGATGACAAATTGTCGTATACTTGCTAAACTCTATTCGCCGGTTGACAGCACACCTTGAATCAATTCCATTGATCCAAAGTATGCTGTGGCCTTCTTGTGATTGTTTTTTCGATTTACTCTTGAACCAAACTGGAGGTTGATATAAATGTGCAGCACCTGATTGCAAGTATGAGCAGCTGGCACATAAATGTCCAACTAGACAAAGGTTCGATTCTTGAACCATGCACTATCGTATTTAAGACCTCGTGAGCTAGGAAATGTCTGGACATGGGTGGCTCTGGCATGTGAAGCAAAGGATGAAACGTCCTACATAGCATTGACATGAATGTCAGTTGGAAGACTGGATTGGAGGTTGATTAGTGTTAGTGGTTAGAAGGAATTAGAACCTAAACTAATCCTAAGTTCTACCTTACATCCTACAAGGCATACTATCCTAAGTGGATTTTTAAATTCTAAAATGACTAACATAGACCTAAGTCCTATTAACCTAAAGACTAGGCTATGACCTAGGTCGAACACTAAAATGAATCCTAAACTAATCCTAACCTAAAGGGGACGTCAAACCCTTGGGGGAAGAGGATAAGGATGAAAGGGAATTAATGGCAGTTAATGAGGAGTCCTTACGTGGATTCAGCTCCAGTTTGGCGGGAACAGGTAAGTGGTGGAGGTATCTAGTTGGACATGGAACTAAATTTGGTTTTGCATGCAAAATTTAAATTTGATGGTTCGCCAACCCAAGTTGGCAGTGGCGTAGGAAAATGGGAAAAGGTAGAGCCTTTAATGCATTTAATTTTTTTGGTCTTCGTGACCAGTCCACCTTGGAAAGAGTTTGGAGGAATTTTGTTAGTCATTTTGAGTTGTTCAGATTTTGGAGAAGTTGCTCTGCATTTGGTTTTTTTGTTGGTTCAGTTGAACCAGTTTCATTTGGTTTTCATCACTGTTCCTTGGAAATTTGGAGGCTGTTGCTGAGCCTGTAAGAGGAAAGGTGATTTTGGGAAGCTCGTGCTGTCGCCGTGGAAGGAAATACCTTCGGTAGACACGGTTTACTTTGAGTTTTGAGGAAGATTTTACAGGCATGTTAAGCCCTTCTCTTTAAAAACACTTTCTTTGTTTAAGCGTCTCATTAAAACAACCCTGCTCTTGGGTTTTGGGTTTATGTGATTGTTGTCGTTTTGATACGATTTGGGTTTAGTCGATTCTTGCTATCATTTTTGGAAATGATAGGTAAATTCGTTTCTGGTTGTTGTGTTTAAACTGTCTTTGCATTTTCTTTGAATGGAACACCTCCATGTTGTGCTGGTTTAGTTGACAGTAATGAGGAACTCGCCATGTGTGTTATGAAACTGTGCCTGTTATATAAGTTGTTTCTTATAGAAATTGTTAAGGAAATAGATCCTTTTCCTTCTACTGTTTTGGTTTTTGATGGAAATGGAAAATGGGTTTTGTAGAGCATATGAATTTGATTTGAAGGAAGAAATGGTAATATGTTTTTGTTGTTCCTTTTTCTTGCTTAAGAAATAGACGAATACGATTTTGGTATTCGTGGGAGTTGGAAAAGAAATAGTTTTTTCTTCTGAACTTATAATGAATTATATTGTTTTCTTGCTGAGAGGGTAGGATGATTAGTTGTGTTTATTGATGTTGTTTGGTCTACCATTTGGATGGTGGACATGATTAAAAAAAAAAACTTGGCTTTGCATTTCTGAGCAATGAATGAATATTTATGAACTATAATTCTTCTTGCCTTGGAGGAAAGTTGATTTGTTATGTCTTTTTTGAGGTGGTTTGATCTCTGGTTGGACTGTAGTCGTGAAAACAAGCTTGACTTGTATTTCTGTGCAATAAATGAATTATATTGTTTTCTTGCTGAGAAGGGAAGTTGATTTTATAGTGTTCTATGGATGCGGTTGGTCTTCTACTCATTCTGTCGTTGTGAAAACGCACTTTACTTTGGATTGCTGTGCAAAGGAAGAAATGCTTGGGAAATTGTCTTGCTGTTGGGCCTGTTTTGACTGTAGTTTGTTGTGCATCTGATATCCTATGCGGGTTTTTAATAATAAGGGTATTATTTTATGAAAATCACATTTTGGGTTCTGTACATCATTGTGAATAGAAAAATGGATTCGGGTAGAAAAAATTATTGGTAAGGAATTATTCTTCTTTCTGCTATTTTGATTTGATAAAATCAGTAGTCGGATGGTTTATTGAACTTTGTAAGTTTAGTTTGTATAGAGGACAGTGGCATTTAATTTGTTTCCCAAGTGTTATGTTTTTCTGTACAATTAGAATATTTAAATGTTTCTTGTAGTCTTCGATTTTGCACAGTCATTTAAAAGAAATGAAACCGACCTGAACAATTCTTGTTGAGTTCGAAGAAAATGGTTGTTTTCTTATTGAAAGATGAAAGGGATGAATTCTTCTCTTCTTGCTGTTGAATTCTGGGAATAGTATTAGAGCCTTACTATGCTTTAAGATTTATTCTTGCTGTAGGTAACAGCAATGTGTAATTGTATTTTGAACTGTATGCAATCATGGATGATTAATTGATTGCAAGATTGTATAACTGTTTATTTGGTTAATAATACAGTGAAGGAAGTATGGGCTATTCTAGTATAGTAAATACATAGTATGCATCCTTATACTATTTGATCTATGATAAATACGATGTTGTACTAACCTATTTTTGGGTCTTCATATGAGCCTGATTTAAATGAAGTATTGATAAGGACAATAAATTCTTCCTTGTTTTCATTTAAAGCTGATTATGAATGAAATTACTCTTGCTGCTGAAAAGTGAATTTCGAATGGATTTTGTAAGTTTCACTCTGAACTGTTATCTTGATTTGTGTCTCGGTTGGATTCAATTTTTAGAATAGTCATGAGGAAAGAGATAGGAAAGTGGTTGGATAACTTGGAAAAATGATCTTTTCTTCTTTCATTCAGCTGGAAATCTGTAATCGTTAATAACGAATCTTGTAGTGCTTAGATATGAGCAACTATATGCATTGCTGTTTGCTTTCTCATCTATGCTTAATTGCTTGGAATCTAATGTGATGCATGAGCTGAAAGGAAAGTAATTGGTTTACGTTTCAGTTAGTTTTACCCTTTTGCATTTATTATTAATGAAAGGGTGGAAAGGATAACAATTATGTTATATCAGCAGTATGCTACTTGTATTCCTAAACTTTACAAATATTGTAATCTGGAACTTGTAACGGTTATGTGGAAAATAGGACAGCAGTTCTTTGGCTGATTGGGATGGTATTTGATGGTTCAGTTTTTATGTTGTCCGTTCTTTGATGCTTGATTTTTGATTGATGTTCTTACTGTTGTTTCATAAAAGCAGGGTTATTTTATTGAGACAGTTAATTAAAGCACCTCATTTTAATGATAAGTGCTTAATATGCTCAGTTCATTGAACTGACCCGTGCAAGAAATTTTGCAGATGGAATTGATTAGAACGAAGACATGGCTGTTTTCTGATGCTTCTTTTGATTGACCGAAGATGAATTGTATTTGTTTACTATTATTCCTCTTCGAGGAATTGTGAAAAGAAGAAATTACATTCTTCTATTTATGAGTTGTAATGATGTTTTATTTAAACAAAGTCCAGTCAGCTGGATTGGCAAATGTACAGATTATGAGATGGATGATGAATACAAATACAAGTGTGATATTTTAAATACTATATCAGCTTGATATTGTTGATTAATTGGAAATATAATGTTATTTCTTGATTTGGGTTTATTTAATTGTCCTTGGATGGATGCTAAATAGGAATTGATATCTATTCTTACCTTAATGCAACTTTTAAGTTGAAATGTGCAATTAGTTCATACTTGGGTAAAGATGAATTTTTAATTGACATTAAAAAGGATTAGGAAGAATAGGATTCCATAACTGATAGGTATTCAGGATTAGCTTGGAAGCTAAGGAATATCAATTAACTTAGGAGTAATTAAACTTCGCTTTTGAACTCCATTAATGACCTCGTATGTTGAATTCAGAAAGAAAGGATATGGGATAAGTATATCCATAACTAATGGACCTTAACTATGTAATGTTAAGGAGAATAAATGAATACATTTATTGGGAATTAGACCTCGTTTAAATGACGTCTAGTAAGCTGAAATTCTGAATTTAGTTACAGTTGTAAAAATCCTGGTTAAGTTTAATAGGTTAAACTTAACACGTCCGTCGGTAACGGGCTGCTTAATCCGAAGATTAAGAAGAAATCCAAGTAGAGAAATTCAGCCCTTAGGTATGAAGGAGAAGATGCATAGCAAGCTAAAGGATGGATTTAGTCTTTCTTAGCTACGTACAACTGTAACAGGAACGGGGATAAAGGATCAACATGGTTGCAAGTTAAGATAACCATGTTGAGAGTTGATCTTAAATATTAAGATCATATCCACAATCACTTGAGTATACAAGGATGTGTACTCGGTTTTGGGCGATGAGAGTCCTTCGGATTCCGTAGGACATTGTTCATCCCCAGTCAAGACATACATATTGCCAGCTACAACAAGGTGTCTTCATGAAGACAGGGTCTTCATGACGACACAATGTTATAGCTGACATATTACAATGCCCTCCCGAATTAAAACATCAAGAATACATAGGTTGAATGTGAAGTTCTTGACTGGGGATGGGAGTATGATCACGTATGCGGAGTGACTCCGGAGGACTAAAGATAACTAGACACACGGAGTCGTGGGGAACAACACTGTATGTCTGCGTATCTTTAGTTACCAGGAGTGCCTTCATATATTCGTTCATATTTCTAGTTGGAAATCGAAAGTTTAAATCTGACCTTAAATTGAGAGGACTGGTAGGAATCAGGAAAGACCATTCTAGATAACAGGTGAAGTGAAGTGAAGGACGTATTCCATTGATGTGTATCACATCTAGGAATATGATCATGCAAAGCATGTGAAAATCTTTGGCCAAAGTATCGCAAGTTCTGGTTGCGTTGTCCTAATCACTTAATTTAAGATGCAGGATGTCAGATGAATATCAGTAACAGATATTCAGATAGGCTTCTTAAATGGATCACTTCGATAAATGGAAACGGTTAAGAGAACTGGTATATATAATATACTATGCATGAACGAACATGAAGGATCGATTGTTGCCGAGTCATGAAATGAAGGATCGTTGAAACTCCGAGCCATGAAAATGGAAGATCGGCAGTTCTTCGAGTCATTTACAGCAGCATATAGAATCTGTTATAAGATTGAATGGCATTGAATGTGTGTTCCATATTGTAAATATGTAAATAGGGAACATTAGTTTTAAAAGGAAACTGTGTGTTCCAAAATGTGTTGTTTGGGAAGAGAACAATTATTAAAACTTGAACATGTGTTTGAATTATATAATTCATAACAGAGAACGTTATACAAAAAAAAATAAAAAATTCCCTTGTTCTAGTATCTTAAAATGGGGATGTTACAAACATAGTTATTATCATACATGGTGTTTGCTTCCTTCTAATTTGTTGAATATACGAAGGCATGATCATGTATTTTCAATGGCATATTAATCACAAGATGCCACCTCTAAACAAATTTGAGATTGAATATTGCACTTCTTGGTTATCAAGAGATCCAAACAATTGAAAACTCTAATTTATTACATAACCTCAAGTGATCCTAAAGACCTAAACTCCTTTTTAATTAAGGTTTTACTTTTTATAGTGGAATCCTTATCTGAAGTAAAAGTATAAAACATTTAATGTTGAAAGGCAACATGATGCGAAAACATTCATTAAGGTTGGGGGTAAGCAAACACACTTATAAAATGACCTAAGAATATAATCATAATCACAGTTTGCTGGCAAAATTAGAAGAAACACAACTTGCTGAATTGGGTTGTTATCTTCTTTGCTACTTTAAACATAAGTCCCTATCTTTCCTTTTCTAATGCTTTGGAAAACAAATTAATGGCACATATCAATAGCTAAACCTTAAATACAAAATAGTACTTTGATAGTTAACAAAAGATGTAATGCACTCATTCTACCTGAAGTAGTTCCACCTTTTATCAATAACAAGTATCTAATGCATACACACTCCAACTTTTCCAATAATATAATACCTTTTATCTTACCCATGACAATAAGATAAATGATTGTACACGCCATAACAATAACTAATAGGCAGGAAATTGAAACTATACCAGGGCATTCATGAAAACTAGTAATGCAAAAAAAATACAAGTTTAAACAACTCTCTCTTTCTAATTATAGCTTTATATATTTTCCATCTTAAACAACTAAGGATTTCTGTTGTAGCTAAAAAAGGAGAAAAATTGTAAAATAAATAAATGAAGATACATGCAAGTTTTTGTTCACATTTCTTTTCTTTTGAAGTTACTTGCAAGTTTAAGTTAAGGGGTCCACAAAATCAATTGTTTATCATGTGGGGTCGCCATTTTTTCACCAATATGTAGTTCATATTTGTATTAACCTATATTTGTTCTTTGGAATGTTTAATTGGAGGGAAAACCATATTTTGAATTGATTTAAAATAGTAAATTTGAGTTACACTACAACCATGGTGGAAACCAATACTTGAACACGAGTGATAATGATCAAACATTGAATTTGTAATGCTTGTACATGGGTGAGAGGTCTTACATGTCATGATGTGATTGACTACTCTACATAATTATTATGTCAAAAATAAAGAGTTCCACTAGATAATACTATGATAACTATGAAATGTTACTAGAACAACTATTGGGTATTGTGTGATCAAGACTCATATGTGGACCATGTTCACCTATTGGTCCCTCTCCCCTAGATAAATAAAAGTCAAAATTTCCTCCAAATTTATACAAACTATTGACGAGAATTCATATAACATACCATGTAGACAAAAAAAACACTAAATAATAAAGAGAAACTCTGAGCCCCGCTTCCTTAAAAACTCTTAAAATTATTTATCAAAGACTCCTATTTTACAAGACCTATCATTGATTTTTTTTGTCCAAAAGAAATGAAATGCCTTCCACATATAAGCTTGCCCTAAATCTGTTTGGCGAATTTTTATAACCTAACTAGTGAAAAATAAAACAGGATACACAAAATCCATCCCACATAAATGGATCATTTTAATTTCTCAACTCAATTAGAAAAAATTAGAAAATGCCTCACTCCATTTGGACCGGTAGATTCCATGTAGACGCCTCCGACGATTCTTCATCTTATCCTTTTGCAGACCATACACAACTAATTTATATATAAATATACCACTTTATTGTTGCACACACTATTGATGTCTCTAAAATTAAATCATTTCATTTCTAGAATGAAAAAAACAAAGTCGTCTATGGTAATGAAACCATACTCGGATAAATTCTTTTGCCACTCAAAATTTATTCCTTCATCACGCAGACTTTGCTTATTCAAATCGATCGTCAGGCTCGAACAATTCCGTCCTTTTGGCATCTGAATCACGCGAGCGAATTTGGTACAATTTCCCTTTCCGAGATTAGGGTTTTTAATTTGGAAAACTCTGGTTCCCGATTAATTACAGTTACGGCATTTTAAACCAGGAGTTTATTTGCCTTTCCATGTTTGTGTTGGATTTTTTAGCATTTGTTTTCTATACCCGAGGACGATTCGGGCGGGTTTCCTGCGGTGGTATTTGCAGTGCATGGTAGTCTTACTTTGTATGGACTTTGATTGATAGCTCAGTCCATTAATGGCAACGGTTTCCTCACCAACCAATGCGACTTCCACAACAATTCATTCCTCTCCTGATCCGAATACGCCTTCATCCCCAGAAACAGTCGATCCCGAAACCGCTTTGCTGTATGCAGGCTTCAACCAGGATTCTGGCTGTTTTGCCGTCGGCACAGAGCAGGGTTTCCAGATTCACAACTGCGATCCATTTAGGGAAACATTCCGACGAGATTTCAACAATGGCGGCGGTATAGGAATCGTGGAGATGTTATTTCGCTGCAATATTTTGGCCCTAGTCGGCGGGGGTTCGAATCCGCAGTTCCCCCCTAATAAGGTAATGATATGGGACGATCATCAGAGCCAGTGTATCGGAGAATTATCTTTCCGGTCGGAGGTTCGGGCGGTGAAGTTGAGACGGGACCGGATTGTTGTGGTGCTGGAGCACAAAATTTATGTGTATAATTTTGGGGATTTGAAGCTGTTGCATCAGATTGAAACCATTGCAAACCCTAAGGGTCTGTGTGCTATTTCTCACGCGTCGAATTCGTTTGTTTTGGCCTGCCCCGGTTTGCACAAGGGGCAGATGAGGGTTGAACACTATGGTCTCAAGAGAACTAAGTTTATTTCGGCTCACGATTCTCGTATCGCATGCTTTACCCTAACTCTTGATGGCGGTCTTCTTGCAACTGCTAGCACCAAAGGGACTCTTGTTCGGATTTTCAACACGCTCGATGGCACCAGATTACAAGAGGTATGGGATTTTTTTTACTCATTTCTGTGCTATTTGGCTGTAATCGTTTCCATTGAAGATGGCCGATGGCTTCGATATATATGTTTACGAGCTTGGTCAGGAGGTTGAAATCTAGGGGCGCAAAATTTAAGCAACATACAGGGGGGATCTCATTCAAAAAATTGGTGTCCGTCTTGGCTGCGACCTAAAAGTAACCTATGTATTAATATATTTATTAAAGTAATGTTTCCGCAGTGCCTTAACTAATGTGATATAGATTTCGTGAATCAGCTGTGTAGTTTCGAATCAACCTACGTTGACTCATATTTCCAGATTAGACTGACTCGAAACTACACAGCTGCTTATAGATATAGGGGTGCTGCAAGTTTTTCAAAATCTATATTATTCAGCTGTTGAGTTCTCTTGGACATCGCTGTGTAAAATCTTATATTCAAGTTTATATTTTCGAGAATATTAGCTTTCAACTTCTGTGGAACACTATTTTTTTGTTTTGTTTTAAGAGTTTTGTAGAGATTGCTGTTGAAAAGTTTATAATTCTGAGAATAATGGCTTCAATTTCTATGAAACAGTGTTTACTATTTATTCTATTTGCTATTGAGTTCGTTTTGAGAATATTGGCTTCAATTTCTCTAAAAGAATATTTATCCTCTTTTGTTGAATTTTTTTTTTGTGATATTGCCGTGGTAAACTTTTTAGTTCAGAATGTTGGTTTCAATCTTTACAAAACCATATATTTTTTTATTTGTTTGAGTTTTCCCGGGTATACTGTGGAAATGTCTACAATTCTGAGGAGATTTGCATCAGTTTCGACGGAACTGAATTTATTTTATTTGTTCTTAGAGTTTTCTGGATTTGACCATGTAAAAGTTTACGTATCTGGATTAGCTTGACTGGAAACTACACAGTTGATTCTCTCTCTCTCTCTCTCTCTATATATATATATATATATATGTTGTTCATATGGGGTTCTGCAAGTTTTTCAATGTCTATAGGACAGTACTTATATTCTATGACACAAGGTTCGGTGAATTTTTCGCTTGAAGTTCAAAATTCGCCGAACTTATAAAACCCATTAAAAAATCGTTAAAATTTGCCAAAAAATTCGTAGGTAAAGCGCTCTGCATTTTTCATTCCACTTGTTCGCTCACCTACAGCTCAACTACAGGTCCTGAGCAGGAAACAAATTAAAAACGCTGCCGGGGTTTGATTTTAGGGCCTGCTCTTCTTTCTTTTGGTGTCGGTCTGCTGCTTCTAGCCATGATGCCTTCCACTACAAGCCTGCTGCCATCACTACAAGCCTGCAACCAGTGGCTCGCGGTTAATCGGCGGAGACAACCCATTGTTGCCCTTCGTACCCTCTCTTTCGTGCGTTGCCTTCCCACAGACTGTATAAACTTATTTTTAATCTTTATGTGGAGTCATTTATTATGTTATTAGGTTTACCTTTTATGTTTACGTTTTTGTGTTTAAATTTTTTATTTTAGTATTCTTTAATTTTTAAAAATTTAATTGAGTCGGTCTTATAACTAGTTTGTATGTTTTGACTTTCATTGTTTATTTTAATGTTATTAATGCTTTTTATTTGTTTACTTTATTTTCAATGTATAAAATATATTTAGTTTTTTGATTCTATATATATATAGATACAAGTATATATATGTATATTAATAGAATTAAAAAATATGAATGTGTATATTAATATAATTAATATATATATATTAAATATAATTAAAATAATATATATTTTAATTTAATTTTATTATTTCTTATTTTGAAGTATATATTTTATTTATATTTTCTAATATTTATTATTGGAACTTAATGGCGAATTTTTTTTCGAACTTTATCTACGAGACGAACGTGAAACGAATTTAATCCTTGTCGAACTCGATCTCAAACTCGAACCTTGTGACATAGCTTATATTATTTAGCTGTTGAATTTTCTTGGATATTGCCGTGTAAAGTTTATAATTCCAAGAATATTGCTTTTCAGCTTCTGTGTAACACTATTTAATCTTTTTTTTGAGTGCGCGCGCGTGTGTGTATTTGATATTGGTGCAGTAAGTTTGTTATCTCTATAACACAGTATTTACATTATTTAGCTGTTGTGTTTTCTTGGATATTGCTGTGTAAAAGATCACATTTATGAGAATCTTTGCTTTCAACTTCTGTGGAACACTATTTATTCTTTTTTGTTTTAGAGTTTTATGGAGATTGCTGTGAAAAAGTTTATAGCTTTGAGAATATTTTCTTCAATTTCTATGAAAAGTTTAGCGGTATTGAGTTTTCTGGGTGGTGCTGTGGAAAATTTTATACTTCCAGAAAAATGGCATCAACTCTATGAAACAGTATTTATTCTATTTTGTTGTGAAGAGTTTTCTGCATGTTTCTGTAGAAAATGTCACAGTTCTAAGCTAAGTCACCGCATTCGCTGATTTTCAAGGGAAAAATGTGAAATTCGTCGAATCTCAAGCTTTCACATGAAATTCGTTGAAATTTGAAATTTTATTTGCAGTCTACCAAAAAAAATCCCATATCACTGAAATCGTGCTGTCTTCTAGGGTTTTTACTTGAAACTTGTGTTTGCAGTCGAAAATTGTTCCATTTCCTGTGTTTTCAGTCGAAAATCGTTCCATTTCCTGTGTTTGCAGTCAAAAATCGTTCCATTTCCTATGTTTGCGGTCGAAAATCGTTCCATTTCCTGTGTTTCAATCAAAAAATCGTTCCATTTTCTGTGTTTTTCGTGGGCCTTTCAGTGCTACCCTTGCGATATTAAAAATCGAAGATTCGTGAAGGCTCGAGTTTATATGATTTACCTTCCATCACGAGTAGAAGATTTGTGAATATAACTTTAGGTTTTAACTTTAACTTTAGATTGGTAAATATATTTAACTTTCGGTTTTATTTTAGCTTTTAAATATATATAAGTTACAATTTTAGTTTATATAGTTTTTAGTTTAGGTTTTATTTTAACGTTTTTATTATATTTATATTTAATATTTTTATTATATATTTATATTTGATTTATATTTGATTTTTTTATAGTTTTTATTATATTTGTATCTAGTAATGTTTTTATTTTATATTTTTAAAAATATATAGTATTTTTTGTAGTCAAATTTAATCATGAATTTTATCGCTGATTTTTTAGTGACGAATTTTTTACGAATTTCATCTTCGGCGAATTCGAACACGAATTCAAATGCGGTGACTTAGGTTCTAAGAATATTGGCTTCAATTTATCGAAACAATATATATTCTATGTTGTTGTAAAGTTTGCTGGATGTTGCTGAAGAAAGGTCTATTGTTTTGAAATTTTGGCTTCAATTTCTCTAAGAGGAAATTTTCTCTTATGTTGAGTTTTTTTTTGTGATATTATCATGAGAAATTTTTTTGTTCAGAATACTGGTTTTAATCTCTACAAAACCAAATCTATTTTATTTGCTGTTGAGTTTTCTGGATATGATGGCGTAAAAGTTTATGTTTCTGATGTTTTGGGTAAGCTGCTTCACCTGTCATCAGAGAGAGTTTTAATTCTAGAAGAAAAATGGATCAATGTTGAAGATTAAATATTTGAGGGTATAAATATACTTTTAATAATTACCATACCCGGCTTAAGTGGTATAACTTCTTAAGGAAAGGTTGCTCATTGTTACTTTTTCCCGAGTTTACCTAAAATACTTTTTTTGATTGTTAAATTAAGCAAAATGCCTCGTAGACCAAAGTTGGAGAGCATTAACACATCCCATGGAATTCAGAATTGATCAAATTGATGCCCCCTTTCACCACAGATTGTCTCATAAACAGGTTGTTCAGGAGGAAAACCAATCAGGCAAATTATAAAAATACCAATTAAGTCTGAGCCACCATCATATACATAATATGAAAAAAGTTTTAACATTACTAAATTCTAGACATCACAGTATCAACTTCCAACATCATCATAATATATTGCTTTCTATTCACTATACTGCTACCATATAAAAAATGACAGAACAGCAGTGTGGCACTTTCAGCAACAGTCATTCTTCCACGATCTCGTCATCTTCTGCAGAAGTAAAGTTGTCCAGGTTCCAGACGTCATCGATGACATCATCCTAGTTTACTTGGATGATATCACGATATTCTCTAAAAAGCAATAGGATCGTCTGAATAACCTGGAGAAAATCTTTCAAAGATGTAGAGAGTTTGGGATTTCCGTCTTTTCGGTTCCAGAGGCCAAGCTTCTAGGTCATGTTGTATCAAAAGTAGGTTTGGCCATTGATCCTAACAAAGTATTAGCCATCCCCGTCTTATCTTTTGCTGCCTCATAGAAAATCACTACAAATTTTCTTAGAAAAGATCAACTCTGTGAGTAAATTCATCATGGACTTTGCAGGCATTGTAAAACCAATCACGTACATGCTAAAGAAGGATGTGACTTTCAAATGGATGTCGGAATGGAAAGAGAGTTTTGAGATAATCACGCAGGCTATTTCTCAAGCCTCGATGTTAACAAACCCAAACTTTGAGGACTTCATCCTCCATGCCTTCGATGGCCTGCATAACATAGTCATGGTTCTCACCCAAAAACATCAACAAAAGCTTTTACAAGTGAAAATCTCAAGGATGATGAAACTAAGTACGGTTTCATTGAGAAGCAAACCTTTGTGGTCCACAAGGCTCGTAAGACTTTCAAACATCTGTTGTCCAGTTCAGAGTCAGATTTTTGTCATTCATCCAAGCGTCAGAGACTACCCAATGGGGGGAGGAAATAGTGACGAGAGTGGGTTGGATCACCATGATCATGGAGTTTGATGTTGAGATATGATCTACCAAGTTAATAAAAGGTAGAGCTCTCCGTCAACACCTTTTTGAAGACTTGGATAGTTCACAAGAAGTGTGCAACCATGATGACCAACCACCAAATGAAGAAAACAAGCCCAATTGGACTCAAAATATGACGAGATATCTCGCGATTGGAGAGTATCTTGAAGGTTTGGACATATGACCAAAAAGAGATGGGTCAGACTCTAGGCTATCCCATATGAGCTGATTGGTAGGATATTGTTTAGGAAGAATTTGGATGGCGTCCTCCTATGGTATGTTGTGTCTAAACATGTAGAGAAGGTGCCAAGACAATTTCATCAAGGATTCTCTAGTGGTCACTTCGCCTGGTGTTCATTTGCTACCAAGATTGTGCGGGCTGGTTATTATTGACCTACCATGTTTACAAATGCCTTTAAATGGGTGAAATAATGACACGAATGCCTATTCTTCACCGATAGAAAACACAGAGCCGTGCTTCCTTTGCAACCAATTGTAGATGATCAACCTTTCTCCCAGTGGGGATGAGACTTCATTGGCACGATCAATCCACCATATGGTGCCATCCACAAGTGGATCCTGATTGCCACTAACTACTTTACCATATGGAACGAAGCAGTTCCCTTAGAGGAAGTGAAGCAGTCCCTTTAGAGGAAGCAACTGAAGAAGTCATCATTGACTTCCTTGAAGGAATCATCACCAGATTTAGTGCGCCTCACATAGTCATCTCTGACAATGCTAAGACATTCATGGGAGTTGAGATCAAAATGTTTGCTATGAGGTATGCCATTTCCAACTACTATTTGCCAGGTAATGGACTCGTGGAGTTCATGAACAAGAACTTGATCAAAATCATGAGCGCACGATTCACCAACCAAATGTTTGAAGTTGGTGATTAGTACTTGGATGTTGACCGCACCAAGCTTAGAGAGCATTCCAAGTTTGACACCATTTGGAGCAACCTTTATCAAAATACCTAGAACAAGAAAAAGAACACCTTTGAGCTCTCAAATCTCGATAGAGAACCTTTGCCGATCCCAGTTAATGGGATGTTCCTCAAGCAATATCCCATAGTGCATATGTCGCACTTTGTACATAGTTGTATAGTTTGTTTCCTATTCTACTTTGTTTTGTTTTGTGATCCCCTCCCTCTGTTGTTTTGCGAGTCTTTGTGCAATTTTTTTGCTTGTTTTGTCAATTTTTTGAGGAGCCTCTAAACCCTCCTAGCCAACTAGTAAAGATTCGATACCCAATGGATTCTATAGGTTATTGGTTTTCTACACTAAGTACACAAGTGTCCCTAGTGTGTCGCCAAACATGTTAACCAAAATGAGCCCCTGCCCATTTCAGTTAACCTTGTGCTCTCAATGATAAAGACCTTGAGCATTTGTCTCTTTTTGTGAAGTTAGCCACACTTTCTTTAGTTCACAAGTTGCGAAGTACAACGCTTTTTTGCTTATCACTCCTGCACTCCCGTTGAGGCCCCTTCATATCGCGACACACTGTTCAACGTTGTGAACCATTGCACCAACCTGTAAAGCGTTGGTTGAACAGTAAATCACCTAGCTTTGCTGCAATGCATGTCTCTTGTCCCCCGCAGCCCACACATCATCAGAAAGCTTGCGCTCATCTACCCGCAATAACTCTGAAGCCATGCATGCAACCAATCTTTACTTTTGAAAAATGAGTGCTATCACATCACCCTTTTTTGCTTCTTCCACTTCAATTCCAACCTTCGCTTTTCGTGTCGCCTTCCATTCCTCCATGCCGTGTTGTGTTGTCACTCGTGGATTGCCGCGAAGAACTATTGAAGTTGTAGATGCTTGTATGAAATCGCATTGTACTAACCAAGCAGCAAGACATTGTTTCAAGCTGCAGTACACTATACTTTTCCGCAAAAGTCTTTTTGAGTTGTACGACACTTATAAGAGCATGTTGTCAACACCAATTGCTCTCTCCATGCTATTGGATGCTACGTCTTGCCATAGTGCCTTCCTTCAATGTGCCAACAATTGGCGATTTGTGCTTTGATGTTTTGGTGGTGCCTTTGGTGCAATAACACCTCTTGTACTTTCTTTCACTTGTTTGAAGACCTTGCAGAGATCCTCCACTTCACGACATCTCCTACATGGTGCCAACAAGTGCTTGGCCCTTCCTTCACTTCTTCTAAGCAGTGGATCATTGCCGTCGATCATTATGAGCTCACATTTATGTCTAGAGTCACCCTTTGTGTCGCAAGAAGCCAAGATGGTCTCAAAGCTCGCCATGCCACCTAGATTAGTTGCAAAACATAATGATCTGCCTTATGTAATGCAAGTGGGGCGACATCATGAAGTTGCGGGACACATGACATTTTAGATTGACAATTGCTTCCGATAGTTGTTTGGCCCCTTTAGCTGCACTGTTCATGCCATAATTCAGGATTTTCTGCAATGAAGTACAATTTTCCATTCTTCCTTCACACCTCTAAATTATTTTAAATCTCTTTTCCCTCCATTTTCTTCTATAAATAATAGAGTTTGTTGTTTTAAGGGTTGGCTTTTTTTGGACGTTTTTCCCTCTCTAGAATTCGCTTCAATTCTCACTTTCTTTGTGTGATGTCTTAGCCTCTATATGGTAAATTTAATGCGTCCAGGGCCTATTTTGTAGTTTAATACAATAGTGTATATTTGAGCAAAAACTAAGTTGTGGCTTACATTTGCCCTACTCTCTTTGATCTCTTGTAGATTGTCTCACCTATTGTTATGCTATGATAAATGTGTTTGTGGATTATACTTGCATCTGTTTAATATACCGTGTCATTCTCAAACACATAGTGGAAGAAAGATCCCTATTTCTCTCTTGGCATATCATCTCTCTTTTATGTTGTTTCCTTCTCCCTTAATCCCCGCAAGTGGTAGATTAGATAGATTAACAATAGTGTTAGGAGTAGAAGTAGATGATAACCGGCTCTCTCTAGAGGTTTGTTTCAAGATGCAAGTTCCATACTTGAGAAGCAATCCCATGTTGTGTTGTTAGTGAGCTCATGTTCACATACGAACACTTTCAACCTCCAACAATTGCTTTTGTAACTACCTCAAATTTGTTTTTTGTCATAATTTTTTGTTGGTGGTGGGTTTATCATAGTTAGGGTTATAACAGTGAGGGTTTGTTATAAGGCGTGTCTGGTTTGTGAGTCCATAGATATATTGATCTACTTGTAAGTCGTCCTCAAAATTCCCCTCTTTTCGAAGTCAAGTTTTGAAATTTTTTGAGTCAGTACCTTGGAGTATTGGATTGCGTTGAGCCTGGTATTGTTTTCAGTTTTCCATTCCGTGGAGAACAATCTGAAAGTCGGGCATAATGGTGGAGTTTTTCCCCTTCTTTTTATTTCTTCCCGCAGTCGGGAATGACGGGCGTATCCTCCTCGTCAATGTTTGCCTCAGCATCCATGGGTAGTACGTGGATATCTCTGATTGGATGTGGCATGGCCATGTTTCAAGCAACAGTGAAACCTCCCTCCCACGCGTCCAAATGAGGGCCCAACTCCAAGGGTAGGGCCCAAGGGAGAAGAACAAGCCCTCAAATAAGGAAGGTTTTCCATGTGTCCCAAGGAAGCCAAGTTCTCAAAAGCCAAAACATGAGCCGATCGTTTAAATTGACTAAGTATGGAAGGTCGGTGGAAGCCTCCACGTGCCTCAACAGTGCAATTTCAGAAGTGAAACCAAAGGGCCAATTTCCAAATGAGTGCCAGATCCTCCATGTGGTCAGAGTCAAAGGAGAGACAGAGTTGGCCATTGAAAATTCCAAGACCGGTCAGGAAGGAGCCACGCTTCAACTTGGCGCAATTTCAGGAGGCATATCCAAAGCGGAAACTCGAATGAGCGCCAGCTCTCCACGTGTCCAGAGTCAAATATTAAGCCTGCATAAAAAGTCAAAGTGGGAAAGCGGGCCGTCGGGGAGATTTGAGAATTTGAGCCTTGTTTTCATTAAAGGAGCTTAAAGTTAAAAAGTGACCCGCAGCCTGCCCATGCCAAGGGAAAAAGTCAAATATTAAGCCCGCATCGAAGGTCAAAGTGGGAAGCGGGCCGGTGGAGCAATTTGTGTTTTTGAGCCCGCATTGAAAAGAAGTAAAATTATAAAAGTAAACCGCGACTCTGTCCCCACTTAAGTAAGGCCACGTGTCAAGACCATATCAAAAGTGGGTGGGCGGGCCAAAATGTTCCAAAGTGCCATTTCTCCAAAGGGCACAAAATGCAAAAGGCATCCTCAGGCCCGCTTCAGTTTAAATCTCTCCCACGTGGATGGATCAATTCAAAGTTTGCAAGGGTAGATTGAACGGCTGTGATTCAATGCGTCTGGTTTTGCTGCCAGACATGGAAATGACCGAGGCATTGGAGAGACTCAGACATCAGTTTCTCGAATCATTTTTCATCATTTTTGTAACCGAATGTAACCATTCTTGGAAACTATTTAACGGCTTCTCCATGTTGTTGTTCGGGTTGGATCCTGGTACTCTGTAAAGTAATAGATTCAAAGTAATCAATACAGAAGTTTTCCCCTTTCTTCCTTTGCTTTTCTTCTTTCCATGTCTGAAACTTGGGAATCATCAATCTTTTATGATAAGAAACTTTGTGTTCTTGTTTATATGATTTCTGGAACTTTGTGTCTTTGGAATTATACTGGTTATGAAAGTGAATGATTCTATTCTACATCTCCCTGGTTCAATACGTATAAGGTGATACTCTGCCATCTATATCTCCTGAAGGTATTGTTATGTTCTTCCTTCCTCATCTCCTTAATTCTTCCATCCTTTCGTATTGATGATCTTTGGGCATAAAATGTTTCAAAGGATCAGGAATCCACACTTTGAAAGTTGTACATTTGTATATAAGTTTGTTGCTTGCTTTCAATAAGGGAACCTCTCCCATTAAAGAGGAGGGACTTGTTGTCCCCTGACTATGGTTTGTTAAAAGGATCATTTTAAAAACCCAACAGTTTTTGGCGACTCCACTGGGGATTTCATTTCAAACGGATCCCTTTCTAAAAGAACAACTTCAAGATCATTGTTGGTCTGACGACTCTACGGTATACACGTGGGAGGAAAGCTCTCGGGGTTGAGGATTCCCATTTTCAACTTTTGGAGCAACAAAACTTCTCTCTTCCAGCAAGAAGGAATAGAGGGACTTGTTCTATAAGCACACCTCCTACTAAAGAAATAAATTCCAAAGATAGTGTTCCTTAGGAACATCTCATTCCTAATCTCCATGTTTTGATTCTTGCTGGTGTTTCAGTCCCCCTTCAGTAAATTTTTCCAAATATGATAGTTCCTTTGCCTTGGGGACAATAGGTTGGGCCTCTTGCTCTTCCTCAGCCATTGCATGAGTTACCTAGGGGTAACAGGAATTTTTTTCCCAAGTTCTGGGGTGATGGGAAGGTTCATCCAGATGAACACATTGCAGCCTTCATTGTTGCATGTGGGATTCTTGGGGTTGAACATGAAGATGTCTCTGTCAGGATTTTTGTGGAGACATTGCAGGAAAATGTTGTTGATTGGTTCTACCATCTTCCTGTTGGGTCTATCACTAATTGGAATACTATGACAACTCAGTTTGAGCAGTGTTTCAAACCTGCTGAAGATGTGCATGCTCTGTTAGCACAAATTTCTCATATCAAGAAGGAGCCATTTGAGCCCATGAGGGATTTTGTGGCTAAATTCAACAAGCTAATTAATAAAATTCCATAGAACACTCGTCCAGTGGATCAAATCCAAAAGTGCTTCTTCCTCAATGCCCAGTTTCCTGAAGTGAGTTATGCACTAAGGAGAGCTAACCTTGCAACTTTGGATGTTGATCAACGTTTGGCTATCAGTGTTGAGGATGATTTGATCATGTCTGGTAAACTGAAAAGAGAATCCTCCAAATCTAAAGCTTCTTCCTCTTCCTCTTCCCCTGGAGCCAGTTCTGATCAATTAGTACAAAAGCTTGCAAATGATCTCATTGCTCTCAAGAAACAATTGGCGCAGCATACCCCTTATCAGGATGTTCCAAGGAAGAATTTTCAGCCCAGGAACCACCTGCCTTCCTCTCAGACTAGATTGGCTATTGAAGGCCCACCCATCAAGGTTCCGGTCAATGCAACTTGTGAAGTTGAAGAACCTGATGATGAGGAGTGTAATGAACTATATGAAGAACCAGAAGAAGAAGTTGAAGAACTGGAAGAGCTTGGTGGATCGCAAGTTCATTTCCTCACCACTGAAGGTATGGATGATGAAGATGAATATGAGGAAAGAGTGGCAGATATGAATAGTGAGTCATATGTTGTTATGACTCGGGAGCAAACAAACAGAAAAGAGAAAGTGGTGCAGCCTGCCAAGAAGTCTAAGGAGCTTCCTACAACTATTCCAGTGATTGCAAGAAGAGGAGCTCCTATTCCCACTGCCTCCACACAAAAGGTGAGTAATTCTAATCCTCCTTCTTCTACTTCTGTTTCCAAAACTCCTTCTCCTTCAAATCCTAAAACTGATAGATCAAGAGTCTCTCAAGTTCCTAGCAATGATGCCCCATCTACCTCTGGATCTTTTGATATTATTGATCACCTAAAAAGGACTAAAATCCAAATTTCAGAGGCAGAGTTTTACCAAACCCATCCAAAAGCTTTTGCTAAAATGGTAAACTTTGTAAATTCCAAATCCAAAGTCTCATCCAGTACTTCTAAAGGCCTTTTTCCCACCCCCTCTTCCTCACCTCAATCAAGCCTTGTGGCTGCAGTCACTTCCCCTAATGAGAAAATTGAACCATTTTATGTGACTCTTCTCATAGCTGGCCATAAACTCAGTAACTGTGTTATAGATTCAGGAGCATCAGATAATGTAATGCCTGCAAAGGTAGCTCATGCTCTGGGTCTAACCCTAACATGTGCCTTTGGTTCCTGTTATTCCATGGAAAGTAGGAAAGTGCCTCTGGTTGGTAGAATTAAAGATGCACAAGTAGCTTTTGCTGCTTTTCCAGAGAAAAGGGTCTTAGCCACCATTTTGGTAGCTGATATTCCTCCCTCATATGGGATGTTGCTGAGTAGAAATTTCTGTAAGGAGGTAGGAGGTGAGATTCAAATGGACTGGTCGCATGCTTTGATCCCGGTCAATGGAAAAATGAAGAAGCTGCTACCTGAGAAATAGACTGAGTACATTGTGCAAAAGACTGATGACCCAAAAGCACAGATACTCTATGAGGATGCAGGGCATGGGAACTACATGATTATGTCACAAGATGAGGCAAGGCTTCCCAAGGGAGTTATTCATGACCCCAATGGCATTTGGACTCTGGAGTTTGATGGAAGCTACTCTTCAGCTGGTTCTGGGGCTGGAGTGGTGTTGACATCTCCAGAAGGGAACATTCATCCTTTCCCTTTCAAGCTCTATTTTGAAAATACAAACAATACAGCTGAATATGAGGCACTCATACTAGGATTGAGCATGGAAAAATAAATGGGAGTGAAGAATCTTTGTGCTCGTGGTGATGCAGAGCTTATTGTGAAACAGGTCAGAGATCTTTTTCAAGTCAAGAATAGGAGATTGAAACATTACATAAATCTTGTCTGGGATTCCATTGAGTTCCTTGATGCTTTCTCCATTGAAGTTGTGCCAAGAGAAAGGAACACTAGAGCTGACTCTCTAGTTGTCTCAGGATCTTTGTTGATTCCTCACCCAGATTTCTCTCAGGAGAAGTTTACCATTGAAATGATTCATAGGCCTAGCGTACCAGATAATGTAAATAACTGGCAAGTTTTCAACGATGATCAACATTTTCTCTCTTTCTTGGAGCTTAGGGATAATTTTGACCAGCTGTATTTTGAAGGAAGTGAGACCTTTCCTAGAGAGTGTGTATCTTCCAATGAAGGAGATATCAAGGAAGAGACAGATCAAGATGGCTGCATCAAATTGAAAGGTAACAAGATTCCTAAAGGGCTGGTGAGTTTGGAAGACCTGTTTGATAAGCATGATAGGTACATTAAGTCTAAAACTTCCCAAGGAGCCCAGCAGTCTACTGAGTGTGAAAAAGTGAATATTGGGAGTCTTGATGAACCTAAGATGGTGAACATTGGGAAATGCTGCACTCCAGAGGAGAAGAAGAAGGTAGTAAATCTGCTGAAAAGGTATGCTGATGTCCTTGCCTATTCGTATGATGATCTCAAGGCTTTCCAGCCAAAGGAGATGCAACACTTTATCCCTTTGAAACCTGGGATCAAACCGTTCAAGCAGAAACAAAGGAAATATAATCCCAAGGTTGCTGGCACTATTTTCAGGAGATTCAGAAGTTGCTAAAGGAAAAAATCATCTTTCCTATACACCATTCAATGTGGATTGCCAACATTGTGCCTGTCAGGAAGAAGAATGGTGAGATTCACATCTGTGTGGATTTCAGGAATTTGAATCAGGCTTCTCTGAAGGACAACTATCCTCTCCCCATGATGGATCAGGTTTTGCAAGCTGTTACAGGCTCTGAGATGTTGTCTATGTTGGATGGGTTCTCTGGATACAATCAAGTGGAGGTCAGTACCCCAGATCAACACAAAACTACTTTCACTACTCCTTGGGGCACCTTTTCTTACAAGAGAATGCCTTTTGGTCTTATCAATGCTGGTGCCACCTTTCAGAGGGAAATGGACTTGGATTTTGGTAGTTTGAAGGGAAAGTGTGTGGTTGTGTACCTTGATGATTTGACTGTTTTCTCCAAAACAAGGGTAGATCACTTTCAACATCTTGAAGCAGTCCTCCAAAAGTGTAGAGAGCATGGAGTCTCTCTCAATCCAAAGAAGTCTGTCTTTTGTGTCACTGAAGGCAAGTTTGTTGGGGCACATTGTCTCCAAAGAAGGAATCAAGATAGATCCAGAAAGAGTTCAAGCAATCCAGCAGATTCCTCTTCCCACAAGTAAAAAGGGTGTTCACTCTTTCTTTGGTAAGATTAATTTCCTGAGGAGATTTATTCCTGATTTTGCAGAGTTGACCATGAGCATTCTCACATGATGAAAGGAAAGAAAAATTTTGGTTGGTCTTCTGAGGGTAAGGAGGCATTTGAAGGTATTAAGCAAGCCATTGCTAAGACCCCCATCTTGGCATGTCCTGATTTTAATAAGGACTTTATCATATATTGCTATGCTACAGAGTTTACCCTGGCTGTTGTGCTGACTCAGAAGAATTTCTGAGGATCATGAGCTTCCTATTGCCTTCATGAGCTATGTTCTGAAAGCTCATGAGTTGAAATATACTATGATGGAGAAACATGCTTTTGCAGTGGTCAAAGCTGTCAAGCAGTTTCATTTTTATATTCTTAATTCACACTCTGTTGTGCTTGTTCCTGACACAACCATCAAATCCATTCTTACACAACAGGAGTTTGGAACTAAGAGAGGCAATTGGGTAGCAAAGGTCTAGGAATATGACCTAGATATCAAGCCAACTAAGCTAGTCTGGGGTAAAGGCTTGTGTGAACTTATTGCTGAAGGAGCTGATGCAACATTGTCCAAAGAAGCAGTTGATGTTCCTGTTGTCCTCTTCCTCAGTTCAACAGATGAATGGTATGTAGATATTGCACATTTTCTTACCTATGGAGAGTGTCCATATCACTTGAGTGCCAAGGAGAAGTGGGATATTAAGCTAAGGTCTACATAGTATGTGCTATGGGAGAATGCTTTGTTCAAGCGAGGCATAGATGGAAGATTCTTGAAGTGTGTAGACAAAGAGAAACAGAAGAAGTTGTTCTCAGCTTTTCATGATCAGGCTTGTGGAGGCCACTTCTCTTCTACTGTCACTGCTCACAAAATCCTTCGTGTTGGGTACTATTGGCCTACATTGTTCAGAGATGCATCCAAATGGGTAGGTAAGTGTGAAGCCTGTCAGAATTTTGTTGGGAGACCTAAGTTGGCTGCTTTTCCACTAAAGCCAGTAGTGATTGATGAGCCCTTTCAATAGTGGGGATTGGATTTCATTGGAACTCTTAACCCATCCTCTAGTGTTGGGCATACTCATGTGCTAACTGCTACAGACTACTTCACAAAGTGGGTAGAGGCCATTCCAGTCAAAAGCACTACTTCTGAGGTAGTGTGTAATTTCATTAAGGAGAACATATTGATAAGGTTTGGGGTACCAAACAAAATTGTGACTGATAATGCCTCAAATTTTTCTTCTTCTGAGATGATGGATTTCTACTACGGCTATGGAATTTCCCTTGCTCACTCTTCAGACTACTACCCCCAAGGGAATGGACAAGCAGAATCAACAAACAAGAATCTGGTAACCATCGTTCGGAAGCTTGTCAATGACACTCAAGAGGAATTGGCACAAGAAACTCTATGATGCTCTCTGGGAAGATAGAATTACACCCAAAAGAGCAATTGGGATGTCTCCTTTTCAAGTGGTGTATGGTGTTGAAGCTCAGTTACCAGTGACAATGGAATTACAGCCTTGCACTTAATGAATGCTATTGAAGATTCAAGTTTTACCAGTTCCTTGGACAAGAGGATCATGTATCTCTAGAAGCTGGATGAAGACAGGTTGCAGGTTTTTGATAGAATATCAGCTCATCAACTGAAGGTGAAAGATTTGTTTGACAAGAAAGCCAGACCCAGATATTTTCAAGTAGGAGACATTGTTCTGTTGTGGGACAAAAGGCATGAACCTTGAGGAAGCCATGGTAAGTTTGATTCCCTTTGGCTTGGTCCTTTTAAAATCAGGCATTTTGCTGGAGAAAATTCATTCTATTTGGATTATCTAGATGGTTCTCCTCTCCCACTTCCTTATAGTGGGAAGTATCTGAAGTTGTTCAAGTCCTAGGTGACTAGGCGGTCCTTCTGTATATTCTGTACAGTGTTTTGGTTTTGGGTCATTCCTTTGTGTTTTGTTTGTCTTTCCTTTTTGGTTTGTTTTCTTTTCATGTGTTTTTTCTTCTGTGTTGGTTTGCCTTTGACTCTATTTGCCCAATGGATAAGGCACTGGTCTGCTTTCTTGAGTTTTTCTATGGTTCTTGATCTTGCCTCGTTCCTCTGTCAAGTCATCCCCAGAAAGAGCCAACTATTGTCGTCCTCAAAATTCCCCTCTTTTTGAAGTCAAGTTTCAAAATTTTTGAGTCAGTACCTTGGAGTATTGGATCGCGTCGAGCCTGGTATTGTTTGCATTTTCCATTCCATGGAGAACAATTGAAAGTCAGGCGTAATGGTGGAATTTTTCCCCTTCTTTTTATTTCTTCCCGCAGTGGGAATGATAGGCGTATCTTCCCCATTAATTTTTTCCCCAGCATCCATGGGTAGTATGTGGACATCTCTGATTGGATGTAGCATGGCCATGTTTCAAGCAACAGTGGAAGCCTCCATGCGTCCAAATGGTGCAACTCCAAGGGCAGGGCCCAAGGGACAGTCCTCAAATAAGTGCAGGCTTTCCACGTGTCCCAGGTCCAAAATGAAGACAAAATAAGCCCAAATCAGCTAAGTATGGAAGGTTCAAGCGGACGGCACCATGTGCCTCATCGGTGCAACTTCAAGCGTTGAAGCCAGGGGTAGTTCTCAAACTTGTGCCATTCCTCCACGTGTCCCAGGTCCAAAAAAGAGACAGAGCCGATTATTTAAATTGACTAAGTATGAGCGGGTCGGTGGAAGCCTCCACGTGCCTCAATGATGCAATTTCAGAAGTGAAACCAAAAGGTTGGTTTCCAAATGAGCACCAGCTCGCCACGTGGTTAGAGTCAATTGAGATATAGAGTTCGCCATTGAAAATTCCAAGACCGGTGGAAGGAGCCACACGTCAGCTTGGTGCAATTTCAAAGGAGGCATATCCAAAGTGGAAACTCAAATGAGTGCCAGCTCTCCACGTGTCCTAGGGCAGGTTCCAAATGAGTGCCACGGCCCTCCATGTAGGGTCGGCCCCACCAAACAAAAGGAAGAAAATCAAATATTAATCCCGAATAGAATTTCAAGGTGGGGAAGTGGGCCATTAGGGTGATTTGAGAATTTGAGCCTTGTTTTCATTAAAGGAGCTTAAAGTTAAAAAGTGACCCGCAGCCCCGTCCATGCCTAGTAAAAAGTCATATATTAAGCCTGCATCAAAGTTCAAAGTGGGAAGGTGGGCCGGCAGAGCAATTTGTGTTTTTGAGCCCACATTGAAAAGAGGTAAAATTATAAAAGTGTTTTGACTCTGTCCCCACTCAAGTAAGGCCACGTGTCAAGATCATATCAAAAGCGGGTGGGCGGGCCAAAATGTTCCAAAGGGCACAAAATGCAAAAGGCATCCTCAGGCCTGCTTCAGTTTAAATCTCTCCCACATGGACAACTCACATTCAAAGTTTACAAAGGCAGATTGAATGACTATGATTCAATGCGTCTGGTTTTGCTGCCAGACATGGAAATGGCCTGAGGCATTGGAGAGACTCAGACATCAGTTTCTCGAATCAGTTTTCATCATTTTTGTAACCGAATGTAACCATTCTTGGAAACTATTTAATGACTTCTCCATGTTGTTGTTCGGGTTGGATCCTAGTACTCTGTAAAGTAATAGATTCGAAGTAATCAATACAGAATTTTTCCCCTTTCTTCCTCTGCTTTTCTTCTTTCCGTGTCTGAAACTTGGGAATCATCAATCTTTTATGATAAGAAACTTTGTGTTCTTGTTTATATGATTTTGGAACTTTGTGTCTTTGGAATTATACTGGTTATGAAAGTGAATGATTCTATTCTGCATCTCCCTGGTTCAATACGTATAAGGTGATACTCTGCCATCTATATCTCCTGAAGGTATTGTTATGTTCTTCCTTCCTCATCTCCTTAATTCTTCCATCCTTTCGTATTGATGATCTTTGGGCATAAAACGTTTCAAAGGATCAGGAATCCACACTTTGAAAGTTGTACATTTGTATATAAGTTTGCTGCTTGCTTTCAATAAGGGAACCTCTCCCATTAAAGAGGAGGGACTTGTTGTCCCCTGACTGTGGTTTGTTAAAAGGATCATTTTAAAAACCCAACTGATTGTCTTCTGTAACTTTTTGTGCTTTGTGTGAACCTTTTTAATATGTTTCGTTGTCAAACCTTAGGTGTCACACGTGTAAAACCCTCAGTATGACTTGAAATAGCTTTAAATCCTAACCATGGGTAGGAGACCGTGCAAAAAGGTTAGTGGTTTGTTTGGTGTGCAATTTGTACACCGTCTACGTTGGCACTATTTTGAAGAGGCCTCAAAATACATGTAGTTCTCCACCTAGAGATGTGATACCTATGTGGATGCAACTATTTTTGATAATGTTCACTTGATAATGCTTTGTAGTGGCTTGGCTTGCTTGTGATTTGACTTGGAGGGCTTGTATTCCTGGGAGAGCTAGACTCTTGAACCTAGTTGGGAGTACTTTAGACTTGTGTGGGGGCTGCTCTATAATGTGTGTTGTTGCTTTAAAGTAGATTTAAGAGAGATGGGAGTGCTTTTTAGAATGATATTTGCTTGGGTAGTGTTCTTGAAAGTGCCAGGTGAGTAAATGAGTGCATTTGACTTTGCTTATACAGGGCTTTAGTAGTTTAATTTCTGTAATAAAGGTTGACCTATAGGAAATGTACCAACACATGAAAGATATCAAATTGACAAAATGCCCGTTGGGTGGCTTGGGGACGAAATCACCAGTTTTGGACCAAACTGTTTGGTGGTGTGGTCCTTGTTTGGCATGTACAAGTTGGCGGTTAAGTAAAAACAGGGTGTAGAGGTGCTGAATAGTGTATGGGCTACGACACTTGGGAGTGATAGATTTTTGATGGGTTGATGTGAAGTAATTTTGTGAGTGATTGAGCAGTGTAATGAGGAGAGCGAGTCATGTAATAGGGCTAAGGATTAGGCAATTGAGCAAGTCCAATATAATGCGCACCTAAGTTCATGATATTCTGGGATTAAGCTAAGTGATTAATTACCAAATATAGGTGTCTACAGTCTGCTCTCCCCTTTAAGCTAGGATAATGGAATTTTGCTTGCCTAAAGGATTTAAATACTTGAGTGCCAATAGACACGCTTTGTCTTCACTGGCGACAGGTGCTTGAGTCGCTTGAGTGGTGACTGCAATCTCTAGAGCATGAAACAATTGCAGTACGACATTAAATTGTGATGTCCATTTGTCCATAAAAAAGAAGTTGAACTTTATCGCCCTAGATTTGAGAAGGCTTGATAATTGAAACTTGTAAAATCTTAGAAAAGTGAGTCAAAGCATGGAAAGAATACACCCGTTTGTCCCTTGTTGAAGGAGAAACTCCTTGATGAAGTGCTTGGTGAAATGGATTGAAACTGAGCTTGATACATTCAAGCAATTGGGGGCATTTAGTCCCCAATTTGTTGCCAGTCAGAAGCCGAAGTTTTTAAGGAAGGGAATTGTGTGTCACTTGACCCAACACCAAAGAAGGGTGTCTACAGGGCTTCCTAGTTGCCCCAAAGAGCTCGTTTTAGGAAAAGATGGAAGGGTGTCACGGGAAGGGATGTCTAGAATGTCTAGAAACCTCCTAAAGGAGAGTGAGAAGAAGTAGTGTAGCAAGGCTACTTTTTATGTTCACCCCCAAAATCTTGGCTATCACATTTGGAACCACACCACTATAGATGGATCTAGGATTCTAATGTGCTTTGAAAATAGCGCAAATTCGAAAAAGGGAATCGTAAGTATACTCATGTTCCCATACACTGCGATGTCTTAATGCTCCTAAAGTGTGCAACGTTGAAATATATTTAGAGGAGTCCCATGCCCCCATACCCTGCATTGTAAAGGTAGCTCAAGATGTTGTAAAAGTCGGACTCGAGAACTGAAGTACTCGGTTCCCCCCTCATGCTATGAATCGAGGTGTAGTAAACTCTATTATGATCTGTGCCGACTAAATGTTTTAATATTTGGAATCGGACTCGGGTCTAATTAGACTCAAACCAGTTTAAAAAATCATGATTCCAACATTTTTACACACAAAATATACATAATATATTACAATTATATACATGTAAGAACAATATATTTATAGCAAGATGGCACGAACTCCAAGTCCAAGAGACAATACATATATCATATATGAGATTTTGAAACATGTATATACCATAAACAAGGGCATAGCCAAATGGACACCATAGTACAATACATGTCCGAATCAAACATACTATAAACAAAGAGGCATCTACAGATGGCCTCCAGAGTTCCAAAAAATATAGCCACAAGCTACTACATGTCTGATATCAACGATCAAATCATCAATCATCAAACTCAACACCACTGCTGAAAATGAGATCTTCAGGGTCATCTTCATCATTGTCATCACCGTTTATTTGGCTCTGACTCGAACTCATCGAACTCCTAAGGGACATATGCAACAACTGTACTTGGCATGGGGGAGTAGCATGAGTGCGACTAGTGCCTGCCATGTTTCGTGACGGTGGTGACGGTGTTACTAATGGCTCATCATCCTGATCCAAATCGATCCACCCCAAGTCATTGATGATCAAACTCTATGTTGTCTGACACTCCCTTTACCGAATTCTGAGGTTGGATCTAATACCATCCAAGACAATGGGATCTGTATCAGGTTTTCTAGTTCAATAATTGGTTGTGCTTTAGTCGGTGGTTGTATTGCATGAAGATGAGATCATTTAACCGTTGTTATTCCAAATGGTTTCTCTTCTTCATGTGAATCAGTCTCAAAGATAGAACTAGTTGTGCTCGCCTACACTTGGAAGCATTGGAAGTTTTGACTTAGGGATCCAAATTGCAAACTTTTGCAGTTGAGGATACTAGATTACCAAATGAATCCCACCAATGTGCTGCAATAAAAAATGTAAATGTTTAATTATTAAACAATGACGATAAAAACACAAAGTTCAAAATTGAAAGTAAGACTTATAACTGAAAGCGTAATTCAACAAACAAGATTTTGTCTTATGCTAAAAATTCATGATTTTATATTAAAAGGTTTAATCAAATGAACTTCAAAAACCTTATAATTGCTTACCTGGTTGGTTCACATCCCTTGCAATCTTTGCAAGGTTTTTCCCAAAGGTACCTGTGGCTCTGCCGAAGAAATTGATTTGTTGGTGAACCTCAAGTTGTTGCATCTCATCAGGGACCATATGCTTTAGGCACTCATACAAGCTCTAGGCACTCATACAAGCTCTAGGCACTCATACAAACCATCTTTTATTTCTCCTGTTTGATCTTCTCCAAGCTGAGCTCTGTAATGATGCCTTGGGTTCAAAAAATAGTCAACTACATGTATAGGGTGATAGAGTTGATTGTTCCATATGTTATTTAATGATCTGCTCATATAGGCCCATACTTAGCTACGCTATCCTTGTATATTGCCCTTATTTGGATCCTTTGCCTGATCTGTAGCCTCATAAATGTAACCCATGACCAATTTTTTCCCATCCACCAATTGCAACACCTTAAACATGACGCTGGACAACTTTCACTATCTTTGCTGTTTTTTTCCAAAATGAGTTGTCAAAAACTTTCTTTTTGGTGTCTTTCTCATCTTGTATGTGACTCCATTGAGATGCATTCCATTCATCACTTGAAAACATCTTTTTCAAGTTCTGTCCTTGGGAAAAGGAGAGATTGCAACACGAGGAAGTTCATTGCAAATCCCATGATGGCTGCCCTAACAAGTTCCATGCCCTCGACGTTTTTCCTCATTAGGTTCAATACCCATGAGTGCTTGTAGTTGTATTTTGTAATGCTCTTGGCATGATTTACAGTGTTCTTGATCCAATCTTGTTTGCCTATATCTTCAAACAAGAGGTCTATACAATATGCAATGCACGACGTCTAGAATATGGTTTTGTGTTTAGCCTCTAACATCTTACCAACAAGAACATAGTTAGAGGCATTATGTATTTTGATTTGTACACATATTCTTCTCCCACCACCTCTACAACAACTCTCATCCAGAAGATGAAATAACAAGTTTGCATCTTTCGCCCTATCCGATGCATTGATTGATTTCAAGAACATGGTACCCTTGTGGGCAAGAGGCAATGAAAATTTATTACGGTACAGATTCCTTGCCATCACTTCTTCCATTTGACATAATGGTACATCTTGCTTTGGCCCATGACTGCTTCATAACCCTTCAAGTACTTCATCTATGGATCCCAACTTCTTTCTGTCAAAAGAGATTCTCTGCAAGTCATGCATACTAGGGCCTTTGAAGCCCTTACCACCAGCAACAATGGAATCCCGACATAGGTTGGTAATAAGGTGAGTGGGCAACATTGGAGGGGATATCTGCATCATACCACCATCTAGCTATGTATTCAAAAGTATGAGTCTTTGTATTGCTTCTTCCAATGGCTACTCCAAAGTAGGCTGATTCTCACTCGGCCTATGGAGGCATTAACAGGGTGTGAAGAGGATGGGAAAAAAAGCTTTGAATGTTCTTCAACTTCCTCTTTTGAAGCTGGTTTTCTTGACTATGAGTGGATGGGGAGAGGAACATACTGCAAAAGGGTCTCTAACATTGACAAAAGGGTTAGCAGCAAGAGCCTTCAACAATCAGTGTTTGTTTGGGACATGGCAAACGGCCTCTTTATCCCTGTATTTAACCATCCATCTCTTTTTGTGTAGCCATCTCTTCTGTTATATTTCTCAATCACGCGTTGCATTTCGAATCTAATGGGTTCAATGTTTGGTGCATCACATTGGGCAACTTGGCCTTTTTGACCAGCCAAGTGTTGTTTCAACCTATGAATCCCCCCCCCCCCCCCCCCCCCTTGATGTGTTACTGACAATATTTACAAAAAACTTGATTATCAACTATGTCTGCATGGCTCCATGTAGGGTCTTTTGTTTTGGGGGCCATTGCAAATGCAAAGAAATATGAAAATGCAAATAAAAACAAAATAAATTTCAGATTTCCTATTTAATAAAATTTACAAATAAGGGGCAAATTTAACATGTAACATACCTTTCAATGTGCACACAAATGAGGTGAAGAAACACTCCAAGCTTGTATATGGGTTGCACTCTCCAAATGTAGATGTGAAGACCACCACAAAGAGCCCATACTTGATGCCAAACAACCCTCAAACTCACTCCAAATGAACACTCTTCAATGCTGCCCCAAACCTCCAAATCCTTCCAAATAAGAGAGGTACTCACAAATAGAGGTGGCCAATATCACCACAAAGAGCCCACAAGCAATGCCAAACAAGCTCCAAGCCTCCAACTTCCAAGCTCACTCTAAAACTAAACTCACAAATGCTTTTGCTCACAAATGCTCAACGAGAGAGGTGTGAAGTGAATAGAAATAGAAAATAGAAAATATAATAAAAAAGTGTTTTTTTAATGGGAAAAGCCGTTTAAGGCTACGCAGGCATGATTTGGCCGGTTTGGGTCGAAATCGGACTAGCCGGTTCCATATTGAACCGGCGGAACCGGCCGGTTTGGCCTTAAACAGGTCAAACGGTCTGGTTCTATAGCCGGTTGATGCAAAAAAATAGTAAACCGGTCGAACCGGCCAGTTCCGGTTTTTGGTTCGACCGGTTTTTCAAACATTGAGCTAGATGGATGCCATTTGTCACTTGTTAGTGGAAATTTGGCGGAGAATGTAACGGAGTTATTAATCAATGTAGTATGTGAAAAATCGAAAATATGAATCTTGAGATTGATATCCGTTGGTCTATTTCAGATAGATGTATTTAAAATATTGGATTTAGTTAATTAATGTGGTAAAAGTGAAATCCAATAGAGGAACAAGTGTGAGGGGAGGGGGGTGAGGGGTGTGTGGGAGGGGATGAGAGAGTGGAGTGTAATGTAGCAAACCTTAAATTTGCCATCCATCTGAGCGTGACGTAGAAATTTTTTCTTTTTCCTTTGAGAAGTCAATCAAAAAAGTGTAATATCTTGGCCATGCGGTGGAGTTTGGAGCTCATTTTTTTCCTCGTTTATTTTTTTGAACTTGACGTAGTGATGTAGCTAGATGAGTGCCAATTGTCACCTGTCAGTGAAAAATTGGCAGAGAATGTAATGGAGTTATCAATCAATGTGGTATTTGTGAAAAATCCAAAATAAGAATCTCGAGATTGATATCTCTTGGTGTATTTCAGATATATGTATTTAAGATATTGGTACCACTTAATCAATGTGGTATAAGTAAAATCCAAGATAAAAGCCTTGAATTTGATATATAGTGACTTTTGTCAGATAGATTGATTTAGATATATGCACTAGTTATTCTCATGAATAATTCATAGTATGCATACCATTTGCCCTTAACAATGGCATCATAGCCATTTTGACTGAATAGGTTCCTGAAAGACAAGCTTGCCATTTTAAAGCATCACCTCTGTATAGAATCCTGAAATCTTGAAGGAGGTGGGAGAGTGGGGCTCCTATAAGTTATAATAACTAATTTTTTTGTGGATTAATTTCCAATGGTTGTAGAACTTTTCACCTTAGAAGTTCTTGACGGTGGCTTGTAGGGTATTGAATTCTGATGTCATCATAAATTGTTAGATGCCTTTGGAGAAGTGAGCCATCCTCAGAAATTTGCTTTGGTGCCATTTTTTATGTCCTGGAATTGTGATCTTTTTATGACAGCTACACATGGTGTAATGAAGTTCTCAACTGATGACTCTTGGAGTTGGGAGGATTCGCTCGGTGTACAAGCTGTTGCAGTATTTGTAGCTATCAGGACCTAATCTCAAAACCAAAATTTACCCAATAGCTTAACTGTATACACGTCCTTTTCTTTGGACCCAAGCCTCCGAGAGATTTACACACTTTTCTCCAAGTCTCAAGAGGGAACTTCTTGGTTTCTTCTGTTCCTTGTCAAAGGGTCTTTCTGAAGATAGAATGGAAATATGTCACTAGAATGAGAATTGTGGAACATGACAGCATTGACAATGTGATGAGAAGCTGGGTTGGATAGGTTTTAGGAAAAGAAATGCAATTATGTATATTTACCTGTATACATGAACATCGAACTTTTTAATTAGAGATACTTCAGTTATGCTGAGTCCACATTGCTAATTGTCCTCACATTATGGAAGCTACATTGGTTGGACTTGGTAATGTCTCAGCAAGCCAAAGAGGCAGTCAAGTTGCAACTAGAAAATATTCAGAAAATCTCAGCAGACTGAAAAGCATGTGTAGTGTCAAAAAAACAAGAAGGCCAATTTGCAATGTGGATCTTGATCCAAAGTGCAGGAAAAGGATTTTATCGCATTACTAATTTGAGGAGATGAAAAAGTCGCAAAAATACTAAAACACGAAAAGAACTAGAGGAGGTGAATCCATTGTGCGTAAACCTTAGCTATTTATGGCTGTAAAATACTCTTCTGGGAACACTTCCAATTCCTTCCAGCAACTGTCTTTCAAGTGTATTTACCGGGCTATAAACCTTAGGTGCCGAGATAGATATATTGGAGCCAAAGCATTGATTTTTGCTATGAATTCCTAAGTTACCAAAACACCACCCCTAGGGCACCCGGTACGGGTACGAAATGTACCCGGTACAGGTACGGCTTGGATAGGCACCCGGAAATCCAGCCATACCCTGACCTGCCCAGCCGTTTCCAGTTTTTTTTTGTAATTTTTTTTTCTACTTTAAATTTAATATATCAATACAGCAGAAATTACAGTTTTTGCAGCAGCATTATTCTACAGAAAGTACCAAATAGAAGCCATCATAAACAAGGACAAAAATAGCATGTACGAGATAAATTTAATAAACACCTCAATTAGATGTGGTAGGGATGATGCTTGTGCCCAGGTTTAATGAAATTTTGAGTAGTTGTGGTTATTTAGCTTGTTTTGTTTTTCATATGCATAATATGTGGTTAATTCCTATTTATTAGGCTGTAATTTATATATTTTTTAATAGTTTTATGTATTCTGTACGGCCGTATCCAATGCCGTATCCGGGGCCAATTTGTATTTTTCCGTATCCACGTACCAGATACTTCGTACCCATACCCGTATCCAAAATGTATCGGTAACTTAGATGAATTCTATTCCTGGAACTAAGAAGAGCATCCTAGTGGATTTGCAAAGGGTTTCAAAGAACAGTTAAGGCCCCCTGATTGCCTTTTGGATAAGCAACTTTCCAATCTTGTATTGTCCCATAAGGTAGGATAGGCCTTTTTAATGTCCTAAAATAACACTATCATTGGATTGTTGGGCTGGGTTAGGTGAGAAACCTTCTATTGGTGGGGCATTCACGCCCTGTGTCCCATGAGATAATCTTGAGCTTTTCTGCAGAAAGGGATTTGAACTTTTCCTTTCTTAGAACCTCAGTAATCTAGGGCTGAAAACCTGAATACCAAACTGATTGGGGTTCTCTCTGGAGAGGTTTTGATACATGTAATCTTCCTCTGTTGTTTCCTGTACTGACTTGGTTTTTATTACTGTCTTGCTTTAGCTTTGGAAATTTTTCAAGAATTTCTGCTCAGCTCAAGCTCTCTTGTGTCGAGATTCGGAAGAGAATCTAGCAATTCATTTCCTCCAAATCTTTTTAAGGATCTATTCTCAAATTTGGAGGGTTGGGCTTGGATGAGAGTTCTACAAAATCTCTGGCTGTCTTTGCTTCCAGCAATTGATGCCCATAATATTAGCCTCTGATGTTCAAGCCTCAGCTGAAGGGATCACTTTCAGGTATGCATCTTGTTTGTCTGTGCTAGTAATATGCTCCACCGAGTGCCTTACTCCTAGGTTGCTAGAAAATGGAAATGGGTACGAAATGTGGAAACTGATTTTCAAACAACCCTTTGTATGAAACTACATGGAAATGTCCATACAACGTATTGTAAAAATATAAATTTATATAAAAAGTGCATATGATTCATTTTTAGTCCATAAAAGATAAAACACTTAAAAAATATGGTATTCGTGAAAATTCAAAACATTTAACATGCTTAAAATTTCACATGTAAAACCGCCATTACCTCAAAAACGTTGTCTTGAGCCTTTTAATCAAATACAACTAACCTCAAGGCACCAACAAAAGAAAGAAATCTACAGTATATATTACCTCTGCCACAGATGATCACCCAATTTAGTTTACCCTCAACACGTGGACCCCTCTCAACAAGGGATAATAATATCTACAAGGTTAACAAAAGATATCTTTGACCAAAGGACGGTTTTGCAAGTCTATAGACAATGGTACGATTTAATTAATCAGAGACGATGACAAGATTTAATCAGAGTGATGGCGAGACTATAGAACTTGATCCTTAACCACGCTGTAGATCCTGATCGTCAACCAAAGTTGATGCAAAACCGAACTTTAGAATTTGATTGTCAACCAATTGTACACTCTAGAACTCGAGCTGTTTAGATTGATGAGCTATTCAGGATGATTTTTCCTTCTTCCACTTCTCCGGCAACTTGTGCTGCCGGAAATGGGACGGAAATGTTTCAGATACAAACCTGGGACGGGTGTCTCGGGTGCATTTCCGGTATGTGGGGGGGGGAGGGAAGGGAGGCACAGGCCTTAGAAGAGGAATCCTATGATTTCTGCTTCATCAGGGATAATAAAGCTTTCTGAGGGGTTGGTTGTCTTTATGAATGGGCTATCGGAGGCCAGCTGCAGATCTTGGTCGCTGAAAGTGGTTATCAGGATTGGAGCTGTAGAGGCTGAGAGATTTCAAAGTGCATCCAATTTATATTATATCTGCAGTGTATTGGATATGGAGATGCATTAATCTGGGAGGAGGGAGGACGCATCTGGTAACAGATTTTTAGAATGCTACTGTTATTTTTATGACCAATAAAAAACTGTCAAAGATGATCTGGTTATAACCCGAGTAGTCTATGTATGACTATCTTGGTTTCTTTTGGTATTATGGTCAAGAGCAACTTGCCAGTGTTAAAAGTTAGACGAATCAGGTAAAAGTTTCTGGTGTTTTTTTGGGACAGTGTGATATTCTTTTGGGCATTCATGGCGAAACCAAATTTATGATTTTTTTATTTTTTATTTTTTGCATTTTAATAAATCGTTGCTTCAGTGAAGAGTATAAAAAATTGAGTTCCCAATGGAAATTTCCTGTAAAGGGAATCGAAAAACCAAAATTTTCTTGCGTTTTAGTCCATCCTTTGGAATGTCAAATTTTCATGAAACTTATTGATGTCATCAGATGAAGATCTAATTTAGTGAAACACCTAATAGAATGCAGAGTTTGGCAATTCAGAGGGAAACAACTTTATGCATGTGATTGCCATAAATTACCTTAATTAAGCAATCTTGTCATAACTAGTAAAGATGACATTGGTATTTACCAGTGTTACACGGGGACACTTCCCCTAGATTTTGGTGACGTCCTGAATGTCCCGAATGTCTCAAACGTTTCGGGGACTTGAGGACTTGGAGGGGATGTCCCCAATTTTTAAAAAATCTTTTAAAAGTTCTCTGATGTTTTTACTTTTAAAAAGATGTTATTTTTACCAAGAACATCAAATTATAATCTTGGAAGTACCTAAAATACATTAAATACAGTTTAAATCCCTAAATGTCATTGGAAAAAGTTAAAATATTGCAATATTAATTTTTATGTATTATTTTAAAAGTTGTCCCCCTGCCATCCCCAAAATTTGGGATTTTTTTTGCTGTCCCGGTAACCTTGTCCCTTTGTACCCCCATCCCCAAGACTTAGGTAACTATGGTATTTACCCTATTTTTATTGAGGAGGATAGGGTTTCTTGTATATCATGATACGCCTTATTTTCTAGGTTTTCTTTTACTTGCTTGTGTTAGGCAAACTGAGTGTAATTGAATATCACCTATACTCGGGCGATTACGTGACAAATATATTTCTTACCACGTTAGTATCCTTTGTCTGAACGATAAGTTTATTTTATGTGTTTCCTTTTACTTGCTATGTGTCTGGCAATATTTTTGTATAATGAATATTATCCCAGATTAGGTGACAAATATATTGTCTATTACACTTGGTTACAGCGATTTATTGGATTGTATAATTATTATTTTTGTCTGAGTTTTAATTTGTAGGAAATTTGTTGTTTTAAGCTAGCATGTAATTGGATGCATCATGCAGGTTCGTAGGGGCGCTGACAGGGCAGAAATCTACAGTGTTGCTTTTTCTTCAAATGCCCAGTGGTTAGCTGTTTCAAGCGACAAGGGAACAGTCCATATATTTGGTCTCAATGTACCCCGGATGGCAGAAGATCCAAGGATTGGTGAAGGCATGCAAGGTCTCTCAGGGCCAAATGGTTCTAGTGGTAATCTAGTTGTCCCTTCATCAGGAGCAAACCCTAGCTCTTCGCTTTCTTTTATGAAAGGTAACAATCTGAGCTTGAATTGTGCCTTTATACATATAGGAGTTGCAGTTAAAAAATGAGATAAAACACTGTATGCCATAGTATAAAAGGTGAGTGCTGACTAGCTGTAATTTTGCAGGTGTTCTGCCAAAATATTTTAGCTCCCAGTGGTCTTTTTCGCAGTTTCACTTGCCCGAGGGATTGCAATTTATTGTAGCTTTTGGCCATAAAAAAAACACAATTATTATTGTTGGTCTTGATGGAAGGTACCTTCTCAGTTCTACTCTGACTGCTGAACGCTAATTTTCCTTGTGACTTTATTTACATCAAGTGATATATGATTAACAGATTCAGGCCTTAATAATAGCACATTGGGTAAAGAATAAAAATTGAAAATAAATCTGAACATGTCAAGTATGAGGATTATTATTTTATATTGTGCAGCTTCTACAGATGTGCATTTGATCCTGTGCATGGTGGTGAAATGGAGCAACAGGAGTACGCAAAATTTCTGAAACCAGAAGAGCCTAGTGTCCTTTGATTTTAGTATTTTCAAAGCTGTGTTTAATTTGAATTTATTTAATCCCAATGGCTATATTAAAACCTTTTGAACTCTTATCAACTGTAAATGCTATATTGATCCAATATTGTACAGTAACCTTGTCATAATAAAATTATGGATCAAGGATATATGCACAGGCTGGTTGTTTGTAAACAGGCTTGGCATTCTTTAAATGTAAATATAACATACACGAGTGGCACAGTATGTGAGTCCAAAACTAAGAAAATGTGTAAACTTAGTAGCTCTTTGAAGTGTTTAGTTATGATAGGATGCAAGTACATGAAAAATATGCCTCACTTCTGTCAATGCAGGTTATATTTATCTTTTTAGTTTTTGCAATCAAATATATCTGAATTTTTATTTGGAAGAAAGCTTCTTTAATAGTTTTGTTGTGTGAGCATTTTGTCAGTGTTTTCTGTTTCTTTTATTGTCTTCTTGTTGAACTTGAAACATGAATAACAATTGCACAATCTCCAGTGTTATGATTATGAATATAAAAAATGGCCCCACAAGAGATCGGTGATTATAGGTTTGATACACTATCATGGTAACCCAAGGTGTATTATTACAGAACAAAATATGGTTTGTCACACTTATATCATGGTAACCCAAGTTGTACCATCTCAAAACAAAATACCAGAGTCAAAGAACTCAATAGAATTAAGAGTTGATATAACAACCCTGTTTGATTATGAATAAAGTGTCGCTACTAAGAGCTGGGATATTTTGGTTTGATGCATGCCAAAATAGCCGAGTCAAAGAATTCAATAGAACTAATAGTTGATATAACAACCCTGTTTGATTATGAATATGAAAGGTGTAGTATAACAGAATAAAATACCCGAGTCAAAGAACTCAACAGAACTAAGAGTTGATATAACAACCCTGTTGGATTATGAATAAAGTGTCACTACTAAGAGCTGAGATATTTTGGTTTGATGCACACCTATTTTGGTAAATCCCATATGTTTTTCTCACAGAACATAATATTTTCAAAAAAATAACTCAGTAGAACCAACAGTTCATACGGCATCCTATGGAGCGGATCTGTCCAATTATATGTAAAGATTATTAATGACGAACATACAAAATTACAGTTGTATCTTAGTGAATGGTACGACAATGTTTTTGAATGGTAATATGCTGAAAGGACGAGCCAATGGTCAAAAGAGTGGGTTCACCTAGTTTGTTTGTTAGGGCTTGTTAGCATGATATTAGGACTTTGTCGGTAGACCAAGTTACTTATTCACCACTAGATTACTTGCACTCTGGCGGGCAACATACACTAGGGTTGAAGACCATACAGACGGTCTTGACAGAGTTGTACGGTCCAGCCCCAAGATAATTTGTAGTCATAGTTCTAGGAAAGAATCATTATTAGGTCCAAATCTCCTAGTTCTAGCAATTCGCACACCCAGAACTTCCCAGAATAATATGTAATCAGTTAAGTGCACTCATTTCCTTGTGTTTTCAAGTTTGTAGCATATCGCATAGGGATTGAATGTGTTGTTATGATATTCTTTGATTAATGTTGGAATTTAATTAATCAGAACGACCCACTATATCTACCCTTGCATATTTAGTGTATTTAATTCACTAAACCAATTATATTATTCAATTAAAAAATGTTGTAAACATAATTATATGCCATTTAATATTCAAACTTTGAATGTTGTTAGCATTTGTTTATGTAGAGAAGATCTTGTTTGGTACAAAGTACCAAAGAAGATTTCGGTGGTTGCAAAGTGCAAAATATCAAATGAATATAAATGCTTAACATAATTTGATGCTCTACAAGTAACACCACCCATATGATTGCTTCACATAATTTGATGCACCATGAGTAATGCGACTTGGTTAAATAAAAAACAGAAGCCTAATGAATGGTTTATGAGGCACAACACTTGTTGAAGGTCTCACAAATGAAGTCATAGGCTAAGCAAGCTTGATTGTGGGGAAACCTTAAGGTTAAGTGCATGTGTTGGAATAGTATTGGGAAGAGAAGTCTAATACAAGGGCATCTTGTCCGCTAGAAATCTTGCATTGATTAAAAACATAGTCATCATTTGTGTGTGCTTGTTTGCAACTTGTAGAACAACACTTGTTGAAGGACTTACAAATAAAATAATAGGTTGGGCTAAGTAATAGGTCATTGATATAATTATTGAGCTCTCAAGTTGTAGAGTACAAATCATTTAAATAATATGTGAGGTCACTCATTGTCACAAACTTTTTCTGGCAAACGCTTTCATAGCCTTCACATTTATCACTCTCGTTTAGTAAAGGTTTGAGCCATCTTGTATCAAATTTGCCATTGAAGAAGATAGGATTTCTTTGAGAAACGTTCATTTAGGGTTTACACATTATTTCTAAGACATCAACTCAAGATTATCTATTAAATATACAATTAATAAATCAAACATTGACATCTCTTTCGGTGTATGTTGCAACTCATGGTGTAATCACTAGAGAGAGGGTTGAGAGTTTTCAATAAGATGCTTGAGTGAACTATTCAATGTCTTTAAGGTTTTATGAGAAACACAACTATAATTGTTATTAGTGGAAACATATTTGCACTAAACATTTTAATCACAATAGATGAGTACTCAAAGCAAATGAACATCATTTAGACCTTGTCAACATCTCATAACATGATTCCATATTTATAAGGAAATTTTTTCCAAATGTCTATAAGTAGAGGAGCTCACTCACATGCCATTCAGAGTTGAATCTCTTTGAATGTCATATTAGTGGGTTCCCATACAATTATTATTGCATGTTAGCAATAACCTAATTGTATCAGATTAGATCAAGGAGTCAACTCGATAAACTTGAACGGTTCCTTTAATTATCTAAAATAGAATTGCAAATTTAGAAAGTTAAGTCATTTCCCATACTAATTATTTAAAAAAGATCCAATCATAACTTAGAATAAAAATTTGGTTTTCCCCCAATGAGTCATCCATTAGAGATTACAAAGTTGTGTACTCATGGATCATCAAACATATAATTTAAGCATAATGCATCAATCTTAGTTCAACCTTGAATTCCCTGTAGTCCTTGTTAAATGTCATCATTCTTCAGAACAAAATTCAAAAACTTTCTAGCAATTACTTGGGCATCACTCTAGGACAAGATAAAGAACTCAACCAAGTATTTCAAGTTTGTCTATACCAATTCCATTTCATTTGGTTGTCATTTACTTTATCAAGTGATTTGAGACTATCCACAATGCTATCATGAATCCATAACAACCTAAATTACCCATTCCTAGGCATGATAAATGTTAGACATGGCTATCGTAGATATTCCATGTGAGCCTTGATGTTCCTCTTGAACAAATGCAAAGGAAAAAAGGAAAAGAAACAAATTCTTATGCCATTACTTAATTCATTGTTGCCATCTACAACTACCCACTAAATACTACCATTCATATGAACATACTTGCACGAGTGCAAATTATAAGTGAAACAACCAAAAGTGTGCTAGAAAGGATCACATCTTTCCAAATCCTTCCAATAAATGCAAACCTAGTGTAGAGGTAAACTTGGTAAGAGCTCAAACATATTCTTGTGCCAAGTACAATTAAGAGAATGCTTAAAGCCAAGGGCTACCATCAATAGCTTAAGTGTGGTAGGAACAATACAATGATCAAGAAGAGCCCTAAGAAATGGATGCTATAGACAAAAGTAACCAAGACCAATCAAGGACAATGTAGGCCTCCACAAGAGTGATACAATGGAGATACAATGTAGCATGGTAGTATGAGATGATACCATTTCTATATCTCTCAAGACATAAAAAAGAATCAATGCATTGTTACACTTTAATGACTTTCATCTACATAACTCGCCATTAATAAGGGCAAGCAAGATTAATGACTCTGAGATAAATCTAGTCAATAACACCAAATTTTGGCAACTTCAAATCATTCAATATTTCTATAAGCTTCGTATTCACTAACCAATTATTAAGAGAAACACGCATCAATTCTAAGTCGTTCCGTTAGCCTTGATTCTATCTCTCAACCTTTTGAACAACTTGGTCATGAAAACAAGATAAATTTCTACAGACCCAAGTCTTCATAATGAGTCCCTTTTAAACCTTTATGATAGTGTCTATAAACCCAAATTCCAAGCATTCACAATAATGCTAAATCACACATCTATACACAAGTTTATCAACAATATTTTAACATTGAATGCAAGTTTAACAAGTAAAAGCTAGTATTTTATATATTCAAATGAGCCATGAAGGCTATATTGTTGCTAATGAGAAGTTCATAGAACCCACACGACAGTTTCCACATTTCTTTCTAGGAACTTGAGTCCCCACAACTATCACTCCTAGGTGGTGTATGTAGGATGCATACTGTCATGTTATACCATACACAACTTCATGCTATTGAATGGAGGATAAATGCAAATAAAAATGAATAGATACATAAATAATATTTATGTGATCAAATAGCTTCCGACCTTAAATATAAACCAAGTAACATTTCAAGAGTTTTCAAAACATGTTGTAACCAACTATATCGTAATTTTATTAGCTATAACATTATACATATGCTTACATCTCCTGGATTCACAGGTAATGCACCCACTAACATTAAGATCCAACAAAGTTAGGGCATAGTCCTATATTTTAAGCAACACATTTCCATAGCAGACTTTTAAGGAGTGCAAGAATGAAGGCAATCAACTGACAACACAATTTTATAGTGAGGCTCAAGATAAAATGAAGTTACCATTCTGATCCATTGAATCCATATAAGATGCACATTGTCATTCAAGAGTACCAAGGAGTTAAAAACAATCATATACACAATTGAGAGCAAGGAACTCTATAACGATTTTTAGAGTGCCAAGACAAGTATAGACTTCATACTGATTTAAAACTTCATCCATATTTAAAATTAACCACAATATATTTACTTTCATAGTGACGCCCTAAGGGATACTCACATTTGTAATGAAGTTATAGTTAGCCATTCAAACTTAATGTATCCAATTGTACACTAGAAAAGGAACCATATAATTGAGTCACTAAACATACAATAAAGGACAATGAGGTGCCACGGATCACAAGGGTACTTTCTAGGACATCCATTTTACATCACAATATAAAACCCTATTACAACTATCTACCTAAGGCATAAATAAAATACGAGAAATATTTACATCAAGAAATGATGGGTGCTCTAGCAAAAAATTATGAATGGAACTCCATCCCACAAGCATATTTGAATGAAGAGATCATTCTTCACTAGAAATTTGAAAAATGGAACAGGATCGATGAACCCACCATGTGATAGTGCTATATTGGCCCTACCCTCCCCATCCATCAACAATGGTGGGAGTGAGCACCCTAAGTACAAAAAAGCATGAAAACAAGACGAGTGCCTCTCTCAAGAAAGGAAATACAAGAAAACACAACATATAATCTACATTTACAAAATCAACCTGACCAAAGAGATCTCAATTCAATGGAGTCCTTAGTGCAATATGAAGGTAGGAAATCCCAAATACAAAAATATTATATTGCATCTAAGGAAAAATAATCACATCAATAATAATGCAAATATACCTATACTAGGGTATTTGAAATAATTGCAACACAGTGCTTAAAACATTTTCCCATGGCTTTCAACGAACCATGTCCATAAGATAAATTAACAACATGCATTTTAATGTTTAAGAAAGGTAAAAAACACTACACACAACAAATTGTCACCATTAAGGCAATATGCAGTGTGTACTGGAGCATTCACACTTGTTTATGCAAGTGAGAATGTTTCCATGCACCCTTCTCCAACATTTACACATTTTAATAGTGAGACCACATTGCCTTGCATCTATCCAAAAGATCAAATAAAAATAATTGATGACTATAACTAACTTCAATCCTTGCTTAATTTTTTTTTCCAACTTTGCCTTGTACTCGAGCTTTTATCCGGTTACGTGTTTTGCTTTTCACCTTTTTTCTTTTTTTCTTCCTTTTTACTTCCATGATTTTAGGTGTTGTAGGCTTATCCAACTTTCCCCTATTTTCTACTTGCTTTTCTCTCCAAAAACATGTTCAAAATCCTAATGTAATCGAGTTTCATAGTGGAATCCCAAGTCACGGGAAAAAAATCCCTAATAATTTCATATTTGAAATCCAAAGCCCTAGTAGCAGGAAAAAAACCACCAACTACTACAATAATACCTGATCTTAAGGGTAAAATAAAATATAACAATTTTTACTTAATCATCAACCTTGTTTACCAAGGTTTTTCAATTAAAACTTTACACCAAACAACTAATGGTCCAACAACGTAAGATTGTAACATGTTTACACAAAAAATGCCATCACCTTATCAAGTTAGCAAACCCATTAAAAAAGCAACACATCAACATCGTATTGTCAAGTTATACTTGTAAACAATAATGCCGCTATAAATTTTAGCTCATTTTGGTCCTGTCTTTGCTTGATCATTTCCACAATGTTTCAAATTATTACTTTTACTCAATAGCTTACAATTTTCTTGTTGTTTCCCCTACACCTCATTCCTTTTCACTTAGATTTATTCATTGTACCACAAACCGTGTTTTAGAGCATAACATTGACACGAATTAAAATGGATCATTTAACATTTCTAAGAATGTTGTGACAACACTTTACAAGATTGCACAAAACACACGTACACACAAATTTGTTCTTCCAAAATAAGTTACATATAATAACATCATTTATCGGTCAAATTAAAAATGACTTTAATGAAGCTCAAGAGGGATCTGGGGTCTTAGTTGTCATGGTGGTATAAGCTACCGATGCGGGCAATATCGTATATAATGATCATATGACCCACAAAAGAAACAACATCCATGAAGGTATCCTCCTCTTACCAAGACTCTACGTGTTGCACCACTAACCCTTATTAGATCAACATGCAGATGAATTTGGTTTTGGTTCACTCACTGATATTCTCTCATGGTGGTACACCTATCCTAGAAAGATTGAAATATATCTACATACGAGGAAGGAGGTTCCTCTGGTACCTTCATGTGGTGCTTTGACTATTTTTTGTGGCTCATGATGAAGATGAGTGAATCTTTGGGGTCTTTTTTGCATATCATAAGGTTGGATTGCGTGATCTGAGGGGAAACACAATTTGTGTGGTCTAGTCTGACGACTTCTTTCTTAGTGGCACTGCGTGGGACCAAGGCTTGTACTAACAATTATTTTCTTAGTTCATCTCTAATCTCCCGCAATGTTTGAAGGATCTACATGATCAAATCTTTCGGTTTGGGTTGTGCCATGACTTGCACTACTCACACTCTCCTCACGTGCCATCCTACAAAATGAATGAATTGTTCCATCAAATAATTGCGGAAACATTAGACAAACATCATATCATAGCTCTAAGTGTTGTAAACCCGTGCTTTGATACTGAGTTTAGAGCCCCAAATTAAAATAATAAATTCAAACGTGCGAACAAGAAAAATTACGGAATAAAATTTTTATAAGGGTTTTAGAAAGGATTGTTGAGAATCAAGTTTCAAGTTTACGTTATTAAATGTGTAAGACATGTTGTTGCTTGACACCACTAGGTTTTCCGCACTTGCGAGTGTGTACCAATATTCTTTTTCCTAAATTAGATTTGAAAGCAAGAACTACCACCTAAAATAGTTCCCTAACCTAGCTAGAAACAAGAAAAGAGTACCATCAAGATGAAGAAATCAACAAGGCCTACATTAGCATCATAAATTTGAAATAATGAAATCAAACATAATGCAAATCAAGAACTCTGTTCTTCTAATTGCCTAATTAAATCAAGTGGACCTATGTAGTCCAATGGCAATCAACAATATTGCTTGCTTTGATCCTTCAAGGATGCTTGGGTGTGAGGCTTAGCTCTTCAAGATGGATGACGGAAGGGTTTGAGAATGGAAAAAGGCTTTTAGTGCAAGACTATGTGCTTTCCTTTGCTTTCTCAAGGGAATTAGGTGTAGGTATAAAGGTAGAATGATGGCTCCTTATATAGCCCAATGGATAAAGGAAGCACTTCATCCCTTTGCATGTGGGATAAAGGTAAAACATGATTAGGAATGGATAAGGTTGCTTTATTAAAGGTAACCTTACTTTAGAAGGGTTTAATTTATGCTTAGCAAGTCATGGGAGTTGGTGGGTGTTTTAATTAATCAAAGGTGATTAACTAATAGGTAGGTGTGAGCTTATAGAAGCCAATTAGAGGAATATTAGTACAATTTAGGCTATTATGAGGGGATTAAATCAATTAAATATTGATTTATTAATTAAATGAAGTGGAAGGATAATTAATTAATAATAATTAATTAGTCTAGAGAGAAGGGGGTAAATAATTAACGGAAGGTCGTTAATTGGGTTGTTAGCTGGATAGGTGACTTAATTAATTAGCGTATTGTAATTAATTAACGACAACAAGTGGGAATATGAGCGCTTTTGACGATATGTTGTCGATTTGCGAGAAAAGAGATAATTAGCGCAATCTAAGTATTTAAATTGCTTGGGCGTAATTATAGGTGTATACAACGAGTTATTCACACTGTGCATGCGAGCGATGTGAATGTCGGCTGAATTGGCATAGCCAATAATCTCATCATCGATTCAATGTTTGAGAGATTATTAAAATAGAGGGTGTGGATTTCAAGGGAAGGATGACGACTCAATTCCGACGAACAAAATAGTTGCTTGCAGAAATGAGGCAACCAAGGTGGCGACAATTACCGCGGGTCTCCATTAATATTTAAACATTAGGTTTGTGTTATTTTGTTAGAGATAGTCGTTAAAACACTATTTTCTGAATTGCACTTATCTTGATATAAGATTTTTAGGCCTTACAATTTTCAAATGGGAGACTAAGAATAATTGACTTATAATATTTATCCAATTTATTCACATTTCCTAAATCACTCAATTAACACAAAACTATAATTAAACTTCTAATATCATCACTACGAAATATTAATTAGTTTATGCATTTAAAATTACTTACATTAGTCTAATAATCCTAACAAGTCAACTCAAGGACAAGACAAGTGGGGGCAAGAATAAAATTGAGCCATTTGATTAACTAATCATCCACCCTAGATCTTCAGGGTTTCCTATGATGCCCTAATTTATTCTTATGATTGATAAACTTAATCTATCTTTCTTCCTCCTTTCATTTTCTCCTCCCATTTTCTCCTTCTCTTGTTTTACAAGTACAAATCTTTCATCCATGGATGACAAGCTTGTTATCTCTCATTTTATCTTATTCGTTTCCTTGCAGGTTGAGGTTGAAGAGGATCTCCAATGGAGGCTCCTCAAATTAAAGGTATGGGTGTATATACATGTATATACACCATATTTATTTATTTTATTTTATTTATTCAAATTTATAATATTATATTTATTTATTTTAGGGCAATACATGTATTAAACCTTTGGTCATATATGGAGTAATACACACTATACTTATCCATATAAAATTTGATCTATATTTTGATTCCTCGATAAAAACTGACCCACATGCATACATATATACATATGTATATATGTTTAATGTTTGTATTATTTTATTTATTTATTTATTTTTGATAAGAATAACGCTCTTGACTGGAGCTATGAACCAGAGTACAAACACCAAGAAAAAACATGCAAAATCAACAAAAAACACAAAAACCAAAACCAAACTAACAAGGGAGAACAAGATTAACCCTTGACTATCACTGCTACAAAGATTAGTAGTCGATTAGATTCATGTACCACCCCTTCTTACCCTTTTTCTTTTTGACTTCATGCCACTCGTTCTGATCTGAAGCAACTGCCATCATGAGGTTATTGGAAGGGACACGATTTTGTTCTTGATCTGAATCCAATTTGATTGATTTATCGGATTCATGACCCCTCTTCACACCGCCTAATGTTATCCTGTTTTATTCTTCCCTGAGTGAGGGGCCTGGAATAACCAGGCTCTTAGAGTCATTCCCTGAATTTTCAGGATGAGCCTCTCCGGAATCTGCCGTATGATCTGCCTTACGAGCCGGATTCAAAGATTGATTCTTTCATTCTGTTTTATTCGAAGAATTCTTTCTCTGATGGTTCTTGTTTCCTTGCAGATAATTCACCTATAAATGACCTGGATTTCGACAAGAATGACATTGGAAGGCTACATTTTCATAGTCTAGTGTTTGAACATGTTGGAAGTTCCTCAATTTTCGTAAAATCTTATCGGGCAGGCCCTTGCTTAAATCTATCTCTGCACAAAATATAGCAAATGTGTGAAGTCCTGCCACCTCCCTGATTTCATCCACCTTTAAGAATTTACCCAGAGCATTACCTATGTCCTTAAGAGCATACCAAAAATGTAGTGGAAGGTTTAGAGGTGAACCCACACATGCATTTTTGTGACAAAGATGGAATTCAGGTCAAAATCAGGGAACCAAGGCGTGAGAAATAATCCTGTATTGTCCTAGAACCATGAACCATTTGATAAACATTTCTAGTATTATTTTTCCTCCTTAAACTGAACCACGAAGAAAACCTTGGAGTAGAAGGAGATTTCATAGTTTTTAGTCTAATTTTTAGAAATCCAGAGAGAAAGGGCGTAAGAAGATGACCATAACCTGTTGAATCTTCCAATTACTATAAACTGGGGCAGGGACTAGAAATGAGGTAAAACCTCGAGAGTATCCAAGCCTAACAGGGGCATCTCATATGCTAGGTTGACAATGTAAGCTTGAAGGGCAGAAGATCTATGCTCTTTCTACTGCACAACATCCTTGAAGGAGGAAAATTTAGTCGAGCCCGATATAGAAGAATCAGCCTCACTGCCATGCTTTCCAAAGATGGATTCCCTCCCAGCATTAGACGTCACACTCTATATTCCATTCATATATGTGGGAATCACTTTATTGGTATTGATCGCGAGACAACCGAGATTAGGGCTTGGAGGCTTCTAATCAATTTTTAATAGTCCCTCATCCCTCAAAAGATTAATATAGGCAATCTAGTCTTCCTTATTCATGGAGAGAAATGGACAGATGCCTATCAAGCCCTCTTTACCACCATAGTCATTCATTGTGCCCCTTTCCGCCACACACATTTCCTTACCCTGCCTAATTCTTCCATTTCCCTGGTCCTCTTCACTACCACCTAAACTGAGATCATGTCCATTTTTGGTGGCATTTCCTACACTGGAGCCACCATAAGGGCTTCGCTTGATATCTGTATCCATCACTCCTCTCAAATTCCTAAGAGAAAAAATAGAGAATTGAAAATTTGGTTCCTTAAATGCTTTTATTATACTAGAGCTATGAACTAGAGTGGTGGAGGAGTACTTTATCTAAGTGGGACATGGGGGTGGGCTTGGGTCCTTAATGTCCACCGAGCGATCCACATTCATAGTGCCTCGCTATGTTCCGCTTGGTCCATACGGAGAAGTTTGACTCCTATCTCAAGGTGTCCTCATGGCCACTTATCGAAAGCATCCAATGAACTCAATGGGAATGAAACTTGGGTTGATGATTACAAACTACTTGTAACTCACCAATATCCTAAAATGTCAAGTTCTAAATTTTGGTTCCTTTAATGCTTTTATGATACCAGAGCTATGAACTAGAGTGGTGGAGGAGTACTTTCTCTAAGTGGGTCATGGGGGTTGCTTGGGTCCTTAATGTCCGCCGAGCAATCCGCATTCGGAGTGCCCCACTATGTTCCACTTGGTTCATATGGATAAGTTTTAACCCTACCTCAAGGTGTCCCCATGGCCATTTATCGCAAGCATCCAATGAACACAATGGGAATGGAACTTAGGTTGATGAGAACAAATTACTTGTGACTCACCAATAGCTCAAGACCTTGGGTTCAAAATTTGGATGGTAAACAATTTTATTATACCAAAGCTATGAACTAGAGTGGTGGAGGAGCACTTTCTCTAAGTGGGACATTGGGGTGGGAACAACAAGTAACAAGGATAATTGAGCTATTGCATGATTTCCAAGACATGTTCCCATGAGGGTACCATGAGTTAGAAAGAGTGCACCCCTCATTGGGAGAGATGAAGATTAATCTAAAATAAGGTGCACGTCCTATTTGGAAGAGGCCTTACACGATGAATCAAAACCTGCACGTGAATGTGAAAGAAGAAATAGACAAGATGCTTAAGTCTGGAATCATTGAACCAATCGAGGAATATGAGTGGGTTAGTCCCATGGTGATCAACATCAAGAAGGATGGGCAGATCGGGATTTGTGTGGATTACAGGGAAATTAATTCCTCATGTGTCATAGATCCTTTTCCTATGCCATTTACATAGGAAATACTTGAGGGAGCTGCAGGGCGTGAAATTTACTCTTTCGCTAATGGGTTCTCAGGCTATCACTAGGTGCACATTACATGCAAGTTTCACTTATACTGTTATGCCTTTTGGATTAAAGAATGCATCAACGGTATTCTTGTGCATAATTGTACATGAATTTTATGACTTCATTCATAAATTTTTACAGGTTTACCTAGATGATTGGAATTTATATGGGCTTGTCAAGGATCATTGTGATAATCTAAGGCTCATGTTTGAGATATGTAGGAAGTTAAATATCTCTCTTAACATTAAAAAGTGTATCTTTGCTACACCATTTGTGACATTACCTGGGCACATCATTTGCAAGGATGGACTACTGGTGGATCCAACTAAGATAACGGTAATTTTGGGATTAGAAGATCCTATTAATAAAAGTGAAGTGTGCGGTTTCTTGGGACATACTAGTTATTACATGAAGTTTATCAAAGGATATGCAAAGATTGATGTGCCCCTGGAGGAACTTCTCAAAGCTAAAGGAAAGTTTTATTACGGTGACATGCAATAAAAGGTCCTCAAGACATCGAAGGATAAGCTTACCACTGCACCAATCTTGCGCTTCACTTCATGGCACAAACGTTTCCATGTACATGTTGTTGCATTTGGCATGACTATTAGTGTAATCTTGGCTCAACCAGGTGAGGGTAATGTGGATCATCCTATATGCTTTGCAAGCAGAAAGTTAACACCATCAGAGAAGAATCATACAAAAATAGAGTGCAATGTGTTATCCATGATTTGCATGCTTAATAAGTTTTGATAATAATTGTTTGCCACACCATTCATCCTTTATACAAATCATATGGCATTGAAGTACTTTGTTAATAAGCCTATTCTACAAGGGCACATCCACAGGTGGATACTTATTTTTTAGGAGTTTGAGGTGGAGTTTGAATTTACAGGTGGATACCATTCATCCTTTATAAAAATTCAGAAAAGAGTAATCTGGGACCTGATCACTTATCAAGGATTAATTCTGGAGAGGACACACAAGTATTGAGGACACTATGCATGATGTACATTTTTTCATCTTGAATCATGTGCTAGCTGATATGGAAGACATTGTAGTATTCTTTTGAATTGGACTTGCATATGAGAGGATGAAAAATTTGGAGAAGAATCATCTTTCAATTTGATATGCACCATGTTAACTCACTGGAGGAAACTTATATAATATGGAACACAACGAGGTGTTTTGCAGGTGTGTTTTAGAGCATGTTCGTGAAACTATTATGGAGGAAGCTCATGGGGGTGTTGTAGGAGGAAATTATGTAGGAGATGTGACTACACACAAAATCCTTCTAGTTGGCTTATGGTGAGAAAAATTATACAAAGACACTAAGGATTTTGTTAAAACATGTGATCATTGTTAGTGACTTAAAAAATCGAGAAGTAGAGATGAAATTCCACTCACGCCTATATCCAGTGTGCAACCCTTTAAGAAGTGGGATGTTGATTTTGTATGACCTATTTCACCACCCATGCGTAGGACTAGGGAACATTACATCATTACATGTACTGATTACTTGACAAGGCGGGTAGAGGTTGTACCTACAAAAGATTTCACGGTAGCCACAACAATAAGAATCATTTAGGATAATATTATTAGTAGTTATGGATGCCCGTTAATAGACCAGTGATAGAGGAACTCACTTATTGAGTGAGACAATTATAATTTTGTTAACATAGTTTATGATGGCACACCATAAAACGACCCCTTATCACCCTCAAGAAAATGGTATTGTTGAAGCCGTTAACAAAATTTTGGGACAAAATTTGACAAAGATTTGTGATGTTGAAAGGAAGGACCAAGATGATATAGTACCCATTGTACTTTGGGCTTATAGGACCACATATAAAAGGTTTAACAAGGCCACACCATTTTAATTGGTGTTTGGCATAAAGGCAGTACTACTTATGGATTTTTTGTTACCATCCCTGTGTATTAAACACACAAGAATACTATATGATGAAAGGGTTGTGGAAGAGCGCATTGAGAATCTAATGTGACTAGATGAGTGATGCACAATTGTACGTTAGAGCCAAAAAATGGAAAAGGTATGAAAAAAGGCTTGGCATGATAAGAACATCAAGAACAAGTCTTTTGTAGTTGGTAAAATGGTCCTTTTGTATGACTCAAAGTTTGTGTGACATCCAGGGAAGTTGAAGTTCCATTGGTTGGGGCCCTTTGTAGTAACCAAAATACTTGACTCAGGTGCATGTCAATTGCAGGCATTGGATGAAACCATGTTTCACAGTTACTTCAATGGGAGTAGGCTGAAGCCCTACTATAAATAAGCTTATTTGTGTTTGTAATAAGGTAATGTTGCCACTTAGATTAGATTTCCTTTCATGTTTTTTTCTTTAGTTGTTTTTTGTAATAAGTGCGTTTGCACACATGAGCTGATTACTATTTATTGAGTAGATGCGCAGAGGACCGCACATACTTTTAGTATGGGGTGAGCCAGGTATGAATGTGGGGAAAATACATCATATGGTGAAGTTGGTAAAAATATGCACACAATGGTAAATAGGAAAAGATGTTGGCTAAGGGATCGCATAAGAAAAAGAAAAAGGTGTTGCAGGTCCTAAGGATGATGGCGTTTAAAAATAATTTTCTCAAATTAAATACCATGCGAAGAAGAATCTGTGCAGTGTAACGAAATGTAGGTAGCAACATGATGAGCTACTTGGTATAAGGTGTAGAAGAAAATATGTTATGACGTAGGGAAGTACATATGAGGATGTTTGCATCCTGGAAGTAGTAGCGTGCCATAAGGTTACGACTTCCACGCATGGAAGAAAGAAGAGTAAAGTATAGGAAAAAAAGTGTATTTAAAGATGCAGTACGGTGGTAGGTGAGGAGAAATAAATGTGATTAAAATTTGGAAATCTATAAAAGGGGTTCCAGAGAGAGTTCATTCCTATGTTACCTTTTGAATAAATAGAGCAATTGAAGAGTGATTCAAGTGAGAGATTGTGCAAATTTTCAAGAGAATATGAAGAATCGAAGAAAACCACATTGCGAAATTACATGACCTATTTGATATCCTCCTTCTTGTGGAAGTTTATGGCGTGCGGGAGGTGTGGAAGTTAGTGATAATTGGGTTAGGGTTTACATTCTTTAGAGTCGGGGTTTGTAAAAATACAAGTATATAGATCTAGAACCAGATAACAGAGTTGGTTGAGGGACACAGAGGTGTAAGAGTAAGGAAGGTAGATGGAGTGAATAGTTAGCTTGGATGGTTGAGCAAAAGGAGACCAAGTACCTAGGGAATACAATTGCTAAGTCGAGAAGAAAAAAATTGCATAGCTGAAGAAATGACACTAAGAAAGGCATCCACCATTTCACCTAAGGGAAAAGGAAAGGGCAAGGGAAAGAAGCATGAATTTAATGAAGTGCCATAAGAATGGTACTTAGAAATGTAGTACCTATAGGAGGTAATCGTAGGGTAGAATTGGGAATCCCACTTGTGAAAGTGCAAAGTTAGTGACTATAACCATTGGTATGATGCAGATGAGCATGAAATAGAAAATGAAGTAATACTAAATATGGACAAGAGGGCTGAGGATGGGAAATTGATCTACGATGATAAGGTGCATAAGAACTTGGAGAGCACGAGAGTTCTCCAACTTTATGAACTACCATACTTTGGCAAGACTTAGTTCCTTTATCAATGGTGATGTGGCAAGTCCATGAGGAATATTTCTATTTTCCAGGTAGAAGGATGAGCCTCACCATGCAACTGATTATAAGGATAAAATGTTTTTATAGTTTGGGTGGTGAAATAGAGACTGAATTAGACGATGATGTCTGATCGGAGGCTACTACCATTTCCTTTAAGTACCAAAAGGGAGGTCACACAATGGATATTGTAAAAATATTTGACCCAACTGTAAGGGTTTCTGCATGCTTGATGAGTTGTAAGTTGGGAATGTCCAAGAGATGGACACAAGAAAACAAGAGATTACTTCATATTGCATAGAAGACAGACAAAAAAACTAAATACAATATTACCTCATTTACTGCTAAAGGTATTATTGAAGAAGCGGGTGGATAAGATAAAATAACGTAGGACGATATCCTTTTGTTGATTGTATTTTTAGAAATTGGGGTCCTAGATGGGAAGAATGAGAACATATGGAGATATCCCCTAGAGAAAAAATCCCTCGCGAAGAGGTTTTCCAAGTATACTTTTGACAAGAGTAATAATGCATATAAAATTCAAGTGAAAAGATGGTATAGGAGAATGCGTGAGGAATTCAAACGTGAATGGTGCATTCTAAGGGAGGTGCCCTAAGTATTGGAAGTGAAGGAAAAGTTTATAGTGTATCAACACTATTGCCTTGGAAGATTTTATATGAAGTTTGGAGTTAAGAGCCCTCTGTGTAAAATCCCTTTTGCTTTTATAATGAGGTACTCCAAAACATTTATGAATAGGTTTTCCAACACACACAAGTTAAATTTTGATGCGGACAACTTGGATGCTGATCAACACATGTTACACAAGAAATATTTATACCCAATGAAGACAATGTATGTGGAAATAATGATATCACATGGTATCAACATTAACTCCATGACCTTGGTGATAGGAAATGAAAAAGTAATAAAATTATAGATCTACTTGAATCCTAAGTTGGCAAATGACAAGTATGATGATGCAAAATACCTCAAACTCCCAAGATCCCCCAAAGGAAAGTAGACGATGGGAATAAATAGGACACGCTAGGAGAACCCTCCACTATGGGTAGAGGAAGAAGAAGAGGAGCCACACAAGGAGACATGGCAAGGCGTGAGTACTTTTGGAGTGACCAAGAAGTCACCTAAGAATCCAAGTCCCATAAAGAAGACACTAGTGAAGAAGAAACTCAAAGTGTTTTCGAGTGAGGAAACTGAGGACACTGAGAATCTTGGTGGAGATGAAATACCATAAATTCCACTATTTTTTCACACTATAGAGGATAACAATGAGGAGATTGATGCTTGGGATGAAGAAGGGCCAAGGAAGGATGAAGAATAATGGCCAAGGAAGAGCGATGAGGAAGAATTCCATGGAGAGCCCTTCACAAAAAACATAGGTAGAGGCAGGGAGGTTGAAGAAGAATGTGATGTTGAGCACGATGAGGAGGAAGAAAGAAATAAGGAAACAATTTTAGGATGGGATAGAAGAATTGGAAAAGTGAGTGGCATGTTTCACCAAATAATTTGTGAAATAAAACAGATAAGGTAATGGTCAAGGATGAATACTTGTGATATGTAGGTCGAAGGTTGAATGCGCGCGTTACTGAATTTTATCCAAGCCTATCGTAGAGAACTCCTTTTTATCTGGAAAGGACTACCTGTAGATATAAAGTAAGACCACAAAAAGAGTATTAAATAGCAAGAGTCAGATGGTTTCCTAACAAGGCTAGATATAGGAAGAGTGATGTTTCCTCGAATGGCTGTCAATCCTCTATTTAATACAATTCAATGTGAATAAACAACTGAAATAAATAGGTCCTATTGTAATGTAATGATTTAGGTTTCTCATACAAAAAATAAACTAGATATTAAAATAACACTAAATCTAATTAGAACAGGGGTTTTTTCAGGTCAGACAAGTCTATCAAAAGGTCTGGGGTTGATTGGTTAAAGTTTAGGTTGATTTTGGGTGAGTGGGAAGCTTGTTGATCTAAGACTGTGAAATGTCACAGAGAATGATATCGGTCTGGTGACCGATACCGGTAGGGGGAATAAACTAACGTTGGCTGGGGAACCGATGTCGGTAGGGGAAATAGGTAGTAAATTATTAAAAAGGGGTTTTTAGGTCCTCTGTGATTGCACAAAGAGTGAGGGTAGTATGGTTTGGGTCGTAATATGGCTGAAAAGACTTTGGGATACTAAGAAGGAGGTTTAAAATGGTTAAAAGGCTTGTAATGGTTGAATAGTGGGTTGATGGGAGGAAAGGTGATGTACATGAAACAAAGGGAATAAAATATTGAAAGAAGTAAGAGATCTACAAAAGGAATATACAAAAATGATTAAAGTCATAGTAATTACTTGATGTCTTACAAATCTTGGGAGTTAGGATGGTTGATGGTTGATGGTTGATTAGAGAAGAAGTGCTTGAGTCCAGTGTTGTGGCAGTACAACCTATGTGCTTCTGTGAGTATTCTAATGCTCTGGAAGGAGAACTGGCTGCTTGTCTTACACTATAGTTGTGTGTGTTCGTTGTCTAGATGCAGGAGGGATTTGAGATTCACGCTTGAATGTAATCAGGCTCCAATAACTAAATTACCAACATGTGTAAAGAGTTGTGAAATTTTATATAAGGTAACTGATGGTGGTTAGGTGACCAACATCGATTAAGGGATAACTGACGTCAGTTAAGGTGGGAAAGTCTAGGTTTACCAAAAATAGGAAGATCTTCCAAGATTTTGCGTGCTTTCTCATTAAGTTTGCTTAGGAAAGTGGAGTTCACATGAGAGAAGGCATGGAGAACTTAGAAAAGGTCTAGTGAGGTTTAGGAAGAAGTATCAGTTAGTTAGGTTAAGTGGTGACTCAACATTGGGAGTGATGACTCAGTGCTGAGAGTGATGACTCGATCATTGTAAGTTAAATGCTCCTGGAATGGGTCCATGGTGAGGTGTATTGATGAGGTGGAGGTGTGAGGATGAAATTAACTTAATTAAAATAATTAAATTAATTAATAATGTGAGGATGAAGATTAATATGGGATGAAGCGGTCATGATGTGTTAAATATATTACGTTAATTGACTAAAGGGGACCAATGGGAATGTGACCCAAATTTGATGTCTACATTTTCCCCCTTTTTATCATGTAGCTTGTATTGGTAAGCGATGATGAAAAAAATAGGGAGTTGGTGTCCCAGGTATAAGCAGAGGTTAGGTTTCCCCTAACTAGGGATGAAGGTGATCCCCCTCAAACTAGGAACCGATGAGGTAGGAAAAGTAGTTGAGGAGTGGTTTGATAAATAGGTTATTTGAGGAAAGTGAGGGCTGGTAGGTAAGGGTATGGTCATTATGGGTAACGGGTAAAGGCCGGATTAGGTAATGGGTAATGGAAATAGAACACACACACATATATAGATTGAAATATGGTACCAGGTGGAAGAGCTTGCAAAATATACGTTGTCAAAAGGGTGATAGGTTTATCCAAACAAGGTGGAAGTGATTCAGGTATCCAAGTTATATGATATGGTCATGAAGCAAAATGAGGTCAGGTGTAGGAACGGGTAATAGGTTTTGCTCCATGGCACCAAAGGCATGGTCGGGATAAACATCACGCCATTAGGCAAGGTAAGGTCACTAGGCCAAACAACATGGGTAATAAAATCACAAGGTATACCGAGTACACAAATTCAAATGTCATAAAAGGTGGTTCAAGTTAGGGTATGTAGAATAGGGTAAAGGTAGGGGTGAGCCACGTAGCAGGTGATTGGCATTTGATAGGTGGGGTAATGAGATCTATTTGATTGATTTGATTGGTTTGGATGCGAGGAGTTGATTTTGGCATGGCGGAGGCAGGAGAGGGAGTGGGTGGACCACCAGAACAACGACCAGATGTGCCACCATGGAGATGATGCAAAGTAGAGGTAGGAGACTATCCACAACCCTTATTTCATTGAAAAATATTTTGTTGAAATCGTTTTGTATAAAATTTGGGTGGAATGTTAATTTTTAAATTGTGGGTAAAAATGAAGGAAATGAGGGGTGGGAAGATCAAACGTATTTTTAATAGGGTTGGTGATGAAGCTAGGACAAGTTTGGGTGGGTTAAGGTGGGCGTTTTAGTTGTTTTTTATTAATTTGTTGATAGTGGCGATGGGGGTTTCATTTTTTGGCCAAAACAAAGACTGACATCAGTCATGGGTTGACTGACGTTGGGTGGATTTGGCCAGCATTGGTCGAGGTTTGGGTGACTGACGCCAGTCAAGAGGACCGATGATGGTCAAGGTGACCGATGTCGGTCACGAGTAAGAGGGAATATGTGAAAGGAGGGCTAGGTAGGCAAGGTAAGCGGGTAAGGAAGGGGTATATGGAGATTAATGTAGGTAGAAGAGGGTTGGGCACTATGTTATCGGCGTATTATGGGTAAACAGGTGAAATGATCTAGGATATTGATAAGTAGGCAGTGTGTGATGTAAAAAGGGGTAAGTGTTATGTGGGTTTGAGATTTGGGAATAGGTTATTTGAGAGAGATGCAACTTGATAGTGTTGTTTTAGATGATGCTGGCAAGAGATCAATTAACGATGAGAGATTAGTTGACTTAGTTTGATCTGGCGCTATAGGCGTATAGGTCGAGATCAATGTTTGATGGTCGATCTCATCGATAAATGGGACTCAATGACCAATACCTTTCATTTACTGACGGTCGAGATGACTATCACATTAGAGGAAATGTATAGGATCCAATGGCTTCCTATTGTGGGGGATCCATTGTATTTGATTTCATCAGAGGCATCATTGGAGCTGATAGTGGTGGTCTTCGGTGAGACAATGGGCATGTTGAGTCATCATAATGTGAGTCTGAGCTATGGAGACATGTATGCTGCCTACCCACAGTAGACCAGGTTGTCTGTGCTGATGATGGTGGAAGTGGGATGTTTTTCCCTTCCAAATTATGAAGGTGGGAGATTCCCATGAGCACTGATGGGGTAATATAGGATATGATCGAGGAGTGGATATGATTTTCTTGGGACCAAAATATTTTGGTTCAGCTGTATACGGAGCTATGGGCCTATGGTAGCTTGAGAAGGTTTGGTATGTGCTACACATTATTGTTACACTACTGGGCGTATGAGCACATTTTTGTGTGCTTCCAGTTGGGTTACCATGACAGGACTAGTTCGAGGGCAGTTTGTATAGAGTAGGATTCAGGATATGGGTACCAGTCAGGGCACAGCCGAGAGTGGCCAGGGCCACATATGATGTTATATACTACAAGTGGCTGTTAGAGGGCCTATCAGTGACAGATATCGTGTGGCGAACATATGTTGATTATCCATCATATAGAGTCATGGCTGAGGTGTTAGAGGAGCTTTAACTACTAAGATGGATATAGGAGCGATGTGCTGGGGAGCATGAGATGATACCCATGGATAGGGTTAGACAGTAGTTTGGACTGCGAAAAGATGTGCCCCCACCTTTCCCAAAGTACTATAGAGATGACATGGAGATGCCCATGTCTCCACCACGTCTGAGTGTTCCCACAGGGTAGGAGGAGTAGGTGTGAGATAGATATATTGATGATGTGAACATCACTAATGGATACATGCAGTGGTGGATGGAACAACTATAGGCAACACCACTTAGGCCAGGGCATCCTGATTTAGCGATAGTCATAGTGCAAAGGTATACATTACATGGTTATAGGGATATCTAACAGGGTCAGTGGCATAAGTGACCACCTTGCAGGCACAAGTGACGGCCCTATAGGCCCAGGTAGCACATGCATAGATTCCCGCATAGGGTGGAGATGGGGATGGAGGGAAGGTAGCCACCCTACAGGCATAAGTGGTCAGATTACAGGGCTAGTTGGCCATGACACAGGCACAAGTTGTGGCCCTGCAGGCACAAGTTGTGGCCCTGTAGGCCCAGGTAGTGACACATGTACCAACACATGCACATGGTCCCATAATACATGAACCTACACTAGGATAGGGTAAACTTTTGGTCGGGAAGAGTTCATGGTGGGTAGTTAGGTTGATGGCACCACCCCAGACCATATCTATGGCAAGGTTTAGGGATTCCTAGAATGATGATCGCTATTATCAAGACCATCTAGCCACCATAAGGATGTATGTGCCTTCATATGCTGAGTACCAAACCAAATAGGCAGCCAGTGAGCGGATGAGATACAGAACTCACAGTTCTAGTAGCATAGGGGGTTGTCGAACCTAGAGACAGGTCCATGGTGAGGTTATGAGCTCTCAGATATCAGGCTCGATAGAGGTCCATGAGGAGGATATAGATGAGACTGGAGAGGAGGGCATCAGGTGGGGGAGAGTGGTCACTGTATGGATAATGTGCCATTATTTTGATTTTTGAAATATATACTAACCTGCGTGCTGAAGATGTCAGATTGTACATGAGAGTTTTTGGAAGTACTGATATTTATTTATATCTCTGTATATATGTATTGATACACATAAATTCCATTATATAGTTGATAATATTGACTGGATGGATGATGTAATCATTTGTAATTTCCATTGTTATTGTGTATTATGGAAACTAGTTTAATTAGGCATGATTGAGTTGAGGTCATGTAGGCATGATGGATTTTTAGGTGATTTAGGCATGATGGAGTCAAGGTCATTTAGGCATGATTGAGTTAGGTATAGACATGGTGGAGTTTAGGTGATTTAGGCATGATTTGGTCATGTTTTTGTGTTTAATTTAATTTCTAAGTTATTGGTAGTATGGAAAATAAATTATGATGTATATGTATGTTGTGGTGTAAATTTCTAAATATTTGCTATCATGGAAAGGTAAAATGATTGATGTATGACATGATGATGTGATAAAATTGTAGGTATGTATGTTTTTATGATTGTTTAATTTCCCAGTTTTGTGTAAAATGGAAACTTACTAAGGTAGAATGTGAATATAAAAAGGGGGAAATTTTGTTATGGGAAAGAGTGGCTGAGCTAACATCCAAGGGACCCATGCTCTTGGAGTGTTGCCTACATAGCCCTGACGAAAAGGGGCCTCAGACCAATGTAGTTCTCCCATAAGCTAGGGAAGAATATGATGAGGTAGAGGAATGGGTTGGTAGGTTTTAGGCATGATTGAGTCTAGGTCATTTAGGCATGGTTGAGTTTAGATCATTTAGGCATGGTTGAGTTTAGGTCGAATGGGCATAGGTGATTTTGGTGAAAGAGGAATTCCTAAAATGTAGGTATCAAAGGTCTGGTCCTGTGTAGGAGAATCAAATAAGTAAGAAAAAATGTGAATGGTAAGAGGAGACAAAATATCCACCTAATTGATAAGAACCATTACGAGTCTATCATACCAAAGATTAGAATATGAACATAAAAACCTAAAAACGTTGCATGATTGACTATCCTAAGGGTGAAGAAGGTCACATGATCATGAAATGTCATATTTACATAACCTCTTGTGAGGAGGTAGAAGATTAGAAAGGAAATACTGTGAGGTGAAATAGGGTGTTTTAGCGTAACTTGGTGTGAGACAACATGCCTCTTCTATGAGATACCTAAAATAAAAAATAAGCAAGTCCATGACGAAAAAGTTATCCTTTTATTTTTTTATAGACTGATCGATACAAGAAGTCTAGGTGGGATGAATACAATATCTCCTTGAGGTCTTCGTGAAGTTGATCGATGCGGGAAGCCTCAGAATATTTTTGTTTTATATTTGCAGTAACAATCTTATTTTTTTGGTAGACTATGTACAATATGGCTAACTTTGTATAGCTGTCCTTCGAGGGAGAAGTCTATTTATAGCATCAAGATAGAAAGATAGTTGTCCTTGTTGAGGGACTCATCTTTTTTCTAGAATTTTGACTCAAGGAGTTTGAATTTGAAAATCCCGTATATTACTTTGGAATTGTTTTTTGGACTTTTAGATCATGGAAAAGGCTATAGAGAACTTTAGGTTTCTTTTATGAAGACAAAACCATAACACACATGGGTTAGCTATGAAAGAGAGGTTTTAAGTGATGAATGCCCATGGGATTACATCTTGAAAAGGATGAAAAGTATCCATGAGAATCAAGCCATGAGTAGAGTCATGGTGCTCATATTGAAGATAAGGATGAAAGGTAACGAATAATCACATGATTCTTGTTTATTCGTCGATCCTTAAAATAGGTAAATGGTTGGTGAATGTTGCTCAAGGGACAAGTGTTTAATAGACATAAGATGATCTATGGATTGATTCAACAATAGAATTGTTGAATATGCAAGGCATTGAGGTGCTCAGGTTCAAGTTTACCTTCAAGTGAAGACAAATGATAAGCCCCTGATCCATAGGTATGAGTAACGATATAAGGTCCAAGCAAATTAGGAGAAAATTTTCCCTGTTTACTTTTCTCTGCTTTTGTCACATGTTGATTTTCTGTCATTTTGATGTCACCAACTTGGAAGGTTCGTTCTTTGACACGTTTATCGTAGGCATATTTGATACATTTTTTCTTAGATTTGGAGATGATCGAGAGAATTGAGACGAAATTCGTCTAATAAATCGAGTTATGCCTAACGGTCGTGGTGAAAATCATCATCGTTGAGCATATATTTGAGTGAGATACAAAGATATGGAATTTAGAATTTGAGAGGTAGAACAAAATTTGTACCATAGCACAAAGAGAAAGGCATGACAATAGCTGAGGTACAAATACTAGTGTGATAAGCCTATAAGGAAAAAAGAATGTGCGTGTGCCAATCCTTTCCAGTATCGTCAACCACTTTTATAAGAATTTTGTTTAAGGTTTTTTTGGTTGATTCCACTTGGCCATTTTTTTGAGGATAGTAAGGTGAAGAAAAAATGAGTTGAATGCCGAAGGCATCACAAAGTTTCCGTAGGGTTTTGTTTTTGAATTGTTTTCCATTATCAGTGATGAGGCGGTGAGGGACACTAAAGAGACAAATGATGTGATGGTTGATGAATTCACATATTTTCTTGACTTTTGTAGAAACAAGAGGTACAAGTTCCACCCATTTAGTGTAATATTTGGTAGCGGTAATAATCCATTGATGATGTTGGGAAGAATGAGGGTTGATCTCTCCGAAAAGATCCAAACCCCATTGAGAGAAAGACCAAAGGTCTTGTGTAACCTATAAGGCGTGACTAGGGGTGTGATGAAGATTAACATGTTGCTGAAAATTCACACAACTTGATCTAGTCACAAAAGTCATTATTTAGGGTTGGACAGTAATAGCCCAGGAAAAGAATGCATTTAGCGATAACTAAACCATTGAAGTGACCCCCAAAATTTTTTTCGTGAGCTTCCTTGATGGTGTAGGGAATTTTAGAACTCGTATGACATCTTAAGAGGATAGTGTCAAAACCACATTTATAAAGAATACCACCCATGATGACATAGCGAGAGACACTTTTGAGAAAGGCTCATTGTCCATTGCAAGTAAGATCTGGAGGCAGAATGGAAAGGGAAAGGTAGTCAACAAACTACTTATACCAAAGGTCACGTGGGTTAATTTCAATGTTTCCTACAAGGTTAAAATCTCAAATCAGATAAGAAGGTGATTACAACCTTTGTATGGTGACAAATATTTTTGAGTCGGAGAGCGAAGTGAGGATTTGAGAAGCCAGGCGGGCCATGGTATCTGTAAATTTATTAGTGGAACGAGGGGTGGTATGAAGTTCATAATGGTCAAAGGTAGTCAAAAGTATGTCAACATGATGTTTATACTTTTGAATTATCTCGTTAAGACATTGGTATATACCATTAACTTGGTTCACAACCAGTTGAGAGTCACCAAAAATATTAATTGATTTAACATCTAAGGATATGGTGGCTTGAAGACCTAACACGAGTGCTTCATATTCGGTGATATTGTTAGTACAATAAAAATCTAGTTTGAAAGATAATGACATATGATCACCATCAAGAGGAATGAGGATAACTCCGACACCACCCCATGTTGACATTTGGAACCATCTAAGAATAATGTCATCTGGTAATGGATTCATCAAAGAAATCAAAGTTAGAGGATTGATTTCCAGAGAGAAGTGCGTCTACGAGTTGGTCAGCAATTGTTTGTCCTTTGACATATTTTTAATAGGTGAATTCGAGATCTAGGTCTGTAAGAAGCATGAGCCAATGTTAAACACATTGATGTTGGTAGGGATTAGCGTATATGTATTGTAAGGGGTTAGTATTGGTGACAACAAAGGTTTTTTGACTGAGTAGTTAATGGTGAAGTTTAGTGGTGAAATAAACTAAGCCTAAGTAGAGTTTTTTGGTGTGAGTATATCTAGTTTTGTATTCTAAAAGTGTATGAATTATATAATAAACCGCTTGTTCCTTGTGTTTCTCGTCATGATGAGTGAACATGACACCCAAGGAATAATCAATAACTGAAATATAAAGGTAAAATGGTTGATCATCCTTACAGAGAATGAGTATAGGTGGTTAGAGGAGGTATTGTTTTAAGGCGTCAAAGGATTTTTGGCAATCATCATCCCATTTGAAGGAGACATCCTTTTTGAGGAGATGATGAAATGGATTGTAGCAGTTGGAAAGCTGCGAAATAAAGCAACAAATAGATTGCAACTTTCCTTGAAAATTATGAAGTTGAAAACTATTAGTAGGTGAAGGAATTTCGAGAATAGCCTTGATTATAGTGGGATCAACTTCAAGTGCAAAGGATAAAACCAAACTTCAATAACAACAAAGACACACTTCTTAGGTTGAACGCAAAGTATTTGATGATAGTCGAAGATGACCTTAAGGACTGTAAGGTGTTTGGCCTGATGTTTGGATTTGGAAAGAAGACCGTCAATGTAATATTCTAATATGCGATGCATAATGTCATGAAAGATATAATTCATAGCCCACTGATATGTACCACCATCATTTTTAAGGCCAAAGGGCATGACACGATAGAAAAAGATCCCCCAAGGAGTGATGAAAGAAATTTTGTGTTGATCTTCTAGGGCAAGTAATATTTGTTTATAACCCGAGAAATCGTCCATGAGTGATAACATCTCATGGTCAGTAGTGAGATCAACTAGTTGGCCAATACTAGGTAAAGGAAATTCGTCTTTGGGAAAAGCTAATTTAGGGTCATGGAAATCCATGTAAATGCAGAGTCCCCCTATCACTTTTGTGACATGAAAAATGTTAGAAATCCATTGGGGATAATCAATGGGTTGGATGAAGGAAACCGAAAGAAGGCACTAGAGTTATTCTTTGACAAGAAGGGCAATGCGAGGATGCATTTTTTACAGCTTTTGTTTCACAGGTTTGGCCTCAAGAATAGTTACGATATTGTGGACCACAATGTTTGGGTCAATACCAGGCATATCAACATAGGACCAAGCAAAAGCATTGCTATGATCCTGAAGGAAAGAAGTAAAAGGTTCCTATTCAGTAGCATCTAAAGATTGGCCTATTTTAAGAATGTGTGGGTCATCCTAAGTGTGAATATTGATTTTGATGTTCAATTCATTCAACATGGTTTGTGTCTTAGAAGATAATGACCGGTGAATATAAGAATATTCCGCACCAAGGTAGGTGAGAATAAAATCATCATCCTGACATTGAATGACGTTAATAGAAGGTGTATCATCATCGATCATGTCAGGATATAGGAAGGGAAGAGAAGAGGGAGCCTCACCATATCATTGATAAGTTAGAGGTCCCAGGGAAATGGTGTTCACAAAAAAAAGAAGTTAGGAGGACTGGATTTTGGATCCATAGACTCTGTAGGTGAAGGTGGTGAATGGGGTGGGGAATTTTTATCATCCTCAATGAGTTCGACTTAGGCCTTCTTGGGAGATGGTTCAGAAAATCCAATACCACTGTGGTCTTTATGCTTACGAGTGGTGCAAGGAATGACAGTATGGTGGCCTTGTTCATAGAAACCAAAGCCAAAGCCTTTCCAAGAAAAGTAGTGGAGGAAGGTGTGGATGAAGTGGCAGTTGGTGAGAGATTGAAGTTTAGATGAAAATGGTCGAGTTTGGGAAGGTGGCTCGAGTGAGTAGGTAGAAGTATCAAGTCCCTCATATGTTAAGTTGGTGAAAAGGTGGGGAGGACCATAAGGGAAAACCTTTCCTATGTGGTGATCATAACGGGGATGTTGGTGAAGGTTACCATACTCTTGAGGAGTAAGGAATGTGTCAATGTTATAAAGGCGGTACTCCCCCAGAGTGAGGCATTGAAAAACACCTTCTAAGGGATCAGTAGTTGATATGCTGGTAGCGAGAATCGATGAATTACTAGACAATTGGGAAGAATAAGAATTAGTTGTTTGAAAAGTTGGTGGGTTGGCTGATGGGTCAGCTATAGAATCTATGGCACTAGTATGAATAGATGAGTTAGTTATGGAAGATGTAGAGGCAACATTGGTGGATAAGGCAATGGATGAAGAAGAAGTGGTAGCGGTGGTATATGTTTTAATTGGTATAAGAACATCATTGGGTCGATACACCATGTTACAAGTCTTGAATGGTGAAGGGTCGGCTAGGATGGTATAGTTGTGTTCTTCATGTTCAAATTTTAAACAACAGTGTAAGGTTGAAGGAACACAACCTATGGTGCAGATCCAAGGTCGTCCAAACAAAATGTTTTACTGGAATTCCCCCTCTAAAACATAGAATAATTCAAGAATGGTATGGGGCCCCACACGAATGTGGAGAACGATGATGCCAAGGGTGGAAGTCATAGCATCGTTGAATGAACGCAACATAACTGGGTTATTATGCATGCAATTAGTAGGGATACACATTTGGTTGTATACATGGGAAGAAATGATGTTAATACTGTAACCTCCATTGATCATAATGCATTGAACACGTATATTATCAATGTAGACAGAAATAAATAGGGAAGGGTCAGGTTCATTTGATTGGAGAGGTACAATCTCATCATTAGAGAAACTACTTGATGAGTGGTAGTGGGTGCAAAGGAAGGGGATGCAGTGGTGAGAGAGGCCACATGGTGAGGAGTGATAATGGATTCCACAAGAGTAGGGTCATTAGGTAAAACCTCAATAGATTAGAAAACCTCAATGAGGGCCTATTGACGAGACTCAGATATTTGGAAAAGGTTGTACAAAGACATATTAAGAGGAGATTGGTGTAATTGTTTAAGTATTGTATAATGGGAAACCCCATTAGAAATAGGGTATGTGGGTCCACGGATAGTGATTTTTGGTGTTGGTGTAGATGGAATATTGGGTAAAAGAGTGGTAGATGAGTTGGTTGTTTTCTCCTTTCCTTTTTCCTTCTGGGCTTGAGTGGCAATGTTAACCATATTAATATGTGGTAAAAGAGAAAGTGAGTCATGATAGGTGTAGCGACAAGACGGGAAAAAATATGGTGAGGGAATATACTGGTTTTGTGAAACAAATGCATCGCATTGGAATTTTGACGGAGGTTTGGCTAGCTCTCTTATGTAGATCATATTCATCTCAAATGTTGGAGGAAGATAGAAGGTTTGTGGAGGGGGAGATGAAGGTCACTGAATAGGTAAGGGATGAGGATGTGTGATGATAGGTGAAGGTGAAATAGGGTCCTCATCTAAAAGATCATCATCGTTAAATTTTTCTTTGAGAGGACATAGTTGGAGAAGAATAGTCTTAATAGCCTTATATTTTTCCACATCATGCCCTGACACACAATGGTAAGGGAAATTTTTTTTATCGTCAAACCCTTATGGTTTAGGTTTGAGTGGATCATAAGGTCTAAGTGGTGGAAATGTGATGACAGAGGTTTCTAAAAGGTTAGCTAAGATGTTGGCGGAAGACCCTGCCAATGGATCACAATGTGAAGTAAGTGTGGGTCTAAATGGAAGTGTGGGTGATTTTGGTGGGAGAGGCACCACGGGAGGTGGAATATAAGGTTGAGCCAGTTTGATCACCTGTTTGGTAGGTAATACGGTTTTAGGTTTGGATTGCATCTTCTTGGGTAAAGATGTAGCAGGTGAACTAGTGGTTGAAGGTGGTGTATCTTTAACTACCTCTTTGGAGGGTAGTGGGTTTTTAGACTTTGGTTGCACCTTCTTGGGTAAAGGTGAAGAAGAAGTGAGTGATGTAGAAGGGAAGGTAGATGGTAGAAGGGAACAAGTTAGCTAAGGTGATAATGGAGGTGCGGTGAAGGATGTGGGAAGAGGCAATGTGGAAGGTACTGGTTGAAGAGAAGGGAATGACATAGGTAATGATGAGGATACTAGAAGTGGTGTAGATATATGAGGTAGAAATTATGCATGTGAAGACGAAGGCGTAAGATGTGTAGGTAATTTGGGTGTAACAAAGGATCATGATGAGGAGGTGGGCTGCTGTGCTTTTAATTTACCTTGGGTAGGAGGCTACTTGGCCAAGGTTGATGGGTGGTGTATTAGGATAGATGGAAGGGGTGAAAATGAAAGAGGGGTAGTGGGAAAAATTGGTGTATGCGACCAAAGAGGTTTGGTCTTCCTCTTAGGTAGGGGAATAGTGTTTGTGCTGGCTTGTGAGGACGTGGCTAAATCTAGTTTGACAGGGGGATGGACTAGGCTTGATGTTGGCATGACTCCCAATGTGGCAATGGGTTTGGATGTGGAGGAAGATATAGATGTAGGTAAGGATTTAGGCATTGGAAAAAATTCATTTGATGGTAAAGGTTTAGGTGTGGGTGAGGGTGATGAAGAAGAGGTTGCTACATATGGCATGGACATGGCTGCTTTGGTTGTCTGAAACACCGTTGGATAGATCGTGGAAGTATCGGCAAACAACATTTGCATCTGAGTTGAGAAAGGTAGCCAAAGGATTCCCCAAAGCATGGAATTGTCGACATAATCCAAGTGGTTAGCCAAATGTGAAAATGAAACTGTTGTTGTGGGGGATGATGTTGATTTGGTAGTAATCCCTGTGAATAATGTCTATGATAAAAGGAAATGGTTGGCTTTAGACACTGTCGGTAAAAGAGCCGAAAGAAAATCAACAGGACCCTTGAAAGGGGATAGAGAATTGTCACCAATAGGAAGGGGAATTTCTAATGGATCCCCTATGGGTAGGGGAGATGATAAGTAGGATGAGTTAGGTTCATATTTTGGCAAAGAGGAAGGTAAACATGACTCTCCCATGGGTAGGAGAGTAAATACTGCGGGTTGTTTGTCAGGTTGAGAGGTGCGTGGGGAAAATGCATCCGAAGATATGATGAAATTCTCCGTGGGTGAAGGGGGAGATAAGGGAGACTCCTTCATGGATAAAGGAATGGATGAAACAAATCATTTTTTGGATAAAGGATCTCGTGAAAGAATTTCCCCAATAGACAGAGTATGAGGAAATTGAGGAAGAGCTGGTATGATGTCGAAAACAACATGAGCCTCATGAATGTTACTTTCATTGGTCAAAGTTTTTCTAGTTTGGTTAGATGATGAGGTGTGATTTGGGAATGGATTCTTGAAGATGTGAAGGTTCTGATTATCTAGTGCATTAGGGTTATCCAAGACGATATCTCCACTATCTAACATTTCTTGGATGATATTTTTGAAAGTTATATAGTTACGGTCACTATGACCTTTAACACGATGATCATTGCAGTAATCATTTTATTTATACCATGCAGGCATGGGACAAGAGGAGTCAAAACCAGTATGTGGTTTGAAGGGTGGAAGAGTGATTGCTCCATCTTTTAGAAGTTTTTCTAAAACCGAAGAGTAGGGTTCTCCTATGGGAGTGTATTTTCGTTGCTCCTGCTTGAACTGGAAATCTTGAACAAGAGAAATATTGGAAGAAGGATTTGATTGGTTGGATGGATGAGATGGGAAGACTTTCAAAACTACCGCATGGGTAGATCCTTTTGTGTTGGAGAAATTATTTTACGGTTTGGAAGAAGAAGAGGTTCATTTTATTTAAACACAACGTTCTTATTATGTAATTGTATCTTCTTCTCTTAAATGACAAAAATTTCAAGTTTTTGGTCCATGGATAATGCATCGTAAAACGTGTAGAAGCTTTGAACTTGGAGAGTTGGTGAGATGTGCCTAGCACAAGCCCTGGTGAACAACTCTATTAACTTGGTTTGAGGCAGTTGAAACTTGAGCCGATTGATTAGGCTTCGCCAATGAGTGAAAAATTATGCGATAGATTTGTCTTTGTATTGGTGTGTTGAGTACAAGTCGGTCATGGTGAATTTCTTGATAATGTTGATAGAAAAGTGCTCTAGGAAAGCTTGAGCTATTTGGTTGAATGAGAAAACGAAGTGCCTAGGTAGAACACTATACCAATCTAAAGCAGGTCCTGTCAAGGACATTGGGAATGTTCACAAGAGTAAAGTGTCATCATGAGTGATCACATAACACCCATGTTTAAAAGACCACAAGTGTTTTTACGGGTCTTCTTTGCTATTAAATCAATTGAATTTAGGAATTTCCTAATGCATAGGTTATGGAAAAATAGGAATGGACAGGTGAATGGGCTCATTGTAAATCTTGTCATATGTCAGAGAGTTACATGAGCCAGAGACCGATGCTTCCAATGTCTGCATCTTGTCCATTATCATTTTGATAAGATTGTTAGTAGGTTGTGATGACTGGGTACTCCTTACAATATAAGGGGGTAGACGATGAAGGTATAACCTAGGAAACATCCCAGTATGTGGTGGTGCCGAGTACGAAAATTGTGAGGGAGGAATAGATGTAGGTGGTAAGTATCCTGAATAAGCGATAGATGAAATAGGGGGTTGATGGTGATAAGTGTAGGTAGGTGGAGTGGATGTAACAAATCTCATAGAAATTGGAGGAAGATATTGTGGGATGGAAAGGACAATGTTTTGGCAGGGAGTATGGGCTGCCGACACCATGGGTGGATGAGATGCAATAGGTATATGAGAGATGGTGGGGGAAGATAGACCTACACTCAAGGTAGTTGAAACAGGAATGGTTGACATCACATGAGTAACTGACGTCAAAGGTGTGATAGATGTCATAGGTGCATAAAATATCGATGATGTAGGGTAAAGTTGGGACAACACAAGTGGTAAGGTGAAAGAGGGTAAGGCCGAGCTAGTAATAGTTGATGCAAAAGTGGGTGTGAGGGTAGGAGGAATGGACACAGGCATGTCATATACAAGCTGACCTGATGAATCTTGAGTGGATGAATGGGCTAAATAATATTGTAAAGCAACGGGGTTTTGATCAAGGAGTCTTGCGAACTCCTTATCACTGATACTCATGGTAATAGGCTGACATGGATCCATAGATGGTAGAATGGCAGGTGCCGATGGGATAGGTGGGAGTGGCTGAAGGCTAGTATGGAACACGGGGGCGTTGGCTTGGCTACGAGTCAAAACCATGTGAATAATAGTAGACCTAGTAATTTGAGCTTTGTAATTGACACAAGAATATGAAAGAAAATGGTTCCAGAAGGTGACAATTGATCATTGTTTTAATTGAAAAATTAAAACACAAAAACTGACGGCGGTTGCATAACCAGTGCTGGTAGCAGAGGTTAACCGATGCCGATCAGTGGACCGATACCAGTCACTATGGAAAATAAAAGGACTTGCGAATTTGTCAACAAATGATGAAAATGAAGCAAATCTGGATCTTGAAGGTGATTTCAGAGACACATAGATATAGTAACGAAATTGAGTAAAATACCAGAAAGAACAATAATGTGGTGAATGCTACTTTGGTTGAAAATGGCCAAAAAAGTAGGAAACCGACAACGGTCATTAAACCGATAACAGTCAAATTAGGGAACCGATGGTGGTTGCTGGACCGACACCAGTTACTCAATCCTAAAAATGTAACTTTGCAGTCCCTAGAGGCAAGATTTTAGGGCATATTGTCTCGAAAGAAGGCATCACCATTAATCCATAAAGAATTTAAACTATCACGACTCTCTCCCTACCAGATCACAAGAAGGCCCTATAGTCTTTCCTTGGAAAGATCAACTTTGTTAGACGCTTCATCCCTAACTTTGCGGGTTTGGTAATGCCAATTAATATCATGCGCAAGAGGGATGTAGTATTCAAATGGATCGGGAAAGGGAATGAAAAATTTGAAAAGATAAAACTAGAGATTACTCAAACCCCAATGTTGATTAATCCAGATTACACGAAAGAGTTCATCCTCTATGCTCATGGGGTAGATTCTAGCATAGCCACAGTTTTGACATAGTTGAATGATCAAGAAATAGAGTAGCCTATAGAATTTTTTAGTCAAACAATGAATAATTATGAGCTCAAGTACAACTACATTGAAAAACAAGTGTTTGATATCATGAGGGATTTGAAAAAGTTCAAAAGTATGATTGCTGCTATCCGCGTAAAGGTTTTAGTGTCACATCCCAGTGTCAGAGACTTCATCATGAGAGCAGAAATCAGTGAGAAACGAGATGGATGGGTGACTAAGATAATGGAATATGATGTGACCATTAAGGCCACAAAATTGGTTAGAGGAAGAGAACTTTGTGAGTAGATGGCTCCAGATGCTACAGAACCTCAAGAGACTACCCTCATGAATGAAGTGCCTTCGAAAAATGAATTTCCACGTGATGTTGAGTGGTAGAAGAATGAAATAAATGTGTTTAGTGAGTGTAGTTGGATTGCTGATATGACTAAGTTTTTATCTTCTGGTGCATATCCTTTTGGTTTGAATAAAGAAAAAAGGAGAGATTTGGGACTGTAATCTATCCCTTTTGTATTGATCAACGACGTTTTATTCAAAAGAAATATTGATGGAGTGCTTCTTAGGTGCATTGAAGGTGAGCAAGGTGACAGGGTTCTAACTAAATTCCATGATATATTCTCAGGAAAACATTTCTCTTCTAAAGCTACAACCATGAAGATTATAAAATCATTCTATTTCTAGCCTACATTGTTCACAGATGCCCACATGTGGATTAGGAAATGCAAAGAATGTGCGTTCTTCACTGGAAAGAAAATATTGACATCCTTACAACTTCATCCAATTCAATAAGATTAACCATTTGCACAATGGGGTCTCGACTTCATTGGTATGATAAATCTACCATCTAGTGTGGGTCATAAATGGGTCCTTACAGCCAAAAATTATTTCACTAGGTTGACTGAAGCCACTTCATTAAAGGAAGCCACTGAATCAGTCATCCTAGAATTTCTTGAAGAAATTATTACAAGGTTTGGTGTCCCTCAGATGATCATTTCTGATAATGCTAAATATTTTCTGGGATCCAAGAGTTCTAACTGAACTTTGGGACTTGGGATTTATTTGAAAACTTCTTCCAATTATTACCTCCAAGGTAATGGATTGGTAGAGTCCACTAATAAGAACTTGATCATAATCATGAAGAAGACAATGGACATTAATGAAAGACAATGACACACAAAGGTAATGAATTATCTTTGGGTGGATAAGATAACAACAAAGCAATCAATTACCACTTCTCCCTACAAATTGGTGTATAGTAAGGAAGAAAGATTTCCATTGTCGCTTGATCTGTCTTCATTGGATTTGGCTCAACACCTTGAGTTTGAAGACATAGATCAAAGGGAAATTAGAATGGTGGAATTGGTATAGCTAGAGGAAAACAAGAATTCCACCATGGTCAGGATGGAACAACACCAAGCATGAACCAAACAATGGTTTGACATGAAGGATAGAGATAAGACCTCCAAGGTTGGGGGTCTTTTTTTAAAGTGGGACACAAATCGAGCTAAACCAGGGAGACACTCCAAATTTGATGATATTTGGAGTGGACCATATCTCATCACCACTTGCAAGGAGGCTAAATCATTTGAGTTATCTGATATTGATAGAAACATGCTTCAAATCCCAGTAAATGGGATTCATGTCAAACTTCATCATTAGGATTCATCTTTGTATCTTGTAGATAATAGATTAGAATTTCAATTCCTCCAAGTACTTTCAATACATTGCTTTTATGGTAGTTTAGGTTTCTTTCCCTAAGTACTTTGCACATTGTTGTTGTTTAGGATGGTTCTAACATAGTCTTCAACATTCAAGAAGACCGTGGAAGGGAGAAATTTCAAAGTACAAGGGTTTGGCTGTAGTCATCTCAGAAAATCAAATGTAGAGCAACTAAATCAATTTTCAAGTTTTTAGGCTGAATCCATGCCCAATGGATATGCCAAGGATATTGATCATCTCATATAGTAGGAAGATGGCCCCTATGAGTCACCAAAAATGTTGTCTATTTTTTCACCCCTTGTAAAAATAGAGAAACTTACACAAGTATGGACTTGGCGGATGTTCGAGGATAGAATTGGTCAAGCATTGAAGAAGTTAAGCATGTCGCGGAAGTCTGGGAAGAGTCATGGATATCTAAAGATGTCTGTGGAAGGTTATGGAAATCCGCGCTACATTGGATATGCCACAGAATAAAGAAAATGGTTTCGGAAGCCATGAAACAAGGATTACATGTTGACGCCGTGAACGAAAAGGAATAAGCCACACCATAAAAAAAGTGCCGCAAGGGATTATACATAGTCGCAGAATGAGTGAGAGAGTTCCGTAGAAGTCAAAATATGTGTGAAGATAAAATTTGAAAAGCCGCGGATAACCAAAATTCCCGTGCAAGGAAAGATCATCATAATTCTCAAATTCTTGGCCCAATCCTTACGAATCTCATATTAATGGAAATATGTTGGCCTCATCTATGCATAGGAGTCTGAAATTCAAATTTAAAAGGTAGTTAGTAGATGCAACCTTGAGAAAACGTCTTCAGCACGCATAGGTGCAATGGTGGTTGGCTCAACCACCTACATTTAATGCATTATGGGAGCTCATTCCTTCTCCTACAGGGCGTGACATGTGGAATTTTATTTGTAGAGGTGTTCAACCCCTTTTTCAAAGTATGCAGATAAGTTAAATTAAGTTGGTCGGCTAGTGGAAAGAGAATCCAAAATTTCCCTTTCTTTCTTCTCTCCTCCTTTCATTTTTCTATATATTGTAAAGTGATTCCTAGTTTTAACGTCTGATATTTTGGGAATACGAGGGCATAATTTCATGTGGTGTAAGTTTTCCAAGATTCGCATGTCTTTGGCTATGTCTTTGTAAATGTTTTACATCTTCGTCCTGTATCGTGATGATCTGTGCATGATCTTTCAACAATAAAATATTTGGTTTTATGGCGTGCTTCTGCCTTAGCTATCATTTTATTGCACTGTATTTCCTCTCATTCATTCGAAAGTGTGTTGTTTCAGAGGACTATGTCTATTGTGCATCATGAAGGTGGAACTCTAGATGTGATTTTGATTTGTGGATTTCATTTTGGCCCTCTTCATTATCGTTTTATTCTATTTTCTCTCTTTCTTAAGTATTCATCCCCTTTCTTTTGGTGTTATTGCCTCTTTTAGTTTAGGTTTATGTTTTATGCATCTCCTTATCACCCTGGTCCCTTGGAAAGTTAGAGTAGAGCTAGATAGTTACATTTCAATTCTTAGAAGTAGTTTAACATCAGAGGTAAGTAGAGGAAGTCGACCTTTTCCAGAGTTTTGTCTCAGTTCCAGTCCCACACTTGGAGACAATACCATGTTGTCTCAAATCCTGAATTGTCTATGATTTAGGAATGAGTGTACATTTGAGCTCCAACAGAACCCTAACTACATATGAGATGAGAATTCATAATGATAAACCTATCAATAAGGAGATATCTTTCAAGGTTGAAAAGAAGAAAAAGAAAAAGAAGACTAAGGATAATGTTGCTACTCATGAGATGGATGATTTTGAGTTTGATGATGTTTGCTAGAAGATTGAAGGTTGTATCTATAAAATACTAAGGTAAGCTTCCTTATAAATGTTTCAGTTGTGGTAAAATCATTTGTCATTTTGCTATCAATTATCCTCATAATAACAAGAAGGAATATAATGATGAACTTGGGCATGATGGAGATCTTGACAAGAAGTATCACAAGTATGGTAAAGGAAAGAATATATTTAATAAGTCTGACAACAAGAAGAAGAGTTCTTATACAAAGGAAGATGCTTACTCATCTAAAGCAAGTAGTCGTGATAGTGGTGTTTTTAGTTTTGGATTTGAATCAGAGCATGGGGATGTAAGTGATGAGGTGTTATTAATGACAAAAGATGTTGCTCATTCTAAGAACAATGGTCCTATCATTTTTGGTGACTCCATACATTCTGAAGATGATGTTGAAGATGAACTAGATTCTATCCAAACATAGTTAAGGTATGCTGAAAAGAAGAACAAGAAGATGAGATCTCAAGTCAAAGGATATGAAGATAAGATCCATGATCTAGAAGAGCAACATTGGTCATAAATAAACAAGATAAATGAGAAAATGAGTATGCTAGAAGAAAAGGTAAAGTTTCTAGTCACAAATTTGCAAGACAAAGAGAGTTTGTGCACTAAATTTTAAGAGGATATAGAGTTTATAAGGAAAGAGTTGTTAGAGGATAGTAAGAAGGATAAGTCCTTTCATAAGTTTGAGAAAATCACCAAGGATCTTGAAGATCTTCTTGGAAAATAGAGATTCACAGGTGATAGAGCAGGTTTGGGATTCAATGATGACTTAAAAGGAAAATAAGTGATGTAAGAAGATAGGGAACTAAGCAAAGAGGTTGAAGAATCAATCTTCAAGGAAAGAAAGAGAACTTCACCAAAGTCAATATAAAGACAAAATCAATTAGGTAGCCCAATGCTTTAAGGTATGAAAGATCATTTAATGGCTATTGCTTCACATGTACTAGTTTTGGATATAGATCTAAGGAGTGTAGGAGGTTCGCTAGTGATGATCATCCTTGGAGGGATAATAGGAGTGAGAAAGAAAATAATGTAGTTTGCTACAATTGTCATGAGAGAGGTCATGTTGTCAAGTATTGTTTGGATGAACCATCAAGTCAAAGTTGGATTAATGAATGCTACAAGGGAAGGACTAGAGTAGTGTGTTTCAATTGCAACAAGTTTCGACATATTGCTAGGGACTATTATGTACCTGCAAGGAAAGGAATGAAATTTTAAGGGTCTAATATACAGGCTAAAAGGATAAACAAGTCATGGGAACCTACACAAAATAATGGGGTCTCACTAAGAGCATATGTTGATGTGAATCAAGGCATGTCTCAGAGATCAGATAAAAACAAGTGAATGGAAGTAAGGTACATGTATCTAAGAATGCATGGGACCTTTTTAGGTCATTCTTCTAGATCCTTCATGATGACATATACCTCTACTAGGATTGTTAGAGGTATATTGATCCATATGAAGCATTGAGAAGAGAGAAAACTGACTATTTGAAGTATGATTCTATAGGTGGTCTATCAAGGTATGTCATCAAAATGACAAGATATGTTGGTAGTCTCTATTGGTTGTTCATGTAATGAAGTGTGTGTAAAAAGTCCATAAATAAGTACAATCATGTCTTTAAGCTTATACTGCCATAGTTGGAGTCCATGAGGTCTTGTTTTGATATGTCAAGGTGAAGTTATGTCATGCATTTGAGTAGTCCATGTAAGTTTAGATTCGAGTCTAATATGAAGCATTGTGATATGTTAGCTTAGTATTACACAGGTTTGGATGCTAGTTCACATAGTACTCTTATTCATTATCAGTTCCTTAGATATCATTACTTTCATTTCAGTTTTATTATGCATACTTTTTTAATTTATTGTTAATTCATACCTCTCCTGACCCAACTATCGATATCTTAGTAGGGTTCTCTCCTCTACATTGACTTCCAACCTTAGAAACCCTACACTGACCTAGTGTAGGGATTGCTTCCCTCTAGATATGCAACCATATCATTCACTGTAGCCCCTTTAAGTCTACCTGATATATGTTGGTTCATATGTGTTCCTAATCATTGCCTCGATACCCTTGTAGAATAGATGATTTAGGAGTGCATGTTATTAAGACACGTTTTTGGTCCGCTATACGTAATGCACATGATTTGTTTGAAAAAAATATCACAAACATATTCAAATCAAATAACATATCGAAAAAAATAAATAGCAAATTAAACATTGACATCCCTTATGATGTACTTTGTGACTCATGTGCAATCACTTGTTAATTAAGGAGAAAAATATTTAGCAATGTATATGGAAAGATCAAACCCCAAATGCTAGGGTTTGATTCCAACAAAGTGTGCGAAGACCCATAATCACCCCATAATTAAAACACGCTTCCTAAGTTTGCAATCACTCCAATTATTTAAACATCTTAATAGTAAATACACTGCCATTCCCCTCCCCCCCCCCCCCACCCCAAAAAAAAAAAAAAAAAAAAACAAAACATTTGATGTCCATTACACATGGTTCCTTACAAAAAAGTAGTAAAAAATATCAGTCAACACTTATGTCAAATTATGCTTGTGAAGGATCCATTTGTAGTCACTATTTGTGGTTTGTTAGATAGAAGAGAGACTTCAAACACATGTTGGCGGGTTTTTATCTATGGAAACTGGAATAATTTACCATTTGCCTATTTTCTATAGAGGGGGAATTTATTGTTTAAATAACACACTCCCAATTTATTTACCGTTCCTTTTCATTCTAACTTTTGTAATGCACACCTCGCTATCCCTATCAACACCTCTATTACACCTTTGATGTGTGATTCCTAACATTATCATGCATTGTCATCCACTTAGAGACCTTGACGACAACAATGAATAATCAAACCATCACATGAATCTCTTCCCCTTCTAGAGACCAACTGAAAGGGGACTTTCTTGTCTGTCTATTCCTTCATGCATAAGTGGAAATTGCTTTAAGATTGCGGGAAGCAATCATGCTTTCATTTTCTATGAATGTCCTTGTAACTTGTACGAAAGAGCAAAAGTCTCCCCACATAAAATGGGTAAGAAGGATGTCACATTAAAAATAAAGAATGATACATTTTGTCTAAAATGGGCCACCAACAATGAAGTGGTGACGAAATGGCCTAAGATTATCCCCTACTTTAACCTTGAATTTCAATCTTGGTTGTTTTTTAGCCCCCTACAACGTCCAAAAGACATACATAAGAGACAAAGCATTAGAAGGTGGAGGGATACATAATATATATTTATCAGTATCATGGTTTTCCAATAACATAGTGGCTACGTTGAAATTAGATAGGTGTTGGGTTAGATGTTGATATATTCCTTTCCTTTTCTATACTGAAACGTTTTAGTGTTCCTTAAGAAATTAATAAACATCTCTTCCAAGAAATGTGCTTTATTCTTCTGCACAATTGCCAGCTTTCAATACGCGGTTTGTCTGAGAGGCGGCCCACAACTTCCACAAAATTTGCAGGTCAATTTTTCATTGAAAACTGCTTTCTTTTTTATTTTGATTCAATGAATCACGGAAAGAGAAAAGCTGGAGAATAATCGACTCGGAGAACACTCATTTTACAAGCAATTAATTACTATCTTATTTAGAGTATTTGAACACTTTTTTTAATTCAATAATTAATTTATTATATTAGTATGCTGTCATTTTTATGTTGATATAAAAATTATAACTTTTTATTAACATGTAAATCATAGTATAGAGAAACATTTTTTTTTCACTTTTCAATATAAGTTGGTTTAAGTAAGTCTTTATATTTTACATTATTAATAGAGAATTTGAGAAAAATAAACCATTATTATTGAGGCATTATTTTGATTGACATAAGAATTATGATATATTGGGTTTATATATTGCTGCAAATCAACTATTAATTAATATTGAATTAATTTTTTAAATAAATCAAGAGTCTATTAATGTATTAGGATTAAGTTTTTAAATAAATGAGAATTTTAGTCATGGAAGCAATTCCTAATAATAGCCAAGAGATAAAAGTTTTTGTTATAGATAAATTCCACCAAGTTATATGGGGAGAGTCGTTAGGGATAAAGAAGAGGTATTATTTAGGGGAATTTAACTCTACATGTGATCATCAATAAAAGGCTTTTATAGGGGCTAATATCTCGTGGAAAGCAAAGATCTTCATAGCTCAATTGAAAACTAATTCACATTGTTTTCGGTGTGAAACAAGAAGATAAAAAGGACCTAAAGAGACATAGGAAGAGAGAATTTGTGTCTTTTGCACGTTTGGTACAGTGGAGTCATAGAAACATTTCATGTTGGAATGTAATGTTTATAATGACATTAGAACCCAGTTTGCTAGCACGGTGGCTACTGTATCCTTTCAAAATATTTTCAGCGAGAATATGGTTGAAAAAACAGGGGAGCTAATCATCAAACTCACCAACAGGAGATCTGAATGTCAGAAAGATCTTTAGTTAGCTTTGTTGTCCCATAGGCTGTCTTTGGTAGCATCATGGACATTAAAATATCTTTTTCTTCCAAAATACTTAAAATGTCCACTTCTAATGTGACATCACCCTTATTAAAATAAAGATAATAGTCCATTGAATTAATATGTTGTTATAAACCAAGCTTATCAATTAATATGGGGTTATTTTTTCGAATGAATTAACATTTTAGAGTCGTAGAATTTTGAGATTCATTTAAAAGGTATATTTGACTCTAGGTATTAAAATATGTATTCAAAATTATTTGAATGAATTTTTTTTAAGACTATAAAGTTAATAGAATAAGAAAGTGAACAAACCAATAGAATCATCATACAATCAATCAACCATTATATGAATAAGAGGGTCAAATATTTCTATTCAAATAATCAACCCTCTTTAACTTAATATGGTAAAATAAATGATAATTATTTTTAATTTAAATATCTTTTAAAATTTATACTTTTACAATCATCACCACTAATTAAATTACAACCCTTTTAATTTTTTACTTTTTGAGGAAAGAAAAACGTGGCCAATATGGTTGTGTGCTAGAGGGGAAAAAAAAAGAGGCTTTAGTCAAGATGACAACTATCAAAATCTATAGAAAAACGTAAACATCTAGACCTAGCCATGTAACAACTAGAAAACCATAAAGAAAAGCTAGAAAAAATATCAAGGTTCTCAATGATCATTACAACAAACATTATTGGAAATGAGACATCATTATTATACAGGTGATTTAACTCAAGGGCCAAGGTTGATATAACAACTCCCAATTAGAAAAGCTAGCGAAAATGATGAAACTAGCTTCTATATAATTAGAGCCCCATGTGAGGGAATCAAAGATCATAAGGATATATTTGTTTTGAATAGCAGCAGTCATTGAAGGGAATTTTTTTTTATTGTTTTTTTTTTTTGGGGCCTTTTTTTTTTTGGGGCCTTTTTTAAGTCATGTGAGATAGTGGCATCTAGATGTTTCTTCCATCTAATTTTCTAATTTTAATTTTCATGAGGACTTGGTTCGGTTTGGAGAGATGGAAAGAATAGATTCCACCACTTACTTGTCTTATAAGATGGGAAATAATTGACATGGAATAATTCACCTACTCATAGGAAGTGTCCGCACCATTGGGCTCGCTTGTAGGTTTGGGATAGAATCTTTTCTTAAAAAAACAAATAAACAGTTAATTTTGATGGTAAGTTATATTATAAATAATTATTCATAAAAATTGATAGAATGAAAATATGTCATGAGAATGTTATATTGAATTAACAATTATAACCTTAAGAATAATGTATAAAAATAACTTTCTTATATATACATATACATAAAATTTATTCTAACTCTTTTGTTATTCTTGTTTATTTCTAAAATAGGATTAGATTCACCATTACCTCCCCTTTTAAATATTTCATTAGAAAGAGTAATTGGATTAATATAGTACTTCACATATGCATGCAAGAAACCAAACATATTATAACTCAAATCCCTCTGCTAATTAGATTATGATGCATTTGACTATTCAATCCAACAATAGGAATAATTTTAAATTTGTTGGTGCTAATCACTTCCTAAATATAAAGTTACTATTTTAAATCAAATGTATATTCAATCTGTGAAATATTCAAACAACATGCTAATCCTCTCTCCCTTCTACTCTCTCACTAGAGAAAGTAGTAAGATTGAATATAGTACTTATCACATATGCATGGAAGAAACTAAACATATCATTATTCAAAACACTCCACTAATTAGAATGTGATGCTTTTGACTATTCAATCAAACAAATATTCGAATAACTTTAAATGTTTTGGTGCTAAATAGCTTTATACTAAATGTATTGTTGCTAAATTATTTTATAGATCAAAAGTTAATATTTTAAATAAGTGTTTAGACAAAAAATTGTTGGTATTTGGTAGATATCAGGTTTATTTGGATTTGTCAATTATAATTTTTCTTATTAAAGGATTATATGTGTGTGTGTGTGTGTGTGTGTGTGTGTGTGTGTGTGTGTGTGTGGCCTCAATTTAGTTTCTTTATAATGTCGGGCTCATAAAATTATTTTTAGGAAAAAATTGGGGTCCAAGATCTATTCTACCCCAAGATATCCTGTTTTTTTAATCTCCTATTCTAAGCAAAATAAAAAACTACCATATGATGATCAAATAGATGTCAAATCTAAGATATGCCTTTTTTATTAACAACTCAAACTATTACACCCCCACAAACCCCATCACTACCATTGTATGTTACACCTATTAGCATAATTAGTTGTAATTTAATTGTATTATTCTATTTTTATCTGTAGATTATTGGACCATATTAGGTTTTTCTTGGTATATTTCCCCATTTTGTAGTTATTCTTATCATTTTTACCATGTCCTTCTCTTCCATCTTCTTTTTTTCTCTTCTCCCATGTTTTCATGAAGTTATGGGTTCCCCCATAACTGTATAAATATGGAATTATGGGTCCCCAAAAACTATATTTATATGGTTATATTTCCCTATAATCCCAAATGCAAGGTTTTGATGTTTTCTTTCGTATGGGTCCTTTTGACCCTTTTTTGATCCTTTGGTGTTTTAGGGCCTTCTGTTTTAGTTTTCCGATTGTTGTGAGTTGGCTTGCATGCCAACATGGTCTTGAATTAAAAATTAAAGAAGTCTATAAATATATACATATGTATGCATTAGTACATTCAAGAGGTCATAATGAAAGTGAGAAATAGATCCTCTTTGTGAATTCAAATAATTTAGAGCACTCATTCAATCATATAAGGAAATATGAAGAACATTTACATTTATTGAGTGTTGCATCAAACATTCACTATAACACTAAAAATGAAAAGGGTTGGGTAATTACATGATATTCTTACATGATATTAGACTGCTTACTGAACACTACTTTATACTTGATTGGTTGGTTTCAAAGATTGTACAACATCCTCATGGCTTCATAATAATGGAGGGATAAAAAAAGGCCCGTGAAAACATCCCTTGTTTCTTTGTGCTCTTGCAATGTTTCGTTGCATCATAAGGCTTTTAAAGAAAAATGAGCAAGGTTTTTGGAGCCATAAAGTTGAGAAACAGTTTCATGAGATCTGATTTCACATAGGTCATAATTTTAAAAACTGTTACTTGAAGGTTCTGTGAGAGTACACTAATATTTATGTTGAATTTTCTCTATTCGATCAATTTTTTCAAGTGTTATTTGTTTTTGGTGTTTGTGTCCAATTTTGCAGCAAATTGAAATTCCTTTATGATCCCTTCTCATTAATTATTACTACACGATCAACAATAATTATATGTGAAATTAAATAACATTTTAAATATATTTAGACCTAATTTCAATGTTGATTTGTAGATGTAAAACTATTTTCCCATAAAAAAATATTTTGTTGTAGCTTTAGTACATGCCTTGTATGGTAATGATTTTTTAATTTCATCTCACAACATGTGATACACCCTTTTCTAAAGAGAACAAATGCGGTAGTTAAAAGTGTAAAAATAAAATAATGAAAGAAATATTCAAAATGAACAAAAATATATAATCAAATCCTAAACATCTCATAATTGTTTTTTAAAAATGATTGGTTATTTGAATTGTAGTAGAATGAAATCTTCAACTAATAAAATATACCACTTATTGGTAACTTATTTATAATTAGATACTTATAATATAGTAAATACAAATTAAAGGAAAACAACAAGATAAAAAAATTCTAACACATCAACCTTGACATTTTTATACCAAAACTATACTTTTAATCAACGAATATTTTAATACAAATAATATCTTTTAGCTATTTTTTAAAGATAAATATTAAATTAAAACAATCCAAATAAAACTCCAATAAAATATTAAAAAACAATAATATTTAATTTCAAAAAATTAAAATTTTGTAATTTTAAAAGTTTTCTGGCGCTTCCACCATGACACTCGAATAGTCCCCTCATGAACACCAAGGTAAAGAGAAAACCTTAAATGCTTTGAAAAAATGGGTTTCATGTCTCTTAATTTTTTTTTTTAATTATCTCTTCTATGAGAAGATTACACCTAATTTTATAACATTTTATCATCAATCTCAATGTGAAAAGTGGTTTTGTACTAATAATACACTAGCAATTGCACATGAATTGTATAATATGTTGGAAGGGATCTCAATGTTTAATTATCTCATAATGAAAAATATCAATGTTTAAATTTCTTTTTCCTTTTAAAAATACAATTTCAAAGGCTCCAATTTCATTGTTAAATGAGTTGCCCAAGTTGTAAAAATGACATGTGATGAAACATCAATTCAGAAATGAAAATGTGACTTCCATGTTTGAATGTTCTTTATATATATTTTATTTTATCACAACAACAATGAATGAAACAATTGAAAATCTAGCATGTGGAAAACCATCAAATCTGAATTTTACTCACTCTATATTTTCACTCTTACATTTTTAGCTAACTAAGAAAATCTCCATTTTCTTAATCATATTCCGCTTGAATTTTCCATTCTTCCACCCCCCACTTTAAATTTTTCATCTCTCACAACGATTCGTCAAAGATGGGAGGATTTTGAAAAAGGTTGGACATCAAGTTTTACATTATACCTTGAAATTACATTTATTTTTAAAACTTGAAGGCCTTTTCAATAAACTTATTTTGTGTCACTCATGAGATGACATATTACATAGGTATTTATTGTAAAAACTTAAAAACCTTTCCTAGAAAACATTTTTTTTGCATATTCAATAATCATTGCATTCCATGAGGCCATGTTTAGTTGATGCATTTTGTCAAACAATTTGCATGCCCTTTCTATGCTTCCACATTTTGTAGGCATGCATAGAAGGCAAATCAAAACTATGATATCTAAAAAAATACCATTTTAAATTATTCTTTGATGGATCACCATACCTTGTTCTAAAACACTCATTTTGGAACAAGTTAGTAGGATGGTGGAAAAAATTAACTGATTCGGTCAAGGACATTTGTTATTTTTTTTTCTATAAAATATCCAATAAATTTGCAACAAACCAATTTTTTGCATATCCAACAATCATTTCATTCCATGAAACTATATTGTGTTGAGATGTTTTGTTAAATAATTCACATGCCTTTATAATCTTCCACCACATTTGCAACAATAACATTTGACAACTATCCAATTTCAAGTATTCTTTGATGGATGTCCACACCCTATTCCAAATTTTCCATTGTACATATCGGGAGTATGTTGAAAAATATTCTTATGACGGATGTCCATACCTTGTTCCAAAGCTCCCATTTTTATACATGTTGGGAATATGCTGAAAATAATATTTGAGGCGGGTTTTGCAACACCCAGTTGCATTTGTTTAAAAACCTCCAAATCCTTTTCAAAAAAATCATTTTTTGTGCATCTAGCAATGATGAAATTCCATGACACCATATTCAGTTAAGGTACCTGAAAAAACCTACAAGCCTCCTTAGGTACACCACATCACAAACATCATTGTGTGCATATCTTGTAACTATCACAGTTCATGAGACCATGTTTACATTGTGTATTTTTCCAAACAATTGAAATTCCTATGGAAGCAATAAATATGAAATAAAAATGAATTATAATTATTTTCTAATGGATTTTGATACCCTATCTCAGTTTCCTTGCTTAACAGAAGCCGAAAGAATAATGACAAGAGTGAAGTGATTTGGTTGGATTTTTTTTTGCATTTAATAAATTAGTTTCTATACCTCTTTATAAAATCCATGTATTTTTTAAGATACTCTTAGCATATCCCAACAAATGATATGACAAGAAACAATAAAAACCTAGTATACAAAAACAACAAAAATAAGGCAATTTAAAGGAAACCACAAGATCTTTTATGGTAGTATGTAGGGAGGTAATGATGAAACAGGAAAAATCTATTAAGAAAGGTTACCGATAAATGAGCATTTTATGGAAAATGGTTCTTTAAAGGAGGACCCTCCAGTGTAATTATAAGTAACCATAAAACATTGAAATTAGAATTAATTAGATGTATATTAATAAATCAAATTTCATTATGAAAATTAATTATTCTAAGAATATAGAAAAATATAAATAAGAATTAGGGTTTTAGAATGATATACACTTATTCTCTAATTCAGAGATAGTAATTGGAAATAAGTATTAAAAGATTGGTCAACACAACAAGGTATAAAAAACCCAAAAAATAAGGTGAAACAAAATAAAAAGACTGGAACTATAACAATATTTTAATTACCTACTCATAAACATAGTAGTATAATTTGGAAACTTCTAGATATTTTGAAACTAAATTAACATCTCTATTTCCTCTCTCCTGGTATTCAAAAATCTTGATTTCTTTTCCAAAACTCTCTAGAAGTCACTAGAAAATAACCATCCTTTTGCTAAACCCTAATAGGGAAACTAAAAGTATAGAATGAGTAAGGAAGACATTTTTGGGGGGATGGTGCTAAACCAAATAAGAACATGATCCATGATCATCTAATGTTTAGGGAAATCCTGCATAAATTTTGGATAAGTGTGGGTGTGTGAAAAGTCTGAGAGCACTTCAAAAGAAAGAAGAAGCACACAAAAATAAGATGGATATTATGTAGAAGTGTGTGAGAACCTTGTGCAAAAGAAATTAGCAAGGGCACAATGCACATGGGATGCATAGTAGGATAATACATGTTATAGTGTATCGGTAGGAAAGTATGGAACATTTGGCAGAGTAGAGTAGGCACAAATAATAATGTGCAACAATGTGTACATGATTTTGGGAGCACAACAGAGTTGGATCAACCTAGTTGATTGAAGGCAAGAAATATTGCAGGAATATGTGTATGTAATAAAAATGATACATGCAAAATGTGCAACAACATGGAAGGAATATTGTGCAATGACTAAGATTGCAAAGGAAGCATGTGAAGATGCAGAGGAAGGATCAGAATCCTAATGAAAGTGTGCATAATAATGCAACATCATATATTGAAGCTTAGAGTGCGTGACATAAATATAGAGAGGTATGGAGAAGGAGTGCGTGAAAAACTTGGTGGTTAGTAGATAATGACTAAAAATGTGACAATTTTCTGATTAGGTAGATCGATAGGGAATGGATAGTTCATCAAGCCCAATAACTAGGTAAATATGGTGTTGCAAGACATCCAAATGGCAATGAGGTATCTCAAAGCATTCAATGAGCTCAAGTTTGAATTTGAGTTTGAGTGAGAATACCTAGAAGCATATAGAAGGAACTAACCCATCTAAAGGATAGTCAAATGAGGAGAGAGAAGTGGGAAATGTGAATATAACATGAGGTCAATTTCATCATTTTGGGGGTTAGATGAGAGTTGGCCAAAATGTGGCCAATTGCGGAAAAGTCTCGTATCTATTAAATGAGTGTGAAGACACAAGGAAAATAGTCTAGGTTAGGTCCATAGGAGAATGCAAAGTTTGTGTTTGTAGATCTAATATAGAGTATGTAATCTCCATAGAGAGAAGTTTTGCGTTGATTTCATTAAGGTATTTAACATTAATAAAAGTATGTAACTATTTTTGCAACTTGTTGTATGAATTTTTAGCGAGGTGGAGTTCACCTTGCACTACATTGAATTATTTTTGATGTATATCAGAACCTAAAAAATTTGAATAGCTTGAAAATCAACACATGCTCAGATAATAAAGTTCAACAAGAAGTCAAGTGTAATTTAAGTGTCACAAACCCTATTATTTCAATGGACGCAATAAGTATTGAAATATATTGACTTCTCTAAATGATAGAAATATCATTTTAACACGGGGATGCTTAAGAAATAAATAAAGTACATGCTTTTACAACCTGAATAAATTCACTTGTAATAATTCCTCTTGCATCCTAAATGCATTAATACACATACGTATTTAAATATACTTCTTGGATTCAAATTAGGACCCTATTAGTGTGCATGGTTACATATAATGAGCAAAAAATACCCATAAAGAAGGACCAAAAAATTTAAGGAACCCAAATCATGGGTCAAAAGGGAACAAAACATAAGGGAAACAAAATCATAGGGCACCATGTCTAATCTAGGAAAAACATGATCGATTCTTAGCTTGTTCAAATATTTTTTCTAGAAATTATAAATTGACAATGAAAGTATCAAATTTAGATGGTTATGATCATGAGCCCAATTTGATCATAATGTGGTAGATAAGAAACCCCTATATATATATATATCCTTTTAGGGACCATCCTTTATAAAATTAGTTCAAAAGTACTAGAAATCTCCACTTTTGTGGTCTTAATGATACATTCTCTCCCAGAAGCTCAAAGTAGTTAAATAGGATGCAAAGGAATGGAATAAAAATAAATTTGGGAATATCATTGACAAAAAGTGATGTGTGGAAGTAATATTAAAGGAATTATAAGTATCCTTGTTTCAAGGGGCATGGAAAGAGGATTTGGAAGATATGGAAAGGTATATCTTCATGGAGCATTAGAAGACCCTGAGATAGGAAGAGACCTTTTCAAAAAAGATTCAAGGGTTAGTTAGATTAAAGAAGGGGACAAAAACATAATTTTTTTCATCTCTCTATAGTGATTCGTAAGAACAAAAACAAGACTAATAAATATTGTCACTCTTATTGGGGAAGCGTTAGAAGAAATGGTTCTATAAAAAATAACGGTATATGATCTCAGAGATGGATAAGATAAGAAAAATTGGTTTCACCAATATAGCCCTCAAAGTTTCATTGACGAGAATAATCAAATATTGACAACCCCTATTTCAGTTGAAGAAGTCAAAAAGGTAGTTTGTAGATTTTGTCATATATTTTTCTCATAATGTACAAGGCTTTAGGTTGGGATATCTAAGGGGTGGTTACAAAAGTAAGAGTTAAGGGATTTACTATTCATGCCAATGTAGGAACTATATCTTATTTATTGTTTATAGATGATACTACGCTCATGGGTGCATCTTCTATTTAAGAAACTAGGGCACTAAAGGAAATCCTTGCTATATATGAAATAACAACTAGATAGGAGGTCAAACCCACCTAATCAAAAATATTATTCCTCAATGTCTCTCTAAAACTAAAGGAAAAAAGCAAATCTGATCTGGGTTTTGATTAAGGATCCTTTCCCTTCCCATAGCTTGATTTTCCCTTGTTCATCAAGGGTAGATGTATTGTGAGGCATAAAAACTAGTGGTAAATATAATTCAAAATAAGATTTTGACATGGAATGGGAAATTATTTTCCTTCATAGGCCAAAGTCAAATAACTATTTACTCTTCAAGCTATTTCCACCTATCTTAGGTTTTTTTTAAAGCACCCAAGAAGGCAGTGGAAGGAATTAGGAAGTTTCAAATAAATCTCCTTTGGAGTGGAAAGAAGAAAAAAAGAAGATGATCCTGATTCCTTGGGATAAAGTATGCACCGCTAAAGAATGGTCCAAACTTGAGACTTAGGAAAATTATATAGGATTAATAAATCCCTATGATAAAAATACTTCAGAGAATTTATGTGAATAAGGATAAAACATTGGATTTGTTTCCTTTAACATTAATACTAGGTATAGACACTAAAATATGGTAACTTGTCCTTTTACAATGTCAAGTTTGAATATGTTCCCTTTCTAATATAAATGATCGCATTCAAAATCCAATCAACATATCTCTTTATCTCTTTCATAATATTCTTATATTTACATTGTCTTTGTCATCAATTCAATAAATATTATTTAATAAACGAAGTAAATTAACCATGCACATCATGTCATAACTTCTTTATTTACACCACATTCCTCTTGTCTAAGACAATACACAGGGCCATAATGTGGAATATGGTCTTGTATGACTTGTATGACCTTGAAATTTTACATTCTGACTCTATTTTCAATTTGAACATCTTTATTGTGTTGTTTCACCTTCATATTTTCAAGGCTTTCCTAAATCTTCCTAAATCAATTGTATATCAATTAGAGTAGGCCATACTACATATATAAAACACTCAACCAGGTCAAAGAGTCTACCTTTCTCAATTTCCAAGCATGCAAAAGTCATATATCCATGTCTTAGAAAGATCAAAGTCAATCCAAGACTTATCAAAGGGTTTCAAGGGACAAAGGATTAGCTAATGTAGCTTAAGCACACCACATCACACTACTACTGGACTAGGCACATTGTATACTCTATAGTTAGTGTGTTATTTTTTTTTTTCAAGAGACATGAGGGAATCCATAGGGGGTTGGATTAGATCACACTCACACTTGTACAAGAATCTAGGAGAACTAAATAGGGTTTGATACCACATGAAGGAATGCAGTTCATCACTTGGATTGGTTCAACAACTAGGGTTGACCACCAAGGATAGTCTAGCCTCACCACATACATGGTTTCTTCTTTTGGTTTATTAATGATTTGATGAAGGTTATTGTAGGTTTCCACAGTTTCTACTTTGTTGCATGTGATTATAGGTCATATTGAATTTGCACTAACAAGAGTGGCATACATCAGAGGGAATTTCCAAGCAAGATAAGAACACAATAAGTTTCGGCCCAAATGCCAAAGGTCAAATTATATAAAAATATACTCAAAACTAGACAGTTCTAGGTCTGGGCCATACATAAGTTATATAATCACACATCTATTCAGTTTTTCAGTTCTAAAATTCATAAATTATAAGCATATATAGTATTTGATCCACCTTTTCCACTTATTTACACATTTGGATCTTCTTTGTTCTAACCTGCAAAACTAAGTCTTGATCTATTCTTGTTTATTTGAGCTATCATTTATCGCTTATGAATTGTCACAAGTATTAATGCATTATTTTGGTTTAAAATGGTTAGTTATATATTGATTAGATTAGAATAATACCCTATTACAAACCCTTACATCCTCTTTATTGTTGTGAATTTTCCATTAAATATATTTATTCAAGGTATTAAATCTTGAATTGAATCTATTGTTCAAACCCTAGGGGCCTTAAGGTTTCATTTATTTTAGTTTGAATATGTTTTCTCTTCACACCCTTTCAAAGTAGTAATTATCATATTCAGTAACTTGTTGAGCATACAAATATTTATTATTCTACTCAAAATCATTGTATCCTCATGACCTCTTCTCCACCCCATGTTTGTGTAATTCCTTCTATATTAAATCATATTTCTCTTGAGACGCATTTGAATAAATAGAAACAAATAGCACACATTCTTTTGATTGTGATCTTAATGAAGAAAAAAGTGTAGACAAAAAAAAGTTGAAATTGTGTTTAATTTGAGTGCTTAGCTCCACAAAAAACCTCATCATATTGAGCCTACCATCTACATTATTCATGATTTTAAAAGTACTCGTGATCAGGAATATAATGAGTAGTACATTTTTGGACAACCTCCTCCTCCATCATCTAGTGTGCACACAACTACTTTTCCTGCATCTAAAATACCTATTTCATTAGGGGACCTAATCATTCACTTTGTATTAATGCTACATTTATTCTTATAATAAATACTATTATTACATGTCATATATACACTCATAATTATTCTTCTTGTAATACACAAGCTCTAAAATACCTTGTTTATACTTTACAATCTAAAATTCTACAATTACACTAAGGTGGAAATATTTTTTATCATGTTATAGATTCTACTCAGTTGCTTCATAAACCACTTATACCCAAAGTGGAATCTTACCCTTACCTATTGGTTTTGTTGCTCCTAATATTCTTATCTATGTTGGAAAGAGAGATATTTAAGATCACCTCCATACATTTCATGTCACTTTATTGGATTATTATTTAAATGATTCATTTCTTACCAAGATGTTTCCTTGAAGTCTCAAAGATTTTTCCATAAATTGGTTTTAAGATCTACCAATGCATTTTATACACACATTTATTCCTTTAGATTATCATTTTCTTGCATAATTTCTACTAACATTCAAGACAAATTATCTTATGCTCAAATGGATAAAGTGTGAAAAGGTTCCAATGAGCCCATCTATGAATATTTCCTATACTATAATACCACGCTTACTAATATGAAAAATGTTTTTTTTGACAATGAATTAAAGGATATTTTTTACAATAATTATTCTCATCCCTTTACAATAATCAATTATCTTTGAATATTTCAACTCCTTTGATCATATATTCCATACTATGAAAGAGTGCGAGGCTAAGGTCCTCGCCATGAATAAGATAAAACATGTTGCTAATACTCTAGGCACTTCTAATAACAAATTTTAATGTAAATACCCCTTTAAGCATTAAAATAATGATATAAATTATGAATCTAAAACTATTGTTAATGTTTTATCTCAATGTGCAAAGTTATAGTTACAACCTTCTTTGTGGAAATTCACTCGTTTACTTTGCACATTGCAAACAATGATAAAACAAATACATAAGTGCAATCATGTGTCTCTCCCTCCACCACTCGATGTCGATACAAGTACACCTCATGGTAAGATATTTTATGTTAATGCTCATTTTGATTACCATAGATGCGTTGGTCATTCCATTAATCATTGTATCAAGCTTCATCATGTTATACAATATATTATCGATATTGTGATATTGAATGTAATGATACCACTAATATAAGCCTTCTAATGATAATGTAAAGCTCAAAATATTTAGTGATCCACTTCCTGAACATAATAATCCCAAATCTACTTCTGAGATGTATAATTGCTATCATATTGTACTACATCGACCTTCTTGCATGATCACACATTTGATGTTATGATTGGTATTATTACTACTATGCTTTTATGGCTAGTTATTAATTTAGTTGACACTAATATGACACAAAGATTTGTTTTTGATACACTTTATATTAGTGTTTGTTTTGATCAACATAATATACATAATGTTTTGATTGATAGAACTACTCCAAATAATATGTGCACTCTTTTAAGTTACTACATTTTCTCAAATATACTAAGAGTAAAATCATAGTTGATCCTAAGATAATCATAGGGCATTGTTCGCCCTCTCATATTTGGATCTCCTACCTTTAATATCCCATTCTTGGTGGAATATTCTCTTAGCTTATGTGACATGAGTTTAGGATACTATTGGCTTCATAATTTCATAACCATACCTTCCTTTTTGCATCAATATGTTAAGTTAATTCACAATAAACAAGTGGTTACAGTTAGGGTTATTTTATTTGAGGACCTTATATCTCAGTAGCTTAGCCTGATACATATAGATACTACTCCTAGTAATAGTTCATATACATCTCAAAATTCTGATTCTCATGCTACATATAGTAGGAAACTTTCTTATAATGTATATAAGTGCATAGGTCTTCTAGTTCACACACTATTCCTAGAAGACCATATACCTATTCTCGTAAGACATCTTCTCCTTGACCTTTTATTTAGTTATCTAGGTCATGTTATTATTCTCACAAGACACCTTATCCTCAAATTTCCACTTTATTAACTAGGTCATGTCCCACTACTTGCGATAAACATTCTCCTCAACCTTTGACTAGGCCACCCTTTACACATGGGTCTTTCCACCCTAGTTTTTCTATGACACATGTCATGGCTTCTACACAAATTATACACAAACATCCTTCATTGGTTATGACACTTATGGGACCTAGGCATCCTTCACCCTTTGAGTGAAATTTTACTCTTTACAATGCTATTATTGGGTAGCTCTTTTACTACCACCTTTCCTATATAGATATTTTTTAGAAAAATTCAAAAATATTTAAATAGTAATATAATACAAACACATGTATATTTACAAAAATACAAAATCGAGACATGAATATAATTTGATTAGATGGCTCGTTATTTTATATATGTTGTTTGTCACATTGATTTGATGAATAAAATATATTTTCTATATACTCTTTATACATATACATTTGCAATACATTTTGAGTGTGATGCAAGACACACACATGATAAAAGATGTCAACTTGGTTCCTACCCATTGACACTACTCTTTAGGGGAATGTCTTACACTACACAAGTGATTTTGTTTTAAAATAATCGGTTTACACTTCCTCGTTATGGTTGAATTTATACATTAGTTTCTAAGCTATATTTTGAGATAATAGGACTAACACATGTGTCTTGTGCAACACCAACCTATATTTCTATTTATAATTTTACCATCACCATTTTCTATACTTGCTTGATGTATCATTGTCACTACTTTCTTATACATATTATTTCCATATTTTACGGTTCCATTATTTTATTGCTTGCTTATGGTTGAATATTACATAACTTGATTACAATTCTCTGATTTCTTCTTCTATGTGATATGATCACCTGGATTTTCTTGTGACACTATGGATGTCCCATGTTTGTAGATTCATTCCTATCTTGCATACAAATTTGTCTCTTTGTATGTGGTAGACAATGTCTTCTATTACAATTGTCTTGTGACACAGTGGATGTCCAAAGTTTGCAGCCCTATAACTCCATGTGACTATGTTGATATACTATTTCTTATTTGTTCCTACACTAATGTGTATCTTTCTATAAATATTACTAATTTATTAAATATGAAATGATTGGTTTATACTATAATATTGTGTCTTATGACATGATTGACACTTTTTAATACTATTCTTACTTATACCTACATGTATTATTTTATGTTGTATGTTGCTTTATTTGCATGCAATAATTTTCACCATGCAAAACCCATTTTGAAAGTAAAATCTCCCAATGGTGGTGACCATTCCAGCCTTTTATGTGATCCTATACAGATTATCAAACTTGTCACATATGGTTACACATATATTCTTTTAAGCTGCATATTCAAATGCTTTATCACATGTGCCTAAAAAGAAGAAGAATTCATCATGATATATTCTACATCTACATATATAAATTTTAGACATAAGAATAAGCTTTTACATGTTCCATATCCTCATAAATATGCACAGATACTTAAAAGTGGTATAATCTAAAGCATGTAAAAAATGTACATTACAGTAAAGGCCATTGTATGGTATTTCCTAAGATGAACATTCCTAGATAAGAGGCATTTCTTAGGAATTTTTAGTTCTCTTAGATTCTATCAGCTATCTATATGTGTCTCATATAGTTTTAGATACATATTACTTAGTTCAGAGCATGCTAAAATGGGTATGAATACTTCATTTCTTCTCCTTTATGTTACTCGGACAAAATTTCGAGAATATGGTTTTGGGGCACGGGCCTCCTTCCCCATAAGGTATTTAATAATATATACACTTAGTTTCACCAATACAACATCTTGTGAGGGCATGGTGTATACATTACTCTTTGTGGTTTTATCTTACTTAGTAGTTATAAAAATTACAATAGTACAAAATTAGACCTATATTCATCTGCAACAATATGGCCCACAAGGTTGTGGAAGGTATCAAAGTGGATAATTTATTCATAAGATGTCATTCCTCTTCTCTCATAAGTTTTAAAAAGAAAGGTATCGAAGTGGCTAGGTTATTTGTAGATTTTCCTTTCTCTTGTCTTACAATTTCAAAAGGGGGGTTCCTTTCTCTCTCTACGGAGTTGGGTTGCACCCAATATTCTAGTTTATCCTTTGACACAATTGGGGAACGATCAACCCCAACCCTCTGATACCTCAACAACAATTCTAAATCTCTAGAGTACAATAGGAATAGTATCTCCTCTCTCCACAAAATGAACAACTGTATTACTTTTATGTTTTTGCATTTCTTTTACTTACTTTATGCAATTTTAAAGTTACAAGAACTATCTATAATTTGATTTACAGTTCATATTTTTCTATTATAGACATTGAATACAATATTTGTTACATGTTTCAATATGGAGCATGCCAAATTGAACACATTAGAGAATAAATATCGAGTCAAGTCAAAGTGTGTGTGTGTGTGTGTGTGTGTGTGTGTGTGTGTGTGTGTGTGTGTGTGTGTGTGTGTGTGTGTGTGTGTGTGTGTGTGTGTGTGTGTGTGGGTGTGTGTTGTGTGTGTGTGTGTGTGTGTGTGTGTGTGTGTGTGTGTGTGTGTGTGTGTGTGTGTGTGTGTGTGTGTGTGTGTGTGTGTGTGTGCACTCAAGTATTATATCCTTTAAGTAATTTTTTAATTACATAGTTAAAGGGGATGCAAATGTAGACACTAAAATTTGGTAGCTTGTCCTTTTGTAATGTCAATTTTGGTTATGATCCCTTGCTAAGACAAATGCATATTTAGAATCCAATCACCATATCTCACTAGATCATTCATGAATTGACTATCTTTACCCTCTTCTCTGTTGTCAATTTGAGAAATATTATTTAATCATAGCAGTAAACTAGCTTTGTACATCATGTCACAACTTCTTGTTTCACACATTAGTCCTCCTTTCTAAGACCACACAAATGGTCTTGATATGGAATCCAGTCTTGGACAACTTGTATAATCTTGAACATTCCATTTAAATAACTTTATTTTCATTGTAAACATTTTTATTGTGTCGCTTCACTTTCCTAGGGTCAGATTTATCAGAATATTTCACCTATGGAAGGCTATATAAACAAGTCAATATCAATTTATAACTCACCAGAAACTGTTAAAATCTCCTATTGTAAACATCATTACAAAATTACTCAAGGATATCCTAATTTTTCCCAAATTAGTTGGAAATAAATTAGAGAAACCCTTATTACCGGTTTGATGCACTTAACCATGTTAAAGAGTCTATCTTACTCCACATCCAAGAATGCAAATGTCATACATCCATGTATTAGTAAGAGAAAATTCACTCCATGATTTTCCAAAGGGTTTTAAAGGGTTAGGTCACACAATTGAAGGAAACCACATCACATTACTACCGTGTTTGGGAAATTCTATACTATACAAATAACCCACTATTATTTATGTCAAGAGACATGAGGGAACCCAAAGGGGGTTGGATTAGATCACACTCACACTTGCACAAACACCTAAAAGAACCACATGAGGCTTGATTCCACATCAGGATATGTAGTGCAACACTTGGATTGGTTTACTAATTAATGTTGACATTTGAGGGCAGTCTAACCTCAACACACACATGATTTCTCCTTTTGGTTTGCTAATTATTTGATAAATGATATTGTAGGTTTATAGGGTTTCCAATTTGTTGTAGGTGATTACAAGCTATCCAAAATTTGTGCAAGTATGAAAAACATACATTAAAGAGAGCTTAAAGGAAATCAAAGCACATATGAAGTTTTAGATCTCAATTTCCAAAGGTTTAAAGATCATATAACTCCATTCAAGAATGAACAGTTTGACGTTTGCACTGTACTAAAGTTATACGGTCCCTACTCAATTTCAGTTCCAAAATGCATTTAACAAAGCATCTCACGTCTCTAATCTACATTTTCCACATGTTTGCACATACAAATCATATTTTTCTTGTCCTATACATCTAAGTATTCATCCCCTCTTTTGTATTTGAACTATATTTTATCGTTTATCAACCCTTGCAAGTATTAATGCATTATTATGATTATGAAAGGTTAATTATAAATTGATTAGATCAAAATAATATCATGTTCCAAACCCTTACATACTCTTTGTTTTTGTGCACTTCCATAATTTGGATTTAGTTAGGGTATAAACTCTAGGACTCAAAAAATCATTTATATTTTTACTCTGTTCCCTCTTCCATGAGGCTCTACATTATGCAATTTTATCCACTCTTACTGGAAAATTATACTTCCCCTACCCAGGCGGCATGTAAGAAATGGGGAGAATATTTATTTTGGAAAAAATATTTGATACACTCACAAAAACTATTTGATTATGAAGATTTGAGGCCTATGATGGGATATGTAGTTGGTTAGTGGGGTGGTAAGGTTAAGGATTAAATAGAAACCCCATTGAATTGGGAACTATGGAAGTAGGTGGACATGCATGATCATTTAAACCATGATGAGATCCAAATCTTAATGTTGGAGTTAGATTACACCTTGACTTGCTTTAGAGATAGGCTAGATATTCTTGTCTGGGGGGAACACCCATTTGGAGAAGTTTTAATCTAATACACGATCAAGTTCTTCTTAATGACATGATTGGTGCTAAGGAATTTACTTTCTAAATTCATTTGGAATCATAAATATCTCCCTACAGTCAATATTTTTTATTGGAAAACAACACATTGGAAGCTACTAACATATGAACAACTCATATGAAGAGTTTTCATAGTGTTGTTCCTGTGTTTTATGCAAAATCAAGTTGAATATGAAGATAGTGATTACATTGCATTGTAATGTCATTTTTTATTAGAAGGTATAAATATTTTTCTTAGAGATTTTTTTTTTTTCAATTCACACATCCCATATTTGTCATTAGAATGATCAGCAACTTGAAGTATATGTTCAATTTAATAACCTTTTCCATGGTCTAGGATCTAGGCCCCTTAGTCATCTACTGGAATTTTTGACTTGAAATTTAAATTAGAGGATTTTCAAAGACACTAGACATTTAAAAGAATTGATTTGATTGAATATTTAGAGTTATACCTTAAAAATTGTTAAGGTATAATGTTTTGGGGTTGTATCATGTTCAGAAAATGAAATTGATATGGTGCAATGATGGTTGAGTGTCTATATGAATGATAAGGGTCTTGATGGAGGTAATATATTATAAATTCTATTCAACCAAACTTTTGATCAACTTTTGGGAGTGACACATGCATAAATTTAATTTTTATGGGGCCTTTAAAGACAATCTATATTTGACAGGATGTGGTGGATTCTTTTACGACCATTTATGTCAATCTCTTCAAATATTATCTCTAGATATTAGATGTGAATCCATTAATGTAGGTAAAGATAGAATTCTCCTAAAAGCATTCAAATTTCCCTATTAAAGGAATGGAGAAGATTGGTCATTGAAGGAGGCTCTTAGATGATAATCAATATTGCCAATGGGGACAATGCGTAAGAATGGAAGGAAAAAGTAAAAATGGATTCACAGAGAGTTGGATATGCCTCAAATTCAACAATATATAGTTTGTGCACACCCAAAGAGATGTAATATAGGTGGATAACTGGATGACTAATGAAGGTATAGGTCGTAGACACTCTATTTCTAGGCCTTTCAAATTCTGGGAACCCTCTTCTCAACAAAATTTTAAACATTAATAGTGTGGCATGATTCTCAAAATTTGCATGGAGAATAATAACCTTTTGAGATCATGCATGCGATAATACATACCCATTCCAAGGCATATGATAGCATACTTCTCAAACCCATCATATTCCATAATATGTCATTCACCACCCCAAAATCTGAAATACTCCCTTAAATGATTTATTGATTATTTCGTTTGGCTTAAGCCCAATACCCTTTATAATGATGGGATTGTAGCTCCGTCACACACCTCCCCAAGTAACAAGTGGGAGAGAACCATATTTTTGAAATTGTTCAATCTGTAATTTGTAAAATTTTTATATCAAATGTTGTTGGATCATTTATCCTACATCAAGACCATAAGGTCGTCGAATGCTTGAGCTACTATGTGCCCATTGACAACAATGATCACCACCATTTAATTCATATTTTCTTTACCAATCACAATTAGGCCCATGTTTTTTTGGATAAACATTTCAAGATTAAATTACTTGAGGAATTCCTGTTTACCCCTCCTAGACTACTACTTAGTACATGAAAATGAAAATGTGGTTGTGAATGATGAAAATAATGAAACTCAGAACCATGAACTCATCATCATACACTAGGTTCTGTTTATACTGGATACTATCTAGCATGTAACTATTTTTGACTCATGCATGGGGGCCTGTGTATTTTCCTTGTCCTTAATAGACTTGCGTATATGATAACCTAGGGACCATCCTACTACTATGTATACTACTTTTGTAACTAGATTGCAAATTTTGGAATTTTTGAGTTCCTTGAAGTTTCAAACTTGTACACAACTATGTACTATTGAAGGTAGTCAGTTGAGCCATGGGGGGTCACCTTAGTAAGGTAGTACATAACACACGTGATGAAACAAAGACTATTTTTTTAAAAACATTTTTTATACCTATGTGTATCGGTATAAATGTGGGTAGTAGTGTAAAAAGACCCCAATACACCTATGTGTATTGGTATAAATGTGGGTAGTAGTGTAAAAGGGCCCCCAATAATAAGTGTATGTAGTAGTAAATCTTAAAAACAAAGAATAAAATCTAGAATCCCACGATCACACATGTTTTGAACTTTTTTCACCAAATAACTTCCCTATAATATAAGTTAAACTCACAATAATGAAAGAATTACAATAAAGAGTGATTTAAACCTACAAACTTTAATCTACAAATGAAAAGCATTGGGTTGGAAGAACTCCAATAATTAAAAGGCTTGTGGATTGATGGACGACAATATTATTGCTCTCCCTCCAATTTTTTTTTCCTTCGATAAAAATTAAAAGGTGACCACTTTATGCACACTTTATTTTCCCCTTTCTTGTTGCTTTGTTGTGTGAACTTTTTTCTACCCTTTCTTATTGCTTTGGTGTGTGAAAAAGTTTAAGTCTAGAACACATTTAATAAATGTGTTATTGAAGTGTTGTCTACATTTCATATTTTTTTTGTCATTCACACGCCAACAACACATTTTAAAAAGGAGTGCTTTCTGAGTGCTTTATACTTTTGAATGTTGGGTTGCTTTCTAAGAATAAAATACCTAATAATCAACGGCTCCATTGCCCCGCTCCCACCCAAAATTCCAGAAAAAGAAAATATACAAGCTAACAGTATTCCAGACTGGTTTCATCTCCATTACCATATGCACATCGCTTTCACGTCCAATTTCTTTTAGAGAAAATTGGGTCACCTGCTTGATGAGTACTCAACACGCTACCCACCAACCACACACGCTGGCCAAGCCTTGCTTTTCCAACCTTCAATTTCAAATCAAATCAATCTGCCCTTCAAAATCCATTAATAAATATCAACTCCTGTGCCATTCCAAATCCTCTCATAGGCTTTCTCTGCTCTGCGAGGTTTTATACCTCGCAGACACAAAGCCACAAGTCTCAAATCTGAGGCGGCGCAAACTTTCTTAAGCGTCACCTGCTCAAAATCATATATATCTCTAGATTGTGTAGATTTTCAGGGTCCAAAACGTTTTTTTGATTCATCTTGAGAAATCTTCAAAGATTATAATTCGCTACCATATAAGATTTAGAATTCTGTTTTGTTTTGGGTTACCCTGTTTTGATTTATAGCTGGTGTGCTTGATTCAATACACAATGGAGGTCCATTCTACTGTAAATCATGCTTCAGCCAAGCGCTTTTGGAATGTGCTGAGGATCGCCTTTTTCATGATAAGGAAAGGCCTCATCTCCAAAAGGAAGATGCTTATGGACATGCATCTCATGATGAAAAGAGGAAAAGTGTATGGAAAAAGCTTGGGGAATCTCATGTTCCATCACCATTCTAAGGGCAACAACCATGGAGGATTTGGGCTCAAAGAATATGAGTTTTCCTGCAGCAATAGCCCTGCTAATCCAGTCTTCTTCCACATGCCCAGAAGGAAGTTCCAGATACACATGCCACACTTTCCCTGCATTCATCCCCATGCTATCAAAGAAGATGAGGAAGAAGACCCCAATGCTTTTGTTTTCCCTCAGCTGAACTTCAATGGGGAATACTTCACCAAGGATTGCCTTGATCACAAGGATTTACCTGCTATGGAGAAACTGAGCCCCATGCTGTCTCCTTTGTCTAGAAGGATATCCTGCTACTCTGGAGAAGAAGATAATGATCATCAAGTGGACAGACAGGCTGAAGAATTCATTGCTAGGTTCTATGAACAATTGAGATTGCAGCACAATGCTTCCATGATCCAATATCAGGAGATGCTTGCCAGGGGTGCAAGTTAGGATCATAATTATTTTGCCTAGTAAGTTTCTCTATATTTTATAGTTCATTTTATTTGATGTATTTGAACGTCCTTAAACCTAACAAAGGCTATTTACTTACAAGATTGCTACCATCCGGAAATGGTTTATTTGACAAAACTTCTGCTATTTTTTTTTATTGTCTTGATTTATGTATTAAGCTGTTAATATCTAATTATCTATTAATATTTAGCTTTAGATTCATTAATTTTTTTTTACTTCACCTCATCTTTCTCCTTAGCTATTTAGGTTGAATGGTGTTGAATTTACAGATTTTGATATTCAAAAACATCAAATAGTGTTAAATGTCAAATAGCCTGTCAATGCTAACAAACCAGCAGTTTGTTTTGAGACCAGTCAACCTTGCAAACATATGTGAGGTTTAAGCTGAGGGGACATTTTGCTTTGTGATTACCAATTGAGTATAATGTAATAATATGATATGAAGAACCTATCCATCACATATGTTTGCAAGGCTGACTGATCAACCAACCAAACAAAAAGTGGTAAACAGCCCATTGATTGGTTGATCAGTCAGACTTGCAAACATATGTGAGGTTTAGGCTGAGTGGTTTTAGATCTTCCCCATCAAGTATATCAACAATATGATACTACGATTTTAGAGTCTTATATGCAATTCCAAGGGGCAGTCTTCTTTTCTTCATTAGGCATTTTGCATTATGATTACCAATTGAGTATAACAATAACCTGATATGAAGATTTTAGAATCCTAAAAGTAATTTTAAGACATAAATTAGTCATATTCATATTAGATGTGAGATAATAAACCATGTAAAAAAAAGTTTATTGTAAGCAAATTCAAAACCATTGTTTCTTTTTCGGAAACTTCTTGATTAGGTGAGATAATATTATATTTTTTTGTAAGTGTATATTGTAATGGAATCTTTGGTAGTTTAAAAATCATATAAGAGAATAAGGAAGACTAAACAAGCGAATAAACTCATCTATGACCAATCAACCATTATATTAATAGAAATAATGGCATAAGAATCATAATGTATTTGGTTTATATATTACCATAGACCAAACCCTCCAATCAATATGAGATTCTATCTCTAGATCTTAGAGACTTGTCTCCTTCTAAATCTTAAAGATTCTTCTCCCTCGAGCCCCACTGTTGAGATACACTGTTTTCAGTCTCAGAATCTTGCAAGAGCTTGGAGAAGGCCCTAACATAACATGTTTCTATCATGTTTAGAACCACTTCTGCAAGTTTCCGGCCATTTTAAAACCTCCAATCCAAGAAATCAGTTTTGCCCAAGTTGACAAATGTATTCCACTATCATTATTATAAAATCAAATATCAGAATAAAAGAAAAATCATATCCATATATGTAGATTATAACTGATTACAGTTCGATTTTTCTACATAAATCTAGATAATTGGTTGTCCTCTCTTTATAAACTTCAAATTTGCCCATCCATTTTTATATTTGCTGATTCAGATATTTGTTTCTTTGATTTCAGGAGATCTATTCCTTCGAAGCAACCATGGAGAAGTCATATTGGCCTCTGTTGATAGTCTAAAATATTTCATGGATTTGGTTTTGTTAGTAAATGGTAGAATAGCAGGCGATTGAACACCATCAAATAAATGTGTATTCACAATTCATTGCAAAAACTTGTGTAAAGCTGTTTTTGTCCATATTATATATAAATATATTATTGTTTATAAAGGAAGAAGATTGGCAACTGTCTTGGTGTGCTTGAAAGCTACTCCAATTGTACTTTGCTGGTACCTAGAACTAAGACGGCTATTATAGAAACTAAAGCCTACTTATATTGAAAATTAATTTATATTGACTTATAACTAACATAAATTAAATGCAAATGGCAGCTCGACACGTGGGACTAACCTACTACAGTTCTCTGCTGATGACAGACTGTATTTCCTTCAACTGCTTAGTACTATTATAAAATTAGATTTAAAATTTCCATATGTGAAAGGGAACTCTTTTTTAATTTTTACTAGTCATCCCAATCCGAGCAAATTGTTGGTGCAATTTGTCATAATAAAGAATTCAATTTTGTACGCAATACGATTTATGGTTGTGGAGATGTGGTGGGCTATAGTCGGTAGTATTTGGGAGTGTGTTCTATTTATTTGTGACGTGGTTCACATTTAGAATTACGGTCTTTAGGGTGAGTTTGGATTCTTAATATCAAAGAGTGCGTTTTTCATGGTTCATAATGACAAGTTGGATTTATGAGGGACGGCTTAGGTTTGTAATATGAGAGAGTGTGTTTGACCCATGGTTAACTTACAAAGGGTGTGGTTCACAATGAGAAGTTTGATCTATGGGATTTGTGGGTTCACAATAAGAAGTTCAATTTATGGGGTGGGCTTGGATCTGTAATATCAGAGTGTATTTGAGCTATAGGGGATGTGGTTTACAATGAAAAGTTTGACCCATAAAGGTGGGCTTAGGTCCATAATATTAGAGAGTTGGTTCAATCTATGGGGGTGTTGATCTCCACCATGTGGCCTAATGCCTTGTTTGGAGGGATAATGCCACACTTAGAAATAAAAAAGTTGTAGAACACACAAAAATTAAACAAATTAGCTTACCAACACATTTGAATGCGTAAGTATGATATGAAGAAATGTAACTTCTATTCAATATGCAAAATAGGGAAAGTACAAATGTGTACAATGAACTAGTAAGACTAAGATTGCAAAGCTCTTCTAATCAGAAGGGGAATGCTTCCTTGTTGACGTGTCTATACTCATGCAAAATAATTGAGAAATAAAAATGTGTTTGAAGTTAGATAGTCAAGGCATGCTAACCAACTCCTATTTAGTCCATATGTGTATTCTCTCAACTATATGGGTGCATGAATCAGGGTTCATTTTAAGAGACCTCTTAGAAATCGGAGGTGGAAAATACCTGGCGAATATCCCCAAAACCGGTTTCGTGGGAAGACAATTTTTTTGGGGGTTGTATGTAAAATTTTCGCCTGATTTTCAAGTGGTGTGACAGAAGGCTGCAAACACGCGACAGGAGATTTGTTGTTGTGCGTCAACAACCTTGTTGATGCGTGACAAGAGGTTTGATGTCGTGTGACAACAACCTTGTTGATGCGCAACAACAAATCTCATGTCGCGTGTCTACAGCCTCCGCCCTCTGGTCGTGTGACAACAAAATCTTTGTGTCATGCGTCTCGTTGATGTGCATCAACAAGGTTGTCACGCGACATCAAGTTTGTTGTCGCGCGTCAACAACCTTGTTGACGCGCGACAAGAGGTTTGTTGTCGCGCGACAACAACTTTGTTGACATGCGTCAACAAATATTTTATCGCGCGTTTGCAGCCTCCGCCCTCCGGTCGCGCATCTGCTTCCTCCACACTCTTGTCACGCGTCAACAAACTCTCCCTATTGCACGTTTGTAGCCTCCGCCCTCTTGTCGCGCATCTATAGCCTTCGCCCTCCTATCACATATTTACTGTATTTGATAATACATATGCCCCCAGGTGGTATGAGTGACCTAGTAGTGTTCTACATGGTGAATAATTTAGGATTATATAGGGGATAGTTTCAAGGGTAGGTGAAGGTGACCCCTAAAAAGAATTAAACTGTAATTTTTTAGGCGAACAGGTCACTGACCCACGCCAGAAAATTTGCCTTTTCAAATTTTTCAAAAATGGAATATTCGCCATATTACAAATATTCGCCACTAAAATTATCCCTCGCATGAATTGTCATAGGTTATGATGTTGAGTGTGTGATTACAATACATATATACATGTATGCTTACAAGATGATAGTTATAACTAATGATAGCTATAGGAGAGACATTTATGAATTCTCTTCATCTTCCTTAGTTGAATGACGACTATAACCCAATGTGTGGCATGTTGACATATGCTTTATCATAACATTGACACATGAAGTGTGCCACCTAGCATGTTGCATGAGAGTGATATGATGACAAGTAAACACACATCGTAATGACTCTGCATAGAATTGTGGGGATGCCTAGCATGCTAAGAAACATGACACCAACATGCTAAAGTATCGTGAGGCTATGAGGTGTTGCACAACATTGTATAAGACTATGAAGTAGTGTGCAAAATTGTAGATGTTGCGAACATTATGAGCCAAGTTGGCGTGAGACTATAGGCTATGTGAGTGCTACATCATGAAGTTTGCAAGACTGCAAGAGATGAGAGTGTTTCGATATGTTTGTGTGGGACTACAAAAAATTTGAGAACTACAAAGTACGAGCACGATGTATGTGGGACACCACAGAGTAATATACCAAGGTTTCATAAGACTTCATGAATGGTGCAAATAGTTGAGTGAGTTGCATGATGATTTGGAGATGCAAAGAAGGCTATAAGGAGCTACACCAATGCTATGAGATATCATGAGTTTGTATGTATGCCATGACACACCACAAGGTTGAAGAACTCAAATTCTTAAAGAAAAGTGAGAAGTTTTGTGTGGTTTGGAGCTATTGTGAGAAGGCTACACATGAAGCACTTTCCTTTTCTTGAGGGAAACAACTATTATACTGACTGGATGCACCTTTTTATGTTAAGATGACATAAGGCTATATATCCATGACATCCTGTAATGCCCACATTTTACACACACAAATACAACACATATAATAACAGGATAAATATATATTTTTGGTTTACATTGCTTGATACATAACACCACATAGGATCACTTATGATAATATATAACACATGTGATGCTTGTGTAATCATGGACCCACATATATAACATGAAATACATGATGCACATCAAAGTCACATTTACAAAAATGACAATGGACAACAACGACCCAATACAATATACACTTACTCACAGGCACTTCCCACGACACATCATTTTTCATGGTGAAAGATTTATTATAATCCTATTTTAATTAGTTGACTATAATTGTTTGAAGAACACGTAACATGGGACCCTTTGTTCCTTTACAACTAAGCTGCATATTTTTGTTTAACATTTCATCTATAGTGGTTCCTTTAGAATTTTCTCGTTTCTCTTATGGAAATAACTTTACATAGCATGATTGTGATTAGGAATGTATATACACACATGCATCTTCTAATATTTGACTTAAGGATTTGTTTGAAAGAGCCATGCTTACTTGGTTTGGAAAAATACTTTCGTTATAAGGAGGAAAATTCACAGGAAGAAAAAGGAAGGTTACTAGATCAATGAAAAACCTATCCCAAGTTCATTTCATAGCATTGTTTAACACTAACAATACACTCTTTTAATCTTCAAGTTATTACAACCAACTATGTAGGTTAACTACATAAGTTTTATCATTCTTGATTCACAATCCATTGCTCCAATTAGGAATTCATATTTTCAAAATCATATTGAGCATGGAAGGGTACATTAAACTTGTGTTCCCATTATAGAAATTTTCTCTGAATTTAAGTGACGAATTTTTGTTGGGCCCCTAAAATATTGGCCAAGTACAAGAAGGCACGCGGGCGTGTAAGGCCTAGTTAAGAAAGGGCACGCAAGGAGAAAGTGCGTTGGACAGGGTTCTAGGAGGGTTTAACAGAGCAAGTGGTGCGCATGCAAGAAAGAACAAAGGTTTCAATACTTAGCCATATTTGAAACATCGAGAAAAACATGAGAAAAGCATGACCCGAATGTGCATGCGGAATGGATAAGGTGTCAGCCTGGCGACAGGTTGGCCTAATAAGGAATATACCCTGTGATGGAAGTTTGTAGAAGGCCATCATTGCAAAAAGTGGAGAGCTCGTACCTAAAGAAGCATGCTCCCATGAAGGACCACCTTGGACACTTGGAAAAATATCTACAACTCTCATGAAGGCTTGATGATGTTGAGAGGGGCTATAAATACAAGCACCCGCCAGAGGAAAAGGAGAGAGAATTAGAAGAAGGAAGCCATGCAGGAATACTTTGAGAGCTCCATAAGTTGGGTAGGGATCTATAGGAAAAGGATGTAATAAGGGGTTGGGATTGTAAATTTTCTATGGATATAAATCCAACTATGATGTATGACTTCAGTCTACACAGCTGTGGTAGTTTGTAATGAATCCAATGAATATAATGAGGTTACCAAACTTGATGAATATGGTTATTAGTGTTTCTGATCCATGTTTATAGCTTACAGTTCCAATTCATGAATGTTTATGGAATGAATATAAATCCTTATGCATTTCCTTTCTGTTTTGGTTCCTCTCTATAATTTGTTAAGTACCATTCGATCTGGGATGACTACATTTGTCTAGAAGCCATTCTGAGTTCTATGATAAGTGTATGTCTCGTTCCCACTCACTCTTTTTAATCTCCTATCATAGATGATGTTTCCCACTTAACTCACATAAAAGAGAGACTCAGTGCCTACGCATGCCTCGGGTGAGCACCCAGCACCCGCTGGGTGATAGGCCGACGTGCATGGGATTCCCTTGTTCTTGGTGGGTGTAAAAATGACTACATCTTGGTTCTGTTTCCGGGACCTCTTTTCAAATTTGTAGTGGGAAATAACATACATCATGATCTGTGTAATGAGTGATGACAGAACACCTAACTCTGGAAAGTATTGAATCATGGTTCAAGAGCACAAAGGAAGAATTTTCTTAGAGATTCAACACTGGGCCTGAGTTTGATGCATGTAGATGGGTAGAAGAGAACCTCTACCATGATTTGTATGCAACTTTCTTCTGTTGATTCCTAGTAGAGTTGTATGAATGGATCTCATCATATGCGTCTAGATCAATAGTATATTATAGATCACATGCGTGGACCCAAGAAGAGTACCAGAGGCTACACGATGCAGATCTGATGTGAAGTCGTGCTATGGATCATTGGTGGAAAGGAGTACTGGTTAGCTACATTCTGGAATACATTATTTCTACATATTCTTGTCCAGAAGTCATTAAGTTTGAGTTTCTATGGGAGCCCAGAGGATCATTTCTATGTGTTATTCCTTTGGCGATGAAGATCGCGATCGTTACATTGAGTTTAGAGGCATTTTCGATGGCCGGCTAAACCTTCCTGAGCATTGGGTGAGGAAGCTAGGGTGGAGGAAGATGATAGATATTGTGACTGAGAAAGAAAGGGAGGAGAGATGACTCAAGTATAGTGAAGCATGTGAAAGGGAGATTGCTAGACAATGTGAGGTTGCAAGTGTGATGGATCTATGGAGGTAGATGTTGTGGGAAGGATTTGAGGTTCACGCAGAGGACGTGGAACCTGAGCAGTCTGTGCTACCCCATCTTGGCAAGCATGGGAGAGAGACCCCTTTGGCTTCTGATGAGAGTTCATTGTGTGGAGAGAGAAGAGTTATTGGCATGCACATCTAAACCCACCTAGTGACCAAACCTTGGCGGTGGGTTTTCTTAATCAGAGGAGTGTTGATAACATAGTTGGTATCGGTGGGAGTGACCGATTGGCACCCAGGAGGTATAATTTCTCATTTGGAACTTCTATGGCTGCACACTCTATTCCATTGTTTGGAGGAATTGTTGGGCAAGGAGAAAATACACAAGGTTTGGGTAACATGTCGGGGAGTGGCACGAGGCATACATCTAGTAGTGGAACGATCTCACATACCATTGGTGTGTAGTTCAGTGGGACATTGGGGATGCTAGGCGCGACCACTTTAGGCCCATTATTGGCCGTGGGAGGATCTGGAGGTGGAACTGGTGGATCGGGAGGCACAAGACCTAGTGGATTTAGTGGATCTGGTGGAGGAAACACCAGAGGAAACCAAGGATCTGGACCAAGAGGACAGGGGCCTCAGCCACCTCCTCAAGTAATTTTTGAAATGTATTTACACTTTCTAGACTACTAGAGGCATAGAAGATGATGTGGAGCATGTGCATAAATGTGAGCTACTATGGCATGCAAAAGGGATCACAACCCCGGAACAGAAGGCCAGTCAATTTGAAATGACGTTGCAAGGGTGCACACATATCTGGTATAGGAAGTATGACCCCCATCAGATGGTGGTAGATTACACCATGTTGAAAAATGCCTTCCTAATAGAATTCCACATCCCTGAGTTTGAATAGAAGAGCATCAACGCCCTAAAGGAGATTCAACAGGGAATGGTGGAGAGTGTGCAGGAGTATGACGCGTGGTTTAAAACTCTCCTGTCAAAATTTTCATATGACATTCACCCTTCACAACATGCTCAATGGTTTTTTGGAGGGTTGATAACACCATTTAGAAGAGCTCTATCTGATAAGACTTTCACAGATCCGCATGAGGTGTTAGAAGTTACTCTGTGCACTGAAACTGTTGGAAGTGTTGATACTGGTGTTAGCTCATTCCTGGAAGCTCAAATCGTTGCTACGGCTAAGCAGCTGGAAAATTTATCTACAAAATCAGCTCATGAGACTCACTGTAGAATGTGGTGTATGGATTGTGAAGTAGAGGGGCATGCCAAGGATAGTTTCCCCTAGAAGGCAGTATGCGTCGTAGCGGTAGATTGTGAGATTTGTCATGGGGACCATGATGTGAGTAGATGTCCCTTATTGTAGCAGCATGTAATTCAGAAGAATGTATCTTGCTACTGTAAGATCTGCACCTCTACAACCCATGATACTAAGGATTGTAGGCTTATTGACTAGATCCATGAGGCCATTGATCATGGTGTGCACCAGACCAGCCTTGCCAGTAGTTCTAAGGGTGATGACCACCATTATGAGGAGTGCACACGTGGAAGAAGTTTTCACGGGGGATTTTGGGGTCGTGGAAACCACGGAGGAGGACGAAGTGAGTTCCCATAAGGAACATGTTATAATTGTGGATCTATAGAACATTATAAACGAGAGTGTCCTGATCTATTACAATGCTCATGGTGCGGAAAGAAGCACAAGTATGAAGAGTGTCTGGAACTCTATGAGCATATGAACCAACAACACCGAAAAGATAAGGGCACTGCTATGGTGAGCGTAAAAGGGGCCGATTCACAATGGATGCCAAGAGTGGGACGTGAGTTAGAGCTAGAACCTGTATTGGTGAAAACGTGTGTAGAGGCCACGCACGCCAAGGAGATGCCCAAACCAAGGAAATTAGTTTCCAGAGAGGAGGTGCCACATGGAAAGTACCCGGATCCTGCCCATCAGAAAGAAGTATACCAGGAGACTATGGACGTAATTCAGAGTTTACAAGGGGAGATACAGTGTCTCAAGGAGTAATCGAGGTAGGTGGGGTAGAGGAAGGATAACGAGGTTCCAAGAAGTGACCTGGATGAGGTTAAAGAAGTATGTAAAATGTTAAAGCAAGAGAATATTATTCCCTTGTTGGGAGAATGGATAAGGGAGAAGGTACCACGTGTCGGAATAGAGCACGAGAGATAAGTTTTACTTACAAAACTATCTCCACACAGTCATGAATATGTCAAAGAGATTACTCTGAATGTCATTATTGATCGATGGCTCCTAAGAAATATCCTCATCGACATAGGAGAAGAAGTGAATGTTCTTACCTTAGATGTTTGGCATCAGATGGGAAGGCTTGCGTTGCACCCATCTTCAAATGTGATGTATATGGAAAACAAGATGAAGGCAATGCCCATCGGTGTATTAAAGGATGTAGTGATTACCATTTAGGGGGCCAAGTTTACTAGAGACTTCAAAGTCTTGGCACTTTCTGAGGCAAACAATTTTCCAGCGTTTCTTGGGCACCCATGGTGTTACAAGAATAATCCTGACATAAGGTTTAACAAAGGATATATCAGTTTTGAGAACAAGGAAGAATGGGTGGTCATCCCTTTGATAGATGGGAAGTTGGTGCCCTACACAGAGCCATTAGGAGAAGAAGTCCTTGATATAATATACGTGCACTCCATTAAAGATCCTGAGATAATTCACTCTACAGAAAGTGAGTTATCAAATTTGAGGATTCCCAGTCTGTGAGTGATACCACAAGCATGGCGTGTGACAATTGGGCACAAGGGACCTATGAGTTGATCGGATGAAATTTAAGAGGATCAATAACCAAGGTGACAAAGGCTCGTACAGTTCGGCACCTGGGAGGAAGAAAAATACCAAGTTACTCGGGAGGGGCTAATCCAGAAGATTTCTTACGAGAAATGGAGGCCCACTAGAGAAATGAGAAGGAAAGGATGGAAATGTTTAACTATAGCCTACTTGGAACTATTACGCACTGGTGGGTGAAACATCGAGAGAACCTCTTGGAATGGCGCGAGGTGAGAATTTCCTTCTCCGTAAGGTTTTGTAGGAGCAACATGCCCATGACTATAAAAGACTACCATGGTAAAGAGACCACTTCCTTCCATATCCAAGCATGTGAGACAACCTAGATGGGAAGCGCAGAAGCATTACCACCTTCATTATGGGTTCACAAGTTGTACTCCACCCTACAAGGTTGTGCACATGCATGGTATATCCACTCGGAGATGTGTCATCAAACTGGTAATTGGAAAGAATTGGTGGCTAATCTCATTCAAAAATTTGAGTATCAGAGTACAAAGCCATCAGTACATAAGGCATTGCAGGTAGTCAAGTGCGTTACAATAGGGGATAGTGCTATGGCAGAAGACAGAATACAAGAATTGCTAGGTGAACCTGGCCTAGAGGTGTGCTTTGAGGAAGAAGAAACAAAAGAGATACAACTTGAGCATGCATGTATGGAAAAAGAAAAAGGGAAGATGGTGTATGTTATTGATGGGGAAGAGGTAGAAAGCTTGGATGTTAACCATTCTGTAGGGATGCGTGAAGTCATAGATAGTGTTGATGAATGGGCGCGTGCCTACCATGAACCTTTAAAGATGAAAAAGGTTAACATCGGCTCAGAAGTAGAACCCAAGGAGGCAATCATTGGAGACTATTGGTCGGAGAAAGAAGTCTCTAAAATCATTGATCTATTACGTGAATTCCAAGATTTGTTCCCATGCAGGTACCATGAGCTTAAAGGTGTCCACCATTCCTTGGGGGAGATGAGGATAAAGCTGAAGGAAGGTGCACACCCAATCAGGAAGAGGCCATACCGGATGAATCCCAATTTGTGTGTAAAGGTCAAGGAGGAAATAGACAAAATGATAGCATCATGTATCATTGAGGCTGTGGAAGATTCGGAATGGATAAGTCCAATGGTGATTAGTATCAAGAAGGATGGGAGGATAAGGATCTGTGTTGATTACATGGACCTGAATGCAGTATGTGTCATTGATCCTTTCCCAACCCCATTTACTGAAGAAATCTTAGAGGGAGTGACAGGATGCGAGGTCTACTCTTTCACGGATGGATTCTCGGGCTATCACCAGGTAAGGATTGTGAAAGAGGACCAGAGAAAGATGACTTTTGCCACTGAGTGGGGAAGTTTTTCCTATACGGTCATGCCTTTTGGGTTGAAGAATGTGCTTGCTATGTTCTCGCACATTGTGGTGCAAGCTTTTAGGACTTCATCCATAAATTTCTTCAAGTTTACCTGGATGATTGGACAGTATATGGGTTAGTGAAGGACCATTGTGACAACTTAAGGTTAATGTTTGAAAGGTGTCGGTAGTTGAGGATATCCCTCAACATTAAGAAATGTGTCTTTGCTACCCCATTTGGAACATTATTGGGGCACATCATATGTAGGGAGGGCTTACTAGTAGATCCTACCAAAGTTGCAGTAATTGTGGGATTGGGGGAGCCTACTAGTCAAAGCACAGTGTGTGGATTCCTTGGACACATGGGTTACTACAGGAAGTTCATCAAGGGATATGCCAAGATCACTGCACCTTTAGAAGAGTTACTTAGACACAAGAGTGCCTTCCTTTGGGGAGAGGCACAACAGAAGGCATTTGACACTTTAAAGGATAGGCTTGTCACCACACCCATACTACGATTCCCCTCTTGGGATAAGCCCTTCCATGTTCATGTTGATGCCTCAGGAACTGCCATTGGAGTAGTACTTGCACAACCTGGTGAAGGGATTGTTGATCATCCTTTATGCTTTGCAAGTAGGAAGTTGACACTAGTGGAGCAGAATTATACTACAACTGAGTGTGAGGCATTGTCAATGATCTATGCGCTTCACAAGTTTAGACAGTATCTACTGGAAACCCCTTTTATATTTTACACTGACCATATGGCATTGAAATATTTAGTGAACACGCCCATTCTACAAGGGCACATATGTCGGTGGGTACTGTTGTTCCAAGAGTTCAAGTTCATGGTGGTTATCAAACCAGAAAAAAGTAATTCTGGACCTAATCATTTTTCTAGAATCGATTCAGAGGAGGACGTGCAAAGCATTAAGGATACCATGCTAGATGCACAACTATTTAGGTTGTGGCACGCACCCTCAGACTTAGAAGATATTGTATTATTTCTCAGGACAGGTGTAGTGCTGAAAGGAATGAAGGCATTGGATAAAAATTAGTTAGCTATATGCTCCGTGCCCTACATGTTGATTAGTGGGGATTTATACAAATTAGGATGTGATGAGATTCTACACCGGTGTGTGCTAGAACATGAGTGCCTAGCCATAATAGAAGAGGTGCACGGAGGTAGTGTAGGTGGGCACTATGCAGGTGATGCCACTACACGCAAGATATTGATGGTTGGATTATGGTGGGAGACCCTATATCAAGATTGCAAGGAATATTGTAAGGCATGTGACTATTGTCAATGCATTGACGAACTGGGGTGAAGAGATGAAATGCCTCTGCGCCCTATTCCCAGTGCCGAGCCATTCGAAAAGTGGGCTATAGACTTCGTAGGCCCTATTACACCAGCCATGTGTAGGAATGGGTCATGTTATATAATCACTTACACAGATTACTTGATAAGGTGGATAGAAGCAACACCTACCAAGGATTGTACATCAACCACTGCAACAAGGTTTATATGGGAAAACATTATTACAAGGTATGGGTGCCCTTTGAGTTTGACTAGTGATAGGGGTACACATTTCTTAAATGAGACAGTAAGGATTCTGTTAGTGGAATTCATGGTGGCTCATCACAAGACTACCCCTTACCATCCACAAGAAAATGGAACCATGCAGAGGCATTTAACAAAATACTAAGTCATACCCTAACCAAAATTTGTGACATTGGTAGACAAGATTGGGATGAAAAAGTATCAGCCGTTCTTTGGGCATATAGGACAACCTACAAGAGGTTAAATAAGGCCACACCATTTCAATTAGTGTTTGGCATGGAGGCTATCCTACCAGTTGAATTCATGTTACCTTCTCTGCGTATAGCGTGTGCATGAGGATTGGCCAATGAACAAGCGCTGGAAGAAAGAATTGACAAGTTAATGCAATTGGACAAAAGACGATCACTTAGTAGGTGGAGCTAGAAGACTGAAAAATAAAAATAAAAGGCATGGCATGATCATCACATTAAGAAAAAAATTTTGAGGTTGGGAAGATGGTGCTACTATATGATTCCAAGTTTCTGTGCCATCCTGGGAAGTTAAAAGTCCATTGGTTGGGTCCCTACATCATCTCGTACATCCTTGATTCAGGTGCGTGCTAGTTACAAGCACTGGATGGGATGAGATTTCCAGGACACTTCAATGGGAGTAGGCTAAAGCCCTACTATAAATAAGTCTTCTTGGTGTTTGTAATAAGGTAGTATTTCCAGATAGGTTAGGACTTCCTTTAATGCATTTTTCTTTTCTTGTGTTTCCCTTTCTCATTGTTGTTTTGTGTTGCACCTTGGGTGCCAGTAACCTCATTAATTTTTAAAGGTTGTGAATGCGTAGAGGACTGCACATCATTTTAGTGTGGGGTGGAATAATGTGAAAGAAAGTGCAAGGTGTGAAGTACTAGGAAGGATTGCATTGGAAAGCCCAGATTGAATGGCCCTGTGAAAGGAAGTGCATGGATGGCCCTAGGTGCAAAAAAAGGATGAACATAGGATGGTTGGTATCAAGATAAGAATACCATACTTGAGTTCCATGACGTACAAGGGAAAATAGGGAAAATAACATAAGTACCTTCGGTGCTGGTAACGTGCATGTGTAAGAGTCTTCTGTCAGATAGATTGTTTGCGTGCTAGAAGGTTGTAGGATTTTCGTGCAAGGTTGGGCACGTGAGTGGGGGGCGCTAGAGTGCGGCTTAGTGGAAAAATATGTAATAAGTGTTGAAGTACAGTGGTAGGTGAAGTAGCATTTAATGCTAAAAAGAATGGAAAGCTATAAATAGAAGGTTGGGCACTTCATTATGGACATTGTGAATACAAAAAAAAGAAAGCTCTTGTGGACTAGGGTTTCCAGAGTTGATCTGTGTGAAGAAAATTTTGAGGAATTAAGGTGTGAGTGACTAGATTTGATCTGTAAACCAGAAGGAAATAAGTTCACGGGTGTAGAGAAAAAAAATTGTGGAGAAGTGTTGTCTTGTGAAAAAGGTTATTCCAGTTAGGGTTTGGTAGCTAGGGCACATGGCTGAAAAGGGTTTCTTCACAAGTTTGAGGTCTGAGCTTGGAGAAGGTAGAAAAGCAGAGAAAGTAAGAGAAGTTGAAGTGATAAGATAACCTAAACCATGACACCTAAGAAACCAACTATCATCACCGAAGAAGATCGAAGGACAAGGCAAGGGAAAATAACTAGAAACCCTCGTAATCATGAATGAAGAATGGTACATAGAGATGCAGTACCCAGATGGGGTTTTACTTAGGAAAGAATGGGAGTCCCACTTAAGAAACATGATGGTGAGTGATTACAACCATCACATGAACATGACAAAAAAGGAATTGGTGTAGGAGTTGGTGTACTCAACAAACAAGAGGACACCATAGGGTTTACCTATCTATAGAGAAGAGGTAAAAGTAAAGTATGAGAAGGTAGGATTGTTACAACTCTATGAGTTTCTTTAATTTGGAAAACCTGAGCACCTCTATCAATGGTTAATCTTGGGTGTACACAAGGACTAATTTTACTTTGCGGATCACAATATGTGCATAACTCCTCAGCTGATTTCAAAATTCATAGGCCTCATCTATGAAGGAGAAAGTATAGATGATGACCTGAGTGACAAGGAAGCCATCAAAGCAACCATCATCGCATATGATTATAAGAAGGGGTCATGGTACTTTGATATCACAGAGATCTAAGACCCTGTCATGAGAATGGCCATGTGCCTGGTGATAAAGCTAAATGACCAAGAAAGGTGGAAACATGTAAATAAGGCCTAGATAAATGTATGTAAGAAAATTTCAGAAGGAACCATCTATAATTTGTCTACCTTCATTGCAGATGTGATTATCAACAGCGTGTAGGAACGAGACAAGATACTCTTTGGTAATGTCCTCTTGAACAATTGTGTTTTCAGAAGATTGGAAGTGCCAGATGCAGGCAGATAAGTTTTTTTGGGAATATCTGGAGGAAGACCCCTCGCCCACGAAAAGATTCACAAAGTACACTTGCGATAGCATGACGGCTGCTCACAAGGCACACCTGGAAAAATGGTATAAGCACTTAAGGGATGCATTGGGGGTGGAGTGGAGGATCCCAAAGTAGCTGCCAGCACTTATTGATGAAGAAGCCAAATTTGTGGTGTACCAACATTTCTGCATTGGTAGATTTAAGTTGATAGATGAAAACATGGGCCCTGGTGTAAAATCCCCTTCTCCTTCACTGCTCAATATTTCCAAGCAGGGGTAAATAGGTTTAAAGAGGCCAAGAAGATTAAGGTTTGACCTTAGTGAGGTAGATCAAGACCATAGGGAGCTATGCAGAAATCTTGTTTACCCCAAGAAGCGTGCATACATGGAGAGGTATGTCTCCCACGAAGTTCAAATGATAAAGCCCCTGAATTTTCCAATAGCAAGAGAGACCGCGAAGGGTATATCTATGCATAAGACCAAAGTTTGAGAAGGGCGCATACCTAGAATGTGATGTCTCCATCCTTGAAAACCCCATGGGCAGAAGAATCCCATGCTGGTAAAGAAAGGAAAAGAAGAGGTGCAAGGGAAGAAGGCACTAAGTGTCCAAAGTTCACCACAACTGGGCACCCCAGGGACAAGTGCTAGAACTAGTACTTACATGTGCAACAAGAGGTCCCCAGTCAGAGAGGAGGCACTAGAATAAGATAATCATATCACAAAGGAGAAGTCACCAGAGGAGGAAGAAAAAGAGCCAGAATCTCCTATACTAGAATCCCCAGTTAGGAAGAAACAAAAGGTGATGGAGGAGGCTGATTCGGAGGACACGAGAGAGCTTGGAGGCCTACAAAGGTGAGAGGGATGATGATGATGAAGATGAACCTAAAGGATCCCAGGAACCACCAGTGTTTGATGTATATGATTCAGAGGAAGAGGTTGGAAATGAGGAAAATGAGTTTCTCTTTGTGCAGAGGAAGGGTATCCAGGAGGAGGAAGGCTCCCAAGATAAGGGAGGAAGTGAAGAAGTGAGTGCAAAAAATCAGACTCCAAGCCTCATGCAGGAGCAGATAAATGAGGCAACAGAAAAAGAAGTGATGAAAATCATTGAAGCCTTGGTAGAACAAGAGTTGGAGTGTAACACTGAATTGATAGTGAATGAAGATAAGGAAGAAAGTGTGGGAAAATATCACATCAACATAGGAGGAGGCCCCGGTTTGATGGTATGTATTCCTAAGGGCATGTGCACAAGAGGAAGGTGCATGGAGATCCAGAGACCAAGAATGAACTATGTTGATGATCCAACAAGGTGTTGCATGTGCGTTTCTAAAGCACCAGTTCCAATAGAGAAAATCTTAGACATGAAGTCGTTTGATGAGGAAGGTGCATACCCTCGGACGAGGAAAATGATTTCTTAGGAAATTGAGTCCCACTTCAACAAGCTGGAATTTGAGGTAAGCCAAGGGGAAATAATGAAGGTGCATGAGTTAAAAGGAAATAACCCCTTGGTGATACTCCAGTTGCTATCAGATGAGTAAGTCTGCAATGCACTGAATAAGGTCTCGGTTGAACTAGAAGCTAGGTTATTCGGGAGGAATGACAAGGTAAAATTCCTAGAGGTAGATCTAGAGAAGAAGGAAGAAGAGCTCGAAGAAAGGACCAAGGAATTAAATCAGGAGGAACTAATCAGTGCATAGCTAAGGCGTGAGTTACAAGAAGAGAAGGAAAGGGTGCATGAGGTTTGTAAGAAAGCAGAGATAATCAAAGATGCCATTTTCTTGAAGCATCCAGATCTAGCACCACCCACGCAGAAGTATGGATCCACCCTAGAGTGTCTAGAGGACTTAACATGCATCCTCACAATGGAAAGGTGACCACTGGCCTTAGAGTTTGCGGAGGAGGCATCAACGTGTAAGGAAAAGGAGGACAAGATGAAGGTTGTGGAAATTTTTACCGAGTACAAGAAATTCCTTGTAGATGTGAAGGTTGCCACCCAAACTGTTAAGGCTATTTATGATAATTGCATCGATAGAGATAGACTGGTGAGCCTTCTGGTTGCCTTCCATGAAGTGGAGCTCAAATAGTTCTAGGAGAATAACAAGAGAAATAGAGTAGAATGTGACAAGATCTTAGCCTGAAGTTGAGAGGAAATTAGAGGTTATTGAGACCTTTTGGGGCTCAATCAAGAACTGGCTGAAGGAGTTGTATCCCTAGATCACTCAAAGGATGGACGCACTTGAAGAATTGGGAAAAAAATTGGAGGAGATCGTGGAAATGGTGAATACCCAAGGATAGGGGATAAGATTTGAGGAGGTAAGCACCCTAGTCGGTGACATTTTTCAAAGAGCGGAGAATGAGGTCAGTACCTTGAATAAGCTAGAGGTAGACCTAACAAAATATTTCCCTCTCCTCTTACAGAAATGATCATAGTTCCCCCATTCTTTCTTTCTTCCCCAAAGTTATTCATTCCCTTTCCCAAACCATTTAAAGGTAAGGTCATTCTTTATTCATTTAGAAGGTGTTCCCATGGGTGGAGAATATGCATAGTGTGGGGTGATGTTGGGCCCCTAAAATATTGGCCAAGTATAAGAAGGTGTGGGTGCATGCAAGGCCTAGTTAAGAAAGGGCACAAGGAGAAAGTGTGCAGGACAGGGTTCTAGGAGGGTTTAACATAACAAGTGGCACACCCAAGACAAAACAAAGGTTTCAAGACTTAGCCATATTTGACACATTAGGAAGAACACAAGAAAAACATGACCTAAATGTGCATGTGATATGGATAAGGTGCCAACCTAGCAAGAGGTTGGCCTAAGAAGGAATATACCCTATGATGGAAGTTTGTAAAAGACCATCATTGCAAAGAGTGGAGAGCTCAAAACCTGAAGAAGCATGCTCCCATGAAATACCTCCTTGGACATTTGGCAATGGATCTACAACTCCCGTGAAGGCTTGACAATGTTGAGAAGGGCTATAAATACAAGCACCCATCAGAGGATAAAGAGAGAAAAAAAAGGCAGAAGGAAGCAAAGCCATGAAGGAATATTGTGAGAGATCCATAAGTTGGGTAGGGAACTATAGGATAAGGATGTAGTAAGGGGTTGGGATTGTAAATTTTCTCTTGAGAACTTATGGGTATGAATCCAGCTTTGATGTATGACCTCAGTCTGCACATCTGTGGTAGTTTGTAATGAATCCAATGAATATAATGAGGTTACCAAACTTGATTGAATATGGTTGTTAGTGATTCTGGTCCATGTTTATAGCTTAGAGTTCTGATTCATGAATGTTTATGGAATAAATATAAATCCTTATGCATTTCCTTTCTATTTTGGTTCCTTTCTATAATTTGTTAAGTACCATTCGGTCTGGGATGACTGCATTTGTCTAGAATCCATTCTGAGTTCTATGATAAATGTATGTCTCATTTCCACTCACTCTTTTTAAGATCCTATCATAGATGATGTTTCCCACTTAACTCACATAAAAGAGAGACTTAGCACCTGCGCGTGCCTCAGGTGAGCGCCCAGTGCCCGCTGGGTGATAGGATAGTGTGCATGGGATTCCCTTGTTCTTGGTGGGTGTAAAAATTTATGCAAACAAAGCATGTGATCATGCATCATATTTGGTTTTTTGATTTATTAGGTTGTTGTATTAGTTGTGGAGCTCTACTTTATTACACTCATTTTATGATCACATTTGACATTTTAGTTGGTTTTGACATCGTTCAATGACATACCATTTTTTGTAGAGGTCATTCCTTAGTTTAATCTTATTTACCCTTTCACCAACTACATTTACGTGGTTACTTTGGTCCTGTATTAACATCATTTTGGAAAAAATGTAATTCCTATAACACTTACATAACCCTTAGGGATTTAAGACTACAAGGAATACGACCTCGCATAAGAAAACTCATTTCATTGTTCTTATACACCCAAGTATTAAGTGTATATTGCAAGAGAGATATCCCAAATAATCTTATGTATTACAAAAGCATCCTAAGCACATATTTCAATTGTTTGGTAAATACACAAGTAATTTGAAATGTAGTCTCCACTCACATAATTTAGATCTCACAAGAGATCGATCGTAGGTACAACCACCAAATATATTGCAAGGATTTGGCCACCCACTAGGGTACAAAGGGAAATTACGCACAAGGGGGTTAAATTATTCATGATATGGTCAGACCTACAACACCTAGACATGATCACCTCACTCATGCCAATATGATGGGTTTCACAACATATATGCACCACCTCATAAAATATTAAGGAAATATTCCTTAATAAGACATCTTAGGTGCGAAGCATGAAGATGATTAATGAGATCAATATATTTTATTAGCACGATCAAAGTTTTATACCCTGGAAAAAGACTCAAATGGGGGGAGGAAGGATAATAGGCATTATAACTCGTTCTTTTAATTTTGTTAGTTTTGATGAGAGGAGATTCTACCTAGCATTGTGGGTGTTAAGGAAATATACCAATAATTAACATAACAAAATATTAGTTTAATATCGTTATAACATAGGTACAACATTGAGTACAACTTCACATCCAATTCGTCACTATAAAATATAGCCACATTAGTATTCCCCTTTCAAAATATACCAAGAAAAATTCTTCGAAAAAAAATACATATCATTATTCTATGCTAATACATGTGTTTCAAGATGCATACAAATTTACAATGACAAATCATTAATTACAACATATCACATCTAGAAAACTCCTCTTGTTTAGAGTACCTATAACCAACGCTACGTCAGTCCTAGGATTGAGTATGGTGTATGCAATGGAAAGTTGAAAAAGCTATGAAATGAGGCTAAAGAACCTCAAAGCTTTACTTTAATCATCCATGCACCATGAGATAAGAGCTAAACAAGAAACTATCTATGCATATATAAATTTGAAACAAATATTCAAACCCTAGCATATATACTACTCTCTACTCCATGAATGCTTAATGAAAGTGGACCTAGTTAGATTCTAATCAATCAAATTGTGTGTTGTTTACTCCATGAGGGTGAATGAATCTCACTAAATGGCTACATGGCCAAGTTTAGCTAATCCATTACTAAACCTATCATGGGTGCAAGATGAAGCTCTTTTAATGGAGGATAGCCGAGATCAATTACCTATTAGCTTGGCTAATGCAAATGAGGTCTAATGCCAATATCTCCAAATATGAGAGATATTTGTTATGAAAACAAGGTGTAAGGTTGAGAGGGAGGGGTGATCCTTCTATTTATAGTTTTCCAAATGGAAGAGTTTGGAATTTGGGTGCATGTGGGACTAAAGCTCAAAAATCAGTTTTAGATTAGATTAGGATAAACATGGTTTAGGCTTAGTTAAGCTTGGTTTAGGCTAGTTAACTAAGGTTTAGACTAGTTAAACTTTGATTAGCAAGTGATTAGAAACTCATTGAGAGTTGGGAGGGGTTTGGATAACCAATTGTGACTGATAGATAGCCTACGAAGCCAATAGAAGTGGTATAAAAGATAACTAGGGAGCTTCTGAATGGTCTAAAGGAGGAATTTTTAGCTAATAAGAGAGATATTAGCAAAATAAGCTGATTATAGGAGGAATATGACCAAAAAGGTGTCATGAATGGGCATCCGAGAGTGGAGTGAAGAAGGGTTGATTAATGAAATGTCTTCAATCGGTTAGATTGGAGGAAATGCTAGGTGTAAGCATATTTTAGTTGTCTACATTTTCCCCTCTTTGGGGTGACATAAGTGATGTCACTTCAAAGAAAGTAGACAAGCATAAACAAGTAGAAAATTTTGAAGGGATAGAATAAAAATGAGTAGAATGGAGGATGCCCCCTCGATTGTCGATGGGGTGATAGAAGAACTTGATCGACGATCAAAAAGATGATAGAAAGAGAACAAAAGAAAGAATAGTGTGAATAAGAAGAAAGGGGATATAGAAGAAAAAGGAGTATGAGGAAGAGGGAATGAGCTAACATCTATCCAGTGCCTTTTAAACAACTTTATTTTTCATCATATTGCTAGAGATCTTCATCATCGGTCCTTATTAAAAAGAATGAACAAAAGTTTAGTATGACATGAAAAGCCATATACGAACAAATTTCCATTGCTAAAAACACCAACTCCATGAAACATACAAAATACAATGAAATACGAGAAAGTAAAAGATGCCTAACTCCATATAACATACATAATGCAATACAATACAAGAAATTAAATAAGCTAACCTAACAGAGAAACATAATGTAATGTTTTTGTTATCGAGTTTTAGTTTTGACCTATTCAAATTAACGACAAAGGGTTTATGATGGTGCCCCAAGCAAGGATACATGCAAGGGGAATAACGGAGGACACTTCAGTCCTATGAAAAAGCAATGTGCACTACGAAATAGTACCAGGTAAATTGTTGTGCCCTAGAGTATAGAAGAAGTAAGTAGCCTAGCTTTGTTGGTGGAGGTAGATCAAGGTGATCCACGAGTCGTGCACATGAACATGTGAGAACCAAAGAGTGATGTTTTGTAGGATGATTTTTAATTTTTAGAATTTTTCTTAAACATATTTGAATGTTTGGATTTTTCTAACATATTTGAATGTTTTTGTTGATTTTGAAAGTTTTTTGAAACTATGTACAGGAAGACAAGGAAGCATGGATGCCCCCCAGTGATAGATGGGATTTTAGAAGGGTAGATTTCCATGCGTATGAGAAAGGTGAAGATGTCAAAATTCCCCAGAAATTAGGTGGGAGTATTCAAAGGAAAACTCTTCATATGTAGAAGTGGGACCCAAGGCCATTATGGATAGGTTCAACACGATGATGAACGTAATACAATGAAGTGCTGGGAAGAAGCAAGGATGCCCCTAGCGTAAGATGGCCTAAAAGCACATGATAGAAAGGAAGGAGAAGATTGTTTTTTTGAAAGGGGACAAAGGTTTCCGAAAACATGGAAAAAAAAGTAATATTATACACATGGATGTTTTGAACGAAGTAGAAGAACGATGTGAATGATATGAATGTAGCTTAGGAGCCTCACGATGAAGACGTGATTAGCTAAAGGCACAAATCGTGAGATAAGATACGGACTAGAGTGAGAGTCTAAACAAGGTCAAAAAAGACACTTGGTAACATACTAATCTCGCTTAGTCAGAGAGATCCAGTGTGTGGAAGTTGAAATTAATTACCTCTTGAAGGGAATATTTAATAGACAACAAGTGAAGACACCCTAGCCAATCTGTAGGAATGACTGATTGTGAAAGGTGATTTTGTGAATGGATGGTGGAAGGATAACCGTACATTGCTCCGCTGCTAGCCAGGGCATCCATATCCTCGACGGAGATGTATTTAATTCTAATCACAACATTTCTCTACTGCCAGTCAGGCATCCATAGCCCCAATAGAGATTATTGGAAATACCCCAAGAGAGTTATATATCAATTTGCTTTTTCTTTTAGCTTTTAGCTTTTGATTTTTTGATTGATTTTGATTCTTTTGCTTTCTAAAAAACTTATTTCAGATCTCTTGTTTGAAAAGGGATTAAGAACCACTGATAACTTGATGGAAGGAGGTAGAAGTGATTACGATGACGACATTAGCTAGTGTCAACAAATATGTCCAAAAGTTATTTACAACAAGTTTATTAGCTGTTGAATGTGATAGGATCTCTAAGAGGTCAGTCGTTCTTTAATTTACCAAGGTGATGAAAAACTAGGTTTAAACGGATACCATAGAGATAACTATCACAAAATGCGTGTGAATAGGCTAACCAACATATCACCAAAGGGATGAAAATGGTAGGAAGACGTGTAAAATAACAAGGAAGGGAAGAAAGAAACATCCATGTGTACGCAATACCTGATTGCAATGTCTGATCTTTGTACCTTTGATTTTTTTTGTTTTCTCATGTTTTTTTATATTTTTGCATTGTTTTGTATTTTTAGATTTTTGATGGTTTTGGAAAGTTGGGACCAACAAATTCACTCCATGTGGTAAGATCCAATAACGATGTTTACAATTTCCTTGATAAGGGAGACTAGGTGTATTTGTTTATCAAGAGTAATATTTTCCCTGATCTTGATGATCATGGTGAACTCGTACTCAACAAATGACTATGATTTATCTTGAAACATGGATTTCATATGTGGGAGCTTGATTTACCTATCCAGAGGTTTATGTAATTTGTGCCATAATTTATGGTTACGTTGGTGTGCGTTCTTGAATCATGGTTGATTTTTAACCTTAATATTGTTTAATTTGTTGGGATCTATAGAGCTCTTTGTAGTTTTGATCTGAGCTTGATTAAGAAACTGTTTGGGTTTATTATAAGCTGATGCGTGACTTGTTTGATCCTGAGAAGTGGGAGAAAGTGAACGTTTATGATTGAGGATAGGAACAAGAGAAATGATGGTGGGCTTGCCCCAGTCATTGGTAGAAGTATGATGTGATGGAAGAATAGGATATGGTCCAAGAATTGAAGAGGATGGACTACCAATAGGTGAGCCACTAATAGAAGATGATGAAGGGCTACTAGGATATGGCCCTAAGATGGAAGAAATTGAACTATGAGGACATGGCCCAAGAATACAAGAAGAAGACAAAGGGCTGTCAGGGCGTGGCCCAAGTATAGATGAGGAGGGACTACTGGGAGGGGTCCCATAGATAGAATAGGATGAAGGGATACTAGGACGTGGCCCAAGAATAGAAGGTAATGGGATACCAGGAGGTGACCCACATGTAGAAAATGGAGGGCTACTAGGATGTGGCCCTAGGATATAAGAAGATGATGGGCTACCTAATGGTTACCCAAGGAGATATTTTGATTGAGGAATGGTGATAGATAAGGAATGATTTGGTAACGAGAAGATAGGCCATGGATCAATGCTAGACCCAAACATCTCATCATGCTCAGAAGAAGGTGAAGATGGAATGGAATAAGAAGAGTCAATTGCTATGACCTTAGGCTCCTCCTCTATGTTCTGATAAAAGGAATTAAGTTCTTTTCCCCAATACGTGATAGTATTGAGTTCTAGAAAGAATCCTTGTTTACAATCCTCTAAAGGGATATCATCATGTAGTCTGATTGTTTCTTCATTTTGAGAGAAATCAATTAGTAGAGGTTGTTTTTCTTTAGTCATAGAAGGTTGGGGTAAGTGCACCAAGTTGGGGGACAATTAAGTGGACATCAAATCCTGAATTTTACATTAAAAACAACAAAACATAAAATTTAGTCTTCCGCGGACTTGAACCATGCCAAAAAGTAAAACCTATGTCATAAAAATGGTACCATTGCATAGGGGATACTGTTAGCTTTGTAGAAATACTGATTTTAAAGTGAATAGAATAGGATAAATATCATTTTATAATTTTTTACTAATAGTAGGTCTTTAAGACACTTTTTCCCATGAATGTTTATGTCTACGTTTAAGACTACAAATTTTGTTTCACTTATTAGAATGTGATAAAACTTATAGCATCCCAACTTTGGAAAAATTATATACATGTTCAAAAAAAAATTATTTGATTTCAATATTTTTTGATGAAGTTATGGCGGGCAAACGGAAAGTGCTCTGTTTTCTTTATGTTTTCATACCACTTTCATGGAAAAAATCATAAAAAATAAAATATTACTCAAAAAAGTACAAAATAAAATTCATCCCAAGATAGATAGTGGTATCTAACTTCTCACCAAAGGAGAAAAATATATATCAATTTTTGGTCATCCAAATTGTGGGCAAACGAACTATAATCTTATAGGTGTTTTAAAAAAAAAATACCAAGTCATTGAATTTTGAGTGTTTAATATAGCTAATCTTCTCCATTTTTTTTAAAAATTAGTATTTTAGAAACTAGCTTCTGGATTCTACGATTCATATTAATATAAGTTTTTCTAATTTTGAGTGTATGTGTTAGAGCAAAATCACAACAACCCTGTATGTTGATTTGATTTCCAGGTTGATCACTCTAGCATCCAGTGTGATTACACAACATTGAAACCTCTCTCCAAGTGTGGGAACTTGTGAAACTGAGAGAGGAATCTCCAGATTAGAGGCTGGTTCCTCAAACTCCTTTGATTTAGATCTATATTTGCACAACTACAGAGGTTCAGATCCTAATCCTACTCTAAATTGTAAGGAGATAGGGATAGAAATGCAAAAATTGAAACTAACTAAAGATGGTGATGCACCAAAAAGGAGTGGTGAATATCTTTGTCATGCAAATAGACACAAACCAAAGATTGCAACATAAAACATACACAGTATGATAAGATATAATTTAGGATCTGAAATGAAACAAATAATACAAACAAAGGACTGAAACCCATTCACAAAGCTTGCATTATCATTTGCAATATCAAAAACGTTGCATTACAACCTCAGAGAGGTAAAAACTATTACAATCTTTGAAGAGTTCTGATTCTTACAACAATCACTTGTTGGAGGTGAAAGAAGAAGTTTGCTATCTAAAAAAGTTCCACCTTTTGAAATGAGCCAAATCTGGCTTTTACATTGCATGGGTCGAGCCCAGGAGAGAGAAAACATACAAAAACATGGGAGCCCATTCCTCATTGACTACAAATGCATTAAATCAGCATGGAGGACCTTACAAACCCATACCCTGCCATTTTTGACCAAATTGGAGGAGAATGCGACCCATTCTGTATTAAATTTGGTCGCTGAAATGTCACTTCTGGCCATGAACACGTGTCAGAGCCGTTTCTTAACTTTCTCTCTCCAAACTGAACCAAAATTCAAGATTGACCCAAGAATTATGTAGAGAATTTTATAAGCTTTCCAATGATATAAAGAACGTGCAAATCTGAGCTCTGGATCAAAAGATATGGCGATATGAAGATTTAGGGCACAAAACAGGCAAAAATGGGTTTTGAAATTTTTTCCCGCGCTCCACCACCTGGATGACACATGTCAGACGCTGATTGGATGAGAAATTCCCTCTCCTTCCCTTACCCACAAGTTTTCCTTGAAATTTTTGACCTTTTTAACTTTTGGAAAAAAAATCATTTTTTCCCCGTGTCCCCACCACTTGGGACACGTGGCATGATCTGGTTGGAGGACAAGGGCGGGGGTCATCCTTCACCTTTTAGTTTTTGGCCAAAAATTTTGCAAAATTCTCTAATTCCTCCCTGAGCTCTGCACCCCCTTTCTCTTTAGGACACGTGTCCTCTTTTTATTGGCTCGGGCCAACGCTTCAAACCTTGCCCTTTGAAATTTTGGATGTTTTCCCTTGTGACACGTGGCGTTTCCTGATTCATCCGTGGGCCTGCCGGCTTTTCACGTCCCTCGCATCCCTTTGTCCCAATTGTCCTGAACTATCTGAGACAAATTCCTTCGATCCGCCCGATTCGGGCTTCCCTATCCCTCTTTAGACACGTGGATTTGAAGCTCCTTCGGCTTTCCGTGTCCCACGCGTCCCTTTGTCCTAATTGTCCCCGAAAGTTCCCTGGGCCGATCCGGGCGGTTCGCATCCTTCGCGTCCTCACGGCCCAGATGCCCCAGACTGTTTCACTCAGTAGTTAGTCGATTTTGCTTTTACCTTCGGCTGATTTGCCTTTTCACGTCCCACGCGTCCTTATGTCCCAACTGTCCCAGTGCTGCGCAGACCGCCTGGAGGCTTTTCCGCAGGTTCGCGCCCCGATGTCCCAACTGTCCCAAGGGCCAACTGGACTAGGACTTAGCCAATTTTCATGATTTTTTCTGGCCCAAGCTTGGTTTTTTTCAACTTTTTCACCCTTTTTTAGAACTTTCTCTTTTCTTCTTAAACAGGAGAGTTAGAAAAAAACCGAGGGGACCCCAGAGACATGATTTTTTGCCCTGAATCAATCTATCTTGCTCGGGACCGAAGAATTTAATGCATGTTATCAAAATTTACCCTGGGGGTGAATTTTGGATAATAATTTGGTGACTCAGCGGGGTCACCTGCCTGCTAGGTAGAAGATAATAGTTGCCTGAAGCAGTCCATTGGGCATGGAGTCATCAAATATTCTATTTAGAACCCCAACTAACTTAGAATGTGCAAGGAGGAAGATTTAATATCACCTGATAGAAGTAAGGACTGCAAAACATCTCCATGGACAGCAAGTTGTGCCAAAGCACTTAGGGAAAACAAAACTAACCTACAGCAGAACAATGTGCACAAGCACTTGGAGGAATGAAAATCTAATCTAATATTTACAAGGTAGTGAATTTCCCTCTAGAAGCAACGCTTGAGATAGATTCCATTTACTGGAATCTGTAGTTCTTCACCATCCAATGAGGCCAATTGGAAAGCATTGTTGTTCTTGCACTTCGTGACCATGTATGGGCCACTCCAAATGGCATCAAATTTTGAATGCCTTCCCGGTTTTGCTCTATCCACATCCCATTTCAACACTAGATCTCCAACCTGAAAAGATCTATCCTTGGCCTTCCTATCAAAGGTATTCTTGATCAAGGCTTGATCCTTTTCCATTGCTTGGGATGCCTGATTTCTAATCTCTTACAGCTCCATCAATTCTGCATACCTCACCTCCATGGGCTCAAACTCTAGCAACTCCAGCTGCTTCATGAGTTCCAATGTAGGAAACTCAAGTGACATGGGCAAGATTGCCTCTCTTCCATAGACAAGTTTGAATGGAGAGTTACCTGTGGATCTTTTGGGAGTTATCCTATCAGCCCATAAGGCTGATTTCAGTTTGGTACGCCAAGACCTCTGATTCTCGTCAAGATTCCTCCCAATGATCCTCAACAAGTTCTTGTTTATAGACTCGGCCTAGCCATTACCTTGAGGGTAATAGTTTGATGAAGTGCTTAGGTAGATACCGTTCTTGACAGCCCACTCAGTCACCTTAAATCCAATGAATTACAATGCATTATCTGAGATTATTGTAGCAGGTACACCAAATCTGGTTGTTATCATCAAGGCAAATCAGCACCACGTTGTTAATCAAACCTTTAAATGCCATGTCCATTGCCCTTTGGAAGGTAGCACCAGCGTTGGACAGCCCAAATGGCATTTGTCCTATATGCAAAAGTTCCCCATTTGATTGTGAAGGCTGTTTTGAACTGGTCCTCTTCCTTCACCATGAATCTGATTGTAGATTGATGTAGCCATTAAGTAGTGAAAACCTCTCAGAGCCAGCCACAACTTGCACAGATTTTCTCCATGGAAGGGAGTGGATAATGGTCCTTGAGAGAGGCTCTTTTCTCTGAAGTCAACACACAATCTGATCTGATCCCTACTGACTCTTCTTTCTTGACTGGAACTAAGTTGGCAACCCAACTAGAATGCTTGATTGGGAATATGATCCTTGACTCAATCAGCTTGTCTAATTCTTTCCTCATGAGAGGCTCAGCATGTGTGGATTGACTGGTCTTTGTTTCTGCCTGACAGGCTTAGTATTTGGATCCAATTCGATGGTATGCTGAGCTAAGTTGGGATTGAAACCTTTCAAGTCTTCATAGCTCCAAACAAACACGTCATGGAATTCTTGACACAGTTGTGTGAACTCATACCTTTCTTGTTCAGTTATCATCCTTCCAATTTGCAATGGTTTGTTTTCTTCTACCAAGATGGATACTGAATCCTCTCTCTTGACCTGGATGTTTGCTGTCTCCTTTCTAAACTGATCATTGGGGTTAAAAATAGACTCCACAATGTCCCTCTTGGGCAGCTTGGTGATATGGACCTCCTTCCATGGTGATCCAACTGTTGTTCCAATTTCTCTTGATTCTTGGTTCTCAGCTCCCTTAACTTGCAAACATGTGAGATTTTCTGGTCATTCTCAAACACTTGCCAACTAACATTGCTATCTGGCACTGAAGGCCTCACAATCACGTGGATTTTTGGCTCTACCTTGTCTTGTTGAATGCTTTCCACAATGTCAAAGGCTGCCCCTACTACTGTAAGCCTGCCAGCAGCTTGATTCTCTTTCCTAGGAATGGATTTGATGCCAAAACCCTCAAAATCTTCCATGAGGTCCCACACCCTATTCTTGTAGCACCTGAGAAGATCATTCTTGGTATCATGCTATCCCTTGACCTGATTTACAATCAATTCACTGTCACCAAAGACTTGCAAGTTCTTTATTTTCTTCTTGATTGCCTAATGCATCCCTTGCACCAAGGCTTCATATTTAGCAGTGTTATTGGAGCATGCAAACTAAAATCTAAAAGTTGAATAGTATTGTATTCCTTGAGGTGAAACAAGCATAGCTCCACCTCCTGCACCTTGTCTACTCCTTGATCCATTAAAAAACAGCTGCCATACCTCATTTTTGTCTTTGTGGTTTGGCTTGGTGATGCTAGGAATAGGCTGATTTTCTTCATGTATGCAATAGACCCCTAGCTCAGATTCTTCCACTTATTGATAAGGATCAAATTCATGTATCTTATTTGCCCATTCATCAAGAGATAGATCCGGGATGCTTCCAACCTTAGTGTCAGCTTCATAAGTGCTTGGGTGATCTTCTTGATCAAATGCTGAGCAATTGGCATTAATCTGACTTGGAGTGTAAGGCTCACTATGGAAGTTTGCAATAGGTTCAGACCTAATTGTGGCTTTAGTTCCATACCTCATTCTGAACAGCATGTGTGACCAATCAACAGACAAATATCCCCCAATCTTGGTTGTGAAGTCCCTTGACAAACATAGGGCAAAGAGTGGTGGAAGGTCTATGACTGATACATCTTGTAAAACAACAACATTTGGACATGCATACAAGGTAAGACTCAAGTTCCTAATCACCCCAACTGTTGTTACTGCTGTCCCATCTAGCTGCACCACCCCTTTGGATGTTGTTTCATACTGGATCCCTAGCTTATCAGCTATTTGTTTAGGCATTACCGAGCTACTTGCCCCGGAGTCTATCATGTAATTATGTACTAGCTGATTTCCAATGATTAATGAAACGTAGAAAGGAGGGGGCTTCAACACTTTACCTTGCTGTCCTCCATGATTTCCCTCATGCTGGGCAGCATTTGTGAGCACTTTGTCTTGCATCTGAACCTGCTGATTCGAAGTTGGCTAGTCCTTCATGGCAGCTTACAGCAGATCTCTTTGGCCTGGGATAGATAGGGATTCCCACATTGATATATTGACGTTTGTCTTCTTCATCTGATCAATGATACTGAATGGTGATGAAGGATCTCTTTGTTGTCCCTTTGCTTGTACATTCACTCCTTGCATGTGGGCAGCAACAACTGGCATTTGAGTTGGTCTAGGAGTTGTTCTTGGCTGCCCTTGTGCATTTGAAATTGGATTATGCTTGCCAATCATTTGTGGAGCCATGGAAGGTTGTGGATTGGTTGGGGCTAATGGCTATTCTTCACCCAAATTCCTCCTTTTTGACCTTGTGTTGGCTGCAACACCTTGAGAAACTACCTGGTTCATGCCACAAAAATCCTCTGCTTGCCAATTTATAAATGTGGTGTCATTTGGGGCTGATTGCTGTTGGAATGCTTCTTGTTGTTGGTTGTTTCCTTGACTGCCCTCACCCTCCACACCAGTAGTTGTCACCATTAATGCTTGATTCAAAGCACCATTAAAGCACATGGATTGGTTATGAGGCTCATTGCATGGAAAACACCAATCATACTCCTGAGTAATGTTGTTTTGTGTTGGCACCAATGCCTTAGAGGCAAGATATGGCATTTGGATTATAGGGCTGAAATGGTCTATTGGCAGGAGGCCTTGTTTGATTCATATTTGCAGCTGGGTTAGGTGGCCTTTGTGGTTGGTATGGCTGCCTGTTAGGCTGAGCTTGGGGTTGATAAGAAGGTCTAAAACCTTGGGCTTGTTGCCTCTTGAGAGTAACCAGCTCATTGCCTAGGTTTTGCAATTGCTTCATGACTTCTTGAAGCTCATTTGGGGCACTTGGAGATGAAGTGGAAGCTTCATTTGAAATCTGATTTCTAGGAGTGGGAGAAGGAGCCAAATTAGGTGCTTGATTGGTGTTTGGACTCTCTAAACTTGGAAACAATGGCATGGGAGGTCTAGGGGCAAGTTTGCCAGCTTGGATCAAACAATTTTCAGCCCTAATGGCAATGCTATAAGCCATAGGGATAGTTATGCCTCCCATGGACTGAATTAACATAGAAATATCAGAATTTAGAGCTTTGAGATAGTAGAGAAAAGCACCTTCTGCTGTTGGCCTGACTGCCACTGGAATTCTCTCCCAAGTCTTTTGAAATCTGAAGTTGAAATCGGTCAGCTGCTCATTGGGAGCTCTCTTGATGGTTGTCAGCTGCTCCAAAAGAGACAAGTTGTCTCCCTTTTCTCCAAATTGCTCATGAAGTGCTATACACAGCTGATTCCAATTTGTGATAGAACCAGCTCCAAGGCTTCTAAACCATTGCAATGCTTTACCCTTGAATGAAGATGCCAATAACTTGACAGCCACTTGCATCTCATTGATTTCATGAATTGCACAAAGGTTAGCAATATCTTTAACATGATCACCTGGAGTAGTCTGATTTTCTCCAGTGAAGTAGGGAATGTTCTTCAAGGCTGCAATAGGAATTGGATGTTGTGCATTGAGGGCAAGTGGGCTGCTGCCTGTGAAGTTGACGTAGGGGTTGTTTTGTGCCATTCTAATTGGTCTTAAAACCCTTGTTGACTGAATGAAAGGTCTACCAGGTGGAGGAGTTGAGAGAGTTCTGTTTGGTGGAGATGGAGACCTTTGAATCCTTCTTCCTCTTTGCCTTCTTCTTGGAGATAATTGTAGGTATTCAAACAGCACTTCTTCTTCTCTAACTCTTGACCTTGTGGTGATTCTTCTCATGAGTTTTCAGGCTTGCACTGCTGAAACCAGTTGATTCTTCCCCTTGGAGTCGCCAGATATGCAAATAATAGCTCTTTTCAAGCAAGAAAATTGCAGCAGATGCACATCAACTTTGCTGCAATAAAAATGAGACCTCTAGGTCCCACCGGGCGTGCCAAAACTGTTAGTGCAAAATCACAGCACCCCTGGATGTTGATCAGATTTCTAGGTTGATCACTTAGGCATCCAGTGTGATTGCACAACATGGAAACCTCTCTCCAAGTGTGGGACTTGTGAAACTGAGAGAGGAATCTCCAGATTAGAGGTTGGTTCCTCAAACTCCTCTGATTAGATCTAATGCTTGCACAACTACAGAGGTTCAGATCCTAATCCTACTCTAAATTGCAAGGAGACAGGGATAGAAGTGCAAAAATTGAAACTAACTAAAGATGGTGATGCACCAAAAAGGAGTGGTGAATATTTTTGTCATGCAAATAGACACAAACCAAAGATTGTAACATAAAACATACACAGGCTGATAAGATATAATTTAGGATCTGAAATGAAGCAAATAATACAAACAAAGGACTGAAACCCATTCACAAAGCTTGCATTATCATTTCCAATGTCAAAACCACTGCATTACAACCTCAGAGAGGTAAAAAAACCTGTTACAATCTTTGAAGAGGTCTGATTATTGCAACAATCGCTTGCTGGAGGTGAAAGAAGAAGTCTGCTATGCCAAAAATGTTCCACCCTTTTGAAATGAGCCAAATCTGGCTTTTACATTGCATGGGTCGAGCCCAGGAGAGAGAAAACATACAAAAACGTGGGAGCCCATTCCTCATTGACTGCAAATGCATTAAATCAGCATGGAGGACCTTACAAACCCATACCCTTACCATTTTTGACCAAATTGGAGGAGAATGCGACCCATTCTGTATTAAATTTGGTCGCTGAAATGTCACTTCTGGCCATGAACACGCGTCAGATCCGTTTCTTAACTTTCTCTCTCTAGACTAAACCAAAATTCAAGATTGACCCCTGGAATCATGTAGATAATTTTATAAGCTTTCCAATGATATAAAGAACGTGCAAATCCGAGCTCTGGATCAAAAGATATGGCGATCTGAAGATTTAGGGCACAAAACAGGCAAAAATGGGTTTTGAAATTTTTTCCCGCGCTCCGCCACCTGGACGACACGTGTCGGGCACTGATTGGATGAGCAATTCTCTCTCCTTCCCTTACCCATGGGTTTTCCTTGAAAGTTTTGACTTTTTGCAATTTTTGGAAAATTTTTCATTTTTTCCCCGCGTCCCTGCCACTTGGGACATGTGGCATGATCTGGTTGGAGGACAGGGGCGCGGGGTCATCCTTTACCTTTTAGTTTTTTGGCCAAAACTTTTGCCAAATTCTCTAATTCCTCCCCGAGCTCCGCACTCCCCTTCTCCTTAGGACACGTGTCCTCTTTTTATTGGCTCGGGCCAACGCTTCAAACCTTGCCCTTTGAAATTTTGGACGTTTTCCCTTATGACACGTGGCGTTTCCTGATTCATCCGCGGGCCTGCCGGCTTTTTTCATGTCCCTTTGGCCCGGTTGTCCCAAACTGTCTGGGACAAATTCCTCCGATCCGCCTGAAATGGGCTTCCTTGTCCCACTTTCAGCTGATGACACGTGGCATGATTTGATTGGCTCTCCCTTCAGCTTTCCGTGTCCCATGTGTCCCTTTGTCCCAACTGTCCCGGACGAAAGTTCTCTGTGCCGGCCGATCCAAGTGGTTCACGTCCTTCGCGTCCTCAGGGCCCAAATGTCCTAGACTATTCCACTCAGCAGTTAGTCGATTTTGTTTTTTTCCTTCGGACCGGTTCGGCCCTTTCGCGTCCCGCGCGTCCTTTTGTCCCGGACTGTCCCAGTGCTGCGTACGGACCACCTGGAGGCTTTTCGGCCGGTTCGTGCCCCGACGTCCCAACTGTCCCAAGGGCCTACTGGACCAGGACTTAGCCAATTTTCATGATTTTTTCTGGCCCAAGCTTGTTTTTTTGCAACTTTTTCACCCTTTTTTAGAACTTGCTCCTTTCTTCTTGGACAGGAGAGTTAGAAAAAATCCGAGGGGACCCTAGAAATATGATTTTTTGCCTTGAATCAATCTATTTGCCTGGGACTTGAATATTCTGATGCATGTTATCAAATTTACCCTGGGGGGTGAATTTTGGATAACAGTATGTATTGCTAATAATCCCTACAATTTGATATTATGTTGTTATTTGCAATATGACATCCACGTATGACCCCTTTTTTGTCCCCCAACTTGCTGCACTTACCCGTTGAATAAAAGAAATAGGTTTGATAAGTGGGGAAGATTGATTGATAGAAGAAGATGAAGATGTTTGATGATGTAGATGAGGGGAAGGCCTGACCTTATCACTCCCACCAAGAGTTTTGATAGTGCTTTGAAAATATATCTTAGCACATAGGTTTCTTGTAATGGTTCGACATGGTTGCAGACATTGATATTTAGAAGATGATTGAGGAAATGGTACGATATGGTTGAAAGGCCTTAAGGGATGAGAAGGCATGTGAGTTGGACTAATAGCAGAAGATGACTCAAGAGATGATGTAGGCTTGGTGGTAGGCATCTCATCAATGGATGATTTGGATTTGGATCTAGGTCATTTTTATAGAAGACGACGTAATGTAGGTTGGAAAGTAGGATCACATAGCTATCTGTTAATTTGTGACGTAGGAGTTGAATTGGATGATTGACTAGAGGGAATCCAAGTCGTGGAACTCTTCGACGGAGGAAGAGGTTGTTGAGACAACTGATGAAGGAGGTGCTACGAAGAAAGGGAGGACCATGAGTCAAGAAAAAAATTAGATGTTCGAACAGTGGAACTTGGAGTCACACCAGTCTTCAAAGGAGGAATAAATCGTGATGTGATTTGGAATAAAGGTCCTATAAAAAAAGGGAGGACCATGACTCAGGATTTGATCTAGGGGTATCCAAATAATAGTTGGGATCCGAATCTTTAGAAGAAGCGTGGGAATCCAAATGGTAGTTTGGATCTAAATCAGATGAAGAGTGGGGGGAACTTGAATAATAATTTGGATCAGAGGAATCCAAACCATACCACCAACTATGAGCTAAAGGTGGGGAACATGGTACCTGGATGGGCCCTCTAGCACGAACAACCAAATGAGGTTTAGTTATAATGGGAATATTTTGATTTGAATTGCTAAACCTAGGTTTTCCACTATAGTAAGTGTGAGAAACCACGTGATAGTTAGTCATCGTTGGTGTAGTTTAAGCACAAATGTGTATCTCTATATAGTGTGATGGAACTCCTTCAAAGGGAATGAAGTGACATGTCAATTTAGGGAAGCATAATGACAACCAACTAGACATTGTGTATGGAGATGCGTGCGTGATTTTTTGAAGAAGTTCTAAGGAAAATAGACATCGTGATGATGTAATGTCAATGAGATAAAAAAGGATTTCCCTAGAAAATAAGTTTTCTAGATGAATAATCACAAGGAACAATCATACAAGTGTGAAACACAAATCCAAACAATAAGGAAATACACCCTATGCAAATGCGTGTGCAAAGTGATAAGATATAAGGACGCATCCATGCACTTTATATGTTAAACAACTTAGCCACAAACATGGATGAGTGTAAATGAACAAAAAAGTGGTGAGCACTATCTTGGACAACACTCTCGAAAGATTCCTTATGTTGTCCAAAATGGGAAACAAGAATGGAAAGGTATAGATAAAAAGATGAAAAATAAACTAAGCACCACTTGGGTAGAGCTTTTCCTCGTCCAAAGGTGAGAAAGAAGTTAAGATAAGTAGAACATCATCTAATTTTTGTGATGAAAGGAACTTAGGTCAAACTTAAGTGGACTCTTTACCTTGTTCAAAAAACAAGGTTCAGACTCCAAATAAGTTGTCACTTCATGTGGCTCGACATGACAAGGACTAGTAAAGTGGGCCTCAAGACAAAATGGCCTCCTTAAAAAGCTCTCTCAACTAGGTGTTACAAATCCGTCTAAGAATGGGCACGATTTACCCAAAAATCCACACTGACTAAATTTGGAGTATCTCAACTTTTCCCCCTTCAAGTACAGTGGGCACTAATTGCATCCATCGTGTACTCTTTCCAGGGTCATGATACAAACAACTTTGTAACACTAACTCATAAGGAAAACTAGTCAAGTGGGTAAGTGAGGCACTTCTTGTTTCATCCACGAGGTTACTCAGCGGTGGATTACTTTAGGGTTCCTAGAACCACCCCCATTATTGTAGCTTAAGGAGTTATGCCAAAGGGGTTATGTTCCAGTTGAGCGGATAGGGATGTACCCTTTTCTGAAACCTGTAATACAATGTTTTGAATATGGTGTGTTTTTTATCTTTTTATCTTATTTTGGTTTGAAAGTGGCACACCATTTGGCAACCTACAAGAAACATGTGTATTAGCGGGTTTGTGTTTTGTCTTTGACGCCTTTCTTTGACAAGTGTTAGGTCCTGTAGACAATGAGTTTAGTAAATTTCCATTGCAAATTGATATCAAGAAAGGGAAGTTACACCTTGTTTTTGATTCTTATGATCACAAAAAGGCGTGAAGGAAGAGCATACGTAGTGTGAAAATTCCTACTAAATCACATAAAAGTTACTTTATCTTTTAGAACAAGTTTTTTTAACATATGATACAAAGTTGTGTAAGTGTTTTTGATCTCCAAGATCGCTTTTGAAGGTGCGAGGAGAGAGCATACACACTTTACAAACCTTGATCAAGCTAAGAAATGAAACACTTAACTAAATTAGTCAAAAATAAAACCAAAATAACCCTGTAAACAACTGATTAGTGCTACAAAAATATTTCAAAGTGTTAGAATGGTAAAGAAAACAAGTTTTCAGACTTTAAGACACGTTAAAAAATAAATATTTACCTAATAAAGTAAACCATAAATTTTTGTACTTAAAAATCATAATTTTATGATTCCATTGTGTAGTTCTCTTCAATACCTTTCCAACGCAACAAAAACAAATTCATTTCGAGATCGGGAGAAAAAGTTATGGCCTCCAGAAGATTGGTGGTGAATGCAGTTTGACACATACGCGCCCTTGTATTGATAGGTATGTGCCTGGTATAACGGGTATGCACCCAGTAGGATAGATACGTACCCTAGTGTAAAAAAAATATAGTCACAGTTACAGATACATGCCCAAAATGATGGATATGTGCATGTTTCAATGGATATGAGCCAAGTATGACGGATATGCCCCTGTTTCAATGGATACACACCCAGTGCAAAAAAACACAGTAACAGTGACAGATACGAGCCCAGAATGACAGATACGCGCCTAAAATGATAGATATGTGCCCAGAATGATGCATACGCACCCCTTTCAATGGATACACACCTATTTCAATGGATATGCGTTGATTCAGGACATGTACGTGCACCCCCTGTAAAACCTGTAAAATACACGAAAACAAAATTTGTTCAAAAGCAAACAGGTTAGTTGTTAGTCAAAGCAACCTATTTCTAAACCAAACCCACAAAATATATGCAAATGAAGGTTATTTAGCTAGTGTTAAAAATAGAAATGAGCAAATAACAAGTGATTTGATCCAAAAACTTGAAAATGAACTTTGAAAAACCTAAAAGACCTCCATTAATGGAGGATGGACATAAGTGTCCCACCGGGCGTGCCAAATGTATGCAATGGAAATTTGTAAAAGCTATGAAATGAGGCTAAAGAACCTCAAAGCTTTTCTTTACTCATCCATGCACCATGAGATCAGAGCTAAACAAGAAACTATCTATGCATATATAAATTTGAAACAAATATTCAAACCCTAGCATATATACTACTCTCTACTCCATGAATGCTTAATGAAAGTGGACCTAGTTAGATTCTAATCAATCAAATTGTGTGTTGTTTACTCCATGAGGGTGAATGAATCTCACTAAATGGCTACATGGCCAAGTTTAGCTATTCCATCACTAACCTATCATGGGTGAAAGATGAAGCTCTTTTAATAGAGGATAGCCAAGATCAAATGCATATTAGATTGGCTAATGCAAATGAGGTCTAATGCCAATATCTCTAAATTTGAGAGAGATTTGTTATGAAAACAAGGTGTAAGGTTGAGAGGGAGGGGTGACCCTTCTATTTTGCTCTCCTAAACTAGTTTGGATCATGGATTTCTATTCTCCTAAACTAGTTTGGATTGCTTCATAGTTATATAAAAGATTATCCTAATGTATACTCTTTATTTAGAAAATTTAGGGAATCATTTCATAAGACTTGATAGATATTTTCTAGAGGAGATCTTGAGAATTATAGGTGATTAAAAAACTGTTGTTTATTTATTTTTATATTACTTAGTGAGATGTAATTTCATGTTAAGGATGACTAAGAAGTGGAAAAAACACAATAATAAAAAATACAACCGTTGGAGTATTCCCAATTAAACCTCTAGGTACTTCTATCATTACTTGATTTGTAGTGTCCAAGAAGACAAAATACAAAAATTGAAGATATGGAGAAGTTTGATAGGAAATAATGGATGTGCATGAGTAACTAATTCAATCTTGTACAAGTTTCTGAGGGAAATAATAATATGTATTTACAATCCTTAGTGATGAGTAAAATAATGCACTTAAGATCTATTTGTTCCCACAGGTCATAAATGATATAATCCATATCATTATTATCAAACACCTAATTACCAAATTTAGGTGTCTACAATTTCTCCCCTTTAAGATAATAAATGAAATTTGCTAGCTTAAAGGAAAAATGTACCCAATTGTGTAAAAATAATTTGTCTTTTCTTGTTTGCTTGAATATGTAACATCCTGCCCTTTTTTTCCCCGAAATTTATAATTTTTTAAATGGTCAATAGACCGTCAACAAATTTTTACAAAGTTACCAACCGGGAGTCTTATCTCGTACCAAAAAAATTGTTAAATACATGAAATCATCTGTTAGACAATGATAAGAAGGTTGATGGATCAATTTCTAAATCATTGGTTCTGTAATAATGTTAATGAAATTTTTTGATATACATGCATACATACATACATATATATTATATGTGTGTGTGTGTCTTTATATATATATAAAATTGTGATAACTTATTGTGTGGGAAGTATAAACTGTCATCAACTATCTAGAGTGAGTTGAGAGTGTTTGGACATTGGTACTATAATGTTGTGATTTTTTTTTGTCTAAATACACCTTGCAAAACAAGTCAATATTGTTTAAATGATCCATGAATAAAATGGTGTTGGAAACCTGGACTAAATTTCAGTTGTGAGATGACTTATTTAGTACACAATAAATTATACCACTTAATTAGAGTGAATGACATGTATACATTATGGAATATGTATGGATATTTGTTATGAAGTGGAAAATATGTTAAAGTTGATAACATAGAGGCACATAAATTAATGATTATTTAATTTTTGACATACATACTAATGTTATTGAATGGAGGCTTAAATTTTAAATGTTATAGATATATGGATTATGTGAATATTAACCAAACCTAGGAAAGTGTTATGTAAAGTCAGGTTTTGGTAAGGTAATATGTGAGTAATGTTGGTTAATATGAAAGTGAAATGTGTACTTGGCATGGTAAGTAACTTGGTAGTGTTTATGGTTTATGGCATTCAATGCAAGCCTAACTTCTTGGGAATGGTTAGCTTCCCCGAGAAGCCAACTCCAAAGGTATTCGCATCATTCTCTCTTTGTTCATTTCAATGTTTTTTTTTGCCTCTGCTACTTTTATAGGTTATGGAGATGATGGTATTTTTCCTCCATTGTGATTGTTTTTCAGCCATTGGAATGATTCCAAGTAAGGATACGGTGCCATTTCATTGCAAAAAGAAATGTTTCATTGTTAAAATTGCTATTTTTCACTCGTGGAAAATATTCAGAAGGAAAAATACTGAGTTGGGCGAGGTCTGGTATATCACAGGAATGAGCTTCTTACTTTATTTGATGTAACATGATTGTTATAGGTTGATAATGGAATACTATCATTTTTGGTTTGTTTGCATGAAAAATATAGATATACGAACTAGGTGTAGTTATTATGTGATTTTGAATGATGTGTGAACTGGGTATAGTTATTTTTGTGATTGTGGATAGATATGCAAACTGGGTATTGTTATTTTTGTGATTGTGGATAGATATGCAAACTGGGTATTGTTATTTTTGTGATTGTGAATGAAGTGTGAACTGGATATAGTTATTTAAGTGATTGTGAGTAGATATATGAATGACTATGCATTATTTTAATAAGTGATGGTTTGAATTTTAATACCATTTGTATGCGAAACAACGAACACATTTTGATGATTAAAAAATGGGTATTGTGATTTGTTTTATTTGACCTAATTGTTGCACTTGAGGGAACTTTAAAATGAGATAGGTATTGTAGGTTGAGATGTAACCTGGGTATGAGTATTTGTGTAGTTATTATGTGATTTTGAATGATGTGTGAACTGGGTATAGTTATTCTTGTGATTGTGGATAGATATGCAAACTGGGTATTGTTATTTTTGTGATTGTGAATGAAGTGTGAACTGGATATAGTTATTTAAGTGATTGTGAGTAGATATATGAATGAGTATGCATTATTTTAATAAGTGATGGTTTGAATTGGATACTGCTTGCATGCGGAACTGCGAACACATTTTCAATGATTGAAATCTAGAATGGAAACTGGGTAGTCATGATTTGTGTTATTCGACATGTGGTTTTGTGTTTGAAAGAACTGTATAGTGACATATGTATTGTAGGTTGAGATGTAACCTGGGTATGAATATTTGTGTGAACATATGGTTACAAGATTCAAAACAAATTATGAGTGAAAGAAATAAGTTGAGAAAACTCTCAACTGTGTTGTATTTGGATTTGTTTGCTTTGTACAATAAGTATGATTAACAAGGTCAAGAAAGTGTTGCACCATTATAATCTGGGTAGTTATTTAAGGATATTAAAATAAAACTCATTACTTTTGTTGATTGTGTTTTAATGGAGAATATTGCTTTTTCATTTGGTTTGTAGATTCTTGACAAGTAAAAAACTACCTTGGATTAAGTTAAAACTAGGTTGTGATATTTCGGTTTAAGCAATAGCCAAAAAGGATTTGTGTGATAAAGGGTACTGAAATTTCTTATATAGTATTGACTGTGTTTTCCCTTTGTTAAAATATGTGAGAAAAAAATAAGGAATGATTAGTTATCTGCTTGTTCTTTTCCGTAATTAACTTCCATCAGTAGAGTGTAAGGAACATTATGTTCCTTTATTATGATTTGAAATGCAACTGATAGATAGTCAATTAAAAAGTAGTTCATTATCTTTTGAATACTAATACCATGTATGCGTAAAATATTACATTAGGAAATGATTTTAAAAGTTATAAATTTATGGATATTGGTCTTGAATTTTAGTGGTTATTATGTTGTCAGGTTGCCGAGCTTCAAATTTAGGAAATGTATGGTAAATATGGAATTGAAGTATATAAATTATAATTCAAGATCATCATTATGATATGTTGACTAGGATTTGTTAATACAAACTAGATATAAAATGATGATGTTTTGACTGTAATGCCTCAAATGATGATTAATAGGTTGAATGTTAGTAACATGAATAGAAAATTCAAATCTTGTCTTTTGTTATCATTTTATAACGATTATGATATAGAAAATAAGGAGGTTGTCTTATGTCAGTTCTTATGAACTGACACATGTATGTTTTTCTTCTAATGGTTGTATAGGTAAATAATGCAAGTCTATGAAGTGATTACCTTGGATTGATTATACATACTTGTGAATGATTATGACCATTTGGTTATCAATTGTATAAAGAATATCTTTTCTTATTATAAGTCTCTGTAGTTTTTAATGTTTGATTTCATGATGAAATCCTAAATGAAGAAGGGCTTAAGAATCTGATGTAAATTTGTAATTATGAAATTTTCCAATTAAAAATTATTTTACAATCTTGTAAATTTTTGGTATTAAATAAATTATGAAAGCATATTTATATTACTTTGTGTATAGGTAGACGTTGTCTACATTTATACTTAATTTCTATAACTTATACAATCTGTTGATCTAATTAATTAATAAATGGTCGTCAAAACCTTAACAGAAATAATAAGTTATTATCTATTCTAAATCCTTTATTCGATTAAGTTTATGTATATAATAGTTGTAAGAAAAATACAGTGGTGATTAGTTATCCAAGACATAATAAAAAGAATTAATAGCGTGTTTCTATAATGGATGAATATTGGTTTCAAATAATTGTAACATTATCTAATAGCTCATATTAGGGTGACTAAGACAATGAACGCGGAATATAAACTTAGTTAGGAATAAAGGAGTATGATTATCAAGAAATAAGTACCTTTAAGTCATTATTCCCTTAGAAAATGTTAAATTAATCCCTATGTATGAAAGATGCTTACATCTCTAAATAAGAGATTAGTTTAGTGAAATAAGTCAATTAAATTACTTTGCAGTTTATAATCCCTATAAAAATGGGCTTACAAGTGACACTGAATGATTTAAATCCATAAAACAATTAAATTATGAAGGTATGGGTAATGTACTCAAATGACATTAAGAAGTCATAACAAATCTTGAATGACCAAGACTTAATTAACTTGAAATAAGCCCAAATCATGAAGAATAATCATAAGACGAAAGATAATTATGGTAATAGACCTTAAGAATGACGTAGATTAAATATAATCTCACGTTGTCATACATCTAACTTGACATAGTACTAACTAGGGGTAGTTACTAAAAAAGTGAAAGATGACATAATGGAAATATCTTCATTGCGTGGTCTCTCTCTTTTCCGTAAGAACCCCGAGTAAGTTGTGGATCTTTTCGTCTATGAAGATGGTCCCGTTAAGAATAATTTCTCCTTAACATGTTCACCTTCATAAACAAAAATATCCAGATAACTATGTCGAGATAAATTTTTGGTGACGGAAGACTATATCTATAGGTTTTGTGCAGTCTCGAGATACATTGTTTATGCACAACGAGAAACTTTGGCCAAAGTAATGCAAATGGTTGATTACATTGTTTGTTAACCTTATCTTTAATTATAGATGTCAGATACCAGAATATAAAGATCAACTTTCACGGTAGACATTTAAGGATGTAAACATATATGTCTCAACCTTGAAAAAGGTAAACCTAAAGATACTAAAGATTGTATGATTACTCTTGATGAGTAAACTGGAGGGAGAAAATAATATCCCTTCTCAACTACACAAGGTTTATACACAGCAGAGTTATCATATGGATCAAACTAGACTCATAACTGTGTTAATCAAGTTTGATTTAATTGATTGCTATAAAAAAATATTTATTTCACTTACGTGATTGAATATGAAGATTATTGTTGGTAAAAAAAAATCTTTGGTTTTTGGGAAATTAAATTGAAGTGTTACATTTTGGTATCAGAGATGAAGGTTCCATCTCTTGGACTTACTGGGTTCATTATGCTAATACAAAGTTATTTATGTTTTAACATAACATAATGGTAGGAAAAAGAATGAATAATGATGTTACAATCAGTTCATCAAATCATAATGGAACAGCTAATGAAAAATAGGATGAGATACTCTTAGTTCTAAAAGATACCTATAACCGGATTGTTTCCTTAGAGCAATAGGTTGGGGGTGATAATGAGAACCATGTGGAGGACCATGAGGAGAAACCTGAGGAAGAACATCATCCTAGGCAGTAGGATAATGAGAACCAGTGAGATAATAATAAATCTCGCATGACTACTGAATTGGCTAAGGATATTAAAAGAATCAACCCACCGAAGTTTGATGGGACTGCATTGGGGGATGGAGCATAAAACTGGTTAAGTGAAATGGAAAAATACTTTGAGGTTAGAGATTTTTCTAAAGAAACCAAGGTTGTGTGGGGAGCATTTCAACTCTCTCACGAAGCTTCCACTTGGTGGGACAATCGAAAAATGTAACTAAGAATTGAAACTTTAGCTATAACTTGGAACAGTTCAAAGGATATTATCCGTCAAAATGCTGGCTGCCCCAACTGTATTTTGACTAGAAAATGACATAATTCTAGAGTTTAACTCAAGGTAAATTATCGGTAACTGAGTATTGGGAACATTTCACTAGAATTTTAAAATATTCTCCCCAATATCAAAAGGATAATAAGTTTTAATTTGTAAGTTCATTATGGACTTAAATCCTAACATAGGCGGTGAAGTGGATGTGCATGGACCATCCTTTATAGAGGCAGTTTTTGAAAAATATATAAAACAAGAAAATAAATTGTGTGGGACTTTTACTTTAAGAGAGGAAAAATGTAAAGTTGTAAATAATAACTCCTCCCCCTCATTTTCCAGAAAGACATGGCGAAATTGATTTGAGAAGAGGGGTAAAGATGAAAAGAAAATAACAACAAAAAAGTATATTATGAATAATAGAAAGGAGAGACAAAACAATTCAGGTTTTCAAAACAGAATTGAGAGAAAGGGACCTGTAGGGGGCTATTTTAAATGCAAAGTTGATCACTACACTAGTAATTGTCCCCAGAATAACCAAGGAAGTAGTTCAGCAATGGAAAAACAATTATGGGAACAAAGAAACATTTCGAGCAGAGGATGCATGATGTTGTAGGTAATTATGAGGCAGAAAAACAAACCACTCCCATATAAGTTAAGGATAAGTTGTTTGGCTTATCATGTTACTATTTTATTTAATACTAGAGAAATTGAATGTTTTGTTTCTTCTAAGTTAGCTTCAAAATTGTCTAGAAAGGTTCGATACATGGAAAATTCATGTACACTATTAAATATAGTAATAATGATTTATCCATAGAGTTACACAATGTTTGTTTGAAGCAACTATTATAAACTACCATGGAGTTTACTACTGAACTAAACCTTTTAGTAGCCTCATTTAGGGACGTATGATGTTATACTAGGCATGAACTAGTTGTCTTGACACCAAACATCCATAGATTGCACAAGAAAACAAATATGATACCTAGATGATCAACATAAAACAACAATAATACATGGTATAAAAAGATATTTTGTAGTAAGAAAATCTCTATTATGTAGTTGAAAAAGGCTAAAAAAAGGTTGTATGTTATATGTAGTAAAACATATTCCAAAGATGAAAATGAGCCAAAAATAGAGGATTTCCAAATTTTAAATAAACTTAAAGATGTTTTTTCCTAAAGAACTTCCAAGTTTACCCCCAAAACATGAGAGTTTGACTTCGTCAAAGACCTTAAATCAGGAACTGAGCCACTGTCAAAAGAACCCTACAGAATGACTACAACTTAGTTAGTGGAGATTAAAGTGTAACTTCACGGTTTTTTTTCCAAAGAATTGATCCACCCAAGTGTATCACCCTAGGGAGCACCAGTTATCTTTGTAAAGAAGAAGGATGGATCTCTAAGACAGTGTATCGACTACTGAATGTTAAACAATTTAACCATTAAAAAGAGATATCCCTTGCCTAGAATTAATGATTTTTTTTAATCAAACGAGGGATACTTCAGTCTATTCAAAGATTGATATCAATCCGATTACCATTAGTTGAGAATTAATTATGAATACATTCATACAATAAATTTTAGAACATGTTATGAGCATTATGAGTTCACAATTTTACCATTTCGACTCACTAATGCACCTATTGCCTTTATATATTTAATGAACAATGTGGTTTGGGAATACTTATATCATTTTGTGTTAGTGTTCCTTGATGATATTATCATATATTAAAAATATATAGAAGAACATGATAAACATTTAAGAACAATTTTACAGATTTTGAGGAAGCATAAACTGTATGGAAAGTGGTCCAAATGTACTTTTTACCAAAAGAAGTACAATATTTGAGTCACATAAACAATAAAGAAGGAATTCCATTTGATCCATATAAAATAAAGGTTATCATGGAATGACCAGCCCCTAAATATGTACATGAAGTTAAAAATTTCATAGGCTTGGCTGGTTACTATAAGAAGTTCATCAAGGACTTTTCTAGAGTGTTAGGTCCAATTACTGTCTTGTAAAGGAAAAACAAGAAATTTGTTTGGGATAATAAGTATGAATAATCCTTCAACTTCTTAAATCAAAAGTTAACTTTAGCTCCAATCTTAAAGGTTATGGATCCAAATGGGAATTTTACAGTAGTAACAGATGCTTCTGGAGAAAGATTGGGAGGAGTCCTTCAAAATGACCATGTGAAAACATATGAAAGTATAAAACTAAAAGTACATAGAAAAAATTATGTTCCTTATGATTTAGAGTTTGCTGCTATTTTTCATGCATAACAAGTTTGGAGATAATATCTATTAGGGAAACCATTTGAGTTAAAAAAATACCATTTAGGTCTAAAATACATCTTTATACAGTGACATTTAAATGCAAGACAACGCAGGTGGTTAGAATTTTTATCACAGTATGATTTTGATATAAGTTATATAAAGGGAAAATAAAATTATGTAATAGATACCTTAAGCTGTAGGAAGCATCTTTATGCTATTATTACTGTACGAACTCAGTTCAAAGATTAAGTTAGAGAACAACTTAAATTAGATCATTATTATCAATAAGTTAAAAATGCACTAGAGAACAATATTAGTGACAAGATGTATGATGGTTTCAAATTTGAACATGATGGAATTCTACATTACTTCAGTTGAATATATGTACCTTTAGGGAATGAATTAAGAACTAAATTAATTAAAGAATTTCATGATGCACCTTATTCAGGTCATCTAGAGTAACAAAAATATTAGCTGATATAAAAGACAATACTTCTGGAAAGAAATGAAAAAAGATGTAGCAAATTATGTAGCACATTGCTTAGAATGTGAAAGGGTTAATGCAGAAAATTTACATCTAGTGGGACTATTGTATTTGCATAATGTACCACATTATAAGTGGAAAGTGATTAGCATGGAATTTGTCCAAGGACTGCCCTTGTCCAAAAATAAACATGATGTAATTTTGGTTGTGGTAGATAAGCTCACAAAGTGGCACAATTTATACCTGGAAATATGAAAGATGAGTCACTGATACTGGTAAGAAGATTTGTTCAATAAATTTCTATATTTCATGGAATATCAGAGCTGATCATATCATATAGAGAACCTAGATTGAATTCCAGATCTTGGTAGATGCTTAATGCAGCCTTAGGAACAAAACTGAATTTTTATTTAGCTTACCACATGGAAATCAATCGACAGACTAAAAGGGTAAATTAGGTCTTGGAGGATATGCCAAGGATGTATTTAATGGATCAGCAATACAAGTGGGGAGAATATCTTCCTCTGGTTAATTTTTCATATGATAATATATATCACTCCTTGCTAAAAATGGATCATTTTGAAGCCTTATATGGGAGAAAGTGTAGAACATCTATTATATGTGATAGTATTGAATATAGGGAAGTTGTGGGTGATTAACTGAAATTGAGAAAATACCATAAATGGTAATATAACTTAGTTAATCTAAATAGGAGGACTAAAACGATGTAAACTACGCTAAGACAATATGAAATAAACTGAAATAAATATATTAAATGAAATTAAACCCTAAGTATGCAAGGAAGCAAAAGGGAATGAATTAGTTGATTGTTGGAGGCTATCGTAGGTCTGATTATGAATACCAGAAGTAGGAACGATCACCCAGGGGTCCCGAAAATATTGGATCTAGAGGATCTGAGAAGATTGAGGCACCCAGGAGGGTACTGAGGCACCCTGGTATGAAAAATAGGTGCCTTGGTATCTACAAATGCTCAGAATTTGATTTTATAGGGTCACAAGATGCCTTAGAATATTCCCTATTTGTCACGTCAGGTTTGTTGGACTGGGCCGAATGTATTGGAAAATAAATGATGATTTACAAGAGGAGAAGTATCAAAAACCTAAAAATAAAGATGTAAAATGATTGGGTCGAAATAACCTCAGCTACCAAACTAGTGGACTTATCACTGAGTGATGCACTGCATTTTAGACCCGGATGTAGTTCAGGTGGTGTGTGCAAAAATGGTGCCCTATGTGCTCTTGTGCCAATGACATGATGTAGATAGTGATCAAGTAGCTAAATGTAAAGATGTAGTAACATGTGTGCATGAAATATAATATAACCCCTCCCCCTATGAAGTGTGTGTTGATGCAGATCTCCTAGCCTTGATGTATGGACCCATGTGGATGCAATGGATGGAACTCTAGATGGTACGATAGTAGTAGATGATACTAGGACCCTCATTATGGCTTCATAACTTTATATTTATAGGGTTCTCAAGCTCTAATTTCGTAATTGACCTTGACAAGATCGATTGGGAAAAAGATAAGTATGAAAAATAGTCACAAGGAGCCCAAAAAGTGGAGGGAAAGTTAAAAACATACCAGGGCGCCCATGAATGCCCCAATTTAGGCTAAAATGACGGGAAATGATGAAACAGATTGGGCATGCATAGGTAAATGTGCAGGAATGATGAAATAAAAGTAAAATAATGTGGCCAAAAAGATGGGATTAATTAATACTTTTGTCACTTGAGAGCCTTCTAAATAGTAGTATGAAATCGGGCTAAACAATGTCTAATGTGCAATATTTTGTGACTACATTTTTCTCCCACTTTATGTTGGTGAGTGGAATGCTCGGTAACATAAAGTAGATAAGAAGTGTGTACCTGATGTCCATGAAGAGTGTATCAGGATCATGCCGAAGGACTAGACTCAAGCATGGAATGATAAAAGAAAAAGATAGAGGAGCGTGGAATCTAAAAATGAAAAATGCAAAATGAAAAGTGATGAGAGTTAACCTAGGGCGGAACATGTGTGTAGCTATTTTAGTGTGTAGGGTACCTACACAAGGTTGGTAAAAGCATGTTGCTGTAGCAGTTTTTTCTTGATGCGATTGTTGTTGTTGTTGTTGTTGCCCCCAATTTGACTACTTATTTCTCATACAGTCAGACTTGCAAGGAGAAAATGATCAAGTAGTCAAATATGTTTGTATGTAAAAATGCTATGTAAAAATATGCATGTGTATGTAAATGTGTAAAATACAAAAAATTAAAATGTAAATGGAACATGTGCACCTGATCCATGTCGAGAGAAAGGGTGAAGAAGGATATCCTATATTGTTGCGAGTTTTTGGGTGATCTCACGCCACCTTAGCTAAAGAAGTGTAGGAAGGAAATGCTCTATATCTTCTAATCCTTTAACTGCTTCTGCTAAAATGTTGGGAAGATATCTTTGTAGCATCCTATTTGTTTGGGTGATCCGACACCGGTTGGCCGAAGTAGTGTAGGGAGGCACAACTACTGTATCCTCCAATCTTGTAACTGCTTCCCAGAAATGTTAAGGACACCATGTCTTGTAAAATCTGTTGTGTATGGGGTTTATAGACTGGTCTAAACCCACTCATTGTATGTGTACCCACAATGTCAAGGACAAAAAGTGCACTGTACAAAATTGGTGTAGCTGCATTGTGTTCGTATGTAGAAACCCTCATATGATGCCCCCCTCTTTGGGGGCACATGCAATGTCACTGAAAGGAGAATGCGGCCCCAAAATAGGACCTACTATAGTCTGACCTATAGAAATCTGCCCTGCAAGGGGAAAAGGAAAGCTCTTGGTAGAAACCAAGGCGTGCATAAAAGGGGATGGCCGACTAATACAAGTGTTAGTCCGCAAACACAAGCATGCAAGAAGAAAAGTGTAAAATATGCAGATAATGTAGTAACTACCAAAAAAAGTAGTGTAAACATACAAGAAGACAAGTAGGCCACACAAAGCGGGTTGTAAACATGGGACATCACTCACAATGTTGCAAGACATGCAAGGCCATCATGGCCGCAATCAACAGACAAGTGTGCACACAAGACAAAGGTAAAAACCCATAGACAATGAAAAACAAGGAAGACAAGTAGAAGTAAACAAACAAGTAGTCATGGAACATGTAATTCTGCAAAACAAATGTTACACATGGAACACCCGTTAGCATGTTAGAACATTAACCAATATGTCAAAGCATGTATGAGCAAGTAATGAAAGATGCTAAGTATAAAATGAAACAATAACACCTGGATGATATAAATGTGGATGCCCCCAACGACTAATATAGTAAGGGTAGAAGGCGAATATCCATGTTGCATGTGTAAGAGTTTTGTATTTGCGATCACACTAAACAAAGGCATGAATGTGCATGTGTGGATGATATAGCTAATGACATATAAGAAATCAATCTAACGCGTGTAATAAAGCGAACATGTAAAACACTAGCAAGCAATAGTAAATGCACCAAGACCATGCAATATGTTATGGGTGGATGAAATGGAAATGTAAGATGGAATGATAGGAGCAACATGCCCCCCGAGTGGATGGAAATTTATCCAATTAGGTTCATTTTTTTCCCCCTTAGTAGTCAAGAATGAACCATAAATGAGAGTGTGTCATTGGGAAATGGTCAAATAGTGTTTGTATTGTTTTTCCTAGCGTGTTGTGGTGAATGCATATGTAGTAGTGATGAGATGCGACAGAGAATAAATGATGTGCATGAACCCTATAGCCGAAGCCTATATCATGACTTTGTTGTGTAGAAGAGTGATGATTTAGCCTAAGCGTATATCACTAAGGGATGAACGATATGGGGAGTGGTGATTTAACCTAAGGTGTATACCACTACGAGATAAGTAAAAGGAGATGGTGATTTAGCCTAACACGTATACCACTAATGATGATATAATAGGAGGGTGGTGATTTAGCCTAAAGTGTATACCACTAAGGATGATAGAATATGGGGTGGTGATTTAGCCTAAAATATATACCACTAATGATGATAGGATATGAGGTGGGTGACGATTTAGCCTGAAGAGTATGTCACTAAATGAGAAATGTTGTGTGATGGAATGTCGCATGGTGAATGTAAGGTCCATTTGATTGGTAAACCCTCGGCAATCGAGTATGGACCAAGGAACTAAAGTGCGCCATAGGGTACTTAGTGCAGTGTGTAGAAAACAATGTAGCATGTAGGACCATGTAGTGGGGATGATGTTGTAAATGCATGGTTGGTAGAATAGGGTGTAGCGTGTGATATGTAATGTATAAAATGCAATATAAGAGGTATAAATAGGCTAGTAATGTAGGATGTACGGATCAAATATAAATCTAGGCTTGTATGTCATGTAGACTAGTGTAGTGTGTATAATGTATAAATGTATGATGTATGATGAAATGACAAATGTACATTGGTAATGTATAATTGAATAGATGAAATGTAAAGCTAGACCCATATGTAATGTGACCTAACGTAATATGTAAGATGAATGTGATGTATAGAGACAGTAGTGTATGACGTTAAGTGTAGGTGATGTAATGACGTGCGAGGTACATTGTATGATCCTAAGTGCATGGATGATAGCAAAATTGAAAAACTAGTAAAAATGTGAAATGTACGAATGGCAAAATGTTGTTGTCTAAATATAGGATGTATTTTGTATGATGCATAATGTGTGTGATGAAATGAAAAAGTGTAGTGCCTATGGTGTAGTATATGGGTTCAGTGTAATGGTAATCCCTCAATAGTCCAGTGTGAGCCAAAGTACAAGAGTGTGTCATCTGGTAATGACAAGCCTAGAATGTATGATGAATAATAATAAGATGATATATGTAGAAATGGTTGATAAAAGGGGGGGGGGGAATATATAGGTGTTATTCCCCCCAAATGTATAGAAATGAACTAGCCAATAAGAGTGAAGGATGAAGGTCCTCCACCTATTGCGTGTGGGGAAGGTAGATGACCATGATCTAATAGTGGTGGTCTGAGAGATGAATATTGTGCAGGTGAGTGAAGTTTATATGAATGCGATGGATAAATGTATGTTAAAGGGTGATGTGTGAAATGTGTCAGTGATGGAGATCGATGTGAAGATGAGAAACTACGTAGAATAAGTCAAGGCGGCGATCAACACTGAGTAACAGTGACTATCCTAGGAATAGGGCTATGCCGATGTGTAGGATTTATGGAATGATGTGGTCGTGTAATAGAGACATGAGTAGGAGAACTAGGTGTAGACTATACTTTAATCAATGTAGAATGAGATGTGGGAGAAGAAATAGATGACACATGATCAATGGAAGAAGAAGACAATTATAATGGTGGAGATGGAGGGACACCATCAATGGAAGAAAATTGTGCATTGTGAATAAAATTGAGTCGTAAATGATTCATAGGTATGATGGATTAGGAACGATGAACCCAATTGAGGCCTAGAAGTAAGTCACATCTGTCAATTGTGTTTTTGACAAGGAGAGGTATGAGCATAGTAAGAGAGCTGATAGTGATAAGTAACTTAACAATGCCAAAAGGCTTGTGGAAGGGGTACTTGATTTGTGACAGAGGATAACCAATGGCCCTAAGGAGAGACATAGAGCATGCACTAATCAGCCATGATGGGTCAACCTTAGTGTTGTTAATGGGACTTATGCCAATAGAGGCATTGATATGCAAATCATTAGATGTAAAAGTAGCGTGATAATCGATGTTGGAGAAAGATATAATTGGTGGTGAAGCATTAACATGAGCAATAAGGAAGTCGAGAGCTCTTGAGTCTGGCGGTGAAACCACATGATATGTGTGATTAGTGGAAGAGTCCACATCCTTTTTTTGTGCTATAGGGAGTCATTGCTAAAGATTTTTAGTTTACCTTTGTCATTGGTGGGAGCAGAGCTAGGACGGTTGGGGAATTTGAGCTTATTATTATCAAGTAGGTCTTGGATAATTGTTCGAATCTTAAGGAATCTATTTGGAGAATGTCACACACAATGATGATAGTCACAATAGAAATTTTCATTTTAGTTTCTCCCCTTAGGTCCTAATGGGTCCAAATCAAGTGGTGGCATAAGAGTAATAAGGTTGCTATCTAGAAGTTGTTTTAATATGAGATGTGGCACCATTGGAATATTGCTAAATATGCATCAAGGTGGTTACGCTAGGGATTCTTTAGAAGGAGTAACTACAAAAATTGTGATTTTAGAATTAGTTGGATTTTACACGGATGGTTTGAATGGAGTCTTATTTTGAAAGTGGGTAGAGGGTGAAGTGTATTCCTGATACTTAAGTTTTCCAATAGCTAGAAGTTGAGAATCACGAAGCTTAAGAGTATGGCAAAGCTGATAAAAGGAAGAAGATGTCTCAAAGAGAAAACTTTCTTGAAGAGGTGGTAGAAGACTTTGGATAAATAGGTCTTGGATTTATGAGTTAGCAAGTGTATTGGTCATTTTAGAAAGTTTTTTCTTATATCACAAAACATAATGAAGTGTTCATTAGACCCTTGTCTGAGATGTACTAGTTGGGCATAAGAAATATTAGAGTAGATGTTGATAGAGAAATGAGTAAGAAAAGCATTGGCGAGATGCATGAATGAAGTAATTGATTGGACAGTCAAGTCATAGAACCATCACATGGCATAGTCATGAAGACTCTGAGGAAATATTTTAGCTAAGAGTGTATGGTCATTGGCAAAATCAAGACAAGAAACATGAAAAGTGTAAATATGTTCTTGCGGGTCACCTTGCCCTTTTAAAATGGGAAGCTTAGGGGTAATAAAGCTAGGAGGAAGTGAATAAGCAGAAAATGCAGGAGAAAATGGGGTATGGAGTAGCAAGAAATAATATAAAGATGGAGAGGCAACAATAGTAATTTGTTACAACCTATAGATTTGATCTTGGAGATCTTGGGAAAGAGATGTTAAGTTTTTATTACCCATAGATGAAACTTATCATTCATGAGAGACTAAAGGTGGAGTAACATGGTTAGTAGAAGTAGGGACAGAAGCTAGAACAATAGAGATAGGTGGAAGGGTGGAAGCAGACAGTTGAGTAGTTGTGATAGATGTGATATCTGTTATTGCAAAATTACAGCACCCCTAATTGCTTGTGATTTTGTGTATGAGGCAACTGGTGCAACTTGCATAACATGGAATTATCCTGCAGTGTGGGAATTTAGAAGTAGGATAATCCTCTGAAGAAAGTTGGCTTCTTCCTCTAACCTAGTGCCAACTTCTCCAAAGGGTTGAGAATGGAAAGCTAAACTAACCCTATTCTAATGCTTTCTAAGGAGACATGGATAGAAATATACATGAAATAAAACTAATCTTAGTGAAGGTGATGCACCAAGAAAGGATGAGACAATCCCAGTGAATGAAAAATAGGGAGAAACTGAGAAGGAGAGGGCTAGTAAAAAAATCCACAATCCATGACAACAATCAATTCCCTATATTCGTAAAGCATAAAAAACTATGGGCCCTACAAATGTAATGGAAGGTAGAAGATGAAATTCAAACAAGTTAAGGAAAAAATGGCCACAAAACAAGAATTTTATTACTCAGAAACATGCAGAATCCATCATACCATAAGCACAAGACAAAATATTTTTTAATAAGCCTGAATTCGAGGCCTTTAGCTCACAATAGCTCAAAAATTTCTCATAGAGTTCTTTTTCCTTTTGGAAAAATCCCCCTCAAAATGAGGTGAATTTTACAATATATAGGCAAATTGGGTCACCAACCGGTAGGATGCATTAAAGAGCTATGGGTAACCATTCATTTTTGTAATTTTCCTGTACGAGCGGTCATGGGTGCCATGACTCATTAATTATGGTTTTTGGGATGTCATTAATTCACCTACCCTCATTTGGATTGTAACTCATTCATTCCGATGGTTGTCCATCTATTGAGCCAACCAACATGTTCGTACACCTCAAAAAATGTAACCCGACCAACCTAGTGACCTGACCAACCTATCTGTACTATCCAATCTTGATGACATGACCAACCTACATGTCATGCAAATGTAACGGATGCAACGGGAATCAAAAACTGTCCGCAGGTGTCAAAAAATGTGACCCGACCAACCTGTCCATACCGTCTAACTTTGGTGACCCGAACAACCTATCTATACCATCCAAACTTGGCGACCCGACCAACCTACGTGTCATGAAAATGTGATGGGTGCGATGGGCATCAAAATCTGTCTGTGGGCATCAAAAAAGGTGACCTGACCAACCTGTCCATCTAACCCAGGCATCCAACCCAGCCGACCAACCCTGGGAGGCCAACTTCCGAAGGTGATAACTTGAGCTCTTGGATGAGGTTTGGGGTGAAATTGTATATGATTTCACATGGAAAAAACCCATTAAATCTAATGGTGGTAGTCTAAAGATAAAATTTTTAATTTTTCACCTTGAAATAGATCCTTCTTTCTCGGGATTTCTGGTTGAATGCTAGAAGAATGAACTTCCCTGGGAAGTGTATGATGCTTCAAGATGTATCATATTTTCCTCCATGTAGGGCATGTAAAATTACTTCCATTAAAACTTTTTTGGACTTATAATTCTTGACATGACTATCAGAATCTTTCATTTAATCTCAGGTCCTCTTTCATGCTGCAAACTCCTTAAGGCCTAAAACCCTACTTCTGATGGATGGTCCCAAGACCTCCGAAACTTCCCTGAAACATTTACAATGCTTCCCAAACTTGAAAACCCAACTATATCATTCTAGATTGATACATGAATCACTGTACAGTTCTCAACCCATCCTCCCATGTTGTCTATTTTACCAGGGGGTAAAAATAGATAACAATTGGTGACTTGCAGGATGATCTACCTACTTGATTTTAAAGATTGGTGGCCTTAGGGGATCCATTGGGCATGGAGTCATACTGATTTCTAGAACTAACCTGTCACTTGAAAACCATATCTTCTAACCTTTGGGGCACTACTGGATATTTTCATTTCAAACAAAATCCCTAGTTGAGGACTGGTTGCTTCATCACCAAACTCTACCTGAAAATAGAAAGTGCAAGAGCAACAAGGGCACTGTACGATGGAAAAGTGACATGTGAGCATGGGAATCTACAAGTGACTCTTCCTCACACTTGATCTCTTGAGTTCGTACTGAGATAGCTGGTGGGGATGGAATACACACGGGATGCAGATAAGCTAGTTAGGTAATCTTATGTTTTCAACACGCAATGGCGGGATCTACGAATCTAAAGCAAAGAAGGCCCTCCTAACCTAAACCGTGTGATAGATCATTCGGTGAGGATAGCTGCTCGAAGCCTCCAATCAATATCAAGCTCTGCCATTATCCTATCTATGGGTTGTGGAATACGTGGAAGATAACCTATGGGTGCTTTGTATATACCTCCCGACAAGGTCATGAAAATGGAATGTCTAAATATGTAGTGGATCTTTTGGTGTTTTATGGATGATTCTCTGGTCTAGTCCAGAAACCTTTAGCTTGATTAGCTGCTATGTTTAATAATGATAGTTGTGTGATAATGTCTGGTGGGAGTGGAGAGGATCTAAACACTAATGTTCACAAACCAGCGTCAATGTTGGATTGATTTGTAGGCCCGTTGGGTTGTGGGACCTTTGGATCACAACCGTAAGTTTCGTGGTTGTTGTGGACCTCCTATGGTCATGTGAAGAATCAATCCCTTCTTCTAATCCTGAGTATCCAATAATCGTATGCCTTTTTGGCCTCTACGTTTAGAACTAAAAGTTACATGATTTTCTCAGAGTACCTAACAGGTGTTCTAGCAACTTGGATATGTAAGCTAGTGTCTATATCAACGAGGAGGTCTCCTGCGTCTGGCTGTGGGACTAGTGGATCACAACCGAATGTTTTTTCTCTTTTCAGGTCCTTCTATAGTCATACGGATGTCTATCAAGGCAATCTATAATTTGGCTGATTTGACCAGAACATGTGCGCTTTGTCGTCTTCTATATTTAATCCTCTTAACTGTGTGTTGATTTCTTGTAGGTCTATGGTTGTTCGGAAGACCTGAATTCTGAGATTTTGGTCTATGTCAGTTATTGCTGCATGTCAATATATGGTTGAGGCATGATTGGCTCAAAAATGTATTCCCTAGGCTCTCTAGGTCCCGTGATTGTCATACAGGATCAATATAAGCCTAACTGAAATGAAATAAACTAACTATGCAAGATATATCTACAACATATATATATTCCTCTATTTTTTGTATTTTTTTTATAGAATTTTAAATAGAATTGAAAGAACAACTAATCTAATATATTCAGAAAATGACAACTAATCTAATAACAAAATTAAAACAAACAAGGTAGCCCAGTGTAGCTACTTGCCTGTGTAGTTGTGAGTTTATCCTAAATAACTAGATAGTTGATTAACTTAATTGAAAGATTCTCGATCCTACCTCAGAAGTGAGGAATGAATCATAGTTTCTCAGAAACTATCAATCCCCATAGCTTCCCTGGTAATATCGAGAATGAAATTTAACTAAAATGAAATGTTTCACTACTCTATTTGATATATTTTAACTAGAACTTTGACAGATAAAACCTAGAATTTGCAGAACAGTGGAAAATCTAGTAGTGTATGAATTTGTCCCCTCAGAATGATCTCCTCGTTCCTTCATGTTCACGTGAATCCAGAAGAGCATGTATATGCTAGCATCAACAGAAATAGGTATTCGAACAATGGCAGTTTGGATATAGACTGAATAAAATGCAAGTAGGAGAGGGACATCGTAAGAGACAGAGCTTGGCATATGTAATTCCTAGCGGGATTTATTGTAGGAATACAACGCAAGAGTACCAAGAGATTCTAGAATCCACCTTCTGTGAAGAACACAACCTGCAACTCTAATGGATGCAATCTATAACTGACACTACTTTGCTCTAAACTAATTTGTATGAACAACTATGAACAAGACTGAAGCAAGAAGATTGAATGGCTTCTGAAAGCAAAGGAAAAACTAGCATGGATGCAAACATGAAAACAAAATGAACTCTAAGCAAGAATTGAAAGACTAAACAATGGAAAATGAGAAATTGAGAGGCAGTTTTGAGGGGCCATTTGCTTGAAAACAAGCTGGCTATTTATAGATTTCACATTCACCCAAAGGTGATTCCCATTAGAACTCTTTTACCATTAAACAATGGAGAAACACTATTCCAGGGGACATAAAACATTAATACGAGCCAAGGTGGTGGAGAAAAGCTGGTAAAAGTTGAAAATTTACGCAAGTCGTGATTAGAAGAATGTGCTGGAAAACGCGTGCTGCCCTGAAGGGCGGACCGTTACAGGACCGCCGCCCTGAGCAGGGCGGCGGTTTCATCACTAAAGGGCAAAAAGCTAAGAAATGAAGGGCAGAGGAATAAAACAAAGCACAAGGAACATGAATAAAGCATTTGGGATGCTAACATATACTTTGCAAGCTTTTCTGGATCCGAACACCTTGCGAGGCAACCTGTATCATCATTGGGGCATGTGTAACATTGTTCCGGTGGTACAATACCCTACAATTTTGGGTACGTACATATTACCCCCTCAGAGAAGTGTTTTAGCCATGAAGAGGCGTAAAACGGTGGGTCCGAGTATGGCAGTCCCAAAATGGGAAGTTAGAAATTATACCTGACACGCCCGTGTGTCGAAATGTCGTCATCCAAGTTCCCGCTACCTGCAAAATGGAAAGAAGACTCAAGTGCAGATAGACAAAACAAATCAAAAAATAAATACTAAATTAGTATGAGATGAGGACTTACCATTTGTGCGGGGATGAGAACTTACCTCCGTTGGCGCTCTAAACCTGCAAAAGGGGCACTCGAAAATGCATCAAAACACTATATATATATATATAGATAGATATATATATATATATATATATATAATGGGACCATTTTCCTATTCATTTGCACGTGTTGATTTGATAGTTTTTTGAGCTCTGGGATCCACGGTGATAGTTTTCAATGAGAATATAGTTGAAATGTTCGTACTGAGATAGCAATCATGCCTACGCGAGAAGAACCTCGACTCGAAAAATCTCATGTTAGTTCTTCCTGATTATTCGTTTTTGCACCCTAAATGTAAAAATGATGAAAACTTTGTCATGGGGGGATATTTTTAGAAATGTCAATTTCAAATGTATCTCTTAGGGGGGAAGCCTAATGGGTAGGCTTTTGTTTTAGCAAAAATGGTCATTTTTTAGCATTTTTTAGCATTTTTAGGGTATGCGACCCATTTTGAAACGCAGGACAGGACCGCCGCCCTGAGCAGGGTGGCGGTTATAGGACCGCCACCTTCCAAGGCGGCGGTTACGGAACCGCCGCCCTACTCAGGGCGGCGGTTCTCTCCAGAATGCCAAAACAATACTTGTTTGAATTCATTTTTGCATTTCTAGCATTCTTACCTGCTTTAATGATTTTTTTTCTAATGCAATCTTGATACTAACTTGCTCCTTCTTGCGTGTTTTTGTGTGTTTTGTAGAAGAAGGAAGAGTACATCAGATGGAGCTGAGAGAGAGAGAGAGAGAGAGTGATTGGCTTCCAGTAGTGCTAGATGCACTCTCTCAGGATGAGCAGGATACTCTTCAGAGGGAAGGCATATTGAGGATCACATGGGTCCCCCACGTTACACCTGCCAGTCATATACTATGTGACTTATTTTCTTACTAGGTTTCAGATTGGAACACTTTCTGATTTCCAGGTGTCAGGGGTGAGTGGACTATCACCTTAGAGGATGTCTACCGCATTTTGGGAGTCCCGATTATTGGGAGGAGACTTTCATTTGATACAACAGTATCCAGAGCTCAGGTGACACAGTGGGCCACCTATATGGGAGACACAATTATCTCCACTGGTTCAAAGAAGGGGGTGAAGGTCCGTTCTATTCCTGGCTTGCCCATCCCTCTGATCTGTCAGGCCATCATGGGCATCCTTGCTTCGAGATTGATCGGGGATAAGGGAGGGGATACTTTACTCTATTACTGGGCCCCCATCATCGCACAAATTGAGGCACATGGTTGGATTTACACCTGGGGAGCTGATATACTTGGGACTACCTATCACAACTTGTACAGGGTGGTTCATTTACAGGGACAGTCGCTGAGCCATCCGACCTTGGTTATGAGCTGGGTCTATGAGCGTATCATCCCTTATGGGAGAGGTATAGAGGTGGCGGATCCTGGAGCCATGAGGGCAGCTAGATGGACAGAGATGACGGTGCTTAGAGCACCCCACCAGCCAGTTGCTTCCTTGACTACTGAGGATATGGAGGCCACACCTTATCAGGCCATGACAGGGTTGTGGGGTGAGGAGACCTTCACTTTGATTTCCTGCTCTACTATAGGGCAACTTGTGGACAGAATGGGGAAGGTAGAGACACACCCCTTTGATCAAGTGCCTCAGCAGTTCAGCCTTGCTTACGTTGATATGCTTCCCCCAGTGGTGCTAGTGTTCAGATCATTTCGGGAGGCTAGGGGCGGTCCTAGGGGCCAGGTTTGGACAGTTGTTACTCCTGGCGTCCCTATTGCAGCCAAGAGGGTGGTACGCACCCGAGTGAGAGTTAGTGCTCCTCAAGCACCTTTACTTTGGATTACCGCCAGCCCTACCCATAGCAGTGACGACCCTATTGATATAGACTCCGAGTCTGAGGAGTTCACAGGGGGAGAGATGGAGGAGGAGGCCGAGGACATGGAGGTTAGCGAGTCGGGTGAGGGAGAGGATAGCAATCCTGAGTGGCATGACACTCAAGATATTTTACAAGCTGAGAGGATAGAGCAGAGCACAGAGAGGGTGACTCTAGTCTCAGAGGAGTTACTTTCTCAGGACCTAGGCAGAGAGGATGAGTCTGTGGTAGGATGTTATGTTGCATGAGACACAAGAGGAGGATATTAGTCAGCAGCGGCATCCGTGGTAGGCGCTGATCCTAGTGATCCCTCTTGGAGGCCTGGAGATCTGAGTGAGTTGTCACTCTTCTTTTAATATTTGTTTTTAGCTAGGATTGCCTTAGTTGCTATCTCTCCTTTTGTTCATCCTTGGTTTCATCTTTTGATTATTTTCTAACTTGTTTTTCTCCTTTGCTTGCAGAGAATTCTGATGAGTGGTGAGACTTGATTCACGGGTATGTACTGATACCCTGATGCTCCCTATGGAGAAGACTCGTGCTGAGCTATCTGTGGATGTAGGGGAGCCTTCAGCAGCCGGTAGGCATACCGATTTTTTTCCCCTATTTTTCATGTGGCTAATATGGTGACTTCCCTTCATATCGAGTTAGCCAGGTATAGGACTGCAGAGCGCCTGATGAGGAGCCGCTCTCATAACGAGGCTACAACTACCGTTTGGGACCGTGAGCCCTTAGTGCACTTAGAGCGCCAGCATAACTGGAGTCCTAGACATGGTCGTGTGCCTTCTAAGGGATCCCATAGGGATTGAGAGGCCACTTGGCTCTTTTTTGTAGTGACTCTTGCTAGATTGTTTATACGATCATTTTGTATTTTCCAGGCTCATTGAGCGTTTTGACCATGCCTAGCGCATGATGGCATTGTACATAAAACCTGATATATATATATATATACATCTCTTTTTGGATCTAGATCTCTTTGTACCTAGAGTTTTGTGATTCATTTTCACATGTATACTAGATGTTTATAAAATTTTGTTTTTATATGCTTTTCAGAATGTATGCAATGGAGAACAAAATCACAAATGTTTTCTTTTTTTTTGTATTTCGTGATGTGGATGTATGATGACACAAATGAGCTTTGTGATCTTGAACTTTTGTTTTCATAAGCAATTTTCCGGTACTTCATATTGTTTTGACAAAATGTGATGATGAGCTGGTATGATGAGCAGATGAACTTGCCCCACTCCTAACTCCATGCAACTAGTAAGATGTGAGGGCTCACCACTGAGAGCTAGAAAGGGCACAAGCTATGAGGTGTGTTGAAATGGTAATGATGGGAGATAGACAAAGAGTTGGTGGAACCAAATTAGGACGCTACAAACCTATCTTACTCAAGTGACTCCATAGTTTAGAATGTAACTTGCTTTGCAGTTTATCCAGACTTAGATCCGTAGATGGCCACTTGGTTGAAAAAATATGGTTTTCAGGGTTTTGAACTCTCTTGGAATTTTGGACATCTGATTCATTTGTTTTGACTCAAGATTTCAAAAGTTTGTTTGAACTATTTGCTTATGACTTTCAACGTTTACTGTCAAGAGGACCCCCTACACCTTGCCCCATGCTACTAGTAGGAAGCATGGGCTTATCACCATGGACAAGGCACAGGGGAGTAAAGGCATTCCCATCCTTTCCCAACCCTACGTCACTAGTAAGAGATGCAAGCTCATCACCGAAGGTTGGTAGGGCAAGGAAATGTGTAAAAGTAAAATTTTCTGTTTGATCTATATTTGACTTACTTATTTGAGCAAAATGTCAGTATGTTCTTATTTCCAAAGAGATATATATATATGGGATAGATGTGACACCATGAAGCTTCTAGAACAGACCATAGGCAAGACACCTATCCTAGGAAGAAACCAAAAGTGAGAACAAGCATGCAGGCCTTGGTATGGCTACCGTTAAGACTTTGTCATATCTAGCTTTAATTGATGAAATGATTCTGAAACAGTTGATGATGTTATGAAAATGAAGAAGTATGATTTGAATGCTCCTTTCAATACCATTAGAAGTTTGTAATGAATTGCTTAAGAGCAAGTCCCTTGATCACCAAGTTTTTACAAAATGAGTGAACAAAATGAACCTATCTAAATGAATATGTAATGTAGATATAATTATACAAATAGTGCCGATGCTTCATGCGTAAAACCATTTAAGATGCAAGGAATTGACTGATTCATTGAATTCCTCACCCTCTAGTGTGCACAAGAGATACGCACCATTTCCGTAGTCTTTCATGACTCGATATGGGCCCAACCATTTGGGCTGGAACTTTCTTCCTTCGCCGGTTTTCTTGTCGATCCGACTGTCTAATATTAAAACTAGATCTCTATATATTTCTTGCTCATAGACCTTTTTGTTATACTGCCGGCATATCCGATCAGCATAGGCTCTATGCCGCTGTTCGACATTTAACCTGGCCTTGTCTAGGCTTTCTAGTTGGGAGAGGCGTGCCTCCCTATAAGCTTCTTCATCTAGAATCCCTTGTAGCGAGATGCGGAGACTGGGTATTTCAACCTCAAGCGGGAGAACTACTTCTGCCCCGAATACCAGTGAGAAAGGAGTTGCTCCTGTTGGTGTTCTTATTGAGGTTCGGTGGGCCCATAAGGCCAGATATAATTTTAAATGCCAATCTCGTTTGTTTTCTTTTACTATTTTGGGGAGATAGCTTTCAACATTTTGTTTGTCGCTTCAGCCTGCCCGTTGGCTTGAGGGTAGTAAAGAGAGGCCGTGTGATGGTTTATTTTGAACTTTCTACATAGCTCACAAACCTCATCGTTCTTAAAGGATGTGCCATTATCTGAGATAATGACTTGTGGGACACCATACCTACAGATAATTTGGTTCAAAATGAATTTGGCAATCACCGAACCTGGTACGGTGGTGAGAGGCATGGCCTCTACCCATTTGGTGAAATATTTTGTGGCTGTGATTATAAAATTATGGCCATCAGTTGATGAGGGAGAGAATTTCCCTATCAAGTCTAGATCCCACGTGGAGAAGGGCCATGGAGTTGCTATTGGTTGCAGGGATTGTGCTAGAATTTGAATCTCGTGAGAGAATTCTTGGCATTTGTGGCACTTACGTACAAATTTTATTGCGTCATGTTCTAGAGTAGGCTAAAAATAGCCCATCCGATGTATTTTGTGAGTGGTGGCGTGACTGTTGAAGTGGCCTCCGCATATCCCATTGTGGGATTCATGAAAGATTCTCTTGGATTCTTCTATGTCAATGCATCTTAGAAGCATGCTATTGAAGGCTCTACGATAGAGCACTTGGTCTAAAACAACATATTTAGTGGCAATAATGCGTAACCACCTTCTTTGTTGTGGCGTGGCACTTTCCGGGTATGTATGGTCCATGATAAAATTGATGATATCAGTATACTAGGGACATGTAGAGATGGGGGGTCTGGTTTTGACAAAGAATACACATTCAGCAGGAAGGTCTAGATCTACCAATTCACCTCCATCTAGTGGACTGTCGGCTAACCAGTCTGCAATGATTTGTCCTTTAACAGATTTTTGGTTTACAAATGTTAACTCAAATTCTCCCATTAGGGTTATGAAATGACCAACTTTTTTAGACAAGGACCCTTGTGTGAGAAATGTCCATAAACAGTCTGTCTTCACAATGACCTTTGTTTCTTGATTTAACATGTAATGTCTTACACATTTTGTTGTAAAAATTATGGCAAGGCATTCTCTCTACCTGTGTGTAATGTGTTTCATAATCGAGTAATGTTCGGCTAATGAAATAGATCGCGCATTCTCGTTTGTCATCATCTTCTTGAGCCAGCATGCAGGCCAGCGAGACATGAGTGGCTTGTGAGTATAGGATTAAAGGGCGGTCTGGCTTGGGAGGCATTAGTGTGGGTGGTGATAACAAGAACCACTTAACTACTTCAAAAGCCTCATTGTAGTCTTCAGTCTAATTGATACTGTAATCTTTCGTGAGTAGATTGTTGATTGGATGAATGGCGAAGCTTAAATCTAGGATGAACCTTCGGATTGCACCGAGTTTCCCGAGAAATGTCCTGATTCCAGATTCGTTCGAAGGTGGGATCATTTTGAGAACAACCCGTATTTTGGCTAGATCAACATCAATCCCTCGTGAAGATATAATGTATCCTAGAAGTTTGCCTCCTGTTACACCGAAAACACACTTCTCTGGGTTTAATGTGACACCATACTCAATTATTCATGAGAGGATGATACGAAGCACCTCCGGATGATCACAGTGTTTCTTGGCCTTGGCCAACAAGTCATCCACATATGATTCTACAATTTTATGGATAAGATCGTGGAATATATAAGTCATTACCCGCTGATACGTAGCGCCAGCGTTCTTATGACCAAAAAGACATGATAGCATAATAATAAGTTCCCCAGGGAGTTATAAATGTGGTTTTGGCTTGATCTTGTTCAGATATTTTGATTTGATTATATCCCGAGAACCCATCCATGAGAGACAAAATCTCAAATCTAGCTATTGCATCAATGATGATGTCAATGGATGGTAATGGTAAATCATCCTTAGGACAAGCTTTGTTAATATCCCAAAAATCTATGCATATTGCGTAATCTTCCCATTATTTTTGAGAATGGGGACGATATTAGACACCCATTGTGAATAATCGACTGGTTTGATGAATCCTACTTGGAGAAGTTTTATTACTTCCTCTTTTACCATGAGAGCCACTTTCAGCTTCATTGGTCTTGACTTCTGTTTAATTGGCTTCGCATCTAGTTTAGTGACAAGATTGTGTACCGCAACCTGTGGGTGTGATACCTGTCATTTCGTTATAATTAAATGCAAAATGACTTTTGATGTTCTTTGAGGATTTGGGTGTGTATTTCTATTTATTCTAGAGTTAATGAGGATCCCAACTTCAAAATTCTTGGTTCTTCCTCCATTCCAATGTTTATGTCAATGGTTTCTTCTATCAAAGAAGTGTTACCTTCTTCAAATTCAAGTGGGGCTAGAGGTAGTTCCAAGCTTTCTCCATTTTCTATCTCATAGATATCGAGATCCTTCTGTGGAGGAGACTCTACCGTGGGATTTCCAAAGTAGGAAGAGGAATGTGGTATCAAGGAAAGATCAACTATACTGTGAGCAAGGTGTAGCTCCGCATAGGTGTTTAGATATTCGATGAGTGACTTTATCACTATCAACATGATGTAAGATAGGAGATTCATTCTCAGCTATATGTGTTAGTAGAGGGTCTGTTGACATTTTCTTCACCAATGATTAAGATACAAAGTGATACTTTGAAACTTGTATCTTCCAACTCATTACTTAGGGTAAAACATGCAAAGCTGAGGCTTGCTATTGAGTATCTACAAGAAGGTTTTGTTCTCGTGGGATTGCCTCAATGGATATGAAGTCGAATCTTTTGCTTAGATCTAATAGCGTTGTTTTATAGAGCTGTAAGTGCTCAACTCTAGTCTCATATACTTCAGAGACCTGGTTTACAACTAACTACGAGTCTCCTAACACTCTAATGTCATTAACACCAATCATTTTGGTTATGATGAGGCCAAGGAGGAGGGCTTCGTACTCAGCGTCGTTGTTTGTACATTCAAAGTTCAACTTAAAAGTAAAAGGTAAGATCTTTCCCTCAGGAGAAGTAAAGATTACGCCTGCCCCAACTCCATAGTGACATCTAGCTCCATCGAAATGGAGAGTCCAATATTTACTAGGAAATATGGATGCTGGGAAATTCTTCACATCTATTTCTTCTGTTTCAGTTACTTCTACCATGCAAAGTTCCTCTGCTAAAAGAGAACCAACTCCTAGGGTGCATCCCATACCTGCGGAGTCAAATGGTAGGAAAATTGGTAGATCTTGTTCTAGTAATTCGAAATTTTTTACAGTAGTTCCTAATGACATTGTTTCTACAACGTTAGCTTCATCCTTGAGGGCTGGGATGCTCTTGACTAGGTTCATAATTTCTAGCTCTGTTGTAGGTATTAATTTTTCCTCTGGTTTCGAGTCAATTAGTTTGTTAAGTTGGTTTGTTGGGGAGTTCAAACTCAGAGTGAATGCCTGGTCTTTTCTTCAGGTCTTCTAGGTGTATGTCGAATGGTTTTGGGTCACCTTTTGCTATGAATATCTTTCCTAAGTGTAAAAATATTATTTCTTGGAATAACGTAGAGGGAATTGCTTTCATGCGATGTATCCATGGTCGACTGAGGATCATATTATAGTTGGTTTCCTGATCTATGATATAAAAGTTGGTGAGGATTGTCTTGGGTCCTACAGGTGACTGGTAATATTATAGTCCTAATTGAAGTAGCTTTAAGGCTCTCATAACCTCTTAGCGTATTTCTTATTGTGGAATAGTGTGTTTCTCCATATCCTAGCTTTTGAAGGAAAGAGAAGGGGACAATGTTAATTGCTGCCCCATCATCGACCATTGTGTGTTTAACGTAATTATTGTAAACCCACACTAGTAAATGCAAGGCCGGATCGCCTCTACGCATAATTTCAGCATCTGTTGGCATTTTGTTTATGCTCGAATATAAACTCGGTATCCCTATCTGGCTACCCTGGAGGGTGGATATCAAAGTATATATGGTTTACTTGTGTTTCGGGAGGTGGAGTGATGTTAATTAAATGACCTAGACCTAGTGCTTCTAACAGAGACAGCCCTATGGGTAGGAGAGTTTTTCAACAAGTCCAAAAAGGAGATGTGAGAGAAGGTCTTTGTTAAGTCATTAATTAAATCATAAGCACCCACGGGTTTTACAAATGTTTTTTGAATGTTATCTGGTTCTAGTGGATAGATTGGATTTGGTTGAGAAGAATATTCTCATGTTCTTGTTATGGCTTCTACGTGCAGCTCAGTATCTAACTCCACTAGACCAACTATCTTGGTTCGCGGCTGATTTCCTAATTGTGGTGTGATAGGTGGATTTAGCGAAGTTTAGGCTTCGTGATCATTATTTCCTGTCATTACACCTTTGTTCATCCCATTTGGATTTATTTTATTATTGTTATTGTGATTTGGAAGTGGATCATTGAAGATCTTAAGAGGTGTGCATTTTGGGGGGAGACTGCCCCTGTGAAAGTTTTTGGCATCAGGTGTCACAGAATCTGTTAAGAACATTTATATGAAGAGTTGTCTTTGTTCTTCTGACAGATGTTTTATGAACTTATTGTAATCACAGCAAGTCCTAGTGTCATGGCCTCGAATTTTTTGGAAACCACAATACGAGTTAGGATTATAACTCCTAGGTTGTTGGTTTGGCGCATGTTGTGGTCCAAAACTCTGATTGAACTGTTGACTATTAGGATTAAAGTTTTGTGTTTGTTGTCTTTGGTTTTGGTTTTGATATCCGGTTGAGTTTTGACTTGGATTACTGTGTTTGGATATGCCATTTTTGTTGTTGTCATTGTTGTTGTTGTTGGGGATGATTAAAATCCACCGTGTTGATTGTTGGGGTAACATTGTTGTTTCGTTTGATTGTTAACTGGTGATGGAACATTTACAACGTTTGCTTTTTTTTCTTGGTCAGTCACTCCATCTGTTGTCACCCCGTGCAGTTTTTGTTAAGGATTTTAGGTCCTTGATTTGTGCATTTGTGGGTAGTAGGATAAGTCAGTAGTGTTTTGGTTGGGGACGATTAACCTCCCATTTGTTCCATATGTCTTACGACCGCTTTCTATCATAGCTTGATCTATTTGGACAGCGCTCTAGAGCACTTCATCATAAGTTCTTAGTGGAAACTTTTGGACTTCTTCCTTTATCTCTCTACTAAGAGAATGAAGGAATAAATCACATAGTTCTATCTGATCCATGTTTGGAGCGCTTGCTAAAGAATAGAGGACTATACACCATCTTTGGATGAAATGAGCAACAAATTCATTGTGTTCTCGCTTAATATGCAAGAATTCCCTGATTCTTGTTCTCAACAATTTTTTCATGTCGAATGCCTTGATGAACTCTAAAACGAGTTATTTAAATGAATGTATTGAGGCTTCAGGGTATTCTGTAATACCAATCGAGGGTGATACCCTCTAACGTTTTGGGGAATATTTTAGCAACAACTCCATCCCAAGGGAGCAGGTCTCAAATGGCCATGGCATAGGCCTTAATATGTGCATTTGGGTCTCTCTCTCCTTTGTACTTGGGTAGATCGGGGAGAGGTCTTGGAAGCATGACACTTCATATAGTGAAGTCTAAAGGTTCTTTCAAATATTTTGAATAAGTCCCTATCGCATAGGTTTCGACCATTGATGGTGCTTGTTGAGGGGGGGAGGTGGAATGGGTTATTGATGTGGCGTAGCATATATATTTGTAGGGGCATAAGGGAATACCTGTGGTTGAGTGAATATGCCAGGAGAAGAGAACATATATCCCTGTGGTGATTTGGAATACATGTTTAAGTATGGAGGAGCATTGCTCAGAAATGGATTGTTTTGTACTAAACCGGGAGGTATCATATTTTCCACTGGAGTGGCGTTAGAAAACATATTTTTAGTTGGTGTTTGTTGTGAATACTGAGGAGGCATGCCCAACGTGCCTATTCTTGTGAGGAGGTCTACTTGGCTAGGATGATGTGGAGGATTAGAAGTTCCTGCCTGCATGAATTGTGAATTTTGACTTGCTTGAGCAAGTTCCAACCCTCTAACCTTCTTGACTAAGGCTGAGACGACCTCATTTGGTGAAGACATGGTATTTTTCCTTAGTGGTGTTTGTTGTATACCTTGAGGTTGTATAGGCATATGGTACCCTGCTATGAACTGATAGTTGCCCTGCCAAATATCACCGAGGGCATTTGCTATAGGTGGAGGAATGGGGATTTTTTCTTGGAATGAGACCTTGGGTTGTATTTGCAAACCTCTTATAGGTGGGTACATACTTCGAGAGCATTGTTCACTCCTAGCATAATGTGCTAAGTATTCATCATCTAAAAACATATATGGATCTGATTATCTATTGATTTGTAGTCTAAGCAACACCTAAGGATATGAACTAGATTCTCCAGTGAGCGTCATGTTGTTCAAGCCTGAAGGCTCTGGTTGTTGCATTTGAGTGGGCTCATCCAACTCCTCTATTTGGAAAGAAGAACTATATCTAGTACTTTGAGGCAGAGTTTGTGTTGAAAACCGGTTAGTTGAATAGTTGTCACCCCATGCTGAGAGCGAGGGTGATGGTTGTCTATTTAGTTGATCGTAGTATGCTTCAAGACCTAGGAGAGGTTTTCCATATGCATAGAATCCCAAAATATTTGGGGGGTATATGAATACCCACAGAATAATGGGAAGAAGCGAAGATGGATAAAACTAAAAGAAGAGTGTGAAAGTGAAGAAATTGTTTCGTTAATATCAGGTTCACCAATTTTGTTGGTGAAGCTGTTGTGAAGGCTAACAAGGTGGAAAAGGTGAAAAGTAAACTAATTGGAAGAAAAAGTAGAAATAAGACTCCAAATCAGAAGGTTGGAAGTTTCACGTCAGGTTCACCAATTTTGTATGATGGAAAAGTGACATGCGAGCATGGGAATCTACAAGTGACTCTTCCTCATACCCGACCTCCCAAGGTTGTGCCGAGATAGCCAGTGGGGATGGAATACACGCGGGATGCAGATAAGCTACTTAGGTAATCTTATTTTTTCAACACGCAATGGCGGGATCTATGAATCTAAAGCAAAGAAGGCCCTCCTAACCTAAACCGGTGTGATAGATCATTTAGTGAGGATAGCTGCTCGAAGGCTCTAATCAATATCGTGCTATGCCATTATCTGATCTATGGGTTATGGAATACATGGAAGATAACCTGTGGGTGCTTCGTATATACCTCCCGACAAGGTCATCAAAATGGAATAGCTAAATATTTAGTGGATCTAAACACTAATGTTCACAAACCAGTGTCAACGTTGGATTGATTTGTAGGCCCGTTGGGTTATGGGACCTTTGGATCATAACCGTAAGTTCACGGTTGTTGTGGACCTCCTATGGTCATGTGAAGAATCACTCCCTTCTTCTGATCCCAAGTATCCAATGATCGTATGCCTTTTCAGCCTCTACATTTAGAACTAAAAGTTACACGATTTTCTTAGAGTACCTAGCAGGTGTTCTGGCAACTTGGATACGTAAGCTAGTGCCTATATCAATGAGGAGGTATCTTGCGTCTACCTATGGGACTAGTGGATCACAACTGAATGTTTGTTCCCTTTCAGGTCCTTCTATAGTCATATGGATGTCTATCAAGGCAATTTATAATTTGGCTGATTTGACCTGAATGTGTATGCTTTGTCATCCTCTATATTTAATCCTCTTAACTATGTGCTGATTTCTTGTAGGTCTATGGTTGTTCGGAAGACCTGAATTCTGAGATTTTGGTCTATGTTAGTTATTGTTGCAACAGTATCTGGTTGAGGCATGATTGGCTCAAAAACGTATTCCCTGGGCTCTCTAGGTCCCGTGATTGCCATACAAGATCAATATAAACCTAACTGAAACGAAATAAATTGACTATGCAAGATATATCTACAACATATATGTATTCCTCTATTTTTGTAGTTTTTTTTATAGAATTTTAAATGGAATTGAAAGAATAACTAATATAATATATTCAAAAAATGACAACTAATCTAATAACAAAATTAAAACAAACAAGGTAGCCCGGTGTAGCTACTTGCCTGTGCAGTTGTGAGTTTATCCTAAATAACTAGATAGCTGATTAACTTAATTGAAAGATTCTCTATCCTAACTCAGAAGTGAGGAATGAATCATAGTTTCTCACAAAATATTAATCCCCATAGCTTCCCTGGTAATATCAAGAATGAAATTTAACTGAAATGAAATGTTTCACTACTCTATTTGATATATTTTATCTAGAACTTTGACAGATAAAACCCGAAATTTGTAGAACAGTGGCGAATCCAGTAGTGTATGACTTTGTCCCCTCGGAATGATCTCCTCATTCCTTCGTGTTCACGTGAATCCAGAAGAGCATGTATATGCTAGCATCAACATAAATAGGTATTCGAAAAATGGCCGTTTGGATATAGACCGAATAAAATGTGAGTAGGAGAGGGACATTGCAAGAGACAGAGCTTGGAATATGTAATTCCTACCTGGTTTTATTGTGGGAATACAATGCAAGAGTACCAAGAGATTCTAGAATCCACCTTCTATACAAAACACAACTTGCAACTCTAATGGATGCAATCTATAACTGACACTACTCTACTCTAAACTAATTTGTATGAACAACTATGAACAAGAATGAAGCAAGAAGATTGAATGGCTTCTGAAAGAAAAGGAAAAACTAGCATGGATGCAAACATGAAAACAAAATGAACTCTAAGCAAGAATTGAAAGACTAAACAATGGAAATGAGAAATTGAGAGGCAATTTTGAGGGGCCATTTGCTTGAAAACAAGCTGGCTATTTATAGATTTCACATTCACCCAAAGGTGATTCCCATTAGAACTCTTTTACCATTAAACAATGGAGAAACACTATTCCAGGGGACATAAAACATTAATACAAGCCAAGGCGATGGAGAAAAGTTGGTAAAAGTTGAAAATTTACGAAAGTCATGATTAGAAGAACGTGCTGGAAAATGTGTGAAGGACCGTCGCCCTGAGCAGGGTGGCGGTTTCATCACTAAAGGGCAAAAAGCTAAGAAATTAAGGTCAGAGGAATAAAACAAAGCACAAGGAACATGAATAAAGCATTTATGATGCTAACATATACTTTGCGAGCTTTTCTGGATCCGAACACCTTGCGAGGTGACCTGTATCATCATTGGGGCATGTGTAACATCGTTTCGGTAGTATAATACCCTACACTTTTGGGTACGTACAGGCACAACTATGTACAAACACAAAACGTCACACACATTCCAAATAGAATATGCAAAGAGTGCATAAAAAATTATTTACAAAAGCAACCTAAACTAAAACAAGGTGATGTGCTACAAGCACTTGGAGGAATTACAACTCCTAAACTAATATGTACAAGAAGAAAATTTCACTCAATAAAAATTATTGAGATAGATTCCATTGAATGGAATCTTCAATTCTTATTCATCCAACGTTGATAGCTGGATAACATTGTTTTCTTTACAACCATAAGTCATATAAGGGCCACTCCATATTGCATTAAAATTGGAGTGCCTTCCCGAATTTTTCTTGTCTGCATCCCATTTAAGGACCAAGTCTCCTTCTCGGAACTTTCTAGCCTTAGATTTACTGTCAAAGCACTTCTTGATCAATGCTTGATCCTTTTCCATGATGTGCATGGATTGGTTCCTCGTCTCCTCCAACTCCATGAGCTCTGCATATCTAGATTCCATGGGTTCAAACTCAGATGGTTCTATTTGTTTCATGAGTTCCAATGTGGGAAATTTGAGGGATATATGAATCCTTTCCTCCCTTCCATAGACTAACCTATAAGGAGAGTTCCTTGTTGACTTCTTGGGAGTAATCCTATCAGCCCACAAGGCTGATTTTAACTTAGCATGCCAAGTTATCTGGTTCTCATCTATAGTTCTCCTTATAATTTTCAAAAGATTTTTATTGGTGGAATCGACCTGTCCATTACCCTGTGGGCAGTAATTTGATGAGGTGCTCAAGTATATCCCATTTTTTACTACCCACTCTATGATCTTGGCACCTAGGAACGCCAAAGCATTATCTGATATAATGGTGGCTGGAACTCCGAACCTCTTCATTATCCCTTCATAAAAATATAGTATGTTGGCTTCATTTGATTCCTTGAGTGCAACTTCCTCCATCCACCTGGTGAAATAATCTATGGTTGTGAGGATTAATTTGTGGCCCAAGCTAGAATTCGGATTAATCACTCCAATGAAATCCAGCCCCCATTGCATGAATGGTTCATTTACAAAAATGGGGCGGAGTGGAAGGGATACTAACCTCTCTTTTCCTGTGAAGAAGGCACACTTTTTACACTTCCTAATCCATGCATACAAATCATGAAAAAGGTTAGGAGAATAATAACCTGTATTCATAATTCTAAGACCTATCACCCTTGTGGAAAAATGGCCACCTTTTTCTCCGTCATGAAATTCATGTATCACCTTCTCTATCTGATCTACCTTGAGGCACCTTAGGAGGACACCATTTACATATTTCTTGAACACGATACCATCAACCAATAAAAATGGGATATAATCGACCAATATCTTCTTTTGGACTTTCTCAACCCTTGAGGGATTTGACCTGTTTGAAGAAAATGGACTATATCTTGTAACAAGGATCAGATGAGGCATCGACTGATTCCTCTTGACCATCACGTAGCACCAAAACAACCTCCCCTTTACCACTTGACTCGGCGTGTTGTCTCAAAGGTAGCTACTCACATAATCCCTTTCCCCTAACTAGCTTGGTTGCCTTAATATCAATGTCATATTCCGTGACCTTGGTTACCCAGCCAACCCTTTTTTCTTTGAGGTCCTTTTTTAAAATAAAATATTTTATACCAACATGTGTGACTAGTAGATGAATCATATTATTTGACACTAAATGTCTAAACTTCTTCAAAATTCTAATCACAGTAAGGACATGTTTCTCAATGAATGAATATCTTACCTCATAGTCCATAAGGCCTTGGCTGAAGAATGTAATAGGTTGTTCTAGTCCTTCCTTATTCTGTTGTACCAAGATTGCGGAGATGGTGTTTGAACCACTACAGGTGTATAGAAAGAAGTCTTTGGAGAACTCCAATTTAATGAGAGTTGGAGCTTGAGAGATGGCCCGCTTGATAGCTTCAAAACTCTCCTTTCCCTCTGCTGTCCATTTGAAATCCAAATTCCTTTGTAGCATCATTGTTAATGGCTTTACAAGAGTGGAAAAATTTGGTAAAAACATCTGAAAATATTTTATCCTCCCATGAAGCTTTGGAGAGCCTTCTTATGAATTGGAAATGGTAGAGCACATATGGCTTCTACCCTCTCCAGATCAATTGTCATTCCTTCCTTCGACATGATATGGCCTAGAATTTTACCATCATGTGCCATGAATATGCATATTTTTGGGTTCAAGGACACTCCAAACCTCCTACACCTTTGGAAGACCTACCTTAGATGGAAGAGGTGACTTTCTACATTTTTAGAAAACACAGTGATGTTGTCAAGATATACAAGCACTAATTTATTTAACCCCTTAAACACCATATCCATTGCTCGCTGAAATGTTGCTCCAGAATTCGATAGCCCAAATAGAATCTTCTTGTATGCATAGGTGCCCCATTTTTTAGTGAAGGTTATTTTGAATTGATCCTCCTTTGTCATCATAATATGATTATAGTCTGAATATCCATCTAAGGTGGAGAATCTTTTTGAATCGGACAATACCTGTAGAATATACTCCATGGAGGGTAGCAGATAATGATCCTTGAGGGAGGCCTTGATTAAATCCCAAAAATCCACACACAGCCTGATTTCCCCATTCCTTTTCCTAACTGACACCAGATTTTCCACCCAACTTGAGTGCTTGATCGGGAAAATGATATTCACCTCAATGAGTTTATTCAACTCCTTCTTCATGAGAGGCTTTATATGAGGATTGATCGACCTCTATTTTTTCTTGATGGGATTAGCCTCCAGATGCAACTCAATGGTGTGTTGTGCCAATTTTGAGTTAAAACCCTTCAAATCCTCATATCTCCATGCAAAAACATCTGGGAATTCCTAGCAAAGATGTACAAGGTCATACTTTTCTTGTTTGTTGCTCATCTTGCCTATTTGGAGCGTCTTACCTTCTCCAACTGAAATGGGCTTAGAATCCTCCTTTTTCACTTGAATGTTGGCCTTCTCTTTCTGGAATTGATCATTTGGGTTGAAAATTGACTCTAAAGTTACTAAATCCTTTGGAAATTTATTTGTCCACAGCAGCACTATTTTCTCTTTGTACTGCTGCTCCAACTTCTCTTGATTTTTTACTGAGAACTCAGCCTCCTCCTGTTAAAAAAATATGATTTTCTGATCATTCTCAAAAACTTTCCAGCTTGTGCTATTATCCTGTACAACTTACCTTACAATGACATGAATATGTGGTTGTGCTTTATCTCTCTCGATAATGTCCACCACATCAAACATCACTCTAATTGTTGTGATCCTATCCGTGGCTTCATTTGTTTTTCGCGATATGGCCTGAATATTGAATGCTTCAAGGTCTTCAATCTAATCCCATACCTGATGCTTATAGGCTTTGAGAAGACCATTTTTAGTTGTGTTGTTTGAGAAAGCAAACTGAAAATAAAAAGCTGAGTAATATTTTGTACCTTTTGGTGAAACAAGCATAGCTCCTCCTCTAACACCCTGACTACTCCTTGATCCATCAAAGAATAGTTCCCATACCTCATTATCATCTTTAACATCTTTCTCGATGATACTAGGAAGCAATGAATTTTCTTCGTGTAAACAATAGACCCCGAATTTAGTTTCTTTCCTTGTAAGGGTTGAATGCATGTATCTTATTGGCACAATCATCAAGTTTTAAGTCTGGAATGCTTCCAACTTTAGTATCTATTTCATAAGTGTTTGCATAATATTCCTGATCGAGATCCTAGAAATTTACATTGATTGGGCTCAGTGTATGAGGCTCAATATGGAATTTCACAATAGGCTCAGATCTGATCATAGCCTTAGCTCTATACCTTGTCTTGAATAACATGTGGGACCAATCAGTAGACAAATAACTTCCAATTTTTGTAGTGAAGTCTCTTGACAAACACAATGCAAAGAGTGGTGGCAATTCTATGACTGATACATCTTTCAAGATGGTCACATTGGGACATGCATGCAAGATAATGCTCAATCCTTTAATTATTCCAACCATTGCTACCGATGTCCTATCCAATTACACCAAACCTTTAGAATCGAATTCATATTGAAGACCCAACTGATTGGCTATTTGTTTTGGAATTACAGAGCTACTTGCTCCCAAATCAATCATGCAATTATGTACTAACTTATCTTCGATGATAAATGAGGTATATAATAGTGGGGGCTTCAAATTTTTACCTTGTTGGCCTCCGTGATTTCCTCCATGTTGAGATGCATTGGTGAGTACCTTCTCCTACTCTTTGGATGATTGAATTGATGCTGACCAATTCGTCATAGTAGCTTGTAATAGGTCTCTTTGTCCTAGGATAGCTAATGACTCCCACATTGAGATGTTTACATTCGTTTTCCTTGTCTGCTCAATAATGTTGAATGGAGATGAGATATCTCTCTACTGCCCCTTACTATGCACATTTTTTTCTTTCACATGGGATATTACAACTGGCACTTGAGCTAGTCTAGAAGGTGGCTTGGGTTGACCTTGCACATTGGGAGATGAATTTTGGTTACCGATACCTTGTTGGGTGATAGAGGGTTTTGGATAATTTTAATTAGATGACTGTCCCTCTCCAATATTTCTCTTTTTAGACCATGTATTGGCTTCGAAACTTTGAGAAGGGGCTTTATTTATACCATATAAATCTTGAGCATGCCAATTGACAATCGTGGTCTCATTCAGAGATGCCTCTTTCTGAGTTGTTTCCTCTTACTGATTTCCTTCTTGGCATGTCTCTTGTTCCACACCCATTGTTGTCACCATAAGAGATTGATTCAAAGCACCATGGAAACACATTGACTGGTTATTAGTTTGATTGTATGGGAAGCACCAGTCATATTATTGAGCTGTGTTGTTTTGATTTGGGACCAAATCCCTAGATGTTGAAACTACATTAGGGTTGTAAGGCTGAAATGATCTGGTAGTTTGAGACTTCCATTGGTTTGGATGTTGCTTTGTTACCTGAGTGAAAGGCCTGTTAGGCTGATATGGAGGCCTATTTGTTTAAGCTTGAGGATGGTAAGGTCCAGAGCTATGAGTTTGCTGCCTTTTTATTCTCGCCAACTCATTCCCCAAATTTTGTAATTGTTTCATGATTTCTTGGAGCTCATTATAAGTACTATAAGAAGTTGAGGCTTCATTTTAACTCTAATTTATTGGAGCAAGGATGTGGGCTATTGTAGGTGTTTGATTAGGATTAACATTCCCCATATCCAGATAGAGGGGCATAGGTGGCCTAGGTGTAAGTTTATTGGCTTGAATTAGGAAATTATCAGCTGTAATGGCTATGACATAGGCATTTGGCAGGGTTATTCCTCCCATAGATTGTATCATAACAGATATATCAAAATTTAGAGATTTAGGAAAAATAGAGAAATGCACCTTCAATTGTTGGTCTGACCGCAATCAAGATCCTTTCCCATGTTATTTGAAATCTAGAATTAAAGTCTGTAATTTGCTCAGCTGGTTCCCTTTTGATTGTAGTCATCTACTCCAAAAGGGATAAGTTGTCAACCCTCTCCCTAAACTAGCCACATAGGGCAGTGTATAATTGATTCCAATTCTGAATTGACCCTGCTCCCAAGCCTTTGAACCACTGAAACACTTTTCATTTGAAACAAGAAGCCAATAACTTGACTGCAACATCCATCTTGGTAATCTCATGTATGGAAAAGACATTTGCAATTTCTTGAATGTGGGCGATGGGAGTTGTTTGATTTTCTCCAGTGAATTATGGAATATTCTTTAATGCTACTATCATGACCATATTTTGTGCATTGAGGGCAAGTGGGCTGCTTCCTGTGAAATTTGCATAGGGGTTTGGAGGTGGCTGATTTGGTGGTTATAGGTGAGCCATCCTTAGTGGCCTGAGAAACCTAGTCAATTCAAGAAAGGATCTAATAGGTGGAGGTGTGTATAATGTTCTATTTGGTGGAGATGGAGACCTTTGTACTCTTCTCCCTCTCCTTCCTATGCCTGGAGATAACTGCAAGTATTCAAAGACACCTTCTTCTCTTGTTCTAGAATGGGTTTGCACTCTTCTCATAATCTTCATAAACTTGGGCTTCTGAAACCACTAGATTTGAATGAAAGATTTGCCATATGTGTTGCTTCAAAGCCTCTAAAGGATGGAAATTCACCAAGAAACACACCCAATATTGATAAAAAGTTAATATATTAACTTATCATCCCATCGGGCATGCTAAATTTTTTAATGCAAAACTACAAGACCCCTAATTGCTTGTGATTTTGTGTATGAGGCAACCAGTGCAACCTGCATAACATGGAATTATCTTGTAGTGCGATACTTTGCAAATAGGATAATACTCCAGAGAAAGCTGACTTCTTGCTCTAACCTAGTGTCAACTTCTCCAAAGGGAAAATAATGGAAAGCTAAACTAACCCTATTCTAATTCTTTCCAAGGAGACATGGATAGAAATATACATGAAATAAAACTACTCTAAGTGAAGGTGATGCACCAAGAAAGGATGAGACAATCCTAGTGAGTGAAAAATAGGGAGAAACTGAGAAGGAGAGGGCTAGTAAAAAAATCCATAGTCTAGGACAACAATCAATTCCCTATATTCATAAAGCACAACAAAGTATGGGCCATGCAAAGAGATAAATATGCACGATATACTTAGAAATGTAATAGAAGGTAGAAGATGCAATTCATACAAGTTAGGGAAAAAATGGCCACAAAACATGAATTTATTGCTTATAAACATGTATAATCTGATGGGTTTCATTATTCCCTTCATTTAATCAAATCTCTATTGATGTCATATTCAAACTAGGGGTGTGTCTAAATCTATATACAACAAGACGAATCTTTGCGATCTAGTAATTTATTGTAGGTATTTTTTATTTTCTGGGGTATCTTTTTAATGTCTTAAGGAATTCTTGGTTAAAAACCTTATTGGAATCAAACTATAAAAGCCTATTGGAAGTAAACACACTTTATAGAAATGAATTACTGGAAATAAACACACTTTGTATTGGAAGTAAACACACTTTGCAGAAAGGAATTGCTGGAAATAAACACACTTTTCCTTGGAAGTAAACACACTTTGCAGAAAGTAATTGCTGGAAATAAACACATTTTTCCTTGGAAGTAAACACACTTGAAGAAAATAAGTATCTAATCTAGCCTGTAGGAATGAGTATACAACAGATTTTAACTTGAAGAATTAAAAGAAATACAAAATTAACAGATCTAAACTATTTGCTCTAAAAATATAAATACCAACAAAAATGAGGATCCTAGTTCTTGGAGGAGTGGGCCCTTACTCCACCTCAAAACAAGATTGGACAACTTAATTTTCTCTCAAAACAAAAATGACTATTTTATTGATAAAATGTTCTGCATTACAAAAACGTGTTAGATCTGTGTATATCAATCTATATCTATCTCCTGTTGTATATCTATATTCCTATATCTAATCTATGTACAGGTTTGTATGTATATAATTATTCCAGGGGTGCATTTATGGCCATAACTGTTCCATTGGTATGATGGAACTGAATCATGCCCATAATAGATGCTGAATTGGAATATGGCTGGATGTACAAATGTGTGATAATGATCCTGGATCTATGAGTATGGAGAGTTGGAAGTCTTCGAATCTGATCCTGATTTATAGGATCATTGATTTTACAAATAATTGGACATTTGGAATAGATTCTTATCGTTTCTGGAACTTTAGAAGAGTTCCAGAACTAAAGGAAATCATTCCAGGTCTAACCGAGAGAGTTTCAGAGCTATCTGTAGGAGTTTCGAAACTAATTCTAATAATTCTAGAACTAAGTACTAGAGTTCGGAACTAAGTCCGAAAGTTTCGAAACTAGGTGATAAAGCTTGTGACTGTGTAATGGACTTCCGAAACTAGCTTGGAAGTTCTGGAACTAAGTTGTATTGAAACAAATGCTTTCAAAAACCTATTGACCGCTTCATATTTGTTCTTCTGCCTGATTGTGACCTATTTTATTACAATACTGAGTTTCCAAACTAGTTTTAAAGGAATTACAGAGCTTTTAAACGATAGAATCATAATCAAAAAAATATGGACAATTACATCCTAACTCATATCAGATTAAACAAAAGTCACAAAATGTAGTCAAAATTAATAAAAAGGAGAGTAAAATGAGATCATTTATTATACATTTAATGGGCATATTCTGGCCTCATCATTTCCCCCATACTTACTTGTTTGTAACTCCCTTTACAAACTTTACTCTTCAAATTTGGGGTTATATATTCTACATTCCATTTAATTGCTTAGGTCAAATGGATGGAACTGAATATCCCAATGCTTTAATTCAGAGGTACTATATCCTGCTCCTACTTTTACTTTCCTTTTCCCTTCCTCAAATTCAGTAAGATCTTGAGGTTCTCTGTTCTACCATGGTGACATGGGGGTGAGAAGGAGTGGAGGTCTTGTTCTCATTCCCATCCATATGCCTCTATGCTTTTCATTGATCTAAGGAATTAACGTACATAAGGATTTTTCTCTATGTAAACTCCAAATCAAGTTTGTGGGAGATATTGCTTCCCTTATTCTCAATGCCACCATGAGAAATTCCCATCTTTTCAAACATGCCTCATAAATATCTTCAAAATTTTCCTCTTCATAAGAGGCGAAGGCATTAATACTTCTCTAAAAATTGGTAAGATAAGGTTCCTGGAACCTTTTATGAAATGCATGGGATCTGAAATGTGTAGTGAAGGAAGATGGGTTACCATAATGAATCCCCATACATAGACCATATGAATTAGCCTTTAACAGATGCTTTGACTCCCTCTCCTTCTATGTAATTTTATTTTTAAGAACATAAAAAATGCATTAAACTAGCTCTACCCTACATACAAATTGATCATAAAACCTAAGTTCTTTTCCAGCATGAAATTGCAAAGATAGAATTCGCAGAGAAGATTTTTCTGCTCTGCATTGGCTAAAAAATAGGCTGTCGTGAAATCAGCTTCATCTTTTATCTCATGTGGAAGGCCACATGCTATCCTTAACAACTACCAGTGAATGAATTATTCCTCCAAAAACACAATATATGCAGGAATGATACAAAGGTGATTCAAATTTGTTCTCCTTTAATCTTGTGTGGGTTAGCTGAAGAACTCTTTGCTTAGCTATGAAACTAATGAATTTAGCTGTGGAACTACTATACTTAGTTGTGGAACTTCTATGTTGTAGCTTTGGAATGCAAACCTAATTCCCTGATTCTTCATTGAAGTTTCTATATAATTAGTTTTCACTTTGTTGATTCCACACTAATGATAACTCATTATAACCATGTCACCAATTTATTTCATCAATATATTTCTCATGATTACTCACTTTTAATCATGATGTACAATAGATGACTCATCATATCAAATTTTAAATCAAATCTAATCACCCATGAAAACTTTTAATCTAACCTTTAATAAGTTAAAGACATAATTACCATCCTTGATGATGTAATCCCTTTGTCATGATGACTCATCATTCCTAAAAAGTGAAACAACAGGAAAATGGTTAGAAAAACAGCTGGAATTTCAAAGAATTTTTAATTTTGAATTAGCCATTTATTTGAGAAGATCAACCGCCATTACTAGTTTTCAATTGATCTCTAAGAGATTTTTTTTTGGGAAGAGAACGTCATTTACTGGTTTTCACTCTCTTCCCTTGTTTTTTTTTTCCTTTTTTGGGGAAGAGAATGCCATTTACTTGTTTTCATTATCTTCCCTTTATTCTGGATCTATCCATCTAATTATTTGATTATTTTGGAAGAACTGGGTTCTTTCATATGATCAAATTCTTTATCTTCTTCAATATGCCACAAGAATTCATCCTTAGTAGGAGGCTTCTTATAAAACTTTAGCCTATGACCATTGACCAAAAGTGTTCTTCTATTGCCATCAATGGGAAGTAACTGAATAGAACCATTGTCAAATATTTACTCAATCTGATAGGGTCCCAACCATCTAGTTCTCAGCTTGCCTTTGAATTGTTGGTACTTGGAATAAAACAGTAATGCCTAGTCCCCTACCTTGAATTGCTTCTTCTTCTTCTTGATATGTGTGTCATGCCATTTCTTCCTTTGATCTTGGATTATTTCTGTTTGCTAAATTACTTCCATTCTTAAACCATCCAACTCATTAAGTTGAAGAATTCTTTCCTTTTGTGCTACATCCAACTCAATACCCACTTTAACTGTTGTCCTCACTTTCTATAGTTCAAATTCAATAGGTAACAAGGGATTTTCCCCATATACTAACTCATATGGTGAAAACCCTGTTGTAGTTTTCCAAGTTGTATTGTAAGCCCAGACAGGTTGAGGAAGTCTCTTTACCCAATCCTTTCTACCTGTTTCAACTATTTTGGTAAGGATGTCTTCTAATCCTCTGTTTGTTACTTCAGCTTGTCCATTTGATTGTGGGTGATATGGAGATGAATTCCTATGATTGATCTGATAATACATTGTGAAAGTCTGAATCATATTAGACATAAATTTTGGTCCCTAGTATGAAACTATGCTCTTTGGTGCTCAGAAATTTACCATAATTTTTCTGCCAAAGGAAATCAACAACTGCTTCTTCGGTGGCATTTGTTAAAGCCTGCACTTCTACCCACTTTGTCACATAATCAATACACACAATAATATGTTCCTTCCCTTGTGAAGGAGTAAAGGGACCAAAAAAATCCAACCCCCATCTCTCAAATGGTTTAATCACTACTTGAGGTTGCAGAGGCATTTCATTTGTAAAGGTTGGCTATCCCATCCTTTGACAAGGATCACACTGCTTGATATATCTCTTCACATCTTTGTACAGATATGGCCAATAATAACCAGTGCCAAGTATCTTGTGAGTTGTTATTTTAACTGAATAGTGTCCTCCACTTGGTTCATCATGACATACCCGGAGGATGTCAAAGATTTCATATTTTCTTACACACCTGTGTAAAACCAAATCAGGACCACATTTAAATAGCATTCCATTAAACCATTTGAATTGTGCACTGGTTTTGATTAACTTCTTTATTTGTTTCTTAGTGAAGGAAGGAGGAAACTTCCATATTGAAAGATAATTTTCCATATCAGCAAACCATGGTGTATCAGCTGAGATAATAAACAATTGTTCATTTGGAAATTTTTCCTTAATTGGATCTTGCTTCCCTGTAGTGGTTAGTCTTGACAAGAAATTGTTAGGAATTAATTTATTAGTGCTCCATTGGTAAATAATAATTACGTTAGTAATTATTATCATGTAATATTGTGTTTATAAATATGTTGGTATTTTGTTATATAGTTGTTATATAAAACAACTTATAACAAATACGGGTAAATGAGTTTTAACAACTCACGTGAATAGGAATATTGTTATATCAGATTCCTATTTTATAGGAATGACTTATTCCTATATATTTGTAAGAGATCCCGTATGAATAAAAAAATATATAGAGAAATAATATACTTATTCTGTGTTTTACCTGTGCAAAACTGGTTGATTGCTAAGAGAAATTAGCTACCACATTAGATTTACCTGGATTTTCCACAATGGTAATATCAAATTCTTGTAAAAGCAATAACCATCTAATTATTCTACCTCCAACCACTAGTTTGTTCATTAAATATTTATTGCTGAGTGATCTATATGTACAAATATTTTGTACCCTGTTAATGTAATGTCTAAATTTATTAATTGCATAGATCACAACAAGAAATTCTTTTTTAGTGGTGGTGTAATTTCTTTCAGTGGGAGTAAGATTTTTACTAAGATAGTAGATAACATGCATTTTCCATTCTTCATATTTTTGTTCCAAAACTACACCAATGGAATTATTTGAGGCATCTATTTGGATATGAAAAGGATTTTCCCAATTAGGTCCTCTCAATATTGGGGCAGTGATTAATCTTTCTTTGATTTCTTTAAAAGAATGTTGACACTTTTCATCCCAAAGAAATTCACAGTCCTTGGTAAGAAAATTGAACATGGGAGTAACAATTTTACTAAAATCCTTGATAAAGCATCTATAGTACCCAACATGTCCTAAAAATGACTTGATATTTGTGGGGGTTTGAGGAACAGGTAAGTCTGAAATAATACTGATTTTGTTTTAGTCAACCTGAATTCCTCGTTTTGAAATATGGTGTCCTAATACAATCCCTTCATCAACCATCATTAAACATTTTTAATGGCTAAGAGACAAGTGGTGTTGCTCACATCTTGTCATTACTCTGTCCAAATTTTTCAAGGCATCATCAAATGTATCTCCATGCATAGTAAATTCATCCATGTATACCTCTACATAGTCATTTGTTAGGTCTACAAAAATTGCTAACACAACTCTTTGGAAGGTTACTGGAGCATTGCATAATCCAAATGATAATAACATGTAGGAAAAGGTACCCCATGGACATGTAAATGTAGTTTTATCCTGATCCTCAGCAGTAACTCTGATTTGATTGTATCCACTAAAGCCATCAAAGAAGAAAAAGTACTGTTTACTTGAAAGGTGTCTAAAACTTGATCTATGAATGGTAAGGGAAAATAATCTCTTAGTGTGGCTTTGTTTAGTTCCCTATAGTCAACACAAATTCTCCATTTTCCGTTCTTTTTAGGGACAATTACAAGAGGAGACACCCACTGGCTATTTGAGATAGGGTAGATAAAACCTACTTGTAATAATTTTTCAATTTCTTGCTTAACTATATCCCTTAAGGTTAGATTAATCCTTCTCTGAGGTTGCCTAACTAGTCTAATGTTTTCAGTATAGATGTGATGAGTGAAGATAATTAGGTGGATTCCTTTCATATCTTTGTAATCCCAAGAAAAAGCTTTAGTATGATTTTTTAGAACATCAATCAGTTTAGCTTCTTCATCATTCTTCAACCAGCTATTAATATTCAAAATTTTACCTGGTTGAAGCTCAACATGTTTGGTTCCAGTGTATGATGAATCGATTTGTTGAAAGGGTTCCATTAAAGTATCTAGGTGACATACATGTGGAAAAAATATATGATATGTAGCAACATCTCCAAAATTTCTTTGAGACAAAATGCTGGAAAAAGGAAAACATGAAGAGTTATGATACTTATCTTGTTGTAGGTCGAACTCCTCCTCACTGCTATTTTCTAGAAATTTTTCATCATCTCATGATATATGTGAAGTTGAAGCTACTGATTATTCCTCTCCCTAAGAGAAATCTCATTCCTTCGGAGTGAAATTATCTTCATTTGGAGGGAATTGTTGTTGGTGTGGTTCCGGAACTAATTGTGATGGTTATGGAACTAACTGTGATGGTTCTAGAACAGATTCCGCAGGTTATGGAACTATTTTTGTAGGTTCCAAAACTATTCCCAACTGCTCTAAGGAAAATTGGTGTACATTCAATGGTGGGTTAATCATATCTTCTATTTCCCGTACATCATCCTGTAATGTTATCATAGCCAAAGAAGATAGATTTTTCTCATTAATATTAGGATTATCAACCCATAATTGCTTTTGATTGTCAACAAAAAATCGTGCAGAGGGATATAATGAAATTTTCTTATAATTATTACCATTTGAAATAGTCATATCACTTGACCTATAATTAATTAAGGCAACAACTGTAGCTAACCATGGTCTGCCTAAAATAATGGGATAATCAAGTGTTTACCTTTTGGCTGCAATATAAGAAAGTCAACTGGATATTCCCATGACTCCCCCATAACTGCCACATCTTTAATAACTCCTTTTGGTTTTGCTACAGACTGGTCTACCATATGCAATATGGTGTGAGTAGGTTGTATACCTGTTAATAGTAATGTTTTCAGAGTGTCTACTATCATTACATTTATAGTTGCTCCCAAATCAACCAAAACGTTATGCATATCTTTATTCCCTATAGAGACAAAAATAATAGGGTGTCTAGGATCTCCATATTTGTGAAGTAGGAGATTTCCTGCTAAAAAATCAACAAGTTTCCCATCTACCTTAATAGTCTTGGGGTACTACTTCTTTCTTCTAGGTCTTTTTAAACATAACAATTTGATTAACTTGTTCAACTCTAGAATATCCTTGATTGGTTGCAACAATGGTATTTCAATATTTAATTTTCTCAATTCCTACACCAATTCAAATTCCTTGATTTATATAGCTTCTTTAAATCTCTTTGGAAATGGAGTCTCAGTAGAGTTTCTTTTTGGTTCCTTATCTCTTTCTTTTTCATCTTTCTTGGGGGCAACCAGACTAGGGGTTTCAATTTCTTCTGTCATTTCAGTGATGATAACAGGTGGACTATTTTTCTAGATCTAGTGTGAATATCCTTACAATCTATGGTGTTAAGATCAACTGGATTTTCTGGTTCTGTTCCGTAGATAGAAGTTGCTTGTTTGTTTCTTGGGTTTGCTACTGGCTGTGCTGGCATTTGCATTTGGACTACATTTTCAGCCTATGAATTTTATACTGGGGCACCCATTATGGCTTGTTGATTTTGATTAGGATATGTTTTCCCTTGAGCATAGTTATTAGGGCTCTATCTAGGTTGTAACCAAGCATACCAATTATTTTGACCAAACCATGGTTGTTGGTGTCCTTGAGCATACCAAGATTTACTTGCCCAATCTTGAGGATTCCATGTTGGCTGAGGTGCCCAAGGTGGTTGTCCCCAATTTTGTGGAACTATTTGAGCAGCCCATGGCATCATCCAAGGATTAGGAGATGACCTTAACATGGACTGTCCTTGGGTAGGTTGTCTCTAAAAAAAATTCAATTCTTCTATTATGGATGATGTGATGGTTTCTTTGAGCTAGTTTCTTATAAATGAAAGAAGAGAGAAAACATTACTCTCATGGTCCCTAGATTCACAGATAAGGCACATTTCCATTTTATCCCAAGGAAAATATCTTAATGTGTGCTTTTTCTTAAATCTAGGACAATACATGGCTAATGGTTCAGTCTTAGCATTTGGTTTGGCTTGTAATCCATCCATGGTGGAGGTTAATTGAGCTAGTATGTCCATTTTAAAGTTTTCCAATTCATCCATCAGTTTGTTCACATCTAGATTCAAACTTTTCAGTGATTTTCCCTTCCTAGGTCCACCCCTTGTTCTGGAATAGCTTCTACAAATGTCTTTAATTTCATTCATCCTTAATTGATCAACGTTTCCACCTCTTATCAAGTTAAGAGATTCCCTAGATTCATCTTCCAAACCTTTAAGAAAAATGGTTTTACTTAACTCTTCTTGAAGTACAAATCCACATATTTTACTCATAAAGAGGAATCCATCCAAATAATCTTCCATGTTTTCATCCTCTTCCTGTTTGATTTTGAGAAATTCTTCCTTCCTATTTCTTCCTCTACATTAATCTTGATATTTGTCTAGGAAGGCAGTTTCCATTTGTACCCGAGTGGTAATAGATTTGGATGCTAATCCCATGAACCACCTCATTGCTGCATCCTTTAGAGTAGATGGAAATAACTTGAGCTTTTGATTATCTGTCTTGTAATCATAGGTTTGACACATTATTTTAAATTCAAACAGAAATTGGTCAGGATCCTGAGATGACATCCCTCTAAATGTGGGCAAGTGTGCAGGTGAAATGTTTTTCATTAGTGTATCATCATCATCCAATTTAATTGGATAAGTAAAGGTCCTATCAGGTACCCTTTCAACTTCTCGTGCCATTTCTGAAGTATTTTCTAAACTTATTTCCCAATCAATGTGGTATGTGGTATGCCTTGGGGAAGGTGAAAAATCAGGAGTAGGTGGTTGAATACTCAATTGAGAATCAAAACTTACCCTAAATGGATCTTGAGAAAAAAATCATTCTCCTAAAAGTTCTACTTCCTTCTGGTGACTGATCAAAGAATTCCAAACGTGACAATTCTGCTTCTTATCTTACAAGGGATAATGGTGCCTTCAATTCTTGGTCAACTTCCTTATTTAGACTAGAGGATGTTGGTAATTATTGTTCAGATATTTTTGGGAGAAATATACCCTTAGAGTCTCTTGGCCCACTCATAAATTTAGTGATAGCTTAGGGAAGATTTCTTCAATTACAAAATGTATGATTGTTTCTCTTATTGACACTAAATTAGAAAATTCTAATTAGTGGGTCCCCGACAATGTCACCAAAAATGATGGGTTATTCCCTTCATTTAATCAACTCTTTTTTGATGTTATATTCAAACCAAGGGTGTGTCTAAAGCTATATGCAACAAGACAAATCTTAGTGATCTAGTAATTAATTGTAGGTATTTTGTATTTTCTGGGGGATCTTTTCAATGTCTTAAGGAATTCTTGGTTAAAAACCTTATTGGAATCAAACTATAAAAACCTGTTAGAAGTAAACACACTTTATAGAAATGAATTGCTGGAAATAAACACACTTTACATAAAGGAATTGCAGGAAATAAATACACTTTGCAGAAAGGAATTGCTGGAAATAAACACAATTTACCTTGGAAATAAATACAATTTTCAGAAAGGAATTGCTGGAAATAAACACACTATGAAAGTGCTGGAAAATGATGGAAAGAAAATAAAAATATAATCTAGACACCTGCAGGAACGAATATACAACAAATTTTAACTTGAAGAATTAAAAGCGATATAGAATTAACATATCTAAACTATTTTCTCTAAAAATATAAATACCAACTAAAATGAAGATCCTGGTTCTTAGAGGAGTGGGCCCTTGCCCCACCTCTAAACAAGATTGGACAAATTAATTTTCTCTCAAAAAAAAATGGCTATTTTATTGATACAACGTTCTGCATTACGAAAACGTGTTGGATCTGTGTATATCAATTTATATCTATCTCTTGTTCTATATCTATATTCCTATATCTAATCTATCTGCAGGTATGTATGTATATACTTATTCCATGGGTGCATTTATGGCCGTAACTGTTCCACTGATACGATGGAATTGAATCATTCCCAAAATAGATGTTGAATTAGAATATGGTTGGATGTATAGTTATGTGATAATTATCTGAGATCTGCAAGTATGGAGAGTCAGAAGTCTTCTAATCTTCTCCTGATTGATATGATCATTGATTTGACAAATCACTGGCTGTTTAGAATAGATTATTATCAGTTCTGGAACTTTATAAGAGTTCTGTAACTAAAGGAAATCATTCCAAGTCTAACCGAGAGAGTTCCAGAGCTATCTGTAGGAGTTCTGGAACCAATTTTGATAATTCTGGGAATAAGTACTAGAGTTCCAGAACTAAGTCTGAAAGTTCCAGAACTAGGTGATAAAACTTGTGACTGTGTAATGGAGTTCCAGAACTAGCTTGGAATTTCCGGAACTAAGTTGTATTGAAACAAATGCTTTCAAAAACATGTTGACCACTTCATATTTGTTCTTCCACCTAATTATGACCTGTTTTATTACAAAACTGAGTTTCCAAAACACCTTGTTAGGAATTAAAAAACTTTTAAATGTTAGAATCATAATACAAAAAAGATGGACGATTACATTCTAACTCATATCAGATCAAAAAAAGTCAAAAAATGTAGTCAAACTTAATAAAAAGGAGAGACAAAATCTTTTACAATAAGCCTAAAATCGAGTCTTTAGCTCACAATAGCTCTGGAACAATTTTGCCAGAGTCCTTTTTCCTTTTGGAAAAATCCCCCTCAAAATGAGGCAAATTTTACAATATATAGGAAAATTAGGTCACTAACCAGTAGGATGCATTAAAGACATATGGGTAATTGTTCATTTTGGTACTTTTCCTGTACAGGTGGTCATGGGTGTCATGCCTCATTAATTCTAGTTGTTGGGATGTCATTCATTCACCTACCCTCCTCTGGCTTGTAACTGATCCATCCTAATGATCATCCATCTATTGAGCTGACCAACATGTTAGTATACCTAAAAAAATGTGACCCGACCAACCGAGTGACCTGACCAACCTAGTGACTCGACCAACATGTCTGTACCATCTAACCTTGGTGACTCGACCAACCTACGTGACATGTAAATATGACGGGTGCGAAGGGAATCAAAAGTTGTTCATGGGAATCAAAACATGTGACCCAACCAACCTATCCATCCAACCTAGGCATCCAACCCACCCGACCAACCCTTAGGTGTCCAACCTAGTAGACTAACCCCCAGCCGTCCAACCCAACCGACTAACCCTGGGAGGCCAACTTGCGAAGGCGATAACTTGAGCTCCCTGATGAGTTTTGGGGTGAACGTTTATATGATTTCATATGGGAATAACCCATTGAATCCAATGGTGGTAGTATAAATATATAATTTTGAATGTGTCACCTCGAAATTTCTCCTTATTTCTCAGGATTTCTGGTTGTGCACTAGAAGAATGAACTTCCCTAGGAAGTGTATGATGCTTCAAGATGTCTTGTATTTTCCACCATGTAGGTCATGGAAAATTACTTCCATAGGAAATTTTTTGTAACTATAACTCCTGACATGGCTATCAGAATATTTTTTTGAATCTTAGGTCCTCTTTCACATTGCAAACTCCTTAAGGCCCAAAAGCCTACTTCTGATGGATGACCCCAAGACCTATGAATCTTCCTTGAAACATTTGCAATGATTCCCAAACTTGAAAACCCAACTATATCATTCCAGATTCATCCATTAATCACTTTCCAGTTCTTAAACCATCCTCCCAAGTTATATATTTTACCAGGGGCTAAAACTAGATAACAATAACCATAGAAGGATTGATGGCCACCAAGTTAGTAGATTCTTCACGAGTGACATGTAGAAGTAAATATAAATCCCAAGGGTGCACATAGAGATGATCATTTATGGCCTTGAGGTGAGCTTCAATAAACTCTTCATGAACTTTAGCCATGGTAAAATAACTAGAAGCAGAGGCAAGAAACCCTAAAAGGTGCTATGAAGAACATTAGGCTCACCAAAATGATTAACTGAAATTGAGAAAATACCTTAAATGGTAATCTAACGTTGTAAAATATGCTAAGACAATATGAAATAATCTAAAATAAATATATTAAATTAAATAAAACCCTAAGTATGCAAAGAAGTAAAAGGAAAGGACTTATCTGATTGTTGGAGGCTGCCGCAGGTTGTCGCAGGTTTGATCACAGATTCCAGAATTATGAACAATCACTCAGGGGTCCCAAAAATATTGGATCTAGAGGATATGAGTAGAATGAGGCACCCAAGAGGGTACTGTGGCACCCCGGGGTGCCTTGGTATGAGAAATAGGCGCCTAGTATCTATAAGTGCTCAAAATCTAATTTTTACTGGGTCACAAGATGCCTAAGAATATTCCTTGTTTGTCACATTAGGTTTTTTGGACTGTGCCAAATGTATTGGAAAACATAAGATGATGTAAAAGGGAAGAGGAAGTATAAAAACCGTAAATATAAAGATGCAAGATGATTGGGTTAGACTAACCTCAACTTCCAAACCAGTGGACTTATCACCGAGCGATGCACTACATTTCAGACCCGGATGTAGTTCTGGTGGTGTGTGTAAAAATGGTGCCCTAGATACTCTTGTGTCAATGACACAATGTAGATATCGAGCTAGTAGCTAAATGTAAATATGTAGTAGCATGTGTGCATGAAATTTAATAGAATCCATTCCCCTATGAAGTGTGTATTGATGCAGATCTTCTAGCCTTGATGCATGGACCTATGTGGATGCAATGGATGCAACTCTAGATGGCGCGATAGTAGTAGATGATGCTAGGACCCTCATTATGGCTTCATAACTTTATATTTATAGGTTTCTCAAGCTTTAATTTTGTAATTAACCCTGAAAAGGCCAAATAGGAAAATGATAAGTATGAAAAATGGTCACAAGGAGCCCAAAAAGTGGAGGGAAAGTTAAAAATGGACTAGGGTGCCTTGGTGGGACAAGGGCACCCCAGTTTAGGCTAAAATGGCAGGAAATGACAACAAAACTGGGCATGTATAGATAAATGTGTAGGAATAATAAAATAAAAATAAAATAATGTGGCCAAAAAGGTGAGATTAATTAATACTTTAGTCATTTGAGAACCTTCTAAATAGTAGTATGAAATTAGGCTAAATAATGTCTAATGTGCAATATTTTATGGCTACAGTGGGACCTAAAATGCTAACTGAAATGGAGAAAAAAATGAAACTTATATGGGAATAGTTAAAGGAAGGAATAAATAGACAAAAGAGTTATGCTAATCTAAAAAGGATAGAAAGGAAGTTTAATGTAGGTGATAAAGTATATCTGAGAGTAAAACCCAAAAAGAGCTCCATTAGTTTTAGAAAATCTACCAAGTTATCACCTAGATTTTTTGTAGCATTTGAAAATTTAAAAATTATAGGTCATGTAGCATATAGGCTAGCCCTACGTCCTGCATTGTCCAAAATGCATCATGTCCTCCATGTATCCTTACTAAAAAAGTATGTAGCTGATCTAACTCGTGTATGAAATTAAGATTCATTGTAGGTGCAAGATCCCAAAATCATCACGGTTGAACCTATTAAAATATTGGAAACACGCAAGATGTAACTAAGAAATCGTGATATTACATAGTTTAAGGTCTAATGGGACCAATACTCTAAAGAAATTGCAACATATGGAAGACATGCAGACAACTTTTCCTTTTCTATTTAACCGAGTTTAAAAGAAAAAATACTTATAATTATGTTATTTGATTTTGAGTGACTATCCTATTCATGAATTTTCATCAAGATCCGAATTATTGTTTTAAAAAAATTATTATAGTTTGAAGATAAATTCTATAGATAAAGATTTTCTAAAACGTGGCAGTTAAAAATTTCTGGAAATTTTGATAGTTGTAATTTATATGTTATCCTTTTAATACAAAATAATGTCATCAAGACAATGATTATTTTTAGGGGGGAGGTATGTAACATCCTACCCTTTTTTGTCTTGAAATTTATAATTTTTTAAATGGTCAATAGACCGCCAACAGATTTGTACAAAGTTATTAACCGAGAGTCTTAGCTCGCACTAAAATATATGTTAAATACATGAAAAAATTTGTTTGACAATGATAAGAATGTTAATGGATCACTTTCCAAATCATTAGATCTGTAATAATGTTAATGAAATTTCATGACACACACACACAAATAGGATAACTTATTGTGTGGGAAGTATAAACTATACTTGACTATCTAGAATGAGTTAAGAGTGTCTTGACATTGGGACATTATGCTATGATTTTTCTTTGTCTAAATAAACCTTGTAAAATGAGTCAATATTGTTTAAATGATCTATGAATAAAATGGTGTCAAAAACCTAGAATGACTTATAATTATGAGATGACGTATTTAATACAAAATGAATTATACCACTTAATTAAAGTGGATGACATGTATACGTTGTGGTATTTGTATGAATATTTGTAACAAAGTGGAAAATATGTTAAAGTTCCTAGCATAGAGGCACATACATTAATGATTATTTAATTTTGGGCATACATACTAATGTTATTGAATTGAGGCATAAATTTTAAATAATATAGATATATGGATTGTGTGAATATGAACCAAACCTAGGAAAGTGTTATGCAAAGTTAGATTTGGGCAAGAAATTTGTTAGGTTGTGGAGGTGAATTGCTTCGCAAAGGCATGAATTTGAGGATGATTGGTTTACATAGTAACCAATGTTGGTTAGTTAATCAACGTCGTTCACCTAAGAGGAACCGATGTCGGTCAGGGAACCTACATCGGTCAGGGAACTGACATCGATTAGGATAGGGAACCTACATTGGTCATGGAACCGACAATGGCTATATTTGTGTGAAATTTTATATTTAACTGATGGGAATTAGATATAACTTTAGTTATAAAGTGAATCTAAAGGTTGTAAATGCATAACTAAGTTGACCTAAGTTGGTATATGCTTATATAAGCATGAAAGCTAGGGTTAGAAGGATAATTAGGGTAATCCTTGGTTGAGAGGATGAAGAAGAAGAAAAATAAAGAACACGTTACATGAAGACAGAGCTTCCATGGAGAGAAGTGGGACAGAAGAAAATAACAAGTATATCTGAATGGTGATAAGAGGTTTCTTCTAATGTATTTCCTTTGTATAATTATTGTCTCATTGTAATGGCTTACATAATATGCAAAGTACATAGATTTTCTTCTTATAGATCCAAATGTTGGTGAGATATTGTATTGTAGATCCATGAGATCATGATGTATTGTTGATCCATGTAGATCTAGTCTTATTTTGTTTTTTCCACAGGTTGTTTTGAGATCTTGTATTCATAGATCCATGATCCTCGATCATGTTGTATTGATGATCCATGAAGATCTAGATATTATAGAGGAGGTTGTCTTCTTGTTTGCACAATGGCAGATGTAGAGATAGAGGAGAGAATTACTTCTTGATGTAGAGTTATAGTTGTACATTGGTAGAAATGTATAAGAGGTATTTTTTATACACTCATAGGAGAGCTCAGTTACATAGTACAAGATGCAGTAGTTTCTGATATGTGAGATCTACTAGTGTTTTGGAGGTACAATTGTAGTGCAATCATGTCGACCCATTTAGAGATTTGGAGGAGGAGATACTCTTGGAGAGATGCATTGTACTCTTGTAGGAAGACTTGGTTTGTACTCTTGTTCATTATTATATATATGGGATCTCTATCTTTGGTGGATGTACCCCATATTGGGTGAACCATGATACATGATGTGTTATGTGTGTGTCCTTTGTTTTGATTTGGATTATTCTAGTTTATACTTCCACTGTTGTAGATTTTGGGGAATTGTTTAGATCATGTGTGCATGATTTTGTTTATTATTGAATCATAGCACTATTTCGTAGTCTCATATTCCCAACAACTAGTATTAGAGCTTGGTTATTTTAGAGTAAGGTTTTACTTCAGTAAATTGTAAGTGGTTTACTAACAGGTGTATGAGAGCAGGGTTTGTTTTTCTTGATGTGAAAATCATAGGAAGAAATTTAAATCTCAAGTGGAAGATAGAAATGTGAGGTTACTGGAAAATACAGTGACCAACATTAGATAGGAGGCAACCAATTTTGGCAGGGTGACTGTGGTCGATTACTAGGCAACCTGGTTTTAAACAGAAAATCATAGATCTGGATAAATTGAGAGATGTATGGAATGTGTCTTGTTTGTTGAGGTGTCCCTGGTTCTTGGAGGCACAAGCATGTTGGTCAGATTTCATATCCGACTTACTAAGGTATGGTTTTATCTTGGTATTATAATGCTTGTATGTTTTTGTTGCACATTCATGGTTTGCGATTGTAGATTTGAGCATGAGATAGAGGAACAATTATGCATCCTTGGTGTAGTTAGATGCATGGGATTCCGTAGAGAGGTAGTAACACTGAAGGAAGATGGGGATTCCATTAGAGAAGCATGTTCTTCAGTTCAAGATGCGGTTGTGTATCTTGGTGCTGGTAAGATGATGCATTTCATCTTGGTCTAATTTATTTACATGTATTTTTGCTGTTAAGTTTTTTGTACAAGATTTGGGTGCTTCTTGAAATGACTAGCTCAACACAGCTATCGGCTTTGGTCAAAGTAGGCACCTGGTTTGGTGTACTATGAAAATTTTATGGTGTTATGTTCATTCCAATAGCACTGACGTCAGTCAGGGAATTAACTTCAGTCATAGAGGAACCGGTACCGGTCAGGCGACTGAGGTCGGTATCTGTGGCAGTGAATTTGTACTAGGTTTTTTCAATATGAGAGAGCATAGATGGTTTAGTGTCCTATTTTGGAGGATTGAATTTCTTTTACTGAGTGTATATAGAAGAAACGATGTATATCATTTCAATGCTTGAATCAAAAAGAGGATGGAGTTGGCTTGGTTAGTCCAGTGAGACTTTGGTTCAGGTATCTATATATGGTTCATGTTTTATTTCTTTTTTTTAAGCAAATGGTATTATGTTTGGATTGTGTGCACAAGTAAAAATTTGCACCATGGATATTTGGTGGGTTTGAATTTTATTTTCGGGATATGTTGGAATCTTGAGGACAAGGGTATCTAGCCTAAGGATGAGATCCTCAATGAAAATTCATGTTTAGACACACAGTTGCAGGTAACGGAGATGTTGAGTACACATGGATGAAAAGAAGGTGGTTCAACCTCCTTCACAAGAAGTACAAACTTCTGTGATGTAGAAGTATTATTTGTTAAGAAGGGAATAGAGTTTATATTTCTTTCAGTTGGTTTTATTTCTCAGTGATATATATTGGAGATTTTGAACTTGTTAGTAGAGGCAGTGTGTGGGAGTTCATGTTAAGTGGGAGTAAGCCATGGGTGTTGATATTGCAGGTTGGACATATATGCACGTGTTGAGTGAGAGGAGTATGTTACCCTTTAAAGTGGCATGAGGCACAAGTTGTTTTTTAGGACAATCACAACTTTGCAGGTATTTTGAGTTTATTGCATGATGATGTGACTTTTAGTTTATTTTGTGGTGTCTAGATATCCCTATGGGATTGCAGTTGATGGTGATTCAGCTGGGTTTAAAAGAGGAAGCATTTTTTTGAGTTTAAAGGGTGGAAAAAGGAGAAATCTAACTATTACAGAGACTAGTGTCGGTTTTAGCTAACTGTGGTTGGTTAGGAGTTTACCGAATGTCGATTTTCAAATCATGGTCGGTTAGACTACATGATTGACAACAATGTTTATTTACCATTTTTGGATGGTGCCCTTGTTTTCTTTCACCTTGGATGGTTGTGTAGAGTATGTTGATGACATGTTTGCTGGTATTTGCACTATTTTTAGTAGCATGGTTTAGCATGGTTTAACATGGTTTTTTTTTGTAGAAATTGATAAGCACATGGTTCATATTTGGCTTTGGAGTTAGTCGGTGATAGACTTGGATCTTATGGAGAGCCTGATGATATGGATGGATGTATATGGTGAGTTTTTACATGTGGATAGATTCTATTTTATGAGTCTATGATGATGCATATATTTGTTTTACACATGGATGCGTATGAGAATGGTTTAAATTCTCTTTGAGCATGAGTATGGTATGTTTGTATTTTCTATTATTACTATGTTACTCCATGAGAGATGTGTTTTCTATAGATGGTTTTCTTGGACATGAAATTTGTTTATGCAAGGTTGGATTTGTAGATTACAGTGTTTGGATTCTTTGAGTTATGCAGGTGTTTGTGGATTGATCACCCATTGGTTGTATGTAGAACTTATTTGGGTTTTCTTTTCCCAGGATCTTGTTTTTTATTTCACATATTCTAGTTTGACCTATCTTTGGTCAATTACATTGGTGGTTACATGGAGACATGGATAGATGGTTAGATAACATGGTTGGTATGGCTATGGTTATGATTGAAGCTTAGTACTTCAGTTGGAGTGGGAGCTCTTGCAAGTATATTAAGCATGGTGGCTTGGTTGCATGAGAGGCTTGGAGTTATGATTTAGTGGGAGCTTTATGTCTGGATAGCTCGTGTATCACAAATAGATCGTAGCTCCTTGTAAGTATTTGGTAAGTCATGGTTTATCTTCTTGGTTTCAGCAGATGCTTTAGTCTTCTTGATTTCATTTTAGATAATTGTTTATTTAAAGAATAGATGGTATTCATGGTATGTAGAGGACGGTGATGTACAGGTACAAGATCAAAAATTTATCTCCAAGTGGGATATTACTAGGTTATGGAGCTAAAATACTTCACAAAGGCATGCATTTGAGGTTTACTAGTTTACACAATAACCGACATCGGTTAGATAACCATCGTCGGTCAACTGGGAGGAACTAGTATCAGTCAGGGAACCTACATCGGTCAGGACTAGGAACCTACATCGGGTAGGATAGGTAACCTACATCGGTTAAGGAACCAACACCGGTCAAGATAAGGAACCTACATCATTCAGGGAACTAGCACAGGTTACATGTGCGTGAAAGTTTATATTTAACTCATGGGAATTAGATCTAACTTTAGTTATAAAGTTAATCTAAAGGTTGTAAATGCATAGCTAAGTTGACCTAAGTATGTACATGCTTATATAAGTATGAAAACTAGGGTTAGAAGGTTAATTAGAGTAATCCTTGGTTGAGGGGATGAAGAAGAAGAAAAAGAAAGAACAAGTTACATGAAGACAAAGCTTCCATGGAGAGAAGTGGGACAGAAGGAAATAACAGGTATATTTGAATGGTGAGAAGAGGTCTCTTCTACTGTATTTCCTTTGTATAATTATTGTCTTATTGTAATGGCTTGCATAGTATGTAAAGCACATAGATTTTCTTCTTGTAGATCCACATGTTGGTGAGATCTTGTATTGTAGATCCATGAGATCATAATTTATTGTTGATCCATGTAGATCTAGTCTTATATTGTTAGATCCATAAGTTGTTATGAGATATTGTATTCATAGATCCATGAAATCATGTTGTATTGATGATCCATGTAGATCTAGATATTGTAGAGGAGTTTGGCTTCTTGTTTGCATAGTGGCATATGCAGAGATATAGGAGAGACTTACTTCTTGGTGCAGAGTTATGGTTGCACATTAGTAGACCCTTGTAAAAGGTCTTGTTTGCATATTCATAGGAGAGCTCAGTTGCACAGTGGATGATGTAGTAGTTGTTATGTCAAAATCATAGCACCCCCCGAATGGCTTGATTTAGAATGGGGCATCTGGTGTAATTTGCTAACATGGGGCCATCTCTCAAGATTTGGGACTTGCAAACCTGAGATGGTCCTTCGGAGAAGGCCAACTTCCTCTACCTAATCCTAATGCTAAACTAATCCTAATGTAGAAAATATGCCTAACTACGCCTATCCTAACAATGCGAAGGAGACAGGGAGATAAAAATTGCATGAAAAGGGAAATCCTACACATAAAAGTGGGTGATAGCACCAAGAAAAGGGGCGAGATACTATGTTGAGGGAGGATGAAACAAGGAAAAAAGGGGGGCTGAGGGAGGCTAGATAAATGTGACACATACCCAAATCCTAATCCACCAAAAAAACTTTGTGGAACACAACATCACAAACCTGCAAGTGAAAGAACATGCACAAAATATAACAATAATAATGGAGAGGAAATAAAATACAATAAAAATGAGCTAGGGTTGAAGAAACACCACAAAACAAAATTTTTATTGCTTAAAAGTATGCACAGACCATTACATTTGATGCACAAAGGCATAATTACATTGTTAGGCCCAAGAGAAGGCTCACAACTCAAATGGAGTTGAGGGAGAATTTTGCAAGAGTTTCCCTAGCTCCCAGAATTTCTCTCCTAAAAATGAGGTGGATTTTACAATATATAAGGAATGTATCACCAACCCTCATTGAAGAGGTATGGGAACCCATACAAATTCACTTCTCGAGGGTACTTTTGTCAGAAAAAGACATGGGTGTCATACTACATTAAATATGGTTTTTAGGATGTCATTCGTTCACCTACCTTCACCTGCTTGGGACTTGTGATCTGCTTAACCATGTGACTCGTAAAATTGTGGTGTACCACCATCAAGGTGTCCAACTTCATGACCTGTCTAACCATGCATCACATGAATTCGACCATCCAACCCTGGGGGGTTGGACGCCATATAACTATGTGGGCTGTACATTACTGTGGTTGTCAACCAACCTGGTGACCTAACTAACCTGATGACCTGTCCAACCTTATGACCCAACCAACCCGGTGACTTGACCAACCTGGTGTGTCACCCAATCTGATCAACTAAGCCGACCAACCAAGCTGACCAAGCTAGCCAACCAAGTTGTTTGACTAACCTAGCCAACCAACCTATCTAACTAACCGAGCCAACCAACCTGTCCGACCATCCCCAATCGACCAACCTAGCTAACCAACCTGTTTGATCAACGGAGAAGGCCAACCCAGCCGACCAACCAAGCTAACCAACCACCCAAACATTTGCCACAGTGAGTTGGGGCTGAACCAAAACACAAGATTCCTTTCTCTTCTAATGGGGTTGAACTTTGACAGTCGTCTACCCATCTAATAAAATGAATGGCTAAGTCCATTTATGATGATTTATCCAAATAAAACCTTGGGGGTAAATTGGGGATAAATGTGAGATCTTTTGGTGGTTTGGAGGCATAGTTGTAGTGCACTCATGTAGATCCGTTTAGAGATCTGAAGGAGAAGATACTCTTGGAGAGATGCATTGTAATCTTGTGGGAAGAGTTGGTTTGTACTATTGTTCATTATGATATATATGAGATATCTATCTTTGGTGGATTGTTGATCAGTCAGAATTTGGCACTTAGTGAAGGAAATGTAGAAGGTTCGCATGGAAGAGTAGAGTGCATTCAAAGGCGTGGAAGCATCAGGGAGGATCGCACGCACAACAGAGATAAATTTGGGACTTAGCCATTTTTCATGATGAGGATCTATTTTTGGAAATAACGTGCGGAGCACTCAAACTGATTGGAGACTTGTGTGACACACATTGGCTATTTTTGGATGATTAGATACGAAGCAATTTGCATGGATGTGGGCTAAAGATAGAATTGTGAACTGATAGTTGACTAAGGGAGATCTATTGTTAACACTCTTGCATGTAAGCTTATTTTTGTAACTGTGCGTGGCTAATAATAGCATGCGACGTATTTTGGGATTAGATAAGTGGTGAAGGGAAAGTCCCCACCCTTATAAATATATAGTGAACTATGTAGTAAATATATATAGAGGGAGAGAGCATAGATATACGTGTGAAAACTAGGGTATAGTGGGGTTATGTTACTAGATTTGTTACACGCATGAGTGTATACTATTGTTATTGTAATGAAGCTTCTGTGTATTTACTGAAATTAATATAATGGAGATTATGGACTGAAATAAGGTGTTCTTATGGTTATAATTCAGTATTACATGCTTGATTCCATTATGGTTATCTGTTAAGTCTGTTATGTTCTAGATCTAGGTCTGACTATGCACTGTATGAAAGATATATTAATTATATATCTGAATGATTAAAGTCTTCATCATGCTAACATTCTGCAATAACAACCCTAGAGAGGGGCCTGGTACCTTTGCACGCTTTAGGTGAGTGCTCATTCTAGGATGAGTGATGTGCTAGCGCGCTTGGACTTGTATTGCCGAATTCTAGGCTGTATCATTGGTTTTGTTGCTGGGACCTATTTTTCATTTGTTTTCAGGATGGTTCATGATGAAGATGTACCAGTTGACCTTAGCAAGTTTTGAGGAGTGGATACACAATCTGGAAGAAGAATATGCATGGCAGTTTAGAACTGGATATGAGTTTAACGCACATAGATGGGTAGAACATAATCTGTACGATAGTTTATATTAGAGCTTCTTTGCTATCTTTCCAGTAGAATTGTATGAGTGGCTGATTGCTTATACATCTAAGAAGAATTGGAGGTATTAAGCACTTGTCTGGATGTAAGAAGGATTTCAGACCCTTTATGATGCTAATCTGATTTGGACTCGAGATGTGGATACGTGGTTCTATGGAATTTTAAACAGTTATATCTTGGAGTACTCGATTTCCACTTATTCGTGTCCAGAGGTAGTTGAATTCTATTTTTTACGATATCTAAGGGGAACTTACTTGCAAGGCATTCCACTGGCAATCAAGATCCTGATGGTAACTTTGAATTTGGAGAGTAAAACGATGGCTAACTAAACCCCACCACGCATGGGGGAAAGAGCATGTTGGGTGAAGGATGGCAGACCTAGCGGTAGAAAGGCATAAAGAGGAAAGGTGGTTGAAGTATAATGAGGCACATGAGAGGGAGGTAGGGAAGCATAGTGACATTTCAGAGTAGATGGCGTTGAGGAGAGAGATGGCTCATGAAGGATTTGGAGCTCACGTAGGAGACATGGAGCCAAAGCATTAGGAACTCCCCCATCTAGGAAAGCATGACAGGGATCCCTCCTCGGCATCACACAAAAGCATGCTAGTAGAGACGACCTGGACCGTAGGTGCGCATCTGAATCCACTTGGAAACCTTGCCATTGTGCCTTGGTTTTCCAGCATCTAGTATAACAAACAGTCAACAAGATAATTCAAGTAGGGGAAGAGTAGGAGCGAGTCTTATGAAAGGCATAGTAATCGCAGTGCAAACGACTTCATTGTTAAATGGGATTACTTTTTCAGGTGTATCATCAGCACATAATATAGGCACACCAATTTTCAAACTAACTTCTAGGACTGGTAACGCTTTGCAAACTATTGAGGTACAATTCAGTTCTACTATTGGGACATAGGGAAGTACATCTTCTGGTCTGACACCAACTACAAGTTTCAGGATCAGGAGGCATAGAGTAGTTCTAGTTCCGGTGGATCTGGTGGTTCTAGAGGCAGTAGGGAAAACACAGGAGGTTCTAGATCAGGTGTGCAAGGTCTGCACCAACCCCATAATATTTACATGGAGATGTCTCTTCATCTTCCAAACAATAGGGGCATAAAAGATGTTGCTGAACATGTACATATGTGTGAAATATTATGGTGTGCAAAAGGAATCACGAATTCTAAGCATAGAGCAAGCCAATTTGCTACTACATTACAAGGGCGCACACATAGCTGGTATAGAAAGTTTTACCCTGATCAGACTTGCGTAGATTATATAACTTTAAAAGATGCATTACTTAAATAGTTTCACATCCTTGAGTTTGAGCAGAAGAGTATAAGTGCACTCAAGGATATTAAGCAAGGCACTACTGAGAGTGTCAGAGAGTATGATGCCCATTTTAAAACATTTTTATGTAAGCCTTCTTATGATACACATGTAAGCCAACATGCACAGTGGTTCATTGGGGGGCCTGATTACCCCTTTTACAAGGGAATTATCACATAACACATACACTAATATGTGTAAAGCACATGAAGCAACCTTACATGCTAAGGTAGTTGGAAGTATAGATATTGGTGTAAGCTAATTTTTAGAAGCACAGATCACAGTTATGGAAAAACAGTTGGAGAAACTATCAACAAATTCAACACATGAGACGCACATAGGGATTTGGTGCACAGATTGTGAAGTAGAAGGTCACACAAAGGATAGTTTTCCTCATAGATTAGTACGCTCGTTGTTGTTGGATTATGAGATATGCCATTTAAACCATGATGCTATCTGTTTCCCATTATTACAATGCACAATAAGGAAGAACGTTTCAAGCTACTGTAAAATCTGTAGGTCCATGACTCATGACATGGAAGATTGCTGACTGATTGGTCAGATCCATGATGCTATAGATATTGGTGTACAACAAACATGATTTTTAGATAAATCTAAAGGCAAGAATAAGCATCAAGACTGGGATCACAATCAGGTGCGTTATGATCGAAATGAAGGGTGTTTTGAAGGCGGTCGTCGCAGAGGTCGGGGATACTACGGTGGATTTGGAGGATGAGGCCATGGTAGTGGAAGAAGTGATTTTCCTCGTGGAACATGTTATACATGTGGATCTCCTGACCACTACAGGCGTGAATGTCCTCAGAATATTACATGTTCTTTTTGTGGAAAGAACCATAGCTATGAGGAGTTCTTAGACTTGTATGAGCATCTTAGTAAGTAACATAAACAAGAAAACAAAGGTGTAGGGATGGTTAGGATACAACACGCTGTTGAAAATCAGTGGATGCCTAAGGTTGGAGGTAGAGATCTGAGGAGCTGCAAGTGAAGATCACAACCCATGTTGAGGTGGATAACACCTAGAGAGGCATTACAGTAAAATCCTACCATCACTAAGGAGGAGGTTCTAGATGCACGGTACCTAGATCCTACCCATCAGAAGGAGGTTGATCAGGAAACCATGGAAGTTCTGAGGAATCTTCAGGGTGAGATACAATACTTAAAAGAGAAATCACATGAAAGATGGAGAAAAAGAAAGTATCAGAGATGGTCCAAACTGATATAGATGACTTAAGGAAAGTGTGCTAAAATGTTGCGCCAGGAAAATATCATTTCATTGTTAGGGGATTGGTTAAAGGGAAACAACTCTATACATGTAAGTATTGAGACTGGACGGATAGATCCTACATGCGAATCTTCCCCCTCATAGCCTAGATTATGACAAGGAAATAACTCTGAATGTTGTTGTGGATGGGTGGCTATTGAATAATATATTGATTGATACAGGTGCAAAAGTCAATGTTCTTACCTTAGATGTATGGGTAAAAATGGGAAGACCCCCATTAAAGCCATCTCTAATGTCATGTTCATTGCTAATCAGACTAAAGCCACTCCCATTAGAGTTTCGAAAGATGCATCTATTACTATACAAGGAGCCAAGTTCACTAGAGACTTTGAGGTTTTAGCACTGGTCGAGTCAGATAACTTTCCAGCTCTATTGGGGCATCCCTAGTGCTATGAAAATAATGTTGATCTTCAGTTCAACAAAGATTATATCAGTTTTGAAAACAAGGAGGAAAGATTTATTATCCCTTTGACAGATGGAAAATCTGTGCCCTATGTTGAGCCCTTAAGTGAAGATGATCTGAATAGGATTTATGTACGCGCCATCCGAGACCCAGAGATGCTTGAGCCAACTAAAGAAGGAATAATTCAGTGGGAGGATGCACCATTCATTAGCGATACTACAAATGTTGCTTGTGATAATTGGGCTCATAACACCTATGAGTTGGTAGGGCATGAAGTAAGAAGCATATTTCCTAGAGGCAGAAAATTGTGTTATGTTAGGATAATAGGTAATAACTCAGTATTGTTTTACACTGGAGAAGGAGATCCTATGGTATTCCTACGCACCATGGAAGAATAGTGGATAGAACTGTTGGAAAGAAGAAATATGCTAGCATATACACTACGTGGGACAACAACATGCTGGTGGATGGCCCACAAGGATAATCTTGTAGGATGGAATGAAATTAGGATTGCTCTTGCTACTTAGGTTCTTCAGGAGTAATGCACCTACTCAAATCTGTACTTATTATGGTAATCAACCTTGTTCAGACACCACATTCAGAAGTGTGAGAGACTCTGGACAGAAGGGAAGGAATATTTACCACCTTCGCTATGGGTGCACAAGTTTTATTCCACTTTACAAGGATGCGTGCACACGTGCTTGGTATGTATATGTATAACTCCATAGAGAGACCAGAGAATTGGGAAGGATTTAATTGTTGGAATGGCCTGGACATTTGACTTCTTCTCTTCAAATCCTCTGATGGAAGAAGCATTGAAGGTCATAAAGTGCTTAACTATGGGAGATAGTGCCAAGGCTGAAGAGCTCCTTCAGGAGTTATTAGATGAAGGGGATGCAAGAGCGCGTCTTTTTGAAGAAACAAAGGCCGATGTAAAATTACTTTAATGCACTTGCCTTGAGAAAGAAAAGGGAAAAATGGTCTACTTCGTGGATGATGAATAAGTAGAAAATTTGGATATAAATCATTCAATAGCTAGGTGTGATGTATTGGACAAGTGAAAATACAACCACACGTGCACCTATCATGAACCTATGAAGAAAAATAAGGTGAATATTAGATCGGAGGCTGAGTCTAAGGAAGCCGTAATTGGAGACTATTGGTCAGACTTTGAAGTGGCAAAAATCATAGAATTACTAAGGGATTACCATGACTTCTTCCCTAGGGGTGCCATGAAATTAAAGACGTGCATGAATCATTAGGGGAGATGAAGATAAAACTTAAAGAGGGTGTGCACCCAGTTAGAAAGAGACCCTACAAGATGAACCCCAACTTACGTGAAAAGGTGAAAGAAGAGATTGAAAAAATGTTGAATTCTTGGATCATCAAGCTCCTTGATCAGTTAGAATGAGTTATTCTAATGGTGATCAATATCAATAAGGATGGATGGATTAGGGTTTATGTGGACTACAAGGGAGTTGAATGCTACATGTGTTATTGATCCCTTTCCTACACCATTCACCAAGGAAATACTAGAAGGTGTTGTAGGGTGCGAAATCTATTCATTTATGGATGGATTCTGTGGGTATCATCAAGTTTGAATTGCCCAGGAGGATCTGGAAAATACTACGCTTACTACAGAATGGGGTAGCTTTGCCTATACTGTAATTCCTTTTAGTCTGAAAAATGTGTCTACCATATTTTTCATGCATGGTTTTTCAAGTATTTAAGGAATTTATTCACAATTTCTTATAGGTCTATTTAGGTTATTAGATGGTGTATGGATTAATTAAGGGATCATTGTGAAAATCTACGTTTAATTTTTGAAAGATGTAGATAGTTGAGTGTCTCATTAAACATGTCAAGAAGTGTGTAATTTGCTATATCGTTTGGTATACTACTAGGACACATAATATGCAAGGAAAGTTTGTCTGGTTAATCTAGCTAAGGTTGCAGTCATTAGAGGCCTAAGGGAGCCTACCAATCAGAGTGAGGTACACATATTTTTGGGTCATACAGGATATTACAGGAAGTTTATTAAAGGATATCCCAAAATTTCCTCACTCGTTGGAAGAGTTACTGAAAGGGAAAGGTACGTTCTACTGGGGAGAACTACAACAACATGCATTCGAGACATTAAAGGAAAAACTTACTACCATGCCTATTCTATGTTTTCCTTTATGGGACCAACCATTTCATGTACATGTTGACACCTCTGGCATGACCATTGGCATGGTGTTGGCTCAACCTGGAGAAGGTATTGTAGATCATCCTATATGTTTTTCTAGTAGAAAGCTGACTAATGCAGAATAGAATTACACAACTACATAAGCACGAAGCTTTGTCAATGATCTATGCACTACATACATCCCGCCAGTACCTACTAGCTACACCATTCATCTTTTATATAGATCACATGGCATTGAAGTATTTGGTAAACAAATCCTATTCTACAAGGGCGCATATGTTGATGGGTGCTCTTATTTCAAGAATTTGATTTCGTAGTTGTGGTAAAACCAGGGAAAAGTAATTTTGGACCATACCATCTATCAAGAATACAGTCATGAGAAGAAGCACATGTAATTGAGGATACCATGTCAGATGCATAGTTATATAGGTTATAATGAGCACCATCAGAACTAGAAGACATTGTTGTCTTTCTACGAACAGGGATGGCACCAGGGGGAATGAAATCATTGAAGAAGAAACATCTTGCTATACGCGTAGCCCCCTATATGTTAATCAGTGGTGACCTGTACAAATTAGGCTGAGATGAAGTATTACGCCATTGTGTATTGGAACATGAGTGCACATACAGGTATTATGGAAGAATCTCATGGTGGTATTGCAGGTGGCCACTATGTGAGTGATGCCACTACGCTCAAGATTCTACTCGTTGGATTATGGTGGGAGACCTTGTACAAATATTGTAAGGAATTTTGTAAGGCTTGTGATAATTGTCAATGCCTTGGGAAACCCGATCAACAAGATGAAATGCCTCTAAGACCCTTTACTAGTGCAGAAGAATTTGAGAAATGGGCTATATATTTTGTCGGTCCTATTTCACCATATATGCAGTAAAACTGGATCACATTACATCATAACTTGCATAGATTATCTGACAAGGTGGGTAGAAGCAACACCTACAAAGGATTTTATAGCGGCCATAGTAGCCAGGTTTCTTTGGGAAAATATTATTACAAGGTATGGATGTCCTTTAAGTTTGACCAGTGATAGGGGCACACATTTTCTTAATGAGAATTCTATTAGATGAATTCATGATTACACACCATAAGACTACACCCTATCATCCTCAGGAAAATGGGACTGTTGAGGATTTCAATAAAATTTTGAGCCAGACATTGACAAAAATCTGTGATGTTGGAAGAAAGGATTGGGATGATAAAGTATCTGCAATACTTTGGGCATATCGAACAACATATAAAAGGTTAAACAAAGCCACACCGTTTAAGTTAGTTTTTGGTATGGAAGCAGTTCTTCCTATGGAATTAATTTTACCTTCTTTGTGTATTGCACACGCTGGAGGTCTTGTTGATGAGCAAGCATTAGAAGAACACATTGAACCGTTAATCAAATTGGATGAGTGATGAGCCATAACATGTTGGAGTTAAAAAAAAGAGAAGGCCAGGCAGAAAACATGGCATGACAGGCACATCAGGGATAAAAATTTAGAGATAGGACAGATGGTGCTCCTTTATGATTCTAAGTTTTTGTACCATCTAGGAAAACTCAAAGTATATTGGTTGGGGCCATATGTTATCACTCACATACTCGAATTAGGTGCTTGTCAGTTAGAGGCCCTTTATGGAATATGGTTACCTAGGTAATTCAACAGGAGTAGGTTGAATCCCTACTATAAATAAGTTTTCTTAGTGTTTGTAATAAGGCAGTGTTTCCATTTAGATTAGGTTTTCAATTCTACATTCCCTTAATGTGTTTACTTCTTTGTTGCTATGCTTTGTCAATTTAGTTGGTTTGTTTGTGTAATAAGCGTGTTTACGCGCCAGAAGCTAATTACTATTTGAAGAATTTATATGCATAGAGGACTACACATACCCTTAGTGTGGGGTAGGTCTGTTGATATCTAGGTACATGATTGATGAAAATAAGTCCACATGAAAGGAACTATCTATGGGTGTTATTCAAGGTTGGAAAATTGAAAAAAAAAGACAGATCTCTTCTAGACACAAGGACCATAGATATAGAGGAATGAAGAAACAAGTATAACACGAGGTAAGCAGGGGTCTGGGAGGACTACCAGTGGAAGGCACAGTGATGAGGTACTTAGGCACATGGAAGCACGCTGAAGAGAAGTTTGTAACTGAAAAGGTAGGAGGGCAAACTAGAAGGTTATAGCTTGGGCATGAAGATGTACCATGTGGAAATAATGAAAATGGTCAATTAATGAGAGGATTATTGGAAGCTGGAGGAGTAATAAATGCACTAAATTTTTGAAATTCTATATAAGGATAGGATGCAAGCTCATTTTTACCATTGCAATTGAGATAATTTGAAAAGGGTTAAGTGTAAATGAGTCTGAGAAATTGTGTTGAGGTGTGTAGAGTGTGAAAATAGATGTGAGGAGAATGGTTGTGTGCAGGAGAAGCTTGTGTTCCCATAGGATAAGGGTTTAAGAGAAGAAGATGCATTACAAATGAGATAAGGCCTGTAATTTACACTAGGGCATGGAAGATTTAAGCTAGGGTTTCAACTTTTATCAACTACAGAGGGGAGAAAAGAGAGATTTTTTCAAATGGTACAAAAGAAAGCACCCGCAAGAAGAGATAAAGGGAAGAAGAAGGTTGAATTAGAAGATGAGATTCCTCCCGAGAGTAATGTTTTAGAAATACAGTATCCAGATGGGCATGATTATGGGACAAGAATGTGATTCGAATATCATCGCTAATGTAAAATCAATGACTAAAATGATCGAACATTATATAATAAGAAGGATCTCGATGTATTGCTGAGAACATGAAAAAAAACAAGCACACTATAGAGGATATGCTAGTATATAATGACGTTGGTGAGAAGTTGTTGGAGTAGAATGGATTCTACTAATTATATGAGTTGCCATATTTTGGAAAGTATGAACCATTTTATTGGTGGCTGATGAGAATATTCCATGAGGAAATTTTCTACTTCACTGGATGAAGAGTAAGAATCATAGTCTTCTTTGATTTCAACGATGATAGTACTTAGGTGCCTCAGGGTTAGATCTAGATAGCGATTTAACGGATAAAACCACAATCCTGAATACGAGGAAGGAGATGGGGTATACCAAGTGTCTATGCATGGAACGGAAATTGACAAGTTGAAGAAGTACCCAATAGTGCGAGGCAACTGCACATCCTTGTGGACAAATTTGAATGACCAGGGAAGTTGGTCCCAGGTAAATACAATGTGGTTGCACATGTACGCTAAGAAGATGTCTCAAGGAGTGGTATACAACATTGAAGATCACATAGAAAATACAATCATTGAAGAAGCACGCAAAAAGGTAACAGAATAAGTTTCGGTGACTGTGTTATTGTCCTTAGTATTCATGGAGATTGGGGTATCAGATGGGCCAAAGAAGAAGATTTTGGGAGTACCCCATAGATCACAAGTCACTTACTGGAAAGGTTTGGTAAGTACTTGTGTGATGGATCAATGAGTGGACCATTCAAGTCATATGGCAGAGATGTGATACGATAGAACTTCGTGTAGCCATTCGAGGAAGAGGGACGCATACCCAAATATTTTCCTTCAGTGGTGGGTAAGGCAGTTCAGTTTACCGTATACCAACATTAATTGCATCGCGTGATTTGTAATGAAGGATGGGGCTTAGAGCCCATGGTGTAAACTACTCATAATACTTCACAACAAGGTATTTCCAAGCATCATTTCATCAGTTTTTAGATGTGTATGCCACTTAACCTTTAATGTAGATAAGATATATTGTGACTACCACACTTTGAGGAAGAATTATATATATCCAGGGCACAATGCATACATGGAGAGTACTTATTTTAAATATTATAAGTATGAAACCTATAAGCCTGGTAGTTGAGGAAACTGGAGAAGCACTTTTGTACCTATAAATCAAACCAAAGATGGATAATGGTAAATGTGTGGAGAATTAGTTTGCACTTCCCAGGGCCACCAAAGGGTAAGCATACAATGGAAAATGTCCCAACACCCAAGCCTGTAAAAACAATTGAAGTTAATGATGAAGAGGAGGAGCATGAGGATAATGGTGGTTTGGAACACAGAGGTAGAAGATATCCTCTTAATAAGGATGAAGATGATTTGTGTAACTGCTTCACCTCAGCCACAAGAGGGAGATGATGACGACTTGGATGCAATCTAAGGATAGTGCATCAATTTAAGAGAGTGTTCAGGAGAATAAGGACCTCAAGGTCCTACTCCGTATACAATGCTACGCAAATCACCTTCAACTCTCCCCACATAATGAGAGAACTGAGAAAATGAGAAGGAAATTAAAGTTGAATAAGGAAGCATGGAAGAGTCGGAGGAAAGCGTGTCCAATTCTCTTACACCTCCAAAGAACATAGAGGAATAAAAATAAGAAGAAATGAAGGATGGAAAAGAGGAAGCAAAAGGGGTAGAAGAGACAACAATATAGACTACTCAGGACCTAGCAGCACAAGTTCCCAATATTAAAGCCTCAAGTTCATACGTAGCTTAGATCAAGAAAAACAAGTGTGGAGTATATTCCACTAGCCATGGGCTATGACCAAAGAAACAAATAAAATTGTCTATGCCCATTTCCAGAGCACAATGTCATAAAAGGAGTTATACGGTTGGGAATTAATGGATGAAGATATGGCAATAGTGCGCACAAGGAAGAAATTGGCTTGGTTGAAGAACACGCACATGGATGAACCAAAATTTGATGTATGTGAGGATTCATGCATGTCAAGGAAGATTGAAAAATACACCTCATGATAAACATATAACAATAAAGCCTAGTGTTATATCCAGATGAATAGGTGATTAATGCTTTGGTGAAAGTTTTCAACAGAAGTCACATAATGAGAATATGGACAAAGTCTGCCATAATTAGGGCGCTAAGGGACAGAGATCAAGACACTAAGGATGAGGAGATATTTCACACCTAAAATAGGAAAAATATTTGGCATAGGAGAAGAACGTTGTGTTTATCAACATGACATAGGATATTGGTGACAATTTCATGAAGGCTAAGCCACACTTAGAACCAAATGTACCTAAGACATTTCCTTCGACAATACATAATGTCAGTACATTGGTGGACTTGGTTCTTCAAGATGAACCTTTGTGCATGTCTGCGCCAAAGGATCTAACACAGGAAGCAGAGTGCGAAAATACTTCAGTGATATGGAATATTGCTTCGTATGAAGGATTGCTTCAGAGCTTTTAGGAGGAACTCAAGAAGGTGGATCAAGCACTAAATATTTGTACAGTGCCAGAGGCCGTTAGAAGGACCAGGACCATTCTTAGAACATAATGAGGTCCTGAAGGCCATGAAGGATGAGACATTAGGTGGCGCAAAATGGTTAGCACTTGTTAAGAGGAAGCATGAGGCCCTTACAGCCAGTGAGGAACCTCATAGGGAAAGGTTAGATGAGCTTGGGAAAACTCATCATTCAAAATATGGACTTATTAGATGAAAGAATGAATAGCATGTCTAGCATATCGTGTTGGTATTACAGAATGAAAAAGGAGATATTGCAAGGGATGAATTGGAGTCAAATGCAATGGATATTCTAGAGAAAGTAGAGGTCGCACTCAATGACTGATCAGACCTTAGAGGCAAGAGATGAAAGAGGAGTATCAAGGATTAATTATTTATGTTGAAGAGGAAGACACTACAGGTTGAAAACATTCTTTCATTCACAAAAATTATTTATATTCCTTCTATTCATATTCTTTGGTTCATTTTTGGGGACAACCATTTCCTTGGGCAGCAATGCAACTAGTGTGGGGTAATTTTGATTAGCCTGAACTTTGAAACTTAGTGAAGGAAATGCACAAGGGGTTTACATGGGAGAACATAGAGTGCATTCAAAGGTGCAGAAGCATTAGAGAGGATCACGTGTATAGAATAGAGATAGATTTGGGACCTAGCCATTTTTCATGATGATGATCTATTTTTAGAGATAGCATGCAGAGCACTTAAACCGATTAGAGACTTACGCATCATACATTGGTTATTTTTGGATGATCGGCTATGAAGTGATATGAATGGATGTAGGCTAAATATAGAATTGTGAACTAATAGTTGACAAAGAGAGATCTATTGATAACACTATTGTATGTAATCCTATTTTTATAACACTGTCACGTGGCTAATAATAGTATGCGACCTATTCTGGGATGAGATAAGCGGCGAAGGGAAAGTTCCCCACCCTTATAAATATGTATTTGAACTATGTGGTAGATATATATATATATATATATATATATATATATATATATAGATAGAGAGAGAGAGAGAGATAATAGAAATACATGTGAGAACTAGGGTATAGTGAGATTATGTTACTAGATATCTTACACACATGAGTGTGTACTATTTTTATTGTAATGAAGCTTTTGTGTATTTATTTTTATTAATATAATGGTGATTATGGACTTAAAATAAGGTGTTCTCATTTTTATAATTTAGTATTGCATACTTGAATCCATTATGGTTATTTGTTAAAATTTGTTATGTTCTAGATCTAGACCTAAATGTGCACTATTTAAAAGATATGTTAGCTATAGATTTACATGATTAAAGTCTTCATCATGCTAACATATTTCAAAAATCAACCCTAAAGAGGGGCATGGTACCTTTGTGCACTTCAAGTGAGAACTCAGTCTAGGCTAAGTGACGTGCCAGCACACGTCGAGCTTGTATTGCTGAATTCTAGTATGTACAATGGACGTAGCCCATATTAGGTGAACCATAATACATGTTGTGTTATGCGTGTGTAATTTGTTTTGATTTGGATTATTCTAGTTTATACTTCCAATGTTGTAGATTTTGGGGAATTGTTTAGATCATATGTGTATGATTTTGTTAGTTATTGAATCATAACACTATTCGATAGTCCCATATTCCCAACATTACTATGTGAGCAGTGTTTGTTAATATGAAAGTGGAATGTGTACGTTGCATGGTAAGAAGCTTGGTAGGGTTTATGGTTTATGGCATTCAATGAAAACCTAACTTCTCGGTAATGGTTAACTTCCCCGAGAATCCAACTCTAAAAGTATTCACAACATTCTCTCTTTTTTCATTTCAATGTTTTGATTTTTTTGGCTCTTATATTTTTGTAGGTTATGGAGATGATGCTATTTTTCCTCCACCGTGCTTGTTTTTTTTCCATGGGAATGATTGCAAGTAAGGACATGTTTTCATTTAATTAACAAAGGAAATGTTTCATTGTTAAAATTTCTAGTTTTGACGTGTGGAAATGATTCAGAAGGAAAAATACTGAGTTGCGTGAGGTGTAGTATATTACAGGCATGCGCTTCTTAACTTATTCTCTGTAACATGATTGTTATAGGTTGATAATGAAAAATATAGATATGTGAACTAGGTATAGTTATTAGGTGAATGTGAATGAAGTGTGAATTTGGTATAGTTATTTTCATGACTATGGATAGATATGCGAACTAGGTATTGTTATTTTTTATGTTTGTGAAGAAGTGCGAATTGGGTATTGTTATTTTTGTGATTGTGAATGAAGTGTAAATTGGGTATAGTTATTTAGGTGGTTGTGAGTAGATATACGACTGGGTATGTAATATTTTTTAATTAGTGATGGTTTGAATTGAATACCACTTTAATGTGGAACTATGAACACATTTTGATGATTTAAAAGATAAAGTAAAAACTAGGTATTGTGATTTGTTTTAGTTGACTTGATTTTTGTGCTTGAGGGAATTGTAAAATGAGATAGGTATTGTAGGTTGAGATGTAACCTGGGTATGAGTATTTGTGTAAATATGCGGTTACAGGCTTAAAAATTGTTTCTGAGTAAGAGAAATAAGTTGATAAAAATCTCAACTGTGTTGTATTTAACTTTGTTTTATTTGACAATAATATGATTAATGGAAAAGGAACCTCTATTATAATCTAGGTATTTATTTAAAAGGATATGAAAAGATACAATACTTCCATTGATCATATTTTAATGAAGAACATTTCTCTTTTGTTTGGATTCTAAATTCTTGACAGATATCAAATTATCTAGGCTTTAAGTAAAACTATGAATGTGATTTTACGGTTTAGATGATACCCATAAATGGGTGTGTGTGTTAAAGGATACTGTAAACTCTGATATAGTATTAACTATGTTTTTCTCTCTGTAAATATATGTGAAGAAATAGATGAGGAATTGTTAGTTATATGCTTTTTCTTTTCTAGATTTGGCTCCTTAGTATGGTGTAAGGAATATTATATTTCTTTATTTTGACTTGAAATGACAATAAATAATCAATTAAATACTAGTCATTATCTTTTGGATACTAATACCATGCAGGTATAGTATTATATTTGGTAATGAGTTTAATGTTATGAATACAGAGAACTAGTCTTGACTTAAAATGGATATTATGTTGTCTAGCCCGAATCCAAATTGAGGAAAAGTATGGTAAATATGATTTAAGTATGTAAATTATAAATAAATATCATTATGATATGTTGACTTGGATTTTTTATTTCAAACAAATATAAAATAATGATGTTATGACTGTAGCTTAAAAGGATTATTAAGCTGAATGGTAGCATGTTGTATTGTATGTCAAACCTTGTATGATATTATCGTTTTATAATGATTATGGTATACACAACGAGGATGTTGTCTCATTCCAGTTATTATGAACTGACACACGTATATTCCTTCTAACTATTGTACATGTAAATAACGAAGCTACGAAGTGAACACCTTGATTGATTTTCATATTTTTGATGAATATGACCATATGGTCACCAATATAAAGACTTTATTTTCTTTCATAAATCTCTAGTTACATTGCTTGATTTTATGATGAAATCCTAAATGAAAGAAGGGCTTAAGACCCTGATGTAAAGTTCTAATTATCAAATTTTACAATGAAAAATTATTTTACAATCTTGTAAATTTTTGCTGTTAAATAAGATATAATGGCCTATTTATCTCATTATGCGAATAGGTAAGACATTATATAAATTTATACTTAATGTCTATAACTTATACAATCTTATGATCTAATCAATTAATAAATAATCATCAAAACCTTAAAAATAAGTAATAAGTTATTACCTATTCTAAATCATTTATTTGATTAATTTTTTGCATAAGGGCTTAAGACCCTGATGTAAAGTTGTAATTATGAAATCTTACAATGAAAAATTATTTTACAATCTTGTAAAATTTTGGTGTTAAATAAGATATAATGGCCTATTTAGCTCACTATGTGAATAAGTAGACATTATCTACATTTATACTTAATGTCTATAACTTATACAATCTTATGATCTAATAAATTAATAAATGGTCATCATAACATTAAAAAGAATATATAAGTTATTACCTATTTTAAATTGTTTATTCGATTAATTTTTTGTATATAATAGTTGTAAGTAAAATACAATGGTGAATAGTTATCATAGACATAATAATATGAATCCATAGTGGTTTTTCTATAATGGATGAATATTAGTTTTAAATAATTATAACATTATCTAATAACTTATAGTAGGGTGATTATAACAATGAACACAAAATATAATATTAGTTAAGAATAAAGGTGTATGATTATCACGAAACAATTATTCTTAAGAAATGTTAAATTAATCCTTATGAATGAAAGTTGTTTGCATCTCTAAATAAGTGATTGGTTTAGTGAAATAAGTCAATTAATTTACTTTGCAATTTATAATCCCTATTCAAATGGGATTACATATGATGATAAATGATTTCATCCATAACATAATGAAATTACGAAGTTATGAGTAACATACATGATTGAATTTAAGAAACCATAATTAATTTCATACAACCAAGATTCAATTAACTAGAAATAGCCCAAGTCACAAAGAATAATTGAAAGACGTAAGTTAGATGTGGCAGTAAAGCTTAATTATGACGTAGATTAAATATTATCTCACATTGTAATACATCTACCTTGAAATAGTACTAAATAGGGGTAATGAAAAAGGGAAAGAGGACGTAATGGAAATAAATCCATTACATGGTCTCTCCCTTTTCCATAAGAACCCTTAGTGAGTTATGGATCTTTTTGTTTAGAAAGATAGTCCTATAAAGAACACTTCATCCTTCTTAACATGTTCACCTTCATAAAAAAAGATCCAAATAACTGTGTCGAGATAAATGTTTGTTGACGGAAGACTATATCTCTAGGATTTGTGTGGTCTTGAGATACATTGTTTATACACAACGAGAAACTTTAGCTGAAGTAATGCATGTTGATTACATTGTATGTTCATTGAATCCTTATTTATATATGTCAGATACCATAATATGAAGATTGAATTTCGTGGTTGACATTTAAGGATGGAAAACATAGTTGTCTCAACCTTGAAAAATGTAAACTTGAACATACTAAATATTATATGATTACTCTTTAAGAGTAGACTGAAGGGGGAAAAGAATAACCCTTCTCAGCTGCACAAGGTTTATACACAAAATAGTTATCAGATGGAACAAACTAAAATAATAATTTTTTAATCAATTTTGTTAATTAATTACTCTGAATTAACTTTATTACACTTATGTGACTGAATATGAAGATTATTGCTTTTAAAAAATAAATTCTTTGGTTTTTGGGAAATTAAATTGAGCTGTTATAAAATGCTTGAATGGTCATAAGATGCCCAAAGAGTTGTCCCTGTTATGAAATTTTGTAGTTAATTTCCATAAAATAAAAAATATAAACTTTAGCTATATATTTTGAAATTGAAATTGAAAAGTGTAAATTATAAGATAGAAAAGGAAGAATTACACCTATCTATGTAGAGCCAAATCTTCCCTACAAATGTAAAATATTATTGATCAAGAAAAATGCTAAGTGTCAACAATATATGAAAACTATGCGTAAGGGGACACATGTGCAAGGATAAGAGTAACACGAAAGGGGGCACGTGCAGTGGAGATATAGGTTGGCACATAGGGCTACGGTAAAGGACAAGAACTTATCCAGTTTCCCAGAGACAGAGCTAAAAATACAAAAAATAGGGTTTGAGTGCTGACCACACAAAGAATAAACACATGATGACTTGGTGGTAAAGCAAAGGAATTTATTTAGAAAAAGCACATGCATATCAAGATAAAGCACACACATGGGGATAAATAATAATATAATTAAACCATGGTGTATATTAAGGATAGTCTATTATTATCTACCTTTGTAAAAGCATGCAAGCTTTGTACGCATTGCTATTTTTAGGAAATAAAGCATACGAGCTATTTTGGTATGCATGCCTATTATTAGGAATGTAAGTGAGTAATAAGGGGAAATTCTCCACCCTATAAATATAGGTATTGCATCTTTATTAATATATTTAAAGAGTGCATACCATGTGTGTAAGAGTAGATTTATGTTGTTTTATCACAAAGTTAGGATTTGGCGTTTGCGCGCATGGACCTACACACTATTGTAATGTTTGTCATATGTATTAAGATTTTGTGATGTAATGAATTTTGGTTTATAATGGATACTTGTGGTTGGATAATTATATTTGATATGCTAGAAGATGGTGTATTGATGATGTAGTTGATATTAGTTGTTTTTTACATTCATTAAATATCTTCCTTACTATATGTGTTTCCAAATTGCTATGTTAATTGTTATGCATGAATGAATGACTTGGATATAAATATGGTGAACATACATGCTAACACCTTTATAAGCATAATGAAGGAGGGACCTAGTGGCTACACATGCTTTGGGTGAGCATTCAGATTTGTCTGAATGAAGTACTAACATGCATAACTAATAAGTGTGCAAACAAAAGGATACATTTTAGTTCCGGTACCGGGACCTATTTTCAAGTTATCTACCAGGATGTTGCATGCAGATGGTGTATTGACTATCTTTGGAGAGTATTGAGAGTTGGGTAGAAGATGAAAAATACTCATTTGCACAAAGACATAACACTGGATCTAACTTTAATGTGTGAAAGTGGGTGGAAGAGAACCCATATGACTGCTAGTATGAGATGTTATTTAGCTTCTTCCCTATAGAGTTTTATCAATGGTTGGAAGCGTACGCATCAAAAATAATTTTCTTCCCAGGAACAAGATCTTGGAGGCAGGAAGACTATCAGAATCTGTTTGATTAAACTGAGAAGTGGATTAGGGTTGTGGATCATTGGTGGGAAGGCGTGTTGCGAAACTATACTTTGGAGTACATATTTTCGACATATTCATGTCTAGAGGAAGTAGATTTCAAGTTCTTATGCAATCCTAGAGGATCCTATTTGCGTCTGATACCCTTATCTATCAAGATCTTGACGATAGAATTGGGATTGGAAATATTAACTATGGCTAGCTAAAACACCACCATGCGTAGGGGTAGGAGCAAGTGTAGATAAGGATGGAAACATCCCTGGTAGAAGAGAGGCATAGAAAAGAGATACATCTCAAGTATAATGAAGCATGACAAAGGGAAGTTGACAAAACATTGTTATCAAGAAGAATGATGACTAGCAAAGGTTTTGAGACCCTCGTGGAATATGAGAAGCCACACTATCATGTCCTTCTGACATTAGGAAAATGCAGTAGAGATACACAATCAGATTCTAATGAGATCACATCAGAGGAAAGAATGAGAACTACAGGCGTGCATCTGACCCATCCTAGCCACCTAGCCATTGTCCAAGGTGTTCTAGATCAAGACGTAGTTATTGAAGGGCATTGTAAATAAGGAAAACAAGTGGGACCTCCATGTAGGGACTGGTAAATAGGTAGATATAATTTCATCTTACCTTTCAACATTTAATCAATCTAGTTGATGTCATTATAACCAGGGCAATGTCTAAAAGCAATATGCAATAAGTTCTTTCTAGGAAATCAGAAATTTCTTAGTGATATTCTTTTGTTTTGGGGGGTTTTCTAATTCTAAGCTTCTAAAATATAAATTTAAACCATGTTATGTTAAAATTGCACAAACCATTCAAATTGAACAAAACTAATTAACTTGCATAATTTAAATACTCACACAACTTGAAGGAAATTGAAATTCTTGAAAATTCAACTCACACAACTTTTAAAAGAAGGTTCACTGACTGGAATCAATTGGAAGGATTGGAATTTAAAGAATATAAAGTATCTAAAATGAAAGTTCTTATAGTTTTGATCACATAAATTACCAAGGGAAAATAAATTAAAACGTTTAACAATTACCAGATGAATGAACATGGTGTAGATGAATCAATATGAAGAAAAAGGATAAACATAGATTGGATTAAACAATGAGCATGTAGATAATTATATAGATTAATTATACAAAATTCATCACAAATTAGACGATACAAAAAATACCAAAAGATCTTTGGGTCTTGGGGTGGGTGGGCCCTTGCTCTCTTGTTGATCAAAACGACGATTGCACACTTAATTCACTAAAGCAGTAATATCTATTGATTTCAAAAGTTGATACAACATAATTATAATAACATATAGTTTTCTATCTAACCTATTATAGTCGATGAGGGTGAATTATATAATCAAGTTTCCTCAACTGATGCCTACACTATATGAATTATCTTTATTTAGATAGTAGAAATAGGTATTCCAAGTAATCTCCATATTTCAAGATGAAATAATGGAGATGATTAAGGAAATCAATTAACAAAGCAAACATAATTTATCCTAAAATTAGTGTGTGCAGATATGAACTAGATTTATGCTTTGAGATGGAAAGATTTCATCCTTTCTAATTTGCTATTACAGACTGGGACAGACCTAAAATCCAAGGTCAACTCCACAACATCCTAGAGAAACTTCCAGGCGAGCTAGGATACCTCAATGCGAGCTGAGAACTCTCGGGAGCAAGCTAAGACAAAACAATCTGAAACTAGTTGAGATACTCCAAAGAAGGCCGGAAAAGAACACTCTAAAGTGAGATGAGGTACTCTGAAGCAAGCTAAGACACTTCAAAGAAAGATGAGATACTCTATAGAAAATTTCCTTTATGAAATTTGTGCCCAAAACTTTACATCCTAGTCAAAATTTATTCTTTCATTGATCTATGCACAAAACTGAGTGTTTTTCAAGGATTTTTAGTTAGAATTCCAGGATAGAACAAATGTGTACACTAATCCATCAAAGTGAACAAAACCTCTACTTTAAATTAATAAAAAGTTAGAAAATGTGTTTGAATCCAAACAAGGGTAAAATACAAACAATGGCATTATTTATTCAATTAATGAGCTCATCATCTTCCCTCACACTTACTTGTTTGCAAGTCCTCTTACAAATCATTTTCCAAAGGTTGGATTAAATATTTTTTCCTTGAGATAGTTACCCAAATAAATAAAAAATTTATGAAGTGCCCACATTTTTTCCTTGAAGATACAAAACCCCTCATTTTCTTCAACTTCTTTCTGTCACCTTTCAAATGCTTCAGTGTTTTACAATGATGATTCTTTCCATAAAGGCATGGGGTGAAGAATAAGTGGTGGTCTAAACCGCATTCCAATCTATTTCCTTCCCTGTGTTTGACATATCCCTGGAATCATGTCTGTAATTGACATTGCTCTTTTCATTTACCATCTTAGATTTATAGGAGACAATACCTTCCTTCTTTTTAATGGAATGTTCAGGGTGTCCCATCTTTTGTCACTATAAGCCAGTGCTTTTAAAAAAAATTCTTTGGAATTTTTTTTTAACAATTCTGATGCTCTATTTAAGTTGTGTAATATGATGGTCCTAAATATTGGGTTGGTATGCCAAAGCCCTAAATGTATTGAGCTTCCTTGCTGACTTGTGATATTGAGGTTTCATGCACAAAATTTCTATCTTCATTTTCCCAAAGTATTCATTTTTTCTTTGATCCCACTCAATTTGATTTTATAGGGTAGAAGAGAAGGCCCTTAACTAGGACTCCCCTACTTAAAGATTAATCTAAAAGTCTGACATGTGACCCAATAGAAGATTACACAAGTGTAACTCACACATGAGATTCTGATGATCAAGAGACATTTTTGTAAATGCTTCCAAGAAATCTATGTCATTATTTATTTCATATGGAAAATCACATGTAAATCTTAGTAATTTCCACCTATAAAATTGTTTTTGCAAGAAAGTGCTATATACTGAAGAAGGTCTTTTGCAGGCAAGCAATATTTTTTTCCTAATATGCAAGCAACTTGTACGTCATTTTTAATCTTCTTGTCATCTTTTTCTATTTTCTATTTCTCTTCTTTCTCTTCTTCCAACTGATTTTTCAATGTCTGGTTCTGAAAATGTAATTTTTCATAATTATTACAAATTATACTCCAGAAATTTCTGAATTCCTTTATATTTAAGGAAGTTTGAACTTCTTTATCAACTTTTACTTTAGTACTAGAAAAATCTAACTCTTGTTTTTCCTTGCATTACATCTCAACTTTTTAAATTTGTACTTGTAAAGAAGAGATAAGGGCTTCTTTTGTTTATACCTTTATTCTCAAAAACTCCAATTCTTCTCGTTGTTACTTGATGATTTCTTCTTTCTTGGAGAGGAGAAGAACATGTCGTATTTGTTACTCTTCAATATCTTGAGCTAGTGAAACAGGGGATATAGGTTCTTCTTCTATAAGTGGAGCCTTACCTTTTTCTACTTCCTTATTAGAAGAGGAAGGTTGTGTCAAAGGTTTAATGTCCCTTTATTCAGTGAACTCCTAGATTTCTTCAGGCTTGGCTTGTTATTCAAAATATTTTGTGGCTAAATTTATGCTTCCCAAAATTTTTGCTGCCTCTTCAAGGTATTCATCCTCTATAATAACTAATTTTCTTTTTATTCGTGAGGGTTCAGAGACAGATTCTTCTCCCAATTTCCTCAATCTTCTTGTTTTTTTTGCAATTGGTCCAACAGATGTGGTACCAGATATCTGGCCTTGTTCAACACTTGGTGCCAAAATTTCTCCTTCAGGTTGAGTGAGGGATGAAGTTGATTTGGTTGCAATGGATTCAAAGATAGTATGCCTTTGTTTTTCTAGAATTATATCCATTTCTTGCACCAAATTTTTCCATGTCTTCTTACCTTTATGCTCTATAATAGAATTCTGACATATCAAGTAAATAAGGCCACGATACTTAATTTCTCTTTATTCTCCTTGTATCTGTTGGCCATAATATGGATGTTGTCACACAAAAATTGGGGTAAATTTACTTGATGTCCTAGTTTATGTAAATCTTGTTTCAAATAAATCAAAATCCACATTATATCACATCTTAGGAGATTGTATTCACCTTCATAGGTGAAATAATTCACTATCCAAAATGTAGAAACTGCATAGGGTTCAGGAAGGTTATCTCTCCTAATACTTTGACAATATTTGCTTTATTTAGGGTTAATTCCAGTTCAGGCTCTCCATGCTCATGAAAAATTTGAATTAGGTCCTTGTAAATAGACCTTCCTGTAATTTACATCCCCTCACAAGGAATCCCTGAAATTTGACTTATATTATTACTATTACCAACAATTTTCATATTCCTTACCTTTTAAGAGATCCCCTTGAAGTGAACTCTAGTTTTGAGTAATTTTTTTGCCCCATCCCTATAATTCGAAGCAAAGGATAAATGAAACAAGAATGACGGGGAATAGTTTGATGTGAGATAACTTGATTTAGTCTGAAGCAAGAGTGTTTTTGGAATAATTGGAAGTGAAGGCAACAAGGATAGTTAATGCAAATGTTTTTTTTTCCGTGTTACTTCAGGTTATGTATTGGATCAGTTAATAAAATAACTTAGAGCATGTGAGTACTTATTATCTGGGAAGCCGACTTGAGTTTAATTATGGGACTTGTCATTTCACTCGTGTGAAAAATTGTGTTCATTTGATATGATGATTTCAAATCATGGACAATTTAAAAATGTTTAGTGACTTGAATGTATATTTCCCACATATTTGAATAATCACAACATTAAAACCTTTTTAATAATTCTAGAAATAAAGATTAGAACACTTCATCTTAGTAGGGATGTGATTGATGATGTTCCCTCCATGTATCCTACAAGAAAAACATATTCAATTAATTAATACAGTCAAGAAATCACGCCTTTATTGATCTTGATTGTCTGCTTTGGTGGAAAAGCTACCATTTCTGGTTTTCAACTTTTCTTGTTTCTTTCTTTTTTCTTTTTTTTTTTAATATATTTTTATTTTTTTGAAGAAAAGAACCGCCATTTTTGGTTTTTGATTATTCTCTTTTTATTGGCCTTCCTTTGCTTCTCAAGGATTTTTAATGGGGGATGAACTAGGTTCTTCCTCATAACTGAATCCTTCCCCTGATTGGAGTTGTAAAATTCTTGTTTTTTTAATGGCTTATTGTACATCTTCAGTCAGTTTCCATTAACCAATAATGTTCTGGTACTCCCATTAATGGGAAGCAATTATATTGATCCATTGTCAAATACCTCCTAAATTTCATATGGCCCCAGCCACCTGGTTTTGAGATTTCCTAGAAAATCCTGGTATTTGGAGTCAAAAATAGGGCCCAATCTCCTACTTAAAAATTTCTTGTCTTGATGTGGATATCATGCCATTATTTCCTATGAAATTATAGTAGTTATGTCTTATGCAAAGCTTCCATTATTATCTCATCTAATTCACTAAGTTGAAGTATTCTCTGTTGTTGAACTTCATCAAGCTCTACTCTAATATGAATGGTTGTTCTTAATGTTTGCAATTCAAATTCAATAGGTAAAATGGGCTTTTTTTCCATATACAAACTTTCATATGGATAAAATCATGTTTTTGGTTTTCTAAGTGATATTGTATGTCCAAACTGCCTCATGTAACTTGTTCACCCAATCTTTTATGCCGGTATTATCTATTTTGGTCAAGATATTTTCCAATTCTTTATTAGTTACTTCCACCTACCCATTAGCTTAAGGGTGGTAGGGTGATGAATTTCTACGGTTAATCTGGTAAAGGTCCATAAAAGCTTTAATCATGTTTGACATAAATTCAGGACCTTGATATGAAACAATACTCCTTGGTGCTCCAAACTTGTGCATGATTTGATAATAGAGGAAGTTTTCCACTGCTTCTTCTCTAGCATGGGATAAAGTCTACACTCCAACCCATTTAGTTACATAGCGTAAACTAAGACGAATTCTTTCCCTTGGGAGGATGGGTTTATAGGTTTAACGAAACCCAACCCCCACTGCTCAAATGGTTCAAGGGCCAATTGAGGTTGGAGAGGAATTTCATTAAACAAGGTGGGTTTTCCCATCCTTTGACATGTATCACAATTCTAAATATATTTGTTCACACTTTTGTGAAGGGAGGGCCAATAATATCCAGTTCCAAGAATCTTATGCACAATTAGTTTTGATGAATAATGGTGTCCTAATGGTTCATCATTACAAGATCGAATAATATCATAGACTTCATTTTCTCAAACACACCCGCATAACACCAAGTCAGATCCACATTTGAATAAGATTCCCTCTACCTATTTAAAAGTAACACTTTCTTTAATTAACCATTTCTTTTGTTTACTAGTGAAATTTGAAAGAAAATTTCCTGTTACCAAATAGTTTAAAAATATCAGTAAACCATGGTGAACTTGTAGATATGAAAAACAATTGCTCATCCAGGAAACTGTCATCATTAGGGTCTTCTTCTCCATGTGTTTCTAACCTTGACAAGAAATCAACAACCAAATTAGATTTACTTAGATTATCAATAATGGTAATATTAAATTCTAGTAAAAGTAATAACCATATGATAACCTTACCTCCTACTACTGGTTTGTTCATTAAGTACCTGATAGTTGCATGGTCAGTATACACAAATGTCTTATACCCTATAATATAATGATGAAATTTATTAATGACATTGACAACAAATAAAAATTCTTTTTCAGTAGTGGTGTAGTTCTTTTATGTGGGAGTGAGGTTTTTATTAATATAATAAATTACATACATATTTCCCTATTAATCCTTTTGTCCCAATACAACTCATATAACAGTGTTAGAGGCATAAGTACGAATGTGGAAGGGTTCTTTTCAATTAGGTCCTCTTAACACTGGAGCATAAGTTCATTTTTCTTTGATTAGCTCAAAGGATTCCTAACATTTCTCATCCCAGATGAACTCACAATCTTTTACTAACAAAGAAAACATTGGAGCAATTTTTTTATTAAAATCTTTAATGAACCGCCTATAATACCTTGCATGTCCAGGAAAACTTATAACATCTATTTGGTTTGTGGGTACAGGAAGGTTAGAGATCACTTTAATCTTCTTTTGGTCTACTTTCATACCCTAAGATGAAATGTGATGTCCAAGAGAAATCCCTTCATCCATCATCATAAAACACTTATAATTACTCAGAGACGAGTTATGTTGTTCACACTTGGTCAACACTTTGTCTAAATTAACCAGAGCTTCTTCAAAAGAGTTCCGACACAATGTAAAATCAATCATTTATATCTTCACACAATCATTAATCAAATCATAAAATATGGCTAAAACAACTCATTGAAAAGTAGTGGATGTATTGCACAAGCCAAAGGGTAACGCTCTATATGTAAAAGTTCCCCAAGGGCAAGTGAATGTTGTTTTATTTTGATCTTCTGCAACTACTATGATTTGATTATAACCACTGAACCCATCTAAGAAAGAGAATAATTTCTTTCCTGAAAGGTTGTCTAGGACTTGGTCAATAAATGTCAAGGGAAAATAGTCTTTCAATGTGGCTTTATTAAGCTCTATATAGTCCACACAAATAATCCACTTTCCATTTTTCTTAAGTACTATTACAAGTGGTGAAAAACATTCACTATCTGATATAGGATAAATAAAGCCAACTTGTAATAACTTTTCTATTTATTTTTTGACCATGTCTCTTAGAGTTAGGTTTATTCTTCTTTGTCGTTGTCTGATTGGATTAACATTGCTTGTGTAGATGTGATGAGTACAAATGCTAGGATGCATTCCTTTCATATCACTATATTCCCCAGAAAAAAAGATTTGGTATGGTTTCTCAATAAATCAAAAAGTTTGGATTCCTCATCATTAGTTATCCAACTATTGATGTTTACTTCCTTTCTTGGAGAAAGGGAGATTTGTTTCATGACTGGATAGACCGAGTTAACAATTTTAAATTCATTTAGTAATGTATTCAATGGACATTCATGAGGTAACAAACTATGAAATACATTAATGTCCCCAAAAGTAGGATTTCCTCAAGAAATTAAAATGGTTAAGTGACAAATGAAGCCTGATGTAGAAGTATTTAAATGTTTCCATTTCTGAACACGTGGTCAAAAGGGAACATATTCATACCTTTCATCAGATAGTATCATCTCAACATTTTCATTTAATGGTTCTGAATTTGAACATGACGGTTCTGCAACAAACTCTGAAGCAACTTGGGAATACTCTGAAGCAACCTGATGATATTCCAAAGAAACTTGAGCAGACTTCGAAGCAATTTGGGGATACTCCGAAGTGACCTAGGGAGATTCCAGAGTGATTTGAAGATACTCCGGAGAAACCTCAAGAGACTCCAAAGAATTACTAACCATCTCCAATGTTCGTGTTGACTCTTCCTCAATATCTTCAATATGCGTTTTGACTGCAATCATAATCAAAGAAGATAAATTATAATTTGATAACTCAGAATCATCAACCCAAATGTATTCTTTAACATCTACAAATCGTTGTGCTGGTGGAAATAAAAAAAATTGTTCTGCACACATCCCGTTTGATATGGTCATATCTCCAGATCTACAATCTATTAAAGCTGCAACAATAGATAACCATGGCCTTCCTATAATGATGGGATATCCTTGTATTTTACTCTTAGGTTAAAGGATCATGAAATCTGCAGGATATTCCCATGACTCTACTGTTACCATCACATCTTCTATCACTCCTTCAGGTTTAACAATATATTGATCTAACATTTGCAAAATGGTGGCAGTGGGTTGTAGTCCATGCAAGGGTAATTGTTTTAAGGTATCTGCTATCATGACATTAATAGTTGTTCCTAGTTCAATCAATACATGTTGTATCTCTATTTTTCCAATCGTTATGGTAATGATTGGGCTGTTAGGGTCACCATAACTAGGAAGTAATAACTTTCCTTCCAACAGGTCAACAAGTTTCCCATCTATATGTATAGTTTTGGGATATTATTTTTTTCCTTCCTGGTGTTTTAATACAAAGATTTTTAATGAACCTATTTAATTCTAGAATGTCTTTAATTACTTGCAGTAATGATATCTTAATGTTTAATTTCTTTATTTCCTTAAGTAGATCAGATTATATAATTTCCTTGAGTCTCTCAGGGGAAGGAGCTGATGGAGATACTACTGGTTGCTCTTGAGGTTTATTTATTTTCTTCTCATATTCCTTTTCCTTTCATTTATCAAGTTTCGTCTTCTCATTTGGTATTTCAATGATCACAACTGGTGGCTTGTCCGCAATTTTCCCTGATCTCAACTAGATATCCTTATAGTCAATAGTGTTTACACCCATTGACTCCTACTTAGTTACAATAGTCACTATTTGTCTATTATTTGGATTAGCCACAAGTTGTGTAGGCATCTGTGGTTGGACTATTGGTTATGGTGGGTGAGGATGAACAACAAGTGATGACATTAATGCTTGTTGGGGTGTAAATCTTCTTTGTTGTGGATAGCCAATAGGATGATTAGGATATTGTGTCCATGATGTATTTGTCCATGATTGGTGATAAGGCTGGGGCATCCATGGTTGAGGTGTCCAAAATTGGGATTGATTGGGCATCCATGGCTGGGATGTCCATTCAGATGGAGCCCAAAGCATTGGTGTCCCAGTGGGTGGATACATATTTGACACCCCTGGCATCATCCATGGATTAGGATTGTTTCTTAACATGAATTGTGGTGATGTTTGAGACGGTTGATTACCATGTTTCTGTACAAAAGTAAGCTCTTCTATGGGTGTTTGTTTGAGCTGATTTTTAAGGGCTGGTATGAGTCTACAATCCTTGGTAGCATGTTCTTTTTCATAGATATCACATATTTCAGTTTTTTCTAGAGGACAATCCCTAAGAGCATGTTTTTTCCTACATATTGGACAATACATTGCTAGTGGTTCAGTATTTGATTTTACCTTTGCTTGCATACCATCTAGACCAGTGTTCAAGTGTACCAAAATATTTGTCTTGAAGTTAGACAGTTCTTCCATTAATTGTTTTACATCAGGATTGGTTTTCTTGACTATCCTTTTTCTAGGGTCTCCCCTAGTTCTAGAGTAACTTTTGCAATCTTGTTCAATTTGATGGAAGGTAAGATGATTAACATCTCCTCCCATTAGATTCAAGGATTCTCTTCACTCCTCATCTAATCCTTTTAAGAAGATGGTCTTAGTTAAATAATCGCTCAAAGGGTGACCACATTTTCTATGAAGAAAGAGGAATCCATCCAAGTAGTCTTCTAAAATTTCATCTTCATTTTTTTTGACCTAGAAAAATTCTTCTTTCCTATCTCTTCCTCTGCAATAATCTTGATATTTATCCAAAAATTGTTCCTCCATTTCTATCCAAGAGAAGATAAAGTTAGGTGCCAAACTCATAAACCATCTCATGGCTGAATCCTTACGTGTGGAAGGAAAAAATTTCAATTTTTGGTTATTAGTTTTATAATCGTATGTTTGACAAATCACTTTAAATTCAAACAGGAATTGGTCTGGATCTTCAGAGGCCATAACCTGAAATGTAGGCAGTACAGTTGGGGATATGTTTTTCATAGGGGTATCATCTTCATCGTGAATTATATTTGGATAAGTAAACGTTCTCTGTGTTATAATGGCTTCTACATTACGTTCTTCATGACGTCTATTTTTCCCCAATTAATTTTATATATTTTTCTTCTTTTGGTGAAAAGTCTGGTGCAGGAGGGAGGCTACTAACCTGAGATTGATAGCTCAGATTAACTAGATCCTTTGATCTAGATCGTCTTAGATATGAAGGCCCTACTTCAAGAGAATGTTATGAAGGTTGTGGAAAAGTAAGGGCTGTGTCCTCTTGAAGTGATGAATCAAATATTTCTTTTAATTGTGCTGGAGGACCTTTTGGTATGGATTTACCCTTTAAGTCTCTAGGTCTACTCATATATTTCTTTGACTAGGTAGATTTTTATGGCAATTGTCAATTGGATGTTTCTTATTGACACTATTGTCCCCAACAACAGCGCCAAAAATGATGAGCCTTGTTGTTGGTTCAACATTTAATCAATCTAGTTGATGTCATTATAACCAGGGCAGTGTCCAAAGGTAATATGCAACAAGGTCTTTTTGGGAAATTGGCAGTTGCTTAGTAATATTCTTTTGTTTTGGGGTGTTTTCTAATTCTAAGCTTCTAAAATTGAAATCTAAACTATGTTATATTAAAATTGCACAAACCATTCAAATTGAACAAAACTAATTAACTTGCAAAATTTAAATACTCACACAACTTGAAGGAAATTGAAATTCTTGAAAATTAAACTCACACAAATTTAAAAAGAAGGCTCACTGACCGGAATCAATTGGAAGGATTGAAAGTCAAAGAATATGAAGTGTTTGAAATGAAAGTTCTTACAGTTTTGATTACATAAATTACTAAGGAAAAAGAACTTAGAACGTTTAACAACTACTAGATGAATGAAACTAATGTAGATGCATTGATATGGAGAAAAATGATAAACATAGATTGGATTAACCGATGAGCATGCAAATGATTATATAGATGAATTATACATAATTCAACACAAATCAAACGATACAAAAAATGCCAAAAAGCTATGAATCTCGGGGTGAGTGGGCCCTTGCTCCCCCGTTGATCAGAATGACGGTTGCACACTTAATTCACCAAAATAGTAATCTCTATTGATTTCAAAAGTTGGTACAACATAAATACAATAACATATAGTTTTCTGTCTAACTTATTACAGTCGATGAGGGCAAATTATATAATCCAACATCCTCAACTGACGCTTATACTATATGAAAAATCTTTATTTAGATAGTAGAAATAGGGATTCCAAATCATCTCCATATTCCATGATGAAATAATGGAGATGATTAAGGAAATCGATTAACAAAACAAATTACATGATTTATCCTAAAATTGACGTGTGTAGATATGAACTGGATGTATGCTTTGAGCTAGCAAGATTCCGTCCTTTCTGATTTGTTGTTATAGGCTAGAGAGGTCCTAAAGTCCAAGGTCAAACTCCACAACATCCCGAAGAAACTTCTAGGTGAGCTGAGATACCTCAAAGCGAGCTGAGAACACTTGGGAGCAAGCCAAGACTGAACATTCTAAAGTGAGCTGGGTTACTCCGAAGCAAGCCACGACAGAACACTCCGAAGTGAGCTGAGGTACTCCGAAGCGAGCTAAGGTACTCCGAAGCAAAGCTCCCCTTTAAGACTTTTGTGCCCAAAAATTTACATCCTGGTCAAAATTTATTCTTTCGTTGATCTATACACAAAACTGAGTGCTTTTCGAGGATTTTTAGTTAGAATTTCAGGATAGAATATATTTATACACTAATCCAACAAAATGCACACAACCTCTACTTTAAATTAAGAAAAAGTTACAAAATGTGTTCAAATCCAAACAAGGGGAAAATAAAAACAATGGCATTATTTATCCAATTAATGAGCTCATCAACAGGTCATGGTAGGCAATGTGGGAGGCTCAAGAGGTTTAGGTCAGCCACTGCTCGAAGGAAATCATAGCGGGGGTTCATGATTTGGGTAATGTCCTAACCCAAGGTAGGGTCTATAACCACCTCTGAACTAACCTCATCATTCACCACCTTAACAACTATACCAACATAGACCTCAGGTCTACTTTGAGATGTCTCTTCACTTTCCAAAGTACTAGGGTGTGGAAGATGAAGCTGAGCATGTACAAAAATGTGAATTTCTATGTATAAAAAAGGGATTTACATCCCCTGATAGAAAGGAAAGTCAATTTTCTATGAAACTTAAAGGGCATGCACATATTTTGTATAGAAATTATGATCCACACTAGATTGCAGTGGATTATGATGTTTTGTGTATTGCCTAGTCTTGTGAACCTTGTTTTCACTCAGAATGCTCCAAGTCTTTCAGAATTTCCCAAAGCCTTCCAAAATCATTCCCATGATGTTATAAGGTCTTCCATTCACCTCTGTGTTGAATTTGGCCCTTCTGCTCTGATCTAGGGGGTTGATCCAATCCCGGGAAGGCCAACGATAGCCCTTCCCTATACTGCCAAAAGATAACATTTTCAATGAACTCCTAAAATCACTTAGGGGGAATGAACAGAATTTCCTAAATCACCTAGGATAATATCATGACATTGGTTGGGAATTAATTTGGACTGATTGAATAGGTCCAGTGTTTCTTAGGAATGATAAAACATGAAAAATTTGGCATAGGGGTATAGTTGTCATGCTAGGAAATTGTCAATTTCCCTATTGCACATTCTCACGACAACATCTGGCTCTAGCTTGGGGACATGACATGGATTGAGTGTAGTGAAGACATGACATGGGAATCCAAAATCTCAATTTTAGACCATATAATTCATTGACCAGTGCCTTATCCATTGGGCCCTGCGGAGTTATGCACAACTTCAATAAAGGAAGATTAGAAGAAGGAAACACCCACACAAAAAACGACCGAAAGGAAACACATGGCACACAACAGGAAGGCAAACACACATAATGGAAAGGGAAAAACACCTATCAATCACATATGGTACAAAGTGAGGGACAACCCACTTTCACTAAAGTACTTTTTATTTCACAAAAGTTACCCCTGAAGAGGCAACACTAAATGATGATGTTCTGCGAAGCCGTTGACGGGTTCTAGAAAGTATCCTCCCCTCCTCAGCTGCTTATAAAAGCCAAATTCTTTAACAATTGTCTGTGTACTTGGTAGAAGTGAGTCCATGTGATCTTCTTGATGCTCAGGTCCTTTCTTGGAAACTCCATTGTCTTCATGCTCTTTGAAATTGGTTTCATCGTGCCAATTTCCTTCCATGTTTATCCATATAGCTGATTCTCCATCGAGCAACTCATCACTGCCCCAATGCTGATTTTCATTCCAATTCCTTGAACCTTCTGAGTTAATTTCTTTCCCAGGTCTATGCTCTTTGAAATCTCTTCCATGAGAAACCTCAGACTTATTTGTTTCCTTTACTTCACTGTGAGGTGCTTGAGTACTAACTGAAAGATTGGATGCGGCCTCATACTTGTCTTGTATGCCCATGACACGAGTGAAGAGATCATGAATCAGCTCAGGGTCTTCTGCCACTTCTACTCCATCAAATATTTCTTGCATGGAGTAATGCTTCATCATTTCCTATAGTCCCTCTTTGTACACCTTTGAAGAATCTTTATCTTGCAACTCAAAGAAACTATCTGGAAGGATTACCTCATCATCTCAAGAATTGTTGCACTCTATTGATCCTTCATAAAAAGAAACTTCATCTTTAGAGGTCTTCAAATTCCTTGCTTCAATTTCTTCATCATAGAAAGAGTCTTCATCTTCAAATGGGAAAGAAAATACTTCAATTTCATCATTGTATCCACCAACCATTGGCTTGAGAGGGACATCATATTTCTCATCTTTCCTTATCTCGATATGGCTGACCTTCACATTAGTTAAGGCTTCCAAATAAGCTTCATGTTTATCTTCCATATTCATGGCTTGCATTAAAAGTTCTAGACTGATCTCAGGGTCCTTTATTTCTACCGCGGCTCTTAGCAGTCCTTGTATAGACATTTATTTCAAACCTTTCATGGGCTCATCACAAGCTGATTTTGTCTCTCCATATATGGCTTGACAGAGATCATCTTCATCCCCAAATGGGAATGAGAATAACTCCTCATCTTGGAAAAGCTTATAGGCTGATTTTTCTTCTTGAAAATCACCAAGAACCATTTCATCTTCCTCATGGTCTGCATCATTTGGCGATTCGGGGCTTCCCTCTTGTAACTCAAATCTCGTCAATGCTTCTTCAAAGTCCAAATATCTTTGGGAAGGCATGTATGGACCTATCAAGGTGGGAATATCTTCTTCCTCCTCGGTTGTCACCAAGTGATTCATCCACCTAGTATTTTGGTACAAAATGTTAGCTTCTGGGCTTCCGTATTTTTGCACAGTGCACCTCATTTTCTTCTTGGGAAGAAATTTCTTCATGTCTCCCTTCACTGGTATGGTCGCAAAAGACCAATTCATATGAATTTTCCTTCCTAACTCTTAGCAGAAATTTCTACTCAACAACATTCCGAATGAGGATGGGACATCTACTACCAAAATCATCATTGAAACTTAATTGTCATGAAATCTGGCGAGAGCCACCTGTGCATCTTTAACCTTCGCTACAAGTGATACCTTTTTTGATTCCAAAGAGTAACAAGAGCCACTAGGTGGAGTCATTGTAAGTGTAAGAGACTTAGCGACCTTTAAAGGAATCACATTGTCTGAGGCCCCAAAATCTATTATGTAATTGTTTAGTACATATTCTCCAACAAGAAGGGAGATGTAGAAAGGTTCAACTTTATCAGTCTTTGATGCACTCAGAGAAAGCATGTTCTGTGAGGGAGGTGTAGGTGAGTTTTGTAGCATGCCTTTGGAAGTAGAAGTTACAACATTGGGTGTTAGACTACAACTCCTGATGTATCAGACGAACCTCTCGAATTGTTCAGGGTGAGTCCGCAAATATTCTGTTTCGGTAATATGCACTTTGGCTTTGTTTGCATATTCTATGAAGTCAAAGGGAGCATATGTGGAAAAGGGGGGTGAAGGGACTGGTTTTGGAGTCTGGATAGGTTTAGGAGCAGGATTTGATGTTTGAGGAATGAAGGGTATTTTAAAAGACACACTAGGAGCTTTTAAGGTATTAGATTTTGTAGGAGTAGATTTAGATTTAGACTTGGAAGAGACATCAGAAAGCTTACTTGGGATTGCAGGAATCTTCTTACTTGTTTCAGGGTTAGGCTCCAAAAATGTAGACTTCATGGAAGATAAAAGTGGGGATCCTTGACTGATTATTTTATTTTTTGAAGTCACCATAGGAGGATCATCAACCTTCTTTTCTTTTGCAACAGTGGAGGGAGATGCTCTTTTCTCACACTGAGAACGAGTGAATATCACGCATGAGAAACTTGGTGCATCTTCTTCATCTTCTTCATAACCTCTAGAATACTCACAAAACCTGATTTGTGTATCATTCTCAAACTCATCACTTTCTTGGAAATCGCCACCTTCTTGTTCAAGCTCTTCTTCACTTTCTTGAAATTTGTAATTTACATTCATAGGTGGGGCCTCCAAGGCAAGTCTTTGGGGTGCTCCTACAATATGATTTATGTTGCTTCTCTGAGAAGAAACTCGTTCAAATAATTCCCTCTTCAAAGAAGCCATCTCATTCACTAAATTTTGCAGCGATGGATTAGTTCTCTCATCTTCAGGATGTTGGGCCTTGCCCTTTGATGGATTCTTGACCTTTCCAGAGAGGATGAGATCGTCATCTAATTCAATGACCCTCCTTTGTGCTTCTACAATGTTCCTTGGTTGAACTCTTCGTAGGAGAAATATTACCTCTGGTGATTGAGCATTTATGAAGAATATTTTGATATTGTTTTCAGATGGTGAATCCTCTTCAGATATCCTACGCAGCAACCATTCAAAATGAGCCAAAAAGTCTCTCATGGTTTCATTTTCTCCTTTATTTATTTGAACCAACTGCACCAAGAGATCTTGACAATCTTCAGTTGATTAAATCTCTCTTCAAATGCATCCTTGATGTCATTCTAACCCATGATGGACCGGGAAGGAAGGAGGTAAAACCATTTTGCTGAATTTTCTTGGAGAGACTCCATGAACAATCTTACAGCAATGTCTTCATGTTGGACACCAAGAATTCCACATGATGTTGTGAAAGCAGCGATGTGTTCTTCCGGATGTTATGTGTTGTCACCTTTGAACTTTGGAAAGTTCTTGCGGGAACCTGTTGGTAGATTGTGAAGAGGGGGTTCAAGAGCAAGTGGGCCTGTATTCCTTCCCCATGGAACAATGGGTTGATGTATTTCTTCTTTGTCTGCCATTGTTTGTTCTTCTTCTTCTTCAGCTCTTGCTTCTATGAATTCTTCTTAAAATTCTTCTTCTTCTGGGAAGTCAATGTTAAATGGGTGTTGAAAAATTGAAGAATTTGAAGGATTTTGGATAGGATTACAAGGTGAATTTCTTGAAGAGCCAGATGAAGAGGAGGCTTGAGAGAAGAAATATGGATTATCTCTAATTCGTTCTTGCAGATTTTGCAAAGCTTCAAAATTGAAATCAGCAACACCGTTCGACCTTCTCAATCTGGTGTATCTTCCTTAAGCCCGCTTTTGGAAGCTTTTGCAGTCAGAATATGAAAGGCCATTGTTTAATGTGAAATTTCATGTGCAAAAATCAATAGTGTATCTTTCGGAAATGGACTTTCTTGAACTCTCTTTTATGATTTTATCAATATTTGATGTTTTTTTTTGAATTTTATGGACCTTGCGGTCTTATTTTGGGTGCAGATACTGCTAAATCTGCCCCACGGTGGGTGCCAAAAACTGTTGGTGAGAAAATTTGTCAGGTGGAAAAACTTGTGGATTTCTTGCCAATGCTCTGGGAATATAAGTCCTTGTACTTAACCAGTGCAGCTACCATACATGCATGCACATGAAAAGGTGGATTTCTGTGGTGGCCTTTCGACCGGGGATCCAACAGGGGCACTCCACTGACCTTGCGGAAAATGCTTGCATATACTTGCAAGAGATGACTTTGTCTAGAAGTGGGAAAGGGAGTGAGAATGGAGGTAGGAGAACTAATGTTGCAAGTAGAAAATCAGATTCCTGCACACACACTAGTTATAAAATTCATCACATGCATTTATGAGAAGAAATAACCCTATAAATGACAACAAGACCAAATAGAATTTGATGAGAACAAAGTGTCATGAAATCCCTTGGTCAAAGAAAGCCAGAAACTCCTTATTCTTGTATTGATGCTTGAACAAAAGTTGTACATAGGGTAGGAATGGAAGAAATATGAGAGGGGAAGAGAGTAGAAGAAAATGGCTATCTCCCTTGCTTTCTCTCAAGGTAGAATGCACTCTTGAGTCTACAAGATCAATCACCAACCCTTTGAAATGGGAATGGATTTACAATTTATATAATAGAATATGACTCTTCATCTTCCTCATGACCTTTCGAATACCTTAATATGAATTAAGACTATTCATATTCCACTTCAAATATTTAAGTCTCCTTTATAATAGCAAGGCGACTTAATTTACATTATGTTTCTAAAGTCTCTTAAGTCATATTAAAATTGCAAACTCCAACACGAAATTAGAATATTGGAAAGTGAGAGAAAGTTGGGGGGAAGAGGAGAGAGAAAGAGGGGGAGAAGAAGAAGAGGATATGTCACTCCTAATGAAGTCCATTGGTACTCGTTGATGGAAAGCTCCAAATGCAGTGAAACTCTAAATCTTCGAACTCCTTGCACACTGTGAAATTCCTCCAAATTATCTCACGAACGCTCGCTAAGTTGAATGAACTAACGTGGATCTTAAATGCCCTGTGAAAAAATGACTAGGATTCTCCCAAAAAATCATGTCCCCTTGAATGATTATCCTTGTACATCCCATTGTGCCAAAACTTCTCTTTGAGTGTAACTTACTATTTTTAGTAAGTGTGAAAAAGGCATCTCTCTCGATCCTTTGCTGAGTGTTGTGACCTTGATTCCCCTTTCTCCCTACGTTCCTCACTCCTTTGGATCAAATTTCTATTTTTAATAGGTGCTCGAGGGCCCACTTACTTTTTTTAGTAAATTCCAAAAATGTCCATCCTAGTGGATTCTCAGCTGTAGTGCACCTCTGATATCTTCATCTTCTTTGTAGGTTCTTCTGTTAATGAATTTCCCGAAATAGCAGTTCCTATGTAGTAGACCTGCTATTTTAAGAAAGTTGGCCTTTGGGAGTTGGATTGACGTGGAACGAAGTTTTTTGATATGGGTTTTTTCCCAATATCGTCCCTTTGAAATTTCGGGCCCACCTGCTTAATAATCCAGGAGATTTTAAAGTTTTAATTTTTGGACCTGGCAGTGCTTCTGGGTACGTCAGCCATTAATGGACCTCAAAATTGTAGGTTTGGTTTTCTCCTCCATTTGTGAATTAATTTTTTTTTTGATGTGGGTTTTGTCTTCTAGTGCTTCACGTGTGATCTTACTTCAATCCAGTAATTAGTTTGACAACAAATCTTACTTCTTTCTTTGTTGAGACGGAAATGAGATTTCTTTGTTGTGGCTGCTCTATCGCATGAGGGAGGAGTTTGAAGGTGTCTTTCTGATGGTATTGGATATAGGAATGAATAGCAGCAAATGGTTTTTTGTTTCATGCACCGGTTTGCAACATTTCTTTAGATCTTCATTTTTAGGCTATGGGGATTTTCACTGTTCTCTCCTTCTTGTTTTGATGAGGATTCCTTTTGAGACCTGTGCATCACCATGGGAAAGGTATTTCATTTTCTTTTTTGATCTGGTCTGAGCATTTGCAATGGCGGAGTGATGGTAGAATGTTGCAGAGGAAGAATGGAGGAAAGGAGTGCAAATAAAACTATTAGAAGTTAGAAGTGGGAAAAGCAACACTTGGAAATTTTTAAAAAAGATGTGCATAGGTAGGGCTTGGGTGAATTTTTCCATGCTTGATGTCCCTAACTTTAGGGATGTGAGGGACATCAATTTCCACAATGAGCAAGACGGTGACACGTGGCACTAGATCCAACGGCAGGGAATGAAGGAGGAAAAAGCTTATTTGAAGCACTGGGAGCTGAAAGGAGGTCACGTGGGTGTCCAGAATACTCCTCCTAGGGTTTGGGTGCATTTTTCCATGTCTGATGTCCCCCACCTCAGGTACATAAGGTACATCAATTTCCACAGTGGTCCTGGAGGTGACACGTGGCACTCGATCCAACGACAGGGAATGGATGCTCCAAAACTACACTTGGGGGATGAACGGTGGTCATGTGGGTGTCCAAATGACTCCCCATAGGGGCTGGGCACATTTTTCAAGGTCTGATGTCCCCCATCTCAGGTGCATAAGGTACATCAAATTCCACGGTGGTCCTGGAGCTGACATGTGGCGACCAATCCGACGACAAGGAATGCATCCTCCAAATAAGCACTTGAGGGCTGAACTGCCAGATCTGGAGGTCATATGAGGGTCCCAAGGGTCACATGAGGGCTGGATGAATTTTCCAAGGGGGGATGTACCTGACCTTAGGGACGTGGGGGACATGAAATCCCACCAGGCTCTTGGTGCTGACACGTGTCCTCTCGAAAAAATGACTAAGTCCTGAACTGCCTTTGAGATGGTAACTTGGAATGCAAATAACTTGAGCTTTCGGTGGAATTTCTTGGTGAAAATTTATATGATCCTACCTAGAAATGGAATTTTGAATCCAATGATGTGGGTTTCATGTCTTGATTCGATCATATGATCCCTGAAAAATCAGAGTTCTGATTTGGGACTCCATTTGTACCTGATAAAAATTGTCTTCCAATCATATGTGCCAAGGTGTTGTGAAAAATATTATTTCACCATCATGTAGTTATTGGAATCCTATTTCTGTAGATGTTTTGTTTTACTTCCAACTCCATCCGGAGCTCCCAGAATCTTCGTTTGAAGCTCAACAGTTGTTTTAGGCCTGTTTACTGCCTAGGCTTGTGAACCCTGTTTTCATTCAGACTTCTCCAAGTCTTTCAGAACTTCCCAAAGCCTTCCAAAATCATTTCCATGACATTATAAGGTCTTCCATTCACCTCTATGTTGAATTTTTCCCTTCTGCTCTTCTCCAGGGGGTTGATCCAATCCCGGGAAGGCCAATGATAACCCTTCCCTATACTGCCAAAAGATAACATTTTCAATGAACTCCTGAAATCACCTAGTGGGAATGAACGGAATTTCTTAAATCACCTAGGATAATATCATGACATTGGTTGGGAATTCAATTGGACTGACTGAACAGGTCTGGGGTTTCTTAGGAATGATAAAACATGAAAAATTTGGCATAGGGGTATAGTTTTCCTGCTCAGAAATTGTCAATTTCCTTGTTGCACATTCTCACGAAAACATTAGGAAAAAATCCAAACACTGTCATATCATAATTTTTCCAAAGGAAAATACATATGTAAATAATACTTAAATAAAATTCAAAATTACTATATAATAATCAAATAAATATCAAATTTAAAACTAAATATAACTATAAACGACTAAACTATAATACACTCCCTTCATATTTTCTTTTAATTTATAGTTTTCATAAAATTCTAATGCAAATGATTCAAAAGGTTTATCGAGGTCTTTCGAGTCTTTTACAAACAGTATTAAATTTTACGGGCTCAACTTTCCACACATCAATCATGTAATGTTTTTTTTGTGATTGAGCACATATAATGTTTTTTACTTTGAGGCCACGTTCCTTATCTTCAAATTTATCAATGGCATCTCTTTTGTTTCCTTTAAAGGGGAGTGGATAAATAGTTCTTTATTGGAAATAAAGAGTTAAAATAAATTAATATTAAAAAAGTATTATCTATGAAATTTTTATTATAGAGTCACATAATTAATTACGCCAAAGGCGTTCCCCTTATGGGAAAGGGCTTTGCAGACATTCATGGGACTATGTTAAATTTGACAACCTAAATGACGGTTTAACTTTTCTCTCCTATTTTTGTAGATTTGCTATTTTTAACAATTTTGATTTTCCATTTTTTCATGCTACGGGTTGGTTGTTTTTTCAGGTACACAACTAATTTTAAAATAATAATATATTATAATTTAACTGCAAAAATATTGCATGGTCACCCACCTTCATGCCATCCATTTCAAGAAAACAAAGCTATTGTTCAAAAGAGCATAAACCAGAAATATTAAGGTTTTGCATATGGGAGGCTGAAGGCCGACATGCAACAAATATATATATATATATATGTATGTATGTATGTATGTATGTATGTATGTATGTATGTATGTATGTATGTATGTATGTATGTATGTATGTATGTATGTATGTATGTATAGCTATAACCTTTATCTTAACAATGATGTGAGGAATGGAAAGTTTATACAATGATTATGGCTGCAATTACTTGAAGACCAAGAAAGAAGCTCAGGGTTTTTTCTACTGCTTCTACACCTACTACACCCGATCCTCTTCCTTATTCTCAGGACACCATGAATGTTTCTTTACTTCAAGATGCCAATTTATTACAAGAAATATTCTATGCTGGTCTGCAACTTAATTTTTTAGCTGCTACCCAGGCTACGTCAGAAGACAAACTTTGGGATGGTCTTGATCGTTGGCTTACCAATTATGACAGGTCATGCAGATGCCCTCCTCCTCCAGTTCGTTTTGTTTCATATCAAAATTTCACTGGATCGACAAAGCCTCCAAAGCCCACTACTGTTCTAAGTGTCGATCCTCCTCCTACCACTACCGGCCAAGAAACACCTGCTACTTTCAACACAGATCCTCAAATTTCCTCCTCTTGGGCTTACCTAAACATTACTGAGCACAATACATATCAAGTCACAAACCAGAAATGAAGTTTCAGTTTCTATCCGTCAACAGAAAGTTGGTGGTATATCACATGGGGAAGAGGCCTCAACCTTTAACATTTGTAGTTATAAAGGTGTTCCAGTGTCCTAATCCCCGAATGTGGGTCAAGATACCTAAGACATTGCATTATCCTCGCCCTTCCAAAGATTCAGATTTAACATGATCAGTCTTCTCAAATTCGTTTCTTTCAGTTCTACAAGAATTTTATAGTAGATTACAAATCATTGACATGATGAATTTCTGATTTGTTAGTTTAGGTGTGGTTATGGCATCAATGTAACAAAACAAGGAAGTTCAAATGCTCACCTTAAAAGATATATTATCAACTTGTGCCAATATGATAGCTTTCGAAGAGTGCAGTCAAATCCATGGCGATATAGTTAACCCTGACATCAATATTGACTTGTTCCTTGTGAGTAGTCTAGTTAGTATTTATGTTAGGTGCAAAATTTTAGTGTTTGCACACAAAGTGTTTAAAAAATATCCTAAGAGATACCTAGTTACATGGAATGCAATGACTGCATGTATCCCAAATGTGGGAACATGGATGAAACATGCAATGTTTTTAACAATATATGCCAATGCGACGTTTTCTTGAAAGAGACCCAAATCCAAATGAGTTCATTTATTTGAGTGTCCTTGGAGGATGTGCCTGCAAAGTGTCCTTGGAACAAGGCAAACATGTTCATGCTCACACTATAAAAACTAGATTCGATTCATATGTGTATCTCAAAAATATTCTTGTAACCATGTATGAAAAGTGTGGTTGCATAGAATATCCACTTGGTATTTTTAATGAATAGTAGTACATCCTCCTTGTATTTCCTTTCTGTGATGTAGCAATTTTGATCAACTATAAATAAAAGAGAGATAGGTGTGCGATATGAATTGATCTTATATTGCTAAGTACTCCCATTAAATAGAATATATTAGTGAAAGGGACATAAGCCTTTATTACGTTCTAACAATTGTTATGATATTCTATCTACATGATTAGGAATACAGTCATGGATGTGAAACTCTTCCAATGGCTATTAAAAATTTCCTTACTGATAAAGGGTATCTGCTCATCCAAGCCTTTACATAACTTATTAGGGATTTACATCTTAGATTGGGTTGAAGTCTACAAGGTATGTAGTGTCCAAGAAAAAAATTCCCTTAATATAAAATTTCTACTGGCTGATGTAGGCACAAATTCAGTAAAGCTAGAGTTGGGGTGATTGTTGTTTACCCAAAGTTTCAGTACAATTAAGAGGCATTGTAGAGACTAGGAATGCTCCCCATTGCTGTTGAATATGCAAATTGTAGAGTACATGTTGATCAAGATTTTCACGCTTGTTACCTGTCCAAGTTAATGTACCAAACTAAACACAAAAACCTTGAAAAACTCAAATGAAATTGATACCTGATGGACAAGATCCGAAGATGTAGACGGATAAGGAAGCCGATGTAGATAAGACGGGTGGATGTGAGTAATTCTGCACAGTATATCCAAGTAACCTGCAAGACACCGATGCTTGATAGAAAAATACCACGTTAAAAGATATTTAGGTGGACTGCCCGAGAAGCGGGTCCGGGAAGCGATAAGCTCCCTCGGCGGATGTCAGTCCACGTTTTCAATTAAGTAAAGAAGCATACATGATAAAAGATGTACGTACAGGACTAGATTTTCTGATCAAAGTAATAAACAGAATCTAAACAGCAGACAGAAAGCAACAGAAAACAGGGAACTGTGAAAACAAAGCTGGATTTGTGTTACCTGTGTCCTTTTACCTGTCTGTAGGATGATCGGTGTCGATTATGTAGAATCGGCGTCAACTGGTTCAGATTCGGTGTCGACTGATATAGATCGGCGTCGATCCGAGACAAAGTGCGAGAAGGTTTGGGAATCAGAAAATGAAGGCAAGATCGTCAACATCTGCTAGATCTGCAGAAGCCGGAGAGATACTGGCAAGACTCCACCTGTGCTGGATGCAGGAACAGAGTCACCAGAAAATCAATGGAGACGTGTGATGTTGATGTGATAAGAGCAGAGTAACGGTGCTCCTCTCAGGGATTGATTTGGACAAGATTCACTCTCATTCGATAGATAATGTTCACACTTGATGCTCAAAACTCTCTCGTTCTCTCTCTTACTATCTCATCTGTGTGTGTCTAACCAGAACTGAGTTCTGGGCCTATTTATTTGTAATCGGCGCCGTTCCGAAAAATCGGCGTCGACCGAGTACCGGTCGGCGCCGATCATGGAACAGACTCCCGAGATGGCCAAAAGGAGCGATTTCTGGAAAGATAAGAGTGATCCCTCCACCTCAAATACGGGAAATATCCCGCTGCTTGGTTTGGGAGGAGGAGAAATAGGGGGGATATATGGATAGAATAGATATGGGGTAGATAAGTGGTTAGGATACATGTAAAAAGGTGTAATTAAATAGTTAATATTTAATTACTCACGGGTAAAACATAATGGGGTGAATTAAACTTAGGATAGGTGTTTAAATCACAAATTGAATAATACCCCAAGGGGATAGTGGTGATATAAACGTGCCCCAGGTTACCTGAGAGAGAAAACGCGCACGAGGGACACTAAATTGGATAACCAATTTTAGGTGTCTACATTTTGCCCCTTTTTGTCAAGTAACTTGCGATAAGCAAGGTTGTGAGACAAAAACAAGGAGGTGGAAGAAAGGAAGAAAAAGTGATGATGTGATCCCCCTCAAACTAGGGATGGGATGGGTGATAGAACAAATGATCCCAAGTTTGAAAAAGGTAGATGAAAACGCAAGAAGCCCCAGCTAGATGTCTGGAGTAGACCGGATCATTAATGACGCACAAAAATAAATAAAGAGGCAGCAACCTAAGGAACTCACATTGGTAGGGCAGACTAGATGGTCTCCTCATGAGATGACGTTAGTACCTACAGACCCATGAGTGTAAGGAGGGCTGCAAAATAGTCAGCATCTAAAGAGAGACACATTGGTAGGGACAACCAGACGGTCTGCAAAGCAGACGACGTTAGTGCCTACAGACCCGTTAACTCTAAGCTGCCAAAAAAGTGCGAGTGCCCCATGCAAAGGGAACAAACTCGAAATGGATGATAATATCAAAAAAGTATGCGCCAAAAGGTAACACTCAGGGTAGGATGACGACCAGATAGATAAGCCAAGCATCAACACCATGGCAAGAAGATTAGGAGATGGAAGTAAACGACGTGGAGAAGTGATACTGCAACCCACGGGCAAAAATGAGTATAAATCGGCGTCGATTTAGACAAATCGGCGCCGACAGAAAAAATCACCGCCGACCACAAAAATCGGCGCCGACAGTTCCCAGCATATATAAATATGCCAAAGGGAAACTTGAACGATTTATTTACACCGTGACGATTGATTCAGAGAGAATCAAAAATTGGATTTGAGCACCATGGAAGCCTCTAGAAGCGGTCAGAAGCGGAGGAGGACACGACCTGGGGTAAGTGGTTCTTCTTGAACCCGTCATTATATTTATTTTTATTTATTTTTTATATTTTTTATTTTGTTTGGTGGGAGGCCAGTGTTTCTGTCACGCTACCTTCCAATCGGCGTCGATTGATATAATCGACGCCGATTGTATTACAGCGGCACCGATTGAATACAATCGACGTCGACTATGTTTGATCGACGCCGTTTGTAATTTTGAACAGAATATTTGGATAAAAATGATAGAATGTGTTTTGGATGCTTCGGATTTGGAAAAATATGAAGCTAACATTGCTCTTGATGTCGTGGATGCAGGCACGAGAGGTATTACACATGAGGGATGTGATTCCCGAGTTACTGGAGACCATTCTCCCTGACGTCACTGACGCAGATTGGCGCCACTTAGAGTTAGCTGGGCTCGGGGGCTTTCGGTACTACAGACAAGTGCCGCGAGATGTAGAGTTGATGCGAGCACTAGTGCGACGATGGGATAGCCAGACTTGCACTTTTTGGTTCAGGACGGGTGAGATGACCATCACCCACGAGGACATATACAGGATTTTGAGGCTGCCGATCACTGGGGACCCGATAGAGATTACGCCACGAGAGCAGCAGCAGAGGGCCCTAGGTCGATTGTATGGAGACAGGGCGGATGATTCAGAGATAGTGTCCAGGGCAGTGAGGATAGCCTCGCAGTACAGACAGGATGTTCCCAGGAGTAGACGTATAGTGTTGATTCAGATGGCGATCTCCTACTTTGCTCTACCAGATTCGGGAGGTGGGAGATTCCCATTGTTATTACTAGATTGCGTTTGTGACATCCTGCAGTTCAGACAGGTGTTCGCATTTGCCAATGCCTTGATAGCTCAGATATATTATGAGTTATGGATGTATACCACTGGCCGGAGGACAGGCATTGATGTCAGTTTTGTGCTCCATTGCTGGGCATATGAGCACATAGCAGTGATCAGGCCATCCGGGCTTCCTTGGATGCCAGCAGCAGTGGGGGCTATTGATTACGGATTCCGGCGATGGCGGGCCGATATGGCCCCGGGAGATACAGGGAGATCCGCAGATTGGTATGCTGAGTGTTTCAGGATGCTGACACCAGAGCAGGTCATCTGGAGACCATATCGGGTATTTCCGACATGGGCCGGTCAGGATGCTCACCTGGTGGGATTGAGACGGAGCAGGGTGGTTAGGGGCCGCAGGCCTGATATGTGGGAGCGCGTCCCGTTTATACGGGTATTGAGACAGTTCGGCCTAGTACAGACAGTGCCGACTACCTACAGGCCTTACAGGCGAGACAACAGAGAGACTGATCTGCCGATTTTGATCCCAGTAGATCCATTGAGAGAGGCCCCACCCTCCACAGACAGTGATGATGATGCTGGAGTGGATGATGGTTATGCGGCATGGTATGCGACAGAGCTACCATGACACCTTCCGGCATCTATAGATGCCGATGAGGAGGATATGGCTACAGTGCTGGAGAGACTGGAGGGAGAGCACGCCACCCTGATGCATACACACCAGGCGGCTCTCGAGGAGATCAGAGCTCTGACAGTGGAGAGGGATGCCCTGATTTTGGAGAGAGACACCGCTCGCCAAGAGCAAGATACAACGATCCAGCAGAGGGATCGCTACCATCGACATAGGGAGGCCCTCAGGGCCAAATATGGTGATACAGGTACCATGTCAGAGTCTGGGACACAGGGCACGACCATAGGAGGGGCACCACCAGCAGCACCAGCAGCACCACTACGAGCACCTGGTACCGTGAGCCTGAGTACATATCAGTCTCTCCTCGCTGAGGTGAGATACTACGAGGATGTCCTAGCACAGCATGCCCCAGATGTGCCTCGTGACGGGGCGAGGAGGAGATCAGCGACAGCCACAGTGAGTGGGGCATCAGAGGGAGGGAGCACCGGGAGAGACCGAGGTGGGCAGAGGCCTCCAGCAGCAGGTGCGTCTAGCTCGATAGGCGGCGGCCAGGAGAGACAGCCTGGTCCAGAGGAGGGTGGAGGAGATAGTGTCTTCCACGTATCAGATTTCACGATATAGAGATTGATGTATTTTGTATCAATGTAGTGATGTAGCCTCGATTGGAAGGCATTTTATAGATGGCTTGATTGAGAGCCACCCATTTTTTGTTGTACAGGACACTCATGTATATATATAGATTCATCATTTCCTTTGTCATATAATTGTTCTCATGCTTTTAATTTTGATATACATGGATAGATGTAGCGTAATTATGATGGATATAGACATAGACCGATAGATGATGAATAGATGTGATGGGATAGACATAGATGTAGAGGATATAAATAGATGTGATTTGATGTGATTGATATGTGGATTTAATTTGGATGAGAAAATAGATATAGATAGATGGAATGTTACTTGGATGGGCAAGTGTTTAGATGATGTGATGGATAGGTGGGAGTTGATAGTTGGAATGGATTTGATATTTTTGAGATTTTTAATTAAATTTTGATGAAAATAGATAGATAGACCCACATGTGTTTATAATAGAGGCGATGAGATGTGTTTTGGACAAAGTAGATCAGATGAAATTAGATAAATGATAGAGTTTGATTAAATTAACATGTTAAATGTTAATTTAACTGGATGAAATAATTGGAAATACTCTCTGTGAGAGTCAAGGACGTAATGAAAATGACCTTGATTAGAAATAAAGGAAATACACCCAGATAAGAAGAAAAATGATAAGTTGGGCTCCTAACCGACCATAAATAGAATCTGGATAGGAAACCAAAAGATCATGCATACAAGGCCCTATATGAGGTTAAAATAAACCTGACACTAACTAGCCACAAACCAGATTTAGGAGGGAAACGGAAGGAGCAGTAAGTAGGTATCTTGTCAAAATTTACAAGGGACAGAATACATGTTCATACTAGGAAAATAGGATTCTCCATATGATCGAACAAAAGGTCTTATATCTCAGCTTCATGATTTCTGGCAAAAAAGCAAACTGATCAATGCGGGAAGTTTGCTAGATATGGAAAGACTGATCAATACGGGAAGTCTTTCAGTGATGCTAAAAAGTGTATAAACTGACTGAAAGGCTGATCAATGCAAGAAGCCTTGAGAATTCCTTTAAGAAACAGCCGTCCTTCAAGGGAGCGGTCTGTATTTTGAATTTTAATGATAGCCATCCTTCGAGGGCATGGTCTATATCTTTTGATTCATTTGATAATGTATGGATAGCTATCCTTTAAGGGATCAGTCTATCTTATCTTTTTTGGATAGCATCTTTTTTTTTTTTCTTTTTTTTTTGGAAGAAGCTGAGTTTAGACCTAGATAGATCAGATAGAGGGGAAGAAAACGTATAAAGAGCATGCACTCATGCCCCGAGTAGATCCGATTAAGATAAGCACTTGGGAAAAATGAAGCGGTGATTAAGGTATTCCTACCATGAGGAGAAACATATCCAGAAGAAAAATGCTATGAGTAGAGCCGCGATACTCATATTTAAGGTAAAAAAGACAATAGGCAGAGAACCACATAGTTTCGAATCACCATGAAAGTATATGACTGGTTGTTAGAGGGATGAAAGATCTGTCTTGTGACTAGATTTGTGTAAGATAGATTTTAACAGTAGAAGGGCCGTAGATGCAAGGCATTAAGAGGTTCCACTTCAGGTATACCATCCATGGAAGATAGACGATAAGCCCCCAGACCCATATTTATGAGTGATAACGTACGGACCCATCCAGTTGGGAGAAAAACTTACCACGCTGACTCCTTTCGAGTGTAGTGACATTTTGGTTTTCTTTAAGAACAAGATCACCAATTTTGAAGTCACGGTGCTGCAAGTGCTTGTTGTAAGCACGTTTGACACGCTCAAGATAGACTTGATGATGTTCAAGAGTGTTGAGACGCCGCTCATTCTAATAATTCAAGTTGTGCTAGACGATTTTGACGATAGCCCTCATCAGAGACAAATTCTCTGAGAGAAACACGGAGAGATGGGATTTGGACTTCCAAAGGAAGAACAGCCTCAGACCCATAGATGAGAGAGAAGGGAGTAGCACCAGTAGGAGTACGAATGCTAGTCCGATAAGCCCAGAGAGCAAAAGGGATATGTAAATGTCAATCCCTACCAGCTCGACTAGTTACCTTTGCGAGGATATTACGCAAAGTTTTATTGGAAGCTTCGGCCTGGCCATTAGCTTGAGGATAGTATGGAGAAGAAAAGTTGAGTTTGATATTGAAAGTGTCGCAGAGGTTTTGCAAATCAACATTCTTGAAAGACTTACCGTTATCTGTGATGAGTTTGTGTGGAACACCAAAGCGACAAATGATGTGTTGATAGACAAAATCAACTATGGGTTTAGCTTTTGTTGAAGAAAGAGGGATAGCTTCCACCCACTTAGTAAAGTATTCAGTGGCAGTAATGATAGAATGATGACACTGTGAAGAACGGGGATTGATGAGACCAATGAGATCAAGACCCCATTGCGAAAAAAGGCCACAAATCCGTTGTAGGTTGTAAAGCTTGACTAGGGATATGTGTGAGATTGGAATGTTGTTGACACTTGACACATTTCTTAGTGTATTCACAACAATCTCGATTAAGAGAAGGCCAATAATATCCCAAACGTAAGATGCGTTTAGCTACGGCCAAGCCACTAAAATGTCCACCACAGATACCATCATGGACCTCCTGGATAGCTTTAGATGATTCAAGGGTTTTGAGGCACCGAAGCAAAATACCATCAAAGCCGCATTTGTAGAGGATCCTGCCTAGAATAGTATAGCGATTAGCGCGTAGGATAAAATATCTTCTACCATTGGAAGTCAGATCTGGAGGAAGCACTGAATGAGATAGATAATCAACGATCTATTGATACCACTCATCCTGAGTATGGGTTGTGACAACATGGATTGAAGTTAGTTGCCTAAGATGAGATGGTTGATCTAATCGTTGCACAGCCACATAAAGTCGCGAGTCCTCGGTAAAAGGTGGGATAAGCGAGGCTAACGAAGCCATTGTATCTGCGAATCGATTCGCAGTACGAGGAATAGCTTGGATAGTGAATTTATCGAAAGATTGGAGTTGAACGAGAACGATATCACGATATTTTTGAAGGATATCATTCTTGCATTGATAGACACCCGTGACTTGATTAACGATGAGTTCAGAATCACCAAAGATGTCAATATGACGAGCGCCAAGATTAATGGCATTTTGAAGACCCAAGACAAGAGCTTCATATTCAGCCATATTATTGGTGCACTCAAAGTTTAGTTTGTGTGCGACTGGGATAGGCGTACCCCAAGGAGGAATCATCACGAAACCTGCACCTCCCCCTTGCTGGCATTTGGATCCATCAAAGAAGAGCTTTACTTTAAATGGAGACAGACCAAAATCAATTTGTTGGATATATTCATCGGGGAATTGAGCAAGGGGGACTTGAGTGTCCAGAAGAGGAGCATCAGCTAATTGATCTGCAATGACCTGACCCTTGATAGAATTTTGCGGGATAAACTCGAGATCAAATTCTGTCATAAGCATGAGCCAACGAGTGATACGATCATTGTGATAAGGCTTCACATGAATTGTCTTGAGTGGATTGACACTTGTGACAATGTAAGTTTTGTGATTAAGGAGGTAATGACGAAGCTTAGAAGTTGCGAAGAAGAGAGCACAACACAGCTTTTCAGCTTCGGAATAACGTGTTTCATACTCATGGAGGGTGCGACTGATGTAATAGACAGCTTGTTCTTTACCGCAAGCGTCCCGATGCGAGATCATGGCTCCCAGAGCATGGTCAGTCATAGAGATATAAAGATAGAAAGGCTCCCCCTCACGTGGAGGTGTAAGCACAGGTGGAGAAAGAAGATAAGCTTTGAGATCATCAAAGGCCTTTTGGCAATGCTCATCCCATTCAAAATGAACATTCTTACGGAGGAGATGATGAAAAGGTTGACAACGGTCCGACAATTGTGAGATAAAATGACGCACTGATTGAAGACGTCCTTGGAGACTGCGGAGTTGCTTTAAGTTAGAAGGGGGAGGCATCTCAAGGATAGCTTTTATTTTTGCGGGGTCTACTTCAATACCCCTAATGGAAATGATAAAACCTAAAAGTTTACCAGTGAGAACGCCAAACACGCACTTAGATGGATTTAGATGAAGACAAAAGCGAATAAGCCTCTCAAAGAGAGGTGCAAGAATGAAAAGATGATCCTGACGACGTTTGGATTTACCGAGGAGATCGTCGACGTAATCTTCCACAGTTTTGTGTAAGAGATCATGGAAGATGTAGGTCATTGCTCGCTGATAGGTTGCTCCTGCGTTCTTAAGACCGAAAGGCATGACACGATAACAAAAGGTCCCCCAAGGAGTTATGAAAGAAGTCTTATGTTGGTCTTCTGGTGTGATGAGAATTTGATTATACCCAGAGAAACCATCCATAAGAGAAAGCATCTCATGACCCGCAGTTAAATCCACGAGTTGGTCGATATTAGGTAGAGGAAAATCATCTTTTAGACAAGCAAGATTAAGATCCCGGAAGTCGGTACAAATTCAAATTTTCCCAGTAGCTTTAGTTACTGGTACTACATTGGAAACCCATTGTGGATAATCGATGGGTTGGATGAAGTTAGCCGAGAGCAAGCGCTGCAATTTCTTCTTTAATAAGAAGGGCTACTCTAGGGTGCATTTTACGCAATTTTTGTTTAACCGGTTTGATGTCGGGAAGAGTAACGATATTGTGGACCACGATATCGGGATCGAGTCCTGGCATATCCTCATATGCCCAAGCAAAGGCTTGACGATGGTTGGAAAGAAAAGTGGTAAAGTCTCCTAACTCCTGTGGATTAAGGGATTGGCCGACCTTAATGATGCGAGGGTCTTTAGAAGTCCCTATATTAAGGTCGACAGTGGCTTCGTTGAGAAGCGTAGACGTGTCAGAAGGAATGGTTTTAGGAAGATAGGAATCCTCTGCCCCCAGATAGGTGAGGACAGAATCATCATCCGCACAGTGGATAGTGTTGATAGTAGGAGAGTCGTCTCCAACTATTTCAGGGAAAATTAACGGTATGGAAGTGGACCTGTCATTAGTCTTATAGGCTAGTGGCCCTAAGGAAATGGTATTGACTAAAAAAAAAGTTAGACGGGATGGAAATGGCGTCGTCCACATCGAGTGATGCTTCTGACCTAGCGGGAGAAGATGGTTCCTCAATAGGAAGAGGCTCATCGAGAACAATGACGGTGGCTTTTGAAAGAGGTTTAAATCCTAAACCAAATTTTTGATGTGGCTTGAGAGTTGGAATGGATGCGAGGTCATGCACACCTTGTTCATATTTACCCAAGCCAAAGCCCTTCCACGCGCATTGATATAAATAAGTTTTTGCAAACGTGGGATTCTGTAGACAATCGAACCCTGTTAAATAAGGTTTGGTCCTAGGAGGAGAATCTGGGTGATAGTGAGGTGTATCAAGACCACCGTAAATGAAATTAGTCTGTTGATTGGGCAGACCAATGGTGACGATGCGACCAAGACCTGGCTGATATTCAGGTTGTTTGTCTGGTCTACCATACTCACTAGGTTTGAGATGGGCGTCAAAAGAAAGGAGAGGAAGCTCTCCCAGTGAGAAATGCTGCAATGTCTCTTCTAAATTTTGTAAATCTGGTAGTTTGGTTGCAGGTATGGAAGAAGATGAGGCCCCGTCAGGAGAACAAGCATTTTCCTTTAGAGGGGCAGACCCTGTGGTCATGTCGCATTGTGTGGAAGGAAAAGGATCTCCTGGATGAGTATAGATTTTGCCCTCATATTGATATTTTAAGCATCGATGGAGGGTGGATGGGACACAATGCATTGCACAAATCCAGGAGCGTTCTGAGGATCATATTATAGTGGAATTTCCCTTCAACAATGTAAAAGAGTTCGTGAAGCAGCTTCTTACCTACTCGAATGGGTAGGACCACAGTTCCTAAAGTAACTGCTAGCTGATCGTTAAATGATCGAAGAGCGAAAGGCGGGGGTGACACTACGTTCTTTGGTAACTTAAGTTGCTCGAATGTGTGTGAGGAGATGACGTTGAGTGCAGCACCACTGTCGATCATAATGCATTTTAATGTAGTGTTGTCGATTTGGACTGTGATAAAGAGGGGAGCCTCCAAATCCTCGGAAGAAAGGGAAGGAATTTCTGAATCTTCAAAAGAAATGGTGGTTGATGGTCTATTCAATCCAACAACCATCTCGAAGGGCTGGGGCTCATCTGAATTCACTGCGATGCGACGCAGATTATCAATCAGAGCCTGGCGATGTTGCGGAGAGGATTGAATGAGGTCAAAAAGAGACATTTTGACCGGAGCCTGGGTGAGTTGTTTCATAACACTCTCCTCAACTGACACGGGAATTTGAGCCCGAGGTGCAGCACGAATAGAGACCTGAGGTCTCGGGGCTAATGAGGAAGGAGGAACTCCTTCGGGGGCTGCAGAAATGACAACCCGTGGTCGAGATGTTGTAGATGAGGATGGATTATCATACTGTTGGGTTCTAGTGGCGATATGAATTGTGTCGATTTGAGAAGGTGGAAGATCATTTGGAGTGGAATCACTAGAAGTAGAGGTCTGAGTAGATCGTTGGGGCTCAGATGGAGCTAAGATGACAGGAGATACTTGTTCCTCCTCCTCCAGCAAAAGATCACTTTCTTCCAAAAGGCTGTTGACGACAGATTGAAGAGCTTTACATCCCTCGGTATCATGACCCGGGGTACGGTGGTAAGCACAAATCAAATCAGAGTTAAACCAGGTAGGTTTAACTCCTTTAGGGTTATAGGGTTTAATCAGAGGAAGAGATATGGATGAAGATTGGATAAGTTGGCGAAGGATTTCAGTATAGAACCCGGTAGACAAAGATGAGGATAGAGATGATGAAGGCGCCTCTTTTACTTTAACAGACTGCCGAGGTAAAAGAACCTGCATGTTAGGTTTGACAGTCTTTTTAGGGATCATCTTATTTTTTTGGACATCTGGAGGAGCAGCCTTGGGCACTTGAGATGGAAGTAAGTGAGACATGATTGATTTCGATGGAGGAGGAGCCCCTAAAATAGATTTTGAAGATGATGGAGATGTGACAAGTGTTGTGGTCTTCAGAGATAAGGGAGGCTGCTTGGTCGAAACTAATGATGATTTAGATAATGTCGATTTAGATGAGGGAGAAGCTCCCAAAGTAGGTATAATCGGAGGAACAGAGGGTGCCCTAGTTTTTGGTAACGAAGATGATGATTCTGATAAAAGAGGTGACGTCTTTTTAGTAGGTAAGTCCACTTTTCGAGGTGCTGGTGAAGAATGTGTTGTAGAAGAAGATGATGGTTTTGATAAGTTTGTAGAAGAAGACACCTTCTCAGCGGACAAATCCAATCTTTTATGAGGCGCAGAGAGAGATTTTTGTGGGAAAGCACCAAGAGTCTTGATGGTTCGAAATATGGGCTTTCCTTTTTCAGGGATGGTGACAATTTCAACCGCATAAGGTGATTGTAACCTTTTCGGGGGAAGCAAATGGGGAGGTACTGATGACGCAACGTTAGATTTCAGTTGTCTCGGTCTAAGTTCAGGAACCGAGCGTATAGGTGTTGGTGCTACTTCTTTAGATTTTCCCTTAATAGGCAAAGTAGCATTGGTGATGGAAGAAGTGAGTGATGAAGAAGCAGTTCCTTGCGAGGGAACTACTTCTGGTACAGTAATTGTGGGTGAAACTACTGTAGGAAAGGAAACAGGAAGAGTCAAAATCGAAGACGCTTCCGTCGAAGTCGGCACAACTATAGGTACGTTCACCAATGGCATAGTCGCAGCAAAAATGGGAGAAACAGAAGTAGATGTATCCGCGGTGGAAACTCGAAGGGATGTAATTGCCTCGAGCATTGAAAGAATGTCTGACGATGAGATAGATGAGGATGATACTGTCTCGGGTATGGACGGAAGATCAGACAAAGAAGCAGAGAGAGGTGAATCCGTATCTAACAATGTTGGAATATTCAAAGACGGGCTATCTGAAGATGGTGGAATCCCAACGATTAATGAAGTGGAAGGAGGTTCTGATTCAGTCGATGTGTTCACAGATGGCTTAGTTTTAGAAGAAGATTCTTCAGTAGAGATGAAGCTGATAGTATGAGTGTTTGGTTTTTGAGACTCTGAAGCATCATGGTTCGGGGAATGATTGGGAAAAGGTTGTTTAAAGACATCCAGCGCTTGATTTGGGGGAGCATTTGGGTTATCCAGAATGAGCTCGCCTTTATCAATGAATTTCTGGACAAGATTTTTGAAGGTCTGACATCGTTCGATGTCATGACCTTTGGTTCTATGATAATGACAGAAGTCATTTTCCCTATACCAGAATGGACGTTCTTGGCTTTCATCAATATTCCTAATGGGGGGAAGTTCGATCATGTGGACTTCCAACATTTTTTCCAGGATAGAAGCATATGATTCCCCCAACGAAGTGAAAGATCGAGATGACGAGGACCCTTTTCGAGAAGATGAGGAGTCTCTTCGTGGTGTTTGATTAGAAGTGTTATCGGCTCGTGATGTTTTTAATACGATAGCGTTGGTGGATCCCTGATTCTTGTCTTTAGAAGTGGAAGGATTTGATTTGGTAAACTGAGAAAAATCTGGTTTAGATTTAGAGCGAAGTTTTAACTTCCCTTGTTCAATGGCGTGAGATTCAAGTTTGCGTGCCATCGTAAAGGCTTCTTCAAATGTATGAAAGGTCTGGATCCTTAAAGTGGAAGAAATATGATTAGCACAAGATTGAGTAAACAACTCGATCTGTTGGGATTGAGGAAGGGAGAAAGACAATTGGTTTATTATCCCTCTCCAACGAGTGACAAAGTCTGCAATAGACTCATCATCGAATTGACGAATGTTATAAAGATCTGTAATCGAGATCTTATGCGTGATATTTATTGAAAAGTTTTCAACAAACATCTGGGCCAATTGAGAGAAAGAAAACAAGGAATGTTGAGGAATGTTATTGTACCAGTCTAAAGCAGGACCTGCTAGAGACATAGGAAAAGTACGGAGCATAAGCTCCTGATCCTGGACTATGAGGTAGCAAGCATGTTTGAATGCTCGCAAATGCTGTTGAGGGTCCTCCCGACTATGAAATTTTGAAAATTTAGGAAGTTCCCATTGGGGAGGATAAGGCTTAAAAGCCACTGAGGGGTGAATGGGTTCATTACACACTTCTTCAAAAGAGTATGAAGGACGAGCCCCTTTGGTGGAGGCTTCCAAGTCTGTGATTTTCTTGAAAAGAATTTGAACCATGTCAGATTGAGGAGGAGGCACACTGGCATGTCCTACATAAGAAGCAAATGGTGGATGTTGTTGAGGTGTCAACGGGGGATTCATCTGTTGATTGATAGGATGATAAGAGGAGTAACCAGGTGTTCTGGGTGACACCTGGTGGGGTATTTGCTATGAAGGAGCCTGTGTATAGGCAGGCTGTGAGATAATAAGTGGTTGAGAAAATGAAGGTTGGATGACGGACGGAGCCTGTGATTGGTGGACTCCTATGCTTGTTGACTGAATCAGGAACAGATTGAGGAACATGGGTGCCGATTTGATTGGACATGGTGGGGAACAAGACCTGAAAGAGGATTTTTACTGCCGGATTAGTTATTAAGGGCGCTGATGCTAGAGGATGGGCGAAGGTCACTGTTGCTGGAACATTGGAAGAAAAACCCACTGGAGGACGAGAAGCAGGAACCAACTGACTAGTCGAAGGGGGTTGACTCATAAAGGGGTACTGAACCCTGGGACACAATGGACATCATAGATGAATTAACAACAATATGCGGGTGCACAGATGCACTCATTATAGCTAGAGAAGAGGACCTCTCAGAAGTAGGTTGTGGAATAGTCGAGGTAACTGCGGCGTTAGGAATAGGTAAGACTATTTGAGAACTAGTCGATATGGTCGGTGGAAGAGAAAAAGGAGGCACAGGTGTGCCACCCTCTTCCATGGCTCGAGGTGAGAAAAATGATGCTAACTGTTCTACAAAAGCCTGGGATGGTTCACGAGAATAATCATACACTTGCTGGATTGGTGGTCCCTGATCAGATATTTGAATAGACTTGTGTACTAGGTAGTCCATGAGGGCTACCGGATTGCGATCAAGGAGCGCCTGAAATTCAGGATCCCCGCGAGGAACATACTCTAAGTCAGAAGCAGATGATATTTCTGAAGGACTAGGGGAAGCTGGACGTGATGGGGTTGCTTTGGCCTGATAGAAAGGATTATATGACCAGGATGGGGAACCAACTAACAGCGGTCCCGAGGAAGACCTGGGGGGTGCCGAAACATCCACACTAGCGGTGATCTCGGAGGAAGAAGGGGCTAGTTGAGCCATTCTTCTAGATTGTAACGAGTGATGACCGTCATAAACAAGCAGAAAATAAGATTGACCTAACTAATGCACAGATAATTCAAGCAGCGTAGGTGATTATCTCTTTTAAGTTTTTATGCTTTTAAGAAAGAAAATATTAGGGAAGGCCTTTTAGAACAGGAACTACTCAGATAGCCAAACTAAGGATGGTTTGGGGGATGTTTTGGTGAGGAGTCCCGAAGGCACTTCAGTAAAAGACCGGTACGTGGCTTGATATAGGGGCCTACCCCCGCACTTCACACACCGCTGCGATAAGGGAGTCGGGTGCTTTGCCAATATATACCAGAACTTCCGTGAATTTATAGCGCGGCCCGAGTACCGCGTAGGCTCTTCCTCTTGGATGTCACTTCCAAGTAGGCGAGGCCAGGGAAAGAATTTTTGTTTAAATGCTTTATACCTAGTGATTTTGGCTTTGTGTGCAAGGGTGAAAAATAAAAATCAAATAGTGTCACTACCGATTTTGATCAATTTTCCAGCCTAATTAAAACTAGATGAAAAACATACAGCAGAAATGACAAAGAAAGAGTTCTTTTTTTTAAGCACTTAAAAACGAAGTGTTTGATTTCGATGAAGACAAGTCAAACAGATTCTTTCCCAAATGCGATTAAATTCTTTTTAAGCACCAAAAATTGAAATGTTCGAATGTGATAGACAACAAACAAAGAAAGTTTTTTTTTTTTTAGTTCCTAAAAAGGAGAAAACACCGTAAAAGAGAAATACTTATAGATTTAGCTCTCCAAGGTGTGTGGACTTCAAAAATCGTGTTGTTGAGCTCTTCCCCTCGAACAATCCCATGAACAAGCAAAGTGCTCTGCAAGAAAAGGTTAAGCAAACACCAAACAAAATCCAGAAAGATATATCCAGATAATGGTGAAACGAAAATTTCTATTTTAAGGAACTAGAAAAATTTCAAGGAAATAACAATTTCGCATAAAGAGATGGATCAAACATGCAATCTTGAAATCAAAATGAAATATTTACTAATTTTATAAATAGAAATTGGAATTGAAATTTGTAAAAAAAGAACAGACCTAACTTTGCAAATTCAGAAATGAAAGAAGCAAGATTGAAACGATGAAAGGAAATGCTTAAGCAGAACTGATAGAAATCAGTGAAGAAAAAGAACAAAGCTAAACTAGAAAAGAGATGAACTTACCAATAAGGGACTTTGGTTGGGTCCCACCGGGCGTGCCAGAATGTTGATCAAGAATTTCGCGCTTGTTACCTGTCCAAGTTAATGTACCAAACTAAACACAAAAACCTTGAAAAACTCAAATGAAATTGATACCTGATGGACAAGATCCGAAGATGTAGATGGATAAGGAAGCCGATGTAGATAAGATGGGCGCACATGAGCAATTCTGCACAGTAGATCCAAGTAACCTGCGAGACACCGATGCTTGACAGAAAAAGACCACGTTAAAAGATATTTAGGTGGACTGCCCGAGAAGCGGGTCCGGGAAGTGATAAGCTCCCTCGGCGGATGTCAGTCCACGTTTTCAATTAAGTAAAGAAGCATACATGATAAAAGATGTACGTACAGGACTAGATTTTCTGATCAAAGTAATAAACAGAATCTAAACAGTAGACAGAAAGCAACAGAAAATAGGGAACTGTGAAAAAAAAAGTTGGATTTGTGTTACCTGTGTCCCTTTTACCTGTCTGATCGGAGGATTATGTAGAATCAGCGTCGACTGGTGTCAGATTCGACTGATATAGATCGGCGTCGACTGGTTCAGATCGGTGTCGACTGATATAGATCGGCGTCGATCTGAGACAAAGATATAGATCGACGTCGATCCAAGTGTGAGAAGATTTGGAGATCAGAAAACGAAGGCAAGATCGTCAACGTCTGCTGGATCTGCAGAAGCCAAAGAGATACTGGCAAGGCTCCACCTGTGCTGGATGCAGGAACAGAGTCACCAGAAAATCAATGGAGACGTGCGATGTTGATGTGATAAGAGCAGAGTAACGGTGCTCCTCTCAGGGATTGATTTGGACAAGATTCGCTCTCATTCGATAGATAATGTTCACACTTGATGCTCAAAACTCTCTCGTTCTCTCTCTTACAATCTGTGTCTCTCTTACAATCTGTGTCTAACCAGAACTGAGTTCTGGGCCTCTATTTGTAATCGGCACCGTTCCGAAAAATCGGCGTCGACCGAGTACCGGTCGGCGCCGATCATGGAACAGACTCCCGAGATGGCCAAAAGGAGTGATTTCTGGAAAGATAAGAGTGATCCCTCCACCTCAAATACGGGAAATATCCCACTGCTTGGTTTGGGAGGAGGAGAAATAGGGGGGATATATGGATAGAATAGATATGGGGTAGATAAGTGGTTAGGATACATGTAAAAAGGTGTAATTAAATAGTTAATATTTAATTACTCACGGGTAAAACATAATGGGGTGAATTAAACTTAGGATAGGTGTTTAAATCACAAATTGAATAATACCCCAAGGGGATAGTGGTGATATAAACGTGCCCCAGGTTACCTGAGAGAGCAAACGCGCACGAGGGACACTAAATTGGATAACCAATTTTAGGTGTCTACAGTACAATTCACTTTTAAGATTTGTATACCCAAGTTTAACATTTTATTCACACATTTGCCAAGTAATATTCATTTGAATTAACTTTATTCTAGGTGAGAAGGGAATCCTGAATAAGCTCAAGTTTTATTTGTATATTTGATTTGATATGCAATAGATTCATTACCATTTCTCGCCTCTATCATACTTTGTTGATGACTACTCATGAAACATGAAGTTTGTTCTTACCTTATAGTGGGAAAGGTTAATAATATGCCTTTAGTTGATTTCACATGGTCATCATATCTTATACATAATTATCATTTATGGTCAATTGACATGTCTGATGTTGTGTGATGGCCTATTTGTCTTATTACCTATGTATGAATGTATTCTTGTAAAATGTTAGTATTTGTGGGGTCTTGCCAAACATAAATTGCATTAGTTGGGGATTGATAGAAAAGAAAAACGAGTTCATCAGGTTATGACATGTATTTGCATTTTAGACCTTGTGAAATATTAAAAATGATTAATTGCTAAAAAAATGACAGTTGCTTAATAGGTTAAGCAACCATGTGACAATTATCTGTTCAATTATTTTAGTGAATGATTTTTCAAAATTTTGAGTTGATGAGGCTTAGGTTATACGATTCACATTTGGAACACCTAGATCAGGAGTCTAATACAATTAATTCTTGGAGTAATACTCTCTAGCCCAGTAAATGGAGGAATCCCAGTAGTCAAAATCAAAAAACTTATATCGTTCGGCGTTCACATTGCATTGTACACATGTGATTGCTAGTAGTATTGCTTTTATTATTTAAGAAATAATTCTGTAATGTTATTTTCTTACATGATAGAATTTATGTGTCTATCCACAAATTTACATAAATGGATGTTAAAAATATTAATTAGCATAGATATCTTAAATATATCTATCTAAAAAATATTGAGAGATATCAATATGGAAGTGTCTATATTGGAATTCCCATATGAATTAGATAGGCATTTCATTTCTCGTTGTCTTTTAGATAGATGCATTTAAGATATCTATATTAGTTATTTATTTATTTAATTTATTTGACTATTCGTTTGTTATTTTTAACGTTTGTTATGAACTAAATATATTTTATATTTCTTTTTGAACATAGAGTTGTATCTATAAAATTGTAATTATAAATATAAAAATTTATTCACCCCAATACATCTAAAATATCTTAACATAGATTTTATACAAGTAAAAACTAATTTAAATATTTTATACTCTTACATCTAAAATACTTCTAAAACATCTTAGTACATATTTTATTTTATGTACATAGAGTGGTATTATAAAATTATAATTATTATTTTAACTATTAAATACTTTAGTCAACAAATATCGTTACCTAAGTCATCAAACTCCTTACCTACCACTTTAGAAATACACACTCTTCAAATGGTGAAGAACATGTGCTCTTGAAATAGAGGTCACAAGTTCAAATCCTGTAGGGAGTAGGGTATGTACGCCTCGTTTGTAGCAAAGTTAGTTGCCTCCCGCATGTGAGTACAAGGTAGTCCCATATGCTATAAGCCGCTTGTAGACCCAAAAACAAACCGCCCCACGACATCGTGGACTGTAAAAACCTATTATTATTATTATTATTATTAAATTAGAAAATAAGAGTCAAGGCTAGTCTCCTATATCTATGAAGACCTAGAAAGTGTCAACCACAAAAATCTGGCTTGGTCAATAATTCAATTTACTAACATATGTGAGGCTTTAAATAAAACCCCTGTAAACGAAGGACCAAAATGGCATCCCCATTTACTTGGTCAATGCAAACATTGTATACATATGTCAGATAATTCAAAATTCAAACACAGTCTGCAACGCATTTTTTGAGTATTTTAATATTATTATGGCGCCAAGGGCAAAGAGAATTCATCATCAAGATGAGACGAAGATGTGTTCAAAATCATCATCATACAACTCTGAGGAAACCAGACTTCCAGTTGTACGATTCATAGAAACCCATTTCGTTGAGACCGACGCAGCCGATTTTAAAAGTGTGGTGCAGAGCTTCACTGCACAGGAATCGAACCCGCGCCCTCATCGAGCTCAGACTGAGACTAGTGAGACGTCTTCCCATGCATTCGTTAATATAAATATGCCTCCTCCTCCTCACTCCACGCCTGAAAAAGTTTTACTACAGCCGAGAGACGGTGTTACTGTTGCAGAGGCGGAGTTTTTTAAAGAGATGGATGCGTTTTGTATGGGATTAGAAACCGAGATGCTCAGTGAAGAGGACTCGAAACAACTATTACACATGGAAATCCCACATCATATCAATGTCGGAGATGCTGATTTTTTGTTTGATTGTAATAACAATGGAATTTTCGAGTCTTCTCCACTGAACATCTCCGAGAATGATATGATGTGGGATTTCCACTGATTTTGTTCAATTTTTTCATCCTCTGCAATAAGATAAGTATATTGACTTGTGAAGAAAAAAAGGGCGTTTGCAATGCTGAACACACACACACATAAGTACATGTTTTCAATGACGTGTTTGCATTCGACTGCACACAGTACTTATCCATGGCGTTTTTCTCTTTTTCTCTCTTTGTTTTTTTTGCAGGGATTGAAAACGACGGATCAACGCCCAGCAGCGCTATATTTAATCTATGCATGTACGGAGACAAGGTGGATCAGACGTGTCATTTTAATGATCAGATGGAATTCAATTAGCAGCATTAATATAATATAAGATCTTTTTCATAAAAAATTAAATAAGGAGTGAAGGCCAACACCTCATCACATTGATAATTTATTATATACAGATTTAATTCCTCTATCAATGCTCCTTTCGGGTTGATTTCTGCAATCCCACTTACAATTTTTGCATTTTTGTTGTAGGATTTTGATCTTTTCTTTTGACTTGTAGATTTTAGTTGTAGGTGTTTCGCTTATTGTTCTTGCATTTTAGACGAACTTGATCTATTTGACTTGGAAAAAGATGAATCTTTCACTCTACTTAAACCGTATATACATGGGTCAACATTTCAATCATACTAATTTATGTTAGGTGTAAACACCTTAAAAATTCATAAATATTTCTATCCCGCTTTTATCCAGTGTAAATTTATTAAATTAATTTTATCCTACTGCAATACACACTTTCAGAATTAATTAAATTAATTCCGTCATTTAAATACTCTTTTAAAATTAATTCTATTACCTAAGCAATATTCCTACCCTTTAGAATTAATTAATTTAATTCTAATATGCTCTTGAAATTAATTAAATTAATTCCTACACCCTTCTAGCTAATATAACTAGCAATTGTACGTGAAATGTACGATGAAAACGCCGAAGGGGGTGCATCGAAGAAGTGGAGAGACTAAAATAGTGGAAGAGGAAGAGGAAGAGGGGCGAGAAAGACGTTGATCGAAGTGTAAAGTTATTTTGAAGAACACACGTAACTGTAAAGTGAATTTGATTGCGCATATTGCGGGACAATGTATAGACATGGATATGTGTAATGGACCGGAAATTGAAGTGTAGCCATTTCATGCACATTTGTGATCAGGGAATCTCTCAAGTTATCGGGCTAATGGCCAGGGTTTCCCTCATTAACAATCTTGATATGGTTTTCCATGAATAACCATTGACATAAAATAGATTTGCTATTTTTACCGTGATCCACATTTTCATATCCATGTCACTTGTATTTTTCATGAGAGTCCAATTTGTTCTTAAAGGGGTCAAAATAGAAAATGGGGAAAATCCAAAAGGTCCTGGGTTTGAAACCCAACCTCATGAATACAACATACCATGTTCCTTGTGTGCAAATTTAAAAGAAATGTCTCCCATGTCTTTCATGCATGGTTTTTATCTATACTTTGATTGGCAAGGAAGACAACCGTTCTCAGCATGTGCTAAGGGTTATCCAATGGTGACATCACAACCACTGGAAAAGGGGTTTGCTATTATTTTATTTTAATTTTCTGGCATCAAGTTTATCGATTTGGAGTTTAATTTATTAGATAAGATGAACAAATGATTGGAATGTTGGAAATAAAAAGGTGGGAATAAAATACATACATGTTGTACACCTAAACCACATCTCAGAGTGTCCTGACCCAAAACATATTTGTTGTGTGGTCAAATTTATCGTCCCAATCTTCTTATAGCATTGTGTAGGCCATTTCTCAACTTTAAGCTCGACTAATTGTAAGGAAATATAAAATTCACAGATAACCATCAATGATTGAGCCCCTCCAATGGTTGGTGACATCAGCGTCAGGTAGATTTTATCTAGCGAATTTTATCTGTTTTTTGTTGTCTTTTTCTCTGCCCAAAAAATATCTGTTATATATGCTCTGCTTTATTGTTTTGATCTAGGTGACACTATTCATGTGAAAGTAATTTGCACTTAAAATGGCTAAAATAAATAATTGGGAAAATATGATTGGTTCCAGGTGTGAAACCCAAATGGTCTACTATGTCACCTAAGTCAGTAAAAAAACCATACTTGAGTTTCATGTTAAAAAATATTTAAAGACCAAGAATGTGGTCGCATTAACTGCATGTGCACGCATCGTTAAATATTGTAAAAAGTAAGTATTATTTTATGTTGTTATTTAATGCAAACCGGTGAAAGGTTTATTATTGTATCTTTAAATAGAAATTTTCATATAATAACAATAAAATTATTTAGTGAATGTTTATTTGTCTACCACATAAGTAATTTGTTAATATATATTTATATATCAATGAAATTGTACATTAATTTATATGAAAAACAATGTCATGTTTAAAATACGCTAGTTAGAAGAGATGGGTATTTAGAAAAATTCCATGTATTTTATAATAAAAAATAGGGAAAACATTTTCTATGATTCGAACAAAGTGAAAAATTGCTTTGCTGGTTGCACTGGAGTCATGATTCGAAAGAAGATGCGTACGATTTTTTTTGCTACCTTGCACTGGAGGCATGAGTAGAACTAAGTAAAAAATTGTGGAGTTATTTTCCAAAAAATTATGGATGTTTTTCGGCGACCACTACAAGTACACTGAAAAGTGCAACAAAAATTGTTTTTTAGTGTTGTAGCATTTTGAACTCGAAACTGTTGTATGCATAAAGGAGAGCAAAAACCTATGAAGACTAAGGAAAAAGGAAGTTTTTATTTTGTGTTGCTCCTGGGTTTGAACATGTGGGTTTTGTATGAGCCAAGGAAGTGGTAAAAATATCATAAGACTGATTAAAACTGATAGTGTTTTGGTGTTTCCAGTTTTATGCCATTGAAAAGGTTAAAAAGTTGAGAATGACAGAGGAAAATGCATCCGCATTCCAAAACATTGTTCAGATGAGCACAATTAAAAAATACATCTTCTACATAATTATTGACATGTTGACAAAAAAATATTATTAAAAAATACACTCACTTCAGAATAAATGTATTTTGAGAGGCATGAGTGTTGTGAAATGTAATGCCGCACTAACATTTGCTTAGTTAGATACCTTCATCTTTGCTTAGCGGAGGGCATCGTATTATACATTGGGGGCTGTGTTGACCTAAGAATAGTCCTGTAGAAGATACACTCACCTTCAACGGTCGAACCTAATAAAATCTTTCCACATTCAAAAATTAGTGTCGTGATAAAATGTGCAGGTGTGTGACACATTAAATGGGCACAATGTGGAACGAAGTCGTCAAGTTTGAACCACACCCACACACACATCAAAGGCTGATAGATCATAGAGTCTACACCCTTCCTGCCTCCAACGTCAACAACGAAAAACTCTACATTGGGGAAACTTTGTATTTAACACAATATATAAGTACTTACCTGCCAAACTCCATCTGTCATTTTTCACCAAACCCTAAGGTGGCAATGGGCATGTCATGCCAACAAAGGTGGGGTTTCCTTGCGATGTCACTGCCACATATCCATGTTCCCACCTGAAATGCCGATGTATGTCATTATTGTGTACTGAGAGAATTGCTAATGTATAGCATTGAAAAGTGTTAATGCCTAACACTTGTAGATGTTATGTTGTGGAAGATTTGGAATTTGGATTTTAGAGACAAGTACGTGTAACAGAGGCAATGATTTGGTGGTAGACACTGTTTTGAACTATGTTATCCCCATCAATTGTTTACTATTTTTTCTGGTCTTTGTTTGGACTATTCCTGGTTTTTAGACGAACTCGTATTCTTTTTCTGGGATATGGAATTATTTACAATATTTTTCTGTCATTATGACTACGTGATGGTTTTAGCCCAACCGTGTCGGAGATTAGTTCCTCGCACCTTTGTGGAATCTTTTTTGTGTTCGGGTGAAATCATCTCTACATTTATTGGCGATATTTATGGATTCTTATTTTTGCAGGGACAAGGAAGGCCATTAGAGAATTAGATTATGCACTATTCAAGCTTGCATAGGATTTTGTTAGTCAGAGAGAGACACTTCTCATTATCTTTTGTGGATTAAGTTTGGGCGTGCAGATAACATTGTTTCCACATCCCTTGATAACAGCTAGGTCTATACAAATTGCTTTTCATGTTTTCTATAAGGGAATTAATCAGTCTGAGTTTTGAATCTTTTATTGTTATCACGAATTAAAGTTCCTTCTACATTATGTGATTATCAACCTTTAGTACTGACATACATATTTATATACATTGTGATTATGGAGAAGGTTATACGGTTGTACAAATCTGTGAGGATTAAAATCACTAACTTGGAAAAACGTGGAGCATTGGTACTACGTGGGGTGGATGCAACCAGAATAGATCCATTGGTCGACTTCAGAGGAAGAATGTTTGACAAAATAGTTATTAATTTTCCCCACGCAAGCTTTTAGGGGAGAGAAGAAGACCCAGAGGTTACAAAGAGGCACAGGGATTTGATGAGCATGTTCTTTAGGAGTGCAAGTATGTTGCTGGCCAGTTATGGAGAAATCCATGTTAACTACAAGGAGGGGGAGACATATAATAAATGGAATCTGGAAGAAGAATCAATGAAGTGTGGCCTATTCTTAAGCAAGTGTCTCGACTTTAAGTTAATACATTACCCAGGTTACAAAAATAAAAGAGGAAATAGTTCCCAAATCGACGACAGTTTTTCCTCCAGGAGACTGTAGGACTTACATTTTCATGTGATCGTGTTCTGTCAAGAGAAGCACAGACGAGAAGGGAAAGAAGGGATAGGAGAATGCTTGGATTCACACTTCCAAACCTGAACCTGTCTAGGTGGCTCCTATTCAAATCTTCTAGTCAGATGCCCATTTTGTAAAACTATTTCTTTCCTAAGGCAATTTGCATGCGACAAAGTTTTTTCATAAAACAACTTTCATATTTGCTATGGCGCGGTCTACTGTAAATCGTAGAAGGAGGAGAATTGTGGTATTTCCTTGCATCTGCCATCCTCGACATAATATTTGGAGCCAATGAGAATCCGTCCACTACTAATGTAACTATAATTACATGCCTTTGCTCTCACTTTGTCTCTCTGTTTACTTATAAAAAGGCACAAGGGTCTCATGAATGACTCTGCAGTCGAATAGTCTTTCATATATAAATAGCGTGATAGGAAGGTATTCATGGGGCAAAAAAAAACTTTGTTCTCAACAAAAAATTAACACCATATCATCCATAGTGACATTTGTTACTCAGTTGGCTCGCAAGTTTAAGTTGCATAATTGACACATCATTAGGAACAAGGAGTTAATCCAACAGGGTGTCTGAAGCATGAAATTTTATCCTGCTTCAGGAAGAGTGTGTTCTTTGTAGAAACAGCGAATGGAACAAAAAATGTATAATTAGGCATGTTACATTACCAGGTGGAGCATTGTGAAAAGCCGTTTGTAGCTCATGCCAATCTCTTCTTACGCATAAATGTTTTGATATTACAGCCCTCATATATGCCGCTCCCATGCATTTATATGCCAGGGCAGCAGCTATTTCCTTATTTCTCTCATATGTCATAGCACAATACCTGTAAAGCCATTTGAGAAACTCCATAATCATTATCTCTGTTGGATTAGTTACATTCAGATGTTGCGTACGAAACCTGTACTGCGTATGAAATAATATGCATGAAAGCTTCCATTTTAAATCTTAAATGACAGTATAGCTTACTCGCACAGCTTTGCAGTGTCTGTATAAACTGCCATCGATTGGGTTATTTCTCGATGCCTTGCATTCTCAGCATGGTAAGGCTCCAACAATGAAGCACCCTTCAGAAATTTCAAAGCCGCATTGAAGTACAACCCAGTGCATTCAAGTTCCATGCCTTTATTTCTGTAATATGCATCACACAGATGTCAAGAGACAAAAAGAGGTTAGCCGTCCGCAGAATCATACCTGCATCAAATTACAAGCATACTCCTAACCTAGATAAATATATGATGGCGAGGAGAAATTATATTGGAAAGACCTTTATATTGTCTCCCACATGTTTCAGATCCTTGGCTTCTTTCATGCAATTTGATGCAGAAGCTTGCCCGTGTTCTCTCTTAACAGGACTGGAAAGAACTCCCTCAGCATCCCTTCCTGAAACTCCATTAGATACAGGGGGCTTTAGACTACAGCTTAGCATTCCGTTCAAGTTATCTGCTCTATTGGATTCTGTAGGTACTTTACAAACTTCACCATAAGAAACATCAGTTCCTACTCCTTCCACCTGGGCACCTTTCTCGGGAAACCATGATGTATTTCATGTTGACTGGAGTGGCGGGCTCTAGCTGCCAGCGCCAACTATCGAACAAGAACGGAATGAGATAATTAATTTCTTGTACGCGGGCGGTAGAACTGTTTGAAAAATTGGATTCTATTTGAAGAGAAGATCTGGATCGTGCACATCTTCAGAAGGTTTCATGTATACGGTAACTATTTGCAGAGAAATGAACAGATGCCAACATTTACTTAACGTGCCGTCGAAGCGAACTGATGGTGCACACATCGAAAATTTGCCCCGATTTATTGTGTAGATTTTCCAGTCAATAGAAAGACACATGGATGACCCATGATTTGTATTTCATCGTATTTTTGAAGAACTAAACCTGCAGCACATCAACAGTAACATGGGGATGTCGATGATGTACTCTTCAATGCGGGCCAGGGGTTAAATTTGACAGCCATTTAGACGTTTTTCATGATTTTAGCCGTAAAATACTTGTAAATATTTCAAATAACCGTTACATGTAACTTGCATGTTTTAAGTTTCCCCGTCATTTTTGTATAGATTTACCATGTAAAATGGATTTGCATATATTAAACAAGTTAAATGTATATGCAGCTATATATTATATATTTTCTTAATAGTACAAACATAACACTGTTTTGATATTTGACAGCCCTCATTTAGAAATTACCGTCACCTAAAAATTGTTTGATAGGCACAAGTGGCCGTCAAATTTAACCCCTGATGCGGGCTGTCGATGTTCTACACGTGTCAGAGACCCCAAGGGTCTTCCCCATTGTAGCAAATGCCTTCGGCGTAATTAAACATTTATTTATTTAAATGGTTCATTATCTCCCCACAAGTAAATACTAATTAAATTAGTTTAATTCTACCATGCTTTTGGAATTAATTAAATTAATCCCTAATACCTTGTAGCTAATGATAATTAAAAATTTATGCATTGAAATGGTTAATTATCTCCTCATAATTAAATACTAATTAAATGACAGTTATTTAATTTCACTTACTCCAGTCAACTACACTTGAACTACAGTGTCTGTATCCCATTTGGATTCCACTACTAGATTCCCAGAAGTTTGGGGGTTATTTCATCGATACGCACAATTGCATTCTTACGCATGGTAACTTAGGCTATTCCAACAATGTCTAGCTACCCCTGTAAATCTGCAACTACCAATTTCAAAGTCTACTTGCTAACATGATTGAAGTAACCATTAACCCGAAGCTTAGTCAATCTTTCATCCACCTTGCATGCCTTTACCCTCAGCTATAATATGCAAATCATTTCACAGATGTCAATCCATCCCTGGAGCTTTGAACAAACTAGGTCCAGCCGTCTGCCAGATTTTACATACTGCATCCTTGTGAAATCTACACGTAGCATTTGCAAATTCCGTTGAAGATCACATCAAAGAGCATCCACAATCCGATCTTAGATGGCAAAGGAGCTTAAAGCTTCTACGGTATTTTTTTGAGGTTTACAAGATGTCTACAATGAAGGTAATATGTGTTTTCTTTGTTTACTTTCTTTTGTCTGTGATTTTTCGTTGTTTACATTCTGGCACGCTCGGTGGCACAACAAAATAAAATTGTTCCAAACTCCAAATTTTTTTTTGTGACTTTCTCCAAGTAGAGTAAGTAATCGTGCAAAGGGAACAAAGTGATAGTTATAAGATTGGAACGATCACTAGGGTAGTAGATAAATGTATGAATTTATAAAGATTGTGTTGAAATGTTGAAAGATTCATGTCAAGGGTTTTCCAATTGTAGGATGTCGATGATAAGTGAATATTTTTTTGAAAATATTTACGATTTTTCTGAGTTATCTGAATTTCTGAATATATGATTTTTCTGTTTTTTTGCAAGGTACTTTGACAAACTTGACATACAAATACAAAGAAACGTTAGCAAACCTACTGACCTGGCCACATGGAAAACATACCATGACTTATTTAATAAGTCAGGAAGAAAAAAAATAGTTCACGTAGTCAAGTAAATACAAAACAAGCATTGCAAACAAACACAATATGAACATGAATGAATGACACAAAAGTTATATGTGAATTAGGATGCCAAGATTTATCCTGCAATTGGTCTATAACGAAGATAAACAAAGTACAAAAAATAATAAATTGAAAGAATGAAAAAAAAACATTGTCACAATGTTGACAAACCGTAACAATACAACACAATTTGCAATAGCGACTCCTAATGACACTCCAAGTGTGTTCCACATTGAAGAACTAAAAAGATATGAAGGCCCCCGAGTGATAGCTTAGAACACGAGAGGATTGCATCGGGTTGAATAGTGAAGTGATGCTTAGATACTCCAATGATTTCTTGCCGCAAGCATAGATATATACAACGGGTAAGAAAAGTAATGAGTGAAAGATGATCTAGAACGATCATGAGGAGCGTCGTCAAATGACAAAATTATTAAGCTATGTTATCCAGTTGCTGAAAAATTGGTCAAACATTATTTGAATGTTTTGTTGCCATTTTTACATTATTTTTTATTTTTAGAATAATTTTATATTATTTTTGGAGTTTGGAATAGAGTATGACTCATGATTTAACTTTGTCTGTGTGTTTTTTGTCTTCATTTAACCTTGCTATCCAAATTTGAGGTTCTCAGGTGAAGTAAAAAAGCTAAAAAGTAAAAACAAATCAACTGTTGAGCTGTTTTTAACACGTTTAAACTTTTCCCTAAGATCACTAACATAACCCATCTTACAGAAGCCATAAATTTTTCTCTCGAAATTGAAATGACTCCATTTTTTACGGAAAGGTCTCGAGAAGATCTATGTATTGGAAAAATAATTTTCTTATTTGAACTTATAGAAAATTTATGGTTTCATTTCTTCTAACACTTGTCATTTTTTTATTAAATTTGTAGTATTTTATAACTTTGTATTTGTTTTTGTTTAAACATAACAACCTCATGCGTATGCTCTTTCCTCGTAATTTCAAAGTGATCTTGTAAATAAAAAATGTGACCATTTCTATTTGTTTTAGGAATTAAAATTTTTTTAATCAAAGTTTATTTTACGTGTATGCTCTTTCCTCGCGCTTTTAAAGTGATCTTGGAAATCAAAAGCGTGAACTTGCTTCTATCGTTTTGGACTTTACCTACCTCAGGAGAACATTATAATATTTGCTTGCAAGACCCGATCTCAAGAAGGTTGATAAAAATTTGAAAAATACTAACTGCAAGTTGCCTTTGATCGTGAGCCAAACAAATCACTAATACTGTATGTGCAAGGAACCTCTTTAAATAAGATAAAATGAATGTTTCTACACACTGTTTTTGTAGGTTCAAATAAGGGTTAAAACCCGTCCACATAACTATGGGAAGTATCTTGGCATAAGCCATAAAACGCATTGTGAGGATTACCATAGGAACCCCAAAGTAGTCAGCACATTGAGAGAACTGGATGATGAACGGGTACCCCCATCCCAACTGACTAGTCAAACTTGTGAGATTAGAGTCGCGGATATATAGTAGTGGAAACCCCAGTCTGATTCATTCTGAGCAAGATATTTGCTTAGGGTTTCAAAGGGCGTAAAGTAAATCTAGAAATTTACCAATAGTACTATGCTTGGTTGGGTATACTGTTGACACCTAGTTGAGAGAGCCACTCAGAACGCTAAACAATGTCCAAGCCAATCTAAGGTAGAGGCAAAAACATTTGAAAATAAAAATTTTCTTTTCAAAATATATTTTCCGTCTTTTCATTTTTGTGAATTGTGTTCCACACTTGTCCCTCATGTTCTCACTTTCATCTCATTTTCTATCTCTCCCAAATACTCATTATTTTGTTCCATTCATATATCTTTCACGTTTCCAAATACTTCTTATTTGGATGCACTTTTTTCTCATTTCCACCTCTTTTTAAATGAGTCTAAGTATTGAGTTGTGGACATCCATATCCGCACTTAAGCACTTTCATCCTCTTCATCTAAATCTTGACATCGTGATACTCACTTTATCACGGTCAAGCAATTTTGTGATCACTTTGATCCTTCATCTTTCTCAGTATTGTTTTTGACATCACATTGTTGAAATTTAAACATTTCATTCATCTTGTGTCATTATAATTTAACATTTACTTTGATTTTTTGACATCTTCAACACTCCTTCATTCCTCTGTTTTAAAGCATTCACTTCGATCTAATTCGAGATCTTTCATCATTCATTTTTCTCTCATTTGAGATGCTTCACTTTCCCTTCATCTCTCACATTCACTTTGTCGATATTTGAGCTTTCCATCATCATATGTTTACCTCGCTATTTCGAAATTCACTTTTTCATTATTTGAGTATCATCCTTTCATTATTTTGTCTCCTCTCTTAGCACTCATACTGCTAAGAGTCAAGAAATTTCATCATATTTCTAGGTCTCCTCTATTAGCACACTTCTTATTAAGAGTTGAACATAATAACCTTGTCAAAGTCTCATCCCCTTTGTACATTCACTTTGTCAAAGGTTTGAGAACATCACTTAACTCATACAATCATCCTCCCATCTTAGCATTTCTTTTTCTAAGAGTCCCATAATCAGAATTTCACTTTCCAAGCTTCTTCTCTTCATCCACCTTGACATTCACATTGTTAAGGGTCAAATCTAACAGAACCTTTCCTCTTCATCCATCTTAGCATTCACGTTGTTAAGGGTCAAACCAACAAAATCTTCCCAATCTCGCTTCCATCTTAGCATTCACGTTGTTAAGGGTCACATTGTTCAATTTTTTCTTCCCCTCTTCCATTCTAGCAGTAACTTTGCTAGAGGTTGAGTTCATCAATATTTTCCCCTCTTCCATCTTAGCTTTCACTTTGTTAAGAGTTGAGTTCTTCATCGCACCATTCTTCACTCTCCCCCATTTTTCATTACAATGGCGGATTCACAAAACTCATCATTTACTCAGGAATGGAAAATGATGAAAGAAACTATTTTGGGTATGCAAAAACAATGCAAACAATTTAACTTTGAAAATTTTGTCCATACCCTTTCGACATGGACATCTTACGCATACCCTTTCCAAAATATTTCAAGATGCCCCAATTTCATAAATAGAAGGGAAAAAATGAACCTAGAAAGTATATCAAATAATTTTCCATTGCATGCCACGAAGTGACATATAACGATATCTTTATATCGTGTCTTTTCCCTCGAAATCTAGGAGGAAAAGCTTTGGAATGGTTCTTACACCTTCCAAAGGGATCTATCACCACCATCACAGACCTCTCAGAGAAGTTAGTCAAACATTTGTCTTTTAATTTTGACTCTAAATTAATCTTGAATCAAAGAGAAAAATCCCTCATTACTAAAGGATTGATCAAGCCTCATTCTCACGACCATGGGTACAATGACAATCCTAAAATCATAACCACACTAGCACTAATAATGACAAGTCCAGGTATGTTAATCAAAACCACAATGTCATCAATTTTGGTGTCATGGATAATCAAAATATGCATAACATTCATGTAAAATAAATAAAAAAGCCAATCATGTAACCTAGCAAAGAAACTACTCCATGCAAAGTTAAACGTCGGTTTACACCCCTCAGAGAGAGTCTCTCTAGTGTCTTCATCTACTAAAAGAGGCTAAGATGATCAGATATCCAATCACAATGCCCTTTCCTTAAGGGGAATTGAAGCCATATTGGTAAAACCTAACACATACAGTGACTTTCATTGCACTGATGGCCATCCTACAGATAAATGTGTGTAATTTAAGAATTACATCTAAGACTTACTTGAAAATGGAGAAATATTTGTAGAGTTTGAAAAATCCATCACAAATGATGACATGTCAACTACCACAACTTCTCGAGAAGAGTTCAACTTTTTCCAACCTCTTGTACATTCTAACAATCAATGAGATCATGATGACGAAGGCCGGGTATTTCCCAATCATAACCAATCCATTTCTTCTACATATTTTCTTCCTTTAGTCCAAATAGACATTGAACTTGTTTTGGACAACAATCTTCGAACATCAAATGAGAGCTTGAATTTACTTCAAGAATCTCTTTCAACCATTGATATCACTGTAGTCTCTACAGAAGAGGGTCCATCATCAAGCACCATTGATATTGATTCTATTCTTCCACTGCCTACTCCTATGCCAACTTCCCTAGTCTTGTTGTAGAAGCACAACCATAAAAAGTTTGGACACTTGCGACAACACAACCTTACATGTCTGTAATGCCTCAAATAATCGCCCTTGTAGGAATCTCATCAACAATGACCCTTACATGCCAAGACACATACATGCATACACTCGATGAGTTGCGTATACCCAAGAATATCCTTACACAACCTTGTCAAGATTTAATTGCCAATATTTCATCAAATAAATTAATCCACAACCTCGATGAAGAAACATTGAATATTTTCTCTCTACGGCGTATAATGATCCTCGAGTGTTCATCTAGGGATCAATCCTTCATTCCTTACATTCTTTCACTCATGAATAAATGTGAAACTCAACATTTTTCCCACATTGAAAATATTCTTCTAACATCACATAGGTCTTTCAATCTCGTTGCAACTTATCTAATCACACATCATTTGACTTGGACCTTGTCCTCCCAAGTTTTATATCTCAGGACTCATCGAATCTTTTGATTCATTCTGTAGACTTGGCCCTTGTCTGCCCAGGTCTCATAAATCAAGACTTCTCAAATATTAGGATACTCTCCTTTGACTTGGACCTCATCTACCCAAGTCTCGTAAATTCAGACTACTTCCATCTATAATTCATCGAAAATATTTTAATCATCTCCTTTGATTTGGACCTCGTCCACCCAAATCTTGTAATTTAGGACCATTCCATTTTCATAGACATGGACCTCTTTCCTGATGAGTCCATCACAATATCTCATCTGTCAAAACTAAGAGAAATTCATGCGCATAAAAAGAAAATAAAACTACATATTAAACCTTTGCTGAAAGCATTGTTTGAAAATAAAAAAAGAGGAAAAGAAAGTGAAAATAATGTTAAGCATTCCATTTGTTGGTAGATATATTAATCATACCATTATCATATCTTCACATTCTTCACCTATCAGACACATGTTAAACTTGTTCCTCTTGGGAATTGTGTGTCTCATCTCTGTTATAATTTCTACCATTTCAGATCTTTTTACCTACGATGTTGGGGTTAACACAAGGTTGTATAGATAATATATCAGATCTAAACATACATGCAATGAAAGCTGATATTCTACCAGAATAATTATGCATAATAAGAGCTATAAATGAACACCATATTTAACGTGGTTTACCCAGTGTGGGCTACATCCACCAAGAAACAAGCCAATCTATTATCCAAAGCTTTCACAAGATATACAATTGAAGATTTACAATCTTACACATCTCTCAGATGTACAGTATTGTCTTTCACTCAAGCTTTTGTTTCTTCTCCAAGAATTCTCTCTCTCAAAATTATTATCTCAATAATCATCAAATTTTTCAAGTTCTTCTTAATTCTTACTTCTAAACCCTATCTTTCATGCTTATATAGGCGTATACAAACTTAGGGCACTTAGCCTTGCAATTACAGTCAATAGATCTACTTGAATACAAAAAATAGATCTAATTCCTGAGAGTTAAATAAAACTCTCACACACAGGTAACCAACACCGGTTAGCCCTAATTGATGTCAGTTCCTTCTTGCCTGACCAATTCTGGTCATAGGTGACTAATACCGGTCCCTCCTTAACCGATGTAAGTTACTGTATTTTCCAGCAAGTTTCATATTGCATGTTAATCCAAAGTAATTGAGCTCCATAACTCAATAATCTCCCACTTGGAGATTAATTATTGCACCATACCTGTATAACGTCATTCTTTGAACCTTCCTTAGCTTTTTTTCTTCCTCTTCAAGTCTCAAACTCAAATACCAACAAAAGTGGAGTGTAGCTCCAACTTATCCTTTGGTAATGGCTTTGTTAGCATATCCATAAGGTTTTCACTCATATGAATATTCTCCAATTTTAGTTGTCCATCCTCTAATACCTTCCATATGAAGTGATACCTCAATTGAAGTTGTTTCTTTCTAGAATGAAATGATGATTTCTTTGCTAAATGAATTGCACTTTGACTTTCACTGAATAATTTGCAATCATCTTGATCCTTTCCCAACTCTTTCATGAACCTACTCATCCATATCATCTCCTTGCTAGCCTCTGTAGCTGCAACATACTCTGCCTATGTAGTAGACAAAGCCACAACCTTCTGCAATCTTGAAATACAGCTAATTTTTGTCCCACCTACTGTGAAAATATATCCAGTAGTGCTCCTCCTACCATCTAGATCTCCAGCCATATCTGAATCAACATAGCCACATAATGAAATATCCGAACCTCTATGGCATAACTACATGTTAGATGTCCCTTTCAAATACCTGAGTATCCATTGGAATGCCTTCCAATGCTCTTTACCTAGATTAGCCATATATGTACTAACAAATCCCATTACCTGTGCAATGTCTAGTCTGGGACAAACCATAACATACATGAGAATCCCAACTTCTGAATCATATGACACTCATGTCATTTATTTGACCTCCTCATGTGATGATGGACACTTATCTTTGCTCAATTTGAAGTGTCCAGCCATAGGTGTACTAAAAAATTTTACATTCTACATCTTGAACCTTTCTAACACCCTGTAGATATAATCCTCCCGAGACAAATACAATTTCTTGTTCTTCCTGTCTTTGTGTATTTGCATGCCAAGTATTCTTTTTGTAGCTCCTAAATCCTTCATAGAAAATGTGTGAGCTAACTTTCCCTTAAGCTCACCAATATCTTGCATACTAGATTCTACAATAAACATATCATCCACATACATTAACAAAATAATATATCTCCCATTTTCAAGCTTCTTGAAATAAACACAATGGTTAGATTCACATCTCAAATAACCATGCTCATGCATGAAACCATCAAACCTCATGTACCATTTCCTTGGAGCTTTCTTGAGCCCATATAAACTCTTTTTCAACCTGCACACTGATTTATCCTTACCCTTGACTTCATACCCAAGTGACTACTGCATATAAATCTCTTCATCCAAATCAACATGAAGAAAAAATGTCTTGACATCTAGTTTCTCTAAATGCAAATCATGTACTACAACTAAACTCAATATAGTAGGAATAGAATTCATCTTTACAATAGGAGAAAATATTTCACCAAAGTTAATACCTAATTTCTATGAAAATCCTTTTACTACAAGCCTTGCCTTGTACCTTTTCTGTCCACCCTCTTCTTCCTTGATCCTATAAAATCACTTATTTTGCAATGTCCTCTTACCTTCTGACAAATTCTCCAAATCCCAAGTCTGGCTATGTTCCAAGGAGTCCATCTTCTCATCCATGCCATGCTCCCATTAGATGTGAGTCTTATCCTGCATTGCTTCTTCAAAAATTTCTAGTTCATCATTATTAGTCAATAATAAATAAAATAAAAAAGGTGTAAATCTCTTTGGAGGTTTACTTACCCTTTGTGACCTTCTCACAGAAGTTTGGGGTACCAGAGGCTCATTCTGGACCTCCTGGACATTTGTATCAAAATCTGTCAGTGACCGACACCGGTCACCTATAACTGACATCGGTTTTGCTAACCGATGTCGGTTGGGATCTTCTGTAACCGATACCGGTTCTGTTGACCGATGTCGGTTAGGGGTCAACCGACATCAGTTACTGTGTAACCCTTTTGGTATTGCTTTTAAATCTGAGAGTTCATTTTCATTCACAAACTTCTCAACTGGTTCATCCTTGGGTACCAAACTTTTGATCCTTGTACATTCTCTTTTCATTCCATTCAATGCTATGAATCCTAATAATTTTAGAATTCTCTAAATCACAAAAATAGAATCCTAAATCACCAGATCCATAACCAATGAAATTACATATCTTGGATTTTGCATCCAACTTTTTCCTATTCTCCTTATCAATATGCACAAAAGCTTTTGAACCAAAAAATTTAAGAAAAGAAATATCTACCTCTTTTCCAATCCAAGATTCCTCTAGTATTCCTCCATCTAGTGAACTTTAAGGACCACTATTAATCAAATAAATCACTGTATCAACTGCTTCTACCCAAAAATGCAAGGGTAATCCAACATGCATCATCATACTTCTAGCACGTTCCATGATTTTCCTGTGTATTATTTATGTAACACCATTCTCTTGTGTTTTTATTAGAACCATCATTTCTCTACGTATTCCATTCACTGAACAATAATCATTAAAAGATTTGTTATATCATTCACTACCATTTTCAATTCTAAGGCACTTTAACTTTGAATTTGATTCATTCTTAACAAGAGCTTTCCATATTTTAAAAGTATAAAAAACATCATATTTTCATTTAATACAATAAACCCATACCTTTCTTGTAGCATTATTAATGAAAGTAACATAATACTAAGATCCTCCATGAGAAGCTACTTGAGATGGTCCCCACACATCTGAGTGCACAAGCTCTAATTTCTGCTCCTTTTTAGTTGCCCCAACTTTGAGAAATATCACTCTCTTTTGCTTTCCAAAGATACAATGCTCACAAAAATCAAGATCTAAATCTTTCAAATCTGATAACTTACTCTTAGCCTTTACGATCTGCATTCCTTTTTGACTCATATGGCCTAACCGATTATGTCATATGCATGCATCTGAATCTAAAGTAGATAATATAGAAAATGAATTAGTAACATAGGTAGATAAATATAGTGTTCCTACCTCCTTACCTCTTGCCACAACAAAAGCACCCTTGGTGACTTTCTAAGAGTCTGATGTGAATGTAACCATGTAATCAACTTCACCTAGTTGACCTGCAGAAAGAAGATTCCTCTTGAGGATTGGAACATGCTTCACATCTTTCAATACCCATGTATTTGCATTATGTAATTTTAGATGAACTTCCCCTTTACCGGTAATACTGCAAGGTTCATCATCACCCAAATAAACATGTCCAAAATTATCCTGGACATAGTTTCTGAAGTAGCCCTTATTAGGCGTTGCATGGAAAGAAGCTTCTGAATCTAAAACCCAAGATTCTATTCTATTATCCAAAGAAAGAATAAGAGCATCTTGCATTACCTCTGCTGCAATATTTGCCTCCTTGTTTGACTCTTTACTTTTGTCTAGATGTTGGTTCTCTTTATCTATTGACCAATAATCTTTCTTTGCATGTCATTTCTTTCCACATTTCCAACAGGTAATTCCCTTACCTCTGGATTTAGATATGTTATCCCTTGACCTTGATTTCTCATTATTCTTACTTTTGAATCTCTCCTTCTGTCTGCCTCTGCTTTCTACATTAAAAGAATTCCTAGATGATTTCTCTGTACTTTTCCTATGAATTTCTTCATTCAAGATTATACTAACCACATCATCAAACTTCAAAATATTATTAGTAGATGATGTATTACTAATAGCCATTACCAAATTATGCCAACTATCAGGCAAAGAACATAAGAATAAAAGTGCTTTCACTTCATCATAAAAAAAATATCAACTGATTTTAACTGATTTACAATAGATTGAAAATCATTCAAATGACTAAATACAGATCCACCTTCATGCATCTTAGAACTAAATAGTTTCTTCATCAAATAAAATTTATTTGAAGTACTAGGTTTTTCATATAAATTAATAAGAGATTTCATTAAATCTATTGTAGATGTCACTTCTGTAATATTGGAAGCCACGAATACTGCTAGGCTCAATCTTATAGATCCCAAATCCTTCTTGTCAGGAATATTCTGTTCTTTATCAATCATATTCTTAGGTCTGTACTTTTCATTCAATGGTAAGTACAAATATCTTCAATACAAATAATCCTTAATCTACATCTGTCATAATTGATAATTTCAGCCGTCAAAATTCTCTACCTTATATATTTTTTCTTCTGCCATTGTTGTAGCTCCCACTCAATCAGAAAACCCTTTGTAAGTAAATTTGTCAACACATAAAACCCTCAAACAAAGCTCTGATACTAGCTGTTAGGGATAGCAAAAGGTTGTACAAATAATATATCAGATCTAAACATACATGCAATGAAAGAGGATATTCTATCAAAAGAATTATACAAAATAAGAGATATAAATCAACACCAAATTTAATGTGGTTCACCTAGTGTGGGCTACATCCACCAATAAACAAGCCAGTCTATTAACCAAAGCTTTCACAAGATATACAATTTAAGATTTACAATCTTCCACACCTCTCAAATGTACACTACTGTATTCACTCAAGATTTTTCTTCTTCTCCAAGAATTCTCTCACTCACAATTATTCTCACAATAATCATCAAATTTTGCAAGTTCTTCTTAACTCTTACTTCTAAACCCTATCTTTCATGCTTATATAGGTGTATACAAACTTAGGGCACTTAGCCATACAATTACAATCAATAGATCTTCTTTAATACTAAAAATAGATATAATTCTCGAGAGTTAAATAAAACACTCCCGCAAAGGTAACCAACATCGGTTAGCCCTAACCGATGTCAGTTCCTCCTTGCTTGACCAATGCCGGTCCCTCCTTAACCGATGCTGGTTACTGTATTTTCCAACAAGTTGCATATTGCATGCTAATCTGAAGTAATTGAGCTCCACAACTCAACATACGATTTTTTCTCAAATCTTACTGGTGCAAACTCCTCATTTTAAACAGGCTCTCTTTAACAAAAAACACTAAACTTATTTACCTAGACCTTTTGATCGTCCACCTCACTCTACAGTGTTGAAACCTTACGTCCTACTATTCATATGTGGCTAAGACTTGGGGGTAGAATGTTCCTTCTTAACAAGCACATTATTGACAAACAAGGCTAAATCAATCTAAAAATATAAAAAAATATAAATCAATCATTACACCTTTTATCCTTCACAATCTTTGGTGATAAGCCCATACTTCTTAGTAGTAGTATGAGACTGGGAATAGAGGAAGATGCCCTTACTCACCTACATTTTTTATTCGGTGTTGAGCCCTTATCTCTTACTAGTGGCACGGGGCAACATGTAGGGGGTCCTTCACAAAAATAATTAATCAATAGTTCCTTTATCAAATCTAAATCAAAAGTGCTTAATCAAAAACATCCCAAGAAGTAATTTAACTACTCATCTTAAAGAGAGACAATAATTCCTTCAACTAGATATTGCCAATCAGTAGGCCATCTACATATCTAAGTCTAATCAAAACCTATAAAGTGGAATCATCTTGGAATTGGTCAGATAATCTTGACTAAATATGAGTTACATCCTTCTTAAATGGATCATTGTTACACCTTGTGTCTTAACATCCAATATCTTCACCTTCATATCACTATTCACCTCATTTTCATGTCCTTCTTGGCTCTCGGTGATGAGCTCTCACATCTTCCTGGTTGAGTGGAGTAATGAATTGTAGTATTTAATTTCACTCAAGTGCTATGCGCACTGTCATCTCATTTAGAGAGATTTGAATGCTCACCTAAAGCATGCAAAACTACAAGGTCTATCCTTTGTGTTTTCTTTTCAAGATGTTACCATGCATAATTGTCATGATATTTAACCAAGTATTCATTCCCACATACTTAATTAGATCACTCACATCATTATGGAAACACATATAAACCATTACTAATACCAATTGCACTATTATATTACCATCCTTAGATCCATTAACAACCAATATCAAACCAAAATTATCCATTACAAAAGGAATTCATTACATAACAAGGAAACTAAATAAAAAACAAGTCATTGTAGAGCAGCACATAACTAGGTGCGCAAACATCAAACCCTAGGTAGCATCATGACCTTGCTAGAACATAAGAACTCAAATAAATACGCACTAATACAATAATGACATACAACAAGTATATATAGGGGTGGGGAATTGCCCTTCATTTCCCATGCACTCTCTCAAAATAGAATACATGTATGCTTTCTTTCCTAAAAATAGCCATGCATATGAAGCTTGCATGATTTTACAACAATTGCTAATAATAGATTAATCTCACAAATAAGAATAAATTTAATCCTATTAGTAGCTTCCTCCATGCATGATCTGCATGATATTTTTCCACTTGTGTGATTGAAACTCTAAGTCTATTTTTAGCCCATGCTTAGAAAAATGGCTAAGTGTCTCAAATTATGTTTGTCTAGGCACGAACCTCTGCATGTTGTTTCCTCCTTCCTGCACATGATCCTTCGTGACTTCATTACACGCGGTCCCAAACTTCCACACGCGGTTTATACTTAGGCATTTTTCCTACTCAACATGACCCCACACTAAATACATTTCCCCTCCTTGGTAATGGGTGCTCGACTTAGCCCTTCAAGATATAAATGAATAAAAGAATAAATAATGCATGGACACAAAGAATAATGACATATAAGAAGAATGAAGAATAGACCTATGCACATTGATCTCTACTCCTCACTCGGCTACAATAGTTCAGGGAAATCCTTATTGAGGGTGTTCTCCAACTCACCCCATTCTACGAGACCCTTAGTTAGTGCATCTAGGAACAACCCTGTTACCTCCATCATATTCTCAGGGGTCATATCCTCTCCCTTTTTATTTAGTTCCCTTATTACTAGTGTGAGGTCCAAAATCAACCCTTCCAATCCATCCATTTTTCATTTGACGAGGGATCCTAGCTCCTTAAGCCTTGTCTCATATGTATCCTTGATTTTTTTTAAGTAATCTCATTTCTGCACAATCTCTGCTAAAACCTCATCACGTCCAATCTTCCCTTCCTTCTTCGTGGCTTACACATGCACCAAATTTTCTTATTCCTCAGTAGAATATGCCTTGAGAATGGGGTCAAGGTATTGACAATGGTAAAAGGCCCATCCATCCTTCCTTAATGCATTCTTCATTATTTGGAACATGGCTTCATATTTTATTATCTTGCATGTAATAGTATTCTTATTCTTCTCTTCTCAACAACCAAGTCCTCTTGTGTCTTCCCCTACACACTCGGATTCTCTTATAGTAGCATATGAACTAAATCCTGTAAGTAGTGCAGTGCCAAGGGACACTCATCCTTGGTTCTATCTTTGAGCTCAGGGCGCACTGTTGTAATATCATATGTAATATGAATGGCCATGTCCAGGACAGTCTTCATGCTCCTCTTTACCTTTTCATTTGCCTCAATTATATGCTTAAAATATTGTTCCACCTTATCCCTTTTATCCTTAAGAAAAGTCCTAATGGTGGCTCCCTTTTCCAAGTTTCTTTGAGCTACCTTTTCCGCCATCTTGTTCAAAGCATTACTGGGCTGCTCATTTATAAGCTCTATTGGCCTCACCATCAAGAGTTTCTTTGGTACCTTCTTTATTTTGTACGTAGGGAATGCTTTATCAGTGATCTCAAAATCAAGATCATTTATATGCATCTACATGCTCCACAAAAACATTTTTATTGTGTGCATGGATGGTCCTTCTGCATTCATAACCTCCCAACCATCCATCGCCACAATGTAGTTGAATTGAGGTGTGTGCATGACATCATCCCTTTTCCTTCATTTGCTAGTGCACCATCCTATAGGTATGTAGTGCTCCTCTCAGGTGTGCACATTGGTTCTTCCTGATAATCCATCTCTTGTCAGGGTTGTATCTCCTTTTTCTTCTTCACCCTCAGGATGGTCTGTATGCACCTTATGTACCTCATACATCTCTACATCATGTGTGTCACTCTCCTCCCTATGCCATTGTTAATCTATGCCATTGACTGGGGCTTATTTTTCTTCTGATTCATTTTTCCAAAGAGTATCCTCTACTGCCTCTTCTTTGTTAGTATTACCTCTGTGCACAAGCCTTCGTCTTCTCTTCTTTTTCAGGCTAGGCTTAAGTGGGGAGGGTGTTGGTGAATTCACAGGTTCTGATGGTCTTGCAACAATATATCACCCCTTGCACATTCTCTTGAACCTACTAATGATGCCTTGGTCAAGTGTGGAGCTATCTTCCTTACCTTATTCTCCCTCCTCCTCGCACTTAGTCTTTTCTTCCTCTACAAACCTCATAGGAGTGACCTTGCGTGCTTGATTTATCCCAACTGTTTGTCTACCCTTTAGTGGCTCTGGGACCTTGAACACATCCTCTATATATTTATGATTGACCAAATTAGGCTTCAGGTAGATGTATACCTTTTCCGCTTCTTCATTCCATATCGCCAAAGTTGCAGAATTGATGTTGATATCATATGATATCATGGTCTCAATGTAGGCCGCCTTCCCTGGGTACACATACATCTTGCACATTGTATGGTAGTCGAAATCTACCTTATCAAAATTAAACCTTAGTTTGTGTATGTCTAAGAACCTTCTCACTGATTCCTAAAAAAGTGCGCTATGAAAGCATGAGATAATTTGCACCAAGGTATCTTCTTGTCATTCTGTAGGTGGAAACTTCCGATGTAGAAGTGTTGGTACACCGTGAAGTCTGCTTTCCACTCCAAGATAGTGGGAAGATCACTAGGAATGCGCCACTCATGCTCAAATTCCTCGCGCATTGGCCTATACCACATATCCACCCTTAGCTTATATGCACTAATAATTCAATTGCATGTGTACTTTGTGAATCTTTTTGCAAGGGATTGTTCTCAGGTGGGTATTTCCATATCTTATCCTTGGGCACATCTGAAACTCCAATTTCCACAAATATGATTGAGAGGAGGATTGCTACCAAAAATATCCTATCACCTGCACATGTTTCCTCAATAATCCATTCTGCAATAAAGATAACAAGGTTGTATACTATTCCCTCAAACATTTTCTTTGCAATGTGGAGCCATTTCTTATTAACCTAGTCCTATCTCTCTTGTGTGTTCAACTTAGTTACCAAATGCACACCAATCTTGAAAACAAGGTTAGTGAGTTTACAAACATCCATGGTGCACCCTCTTTTTTGATATTTCATCTCCATTGCAGTAGTCTCCACTCTTACTTTGTCATCTTAATATGTCACAATCTCAGTACCTGAGCTGTGTAACCCTGTAATTCTTCTAATCATGGGTGCGGTAATATGCACCCTCCTTCTAAAAAATAAAAGAAGTCCTCATGGACTCACGACATCAGCCATTGGTAGAGGAGCCATGGTTTTCCAAAGTAGGGAAACTCATAAATCTAAAGTAATCCTGCACCCTCCAGAATCTTGTTCCCTTTATCATCATAAATTGGTTTATCATTGATAGTCCTCTAGTTTGTCTTCTGCACTAACTCATTCTCTATTTGTCTCTCATTTTCATTAGAGAAATGATTATAGTCACTTATCTTGCACTTTCAAATGTGGGTATCCTAGACGTGTCCCATAATGACACCTTTTGGATATTGCATCTCCAAAAATATTTCTTCTGGTGCCTCTTCAACGACAACCTTCGGTTCTTTCTTCTTTCCTTTTCCCTTTGTTTTCGCAACACATGCTTGTTTGGGTGTCATTTCCTCTCTATTCTTCTTCTTGACCTGAATCTTTATGTGCCCTAGGTGTTTTAAAAAACTTTTTCTTATCCAAACGTGCCAACCACTATGTTCATTTACCTTCCTTACTCTCAAACACTTATCACTATTAACCAACTTTGTGTCATTGCTCAAACTTGGTGCCCTAGCTGGAACCCACGATTTTGCAAACCCTAGTTCACAACCCCTTTGAAAATCCAAACCTCCATGCCTTCAGCCTCAAACTTTCACACAAAGGAGATAAATCAATAGGTCATGTATTTTCTTAATATGGGTTATTCTATTTTGTTCACACTTCGTTGCAAATTTGCACACAATCGCACAACTCCACACTCTTCAATGCCCTAATTATTTGCAAGGTAAGGTAAAGAATGATCCCTCTTCAGTTCCCTTTTTTTTATAGATTTCCAAAAATATCTTGTATTTATTGCTCACCACCTACCACCATACCATAGCTTTAATAATGATTTTCTTCTTATTCTGCACTTTTCTTTAATTTTTTCCGCGCACTGCATTCGTAGCCTTCTGGCATGCTCACTAATTACAAGCCACAGACATACTCATGGTCACTTCCCTGCAACGCTAAACATATTTCCTCTGAGATTTCCACCAAGTAGTCCATCTTTCTACTACCTACCTCACATTACACTGCGCGGCCTCTTCCTTGCATGGTCTTGAAGCTGAGAAATTTCTATTATCACCATCCTTTACACCTGTAACCTCTCTCTCTTACACACATATTTTAGAGAGCATCCTAAATTCACACATTCACATATGTACCTGTATAAACTTTCCCATGCGCACCCATCTACTTATAAATCCCAACATCAACATGTCTCATTTTCATGCATATGCACCTGATTCACCCCACACTAAAAGCATGCATGGTCTTTTGTGCATGAAATCAATAGATAGTAATTAGCTTCCTGTGCACAATAGCACTTAATACAAAAAACAAGGAATACAAAAACTGAATTACAAAAACAAAACATGAAAGGGAAATATAATCTAAATGGCAATACTACCTTATTACAAACAACAAGAAGCTTTATTTATAGTAGGGATTTAGCCTACTCCCATTGAAGTAATCGGGAAACATGGTGCCAGCCAACACCTATAATTGACATGCACCCTATTTAAGTATCTTGGTTATGACAAAAGGTCTAAACTAATGCACCTTAAAATTTCCTGGGTGCAACATAAATTTGGAGTCATAGAGAAGGACCATCTTGCCAACTGTAAATGTCTTGTTCTTAATGTACCTATCATGCTAGGATTTGTATCTAGCCTTCTTAGTCTTCTGGGTCCAATGCACAATGGTGTGCCGCTCATCCAATTGCATGAGTTTTTCGATGCGCTCGTTAACAACTTGCTCATCATCTAATCCACCTGTGCACACAATATACATGGATGGTAACAAGAACTCCACTGGTAGTACTACCTCTGTGCCAAACACCAGCTGAAAGGGTTGGGACTTGTTCAATATTTTATAAGTGGTCTTGTAATCCCAAAACACAGATGACACTTTATCATCCCAATCTTTTCTTTGAACATCAAAAATATTTTTTAAAGTTTGGCCCAAGATCTTGTTGAAAGCTTCTACAGTACCATTAGCTTGAGGTTGATAAGGGTATTTTTATGGTGTGCCATAATAAACTATGCCAATATAATTTTGATTGTCTCATTCAGGAAATGAGTTCCTCTATCACTGGTTAAGCTTAATGGACAAACCATACCTGCTAATAATGTTTTCCCAAAGGAACCTTGCTGTTGTGGCTGTAGTACAATATTTCAAGGGCACCACCTCTTCCTACCTTGTTAAATAATATGTGTAAGTAATCCTATGCATGAGTGGTGTTATATGTAGTACAAAGTCAATAGCCCACTTCTCAAAAGGTTATGTGCTTGTTATAGGTCACAATTCCATCTCATCCCTATGTCCAGACTTCCCAAGGTGTTGATAATGGTCACATGTTTTCACATAAGCCTTGTTATCTTTATACAAGTTCTCCCACCATAAACTAGTTAGAATTTTCTTGTATGTAGTCACATCTGATGCATAGTGTCCACTTACTATTCCTCCATGAGCCTCTTTTATAATGGCTTCATGCTCATGTTCTAGAACACATCGGTGCAAGAATTCGTCAAGATCCATCTTGTACAAGTCTCCTCAAATAAGCTGATATGGTACTACACATATAGTAAGATTATGTTTATCTAACATATTTATCCCCTTTTTCATCAATCCAGTGTGTAAAAACATGACTATGTATTCCAAATCTGTGGGCATGCCATTCAATTTGAATAATTACACATCAGGAATTGTGTCCTCAATACTTTGTGCATCCTCGCCAAAATTGATCCTTGATAGATGATAACACCTTGAATTGCTTTTACCTAGCTTGACAACAATTGTGAAATAAAACTCTTGAAAAAGAAGCATCCACATGTAGATGCACCCTTGCAAAAGAGGGTTGTTGACTAAGTACTTTAACATCATATGATCTGTATAAAAGATAAACATGGTATCCAACAAGTACTGTCGAAACTTATGAAGAGCGTAAATCACAGAAAATGATTCACGCTCTGTGGTAGTGTAATTATAATCTTCGGGTGTCAAGTTATTACTTACAAAGCATATAAGATGATCCATATTACCTTCTTTAGGTTGCACCAAGACTGCACCGATCATTGTACTAGAGACATCAACATGTACATGAAATTGTTTGTTCTAAGAAGGAAACCACAAAATAGGTGGAGAAGTTAATCTTTCCTTTAAGTATTAAACACCTGTTGATGTGTGCCACCCAAATGAAACTTTCCTTTAGCCTTGAGAAATTCCTCCAGTGGCATAATGATATTTACATAGCCCTTAATAAATTTTTTGTAGTAGCCTGTATTCCACAAGAATCCACACACTTCACTTTGATTGGTAGGCTCTTCTAAGCCCAAGATCACAGCTATCTTGGCTGGGTCTACCATCAATCCTTCTTTGCAAATGATATGCCCAAGTATAGTTCCAAAAGGTGTATCAAAGATACACTTTTAAATGCTAAGAGAGATACTTAACTTCCTATACATCTTAAACATAAGCCTTATTATCATAGTGATCCTTGACTAAAATATAAACTGTCAATTCATCCAAATACACTTGCAAGAATTTGTGGATAAAATCATGAAAATCCTACATAAAAAATCATGAGAATACTACTAGCGCATTCTTTTATCCAAAAGGCATAACAATATATGACAAAAAATCCCCATTAAGTGGTGAAATTTTTCTTCTCTTGATCCTCTTTCTCGATGCACTCTTGGTGATATCTAGAGAACCCATCTGTAAAAGAATAGATCTTGTGCCCTGCAACTCCTTCTAGGATTTCTTCTATGAAAGGGGTGGGAAAATGATCTATAACCCATACATCATTGAGTTCCTTGTAATCCACATAGATCCTGATACTTCCATCCTTATTGATGCTTATAACTATGAGGTTAACCCACTCAGATTCCTCAATAGGTTCAATAATCCCAGACTTAAGAATTTTATCAATCTCCTCCACTTTTATGCGTAGGTTATGATTCATCTTGTAAGGCCTCTTCCTGACCGGACACACACCTTCTTTTAGCTTAAACTTCATCTCTCCTAGTGAGGGGTGTACACATTTCAACTCATGGAAACCCTATGGACATAAGTCATGTAAGTCATGCAAGAGCTCAATAATATTTGCTAGCTCCTGTTCTGACCAATAATACCCAATGATTGATTCCTTAGGCGCATCATCATTTCTGATGTTAAATTTTTTAGTTTTCATCAGAGCATGATATGTGCATTCCTTTTCATCCATAATGTCCATTACCTTGCATGCACCATCTGTATGACTGATCTCTAGATTTTTAACTTCTTCATCATCAATAAGGTACACCATTTTACCCTTGTCCTTTTCCTTCTAGGCGCAACGCATATGTATCTCCTCTATTTCCTAAGAGCTCAATAATATTTTCTAGCTTCTGTTCTGACCAATAATACCCAATGATCGATTCCTTAGGCGCATCATCATTTTTGATGTCAACATTTTTAGTCTTCATCAGAGCATGATATGCACATTCCTTTTCATCCACAATGTCCATTACCTTGCGTGCACCATCTGTATGACTGATCTCTAGATTTTTAACTTCTTCATCATCAATAAGGTACACCATTTTACCCTTGTCCTTTTACTTCTAGGCACAGCCCATCTGTATCTCCTTTATTTCCTCAGTATCCAGGCACGCCTCAAAATCAGGTTCACTAATTAACTCAAGCATCTGTTCTTACACTTTCACGATATCCCCCAATGTGATGTGCTTCATGATCTGCAATGCTTCATGAACTAGAGGTTTAGTAGAAAAGTAATAAAAGGTTTGAATAATACCTGTAGTTATATCACCCCATCTTCTTATTTCTTTCTTGAGCTCAACATGGATATACCATGCACGTGCGTATCCACACAAAGTGGAATAGAACTTATGCACCCACATAGATTGTGCTAAATCCTCCAGGAATTCTGTTTATAGTCTCTCAAAGTTATGGATGTGTACCAAAGATGGATTCTTCTTATCATATTCACAAATATGTGTAGGTGAGTTGCTCTGAGTGAACCTTGTTGAGAAGGTGATTCTCACTTCTCGCCACCCCAACAAGTTATCTCTATGTGTATCCCACCAATGCATTTTCATTCTACGCAATGTATAAATCAATGTATTCCTACACTCACCTTCATTTTTCCAGTGCTCCTCCATGGAGTGTAAGAAATATTCATGCATTTCTTAACCAATATATCTAGGTAGCTGACCTCTTCCCACATGGCTTACCATGTGCAATTGGATCATCTTGGTTACTCTCCCCTTCATCTCGTGCCTAACCATTTCATACGTGCCATGGTCCCAGTTATCATAAACAACACTATTGGTGTCACTAAATAACTATGCATGTTCCCACTGAATCACACCTTCCTTATTATCAAAGATGATGTATCCCTTATTAAAGCACATGTCATCATTGTTCGCATAGCACCAGGGGTGACCAAGTAATACTAGGAAGTTATCTTCTTCTGTAAGCTCCAATACCTCAAAATCTCCAGTAAGCTTGGCCCCTTGAATTGTAATGGAAGCATTCTTCAACACCCCAATAGGCATATCCCTTGTTTTGTTCGCCATATACAACACATTTGAAGATGGCTGTAATGTTGGTCTCCCCATTTGATTACATGCATCCAGAGTCAACATATTTACCTTAGTGCTTGTATCTATTAGGATATTGCTAACCAACCACCCATCAATCACTGCATCCAAAGTAATATGCTTATCATACTCATGGTTTTGTGGTGGTAAGTGTGTATACAATATATGTCACTAGCACTCAACTCTGGTGTGCATTACCTTCTCCTGAAACCATTCCCTTAACAATGGAATGATACTATCCTATAACAACATCATGTAGACCTATTTTAAATCATCCACATCCTTTTGCAGGATCCCAAAATTCTTTGTGTGCTCTCGTTCTTGTACCTTCTTGTTCAAGAACTATATCTCACCCTGCAGCTATCTGATCACTCCCATAGTCTCTTGATAGACCTCCTTTTGATGCATAACATCTAGATACCTGACATGTATTACTTCTGCTCTTGTGATGAGGGTCTTAGCCTTTATAGGTTCACATGTGTGTGCTTCCTTCGTGCGTGTAGTCACCAAAAAGGGTGTAACTTAGGGTCACGTGTCTTCTTTGGCATCCACTGATCAACCTTCAGGTGATGTAATTTAATCATCCTCACACCTTTTTCCTTCTTCTTCTTCTTACTCATGTGCTCATATAGGTCTCAAATATACTCTATCTTATACTACTTTCTACACCATGTGTAGGCTATATTCTATGTATAGTTATGCTGGTAATAACCAGGGACCTGCAAGTATAACAAGTTCCACACACGAACCTGCCTCTACTACCATGACGACCTCAAACTTGACATCATCCTCTGAAGCCTCCATTCCTATTTTCCAAATTGTCACACTCTTCATTTTTTTTCCTTCCTGCTCCTTTGATCTGCTTGCCACACTAGTTTGGCATAATCATGTTTCAACGAGTTCATGTAAATGGTCAATCAATATTCAATAAGCTGTATCATGGGTATGGACATAGTTTTTTTATAATACATGGAAGCGTTCTTCTGAATCATACGCTGTAAGATCAGGAAATTCCACACCATGATTCTTATGAAAAATATTGCAAGACTGTAACAATGCACACACTATCTTTCTCTTAGTTTCATGTGTGGATTTGTGGAGAGATTCTCTAATTGCTTCGCCATAGCTGCTATTTGTGCTTCCAAAAAAGGAATAAATTTGATGTCTACACTTTAGACTAATTTAGTGTGCAGAGCTACTTCCAATGCATAATGGGGATTAATATATGTCTTATAAGATAATTCCCTTCAGAATGGAATCAGTAATCCCCCAAAAAACCAGTGTGTGTGTTGAATTGGATGGATGTCATAAGACAATTTGGAAAACAATGTCTTAAAACACGTGTCATACTCTCTTACACTCTTTGATAGACCCTGATTGATATCCTCGAGTGTGCTAATGCTCTATATGCTCAAACTATGGAATGTGGAACTCAACAAAAAATTTTGTGCGTAGAGCATTATATTCCACCACAGTTCTGATGTGGGTCGTACTTCTTATACCAATTATGTACGTGTGCCCTTGAAGTGTAGTGGAAAATTGGTTTTCCTTCCTATCTGAAGCTGTAATTCCCTAAGAGCACCATAATAATTCATCACTTTTGCACATGATCTGATGCATCTTCTATACCTTTATACTCTAGCAAATGGAGTGACATTTTGAAATAGACTTGAGGTGGTGTCTAGTCTGGCTGTAGAGGCGGTGTTTGATTAGGGTGATTCAGTGGTGAATGTTGTGGTTGTGGACCTTGTCCTAGAGTAGGGCCATACCCATGAACCAGATCCTCCTCCTAGGATTCCCTCTAGGTGGTCACTGACCTGATCCTTCTGGATCCTCCCGTGCCCCCTTGTTGTGGGTTATGACCTAAATGATGAACTTCCTTGTGTCCCAATCATAGTACTTGAATGAGACACCTACTGTTTATGCATGTCGTAACGGAACCTACAAAAGTTCTTCCAATGGTCTGCGTGCCAATACTCTATCCTTGTTGAACGCTCCTGAAAATAATTCTGCAAGGGTACTCCCAAACAATGGTGCTTGTTGTGCTGCTATGGGCGCGTTACTAGTCTGATGTACTTCATCATTCAACACAAAATGATATATACTTATATCTAACTGATTACCTCCACTACTCTGTCCTTTCAACTACATCTGGATTTCTAGAACACCTTGTGTAAGGGTTAGGTAGCCAGGTTGAGTTAGATGCGCAGCCCCACGGTTCTCATTCTTATCTTATGACACACTCTCATCTGAAGCCAATGGGGATTCTCTATTGTGCTTTCCTAGAGGTTGGGGAGGGCATGATGCTAGCGAATCCTCGATATTCCACGAGAGCTTCAAACCCTTTGTGAGCCATCCTTCTCCTCAACTGTAATCGTTGCACTTTAATTTCTGTCTCTCAAGCTTCATTAAACTTGAGTCCATATTTCTTCTCTATTTTCTTATCTTCTGTTTGAGCCTCTACCATCCTTCTCCACACCTACTCCTTCCCCTGTACATACGGTGGGGGGTTTAGCTAGCCATAAGTAATCTCTCAAAATCTAGTTATGATACCATCGAGATCTTTATAGCTAAAGGAATAACGCGTGTAAATAGAGATCCTCTGGGCTCGTACATAAAAACTTAAACTTAGCTTCCTTTAGGAAAAAATATGTAGAAATAACGTACATTCCAACACATAATTTCATAAAACATCCTAGCCCACCAATAATCTACCAGCTCTAGTCCATTCCTCATGTGCATTCAAGAGAGTCGTATGATAATCTTCCTACGTCCAAATCCTCGCTCTAGGGTGCCAAGATTTATTTGATGTGTATGCTGCCAACCACTAATATAACTCTATTGGAAAGAAGCTTGAAGAACATGTATTATATAATTCATGATAAATATTATCTTTCACCCACTTATCATGCATTGAAATTCAGGACCCAGTGCTATACCTTTGTGCAAACTTGGTCTTGTTCATCTTCCACCCAAACATTAAATATTCTCCAAAGATAGGTCGATATGCCATCTGTATGCAACATCCTGCCAGAAGATAACTTGAAAAGAGGTCCCAACAACAAAACCAAAATGTAGTCTTTAAAAATCACTCAAGTTCTATACGTGCTAACACCTCATTCATAGAGATTTGAATGCTCACACGAAGTGTGCAAAACAACTATGTCCCTCCTTTATGTTTTCTTGTCAAGATGTTAGCATGCATAATTGTCATGCTATTTAACCAAGTATTAATTCCCACATACTTAACTAAATCACTCACATCATTATGGAAACACATATAATAAGGAAACAATCAATCAATGTAAACCATTACTAATTCCAACTGTACTGTTATATTACCATCCTCAGATCCATTAACCAGTATCCAACCAAAATTATCCATTACAAAAGGAATTCATTACATAACAAGGAAACTGAATACAAAACTAGTAATTGTAGAGCCGCACAAAACTAGGTGCGTAAACATCAAACCCTAGGTAGCTTCATGACCTTGCTAGAACATAAGAACTCAAAGAACTACGCACCACTACAATAGTGGCATACAATAGGTATATATAGGGGTGGGCACTTTCCCTTCACTGCCCATGAAATCTCCCAAAAATAGGCGTGCTCTACAAATAGATTACACACATGCTTTATTTCCTAAAAATAGCCATGCATATGAAGCTTGCATGATTTTACAAGAATTTCTAATAATAGATTAATCCTATAAATAAGACTAGCTTTAATCCTATTATTAGCTTCCTCTATGCATGATCTGCATGAGCTTTTTCCACTGGCATGATCGACACTCCAAGTCTATTTTTATCCCATGATTAGTAAAATGGCTAAGTCTTGAATTTTGTTTGTCTGGGTGCGAACCTCTGCGTGATATTTCCTCCTACTTGCGTGATCTCCTTTGCGCCTCCCTTACGCACGGTCCCAAACTTCTGCGCATAGTTTATACTTAGGAATTTTTCCTGCTCAACACGAATAGAGTGAGACATCCTATCATTAGATCATCTACATTTTTTCCAATGAAATGGAATGCTTCTAATTTTTTTCACTTGCGTTCAAGCTGTGCAACCTTTTACCGAGTCAAAAATATAAAAAACATTTAAATTTTTCAAAAATAAAAAACATTTAAGAAATGTTCAAAAAATTAAAAAAAACATTCAAATATGTTTCTAAAACCCAAAAACATTCAAATATGTTTTCAAAAATACAAAAAAAATCAAATATGTTTCAAACAATAAAAAACATTCAAATATGTTTCACAAAACTACAAAAAACATTCAAATTTGTTTCAAAAAATACATAGAAGTCTAAAAGCTTCTATAATCTTACTTGAGGTTTGCAAGAGATCTACAATGAAGGTAATATCTGTTGTTTATTTATTTATCTTTTGGAGTTTGTGATTTTTACTTATTTACATTCTGGCACGCCTGGTGGGACAACAAAATAAAATTGTTCCAAACTCCAAAAACAACATAAAATTGTTCCAAAATTAAAAAATAATATAAAACTGACAACAAAAAAACATTCAGATAATGTTTGACCAACTTTTTAGCAACTAGATAACACAGTTCAACAATTTCACCATTTGACAACGCTCCTCATGATCATTCTAGATCATCTTTCGCTCATCACTTTTATTGCTAGCACCCACTGTGTTCATATTGGGCTTGTTTTTTTGTTTTTTTCTTTTCTTTTCTCTATGTATGTTTGTTTACGTGTATATGGGTTAACCATATTTATTATTTCATAATCTTGGTGACAACTCTATTGTGCAATAGAAAAATAAATTTTGCTCTTATATATACAACTCTAAAAAAAAAATGTTTTCCTTCACGATATACATTCTTCTAGGGAAATTTATGTATGATCATTTGTACATCGTATCCAAAAACAGTGTCATGAGGAGTACCTTTACTTTGCTCTTTAGTCTGATCTTGTTCCCACCTTGAGAAAATTTGTATCTACATAATCATTCATTGTGACACGCATTAGGGGCATAGTTGATTATCTTCTTTCTTGACGTTGTGTTGGATTGTTGATGTTTACTTCTTGGACCGATTGCAAGTAGTGTGATAAAATCTTGGTTCCTTTATAACCATGATGCATGCACCTACTCTGTTCATATTGGGCTTGTTTTCCTTTTTCTTTTTTCTTTTTTGGTGTGTGTTTTTTTACTCACATTTGGGTTAATCATCTTGATTCTTTCATAATCTTGGTGACAATCCTATTGTTCAACAAAAAAATAAAGGTTTATCTTATATATTTAAACTCTCTAAACAATGCTCATGCTACAAACAAATTCCTTCTTATTCTTCCCTTCATTGTCCAAAATTTCTTTATTTTATTCCTATCAAGTGACTGTCCATTGCTTTGCTGCATCATCCACTAGCTTGAGGGGACATTCCTCTACTATCCTACTCCCCGGGGCATCTCGATGCTTCAATTCTTTCTCCTCGCTGATTTGCATGTGTCTACTATCTTTAAAGAACTATTATTTCGCAATAACACTTTTAAGAGGGGCAAATGTAGACACCCTGAAAATACATACATATTTCTATCCTACTTTCATCCAATTATAATTAATTAAATTAATTATGTCATTTAAATACTCCCTTTTAAAATTAATTAAAATTAATTTTATTACTTAAGCTATATTCCTGCCCTTTAAAATTAATTTATTTAATTCTAATATGCTCTTGGAATTAATTAAATTAATTCCTAACACCTTCTAGCAAATATAATTAAACATTTATTTATTTAAATGATTAATTTTTTAATTAGATTAGGTAATAAACATGGATAGGCTCCCTGAGGCCGTACATAGAAAGATTACATCGTGAGAGGAACAGAGAGGTAAAAAAAGAGTAATAGGACCAAAAAAAAGTTAAACAAAATTAACTCACAATAAACACCAGGTCCACATCAACAAAAAAAACATGAAACAAGAAACAATTTGCAACAGAAGCATACACCAGTTCACTAGAAGTCAACAAAAAGATCCAACAGGAAACAGAGACTAATTTTTCTTATGACATTTAGAACTGCCGCTATGGGAGTTGGAGGCATATTCATGTTGGTCCCTGGTCTCATCATCCTTTTACATCTCCATTCCTCCCTTGACATCCTCTGAGCTACTACTTTGACGTTGAAAATACCTATTTTTCAGGTCCCCTTCCACCATCTAAAGTCTCCCCTGCAATTTCCTAACCACTTCTTTCAGCTCAGTCACTTTATCCTTAAGAAAGCTCTAAGAGGCACACATTTTATTGATCACATTAATGTAATCTTGCACCCCATTACACATCACATCTCTGACCTCCTCCATAGTCTCCATGATAGTTTCCAGATGCTGGATTTTTTGGCCAATCTGCTCAGTATTATTCCCATCACCCTCGCTAGATTTTTCCTTCCCCTTAGATGACCCTGATTGATGACTATCCCCACCCAACACAGAATTTTGATCCTAAGCTCCCTCCCCAGAGTCTTGAAGAACCTTTCTAGAATGCATTTTAGCCAACACCTTGGCTAAAGTAATGTCTTCCTCTATATCATCACCAATATCAGCAACCACTCTAGGCACCAAGGGCTTTCTGCTTTGGTACAAAATAATAATAAGACCCCCGTGAATAGGAGTATCCACCTTGCACCTTTGGAACTCTGAAATGGAGTTAGCCAATGACATGTATAGAAAGAAAGGGATACTCATCATGACCCGATGCCTAAACATGTTAAACAGGGACAGGTGGTGCATATAAATTTTGCGGAACTTCCCTTCGAGGGTAATGTAGCACATAATATAGATACAAACTTCATTCCATATACCAGTGATGCATGACCTGGCAATACCATCAACTAGGAAATATACCATTTCCTTACCTCGAAAAAAGGTTTGGATTTTATTATGTATGCAGTTACGATCCTTAAAGATTTTTTGGCCTTTCATCTTCATACATGTGACCTCCATGATAAATTGCTCCATGATAACAAGCTCCATGCCCCAAACCGTGTAACCTTACCCTCATCCCATGCCCTACCAAAATCCATGGTAAGAGTGGGATCATGACCCTTTAACTTAGGGATAAATTCCCTAAATCCCCTAATTCATGAAAATATGCCAAAGCGACTTGATTATTGAGGAGAGCACCATGGCTCGTGGTTTGACATGAAATCTACCTCCCCCCATGAAACCATTTGTTAGTACCATAGAGAAAAAAACCATAAACCAAATTCACAAAAAACATGATATAAATGAAAATCTAGTCGTGGAAATCTTCCATACTTATCACCCCTTCCTTGGAACTCGAACATGATGGACTCGCTCGTGTGACCAATACTATCCCAATAATTACTTTCCATGGTTAATTAAAAGACTAATGTGATGGGGTATTTCATCGCCCTTTGCCTAGATTGATAAATAATTACAAATCACCCCCACATTGGCTGATTCGTCAGCACATTTATTTCCTTTGCAGAGTGTATGTGTGATGTTATAATTATCAAATCACTTTAGGATTTCCTTGATATCCTGTAACATATTTCCAAGTGTCCAATTATTGATGTTGTTCATTTGAGGGCATTAAAAATGAGAATGGAATAACCTTCTATATGTAAGGTTTTAATTCCCTTATCCTTAGCCAATTTAACCCCCCAAAACAAGGCTCCTAGCTTCAACTACATTATTACTTTGATTACCTAGAGGTCATGTATAAGACCATAGAAATTCACCTTTGTGGTCTTTGATTATCCCTCCCCCACCAACCAGTCCTGGGTTTCCCTTAGAAGCCCCATAAAAAATCATATTTAAGAAATTATCATATAGTTTGGACAATCCTTAGATGGGATTAAGGGTTTTGATTATGGGTGGACTAAAAGCAAAGTTTTTTGAGAACTACTATATCCTTCTTAGGGAAGGGCCCCTTGATCTTTCCTTTAAATAATGTGATATTTTCCCAGATACCAGAACACATACATGCCCTAACCCTCTTGATATTGGATTTTTTATCCCTCAAGATATGGTCTTTCCTTTCCTTCCACATGCTCCAACAAAAGTGAGGGAGATCCATCCTCCATGCAGAGATAATGACAGGGTACCTAAAAGGGTAGGTCCATTGGAAAAAAAATTCTTCCATATATTTAGGTTACACCCAGTGAATATTGAACAAATCCATCACACCAGAAAAAACTGTCTAGGAAAATGGGCAGTGAACAAAAAGATGATGAACACTTTCCTCTTATAAAACACATAAATTACATCTGCTAGGGATGATCACACCCCTCTTCCTGAGATTCTCCACCGACAAGATTTTATTCTGGGCAGTAAGTCAAAATAAGATATTAACCTTAGGTGTAAGGTCCTTCACTAAGAGATGGCTCCAATAATCCTTTTGAACTAAGGCTTTAAAATTTAAAAGATAGGCTGATTTCATAGAGAAATGGCCCGACAGCTCTTCTTTCTAGATTAAAAAATCCTCCAGGGACTGGGACCTGGGAATATAGATGCTCTTTAATTTTGATTTGAGATCAATGAAAGGCTATAGGGGCCCAAAAAAATTAGGGGATGCACAATATCCATCCATATAGGGCCATCCTCTCTCCAGACCCAAAATTCTTAGATTCTAACTTTATCCCTCTCCTCACATAGAGACTGAAAAACAACTTTCCAGGGCTCTATCAAGGCTAGAGGAGAGTCTTCTAACCAACAGTCTTACCAGAAGATAATTTTATTAACTCTCCCAATATTCCATTTGATACCTTTCCCTAAAATTTAATTAGAAGTCAAGAAAATACTTCCTGAATAAGGAGAAAATAGGGAAATATTTTTGGAGGAAGAAGGTTTCCATTCTGCCAATATTCCTTAAATATTTCTTTTTGATAATGAAAACCCATAATCCTTCTTATTTGGTAATCCTCCATCCACCTTTTGCTATCAAATATTCGTTCATAATTTTGATATATCTTTGAGACCTAAACCCCCATAGGTTTTTCGGTCTAGTAACATTTTTCCCAGGCCACAAGGGGGTATTTGAATTTTTCCTCCACTCCAGACCATAAAAACCTTTCATGGATCTTTTCCAAGACGTCAATAATTTTTTTAGGTAATTTAAAAAGAGACATAACATAAACAAGAATACCTTAGAGAGAACTTTGAAGGAGTTGGATTTTACTTGCTTTGGGTGAGAAAAGATCCTTTCTAGGTAGAGAGATTCCAATTGACTCTTTCAATGAGGGTGATTCTAGATGGTTTGGTCCAGTTTCTTGTGGATAAGTTGTATTCCTAGATAGGAATATGGAAAAGTTTTTATTTTGCATCCAAGAATGAGTGAAAGTCTTAATTGACACTACTCATATACATTGATAAATAAGACAACACTCTTGTGAAAATTAAACATTTTTCTAGACACCATCTCATAGTTATTTAGAACCTTATTATAACCATGATCTTCTTGAATAACCGCCTTACAAAACAAGAAATTGTCATCCACAAACTGGTTAAGAAAATAGGATATAATCCATTTGAAATATTTATTCCCTAGATACGTTACAGCACCATAACATGATTGAAGAGCCTACTCAAGGTTTCAACCATCAAAATGTAAAGAAAATGGGAGAGGGGGTCTCCCTGTCTTAGGCCATGACCAGCCAAAAAGAAACCTTTAGGTTTAACATTGATAATCATAGAGAAGCTAGTAGTGGAGATGTAAACCATCACCATATTTATGAAAGTATCACAAAAACCCATATTACTCATAATATCTCAAAGGAAAGCCCAGGATACTCTATCATAAGCTTTATGCATATAAAGTTTCACCATTATGGAAGATCTACCTGATTTCTCCACCGAATGAATGACTTCCTGAATAACAATGATACTATCTAAAAATTTTCTATCCCTAGGGAAAAAGGCTCCTTGAGTAGATGAGATGATTTTAGCTAACACTTTCCTTATCCTGAAAGAAAGGATTTTGGTGATTAATTTATAATCTAGTGTTGCATAAGCTTATGGTCCTAAAATCCTTAATATCTTTAGCTCCAATGATCTTAGGAATGAGGACCAAGAAAGTATTATTGATTTTCTTCAAAAGATGCCCTGTTTTGACAAAATATTGCACCATATCCACCACCTCCTTATTAAAGATATCGCAGAAATGTTAAAAGAAAAAGGAAGAGAAACCATATTTCCCAAGAGCCTTATCCGATTCCATATCAAACATGTAAATTCTAACTTCCTCTTCCCTATGAATACATGATATCTCCTTGTTTTCTTGTTATGAGATTGTTCCCCAGAAGAGGGAAATAGCTCTGTTCCAAGTTATCACTCTCTGGTTCGGGCCTAGGAAAAAAAAAATCCTTAAAGTAATTTACTATAGTATCCTTGATCTCCCCTTCATCCTTAGTCAAATCACCATTGGAATTCTTGAGATATCTGGATCTGGAGGAATTTTGCCTTTGAAGTAGCAGTGAAATTAAATAATTTTGTATTTCTATCATCTTCCTTCAAGCCATTTGACCCTAGATTATTATCTATAATAGGCATACTTCCTTTGCTAGACTATCATGGTATTCTAGAAGAACATTTATGTTCCTAATCCTTAATGCTAAGGATTAAATCCCTCCTCCTCCATCAGTTCCTCCAAAGTTCACAAATATTCCAAAATCCTACTTTTTTCCTAAAAGATGTTACCAAAAGTTTCCTTATTCCATACATTGAGATTTATTTTTACATGATTCAATTTAAATGTGTGCCTAAACATCAGAACTCCATGCACCTAGACCTCCCACCAATATTTAATCTAATTGTAAATATCTGGGTAATTCAGCCACACATTCTCAAATCTAAAAGGTCTAGGCTTCTTGGGGAGGCCGATCCTAGCTTAAGAAGGACCATGTTATGATTTGAGCCTATCTTAGGAAGAGAATTCAGAGTATAGAGTTGACTTATCATGCATTGGCGATTGATGAAAAACCTTTCCAGTCTAATCTAGATAAGCTCCTTCCTTGTTCTTCTAGTTTCCCATGTATATTTTGAGCCACCCAGATTCAGATCAAATAAACCATTCCTCATTAAAAAATCCGCTAGATCCTCCATACTGTCAGAATAGGAGATAGATCCCCCTTCTTTTTCATTCAGGGATAATGGAGTGTTGAAGTCTCCTCCAAAAATCCAATCCACTTGTTTTGACTAAGTATCACATTTCACAGATTGAGTAACAGAGTATTAGCACACTCAAGGATATCAAACAGGGTTTTTATAAAAGTGTAAGGGAGTATGATGCACGTTTTAAAACTCTTTTGTCTAAATTATCCTATGATATTCCATTTTGAAAAGCCCTATCTCATAAGACATATGTGGATCCATGCAAGGATTTGGAAGCAACCCTGTGCGCTGAAGCAATTGGAAGTGTTGATACTGGATTAAGATAATTTTTGGAGGAACATATAAAAATTATGGCTAATAAATTGGAGAATCTCTCTGCTAATTCAGTGTATGAGACATGCAGTGGATTGTGGTGTATTGATTGTGAAGTTGAGAGACATACAGAGGATAACTATCTACGTAGGATTGTGTGCAAGTTGTTATAATATTGTGAGGTTTTCCATGAGAATCATGATTCCAAAATTGCCATATATTTTAGTGCATGATGATGAAGTATGTATCTATGTACTGTAAGATCTATGATGCGCACACCCATTATACCAAAAATTTATGATTGATAGACCAAATTCATGAGGCATGTGAGATTGGATTACGGAAAACCATGGTGGCGAGTAGCTATCAAGTACAGGAATCCCAACCTGCTGAAGAACATAATAATGGAGGAGGTGGATTCTGAGATAGATATAGGAGTAGAGGCTCCATGATGGTAGAGGTATATTTAAGTGTGGGACGTGTTATAATTATGGTTGCCTAGATCATTATCAACTTGAGTGTCCCAAGAATTTGGTTTGTGCGTATATTAGTAAATAATATAAGGTTAAGGACTGCCCTAATATTTATGAGCTTATGTGTAAGAACAAGAAGAAGGAAAAAGGTGTGGCGATGATTAAGGTAGAGTGTACAAAGAGTGACCAATGTATACTAAAGAAGACTCCTAATCTAGATTTACAGCCCAGGTTGGTAACTACTCGAGCGCAAATATTTTAAATCTAAATCACTCATCAAGAGAGAGGAAGTTAGGCATGCCAAGTATCTAGATGCCACTCACCAGAAGGAAATCTATCAAGAGACCATGGGTTGATAGGAGATATAATATTCATGAAGGAGTAAATGTGTAAGAGAGAATGTGCGAATAATATTGATCTCCCAAAACAATATGTAGATGACTTGAAGGAGGTATGTAAGATGTTAAGGAAAGAGAGTATCATCCCACAGTTAGGAGAATGGCTACGAGAGAAGGTACCATGTGTTGGAGTTGAGCACAAGTGATTAATCCTCCATGTGAAATTTCCACCACATAACCATGAGTATGGCAAAGAAAGCACATTAGATGTAGTGATCGATGGTTAACTAGTGAGCAACATTATGATTGACACAAGCACTAAGGTGAATGTCTTGAATTTCGATGTACGGAACCAGATGAGGAGACTACCATTACAACCATCTTCCAATGTGTTATATATGGCAAATTAGACAAGGGCCATGCCTATTAGGGTTCTAAAGGATTCTTCAATTACCATTCAAGGAGCCAAGTTTACTAGAGATTTTGAGGTTTTGAAGATTGGTGTGGTAGATAAATTTCTAGTGTTTCTTGGATGTCCTTGGTGTTATGCGAACAATACTGATCTATAATTGAACAATAAATATATCAGTTTTGATAACAAGGATGAGTGCGTGGTCATACCCCTAGATGAGGTGAAGGTTGTACCATACATTGAGCCTTTGAGTGAAGAAGAGCTGAGTCAAATCTATGTGCAGACAATGCACGATCCTGAAAACATAGAACCATCTAAGGAAGGTATACTTCAGTGGGAAGATGCACATTCTATTAGCGAAACCAGTAGTGTTACTTATAAAAATTGGGCCCATGTCACATATGAAATGGTTGGGTGAGAGATGAAAGGAAGATTCTCCAGGATGACCAGGTCATGCATGTTTAGGTGTTTGGGCATAAGTCAGTTACCTAGGTATACTGGTGATGAGAAATCCTGATTCGTTCTTACACGCCATGGAGAACTAGTGGCTGAATGAAGGTGATAGAAGGAATATACCGGTATATAACTTACACGTATAGAAGTGCACTAGTGGATGACACATAGAGATAACCTGTTAGATTGGTGATAAGTGATAATCTCCTTTTCAACAAGTTTTACTTAGAAAAATGTACCTACACTTATTTATGAGTATGATGGGAAGAACTCTTATTTTGGTACATTTTCATAACTGTGAGAGAAAATTTGTGCAAGGCCAGGAGGTATTACCAACATCTCTTTAGGTGCATAAGTTATATTCCACTCTACATGGATGTGTTTATGCATGGTATGTCCATGCTGAGTTGAAAAGGGAGAATAAAAGTTGGTGTGAGATGATTGAAGGTATTTTTCACACCTTTGATTAGTTTTCTAATAAGCCACCTGTAAAAGAGGATTTTTTAATTATGAAGTGCTTCACATTGGGGGATAGTGCGAAATTAGAAGAGGTTATGCTTTAGTTACTTGGAGAATCTGATCTCAAGGCATGCATTGATGCATTAGAGACATAAGAGATGCAAATGGGATGCACCTGGAAAGATAAAGAAAAGGGGAAGCTAGTATATCTCATTGATGATGAAGAGATGGAGAACCTAGATAGTAGCCACACAAAAGGTATGTGTGAGGTAATGTACTCTGCAGATGAAAAGGCACGCACGTACCATGATCCCATGAAGACTAATAAGGTTAAAATTGGTATTGAGGATGTACCTAAGGAGGCCATCATTGGAGACTATTGGTCAGAACAAGAAGTAGCAAATATCATTGAATTTTTTTTCAAATATCAAGACTTGTTTCTAAGGGGATATCATGAGTTTAAAGGAGTGCCCCCCTCATTGGGAGAGATGAATATTAAACTAAAAGAAGCTGCATGTGCTGGTTTGGGAGAGGCCTTATAAGATGAATTTGAACTTTCGAGTGAAGGTCAATGAAGAGATTGATAAGCTACTTAAGTATGACATCATTAAACCAATTAAGGAGTCTGAATGGGTTAGCCCTATGGTTATTAACATCAATAAGGATGTACATATCAAGATTTGTGTATATTATAGGGAACTTAATGCATCATGTGTCATAGATCCTCTTCCTACTCCATTCACGGAGGAGATCCTTGAGGGAGTTGTAGGACGTGAGATATATTCCTTCACATATGGGTTTTTAGGACTATCATCAAGTGTGCATTGTGTGTGCAAGGACCAGGAAAAGACCACTTTGACCATGGAAGTGGGGAATTTTCATCATATATGGTGATGCCCTTTGGATTGAAAAATGTTCCCACATGTATTCTTGTGCATAGTTGTACAGGGATTTTCCATGACTTTCATTCATAAGTTTTTGCGGGTTTATCTGGATGATTGGACTATGTATGGGATTGTCAAGGATCACTGTATTAATCTGAGGCTCATGTTTGAGAGGTGCATGCAGTTAAGCATCTCTCTTAACATTAAGAAGTTTATCTTTGCTACACCTTTTGGCACTCTGCTTGGGCACATCATTTGCAAAGATGGATTGTTGGTAGATCTGACTAAGATAGCAGTGATTTTGGTATTAGAATAACCAACCAACCAAAGTGAAGTGCGAAGATTCATGGGGCACATTGGTTACCAAAGAAAATTTATTCAAGGATATTAAAAGATTGTTACACCCCTGGAAGAATTGCTCAAGGCCAAAGGAAAATTTTATTGGGGTGACGCAAAATAGCTGACATTTGAGAATTTGAAGGAGAGATTGACCACTACCTCTATCTTCATTTTCCTTCCTATAAGACACCATTTCATGTACATGTCGATGTCTCTGGTATGGTTATTAGTGTAATTTTTTTGCAACTAGGTGAGGGTAATGTGGATCATCCTATCTGTTTTGCAAGCGGAAATTTGACACTAGTAGAACAAAATTATACTACCACAAATAACAAGGCATTGTCAATGATCTACGCACTTAAAAAATTTTGACATTACTTTTTGGCCACCCCATTCATCTTTTATACTAATCATATGACATTAAATTACTTGGTCAACAAACATGTTTTGTAAGGGTGCATCTACCAATGGATACTCCTATTTCAGGAATTTGATTTTATAGTTTTTGTAAAGTCAGGAAAGAGAAATCTTGGACCTGATCACTTATCAAGGATAAATTTTGGAGAGGATGTGTAGAGTATTGAGGACACTTTTCTTGATGCACAGTTGTTCAGGTTGAACTATGCACTGAAAGACTTGGAGGACATAACTATATTATTGCACACTGGACTTGCACTAGAAGAAATGAATACATTGGATAAGAAGTAGCTGGCTATATGATTTGTACCATATCATCATTGGATGAAACTTGTATAAAATGGGCTGCAATAAGGTCTTGCACAAGTGTGTTTTGGAGCATGAGCACAAGGCTATTATGGAGGAAGCTCATGGAGGTATTACAAGAGGAAATTATTTAGGAGATGAGAGGGTGCACAAGATCCTTCTAGTTGGCTTATGGTGGGATACATTGTACAAGGATACCAAGGCTTATGTTAAAACTTGTGATCATTACTAATGACTTGGTAAACCTAAAAGTAGAGATGAAATTCCTTTGTGACCCACATCGAGCATGTAACCTTTTGAGAAGTGGGTTGTTGACTTTGTAGGACATATTTTATCACCTACGTGTAGGACTGGGGCGCACTGTATCATTACACGTACTAATTATTTGACAAGGTGGCTACAGGTTGCACCTACAAAGGATTTCACGAAAACTATAATAGAAAGGTTATTTTGGAAGAATATCGTTAGTAGATATGGATTCCCTTTGAACTTGAAAAGTGATAGAGGAACTCATTTCTTGAATGAGACAATTAGGATTATGTTGGAAAATTTTATGGTGACACACCATATAACTACTCCTTATCACCCTTAAAAAAATGACACTTCTAAAGCCTTCAACAAGAACTTAGGACACACACTTACGAAATATTTGTGATGTTGGAAGGAAGGAATAGGATGATAAAGTATCAGCTATACTCTGGGCCTCCATAACCACATATAAAAGGTTTAACAAGGGCACACCCTTTTAATTGGTGTTTGACACAGAGGTGGTACTAATTATGGAATTATTATTACCATACCTATGTATTACATGCGTAGGTGGATTACATGATGAAAAAGATGTGAAAGATTTCATTTAGAAATTTATGCAATTAGATGAGCGACACACAATTACACGTTGGAGATATAAGAAAGAAAAAGTAAGACAAAAGGCTTGGGTTGAAAGGAACATCAAGAATAAGTTGTTTAAAATTGGAAATATGGTACTTTTATATGACTCCAAGTTTGTGCCCCACCCAAGGAATTTGAAGGTACATTGGTGTGGACCTTTTATAGTAACCAAGATACTTGAATCAGGTGCATATCAATTGCAGGTGTGGATGACATCATGTTTCTCTGTTACTTCAATGGGAATAAGCTAAATCCCTACTATAAATCAGATTCATTGTGTTTTTAATAAGGAATTATTGCCAATTAGGTTATATTTGCCTTCATGTTTTGTTTTTTCTTGTTTGTTTTGTTGTACTAAGTGCTCTTGTGCATCAGAAGCGAATTACTATTTATTGAGATGATGCATAAAGGACCACACACAATTTTAGTGAGGGGTGAACCAAATGTAAGGGCATGAAAAAGAGGTAGTGTGGTATTGGGATTCATGGTGAAGCTATTATAGATGTACGAACGATGGTATACAGGAAATGATGTTGGTTACAAGTACAAATTAATTGCTCAAATTAAATACCACATTAGGAAGAAGCCACATAGTGTAAAGAAAGGTAGGTAGTAACAGGATGAGATAATTAGTATCTAGTGTATAGTAAGATGGGTAACAACGTAATGAAGTGTGGGGGAGGATGTCTGTGGTGCAGAAGTAGTTGTGCACTAGAAGGCTATAACTATCACGCGAGAAAGTAGAAAAAAACACAAATAAAGTAAAAAACATAATTAAAGTTGTAGTATGGTGGTAGGTGAGAAGTAATAAATGTGATAACATTTATAAATCTATAAAAGGGGTTTCGAAGAGAGTTCATTGTTACCTTACCTTGCGAAGAATTTTATTGTTTGAAGAGTGCAAATTTTTGTGAGCTTGTCAAAATTACAAGAGAACTTGAAGAATCGAAGAAAATTAGATTGATAAGGCACATGACCTAATTGCAAATATCCTTCATGTTGAAGTTTAGAGCATGGGGAAGGGTGTGGAAGTTGGTAATCAACAGGTTATGGTCTATGTTCTTCATAGTTGGGGTTTGCAAAAATCTAGGTATACAAATTTGAGACCAGAGCACAAGATTGAGGGACACATTTTAAGAGAAAGGAAAGCGGATGAGGTGAATACTTGGAATGCATTTTTAAGCAGTAGGAGATACATCACCTAGGGCTTGTATTTTTTCATCTTTGAAGTAAAATTTTGTGCATTCAAAGACATGCCACCAAGAAAGGCATACACCATTTCGGAAATGAAATAAGATTAAAGTTGAGGATGTGATGAAGGAATGGTATTTGGAAATGAAGTATCCAGAGGAAATAATTATGGGTTAAAATTGGGAATCTCATTTGAGTAAGTGCAAGGTTAGTGACTACAATCATCATTCATATAAAAATGAGCGCGAGATGGAGAATATAATGATACAAAAATAGATGAAAGGACTCCAGATGGAAAGTTAATTTATGATGATAAGGTGCAAAAGGACTTAGAGAGCATGAGAGTTCCACAACTCTATGAGCTTCCCTATTTGGGCAAGTTCAAGCACTTTTATCAATTTCTAATTTTGTCATCCCATGATGACTATTTCTATTTTGTGGGGAGAAGGATGCGCCTCACTATGCATCTGATTGGAAGAGTCACTGGTATGTGAAGTTTGGGTGCTGAAATATAAATAAATTTGGAGGATGATGCTGGAGTGGAGGCTACTTCCATTTCCTTAAAATATCAGAGAGGAGGTCACATGATGGATATTATAAAAATAAATGATCCAGCTATAAGAGTTTTAGCGTGTTTGGTTAGTTGTAAGTTTGGAGCATCAAAGAGATGGACATAGGAAAACAAGAGGTGGCTCCATATTGTGCAGAAGATGGATAAAACTTCTTCTAACATGGCATCCATCATTACTAGTTGAATTATAGAAGAAGCATGCAGAGGGGATAAAATAACTTGGGGTGTCATTCTCCTTTTGATCATATTTTCAGAAATTGGGGTACCAAATGGACCAAGTGACAATATGTGGAAGTATCCCCCAGAGAACAAGTCTACCACGAAGAGATTTACTAAGTACACATGCGATGGGATTAATAATGCCTATAAGTTGAGAGTGGATATATGGTATAAGAGAATGCACGAGGAATTTGAACATGAGTGATGCATTCTAAGGGAGTTTCCCTTATTATTGGAAGGGAAAGCAGAGTTTGCAGTATATCAACACATATGCCTTGGGATATTTTATTTGAGGATAGGTGGAAAGAGCCCTTGGTGTAAAATCCCTTTTGATTTCACTACAAGGTACTTCCAAGAATCTGTGAATAGGTTTTTCAACGCATAAAATATGAATTTTGATGCAGACAAGGTGGATTTTGATCACCACATATTGTGCAAAAAGTATGTGTATCCTGGGAAGACAACATATGTAGAAACAATGATATCAACATCAACTCCATGAATTTGGAAATAGGAAATGAGGAAGTATCTAAAGTATATATTTACTTGAAGCCCAAGTTGGCCAATTGCAAGTATGTTGATAAAGAAGATCTCATACTCCCAGGACCACCTAAGGAAAAGAAAATAGTGGGAATAAAAAGGATGTGAGAGAAGACCCCTACCCATCAATAAGAAGAAGAATGATAAGGAAAGGGTGATGACAAGGAGGTAGAGGAAGAAGAAGGGTTGACCCTCAACCAAGGTGCAAGGAAAAAGAAATAACAAGAATACAGGGAGTATGGAAAAAGTAAAAGAACATCCAGAGTGACCAAATAGTCACCAAAAATCCAAGTCTGAAAAATAAGAAACCACCAGTGAAGAAGAAACCTAGAGTGGTTTCAAGCGAGGAAACAGAGGAAGCAGAGAAGTTAGATGGAGAAGAGATACCGCAAATTCACCTAGTCATCCACAATGCAGAGGACACAAATGAATAGGAGCATGACATGCTCGAAGAATAAGGGACAAGGAAGAATGACGAGGAAGAATATCATTGCAATCCCTTCACAGAGAACATAGGTGGAGATAAGGAGTTTGAGAAAGAGCACAATACTAAGTGTGATGAGGAGGAGGAAGAGATAATTAAAGACACGGTTCCCAGAGAGGGAACAAGTACGGGAGAAGCAAGTGGTACGCTTCATTCTATTATATAGAAGGTACCAAAGGGACAACAAGGAAAAGGAAGAAAGTGAAGGAACATCCCCTAAGGCCCCTTGTTTCAATATAATGATGATCCTTTAAAATTCCTACGAGTTAGATATTAGAGTTCATGGCCATCAAAGATCTCTTCTGTTGGTAATTCTTTGACAAGGATGAGGCGCTCCCATGCATGAGGAAAATATTTTTTGGGCATATGAGTCACATATGGAGTAACCTGAGTTTGAGCTTAGTATGTAGTCATTGTATGAGACTCGGATCAAATCAGATCCATGATAGGCATTCCCCATGGTTGACGTATAGATGATTATTGATGAGAAGGCATGTAATGCGCTTAATAAATTAGAGTCGAAATTAGGGGTACAAATTTTTGACAAGGATTTTGTTATCAAGAGACTACATAAGGAGATGGAGGAAATGGATGAACTAGTTGCACATTTGAAGTAAGTGTTAAGAGAAGAGAAGGGTAGAATGCGCATGGCATATAAGAATGTAGAGTTCATCGTGGAAATTATCACTTTTATTTACCCGAGTATTTCCAAAAATGCCAAGGAGGAGTATGAAACAACACTAAATTATCTAGAGGACTTGGCATGGATGCTCTCACATGAGAGAAGAAAGGGGACATGGCCAATAGCCAAGGGGTACCCTCGAAAAATAAATATAACTAGGAACAAATAGAGGAACATCTTTCACAGTATGAGGTGATAGCTTCATAGTCTAAGTACATGAAGGGAAGAATTTGTTTTTGACCACTGCCAATATTTTGACTAGGTTGTGAGCACACTTTCTGCTAGTGACAAGGTGTAGTTGAAGTAATTTTAGGAAAAAATGAAGAACAATAGGGAAGAGTGGGAAAAGATGTTGGCTGAAGTTAAGCAAAAGATAAATCTAGTAATAACACTTTAAAAAGTGTTTAAGGATAGATTGAAAAAACTTTTTTCCCAAGTTACATGTATGATGGCTGCATTTGATGATGCGACAACACAACTCGAGAAGGTGATCACAGACCTCAAAGGAAGGATAGATGAACTCACTCCTACAGAAGTTCTTGATATTATTGATTTTGCAGTAGTAAAAGTAACGAAAGAGTTGGAAGTTGGAGGGAGTTAGAGAAAAAATTGGATAAGAAATTTCCAGGGCTCCTTCCAGTCAAGAATACATGAAGCATTGATTCTTTTAATTCTTTTGGAGCAAGCCATAATCTTATCCTTTCATTCATGGTGGGACATTCTTTGATTCTTTAGAGAAATTCTTGATTCCATATATCTAAGGATGGAAATTACACGTAGTGTGGGGTAATGTTGATCAACAAAAATGCTAAGTGTCAACAAGGTATAAAGACGACGCACAAGGGGACACACGTGCAAGTATAAGATTATCCCGACAGGGTGTAAGCATAGTGGAGATACAATTTTTCACACGGGGATGCATGAAAAGACTACAACTTAGCCATTTTCCTAGAGCCGGAGCTAAAAATAGGAAAAATATGGTTTGAGTGCTGACCACACGAGGGATAAAAGCATGATGACTTGGTGGTCAAACAAATGATTATATTTGGGAAAAACAAATGCAGATCAAGATAAAGCACACACATGGGGATAGTTAATAATATAATTAAAGCATGGTGTATATTTAGGATAGTCTACTATTACCTACCTTTGTAAAAGCATGCAAAATTTGTACACATGGCTATTTTTAGGAAAGAAAGCATGCGAGCTATTTTGGTATGCATGCCTATTATTAGGAATGTACATGAATGATGAAGGGAAAGTATCCACCCTATAAATATAGATATTGCATATTTATTAATAGATCTAGAGAGTTCATGTTGTGTGTGTAAGAGAAAATTTATGTTGTTTTGTCACAGAGTTAGGGTTTGGCATTTTTGTGCATAGATCTGCACACTATTGTAATGTTTGTCATATGTATTCATCTTTTGTGATGTAATGAATTCTAGTTTATAGTGGATACTTGTGGTTGGATAATGATATTTGATATGCTATAAGATGGTGTATTGATGATATAATTACTCTTAGTTCTTGTTTACATTTATTAATTATCTTTCTTATTATATGTTTTTCTAAATTTCTATGTTAACTATTATGCACGAATGAATGAATTGGCTATAAACATGGTGAATATGCATGCTAACACCTTGGTAAGCATAACAAAATAGGGATCTGGTGGATTTGTGTTATTCGAGGGAGAATTCAAATATGTTTGAATGAAGTGTTAGCGCACATAGCTAATGAGTGCAAAAACAATAGGCTACAAATACCACGATCCCTTACTAAGGCATGAGGAGATGGATATTGTAACATCAACAATGGAGAATTAACATGATCAAATACCAAATTTGAAGGAGGTGGGGGGACATAAATACTCCAACACATGCAAAAATACGAGTAATAGTAAAAGTAAATTGGAAGTCTTAGTGTACAATATAGCCAAAATTTGAAGATAGGAGGAACCACATAGGTTCCATAAATTAAAATGCCATAGTACTTTGGGTTCCATAAAACCTTGTCATTTATATCATTTAAACCATTCTACTGAAGATAGATATAGGTTTGTAATTATAAAATGTATTGAATTTATTGAAATTGAAATGCTTGAAATATAAATATCAACATATGCATTAATAAATATATAATTTGTAATTTCCATATTGATCACGCCCCCTACATTTTACCATAAAATTTAGTGAATGTGTAATAGAAGTTATCACCCATGCATGTACCATGAAATGCAGTGAATATGTGGTGTAATATGTATCTCTGTAAGAGATTTCCTGTTTGAACCATCATAACCTCCTCAATTTTTTGATATATATATATATATAGACACACACACACACACACACACACACACACACACACACACACACACACACACACACACACACACACACACACACACACACACACACATATACACACACGCACTCACACACACACACGCACGCACGCACGCACGCACACACACACACACACACACACACACACACACACACACACACACACACACACACACACACACACACACACACACACACACACACACACACACACACACACACACACACACACACACACACACACACACACACACACCACACACACACACACACACACACACACACACACACACACACACACACACACACACACACACACACACACACACACACACACACACACACACACACACACACACACACACACACACACACACACACACACACACACACACACACACACACACACACACACACACACACACACACACACACACACACACACACACACACACACACACACACACACACACACACACACACACACACACACACACACACACACACACACACACACACACACACACACACACACACACACACACACACACACACACACACACACACACACACACACACACACACACACACACACACACACACACACACACACACACACACACACACACACACACACACACACACACACACACACACCACACACACACACACACACACACACACACACACACACACACACACACACACACACACACACACACACACACACACACCATTGGAATTAAGCTAGATAGAACTGGAAGAACATAGGACACTAGTGTCCCACGGTTATGTCTAGGATGTGTAGTATTTTCCTTGTACAAAAATTATGTTTTCTATTATATATAATTATGTAGATTTTTTATTGCAATCTATTCTTGTATTATGTAATTCTACTTGTTTTCCTAAATTTCATTGATATTATTGTGATAACCCCATTAAATGCTCCTTCTTTTAAGGCAAGGGATATGGAATGTATATCATTCGACTTAAAATAATTGCAATGATTCCATGTTAAATATAAAAGATAATACTTTTTAGAACATATTTAAGTTAATTGTAGATGGCCACCATAGAGAACTGACATTTCAAGAGAGTTCATGATAGAACTCATGGAACATAGAGATAACAAAAAATATAAGAATACAAACACAAAATATCACACACCATCATGTATAATTTCATATAGAAAGGATGAATGGACATATATAAGGGACACGAAAGTGGTAGAGACTCAAAATAGGCAAACTAATGAAAAATAAAAGGAAAACAAGGGCACAAACAAGGGGGATCAAATTTTCATAAATACATAGATAGGATAAGATCCACACACACATAAGAAAAGAAAATAATCATTCCAATGTGTAAGAAAACATTGATAGCATCCAATAGGCACATATAAAAAGATGTACTATTATTGTACATTACACATGTGTTAGTCCCAAAATTTGGATAATATAATATATCACAACATATAATGTAAACATCAGTAAGATGTGAAGAGTTATGTGTAATAATTTTAAAAAAGAGTACTTGATATTGTAGAAGATACCCCCAATTGACAAAAGTCATTAAACAAAGGGAAAGTATAACATTTATAATCATGTAGAGTCTTTTGTATCTAACATCATGCTCACATACCTCATGAAACACACATTTATATAAATAATAGAGTATGGTATCTATAAAGTTATGTGACAAACATATGCAAAGTATAAGCTAGAAACTAAAGCTCTGTTTAGGTTTTGATTTTTGATTTTTATAATATTTTAATTTATTTTATAGTATGAATGATTGTGATTTTTAATATATTTTAATTTTGTAGTATTAAGAATGTTAGAAAGTGTGTTATCTACTAACCAATTCATCAAATGAGGATGAAATTTGTGATAATGTTGAATACCATCATATGCCATTGAAGTGAAATTGATATGGCTAATTGTGTATAATGGACCAATAGAGGAGATAAATTCCTAGATGGAGTATTGTGTAAAATAGGAGATTGCGTCACTTTAAGATTAGGATTTAGGATGGGTTGATTTGATTGCAATTCTTGATGATATTCCATTGAATTATAATAATGTTATTTTAGTCATGGGTTATGTTGAATTTTTGATAGTAGAGGTGTTCCATCCACTTGATTAGAATATGTATGAATAGATGGGCAAGGTATAGGTCATGTGATCATTTTCACACAAGGAGTAAAATCAGAAATAACAACTAGAAGAAAAAAAGGAGACTCATAATGGATTACATAAAGTTTGAAAAATTCATTACAATATATATATTTACCATAGTTATGCACATTATAAGTGATATTATGGAGCTTATAAAGCCAAGGGTGTCCTAGTAGCATGTTGCATGTCCTAAGGCTATAGAGAAGCAACAAAAGTGTAGATAAAATATATGCACCCACTCGAAGGGGTAAATTAATATGTACAATAAGTTTTGAAACAAATTGATAAGTATGTTGTAATTTTTTCTCAGTGTATCCCACATATCAAAGTAATGTCACAACATATAGATTTTCACAATAATCCATTATAAATATGAACAATTCAAATGGGTTGTTAATTAATATAAGATCAAATAGATATTGTATTGATTTCTAAAACATCATAATTTTCATTATCATAAAACATGATAATAGGTCATGAACATGGAATATTAGCCATAGTTTCAATATGAATATCCAATGAATGGCTATATGTAGAATGAGGAGGAGGCATTTTGTACACATGATGACATTAAGATTACTATTGAATTTTGTTTTATGTTGATGTAATAGCTCATTTAATATTGAAATATTTGAATTATCATTGATTGGTGTTATATATTCCTCTTAATTGGTTTCAAATTCTATGGTTTGATTATCGATGTAGTCCTAATTGACATGTTTGAACTTGTGACATAATTTTTGTAGAATGAAAAATACACTGGTGAGATTCACAATAAAAATTAGAATAAAATGATTTATATTGAATATTATTCGCATCAACCTCCATATGTGGAGGAAGATATTGAAAACTTGATATTGAATTTACACAAGAAAACTAAATAGTCATACTCAAAAAATAATTAAATTGTTCAGGATACAATATATGTTTATATAGAAAATAGTAATCTCCTATTAATAAGGAGACAGATTAAACTACTTACCTCCCAAATATCTCCATCCATGAATCACTCACCCAACACTATTCTAAGGTGATCTTTACTCACTTAACAATACACAAAAATAGTATCCTAAAAAATGACATTTTATAACCACCCAACAACTTACGAAATATACTATATTGAGTTGTTTTATGATAACTCGATATAATAATATTACATTATTAACTTATATGCGAATCAATAATAATATTAATTCCTAACAGAGACACAAGGTTACATTCAAGTAGAAATTAAGCACAATGTATAGTGACACATGTAGTTGTGTGAAGTACCTCTTAGGAGGGGTTTGTAATTGAAGCTTAGGTAGTTGTGATATAGCATCAATGGTTACTTTTGTTTCATTATTTTTGTCATTAATTATATCTTTGAAATGTTTTTCACTTTGAAGTTTAGTAACAGACACACATTTTACAGCAAGCACATATTGAAGTTTGTTCATTTCTAAATTGCAAAAGAACTATGTAGTGAATAGGAGTCCTAAAGTGTCAAGGATTAGTTGCTAAACTCAAAAAGTCCAAAGGAAGAGCAACTAAAATCAGAATTGGGACACTTCCATATATCCCAATCATTAGTTCCAATAGATAAGTTACAAGTCAGGTTTGCATGCATTCATGGTTAGAGTTGTTGATGTTTCAGGTTCTTCATAGCTTATAGAGGTTTCAGGGTGAAAAGACAAAGTTAAAAGAATTTCCAGTCTCAAAAAACTTAATTCAGATTTTTTTTATGATGAGAAACCCAATCTCAAGCCTCAAGAGCAGACCAAGGAGGCTCCAATTTCAGTTTCATTAGCTTAATGGTGGGATCAGATAGATGTATCATCTCTATGAATCGTTTAGAGCTCCATAGATACTGTTAAGTTTGTTTTGAGATTTATATGGCTTAGGGATAATCAAATTTAAATTTCAGATTAGTTTTTTAAGTTTTTGGCTTGACCCCATGCCCAATGGATTGCAAAAAGGCCACTGATCTAATCTAGTAAGTAGATTATCCCAAGAGGTTGTCAAATTGTTATGCAAAATCACCTCCGCAGTTATTTTTGGCTTTAACACAATATAAAAAATGGACTTGGCCATTTTTACAGGTCTGTGATGGTTAACTGGCCATCAAATTCCCTTTCCCAAATGCACTAGCCATTGGTATTCAAAAACCCACGGGAGCACAATTTAAAATATTTATGAGTTGTTTATAAGAATACCACTAACGTTTGTTTTCCCGCTAAATTCATCATCACCATCAGCAAGAGCATGTCACGGCTGATCAACGGTTCAAGAGGGTTGCATGTTAGCATTTTAGAATTTCCTAAGGTGATGGGATCCTCCAGACTTCACGTCTATGAAATAAGCCACATTTCATATTTCATCGAGTTTGGCTAAGTCAAACGAGGTCAAAGGGATAGGTGACAACCAAATTCAAAGATAAAATTTTCTAAGTCCCTTAAGGTTCAAAGTTGTGATGCGAAACCATATGAAGCTAATTCATTGGCTCTTTTTTCGCAGATCTAATAATTAAGAAGGCTAAAGGAAAGTCTGACATGTATGAAAAGCCTGAAGCCACATGGAGCTTCATCATTGGTTAATATTTTGTAGATGTCAGGGGAGCTAGAGAAAGACTGAAAAAAGTGAAGGGTGTGAAATAATCCCATTATTTGATGGTTTTCGGATGTTAGGAGAAAAAATCAGAAGGACTGGAATGCAAAGTGCATGGAGCCTTTTCATTGGCTCACACTTCACAATGGTTAGTCAAAAGGATTTAAAAAGGTGAATTATGAATATGCATGAAAATATTCTATTGGATCATACTTCTTTAGAGCTGAGAAGTGGCTGAGGATGGTTTGTCAGTGCGAAAAGACATGGTAGACTCTTATAGGCCTGCATTTTCATAAGGAAAAACAAATGAAGTAATAGATGATCCTACAACCCAATAGTAGACCAACACATGGAAAAAGGTGAAGTAATGCACACATTAGTAGAGGCCAATCCCTGAGCTAATCAAAGGCTGCCATGTGTCGCATTCCTATGCATCCTGACATGTAAATCTTTAAATGGCCATATCTTTCGACCCAGATCTCCAAATTTTAAAAAATATATATCATTGGAAAGATCTCCTCAAGCATCTAAGTTTGGCATCATGATATTTTTTATTTAATGGCATTCACTGGTAAGAAAGTAGGAAAAAATCAATCCATCCATTAATGTGCAGTAGAAGGTAGCTCAGCCACTCGAATTGTTGAAATATGAGGTCTTAACTTCTCGCGCAAGAAAAAAGACATAGGGGACGATTTTGATAGGGTGACCAAAAAATTTTAACACATAATTCATGGTGGTTGAGGCCTGAAATCCATGTTCCAAGGAAAGGGAATATTTTCATTAATGGAAAGATAAAATCCAATTTATTCTCCCTCTTCTCTCTTCCCATTTTTCTATATATTGAAAATATCAACTCTTTTGTAAGTGTTGGACATTATTGTAATGATTCTACACTCTTTATTAATAGTTGCATATGTGTATATGGGATTTAGACCTTATATTTGAGCTTCTACAATGTGAATATTTCCTTTCTCCTTCATTGTAATGTATTGTGCATCTTTGTAAAGCAATAAGATACTTGTTTTGTGACAATAAATCAATCCTAGCTTGTGTTTTGTTGAAAATTCATGTCTTTCATTGCATTGGTGGGTTTTCTATGCATCTTTTGTTCTTCTTTCAAGTTATAAGTCTATTGTGTCTTCAAAATGGTATTTAAAATTAGTTTGGGACTGCGATGCTTATGTATATCCTGTCTTTTCTCATTTCCCCCATTTTCCTCATTTAAGAGTGTCTCTCCACCCTTTTCTTGGTGTTGTCACCTCCATTAGCTTAGGATTTCCCATTTTATGTAATTTTCTCTCTCCCTGGTCCCTTGGATTATTATAATAGGAGTAGCTAACTGCATTTCCTTCCTTTAGAGTTACTTAACATTAGGAACAGGTAAATGAACCAACCTTCTATGGAGGTTAATCTCATTTATACGAGTCCCAAAATTGTGAGATCATCCCATGTTTAAAAAAAATTAGGGATCTATATCATAAAAATCATAGGGTGCTACTTTCTTGACACAACAATACCCTTTCTTTTTAATATCTTCACAATTTTTTAAGGAGTCCTATAAATTTAGGGTAGGAAATATTTATTTTTAACCCCAATGCATAAAGAGCACTACCTAGGTGACCTAGAAACACCCATTTTTACTCTTCTAGCAGCAGCTCAGATTTTCCATTTCTTATAACCATTCTTTATGAGAATTTTGGTGAGATATTTCTCTTCTAAGTGTAAGTGATTATTATCTAAAATTCTCATGGCTCTTATAAACACAGTATTTAAGACCCCATCTTTCTGTGAAGGATGATGGTGTGAGTCGGACCTAATATACATGTCAGTGTGAGTATTTTTTTAGTAAACTTATCTTGGAAGAGATCCATCCTCATTCCATTTTATTACAACATCAAGAAACAAGAGAATTCCATTTTATTCAACCTCCATAGTGAATTGTATGTGTGGTGACTGCATATTTAAATGTTTTAGGAATTTATGCAGTTAATCCATACCATGTTTCTAATTTACATTCATGTAATAAAAATATATATACCACCACTTGGGTTTCAGGGGTGTATATCTAAGGGCTTTCTCTTCAAATATTTCCATGAATAATAATTCCACAATGGGTGAAAAATGGGAAACTATCGCAACCCCCTCATTTTGTTCATATAATTTATCATTAAAGGTGAAGAAAGTGGAGGGAAGATAAAATTTAGTGAATTCAACTAACTCGTGATTCATTAAATATTTAATCACATCTATGGCATCGTCTATAGGTATTTCCGTGTAAAGAGAAATAACATTAAATCTAACCATAATGTCTTTTTTTCAACATTCTTATTTTCAATAATATAGACAAATTTGATAGAATATTTTATAAATGAGTATGTATTACCGATGAATTGTTCTATTTTCCCCACAATATACTTACCTAAACTGTATATTGGTGATTCAATTGTGTCAACTATGGGTCTTAGTGGTATGCTTGATTTTTGTATTTTTGGTAAGCCATATATTCTTGGAAAAATCAGATCTAAGGGTTTTATCTTTCATTTTAGTTACAAACTTAGAGATGAGTTGTTTATGACCTTGATAGCCTCCTTTGTTATCTTATTTAAAGGATTATTATTAACATATCTATAGCAACCACATCCTAAATGATCCAACAATTTTCTTTTATAATCATATTTGTCAAGAATAACAATCACATTACCCTTGTCTAATTTAGGGACAAAAATGTCTTCATTTTCATTAATTTTCCTTAGAGACATGACTTCTTTAGAGATGTTACAATTTGGAGATTTAGCTCTCCTTAGTAAAATAGAACAATCTTGTCGAATTTCCTCGATGGTGTGAGAAGGAAGTCTCCGAATATCATTTTCAATGCTCATAATTAAGTTTTCAAAATCAAAATGTTTAGGAGTTATGGAAAAACCTAACCCTCTACTAATAACAGGTTTCATGGGCTCATCTAAAGGGAAATAGGATAAGTTAACAATCGACCAGTTTCCATCGAGACCCGCAAAACAAGGGTAGGAAGATAGAGGGGGTGGTAAGGAGATTTGGGAGGAGGAGGAAACTAATGCGAGAACAAACGCCAAAGGAAAAACAATGTGAGAATGAGAAATATTAGAGGTGCTCGACAGGGGAGGATTGGAAGCACCTAATAAGAGCCAATAACCAAACACAATGGGTTCGAGGAAGAAACGGGTAATGGAGAAGACATAAAATAATTTTCTATACTATGAGAGATGTCAGTCAAAGAGAGGTTTGAACCTTTAACCTTGCTAAGATACATGAAAGTTGGTGTTTAAAGGTAATCAAACCAAATGAAACCTTGACAAGTTTATTGAATTTAGTAGTCATTTTATCCGTGCAAGAAAGATTTTTATTTCCCAATTTCATGGCTGAGAAATTATCTATTAATTCCCATATATATCTCCTCAAAAAATTAGTGAGTTTTAGGTGTAATCTATATAATTCTCTCGATAATCTAATGAGTATAGATCACATATGGGAGATTTATTTTCTTAAAAGTAGAGCTTCACATTTCCTAAAGATATGATCATTCCTAGCATAGTGCAGTGGATGGAAGATTTTAACAAATATTGGAATACAATTAAAATCATAACACCTCTTGAGGAACGTTAGATATTCTAGACATTTGGAAATTTTTTCTTTAGTTTTTTCAAATAACCTCATCTCTCAAATACATCCCTTCCATGGAGGGTGGTAATCAAAGATTTTAATTTCATATTACAGGTTGACTGAAGAAAGAAATTTCTAGATGCACTGCATGGAGAGGATTAGCGCCAATATTTTTGTTCCCGTACCAAAATCATCATCAGGGTGAGAATTTTCTTGAGAGCGGGAATGAGAAGTGAATAGGGGTAAGTGCAGGAAGTTGATGGACAAAAATGGGGTCATCTGTGGACGTCATATTGCAAAAAACAACAAAATCTCAACTTATAGGGATTATTAGCAATATGTGAATTCAAAATTAGAAAAAAAATATAAATATGAATCGTAGCATCCGGAATCTAGTTTCTAAAATACTAATTTTTTTAAAAAATGGACAAGTTTAGCTATACTAAACACTTAAAATTATATGACCTGGTTTTTTTTAAAACAAACTTATAAGATTGTAGTCCGTTTTCCCGCGATTTTGATGACAAAATCTTGTTACTTTTTTTTCATTTAGTGAAAAGTTAGATGTAGTTGTCTATCTTGGGATGGATTTTATTTTGTATTTTTTTAAGCAATATTTTTTTTAATGATTTTTTCCGTGAAAGTGGTATGAGAATATTTAGAAAATGGAGCGCTTTCTATTTTCCCACCATAACTATATAAAAAAATATCGAAATAATTTTAATTTATTTTTTAATGTGTATAGAATTTGTCCACGCTTGGGATGGTATAAATTTTATCACATTTTGATAAGCGAAAAAAAAGTTACAGTCTTAAACGTAGACATGAACATTCACGGGAAAATATGTCTTAAAAACCTATTGTTAATAAAAAATTATAAAATGATATTTATCTTATTCTATTCACTTTAAAATCAATATTTCTACGAAGCTAACAGTCTACCCTACGCAATGACACCATTTTGTGAAATGTTTTCAGTTTTTTAGCATGGTTCAAGTCTTTGGAAGAGAAAATTTGAGGTTTTTTGACCTTTTACACTTCATAATAACCTTCCATAGCTTTGGTTGGGGAAAAACAAAGATTTCCTGAGGCTTAGGGTTGGCAGATAGATCCGCGATCGTGGTTTATAAAGAGTGATAGTGATTTTTTAACACAAACCGCGAGTGCACTTGAGAAACCACGATCACAGTTTATAAAGCATGCTCGTGGTTCATAAATCATATTTACACACATCCCAATGTCTGATTTACCATGTGATTTTTACTCTTTGACCTTACCATATGAATTACTATGAAATTCTATCTTTTTCTTCACATTTTTCTTATCACCGGAAGAAAAACATCATGGGAGACAAAAAACGAAGTCAAAAAAGGAAGTCATTAAGTAAAAGAACACCAAACGAATTAGAGGCCAACAAAATTCAAAATGCTGAGCGAATGTGGAATCTTTGTGAATCAAGAAGAGGTTCATCTTCAACCCCAACTATTGTAAGAAATGAAGAACTAGGTAATGTTTCTACTGTCAATGTTGAAGTTGAATTAAATACTCGTGATGAAAATGTTTTTACTATCAATGTTGAAGAAGAATTAAATACTCATGATGTAGCAAATGTTGAAATTGAAGGAGACAATGAAAATGTGAATAAGGAAATTCATGTTGAAACTGTAGACAGGTAAAATTTGATAAAAACACCTCCTAGGATTTTACGTAAGAAACCTAATTTTTTTTTTGAAATTGATGAAAACATTTTGAAACCAATTTTGAAAAACTGTTTGAACGACAAATAAGAAGAAAAGCCACTGAAATTTGGGATAATCATTTTGAAATTTTAAATGATTCTCAACGATGTCAGTTGTTGGTTATTTTGATGAAATTGATTAAAATGAGACCTACATTAAGCACCTTATGATTGACAACATCTAATATACTTGGTCAAACCTCTACAATTGTTGAAAACCTTCATGATTCTTATCACACTGTTGGTGTCAAGAGACGCACTAGGGATAGTAATATTGTGCGTCGTGTACTTGCTACTAGTGTTGTAAGTGAATCAATAAAAAAACAACGTTTGATTACGCAAACAAGTTGAATGTTGCAAGTTAATCGAAAAACTCTAATGAAAGAAATTGAAAGACGTAATATCCTTCAATCACTCAATAATGCCGATTTTTGCGTATTTTCTGCTAAAGCACCAAGTAAGGACAAAAAATAATTCTGATGCTACAAGAGAAGTTGTTATTCAATTTTGGCATGATAACACTAGAGTTTCACCTAATACAAGAGATGTTATAAAATAGAGAGTTGGTTCTACTAATCGTGAACCACATCCAAAGCATTTCTTAGATATGACTCAAACTCAATTTTTTCGTAAGTTTGAACAAGAGAATCTGGAAATTAAAATTAGTCAATTTTTTTTTTAAACATTGAAACCATTCTATGTGAAAATCAAACCACGCTCGCACCACTTGTTGTAGGCAATATGTTGAATTTGCGATGCATTATGCTAAATTTTTACGTATTCGTTCTATTTTTCATTCTGAAACTATGTTATCGGAATGTGGTGTTCAAGTTCCACCAATATCTTCCAGGGATTTCATTCCTACTATATTTTGTGAAAAATAAGTTAGACAATTTTTTATAGTCAGGATTGTTTAGATGGAAGTTGTAGTACATACGACGGATTACCTAAATTGGAAAGTTACATCCATGAGAAAATTGAAGGTACAATAGGACATAATTTAGTTGAGTTTGATAAATATAAATAAGTTGCATACCAATGGAAAGGTGGAAAAGAGTCTAAACGGTGTGAGCTAGTTACAGAAAAAATGTCTATTTTCCAATTTTTGAGAAAATTGAAGGATGAAATTGTTTATGAGTATGCTAGGCATACACATAGGGCTCAGTGGTCGGATGAATAGTTCAAGATATGCAAGGACACATTTCCTATTGGTACTATTGTTTCAACAGTTGATTTTGCAGATAATTACACATTACAACCACAAATGGAGGTTCAATTGCAATATTACAACTTAGTACAAGTTGCCATTTTTGTGCATATAGCATTTCTACATTCTCTTGACAGTGCAGAGAATGATCAATTTTTTTTAAGAGAGTACCACTTTTATATCAGTGATGATCGTACTCATTCTACTGAATTTGTGTAAGGGTGTTTCCAGTTATTTTATGGAAACATGTCTGATATGGACATCCACTTCAAACAACTTAATATATGGTCAGATAATTATACATCTCAGTTTAAGAATGCACGAATGTTTTATTGGATGAGAAGAATGCATGTCAAGATGGGTGTGCAACATATTTGGAGTTTCACTGAGGCTGGACATGGAAAAGGAGAGCATGCTGGTGTAGGGGCATGTGTGAAAAGAACTCTTCCAAGAGAAGAGTTGAAGTAAAAAGATGGTGCTAAATTAAAATATGCAAAGAGCATAGTGGAATGGTGTATTGACAACATGGCCCAAGGTTCTCAAGAAAATTCCACAGTTCACAGATATTTTTGGTTGATAGAGGAACAACAAATTGCTAGCTATGAGGATTATATGACACTCACTGGGTTCAATGATACACACTCATTTTGTAGCTCAGATGCTACTTCGTGGGCCGTATGGACAAGAAATTTGACATGTTTTTATGCATTTTGTATCGAATTTGTCACTACTGAGTGTGATTCACAAGAATGGGTGGATGGATGGATTTGAGGCCTCTAACTCTGCTTCCTAGTTATCAACCTCCACAAGCATTACAACTTGTTTCTGTAGATGAAGTTGCAACATCCAAGGACTTTGAAATTTTTTTGATTTTGGTGCGATAAGGCATTTATGGTTATTTATTTAATTTTTGTATTGAGTTATGTCCATTGAAATTTTAATATGTAATTTAAATTTGATTTGTTCAACCTTTGTTTTTTTGTAGGACATGTGTTTGAATTTATTGCGACAGAAGACAATGAAGAAGGAACATACTATTTCTTATGTCGGTGCATTGAGGAAAGAAAGAAGTTGACTTCTCCTATTATATATGGCGAAGATATTGAGTATCCTACAGGGTCAGTGGTAGTTACTAGAACTTGGCTTTGATGGTATCCATTAAAAAACTCCTTTGTTTGGGTGTTTGAAGACTTTGAGACACACATGAAAATACTCTTATATTCGCATCTAGTTCTAGCAACAAATATTTAGCTGTATAGATATCGAGGAAGGCCTAATAACAAGATTCTTTGGAAGGTTCTTTGTAATGATCATGAAGCAATCTTGTCCGTTATTTAGAGTAGATCCGATCCTGATGGTTCATTGGAATGAATTTACAATGCTCATGTTTGGTATATATAATTGCTTTGATATATATAAATTTGTTAGTTAGATAGATTTAAGTTCATATATTTTATTTTAAATTTGTGTATTTTGTATATATCTAGTATGGTTTAGATTTGAAACTTAAATTTCTTTGACTAACACTTTTATGTTCAGGTTAGTGGTGCCAGAAAAGCTTCCACCTTCACGTGGTTAGCATTGTTAGCAGAGAATTTTAAATTCTTGAAGCTAAGAGAAGCTTTCATTGTTTTACAAGAAAAGAGAAGCAATTAACAACGATTTATGTACCCGTGGAGGGGGTTCTTGGCTCTGGAGGAGGTAGCCCAAAAGCACTTGGTGCTTAGAGAACCAAAATGACTCCTCCCCAAGTGTTTACAAGACCATACCTATGCGTGTGCACAATCGATTTGGTGCCACGACCCATCGTTTGTAAAATATAGTGTTTGACAGCCTTACACTGGCTCAAACTTCACTATTTCACATGTTTGCAAGCAATAGGGCAGCGAGAGCACCGATCTGGGAAGGAAAAAAATAATAGAGGCTATTGTAGAGGGTACCTATGCCGAGTTTTTGGATAAGATGAGACGTGTTTAGGTACCACGGAGTTTGAGTAGTCACCCGTCGAATTTGAATGATATTTTGGTCTTAGGGCTCTTAAGGGACTACGCTCAAACGAAGTAGCCCGGAAGCAACGACCTTGTCACACACAAAAAAAACACCTCCTCTAGTGTTCACCTAGCCACCCGGATGTGTTGGCACATTCGGTTCGGTGGCATGACCCACCGTTTGTAAAATATAACGTTTGATGACCTTACACTGGCTCAAACTGTACTATTTCACGCGTTTGCAAACAATAGGGCAGCGAAAGCACCGATATGAGAAGGAAAAAACTAAGAGAGGATATTATAGAGGGTCCCTATGTTGAGGTGTCAAATTAGACGAGACATCTCTAGGTGCCATGGAGTCTGAGCAGTTACCCGTCGAAGTTGAACAATATTTTGGTCTCAAGGATCTTAAGGGACTACGCCCGAACGAAGTAGCCTGGAAGTAAAAACCTTTTCGCGCACTAAAAAACCACCTCCTCTAGCATTCACCTAGCCATTTGGATGTGTCGGCACAGTCAGTTTGGTGCCACAACCCACCGTTTGTAAAATATAGCGTTTGACAACCTTACACTAGCTTAAACTGCACTATTTCGCGCGTTTGCAAACAATTGGGCAGTGAGAGCACTGATCTGGGAAGGAAAAAACTAAGAGATGCTATTGTAGAGGGTCCCTATGCTGAAGTGTTAGATTAGATGAGACATCTCTTTGTGCCATGGAGTCTGAGTAGTCATTCGTCGAAGTTGAACGATATTTTGGTCTCAGGGCTCTTAAGGGACTACGCTCGAACAAAGTAGCTCGGAAGCAATGACCTTGTCATGCACCAAAACAACGCCTCCTCTAGCATTCACCTAGTCACTCATACGTTTCGGGGCATTCGGTTTGGTGCCACAACCCACCGTTTGTAAAATATAGCGTTTGACAACCTTACACTGGCTCAAACTGCACTATTTCATGCATTTACAGAAAATAGGGTAGCGAGAGCACCAATTTGGGAAGGAAAAAACTGAAAGAGACTATTGTAGAGGGTCCCTACACCAAGGTTTTGGATTAGATGAGATGTCTCTAAGTGCCACGGAGTCTGAGTAGTCACTCGTCGAAGTTGAACGATATTTTGGTCTCAGGGCTCTTAAGGGACTACGCCCAAACGAAGTAGACCGGAAGCTACGACCTTGTTGCACACAAAAAACTACCTCTTCTAGCATTCACCTAGCCACCCAAATGTTTCAGCTCATTCGGTTCGGTGCCATGACCCACCCTTTGCAAAATATAGCGTTTGACAACCTTACACTGGCTCAAACTGCACTAATTTACACATTTGCAAACAATAGGGCAGCGAGAGCACCGATCTAAGAAGGAAAATACCAAGAGCAGCTATTGTAGAGGGTCCATACATCAAGGTTTTGGATTAGACTAGATATCTCTAGGTGCCACAGAGTCTAAGTAGTCACCCATCGAAGTTGAACGATATTTTTGTCTCAGGGCTCTTAAGGGACTACACCCGAACGAAGTAGCTTGGAAGCAACGACCTTGTTGCACACTGAAACACCACCTCCTCTAGTATTCACCTGGCCACCCGAACATGTCAGTGTAGTTGTTTTGGTGCCATGATGTCCTGAGGCATGACTTCTCACTCCTCACCTATGTTCATTTCCTAGGACTCAAAACATTCAATGTCACTTTTTTACCTTCCATCTCTCTTGTTCTCTTAAGACTTGCCTCTATCATCTTAGGTGCTTCATCACTGTCCTTAATTTACTCTCTTGACCTATGTTGTTGTGATGATCTCTCTCCATCCTTTGTTGCCCCAACTATATGCTTACATGCTCATTATGTTTGCATTGTAATATGGTCATGCTCTTGGCTACCTTGAAACATTTTACATACTTTTCATCCCTTAATGGGTATCTAATACCCTAATTATAATGCTTTGAAGATTCACAAGAATAAAACATTCCCTTGTTATTCTAATAGTGGATTAAGTATTTGAATATAGGTCAAGAATACTAAATGGAGTTGAAATTAAATGAGCCATAATTGCTAGTGAATCAAGAACAAGTGAAAAGTGGTGAGTAAAGGTAAGTCATGTTAAAGGAATGAAATGCATTTATTCATTGTTTCTAATAGTATGGTGAGAATGTGAGCATATGAATAAGATTATCAATAAAATTCTAAGGAAATTAGCTTCAAGTTTGCATATTTGGATGGAATTTTAGGAGAGTGAAGTGGCCAATCAAGTCACTTATGAAGCATGCTAAAAGATGTGAAGGAAACAAATAAGTGAGAGCCTATGAAGGAATAAGAGGAAAATAGTTTCCATGCATGAAAAACATGCAGAAGAGGAAAGAATTCTCATAATGGAGAACATAGCACGGAAGAAGAATAATGGAGGAGAAAGGAAGTGCAAAATGAAATGCTTAGAGAATAAATAGGTACTCATTCAATATGAAATAGGAAATAAGAGGAAAGTGGCGAAAAAAGGTCAAATTTTAGTTTAGACTATGTGAAGAAACATGTTCACTAGGACCAGATGGCCCATATATATATCTATGTACATCTAGGTGGACTATGAATCTACTCATGAAACATCTTCCCTCTATTTGCCCTGCTAGAAGTAGAACGTCCACAACTTATGGATGTAGTGGAGGGAGATGCCACTACGGATTTCATCTGTGTGGTCCTAGGAATCTCTAAGCAGGTCTGCAACCTGACCTACACATTCATAAACAACAAGTTTTTAACACCCAAAAGTTTAAAATACATTCAAAATTTAGAAACTTGTACAATTTAGTTAAAATGCATGTGAAATCTTACCGCAATGTCATGATCCCTATCAATTTATCGTTGACGCATCATAGGGACAACAATAGACTCATGAGGGGTAAGCTACATACAAATAATTAATTTTCAAATTAAATATTTCACATACATACAAAATTTAATATTGTAGATTTAAGTAATAAGAAATAATGAACCTCCAAAATTTAACAAATTTGAAAAATTATACCTCAGTTAGTGGATCTGCAGATGCTATGGCAGTATCTACAGTAGCCTCCATAGTCTACATATATGGAGGAGTCTCTCTGGTAGTCATAAGCTATACAAAAAACATGCACAAATCAATATGAAAATCTACATGACTGCACCACATAACAGAGGTCCAAAGAATGTAATCCATGTGAACTTCCACAATTAGAGACAAAGTGTAAAGAGAAACTAACTTGCGTAAAACTCATGTGAGGCATGCCAGTAGCCTTAGTTCCTAGAGCAGATGATGACCCACCAGGCTCCTGTGTATAACAGACAAACATATTCATATGTACAACATACACGTGAAACATTATAATAATAATCTAGTACAATCAAATGAAATTAAAAATGTAAGTTTGTACAACTTGAAACTTACGTTTGAAACACACCCAGCTACAGTAGCTAGCATGTCGATGCCGGATGTTTCCTTCACTAGCTCTTGCTATTTAAAATAAAATAAAAAATTAGTTTTTTACATGTATGTACATGACGTACAATCAAATACATATATATTAAAATCTCAAACATGAATTAAACTATTTTATATATATATATATATATATTATTTATATTTATTTGAAATTTACATGTGAAAGACCAATATCAGTGGCACTAGTTCCAAAAACATCCCCCAACATCTCATCTATAGAAAAGAAATCATGTGAACTGGAAAATGATGTCTCGCTCGTAGTGCATACGGCACCACGTGATCCACAGTGGTGTGGTGCACTAGAACTGGTGCCTCCACCAACATCACCAGATGTAATCTGGTCACTATGCTGGGTCAGAGTGTCAGTGAGCTCCCTCAATGTATGCAGTGTATCAATCTCCACAACCTTCTTCATTGTAGGAGGGATAACTGAAGGCAGTGGGGGTTTTGGGGCATGGGGGATCCTTGGTTGACCTACGTGTGCACCAGGTATACTCTGTGCAGAGCCACCTCCTCGCCCAAAAAAGCTAGAAAATTCAAAATAATTTGGGACCTCATTAAGCACGAACTCGCAATATAATTTCTTTAAAAAATAGAGAGGAACCTCATTGTTGTTGCATGGTGGATAATCAAAAACCATCCACCATCGGTCCCAAAAATTGTTTTTGATTCAGTCATCGTGGCACTAATGGATTGGGAACTATTTGCAAGTAGCTGCGCGGGGGGGGGGGGGCATTAGTTCTCAGGTCAGTAAATAATGCACAAATGAGGTCTTTTCCATTTTTTGTCTTTTACGGTTGCATGGGATAATTTATCCGCATACCACCACCTACAATCACCTCTAAAGGTATTCCATATATGTATTTGGTTGGTTGTGGAGTCGACTTTGCCAATCAGTGTTTGCAATGTGTTGGCTAAAGTCATGCAGGACGGATTTGTGGCATGATTTTGTCTTATAGTCTAAATAAGGTTCTCAATGACAATTTTATTTTCTCAAATTCTTCCAATGATATTGTCTTGTGTTCTTGCTGGTTCAGTGGGGACAGAGGGAGCCACAGGAGGCAGATCTATGTTTGGAGGAGGGTTTTGAGGAATGTTTTGATGGTTTGCATGATTTTGAACTTGCCGCCCAACTGACAAAACAAGAAAATTGTATACATAAACAAACATTTCAAAAAACCCATGAAAATGTAAAAAAAAACCTAAAATGCAAAAAAAATTTGATTAAAATCGGGGGGCTTACCTCCTCGTCTTGGCGGCATGGTTGAATCTATCGCGATCCAGAAGTCTGATGAGTAATTTTGAGGTGGTATTCAAAGCTCCAGTGAAAAATGTCTAGGAGAAATCACGGTTTGAAATGAAAAATGGGGAGGATGAGGATGCGTGGGATTACCTTTTTTTGGTCTCAGAGTTTCACGATCGCAGTTCTAAACCGTGATTGTAGTTTTAGGTTCGGTTATTTCCAAACCTACTAAATTCAAGAACCACAATCACGGTTCCTGAATTTTGGGTTTTTATGTCCACAGAATTGTCCACCAACTTTGTGCACTTACCCATAGGTATAAATAATTATTTCAACGAAAAGACATGACTTTCCAGTGGAGATGTGAAAATGATTAAATAAAAATTTAAAATAAACCATTAAAAATAATATAAAATTAAATTTAAAAAATAATCATAAGGAGGAAGAAACGAAAAAGGGGAGGGGAAAGGGAAATTAATGAGAAGGATAATGGAAGCACATGGAAGAGGGAATCAACCACAACAGACGAGTAAGATAATCAAAAGGGAAAACAAAGAAATAAAGAATCAAAAAATATATTCAATATGGGATGGAAGGGGGGTAGGGGATGTTAGCTTATGCAAAAGGGGTTTCCAAGATTGATTGAGCTTCCACCTATCATCATTATTTAGGTAATTCGGGTGTTTCTCAATCTTGACAGTTTCACATTATTTTTTGTTGGCATAGTGTGATTCTATAACTATTATTTTTGTGTTGGTAATGCATATGGCGTGCTTTGTTATATCTTCATGTTCCACTAGATTCGATTTTCCTATCTGAGTATATTCTATATATTTACAATGTTCATGAAGTATCAATTTTAGTGATCTCTCAGTTTCACCGATGTACTTCTTTCCATACACACATGGTATGGAGTAAACCCCTTTTCTTAAATTTAAATAAATAAGGTTTTTAGGGTTTTTAAGCTTATATCTAATAGTTTTAACAGGTTTGAAACAAGTTTTAATACCCTTTCTTTTTAATATCTTGGAAAAATTTCAGTAGTCCCAGAACTGTAGGGTAAGAAATCTTTATTGTTAACCCCAATGCATAAAGATGATGACCTAGGTGACCTAGACACACCCATTTTTTATCTTTTGGAATCAGCTCGAATTTTCCATTTCTTATAACCATTCTTTATGAGAACGTTGGTGATATATTTATCTTATGAGTGTAAGTGATTATTATATGAAATTCTCAGGGCTCTTGTAAATAGATTATTTAATACCACGTCCTTCTGTGAAGAGTGATGGTACAAGTAGGCCCTAATATATGTCACTGTGAGTCTTTTTTTGGTAAAATTGTCTTGGAAGAGAGCCATCCTCATTATTTTTTATTAGAACTAATGAATTTGGATCAGTTTTACACAAGAATAACAAAAAAAAATGGTTGTATATCTCATTTTATGCACAATGTATTTGGCTAATGTATAGCCATTACAATAGGAAAACTACTTCCTACGAAATAGGAATTCTTTCAAACAACTTGCCCATTTAATTTTTTTACGGGTTTAACCAAACAATATGTGAACCGATATTGTTATATACAACAATATATGATCTATCCATATAATCGTAAGTAATATTTACTACACAGTAACACAAAAATTACATGTAAGCACTATGTTTCCTAACATTATCCCCCTTAGTGTTTACATGGTAGAAAGACATTCACACTTCGTCTACAACTTGCCACCTGTGTGCGCTCATGATCTTAATCTTTGCACATAAATCAAACGGAAGGTAGAGGAAGGAACACATCAACTTCTTATCGACCAAGCACATTCGGGAACACATCTGACTGAACCAGTGTAGGAACACGTACATGAACATCTGCTTATCAATCGATCACTGTAGGGAACACATCTGACCTAGCTAGTGTGGAAACTCAAGCATGAACCATCTGTATAGCCTTCAATGGTTTGACAAAGGTTTACCACAAACCTAGGTATGAACAGGATCATATTTGACTATTTAACCTCTTTAATAATCATGATGTTGCATTTCACCATGCTATTTATTCTTCACTATGTTATTACATTAGGGAATTATGTAGAAATAGCCACATATACCAGTGAACAGGAATGAACCTCTGTTCTTATTTCTCACACCACACTGAAAAATCTAAAAAAATTGAAATCCACACCACACAACTGAAAAAACAAGCTACCATATTAGAAGTGTGGCCCCATTGTTGGTGACTAATGAGAGGTCGTTGATCAACCTCCATCCTCTGTTTCCTCTAACCTCCAGTGTACGTTTTGCTAACTCGGCAGAATACAAACATGAATTTTTTTTGTTTCTACATTGATCTTATTTTTTTCTTCCCTCCCGCAATGTGAAATATTTTATTTTTTAGTCGTTGGGTAACACCGAAAATGCGTTCGCGAGGAAAAAAAAAATATTTTTACAAATAAATGTTTAACATGACTTTTACATAGGCACTTTTTGACATTTGACGAGACAATAATAACTTGAAAAATGATGATGACTCTGAATTAATACTTACTTTTAATGACCATTTACTAGACTCACAACCTATCGACCCTATGATGGACACAACATATAAATATTTACATGGATAGAAAGATGACATTTAACTTAAATGACATTATGGCGACTTTGAAAGATACAAAATAATTTCACTTAAAACTTTGAAGAATTTTTACTTTTGATAGTGATGCACAATTACTAATAATGACAACAAGAAACAAATACTCTAATGACACTTAATTTTAAATGACATTAAATATTATTGAAAAACTACCTAAAACCCCACTATGACACACCTATGATCTAACTTATAACGAGCCACGAGCGTTGAAAAAAATAAAACAAGCCCTATATCTTAATAAACCACGCACCTTTGATTTCAAAGAATTAATACTCACCAAATAAACTATTAAAGCATTGATTAGTTCTAGGGGATATGTTTTAATAGAAAAAGATACAGCCACATTGAAAGTGTACAAACCATTTCATGTAGACATGATCTCGTTTGCCCAAATTATTGAATGGAATGTTAAAGAAATCTAGTGCATGGATAAGTGAATGTGAACTCGGTTTGTAGATCCAATGAAGGGAGCTCGATCTGAGGAGTTCAAAATTTACATAGAATGTTTTTCCAGATCATGATAACACGTTTGACCCAAGGGGTCTCTATTCCCAGCTGAGTTAAGAAGAAAACAACACAACTCAAAACTCAGAGATTAGAATGTGCACATATAAGGATTTATAGTGAACAACCATTAAAATCTCAATGATAAAACCTTCAATCTCTCCAGTGTTGTGGCCGAGGATTGAGTGGAGAGAGAAGGAGAGGGCGAACAAAGATGAATACAAAATGCAGATGTATTTACCAGGAGAAGACACTCAAAGTGATTGACCAACCCTCAGATGTTCTATGCAGAAAAGATTGACCGCATGCAGGTAATGACATTCACGTGCATAGTTTCAATATGTCTAAAACACAATTATGGTTTAATCTTCTACAATACGGTATTGAATTCATTCATGTTCAGGATAACCACATTGTGTTTCATCTTGATGAAACACGTAGATTATTTTTCAACATGTTTAAAAATAATTTTAAAATTTTTTTGCAACATTTTTAAAAAAATAATATTTTTCAACATGTTGAAAAATACATTGTATTTTTAAACATGTTGCAAAACATGCTGAAAACACTATGTTTTTCAACATTTTTAAACAAAAAAAGTTTTATCAATGTTCTACTTACAAAATATAAAATATCAACTAAATGTACCACGTATGTGAATTTACACCATGTATGCTAATGTGTGTAGAATGGTTTATCGATCTTGTTAATCCGATTCTTGAAACAAATAGTACAAAAATATTAACTTCCCATTATAAGGATCAGACACTGCTCTGATACCAAATAATGAATTTGGATCATTTTTACACAAGAATACCACAAAACTTTAAATGTATATCTCATTTTATGCACAATGTATTTGGCTAATATATAGTAATTACAATAGGAAAACTAGTTCCTAGAAAATGAGAAGTCAAACAAACAACTTACCCGTTTATATAATTTACGTGTATAATATATATATATATATATAAATATATATATAAATATATATATATATATATATATATATATATATATATATATATATTGTTTGTTACAACAATATATTACAAAGTCACCGTAGAAACTAATAATTTACTATACGGTAAAAACTATAAGCTCATGTAAACAACATATTTCCTAACAAGAACTTCAAGAAATGGGAGCATTCCATTTTCTCCAACCTCCATAGTGAATTTTATGTGTGGGGACTACATATTTAAATGTTACAAGAATTTATGCAGTTGATCCATGCCATATTTCTAGTTTACATTTGTGTCATCAACAAATCTATATCATCACTCGGGTTTCAGGGATGCCAATCTAAGGGCTTGCTCTTCAAATATTTCCATGAATAAGTTTTCAACAATGGGTGAAAAAGGGGAACCCATTGCAACCCCCTCATTTTGTTCATATAATTTACCATCGAAGGTGAAGAAAGTGGAGTGAAGACAAAATTTACTTAATTCAGCTAACACTTGAACCCTTAAGGTTTTAATCACATTTATGGCATCATCTATAGGTATTTTGTAAAGAGAAATAACATCAAAGCTAACCATAATGTCTTTTTTTCAACATTCTTATTCTCTATAATGTGGAGAAATTCGGTGGAATATTTTATAAACGAGCATGTATTTATAATGAATTTTTATAGTTTCCCTGCAATATTGAAGATACTTAGCTAAACCATATGTTGGTGAGTCAATCGTGTCAACAATGGTTCTAAGTGGTATGCCTTATTTTTGTATTTTTGGTAAGCCATATATTCTTGGCAAAATCGGATCTAAGGGTTTAATCTTTCGTTTTAGTTCCACACTTAGAGATGAGTTATTTATGACCTTGATATCCTCCTTTGTTATCTTATTTAAAAGATTATTGTTAACCGATCTATAGCTACCACATCCTAAATGATCTAAATTTTTTATTTTATAATCATATTTTCCAAGAATAACAACTGCATTACCCTTGTCTGCTTTAAGGATAAAAATTTCTTCATTTTCATTAATTTTCCTCCTATGCATCTCATTAGCTAACTCATAGAGCTAAGTAGATTTATTGACTAAATCAAGTGCGTGAAGTATACAGAAGAGTATGGAGGTGTGGAATTTGTGTCTTGATCCTATCCTTTTTATTGTTGTTAAAAAATTGATTTGAAAAAAATACCTATTTTTTCTTTTCTTCTCTCTAAGGAAATTTACCAAAAAAATATACTATAAAGTTTTTAATTGACATTGGCATTGGCAATGGCATTTCCAATCCCACCAAACTATATTTCCTTTAGTATGGGCCAAGGGATTATATATCTAAGGCTCTTACTCCTCCTCCCTTCAGTATGGGCATAGGGAATATATATCTAAGGCTGCCCATAGAGAGATAGGGGCCCAACAACCTATTATACTAGATCTAGTTGGGAGAGGAGGCCGAGGGAAACTATAACCATATAGAGTCTGGTCAACACTCTCCCCTCTAGTTCTAAGGGCCGATAGGTGACAGGTAGAGGCTATCCCTAGACTCTATAGAGTTTTTTCAGTTGTATATAGTTCTTTTGGATTTCATGCCACCTCCACGGGATAGGGATATGACATCAGTAGTGGTGGTAATCGATCCACCTCCTATAATTGGTTTTGTCTCCTTGCCAATGAAACGATCTTATCTAAATAGATATGGGATATTGATACAAGCCGCTCATGCGATGTATATTTTAAAGAAAGGCCCTATTTAGATATGATACATGATGAACCACTAATCTATATATAAGGTTATGTTTGATCAATCATGTTACATATAGAATAGAGAAGGATTGGCCCCCCTATCTACCCCTTAAAAGTAAACCCTCTTACTAGTAAGAAAACTATACAAAGTTTAGTTCATAGCCACCTGCCCATATATAAAGATATGGAGCCCCTATAGTTAGATATGGCCCTACCCTATATAGTAGAGTCTGGATAAAGCCAATGCATATCTATAGATCTGGGGGATCCCCACTATCTATATATGGCCCTATGGACAATGGGGGGAGCCCACTAGAGTAGAGAAGAGATTAAGAACTAATATTATCTTGTATCTCTATTCTATATGTCCTATTTGTTGATCTCATGTTTGTTGCTTTGAGGATAGTCTTTATTTCTATCACACACACACACACACACACACACACACACACACACACGTATATACATATATATATATATATGTATGTATGTATAAATATGTATGTATGTATAAATATGTATATGTATATATGTATGTATATATATAGATATACATATGTATATATATATATATACATATACATATATACATATACATACATATACATATACATATATATATGTATGTATGTATGTATTTATGTATGTATGTATGTACATATATAGATATATATGTATATATGTATGTATGTATGTATATATCTATATATGTATGTACATATATAGATATATATGTACATATATATATATATATGTATATGTATATATACATATGTATAGTATATATATAGTATATATGTATATGTATATCTATATATATACATACATATATACATATACATATTTATACATACATATATATTACCACACAACACACAACACACACACATCACAACACTATACATATATACGTGTGTGTGTGTGTATGTATGTACATATATACATATATATGTATGTTACATATATACATATATATATATATATATGATGTGTATATATATTATGTATATATATACTATATATATGTACATATATGTATTATGTACATATATATATGTATATGGTACATATATATATATATATATATATATATATATATATATATATGTACATATACATATGTATGTACATCATATATAATATATATATATATGTACATATACATAATATGTATTTATGTACATATATATATATATATATATATATAACTATATATTATGTATTATATATATATAATATTTGTATATGTATATGTACATATATTATATTATATGTATATGTTACATATATATATAATATATTAATATATATATATGTACATATACTATATATATAATATATGTACATATATATATTATATATATATATGTACATATATATTGTATATATATATATATATATATGTGACCATATACATATATATATATATGTACATATAACATATACATATATAATATATATATAGATATATATGTACATTATACATATATACTGTACATATACATATTATATATAGAGTATATATCTATATATGTATATATATATATGTATTATATATATGTTGTATATATATAATTCAATACATAATATATATATGTATATACTATATATCTATAATATATATATTATATCATAACATTATATATCTATATATATATATATGTATATATATATGTATGTATATATATATATATACATATACATATATATATGTATATACATATATATCTATATACATATATATACATACATATATATATATATATATGTATATACATGTATGTATATATATATATATATCTATATATATATATATATATATACATACATATACATATACATATATATATATATATATACATATACATATACATATATATATATATATATGTACATATATATACATATATATATATACACATATACATATACATATACATATACATATACATATACATATACATATACATATATATATATATATATATATATATATATATATATATGTATGTATGTATATATTGTTCTACTCTTCTCAGGTGGGTGGGAACATCATGCAAACCTAAACCACTGTATCATATCAATGCATGGCTCCCCATTCGTATCTAGCCAACTAGATTTGTAGCAAACCATGGTGATGAGTGGATATCTATAGATATTAGATTACATGAATGGGCTGGGCTTGAAGATAAGCAATAGAGACCAGTGATTATATTGGAATATTATATTTCTTTAATAGGCTCGGCTTGGAAAGATTGGCTCTATAGAGCAGAGCCTATATTATTATAAGTTGTTTTGAAAAATAAAACAAAATAAATTTAGTTTTCTATTTATTTAATTGTATTTTAAAAACCAAGGATTTATTTCAAGTTTAATTTTTTTCAAGAAAATTCATTTTTTCAATAGTGAAATAATTTTTTTTTCATGCATTTAACTTTTCTATTTAATTTCTTGCACTTTTCTTATTATCATAGTTGTTTTTATTTATCATTGAAATGATTGAAACGACCAATTTTTCAATGGATAAATCACAGCTATTGAATGGAACAAACTACAAAATTTGGTTGGTTAGGTTTAAATCCATGTTCATGGTAAGAAAACTATGGGATCTCATCACCAATGTGGAGAAATTTTTAGGAAATATATCTTAGTGCTCCATTTGTATGTATGGGTGAATAATAATTACATGTGTAATTATTACTATGGTAAATTAGGGAAAGTAAATTTGCTATGTAAATGTAACTAGTAAATGTAAAATGTGGTTAGTATGTGGTAAGTTAGTGAGTTAGAATAATAAAACAATTAGTATTGTTTTATTATTATATTGTTGAGAGGTTGAAACCATAGGTGTATGGTTGTATATGTAGACAAAGGTTGTTGTGAGGATTTTTATTATACATCTCCTATATAATGGAGTGTAATGAAATAGTGAATTAATAAAAAATGAGTGTGAGAATAATATAGTGTTGTTGATTTTAATTATTGTCTATGTAGATATTTCATGTATTCTGTGTATTAGATTAGAGTAATTTTCACAGAAACGACCCACTGAAAGATAAGAAAATCTAAAAAACCTAATTACCTTCTCCCAAAGATTCTAGGAAGCCATGTTGATCATATTGCAAAGCATAAAAGATGAGTTATTACTACACATAGGACACATGGAATCTCCTACCGACACTTGGAAATAAATACAAATAATTCATGAGGGAAGTCTCCTTTTGAAAATAATTAAACTCATCATGGAACTATATACAACTCCTACGAAGGGAGATGAAAAAGTAGTTAATTATTTAGCCAAAATTAAAAATATTAAAGAAGAATTAAACGGATGTAATTGTGAACTATTTCAAGAGAGATTTCAATATTTTATCATATAGATTAACATTCATGAAAAATTTAGAAACTATCTCAATTTTAAACTCTAAATACCAAAATGAGACTAATTTACCTAATATAAATACCCTATCGTCTCTCTTAATTTAGGAAGAACGATTCATGGAAAAAAAATAATTCAAAAGGGAATGCCTCTCAATAATTGTTCTTGTAAAATTGTAAACCTTTTCAAAATCAAAATAATATCAATGCAAAACAAAAATAATCCTAACACTAATCCTATTAGGAATAGCCAGAATTTCAAGGTGAAGCTCAATGTAACTTGTAATAAATGTAGAAAATTTGGTAATGAAGGAACTAAATATTATGAAAAAACAAATAAATTTAATAAAAATGCTAAAACAAAGAATTTTCATGATAAAAATAATAATCAAATCAAAATCAAAATCAAACTAAAAACTAGGAAAATAACATTGAAAAAACTATTTCCCTGTATATTGTACTCTCAGCTTCAAATGACAACGAATGGATCCTAGATAGTGGTGGCTCTAGGAACATGACCTGCATTCGTTAAATCCTCATAGATGTTGCAAAATGTTATACATACATACATACATACATACATACATACATACATACATATATGATACAATTCTATCAATCAATTTGAAAGTTGTGGTAATGTAAAATTTAAATATGAAACAATTAAGAATGTTTTATTTGTTCTTAAGTTATAACAGAACATTTATCTTTCTCATAATCAACTAAATAATATTGTGTTATTGAAAGACAAAGGGTATGTGAAAAATGAACTTAGTATTGTTATTACTTCTGGAATACAAAAAATGGTTTATACATATTTTTTGGATTTGTTATTGAAACTTTTTTTTCTTCTTCTTCTAAAAAATATCTTCAACTTTGGCCTGAAATACTAGGACATGTGAATTTCAAAAGTATTTATGATCATCTAAACCTAGGGATAGGCATCCCTAGGATGAAATCTAACCATGAAACTTGTGAATGTTTCTTAGGTGGTAAGCAACACATTGAACCATTTCGAAAAATCATGAGCCAAATTCTTATCATTTATTAGATTTGATTCATAGTGATGTTAGAGGTCCACTCAAATTACCCTCTCTTGGTGGAGCCATGTATGCAGTAAGATTTTTTATTGATTTCTTTAGGATGACTTGGTCATACTACATTAAGAAAATATTTCATGTCTTATTTAAATTTCAAGATTTTAAGGCCTTAGTTTAATAACATGACTAATATGAAAATCAAAAGGATTATAACTGATAACGAAGGTGAATATAATTATTTACTTTTTTTTATGTTATTTTATTCATACTAATCTTGGGCATAATATATGGTATTAGAGCATGGTTTGAAAACTATGAGATTTGGGTAAAATTCAATTGTTTGGTATGTTATCTTTTGCAATGAGCTAATTCTTAGTTGAACTTGTAGTTGGTTCCTCAATATGATATGAGAAATGTTGGACAAGGGATTCATAAAACCTTCTTAGTTAGGTGAGAGGCCCCAATCTACAAAATATTAAAAAATCCTCCACACCATACAATAGATGTTTGGTATCATATTGGAAATTTTTTCTTATAGTCAATAATTGAAATAAAATGAACTCCTTTACATTATAACTTGCACGTTCAAAGAACAACCCATGAACCTTGGTAAAGGACAGATAAGTTTTTCCTCACTTCTATTCATTTGAGGAAAGTCAAATCCAAGTTTATGATTTGAAATTAGAAGCCTTGAAGTATGAAAAAAATTGATTTTATGGTCACCAATTTGGGGTATATCACTTTCAATAGCCCCGTGTAAGGGGATAATTTGGGTCTTACAAGAGTAATAATCTATATGGAAAATAAATCTGAGACAATGTAAGGTCACATAGATGGTGTTTATTTTGTTTAATTGAATTACAATCCATTAAACATTATGCATGCCAATGTCATTATGGTTCACATCAGATCCACCACAATTGTATCTCATGGATTGACAAGGAGTAAGGATGGTATACTATGCATGAAAAACATGTGAATTAATAAAAAGGATAAAAAAATGACCCATTTTTATTAGATCTTAACACAATTTTTGATGGATTATAGTTGTTCTATTTGCACTCTAGAAACACATTTCTTTTGTTCTTTTGGGTCATTAGATGTGGGGTTAAGATGATTGTATTATAAATAATAACTGGTTGCCAAATCCATATATATCTAAATATTATTGTAAGCCTTCATATTGGATATTTAAGACCTTAATACTACATACCTAGAGATTGATGTCCTTTGTCATCATGAATGATATGATTGTATTCTCTCGTATGTTGAACTAAGGATGAAATATAAGAAATGCTTACTAGTTTAAGTAAAGGGGCAGGTGAGTAAAAATATGAAATAAATATATTTGTTTTATATTTAAGGACTTTGTTATGAAATTGAGGAAAAACCTATTATAAAAAAAATAGAAATCACACTCTTGGAGAACTTGAAATGAAATGATTTTTGCGAAGCATTGCTCGATATTATGGCTATGTGAAAATTTGAGTAACTATTAATTCAACTATTTAACTTCCAAGTATCTCCATAAATTGAACTAATTCTCTTTTGGTGAGTAAGTGCATGCTAATATGTCATGAATATATAGTATTTTAGTTCACGTATGGAGGTGCAACAATAATGGTGTTATAACTTTCTTCACTTTCAAAGTACTATTTCTATTTCCTTCTTGAGTTACTTTTTAACTACATAACGAGGCTATGTTTATCTCATACATGATTTATATTGGTGTGTCAATATCATTTTATCGAGTCATTCTCAATATTCTTTTGAAAGAATGCTCCCCTCAAGTGGACATCAGAGCCCACATTGTGTATGTAATGTGATTTTTTCATTGAAATTATTTTATATTTTTAATTATGCCCATGACCAAATTTTCTTTTTGACTTTTTAAATAAATATTTGAGTTTTAGTTGTCTTATTATATCAAATTTGATAAGAGTGCATGAGGCTCTTGGCCCTTATTTTTTTTGGATGATGAATTTTTACTGTATAATTGGTTCTCATCTTGAAATTTGTATTTTAAGGTACTTAGCTATTCATTTTCCAGTTTACTATAGTATATTTAATTATGTTTTGATGAGTTGGTATATTTGAATGCACATAGTTGTTTCCAAGAAATCATCACCGTTTTATAGGTCAGATCTGGTGAATTTGTGGGGGGGGGGGGTGGATTTATTACATAGGTGGAAGTTTTATGGTGTTTACATCCTGAAATATTCATCCTCACCTCGTGGTGGTGTGTTAAATAAATTTGGGTGGGATAGTTATGGTTCCTACATCCCAAACTATTTATCCTCGCCCCTTTTGTGGTGTGATAAATACAATTTTGGGTAGATGGTTTTGGTGTTGGATCCCAAATCATCCTTCCTTGCCCCTATTAAAGTTGTTGTTAAAATGTTTGTTCCTTTGGGATACAAGATTACATAGATCCCGCAAGTTTTTTTTTTGACCTTGCTTCGACATGTGTTATATTTTAAGCGCGCTAACTTGGTTCTTACATATGATCCACTTGTAAGTATGATAACATGGATATTTCACATTTCATTAGCAATATAATATTCTTTCTTAGTTTTTATTTTTCCACGATTTAAATAATACTATTAATACGTAATAGAATTACATTGAGAAAGATGAATATCTCTTGTGGGTATTCAAAAGGATATACGGTTCTAGACACTAATCTTACTATATTTTTCTCCCTTGAACCAAATGCAACCTTTTTAAATCCATTATTTTTTTGTTCAATGCTTCATATAGGAGATATTAGATATGATAAATGAAACGAATTGTTCGAGAAAATAAGTTAGATATATTAATAAAGTGAATTATATTCTTTAAACCTTACATATTATAAAATTTTAAAATACATGAATTCATAAGCATTTTAAGAGAAAAAAAAATATTACCTTCCTTATGATTATTGGGAGAAATTACTAGAATGTGGTAATAAGTGAATCAAATCCATGTTCGCAATATTATTTTTTCCAATAGTTATATAACCTATTCTAAAATTAAATCCTAGAGTTTCAATTTGGTTTTAACATCATTACCACCTAAGTGTGTTAAGTCCATCAGACATATGTTTAATATCAGGAGTATGTTAAAATTTGGGGAGGGGGCCCCGATGGACCCCAATAAGACTTTTCTCACCTATTAATGGCATAAACCTTAGTTATTGGAAGAGTGTAACTTCATTTTTTTACTAGTGTTACTCCCTATAAAATTAAATGTTTTTGGTTCTTTATTTGATCCTTTTCTTTGATTAGGAGTGGGATAAATCTATATAAAAATAAAATTTATAGATAATATTGGAGAGTGCATTTCTTTTCCCCACGTGTGGAAAAAGAATAAAATTATTTTACTATATCTATATTCATAAGAATGGGTCAAACATGATATTCTAACCAAGTTGATATCTGATATAAGCTTCTTACCATTGCATATTTTACATGGTAGAACCGTTTTTCCTTGTTTGAAATTGTGAGTTACTTCAATTAGTTCCAAAATGTGTTAAATTGAAGAAAATGTAAAATTTTACAATATAGTTTCCTTGTATGACAAAATAAGTGGATTTGGGAAAAGGAGAAAATTGTCATACTAAAAAAAATTGAAAATGTTGAGGAACATATATTTTTTTACATGCTCATGAGCATTGCTGGTGAACTTAATCTTGTAAAGGATATTTTATTTTCATAGAGTAAACCTCTATTATATCCTTATTTATTCATATATTCCTAGTTACTTGATCTAATTATAATCTGTTCCAACAAGAAGTTTAGAATGTATGAGTTTACTATAGTGCCTTGTTTCATAAAATGATCATAGTCTGATCAATAACTTAATCTTGGATTCCAAATGTATGATCCAACTATATATCTATATTTAAATGTCATATCCTTGTTCTACATATATATTTATTATTAAAAATGTCATTTCTATTATGTTTGTACAAACCTTGTCAACCAAATTTAATGTGTCGACAACACATGAATTTCGAATACATCTTACTTCTGAGGTAAATATTGAAACCATTCCTAATGAGTTCTAAGAAAGGTGAGGGGGATGTAAGTTCCATTTTACTATAATCCTATTTTAATATCTTATTATTGTATTAACCCCCTTAAGGACGCAATATATTAATTTAGAAGTCATTTTTCTTTTGAATAACTTGGGGTATTGTTATTAGAAATATTGACCACTTCTAAGATAATTGAGTTAGCATAATTACATATATTTTGATTTCAAAAATATAATATTTTAATTTGGATTCTTCATATCACTGTTATTTACACCTTATGATGTTGAAATTCATCTTACATACATGCATACCTTGTGCAAAGAAAACTTACTATTTTTAGATTAAGTTTACTTGTTGCTTCGGCTATCATGGGTTAGAGAATTTTTATGTGTAATGCATGTGTAGAAAAAGAGGAAGAAGAAGAAATGGATGTAATAGATGATCAATAAGAAGATATGGAAAAAAAGGAAGAATAAAAAGATATGGAGGTAGAATAGAAAGAAGAAGAAGAAGAAATGGAAATACCAAAGCAAGAAGAAGAAGGATTATCTCCATGTGAAGGATTTATGAAGTTGAATTATATGGAGGATATTGATGAAGTCTTGAAGATGATTTTTTTTATAACAATGAAAAAATTGAGATCGTTCCCATAAATACAATCAAGACTCAAAAAATCAAGATATATAAACAATAATTTAACCCAAAATTTTCTTATTTGTAAGTCGCGGTTAGTAGCAAGAATTTTTTGACATAGAGATATGGTCCCTATTTTTGAGTGATTAGAAGTTGAATCAAAAAATACGATAACATGAAAGATTCCTTGGGAAAATATTACATTATGCTCTCAATGTTATTGGTAGTTTCTCTCATAGTGAATACCTTAATACAACATGTACAAATCTATTCTAATTACGTTAGTGGGTCCATAAACAACCAAAAAATGATATTTCAAAGCAATTGCAAAATATTTTGTTAAAGGTAGAAGAACTATACCAACACATGTGAACACCATGGTTAAATTAGAAGATAATGTGGAAGGAAATTGGGAATTGATATGCAAGGCTCATGAAAGAAACAAAATTTGTAATGATATAAAAGACAATGTTGTCGATTATTGGAAAACTTGTAGTCACATTTATTCCAATTCGAAGGATACTTTAAATATTACGGCGGTCTAGGTAGTTTGATGAAAAACATCCAATTTTTTTTTTGGATATAACATAAAGAAATTTTTATAAAAATTTCCAAGCAAGTCATTTAGACATAAACAACGAGGAACACACATTTGAGAATTTGAAGCCATCACATGTAAGGATAAATACAATCCATGACACGTGTTATTTTTTTACTCATATAGAGTTTGATATACATATTTCCACATTTAACTAATTTAAGGAATAAATGGTAGTAGATGATATGCCCCCTCCATGTGTAATTCAATTTTCCAGCAATATCTTAAATGGAATCATCACATTCTACCTTCCAAATTTCTAAAATTGCATCAAAAATAGGTTCGTTTGTTTGTGAAATAACATTGATGTCCACTAGCTCTAATATTACTCCAAAGGGTCTCATTAATTTCTCTTTTAGTGAAATACCATCACTTACTGTTAGATTTGAGATTTATCTAAAGGATTTGTTAACAAGGGTCCATATTTGCAATGACTTTCTTTGTGTTTGTTTTGAGGTTCATTTAATGTATTAAAAATTAATTATCTTTTTGGAATGTAATTTTCATTCACTCATCCAAATTATCTTGTGAGTCATATCGAATATCGAGCAAACTGATTTAATAGTAATGGTCTTAGTGAAATTCATTATTGAATTAGCTTCAAGATCAATATTAAGAGCTCATTGCATACATGTGAATGAACTAATCTAAGTTATTGAAAGGAAACTAACACCAAGTAGCATCCTAACTTAGTTAATTAACCATAAACATCATGAAAAATCTAAAAGGAAAATCTTAATTATTTTTCACCAAACATTAAAACATTAAATATAAACCATTCCTTTGATATTTGGATGTTATTTTTAATAGTAGGTACTCTTTTAGTGAGCTGAGCATTAGCTACACACAATTAAAGGAAATTCTCCATGGAAGAGGAAGATATCTCACCAATATGACTTAATTGCCATGTTTAGTTCTTCTCTTACTACTCTTTTCCAAGTAGAAGATGAAAATGGGTGCTTGATGAATAATCCTTCTATTGTCATGTGCTATTGAAATGTCAAAATTCAAGTTGAAAGCATGACAACTTGTCATGCATTTTTGCAATTTCAAAATTTAAGGTGAAAGCATGACAACTATACCCCAGTGTTGAAATTTTTTCCAAAACCCCTCCTGAGTCACACTTCAGATCATCCCACCTCTTGTATCATTATCCCTCAATCCTTAGAGAGGCTCAAAATGTGATATTCATCCTTCCCAAGTGTCTATAATGTATTCATAAGGTCACCTGGCCCATTCAATGAAACAACGTCAAGAGTAGAAATTTGCACTAGGCCTAGAAAGGTTTAAATTCATATGAGAATTTTATTGAAGAGCCTAAAGTGAAATGGAAGAATTTTAGGGAAGTTTCATAGGTTTTGGGATCAGAACAATGAAAGTGATTCTTGGAGGCTTAAGGAGCTTGCAGTGCAAAAAAATACATGACCTTAAACATAAGATTCTGGGAGATTTGGGATGAGTCAAGAGGCAAACAAGATAATGTCAAAAATATAACAAGACCCTCTACATGATGGATTTTTCACTTATTTCCCAACTCCTAAGCAATCCTCTATGCAGATCAATCTTGGCAAACTCACCTTGCGGTCCTGAATGAAAAAGAATATTTTTTGCAAGAGGAGGCTGAATAAAGTCATAAAAACCCTCCCATTTTCTCAAAATTGTATTTTTCAGTCAAATTGATATATAATTTCACCCAAAACGACCTCCTACAACTCCACAAAATTATGATTCAAGATTCTGGTGGTTAGAAAATTTCACAGTTTGTGGCATGGCACATTTTGGTGTCCCAATTGTCTTGACTATCACAACTATCCCAATTTTCCTAGTTAGTGGGAATAGTGGGGAAATTAGGGACATTAAAATGCATCCTACCCCTAACTAAATACCTTGGACCCCTTATGTTACCTTGTTCCTCTTCGACGCATGCTAGATGATTCCAAGTGTTCCCAAGTGCTCAAATATGCAAATCTAGCTAAGTATCTAACCTCCCTAGCCTTGGGAACACTTTTATGACCCTAATTTCCCAATTTTATAGGTTAGTTGGGATAGTAAAATGTGCCCCACCCTATCCCCCTCTCTAGTTTTTCATATGACCTCTAACTTGCCTGTCGGGTGCTAAAAACTATCTCCCTCATTCCCCATCCCTGCCAATCACCTTCCACCACATGTTAGGCCTAGGAAGGGGGGAATATTTTATTTCACCTACTATCCTAATTTTCCTAGGATATTTGGGACACAAAAAATTTCCCCACTCCTTTGCTTTAAAAAAACAAAAAGTAAATACAAGCTTTCATGACTTAAAAATAACCTGTTTTTACCTTTTAAAGAACCTTGTTTTCCTTTTCCTCTCCATTATTTCACTGGGTCAACCTAGGTATCCATTGGAGACACCTTGAAGCTCAAAATAACCTGAAAATTCATCATAACAATCTTTAAAATCTTCTAGGGAATCCATGGTAGCAGAAACAAAGAAATTTTCGTAACTCTCAAACCATTGATCCATTCTGCACAAACTTTTCTCAACTCCATGATCCATGCGCCTTCAAGAAATATGTAACAAAAAACACTCTCATTTTATATATTTTTATGGCATAAATACCTCATTCTATTCCCTAGAATCATGCTTTTTCCATTTCCCATCATTCTGGTGGGAGGATTGCGACAAAATTTCAACCACGTGATTTTGAGAGCAAACCAATCTCAGAGAATTTGTTTTCATCATCAACCGATATGGGAAGTGGAAGATATTAAAACAATAAGTGTCTGGTATTTATACTTATTATAAATATAAAATCTATGAAAAATCAAACCTTCTGAGAACAGTGCACCCCGAAGTCAACAATGAAGACAAACTAAGCAAAAAAGTGTAAAAAAGGAAAAAAATGCAAAAAATAAAAAAAGTGAAAAAGTAATTTCTAAAAATAGAAATTTTGACATATCATCAAAATGACCCCAAAAAAGTGAACGTGGCATGTTAGGAGTTTTTGTATATTGAAAAAATTACAAAAAAGTAGAAAATAACAGACCCAAATTCCTACTTACTAAAAATACAAAGTGTTTGTTTTAGGTGCAAAAAATGTCTATCCTCGTCATTTTATCTCACCTAATTGCTTTTTTCTACAATGAAGTTCAATTTTTATGGTTTGGAGCTCATTTCAACACTCACATATATGTATCTAGAAGTGGGTGATAGTGATGTTGCTCACATGGATTTGGAAGACCTAAAAAATAGGATGTTTGGTGCACCCAGGGATTCCGTAAAAGAAAATATATACACGAGTGGTTTGTACACTACAGGTTACCACTATCTATTTGTTCAAATAATGGAGTTGGTAATGACTTATGCTAAGCACTATGAAAAAGATACAAGAATCATATGGTCAGATGATGGTTCAATCTTGGTGGTGCTCACTTCAAAGGGGATATCACAGAGTATGAAGATACCGATTGGAGATAACATGGATTTTATCTCAAAGGATTTTTTAGAAGATGAATGGTCAAAGATAGATTCATAGCTTCAAGACCTTTCATTGGGGTTTTGGTTGAAGCAGGTGAGAAATCCTTCCCACATGCCAAAAGTCTTGGTCCAGATATGAATTTCACAAAGGGTTCTTGGATGAATGAAAACACCAAAGAGTTTCATGATTATATGGAATTGTTCATCCTCACCATTTTTCAAGGTAATAAAATGGTTGACTAAGGCCAAATCATTGGTGACATCATTCACTCCAATTTCTCCAGCTCATGGTCACAAGAAATGTTTTTGTGACATTGTATCTAGTGTATGCTCTTACTAGTACAAGGCCTTAGAGGGGTTTAACTATCACACCAAACATCTCTTAGAAGGAACCTGCCTATAAGAGATACCCACAACTGATCTTGAAATAGATTAATCTTCACTTTTCTAGGGTGAATGATGCATTCACCATGTATGTGGTAAGACCACTTGAAGGAAGCCCCAAACTCAGGTTGTCCTCAAAAGCTACTAAGTTAATTCAGAAATACAAAAATTTCTTCACACGTTTTCCTACTTTATTGTATATTAGGTTTGCCAAATTTTACTTTACTCTACAAAAGATTCCTTGGTACCTAAGTGATGAGATTGTTATGTTTTATCTTTTCAGGCAATTGGGTCACGTTAATGGAAAACTCAAGAGCAGAAAGAAGAAGGGTGTGTATTTTCCCATCTATTTAGGAATATTTCCTTTCAAATCTCTCATTGATGAAACCAACTTGGAGACTTATTTCTCTCAGATTAATCTCTTTTCCTATAGTGCAAGGGATAACTTTGATATCATGATCACCCCAGATAAATTTCATATCCTTGACTTGCACCATGTGCCGCACATCGAAGACTATTGGGTGAACCTTGCCAATGATTACGAAGGCAGGGAAAGATACCACCTGAGAATTACAATGGAGAAAATGAGGAATTTTTTATTCAATTGGTTTGAGGAAGGTATTGTGGATGATGAAATAGAGCTATATGATCTAGAGTACCTAGTTGTGAATGTTTCACCTCTTCCACAAGTTTCTTGGAGCATCAAGGAATCTGGTGATATCCACAAAATGACCAAGGTAGTGATTCAAAGATCGATAAATTTGTTCAATAAGAAAAGGGAAGCATTCATTAAGTCAGGAGGGTTTCACGCTCTTAAGAAAAAAACATCTCCTATCCTTGCTTTGGGTACAGTTAAGAAAGCTTCAAGTTCAACCCATTCTGAGAAGATTCAAAAGATATAATTTGTGGAGTCCAAGCCTATGCACTACAAGAGAACCCACAATAAGTTCAAGGTAGATCGAGAGAATTCAGAGGATGTGGAGTAATTAAATATTTAAATTCCTCAACTACATGTCATTCAAAGGACTCAAAGCACTTCTTCCATAACTACACCAATTCAACTAGCCCAAGATCCATCTTTTAGGCCAAAGTAATAAATTACTATCATGACAAGAAATGAGCCTATGATAGAAGATAAATTATCATGGATAAATGGCATGATTAGAGGAGAGATGCACATGAGCCAACAGGTGATATTCATAGACTTCCAAGCCATATTTGCAATGGTGAAGGTCAAGAAAGGAAAGAAAGTTCATATTTCCTCTTGTTTCTTTATTGGAACTTCAGGTAACCAGTATGTGGAGGTGGCTCGGCCCAAGGTCACCAAGCCTCTCAGTGATATGGAACCATCAGACTATGAAATAAAAACTATTCCACTTGGGCCAGTGACACATGAGGTTGATGCCCATAAGGTTCAGGAGTCTTCCAATCACCTTCTCATGTGAAATAAGGAGCAAAAAGAGAAACTAGACCAAGTGGAAGACCGCATCAGAACCATCACTTCATATGTGCAATCACTCTTGGACCCTGAATGTTTCCACTCCTCTCCTAGCCAAATAAGTTACTCCCATCACTAGCTTCAACCCTAAGTCAATCATAAAAACACAAGGCTTCACCATATAGGGCATAGTGAATGACAAGTGGGCGAACATGATCTTAGAAAAGGTGAAGGTTTTGCTTCAAGAAATATTGATATTGTTAAAGTACATGAACATGATGGAAATGAAACTAATCATGACAAGAGATGATATTAAATTAGATAAATATCATTGGGGTCAGGTTCATCCACTATTCATTGAGATGGAAAAGATTCATTCATCTCTCTTAGTGAGAAAATGTGTATTCTCTTTAGCATGAGATGACTTGTCTCAAGTATGGGATCAAGATTTTGTTACCGGCTATGAAATGATAAATCACGCCATTGGTAAAATTGATTCATACAAATAACATGTTGTAAAGATGTAGAGGGATGAAAATGTTGAGGCACAAAAGTTTGGAGTGTAAGAAGTGAACAACGACACTTTGACAGATGATTTATTGAATCTTTTTTAGGATCTAGTGAAGAAGGAGGCCGGAGATCCATTCTCATTCAATGAAGACACGTTGGAGTCCCTAGCTAAGATAAGAGCATCCATAGCTAACACCATAACAGATCATCAGTCTTGGCTCATAGAATGCAAGAATATAAATGCTCTCCAATAATTGGATCAAGTCCCTGAGTTTTGTGCACATCTCGTATGTTGATAAAATTGCACCTGCGGTGGCAAGGCATAGTAATAAATTCAAAGGAATTAAGATTTATCCTAAGGGTCTTTCTAAAATTCCATCTAAAAGTAGGTCTCCATTGATATAATCTTCTTCTGCGGTTTTAGTAGTTATCTTCTTCTCCTCTTCACTCCCCCTCCACTTCCTTTATGTTCCAATTCTTTGTTGGGAGGTTCTACTTTTTTTTCATCTTATTCACTTTCGTATTATTCACCAATGTGACTATAGTCTAAAATTGTAATAGGTTTAGCTTTATTAATAAAACAGGACTTAATTTATTTTCCTAGGAATATCAAGATTTAGAAGTGGAAAAGGAAAATTAAAAGACACATGGGGGTAGGTTAATAGTCTTTTCTATGTCTATATATTGTAATGACTTCCCCATCCTTAAGGGTTGTTAATTTTGTTAGTTATAAATAGATAGGTACTAAGAATAAATAAAGAGATAACAAGTTCTTATATTCCTCTCTATGTTTTCCTCTTTCCCTTGCATTGTAAAAAATTGTGAGAATGTAAATAAAGAAAAGAGTTTCCACTTTTTTGGATGAGTGAATAAATGAGACTTTGTGTTCATGGTTTTATCTTGTCTTGATATTAATAGAAAAATTGTGATTCTTCTAAAATTTTGTATGTGATATTTTTGGTTAATCTTTGCATGAATACAAGTTTCACTACTTGCAAATATTAATCCATCCCCTAATTTATCACTCTCATTTACCCACCTACCTTGCAAATTCCTCCCTTGAAAGAAATTGCAAGCATTTTCCATAGGTGTAGTGGAGTGTGCTTATTGGATCCTTGTCCCACAAGGCCAAAAATAGAATTTCCTTTTAGTTAAATTTTTTTCTCACAAATAGTTTTTAGCACCCAACGTGGGGTAGACTTGGTATATTCTTCACCCAACATATGAATCACAAAATATAAAAAAAAATATCGAAAAAACAAAAAACAAAAGAAAAGAATTTGAAAAGTAACCAAACCTTATGCCTCACACCAATGGTTATTACTATAACCCGGTAGGGGTAGTGATTTAAGGGGTTTGGTGAAAGGTTCTAGTCTATGGTGTTTATAAGGCAAAGACCTGAACTCCTTTTTCATATCCAAGAAGACATTGGTTTAGACTTGAGGGAAAAAAATTCATAAGAGATAAAGTTTTTCCCACTACTACAACGTGCAAAATTTTTGGAAAGATCCAAAGAGGTCCCAAGCCAGGGAACCGATGGTGGTTACGTAACCGATGGCGTTTGAGTAGGAACCGGTATCGGTCAGGTCAAAGTGGGCTATTTTTAGTAAAATAGCCAACTTTCCCTCCTTTTCTCTCGAGGGATTAGTTGTGGGCTTGGTCAACAAAGGAGAGATTAATTCAACCCAAAATATATAAGATGGTTGATCACAAATAGACCAGGTCTTAGAGACAAGAAGGATAACTCGAACCCATATTTAAAGAGCTCTAAAGGCTGTAAGAACTAGTCACAAATTTATGGCACTCCCTTCATTCCAAAAATTCTTTCATTGGTAGTCTAAGAGGTGTCAACCCATTGGACAATGAGTTTTTAAACCTCGGTGAAGAAATTGAATACTTTTCTAAAATAGAAATAGAATAATAAGTTAAATAAAGAGTGAAATCATAAGCAATATGGGAAGAAGAAGTGAAAGTGAGAGCAAAGGTGAGAGTAGAAGCGAGAGTGGAGGCCATAGAGGAAGCAAGAGAAAGAGAAAAAGTGAGAGCTGAGGATAAATCAGAAGAAGAAGTAATAATGGTGGATGAAGAAGACAAACCCCAACCAATTGTGCCATGTGGCAGAAACATGGGTCCACTTTCCCTCCTTCAACATATCCATGAACTGCCACAAGGGTTGAGAAATTTTTTTCCCAAATTCAAAGGAGATGGTTCACAACTCCCAGAAGAACATGTGGCAGCATTCATCACTTCCTATTGATTACTAAGAGTAGAGCATGAAGATGTGTCCATTAGGTTGTTCATGGAGTCTTTGTAAGACAAGGAAGAAGAATGGTTCTATCTGCTACCAGATAGATCCATCACCTATTGGGATGGCATCAAAACCATTTTTAAAGATAGATTCTATTGGTGCTCAAATTAGTCTTGCCCTCTTTGTCATTGAAATTCCTCAGTTTGTGGCCTTTTTCATGTTTTCTGTCTTCCTGTATTGGTGCTTGAAGACTTTTTCCTCCATTTGGTTTCTGTGATCAGTCCCTTTCTGGGTCGAGGATCACTTAAAGGTCCGGAATTTTTTTTCCGTTTCTCTGTCCATCTGAAGGAGACTATCTTGGACCTTAGACACATGGCACCTTCTGTTGAACCTTCAAATTTTTGACAGACTCTGCCATATTGAGACACATGTTGACCCCGTGCTTGTTTGGGGTCTGTACTTTTCAGGACCATCTCAAAATGCACCATTAAGACACATAGCAGGCGGGGAAATGGAGCTTTGGGGTCATTTAAGGTTTTTTGCCTTTTGTAAAAAAGGGATAAATTTGTAAGTTGGAGCACGGCCCTGACAGGAAAATAAATTTCAGCATTGAATTGTTAAAAATGAAGGTGCAGGCCCACGGGGAAAATTTGGAAAATTTTCCTTTTTCCAAAAGTTATAAAATGTCAAAAAGTGCTCCTAGGCCCGTTTCCAATCACATTTTTCCATGTGGAGGTCTCAGATTAAAAGTTGAAATGTAGGATCAATGGTAGCTGTGTATTTCATTTGATTTTTCCTCCATTGAAGCTCTAGGATGTTTGGAGATGCATTTTTACATCATTCTTCATCAATTTTTTGGAAAATTTGTGTTGTTTTGGTCTGTAAAGTTCAATTGAATCAATTTGGGAGCTTAATTTGTAAATTTTAAGTACTTTTGAAGTGGATTTTTTCTCGAGCTCGTGTAAAAATGAAAAATTCCAGATCCAGAAGTTGCAGAGTAAAATTTCATAGGAAAAGGAGGGAAAAGGATGAAATGATGAAAGTGCATGTGTAAAAGGTGAAAAAATCGTTACCTCGAGAGCAAAAGGGGATGACCTACCAAATTCCAACTATGCAAAGGCTCTAAAAAATGATTAAAAGGGGGATTTCTCACATGAAAAAATTAGAATGATTAAAGGGACTCTCGAAAAGTTGTGGCATGACGTCCTAGTCATTAGTCGAAGGCCCAAGAAATGTGATCAGTTCACAGTTGGTCCACCTGGCAGATTTCAGATCTAAATTTGTTAAACGTCATTGTTTGAAAGAAATTGGAAACAAGAAAAGTTCCCTCAAATATTCTTCTCTTTTGGGGGGAAAATTGAGTGGGAAAAATGTATAAATGTAATGAGAACAGTATGCAAATGGTCGGAGCCTGAATTCTTGAGAAAACATTTGAGAAAGTCATCTTCCTGAGAGACAAAAGCTGAGATTACCTGTTATTTTCTTCTGTGTTAGATTTTTTATCATGTCAAGTTGGTTGCAAATGTATAGCCATTGAAAATCACTGAGATTGATCTGGAAGCTTTCCCCTGTTGATGGATCTAAGAAATTTTGGAATTAATTTGTGTCTAATCTCTAGCAATTTTGTGTCTGCTTTATTTTCAGAATGTCTACAAATAGTTTCTTTTGTTCCTATTGCAATATTATACTGAATTTTTTGTGAAATCACATAGGATCTCATCCCTGTGACAGTCTAATGGTATTTTCAATTTCATTTCAAGAAGAGCCTTCATATTGGATGAGATAAATAAATTTAAAATCAATTCATTGTCATTTGTTGATAAAGATTGTCTGTAAGTCTTTGGGTGTACCTTAGGCATGATTAATCAGAATCTTTAGTGTTTAATTGAGTCTTCTAATTTGATTTTTCATGTTGGAGTCTCAAAGATTATGTGAAAACATGCTGATTTGGGCCTCCATTGAAGCACACCTTTTGGTTGAAGGGGCCGTCTTGATTGTTCTGAAGCTTTCTGTTGTGAAGTTTTTCATTATTGTCAAGTCCCTCCAAAGATCTGGTATAATCAAATTTATCCTACTTCATCTCCCACTAAAATCATTTAAAAACCATTGATCCACCTTGAACTACCCCTGTTTTCCTTGTGTATCAACAAAGGAACAAAATCTACTTGTAAAAATATGCAGAACAATAAGGATTCCAAATGTCTTTAATAACCTTTTCCTTGTATTGAAAATATCTCCATAATTTGGAAGTTACAACTCGTGAGAGTCAGATTTGGTGTGTTGATCATATTTTCCCAAGGTCTTCTCTATAAAATTTGTGCAAAAGAAGGATTTACCAACATTCTTCAATAACAGAGGTTACAAAATAGGTTCTCTTACCTTGGTTGAGAGGCACAACCTAAAATAGTTAGGATAAGATCACATCCTTTTAAGGTGCTACCCACTTCTTCAAAGCCTGAGTGCTAAAAATTCAGATAGATTGCTTCCCTGGCTACAAAACGACATACATAATCATCTATCTACCTCTGAGTGTCTTTTTGAATACATGATGTTGCTCAACCTTTAAAGGAGATTAAATTTGGGTACCAACAGATTCAAATCCACTGAGGTCAAAAAAGATCTCCTAGTATAACTGGTGAAAATGAAGGAGTCTAATGAGACCATGAGGAATTTTTTAGCCCAATACAATAGATTGATAAATAGGATACCTCTCAAATCCATGTCATTTGATGATAATGTAAAAATATTCTTTATCAATGTGTAATTGGATGAGGTAGGATTCATTCTCAGAAGATCATTTCCTGGGACTTTAAAAGAAGCTCAAGACTATGTTATTGAGATAGAAGATGACCTTATTTTTTTTAGAAAGGTGAAAAATACAAATGCACAACAAAAATGTCAGAGTTCCAATTCTTCCTCCATTGACCTCTCGGTTTAGAAATTGGAAAATGATGTAATTGCACTCAAGAAACAACTTTCACAATATACCTTGAGGAATACTCTAAGGATGGATAATATTCCAAAAAGACAAAGGATTGTCCTGCCACCTTGTGGACTCACTCTCGAGGAACCACCAATAAATGTATTTTGTGATCTGGAAGAAGAAGAAGAAATTGAGGAGCCATAAGAAGAGAATGAAGATGGAAACGTTATTGAGATTGAAGAAGTTGAGGATGATGTTGTTGGTCTTAAAACTTACACCCGTGTCTTGGATTTGAAAGGATTGAGGTGTTTGAGATGACAATGGAGTCATCCCCAAGTTGTGGGACCTTGCACATTTGGGACAAATATCTGGAGAAGGTTGATTCCTCTATATATTTCTACTGCTATTGCTACTCCTAGTGTTGGAAGGGGAAACTAAGATAACATTGCCAAGGGACCAGGGATAGAACATGAAAGGAAATCTACACTAGAAGGTGATAACACTAGAAAAGAGAAATGAACACTATTTGTTCTAAGTGGGAATGAAAGGAAATACTGAAAGGAGGCTAGGTAGGAGTAGCACAACTAAATAGGTATTTACTAGATCGTTCTCATGGAACACAACTAAATAAGGAACTGTAAGGAATGTGAAATGAAACAACTAGCACACAACGTAAAAGAAAAGGCAAGAAGAAGGAATGAAAACACGTTATGACAAAGAATAGTCACAAAATGATGCTTCTATTACTTCTGGAAATATACAGAGCTGTTACAATGGCAAAGGAGGCCGATATCCACATGCAAGACCCAGATCTAGAGGTCTGCAACTCAAAATATAGAAAATATGAAGTCCTTAGCAGAACACATAAGTATCTAGAGTTTCCAACATTAATAATGAACCCAACTCTTACATTTATAGATGAATCTATAGAAAAAGGAGGAAAAACCAAAAATTGAAATACAACCACCAACAAGAGGCATTTAATACCTTCAAATCTTCCTAAGAATCTATCGAATGCACTTCCTTAGGTCTGTTTGGCATGTTGAAGAGGGAAGAAGTGTGAATTAGATTAAATCGGGTGGTTGGAGCAATCAAATTTTCTCATTAATTCTCATAGAGACATTTTCCCATTTCTCACCTACCAGATCCACCAAGATTTTGAATTTAAATGTCTAGCATTATAGTTGATGTCAGTAGCTCTCTGAAAAGATCAGGTGCACACCGATCAGAGCTCTATAGAAAAATATACAGCTGTCAGAAGATGTCAGAGCCTCTTGCTAATGAAATACATGTGGCATGCGTGGATTGGCTTAAATGATGGCTAACTGTGCATATAATTTTCATTTCTGCCATGTGTCAGTCATTGATTTGTTGTGAGGATTCAGTGCCCTCTTGGCATGCTTTGGCGAGTTGTATGTGGCACACTCAAGCATGTCAGAAGATGATCTGACATAGAAGGGCACAAGGGAGGGTGCGAGGGAAGGGCATGCGAAGGAAAATATAGGAAGGCGTAGAGAAACATGTGCATGAAACATGCGGGGAAATGAGGCAAACTGGTGAGAAAAGAATGCATGGTCAAGGCACAACTATTACAAAGTCATGGGGGCAGTGTGTGAGAAGTCCAAGGACTTAGTTGATTGAAGAAAGTGCAAGGCATGTGTGCATGGAAGAACTATTTAGGAATAAAGTGAATGTGTAGAACATGTGGATGCAAGGGAGGAGTAGAATAAAGAGGAAAAGGAAAGTAGAAGGAGGGAATAGAAAGTGTGTAAGGATGCGTGAGGAAAAGAAGGGGCACCAAGGGAAAATTGCAACCAAGGAAATGTGCCAACTGAACCTGAGAATGTGCAACCTTCAATGAGGAGCTGAGAGCCAGAATATGTATACAAGTTACCCAAATAACTAGGAGAGTTATTTGGATAACAGTTTTGGCAAATTTTGGGGCCATGTTCCTGCTAGATGAAGGAGATCAGTAGCCTAGAGCATCCATTGGACATGGTGTTTCACTGTTTTCATTAAATTTTTTTAAAAAATAGATAAGGGTGTGGGCCAAGGAGGAATACATGTTGTGATGGTCAATTTGAAGGTTGTGTGCGTGTTCTGACTTCTTGATCAAATGGTGACTATGAGAGCTTCCTTTTTGCTAGGAGGAACTACCTGAAATACAAAACAAGACCACAAGAAAGAGTTAAAAAAGATATGTCAGCGGGATTCCTAGCGTGTGCTAGATCTAAGAAGTGTGATACTTCCTCGATGGTAGTCAACCCACTGTTTAATACAATTTAATTTAGGAAATAACATAAATAAAAAAAAATCCTATTGTAGTTTATATGTGTAGACACTAAAATTAGGTCACACTCCCCTTTGGTCCTTCGTCAAATAAACACCTTGAACATACTCACTTAACCATGGCCCCTTTCATCCCACACTAATATTAATTTAATTAAATTAATTCATTATCCTCACAATATTTATTATTTAAATATCCTAATTGGGATAATGCCCACATATCCACCTCATCCAGCCACCTCACCCTAAGACCTATTCTTAGTAAGTTGCCATAACTAACTAAGACCTACCCAAACCCTAAAAATCAATGCCTACATTCCCTCTAACCACATTCCCACCCATTAGAAGGAAGCTTCCATGCTAATCCATGGAGTAAATGAAACGATATCCCATAAAATCAAGAGGATTTTCCCAATTTAGTAAACCTAGTAAATCCCACCCTAACCCACACTGGTTACCCTTAACCATTTCCCATTAAGCCGGAACCACCGTCGGTTACTATTTAACCCCAAAACAACCTTATTTCGAGGTTGGCACATTTCTGAGAGATAATCACATCTTTTGAGAACAAGTGACGAAACCAGAGCTGCATGCAAGTAGAACCAACGTTAGTATACACATCAGAGCATCCATAGCCAGTACCTGAAGCAATCACACAACCATCTTCCTTCACGGGAGCATCCGGGGAAGTGCCAACACTACATCAAGTTCATTCCATTTGATCACCCACCATTTCCAACCAGGCATCAAGCCCATACAAACAGTAAGTTTTTTTAACCAACACTCATCTATTCATCATTTGGTAGATCCTTTTACATCTGTTATTTAGTTTTTGCTCTCATTTCCATTCCCCCATCATCTACCTCCATGAAAACTTGACCATATTTTTATCCATACCCTTACACTACCCATACCTGGATCTTAATCATTCCTGTGCATATCCAGGATCCACATAAATCTTTCCATTTCCCTTCCATCTTCATCTAATCTCAGATCTATCACCCAACCAAGTTTTATTGAGTTTCCTATACCCCGACCATACCGACACCGGTTACCCACAACCGTCACCGGTTAGCCTAAACCGATACTGGTCATACCAGACCGATGTCGGTCTCTGTGTCTTTTACCAGAAACCAAGAACAAAGCTCCTAAACTTCCACCAAATACCCAAAACCACCCAGAATCTCACCCTGACCAATACCAGTACCCTGACCAAGACATTGACCTTCAGATTTAGTCATAGCTTAGCCTGTTGTGAATGAATTTGCTTATTGTAGATGAATGAGATACCTAAATCATTTTAACTATAGTAGGATTTCCTTTATTTATCACATTAATTTTCTTTAAACAGTGGATTGACAGCCATCTAGGAAGTATCACACTTCCTGGATCTAGCATACGCTAGGTAGTCCACTACATATATTGTTTAATTTTTATTTGGTGGTATTGTTTTCCATTCCAAGTAGTTCCTCCAAGAAAAAAGGAAGCTCTCACGATCAGTTGTGGATTCAGAAGTCATATGCGCGCAACAACCTACAACCAACATTTCAACAGGTATTCCTCCTAACCCATTACCCTTATTTGTTTCATCAACATTTGAAGAAACACTCTAGAATTAGGTGAAACATTTTGGCATGCCCGGTGGGACCCATTCGGGGTTCTTTGCATTCTTTCATTTCTAGGTGAAAATGTTGTATGTTTGTTTCTTTTCTAAAAATTTCTTACATTAAACTTTCTCCCCTGGAATCTTCTTCTCTTCTATTGTCTAAAAGCAATCATATTTTGGTGCTTAAAACAAACATTTCTTCCCTTTCATTAGTATCGCATTAGTGAAAGAGCATCCCTTCTCCTGTTCATCTATTTGTGGCATCAAATTCTACATTTCGATTTGGGTTTAAAAATCATTGCATTTCATTCTGCTTTTCTGCATTAGCTCACATTAATTGAGGGCAACCTATATGCTGGAAGTCATTCCCAGCTGATGGTTGACAAACGAATCATAGAAAAACACTTTCTTTCCTCTTCTCTCTCTGAGTATTACCCAAACATCAAAAATTCAAAATATATACACATTCTTAAACAACATCTCACCTGGAAGAAGTTGTAGGTGATCACACGATCATGGACACAGTGGGCACCCGCTGGTTATCTCTATCCAGTACCCCATCAGAGGATGGCCCGCCCCCACCATAACATACCTAAAACCTCTCCTTGTAGATATCCTTCTTCGTAGGAAGCCATCCTCACCAAAAAACTCTATTCTACAGTTCATGAGTCAGTCCTTAAAATAGCATAAGCTAAACAAACATAATAGAAAAGGCACTCTTAGGATCATATTTTTCTTAGTGTTTCTGCTTGGCTTGCATTTTGAGGTGAGAGGTCACACTCTTCATTTTTCTTATTTCTCCTTACATGCTCCTCATCACAGTTGGTGTATTCCAACTTCATCTGAGTGTGCCTGGACCATATTCTCATCATTCTCAGGATTCTGGGTTTGATTCCACATTAATTTTAACTCACAACCACATTTTTCTTCATCACTGTTTCAATTTCACAGTAACTGGTGTCAGTCCAGCGACTGTCATTGGTTACCCTCTGACCATCATCGGTTTTACCCAACCAACATCGGTTCACTGTTCTTTTTGTTAACCAACCCAAAAAGGACACCTATTCCCCTTCGTTAGCTATTTAGAGTCTCTGTCACTCTTATCATATCCATTGACCTAGTAAGTCTCATCAGTATTTGGCATACCTGGAAAATTTGGCCTTATACCTTGTTTTTGACCAACTGTCCACTTTCCACAGTGACCGGTAGTGGTTACCTATGACCGGCGTCAGTTTAACCTAACCGACATCGGTTAGCCTGTGTCATTTTCCAGCTGACATTTTAACCCTAATTCACCGACCACCACCTATTTATCCTACCTATGTTGTATTTTTGTGTCATTTACAGAAAATAGTCTTACCACGTTAGTACTTGTTCACATGGTACTGACGCGTCAACAAGCAAGTGCCCTCGTATTCCATGCCATTCATCAACCACTCCCACCTAGCCCTTCACCACCTTCCATTTTATCACCAGCCATGGAACCTATCCAACCTATCTCTATCGCTACCGAAGACGAGGAGTTCACATGACTCCTTGACCAAAATCCTACCGCCTTGCAGTTTTACCTTTCCCACTCATCCACTCGAGATGCCTCAGGTCAGTTGATATACGGCATGCCCGTATCTATCCCCCCGACTCTCATTCCCACTCCTGCATCAGCCCCATCTGGCTCTGCACTGCCCGCATCTACCTTACCCCCAGTCATTTCGTAGCTAGGCCCTATACCCACTATGACTGCCATGTCTGCTACCTCTGTTGCACCCGCCACATCCACTATACCTTCACCAACCACCTAGAACACAACCTCATCCATGCCTATTGTCTCGCATATACCCATAGCTACACAACCACCCCCAGTGTCGGTGACCCCTACCCCTTTTCAAAATGTCATCCTTTCTATTCCACAATCCTTAGCCCCCATTGCCACTAGGGTCACCATGACCCTTCCACCTCCATATACGTACTATCAGCAGCCTCTTGTTTCATCTATTATTCACTCTAGGTACATACCCCCTATTTCACTACCTTCTTCTCAATCTACCTATACGGCAGCACCATATACTAGAATGCCACCCCCGTTATATGCCCAACACCAACCCTCTTACGCTACAGGAGTCACCCATCCATCACAACCTACCAATGACCTAATTAAGTTAATGATGGACAAGATGCAGACATTGGAGGCATCGGTTTCTAGCTCCCGCAACACTCTCACCTACGATGAGATTTGTAATGAGCCTATACATCCATCCATTCCTATCCATCCATATCCCATGCATTGGGAAATGCCTAAATTCAACCGTTTCAATAGCAAAGAAGACTTGCAACAACATTTGTGGTCTTTCAAACACGGGTGTTATCTGATCACCCATGATGATGCTTTGCTCCTGAGGACCTTTCCCATGTCTCTGACTGGACCTGCGTTAGATTGGTATAGTGGGTTGCCTAGACACTCTATATTCTCATTTAATCAGGTAGCCCAAGCCTTCTTGGATCACTTCTCCATTAATATCATTAAGAAGGTTACCATGACTGACCTCTACTCTACGCATCAGTATGACGATGAATCCATCACAGATTTTGTTGCTCATTGGCGTAGCCTGATCAATCAACTCACATTCCAACTACCGCAAACTGAACTCATCGAAATCTTCATGTGGGCTTGTGCTAGGCATATCTCACCGACCCTGTAGGTTCAAACCTTCTGAACCTTCGACGAAGCATTCACCATGGCATGAAAGCTAGAGATTCAGGCTATTGAAGAGAAGAAAATCCAATTACGTAATAAGAACTTGCATTCAAGTCAAATGATACCTCTTCTTCTTCAAAACCACAGAACAATTATTCAAAGGCCAAGGGGACCACTAACACAGTGGTACTCAAAGCTGGCCCATCTCATCCATCAAATCAGGCTAGCCCCTCATCTAATCTCTCACCCATTCAGACTTTTCAATTCAGATGGGAACAATGGAAATATACCCCAATTGGGGAACCTTATTCTTCTATCTTGGAGAAGCTCATCAAAGCTGGGGCCATCACCCTTCCTCCCATGAAACCACACACTGGTTTTGACCCTGCTCACCCCACACCCACGTGGTATAAAGAGCATGACTTCTGCAACTACCATCGAGTAAAGGGTCATAGTGATGGAAATTGCATCACCTTCAAAAACATTGTCCAAGAAATGCTCGAGAAAGGCGAGCTAACCTTGGATAATCCTAATGCACCTGCCAATCAGAACCTACATATCTTCAAGAAACCCTTTCCTAATCATGCCCCTTCTTCTGATCAAACTGGAGAGACTTCAACTCATGATAGCCATACCCGCGAGGTCCATGCTATTTTCAGCGATACACCTGATGCTGCCCAATTACCTCATATTCCTTCCATAGAGGAAATTCTATCCTGAAGTCCTCCTTCTACATTGGAACCCACCTCACCTATTCCTCCACCCATAGAGGAACACCTTTCACCTCCTTCATCACCCATGGAGGAGCCTTCCATTAATATCAAGACTATTTCACCTTTGGCTTCTCCACCTAGAGAGCCATCACCCACAGTACCTCTCCAGCCCGCAGAAGAGTACCCACCATCTCCTCCACCCACAGAGGAGCACCCATCATCTCCTCCACCCATAGAGGAGCACCCATCATCTCCTCCACCTATCAAAGACCCAGTAGAGATACCTTTTCCTCTAGGTGATCATTCTCCATCAGCTACCCAAGATCCTGCAGACTTACTTTCAGCTCTCTTACCCACGGAAGCCGAAGCTAGAAAATTCCCCATCTCTAAGACAAATTTCATGGGAATTTCCATTAGGTCCTCATCAGCCTCGCCTACAGACATGCCATTCTCATGCTTAGCCAATCACTTAGATTATGTGGATAGAGCCTTACTTTGGGGGCATCTTCTACTTCCTGTCTCAACACAAATGCAGATGCAACTTGCTGACACTTCCACTATCTACCCAAAGATATTTCAGCCAATTGAACCAAACACAACCTCCTCTATCACAACTTCTTCCATGACACCCATCATAGCTCAACACACACCCTTACCCATAACCCAACATACACCTAAATCCAAACCCACACCTACATCATCTTCCTTGACTAAACCTATTACTACCTTAGGGGTCACCCCAACCACCAGCCTTATTCATCCACCTATCAAACTAGATTTAGCTACATCCTCCAAAGTCAATACCAAACCTACTTCGACACCCAAACAGAAGAGCCAACTCCATAAATCTCATACTCCAACCTCACCGATCACACCTTCTTCACCTTTACCCTCTTCGTCTATCTTAGGACCTCATCCTTCTAACACAGGTAAGAAACCTCCACCCACCGGTAAACTAAAAATGCAGCAGCCCATTCCACCATTACAAACCTCAAACATACCCAAGCACCTACCATGACTTCCGCCCACATCTGCAACATCTTTACCACCCATACCTCTAATACCATCGATCACCCCTTCACTACCCATGACACTTCAGTCTCTTTCCCTCACACCTCCGGCACGACCTACACCATCTACCTTCACAGCACCTCCATTATCCCCATGGGTAACGTGCCCTCTTCCACCATCCACCTTTCCCTCTAGATCTCATGTGCCCATATCACCTTTACCCAAGAAGGTACAACCTAAGGACAAAAATCTGCTACCCTCCAATAAGGTAGTCAAAACAACCATACACTCTCCTGCCAGTTCATCTACCATACCCCTACCCAAACAAACATGACCAATGCCTAAGATCACACCAACACCTAAAACCATAGCTCGACCTACTCCCCCTCGTGCAAAGACCATTCCTCTACAATCCTCTGTGCCTACACCCAAACCCACCTTCACTTCCCATTGCGATCCACTAGTAGGGTCCTACGCCAAAATTTTAACCAACCTCCTTGAAACTTTTTGTCATCACATTGCCACCCCTCAGACCTTATGACCCTCTCAAGCCCAAACCAAAGGGGTTTGACGACACCAAAATTTGTGCCTACCATCGTGTGCCAGGACACGATGTAGAGAACTGTAAGGCTTTGAAAAACGTTCTTATCCAGTTGTGCCCTCCTGAAGAAAACTTTGACGATGATGACCTTCTTGATGAGGACCCCATTTCACCAACACCCATTCCCACAACTCTTCCCTCACTGCCTACTCAATGACCCAGACCTTTACCCCCACAACTCCTAGAACCACCTCTGAGATTTGAAATTAACATGGTTTGCATCAATGACCTTGCCAAACCTCCACCCAAATGTCGATGTGCCCAGCTCATCTCACAAGGCTCCTTCCCGCCATTGGGCTTTTTCCCTTCGTGTCACCATACCTTTCATGGCTCACCTACCTCGCCTACCTCCCCACCTCAGATCAACATGATCCATGTTGCTACCCGTGCTCAGAAGGACAAAGGCAAGGAAAAGGAAACTGACTCACCAACCAATCCCATACCCAACATACCATCTACACCCACACCTAAAATCACTATCCGCGGCCCCACGTATCCTATTTCTAATGGGGTCACACACCGTGCCATGCTCAAACAACTACACCAATCCCCCCTCAAAATGTCTCTATATGACCTCATCCAAACTTTGGAATCCCATCGTCAAGCTCTCATGGAGGTCCTTCAATCTATTGAGGTTTTACCAAATGACCCTACACCCGTAGCCTCCATCATCACACCCCATCATGTAGCCTCTCTCACCAAATTACCACCTTTTTCCACACCTCCACCTACTCACCAAGTAGCCTCCCTTAGCTTCTCAGAGGAAGAGATCGCACCGCACCAAACAGATGATCTAGACCCAGCTCTCTTCATCTCTATCCACATCGATGATATACGTGTACGACGTGTCATGATTGATGGGGGTGCTAGCATTAATATCATTTCATCCCATGCATTCACTCAAATGCACATACCTGACAATTACATGCATAAACATCCTGTCATGTTGCGTTCATTCAATGACGCTATCACCTCTACACTAGGCACTGTCATCCTCCACATTCACATGGGCCCCCACACTATTCTAGAGTTATTTTACATCTTGGAGGGGGAATTCCAATATAACTTGTTGCTTGGTAGACCCTGGATTCGTGTCATGGGTTGTGTTCCTTCCACTTTGCATCATTGTGTAAAGTTTGAGCATGAAGGACACACCTATACTATTCCAGTTGATCCTTCACCTTTTAAAACATGCAACATGCTTTATCGACCCAATGACGTGCTTATACCCATTAAGGTGTCTACCTCCATGACCACTACCACTTCACCTACACCTCTGCTTACCAATACAGCCGCTACCTCAACCACACATGCCTCCTCCATTCCTACCGCTGCCACAACCTCCACGGCCGAACCATTAGCCTCCCAATCTGTTAGCTCCACCTCTGTGTCGACCTCTGACACATCGTCTATTCCAGCTACCCACATACCAACCACCGATCCCTTGGAAGGCATTTTTCAATGCCTCACTCTGGGGGAGTATCACCTATATAGTGTCAACACATTCCTTACTCCACAAGAGTATGGAAGTCTTCACCAACACCCTCGTTATGATCACCATATAGGAGAGCACCTCCTTTATGGTCCTCCCCACCTTTGTACCAGTCTCACCTATGGGGGACTTGATACTACAACTTACACACCGGAACCACCGTCACAAACCCACCCATTTTCCACTGACCTCCAGTCACTCACCAATCACTGTTTTTCCCACACCTTCCTGCACCGATGTGCATGGAAGGGTTTTGGTTTTGGATTTTATGAGCAAGGCCACCATACTGTTATTCCATGTACTACCCATAAACATAATGACCGTAGTGGTATCGGCTTTGCTGAACCACCTACCAAGAAGGCTCGCATTGAGCTCATCGAGGACATCAACCCTTCTCCACCTTCTTCACCACCATCACCACCTTCACCGATGGAGTCGATGGACCCATAATCCATTCCTCCTAACTTTTTTTTTTCATAAACACCATCTCCTTGGGGCCTCTGACTTATCAACGTGAGGGCGAGGCTCCCTCCTCTCTTCCCTTCCTGTATCCTGAAATGATCGATGACGATACACCTTCGATTAACGTCGTTCAATGTCAGGATGATGAATCTATACTCACCTACCTTGGTGCAGAAAGACTCATATATTCATCGGTCATTACCATCTGAGACGTAAACCATGTTGAATGAATCGACTATCAAAATCAACATTCATACTCAGGATGACCCGCACATCTTAAAGATCAGCCAATCTTTAGATGTTGCTGAACAGGAAGCCATCACTTCTTTTCTCAAAGATCATGACCATGCTTTTGCTTGGTCTTATGCAGACATGCCTGGTATTGACCCCACCATAGTGGTCCACAATATCGTAACCATTCCCGATGCCAAGCCTGTCAAACAAAAGCTGAGGAAAATGCACCCTCACATTTCCCTTCTTGTCAAAGAAGAACTTCAGTGCCTTCTTTTTGTTTCCTTCATATTACCCATTGATTATCCTCGTTGGATTTCTAACATTGTCCCTGTCACTAAGGTGATAGGGGGACTCCGCATTTGCATGGATTTCCATGACCTCAATCTAGCTTGCCTAAAAGATGACTTTCCTCTACCTGGTATTGACTAGCTGGTTGACCTTACCGCTGGTCACGAGATGCTATCACTCATGGATGGCTTCTCAGGGTTATAACCAAATCTTGCTTGCCTTGGCAGATCAACACAAAACCACATTCATCACCCCTTGGGGGACCTTCTGCTATCGAGTCATGCCTTTTGGCCTTAAAAACATTGGTGCCACATATCAGTGGGCTATGACTTATATCTTCCATGACATCATGCATCATATATTGGAAGATTACGTGGACGATCTCTTGGCCAAATCTAAACGCCGCTCTGAGCACCTCACCATCCTAAAAACCATCTTTGACCACCTTATTAAATATTGCGTTCACCTTCAGCCCAAGAAGTGTGTCTTCGCGGTTCTCTCAGGAAAACTCTTGGGATTTATCATTTCCCTATGGTATAGAAGTTGACCCTGCTAAATTCAAGGCCATTCTAGAAATGCCTCCACCCACTAACCTTAGGCAACTCCGTAGCCTGCAAGGTAAGTTGCAGTCTATTCATCATTTCATTTCACAATTGTCTGATCGGTGTCAACCATTTCATCATCTTCTCAAGAAGGATGTCTCCTTTAATGGGATGATGATTTCCACAAAGCTTTTGAGGCCTTAAAACAATACCTTCTTCAACCCCCCATACTCATTCCACCTAAAGATGATCAACCTTTCTACCTATACATCTCAGCTACCGATCACTCTTTGGGGGCCATGCTCGCTCATCGCGATGAACAACACAGGGAGTAGGTGGTTTATTACATAAGCCATACTCTTTTGGACTATGAAACCCAATACACCCATCCCGAAAAACTTTTCTTAGCCTTAGTTTTCGTTGCCACAAAACTCCGCCATTACCTACTCAACCACAAAACCTATGTTGTGACCAACACTGACCCCTTACACTTCATGTATGCCAAACCTTATCAAAATCAGTGTGCCGCACACTGGCTTATGCTTTTGGCTGACCTCGACCTCGAATTCATCCATCAAAAGTCCATTAAGGGCCAAGCTATCACTGACCAATTGGCTGACGCACCTATTTCTGGGGATCAACCCTCTAATTTTGACTTTCCAGATGAGTCAATTGCTACCCTTTCCCTGGACGAACCCGCTTACCAAATGACACTCTTCTTCGATGGTTCCAAGTGTCAGCATGGGGGTGGGGTAGGAGTTATCCTCATTCCCCTTGATGGTGAACCCATGCCTTTGTCTTTCAAACTCGATTTTGATTGTACCAACAATATTTCCGAATACGAAGCACTCGTACTAGGTCTCCAAGCTACCTATGCCCTAGATGTCAAATCAATCAACATCTTTGGTGATTCTCAATTGGTCATAAACCAGGTCAATGGTATATACCAATGTTGTAATGAGATACTTCAAAAGTATAAACATCATGTAGACATACTTTTGACCACCTTTGACCGTTATGCCCTTCAAACCGTCCCATGTTCAACCAACAAATTTACCGATACCATGGCCTGCTTGGCTTCTCAAATACCTGCTTCGCCTACCGATTCTAAAATATTTGTCACCATACAATGACTCCAATCACCCTCTTATTTACCTCATGACATTTACTCCATCGGAACCATCACCCCGGACCCGAGCGACCTTTGGTATAAACAATACTCCGACTATCTTTCTCTCTCCATCTTACCTCCTGATCTCACCCGTAATGGACAACACACCTTCCTTAAAAAGGTCTCTCGTTACGTCATCATGGGGGGCCTCCTCTATAAGCATGGCTTTGATGGTATTCTCTTACGATGCCTCACAAGTTCTGAAATTCCTTATACCATTAAGGAAGTTCATGATGGCATATGTGGAGGTCACTTCAGTGGCCTTGCTGTTGCTAAGCGTATTCTTCACCTAGGCTATTACTGGCTGACCCTTAACCATGATTGTTGTGACTATGTCAAGCATTTTTTAAAATTTCAACAACATGCCAACCTTCATCATACACCCAGTCAGGCCTTACAGGTCACCCGTGACCTTTGGCCCTTTTCTCAATGGGGTTTGGATCTTGTTCGGAGAGATCAATCCCCATTCTTCCCAACGACATCAATGGATCATCACCGCTACTGAATACTACACAAAATGGGTTGAAGCCATACCACTCATCTCCATGAAAGCCGAGAAAATATGTGAGTTCATCAATCATCACATCATTTGTCACTTTGGTGTTCCTCATCGCCTCATCACTGATAATGGAAAACAATTCAAAAATAAAACCTTGCGAAAACTTTGTGACGCCTTCGGCATTTAGCTAAGTTTCTCATCACCTTATTACCCACAAACCAATGGCCAAGCTGAATCCACTAACAAAACCTTGAACAAAATTCTCATGAAAGTGGTTAACGATACTGGGAAGGACTAGCATACGCACATTCCTTTTGCCCTATGGGCATACCGCACTAGTATTCACACTTCCACTGCCGCTACACCTTTTTCTCTAGTCTATGGTACAGAGGTTGTTCTACCTCTCGAAGTCTAGATCCCCTCACTCTGCATTTCTCTTCATGACATGCTCAATGATGATGAATTTCGTCAGGACCGTTTAGCACAACTTGAGTTATTAGATGAATGTTGTCTTAATGCTCTTGATCATCTTCAAGTTTACCAAAAATGTATCAAACGTGCCTATGATAAACGTGTCCATGAATGAACCTTTCATGTTGGTGATCTCATCCTGAAAGAAAATCAACATGTAACTAAAGCAGAAAAAAAGTAAACGGGGAAAATTTTCTCCTAATTGGCTTGGACCATACATCGTGACCCATACTTATGGATCAAGTGCTTATCATTTATCTTCACTCGATGGTAAACCTGAACCTGAGCCCCTTAATGCCTTGCATCTTCGACCATTCTACTATTGACTTTTAGTCCTACCTCACCTTTTTCCTCTTTCCATGCTCATCCCTTGAGCGCTATCCACTTCCTATGTCATCACCAATGATTAAATAAGAGTCATGTGTGTACCCGTCACTTGTTATCTTCTCTTGAATATGTGTACCACGGCGCTGCACATAGCATGATTCTCATGGATACTTTTCATCTACCTTTAGATGAGATCCCATGGTCGTTTCACCCTACTTTCTAAACAAGAATCCTATTCTTCACCTTGGTCTTGTCCATGACTTCGAAGCCCTCACATGGGATCCAACTCCTTGAGTCAAACTTCCAATAAAAATATGACTCCCTCAAAAGGACATCTTCCTCTCTGCAATCGCTGCTATAAATAGACTGCTCCCTCGAAGGACAGCTATGTAAAGCTCTTTCAAAAAAAAAAGTGAGAGAATCTGAAGCTTCCCGCATCGATCAGCTTCATGAAGACCTCAAGGAGTTAATTTCCTCATCCCATATAGACTTCACATCGATCAGTCTATCTCAAATATCAGTCAACACAGAAAGCCTTTTAGTCATGGACTTGCCCATTGTGACCTTGGATCTCTTGCCCAAAGAGCATGCTACCTCATACCATATAAAAATTAACCACCTTTCACCCCTCTCACTATTTGCACTCCCATTTCCTATTGCCTCAAGGGACCTCTTGGAAACCATGACATTTGGTGATCATGTGACTACTTTTCACCCTTAGAACAATCAATCATGCAATGTCTTTTAGGGTCTTACGTCCATCACCTCCTCCAAGGTATGACCTACTCGGTATGATCCTAACCAATCAGGTGGCTTTCTTGCCCCCTCTTATCTTTTAACCTTCTTTATTACGTATTGATTACCTTATACAGGACTTGGTCCTCGACGCTTACCTTTGGGGTAATCTTCTTCTTCTACCACAATCGAAATCACCTATACCAATTTACCCACAACTCACCCATACCTAGCAGACCTAAACCTAAATCATGCCTATGACCTACCATCTCATTCTCATATCTCCTCATATTCTTCCCTAGCTTATGGGAGAACTACATCGGCCTGAGGTCCTTTTTCACCGGGACTATGTAGGCAGCACTCCGAGGGCATGGGGCCCTTGGAGGTTAGCTCGGCCACTCTCTACCCTAACCAATTCATCTTTCATTTTCCTAAATCACATTCTACCCTACTTAGTTTCCTTTTTATATCAAAAATTGGAAATTAAACCAAACAAACAACAAATTGCTTCACATTTTTATCATCATCAAAACATACATTTATTTTGATTACCATTTCTTTACCAACATCATGCAAGTATTATAAAACATCTTAAAAATGACCCATATCATCATTCATTGCAAATATTAATGAATTACAACCAAAACCTAACTCAATCCATGCCTAAAACCATGACCTGACTCCATCCATGCCTAGACCACAACTTAACTCCACCATGCCTAAAACCTAACTCAACCATGCCTAGACCACCAACCTAACTCGATCCATGCCTACAACCTAACTCAATCCATGCCTAAACCAACCTGAATCAATCCATGCCTAACTCATGCCTACAACTTGACTCAACCATGCCTAACACACCTACCATAAGTCCATCTATGCATAATAATAAAATGTTATCAACACAAACACATAATGCCCATAATCATCATCATCTATATAAATACAATATCCATATACATAACTGTCAAATGTCTTCGACACGTAGGCTAGTGTATATAATCCAGTCTCTCAAAACTCTCATATACATCCTCACCATCTTTGGCACGCAGGCTAGTATATGATAAAAAATATAAAAACACTCGGCACGCTAGCCGATATATATCAAAAATCAAAACTACATCAAAATCAAGAGCCATATATCAAGAATCATCTCGGCGGACATCCTCCATATCTGTCTCGCCTGTCCCCTCTGCCTCCTCGGCCCCTGTCTGGTGACCTGCTAACATCTCCCCACCCATCATGGGTGGTGGCTGGGTCCCTGCTGGTACATCAACTGGAACTGGCCTCCATGAACTGGTGGCCTCACCTTGACCATGTCTTGGGGCTCGATGGCCCCCTGTGCTCTCCACGCTATGGGTGCATGATCTAGTCCTCTCGCTAGAGGCCTGCTATGCCCTATACTCGGCATACGATAGAAAATCTATCCTGCCACTGTCAGCTGGTCCTAATAGTACCTGGACTCATCTCTCACCTCCCGCAACCTAGATACAGGTACTATCTATGGTGGTCCCATCAGCCTCTGACCCTGTACCTATCCTATGGGACCCTGTCCCACCCCTGCCTATGAACTGGGACCCTGTCCCGGTGCCTGTGGTGGCCCCATCGGCCTCTGCTCCTGTGCCTGTATCTGGGCCTGTAAGGCCCCAATCTGTGCCTGTGTCATGGCTAACTGGCCCTGTAACCCTATCACCTGTGCCTGTAGGGCGGCCACCTGACCATCATCATCATCTCCATCTCCACCCTGGGCCATCTGGGCCTAAAGACTGGCCACCTGTGCATGCAACTCAGTAACCTCCACCTCTGAACTGGCTAACTGCCCCTGCACCATCCCAACTGGGTAATCAGGGTGCCACCTTGCCCCTGTAGGGTATCTCTCTACATCGTGATAGTGGCTAAATCCGGCTTCCCTTGCCTGGGTAGTAATGCTCGTAAATGAGTCACCCACCACTGTCTGTATCTGTCTGTCACTCTGGCATCATCGATCCACCAGTCTATCACCTACTCCTCCTACCCTGTGGGCACTGTCGGCTATGGTAGAGGTAATGGCCTCTCCACGTCATCTCTCCTGTACTGCAGGAAGGGTGGAGGTATGTCTTGTAGCAGACCAAACTGTTGTCTAACCCTGTCAACTGGGATAATCTCATGCTCCCCAACACGGTACCCCTCTATCCATCTCAACAGCTGAAGGCCATCTAACTCATCATGCATCTGCCTGTATGAGGGATAACCCACATACGGTCTCCATATGATGTCCACTACAGAAAACCCCTCCAATAGATGCCTGTAATATGCTACATCATGTGTAGCCCTATCTGATTGACGCTCTCCAATCACGAGCACCCATCACCTATACCCCACCCAAACCAATCTCAGAGGAAATGCATCTTCTCAGGGCATACCCACTGGCCGCACACAAACTATGTGCTCATAGGCCCAACAGTGTAGTAAAAAGGTGCAACATAAGTTGATCCTATGTAGGTGCCCATACGCCCACAACTCTCTGTATAACTACACCAGGAATGATGGTGCCTAGGAAAAGTAGGTCTGATCCATCACCATGTCATGTAAAACCCCCATCAGGGAGCAGGGAAATCTCCCACCCTCTGCATCTCGGTAGTTTGAAACAACACACTGCCTCCATCAATAAAACAACTAGCCTCGTCTCCTCTGGATGGGCTAGGTACATCCCCCTCGTAACTCAAGCTGGCACTATGGAATGTCATGTCTACCAGTCCCTATCCCCAAACACTGTCAGCATCAACTCCTCTGAGGCCTCAGAGGAGATCGAGTACACCTGCGTCCCCAGTATCGGTAACCGCAAGATCCTAAACACGTCCTCCAAGGTGACTATCATCTCACCCATCGGTAGGTGGAACGTGTTGGTCATTGAATCCCATCTATCAATGAGAGTGACCATCAGAATCAGCTTCCAGACTACATGCCGATAGTTTCGGACCCCAATCAGGCCCACCTCCTCCATGTGCCACCACTCCTCAACTGTCACCACACCTCGCACTCTCAAAAGTAGGGGTGGCACCCTGTCTCTCATCCACAGCTGATCTCTCCCCTGCATCCAATACAAACATCAAATTAATCTACCTTCATCATACCCACACTCACCCTCGAGCACCTCACCTATACCCACTATCTCACCTCTTTCTTTCTTCCCAACCTACCTTCCTATCACATTTCTATCTCCCCCCACCCTCACCCACTATCATTTCCCCATACCCAGTTTTACCCCTACCTACACTAGATTTTTTCACCAACACATCATATTCTACCCTTCCCTATCTCACCCACTTGACCTAGGGCCCTTTTGGCCCCTTTTTCTCCACAACCCGACCGGTTCTGGTTATCTCTAGCCGACCCCGATCACCCATAAACTAGCATCGGTCCCCTACTTTATGACTGATACCGGTTTGACCCTACCAATGCTGGCTAACTCCAACCAACGCCGGTCACTATCACAGAAAAAATTGTGACCCCCAAACCCTCCCCTCTCAAAAAACTCCCTCTCCTGACCCTTCTACCCACCCATTCTCACTTACACTTCCCCTCAACCCCATCCCACCCCCTATTCACCCACTTACCTCTCTCCCCACTCCTATTCTACCCAATTCACCCTCCCACATTTCAAATTTCATTTCCCCCCCCAAACCCAAATTTTCACCACCCGACCTCTCACCTACTCTATCTCACAAAACAAAAAGAGGGTTTGACGCTTACCTCATCATGATGTCATCATCATGGTAGAACATCTGGCTATTGCACCAGTGGCCCACCCGATCCCTCTCTGGCCTCTGCCATCACCAATCTGTCACCTCCCCTCCAACCAATAAAATCAACCAATCTAATCTCGTGGACCCGCCTCTCCGCTACCAATCACCTGCTACGTGGCTTGCCAACTCAGTCCCTAGTCTCTCTCTCTCTCACTTTCCACCTTTTCTCTTTTTCACTTGTCATTTTCCCAATTCACAACAGACAAATGATTTGAAAAAATGTGGATTTTTCTTTTTTATAACATCCCCAACCTAACTGACACCGATTTTACCTTCACCGACATCGGTCACGTGCCCTACCTTATCGTGGTCAGTTACCCTATACCAGCATCAGTTACCCTTGACCGGCATCAGTCACCCTCTCTTCCACATTGCCCACACTTTCACCCTATTACCCTACCCATCACTCTTTTTTCCCTCACCCAACGCTTACCCTGACCATTCACCTCACCCTCCAGACCTCATCATTTACTACCTAACCTCGTCCTCATTTGGGGACTCGTTATTTTACCCATACCTCAGCCCTACTCATGTCATGACCTGGATACTTGGACCTGGACCATCGCTAGTGACCTTTGACCCCATGTGTTTGCTATACCTTGTGACACTATTACCTATGATTGTTGACCTAATGACCTTACCTTGCCTCTTGTCATGACCATTTATCTGACCCAACCTTTGGTGTACCGGAACATACCTAAACGTTCCTGCACCTGACCTGTGTCATGTTTCCTAACCATATCCTATACCTTGGATACCGGAATCACCTCAACCTTGTTTGGATAAACCTATCGACCTTAGACAATGTAGAGTTTGCCTACTCTTCAACCTAGTACCGTGTTGTAGTTTATACGTGTGCATGCATTTGACTGTTACTACCTTTGACCCTGACCCATTACCTAGATTACCTGATTAGACCTTTTTCCCTTTTTACCCGTAAAATAACAATTTCCCACCTTCCTCTTCATCACATTCACCTTTTATCAAACCACTCACCGATTCTGCCTTCTCCCTCCTCAGTTCCTAGTTTGAGGGGGATCACCTTCACCCACACATGGGGCAACCACATCTTATTTTTGTCAACGTCACTTACCAATACAAGCTACACAACAAAAAGGGGCAAAATGTAGACACTAAAATTAGGTCACACTCCCCTTGGTCCCTTGTCAAATAAACACCTTGAAGCACTAAAACATTCACCTTAACCATGGCCCCGTTTCACCCCACTACTAATATTAATTTAATTAATTAAATTAAATTAATTCATTATCCTCACAATATTTATTATTTAAATATCCTAATTGGGATAATGCCCACATATCCACCTCACCTAATGGTGTACACCTCATCTAGCCACCTCACCCTAAGACCTATTCTTAGTAAGTTGCCATAACTAACTAAGACCTACCCAAACCCTAAAAATCAATGCCTACATTCCCTCTAACCATATTCCCGCATGTTAGAAGGAAGCTTCCATTCTAATCCGTGGAGTAAACGAAACGAGATCCCAAAAAATCAAGGGGATCTGCCTAGTTTAGTAAACCTAGGAAATCCCACCCTAACCGACTAACCGGTTACCCTTAACCACCGCTGGTTAAGCTAGAACCACCATAATCGGTTACCATTTAACCCCCAAAACAACCTTATTTCAAGGTTGGCACATTTCTGAGAGATAATCACATCTTTTGAGAACAAGTGACGAAACCAGAGCTGCATGCAAGAAGAACCAGCATTAGTATACACATCAGAGCATCCATATCCAGTACCTAAAGCAATCACATAGCCATCTGCCTTCACGAGAGCATCTGGGGAAGCACCAGCACTACATCAAGTTCATTTTGCCCGTTAGAAGGAATTTGATCACCCACCATTTCCAACTAAGGCATCAAGCCCGTACAAATAGTAAGTTTTGTTAACCAACACTCATCTATTCATCATTTGGTAGATCCTTTTACATATCCAGTTACCTTTAGCTTTTTCTCTCATTTCCATTCCCCCATCATCTACCTCCATGCAAACTTGACCATATTTTTATCCATACCCTTACACTTCCCATACCTGGATCTTAATCATTCCTGTGCATATCCAGGATCCACATAAATCTTGCCATTTCCCTTCCATCTTCATCTAATCTCAGATCTATCACCCAGCCAAGTTTTATTGAGTTTCCTGTACCCCAACCATACTGATGCCAGTTACCCACAACCATCACTGGTTAGCCTAAACTGATACCGGTCATACCAGACCGACATCGGTCTCTGTGTATTTTACCAGAAACCAAGAATAGAGCTCCTAAACTTCCACCAAATACCCAAAACCACCCAGAATCTCACCCTGACTAGTACTAGTACCCTGACCAAGACATTGACCTTTAGATTTAGTCATAGCTTAGCCTATTGTGAATGAATTTACTTATTGTAGACGAATGAGATCCCTAAATCATTTTACCTACAGTAGGATTTCCTTTATTATCGGCATTAAGTTATTTTAAATAGTGGATTGATAGCCGTCTAAGAAGTATCACACTTCCCAGATCTAGCACACGCTAGGCAATGTACTGCATATATTATTTAACTTTTATTTGGTGGTATTGTTTTCCATTCTAGGTAGTTCCTCCAAGAAAAAAGGAAGCTCTCATGAATAGCTATGGATTCAGAAGTCATATGCGCACAACAACCTACAACCAACATTTTAACAGGTATTCCTCCTAACCCATTACCCTTATTTGTTTCATCAAAATTCAAAGAAACACTCTAGAATTAGGTGAAACAATATGATTTAGGTATCTCGTCCAAATAAAATAAGAAAATATGACATAATAGGCTAGGCTATGATCAAATCTAGAAATGAGGTAAATAATCAAGGTGTTAGAACAAGTCAGGGTCAGATTCTGGGTCACTTGAGTAACTTGGAAAAGGTTATTGGGATCTAGTATTAGCAGGACTTCCAGATACAAAGACTGACGTCATTCTGGTATGACTGATGACGGTTACTGTGGGCTGGTAATAACTCAATAGTTCTTGGTTTTGGGGTTTTTTCTGAGACTGAATCAGAGACGGTAAGGAGTTGGTTTAGGTCTAGGAAGGGTTTAGGAATATTCATAGGTACTCATGAGTAGACAGAGGTGATTAAAATGGTTATGAGTGATGGACGTGGTCAAGATCACAGGAAGGAAATAGTGGCGGGGTAAAAATATAAATGGTGGTTGATAAACAAAAGGTGAAGAACTCTTATAAAATAAATAGAAATAAAATGGTGTAGGTTAGAGACACACTTACAGTTGTGTAGGTTCAATGGCTGGTGGTAGTGATTGTTGATTGGTGAAATGGTGATTAGTTATGTGGCAGTGCTTCCCGGAATGCTCCTATGAATGTAAATACCTTCTGATCAATGGTTGTACTGGCTATGGTTTCTTGGATGTGTGAAAGATATTTGGTTCTTGTTTGCATGCAGATCTCCTTTGTTAACAAAACTTGAGAATGTGTTTAACCTCTCAAACAAGGTTACCAAAATGGTTATATAGTAACTGATGATGGTTTAGGGTTACCGACGTCGGTTAAGACGAGATATCCTAGGTTGCCTAAAATAGTAGATCTTGGCTATCCTCTAACTTTTACTCATTTTTGTGTTGGGTCTAAATGGAATGTTGCGCTTATATATGCGCGAATGTGGTTAGAGGAAGAATAGGCATGTTCTTTTATGGTTATAATAAGTCTTAGTTCATTAAGGTAAGTAGGGCTAAGTCTTAGTTAGTTATGAAAACATGCTATGAATAGGTCTATGGTGAGGTGTCTAGGTGAGGTGGTGGGGTGAGGTGGAAATTGGTTTTAATTATGGTAATTAAATAATGAATGAAGTGAGTATGAGAATTAATTTAAGTGTAAATAATTAGATTAATATTAATGTGGGGTATAAGGGTCATGGTTGGGTGAATTTTTTAAGTTGGCTATTCGAAAGGGGACTAAGGGGAGTGTGACCCAATTTTGATGTCTACATTTTGCCCCTTTTTGTTGCATAGCTTGTATTGGTAAGCGACAATGCTAAAAAAATAGGAAGTGATTACCCCATGTGTGGGTGAAGGTGATCCCCCTCAAACCGGGCACTGATGAGGTGCAAGACAGAATCGGTGAGTGGTTTGATAAAGGTTTAGATGGGGAAGATAGGTGGGGAAAGGTGCGTATTAAGGGAGATGGTGATAGTTAACTCAAGTAATGGGTAGTAGGTCATGGTCAAAACTAGGTCATGGGTAATGACAATCAAACACATGCACACATATAGATTGCAACACAATACTAGGTTGAAGAGCTTGTAAACTCTATATCATCCAAGGTCGACAGGTTTATCCAAATGTGGGTGAAGTTATTCAAGTATCCAAGGTATAGGATATGGTCAAGAAACATAGCGTAGGTTAGGTGTAGGAACATTTAGGTATGCTCTGGTACACCATAGGTTTAGTCAGGATAAACGACATGAAAATATGCAAGGTATGGTTGTTAGATTAAAACAACATAGGTAACAACATCACAAGGTATAGTGAGTACATAAGGTCAATGGTCACACCAAGTAGGTCAAGTTAAGGAAAACAAGTCATGGCACGGGTAAGACCGAGGTATAGGTAAACTAAAAACTTCTAAGACACAACAAAGGAAATGTAGGGGTAGGTTGGGCTTGTAGGTATGTTTCAATGGGTGGCTAGAATGATAAACAGTGGGTGAGTAGGAGTGGTAACATTTCAAAAGGGAGTGGGGTAAGGGAAACTAGTTTGAAGTGTGACTGACGTTGGTTATATGTTGACTGACGCTTGTTCACTAGGGCACAAATATGACCAACATCAATCATAGTAGATTATGGCCCTTCAGGACTAGGTACAGGCACATGCACCCACACAAGCTCAGGGACAGGGTACCATTTTATAGGAAGGGGCAGGACAGGGTCCAATGGTATAGGTAAAGGGTTAGAGCCTGATGGCAACGCCACAGACAGTACCAATGGTCAGGTTCAAGGATTCCCTAGGTGAGGTGAGATACTATCAGGATCACCTAATGGCCGCAGGGATAGATGTCCCTACATATGTAGAGTATAGAGCACATCAGGCCTTGAGTGAGAGGATCAGGTCACGCACTCACAATTTCGAGAGTACAGAGGGCTGATGAGCCCTGAGACAGGGTCAGGGAAAGGCCACTAGTTCATGGATGCTATCTCTAGGTGAGGTACCCGTAGAGGTCAGACCGAGGCCCATGGAGGGTGGTGAGATTTTAGTGGGATGCCGCATGGGATTAGAGGAGGAGGAGATAGGTGAGATAGGCGTGGAGGGTATCCTATGAGGAGGTGATTGATATCTATGCGGACCTCCATTTTTGTTTATTTTTGATACATATCGACCTACGTGCTGAAGATAGTGAGGATTTATATGAGATTTTTGTGATTTTGATTTTTATACCGGCTTGCGTGCCGAAGATAGTGAGGTTATTGTTGTCAAAATTCCCCCCCTGGGTAATTTTGATAACATGCATCAGAATATTCAAGTCCCAGGAAAATTAATTGATTCAGAGAAAACATCATGTTTCTGAGGTTCTCTCAGATATTTTTCTAACTCCCCAGGCCAAAGAAGGAAGGAGCAAGCTCTGAGAAAATGCGAAAAAAGTTGCAGAAAGGCAAATAGGTTGATCCAGGAAAAAGTGTGAAAATTGGCTAAGTCCTGCTCAAGGGAGCAATTGGGACATTTGGGACATCAAGGCGCGGATCAACCGAAAATCCTCCAGGCGGCCCAAATTGCATTTGGGACAATCGGGCTAGAAGTACGCGACGGGCGCGAGAAGCCGATCCAGCCGAAAGAGGAAAAAAAATTGGCTAAGTGTTGCTCGGGACGTTTGGGACAAAAAGACCCGAACCGGCTGGATCGGCTGAAATGAGCACAGGCAGTCAAAAAGCGATTGGGACATCTGGGCCATGAAGGTGCGAACCGGGTGAAAAAGGTCGAGTCAGTCCAAAACAAAGTGGGACAGTTGGGACAAAAAGGCGCAAACCGGCCGAACCGGGCGAAAAAGGTCGAGGCAGTCCAAAGCAAAGTGGGACATTTGGGACAAATGGACGCGAAACGGCCGGTTCGCACGAAATCAGCACAAGGAGCACTAGGCATTTGGGACATCTAGGACAAAAGGATGCGAAGGGCACGAAAGAGCCGGAAGACCCGACGACCAATCAAATCACGCCACGTGTCACAAGGGGAAAATACCAGAAAAGTCAAAGGGGCGAGTTTTCGAGCATTGATCCGAACCAATGAGATAGTGCCATGTATCCTAGCAAGGGGCCCACAAGAAAATTTCAAAAAAGACAGCCCGCCAAAAGGTAGAGGAGAGAGAATCGCGTGACCAATCAGAGCATGCCACGTGTCATCCAAGTGGCAGAGCGCGGGAAATATTTCAAAATCCGTTTTGGTCTGCTCCGTGCCCTAAATCTTCAGATCGCCATATCTTTTGATCCAGAGCTTAGATTTCCATGTTCTTTATATCAACAGAAAGCTTATGAAATTCTCTACATGATTCTGGGATCAACCTCGAGTTTTGGTGCAGTCTAAAGAGAGAAATTTGAGAAACGGCTCTGACGCATGTGCACGGCCAGAAGTGACATTTTAGCGGCCAAATTAATGCAGAATGGGTCGCATTCTCCTCCAAATCGGTCAAAGATGGCAGGGTATGGGTTGGTAAGGTATCCTATGCCATTTTAATGCATTGGCATTCAATGAGGAATGGGCTTACACGTTTTCCCATGTTTTTGTCCCCTGGGCTCGACCCATGCAATGTAAAAAGCCAGATTTGGCTCAATATATAAGAAGTTGTTCATTCTTTCTACTCGGCCCTCCCTTCTTTTCTTCTCTGGGGTTGAAAATGGAGTTCGAACCTCCTCCCTACTCTGTAATGGCGTTTTTTGCCTTTTACTAATGGAATGATGTTCTGTGCAAACTTCTGGAGCAACAAAACGTGTTTTGTGATGCATCTGTCCATTCTTTCTCGTTTTTGCTTGTTTTCTTCTTGCCTCTCTTCATTGCAGGTATTTGTGCATGTTTGAATGTTCATTGCAGATCTGGAGCTGTGTTCATGGAGTTTTGGGACACTTTCTGCGTGAAATCTATCCTTGGGCCTGTGATGCATCTGTCCATCCTTCCCATTGCTCACCTCTCTTTGTCCCATGGCAGTTTTGATAGAGGTTCAACATTCTCCTTCTCTGGTGTATCACCGTTTTAGTGTAGGCTTTTGCTGTTTTCCCTTCTCTCTCTCTCTCTGTCTCCTTGGCATGGTTAGATTAGGATTAGATTAGCTTGCCTGCGCTGGAATAGCTTGTGGCAGGTAGTTTAGGAGCAGGAACCAGCCTTCTCTAGAGATTCCTCTCTCGGTTTCACAAGTCCTACACTTGGAGAGAGTTTTCCATGTTGTGCAATCATACTGGATGCCTGAACATCAACCTAGAAGCCTGATGTGCGTCTAGGGGTGCTGTGATTTTGCATCAACAATTTTGGCACGCCCGGTGGGACCTTAGAGGTCTTTCACTTCATCTTTTGCAGGTTGATGTGTTCCTGTGAAGATTTCAGCCTTTGGAGGTACTTGCAAACACATCTGGCGACTCCATCTGATCAGCAACCCATTTTTCTGAAGTTGTAGACCCGTTTCCATCCATTTTCATTCATCCTTCTTTCCACCCCTTCCATTCTTTTCCATTCTATGAAGTTGTGCAATCATGACTTCATTTCCATCATGGAATTCATATCAACAACAGCAGTATATTCCACCTCCAACAGGTTTTACAAATCCTCCAGATCAGCATGCATATTCATATGAGCAGCAGTGCCAAAGTTAGTTTGGCTATGGAGCTTTCCAAGAGCAAGAGTATGCATACAATGAAGACCATCAGATCCAAGATGCTGGTTTGTTGGAGAAAATCCAAAAAATGGAGGTGGGGATGGTGCAGTCCAGGGCTCAAGCACAAATGAAAGCTTTTGGAATCGGTTGTGGAGCACCCTATCCATGGGTGGGACCTTTTCCAAGGCATTACAGCCCTCAGGAGAAGCTTGACTTCATGATTGCAACGCTGCCTTTGCTTGCAAAGTGGATTGAAGAAATAGAGGTGTATGAGAGAAGTATTCAGCAACCTTGTCAACGGGTAAGCACATCTTCTCATGCCTTTTCTTTTCCTCTTTCCCAATCTATTTCATTTCAGCAGTGTCAAGTTTCAAACCCTCCATCTGCTGTCCCAAGTGTTGAATCCATTTCTCCACCCCCCAGTCTTCCACCTCATCTTGATTCTTCTTTCCTCTTCCCTTCCAAATAGTCATTCCCTCCACAAGAGCTAAGAGAAACACCCCCTCCTCCAAAGAAACAAGAGGTTTCACCTCAACCACCACCACAAAAAAATGTAAAAACGGTTGAGTTTCAACCCATCCCTCCTCTTGCATTCCCAAATCCATGTTGGGAGGATGAAAATCAGAATGCCAGTCAAGAAAAACAGCAAAAAGAGAGTGCCAACAAAGATGAAGAAATTCAAAGTCTGAAGAGTTGGGCTCTTAGATTTGGGATGACAAAGATCCCCTTGATGGTTAAGCCTACAGAAGAGGCTAGGGTTGGAGAACAAATGGTGGTCAGGACTGATTCTGTTGTAGCAGAAGAGGAAGATCTTGCAGTCCCAACTTGTCCTCTAGAGCAGCAAATTGAAGAGTTTGACTTGAAAAACTTCATGCTGGAGGAGGAGTTCAATCAAGAGCAAGATTCTCTTCAAACATTGGAGGAAGGAGAAGCTGCTCCAAATCCAAAAGAAGAGGAGCACATTCTAGTTGTGGAGGAGAAAAGTGCAGATCCAAGGGCTTTGAGCACAAAGCAGGCTACAGAAGAACCTTCATTTCTTCTTTCCACTTCATCTCTCTCAAGTTCTATTACTGAAAAGGAGTTTGATCTCTCAAACTCAATATTGGAGAGTGAAGGAAACCATGGTGGTCAAGTTGCAGATCAAGAGGACACCGTGGAGGAAGTTGAACATGAATAGCGGGACAACAATGAGGTAGTTTACCTTTCAGATTTGGAGGACTGTTTTGATGGAGAAGAGCCGGTTGAGTTTTCACCATTCTCTCTTTCATCATCCACATTCCAAACACAAGAGCCTGCTGCCATGAAGGAGAACTTTCATTTGCAGCAGCCTGCATCTTATAGCAGCCCTTTGGAATCAAAATTGGAAGATTCTAATCTTCCCTGTTCTTCATTGGAGGAAGAGAAAGGACAGAAGAATTTCACCATTTCTTCCACATCATCCATTCAAGAGGGTCTACAAGAAGACTCCATTCTTGGAGTTGAAAATTAGAGCTATGGGCATATCAAATGGATCAGACCTTTCCCAATCAGGTATTTAGCTTCATTCGAGCCAAAGGAAAAGCCACAACCGGTCATGCTTGCTTCTGAGCATGAGGGTGAGTTACAGAGTACTAAGGATCAGCTGCCATACCTTTTCAATCCAAATGCAGAGCAACTAAAAGAGGTATTGGATTTGTTTTCAGTTGACACCTTGATGATTTGGGTGGAAGACCATCTTCTCATTGATTTCCCACTCATCCAAATAGCCGTGATCAATGCCAAATCGATTGCATGGCTGCCCATTTTGAAGAAAGGAAGCTATTTTGCACAACCAGTTGCAGGGTTTGTTTAGCTTGCCTTTGCTTCCAGTAAGAGTAGAGTAGGTAGGTTTTCTTTCAGCAGAATAAGTGCTTGTGCACACTTTGCATGTTCCATTTGGGGCATGTATGATTTTCAGTTTTGTACATAGTTTTTGCTGTTGCTGGTTTTGCTCTGGCACAGTTCATTTCAGTGGTTTTGGTGAGAACAACTCCATGCCCGGTGGTTTCCAAGTGGCTCAGAGGGGAGATTTTCAATTTCAGATCAGTTTTCAGGCTTGCTTATGACTCCATGCCCAATGGATTGCTTCAGGCTACTGGTCTTTTCATCTAACAGGCAGATGACCCCACTGAGTCGCTAAACTGTTGTCAAAATTTCCCCCCTGGGTAATTTTGATAACATGCATCAGAATATTCAAGTCCCAGGAAAATTAATTGATTCAGAGCAAACATCATGTTTCTGAGGTTCTCTCAGATATTTTTCTAACTCCCCAGGCCAAAGAAGGAAGGAGCAAGCTCTGAGAAAATGTGAAAAAAGTTGCAGAAAGGCAAATAGGTTGATCCAGGAAAAAGTGTGAAAATTGGCTAAGTCCTGCTCAAGGGAGCAATTGGGACATTTGGGACGTCAAGGCGCGGATCGGCCGAAAAGCCTCCAGGTGGCCCAAATTGCATTTGGGACAATTGGGCCAGAAGTACGCGGTGGGTGCGAGAAGCCGATCCGGCCGAAAGAGGAAAAAAAATTGGCTAAGTGTTGCTCGGGACGTTTGGGACAAAAAGACCAGAACCGGCCGGATCGGCCGAAATGAGCACAGGCAGTCAAAAAGAGATTGGGACATCTGGGCCACGAAGGCGTGAACCGGGTGAAAAAGGTCGAGTCAGTCCAAAACAAAGTGGGACAGTTGAGACAAAAAGGCGCGAACCGGCCGAACCGGGCGAAAAAGGTCGAGGCAGTCCAAAGCAAAGTGGGACATTTGGGACAAATGGACGCGAACCGGCCGGTTCACGCGAAATTAGCACAAGGAGCACTAGGTGTTTGGGACATTCGGGACAAAAGGACGTGAAGGGCGTGAAAGAGACAGAAGACCCGATGACCAATCAGATCACACCACGTGTCACAAGGGGAAAGTACCAGAAAAGTCAAAGGGGTGAGTTTTCGAGCACTGATCCGAACCAATGAGATAGTGCCATGTATCCTAGCAAGGGGCCCACAAGAAAATTTCAAAAAAGACAGCCCGCCGAAAGGTAGAGGAGAGAGAATCGAGCGACCAATCAGAGCATGCCACGTGTCATCCAAGTGGCAGAGCGCGGGAAATATTTCAAAATCCGTTTTGGTCTGCTCCGTGCCCTAAATCTTCAGATCGCCATATCTTTTGATCCAGAGCTCGGATTTCCACGTTCTTTATATCAACGAAAAGATTATGAAATTCTCTACATGATTCTAGGATCAACCTCGAGTTTTGGTGCATTCTGAAGAGAGAAAATCAAGAACTGGCTCTGACGCATGTGCACGGCCAGAAGTGACATTTCAGCGGCCAAATTAATGCAGAATGGGTCGCATTCTCCTCCAAATCGGTCAAAGATGGCAGGGTATGGGTTGGTAAGGTATCCTATACCATTTTAATGTGTTGGCATTCAATGAGGAATGGGCTTACATGTTTTCCCACGTTTCTGTCCCCTGGGCTCGACCCATGCAATGTAAAAAGCCAGATTTGGCTCAATAGATAAGAAGTTGTTCATTCTTTCTACTCGGCCCTCCCTTCTTTTCTTCTCTGGGGTTGAAAATGGAGTTCGAACCTCCTCCCTGCTCTGTAATGGTGTTTTTTTCCTTTTACTAATGGAATGATGTTCTGTGCAAACTTCTGGAGCAACAAAACGTGTTTTGTGATGCATCTGTCCATCCTTTCTCGTTTTTGCTTGTTTTCTTCTTGCCTCTCTTCATTGCAGGTATTTGTGCATGTTTGAACGTTCATTGCAGATCTGGAGCTGTGTTCATGGAGTTTTGGGACACTTTCTGTGTGAAATCTATCATTGGGCCTGTGATGCATCTGTCCATCCTTCCCATTGCTCACCTCTCTTTGTCCCATGGCAGTTTTGATAGAGGTTCAACATTCTCCTTCTCTAGTGTATCACCGTTTTAGTGTAGGCTTTTGCTATTTTTCCCTTCTCTCTCTCTCTGTCTCCTTGGCATGGTTAGATTAGGATTAGATTAGCTTGCCTGCACTGGAATAGCTTGTGGCAGGTAGTTTAGGAGTAGGAACCAGCCTTCTCTAGAGATTCCTCTCTCGGTTTCACAAGTCCCACGCTTGGAGAGAGGTTTCCATGTTGTGCAATCATATTGGATGCCTAAACATCAACCTAGAAGCCTGATGTGCGTCCAGGGGTGCTGTGATTTTGCATCAACAGTTATACCTAAGAAATTTGAGATATTTGTATTTATTTGTATCTATGTACATATGTATGGATACATAGACTTTCTAATTTATATAGATGATGATATTTATCATATGGATGGTGTACTTATTTTAATTTCCATTATTATTTGTATATGTGATGGAAGCTAGGTGAATCTGGCATGATTGAGTCGAGGTCTTGTAGGCATGGTTGAGTTAGGTCAGCTAGGCATGTTGGAGCCAGATATAGGCATGGTGGAGCCTAGGTCATGTAGTCATGGTTGAGTTAGGTCAGTTAGGCATGATGGAGTTAGGCATAGGCATGCTTTGGCTATGTTTATGGGATTGATTTAATTTCCAAGTTATTGGTAGCATGGAAAAATGAATGATGAGGAATATGTATGTTATGGTTTAAATTTACGAAATATTTGATATCATGGAAATGTGATATGATTAATGTATGATGTGATGATGTGGTAAAAATGTTTAATAATTGTTGCTTGTTTGGTTTAATTTCCAATTGTTGATATAAAATGGAAATGAACTAAGGTAGTATGTTCATAGGAAAATGAAGGGGAAAATAGGTTAGGGTGAAGAGTGGACAAGATAACCTTCAAGGACCCCATGCCCTCGAAGTGCTGCCTACATAGCCCTAGCGAAAAGGGGCCTTAGGCCAATGTAAGTCTCCCATAAGCTAAGGAATGGGTTGGTAGATCTTAGGCATGATTGAATGTGTGTCATAGGCATGATTGAATTTAGGTCATAGGCATGGTTGAGTTTAGGTCATAGGCATGGTTGAGTTAGATTATAGGCATGATTGAGTGAGGTCATAGGCATGGTTGAGTCATTTTAAATATAGGTGTCGATGGTCTGGTCCTGTATAGGATAATCAATAAGTAAAGAGGAAGGTGAATGGTAAGAGGTGGAAAAAGAGCTACTTAATTGGTAAGAACCCTAATGAGTCTACCATACCCAAGATGGTCGTATGAACGTAAGACCCTAAAGGCATTGCATAATGGACTATTCTATTGGTGAAGAAATTCGCATGATCATGAAATGTCGTAGCTGCGGAAACCACCTTGAGCATAGAGAAAACTAGGGTGCAAAAGGCAATGAGGTGAAAGTGGATGGTTTAGTGTAACTTAGTGTATGACTGCATGTTTACTTAGCAAGAAACCCAGGATCAAAAATAGGCAATTCCATGAAAAAAAATTCATTTTTTTCTTCATTTTTTTAATATATTGATCAATGCGGGAAGTCTATATGGGATGATTATATTACCTCTTTGAGGTCTTCGCGAAGTTGATCGATGCAGGAAGCTTCTAGATATTTTTATTGTATTTTTGCAATAACCTTATATAGTTGTCCTTCAAGGGAGTAGTCTATTTATAGCAACGAAATAGAGATAAAATATGTCCCATTTTGAGGGAGTCATCTTTTACTGGAAGCTTGACTCAAGGAGTCGAATCCCAATTTTTTTTTGGACATTTAAGTCGTGGACAAGAATTATAGGAAGATTAGGTTCTTATTTAGAAGACAAACCCATATTACATAGGTGTTAACTATGAAAGAGGTGGTTTCAAGTGATGAACGACCATGGTATTCCATCTTTAAAAAGACAAAAAGTATTCAGGAGAATCCTGCCATGAGTAGAGCCGTGGTACTCATATTGAATATAAGGTTAAAAGGTGACGGGTAATCACTTGATTATGGTTTAGTCATTGATCTTCAAAAACGGGTAACATGAAAGGTGGATGACACTCAAGGGATGAGCACTCAATAGACAGAAGGTGATATAGGACTTAATGTCAACAATAAAATTGTTGAAGGTGTAAGGCATTGAGAGGCTCAGGTTTGGGTTTACCTTCAAGTGAAGAAAAACAATAAGAACCTGATCCATAGGCATGGGTAACGATATAGGGTCCAAGCCAATTAGGAGAAAAAAATTCCCATTTACTTTTCTCTTCTTTAGTCACATGTTGATTTTCCTTCAGGATGAGTTCACCAACCTAAAAGGTTTATTCATGGACATGTTTGTTGTAGGCAAATTTGATATGTTTTTGGTAAATTTGGAGATGATCAAGAGTGTTAAGACGGCGTTCATCTAATAACTCAAGTTGCGCCAGACGATCGTAGTGAAATTCATCATCATTGAGCATGTCTTGTAGTGAGATGTGGAGAGATGGAATCTGGAATTCGAGAGGTAAGACAACCTTGGTACTGTAGACCAGAGAAAAAGGTGTGGTGGTAGTTGAAGTGTGAATACTAGTGCAATAAGCCCACAAAGCAAAAGGTATATGTGAATGCCAATCCTTGCCAATATCATCAACTACTATAAAAAAAATCAAGGTTTTATTTGTCGATTCTACTTGGCCATTGGTTTGTGGGTAATAAGGTGACAAGAAACTGAATTGGATGCCAAAATTGTTGCACAACTTACATAGGGTTTTGTTTTTGAATTACTTTCCGTTATCAGTGATGAGACGGTGAGGAACACCAAAGCGAAAAATGATTTGATGGTTGATAAATTCACATATTTTCTCAGCTTTTGTAAAAATGAAGGGGATGGCTTCTACCCATTTAGTGTAATATTCAGTAGCAGTTATGATCCATTGATGGCATTGTGAAGAATGGGGATTGATCTTGCTGATAAGATCTAGGCCCCATTGAGAAAAGGGCCAAAGGTCTCGTGCTACCTGTAAGGAATGACTAGGTGTGTGATGAAGATTAGTATGTTGCTGGCATTTTACACAATGTTTGACATAGTCACAACAGTCATGGTTTATGGTTTTCCAATAATATCTAAGGAGAAGAATGCATTTAGTGATAACTAAACCACTAAAGTGACCTCCACAAATTCTGTCATGAAATTCCTTGATGATGTAAGGAATTTCATAACTTGTAAGGCATCGTAAGAGAATATTGTCAAAGTCGTACTTATAAAGGAGACCACCCATGATGACATAGCGAGTGACACTTTTAATAAAGGCATGTTTTCCATTATGATTGAGATCAGCTAGTAGAATGGAAAGTGAAACATAATCTGTAAAATGCTTATACCAAAGGTCACGTGGGTTAGGTACAACAGTTCCGACGGAGTAGACCTCATGAGGTAAATAAGAGGGTGATTGTAACCTTTGTATTGTGACAAATATTTTAGATTTGGTAGGTGAAGTGGGTATCTGAGAAGCCAAGCATGCCATGGTATCCGCAAACTTATTGGTAGAACAGGGGGTGGTTTGAAGTTTGTAATGGTCAAAGGTAGTCAAAACTATGTCTATGTGATGTTTATACTTTTGAAGTATCTCATTATGACACTAGTATATACCATTGAATTGGTTTACGACTAGCCGGAAATCACCAAAGATATTGATTGACTTAACATCTAAGGCATAAGCAACCTAGAGACCCAATATGATTGCTTCGTATTTGGTGATATTTTTTGTACAATCAAAATCTAGTTTCAAAGATAAAGGCATAGGTTCACCATCAAGAGGAATGAGGATAATACTAGACCCAGCTCTACACTGACACTTGGAGCCATCAAATAATAAGTTGATTTAGTAAGTGGTATCGTCTAAGGAGAGGGTAGCTATGGATTCATTTGGGAAATAAAATTTAGAGGGTTGATTCCTAGAAACAGGGGCATCTGCTAGTTGGTCAGCAATAGGTTGGCCCTTGATGGACTTTTGATGAATGAATTCGAGGTTGACGTCAACAAGAAGCATAAGCCAACATGCGGCACATTTATGTTGATAGGGTTTGGCATACATAAAGTGTAAGGGGTTAGTATTGGTAACAACAAAGGTTTTGTGGTTGAGTAGGTAATGGTAGAGTTTGGTGGCGATGAAAACTAAGGCTAAGCAAAGTTTTTCAGAGTGGGTGTATCTAGTTTTGTAGTCCAGAAGGGTACGACTTATGTAATAAACCATGTACTCTCTGTGTTGCTCATCGCAATGAGCAAGCATAGCACCTACAGACTGGTTAGTAGCAGAAATGTATAGGTAAAATGGTTGGTCATTCTTAGGAGGAATGAGCATTGGTGGTTGAAGAAGGTATTGTTTTAAGGAATCAAAGGCTTTATGGCATTCATCATCTCATTTGAATTAAATGTCCTTCTTGAGAAGATGATGAAATGGTTGACAATGGTCAAAAAGCTGCGAGATAAAATGAGGAATGGATTGCAACTTACCTTGCAAGATTCAAAGTTGGTAGAGATTATTAGGCGTAGGCATTTCTAGAATAGCCTTAACTTTAACAGGATCGACTTCTATGCCATGTAGAGAAATGATGAAACCAAGGAGTTTTCCTAAAAGTACCGAAAAGACACACTTTTTTGGTTGAAGATGAACACAATACTTGATGAGGCGGTCAAAGATGACCTTAAGGGCGGTCAGGTGTTTGGCCCAATGTTTTTATTTGGTAGGAAGATCATCTACGTAATCTTCCAATATGTGATGCATGATGTCATGGAAGATCTAAGTCATGGCTCGTTGATATGTAGCACCATCATTTTTAAGGCCAAAAGGCATGACTCAATAGCAGAAGGTCCCCCAAGAAGTGATGAAGGTAGTTTTTTGTTGATCTTCTGGAGCGAGTAATATTTTATTATAACCCGAGAAACCATCCATGAGTGATAGCATTTCATGGTTGGCGATGAGATAAACAAGTCGGTCAATGCCTGGTAGGGGAAAATCATCTTTGGGACAAGCTAGGTTGAGGTCATAGAAGTCCATGCAAATGCAGAGTCCCCCTGTCATCTTTGTGATAGGAATGATGTTAGAAATCCATTGGGGATAGTCAATGGGTATGATGAAGGAAACTAAGAGAAGGCATTGAAGTTCATTTTTTACCAGAAGAGTAATGTGAGGATGTCTTTTTCGTAGCTTTTGTTTGATGGGTTTGGCATTAGGAATGGTTATGATATTATGAACCATGATTTTAGGGTCAATACCGGGAATATCGGCATAGGACCAAGAAAAAGTGTTGCTATGGTCCTAGAGGAAAGAGGTAAAAGCTTCATGTTCAACAACATCTAAAGACTAACATATCTTTAGGATGTGCAGGTCATCCAGAGTATTAGTGGTGATTTCAATAGCTGATTCATTCAACATGGTTTGTGTCTCAGAGGGTAACGACCGGTGAATATAAGAGTCTTCCACACCAAGGTAGGTGAGGATGGACTCATCATCTTGACATTGAATGACATTAATAGAAGGTGTTTCGTCATTGATCATGTCAGGATACATGAAGGGGAGAGAAGAGGAAAGCTCACCATCATGTTGATAGGTCAGAGGTCCCAGGGAAATTGTGTTTATGAAAAAAAATTAGGAGGAATAGATTCGGGATCTATGGACTCCATGGGTGAAGATGGTGACGTGGGTGAATGAGGTGGAGAACATTTTTCTTCCTCAATGAGGTTGATGCGGGCCTTCTTAAGAGGTGGTGCAGCAAAGACAACACCACTACAGCCATTTTGTTTACAAGTAGTGTAGGAAATGATAGTATGGCGGCCATGTTCATAAAAAATGAAGCCAAATCCTTTCCATGTGCAATGGAGGAGGAAATTTTGGGTGAAGTGGAGGTTAGTAAGGGATTGTAGGTCAAATGAAAATGGTCATGTTTGGGATGGAGGTTCAACTGAATACGTGGCCATATCAAGTCCCCCATATGTTAGATTAGTGTGAAGGTGGGGAGGACCATAAGGAAAAACCTCACCTACATGGTAGTCATAACTAGGGTGCTGGCGTAGGTTCCCATACTCTTGTGGATTCATGAATGTGTCAATATTGTCTAGGTGGTACTCCACTAGAGTGACGTGTTGAAAAACACCTTCTATGGGATTGGTAGTCGATATATGGGTAGCGGGGATAGATGACTCACTAGATGATTGGGAAGTATATGAGTCAACTGTAGAGGTTGCGGTGGCAGTAGGAATAGTAGGTTTAGATGTTGGAGAGGTGGTGGCAAAATTGGTGGATGGGCTTGTGGGTGAAGGCAAAGTGGGGGTAGCAGTAGATTCCTTGACTAGTACAAGTACATCATTGGGTTGGTACAACATGTTACAGGTCTTAAATGGTGATGGGTCAGCGGGGATGGTGTAGTTATGTCCCTCATGCTCAAATTTTACACAGCGGTGTAAGGTTGAAGGGACACAACCCATGACATGAATCCAGGGTCTGCCGAGTAATAGGTTATACTAGAATTCCCTCTCTAAGACATAATAGTTCCAGGACAATGTGAGGGCCTACACGAACATGAAGGATAATAATGCCAAGGGTGGAGGTGATGGTGTTGTTGAAGGATCATAGCATAACTAGGTTATTATGCATACAGTTAGAAGGGATACACATTTGATTATATGCGTGGGAGGAGATGATGTTAATGTTAGCACCACCATCAATCATGATGCATCGTACATGTATGTTATCGATATAGATGAAAAATGAATAAGGTGGGATCAGGGTCATCTAACTGGAGAGCTATAATCTCCTCTTTAGAGAAGTTGAGGGCGGTGACTTGAGGAGTGGTCATGGGGGTAGAAGGAGGAGATGATCTTGTTGGCAAGGCCACGTGGTGAGGGGTCATTGGGCATAACTTCAATGAATTGTAAAACCTCGATAAGGGCTTGTTTGTGGGATTTGGAAATCTGGATGAGATCATACAAAGACATCTTTAGAGGAGACTAATGTAATTGTTTTATCACCACGCGATGGATGACCCTATCAGAGATAGGCTATGTAGGTCCGTCGATGGTGATTTTGGGAGTGGGTGCAGATGGTATATTGGGTACAGGGTTGGTTGACGGGCTAATTGTTTTCTCTTTACCCTTTTCTTTCTGAGCTGATGTAGCGACATGAACCATGTTAATCTGAGGGGAGGGGGGAAATGGAGAAGGTGTATAATGAGTGGTGTAATGGCATGATGGGAAGAAACCAACTAGGGGAGAAAATCCTTGTGAATTAATTTGGACACAATGACATTTGGGTGGTGATTTAGTTAATTATCTAATACGGACCATGTTGATCTCAAATTTTAGAGGTGAATAAAATGGTTGTGGGGGTGGAGATACTGGTCACTAAGTTGTTAAAGGACAATGATGTGTAGTGATAGGTGAAGGTGGAACATGGTCCTCATCAAGAAGTTCGTCATCATCAAAATTTTGTTCAAGAGGACAAAGTTGGAGAAGAACGGTCTTCAGAGCCTTACAATTTTCAACATCATGCCCTGGTACATGATGATACACACAAATCTTGGTTTCATCAAACCCATTAGGTTTGGGTTTGATAGGATCGTATGGTCGAAGTAGTGGTAATGTGATGATGGAAGTCTCTAAGAGGTTGGTTAAAATGTTGGCTGCTAACGGATCACAATGGGAAGTGAGTGTGGTTTTGGGTACAAGTGGGGTTGATTATGAGGAAAGAGGATTTATAAGAGGGGGAATGTGTTGGTATACTAGTTTGGTATGCAGAGTGGTCTTAGTTCTTGCTTCCATCAGCTTGGGTAAAGGTGGCGGAGAATATCTGGCGATGGAAGGTTTAGTTGGTTTGACTACCTTATTGGAGGGTAGTGGATTCTTAGCCCTGGGTTGCACCTTATTGGGTAAATTTCACATGGTAGTACATGATGTAGAAGGAAAATTAGATGGTGGAAGAGGACAGGTTACCCACGAGGGAAACCAAGTTACGCTGGAGGTGGTTGGTGAAGGTAGGGTAGACAGTAGGGGCTAAAGTTGTATAGGCAAGGTTGGGGTTATAGTAGCTAGTGGAGGTATGGGTGGAAAGAAGTGTACGAGTGAGGGTGAGGAAGTGTGGTTTTTGGGTGAATGAGGTGTAATAAAGGATCATGAGGTAGGAGTAGGTTGTTTAGTCTTTGACTGGCCTTGGATATGAGACTGTTTGGTCAAGGTTGATGGGTGATGCCCTATGATGGATGGAAGGGGGGAAGGTGAAAAAGGTGTGGTAGCAAGACTGGTGTACATGGACTAGAAGGTTGGGTTTGTCTTTTAGGCAGGAGGATAATGTTGGTGTGGACTTGGTAAGATGCGGCTAGGTCCAATCTGACAGGTGGGTGAGTAAGGCTTGATGTCGGCATGAAATCCAAAGTAGCGATGGGTATAGATAAGAGTGAGGAGATAAGTGTGGGTAGGGTTTTAGGTTTGGGAATATTTGTAGTGATGGGTATAATTTTGGATGGAGGTAGGGATGATGAAGAGAAATCCATTTCAATCAATATAATTAGTGTAGTTTTGGTTTCTGAAAATACCTTTGGGTAGATCGTGGAATTATCTTCAGGAAACATTTGCATTTGGGTTGAAATGGGAAGCCGAATACATCCCCATAACATGGAATGATCAACATAATCCAAACAATTGACCAGCCATGAAAAAAATATTATTTAAGAAGAGGATGGAATGGGTTGGGTGGAAATACCCGTAAAGTAGGTATGTGATACATGGAATTGGCTAGTCTCGGATTCTATAGGTAAAAGAGTCGAGATCATGTCAATAGGGTCTTGGGATGCTAGGGGAAAACTATCCCCAATAGGTAGTGACATGTCTAAAGAATATCCTATGGATATGAGAGATAATAAGTTAGGTGAGTTAGACTTCTCTCTTGGTGGAGGAGAACGTGATGATGATTCTCTTGTGGACATGAGAATAAAAAGTGTTGATTGTTCGGTAGGGTGTGAGGTAGATGGTGAAATGGCATCAGTAGAAGGTGTGGGTTCCTCCATGAGAGCAAGGGGAGATGCAGGGGACTCCTCTTTGGGTGGAGGAGTAGAAGAGGTATGCTCCTCTATGGGTGGAGGAGCTCGTGCCAAGATTTCCTCAATAGATGAAGCAGGTAGGTTTTCTGGAATAGTTGGCACGATATCAAAAACTGTGGGAACTTCACTGACATTGATGTCACTAGATGAAGGTTCGCTATTTTGATTAAAAGATAGTTTATGATTAGGGAAAATTTTTTTGACAATGTGCAAATTCTGATTTGATGGTGCTTTCAAGTTATCTACCACAAGGTCTCCATTGTCTATCATCTCTTGAACACTGTTTTTAAAAGTTGTGTAATTACCATCATTATGTCCTTTAACATGATGATTATTATAGTATTCATGTTCTTTATACCATGTCGGCATGGGACGAGAAGGATCAAAACATATATGAGGTTTTATGGGAGGAAGTGTATTTCTATTGTTCCCACCGGAGATGAAAGGCCTGGACAGGAGAAATATTGGAAGAAGGTTGGGCCTGATTAGAAGGATGAGGTGGACCTGCCTTGAGGACTACCGCATTAGAAGATCCTTTGGGCTTTGAACAATTATTTTTAGGTTTCAAAGATGAAGAAGAATCATTTGATTCGAAGGGGGTGTTCTTGTTCCATAATTGGATCTTCTTTTCTTTAATGGTGCAAATGTCCAATTTTTGAGCCATGGTGAATGCTTCATCAAAGGTTCAGAAGGTTTGGACTTGTAGAGTTGGTGAGATGTGTCTGGTACAAGCTCTAGTGAATAACTCAATAAGTTCAGTCTGAGGTAGTTGAAACGTCAATTGGTTAATAAGACTCTAATTGCATGTAACGAAATTTGCAATAGATTTGTCTTCATACTGTTGACTTGAATAGAGATCGGTCATGGTGACTTTCTTGGTAACATTGATTAAAAAATGATCTAAGAAAGCTTTGGCTACTTGATTAAAGGAATAAATTGAATGTTGAGGTATTCCAATATACCAATCCAATGTTGGTTGTGTCAAATACATTGGGAAATTTTGTAGGAGAAAAGCATCATCGTGGGAGATTATGTAACACCCATTTTTGAACGACCGTAAGTGTTACTGCGGGTCTTCTTTACTATTGAAGTGATTGAATTTAGGCATCTCCCAATGTACATGGCAGATATGAATGGGAATAGATGGATGGATAGGCTCATTACTTATTTCATCATATGTTAAAGAATTACGAGATCCAAAAAAAGATGCTTCTAAGGTCTGCATATTTTCCATCATCATTTTAATGAGATCGTTAGTAGGTTTGGATGAATGGGTGACCCTGTAGAAAAAGGAGGTTGATGTTGAATGTATGAGGTGGCTGGTATGCTAGTGTATCGTGGTGCTGAGTATGAGAACTATGCAGGAAGAATAGATGTAGGTCTCATATAGCTAGCATAAGCGATAGATGAGGTCGGGGGTTATTAGTAGTATGTGTAAGTGGGTGGGTAGTCGTAACAACTCTAGTGGCGATTGAGGGTAAGGAACGTGGGATAGAAAAGATGAGGTTTTGAAGAGGGGTGTAAGTTACTGACACCAAAGGTGGTTACGATATAATGGGTATATATGAAGTGGCGGGTGCTGATGACGATATACTCATAGCAGTTGTCAGAGGGAAAATCAATGTTGTGGGTGTGATTGATGATGTAGATGTTGCAGTTATAACAGCTATGGGATTTAGCTGAGACACCACATGTGATAAATTGGATGACGGTAACACCAAAATGGTGCTATCTAATGCATAAGTGGGGGATATAGTAGGAGGGATGGATACGATCATGTCATATATTAAATGTCTTGAAGAATCCTGGGTGGAGGAATAAAGAAGGTAGTACTAGAGGGAAACGGGATTCTGGTCGAGGAGTCTCACGAACTCCTCATCGTCGGTAGTAATGGGGATAAGTTGTGTCAGATCCATAGGTGACAGAATGGACAGAGGTGATGGACTAGGTGGGAGGGGCTGACGATTGACGTGAAATACGAGGGTGTTAGTTTGGCTATGATTCAACACCATGTGAATCAACGTATATCAGGTGAACTGTACTCTGTAAATGACACAGTGAATAACATAGATGAGACAAAACAGATTTTGGGAGGGAACATTGGTAAATGTTTTTATTAAAAGCCAAATAGATTGACCTACGTCAGTCTAAATGACCGATGACAGTTAAGGGGTGACTGATGTCGGTTATAGGAACCGATACCAGTTACTGTGAGAAAATGATAGTTTCAGCAAATGAGGCAGAAATTAATTACTGTCAGATAGGAAAGGTGTAGTTGATGAATGTTATCAGAGTATAGAGAGTACAATGATACACAAAGACTCAAAACAAAAGAGAAGATGAGATAAGTGTATTTTAGGTAACTTAACCAAAAGAACAAGGAACCAATGCCAGTTAGGTAAACCGATGGTGGTCAGATATAAATCAGTGGTGGTTGTTGGATCAATGCCGGTTACTGTGAAATTTGAAGAATAAAAAAAATAATTTTTTGTGAATTTATATTAGATGAATAATCAACCTAGAAGTCTAGGGATGATAAGATTAGGTCTTGAAACACTTTGAAAAAGTCAGAATACTCCAACTTTGATGGTGGAGTGTGAAAGGAAAGAAAGAAAAATGAAGAATCATATCCTCACACCTCAAAACACAAGTCAAGCACAAAGCTAAGAAAAATATGTGACCCAACAAGTGAACTTAGTGTGTTTAGCTTATGCTATTTAAAATAATGACTCATGAATTTAGAGTAGATTTTTGTGGTTGGGAAGGCTTCCTACGAAGAAGTAAATTCTAAAGGTGAGGTTTCAGGTTATGTTATGACGGGGGTGGGCCGTCCTCTGATGGGGTACTGAACAAAGATAACCAGCTGGGTGCCCACTGTCAATCCTCTGATTGTGTGATCGTTGGAAGCTTCTTCTGGGTGGGATGTTGTTTTAAGAAGATGTATATATTTCAAATTGTGCAATTTGGCAAAGAGAGAGAAGAAAGAATGTTCTCTTCTATGATTCAGTTATGTCAACCATCAGCTGGGCATGACTTCCAGCATATAGGTTACCCTCATTTTAATGTAAGCTAAGATGCAATTAATCAAAATGTTATGCAAGTGTTTTGAGCCCAAATCTAAGTTTGATATTCAATGTAACAAGTAATGAATAGGAAGAGGAATGCTCTTTCACTAATGCAATACTAATGAAAGAAAATAAGTATTCTTTTTATAGCACCCAAAACATGATTGTTTTTAGACAATAGCAAGAGAGGAAGATTCCAGAGAGGAAAATTAATTTGTAAGATTTTTAGAAGGGAAACAAGCACACAAATTTCACCTAGGAATGAATAAAATGCAAGGAACCCCGGATGGGTCCCACCGGGTGTGCCAAAATGTTTCACTGTTTTGTTTAAGTTTTTAGACGAAATAGACAAGGGTGTGGGCTAGGGAGGAATACCTATTGCTATGGTTGGTTTGAAGGTTGTGCATGTGTTCTGACTTCTTAATCCAATGTTGACTGTGAGAGCTTCCTTTTGGCTAGGAGGAACTACCTGAAATACAAAATAAGACCATAAGAAAGAGTTAAACAATATATGTCAATGGGCTACCTAGCGTGTGCTAGATCCAGGAAGTGTGATACTTCCTCAGTGGCATTCAACCCACTATTTAATATAATTTAATGTAGGAAATAATGTAAATAAATAAAATCCTACTGTATTTTATATGATTTAGGTATCTCGTCCAAATACAATAAGCAAATTTGACATAACAGGCTAGGTTCTGATCTTATCTGGAAATGAGGTAAATAATCAAGGTGCTAGAACAAGTCAGGGTCAGATTCTGGGTCACTTACGTCACTTGGAAAAGGTTATTGGGATCTAGTATTAGCAAGACTGCCAGATATAGAGACCGACATCGGTCTGGTATGATTGACGACGGTTTAGTAAGAACCGATGATGGTTACTACGGGCTGGCAATAACTCAATAGGTCATGGTTTTGGGGATTTGTCTGAGATTGAATCAGAGATGGTAAGGAGTTGGTTTAGGTCTGGGGAGGTTTTGGGAATATTCATAGGTACTCAGGAGTATACATAGGTGAATAAAATGGTCGTGAGTGATGGGAATGGTCGTGAGTGATGGGAATGGTCAAGATCACAGGAAGGCGATAGTGGTGGGGTAAAAATATAAATGGTGGTTGATAAATAAAAGCTAAAGAAATCTTATAAAATGAATAGAAATGAAATGGTGTAGGTTAGAGACACACTTATTGTTGTGCAGGTTTAATGGATGGGTGGTGGTGATGGTTGATCAGTGAAATGGTGATCATTGTAGCGGTAGTGCTTCCCGGAATGGTCCTATGAATGCAAATACCTTCTGATCAATGGTTGTGTTGGCTATGGTTTCCTGGATGTGCGAAATATCTCTGGTTCTAATTTACATGTAGATCTCCTTTTCTCCAAAAACTTGAGAATGTGTTTAACCTCTCAAACAAGGTTACCAAAATGGTTATATGGTAACCGAGGATGGTTTAGGGTTACCGGCGTCAGTTAAGATGGGATATCCTAGGTTGCCTAAAATAGCAGATCTTGGCTATCCTCCTCCATCTTTTTCTCATTTTTGTGTCAGATATAAATGGAATGTTGCGCTTAGATACACAGGAATGTGGTTAGAGGAAGAATAGGTATGTTCTTTTAGGTTTATACTAAGTCTTAGTTCATTAAGTTAAGTAGGGTTGAGTCTTAGTTAGTTATGGAAACATGTTATGAATAGGTCTATGGTGAGGTGTCAAGGTGAGGTGGTGGGGTGAGGTGAAAATTGGTTTTAATTATGGTAATTAAATAATGAATGAAGTGAGGATGAGTATTAATTTAATTATAATTAATTAAATTAATATTAATGTGGGGTATAAGGGTCCTATCCTTTCTGTCAAACCATTTATTTTTTGTTTTTTGATTTTGTTCTAGCTTGATCATGGTAAAGTTCCTTAGCTCTTCAAGATCAACCAACTCTGCCATTCTGATTTTTCTCTGGTCTATGCCTTCAAATTCCAGCAGCTGGGCAACTGCTAATGAGTTCAATTCTAGTGTTAAAGGAAGGGTATACTCCTTACCATAGACAATATTGTAATGCAAATTTCCTATTGAATTTTTTACTATGATTTTATTTGCCCATAGCGCACACAAGACATTTTTATGCCACTGTCTTTGACTGATGTTCATTGTGCGCTTCATGATTTTGGTAAGGTTCTTACTTGTTGACTCTATCAAACTATTTCCCTGAGGGTAATAGTTGGAAGAAGTCTTCACATAGTAGATGTTTAGATTTAGCGCCAAATCAGTGATTTTTGTCCCAAGGAAGGATTTTACATTATTAGAGATAATGGTTTGAGGAACGCCAAACCTTGTGATTATACGTTCAAGAAAGTCAAAGATAACTGACTCAATTGATTTATTGAGTGCGACAGCTTTTGTCCATTTGGTGAAGTAGTCCATAGCTGTCATCACCCACTTGTGTTTAGCACTTGAAGGTGAATTGATCATGCCTATGAAATCAAGACCCCATTACACAAAAGGATGATCCACTTGGATTGGTTGGAAGGGAATCGTTGCCAATTTTTTCTTTCATGCAAAGAAAGTTCACTCTCTATATTTTGTGACCCACATGTGTGCATTTGTAAACAGATTTGGCCAAAAGATACCTATCATTATTATTTTCATTATTGTAGTTTTGGTAGAGAAGTGTTAACTAGAGAATCCATCATGAAACTCTGCTAACACTTTTTTAGTCTATGTACTGCTGATATATCTTAACAGCATGCCATCAAGATTTATTTTGAAGAGAATTCCATCAGTCAAAACATAAGGGATTTATTAGAACCTAAGATGTCTTCTCTTTGCTTTGTTTAAACCAGGAAGGTATGCACCCTCAGAAAGGAATGTGATCATGTCCTTCATCCACTCACTTGCACCAGGGTTTATGCTCTGCTCAATTTCTACACGAGGGAGATCCTCATCTAGAAATAATGAAGTCTTAGCTTTAATTTGTGCATCCTTAACAATTTTCCTACAAAGCATGCTACCTCTTACCATTTTTGTGGCTTTGATAGTCACATCATACTCCATGATTTTGGTCACCCCTTGTGCTCTCTTTTCACTAATTTTTTCCCCCATGATGAAGTCTCTGATAGAAGAATGGGATACTAACAACTTAATGTGATTTTTGGAGAGCATACTTTTGAATTTCTTAAGCACATGCATGATGGCAAAGACTTGTTTCTCCATGTGACTATACATTAGTTCATAATCCTTTAGCATCTGGCTAAAGAAAGCCATTAGTTTTTCTAGCCCTTGTTCATTTTCTTATGTTATGACGGAAGCAACACTCACATAAGTGCCATAAGCATGAAGAGTTAAATCCTTGGAATAGTCTGGGTTGATGAGTGTTAGCGTGCAAGAAATTTATTTCTTAATCTTGTTGAAGCTTTCTCTTCCTTCAGCTATCCATATGAAGGTTTTTTCCTTCTTGAGCATCAAGGTGATGGGTCGAACTAGTCCTACAAAGTTAGGGATAAAACACCTAAAAAAGTTGATCTTACTAAGGAAGGACTGCAAGACCTTTTTTTTTGTTGGGAGGAAAAGATATAGGATGGTTGAAATGTGCTCAAGATAAATAATGATACCATCCTTTGAAACCACATGGCCCAAATGCTTGCCCTGTGACACTACAAAATTACACTTCTTGGGGTTAAGATATACCCTAAACTCTCTACATCTCTCAAAGACTTGTTCCAGGTGCACCATATGATTAGTGCTCTGCTTTGAGAAGACTGTTATGTCATCAAGGTAAACCAAGATGAATTCATTTATGTAACCTTTGAAGGCAATATCCATGGCGTGCTGAAATGTGGCACCCACATTTGACAAACCAAAGGGCATCTTCTAATATGCATGTGTTCCCTACTTGGTTGTAAATGTTGTTTTGAATTGATCCTCTTCCTTGACCAGGATTTTATTGAAACCTAAATATCCATCTAGCATTGAAAACCTCTGTGTGTTAGCCACAGTCTGCAGAATCTACTCCATAGAAGGCAAAGGATAATGATCCTTTAGAGAGGCCTTGTTTGAATCTTTGAAATCAAAAAAGAGTCTGATTTTACCATTCTTCTTGTGAATTGGAACCATATTTGCAACCCATGTAGAGTATTTGATGGGAAAAATAGTTTTTTCCTCAATGAGTTTTGGATAAATCCTTTCTCAAGAGTTTGGATAAGTTCTATCTTTGGATTGACTGGTCAATGCTTCTGTTTGACGGGCTTGATACTAGGATCAAGGTCAATGGAGTGTTGAGAAACAATTGGATCAAAACCTTTGAGGTCTTCATACTCCTAGGAGAAGATATCACTATATTTTTGACACATAGAAATGAAGGCCTAATTTTCATCATGCACACAAATCTTGCTGAGCAATAACTCTTTCCCACGTGTAATAGTGACTGGGGAATAGTCTTCTTACGTGGCATGTATGTACCTTTCTTCACCCTTGAATTCATCATCAAGACTAAACATTTTCTGTAAGGTGACCAGCCCTTTAGCCAACTTTTTTGTCTTCAGTTGTATCACTTGGTCACCATAGTTGTCATGCAAGATAGATTACATAATTGATGCAAATCTGGCTTCATTCTGGATAAACTGGATGATTTTCATGTCACTGGAAAAAACTTTTCAACTGGTTTTGTTGTCTAGAATGGATGGTCTGATCACCATCTTAATGTGTTGATTGTTTCCTCTAACAAAGTCTTCAGCATGAGAGAACTGTGAATCGAGTGTGGCTATTTGATCAACTTCCTTGTTCATTTTACGCAGCACCGCCTACAAATTTAGAGCATCAAATCTCTCAAGGAGGTCCAAAAATATATGCTTATAAGCTTTGAGAATCTTATTATTTTTTAAGAACTTTTTGGTAACCTAGTGGATAACCAATTTTGTGTCCCCATAGATCTGCAGGGTCTTAATTTTCTTCTTCTCAGCAATGAGCAAGCCATACACCAGCACTTCATACTCTGCCACATTGTTAGAACATGTGAAATGTAGCCTGTTTGTGAAGAATAATTTCCCATAAATAGGGGAAATGAGAACCACCCCTGCCCCCACACCATTTCTACTTCTGGATCCATTAAAATACAACTTCCATAGACCCAGTTCAACTTTATCTTTCTTTAGCGCATGCAGCAACATAGCTTATTCTTCAAGAATGCAGTAAGTACCGAGCCTAGTTTCATAAGCTTCTAATTCTTCAGCATATAGATCGAATTCATGGTGCCTCTCCACCCATTCATCAAGCACTAGGTCAGGAATATAGGGTGATAGAGACTATTCTTCAGGAACTGAATTTTGTTCTTCTTGAATTAAACAGTTGGCTTAGAGAGGGGATGGGACATATGACTCTACATGATAGGAAAATATAGGCTCAACTTGTATAGTAAACTGGGTAGCATACCTTGTCTTGAGTAACATATGAGACCATTTAGAAGACAAGTAACCACCCACTTTAGCAGTAAAGTCTCTTGATAGACATAAGGCGAACAAAGGAGGTAGATCAATAATTGACACATCTTGAGTTATTGTTAGGCTTGTACATGTATGGAGGGTTAACTAAAGACCCTTGATGACTCCTAAGGTTGTGACAGTTGATCCATCAAGTTGCAAGAATCCTTTAGAAAAAGGGCTATATTTTAGACCTAAGACATCAGTAATTTTCTTAGGCATGATGGAAGTACTAACACCTGAGTCAATCATGTAATTATGCACTACATGTTTTCCTATGATCAAGGACATATAAAAGGGTGGGGTTTTAACAAATTTTCTTACTTTCTTCTCTTCTCCTTCTTGGTATATATTGATAGAAGCACGTGGCTTCTACACAACTGGATCAGCACGCAGGAGTTGCGCTAGAGCTTCATTCAACAGATCTTGTTGAGATGGAATAGTCAGGGCATCCCACATTGTGACATTTATGTTTGTTATCTTCATTTGGTATAGAATGCTAAATAGAAGGCCCCTGTCTTATGTATTTAGGGAACAACATCCCTTATTGACTATTTAGGCGTGGAATCCTGGAATTTAGCAAGAGCAAAGGCTTTACCTTCTAAAGGAGGGGTGCACACTGCTTCAGAAGGAGATTTGCGTGGGGTCTCTTGTGTAGGGACTTGGGAACTTTTACTATTAGATGCCTTAGTTGCATATTTTTATTTCTGAGGATCTTCTTGTGTCGCTGGGATCGTGAACTACGCACCTGATTCTAACATTCTATTTTTGTATCTTGTGTTGTCTGTAACTTGGGTGTGTAGTCTATTTGTATCTTTTTCAGCTTGGTCTATTACATAGAAGTCCTTAGCACCAAAGGACATCAAATTTTTCTCTGGAGGAGCTTCTGGTATTTCTTGGTTATCTACTTCAGTGGAAATTACTGAAGGTTCACAGGCTGAAGCATTCTGGATCATGAAATCTTAGGCGCGCACAACATTGGCACAATGAAATTGACTATGAGGCATGTTGCAAAGGCAACACCATTCTGACTCTTGTGCCAAATTATTCTGAATTGGAACAAGCACCTGACTCAAACTAGGTGCTAGAAGAGAAGGTGCATGAGGAACAACTTGCAAGGGAATATGTGCATTGTGATGCCATCTATCTTTCTCATGGTTGGGCATGTATCTTTTATTTCCATACCAATTCCACCAGGTTGATTTCTTTGGCCATGCTCCTGATTAGAACTACCTCTATAGGCTTGCGCATGTTGTTTCTCTAATGATACAACCTTGTTTGACAAGTTTCTAATCAGGTCCTTTAAATCTTCATCTCTCTTTTACTGCGCTAGAGAGTAGGATGTTGAGGCAACTAGTTGTGAATTTTGCTCAGGAAGAGGGATAGGGGCCACAGAAGGCTGGGGAACTTGTGAAATTTCTGGAACAAGGGCATAGGTGGTCTAGTATTTATCTTTCCCACTTGAATAAGACTATTTTCTGACCTTACTGTAATACTATAAGCAGCTGGTAAATTCCTACCTCCCATGGATTAGATCATGACCTAGATATCGATATTGAGAACTTTCAGATAATATAGGAAAACATGTTAGTTTTAGGTCTTACCACTAGAAGGATTCTATCCCAAGTCTTCTGAAATATGCTGTTGAAATCAGACATCTCTTCATTGAGTGCCCTCTTTGTTGTGGTCAATTGCTATACCAAAGATAGGTGATCTGACTTATCTTCAAATTAGTTACAAAGAGTTGTTTCTAGCTCATCCCAGCTGGTGATAGATCCAAGTCTTAGGCCTCAATACCATTAGAGTGCCGTACCTTTGAAAGAGGTTGCAAGTAGCCTAATTGTTACATCATCATGTGTGATTATATAGAGTGAACACACGTTTGCTATATCTTGGATATGTTCATAAGGGTTGACTTCATTCTCACCAATAAAGTATGGAATGCTTTTGAGTGTGCCATTTGGCATGTCATGTTACACAACTAGAACCAAGGGACTTCCTCTAGTGAATTTTTCAAATTTCCTAAGTGGAGGAGGTGGTAGATGCACCATTGTAGGGTGCTCAGGTTGTCTATTTTGAGGAGGAGTTGAATGGGTGTGAATTGTTGGAAATGGAGATGTGTGCGCAGCCTTTCTAGAATGAACTCTTCTCGAGGATAGCTGGAGGTACTCAAAAGAATCTTTAGTTGATGTACTTTTTCTTGTGTGCACTCTTCTCACGAAAGATGCTTAGGACTACTAAAAAATAGATTTGAAAATGTTGGGAGTCATCATATGTGTTGAAATGAGCCTCTAGAGGCTACAATACTAAGTCCACACACCAGAACTTGGAGATATGAAATTTGAGCTTTCAATGTTGGTCCTAGTGAGCGTGCCAGAAACTGTTGGACTTCAATATTATAACGGCATCTCAGATTTAGAAGGATCAAGGTGTTTGAGATGACAATGGAACCATCCCCATGTTGTGGGTCCTTACACACTTGGGACAAATATTTGGAGAAGTTCGGTTCCTGTCGACAATAAAATTTTCCTCCGTAATTTCTATTTCATTAATGTATTAGGAATAGGATGTTGTTAAGTATAATTAGTAGTAGCGTCCGATAGAAGATAATAGTGCTGCCAGTACGATGCCACCAATAATGTATAGTACGACAATAGTCAAAAGTACAAAAGGAATGTTGTGGTAAAAAGTAAATAGTTGTCGTAAGTGGTCCAGTAATGTTAAAATGTCAAAGTTAGGGTAAGTAGAGAAGTAAGGTCTACATGATTAGGAATTAGAAATATTATATTGGTAATAAGGACAAGGAGTGAGGTCATAAATATTTTGTATATTTTATTTGTAAAAAGTCTAAAAATGTGGAACCCATGTGAAATGATAAGGTTTATCTTATCTTAAAAGATAAGCTTACATGTACAGATAAGAGTTAAGGTATGGAATATGATTCGTCAGAGTGGATTTCTTATCCTATCTTAGAGATAAGATGGATAAGCCTAGAAGTTCTATAAATAAAGAGGCCACCCCCCTCATTTAGCATAGAAAGAAGTAGTGAGAAATATTGTATGAAGTGTGTAAAGGAAGCCATCAGTTTAAAGGTGTGTTGAAGAAGCCATTAAGAGGTGTAATTGTAAAGTTTCTTCCATAGTATTGGTGGAAGGCAAGTGAAGTCAATAACACTTGAAGTACCTCATGGGTGAGATTGTAACAATTTCATGTTAATATTATAATTTACTTTGATATTTCATATTTTTCATCATTCTGTCTTATCATAGTCGATGGTATTCTTGTGTTATGTTTGTTGCTTTGTTTCCAGATTACATCCACCAAACTAAAGGCTGTGCATTAGTAAATAATCATAGCATGAGGAGTTCCCGGTGAAGAATTATCATAGTGCCGGATTGGTGATGACATTTTGGTTCCGTTGCCGGGACCATTCCTCGTGGTGGATTGTCTGGAGAGATATTCCCACTTAGTCAAAAATCAATTGGAGGGTAACCTTGTTTTTATTGTGCATAGTAGTTACCATGGTAAAGTCATTTTTGTCGTGAATAGTAGTTACCATGGTAAAGTCATTTTTGCTGTGAATAGTATTTACCACAGTAAAGTCACTTTTTACCGTGAATAGTATTTACCGCAGTAACTTCACTTTTTACTGTGAATAGTGTTTACCACAGTAAAGTTAGTTTTTACCACAATAAGTCAAGTTTTACCATAGTTTACCATGGTCATTTCTATTTTCTATTATAGTGATTTTAATTATTGGTGCACATAAGTCTTGTTGATTGTACTTTTGGGTTGGTATTTCACTGTGGTTACTTTTGAAAATGGGGAAGATTCCTGTTTTTTCAGCCCAATCTAATGAAGATGCTTCCTCTTTCATTCAAGAGTTTAAACGATCTTGTATTTGTAATGGCCTTATAAGAAGGGAACAATGGACTGAATTTTTTCCTACCTTTTTGGATGGTTCAGCCCTTAGGTGGTTTGAAACACTAGGTGATAATGTGAAAAACTCATGGGATTTATTAACTGAAAGTTTTCTTGAAGAATTTGGTGAACAACAGAGATATGCAGATCTCATGATCGATATCACAAAGCTAACCCAAGGAGAGAAGGAGAAGATAAGGGATTATCATGCTCGTGTTCTAGAGCTAAGGAGGAAGCTTGACGCCCAGATCCGGAAGGAAGGATTAGCGGATGGGTTGATGAATGGCGTGGATAATCTCCTATGTAAGCACTTCATTCTTGGGATGAAGCCAGAGATCAGACAACGAGTGAAGTATGACCGCCCAGCTACCATTGAACAAGCAAAGGAGATTGCAAGAAGGAAAGAAGAAAGCATGGAAGAGGAGCCCAAAGAAATTGTTGCTAAAGTAGAGCCTACACCAGCACCTTTGCTCCAGAATCCACAACCACTCTCGGTGAGCACAAATCTTTCTCCTAGTACATCTACTGAGTATGAAGATCTGCTAAAAAAGATGGGTCAGTTAACTATTAATCTTCTTCAAGGAAAAGAATTTAGTTCTCAGGGAGGAGATAGAGGTCCAAAAAGAAATATTTCTGAAGTTGTATGTTATGGTTGTTATAAAAAGGGTCATTATAAGTATAATTGTCCAGATAGAGCTTCTACATCTGGTAAAGGAGATAATGATAAAGGAAAAGCACCTATGAATTCTTTTGATGTAGTAGATAAGAGCAGAAATAATGAAGTAGATGTGTTTGTAACAAAAAGAAAGAAAGAAAAAGATAATCAAGATGGAAATGATCCTAAGAAGATGAAAGGAGAAACTAGTAAGAAACATAGGAGAAGAAAGTTGGGTGTGCAGGATTTTCTGATTTCACAGGGGCAAGGACCATACTCCATCTTGGAAGATCTGTCCAAAAGGCCTGCAAATATTACATATGGTCAACTCTTGGCTATGTCTTCTGAGAAGAGGCGGGAGTTGCGAAGTGGACTCAATGCTCGACGAAGGAAGGAGGTTGAGGTCCCTATTTTGGAGGCAGAGGCGGATCCCTATGCTCCACAAGCTGAGGTATTATGTAATGGTATTTCAATTCATGATGTCTTATTTGATGGAGGTGCTACAGTTAATGTAATGACCGAGTCTGTAATGAATATGTTGGGTTTAAAAATTGATCGCCCTTCAACACTTATGTTAAGGTCATTAAATAAAGGAAAAACTAAACTAGAAGGTGTAGTTTCAAATGTGGCAATATCTGTTATGGGTGTTGTATGTGTGGTAGACTTTCAGGTGATGAAAAATGGTACTGTTGCGTACCCAATGCTGCTGGGAAGACCATGGCTAAGGAGAGTTCATGCAAGAAACTACTGGAATGAAGGTTTCATGACACTTGGACGTGGTAGAGAGAGGGTGAAGATAAATGTGATCCCTCGACATCATAAGGCAGAACCTGTGGATTCAAGTGATGAAACTGATGATTGGACATCCTCTGATTACTCTAGTACCAGTGAAGTGGACACTGAAGATGAAGAAAGTGAGGTTGATGTTTCAGTCATGGATATCCTTCCAGTCACACCAACTCATGACCCCATAAAATTATCTGAAGAAGAAGTTGATGATCATCTCCAACAAATAAAGATTGGTGATGCTGTGATGGAGAGTGAGAAGGAATCCTACCTCCAGCTCTTTTGAAGGTACATACACATATTCACTTTTGATTACAAGGAACTCCATCAAGTAAGTTGGGTAGAACATTCTATTGAGCTGGTAGATGGTGCTAAGCCTATAAAGAAAATGCCATATAGAATGAATCCTAATTTTTCCAAGACTGTAAAAGAAGAAATAGATAAGTTGCTTGATGCAGGATTCATATTTGCTGTGGAGAATTCAGAATGGGTTTCTCCCATTGTGATCTCAATAAAAAATAATGGGAAGCTACGCATTTGTGTTGATTACAGGAAGCTCAATAAGGCAACAAAGAAGGATCATTACCCTCTTCCATTCTCAGATCAGATCTTGGACGAAGTAGCTGGCCAGGAGTGTTATAGTTTTGCTGATGGATATAGCGGATACAACCAAGTCCGTATAGCGGAGAAAGATCAGCTGAAGACCACGTTCACCACTCCTTGGGGAACGTTTGCTTATAGAGTTATGCCTTTTGGGTTGTGTAATGCTCCAGCAACATTCCAGCGTTTGATGAATAGGGTGTTCGAACCCTACATTGGGACCTTCATCAGAGTATTTCTGGATGATTTTTGCATCTATGGGAGCAAGTTGGACCACCTGCACCAGATGGAGACAACATTTCAAAGGTTAGATGAAGCACAAGCCTCACTAAACCCTACAAAGTGTGTCTTTGGATGTTCTAAAGGCGTTTTGTTAGGGCATGTTGTATCCAGAGATGGTATTGGTACTGATCCTGATAAAGTTTCAAAAATCAAAGATTTACCATTTCCTATGAATAGAAGTAAGTTGAGATCATTTTTAGGCCATGTGGGTTACTATAGAAGGTTCATCAAGAATTTCTCAAAGATTACACAGCCACTAACCCAGTTCTTGAAGAAGGATGTTACTTATGAACCAGGAAATAAGGCACATGAAGCTTTTGGACAACTGAAGGAAGCCCTGGTGTCTTCACCTGTTTTAAAGAATCCAGATTGGAGCAAGCCATTCATTGTGTACACTGATGCCTCAGATGCAGCACTAGGAAGTACTTTGAGCCAAAAGGATGAAAATGGGAATGAACATCCAATTTACTTTGGGAGCAGACAAATGAGCAGTGCTGAGGTAAATTATACTGTAACTGAAAAAGAGGCTCTAGCTATCATTTTTGCTGTAAAGAAGTTTAGAAATTACTTGCTAGGGCAGAAATTTATAGTTGTAACAGATCATCAGGCTCTAAAATATATTGTCAATAAGCCTAACCCATCAGGGAGGATAGCAAGATGGATAATTTTGCTACAAGAATTTGAATTTGATATTATAGATAGGCCAGGAAAGAAGCATGTCAATGCAGATGCACTCTCTTGAGCCTATGATGGTTTAGGATCATCTTGTGATGATGATGATTTCCCTGATGCAACATTGTTATCCCTTGACACAATCCCTAGTGAATACATAGATATTTGGAATTATCTGAATGAATTCAAGTTTCCTGATGGTGCCAATGCAAAGACTAAGAGAAAGATTACTCAAGCCAGTCGTCCATATTCTATTCTGCATGGAGTATTATTTCGAATAGGACCTGATGGACAGTACAAGAGGGCAGTTGGACGTGATCAAGGGAAGGAACTGCTAGAAGAATTCCACAATGGTACATGTGGAGGGAACTTCTCTGGACAACTTACAGCAAGAAGGATCTTGGATGCAGGTTATCACTGGCCCACTCTTTTTAAATATTGTTATAATTATTGTAAGACATGTGATATTTGTCAAACACATGGTAACCGTAAGACTTCATCAGCTCCATTATGTCCTATTCTTCCACTTGGTCCCTTTGAAAAGTGGGGAATAGACATTGTAGGTCCACTTCCAACTACCTCACGCCAAAATAAGTATATTGTAGTTGCCACATATTATTTAACCAAGTGGGTTGAAGCTAGGCCATTGAAAACAACTTCCATGGATGAGGTGGCAAGGTTCATATATGAACGCATTGTCACCAGATTTGGTTGTCCATTAGAAATTGTAACAGATCAAGGAAGCCACTTCATTAATGAGGTAGTAGAAGCCTAGTCAATAAATTTTCTATTAAGCACAGGAAGGCAACAACATACAAGCCAAGCACAAATGGATAGGTGGAACGAACAAATTTTGTGTTGTGTCAAATTCTAGCAAAAGATGCAGCCTTGCAGGTACATAAGTGGGATAAAAGGATTCATGCAGCATTGTGGGCATATAGGGCAACATCAAAGTCAGCAACAGGATACTCCCCATTTCAGTTGGCCTATGGCATTGATCCAGTTCTTCCTATTGAGTTTGATATTCCCACTGTGAGAGTTATGAAAAATGAAAGGATGGATGAAAGTGATTCAGTAAAATAAAGGTTGGTACATCTTCATTTGCTAGAGGAAATGAGGGAAATAGCAAAGGATACAAGCCATAAGAAGAAAATGAAGCAGAAGGAATACTTTGATCAAAAGATCCAGTGGTCTCCATTTCATGTGAATGACTTGGTTCTAGTATATGATTCCAGATACAAAAAAGAAGACAAAGAAAATTTCTTCCAAAATGGATGGGGCCCTACAAAATAGCAGTTGTGCATGAAAATGGTACGTACCGAACTGGAGGAATTGGATGGCACTCCCATTACGAAATGGGTCAACCATGACAAGTTGAAGATTTTCCAAGCACCAGAATAGTCTACTCCGAGGATGGAGTAGAAGCTAGGAAGGGGGAAGATGTCGACACTAAAATTTTCCTCCGTAATTTCTATTTCATTAATGTATGTATTAGGAATAGGATGTTGTTAAGTATAATTAGTAGTAGCGTCTGATAGAAGATAACGGCGCTGCCAGTACGACACCGCCAATAATGTATAGTACGACAATAGTCAAAAGTACAATAGGAATGTTGTGGTAAAAAGTAAATAGTTGTCGTAAGTGGTCCAGTAATGTTAAAATGTCAAAGTTGGGGTAAGTAGAGAAGTAGGGTCTACATGATTAGGAATTAGAAATATTATATTGGTAATAAGGACAAGGAGTGAGGTCATAAATATTTTTTATATTTTATTTGTAAAAAGTCTAAAAATGTGGAACCCATGTGAAATGATAAGGTTTATCTTATCTTAAAAGATAAGCTTACATGTACAGATAAGAGTTAAGGTATGGAATATGATTCGTCAGAGTGGATTTCTTATCCTATCTTAGAGATAAGATGGATAAGCCTAGAAGTTCTATAAATAAAGAGGCCACCCCCCTCATTTAGCATAGAAAGAAGTAGTGAGAAATATTGTATGAAGTGTGTAAAGGAAGCCATCAGTTTAAAGGTGTGTTGAAGAAGCCATTAAGAGGTGTAATTGTAAAGTTTCTTCCATAGTATTGGTGGAAGGCAAGTGAAGTCAATAACACTTGAAGTACCTCATGGGTGAGATTGTAACAATTTCATGTTAATATTATAATTTACTTTGATATTTCATATTTGTCATCATTCTGTCTTATCATAGTCGATGGTATTCTTGTGTTACGTTTGTTGATTTGTTTCCAGATTACATCCACCAAACTAAAGGTTGTGCATTAGTAAATAATCATAGCACGAGGAGTTCCCGGTGAAGAATTATCATAGTGCCGGATTGGTGATGATAGTTCCTCTATCTATTTCTACTGTTACTGCTACTCCTAGTGCTGGAAGGGGAAACTAAGCTAAAAATTCCAAGGGACCAGGCATACAAGGATAACATGAAAGTAAATCTACACTAGAAGTAAATAGCACCGAAAAAGAGATATGAACACTATCTATTCTGAGTGGGAATGAAATGAAATGTGTGAAAGGAGGCTAGGTAGGAGTAGCACAACTAAACACATATTTACCATATCGTTCTCATGGAACACAACTAAATAAGGAACTGCAAGGAATGTGAAATGGCACAACCAACACACAATGAAAAATAAAAGGAAAGAAGAAGGAATGAAAGCATGTTAGGACATAGAATAGTCACAAAATGATGCTTCTATTACTTATGGAAATACATAGAGCTATTACAATGGTGAAGGAGGTTGATATCCACATGCAAGAGCCAGATCTAGAGGTCTGCAACTCAAAATATAGAAAATATGAAGTCCTTCATAGAATGTGTAAGGTTCCAGAGTGTCCAACATTAATAATGATCCCATCTCTTACATTTATAGATGAATCTGTAGAAAGAGAAGAGAAGGAAGGAAAACCCAAATTTGAAATACAACCACCAATAAAAGAAATTCAATGCCTGCAAATCTACCTAAAAATCTGTTGAATGCACTTCCCTAGGTCTGTTTGGTGTGTTGAAAAGGGAAGAAGGGTGAATCAAATTAAATCAGGTGGCTAGAGCAATTAGATCTGCTCATTAATGCTCAGAGAGACGGGTTCCCATTTCTCACCTACCAAATCCACTAAAAATTTGAATTTGAATATCTAGCACTGTAGTTTATGTCAGTAGCTCTCTAACAAGTTCAAGTGCACACTGATTGGAGATATGTAGAAAAATATATGGTTTTCAGAATATTTCATAGCCTCCTGCACATACAAGAGACGTGGTGCACGTGGATTGGTTGAAATGATGGCCAACTGTGTAAATAATTATTATTTCTACCACATGTTAGTCATTTATTTTTTATGAGGATTCGATGCCCTATTAGAACACTTTGTCTTTTTGCATGTGGCACACTAAAGCATGTCAGAAGATGACCTGGCACAGAAGAGCGTAAAGGAGGGCACAAGGGAAGGGAATGTAGAGGAAAACAAAGGAAGGAATAGAGAAACATGCACGTGACGCATGTGGGGAAATGAGACAACTGGTGAGTAGAGAATGCATGGTCAAGGTGTAACTATTACAAAGTAATGGGCACAGTACATGAGATGGTGAGGGACTTAGCTGATTGAAGAAAGTGTGAGGCGCGCACGCAGGGAAGAACTACTTAGGAAGAAATCAAATGCGTAGAAGGTGGGCACAAGGGAGGAGTAGAACAAAGAGGAAAAGGAAAGTGAAAGGAGGGAATAGAAAGTTTGTAAGGACGTGTGATGAAAAGAAGGGGTGTCAAGGGAAAATTGCAACCAAGGAATTGTGCCAACTGAACCTGAGCATGCGCAACCTTGAATGAGGAGCTGAGAGCCAGAATATGTATACAAGTTACCCAAATAACTAGGAGGGTTATTTTGATAACAGATGCATTGATTGGTTTCCTTGAATATTCTTCTAGATATTATGATGATGATGATGATAAAGCACAGGGTTTCTCATGCGCAGTGTTTAATCGCTTCCAATCGCAAAAGGAATCCTCTTCCTCTATATTTTTTTTGAAGAAGAAAAATAAAGATGATCCTCAGGTGGAAACCCCACATAATAAGATAATAAATAGAGGATCGTCACTCCTACCATCAATGGAATCATAAAAGGAGAAACCAAACCCTGTAGCAAGCAAGAAGTAAGATTTTGTGCCAAGTAAGTCCTATAATGTTTCCCCTATCTCTAATTCTACATCTAAAGCTAATCTCATAAAACCATATAATATTCAAACAAAATCAGCCACTCATTCCCAACCCACTACTCCATCCTCAAAAGGAAACCATCTTCCAAAGTAGCATCATCTCTGTGTTGTAAAACATCCACTAATCCAAGAAAATCAATTTCATCTACTTCAGCTCCATTTGATAGAATTGAGCATGTAAATAAGTCCAAAGTTCAGATTTTTGAATCCGAATTTTTATAAATCCACCCTGATAAATTTAAGAGGATTTTTAGTTATATTAAGGGGATAAAAAAAAATCTAACATTGTAAATCCTAATTCTAAAGGGTTACTTTCAACATTACCTACTCTGCCATTGCAAAACATGCTTGCACTAAGAGCATCTAAAACCAACAAGGTAGAACCCTTCTACATCTCCATCTTAATCAAATGTCATCAACTAAATAATTGCATCATGGACTTAGAAGCCTCCGAAAATCTAATGTCCATCAAAATTTTCAATTCCCTAAGACTTATCCTGACATGAGCAACTGGCTCTTGCTAATCTATGGAGTCTAAATAGGTGCCACTTGTGAGAAGAATCAAATATTCTCAAGTGTCACTAGTGGATTTCCTAGACAAGAAGGTGTTACTAACTATTTTGGTGGTAGATATCCTAGCATGTTTTTTAGCAGGGGATTTTGTAGAGACTTGGGTTGTGAAATACAAATGGACTAGTCTTCTATGACCATTCTAGTGAAGGGTGAAATGAAGAAGTTGTTGCCAATGAGGAAAATGAAGTACACCATCTAAAAATTAGACAACCCAAAATTGGACATCTTGTTTTAAGATAGTGAACTAAGAAAATAATTCTTCACATCTGAAAGAGATGAGAATCTGCCTCTCCTCATGGAAGAAAAATAATATCAACTATGGACATTAGAATTTGATGGAAGTCTTTATAGTGCAAGATCAAGAGTTGGAATTTTTCTAACTTCTCCTTCAGGTGAGTTATTCCCATTAGCCTACAAAATGTAATTTAATAATACCAACAACACTACAGAGTATGAGGCCATTCTTATTATAATGGACATTACTGAATCCATGGGCATCAAGAAACTCAAATGTCTCGGCAATGCTGAAGTGATTGTAAAGCATTCATCAAAGGACATGTCCAACATGCCAAAATGGCATGGTTTTTACTTTTACATTAATTTATTGAACTCTTTACTATTTTTTATTTCTTTTTATTTCTTTTAATTTTTAAATGCTCCCAAGATCGAGAATAGGAAATCTTGATATGCATGATATTTATAGGTTCTCAGAGATCCTCACCATTCAGATATGCAAGCCTATAGGCCCCAAAACTAAATTCAGCCACCACAATGAATGATCCTTACCCGTTAGTCTCAAATTTTCCTTTCTTTCCAGGTTCTTTTGTGGTATTAAAATGGTTTCCCTTTATAACAAGATCACCTACCTCAAATTCAGGAGGGATGATATGTTTATTATAACCTTCATTGATTTAATTATGATACACTTTAAGATGATCCAGGGTGTGTAGGATCTTTTCATCAAGGATTTCAAGCTCTGCTACCCTAGAAAATTTATAGTATTTTTCCTTATCCAAATAGTCTGAAAATGAGACTCTCAAATAGGGGAGCTTGATCTCTAGGGGTATAATGGTTTCAGTACCGAATACTAAGGAATACAGAGTTTCCCCTATAGGTGTGTGAATGGAATTGAAATATGCCTAAAGGGTAGGATGGATTTGTAGGTGCTAATCACAGTCAATTTTAGAAAACATTTTCTCCATAATTCATACAAGTGTTTTATTGGTTTCCTTAGCTTTCCCATTACCTTGGGAGTAATAAGGTGTACACTTCTTCTGGAAAATTTTAAATTTTTGGTATAACACCTTCACTTGTTTGTTTCTGAATGACTCATATATAATGGAAAAGGGATGCCATAATGGCAGATGATATGGTTCATAATAAACTTGGAAATCTATGCACATGTAACATAAGTGAGAGGAGCATCCTCCGCCCATTTGGTAAAGTACTCAGTGGAAGTGATAATATGTTTGTGGCCCTTAGATTAGGTGATGGTGAGTTTTCCTATAAGATTTATACCCCATTTAGAAAAAGGCCATGGTGTTGTGATATGTTGTATTGACTGAGATGGTGCATGCATAAAATTAACATTTTTTTGACGTAGGACATACTTCTTTATATACTAGAAAGAATCTATTTACAAAGTAGGCTAGTAGTATCCCACTCGTAGAAGTTTCTTCGCAAGAACCATACCGGTAGTACAAGCACCGCAGATTCCTTCGTGCACCTCTTTGATTCCTTTGTGCACCGTAGATTCCTTCGTGCACCTATTTGATAGGATCAATTATACTTTAATTTGTAAGAAAAATATTATAGATTATATTTTGTTCTTTTAGAAGTGAATTCAGATTCATTGATGCTCTTCTTTTTTTATTGTTATTACTTATGCTAGTGTATGAAATACTAGTTGTTCATTAAAGTAGGGTTGTTTTTATTGGAAAAATTAGTGCAATGCACTTCCTTTTAAGGCTTAGTGCTTATCTTGCTCAGTTCATTGAACTGACCCGTGCTAGCAATTTTTGCAGATGGACTTCATAAGTGATAAAAGAAGGCAAAAACTTAAATGATGCATTGGCTGATTTAAGTCTGATTCTTGTGAAGAATTATGATTCGTTCTTGAGTTGTATTGAAAAATAAAAGTTATATTCTTTTTGAATGAAGGTTGTTGTTATGTAGTATGCCTAAAATTCATAAGCTTGTAAATGTATAAGTTTTGAAAATGAATTGAAAGATGAGAATTTACTTGCATTGGTTGTGTAAACTATCTTGTACTTTTATAAGAGAAATGGAATCTTATCTTGTTGATATTATTCATATTATTTATATGATTAAATGAGGATTCTTGGATAAGTAGGATAAAGGGAATTAGAGTAATTTCCCTAATTAAGATGCAGCTAGATAAGTTGCAGAATTTAATGTTCTTATATAAACAATTCAATATAGTAAGATGATGTGTAATGAACATACAATGAAAACTATAAAATTTGTAAAGGACATAAAGGGTGTGTTAAACCCTAGAACTTAACCATGAAGAGGAAGACTCTTCCTCTCTCATGAAAATGTAAATAAAAAAGGGATATATGATTTCTAATCATTAGACTTCATTTAATAAAGTCTACTAAGTTACCACCTAGGTGGTTGTTACACTTCCTTGAATGGTTAAGTCACATTAAATGGAACTTATTATGTTGTTGTCCTTTTTTTTGGTAACTTCTTGATAAGCCAAAATTAACGAACATTGAAAGCAATCTTAAGTTAAGGAAGTTCTTTAAGGATTAATGGAACCTGAAATGGAAAAGAAATTAGGGAGAGTTGGATTAGGGTTTGGGTAAGGTTGCTAAAATCTAGTTTTTATTATCCAAATTAATTATATATTAATAATCTCCTAGGGGTATGTACATCTCGATGAGGTTGTTCTATAGGATGCTGGCACATGCCAACTGCAAGGCTGTACCTTCAAGAAGATTGGGATCTTCTCAAGGATACATCAATGCAGTTGACATGTGGCAACACCCTTCTACATTGATCGTCTAGATCTACATGCTTATGGACTTGAACTTAGCTTTTCTCTAGGACTGGGTAGTAGCATAGTTACGATATGGATTAGCCCTCTAAGACTTGGGGTACCTTGATACACGGGGTTGACTTAGGTTGACCCAGTATGCCAATATACCCTAAGTCTTCGTGAGCCTCTTCCTATCATAACCTATGTTGTTAAACTTGAACTAGGATTAAACCTTGGGCAAGTGAACTAATAGAAGTCAGTAAAGGACATTCTAGATAATAATAGAGTGGGGTGAAGGACGTAGTCCATATTGATGAGTATGCCATCAAGGAATGAGTAATACAAATAGTATGTTAGAAATCTTTGGCCAAAGTATTACAAGCTTCTGGTTGCGTTGTCCTATGTCACCTAGTCTAAGGTTCGAGATGCAGATGAATATTGGTAACAAATATTCAGATAGGTTACTAGACAGATCACTCAATACTCATAATAGGGTAAGAGAACCAAGTATATGTAGTATACAAAAAAGTATTCAATACTTAATGTTAAACATGAATAGATTAGTAGTTCACCGAGTCATGAAATGAATAGATCAATAGCTCACCGAGTCATTACAGCTGCATATGACTATCTATTATAAGAATGGTTGTTGTGGAATGTGTGTTCTAAATTATGTATTTAGAATAGAGAACATAACTAAAGAAAAAAAAAATTCCCTTGTTCTAAAGTCTTAAAATGGGAATGTTACAAAATGTGAATGACCCATCAAAATATATCTTCCAAGTTAATGATAATTTTATATATAAAACAATAGCATTTGGAAGATCCAGACTTAAGGGTTCCATTTATGGAATTGGTGCTTTAGCTAATTAGTCAGCAAAAAATTGTCCTTTTACTAATTTCTAATTGAAATACTCGATTTCAAACTCTCTCAACAAAATAATCCAGTTGGCCATCCTTCCTTTAATTTTTGGTTTTGACTAAAGATATTTGAGAGGTTCAACTTGAGATATTAGCATGGTATGGTGGTTAAAATAGTAATGAAAGATTTTTTGAAAGGGGAATACCACATCCAAGAATGTTTTTTTGATCTGTGGATAATTAAGCTCGTACGTAATTAAGGTGCAACTAAGATAGTAGACAACTCTTTCTTTGTGTTAAGCATCATACTGTACCAAGAGCGCGCCTATAGAAAATTGAGGAGCAGATATGTCTAATAGAAAAGATTCACTTGGGGTAGGTGGTACAAGGACACATATATTTTCCAAATATTATTTGAGTAAATCTAAGGCTTATTGGCAATCTCGACCCCAGTAAAAATACACATATTTCTTGATTATATGGGTGAAGGAATGACACTTATCTGCAAGGTGTGAGATGAATCTTCGAATGGCTTGAATTTTACCTTATAGGTTGTGCATATATTTGAGATTCTTAGGAGGAGGAATCTCAATAATACTAGTGAATTTAGTAGGATCGACTTCGATTCCACATCAGTTAATAATAAAGCCCAATATTTTATCTGATATGACGTTGAAGACACACTTCTTAGGATTCAAACGGAGCTTATAATTGTGAATTCGTTCAAAGATATGACAAAGGATCACTAGGTTCTATGATCTACTCTTATATTTTCCAAGGATATCATCAACATAATACTATACAATGTCATGTAGCTTGTCATGAAATATGATAGCCATAACTCTCTAGTATGTTGTTCCTGCATTCTTGATGCCAAAAGGCATGACGTGATAACAAACCATTCCCAAAGGAGTAGTAAAGGTAGTTTTTTGTTGATTCATCATATGTAATATTTATTTGATTATATCCTAAAAATCCATCCATGAGGGATAGCATTTTATGGCCAACAATAGAATCGACAATGATGTCGATGTTCAGAAGAAGAAATTCATCTTTAGGACATACCTTGTTAATGTCCCTGAAATTTGTGTAAATCCTTATACCAATGGGTATTTTCTGAACATGCACTACATTGAAGATCCATTAGGATTATTCTATAGGCCTAATCAATCCTACTAATAATAAATTTTCTAGCTCCTCTTTAACCAAAAAAACCACATGCAGATGCATTTTACGTAGTGTTTGTTTGATTGGCTTTGTTGATTTGTGCACAACTAGGTTATGCACTACTAAATAAGGATCCAAGCATGGCATGTCTAATAGGACCAAGAAAATACATCCAAAAATTCTCGAAGGAGCATAGAATTTTTTTCTATTTGGGCGCTAAAATAGAAGCCTCGGGTTTGACAATTCTAGGCTCATCTTCTGTACCACTTCTGATATCAAATGTCTCCTCTACAAGTAGCTTAGATCCATCCTCCATATGGATAGGATCAGGGGGAGATTTATTTCTTTCTCTATAAGTGTCTGAACAAGATTTTCACCAATAGGATGGTCACTTTTAATATTTTTTGATTTTTAAATTGTTTTATCTGTAAGTGCCTCAAAGAGGTTTTCACTATGGGAATTGGATCTTGTCTTTTGAAAAGTCTTTTGAGAAGATATTTCCCCTCGTTATCTTTTTTCTTTTACTGACCACAGAACTTGGCCTCCTCAAAATACACATATGCATCAAGGTTGATAAATAATCCCTTCTTTTGGTGACCACTAGGTATTTCGTCATGAAAACCCATGAATTCACCAATTACTTCATCATTATGAAAGAAATCAATTGGTATATGTTGTTTTTGATCCCAATTAACAAGGGAAGGGTGAACAAGGTCTAATTTAAGAGTGGAACGGGGCAAGGTTAAAATATCCACGTTAGAGAATAGGTTGGTGGAAGTAAGGAGCTCATAAAGGCTACAAGGGGAATCTATTTTGCTATCATAATTTTAAGAGATATCCTCACATTATGAGGAGGTGGCATCAACTTCTGTAGGGGGTGATCTGTAGGGATGAATACCAATGTTGTATCTATCCATTTTATCATGTGCCAGAAGAGGTTACCACACACCTTGTTTATTTATGCCACACCCATATCCTTTGTATCCCATGGTGTACATCATATTACTATTTATGACATAGTTTGGGGATTGATAACATGAAGCCATCCTTTCATTAGGGGATTAATATGTATATGTTTTATGTATTTTTCATCTTCCAAAATAATTTGTTGATATTACAGTGTTCCTGAGGTATTTGTAGCATATAGATGAGCCTGCCACACATTTTAGATGATAGGGGAAGATTTGAAATAAGGAGGGCTTGTTGAAGATTGTATTCCCCGTAGTTGGTAAGAAGCAATTTCATCTTCCATATAGAAAAGGGGGATATGGAGTGATGAGGGTCGTCAATCCTTACCATTAATAATGTCAATCTAGGGCTGGTGTCTGATGGCTATATGCATTAAGAGAAGAATATCTTGGAAAGAAAATCGTTTAAACACAATCTAAACTTGCATAAAATAAATCACACATGCAAAAATTAAAAAGCACACTTGTAGAATGTAAACACACTTGCATAAAGGAAATCACACTTGCAATAATATAAAGGCACACTTACATACAGGAAATGACACTTGCATAAATAAATTTTGCATGAAATAAATGAGACTTTTATAAATGAAATTTATGAATTAAAAATAAACATAATTGAATGAAACACATGTAGGTTTACAACAGATTGAATTTTCACAATACAATAGAATGAATTAAAGACAAATGAATAAACATAAACATAAATACACATATCCATCTTCCTTGGAATGAGTGGACAACTCATTCCTTGGAAGAGGATTTAAATCATACTTTTGAGATCTTAAAACTACATAATATTTTAGAGGAAAGAACAAATATTTATTTCTTTGGAGAAAAGCATTACATATCTAAGTGTGGAAGGTTGCATTTATAATTTATGTGTCCAACCAAATCCTTATTTTGGGAGATACAATATGATCTTATCTTTATTCTAATCCTAACAACTAAGGTCTCCATCTCCACAAAATATGGAGAGAGATATATTATTGGAGTCAAAGTCTTATCTCACTTATTTTAGGAAGATTTACTCCCAAATCTTCTCCTTACTTTTCGGTAACAAGAATCATAATGATTTTATTCCTCTAGATTATTGGAAGGATGATTTTCCTCAAAATATGATTTTTACCAAATACCTTTCCCAGATTTTCCATTTGACTTTGTTGTTTTTGATTGTGGAACTTTTGACGCTTGTCTAATACACTTTTTCCTTGGACTGTAGTTCACTAAGAGTTAGATTTCTATTGATTGGTACAACCTGTAGCAAATCTGAATGAGTTTTTTGTTAAACAAATTTCTATGAAAACCTCTCTTAGATTTTCCATTTGAATTTTTTTGTTTCTGTTTATGCATTTTTTAGTGCTCGTGTGATACATGTTTCCTCATATTGTATCTCAATAAAATTTATATATCTCTTCATTGGTAAAACCTGTAACAAATCTAAACGAGGTTTTTGTTAAAAACGTTTCTATGAATAAAAACCTCTCTCAAATTTTCTATTTGACTTTTCTGTTTCTGTTTATGGAACTTTTAGTGCTCGTTTGATACACGTTTCCTCGAATGGCAGCTCGCTAAATGTTAGATCTCTCTTCATTGGTAAAACCTGTAACAAATTTGAATGAGTTTTTTTTTTTAAAACATTTCTATGAACAAAAACCTCTCTTATATTTTCCATTTGAATTTTTTGTTTCTGTTTATGGAACTTTTAGTGCTCGCTTGATACACTTTTCCTTGGACTGTAGCTCACTAAAAGTTAGATCTCTCTTCATTGGTAAAACTTGTAGCAAATATGAATGAGGTTTTTGTTAAACACATTTCTATGAACAAAAAAATCTCTCATATTTCCTATTCAAATCTCTGAGTTTTCACAATCCCTTAAAAACTATGATTCCGTTGATACAAGTTCCAGAACTAAATCTAATTTTTTCATGATTTGAAAGTTCTAGACTAACTGTTATTCATTTGATACAAGTTATGGAACTAAATCTGTGAGTTCTGGAACTAAACCTGTGAGTTCTGGAACTAAACATGCAAGTTCTGGAACTAACTCTATGAGTTCTAGAACTAACTCTACGAGTTCTGTAGATAATTTAAAACATCTATAACTTTTTCATGCGACCTCGGATTGAGATTATTCTTTTTTTGAAATTACATAATTTTTTGAGAAGAATCTGAATATGAAATCAGATTTGATTTTAAATGTATTTTTCATGATCAATTCCACTTTTCCCAATACTAGAATTATCTTTCCTTTATGGCCTCCATACACAAGACTTTGCATCTTTTCGCAAATAATCAATAGGATTAGTTAACAAGATAGATAACAAAAGATTTCTAAGTTCCTAGATTACATTTAAATCCACTTTCAAAGGTAACTTAGAAGGACAAAATAATGGTAATTTATGGCCAATTTATGGCCTCATCATGGAGGTAGAGGCACCAATTTCATGCATGCACAGTGTATCAGGATTGATGTAAGAGTTAAGGGCCTCTGATTGAATCTTCACAGTTATTTCCATAGAAGGACATTCATATGTTATGGGGTAGTAACCAGATATCACCCTGCAATGTGTAAAGGGTTGTGGGAGTCCAAGAATGGTGAGTGCTTGCCATTCATGATAAATTTTTATACACTGGTGGAAAGTTGAGGGAACAACCTACATGACATGTTTCCATGGGTGATTGAGGAGAATATTATAGGGTAGTTCCAATTCCAAGACATAGAACTGGGTATCATGTGTAATGGGCCCAACTTCTATTGGTAGATTAATGGTGTATTCTGACTTCCACTTTACATTATCATAATCCTTAATGGTGATTACATTAGGATCCCATTCTGTATCAGTGCATCCCAATTGTTTTATGGACTTCAAGGTACATATGTTAAGGCCTGATCCATTGTACACAACCACCCTTTTGATCATTTTACGAGTAATTGTCACTTTAATATAGAAAGGGAGAATGTGTGTATGGTCATCCATTGGAATCTCGCGTTGGTTAAATGTGATTTTTTTATATGGAGAAAGCTATGCAACCAAGGCTTAGAAGTGCAATGCATCAATGTCCATGGAAACTCATAACCCCTACAGAGTTTTATAAAGGATATCTTTATGAACAATAAATATATTGAGGAGATCCAGGATAGAAATCTTGGTAGTTGTTTTCTCAATTTGTTCAAGGAGATCATAATTACCATCCGATGTAGTAGGCAGAGGAGGTTTTGGGATAATAAGATGAGTGAATTTTGTTTCCATGGAACACCCATATGATTTATATTTGATGGTATTTACATGTGTCAATAGTGTTATATACATAACCAATTATAGAATTGAATGGGTTATTTGTTCCAGCAATAACATGATTGGCATTTTTACTTTGGGATGATTGACCTCGATCCATATTTTTTCCGTATTTTTATGCTTAGGGAATGACACTTTATATATTCCCAACTATTTGTTATAGGTTTTGGTGGGTTCTAGAAAATCCATCTCAGCATTTCCACTAATTATGAGGTCCTAAATGAAGTGTTTCAATTTAAAACATTGATCTATGGCATGGCATTTGACATAATGATATTCACGATATTCATAGTCTTTATACCATGATGGTTTTGGTGCTTCATCTGCAAAGGGTGTAGCATTGTGGAATTTTACCATGTTGACCACATCCAACTATTTCAATATTGATGATAAATATTATGTAAGTGGAGTAAACTCTTGACATTTAACTTCAGGTTTGAGCAGTCCTTTGGAGAGTTTCGAATGAGGGGTGTTGTGGACTTCCATGACACATTTGGAATTAGTGATCCGTTCACATATGAAATTCTTTTTTTTTTAAACTTGGTATTTTCCATAGGTTTTTATTCATGATTATCTCTTCGAAAGGGTTTTAAAGTCACTTTTACAAGTAAATCATTTTCAATCTAGCTTCCTTTCTCAATAACTTCTTTAAAAGTTCTTACACAATGCATTTGCAAGTGAAAGTCTATTTTAGGATGCAAGTTAGGTACAAAGATGCTAACAAGTTTCTTCTCTATAATAGAGAAAAATAATTGGTTAGATAAACCTCATCATCATTGTAAGAAAACAACAGAGTTTTCATTATTGTGCCGTTTTGTGTTACAAAGGTCTATCATAGTGATATCACTTTCCATGTTGAAAGAAAATTGATGGAAAAACTTCTCATCTAATTCTATGAACGTTAAAATAGACACTCTGGGGATATGAGGAAACCATTCAAGTGCCTAACCTTTAATACTTCATTAGAATAAGTGAATAAAATAATTATTTTTGTATGAAACTTCCTTGCAAGTCATGAAGAAGTCTTTGACATGATCATGAGGAACACATTTATCCCTATATTTATTAAATTTAGGGAAATAAAAACAAGGTAGAAAGGGAGTACACAAAATTTCCCGACCGAAAGGTTATGGACATAGTTCTTCAAAATGATATTTATTATTACATCCAATGTTGTTTTCTTGAAGACTGGTAAGTGCATTTTTCATGTATTACCACTCTTGGTCGAAGAACTAGCCACACAAAGGTGTGGTAGGTATGTACACATGGTTACACTTTGATTTTTCACCATCAAAATTTTCAGTGTAATGTTCAGTATAAGTGACCTTAGGTTTCTCAATACTTGTAGCTCTACTTGTTTCCCTATGCACATGGGAAGCTAAGCCTGCCAATTAATGGCTAATGGTTTATAATTGTTGTTGTATGGTAACCTCTTCATTTTGGGGTTCCGATTGAGGTTCACGAGGAGGGTCTAGTTTATGATATTCACCCTCAGTTATAGCTTTGTGATTAGTTCGAATGATTGTTATACAACAACCATTTGTGTTTTTAGGAGCTTTTTCTTCTTCATTATTTCCTTAGCCAAAAGTAGGATCATGTCCAGTGTGTAATATGTCCTCAAATAATTGATGAGTTTTTTTCTCTTATCCTCCATGAATTATGTTTGTAAGGATAGTAGGATCAAATTCAAGTGGAAATTTGGCCCCTAACTCTACTACACATACTAAAACTTGAGCTATTTTTTGGAAAAGGAAATTGTCTATACAAACAGGGTCATACTCGAAGTTATCCCAAGGATATTTTCCTTCCTCTCAACTATGGTCAATCAACATTTCTCGTTCATCTAATGGGTCTAAAAAGGTATGGAGGAAAGGATTTAATCTCATCCTTCTATGTTTCATTCTCATAATAGGATCCATGATGGGAAATATTTTGTGAAGATTTGAAAAATGTGTGCAAGTCTCATAATGAATCTAGAAAAATGAAAGTAGTGTAATAGTTAGCACGTTGAAGAAATGACCTCCTACCATTTTTTGATAGTTTGGAAGGAATTCTAGATGCATATAGATAGTTGAAGATCTGAGATTACTAGAGATATGATTGATTAGTGTTAATAAGATTGACACGAGAAATATCATGGATATGAGACGAATATCGAGGTGATAGAATAAAATGGAGAATTTAGATTCTTCAATTTCCCATGGGATGAGGTATGCAATGGAAAATATAGTGTCTACAAAATGAATAGAGGAAAGAGGGATGGATTGGATGTTATATTTATCAAAGGCCTCAAGAAGAAAGTCAAAAATGTACTTGTATTTTTTAAGGACTTCATTTTTTCAATGATATGTTCCTTTGACTTGATTAATTATAATTTGAGAGTCACTGTAGATATTAAGGATTTGGATACCAAGCATGACAGTGTTTTCAAGGCCCAAGATGAGGGATCCATAATAATCCATGTTATTAGTGCACTCAAAGTTAAGCTTATAAGTGATGATGATATGGGTATCCCAAGGAAGAATGATGATAACACCAACACCTCCCACTTGTTTACTGTTGGATCCTTCAAATAAAATAATCATTTTGAGGGGGATGATTCATGATCAATGTTGTGGATGGATTCGTCTAGGAATTTTTTGTGTGGAAGATGGTTGGTAGGAAGGCAGGCTTCAGCGATGCCCTAGCCCTTGATAGATTTTTGAGAGATGAACTCTAGGTAAAATTCATTCATAAGCATGAGATAGTGAGTGACGTGATCATTATGATAAGGCTCGAAATACATAATTTTAAGAAGAATGAAGTTAGTGATGATGAAGGTTTTTTGATTGAGAAGATAGTGGTGAAGTTTAGAAGTGCTGAATAAGAGAGCACAACACATCTTCTCAGATTCATTATAGTGGGTTTCATAATCGAGGAGAGTGTGGCTAATATAATATGTGGCTTACTCCCTGCCTTTCTCATTGTGGTCTGCCAACATGGCACCTAGAGAATGATTAGAGGTAGAAAGGATACCCCTTGCATGGAGGTGTGAGCACAAATGGAGATAGAAGACAATGTTTGAGATTGACAAAGTCCTTCTAAAAATTGGCATCCAAATTTAATTGGGTGTCTTTATAAAGGAGATGATGAAAGGCTTGGTAGTAGTTAAAGAGCTTAGAGATGAAAGAATGGATAGATTAAATTCTTCCCAGAAGACTGTGAAATCACTTGAGATTGGAAGAAGGAAGTATCTCGAGGATGGATTTGATTTTGGAAGGGTCAAATTTAATACCTCTAATAGAAACGATGAACCCAAGGATTTTTTTGGTTAGAAATATAAACACACACTTGGTGAGATTTAAAATAAAGAATGATTGAATAAGATGTGTGAAGAGGATTTCAAGAATGGAAATATGGTCCTATCGTTGTTTAGATTTACACACGAGTTCATCAACATAATCCTCTATGGTTTTATGGATAAGGTCATGGAGGATATAAGTCATATTGCACTAATAAGTGTCCCTTACATTTTTAGACCAACGAGCATGATGTGATAGCACAAGGTCCCCGAAGGAGTGATGAAATAAGTATTACATTTTTCTTCTGGTGCGATGAGGATCTGATTATAACTAGAAAAACTATCCATAGGAGAGAGCATCTCTAAGTTGACTAGTTATCAATCTTGGGAAGAGTAAATTCATCCTTAGGGAAAGCAAGATTTAAATCTCGAAATTCATGGCAGATGTATAGTTTTCTGGAGGATTTAGAAATGGGTATAATGTTTGGAACCCATTACATATATTTGATGGGTTAGATGAAGTTAGAGGAAAGAAGGCATTGCAACTCCTTTTTCACAAGGAGAACAATGTGAGGATGCATGTGGTGAAGCATCAACTTAATTAGGTTATTTTTGGGAATGGTGATGATGTATGGATCAAGACCTGGCATGTCATAGTACAACTATGTGAAGGCTTGGTTATGTTTGGAAAGAAAGGCGGTGAAGGCTTCTAGATCTTTTGGTTCAAGACATTGGCCAGATTTAAGGATTTGATGCTCTTGTGGAATCTCAAAGTTGATGTCAATAGTGGATTCATTGAGGACGGTTGATGTGTTAGAAGGTAAGGCCTTATGAAGATGATAATATTTTTATACTATGTAGGAAAGGATGGATTCGTCATAGATGCTTTAGAGAATATTTATGGTAGGGTAATCCTCCTCTACCATGTTAGGGAAATGAGAGGAAGGGACCTAGTTTCATCCCTAGTCTGGTAAGTAACTATTCCTAGGGTGATGGTGGATACTAAAAAAAATTCAGGAGGAAGAGACAAAATGTTATTCATGTTTTTAGCGCCATCAGATGGAAAAGGAGTGGATAATGAATCGATTTATATGGGAAATGTAGAAGAGGGGTGTGAAAAGGTGTCAGTGGATTATTCCTTGAAACCCAGTTTGAATTTTTCATATGAGTCACAGGATTGGTTAGTGACAAGATCATACATACCTTGTTCATAATTTGGTAAACCAAATCCCTTCCACACATAGAGATAGAGGTATGTATAGGCAAAGGATTTATTATAGAGGAAATTAAATCCGTTGGTGTATGGTTTAGTATGAGGTTGATTGTTGATATGAGAGTAAGGGTGATCAATGTCATCATATATGAGGTTGGTTTTGAGATGAGATAGACCAAAGTAAATGATGCATGTGATGTTTAACTGATATGTAGGTTCCTTATCAGGTCAGCCAAGTTGATTAAGGGAGGGAAAATAATTAAGAGTGAGGATTTGATACTCCCCCAGAGATAGGTATTACATCACATTGTTAAGGGATTCATCATTAGCTAGCTTAGATACATGCACAAAATAACTAATGGATTCTTCAGAGGATGAATTTTATTTTGGAATGAGCACATAATTTGTTCAATAAGTCATATGATGTGCTTTTAAGGGAGGAAGGTCAGTAGGAAGAATATGGATTTTCCATTCATGTTCATATTTGATGCAACAGTGGAGGGTGGAGGGGACATAATGCATGGCACAAATCCATAGGATCCCAAGAAAGACATTGTATTAAAACTCTCCTTTAAAAATATAGAAGACTTTATGGAGGAGTTTTCCACTGACGTGGATGGGCAGGATAACCATCCCCAAATGATGAGGGGATCATTTTTGAAAGTTCCCTAAACATCCCTAAATGGTGTCAGTGTAGAAGATCATCTCAAGAGCTTTCCAACGACTGTGAGAACGTGACAAAACGGACATCAAGAGCTCTAGATATGTTCGGGTCAAAAGTTCAAACATCGGGAAAGTCAAACTATGGTCAACTGATCAATATTGGACTGAATTGCACTGTGACACGTGGCTTGCCAACACTCGTCAAATTCACTCAATTTTCCTATCGGGGAGACGATCAAGTGGAATACATGCTATTTACCGAGTTAATTATTTCTATGCCTCATTGTATGGGTCGAAATTATATTAACTTAGTAAGTCCACTTTCCAAATGGCATGCATATATGCCAAACCACTATATATATATTAATGTGTATACATTAGTATTAAAATCTAATGTACCATACATTAGTATTAAATCCTACCATAACCTGCCAACTTTAACCATGCTAAGCATGTGGAAGGGAGCACGTTTAATGGTATGTGTGGAAGATTAGGGTGGTGAAGCGAGTGGTAGGGGGCGGCGGTTATGGCCCATGCGTGGTCTTTGTTGACCACGTATAAAATGCGTGAGAGTAAGGTTTGTTAAAACCTTACCCAACATGATCTCTCACCGCCGCAACATGTGGGACCTTATCCCACTTAAATGCAGAAAACCTCCCCACTTACCTTGGCCGCTCAATGGGGATTTAATCCCAGTTCATCAAACAAATTCCACTCACTATGGGATTCTTATCTCCTTATTAAACGTGCAATCCGCCCTAAAATATGGGTTAAGCATATCCATTAATGCTACATGCTATTGTATTTTCCGCCTTACATAGGGATTTTATCACATATTTCAAGGGCCCAAAATTCATGTATAAATAGGGAACCCGTTCATTAGTTGCTGGACATATCACACCTAGGACTCAAGCTTATGGTAAATGAATTAAGCTTGTTTTGGGCACACTAAACTCGGAGACAAGCTCATGTCCTAGAGCGCTAGGAGGTGACCTAGTTCGATTGTAAAGAGGAGAATGAGAACACCGTTGTTGCAACGGACAGACACAGATCCCAAGCTTATTATTTTGTTAGGCATTATTTGTGGGATGTGTCAATAGGTATTGTCTATTGACCTATTATTTGTTAGGCAATAATAAATTAAATATTTTTGGCTAGGAGTAAAATTATAAAACTACCTAGTCAGGCCCATAGCGCCACACCAAGTACTTGCAAATCCTAGATTTTCGACCAGAGAGCTAACTTCGCCATTGTTTGCGTCTGGAAGGGCCGATCGACAGCTGAAGGATATTATACGCCAGGAAGGTGGGAAGTCGAGTGCTATTTTTCTCACCCTTGTCATCCGAAGGTCTGGTGTATTCTTCTAGGCAAGTTAAATAGTTTCCATTAGGTTTTCTTGTGAAATTACTATTATAACTTACAAGTTTTGACTAGTGGAACGGTTCGACCATGAACCCGGAGACGTAGGCAATTGCCGAACTCCATAATCAAATCTGTGTGCAATTTTCATTATTGTCTTGCATTAATTTTTAAATTGATTACTTAAAAGGAGAAAATGATCGGAAAATTTTTAAAGCCTACAAGGGTCCGAGATCAGGTAGTAATAATCTGATTATTTTCGGATCAAGTTTGGTATCAGAGCTGGTAAGCTAGTCGACACCTGCAAACTTGCTAATCTCCGAAGCAAGTTGTTATCAAGCAGGTTAATCAGTACAGGTTACTTTGACAGGGATGGCATTGGCTTGTACTTTTGGATCTTCTAGATTGGTGGGATAGACTAAGAGACAGGTTTACCATACTCAGTAATTTTCTCGTAATTCTATTTGGATGATTCCATTGTATCTCATATGCAGATAAAACCTAAAAAATTATTGTGTTAGGTAGAATGTATTGGTAAGTAATACCCCTTTGAGGGGCAACGTTTGTATACAATCTAACCAGACATGGCACATTAGTTAAAGACCCAATTCTGGGCAATGTTTTGTGCTTTATTATACTTGCATTAGTAAGACCCTCCAGAGGGCAATTATTTTGGTGATATTTCTAACACCATAAAATGCAGTATATTTTCCTTGTTTAGTCATTGTTCTGGCAGGGAGGAGACAAATGAAGTCAATCCACATTGCAAATGCAGTGGAGAAAGACCAATCTCGTCATGCAAGAATCGAGAAAATGGTAGAAAGAGTTCCTCATCCCAGAAGAAGGAGATTAAGAGGAATTTTTTGTGCTCATTGCCAGAGGAAGATGGGCATCAGGTGGAAAAGTGTGCTGGAAACTGCATCCATCTCGCCATCAAAGTAATGGCAAGACAAAGATGGAATGGAGAGGCCTATTGTAAAAGGCAGAGGAGGTTTTCTACTCCACCACCAGTTGACAATTCAACCCAAGACAAAGTAATACCTGAAAGTGAAAATTCCTTTTAAAAATGGGTAAGTCAACAATTTTTTTAATTTATATATTGCATATATTCAGATTGATGAATCGTATGCAGTAATTAAGTTTGGAGATCAGATATTGTGAGAAAATGTTGAGAGAAAGGTTTACCATACTCAGTGGATTTTTATTACTTTAGAAAATTTTATTAATGCTCCAAAATATATCTCCTAATCCGCTTGTGAGTACCCTATTACAGCTTGGATATAGGATTTAACTCATATAAAGCTTGGAGATTGATCCGCCATTTTGCGCAGACAGTAGAAGTTCAGTAGAGATCAGCTCGGAACTTCATTCTGTGTAGAGGCATTGTGACCATGCAACAGAATGGTAGTTAAATCACCGTTGGCTATTAACGTCGGGTTTGAAACTTCATTTCTGTGTAGAGGCATTATGAACCGACATAGCAGCAGAATGGTACCTGATATTAGTATGTCAACAAAGAGGAGCTCTCAAAGGATCAGCTCGGAAGGCTGAATCATTCAGTGTCAAGGCATTGCGACCACACATACAAATGGTAGCTGATCAACAGACTTAGCATCATGCATTGGAGGCTCGAGGTCTTGAAAAAGGCTTAGCATCATGCATCGGAGGCGTTGAGGTCTACACAGACTTAGCATCGTGCATCAGAGGCTCGAGGTCTTGAAAGAGGCTTAGCATCATGCATCGGAGGCGTTGAGGTCTGAAACCGACTTAGCATCATGCATTGGAGGCTCGAGGTCTTGAAAAAGGCTTAGCATCATGAATCGGAGGTGTTGAGGTCTACACAGACTTAGCATCATGCATTGGAGGATCGAGGTCTTGAAAGAGGCTTAGCATCATGCATTGGAGGCGTTGAGGTCTGTAACAGACATAACATCGTGCATTGGAGGCTCGAGGTATTGAAAGAGGCTTAGCATCATGCATCGAAGGCATTGAGGTCTATAAAGGGGACAAGGCATTGTCCATCACCGACATCAAATCAATCAAAGCTCTACGTAACATGGAGTTCTTTTCAAACCAGTTCAGATTCTGTGGAATCAACTTGGAGCCAGGAGCTGTGTTATAGAGTAAAAGAAGATCCTTGTTGTTAAATATCAAGAAGCTTAGCACTGCACAGAAGGATCGTTGATGTTTCATTCAGAAACTTAGCACAAAAAAGTGGAGGCGTGGAGGTATTATTCAGATATTAGAATGGCACAACGGAAGCATCGTGGACCCATAACCCACAGGTCCCAAGATCGGAACAGATTTGTCGAAGTGAGAAGGTTGGAGGAGAAGACCCAAGGGTCTACTACAACAGCACTTCTGAGGGTGGCAGCAGAGTTTTTCAGATTCAGGACAATATGGAAGCTTTTTAGGACAAAAAGCTTTTCTCAGTGGGTAGGTGTGATCAAGGGATCATTTTTGAAAGTTCCCTAAACATACCTCAATGGTGTCAGTGCAGAAGATCAGCTCGAGAGATTTCCATCGACTATGAGAACGCGACAAACAGACATCAAGAGCTCTAGATATTTTCGGTCAAAGTTCAAACATCGGGAAAGTCAAACTATGGTCAACTGGTCAATATTGAACCGAATTGCACTGTGACACGTGGTTTGCCAAAAACTCGTCGAATTCACTCGATTTTCCTATCGGGAGACGATAAGTGGACTACATGCTATTTACCGAGGTCAATTATTTCTATGCCTCATTGTATGGGTCGAAATTATATTAACTTGGTAAGTCCACTTTCCAAATGGCACGCATATATGCCAAACCACTATATATATATAAATGTGTATACATTAGTATTAAAATCTAATGTACCATACATTAGTATTAAATCCTACCATAGCCACCAACATGCAATGCCAAGTTATGTGCTAAGGGAGCACGTTTAATGGTATGTGTGGAAGATTAAGGTGGTGAAGCGGTGGGTAGGGGGGCGGTTATGCTCCAACGTGCGTGGAATGTTGACCACGTATAAAATGCGTGAGAGTAAGGTTTGTTAAATCCTTACCCAACATGATCTCTCAGGCCGCCCAACATGTGGGAGATCCCACTTAAATAAGAAAACTGCACCCCACTTACCTTGGCCGCTCAATGGGTATTTAATCCCATTTCATAAGCAAATGCCTGCTCACTATGGGATTCTTATCCCTTATTAAACATGCAATCCGCCCTAAATATCGGTATTAATCCCATCCAAAATGCTACGGGCTATGGTATTTTCCGCCTTACATAGGGATTTTATCACATATTTCAAGGGCCCAAAATTCATGTATAAATAGGGAACCCGTTCATTGTTGTGGACTACATATTACACAACTCAAGCTTATAATATGGCAATGCATTATTTTTGGGCCCTAAAAATGTATAAATAGTGGTACCTAGTTCATTGTAAAAAAATACACCGGTGCAACGGACACACAGATCCCAAGCTTATTATTTGTTAAGCTTATTTGTGGGATGTGTCAATAGGTATTGTCTATTGGCCTATTATTTTAGACAATAGTAATGAAATATTTGTGATTGGGAGTAAATTATAAACTACCCAATAGGCCCCATTGAGCCACACCAATTACTTACAAATCCTGGATTGTCGACCGGAGTGCTAGCTTCGCATTGTTTGCATCGGGAAGGCCGATCGAAGCCGAAGGAGATTGTACGCCAGGAAGGTGGAAGTCGGGTGCTATTTTTCACCCTTGTCGTCTGAAGAACTGGTGTACTGATAGGAAAGTAAAATTCCATTAGGTTTTCTTTTGAAATTACTATTATAACTTACAAGTTTGACTAGTGGAACGGTTCGACCATGAACCCGGAGAAGTAGGCAATTGCCAAACTCCGTAATCAATCTGTGTGCAATTGTCATTATTGTCTTGCATTATTTTAAATTGATTACTTAAAAGGAGTAAATTATCAGCAAATAATTAAAGCCTATAAGGGTCCGAGATCAGGTCGTAATAATCTGGTTATTTTCGGATCACCAAAGTAGGGGCCATAGTTTCGTTAAAGGTGCATAGAACCACGCGTGATTGAGAAATGATAGATTTGGGAAGTTTGAGTTGATTGAAGGTGTGAGATAAGATGATATTAACATTGGTGTTATTTTCTATCATAGAGTGGAAAATTAACATGTTGTTGATGTGGATAGTGATGAAAAGGGGAAGATCATGATCTTCGGGTAACATTTCTGGAATTTCTTAATCATAAAAGGAAATGGTGACAAAAGTGGTGAGGGCCCCAAAAAGGGATATAAAGGAGTGGGATTCTTTAGATGGGATGGGGATACGTTGTAAAACCTCATTGAGGGCTTGTCATTGATGGGTGAGATTTGGATATGCTTATAAAGAGACATCTTAACAGGATCTTGTTATAGCTTCTTTATGACACTCTGCTCGATGGTAGCTAGTTTATGGGTTGGTAGCGTAGCTAAGATAGAGACCTTAGCCTTGGATGAAGAAGTTTATGGAGCAGGTTCATCATAGGGAGAAGTGATGAAAACCTTTGATTTAGATTGTGTAGATGGCTGATACTCTTAAAGATGAGAGCAAGTGGTGATACGGATGACTTAAATGTAGAGAGGAGGATCATACTTAGAAGAGGTAAATGTGGGAGGGGGGATAGTGAAAAATTCCATGGATGAGGAAGAGGCCTTGGATGTTATAGATTTGATTGGAAGATGGGGCTTGGATGTCAATTGGCTAGTAGAGGGGAGGGGGTTATCTTCTTTGATGAGAATGTCATCTTCTTTGATAAATTTTTTGATGAGGGTGAAAAGGTCCCTATAGTGTTCTATGTCATGTCTAGGGATGCGATGATAGGCACATATGGTGTTGGAGTCAAACCACGTGAATTTTGGCCCATGTGGGTCAAAGGGATTAATGGGTGGAAGGGTGATTGTGGATGCTTGGAGAAGATAGGGAAAGATTTCAGTATAAGATCCAATGATGGTTTTTGAAGGTGAAGTTGGATGGTCTTTGAGGAAGGTGATGAAGGTAGGTGAGGACCATTACTTTTATGAGTCTTTATAAGAGCCTTAGGTTCAGGTTTCACTTTAGGTATTTACAATCCATATTAAGGAGGAGGGATGTCTAATTTAGATGTAGATTTGGAATATCTCACAAATGATTTAGATGTATATGTGGATTTGGAGGGAGGGATAGATGCTTTAGATTGAGATTGTCTAGTGGCATATGTTTTTGATGAAGGGTGTGAACCCAAAATATAAGTTTAAGGCCTTAAGATAGATGATTTAATGGTGGGAGAATCGGATTGCTAGGGTTTTGAGAGAGATAAGTGCTAACTTCTTATGTTGATGGGTGAGGGACTTCTTAGTAGGGATGCCAAGGTTTTTATATTTTTTATGTGAGTTTTTACCCTTGGCGGGGATGACAATAATTTCAACAAGGGGTTCCTTAGAAATGGAACTATGTGATGTGGGTGTATGTCTTATCGAAGATGAGGAGATAGAAAATTGGAGTGGATTTTGGATAATGTGTATGATGAGATTGGAAGGGGTTATAGATGGTTTTGAAAATGTGGGTATAGAAGTGGTTATAGTCTTAAAAGATGAGGATGGGAGAGATATTATTTGAGGTTGTATCAATATAGGATGTTTACATAGTATATATTTTAAGGGGTGGTGTGCATGCGGGTGTGGGTTCAGGAGAGGACTCAATTGAAGGTGTGGATGTGGATTCGACTAAAGGTGTGGGTGAAAAGGGGGTTGTAGGTGTGGATGTAGAGATAGATATTGATGTAGGGATAGATACAGATGTGGCAGATGCATCTGTAGAATATATAGATGTGGAAAGTATGGATGTAGATTCAAGGGATGTTTGATTAATATGTGTGGATAGGGTTGATGTTGATTCAATCAATTTGGGAACGGGTGTAGGTGTCGATGTGGTTGTAAATGTTGAACGAATAAAGGTGGGTAAGGTAGATGGAGGGATAATGGGAATAGATGGTGATGTTGATTCTTAATTTAAGGTATTGATCATGTCGGTATTGGGTGTTTGGGATGTGGAAGGATCAATTTTTTTATTAACCGATTGGTTAGGGATTGGCTATTTAAAGACATTCAAAGGTTGGTTGGGAGGGACATTAGGATTATCTAAGTGGATATCCCCTCGATCGATACGGCATTGGACAAGTTCTTTGAATGTGTTACACTTTTAAATTTCATGATCGTGGACCTAATGGTGTTTAAAATATTGTTCCTCATGGTACCACATAGTTTTAGGGAGCATTTCATTGACAAGGTAGGTAGGAGGAAGCTAGATGAAACCAGAAGCCATTAGTTTATCAAAAAATTAACTATATAACTCCTTGAGGGGTGTAGTTGGGAGTAGGTTGAGGAGCCTTTTTGGGGGGCTTAGTATGGGAGGAAATGCAGTAGAAGACTTAATAAGGATGGAATTGTTAGAGTTTTTGGATTTTTCATTGTGATTGGATCTCTTGGTGAAACTAGGTTTCATTATTTTGGATCTAAGTTTGGCATGGCCTTTCTCAAGGGCGCAGAGTTATAGTTTACGATTCATGGTAAATGATTCTTCTAATCTTTAGAAGGATTGGAAATGTAGGTTTGATGAGATGTGTTTGGTGTAGGATCGAGAGAAAACCTCATTCTGTGGAATGGAGAAAGATAACTTATTGATGAGACAATGCCATCTTGTAACCAAGTTTGTGATGGATTCGTCATTGTATTGTTTAATGGCATACAGGTCAGTGATAGTGATTTTACACACAATATTAATGGAGAAATGTTCTAAGAATAGTTGTGCAAGTTGGGTGAATGAAAAGAGGGAGTTTTGTGGGATGAAATTGTACCAATCCAAGGAAGGTTCGGCCAATGACATAGGGAAAGTATGGAGTAAGAGGTCTTAATCATGTTCAATAAGGTAGCAAGTGTGCCTAAAGGAATGAAGGTGTTGATCGGGGTCATCTTTACTTTTGAATTTTGAGAATTTAGGGAGTTCCCAATGTGGAGGATATGGTTTTATAGGAACTGAGGGGTGGATGGGATCATTACAAATTTTTTCATAGGTAAATGAGCTCTTGAGACCCAATGTGGCGGCTTCAAGGTTTGCCAACCTATTTAATAAATTTTGCATACGGTCATGGGACAGATGGGAGATGGATTGGTAAGGTTACGAGTCATAGGATGTGGAATGGAGTTCTAGGGATAGGTTACTGTTTGCAGAGGTAGTTGATAAGGGGGAATATAGTTGAATGGGTGTGATTGAATAGGATGAGAAATAGGGTTTTGTTGAGAGATGGGGATATAGTGCAATGGATGTGATTATGTTGGTTGAGAAGTGGGTATATTTGATTGTGTTGAGTAAGGTTTCGAAATGTTGTCATTGATGTCAATATCCCATAGATGTCAAAGTGTCCCCAAGTAGTCTTAGGTGTCAAATCATGATGTCATGGAATGTAAGCATGATCTAGATGCATGGCCAAATAAGTAAATTGTGTAATTTTTTTCTTCCAAGGTTACATGAAGGTTCCATAAGGTAAAACATGATCAATGAGATGTGTGTGAGGTGTTAATGTGTTGTAACATGTCAACATGGTCAAAATCATGAAGATTCACGTGGTTATAGGCTTAATCTTGGTCCTAATCAAGAAGGTTGGGATGGAAACATGAGAAATGGATTGATTCAAAGCATGGAAATCATGTTTGAAGTAGTATGAGCTTTAATATCATACAGAGGATAATTATCATGTCAAGAATCAGGGTTATAGGGCATGAAGATGGGCATTCTAAAGTGTTTTTAGGTAAGATAGGCCTAGTAGGCAAGTGAGGGTGATGAACCAGGGCATGATTATACAAAATAATCATGGCATGATCATAAAATGATGATATATGAGGTGTACAGAGCTTTAAAAGTTCCTATGGAGGTGATGTGATCAGTCATATAGGTTGGTATAGCATTATTTCTCATGACTAGAGAACTAATGTTGCACAAATGATATGGGATAGATAATTTTGGAGAAAAATATGAAAAAGTGGTCATTATAATTAATGGAGGATTTATTTTTGAAGGAGTGGTCAAAATTTTGGGACCTAAAGAGGTGTTTTGTACAAGTTATGGAAGTTTTTCCAAAACTGGGTTTTTGGAAAATGTAATTTAAGCACCCTAGCTTATTATCATCTATTTTAAATTTTGAGGGATTGTTAAGATAAATAATAGATCACTTTTATATAGGTAATTTAGATAAAAATCTAATGCAAAAGGTATGAGATCAATTAGTTAAGTATTTAAAAACTTCTAATCATTTTTCTAACATAGTTTGAGACCCTCAAAACCTTCATCCTAAAGAAATGGAGATAAAATGAAGTCTTTTCCCATCAAATCACCTAAGAAAGATATGAAACCTAGTTATAAGTGTAGATGTCTCTCTCAAGAACATTTTATGTTTCTTTTTATTTTGTAGGTGTGACTTTACGGAACAAAAAAACTTGGGCTTTAATGAAATATGTAGGTACAAGTAAGAGTTGGAGGTTTCATGATGAAAACCTTAGTATCTCAGAGATCTTATGATGTCTACTAAGCGGTCATGAAAATATTTGGATAAGTTTTGTGGATATTTTTGAAGGTACATGTGAGTTTCTTCCTACTACTGCTAGAAGCATGTGAATGCAATAACTAGTCTTAGTGAGTTGAAGGGGTCCTTGTATAACTTCAGCTTGCAGAAGTGTATGAAGTATATGAACACTCTCTAAAGTCCTAAAAAAATCATGTTGGAGTTTTTTTTTTCATGGTGATGTGTTGATAGGGATATAACCCAGTGGCCTAGTAAGCTAAAGTAGGTATCTCAAGAAGATGGTTTGAATCAGATGTGCAAATGAATTTTGCTCTTAATAACCTAGAAAATTGAATGGTTAAGATGGCGTATCTAGTTAATTTTGAGATTCTTCAAGTAATGGGAAAATTTGAAAAATTATTTTGGTAGATGGAAGCATACTAAACCATAACTAGCTCTTGAAACCTTTAGATCTCTAAGAACATGTTTCTAAAATGAATTTGATCAAGGCTCTCTTGCTCATAGTTGATGAATTCCAATGATATGAAATTTTCAAAAGGACATGATATTCCAAGGAAAGTTATTTTTGAGGTCTAAGAAATGGTTTGCGCATAGTTTTGAATCAATCCTTAAAGATGATATCTGAACATTGAAGATCAACAAGTACCTTGTTTAAATGAATGGTTTATGAAGAGAGTTAGGCCTCTCTGTTTGCACTTGATAGATAAAAAGTTTCTATAATCCTTAAACCTCATGTCTATAATTTGATTATCCCTTCAAGACTTCTTCAAATGACTTTCCAATCCTCTTCATGATAGGTATACAATCCTTCATGACATCATGTTGAGACCTTTAAAGGGAATTTGAGTAAATTTCATCATGTTTTGACTACATCAGTTTCAAGCTCTTGTGTGTGATGTATAACCCCTATAAATCTAATATCTTGAGTATATAACCATCTATGAGCTCATAAGACCATCCTTCTTCAAGACAGTAAATCCTATTATGACTAGAGGTAGCACTTAGTGAGTCTCTAAGTACTCAAATGAGATGTGTAAGGGAAATGGTGTAACATGGAAGGTGAAATGGAGTTATAAAGGATAAAGGAGGTGGTTATTGTAGCCTAGATTTTTTCACCAATAGCCTTAGGTGTGTTGGCACATCACTCAACCATAACTGAGTGCTCACCCAAAGTGTGCAAGGGTACCAGGTTCCTCTTTTATGTCAGCTTGCTCTAGAATTTAGCATGATTATACAAATATTCCAGATCCATAACAGATAATTAAGTATATTTTAGTACATAAACTAGATCTAGATCTTAACCTTATGCAAGATTAACTCATACCAGAATCAAGATTAAATTTTCCATGCATGCATTGGTATCAGATGTGTCAACAATCAATATCAATCCACAAAGATCCATTATATTGATTGTTGTAAAAAAAAGAAGCTTCATTCATTCATAAAATATTCACCATAGTCTCGTGTGCCCATAAATCAGCAGCATAACTCTATTACAAAATTGATCCCCTAAACTGTGAAAATCAATACATATTTATAGGTATTGGGGACTTTCCCTTCACCACCCATGCACCTTTCAAAAATAGACTACATGCTAATAATAGTCATGCACCTTTACATGATAAATACAAGATCATGCAAGATCATTGATAATAGATTATCTAACAATATAACTTCCGTCTAATCATATTACTATCCTCAAAACTATGCATGGCGTTTGATCTTCTACTTGTCCAAAATAGCCTTTGCATGCTCCTTCCATGTATCCTAAAAAACATGTTCCACACTCCGTGTCTATAATTGGCCTCAAACTGCAAAACGTCTAAGTCCTGACTCTTCACTGTTCCCCATGTGTGCCCTGGTTCCACTATAATTTTGTGTGCATTCCTATGCACCTATGTTTCTGCGCACCCAATCCTTCTACGTTCCTTTAGTTCTTAGGTTGTATTCTATCAACCCAACATTACCCCATGTACTAATTTCATTGTTCATCCCTAAAAATGGGTATTCATAACTTATCACTCCAAGAAAATAATAAATAATGAAAGAATAATTATACAAAAGAATGAATTGAATACTTGAGCACCTCTGATAAATCTGCAGGTAAGAATTCATCTCCAGATATTCTTGTTTTGATACTATGCCTTTAGTTCATTCCAATCACTCAAGTGCTTGATTTAGTTTTATCTGGAATGTCTGATAACTACTGGCTTCCATTTCATCAAGGGTCATCATTTTCACCATTTCATTTTGTAAGACCCTCAGAAAATTGGCCATGCTCGATACCATTCCCTTCCATCATATCCATTCGGTCCATGCGATGTGTTTTCCAATCTCTTTTAATATGTTCCTTGTGAGGGTCTTGGGCGGATTGTAAGTGCATTTGCACTTTTCCTCTACTAAAGTAAGCCTCTCCACATGTCCATGTGTTTCATTCTTTACTGTTTGAAGGACCTCATCTTCCTCGGCAATGGTCCTGTGTCTTGATTATCACATCATGTGTTGCCACACAGATATTCAATGCCATATCTACCTTCTTCAGTCTCATCCTTCAAAGTCTACATAATAGACTCCATAACCTAAATTTTATTCTTCACACAATAGTGGTCTTGACCTTCCTTACCTATTTTGCAACATCCTTAGGTTCATGGCATATGCATTGGGTCTTTCATTTCATTACCATACTTCACATGCGCACATGTATGTAATGCATAACAGATGGGAACTTTTTTGGTAATTTATTTCTCAAAGTGCAGCCTCTACCTTCAAAATTTTCATCCCAAATCTCTTATGGCCATACTCGTCAATGATTCCAGCTTTTGCTTCAGCTTGCACCTTCTCGAATGTCTGACAATTATTTTATCTCCATATTCTGTATCCTTTTTATCATCTAACAATGTCTCTTATAGTTGCCATGTTTTGTCTATGTATTCTGTGCATGTAACTTTTGTGCAGATATCTTAGTTAAAGAGATACTTTACCTTCTCATCAGACATCACAGGGGGCTTAACCAGTCACATGGCGCAGAGTGTGGTGCCTTCTACAACCTGTGTGAAACACATGATTCTTCCCATACATCGAAAGTCAGGCTCATCCATATGATTTTACATGCTCCATTATAGATATTTGTCCTTCAGTGCATGCGCGTAGTGTCCATGTCTGCATCCATCAATCTCCCATCCATAGAAATCCTTGGGGTCCAAAGTGCTTTGGAACTACTTGCACATAATGATACTTGGATGGATCATCTAAATACCCAGTGGTTGGTGTCTCATATGATTTCTTCCTCCTTCCCCTTTCCTTGAGCGCTTACCTTTAGGAACAGTGTGCACTCCTAAATCCTACAGGTGGTTCCATCACCTGTTTGTGTAGCAGTAAGAGGTGCACATGATGATCTACCCTTATCTTCACCTATCTTCACTCCAATTACACCATTTTCTATGTTATTATCTTGTAACTCTTCTAAACCAAGTTGAATCTCTTCATCCCAGAGGTCCTATACATCTTCAGTGTGTACTTAAGTTATCAGTGTGCTATCCTCAAATTTTTCTTCTTCATCGACCTATTTAGTGGGGATATATATGTGCCTTTTCTTCATTGGTTCTAGCTCCATGGGATAATTCTTAGGAGATCTCCTCAATGGTTGTGAAGGTTCCATGCCTTGATTCCTTTAGTTCTTCTCAACACCCTTTTGTATTACAGATCTATGTTCACCCACTCCAATCTCAACTATTCATGTCTCCATTTCCACTTCTTCAACTTATTTATGTAATAGAGGGGTTACCTCACGCTCTCTCTTCTCCCCTAAACTGGGTTACTTCCTCATATGCTCTAATCTGCAAATGTCTTCTTGCACTTGATCCTCTTCCATTTCTTCCTCACTAATGGGAAAAGTGTCTTCTTCATCTTCAAGTGTGCCCACAGTGTGTTTTCCTTTAGGTTATCCAGGGATCTTGAATTCATTCTCCACATATTTTCTATTTTCTAACTTTGGCTTAAGGAATATGTATACCAGAGTCACACCCAACTTCTTAATTGCTAAGCTCGTAGCTTTAATGTTAATATCATCTGCAATTAGTTTCTCGATATATGTAGACTTACTTGGATAGACGTAATTCTTTCTTATTGTATGGTAGTCACAATCTACCTTAAACAATAACCAGTGCACATCCAAGAACCTGTGTACAAATACTTGAAAGTAGCACATGGTGAAGGCATATGGGAGCTTGCACTAGGGGATCCACTTTCCATCCTTCATACAAAAAAAGATGATGCAGAAGTGCTTATATACTATAAATTATACCTATTTGCCCAATACCATAGGAATCTCCTTTGGTATTCTCCATTCCTCTTTGAACGTAACATATAGGTGCTCATACCATATTTCTTCTCTTTGCTTAAAGGTTCCACTCATGGATCCATCATATATGTACTTCTCAAACCTTTTAGCAAGAGATCTCTTTTCCTCTGGCTACTACCATATTGTATCTCTTGGCCCATCGGGCACTCCAATTTCCACAAAAACAATTGATAGAAGTATAATGCCAAAACTTATTTTATCACTTTATTGCACCTCCTCAATAATGGTTTCAACAATGAAACAAGCCAAGTTATACACCACTCCTTTTGTTTTCTTCTTAGGTATGTGCACTCGTGCTTTATTCACCTATGTCCAATGCTCTTGATTTTTTATCTTGGTAAGAAGGTGTTTTATCACCTAGATAGCGGGGTACTTCTGTAACTTAGGGATATCCATCCCGCACCCTCCTTTCATGTATCCTAGCACTTTCTTAGTTGCTTCTATGGCCTTCTTTTCAGTGAGGTCATTATTAACCTTTGTACCTGAACTCCTAAATCCTAGCAACCTTCTAATCAGGGGTGCGGTAAGCCTTATTCGATGCCTGGCGAAGTAAAAGAAGTCCTTATGGACTCTTCTCATCAGCCATTGGTATAGTTTCTTGAGTTTTCCAAAATAAGGGTGTTCATAAATCTGCAAAACTCCTACCTTTGATAGCAACATCTCACCCACATTATCGTATACCGCCATATCATCTTCCATCCTCATGGCTCTTTTCACTACGATAAGTTTATCTAACTCATCTTTAGTATCTTTGGTTATATGATTGTAGTCACTTACTTTGCATCATCACACGTGTTATTCCCAGTCGCAACCCATAAACTCCTTACGGATATTACATCTCTAAAAATTTGATCTTGGGGGTTTCTTCTACTTCAACTTTGACTTCTTTTTTTCTTTCCCCTTATAAACACTTCAATTTCTTTCTTAGGTGTCATAAAACCAATAAATGTGTGTTCTTGCGGTTAATTTAAACTCTACAAATCAAACCCGCATGTCATAGCTCGATTCTGCGTGCCCTAGCTCAATGCTCAAACCCTAACTATCAATTTTCTTCACTGCACGCCTCTTCTTCACTCAAACACTTCTCCCCAATGGATCAAAAACCAATCTTATGTGTAAATATGACAAATCCAACTAGTTCATAGCTCTCTGCACTTCACAACTCACTTGCTAGCTCACTCTTCTTCAACTCACTCGAATGCTCTTGATCGCAAAGGTGAAAACGATTTCACAACACCTCCTTATATAGTAATTGAAAATTCCTCCACATTTATTGCTCTCCACCTACCATCATACTTAGCATTACATTGGTGTTTCTTTCCTTTCCCGTGTTAATTTTTCCACTCCCCAGTCATGGCCTTCTGGTGTACCTACTACTCCTTAGCCACAAACCTCCTTTTGTGCAATTTCATGTGCTGAAGTACCTATCCATATGCCTTTCACCAAGTATTTTCCCATGGTACAACCTACCTTGCATTATATTGTGCATCCATTCATCCATGCATGGTCTTCCTTCATGAGCAATATTTCTCTATCTGCACCTTTAATTCAAGCACCTACACAATATCTCTCTATAAATACCCATTCTTTAGAGAATAGTTAAACCCAATCCAATTATCCTACATATACTCCACCCCACACTAAGGGTATGCACGGTCCTTTGCATGTGAATATACTAAACAGTAATCAGCTTTTGGCACGCAAGTGTGCTTATTACACAAAACACTGAACTAAATTGACAAATAAAATCAATAAGTAAAGGAAATGCACTAAAGGAAATGTAATCTAAATGGAAATATTGTCTTATTACAAACACCAAGAAGACTTATTTATAGTAGGGCTTCATCCTACTCCTACTCAAATAAACGGGCAACCGTGTCCCATCCAGCACCTCTAACTCGAAAGCACCTGAATCAAGTATGTAAGTCATAATATACTGTCCCAACCAATGCAGTTTAAGCTTTCTAGGGTGGTACAAAAACTTTGAATCATATAGAAGAACCATCTATCCAAATTCAAGATTCTTATCTTTAATATGACTGTCATGCCATGCCTTGTGCCTAACCTTTTCTATCTTCTGACTCCATCGTGTTATAGCACACCTTTCATCCAACTGCATCAATTTTTCTATGTGCTCTTCAAGTTCTTTCTCATAAGCCAAACCTCCTAGGCACGTAATACATAGAGAAGGTAACATGAATTCCATTGGTATAATAGCCTCCATGCCAAACACCAACTGAAATGGTGTGGCCTTATTCAACCTTTTGTAGGTTTTCATGTATGCCCAAAGTACATCAAAGAATTTATCATCCTAGTATTTCCTTCCAACATCACAAATTTTAGTCAATGTGTGGCTCAATATCTTGTTGAAAGTCTCGGAAGTTTCATTATCCTGAGGGTGATAGGGTGTTGTTTTATGGTGTGCCACCATAAATTATTCCAAGAGTATCCTGATGGTCTCATTAAGGAAATGAGTACCCCTATCACTTGTCAAAATCAAAGGGCATCCATACCTACTGATAATGTTTTCCCACGTAAACCTTACTACTCTAGTTTCCATGCAATCTTTTGTAAGTGCCGCTTCTACCCACCTTGTAAGATAATATGTACAAGTTATGAAGTAATGTGATTTAGTCTTACACAAGGGTGGGGAAATAGGACCCACAAAGTCAATTTCCCACTTTTCAAAAGGTTCTACACTAGTTGTAGGCATCAAAGGAATTTCATCTCTATGCCCAGGATTTCCAAGGCGTTGAAAATGATCATATGCCTTGCATTATTCTTTTCAATCCTTATAAAGTGTTTCCCACCACAATCAAGCCAATAAAATCTTATGCGTGATGGCATCTCCTACATAATTTCCACCTGAAATACCACCATGAGCCTCCTCCATAATAGCTTCGTGCTCATGCTCAAGTACACACCGACATAAAACTTCATCCTGACCTAGTTTGTATAAGTCTCCACTCATCGCGACGCGTATAGTAAGTTATTTCTTTTCTAGACTCTTCATTCCTTTAGGCGCCACACTTGTTCGCAAAAGGCAACAATATCTTCTAAGTTAGAGGAAGTGCAGTTCAATTTGAATAGTTTTGCATCTGGAATTGTGTCCTCAATGCTATGCGCATCCTCTCCTGAATTAATCCTTGATAAATGATCTGGTCCAGAATTGTTCTTTATTAGCTTAACCACCACTGTGAAGTCAAATTTTTGAAATAACATAATCCAATGGCATATCCGCCCCTACAAAATGGGCTTGTTCACCAATTACTTCAATGCCATGTGATCTGTATATAAAATAAAATGTGTTGCTAGTAAGTACTATCTAAAATTATGTAGCGCATGGATCATGGACAAAGCCTCGTGATCTGTAGTTTTATAGTTTTTTTCAGTTGATGTCAACTTTATGCTTGCAAAGAAAATAGGGTAATCAACAATACCTTCTCCAAGATGGGCTAATGCCACATCAATGACCATGCCAGAGGCATCCACATGCACATGAAAAAGTTTGGTCCATGAAGGAAAATGCAAAATAGGTGTTGTAGTAAGCCTTTCCTTCAATGTCTCAAACGCGCATTGTTGTGTTTCACCCCAATGAAACTTTCCTTTACCCTTCAATAATTTTTTAAGGGAATGGAAATATTAGTATATCCTTTGATAAACTTCCTATAATATCATGTGTGCCCCAAGAATCCACACACCTCACTTTGGTTAGTAGGTTCCTCTAGGCCCAAAATAACAACAACCTTAGCAGGATCCACTAACAAGCCTTCTTTATAGATAATGTGTCCCAGCGAAGTCCCAAAAGGTGTAGCAAAAATGTGCTTCTTAATTTTCAAGGAAATGCTCAACTGTTGGCACCTCTCAAACAAAAGCCTTAAATTATCACAATGATATTTCACTAGCCCATACATTGTCCAATCATCTAAGTAAATCTGCAAGAACTTATAAATGAAATCCTGGAATGCTTAAACAACAATGCGCAAGAAGTTACAGGCACATAATTCAACCCCAAAGGCATAACAATGTATGCAAAACTTCCCCATTCAGTAGTGAAAGTTGTCTTTGGTTGATCCTCTTTAACAATTTGAACCTGATGATATCTATAGAACCCATTAGTAAAGGAGTAGATCTTGCACCCTGCAATGCCTTCCAATATTTTTTCAGTAAATGGTGTGGGAAAAGGATCTATTACACATATAACATTCAACTCCTTGTAATCCACACAAATTAAGATTCTTATTTCTTTATACTGATCATAATAGGGCTAACCCATTCTAATTCCTTGATGGGCTCAATGATTTCAGATTTCAACATCTTATCAATTTCATCTTTAACTTTGACGTGCATGTTAGGATTCATCCTATAAGGTCTCTTCTTAACTGGGCACACACCTTCCTTTATCTTGATTCTCATCTTGCCCAAAGATTCATGCACCCCTTTCAATTCATGGTATCCTCTAGGGAGTAATTCTTGGAAGTTACATTGTAGCTCAATTATTTTAGTAACCTTAGAGTTAGACCAATAATAACCAATGATGGCCTCCTTTGGTTCAACATTTGTCCTAAAGTTGACCTTCATTTTCATCAGCTCATGGTAGGCATGAGCTTTCTCATATACACTATCTAAGACCTCATGCATACCCTCTATATTCTCAACATCCAGATTCTCTACTTCTTCATCATCAATGATGTAGACCATCTTGCTCTTTTCTTTTTCTTGGCAGGCACGCCCAAGTTGTTTTGCATTTTTCTCTTCTTCTTCAAAGTGCGCCTCTAGTTCTAACTCACCTAGTAACTCTTGAATAATTTCCTTAGCCTTTTCAATATCTCTCATAGTCAAGTGCTTCATAACCTATAACACTTCATTCACTAGAGGTTTAATGCAAAAATAGTCAAAGGTTTGAATCATACCTACAATGATTTCATGTTAGTTCTTGGTTTCTTAGCATAGACATAGACATATTAAACATGTGCATAGTCTCGCAAGGTGTACTAGAACTGTTGCACCCATAACGAAGGTGGTAAGGCCTCCTAACCCTCTATTTAGAGTCTCTCACACTGTTAAACATGGTGTTGAGAATCCTTCCCATGAAATTCACATATCTTGGTAGGTGCATTGCTATGGAGAAATCTTGCAGAGAAGGTGATCCTCACCTCTCATCACTCAAAAATATTATCCCTTTGAACCATCCACTAACACGGTGTCATCCTACATAGAGTATAAACCAACACATTCCTTTTTTCCACTTGATCTGTCCATTGAAATTTCATCCCACGCAGGAAAAATTTGGGATTTCCTTCACTAGTGTACCTTGGTACCTGGTTACTACCCAAATGCCTAACACAACATGGCCTACTCATGTGAGTAACTACACTTCTTACCTCACATCCAACCATTTCATAAGTTACATGTGTCCAATTTTTACATGCAACACTTATAGTATCACTCATGGACTGTGCATCATCCCATTAGAGAACTCCTTCCTTTGATTTCTCAAGCACTTCAAGATTCCTAATGGTGCGAACATAAATTTTGTTCAAATCCTCTTCACTCAAAGGTTCTACATAAGGTCCAAAGTTTTCATCTAGAAAAGGAATGATGATGCACTCTTCCTTTCTCTCAAAACTTATATATCCTTTGTTGAAGCGCATATTAGCGTTATTTTCATAACACCAAGGGAGCTTAAGGAATGTTGGAAAACTATCTACCTCTACAAGTTCCAAGACCTCAAAATCCCCAGTAAACTTGGCCCCTTAAATAGTAATACTAGCATCCTTCAAAACTCTAATGGGTGTGGCTTTAGTCATGTTTTCCATAAACAACACATTAAAAGATGGTTGCAATGGTGGTCTCCCCATCTAAATCCACACGTCCAAAGTGAGTACATTTACTTCTGCACCTGTATCAATTAAAATATTACTCAAGATCCATCCATCAACAACAACATTCAAATTGATCTCTTTGTTATAATCCAGACTATGAGGAAGTCAGTTAGCATAAAACATTTGTCTTTTATGCTCAACTTTGGTGTGTGAAGTATTCTCCCTTAACCATTCCCCCAATAAAGGAATGATGTTTTCTTCTCATAAAATCTTACAAACCTCCCGTAGATCATAAACACATGTATGAGGAAGCTCATTTGTTTTCTTATGTTCTAACTTGTATGATTATTCTTTCAAACATTGTATCTTTCCCTATAAATTCCTAACCACCTCCATTGTTTCTTGATAAACTTCCATCTGATGCATAGGGTCTAGATACTTTGCATGTAGTACCTCCTCCTTAGTAATAACATGCTTCTATTTTAGAACTTCCCTAGTATGATAAACTTCAACGCGTGTAGTGACTAACAAAAATACTAACTCAAGATCCAACACTAATTTCAGCATTCACTGATCTTCCACAACGCACTTCACTCTAACCATCCCCGAGCCCTTGTCCTAATTGTGCTTCTTAATTAAGTGTTCATACAAGTCTGAGAATTCTTGATAGTTGTGGTTCTCTCCACAAAAGGAAAAAATAATATTCTGAGGGTATTCATGCCTATAGTGATCAAGGGATCTGCATGTATAACATGTTCCTCATGTAAATTCACTTCATCCGCCACCGTGACCTCAACCTCGGCCTCCATCATAGTGACATTTGTTGTGATTATGCTCATGATTCTCACCTTGCTCCTTAGAATTATTTGCAACATTGGTCATTCGTAAACCAATATCAATGGCATCATGAATTTGATCAATCAACCTATAATTCTCAGTATCATGAGTGGTAGACTAGCAAATATTGTAGTAACAAGACACATTCTACCTTATCACACGTTGGAACAATGGGTACCTTCTTGAATCATGATCCAAGTGACAAATCTCACAATCCAACAACATGGCACGTAGCAATTTACAAGGAAAAATATCATTAGTATGTCCTTCTACTTCACATTCAGTGCACCAGATTCCACTGCATGTCTCATGTGCTTAATTAGCTGATAATTTTTCCAACTGTTTCACCATCACAACAATTTGAGCCTCCAAAAATGGGCTGACTCTTTTTTCTACACTCCTAAATACCTCAATGCGCAGAGCTACCACAAGTGTCTTGCGTAAATCTGTATAAGTCTTGTGTGAGAGCGCCTTTTTGAAATTCACGATCAAACCTCCAATGAACCATTGAGCATACTGACTCGAGTGAATCTCATAAGATAACTTTGATAAAATGGTTTTGAATCATGCTCATACTCCCTAACACTCTCAATTATTCCCTACTTGATGTCCTTCAGCGTGTTGATGCTCTTCTTCTCAAACTCAGGTATGTTGAACTATGCTAAGAAATCATCACCTAGCATGGTATAGTCTACAAAATTCTAGTTCAGATCATATTTCCTTTACCAAATATGTGCGCGCCCTTGCAATGTAGTTGTAAATTGACTTTCCTTACACTCTGGAGCCGTAATTCCCTTTGTGTGCCATAGTATCTCATGCGTATACATGTGCTCAGCTACATCTTCTATTTCTCTATATTCTGGGAGATGAAGATACATCGCCATATAGATTTTTGGGGTTTGGTGAAGACTGTGCATACCAGATCTAGAGCCTGTATTACCTCCTATGTTTCCTCCACCTCCAGAACCACCAAATCTACTAAATCTAGAGCCACTTGACCATCCTGATCCTCCTCCTATAACATGTAACATACCATAGGATGCACTACTTTTTGTTCCAATAGTTGTGCTAAACTGAAATCCCACAGTCTACGAATTTATGTTATTTCTAGATGTGATGCCAACGTTATGCGCACCCAAATTCTAAGCTAATGATGCACTAGAAAATATATCTCCAATTGGACCTCCAAATAATGAAAAATATGCCTACGCCATCATAGATGAATATGCTACTTGATTAGCTCCTTAACTTGAAGGTAAATTAACTCTATATGTAGTTACTCTACTTCCCACACTAGTTTTTGTTAGTACAAATTCACAACACCCCCAAATGAGTTATGGATTTTATTTTCTAAGAAAAAATAATTTGGTGTGATTGCACACATTGAGCTTTCCTAAAGTGTGGGACCTTTGCAAATGGGGAAAGCTCTCCAGAGAAGGTTGGTTCCTCTTCCTAAACTACCTGCCACAAGATATTGCAGTGCAAGCAAGCTAATTTAACCTAATATAACTTCCAAGGAGACGAGGAGAGGAAGAAAACAAGGAAAAATAGAGCCTACACTAAAACGGTGATACACTAGAGAAGGAAAGTGTTGATTATCTATCAAAACTGCCATAGAACAAGAAGAGGTGAGCAATGGAAAGGATGGACAAGTACATCACAAACCAAAGATGGTTTTCACACATAAAATGTTTCAAAACTCCATGGAAACAAATCCAAAACCTACAATGAACATCCAAACATGTATAAATACCCTATAATGAAGAGAGGTAAAGAAAACAACAAATAAAATGAGCCAAGGATGGACAAATGCATCACAAAAACATGTTTTTTATTGCTCAGAATTTAGACAGTGCATCATTTCACAGGTATGAGGAAAAAATTTCATTACAGAGTAGGGGAGGAGGCTCAATCTCCATTTTTGACCCTGAGGAAGAAAATAAGGGAGAGGTAGAGAAGAAGGATGAACAACCCTTTTCAAAATGAGCCAAAACTGGCTTTTATTGCTCGAACAGAATGAAGGAAATGAGAAAACACGAGAAAATCAATTTTAAAACTCCAACCACTAACAAGATCTATTTAATTAGCCTATAAAATGATGGGTTTCCATTAAAAATCCCATACTTCATCGTACATTGCTTAACAGAGCAAGAAAGAGGCCCATACTTCATTAATTTTGGTGGTTGGGGTCATTTTCTGAAATTTTTCCATGCCAGAGACATCTTCCCATTTTTCTCCTTCAAAAATCCATCAAAATTTAAAATTAAAGTGTCCATCATGTAGAGGATTTCAATAGCTTTCCATTGATACCAAAATCGTGAAAATCTGAGCTCTAGATCGAAAGATATGGCCTTCTGAAGATTTAGGGAAAACAGGGCAAAAATCAGGTCGGTGGGCCAAAACTTGAATTTTTTCCCTTTTCACAAAATTGGGAAATTTTCCCAAAATTATCCACAGCCCCACCACTCTGAGACACATGGCAGCTTCTGATTAGCTGCAGAGATATGGCCCATTCTTTCCTTTTGTGTTTTCGTAACTTTGGCAAAATGTCCTAAATCCTCCTGATTCCTACCGATGAATGAACACGTGACATATTTTGATTAGCCGGTGGGGATGCACTTCTATTTTTTCCTTTGACACATTTTAACCAAATTCCAAAAACTAGAAATCCCTCTGATGCACGATGCTCTACCTTGACACGTGGCATCATTTCATTGGTTGCGGGCCTTAAGCAATTTTGTTTCCTTTGCGGGCTCGTGGGAGCACAAATAACTTTTGTGATTTTAGCCCAAAAAGTGCTAAGTTCTCAATTTCTTCCTCCAACTCTACCAGCCTAAGCCTTTTTGGCACAAAACTCTCCCAAGCTCCGCGGGCCCACCTTAGGAAAATTTCCCCTCCAAAATCTCGCCGAGTCCATAACTTGAGAAATACAAGGAGTTAGGAGGACTTCCTTACCTTTCTGGAAAGGGGAAAAAAATTCCTATATGATGAAGCCAATACCTAGAAAATTTTGAGTGCTTGAGATGTGTGAAAATTTAATTTGAATCACAAGGCACAAGAAAGAATGAAGGCTAGTTAACCCAAAATAAGCAGGGAGCTTATTTTGGTTAACAATTTTGGTGACTCTCAGGGGTCATCTGCCTGCTAGATGAATGATTAGTGGCATTTTGAAGCATCCATTGGGCATGGAGTCAAGCTTGATAACCATTGAATCTGATTTGAGACTATGAAAATATGACCTCTGAGCCACTTGGAAATCCACTGAAACTTGGAGTTGATCTTCACCAAAATGCACTACTGAATGCACTGTGCAAGAGACAACCAAAACAACACCAAACAACTATGTGACAAAAATGAAAATCATACATGCTCCAAATGGAGATATGTAGAGTGTGCACAAGCACTTATTCTGCTGGAAAGTAAACCTACCTACACTACTCTAACCAAGAGCAAAAGAAAGCTCAAACAAATCCTACAACTGGCAGTGGAGAAATAGCTTCCCTGCCTCAAAAATGGCAGCCATGCAAATGATTTGGAGCTGATCATGGCTGTTAGTATGAGTGGAAAACTAACTACAAGCTAATCTTCCACCCAAATCATCAAGGTGTCAACTGAAAACAAACCAAATACCGCTTTTAGTTGCTCTGCATTTGGATTGAAGAGGTATTGACAGCTGATCCTTGGTACTTTGTATACTCATCCTCATGCTTAGAAGTAAGCATGACTAGTTTTGGAAACTTCCCTTTTTGGCTGCAATGAAGCCAAGTACCTGATTGGGAAAGGTATGGTCCTTTGAATGTGCCCATTGCTTTGAGATTTTAACTCCAAAAATGGAGTCTTCTTACAGACCTCCTTGGTATGAATGGAGTGGAAGGAAGTGGTGGAAGTTTTTTCTCTCTTTTCCTTCCTCTTCCAGTGAAGAACATGGAAGATTTAATATCTTCCAACCTTGATTCCAAATAGCTGCTATTAAGTGCAGGCTGCTGCAAATTAATGCTCTCCTTCATGGTAGCTAGGTTCTTGTGTTTGGAAGATGGATGATGAAGGAGAAAACAATGTGAAACTCAACCGGTTCTTCTCCATCAAAATAGTTCTCCAAATCAAACAAATACATTGCCTCATTGTTGTCCTGTCTGCAAGTGTTCAACCTCTTCTATGATGTTCTTCCTGATCTGCAATTTGATCACCATGGTTCTCCTCATCCTCAAACATGAAGTTTGAAATATCAAACTCTTCTTCAACGTTGGATCTTGAAGAGAATGAAGTAGAAGGAAGACCTGAAGGTTCTTCTATAGCTTGTTTTGAGTTCAAATCTCTTGGAAATGTCATTTTTCTCCTCCACAGCTGGAATGTGCTCCTCTTCTTTGGGATTTGGAGCACCTCCTCCTTCCTCTGTTGCTTGAAGACCATCTTGCTCTTGATTGAACTCTTCCTCTAGCATGAAGTTTGTCCAAATCAAACTCTTCAATCTATTTGCTCTAGAGGACAAGTTAGGACTGCAAGATCTTCTTTCAGAGATTTCCTTTCCATCGGTGGATTCATCAACCAAAATCAGGCCCTTCAAATGAAAGCAATAAATTATCAATGATGCCTTCTTCTTCCATGGCTGATATAAACTCTGATTTGGTCTCACCCATTTTCTCCTCTTCCAATTGGGACTTTGAGCTGATTTTACTTCTTCTTCCATGGCTGATTGTGCAACTTGAATTGGACCAACATTTTCTTCAAGTAGAGTGCCAACATGGACACTACACTCGGAGCAACTTACATGCTGATCTTCTTGCTTCTCTGCTGCTGCTACAAACTCAGCCTTGGCCACCTCTGGTTCTTCAACATTTACCTCCTCTGTAGGCTTAACCAACAAAGGAATTTTTGTTATCCCAAACCTAAGAGCTAAGCTCACTAAGCTTTTAACCATTTCTTATTCTTTCACTTCTTCTTCTTGTTGTCCTTCATGACTGGTTTTTAAAATTTCTTCTTCTCCACATGGAATTGGGAAGGCAAGAGAAGGAGAGGGTTGGGATTCAACCATTTTTTCATTTGTTTGTGGTGGTGGAAGAGATGAAAATTCTTGTTTCCTTTGAGTGGAAGGCATTTATTTTTCCTCTTGTGGAGGGGATTTGGATTTGGAAGGGAAAAGGGCAGAAGAACTGAAATGGGATGGAAGACTAGGGGATGGAGAAATGGAACCAAAATTTGGAGTAGCAATTCAATGGGAAGCTTGGAAATCTGGATCTCAAATGCTGAGATGGTGGTGCTTGAGAAATGTGAAAGAGAAAAACTAGATGATGGTGTAGAATGACTTACCCATTGAAAAGGTTGATCTCAACACCAAATTCCCATAGGCCCCTATCTCTTCAGTCCATTGTGCAAGTTGGGGCAGCATCTCCACCATGAAGTCCAACTTCTCCTGAGGGATGTAGTGTCTTGGAAAAGGGTCAACCCATGGACAAGGTTCCCTATAACCAATTTTGAACACCTTCAATTGAGCTATTGCTCTTGATTGCACCATGTAAATCTCCATTTTTTTTATTTTTTCCAGCAGACCAGCATCTTGCATTTGATTGTCTTCATCATTTGCATACCCCTACTTTTGTAAAGCTCCATAGCAAAATTGATTTTAGCACTGCTGATCATAGGGGTAGGCGTGCTGATTTTGAATTTGTTCAAAATGCTGATTTGAAGGAGTTGTAAAACATATTGGAGATGGATTTGAATGGCACTGCTACTGTAAATGTGAATTCCATGATGGAAATGAAGTCATGATTGCACAACTTCATGGAATGGAAAATAGTGAAAGGGATGGAAATAAAAATGAATGAAAAAGGAATGGAAATGAATGAAAAGGAAGGTCCACAACTTCAGAGATGGGTTGTTGACCATATGAAGTCACCAGATGTGTTTGCAATTGCCTCTAAAGGCTGAAATCTTAACAGGAACACACCAACCTACAAAAAATGAAATGGGTGACCTCTTGGTCCCACCGAGCGTGCCAAAACTATTAGTGTAAATTCACAACACCCCCAAATGAGTTATGGATCTCCTTTTCTAAGGAAAATTCATTTGGTGTGATTGCACAACATTGAGCTTTCCCAAAGTGTGGGACCTTTGCAAATGGGGAAAGCTCTCTAGAGAAGGTTGGTTCCTCTTCCTAAACTACCTGCCACAAGCTATTCCAGTGCAGGAAAGCTAATCTAACCTAATCTAACTTCCAAGGAGATAAGGAGAGGAAGAAAACAAGGAAAAATAGAGCCTACACTCAAATGGTGATACACCAGAGAAGGAAATTGTTGATTATCTATCAAAATTGACATGGAACAAGAAGAGATGAGCAATGGAAAGGATGGACAAGTGCATCATAGACCAAAGATGGATTTCACAAAAAAATGTTCCAAAACTCCATGAACATAACTCCAAAACCTGCAATGAACATCCAAACATGCAAAAATTCCCTGTAATGAAGAGAGGTAAGGAAAACAACAAACAAAATGAGCCAAGGATGGACAAATGCATCACAAAAACATGTTTTTTATTACTCATAATCTAGACTGCATCATTTCATGGGTAAGAGGAAAAAATTCCATTACAGAGTAGGGGAGGAGGTTCAAACTCCATTTTCGACCCTAGGGAAGAAAAAAAGGGAGAGGTGAAGAAGAAGGATGATGGACACGTGGCACCTTCTGATTAGCTGCAGAGATGCGGCCCATTCTTGCCTTTTTTGTTTTCACAACTTTGGCAAAATGTCCTAAATCCTCCTGATTCCCACTGATGAATGGACACGTGTTATCTTTTGATTGGTCAGTGAGGATGCACTTCCATTTTTTCCTTTGACACATTTTGACCAAACGCCAAAAAATAGAAATCCCTTCGATGTCTACCGCTGCGCCTTGACACGTGGCATCATTTCATTGGCTATGGGCCTTAAGCAATTTCATTTCCTTTATGGGCTCATGGGAGCGCAAATGAATTTTACACTTTTAGCCCAAAAGTGCTAAGTTCTCAATTTCTTCCTCCTCTCCACCATCCTGAGCCTCTTTGGCAAAAAACTCTCCCAAGCTCCACGGGCCCGCCTTAGGAAATTTCCCCTCCAAACTCCATCGAGCCATAACTCAAAAAATACAAAGAGTTAGGAAGACTTCTTTACCTTTCTGGAAAGGGGAAGAAAAATCCTTTCTTATGAAGCCATTTCCAAAATATTTTGAGTGCTTAAAATGTGTGAAAATTGAATTTAAAGCACAAGGAAGGAAAGAATGAAAGCAAGTTAGCCAAAATAAGCAGGGGCTCATTTTGGATAACAGTTTTCTTACTGATGATTGTTATAGAAAATCCAAGCACAAGGGCTAGGTCACCATGGGGGATCAAATGTGTGCTTACATCCCATGTCATTTCCATCAACACGCTCTCATTTTAGGTCGAAGAGGGCTCTCTGCCATGCTTTCCCAAATGGGGGAGTTTCAAATGCTCTGGCTTCACGTCCTCTACATGAGCTCTAAATCCTTCCTGATCCAACTCTCTCCACAACGCCATTCATTCCATAGCTTCAATTTAATTCTCTAAATCCCTCTCACATGCCTCATTAAATTTAATCCTCCTTTCTTCTCTCTTCCTTTACGTCACCAGGTCTGCCATCTTTCACCACACATGCTCATGCCCCTACGCATGGTGAGGTTTAGCTATCCATGGGATATATATCCAAATCCAGGGTCAAAATCAAGATCTTAATAGATAAATGAATTCCACACAAATAAGATCCTCTGGGTTAACACATGAACTAGAACTTGGTAACCTCTGGATAGGATTAAGTAGAAACTGTGTACTCTAAAATATATTTATTTATAATACCACTCCACCAATGATCTACAACATGCATCCAAGTCATATATGCATCATACAAATCCTGGAATTCTTCCTGTGTCTAAAAAAGTGTACAAAACCTCTAATTTCTCTTCAATGTGTAAGCAACCAGCCACTCATACAGCTCTAAAGGAAAGATGGCGACGAACGTCTCATACAACTCGTGATACATATTTTTTTCAACCCATACGCGTACATTAAAATCAGGTCCAATACTAAATCTGTGAGCATACTCTTCCTCCAAATTATCTAACCACTCTTTAATACTAGCCAAGGTCAAATAGTACATCTTCATCATGTAACATCCTGGAAAACAACTAAAAATAGGTCCCAGCAATGGAACCAAAATGTAGCCTATATTTTATCACCAACAACCCAAGGAACGCTAACACATCACTCAGCCAAAAATGAGCTCTCACCTAAAGCACGTAAGGGTACCAGGTTCCTCTTTTATTTCATCTTACTCCAGAAGTTAGCATGATTATAAAAATATTCCATATCCATAATAGATAATTAAGTATATTACAGTACATAAACCAGATCTAGATCTTAACCATATGCAAGATTAACTCATACAAGAATCAAGATTAATTTTACCATGCATGAATTAGTATCAGATGTGTCAACAATCAATATCCAGCCACAAATATCCATTATATTAATTTTTGTAAAACACATAAGCTTCATACATTCATAACATAGTCATCGTAGTCATGCGCGCCCATAAATTAGCAACATAACTTTATTACAAAAGTGATCCCCTAAACCGTGTAAATAAATACATATTTATAGGTAGTGGGGACTTTTCCTCACCACCCATGCACCTTTAAAAAATAGACTATATGCTAATAGGAGTCATGCGCCTTTACATGATAAATACAAGAGCATGCAAGCTTGCAAATAATAGATTATCTAATAATACAACTATCATCTAATCCTATTCATAGCCTCAAAAATATGCATGCGCTTGATCTTCTACTTGTCCAAAATATCCTTTGTGTGCTTTCCAAGTCTTCTAAAAAACATGTTCTTCACTCCATTTCCAAAATTATCCCCATACTGCAAAAAGGCTAAGTCCTGACTCTTCGCTTTCCCCCTGCGCCCTCTGTTTGATTATACTTCCACGTGTTCCTACATGCATTGTTTCCGTGCACCCAATCCTTATGCGCCTTCATTATTTAGGCCATATTTTTTCATCCCAATAGTTGTAATGTGAATTTATGATGATAACCCTCGGTGCATCGTTATTTATCTATAACACAGGCTTACTCGCTAAAGAATAAGACAAAGTTTTTATTTTTCAGTTAAAATGGAGAGCAGAAGTCGGATTGGAATATAATCAGTTGGGAAATAATGTCAGGAATTTTAAGAGTCACCAGACCTCATCATTTTATCTCAAGGAATATTGTAAGAATCCTACAGATTATGAAGATATAACTAAATATGATAAGATGTAACAAGACAAATTTAGAGGTAGTTTTATGAGAAGTATTTTTATTTCCTTTATACATGGAATAAGAGAACTATTTGAAGAGTCATTGAACATGAAATTTCAAAGGTCATGTTTAGGAGTTATGTTTGTTTAAATAATCTCATTTTTTAGCATGTAAATTTTGTTGAAAGTGAGAAGATTTGAGTTCTAGTCTTGAGAAAATAATAAGAGTGTTAGTGTGCCAAAATCATGGAAAATTAGGAGAAGAGAAGAGAAGAAAAGTAGAGATGAAACAACTATCACAACATGTTGATGTTACCAACAAGGTAGTGAAGGTGATAAAAATATTTCTATGATAAAAAGTCTGTGTTGTTGCTCATTAATTTGGGAGTGGGTGCTTCCTAGCAAGTAGGTGCTTGTAAAAATCATTCAAGTGGGTGTTTGGCATAGAATTGAAGCAGGTGTTTGAAAACTAGAGTTGGTTCTTTAAAGTGATAGGGTGCTCACCACATGGTGAAATCATTTTAACTTTATAAGACCATTCTCACATTAAATATTTTCTCCACATGTGTTCATGTGTGTTTTTTGCTCTTTCTCTTTCATGGTTGGGTGCTCAATATTTTCATGATTAAGATAGGTAAGTTTGGTTGATTGAATCATTGTAAATTGCATCAAAATTTAAAAAAGCACTAATCCACCACCCTCTTGGTTCCTATAATTTCTAACAGATTGGTTCTGTATAGGATGAGAGGGGATGTCAGTATGGGATGATTTGGATATTTAGTTAGATTAATGGGGAAAGATATGGTGGAGGACATTCCAGAGAGGAGGTTGATGGACTTAGATTGATTCTGAAGGATGGGGTTGTTAGGTGATGACATTAGCATGAATTTTGTATGTGGAGAGATGGATAGAAGTTTAATCATGCTTCTTAGGTGGTGAAAGAAAGAGATGGGATTCCTGTAGAGTTTGATTAGGGGCACTAATTAAAATATTGGATCAAGAGGTAATGTGAATGGAAGAAGAGGGAGAAATGTTGATGTGAGGAAGATTGGATGAAATAGGAGCCACTAGTTGAGTATATTGGTGATTCTTGGGAATAGGAGTAGAATATTGATGGGATCCAAGTTCACGTTGTTCCATGTCAAGCTCATTCATGGTTCAGAGGAAGAAAATAGCAAGATGGGAGGTGAGGAATTGAGTGGTTTCGGGATGATAATGGTAAGCATAGATTTTTTGAAAGGGGGGTAAATCAATGGGAAGGTTAGTGGATCTATGGATAAGCTAATCGTGAAGGGAAACAGGGTTAGTTTCCAGGAGTTCCTGGAACTTCGAGTATTCGTGAGAGATAATGGGAGGCCCAAAGGTATCCAAGGAAGAGATGGATGAAGGTGTAGATGGTCAGGATGGAACTGAATGGTGTTATAGGAAAGGATTGGTTTCAACATGGGAATGATTTTGGATTAAAAAGGGTTCACTACAAGGAGCCATATAAACGATGGGTTTGGGAACCAAAGAGGAAATTATCAGAGGAAGAAAAGAACCAGTAGTGAGGGTAGAGGTTTGTTGGGATAAGTTGTTTGAGGTGGGGATGTTAGATGATGTATTTTTTTTTTCCATTTTTCTTATTTAATATTTGGTAAGAATGGACATGAAACAAACAAGAACATATGAATATGCTACTAAGATAAACAATACAAGCAACAATGTTTTAATTATCTTGTTTATTAGAAGATGTGAAAAAGAAAAAGAAAAGGCTCAAAGGGAATCTAGGAAATGGATGGTCTAATACTAGTTTCAAGATGTTTTCGCATCTTTGATATACCTGAAGGTACATGAGGAACTTAGCTATGATGACTACCGTTATGAAGCCTGATATGTGGGCCTATCCCCGCACTTCATGCATTGTAGTGATAAGGGTGTCAATTGTTTAGCCAATATACTGATAGTCAAAAAAAATATAATGCGGCCATAACACTGCGGAGTCTTTCCTATAGGGTGATGAAATCCCAATAGTTCCACCTCATAGAAGATGTTTGATATGTGTAAGTTGATACATGAGTTAAGATATGTGTGAGAGAAGGTGAATGTAGCATATTACCCCCTACTTATTCCATATGAGAAAGCAAGAATAAAGATGTTCTTTTTAGGCCGAAAAACGAAATGTGAAGTTCAATGAGAACACACAAAATAGATGCAGAAAGGAGAAAATAGGGGAAAAATAATAATACCTAAATAACATTATTTTTCTTATTTTATTTAGCAAGAACATTTTTTATCTTAGCAAGAAAATCACCACACACGTGAGAAAGAAAATCTCCCACCTGCAAGGTTAGTGGAGAGAAAGAAATGGAATACAACGAAATGGAAATGAAATGAAAGAAAATAAAGAACTCACCGAGGAGGAAGGGTGGGTCCCACTGGGTGTGCCAGAATGTTCTATGATATTTCTGCTCATGTGACAAGTTAATGCAAGGTATATAAGAAATCAATGAGATAAAAACTATGTGAGGGTTTAAGGATACCTCTTGATGTAGATGATTATGATGATGGTATGGGAATGAAAGAACCTCACCACTACAAGTTTGATGATCTGCACAACAAATAGAAGATAACATGAAAAATATTAGTAAAATAGGATGGTGGGTTTCCAGACAAGGACAATCCCAGGAAAATGATGGCTTTCTAGGATGGATGTAAAACCATGTTTGATAAAATGATGTATAAGTAATAATAGACGAAAGGATGTAGATAATGATCTGAAATATAAATTTGATATGCTATAGATACTGAAATGACGATCTGATAATGAAATATGCTTAACAACAAACCAACCCTGAGGGGTTTGATGAAAATATGGGTCTTACAGGTGTAGTTGATGGCAATCACTGAAGATCTGATTGAAGGGTGAAAAAGAGAATATCTAGATCTTGTATAGGGATGTTGGGTATGATGCAAAAATAGTGGTGAGTAGAGATGATACAACTTGAGGTAGATATAATATAGGAGTTCTAGGGTCAATGGTGAATGGTCCAGGTTGACGGAGATCAGGGAAGAGAAAATCATATCAGAGTTGATAAAAAAAAGTAGGTGACTAAAAATGAGTTATCTGGATAGTAGAGAATATTATGTGGCAGGAGTATAAGATGGTGCAGACAGATAATAGGGTCAAAACAAGGTGGGTCAATGGAGATTGGGATGGATTGATAATGGTTGGATATTGATTTAGATATCAACAAGTTGGATGGATGGGAATATGGGTATGTAGAGGATAAGGAACTCTTGAATGGATGTACATAGCTCATAGAAAACCTTCAAACCTAAAAAATAGAAGTAACGAGGTGAGAAGATATCTAAAAGAAAATATTAAGAAAGAAACTAAAGTGATAACATGTGAGGAATGCCAAGATTGATTATAGTTAGTGATAGTAGCTCCACAGAAGATGAAGGAGGTAGCAAGCACACAAGGATACCAAAGATTGAAAGTTGTTCCAATCGTTTGAGAGGAGGGGTGGAGGTTAATATATAGGTTCGATGGTGACCCAGATGAGTCATCAGTGACTGGAGAAAACTATACATTGGGTAGGTGGAGGTCAGATTTGATTTCATAAAAAGGGGTTAGAATGCAAAGGGCAGAGATGATGCACTAATTAATGGCTTCATGGCTACGTGGAGAGAAATTAGGAGGAGCCAAAAGGGTTGTAAGTGAGGAATTTAAGGGAATTAAGTGGAGGGAATAATAATATTAATAATATGGGGTGAGAATAGGATGGGGTGATAAAAATGATAGGTAGGCTAAATGTGTACTTAGGTGGGATTAATGAATGGTGTTCAATAATGCTAGGATATGATGATGTAGACACAAAATCACGCACTTTGGGTAATTATCTAATCCTGATTACATAATACTATTCATATGATTCCTAATTAATAAAATCAACACGTCTTTGGCCATATTTTCTTTCTTTCTATTGCAACTGTTGTTATTATGCTCTTTCTAGCTCAGTTTGTCTTTTCATACCTTGATATTTCTAATCTTAGACACCAATTCTCAACCAAGACATCAGCTCTAAGTGCCATCATCCCCTCTGGGCGCACCTGACCTATTTGTACTTTAATAACATCTTTTGGGTCCTTTCTATCCACTTTAGCATCTTATATTTTTGGTATTTGACCTTTTCGAGGTTGATTACGAAATTCAAGCAAGGGAATAATATAAATATAAAGTTATGTGACCATAATAAAAGACCAATCACTAAACACTAGCTATCACTACCTAAGGTTTCATCCAAAGGTTATTCAAGAGCATTCAAACATACATTCAAGGGCAAGGTATGGTTATTCTTCTGCATATATTTCATAGGAGGGGAAGTTCATTCTATTCCATGCACACATCTATTACATTTTTCTTACATCTAGCTATTTTCTCTCCATCAAGTGTGACATGCACAGAGCCACATAGGGCACAATTCCACATGCACACCTAGAACTACATTGGGTCTAAAATTTATTGCAATTCTCAGTCTTAAGATCACTTGTTTGACAACATATGATAATCTAACCCCTCATTTTCATTCTTTTATTTTTGGGATTTCATACACTCTTGAGGGTTTCACAGGTCAATCTTTCATTGTAGGTTATCAGCGACATCTATGATCATTGTGTGAAATACTAGTGGCCAAAGGAAAATGAAATTAAATATCTCATGACCTTGCGAAGGAACTTTCCTGATGTTCTAAGCAGTCATAGGCACCAAGAGGATGTCTAGGGCACCTACAAGTCCCTCTGCCCCTTTCTAGGAGCCCCAGTCTAAGAATATCATCAGCCCACACATTTTTTTGAGTCTCTATACAACACGTATCCCACTTTGTTCACTTGTTCATAACTTTTACACATTCCAGATTTGGTTATGAATCAGCTAAGTCTTCTCATCCTTTCTTTGCAACTAGGGTTTCATATTCTAGTTTAATTTTCTTGGGTCTATTTTCTACTTAATTTCTTATTCATTTACTGATATCTTGCATTTAGATTTAGGCATATAAAAATCCTATATTTTCTTAATCATACAAACATAAGATGGATAAACATTTAGGAGGGAAATTAAGGTTTCAAATAAGGGTGGGACGAATGTGCAAGGTAAGGATCAAGGAAGAGAAAACATAGGATGAGGACAACATACTAAAAATCAGTGTCTACATAATTTTATCTAATGCTTGGAGATGATTGCAAGAATATAATGATATTACAACATGTAGAAAAGATTGCAACATAATTTAAAAACTTGTGAAGGTGTGAAAAAGTGAGAATGAAACATGTGCAAAAGATTGAGAAGGTACAAAAGCTTTGGATAATTGTAAAAAATTTACTTTTCGAGTGTTCCTACACTAAAGAATCAAAATAAATACTTGGTGAGGCTTTTAAAAAAAATTACAAAGCTTGACATTTGGAGTGTGCCTAAACCGAAACATTAAATCAGTTCCCTGGCTAGAAACTTAACAATTTTTTTACGAATATTAACTCGTAACGTACAACGTTAAAATTTATTGTTGACATCATGTCAACACACGAACCAATATGTTTGTAAAGGTACCATAAAGGTGTCCTTGATCAAATTGTATTTTAAAAAGGTTGGTAGTTCTCTTTCTTAATTATTTTTTATGATTGAATGTTTAAGACAATTTTATTTAAATATTTTTGAGAAAATTTGATAAATATTAATATTAAAAAACACACATAAACTAGCCATAAATCATCATTTACTATTATGTTTCGAAAAAAAAAATATGGATCAAAACAAAATTACCATATTGAATAAGTACAAAAATTTACATCTTGAATAAGTAAAAAATATTCCATCTTCAGTAAGTGTTAGGTTACCATCAACATTCACTAGTCTTACTTTATGTAATGCCCCATGGATTCACTACTATTGTTAAAGGGATGATAGGACCAATGGTTTCAGCCTTGGTTACTGGCATCTTTGTGTACTGATAATTAAGGGACATAACGCCGTTGTGATGAAGTATGTCATAAAATAATTGGCGTAAATTTAAGCCTTGAAAGTGAATAGTGTTGTTTTTGCTCATCTTTATTAAATTGCTAAACATTTAAGTTAAGGCCTTGACAGTTTTGATAGTTTTCTTAACGACCTAATTTGGATTGCAAACAAGACTTCCTATTGATTTATAATAGGTCTTGATCCGACCAAATGATAGTTTACCCCATCGGATGACTAATGTTATCATGATCGTATTTTAAGGGATATATAAATAACATTCAAGGAATTGATCACTGAAATTGAAGACATCAATTCTCTCGAAGCATATTCTAGCAGTTTAATCGATTAGTGCCAATATTATAACTACTCAGTATATATATATACATAGTTTTATATATATATATATATATATATATACACTTATATATATACATATATAGTTATATATATATATATATATAAATATATATTACATAAGGTGATTTTTCAAAGTTTAAAGTAGTTAAATAACTACTATGGGGGATGTATTAACTTTGTGTAATCTAAGAGGTGACAACCTAATCTTGTAGTATGGTTCTTAACCCAACATGAGGACTTATTGTTTGAGAAGTTAGATTTTACATCCGATGGCTATTCGAAAAGATATATAAACATATTAAATTTTGTTAAGCCCCAAGTCATGAAAAGTACAACACCGAACTGTTATTGCATGGGATATTATTTGACACCTTAATTTATATAATCTAAAGTTTTAAAATTAACTCATGTGGTGAGTTAGCACCCCACCACCAGTACATCTGCATAGAATTCTTTATTGTTTTATTTAATTTTCACCACCAATCGAGTTTTTGAGAAAGGATATTCTGGTTAACTAAAACTATAGGTGCTTTACATGGCATGCATATGCAATCTTACCAAATTTTGAAGCTAAAGATAGCTGGCTTGAAAAACTTGGAGACAAGCTCCAACCACTGCATTAATGTCATTTATCAAGCAATAAACTCCCACCTTCCTCGAGCATTACATGGACGGATTGGGGGAAATAAGGTGGTTTTTGGTATCAATTCATTCCATGGCTAGAAACTCGTAGAAGCTTTACATGCAAGAAAAATTGAATTGTAAGCTATTGAGAGTTTGCATGATGATAACAATACCAAAGTCATTGGACAACAAGTTTCTCAAACTTAATAAACATCGAGGAAACATTGTGATCTGTTGATAAAGGAATTCACTTCAAAAGTTTGGACATTTTTCTAAGGAATCGTGGAAGCATTGCAAAGAAAGGAAGACAGGTGTAACATGAATGATATGACCTAAAACCCATTATAACTACTTGCTTCATTTAGTAATTTCACAAAACGAACTTTAAGTTGAGTAAAATTCATGTTCATAATTTCAGTGGTGTAGAATTGATTTATTCTTACTTCTGTAGAGTATGTTTTACCATTGATTTGTGATGAATGCTATTTGGAAATAAATTAATGGTTGTAGACTTCAATGTGATTTATTGTTGCTCTAAAACAACGTATTCTATAGGTTGAATGAGTGTTGCAGCTGTATTCATCATTGGGTTTTGGCTTGACAGGCTAGTATTGTTTTGAATTCTTATTTCAAGTTGAGAATTTAATAATTAATTAAACCGTAGAAAAATTTGTTTAAATTTCTATCCATCCTTCCTGGGGTTATATATATTTTGCAAGACACCATGGAATACTAAAAACCGGTGTTTATGGGGTTTTGGCTGTAGATGACTTTCCTTGTCCTGGTAATCATTAGATTTACGAAACTAGGTTTGTTTCTTTTTAAAGAAAATAGTTCCTAAGGAATCATGTTGGTATTGTAAGAGGTATCATTTATGCTTATTCAACCTAGTTTTATTTTGAATAAGTAATTGTACTGAGGATAGACAATTGTTTTTCATAGTAATATCTAGCTACAGATAATGAGGGTAGCTGCAGTAAAATACTAAATTTGATCTTCAACCCTTGAATAGGCATTCTTGAATGACGTTAATGATTTAATCCTCAAGCTAAGTATGGCGTCATGATAGAATGTCGAGTCTCCTAACAACTAACTAAAGTAATTCATTTTCAATCTAGTTTTAGTTGGTTTCTCATCAGGTTGAGGTGCTCGGGTTACTCCGCTATATTTATTTGTATTGATATTTGTTTTTCTTCTTCTAAACTTAGGTAGTATTCGAATCTTTCCGAGTTCAATGCAGGTTGAGGACTTATTATGTTTTGAATTCATTTCTCTTAGAGAAAAAATCTACCTCACTTAGCACTCAAATGCTTTTATAATCCTTCTGTAACTGGAAATTTGTTGTACTCCTGTGAAAATCTTGTAGCTATCTCGAGGGCTAAGGCATTTATTTTATCACTTTGACTTCCTTAAAATATTTGTTTTTCTACCCACAATGCTATGTTGAGTTTGAAAGAAAAGTCGATTATGACTAAGAACCTTCTCCTTCTTGAAATATTTTCAGTCTACTGTTGTTTTAAGGAAATAATCCTTAGTAGTTGAACTTTCCTCTTAGAGGATTTTGCATTATATCTTGTGGTCGAAGAGGGTTGAACAAATATTTTTATTGGGTTATAATATCTTAACAAATAGGCAAGAATTTTTAGTTGTGTTTGATTTCAGAGATCTGCATGCTCTCAACTATGATTGTTGATTTTGTTGATATCCTTCTTCTTGGATTTAAAAATCTGTATTGAAGATTTCATGATTATTGTGTTTAGTACCGATCTACCATTTAAATAGTTGTTAGAAGGTTTAGGGAAAATACATGGAACACTACATAAGTTTTTTTATCCCTTTTTATGAGCTGAGTAGTTTTATCTGAAGCTGGTTTATGTCTTAATTGATTGAATTTGATTCATTAAGTACGGCTGGAAATTTAAGTTTTCTGTGATAAAGCCTCTTGGCTTCTAGATTGTGAAATCTGGTTGATCAGGGGATCATTTTTGAAGTTCCCTAAACATCCCTAAATTGTGTCAATGTAGAAGATTGTTTCGAGAGCTTTCCATCGACTATGAGAAAGCAACAAATAGACATCGGGAGCTCTAGATATGTCCAGTCAAAGTTCAGCAACGATAAAGTCAACTATGGTAAATTGGTCAATTTCAGACCAAGGGTACTGTGACACGTTGTGAAAAGGAAAAGGGAGTCATTTATTGGTTTTTGATCTTCGGTCTTCGATGGTCATAATATATTGCTCACCGGAACAAGAGGCTCAACTTTTGTTACAGAGGGGAGCTTGACCGCCATGTGGACTATGGTATTATCACCAATGTGGTGGGTCCACAAGCCACCACGTGTCTTGCCACCATGAATCGAATTTGTTCAATTTTCCAATCGTGGGTCGACAGGTGGTCTTTTTCATCATATCTCATGTGGGTCGAATTTCATATTACTTTGTAATTATTTTGCACGCATTATTCCCAAATACCACGCATTATGCCACATGTCTAAGTGGGTGGGTTTTTGAAGCCATGTATTAATACGAAGTGGTCAGCCCACATAATCCTCCAAACCCACATAATTGCCAACTCCAAACCATATGCTAAGTCCACGTGATGTGAAGGAGGTGAAGCAGTGTTGGGGGGCAAATGCCATGTGTGGAAAGATCCACGTGAAGAATGGAGCAGATAAGGTTTATTAAAACCTTCCCAAAATCTAAGGCCACTAAAATGGGATTTTATCCCCTCAATCAAACAAATCCGCCAACATGGGTAATTAGCCCATTAAAATATGCAAAATGGAGATAAGCCTATCCCATTTATTTTTCTACGGGCTATGCTAATATTATCCTTAGATAATATTTGAGGCATTAATTTAAGGGCCCTATTTTTGTATAAATAGGGAACCCATTTCATTGTCATGGACACACAATACACACAATGCAACGGAGAAGCTCATTCCTAAAGCTCATAAAGGCACAAAGTGATCCAAGAGGATAGTTAGTTGCCATGGGCATAGTTGTGTGAAGACCTAATTTATTTAGGCATTATTATTTTAATTATTATTGACCTATTATTTTCAGGCAATAGTAAATTAAAATTATTGTGGCTAGGAGTTATTAATACTACCTAGTCGGTCCATAGCGCCACACCAAATTATTGTGAATCCTGGAATATTGACCGAAGTGCCATAGGGCGTTACGAAGCATCTGGAAAGCCAGTCAAGAACTGGAGGATTCCGAATAGTGGATCTGGTGACATCGAGCTTGCCGAATACACCAAGAAGGTGGAAGTCAGGTGTTGTCTTTCACCCTTATCTTCTGAAGGTCTGGTTATTCTTCTAAGAAAGTTCTTAATAGTTTCCATTAGGTTTTCTTGTGAAATTACTATTGTAACTTACAAGTTTGGACTAGTGGAATGGTTTGATAAGAACCCGAAGACGTAGCCAATTTCTAAACTTCGTAATCAATCATTATCCAATTGTCTTTATTGTCTTGCATTAATTTCTAAATTGATTACTTAAAAGGAGAAAATTGTCGGCAATAATTAAAGACTATAAGGGTCTGAGATCAGGTAGATAAAAACTTGATTATTTTTGGATCACTGGTGCAATTACTTCTTCGTAGTAATTGATACGAAACAAAACTTGTTTAATTTTATTATCCATACTTTGTGTTTTTTTAATATACTGGATGCAACAAGTTTGTTTATTAACTTATTGTGGGATGAAATAGTTAAGCTATATATTCCTACACTCTTATGATGGGTTAACTGGTTTTGACAGCCATTTAAGTCTGTGTGAATATGTTAGATCTTCGTTGGGTGTTAGGATTATAAGCTGAAATGTGTGGTATTCAAGTTCACCGGAAGTGACTCATTTTCTCTTACCAAACTTAATTCCTTTTTCCTTAGTGATTACAGTGTCTTCATGACATCTAGAAAGTTCCTTTTTTTTTCTCTTGGTTGTGTCATGAAATTGGTTGGTATGCTCCAACCTTATTCAGTGGAACGGGTTAGGAGATCATTTCTCATTCTATTGGTGTCTTTGACTTACCAAGGAAATACCCATAAGGTTTTGAGAGTCTGGATGAGCTATCTAAATTATGTAACAGTCTTGTTATCTTGACTACACTAAGTAACTGCTATCTTAGAGCTTGTTAAGTGATAATAGTGTTATCCAATCTTGATATGCTTAAAAAAATACTAAGGTATGGAAGTTTGTTCTTTTCCTAAACTTGGAATGATCAATTAATTCTCATGATGATGTAAGTGTTGGCCATGAAATTAGCAGATGGAATTTAATCAGTTCATTTTTCATGTAGGATGATATGATTTCTCATCATCCTATAGATAAGCATTGATTATATACTTTTAGTTAAAAACTCTTGAATCCTTGGCATAATTGCTTGAATCTTAATTGACCCTAGGGATGTATGAAATCCGTCGTTGGTTATGTCAAGCAAGACTTGAGATATTTCTTATCTGTAATACTTTCTATATTTATGGTTACTTAATGGTTGGGTAGATAATTACAGGCATGCAAGTATGGATTACATGACGAAAATCATGTTACACCCGTACTTAATCTGTTGAGTACTTTTGGTTCTTATGTTAATCTTAGAACTTAAATGAATGAATTTTAGTGATGGAGTAAGTTGTATTGAAATGTAAGTTGTAAATGATTTCTTTCTTGGCTCATTATTTTTTGCTCTTGGCATGCTTGGGAAGAATGGTTTTCCTTCTTAATTTCAGTAATATGAATTTATAAAGAAAATGAGAGTTATTTTTATGAAATAACTAAGTAAACCATGTCATTATGATGAGTTGGTGCTTATCATGCTCAGTTCATGTGAACTGACTTGTGCTAACAATGTTACAGATAACACAAACATGGAAGGGTGAAGTATTTAGTTGGTATATTCTTTTGATCGAGGAAATTCTTAAGATATGACTGATTTTAATGCTCTTAAATGAAATACTTCTCCTTGAATGTGAGAAATAACTTTCCCTTAAATGTAACTATTTTTAATCATTGAATGAAAGGACTTTGATCATCCTTTTAAACATGAATTGTACATATTCCTTGTATGAACTAAGGGTCAGATTTCTTGTTACAATGTCTTGATTTAAAGGAAATTAATTAACAAAGATGGATTTTATATTTGTAATTAATAATTTTAGGCTACTTGTATCTAATATAATATCATATTAAGCATGGGTATAAATACAAATTAGTATGTGCTACACACAACCTATGTGTGGATGCTAAGAGGAAGATAATGAACTAAGAATGGAAATTTTCTTATAAATATTATCTTTTAATTAAAAAGGTGATAAACTTATTTGGAAATAGAGCAGGTTACTAGTGGTAGCTGTCTAATTATAAAAAGTATTATATCAACTAGCTTGAACACCCGGTGATTAGTTCATCAAGGGTTATGATTAAGGTGACCTAAACCAACAATATGTTTCTAATAATAAGATTGACTATTGTAAAAGGCCGCTACTAAGAAAGCAGCTGGATGATATTGGAACCATATTATGGCTATGATAAGAGGGTATATTTGAGCTATAACTATTTTATAACTTAAGTGGTGCTAAATCAGAATGTAACTATGAATTCTTGTGGAAGCAACACTAATTCGCTTATAAAGACAATACACCTAAGCATGATTAGGAATATTTTATGGTAACCTAACCTGAAAATATATTGAGAATGGTTTCACTAATCAGGAATTGCATAATAATGATAATTTATGTTATGGGATATTCTATTCAAAATGATGAAATGTTTTTAATGAGGGGTTGTTCCTTAATACATCATTATGAGCATATAATCAGTTCAGATACAATGGAAGGAAGATGGAAACATGTGTACTAAGTTAAAAGGAAAATAGTATTTGAACCTTATCCCTAATCAACACTATAATTATCCCTAAAGGAGTATTAGTAAGTGATCATTTAAAATGGAATTATAGACCTTATGTAGGAAAATTGTGTAAGCAAGTGGTTCATTAAACCTATCTTATCAGATACCCCAGATTATGGTTATGATAAGAGGGTATAATCGAGCTATAACTATTTTATAACTTAAGTGATGTGAAATAAAAATGTAACTATGAATTATTGTGGAAGCAACACTAAGTCCCGTATGAGTATAATACACCTAGGAATCATTAGGAAGAGTTTATGGTAATCTGACTTGAAAATATATGGAGGGTGGTTTCACTAATCAGGAATTGCATAATAGTGATAATTCATGTTAAGGGATATTCTGTTCAAAATTATGAAATGTTTTTAACAAGGGGTTATTCCTTGATGCATTATTATGAGCATATAAGCAATTCAGGTACAATGAAAGAAAGATGGAAACATGTGTACTAAGTTAAAAATAAAATAGTATTTGAACCTTATCCCTAGTCAACACTATAATTATCCCTAAAGGATAATTAGTAAGTGATCATTTAAAATGGGATTATATACCTTATGCAAGGAAATTGAGTAAGCAAGTGGTTCATTAAACGTAACTTATTAGATACCCTAGATATATATTACTTAGTGTGTGTGTGTGTATAATAAATGAACGCTCATGTATAAGCTGCAATTGAGAAAAGTAAAGTTCTTATTCTTAATTGATATTGGAATCAATAGTCCATGGTACTTAGAACAAAAAGGTATGAAGCATACCTAAATACCCGGATTTAGGTAAGTATGTTTTCCTAATTTATGAAATAAAGAAAACATGGGCTTAATTGATTAAGAAAGGATATATTTTAATCTGTAATACTGGTCATATACCTAAATAGTATTATTCTCCATTTACGGCTGTCTTGAGCATGAAACCTAGTAAGGAAAATAAGTTGTAAGGAGATTGAGATCCTATGATCAACTTAAATCGGATCCTATGTACGACCCATTCATGGAGAAGGTGTCATAAATCCTAGACTTTTCTTAAATGATTATTATTACTTTGAAAATTTTAGATACCTTGTTCCATACGGGTTTCTTTGTGGGCTAACTTGTTGAAATTGCTACAAATTTGTATCCCTACAATGAAAGATGTCATTATTAGGATACTGCTATTTAACAGCTGTATCGAGTTGTCTTATCAAGAGGCTGGAGTGTGGCATGGTGTTTTCTTAAGTACAAACCTTGATATAGTTACAAAAATAGTTTAGACCTCTTGGGTATGCACCCTTGTATCAACTTAGGATGGCTACAGGAAGGGAAGTGATCAATTAAAAAGGTGAATTGTTACAATAAAACTTACTTTCCCATAGGCATCATAGGATGACATAGAGGTATGTCTTTGTGTAGGTTAAACAATATTTGTACCTTGTTAAATACTTGTAACTTTTACAACATTAACATTCGTGAATCCATATAATTGAGTAAGTGATTAAGGTGAAATGATAAATTCCTAATGACGTGTGTGCCATCATGGAATGGAGCATGTCATACATGATTCAGAAACTTTACGCAAAGTGATGTAAGTGGTTGATTACACTGTTAAGATTTCACCATTATCTAAGTTGTGAGATACATGAGGATTTCATAGGTGGAACCTAGGTACTCACTTAGGGGTTTTCATTTATATATCATATAATGTTAAAGGAGAACCAAAGGGGATACATTTTATGTATGGATCATACATAGCATTGAGGGAGAATGAGTAAGTTCAGTATTCTCTCATATAGTTGCACTTGGTTCATGAAAGTTATCGGAAATGGATTGCATTAAGGTTGAGGTAGATTTAAATATATGGGTATTTAAATCAGCTGCATAAAGAGTTAGAAAAGAAAAGAAAATCTAGATATCAAGTTTCAAAAAGTGGATGTTGCATTTTTGTATTAGAGTTGAAGGTTACAACTCTTGGACTTATTGGGTCCTTATGATAATTAAAATTTTTATTTTTTTTTCAAAATAAAATGGATATGAGAAGGATGCAACAAGAAGAAAGAACCAGGTTCGATTTTGGTGCAGTTTCCATGTTGTAAAAATTAGAAAAAATTTTGGTGATTATTCAATATACCTAGACTAGATAGATGCCTTGGAGCAGCTAGTGATGGGTGAAAATGATAAGTTGGATAAAGGAAAACTTCAGTCTGTTACTAATGAACAATAGGAGAGTTGGTTAAATGATGAACTGATCAATGGTGGCAAGTTTTGGACTTACCAATCCAAAGATGAACTGAACCCAAAATTGGGGGAAGCATTGGATAAAATTGGATCTTTTTCTAACTAGATGATATTTGGAAAATCCAGTAAGCTAAAACCAAATCTGCAAGAATTTTTTACTCATAAAAAATGAAAAGGATAATAAGAAAGATAATTCTTCTTCATCTTGGAATTCTAAGAAAATTTTGTGGAAAAAGTATAGCAGGAAAAGGTGTTCTTCCAAAGATAAAATTACACAAAAAATTGCAATGATGACCTGCAGGAAAAAGCATAGTACTGTTGCAAATGACAAAGTTAAATGTGGTCAGTCGGGACCTACTGGTGGATGTTTCATGTGTGGTAATGGGCATTATGCCAACCAATGTCCCTTAAAGAAGATGAACAAGCATCGAATGATGAAGTATGTTGTAAGAGTAAACAACATGGGAAAGGAATATGTATCCCTAACGAGAAACAAAGGAAATCGTGAAGGGATCCATGAGATTAGTATTCTTCAATACTAAAGAAAGAAAATATGGGTTGTTGTACTCAATAAAAAAAATGTCTAGTTTTTAGCCTAAACCTAATTAGGTAGCATTTATCTGAATGATTGTTTTATATTCTATCAAATATTTGATTAACACAACTATTATCTTAACCCAAGATACTGAAATTATCATATTCAATTTGTTGACTTTTAATAGTGGAATAAAAATTTGTTGATGGAAAGATTTATAAGTAATAAAGTAACTTTTTTACTTAACACTTCGAGAGGTTTTGGGTAAGGGAGTTTCCATGAACTTCTACAAACTTATAAACCCTTTTGCTTGAGGATGGGTAAATAGGCTATCAGTACTCATTCATGAGTCAATATTTGTTAAAAAAAATTCTTAAATAAACAAATATGGTGTATCCATAAGCTTGGATAACCACGTTGACAATATTCTTTGATTGGACTAGGTATAGGAGATAAAAGTGTAAGCTATGTTGAGGTGGTTAATAGCTGAAATATGAAATATTTAGTTTAGTTGAAGAATGATTGTTTGTGCCTCAACTTTTTGACTAAATATTGCAAAGTTTTTGATCCTCTAATCAAAAAGTATTTAACAGAGTTGAGGAAAGTGATCTATCTGAATGAACCACTACAAGTTCACACACTGTAATTTCAGCAGAAAGGAAGAAATATTCCTTAAAGGGTACCAGGTAAGCTTGTTAGAGTTGGTTTTTTTTTTTTTAAAGAGAAATGGGGGGGTTTTCCTTATTGGGTTCATCTTTTCAAAGCTTGTTTTAACTATATCTTTTTTATATCAAACATACATAGTGTACAAAAATGATTTACTTTAGTGAAGGAATCATGGCTTGATGTGGGCTGCATGACTTGTTGCAGTCTGATAAGCTGCTATAACTATTGAATATAAGTTCTGAATCAGAAAACCATAAACTATCTAGGAAAATGGTGTCTATGTTGAAGGAATTATTCTGTAACCTGTGTGGAATTGTTTTATTTCATTTAATAAAGACCACATCATCAGGACGATGATGCTTTTAAGAGGGGAGGTATGTAACACCCCATGGATTCACTACTGTTGTTAAAGGGATTATAGGACCAATGGTTTCAGCCTTGTTTGTTGGCATCTTTGTGTATTGATAATTAAGAGACATAACGTCGTTGTGATGAAGTATGTCATAAAATACTTGGCATAAATTTAAGCCTTAAAAGTGAATAGTGTTATTATTGCTCATCTTTATTAAATTGCTAAACATTTAAGTTATGTTAAGGCCAAGACAGTTTTGATATTTTGCTTAACGACCTAATCTAGAATGTGAACAAGACTTCCTGTTTATTTATAATAGGTCTTGATCTAAGCAACTGACAGTCTACCCCATTAGATGACTAATGCTATCATGATCATAGTTTAAGGGATATAGAACTAACAGTCAAGGAATTGATTACTAAAATTGAAGACATCAATTCTCTCTGAGAATATTCCAATAGTTTACTCGATCAACGCCAATGTTATAACTTTATATATATATATATTACAAAATGGGAATTTGTAAAGTTTAAAGTAGTTAAATATATACTACGGGGGATGTATTAACTTAGTGTAATATGAGGGGGAACAACCTAAAATTTTAGTATGGTTCTTAACCCAACATGAGGACTTATTATTTGAGAAGTTAGATTTGACATCCTTTGGCTATTCGAAAAGATATATAAACATATTAAATTTTGTTAATCCCTAAGTCATGAAAAGTGGAACATCGAACTGTTATTACATGGGATATTATTTGACACTTTAATTTATATAATCTAAAGTTTTTAAATTCACTCAGGTGGTGAGTTGGTACCCCACCACTAGTACATCTGCATAGAATTCTTTATTGTTTTATTTAATTTTCCCTGCCAATCAAGTTTTTGGGAAAGGATATTTCAGTTAACTAAAAATATAGGATCTTTGCATGACATGCATATGGAATCTTACCAAATTTTGAAGCTAAATATAACTGGCTTGAAAAATTTGGCGGTAAGCTCCAAACGTTGCATTAATGTATTTTACTAAGCAATAAACTCCCACCTTCCTAGGCAGTGCATGAACGGATTGGGGGAAATAAGGCCATTTTTGGTATCGATTCATTCCATGGCTAAAAACTCGTAGAATCTTTGCATGCAAGAAAAATCGAACTGTAAGCTATTGAGAGTTTGCATGATGACAAAAAATACCAAAGTCATTAGACAAAAAGTTTCTAAAACTTAATAAGCATCGAGGAAACATTGTGATCTATTGATGAAAGGAATTCGCTTAAAAAATTTGGGGATTTTTTTGAGGAATCACAAAATCATTGCAAGGAAAGGAAGACAGGTGTAACAGGCATGATATGCCCTAAAATTCATTATAACTACTTGCTCTATTTATTAATTTCACAAAACAAACTTTAATTTTAATAAAATTCATGTCCACAATTTCAGTGGTGTAGAATCGATTTATTCTTACTTTTGTAGAGTATGTTTTACCATTGATTTATGATGAATGCTATCTGGAAATAAGTTAATAGTTGTAGACTTCAAGGTATTTTATTATTTCTTTGAAACAATGTATTCCATGGGTTTAATGAGTGTTAGAGTTGTATTCATCATTGGGTTTTGGCTTGACAGGCCAGTATTGTTTTGAATTATTATTTCAATTTGAGAATTTAATAAGTAATTAAACTGTAGAAAACTTTGTTTGAATTTATATCCATCCTTCCTGAGGTTATATAGATTTTACAAGACACTGTGGAATACTGAAAATTGGTGTTTATGGGGTTTTGGCTAGATGGATTTCCTTGTCCTGGTAATCGTTAGATTTATGAAACTGGGTTTGTTTCTTTTTACATAAAATAATTCCTATGGAATCATTTTTATACTATAGGAGGTATCATTTATGCTTAGTTGAATTGGTTTTATTTTGAGTAAGTAATTAAAACTAAGCATAGACAACTATATTTAATAATAATATCTAGCTGCAGATAATGAGGGTATCTGTGGTAAAATACTAAGTTTGATATTAAACCCTTGAATGGGCATTCTTGAATGAAGTTGATGATTTAATCCTTGAGCTAAGTATGGCAGCGTGATAGAATGCCAAGTTTCCTAACAACTAATTGAAGTAATTTGTTTGTAATCTAGTTTCAGTTGGTTTCTCATCAAGTTGAGGTGCTCGGGTTTAGTCTGCTCTATTTATTTGTATTGATATTCATTTTTCTTCTTCTAAACTCAAGTAGTATTTGAATCTTTCCAAGTTCAATACAGGTTGAGGATTTATTATGGCCTGAGTTGGTTTATCTTAGAGACAAAATATACCTCACTTAGCACTCAGATGCTTCTATAATCCTTTTGTAACTGTAAATTTGTTGTGCTCCTATGAAAATATTGTAGCTATCCTTAGGGCTAAGTCATTTATTTTTATCACTTTGACTTCCTTAAAATATTTTTTTTTCTACCCGCAATGCTATGTTGAGTTGGAAAGAAAAGTGTATTACGACTAAGAACCTTCTCCTTCTTGAAATATTTGCAGTCTACTGTTGTTTTAAGAAAATAATGCTAAGTAGTTGAATTGTCCTCTTAGAGGATTTTGCATTATATCTTGTGGTCTAAAAGGGTTTAATAGATCTTTTTATTGGGTTATAATATCTAAAAAAATAGGCAAGAATTTTTAGTTGTGTTTGATTTCAGAGATATGCACTCTCTTGACTATGATTGCTGATTTTGTTGACACCCTTCTTCTTGGATTTAAAAATCTGTATTGAAGATTTGATAATTATTGTGTCTAGTACTGAGCTACCATTTAAATAGCTGTTATAAGGTTTAGGGAAAATACATGGAACGATACATGAGTTTTGTTGATCCATTTTTATGAGCTGAGAAATTTTATCTAATGTTGGTTTATGTCATAATTCATTGAATTTGATTCCTTAAGTAGGGATGGAAATTTAAGTTTTCTATGATAAATCCTCTTGGCTTCTGGATTGTGAAGTCTTGTGTCATTACTTCTTCATAGTATTTGATACGGAAAAAAACTTGTTTAATTTTGTTTTCCATACTTTGTGTTTTGTTAAAAAATTGGATGCAACAAGTTTGTTTATTAACTTATTATGGGATAAAATAGTTAAGATATATATTCCTACACTGTTATGATGGGTTAACTTGTTTTGACAGCCAACTGAGTCCATGTGAATATGTTAGATCCTCGCCGGGTGTTAGGATTCTAAGATGAAATGTGTGGTATTCAAGTTTACCGAAATTGACTCATTTTCTCTTAGAAAACTAAATTCCTTTTGCCTTAGTGATTACGGTGTCTTCATGAAATCCAAAAAGTTCCTTTTTTTTCTCTTGGTTGTGTCATGAAATTGGTTGGTATGCTCCAACCTTGTTCAGTGGAATGGGTTAGGAGATCATTTCTCATTCTATTGGTGTCTTTGAATTACCAAAAAATTCCCGTAAGGTGTTGAGAATCCAAATGAGCTATCTAGATTATGTAACAGTCGTGTTATTTTGAAAACACCATGTAACTGCTATATTAGAGGTTATTAAGTGATATTAGTGTTATCCAATCTTGATATGTTGAAAACAATACTAAGGTATGGAAATTTGTTCTTTTCCTAAACTTGGAATGATAAATTAATCCCCATGATGATGTAAGTGTTGGCTATGAAATTAGCAGATGGAATTTAATCAGTTCGTTCTTCATGCAGGATGATATGATTTCTCATCATCCTATAGATAAGCATTGATTATATACTTTTAGCTAAAAGCTCTTGAAGCCTTGGCATAATTTCTTGAGTCTTAGATGACCCTAGGGATGTATGAAATCCATCGTTGGTTATGTCGAGCAAGACTTGAGATATTGTTTGTCTGTGATACTTGCTATATTTATGGTTACTTAAAGGTTGGGTAGATAATTACATGCATGCAAGTATGGATTGCATGATGGAAATCATGTTACACCTGTACTTAATCTATTGATTAATTTTAATTCTTATGTTAATCTTAGAACTTAAGTGACTGAATTTTAGTGACGGAATAAGTTGTATTGAAATATAAGTTTGTAAATTATTTCTTTCTTGGCTCATTATTTGTTGCTCTTGGCATGCTTGGGAAAGAATGGTTTTCCTTCTTAATTTCTACAATATGACTTTATAAAGAAAATGAGAGTTCTTTTTATGAAATAACTAAGTAAATCATGTCATTATGATGAGTTAGTTCTTATCATGCTCAGTTCATGTGAACTAATTTTTGCTAACAATTTTGCAGATAATGCAGAGATGGAAGGGTGACGTATTTAGTTTGTATATTCTTTTGATCGAGGAAATTATTAAGATATGACTGATTTTAATGATCTTAAATGAAATACTTATCCTTGAATATGAGAAAGAACTTTCCATTAAATGTAATTGTTTTTAATCATTGAATGAAAGGACTTTGATCATCCTTATAAACATGAATTGTAGATATTCCTCGTATGAACTAAGGGCCAGATTTCTTGTTGCAATGTCTTGATTTAAAGGAAATTAATTAACAAAGATGGATTTTATATCTGTAATTAATATTTTAGGCTACTTGTATCTAATATACTATCATATTAAGGATGGGTATAAATACAATTTAGTAGGTGCTACACACAACCTATGTGTGGATGCTAAGAGGAAGATAATGAACTAAGAATGGAAAGTTTCTTATAAATATTATGTTTTAATTAAAAAGGTGTTAAAATTATTTAGAAATAGATCAGGATACTAGTGGTAACTATCTAATTATAAAAAGTATTATATCAACCAATTTGAACACCCGGTGATAAGTTCATCAAGGGTTACGATTAAGGTGACCTAAACCAACAATATGTTTCTAATAATAAGATTGACTATCGTAAATGGCCGCTGCTAAGAAAGCAGCTGGATGATCTTGGAACCATATTATGGTTATGATAAGAGGGTATATTCGAGCTATAACTATTTTATAACTTAAGTGATGCTAAATCAGAATGTAACTATGAATTCTTGTGGAAGCAACACTAATTCCCGTATGAGGACAATACACCTAAGCATCATTAGGAAGAGTTTATGGTAACCTGACCTGAAAATATATTGAGAGTGGTTTCACTAATCAGGAATTGCAGAATAATGATAATTCATGTTATGGGATATTCTATTCAAAATGATGAAATGTTTTTAACAAGGGGTTGTTCCTTGATACATCATTATGAGCATATAATCAGTTTGGATACAATGGAAGCAAGATGGAAACATGTGTACTAAGTTAAAAAGAACATAGTATTTGAACCTTATCCCTAATCAACACTATAATTATCCCTAAAGGAGAATTAGTAAGTGATCATTTAAAATGGGATTATAGACCTTATGCAGGGAAATTGAGTAAGCAAGTGGTTCATTAAACCTATCTTATCAGATACCCCAGATATATATTACTTGATGTGTGTGTGTGTGTATGTATGTATGTGTGTGTGTGTATATAATAAATGAACGCTCATGTATAAGCTGCAATTGAGAAAATTAAAGTGTTTATGCTTAATTGATATTGGCATCAATAGTCTATGGTACTTAGAACAAAAAGGTATGAAGCATACCTAAATACCTAGCTTTAGGTAAGTACCTTTTCCTAATTTATGAAATAAAGAAAACATGGGCTTAATTGATTAAGAAAGGATAGATTTTAATTTGTAATACTTATCCTAGACCTAAATAGTATTATTCTCCATTTACGGTTATCTTGAGCATGAAACCTAGTAAGGAAAATAAGTGATAAGGAGATTGAGGTCCTAGGATCAACTTAAATCGGATCTTAGGTATGACCCATTCGTGGGTAAGGTTTCGTAAATCCTATACTATTCTTAAATGATTATTATTACTTGGAAAACATTAGATACCATGTTCCATACTGGTTTCTTAGTGGGATAACTCGCTGCAATTGCTACACATTCACATCCCTATAATGACGGATGTCATTATTAGGATATTTATGCTTAGCAACTACAACGAGTTGTCTTATCAAGAGGCTGGAGTGTGGCATGTTGTTGTCTTAAGTACAAACCTTGATAGAGTTACAAAAATAGTTTGGACCTCTTGGGTACGCACCCTTGTATCAATTTATGATGGCTATGGGAAGGGAAGTGGTCAAGTAACAAGGTGAATTGTTACGATAACACTTACTTTCCCATAGGCATCATAGCATGACATAGAGGTACATCTTTGTGAAGGTTAAACTGGATTTGTGCCTTGTTAAAGACTTGTAGTTGTTACAACATTAACATTTGTGAATCCATATAACTGAGTAAGTGATTAAGGTGAATTAACAATTTCCTAATGATGTGTGTGTCGTCATGGAATGGATCATGGCATACATGACTCAGAAAGTTTATACAAAGTGGTTTAATCGGCTGATTACACTATCAATATTTCACCATTATCTAAGCTGTGAGATGCTTGAGGATTTCATAGGTGCAACCCAAGTACACACTTAGGGGTTTTCACTTATATATCATATCCTGTTAAAGTAGAACCAAAGGAAAAACATTTTATGTATGGCTTGTATAGAGCATTGAGGGAGAACGATGTAAGTTCAATATTCTCTCATACAGCTGCATATGGTTCATGACAGTTATCGGAAATGAATTGCATTAAGGTTTATGTAGATTTAAATATATGGGTATTTAAATCAGCTTCATAAAGAGTTAGAAAATGAAAAAAAAAATTCTAGATATGAAGTGTCAAAAAGTGGATGTTACACTTTAAAGTACTAGGAACCATATCAATTACATTTAAAGAATATCTTTAGAAATCCACCTATTTTTTTTTTAGTGATTCTAGTGATATACACATTCATATTATGGTTAGTAAAAAAAATTGAGGTCAAATTAAGTCACAATATTTTACAAAGTGTTTTGATTAATATTCTAAAATGTACATAAGATGTTTCCTAGGGATACTTGGGAAGGAATTCAAAAGTGACACTTTTTCGTGCTAGTAATTTGGAGGACGAAAACAAAGTACTTTCATCATGTGTTTAAGATAAAAAATAAAGGATCCTGATAGTTGTATGGATGGGAGAACTTTGGTGAACCTTTCTAACCTTCCTCCCTTTCTTTTGAGAAATTTTTATGCCCATTATTACAATTTATTCATTACACTTAATGATGTAGCCACTGCAAAATGATATGTGGACAGTTCCTTGTTCCACTTCACAATATTTTTCAAGTTGTATCTACATTTTAATAAATTATCCATAAACTCATTTACATAAATTATTACTCCTTTGGTCATGCATCTTAGATCTGTCAGTTAAGCATGGTAAAAAATAAGTACAAATGGTCCATCTCAAATAACTACAAAAATGTCCTTCTCAAATGAGTCCAAGAAATCATCTTGTATAAGTACAAAGTTATCCATATCAATAAGTAAAAAAATGTGCATGTTGAATAATTACCATATGCGCTATCTCAAAGGAAAACAAAAATATACAGTTCCGAATGAGTACAAAAATATACAATCTCAAATTGGTTAAAAAATTGTTTCCAATAAACATATAACCACTAGATGTATCAATTGGAGTAGCAAAATGTTCATTACCACCTAAAGAGTGTCTATCTAAACCTGAAAGACTACTAACTCTACCTAGTCCCACAAAGGCCACCTTCCATTAACCCTATGACATCAATACATAATGTGAAACATAATTTAATATATCGTTATTTCATTATATAAAACATTCGATGTTAAACAAATTACTAAAATTTAACATGTTATGTTTGTATGATTAAACACCTACATTGACACCCTAAAGGCCTTAAATGTCAGTTTTCTCCCGCATCATTGAGACATAAGAAATGTGATAATTCCTTAATACATCTAATGTGCCATAATAAATGTGTAAATATGTAGATACTCCAAGATACATTACAAAAATAAATTTAAAGACAAATTTAAATATAACTCCTATAATTAATTTTAATTTAAAAATATTGTAATATATTAAAGATGCTTCCAAGAGACAAATGATTCAAATCATATAACATTCTCATATAAGGGATAGTAATAGGAGCATCTATGATGACTTACATCTTCTGTGCGTCTAGAAAAGTGTATTCCTAAAACCCTCTCGGGTAAAACTATCTATCTAGAATTTGTAAAATATCTAGAATGACAAGATTATTTATGCCTTACCCCATTCCCATGATTAAATCCAAGCATAATATCTATAAATTTTTTCACTTGAATGATGGGTATGACATAATGAACTCTAACAAAATATTTGGCCTTTGTGTTATCAACAAGTAGTTGACGAACAACACTACAAACTATCAATCCATCCTAAATCAAATCAACATCCTCAATGTGTATAGGTCATGAATTTATGAATTTCTATATCATATCACATGACATTCCAAGGGGATTGGATTATTAAGTGACATGATGAGTCCAAAAAATGTTCACACATGATCTAAGGAGATATTTTACACACACATTGCCACACTCTCTAAGAAACTCACATGAATCTCATTAACTGTAGTCTTAAATCCACCTCCTAAAAAATAGGTTTATAAACATTTAAATGTTAACCTTTGGTTTCCTATTATTTTCATGAGGTGGCCTACCAAGATGTTGAATTTGGCCCTTTCCAGGACCTCTATATTTGGGAATACTAGTATAATCAACTAACTTCCATAAATGTAACTCTACATATAGTTACTAAATAAAATATAGTGGTACATACTTACTTCGAAACATGTCATGGATAGCTATATAATGAGGATAAATTAAAGGAACCATTAATGGATTCTAAAAAAAATCACATAATATGCTTTAACTGACATTTTTGCATTAATTTTTGGAAATAAAGGCTTAAAATCATTTATTTACACAAGTTGTTTCACATCCCATCAAGGGAATGCCTCTTTAACACTACCAAATAATGAAGAATAAAAAATATTTAAATTCATCTTATCATATGGGCTATATGCTTCAATGTGTTTACTTATGCACTACAATTCATTTTTAATACCCATAAATTTTCACGATGAAAAAGTGAAGGATTTTCTAATGACTAATCTAATATAGCTATTGCATCATTTTATTTTTATTATAACCTCCATTTCTCCCTCCTTGGAAACCATGTGCAATTGAATATAATAACAATAATAAAAAATAATCATAATTGTAATTTCAGATAAGGGTAAGCCCCATTTGCTTTAACTGTGTGAAATGATTGGGATTAATCCCTAAAACTCATTTTGAGGAGTACAACAGGAAACCCAAATTATTTTTCACATTCAGGGAGCCGACCAACAAAATGGGTAGCTACCCATTTTCATATTTGACTAGTAATACCCGTGAGGAATGGAAAATATTATCTATGATGATAGACCCATTCGTATGTATTGCGGAGTATAGTCCATATTCAAGATTTATTATGGTATGAATACTTGTTCATAAAAATATTGGTGAGTGAACAATCTAAAATACTTAGGAATATTTTTGGCATCAGGACCAACCATATCCTATATTATTTATGTATACCAAACCTTTACAAAGAAAAACTTTGTCAGAGTTAAAACCTTGTTTTAGTAATAGAACAAGGTAAAAATCTATCCAAGTTGCATCACGTATCCTTCATCAAAAATCATACGTAGAAAAAAATTGTCCAAGTTACTACCTTGTTTTAGTAATTGAACAAGGTAAAACTTTTTCCAAGTTGTGCCACCTACTTTTCCATCAAAAAACATACTTCACTCATAACTTTGGCTTCCTTTACCAAACAAGAAAAACATGAATTTTTGCCAAAATTATATCAACCATCTTTGACACTTGTGCTTGAAAGTTTGTTTTCCCAAAACTTGATTGAGTTTTGAAATCATGTTGTTATGCTGCCAAAATTTTCCTATTCTCCTTACAAAAAATTTCAAACATTCAATCCTAGGAAAGTTTCATCTTCATAGTCATTACGTTGTCAAAATCTCATAGATTTTCCTTGATAACTTTCATAAAACATACCAAGAACTTAAAAAATTCATCTTTATGGATGTTACGTTTCTAATTTTGGCATAGATTCCTTCTAAAATTTACACAAATATCCTAAATATTTGTAAAACACATTCCATCACGGCACTTATCACACATTTAACACACAGGAGGCGTGTATTTAGCCACTTCCTTTAGAACCATTTAGACACATATTATGATGAGGAATAAAGTATTGTGGATCATATTGGGGGTGAGGAAGAAATACACCATAACATATTTGAAAATTATCCCACTCACATAGACAATTTCTTATTTAAAAACAAAGACCAAGTCTTGCTAAATTTGGTAGAATTAGGGGCTAATTTTCCCTCTACTTTTAATCCAACCTTCCTTACTAGTATGGTTCGGGGAAAAAAAGAACATAATCTCCTCTTTTTATAATATTTGAAGACATGTTACACCATGAATAGGCCTCTATAGAGGCACCTAATGATGGTCACAATAAGGAAGCAACTGCCTCTAAAACTAAAATTGGCCATCATATACCCTTCATAAGAATTAATCACAAAGGCATAACAGAGGGTGATGTGTTAGAAGAAAAATGGACTCAAAGGGGGGTGAATCAATCCTTACTCAAATTTTAATTCATATTTCATATTTTCTTATTCAAAACTCACAAACATTCAACCATCCATTAATGTGTGCATATAACAAATTATGATATGTGCAAGAAACCATAAAAAAATATGATCAACACAAGACACAAGATATAAGTGGGAAACCCTCAAGGGGAAGAAAACCAAATGAAACACAATCCTTATATTTATATGTTTCAAATTTATTGAGGCACCAACCCCACAAGGATCACTAACCCCTAATTTTGTGAACACCCACTCAACAACCTTATGATGTTATGATCTCTGATTTATTTCTACCATAGCTAAAAAATACTAATAGTTCAGTTCTCACTTATTCAAACCCTCATAAAAACCCTAGGTGTTCAATCTTTCACAAACTAGCTCTTCCTTCACTTCTTAAGTCTTCAAAACCTTGCACACATGCTTGCTGATCTTAATTGACATATCACACACCTGATTTGATCTGAATACATGCTTTAAAAACTACAAATATATCTCACCTAGGTCACATTTCTTGCATACACATAATTAGCTCCAAACGTTACCCAAAAACAATGCTTTTATAAGCTCCCTCACATTTCAAATTCACACACAAACATTTTACATTATTTGGATCAATCCATACACCTTTACAACATCCAAAATTCAAATCATAATAGTCACAAGTGACCCAAGTAGTTTGGCCTATCCAAAAACATCATTACTTGCTCTAAAAAGACTCAAATCCCCATGGGCACAAAGAGAAAAATACCCTAACATCAAAACCATACTTATTCATGACCCATAAATAAAAAGACAGGTTTAAATTAACATTAAAACATCATAAATGGTCTCAATTTAGTTCAATCAATCATATTATTTTGTTTAATGGGCTCAGTGTTATGTGTTCTTCTCAAAATAGTTGTTTCCTACACCCTTCAGGTCCCTAAAAACATATTTATGCCACTAGATAACTCAAAAATATCCTAAATAAGTCATGTGACCACTCAATGGAAATTTCATAACCTTTAGAATACATCTAAGAAAGTTATAAGTCATGAAACAATCACTTGATAAAACTTCAGCCACTTTTGTCTTCACTAAATCAACCTACCCAAAATTCTATTTTCACAATATCAGCTAATTAACAACTTTCGTGGAAAAATAAATACCTCTAAATACATTAATTATATTATAAACTAATCCCTCTTCACATTATAGTTGATATAAAGCATCACCTAATCGATCTCATGCTCTAATCAACTCAAAACATACAATAGATCCTATCTTGTCCTGCACTGACAAAAATCTTCTTGTCCAAAAACTGACCCAGAAAACATATTAAAATGATCATAATTAAGAAAAAATTATATCACTGGAAATTTCTCTAGATTCTCTTTCGAACACAACTTTCATCACCTCCTAAATCCTCATGTAGCTCCTGTTATGCTCACTTTACTGAAGACTGATTTTTATTGTCTCAAAACTTCCCTTTAACCAGTCGATCTAAATAGAGCTCATTTTACCATGAAATTGCATCAAAATGTATTTAAACCTTTTTATAAATAATAACACCTCACATACATCACACAGTGACAATTTATCTTGTAACTCCTATAGAAACCTTGTCCCAAAATAAACTTCTTAAGAAACTGACCTATTTGAGTGGGGTGCACTCCTCACGTTGACCTCTACCATACCTTTCTAGAAATATGAAGGAATATTATACATGATATAACAATCATAAATTTACTCGGAATAAATTTTTTTCACTTAGGAAGTAATTCTTTCATACCACTTTCAAGTTAGGGTTTCAAACTCATAAATAGTTGTTTACCTTCTTAACAGTCGCTCATAAAAATGTGACAATGAACTGACCTCATTATTTTTGTGAAAGCTTATAGACTCAATGTAGAAACATTCATTAAATCTAAAATGTCCCATGTAAATCACACAATTCAAGGTGAGCCTTAGAATATCCAATTCGAGCTAGAAATGAACTAGTTATTGACCCTATCTCACCAAAACTAACATCAAAATAATAATGTTGATAAGAGAGTGGTGTAGAAGAGGAAGGAAGACATAGATAGGAAATAACAAGCTTTCATCCAATGTATTAAAACAACTTTAGTGTCATCATATTGCCAAATATCTACGTCATCGGTCCTTATTAAAAATATAAACATACGATAAAAGTAGGATGACATAAAAATCCATACTAAGAACAATTGTCCATTGCTGAAAACACCCACTCAATGCAACATAAAAAAACAATGCAATATAAGAAGGAAACAAGCTCATTTAATAGGGAAAACAAGTACAAGCACACATATTCCAACCAACAATGGTTAAGACAGTTGTACAAATGTTTTTTTATCAAGCTGAAGATCCCCAAATGTTCATGATTAATGACAAGGGTTAAAATTGATGCCCCTAGCAAGCATACATACAAGGGGAGAGGATGAAGGGTGTGGGGTCCATTGATAAACCGTTGTGCACAACAAAACAATTTCAGGCAACAAGATGTGCCCCAGAGTACCGACAAAGCAAGAAAGTTAGATTTGTAAATTATTATAAGTCAGATGATTTGTGAGTCGTTTAATTCATGAACGCATGAAAAATCCAACAAGATATGGAAAGAATACCATGTGCAAGACATGAGTTTCAGCCGCTATGAGCTGGTTGACCTATTTTTGTAAGTTTTGCAATTTTTAGGATTTTTGGAGTTTTTTTTTTTTGAATTAATTTTGGATATGTAGAAGAATCAACAAGAATATCCCAGATGCAAAAGAAATTCCCCAAGGAGAAGAAAGAAGCAACAAGAGGCAAATAATGCCCCAGCACAATGGAAAAATTAAAACAAGAATTATTTAATAATAAATAATTATTCGTCGAAACGTGTAGAAAAAGGGATATTGCCTAAGAGAAATAAACTTTCCCTAATGAGAAGAAATGAATACCAAATGACAAATAATGAACTAGCATGATGAAAAATGAAAGGAAAATAATTATTTAAATAAAATAATTATTTGCAACGAGTAAAAGAAGAATTAGAGCAATAACGACAATCAAAAAAGTCTTCCAGACATCGTGGCCAGTGAGAATGGTTTAATAAACCCCACCCGAGGGGGTAAATCATCACGAGCAATTCATTTGTTACCGACCACTACAAAAATTTAACGTGAGACCTTTAATAGCGAAGAGGATGATGGTGAGAGGGAGAGCCTGTAGGAGATGCGTCGACTAAGTTTAGGAGTACACCCGGCATGCAAACAATGGATCCTTTGCGAGTAGCTTGACCTACCTTGTCAATTACACATTTAATGTTGTAATTAATGCATTAATTATTAGGTTTTTATGTAGGGTGTAGCGCATGCGCGGGGGCACAAGCACCCTTAAGGTGGCGTAAGCACCCCTAAAGCATATGCACACACGCATAATTACATAAAAGACGTGTGTGTACCCACACACATGCAAATAAAATCTGTGCATACGCGCAAGCACCAAAACCCTGGCGCAAACACAACACACACCTACGCACATGCGCATGTAACACAAACATGGTGCAAGCATTCTTAGGAGAATGCACACACGCGCGCGTGCCAAAAGGGGGCACATACGCCACAAGGTGTGCCCATTCCTAAAATGGTGTGCGGGCACCAAAAAAGAGACGAATAAAAGGGAAAATGCCAAAAAATGACACTTAGAAGAAAGAAAAAAAATAGCGTAGGATAGAAGAACAATAGAAGAACTTAAAACAATTGCTAGTGTCTAATACATGTAGTGTTTTACAGAGATGGTTTTCAACACTGTAGACGTGAGAGTGACATAGTCACATAGCCAAGATGGATTTGAGCATGCATTGATGACACCGTCGCGATATGGCAGTACTACTAGAGGTGGTCGGATTAGGCCATGTAGTGTGGATGCCATCTATCACTCTAGATCATGGCTTACTAACCACTTTGATTGAGCGGTGACATAGTGAGAGCCAGTGCTTCAGGGTCCCTATAGGAGAGATGACTATCACATTGGAGGATGTGTGGCATATTTTACACATCCCCATTTTTGTCTCAGTGATTGAGTACATGAGTGATTTCTGTCAAATCACTGTGACAATTAGTGACATATTTTTCTGTGATGAGATACCCCATGAGGGTATGACAGTGTCGTTACATAAGTGTATATCCAATCTGACCATTCATCAGGGACCGCTCTACTTGATGGATCTAATCAGTGGGTTTTTACTCACTGATAAGACAAGGACATTATTTCCATTGGGACTGATCACAGTAGTTCATGGATTTTTCAATGGTGAGTGATATTACTAGGGCCAGTGCATATTGGCACATCTATACTAGGATTTGAATTTGATCACTTACAACCATCACAATACGGTGGGGTCGGCGTCATAGTTATAGATTTGGTCATGGGACCATATAGTGATTGAGAGCCTCGTAGGTGCGTTGCATGCCTAAGTTCCTGAGGATTTGACATATATGGCATGGGTCTCTATCGGAGATGATGTATGAGGGCACCTAGGAAACATCTATTATTATCGGTGAGAGTTCAATGAGCTACAGGAGAGAGATATTATTTGGAGGCCTTATAGACACATACAGTGGCCTAAGGATAGAGTAGATCTTGGCATCTACACGGTAGAAAATTTCCTTCTTGGCAGTCATAGATATATTACAAAGATATACAAGGTAGACCAGTGCCAGTAACAATTGGACATGATTCAAGGCATCCCTTAGCCTTATATTTGGTATGCTCATCACGATGCAGAGAGACAGACCATGGGGCTGCATATTCAAGTTTCTCGAGCTAGGGATAGTTTCTTACAGGTGGTACCACAGGGTTGGGCCACTGAACAACAAGTTAGAGATCTAGGCACCAAACTGGATTATTTACAATGGTATGTAACTATCTTGCCATGATGATTGACTATACCTGACAGGGCATGGGTAGCAAGTGTCCGACCACCTCCAGAGATCCTGTACAGTAGTGATGAGGGTGATGAAATAGGTGTAGGTCTTATCGATGATCTGTTTGATGGTCAGAGACATGATGGTGGGGATGATCGGTAGGGTCCAGCTCAGGATCCTAGATATAAATGACAGGAGTAAGGACAGGGACAAGATTAGGGCCCTAGTCCCAGAGTACAGAAGTAGGGATAGGTTTTTGTAGTACCTCAGAATTTTTCCCGAGCTCAGGGGGAGGTGATGGGGGACATCTAGTTGCCTTATGGTAGTAGCTGTAACAGGTGGTAGCAGAGAGAGACCTTGCGCGAGCTCATATTCAAGTTGTGACAACAGAGCAGGACCAGGTCAGAGAAGAGGTAGGATAGGGAGGATATGGTGTTATAAACTTTCATTAGATATGATAGATGGCCACCCAGATGGCTCACGTGATGAGCTTATTACAACAGTTCCAGACTCAGATACAGCCAGTGATATTCGAGAGAGATCATCTTTATGCAGAGCGAGCAATAGGTCAGGATGAGGTCACGTAGCTATTGGTAGAGGTAACATTCCTCTGATGCATAGATGGGACTATTTCACCTGATTCTTAGATGTTTCTTTGAAGTATTGACGAAACAGATAGAGTAACGGGTGTAGAGGGAATACCTGTTTTAATGCTAGTTGATGGGTTGTTGTGCGTGTATGAATTCCAAATCCACAACTAATTGTGAGAGCTTCCTTTTGGCTAGGAGGAACTACCTATAATGAAAATCAAGACCACCAGAAATATTTAAACAATATGTGCAGTGAACTGCCTAGTGTGTGCTAGATCTAGGAAGTGTGATACTTCCTAGATGGATGTCAGTCCACTATTTTAAACAATTTAATGTGGGAAATGAAATAAATCCTATTGTAATTTGAAATGATTTAGGTATCTCACTTAAAACACAATAAGAAAGATCTAATCTAACAAGCTAAGTTAGAATAGGATCCAAAGGTCAAATAGTTGCTTCTGGGTCTTTGTAGGTCTAACAAAAGTCTCAGGTAGGTCATAGGTGATTAAGGGGATGTAAAATTAGGTGGATAGGTCCCTTTTCTGGGTTGTATGAGCACATAGAGTAACCAATGCTAGTTAAGGGTGACCGACGGTAGTTAGGTGTAACCGGTGTCGGTTACTGTGGAGTTCTGGGGATGCCACAGGATGGGTTTGGGGTCTCCTTTGTGATTACACAAAGGATTTTGGGTGGTTGGGATGAGGTAGTGGGTGATTTGGGAGGGATTTGGTGAGGTTTTAATGGGTATATGGAGGGGGAATGTTGAAGGAGGTCAATGGGTGGCTAGGTAAACAATAGGTGATAATATAATGACAAAATGAAGTGAACCAGAGAAGTAGAATGTTTTACTTACTTGGATTTTGGTCTTGCACGCCTGTGAGTGAGGGATGGGGTGCTGGTAAGAGGTTGAAGGATGCAGGTGATCACCAATCATAGGAGAGATTATACATGGGCTGCATGTGCATTCCTCTTTGCTTGGTTAGATCATATCATTGTTGGGGTGGCTGTGCAGGAGAAAATACTTGATCTCCTTTCTTGCATGTGTGTTCTCGCTGGAATTCGATCTCAGAAGATGTGATATCTCTCAGGAAGATCTCAATTTTTGCCAAATTTTTCCAATCTTTTCCAACCTTGAAAATAAGGTTATTTTGGGGGTTAAAAGGGTAACCGATGGCGGTTCCGGCCTAACCAGTGATGGTTAGGGCTAACCGGTGTCGGTCAAGATGGGATTTCCCAAGTTTACGAAACTAGGGAGATCCTCTTGATTTTTTCAGATCTCGTGTCGTTAACCTATGGATTAAACTGGAAGCTTCTTGTAAGCATGCGAGAATGTGGTTAGAGAGAATGTAGGCATTCATTTTTAGGGTTTGGGTAAGTCTTAGTTAGTTATGGCAACTTACTAAGAATAGGTCTTAGGGTGAGTTGGCTTGATGAGGTTTCTAGGTGAAGTGTATGTGTGGATATTATTTAAATTAAGATATTTAAATAATAAATATGGTGAGGATAATGAATTAATTTTATTAAATTAATATTAGTGAGGTGAAGGGGGGCATCGCTAGGTGAATGTGATGAATGGTGCTTATTTGTCGAGGGACCAAAGGGGAGTGTGACCTAATTTTAGTTTCTACATTTTGCCCCTTTTTGTTGCATAGCTTGTATTAGTAAGCGATAATAACAAAAAATAAGATGTGGTTGCCCCATGTGTGGGTGAAGGTGATCCCCCTCAAACTAGGAACTGACGAGGCAACAGGAAGAATCGGTGAGTGGTTTGATAAAAGGTAAATGTGATGAAAAGAAAGGTGGGTAATGGGGGAAAGGGGAGCAAGGTCTACTCAGGTAAGCTAGGTAATGGGTTAGGGTCAAAGGTAGTAACAACCAAACGCACGCACATGTATAAACTACAGCATGCTACTGAGTTGAAGAGTAGTCAAAATCTACATCGTCTAAGTTTGATATATTTATCCAAATGAGGTTGAAGTGATTCTAGTATCCAAGGTATAGGATATGGTTAGGAAACATGACGTAGGTTAGGTGTAGGAAAGTTTAGGTATGTTCCAGTACACCAAAGGTAGGGTCAGGATAAACGTTCACGGCAATAGGTTAGGTAAGGTCATTAGGTCAATAACACAGGTAACAATGCCGCAAGGTATAGCAAACACATGAGGTCAAAGGTCACGAGCGATGGTCCAAGTCCAAATATCTAGGTCACAACATGGGTAAGGCCAAGGTAGGGGTAAAATAATGAGTCCCTAAAGGAGAACAAAGGGGGGTAGTAAATGATGAGGTCGAGAATGTGAGGGAAATGATTTGGGTAAAGGTGGGGTGGGGTAAATTATCAGGGTGAAGGTTAGGTGAGGTAAAAATAGGAGGTAGGGGTAGGGTAAAAGGGTAAAATTTAGGGGAATGGGCAGGTGAGGGTGACCGATGCCGGTCAAGGATAACCGACGTCGATAGAGGTCAACCGACCATGGTTGGGTAGGGCATGTGACTGATGCCGGTCAAGGGTAACCGATGTCGGTTAGGTCAGGTTTCTCATAAAAACAAAAAATCCACATTTTTGTTATTCATTTGTCTTTTAGCTATTTGAGAAAATCACAAAAGAGAGAAAAGTGTCTGGATGGAGCGGAGCATTGAGTTGGTAGTGTGAACGATGGGTGATCAGTTGGTGAGAAGCGGGTCCACAAGATTAGTGTGACGGATTTGATTGGGTAGAGGTTACGGGTACCGATTCGATGATGGCGGAGGCCGGAGAGGGATTGGGTGGGCCACCGGTGCAGTAGCCATACATGTCACCGAGATGACGGCAGCGCAACAAGGTAAGCACCCTATGCTAGGTGTATGTGATTAGATTGAGTAGAGGATTACTATATTATTTTTTATAGATTCGGTTGGATTTTGTTTTTGTGGGTGGGAATGGGTTAAATTTGGAAATGGGGGGAATAACGGGTAAAAAGAGGAATGGCGAGGGTAATAAATGTGATAGGTGGGGTGGGTGAAGGTCCAGGTGTATTGTAGGTCTTTGTAGGTGGGTAAAAGGGGTAAGGAGAGGTTTTTTAGAAAGGGGGGTTGCGGGAAATCGTTGATTTTACCACAACAGTGATTGGCATCAGTCAAGTTTGGCTGACGGTGGTAAGGCTGAACCGGTATCGGTCACCAAATAGGTGACCAATGTTGGTTAAGGAGTGACCGGGGTCGATAAGGGTGAACCGGTATCGGTCACCAAAAAGGTGACTGATGTCGGTTAAGGGGTGATCGGGGTCGGTAAGGGTGAATCGGTACCAATCGGGTTATTGGGAACAAGGGTCTAAAAGTGATGTGGGCTAGGTGGTTGAGATGAGTAGGGTGAGAATAGGGTGTGGGAAAATGATAATTGGTAAATATGGATATGATAAATGGAGATTAATGTTTTGTTTGTATGGATGTAGGGGAGAGCATAGCTACATATACGGGATAGGGTTCTGCCTTTGCTCATGATAGTGCATGGCACATCGCCCCCAAAGGAGTTACAACATGTGGAGGTAGTGGGCTTGAGTGGGGTTCATTGTTATTGACATGTAGTCTGGCAGCCCAGTTTGATGGTCGCACTTATCAATAGATGGGATTCCACGACCAACACGTTCCACCTGCTGACAGGTGAGATTACTATCACCCTGGAGGACGTGTTCCAAATTCTTCAGCTACCCATATTGGGTGCACAATTCTACTTTGTCTCCTTCGAGGCCTCAGAGGAGCTGATTGTGACTGTTTTTGGAGAGGGGATGGCCAACTTGAGATTCCATAGCGCCAGCTTGAGCTATGGAGAGATGTACCTAGCCCGTCCAGAGGAGACGAGGCTAGTGGTTCTGTTGATGGAGGCAGTGTGCTGCTATGCACTACCAGATGCAGAGGGTGGATGGTTTCCCCGATCACTAATGGGGGTACTTGTACGCCGGAAAAGTGACAGGCGAGCGTGAGAATCTACAACTCTTCCACGTACCTGACCTCTCGAGGTCGTGCCGAGACAGCCGGTGGGGGTAGAATATGCGTGGGATGCAGACAAACTAGTTAGGCAGTCTAATGTCTTCGACACGCACTAGTGGAATTTGTGAATCTAAGGCAAAGAAGGCCCTTCTAACTTGGACTGGTGTGATAGATCGATCGGCAAGGATGACTTCTCGAAGGCTCCAATCAATATCGAGCTCTGGTGTGATTCGATCTATGGGTTGTGGAATACGTGGAAAATGACCTGGGATAGTTTCATGTATGTCTCCTGATAAGGTCATATAGTGGATGGTGAATATAATTGACTCTACGGACGATTCTCTGGCCTAGTCCAGAATTCTCTAGCTTCATTAGCCGCTATATCTAATAAGGACAATTGTTCGATGATGATGGGTGGAAGTGGAGTGGATCTAAATACCAAGGTGTGTAGGGTAGTGTCTATATCTGATTGACTTGTGGACTCGTTGGGCTGTGGGATCTGTGGATCACAACCATAGACTCTTGGTTGTTGCGGTCCTGTTATGGTCATATGCGAAATCAAGTTCTAATCCCTAGTATCCAGTAATCGTATGCTTTCTCAGCTTCTATGTTTAGGACCAATAACTGTGTGATTTTCTCAGAATATCTCACAGGCGTTCACGCAACTTGGATCCTCAAACCAGTGTCTATGTCTGTGAGAGTGTCTCCTGCACCCGGCTGTGGGACCAAGGGATCACAACCAAAGGTTTGTTCTCTTTCGAACCCTTCTACAGTCATGTGAGTGCTTTACCTAGGTCAATCTGTAGTTTGGTTGGTTCGACCAAAACGTGTGTGCTTGGTCGTCTTCTATGTTTAAACCTCTTAATTGAGAACTAATCAGTTGTAAATCTGTGGTTGCTTGGAATACTTGTATTCTGAGATTTTGGTCTATGTCAACTATTGCTGTGACAAGGTTTGGTTGAGGCACAATTGGCTCAAATATATATTCCCTGGGCTCCTGAGGTCCCGTGATTGTCATACGAAACGAAATGTAAATCTAACTGTAATGAAGCAAATTTTAACTACGTGGACTAAATCTAACATATATATAACTTTTATTCTTCTAAGAAATCTTTTAACAATTTTAAGGAAAGAAAACTATTTTAAGCGTATCTAGGAATAATAACCAAACAATATTTTAAAACAGACAAGATAACCAAGTATAGTTATTTGCCTGTGTGATTTGTAGAATTATTCTAAATAAATAAAATAGCTCGTCTAATTTATCTGCAAGATTCTCGATCCTACCTCAGAAGTGAGGAGTGAATCATAGTTTCTTAGAAACTATCAATCCTCACAGCTTCCCTGGCAATACCGAGAATAGAATTTACTGAAATGAAGCAATTTATCTACTTTATTTGATATGATTTTAACTAGAACTTTGAAAGTTAAAACTTGGATTCCGTAAAACAGTGGCAAATCTGATGATGTGTGTGATCTTGTCCCCTCAGTGTGATCTCCTCGTTCTTTCGTGTTCACGTGGATCCAGAAAAGCGTGTAATGCTAGCACTGATAGGAGTAGATTTTAGGACAAGGACAGCTCAGAAGGCAGACCAAAAATGTGGGTAGAAGAGGGACAGCGCAAGAGTACAAAGCTTGGCTTATGCGATTCCTAGCGGGATTTTACTGTGAGTCATGCAACATGAAGCGACCAAAACCTGTAACTATCTTATTCGAAGGAAGAGAAAAACCTGTAACTTTAATGGCTTCCTAAGCTATTTTGTTCCAATGGATTGGATAAAATAACGACACTGTTTGCACAAGCTGGATATGTGGCTTACCAACAGCTGAATAAAGCTAACCAGGCATATAATGAACTGAACTAAGAACTCTAAGCAACAATGAAAATTAAATCTATAGCAAAGAGAAAATTCAGAGGCAAGCTTCAGACCGGATTGGATGAAATGACAGCACTGCCTACACAAGATGGGTATGTGGCTTACCAACAGCTGAGTAATCTAACTAAAGATGCAAGTGAAAGGAAACTATGGCTTCTTAAACAAGATAACAAACTAAAATACTAAAATGATGAGATGAGAGCAAAGATCAATCTTCCAAATCCAGGCTAAACTTCAGACCATTTGCTTGTGCACAAACCATGCATTTATAGGAATTCAATCACCCAAAAATCAAAACCAAATTGAACTCCTAAACAATAAACAAAGGAAAAACACTATTCCAGGGGACCAAAAACATAAATGCATGCTCAAGTCGGAAAATAAAGCTGGTGAATCATGATATTTCACGTGAGTCACGTCAAAAGAACGTTCTGGAAAATGCACACAGGACCGCCGCTCTGAGCAGGGTGGCGGTTACAGGACCGCCGCCCTGGAGGGCGGTGGTTTCATTACTGAAGATCAAGAGGCCAAGGAAAGAGGGAAAAAGGGGAAAACAAAGGGCGCGGGGGCTAAGCGGGGCATGTGGGATGTTAACGCATACTTCGAGGGCTTTTTCGGATCCCGAACACCTTGCGAGGAGACCTGTATCATCATTGGGGAACTTGTTACACTGTTCCGGCAGTACAGTACCTTACAATTTTGGGTACGTACAGTACTCCATGACATGATGGTGGATGAGACATGCTTTGCCTGGGCACCAACATTCTTGGTGTAGTTGTACAAATAGTTGTGGGCATATGCGTGGCTACGCAGGTTCAACCTGTGTTGTACATTTTTACTGCATTGTTGGGTGTACGAGCATTTAGTTTGTGTGTAACCTATAGGGATGCCTTGATCAGATGCATTCCCAGCGAGATTTGTGTGGGTGGGGTATAGGAGATGGGTGTAAGTTATTAGAGAGCAGCGATCTGAGAGGCCCACACATGATGTGGCCTATTTTCGGCAGTTACTGGAGGGGTTATCTAGAGTGGACATTATCTGGAGACCATATGTGGGATTCCCACTCATATAGGCATATGCATGAGGAGCTAGCTGAGCTCCAACTAGAGAGATGGATATAGGGTCATCGTGCCAGGGAGTACAAGATGATCCCGGTAGATAGAGTCAGGTGGCAGTTCGGGCTAGTATAGGACATACCTCTGCCCTTCCCATAATACCGAAGAGACAAGGTGGAGAGGCCCTTAGCTCTACCACAACCTACAGTGCCCACAGGGTAGCAGGAGCAGCCAGTGGACCAGCAGATAGATGACGTCGGATGCACAGACATGTATAGACAGTGGTGGGTGGCTCACTTATGAGCCATACCACCTGGGTAATGAGAGTAGCCACCTGCCCCTATAGAGTGTCTCTCTACATCGTGATGGTGGCTAGATCTGGCTGCCCCAGTCTGGGTATACTGTAGACACAGCTAGAGGGCTCAGAGGCAGAGGTAGCAGAGCTACATGTATAGGTGGCCAGTTTGCAAGCCTAGATGGCCGGTGGAGGAGATGTAGATGGAGAGGAGGGAGATGGTTAGATGGAAACCTTACAGGCTCAGGTGGTAGGTTTACAGTGCCAAGTGGCAGGTTTACAGGGCCAATTGGCCATAGACAAAGCATAGATTGGGGCCTTACAGGCCCAGGTACATGCACAGGGGCAGGGGGCACCACCATAGGAACCACCATCATAGGCACCGGGACTAGGTCCTAGTTCACAGGCAAGAGCGGGGCAGGGTCTCACAGGATAGGTACAGGGGCCGAGACCTATGGGACCACCACAGACCATGCCTATATCTAGGTTACGAGATACCCTAGGTGATGCTAGATATTATCAGGACCAGCTAATGGTGGTTGGGATAGAATTCATATCCTATGTTGAGTACAGGGCACAGAAGGCATCCAATGAGAGGACGAGATCCTGCACTCACAGTGTGGAGAGCACATGAGGTCAATGACCTCCTAGGCTCGATTAGGCAGAGGCTACCAGCGCATAGAGAGCCGCTCCAGTTGAGGCACCAGCAGGGACCTAGGAGGCCGAGGGCACAGATGATACAGAGATGGAGGACATCCATTGAGATGCTTGATATGTGGTCACCTAGTTTTTGATGTATGATAGTCTTTTTGTGATTTATACTGGCCTGTGTGCCAAGAGATAGTTGTATTTTTATCACATATCGGCCTGCGTGCCAATGACAGTGAGGATGTATGAGATATTTTGTATATTTTGAGCATATACCGGCCTGCGTGCTGAAGAGATTTTGTATTATTTCATTATTTTGTTGTATATATGAGACCGGCCTACGTGCCGATGACATTTTGTATTGTGTATTGGCCTACATGCCAAAGATGTTGAGATGATGGACACGATGAGATAGCCATGTATTTTTGAGATACACATTGATTTATTTATATGATGAGATACATGGTATTTTTTGATTTCTTGATGTGTTGATGAGATTTTGATTTGTTATTTTGATATGGATGGAAAGTATTGAGTTAAGCATGATGGAGTCAGGTTGATTTAGGCCTATATTGTGTTAGGTGAGTTAGGCATGGATCGAGTCAGGTTGGTTTAGGCATGGATCGAGTCAGGTTTAGGCATGGATTGAGTCAGGTCAGTTTAGGCATGGATCGAGTCAGGTCAGGTTAGGCATGGATCGAGTCAGGTCAGTTTAGGCATGGATCGAGTCAGGTCGGTTAGGCATGGATCAAGTCAGGTTATAGGCATGGTTGAGTTAGAAAGTAGGTGAAGTTGTGATTCATTATTTTATGCAATGAATGATAATATGGGTCATATGTGAGATGTGGTATAATCTAAGCATAGTGATGATAAAGAAATGCTAGGTGTAATAAATGTATGTTGTGATAAGGATTTAAAATATGAAGTAACTTGTTTGTTTGTTTGGTTTAATTTCCAATTTGGGATAAAAAAAGGGAAACTAAGTGAGGTGTGAGGAACATGGAAGATGAATTGTTTAGGGTAGAGAATGGCCGAGCTAACCTCCAAGGGCCCCATGCCCTCGGAGTGCTGCCTACATAGTCCCAGCGAAAGGGGACCTCAGGCCGATGTAGTTCTCCCATGAGCTAGGGAAGAATATGATGAGGTATGAAAATGAGTTAGTAGGTTTTAGGCATGGTGTGGGTTTTAGATCTATTAGGTGTGGGTGGATTATAGGTAAAGTGATGTAGGTGATGTCGATTGTGGAAAAAGAAGAAGATTACCCCAAAAGTAAGTGTCGAGGACCAAGTCCTGTATAAGGTAATCAAAACGTAAACAAAGATGGTTTAAAAGATAAGAGGGGGAAAGAAAGCCACCTGATTGGGTAGGATCATACCGAGTAGATCATGCCTTGGAGGAGGTGATGAACGTAAGACCCTAAAGACATTGCATGATTGATTGTTCTATGGTGAAAAGTAGTCACATGATCACCAAATGTCTAAGTTCCAAGAAGTCCCTTGAGGCAGTAGGAAATGGGAGTGGGAATGGTAAGAAGGGTGAAAGGTAGTTAATTGTTATATGGTGTGAGGTAGCATGCTCTTTGGGCAAGAGATCTGAGGTCACAATGGGTAATTCCATGACTAAAAAGGTTTGTTGTTTTGACTTATAGTTGAGATAGACTGATCGATGCGGGAATTCTATATGGGATGAAGAAAATTTAACTCCTTGAGGTCTTCGTGAAGCTGATCGATGCGGGAAGCTTCGGTTGCTCTTGTTTTTTTAGCTTTACATAGCTGTCCTTCGAGGGAGTAGTCTATTTATAGCAGCAATTGTCGAGAGGAAGATGTCCTTTTGAGGGAGTCATCTTTTGAGTGGAAGTTTGACTCAAGGAGTTATATCCCATGTGAGGGCTTTGAAGTCATGGACAAGACCAAGGTGGAAGATAGGACTCTTGTTCAAAAGGCAAGGTGGAATGACCATGGGATCTCATCTAAAGGTAGATGAAAAGTATCCATGAGAATCATGTTATGTGCAGCGTCGTGGTACACATATTCAAGAGAAGATAACAAGTGATGGGTACTCACATGATTCTTGTTTAATCATTGGTGAGGTGTATGAAGTGAATAGCACTCAAGGGATGAGCATGGAAAGAGACAAAAGGTGAGGTAGGATGACAAGTCAACAATAGAATGGTCAAAGATGCAAGGCATTAAGGGGCTCAGGTTCAGGTTTACCATCGAGTGAAGATAAATGATAAGCACCTGATCCGTAAGTATGGGTCACGATGTATGGTCCAAGCCAATTAGGAGAAAATTTTCCCCGTTTACTTTTTTCTGCTTTGGTTACGTGTTGATTTTCTTTCAGGACAAGGTCACCGACTTGGAAGGTCCATTCATGGACACGTTTTTCATAGGCACGTTTGATACATTTTTGGTAAACTTGAAGGTGATCCAGAGCGTTAAGACGACGTTCGTCTAGTAACTCTAACTGTGCTAAATGGTCCTGACGAAAGTCATCATCAGTGAGCATGTCATGGAGAGAAATGTAGAGTGAGGGAATCTAGACTTCAAGAGGTAGGACTGCCTCTATACCATAGACCAGAGAAAAGGGTGTGGCCGCAGTGGAAGTGTGAATACTAGTGCGGTATGCCCACAGGGAAAAAGGAATGTGCGTATGCCAATCCTTCCCAGTATCATTGACCACTTTCATGAGAATCTTGTTTAGGGTTTTGTTAGTGGATTCGGCTTGGCCATTGGTTTGTGGGTAATAGGGTGATGAGAAACTAAGCTGAATGCCAAAGGCATCACAAAGTTTTTACAATGTTTTTTTTTTTAATTGTTTTCCATTGTCAGTGATGAGGCGATGAGGAACACCAAAGTGACAAATGATATGGTGGTTAATGAACTCACATATTTTTTCAGCTTTTGTGGAGATGAGTGGTATGGCTTCCACCCATTTTGTATAGTATTCGGTAGCAGTGATGATCCATTGATGGCGTTGGGAAGAATGGGGATTGATTTCTCTGACAAGATCCAAACCCCATTGAGAGAAGGGCCAAAGGTCACGGGTGACCTGTAAGGCGTGGCTGGGTGTATGATGAAGATTGGAATGTTGTTGGCATTTTACACAATGTTTGACATAGTTGCAATAATCATAGTTAAGGGTTGGCTAGTAATAGCCCAGGTGAAGAATACGCTTAGCAACAGCAAGGCCACTGAAGTGACCTCCACATATGCCATCATGAAATTCCTTAATGGTATAAGGAATTTCAGAACTTGTGAGGCATCATAAGAGAATACCATCAAAGCCACGCTTATAGAGGAGTCCCCCTAGGATGACGTAATGAGAGACCTTTTTAAGGAAGGTGCGTTGTCCGTTACAGGTGAGATCAGGAGGTAAGATGGAGAGAGAAAGGTAGTCAGAGTATTGTTTATACCAAAGGTCACTTGGGTTGGAGGTGATGGTTCCAACAGAGTAAACATCATGAGGTAAATAAGAAGGTGATTGGAGTCATTATATGGTGACAAAGATTTTAGAATCAGTGGGTGAAGCAGGTATTTGGGAAGCTAAGCAGGCCATGGTATCTGTAAATTTGTTGGTTGAACGTGGGATGGTTTTTATTTGAAGGGTGTAAGGATCAAAGGTGGTCAAAATTACATCTACATGATGTTTATACTTTTGAATTATCTCGTTACGACATTGGTATATACCATTGACTTGGTTTACAACCAATTAATAATCACCAAAGATGTTGATGGATTTGACATCTAGGATGTAGGAGGCTTGGAGACCTAGTACGAGCGCTTCGTATTCAACAATATTGTTGGTGCATTCAAAATCTAGTTTGAAAGACAAAGGCATGGGTTCACCATCAAGGGGAATGAGGATAATACCAGCCCCACCCCCACGCTGACACTTGGAACCATCGAAGAAGAGTGTCATTTGGTAAGGGGGTTCGTCCAGGGAAAGGGTAGCAATCGACTCATCTGGAAAGTCAAAATTAGAGGGTTGATCCCCAGAAATAGGTGCATTGGTCAGTGATTTCTTGGCCCTTGATGGACTTTTGATGAATGAATTTGAGGTCAAGATCAGCTAAAAGCATAAGCCATCATGTGGCATGCTGATTTTGATAAGGTTTGGCGTACATGAAGTGTAAGGGGTCAGTGTTGGTCACAACATAGGTTTTGTGGTTGAGTAGGTAATGACGGAGTTTGGTGGCAACGAAAACTAAGGCTAAGAAAAGTTTTTTGGGATGGGTGTATCGGGTTTCATAGTCCAAAAGAGTATGGCTTATGTAATAAACCACCTGCTCCCTGTGTTGTTCATCGCGATGAGTGAGCATGGCTCCCAAGGAATGATCGGTAGCTGAGATGTATAGGTAAAAAGGTTGATTGTCTTTAGGTGGAATGAGTATGGGTGGTTGGAGAAGGTATTGTTTTAGGGCCTCAAAAGCTTTGTGGCAGTCATCATCCCATTTAAAGGAGACATCCTTCTTGAGTAGATGATGAAATGGTTGACATCGATCAGATAATTGTGAAATGAAATGGTGAATAGACTACAATTTACCTTGCAGGCTACAGAGTTGTTTAAGGTTAGTGGGCAGAGGCATTTCCAGAATGGCCTTGACTTTAGCAGGGTCAACTTCTATACCACGTAGGGAAATGATAAATCCCAGGAGCTTTCCTGAGAGAACCACGAAGACACACTTCTTAGGCTGAAGGTGGACACAATATTTAATGAGGTGGTCAAAAATGGTTTTGAGGATGACAAGGTGTTCGGAGCGGCACTTAGATTTGGCCAAGAGATCGTCCACGTAATCTTCCAATATGTGATGCATGATGTCATGGAAGATGTAAGTCATAGCCCGTTGATATGTGGCACCAGCATTTTTAAGGCCAAAAGGCATGACTCGATAGTAGAAGGTCCCCCAAGGGGTGATGAATGAGGTTTTGTGTTGATCCTCTGGGGCAAGCAGGATTTGGTTATAACCCGAGAAGCCATCCATGAGTGATAGCATCTCATGGCCAGTGGTAAGGTCAACCAGCTGGTCAATACCAGGTAAGGGAAAGTCATCTTTCAGACATGCTAGGTTGAGGTCATGGAAGTCCATGTAAATACGGAGTCCCCCTGTCACCTTAGTGATAGGGACAATGTTAGAAATCCAATGAGGATAATCAATGGGTAAGATGAAGGAAACAGAAAGAAGGCACTGAAGTTCTTCTTTGACGAGAAGGGCAATGCGAGGGTGCATTTTCCTCAGTTTTTGTTTGATGGGTTTGGCATCGGGAATGGTTACGATATTGTGGACCACTATGGTGGGGTCAATACCGGGCATGTCTGCGTAAGACCAAGTGAAAGCATGGTTATGGTCTTTGAGGAAAGAAGTGATGGCTTCCTTCTCAGCAGCATCTAAAGATTGACCGATCTTTAGGATGTGTGGGTCATCCTGAGTATGAATGTTGATCTCAATAGTCGATTCATTCAACATGGTTTGCATCTCAGAAGGTAACGACCGATGAATATATGAGTCTTCGGCACCAAGGTAGGTGAGTATAGAGTCATCATCCTGACATTGAATGACGTTAATTGAAGGTGTATCTTCATCGATCATTTCAAGATACAGGAAGGGAAGAGTTGAAGTGGCTTGACCCTCACATTGAAAAGTCAGAGGCCCCAAGGAAATGGTGTTTATGAAAAAAAAAGTTAGGAGGGATAGATTCAGGATCCATCGACTCCATCGGTGAGGGTGGTGATGAAGGTGGAGTGGGTGAAGAAGGTGGAGAAGGGCTAGTGTCCTTAATGAGTTCAATGCGGGCCTGTTTGGTAGGTGGTTCAAGAAAGACTGATACCACTACGGTCGTTATGTTTGCGGGTGGTACATGGAATGACAGTATGGTGGCCTTGCTCATAAAATCCAAAACCAAAACCCTTTCATGCACATCGGTGTAGGAAGGTGTGGGTGAAATGGTGATTGGTAAGTGATTGGAAGTTGGCGGAAAATGGGTGAGTTTGTGACGGTGGTTCGGGTGTGTAAGTGGTAGTATCAAGTCCCCCATAGGTGAGACTAGTACGAAGGTGAGGGGGACCATACAGGAGATGTTCTCCTATACGGTGATCATAATGAGGGTGTTGGTGAAGGCTTCCGTACTCTTGTGGAGTAAGGAATGTGTTGACACTATATAGGTGGTACTCCCCCAGAGTGAGGTGTTGAAAAACACCTTCCAAGGGATCGGTGGTTGGTATGTAGGTAGCTGGAATGGATGAAGTGTCAGAGGTTGATGCGGAGGTAGAGTTAATGGATTGGGAAGCTAATGGGTCGGCCGTGGAGGTTGTGGTAGTGGTAGGAATGGAGGAGGTATGTGTGGTTGAGGTAGCGACTGTACTGGTAAGCGGAGGTGTAGGTGAAGTGGTGGTGGTCGCGGAGGTAGACGCTTTAATGGGTATGAGCACATCATTGGGTCAGTAAAGCATGTTGCATGTTTTAAAAGGTGATGGATCAGCTGGAATGGTATAGGTGTGTCCTTCGTGTTCAAACTTTACACAACGATGTAAAGTGGAAGGAACGTAACCCATGACATGAATCCAGGGTCTACCAAGCAACAGGTTATATTGGAATTCCCCCTCCAAGACGTAGAATAGTTCTGGAATAGTGTGGGGGCTCACACGAATGTGGAGGATGACGGTGCCTAGTGTAGATGTGATGGCGTCATTGAATGAAATGCAACATAACCGGATGTTTATGCATGCAATTGTCAGGTATGCACATTTGAGTGAATGCATGGGATGAAATGATGTTAATGCTAGCACCCCCATCAATCATCACATGGCATACCCGTATGTCATCGATGTGGACAGAGATGAAGAGGGCTGGGTCTGGGTCATCATTTTGGTGTGGCACGATCTCTTCCTCTGAGAAGCTAAGGGAGGCTACTTGGTGAATAGGGTGGGGTGAAGATGAAGGTGGTAATTTGGTGAGAGAGGCTACATGATGGGGTGTGATAATGGAGGCTACGGGTGTAGGGTCATTGGGTAAAACCTCAATAGATTGAAGAACCTCCATGAGAGCTTGACGATGGGATTCTGAGGTTTGAATGAGGTCATATAAGGACATCTTGAGGGGAGATTGGTGTAATTGTTTGAGCATGGTGCGATGTGTGATGCCGTTAGAAATGGGGTACGTGGGGCTGCGGATAGTGATTTTAGGTATGGGTGCAGATGGTATGTTGGGTATAGGATTGGTTGGTGGGTCAGTCACCTTTTCTTTACCTTTATCCTTCTGAGCACATGTAGTGACGTGTATCATGTTGATCTGAGGGGAGTTGGCAAATGGAGAAGGTGTAGGGTGAGTGGTATAATGACACGATGGAAAAAACCTACCGAGAGGAGAAAAACCCTGTGAGGTGAGCTAGGTGCAACGACATTTGGGTGGTGGTGTGGCAAGTTCTCTAATGTGAACCATGTTAATTTCAAATCTTGGGGGTGGCTCTAGGAGCTGTGAGGGTGGATTTTGTGGTTGTTGAGTGGACAGTGTGGGAGTGGGTGTCGGTGAAGCAGGGTCCTCATCGAGAAGGTCGTCATCGTCAAAGTTGGCTTCTGGAGGACATAACTGGATCAGGATGGTTTTCAATGCCTTGCAGTTCTCCACATCGTGCCCTGGCACATGATGGTAGGCACAAATTTTAGTATCATCAAACCCTTTTGGCTTAGGTTTAAGGGGGTCGTAAGGTCTGAGTGGCGGTAATGTGATGACAGAAGTCTCAAGGAGGTTGGTTAAAATTTTGGCATAGGACCCTGCTAGTGGATCGCAATGGGAAGTGAATGTGGGTTTGGGTGTAGGTGTGGTTGATTGTTGAGGAACGGTCTTTGGAAAAGGAGGAGTGGATCGAGCTATGGTTTTGGGTGTCGGTCATGTTTGTTTAGGTAGGGGTATGGTGGATGAACTGGTAGGAGGGTGTGTAGTTGTTTTGACTATCTTATTGTGGGGTAGTGGAGTTTTGTTTTTGGGTTGCACCTTCTTGGGTAAAGGTGATATGGGTGTACGAGGTCTAGAAGGAAAGGTAGATGGGGGAAGAGGACGAGTTACCCATGGGGATAATGGAGGTGCTATGAAGGTAGAGGATGTGGGTCATGTAGGAGGTGTAAGGGACAAAGATTGAAGTGTAGTGGGTAGTGAAGGAATTGCTGAAGGTATTGGAGGTATGGGTGGTAGTGATGCTGCAGGTGCGGGTGTAAGTCATGTTGGGCATCTGGGTAGGTTAGAGGTTTGTGAGGAAGGAATGGGTTGTTGTGCTTTTGGTTTATTGATGGGTGGAGGTTGCTTGACCATGTTGGGAAGCTGAGGTCTTAAGACAGATGGGATAGGTGAAGGTGTGATTGGTGCAGCTGGGGTATGAGTTCTATGGGTTTGGTGCTTTTTCTTGGGTGTCAGAGTAGGTGTGGTGTTGACTTTGGAGGATGTAGCTAAATCCAGTTTGATAGGTGGATGAGTAAGGCTGGTGGTTGGGGTGACCCCTAAGGTGGTAATAGGTTTAGTCGAGGCAAATGTTGTAGGTGTGGGTTTGGGTTTAGATGTAGTTTGGGTTATGGGTAAGGGTGTATGTGAAGTTATGATGGGTGTCGTGGAAGGAGTTGTGATAGAGGTGGTTGTGTTTGGTTCGATTGGTCGGAATACTTTTGGGTAGATAGTGGAAGTATCAGTAAGTGACATCTGCATCTGTGTTGAGACCGGAAGTAGAAGATGCCCCCATAATAAGGCTCTATCCACATAATCTAAGTGATCGGCCAAACATGAGAATGACACATCTGTGGGTGGAGTTGATGAGGACTTAATGGAAATTCCAGTAAAATGTGTCTTAGAGACAGGAAATTGGCTAGCTTCAGCTTCTGTGGGTAGGAGAGCCAAAAGTAGGTCTGCATGATTTTGGGTAGCTGATGGAGAATGCTCACCAAGAGGCAAAGGTATCTCAACTGGGTCTATGATAGGTGAGGAGATGATGGGAGCTCCTCTATAGGTGGAGGAGATGATGGGTGCTCCTCTGTGGGTGGAGGAGGTAATGGGTGCTCCTCTGTGAGTGGAGGAGGTACTGTGGGTACCGGTTCTCTAAGTGGAGAAGCCAAAGGTGAAATGGTCTCGATGTTAGTGGAAGACTCCTCCGTAGGTGATGAAGGAGATGAAAGGTGTTCCTCTATGGGTGGAGGAGTAGGTGTGGTGGATTCCAATGCGGAAGGAGGATTTTGGGCTAGGATTTCCTCTATGGAAGGAATATGGGGTAACTGGGAGGTGACAGGTACGTCAGTAAAAATAGCGTGAACCTCGCGGGTATGAGTATCATGAGTTGAGGTCTCACCGGTTTGATCAGACGAAGGGGCATGGTTGGGAAATGGTTTCTTGAAGATGTGTAGGTTTTGGTTGGTAGGTGTGTTAGGATTATCCATGGTTAACTCACCTTTCTCGAGCATTTCTTGGACAATATTTTTGAAAGTGATGCAATTTCCATCACTATGACCCTTTACTCGATGATAGTTATAGAATTCATGTTCTTTATACCATGCGGGCATGGGGTGAGCAGGGTCGAAACTAGTGTGTGGTTTTATAGGTGGAAGGGTAATGGCTCCGGATTTGATAAGCTTTTCTAAGACAGAAGAGTAAGGTTCCCCGATTGGGGTGTATTTCCACTGCTCTCGTCTAAATTGAAAAGTCTAGATGGGTGAGAGATTAGATGAGGGGGTAGCCTGATTTGATGGATGAGCTGGGCCAGCCTTGAGTACCACTGTGTTAGCGGTGCCCTTAGCTTTTGAGTAATTGGTTTGTGGTTTGGAAGAAGAAGAGGTATCATTCGACTTGAATGCCGAATTCTTATTGCGTAACTGGATTTTCTTCTCTTCGATGGCCCAAATCTCTAACTTTCGTGCCATAGTGAATGCTTCATCGAATGTTCAGAAGGTTTGGACCTGCAAGGTTGGTGAGATATGTCTAGCACAAGCCCGTGTGAAGAGCTCAATGAGTTCTATTTTGCAGCAGTTGGAAGGTGAGTTGATTGATCAAGCTACGCCAGTGAGCAACAAAATCTACGATAGATTCATCCTCATACTGACGCGTGGAGTATAGGTCAGTCATGGTAACCTTCTTGATGATATTGATAGAGAAATGATCCAAGAAGGCTTGGGCTACCTGATTGAATGAGAATATAGAGTGTCTAGGTAACCCACTATACCAATCTAATGCAGGTCCAGTCAGAGACATGGGAAAGGTTCTCAAGAGCAAGGCATCATCGTGAGCGATCAGATAACACCCATGTTTGAATGACTGCAAATGTTGCTGCCGGTATTCTTTGCTATTGAAATGATTGAATTTAGGCATTTCCCAATGCACAGGATATGGGCGGATAGGAATGGATGGGTGGATGGGTTCGTTGCAAATCTCATCGTAGGTGAGAGTGTTGTGGGAGCCAGAAACTGATGCCTCCAATGTCTGCATCTTGTCCAACATCAATTTGATTAGGTCGTTGGTAGGTTGTGATGATTGGGGGCCTCCTGTAGCATGAGGGGGTTGGTTTTGGGCATATAATGAGGGTGGCACTCCAGTGTATGGTGCTGCCATGTTGGTTGATTGAGAAGAAGGCAGTGAAATAGGGGGTATGTACCCGGAGGGAATAATAGATGAAATGGGAGGTGGCTGATAGTATGTATATGGAGGTGGAAGGGTCGTGGTAACCCTAGTGGCAATGGGGGCTAATGATTGTGGAATGGAAAGGACCACATTCTAAAAAGGGGTAGGGGTCACCGACACGGGAGGTGGCAGTGTAGCTATGGGTATGTGTGAGACATTAGGGGTGGATGAGGTTGTGTTGTGGGTAGTTGTCGAGGGTATGGTGGATGTGGCAGGTGCCACAGAGGTGGCAGACGTGGCGGTCATAGTGGGTATAGGACCTAGCTGAAATGACTGGGGGTAAGGTAGATGCGGGCAGCACAGAGCCAGATGGGGCCAATGCAGGAGTGGGAGTGAGAGTCATGGGGATAGATACGAGCATGTTGTATATCAACTGACCCAAGGCATCTCGAGTAGATGAATGGGAAAGGTAAAACTACAAAGCGACAGGGTTTTGGTCAAGGAGTCATGTGAACTCCTCATCTCCGGTAGTGATAGTGATAGGTTGGATGGGATCCATGGCTGGTGATAAAATGGAAGGTGGTGAAGGACTAGGTGGGAGTGGTTGACAACTGGTGTGAAATACGAGTGCGCTTGCTTGTTTTTGGGTCAGCACCATGTGAACCAGTACTGATCAGGTAGAGCTGCTTCTCTGTAAATGACACAAAAAAATAGCAGGAACAGGTGAATCTGACGGTAAAAAGTGTATTAGGTACCAAATGTGGGTTGGGAAATGAAACAGGCTAACCGATGCCGGTTAGGGAAAACTGATGTCGGTCAGGGGTAACCATTTCTGGTCACTATAGAAAATGGATAGTGAGTGAAAAACAAAGTAGGAGGTCAAATCTGATAGGTATGCCAAATCTGATGAGTTTTACAATGTCAATGGGAATGATGGCAGTGACAGGGACTGTGAAAAGTGGAAGAAGATGAATAAAAATGTCCCTTTGGGTAGGTTAACAAAAGGACCTAGAACCAACGTCGGTTGGGTATAACCGACGATGGTCAGAGGGTAACCGATGACGGTTACTGTGAAATTGAAACAGTGATGAAAGAATAGTGGTTGTGAATTAAAATTTGATGTGGAATCAGACCTAGAATTCTGAGAATGATGATAATATGGTCTAGGCACACTTAGGTGAAGCCATAATACACTAGCTGTGATGAGGAGCGTGCAAGGATGAACAAGAAAAAAAATGAAGAACGTGCTCTTTCACCTCAAAACACAAGCCAAGCAGAAACACTAAGAAAAATGTGATCCTAGGAGTGCCTTTTCTATTATGTTTGTTGAGCTTATGCTATTTAAGGACTGACACATGAACTGTGAAATAGAGTTTTTTGGTGAGGATGGCTTCCTACGAAGAAGGAGATCTAAAAGGTGAGGTTTCAGGTATGTTATGGTGGGGGCGGACCTCGCTTTGAAGTATGAATCGACAGAGTAGCAAGCTGGGTGCCCAATGTTCCATGATCAGTGTGATCACCTATAACTTCTTCTAGGTAAGATGTTGTTTAAGAATGTGTGTATTTTCAATTTTTGTGAGGTTTGGTAAGACTCAGAGAGAGAGAGAGAAAGAAAGTGCTTTCTATGGTTTGTTTGTCAACCATCAGCTGGTCATGACTTCCAGCGTATAGGTTGCCCACAATTAATGTGAGCTAATGTGATAAATCAGAATGCAATGCACTTATTTTTAAGCCCAAATCAAAGTGTGAAGTTGGATGACACAAAAAGATGAAGAGGAAGAGGGATGCTCTTTCACTACAATGCAGAAAACACGAAGAAATGGTTCTTTTTAATTACACCAAGAGAAAGATTTCTTTTAGAGCAAATAGAAAGAAAAGGTAGGTTACCAAGGAAGAAAATTAATGTGTATGCTTTTCAGAAGGGAAACAAACACACAAATTTTCCTAGGAATGAATAAAATGCAAGGAACCCCAGATGGGTCCCACCGGGCGTGCCAAAATGTTTCACCTGATTCTTAGATGTTTCTTTGAAGTATTGATGAAATAGATAGGGTAACGGGCATAGGAGGAATACATGTTTTAATGTTGGTTGATGGGTTGTTGCGCGTGTATGACTTCTAAATCCACAGCTGATTGTGAGAGCTTCCTTTTGGCTAGGAGGAACTACCTGTAATGAAAAGCAAGACCACCAGAAAGAGTTAAACAATATGTGTAGTGAACTGCCTAGCGTGTGCTAGATCCAGGAAGTGTGATACTTCCTAGATGACTGTCAGTCCACTATTTTAAACAATTTAATGCGGGAAATGAAGTAAATCCTATTGTAATTTGAAATGATTTAGGTATCTCACTTAAAACACAATAAGAAAGATCTAATCTAACAGGCTAGGTTAGAATAGGGTCCGAAGGTCAAATAGTTGGTTTTGGGTCTCTGTAGGTCTGACAAAAGTCTCAGGTAGGTCACAGGTGATTAAGGGGATGTAAAATTAGGTGGATAGGTCCCTGTTCTGGGTTGTATGAGCACATACAGTAACCGATGCCGGTTAAGGGTGACCGACGATGGTTAGGCATAACCGGTGCCAGTTACTGTGGAGTTCTGGGGATGCCACAGAATGGGTTTGGGGTCTCCTTTGTGATTGCAAAAAGGATTTTGGTTGGTCGGGATGAGGTATTAGGTGATTTGGGAGGGATTTGGTGAGGTTTTAATGGGTATATGGAGGGGGAATGTTGAAGGAGGTCAATGGGTGGCTAGGTAAACAATAGGTGATAATATAATGACAAAATGAAGTGAACCAGAGAAGTAGAATGTTTTACTTACTTGGATTCTGGTCCTAGACACCTGTGAGTGAGGGATGGGGGTGCTGGTAAGAGGTTGAAGGCTGCAGGTGATCACCAATCATAGGAGAGCTTCTGCATGGGCTGCATGTGCATTCCTCTTTGCTTGGTTAGATCAGATCATTGCTGGGGTGGCTGTGCAGGAGAAAATACTTGATCTCCTTCCTTGCATGTGTGTTCTTGCTAGAATTCGATCTCAGAAGATGCGATATCTCTCAGGAAGATCTCAATGTTTGCCAAATTTTTCCATCTTTTCCAACCTTGAAAATAAGGTTTTTTTGGGGGTTAAAAGGGTAACCGACGGTGGTTCTAGCTTAACTAGCGATGGTTAGGGCTAACCAGCATCGGTCAAGGTGGGATTTCCTAGGTTTACTAAACTAGGGAGATCCTCTTGATTTTCTTGGATCTCGTGTCGTTAACCTGTGGATTAAACTGGAAGCTTCTTGTAAGCATGTGGGAATGTGGTTAGAGAGAATGTAGGCATTGATTTTTAGGGTTTTGGTAAGTCTTAGTTAGTTATGGAAACTTACTAAGAATAGGTCTTAGGGTGAGTTGGCTTGATGAGGTGTCTAGGTGAAGTGTATGTGTGGATATTATTTAAATTAAGATATTTAAATAATAAATATGGTGAGGATAATGAATGAATTAATTAATTAATTAAATTAATATTAGTGAGGTGAAGGGGGCCATGGCTAGGTGAATGTGATGAAGGGTGCTTATTTGTCGGACATTCCATCCGAGGGTTCCAACCAGCTATGACTCTCATTGTATCTATTGATTGTACTTGTGTTTTTATATACATTCCTCTTATGAAGGTGTTATCATTTTTTATAGATGTATATGATGTACCATTTTTTTATGTATGCCTCTAATGAAGTCTTCATCACTTTTTGATCGATGTATAGCATTTTTTATGTATGCCTCTGATGAAGGCATTTATGAGTTGTGCCCTTTGATGGCCCATTTTGTATCGATGATGTATATCCTCCTTGAGACAAACATTTTATACCTGTATATATAGACATTTTGATGTGGCACAATTTTTATGGGATGATGTATATTTAATTGACATTTTATGATTGATTATATGGATTATGGATGTGTCATGATGTTATATGGTTTGGTTCCTCCTTTTGTATGTATCATGTGATTAATGTATCACATGTGTTTTGATTTTTACATGATAGATCTACAGATGATATCAATTATATTGTTCATGTGATGTTCTATATTATTGGATGGGATGTCATGATGATATTGGTGTGGAGGGGATAGGTTTTGATATTTGTAATCCCTCTTTCCCCCATTTGATGATATGATATGTGATTATTACTTAGCATTCATGTATGATGTATACTTAGCTTTTTATTTATATATGATGTATAGATGATGTTAGATGTGATGATATTTATGGAAATATGATGATTTGATAAAAAAAATTATGTACATGTGATAAGAAAACATTATCAAATGTTAACAAAATTAACCAAATATACAGTGCTAACCAACATGAATTAACACAACTATGTACAATTATTTACAAGCATGCAAAAACAACACTTCCTATGTACAAGTAAGAATGAATCTAATCTAAGTAATAAAAGATGAATCTTATCAAAGTATGTCTAAGAAACAAACTATACAAATGTACAAATAAACAGAAACTATACAAGCAAACAATGTACACAACTTAAGAAACAAAGCAAGAAATAATAGAAATCAAGTAAACTAAAGCTATGTTTTTGTGGTATTGTTTTTCAATGTGTTCTGCGTTTATTTCGGAAGTTTTCCAATTTCTATTGTTTTTTTGTGTTTTGTGAGAACAATTTTCTATTGTTTTCGTGTTTGTGAAACATATTTTCTCTTGTTTTTTGATATTTTGAATCATATTTGAATGTTTTTGTGATTTTCTAACATTTTTGAAGCTATGCATAAGTAACCAAGAAACGTGCAGATGCTCCCCAGCGTTAGATGGATAATCTACAAGGGCAAGAATGCCACATGTTTATAAACCAAGGAAGGTGAAATCATAGAAGTGCCCCCAGTGTTAGATGGGGAATATAAAAAAGACCATCCCTTCACTGATTTATAAGAGAAGAAAAATCTGGATCAAGGCTTGACAGGATAGGTTCACAGGGAATCTCGGATGCAGGTGTAGAACTAGCCCTAGGCTAAGTAAAAGTACCCTCCATATGCAAGATGCTTGTGAACAACGAATCCTCCCAAGGCGTCTGAAATTACCGGTTTTCACCAAGGGGACCTATCCAAAGTGCCACAATTGCGTGGTTTTCACATATGGATGCCCTGCTTTCTCTTTTTCTTTTTCTCTTATTTTAATTTTTTTCTATTTTCATCATTTTTTACTTTTTTTGTTGTTTTATTTTTTGCACCATATTTAAGCATAAAACCACTTAAGGTGCATGGCATTCATAGGCTCGTACAATGTCATCGCCATTGGGATGGGAAAGTTTGTATGCTCCTGTACCATATTTTTCCACAATGACGTAAGGTCCTAACCAATGCGGTTCAAACTTGCCTTTCTTCTCTCTTTCTGCCCTTGTGTTGAATTGATTTTCTTTCATGACCAAATCTTTGACCTCAAACTGAAGAGGTATGATCCTTTTATTATAATTTATAGAGACTTTTTTCTGATAAACCTTGAGATGATTAAAGGCATGGATGCACTTTTCATACAGTAGTTCTAATTATGCCAGCCTATCCACTTTGTAATCTTCATCCCTGTTCAGATAATACCTAAGAGATATTCTAAAGGAAGGAAGCTCTATTTCCAATGGGATGATAGATTATGTCCCAAACACTAGGGAATAGGGTGTGACACCAGTAGGAGTGCAAATGGAGATCCTATAATCCCAGAGGGTTGGGTGAATTTGTAAATGCCAGTTGTGACCTGTTTTACTCACCATCTTTTCCATGATCCGAACCAATGTTTTGTTAGTGGCTTCGGCTTGCCCATTACCTTGAGGGTAATATGGTGTAGACCACTTTAATTTTATTTGAAATTGATGACAAAGGTTCTTCACTATCTTGTTCTTGAATGATTTTTCATTGTCAGTAACTATGGCCGTAGGAATGCCATATCGGTAGATAAGGTGATTCATGATAAACTTTGAAATCTAAGCACCCGTAATATAAGTCAAAGGAACAGCCTCCACTCACTTATTAAAATATTATGTAGTTGTGATGATGTGGGTATGGCCATCAGATGAAGTAGGGGTGAGCTTCCCCATTCAATCAATTCCCCATTTGAAAAATGGCCATGGGGTTGTGATTGGCTTTAATGGTTGTGAAGGTGCATGGATGAAATTTCCATATTTTTGACATAGTACACATTTCCTCATATAGTTATAGCAGTTTGTTTCCATAGTAGGCCAATAGTATCCTACCCTTAAAAATTTCTTTGCTAAAACCATTCCATTTGTATGGGTGCCACACACCCCTTCATGTACCTCTTTGATTGCTTGGACTGACTCTGTTACATCTAGACAATGCAACAGATTCCCATCATAGCCATGATGATAGAGTGTATCTCCTAAGAGGGTGTAATGGGCTATCTAGAAGATAAGGAGTTTGCTTTTCAGAGTGGGAGATGTCAGGAGGAAAGGTATTGTGTTTAATATAGGCATAGATGTGCGCATACCATGGGGAATAGGGACCAACAACTTCACAAGCCAAACAGGATTTTATGGCATGTCATATGCAGGATGGTGTAGATTCTCAACAAAGAATGGCATATCATTTCTCTCTAGTGGAATTTGTAGCATAGAACCTACAATGGTTTCCATAGTGCATTTGTGGATCTATTTTGTGCTCTTGAATCTATTTCGAACGTAATACGCACAAAATATTCTTTCAAATTTTCCACCAGTTTCTTGTAGGGGATGAGTTTTTCATCTTTTACCTTGTATTCATCATTGACTTGTTTGATGATCAATTTTGATTCACCAATGATCTTAACATGATGGATATCCCATTTTATTGCTAGATTCATCCTAGAAATGAGTGCCTCATATTCTACAATATTATTTGTACAAGGAAAGCCAAGGAAAAAAGCCTGAGGTATGGGGTCACCTAAAGGAGTAATTAATACCACACCTGCCCCTGAACCATGAAAAGTAAAAGATCCATCAAAGTGCACTTGCCACATGACAGATTCCTCAATATACATTAATGAAGCATCTGGCAGATCCAGACTCACAGGCTCTGTTCCTGGTAATGGTGCTTCTGCTAACTGGTCGGTGAGTACTTGTTCTTTAACCGACTTTTGGTGTACATACTCAATGTCAAATTCGCTTAACATAAATGATCCAATTAGCCATTCTTCCTGTAAGGGTGGGTTTTGACAACAAGGTATTTGAGTGGGTCAACTTTGGATATAAGCTTGGTTTTAGTATTCAACAGGTAATGGCAAAATTTTTGGAAGGTAAAAACGACAACCAAACAAGATTTTTCAATCTGAGGATAGTTGAGCTCATAAGAAATTAAGGTACGACTGAGATATTACATAGGATTTTCTTTGTAGACCGAGGTCATATTGGGTGAGCAACATGCGCTAATAGAAAATTGTGTAGCAGAAATATACAACAAGAGTGGCTCACCAAGAATTGGAGGCATGATGATAGGTAGATTGGCTAATTATTGCTTAAGCAAGGCAAAGGCATACTATTGCTTTGGTCCCCAAATAAAGGAAACATCCTTTTTAAGTAGATGGGTGAATGAATGACATTTTTCAGCAAGTTGGGAAATGAAGCGGTGGATGGCTTTTATCTTTCCTTGCAAGCTGTGTAGTTGTTTGATGTTTTTGGGAGGAGGCATTTCAGTAATGGCGGTAACTTTAGTTGGGTCTACCTCAATCCCTCTTCGTGATACAATGAATCCAAGAAAATTTCCTGATAGTATGCCAAACACACACTTCTTTGGATTCAATCTGACCTTGTATTCCCACAGGCATTCGAAGATATGTCGCAAAATGTCAGGGTGATCTGCTCTCGTCTTGGATTTCCCTAGGATATCATCCACATAGTCCTCCATGATGTCATGAATCATATCATGGAAAATAATTGTCATTTCCCTTTGATAGGTTGTACCTACATTTTTAAGGCCAAAGGGAATTACTTGATAACAAAAAGTCCCCAAGGGGATTGTGAAGGTTGTCTTGTGCTGATCTTCATCTACTATTTTGATCTGATTGTACCCTAAAAATCCATCCATAAGAGATAGCATATCATATCCCGTAGTTGAGTCAAAAATCATATCAATATTGGGCAACGGGAAATCATCTTTTGGTCGCGCCTTATTAATGTCCCTAAAATATGTATAGATTCTGATCCCGACAGGTTTCTTTTGTATGAGGACTATATTTGATATCCATTCTGAGTAATCAATAGGTATAATCAAATCCTGTTGCTAGCAATCTTTCTAGATCTTCTTTAACTAAAAGAGCCACCCATGGGTGTATTTTTCTAAGTTTCTATTTGATGGGCTTGGTGTCTGCGTGCACAACTAGGTTATGCACTACCAAAGTTGGATCCAAGCCCAACATATCCTTATAGGACCATGCAAATATATCTATAAAATTCCCACAGAATCATGGTGAATGTCTTTTTCTCCCGTGCTGAGAGTGAAGCTCCTAGCTTGACTATCTTTGGGTCATCTTTTGTTCCAATATTCACATCAATGGTTTCTTCTACTAGAATTTTGACAAATCCTCCATACGCGTAGGATTGGGAGGAAGGTTGAGATCTTCTTCCAAGGGTGTCTCTATGAGATTTTCACCCTTGGCATGGTCACTTTTCTTGTCCATTGATTTTTTTACTTATTTGTTAGCTAGCGCCTCAAAGAGGTTTTCACTGTTTGACTTGGACTTTTAGTTTTTGCTGAGGCTTTTCCATTGGAACTTTTTCCCTCGCTTTTTCTTAAGTTTTGCTGACCATGAAGCTTATCTTCCTCTCTGAAGTATACGCAGGTATCTAAGTCAATGTAGAAACCTTCTTATGGTCTCTAATCATGGGATTGTATCTCAAATGCCCATGAATTCTGCAATGGCCTCATCATTTTCAAAGAGATCCAGTGGTACGTGACGTTGTTGGTCCCCATTCGACAAGGGAAAGGTAAACAAGGTCAATTTTAGGTTCCATGGGGGTTATGGTAAGGAAATCGGTATCCATGAAGAGGTTTGTGGAGGCAATATCCTAGTATTGGCTACAGTGGGAATCTGTATTGCTGTCTAAATAATCAGAGCTATCTTCGTGCTCAGAACAGGTAGCATCTTGATCATTGGGGTTTGATCCATAGGATTGAATGTTGATACCATACCTTTCCATTTTTAAATGTGGGAGAGGAACTGGTTCTCTTGGTCCTTGCTCATTCTTTCCACATCCTAGAACTTTGTAGCCCATAGAATACATCATGCAACTAGAATTCTCATACTCAGGGATCTAGTAGCAAGTTGGCTGAGTATCCTCCGAGACCCAAGTCGTAGGTGGATCCAACAATTTCTCTTCAGCAAGTAATCCCCCAGGTAATAATGTCCCAATAGTTCATTCATCTCTAGGCCATCTGAAACGATAGTTGGGTCGACCTCTAGTTTTAGGTGACAATGATAGGTCTGAAACTAAGAGAGCTTGTTACACATTGTATTCTCCACAACCATACTCCAAAACTTTCATCTCCCATGAATCAAAAGGATAAGTTCGACGTAGAAGCTTCACCGGTGCAAGAACTTAGGGAGTCTAAATCTACCCATGATTCCATAGCTTCTATGATTGAAGGGGAACAACTATATCAGTAGAGGGACAAGTATAGGTACCCTTACGATAGAAAACTATTAAGATCCCTGTAGTGAGCAAAGGGTTCTGGATCTCTTTATATTTTAATAGTATGTCTCTCATGTTTCAATTTGACGCATTGATGGAATGTTGATGGTATGGCATGTATGGCATGAATCCATGGTCGGCCAAGAATCATATTATATGGAAGTTCAAAGTCCAAGACATGAAATTTGGTATGATGACAAGTTGGGTCCTACTTCCATTGGAAATGTGATTGTTCCAGTTGATTCCGCTCTGCATTGTCGTAAGAGGTTATGGTAATAATATGGGACTCTAGATCTTCTTATGTATGTCCCAATTATTTAATTAGTTTCAAAGTGCATATATTCAACCCTGATCCACTATCCACAAGCACTTGTTTTATCTTTACGATGGGTAACAAATACCTCTATATACAGGGGGAGATTATGCGTGTGATCCTCACTAGGGATCTCCTTATGATTAAAGGAGATGTATTTAGTTGGTGCAATGTTTGCCACTACAGCTTGAAGATGTGAAGGGTCTATTTCCATTGGCACTCCCGAACCCCTGGAGAGTTTTGTACAATATTTCCTTATGTACATTTGATATTTTAAGAAGATCCAAGATTGAAATCTTGACAGATGTCTTCTCCAAGTTATTATAAGAGGTTGTACCTACCATCTTATGGGGTTGATGAAGAGGGCTCTGGGATCATGAGATGGGCGTGCACCTTGCTACTGCAACACAATCATTTCCTTTGATCTGAATGGTATTCACATGGTCATTAGGAGAGTGAATATATCGAATGAGTAAATTGTAGTGATTATTGTCACTTCTTGGTATATAGATAATTTTCCGCTTTGTAACTCTGGGATGACTCTCCTCGATCCGGCCTTTTCTCATCTGACTTACCATGTTTAGGGAATGGTTCTTTGAATATTCCCATATTTTCATTTGGCGTCTGAGTTTTCTCTGGGGTGTCAACTTCTATCTCCCCATTTTCAATGAGATCTTGGATGTAGTGATGAATTCATAGGCATATTTTTCTGTTTTGTGTCCCTTAATATAATGTAAACCACAAAATTCATTTTCTTTATACCATGATGGCTTTGGAGCATTTTCATCAAAGGGTTGTGTTCGTGGGATAAGTCACCATGTGAGCTGCATCCAATTGCTTCAATATTGTAGACAAAGGCTCATTGAGAGGATTGAATGTTATATGTTTGGGTGGTGGTTGAATAGGTCCCTTTGCCAGTTTAAAAGGTTGACCAACTTGAACCATTTGTACACATTTGGAATCTTTGATCCCGTCTCCCACCACGTTCTTGTTTTTGTTAAAGATTCTTGGATTTTCCTTGGGTTTGGAATTTTGGTTATCCTTAAAGTGTGATTTAATGGTTCCTTTGGCAATAAGGGCTTTTCTCTATTTGAATGCCCTTTTCAATGACCTCTTCAAAGGTGTGAGACACAATGCATTTGTAGATGAAAAGTGATGTATGGGTTTAGATTGGGCACAAAGATACTCACAAGCTATTTTTCAAGAAACGTGCAAGGGAAGCGATTGGCTATCCCTCTCCATCTTTGCAAGAAGCTAGTGAATGTTTCATTGGGGCGTTGTTTAGTGCCACACAAGTCTGCCATGGTTATGTCACTTTCTATGTTGTATGAGAAGTGTCAAACAAACCTTTCTGCTAGTTCAGGCCATGTGAAAATAGACCCACGAGGTAAGCAAGTGAACCATTCCAAGGCTTGGCCCCCTAGACTCTTTGGAAAGAGTCGTATGAGGTAATTATCACTATAGGCCACTTCTTGGCATGCCATGTAAAAATCCTTCACATGATCTCGCGGGTCACCTTTCCCTCTATATTTGTCAAATTTTTGGCATGTCAAACTTCTTAGGGAAGGGTTGAAGCATCATAGTTTTATCAAATGGATGGGGACATAGTTCTTCGTATTGATATTTTCTGTTATTCCCAACATTACTCTCTTGAAGGCTTGTAAGTGTCACTTTCATAGATTACATTTCTTGTGTGAGTAATTGTTCTTTAGTAGGAGAAGTAGGGATATATATGTGATTGTATTCCATATTGTCTCCTCCTTGATTTTCCATGTGAAGTTCACTAATTTTGACCTTAGGTTTTGTCTTTTGTACATTCTTGTTTGTTTCTTTTTGTACATGAGATGTTAACAAAGCTAATTGTCTGACTAAGGTTTTGGATTTTCTGTTGAATAGTGACTTCTTCTTCAAGAGGTTCTTCTTCTTCTTCATGATGTGGAGGTTGTTCAAAATTTCCGTGTTCTATTCTAACTTTACGTGGTACTTTGATGAAAGGCATTCTATATCCACTACATTATCGTTTCCCATGTTAGAGGTAGAAGCGTGTCCATGTGTTAAGATATCCTCCATGTTAATGAGAGGTTTCTCCTCTTCATTAGCATCAATTTGTTGGTGGGATTATCTCTTGTTCTATAGGAATTCTAGCTCCTAAATCCACCACTCGTGCTAGCACCCGATCTTTTTTTCAATAAAGGTGGGGTTGAAATCAAATTCTGCGTGTGGTGATTCTAACTCATCACTGCTATGATCTATCATTTCTTCTACTTCTTTCTCCATGGAGAATAAAGGCCCAAGATCATGGCCAATAAAGGGATTTGACCCTTGTTTGTTTGAGGTTTCCCAAGTTTGTGTTTGTCTTGTTTCCAAAGCCTACTTTTTGAGCCCTAATCTTGTTTTAGGGGCCATGATGTATGATAGTTTCACTAAGGTGTTTTGAATGTGTTCAAAGATATTTATCAAACCTAAGTGAAACACAAAAATAATGTCAAGAATTATAATGAATGTCAAAGTATCAATGTGACAAAGTGAGTTCTCTAAATGAATAAGTCAATAGTGACAAACAAGACACAATCACACAATGTTTAGTTTCAAACCAATCAATCAAATGATGTACTTCCTAAATTTTTTTCAAAAAGGTAGTTGATGTTTTAAGATGATTAACAAAATTGTCCCTACTTATGTCGAGTTCAAAGAAATGAACAAGGTCTTAAGTAATAACAAGAATTTAACACGACCTCCAAACAAAGTATACTAAAAGCATGCTCAAATCCAATCAAGACCTATATTCCAAAAAGTGTCAGTTACAATTGTGAGTGACACAACAATTCACCAAGATATGTTAACCAAAGTTTGTGAGAAAGTAAGGTATTGATATCAAGATGATATTGATATAGCACGCACAAGTGGTAATACTAACACTTTTTGAAATCGAGGTAATAATTGGAATCAAACAAAATCTAGACTATACTTAGGAATTGTTGAAGTGTATATAGCATAACATCACAATATAGATATTTAGGTCAATTTTACAAGAAACAAGACGTAAATACCAAAATTGTAGTGACATGATATAAACAAGATAACCATTCAAGGAGAATCAAAGTGATGAACCAAGACTAACTATGATGACGATCTTGACTTGGGTATCAAGATCAAAAAGGATACTAATGATATGAAAATGTCCCCACACACTTTAGACATTTAAAAACTCAGCTGCAAACATGGATGAGTGTAAATAGACACAAAAGTGGCAAATACAATCAATTAGAAACACAAGGGTAGTCACCTTCTTTTAATCAACAAAGTGTTAAAAGAAAGTGAAGGAAGTAGATCAATTGGTGTTGAAAAATGTTGGCCTCACTTTGGCAGAGTTTCACCTCTCCCATAGGGCAAGTGAAAAAACTAAGAAAAAGTAACGCTTCACATGGTCTCGTGATGAATAATGGCTCTCAACTCAAATTGGTTTTGATATGGTCCAAGTTGTCTCTTGTTCAAATATGGCTTCCTAGGTGGTTCACTCAACTAGGTGTCACAAGTTATCTAAGAGCGAGCTTGATTTACCAAGAAAATTTGCACTGACTAATTCTTAGAGTATCTCAGCTTTACATTACCCCCTTCGAGCACAGTTGGAAATAAATTTGTCCATCGTGTACTCTCACTAGGGTCGCGATATGGATAAATATGACACTAAATCTCACAAATGGTAATACTAGTCAAGTAGGTTGTGTGGAGAACTTCCCATTTCATCCACAAGGTTCCCTCTTACGTGGAATACTTTGGGGTTCCTAGGACCACTCCCATTGTTGTAGCTTAAGGCTTATGCCAAAAGGGTTATGTCCTAGTTTTAAGTAGACGGGGCATGCCCTTATCCAAACCTGTAAATACAATGTGATGATTGTGGTGTGTTTTTATCTTATTTAATTTTGATTTTGGTTTGCTTCAACACCTTTTGGCAACCTGTATGAAAACATGTATTAGTAGTTTAGTTTTGTCTTGACTCCACCTTTCTTTGACAAGTATTTTTTTTGGTCCTGCACAACAGATTAGTAATTTTTCATGAAAAGAATAAACTTCATTTCTGATTCTCAAGATCATCCTAGGATGCAAGAGAAGAGCATACGTGACGTAAAAATCCAATCAAGAAATCAATAAAATGGAAAAACACTTAATTCAAACAAAAATATATTTCATTCTTGGCTCAATTTGGATGAAGTTCTACACATTTTTCAAAGTTATAAAATGAATATAAGAATCATTTCTGATTCCCAAGATCACCCCAAAGGACGCAAGGGAAGAGCTTAAAAAAACTTTATCCCAACCTTACTCTTATAACTAGGCATGTAAGGTTTATCCAATGTCTATTCTAGAAAAAAAGCCATGTAATTTGCAAGTACTAAATGTTAAAAAATAAAAATTATTCAGATTAAACATCACAATAATGTTAGTAATTCAGGACACAAACCTTTGGAAACATGGAATTAAAGCATGCAATACAACAGACATCAAAATACCTATGCACGCAGGTTAGGGTATGACTAGTGCGCCTGGGTTAGGGAACATGCGCAATTCCTCTATGTAAATCTAGGTCTCTATGTTTTCATTGCATATTTAACTTCAATAGCTTTCCATGTGCAAAAAAAAAAGAGTCATTTTGCAGTTCAGGAGTAAACATTTATGTGCCTTTGGAATCAAAATGGGTAGTACTTATATGCTCTTATGCTCATAGTGTATGCACTTGACATGAGTCAAAAAAATGTCCCTTAATCTGCAAAATGGGTGCAATTTTTTCCAACCAAGATTCAATTTTGACAATATACCCATCACATGTAATATATGCATAGAGGGTTCAAAGCTATCACCAACATTAACATTAATGACCAAAAACTTCACAGGTTTTCAAGAAATTGACAAAACTAATATGTAGAATGTTGATAAAAGTAAGATCTAAAAATGAAAACATGATGAAATCTTGATATTTTCTCACCAAGATTCAGTATTTTTACAGAAACCCACCGCATTAATATGTAAACCTGAGACTCAAATCTATCAAACACTAACCAACATGCTTAAGAATTTAAGATTTTCAAGAAATTGACAAAACTAGCATGTAGATTGTTGACACAAAGTAAGCTCTAAAAATGAAAACATGGAGACATCTTGAAAATTTCCTAACAATTCCAATTTTGACAACACTTAACCAATCAGAATTATAGCTCTACAAGGAGGACTCAACACATGTAAGACTGTAAAAAAACAAGTTAAGAAAAAAATTTACTGTCACATTTATGCATAAAACAGGGTTAGTAACCAAATATTTGAAACTTAACTACATAAAACTTGAAATTAGAGTGCAAAGGACAATGGAGCGAGTCCCACCAGGCATGCCAAATGTATGCAAGAATTAGTTATCTATGAAATTATAATTGAAAATAACACCTAGTAGCTTCAATACAATATCTAAACCAAACCTATGCATTCATCATGCTAAAAGCTTAAGCAAAGATAACCTATCAACATCTCTACATTAGAACATGAAATGAACATTTCAAGATAATATGATAAAAAAATTAACTTCTATCTCTTATTGAATGCTAAATGAGATGAGATTGAACCTATTTAGATCTATAGCAATCAAATATTTGATTGTATGCTTTAAATCCCAATGTTTTTCAAGAATGGAGTCTTTTCAAATCATGGCTACAAGACCACTTGGCATATCTTCATATGACTTCATAAACTTGGGTGGATGAATGCAAGAAATGAAGAAAGCTAGCTCTTCTAATGGAAGAATTCTCTAAGATGGTAAAATGGCTATAGTGTATGCTCTATGTTCATTTAGATGTAAGAACAAAGGTAGGAGGAGGTCTCCTTATATAGCCCAATGGATAGAAGAATCTCTACATCCCTCTTCATGTGGGATAAATGGAGAGGTTGGGTTAGTTGTGGATAAGGAAGGTTTAGAAAGGGTTGAGTCAACCTTAGGAGAGTTTAGTTTGTCCTTTAGTGACCCATGGGGTTTGAGGGGATTTATTAATTAACCCAAGTGATTAATTAATAGGTGTGCAAGCTTATAGAAGACTTTTAGAGGAATAATTATCATGATTTAGACTATGAGAGGGATTTAATCAAATAAATGATGATTTATTGATTTAATGGAAGAGGAAGCTAATTAATTAATAATAATTAATTAGTCTGGATGGAAAGGGGGATTAATTAACGAAAGGTAATTAGTTGGTTTATTTGTTGGATAAAAGGGTTAATTAACTAGCGTAATCTAGCTAATTAATGGTGATGGAAGAGAAAGTGTGCCATATTGGGATATGTTGTCAATTTGCGGGAAAGAGGATAATTAGTGCAATTTTAATATTTAAATTGCTTGGGTTAAATTATAGGTGTCTACAAAGAGAGCATCCTCTTACCTTGTTTGGAGAAAAAACACCACTTTTCACCTTCTCGACATGCAAAAGTTGTCACTTTCCACCTTAAACCCTATTTTAACCCTCATGTGACCACTATAGCAGTTTGACATCTAAAGATTACATCTTAGGAACATGCCAACAATGTCATAGATGAGATGTAAAGACCATATTACCTTATTTCTTTAGCCTACACCATCTTTTCTAGGCATAATATTTTCTTTTCGCTAGACTTTCTTGCTCTCTACTTCTCATATAGACAAGCATCCATGAAGAGTCATTTTAGTAGCTTTTAAATCAAATTTGACAACTCTTAGAGCAATATACATACCTTGACCATGCAAACCATAACTCCCCCTAGAATTAATACCACCATATCTATCACATAAGCACAAAGTTGAGTAACTCACCTTGTTATTATTGCTAGAACTCACCTTGAACACTTTTTCCTAGTCCTAAACTATCTTCTCAGTGCTAGACAATCATATATGGATGACATAATGCATTTAGGGGTCAAAACTTTCTAGTTTACTAAGATGACACATTATACACACCTCATATTCCTTTAGGCCTTCATGTCACCATATAGAATCAAAAAAAAATTCTCCCCTAATTGATCTGAGACATACACAACCTCTTGAAAATGTAGAAACAACATTTCATAGCATAGTGTACTGATAACCAATAAGACTCACCTTTAGCTACAAAAATAGCTTCAACTATCCAAGAAGATGACTTAGAAGCACATGATATCACATGTAGTACCCTCAAGGAGTAAAGAGTGTAATCCCCTTGTCATAAAGATCCCCTTACAAATCTGATCATCATTTTTCTCTTCATACTGCATTGTATCATCATCTTTGATTGAGAGTAAACTATGAGACATTTTTTGATACTTAATAAGATTGACATACCTAGTCACTAGCTTCTCCACTCACTTATCATCTTACTCAACCTTAATAATCATTTAATACATTGTTTCTTCTTCAAGATAACCCTCATCATACTCTTACAAGAACATATAGGCCTCTTAGAAGCACCATACCCTATCTTTACACAGAAAATTCATATGTAGCTTGTCACACTATAATGTTGGCTCATTGTTCTCTCAACTATATTATCATTAGAAAATTTGATCTTAAACATCCTTTCATACTTATGACACATTGTTAGGATCATATATATAAGTTCATATACATCCTTATACACACATACATGTAGCTATTTGCATACTCTATCTCTTCCTTAGATTCATGTACATGTAGTGATCCATCTTGTGTATGGACTAAAAAATGAGCCAAAACAAAACTTACCATGTCTAATATCAATAATCAGGGAACATATCATATTTCTTCATCCATAAGACAACATCTCTACGCTCATTCATATCAAAGGATGAAGTAAACCAACCTTCTTACATATAGCTTTCATCATTCAATAATCAGCACAGTCATGGAGCTTATCATACACACTATCACTGTAGGTGGACATTTTGCACTGTAAAAGGCTCAAAAAATCATCACATCACCTATGCAAAACATATGAAGATCCATTTTTTCTCCCTCAAAATACCACCTTGAATCAATTATACTTATGCATAACTATTGGAGAGATGTTGAGCACTCAAAGATTATTTCTAGGCATGTATGAGGATAAGGCATTGTCCTAATGCTCCAAGAGTCCATGAACTTGCAGGTTCTCACACATTTTTCTTCTTTTACTATCAAATTACTTGCTCAAATATATCACATCACTCCAAGACCATAATAAGATCACAATACCTTCTTTACATCATCAAATTCTTAGTCACGGTCCATAAACCCATGCAACAAATATAATCACTCATAAATTTTGATGTACATACCTTTATGAAGATATCAAGCCTGATTTGAATACCCATTTGAGAATATACTCACTTCCTCAAACCTTGAAGACCCATCCCAAAAAATCATGCCCAACTTGCAAAATTACAACTTCTCAATTAGGCCTTCTTAACACTAACTCTGTCAACTTTTATGAGTTTTCAAAGACCTCTTAAAATATATACCTTGTTAGGCTCTAACACCACATAAATCTTGAATTCGTAGTAGTATAGATGCATTGTATAAATTTTGAGCCCTGAAACTCTCCATTTGATAATTCAACATCACCATTTCATCCATACTGCATATATTCTACTGTGACCACTCAATCTAGGAAGAGAAGGCCCTAAAATGCTCAAATTTATCATCAAGATCTGAAACTTGAAAATCAACACTGATATAACATTTCCAAAGCTCCTGAGAACTCTTTGACAAGATTTGGAGGCATGACTATCATTTTCTTACCTAAGATCTTCTTTGCTTGCATTGATTTCCTTCAAGGATTCTTGAACAGACTTAGCTCTTCAGCCCATCAAAAATTTTGACATTTCACATCTTCAAATATCATTTTTAACTCATTAGAACACTTTCATAATGATGAGCACCTCATATATGGAGTATTTGGGTTTAGAAAAACCTATGGATCACATAGTAAACTTGGCATAGACTCTATACACAATGATTTCACCACTTAAGACACTTCACAACTTTATCATCTCATAGACCATGAAGTATATGACCTCTCATAGACAAATCAATAGAACCTCATGAAAACCTCTTATAAACAACTTTTCTCAGATAAGATGTCATGAAGTATCGTAGTTCCCAGTCTTAACCAATATTTTCAAGTATAGACACATAGAACCAAAGTTCACACTTTATGAATTTTAAAGCACTTGCATACTTCTTATGACATAACAATAATACACTTTATCATGTTTAAAATATCTCAAAAAGACATATTTTTCATGATAATGCAAGACTTAGATTGAAGAATTTAGACTTATACACCCTATGACCACAAAACTGAGATCATGACATTTCGCACACAATGACTACAAACTTTCACCATGAGAACATGCTTAAGTACACTAAAAGACATACCTTATGATCATGGAGGAGACAAACACATACCACACAGCTCCCCCTGAGATGAATTCTTCATTTTCATTAGTATACCTCTAAGAAGCATACTATAGGTATATATGCACAATGAAGACCTAAAAGAAGGTCCTGAAGAGGTCCCAATCCCTCTTGGTCACTTGAAATACTCCATCATCGGATTGTCTCTAATATGATCCTTGAGTTATGAATTTTTTTTCATTCATATCTGCTCGTTATGATACATTATTGTCCCTCCTAGGCTCCCACACTCTTGGTTATTATTGTTCATTCTAGGTATTTAAAGGCCACCTTCTTGCACTCTAGGTCCTTGAACTCTTTGATTCTTCCTTGATAAATCATGGTAGCAGTTCCTTGCAACATGACTAACTCTATTACAATTGTAACACACCATTGAATTCTTCCACATGTAACTCTCAACTTGTCTAGGTGGATCATTCAAGCAATATCTAGCAACATGATCTCTCTCATTACAATTTTAACATGCTACACTATTAGAAAATTCACTCCTATTGTCTCTCCATCAATGAGTATATCTAGAATACTTTCTACACTCTCTTTCCCTATGATCAAATGTGTTACATGAATAAAAATATCCATTGAAATTTTTTTCATACCTTGAGGCATTAGGTTGCCTAATAGGCTTGGTCTTCTCATTTTCTTTGGTGTATGTCTCCTTATTTTCTTCCTTGGTTCTTAGTTTACCATATTCCTTACTTGAAACAAAGTCAACTTTCTTCAATTACTTTCCCTTGAGATCCTCATTGAATCCTAAACCATACCTATCACTTGTTGGTCTTTGTTGGCTCAGAATATTATCTAGATCATTTGCACTTTTCTCAAACATTTTTAGTTTGGTTGAAACTAGATCAAGTCTTGAATGTAAATATTTCATGCATATTTCAAACTTAATGCACTCGTCCTCCTTATTCTTGATTTTTTCATTAAGTAGAGCAAAATGTGTTTACAAATGAGTACATTCTTCCTCTTTCATCTCAAGGGTTTTAGATAACTCCTCCATTTGTGACTCCAACACCTTAATAGCATGACTATGATCATAAGCATCTTCCTTGGATTCAAGGCAAGTTGCTACTTTTTCTAATTGTTCCTCTAAATTCTTTGTGATCTCATCATGTTCTTTACTCTCATTCTTCAAATTTCCTTCAAGGAGCTTAATATGTTTTTCATGGTTTCTCATCATTTAATTAACATGTTATGTGATCTTTTAGTTCTCATTTCTAGCATGAGAAACTTCCATTTTTACTGCTTCCCAAGGCAACTCTTCACCATCTAAATCTGAATCACCAAATCCTTCTCCAAATTCACAAGTTACAACTCCTAAGGGGGAGTAAAATTTAGGAAAATTTTCTAAACAATTCATACCTTCAATTAATGTAGAACAATAGACATCTTTAGAGTTCTTTCCTCTCTAAGAATTCTTCTTCTTACCACCCATTTGTACTTCAGAAGATCTCCTTCAAGTTCTTAAGATTCTCCAAAAGGACCTTCTCTAATACCAATTGTTAGAAGAACAATACACTGAGAGGCGGGTGAATCAGTCCTTACTAAAAATTTAATTCAAATTTCAGATTTGCTTATTCAAAACTCACAAACATTCAACCATCCATTACTGTGTGCATACAACAAATTATCATATGTGCAGGAAACCATAAGAAATATGATCAACACAAGACATAATATATAAGTGGGAAAACCTCAAGGGGAAGAAAACTAACTAAAACACAATCCTTATATTGATATGTTTCAAATTTAGTGAGGCACTAACCCCACAAGGAGCACCAACCCCTAGTTTAGTAGAGCTACAACCCTACAAGGAGCACCCAAAATAATTTGTAAACTCTTTGACTTTGGAATTATCCACATAATCACAAATTAAATTTTTTTTTCTACATTCTATTAGAAAATGACAGAGATAGATAGTGAATGAATTTTTCTTGTGCTTAGAATCAACAATTGTGGGAAATGAAAGAATATAAACTCACAAACACCAATAAGTTTTATCCTGGAAACCTTCAAAGGAGAAAAAACCAGTTGGGAAGGAAAATTTCTCTTTCTTCCTACTTTTATTGGCCAATTCAAACAATGAGTACATAAATTACAATAAGTATGAAAGAGAAGTAGATAATATCTCACACTTCCTCCCAATTACTTGATTTCTCTGTCTCAACACTCATTTCTTCTACAAAACACAATTTCAGCACTAAGAACTTCTTTCTCACTTTCTTTCATTCTTTGATAATCTTATTCTCTTCTAAAAACATGTATTTATATCCTTTTGCATGTCCTCACATGCACTAGAGAATGGGAAAGTTCATGGAGGAGAAGAGACATGGACAACCTTTCAAATTTTGGGGATGTTTGTTTCATGTTTTTATTTTCTTTCCGAAAGAGCCAGGACCACCGCCCAATGCAGACTGACGATCTCAAGACTACCTCCCTGGTTGGGTGGTGGTTCTGTAACCACCGCTCTACATAGACTAGTGGTCCTATTACTATAAATACAGAACATCTGTTTATTTATTTTCCTTCTTCGTGCTGACTGATCTGATGAAGTAGAGTAATTTTGGATCCCTGTGGATCACACCTCCTCTTCTTAGGAGGATTTTAGTCCTAAAAAATCTTAGTGGGGGAGTAGATGAGGAAATAATTCCCTCTCTTGCTCCTTCGAGTACCACCAGGCCTACCTTGGTGTCTTTCCTTTCATTCCAATCTACCAAGACTCCTGTAGACCTCTTCTAATCTCTTTGACCTTCTGTTGCATCACTATATCCTCCTCCAATTCACCTCGTGAGTCCACGATGTAATCCTCAATGGAAGATAGCAACTGTATTACTTCATCTTCATCTAGCATGGATAGCTCATATAGGTGCAAGTTCTCATAGTTTACTACAGAGTACATCCTCATAAATGACTGTAAATCAAGTTGAAAAGCATTTTTTCCAACCTACTCCAATATGGTGAAGGGCCCATATCATTGTGGCTTGAGCTTCCGTGCTTGACCTTGTAGTCTCTCCTTGCTCAAGTAAATCCTAACTCTATCTCCAACATGAAGCTTATGTTCCCTCCTATGTCGATTGTGCCTAGCTTTGTACTTGGCTTGAGATTTCTCTAGTTTTTCTTTGGCTTTGAGATGCATTTGTCGGATCCTCTCAATGATTTTTTTTACTCTCATCACCTTTGTGTCTCGTGTCTCCTTCTCATCATACTGCCCAACTGATTTGTCCAGCGGATTTGTAGGTAGATATCCCAAACATGTCTCAAATGGTGACTTCATAGTGGATGTGTGTACTACCCAATTATAGGAATGTTGAATGTAGGATAAGGACTCATCCCAAGTCCTTGGGTATTTGTTGTTATACCCTCTAATCAACTATACCAAAGTCATGTTCACCATCTTTGTTTGTCCATCTGTCTGTGGATAGAAATTTGTGCTCCTCTATAACCTGGTATCCATCTTGTCCCACAAAGTAGTCCAAAACTTCCCCAAGAACCTGGAATCCCTCTCAGAAAAAATAGACTTTGGAAAACCGAAATGCACCCATACATTAGCAAACAAAATATTTGTTGCCTCATGTGCTTTTATTGTCTTTTTACATGCCATAATAATACGCATCTTACTTAATCTATCAACAGCACCATAGAGATAGTCATGGCCATGTTTAGACATAGGTAATCCTCCTATAAAATCCATAGAAATGTCCTCCCATGGACGAGTAGGTACTGGAAAAGGCATATACAAACCCTCCTTCCTAGTCTTAGGCTTATTGGTACAACAAATTTTACATCCATGTATAAATGTTGATACTTCTTCTTGCATATTGGGCCAATACACGTACCTTTGCAAGTGGACTAGGGTCTTACAAACACCGAAATGTCCAGCTACTTTTGAGGTATGTGCTTCCCTCATCAATAGAAGTCTTTCTTCTTTAGGAACACAAATCTTCCCCCATCGGTAGAGCAGCCCGTCCTTGATATAACAATATTCAATCCCTATCTTTTTAATCCCTTGGGACTGTAACTACTGAAATGTCACCCCAAATTCTCTGTCCTGGGCATATTCCTCTCCATAAGATTCCTTTGTGAAGGGCTTGATCTGAGAGATAGTGGCCAAACAAGAGGAATTCTCCTATGTGGGTGGCCAAGACAACATGTCTGCCACCAAGTTTGTACTACCCTTATTATATTTGATCACCAGATAGAACTGCTAAAGGAACCCCATTCATTTCTAGTGCCTTGTCTGCTACAATTTAGACTGTGCTAGCAAATACTGGAGAGGTTTGTGGTCAGTGTGCATAATATTTTATTTACCCAACAAATAATGCTTCCATTTTTTAATTTCCTAAACTAGTGCATACATCTCCTTATCATATATTGAATATCCTTTAACTACTGAAGTGAAATTTTCATAATGATAGCATACGGGTTTACCTCCTAGAAGAAACATTGTGCCCATAGTGTAATCACTGGCATCTGCCTCTACTTCAAAAGGTTGCTGTAAATTAGGAAGAGAAAGTACTGGAGCATGACTAATCTTGTATTACAATAACTCAAAGGATTTTTCTTGTTCCTTACCCCAGTCAAAACACTTACTCTTTGCGGCCACTGTGTGTAGAGGTGTTGCAATCATGGAGAAGCCCAGAATGAACTTCCACATGTATTGTACTGCTCCCACAAAACTCCTAGTCTCTGTATATCATGTTGGTTTTGGCCAATAAGTGATGGCTTCCACATTTTTTGGATCCACTCGTAGCTATCCTCATCCAACCATGTGCCCAAGATAGATAAGTGACTGTATGGAAAATTCATATTTCTTCATATTACAAAGCATTTTTTTCTCCCTAAGAACTTGCAAGACTTGTTGTAAATGAGTTAGATGTTCTTCCCATGTGGCACTAAAAATCAAGATATCATCTAGATATACAATGACATGTGAATCTATGAAATCCCGCAATACATCATTCATCAATCTCATAAATGTAGTGTATGCATTGTATAACCCAAAAGTAAGTACTAACCATTCATAAAAACCTTGTTTTGTCTTGAAGGAAGTCTTCCATATATCCTCCTCATTCATTCTGACTTGGTGATAACCTGACTTGAGATCCAACTTCGTGAAAAATTTGGCATGCTGAAGTTGGTCCAAGAGATCATCTATGCGGGGAAGTGGATATTTGTTCTTTATGGTGATCTTTTTCAAGGAGGATACAACCTCCCAAGATGATTGAGCACCCACTCAATCACCTTATGATGTTGTGATCTCTGATTTATTTTTGCCACAAATTATAGATACCAATAGTTCAGCTCGCACTTCTTCAAACCCTCATACAAACCCGAGGTGTTCAATCTTTCATAAACTATCTCTTCCTTCACTTCTAAATTATTCAAACCCTTGCACACATACTTTCTGAACTTACTTGACCTGTCACACACCTGATATGATCTCAATTCATTCTTTAACACCTTCAAATATCTATCACTTAGGTCACACTTCTTGCATACACACAACTAGCTCTAAAAAGCACCCAAAAACAATGCTTTTATAAGCTCCCTCACATTTCAAATTCAAACACAATTTTTTTCCCTCATTTGGCTCGACCCATACACCATAAAAACATCCTAAATTCAAATCATAATAATCACAAGCTACCCAAGTAGGTCGACCTAGTCAAAAACATCATTACTTGCTCTAAAAAGACTTAAATCCTCATGGGCACAAAGAGAAAAATACCCTAACATCAAAACCATATTTAGTCATGACCCATAAATCACCACACATGTTTAAATTAACATTAAAACATCATAAATTGTCACAATTTATCTCAACCATTCAGATTGTTTTGTTTAATGGGCACAGTGTTCTTTGTTCTTCTCAAAACAATTGTTTCCTACACCCTTCAGGTATCTGAAAACATATTTATGCCACTAAATAAATAAAAAACATACAAAATATTTCATGTGACCACTAAATGTAAATTTAAGAACCTATATAACACTTCTAAGAAAGTTATAATTGATGAAACATTCACCTGATCAAACCTCGGCCACTTCTGTCTTTACCAAATCAACCTGCCCAAAAATTTGTTTTCAAAGATCAGCTAATTGAAACCTTTCCTGGAACAATAAATACCTATATATAGATTCATTGGATTCCAAATTCATCCATATTCACATTAAATGTTATATAAATCATCACCTAATCGATATCATGCTCCAATCAGCTCAAAACATCCAGCATATTTTATCTTGTCATGCACTGACTAAAATCTTCTTGTCCAAAAACTGACCTAAAAACCATATAAAAAAATGATCATCATGAATAAAACCTTATATAAATGTAAATTTATATAAATTATCTTTCCAACACAACTTTAATCACCTCCTAACCCTTCATGTATCTCCTGTTGTGCTCATTTTACTAAAGACTAATTTTTATTGTCTCAAAACTACCCTTTGACCAGTCAACCTAAATAGAGCTCACTTGACCATGAAATTGCATCAACATGTCCTGAAACCTATTTTTACACCAATAACACCTCACATAAATCACACAATGACAATTTATTTTGCAACTCCTTTGGACAACTTTGTCCCAAAACAAACTTCTTCATAAACTGACATGTTTGAGAAAGGCCCACTCATCACCATGACATCTACCATACCTTTATGGAAATATGAAGGAATATTATACATAAACCAATAATCATCCATGCACTAGGAAGAAATTATGGCCACTTAGGAAGCAATTCTTTTGTATCACTTTCAAGCTAAGGTTTTAAACTCATAAATAGTTGTTTACCTTCCTAACATTCGCTCATAAAAATGTGACAATTAACTGACCTCATTATTTTGTGAAACCTTGTAGAATAAATTTATAAACATCCCTAAAATCCACAAGGTTGTATGAAAACAAAAAAATCTGGGGTGAGCATCAGAAGATCCAATTCGAGTTGGAATTGTACTAGTTCTTAACCTTGTCTCACCAAAACTAACATAACTTACAAAATTCAGATCCTAACATCCTTAAATTTTTCTCAAAGCATCATGACACATCATACTAACTTCTCAAATCATCATAAAGTTATCACCACCTATCAGAATCTCCATAAACTAAGACTTGCAAAGCTACCCCTTAATGCTTTGCACTATAGAAGCTAGGGTCAACTAGAAAAACACTATAAATCATCATGAAAGCATTCAAAATAATCCAACCATACCTGGTACACCATGATACACCTACATACATGCATCAATGATCTCATGTAGCTCCAAATATCATCCTCATACCCCCTAGCATCCATATCTGCTCCAAATGAGCACCTGAAACATGATCAATCACTTGTATTTTCACCTTGCAACTGATGTGAGTGCCCAAGAACTCTCCAAACCTGCTATCCAACATGCTTCTCAAGAAACCAAGAAGCATATACCACCACGCAGCATCACCTAGGCACTTGAATGGGCTAGCAAGAGCAAGCAATCCTCATTGAATTTACATGTATCATCATGAACTCACCTAAACCATCATGTCAACACCATCCACAACATCATCTAACCTTTCTCCATTATCCACTTTATCATTAATGTGGTTTTTCATCAATGAAAACACCTATAGGACCATATGCCAACATGATGAACCTCAACACGAAACCCAGCCTGAACCACACAACGAAGACGTCACAGTGCAACAAAAATTACAAGATCTTAGTCACCAATTGGAAAATATAGCTTCACATGTCTATAGAGACACACATAGATCTTATCACACGAAAAAACCTAAAGTGATGTGTACTGAACACTACATTAAAAACAATGGTGGTGAAGGATCTAAATCCAATTGCACACATACACCTCCCACACCAACATGTGGACAAAAATTCAACCAAGAATGGAAGTCTATGAAAGACACACTTTTTTGCCTACAAGAAATAACATGAGACACAGAAAAAAGTACCAGTTTGAAGAAATGTGTCTGTATCCCTTTGATCGGGAGATGTTACTTACTCCCTTTCCACAAAAATTTGAGTCCCCTAAATTTGACAAATATAGGATCAAAGGTGATCCTCGTGATCACATGAAAGACTTCTTCATGGCATGCCAACAAGTTTCTTAAAACAATAACTATCTTATTTTATTATTTCCATGAAGTCTTAGGTGCCAAGCACTCTAACGGTTTATCCATCTCCCCAAAGGTTCTATTTTCATTTTTGCGGACATAGCTAAAATGTTTGTTCCCCACTTTTCATTTAATAAGGAGAGTGACATTACCATGCTAGACCTATGAAGCACCAAACAATGAAATAATGAGAACTTTATTACTTTCTTATAGTTATGGCAGGGGTTGGCTAGCCACTTCCCTTGCTCCATTCTCAAGAAACAATTTGTAAGCATATTTGTACCAAATTTACACCCTGAAATAGCCTTCTATTTACAAATACATTACACATTTGAAGAACTCATTGAAAAAGGTAGTCAAATAGAAAAATCCTTATTGGCCAAAGGGGTCTTGAAATCATTTCAAAGAGACATCTACGAATCAAAACCCACATAAAAATCCAAATTCTTTAAAAGAAACAAGAATTTCCTAGGAGATGGAATCGCTAATTCCAAACATGTACAAGTGGTTCAAAATACCCTACATTTAAAACTCACATGCGGGCCACTTAAATCAGAATTCAAACGTAGGGAATACACTCCACTCACAAAATCCCTATCATCGATCCTCAAACAACTCGACTTGGCCAATATGGACAAGTTTCCAACCACTACCACTTTCACGGATGATGCACCTCACAAGGGGTTCATTAGCTAGGAAATATCCTAACATGCTCATTCATATTGAGGTAATTAAAATTGATTAAATCAAATTCAATATACCGGTAGACATTAAGAGTGAAAGGGTTTAATATACTAATATTTTGAATTAGGTATTGGGGGTAGGTTAGAGTGGTGGGCCAAGGAGAAATAGGGTTGGTTTTAATATAAAACTAAAACATTTGAACCTTAGTTTTAAAAACTAAATACTTTAAAATTGTAAAAGGAGTGTGGTCATAAAGTTAAATTATAATCTATTTTTGAATAAGGAAAACTCAATTAGGAGATTTTTTACCAAGAAATAATAAGATTGTAGAAAACTAGGTTTGAGCATGTTTTTCAACACAAATGTTATTATTTCACCATCTTAGTTACTTGAAGAAATACTGATAAATGATTAAATATTACCATTAAGGTAATTCGTAATATGTCTTGAATGGATTCAAAATCTATTTCTAAAGAAAAATCATATTAACAAAATAATAATTGAGATGAAAGAATGATATATTTTTGTTTGATATATATTAGGGTAGAAATAAAAAGGGGTAAATAAAATTGTAACGGAAAAATGGGTAAGTAAGGTACATGGAAAAAATAGACCGGTATTTTCATTCTAATAATATAATGGGAGGGGTATTATCAATTGAGTAATTGGAAGTAAATACTAACATTACAAGTATCCTTTTATACCCTTTGAACGAACGTGTTATACCAAACTTTCAATAACTGAACCCCCCATGATGTACCTAAACCTTCATGGTATAAAGTCCACAAATATTGTGAGTATCACCGTGTTAAAGGTCATGGTACGGATTGGTGCATTAAATTTAAAAACTTCATTCAAGATCTCCTAGATCAATGAGATATTGAACTTGACACACAAGAGCCCCCAAAATCATCCAATGACTAGTCGGGGATCCATAAAGAACCCTTCCCCAATCATAAACAAGCAGAAAATAAGTTGGATCGAGGTCAACCCTATCAAGGAAAAAGTGCCAACCACGTTGTTTCCTCGACTTATAATCCAGTTGATTCTATTATTGGCTATGTCCATCCTATCACCGACCATATCCACACCATCAAAATAAAATCCCAAGAGTGTGTCATTACTACACAACACACTCATCTTATTGTTCCAATACGCCCTCTATCTATTCCTTTGGATGGTCGTTATGATCTCCTAGAATAGCTTCAGAAGAAAACTACCAAGATCTTTATCTTGGATCTTATTAATATATCTATTGTTCACAAGGACATCCTTTATAAGACTTTTTAGGAGTCAAGAGTTCTTATAGACATTGACGATTCATGCTTCCAAGCCTTGGTTGTGTAAATCACCCCATCTGAGCAACTCATTTTTATCCAAAATGATATTCATAAGGATAATCAAACACACAACCTGCACTTGTATATAGTAGTGATCATTACTCGTAAAAATATTAAAAGTGCTTATGGACAATGGATTTGGCCTTAATATATGAACCCTAAAGCTTGTGAAATAACTGAGGGATGTTGATGTTGATGGAGCCTAATGTGATCACCATTAAGGCTTACGATAATGTATAATGAAAATCGGCAGGCATAATTACCTTACCCATGGAAGTTGGGCCTACCACACATGAAACAATATTCCATGTCATTGACTTGCAACTTCCCTATAACATTCTCCTCAGTCACCCATGGATCCATGTCATGTAATTCATTTCTCTAGCTTCCACCAGTGTATCAAACTATATCATCAAGGACAAAAGCTTATAAGTCATGGTGACCCACAACCATTTTTCCACTGTAGAGCATTAGTTGGTTATTACCAAAAAACTTATGAATTTCTTTCTACAAAACTAGTTGTGGAGCTTAAATCAAATGTCCTCACCTCTAATGTCAATCTAGATACACTTTCACCTCACAAAAGTGGTGCTTATATCTTTGTCCCTTTGGCTACACGGGAATCCAAGCTTAAAATCCTTCATACCGGATATAGAGAATATGATCTCCAACAAGCCCTCCTTGTATCAAATCTTCCATTATCACCCAAAATGCATGCTCAGCCCAAATTTCAGCCGCAAAGAACCCAGGAGCCTGGCAGTCTCAACAATTTTACCCCTAGTGGTCTCCTAGCAGATGAAAAAATAGGTAGTACATATACATCACAATCCCCTGATGAAAAGATGGCTTCTTGCTATCAATCCCCAGAATATATCATCCTTAACAAGATGATGTATGTTATGGGATACAAAGGATATGGGTACGCCTTTCATGAACAAGGTGTGTAAGAACCTCTTCCGGTACATGAAAAAATGGATAGACATGGCATTGGTATTCAGCTTTATGGAGCACGACCTCTAGAAATTAATGTCACCTCTTCTAAACGTGAGGATAGCTCTTCGTATTATGATAGCAAACCTGAGTCCCTTTGCAGTAGGGCCTTTCGGTAGGGTGGAAGATGTGAGGGAGAACATCAGATAATGACAGAGTTGACATGGCTAACTTTGGCTTCATATCTTCAAGTGGTTTTGTTTAACAAACACCCAAGATTTGTATTTTCCTATGTCAAAATGTTTAATCAACAACCAAAAGCCAAAATCCAAATTTGATAGACATATCAGATTTCACACAACAACACACATATGTCATTGAATTTATTTATGAATAAATGATTGGGATGAAAATAGCACCCTTTTAAAATCCTAGTTGTCGATACTATTCATACGAAGTGAATGTCAACAATAATAAACACCTTCAACGTAGTTGAGTCCCTCAATTAAGTGTAACCATTAATCTCAGCCAATGTGAAATTGAACATGCCCCCATTGCACACCAGAATCCTATATAAGCAAATACCAATTCTAATTGTATATTTAGTTTTGTAAGAGTATTGTGTACTACATGACTTAAAGCATGTGATTGTCAACTTCGCAATGTAATAGGAAATAAAATATCACATTCTTATTCATTTATCTATATAATAACATAAATTAAAATTAAAAACACATTAAATATATTGATTATTCTTATTAGTTTGAGTAACATTAAAAATTGTTAAACTAACATAAATTAATCATTACTTAACTAACGTACAAATTATATAAACTCTTTTGTCAACTTAGTATATTCAAAGAAATTACTTATTATTTATTTATAGAACAATTTAGTATACTCAAAGAACTTATTATTTATTTGTAGAAAAATTAACATACAATATATCCATTTCATTTAATATTTCTCCATCTTGGAACCTTATTTATTTTTTTAGCATTTCTTAATACTAAATGGCATGACAATACCCTTTTAGCCTCCTTTTACTCATTAAACTACGACCCTTTTCCAGAATGACTTACCTTTTTTAATCCCATTACAATTCCATAACTTTTTTCCATGCAGGACGAGACGAAATGTCCTCCCACCACTCTTTTACATGTTTCCTATCTTTAATCAGGTATTCCTTACCTATTCTATTCGCTACATACTCAGTAAATGGGAGATTGCTCAGATTAGCCAAACTGTAAAAATCCCCGGCCAAATATTTAGATTTGGAAAGCCTCTCTTCATACACATCTAGCACTTTGGCCACTTTGCATTCGTCCCTCTCAGCAGCCTCCAAATCCACAGGAATCCCCTTCTTTGGTGCGTGATATAAATTAACCACCAACTTGTATGTTGGATCTGCATAATTCTGAGCTTCAACTTCCAGCCATTGTTCCACCATAGCCCTCTCTTTCAGATTTTTTCCCAACAGTGGAGTTCCCTGTCCCTCATACTTCATCGCGTAATACCTTATTATCGCTCTTGATTCTGCAATCAAATTATTATCGTTATTTTAAATATAACTGAATTACATAGATATGGACATCTCTATCATTAAATATGAATTGCAGGAATCTTAATAAGCATACATCTATGTCAAAACCACTTTCTATTGAGCCATCATAATTAAGAATAGCAATCTCAATCTCAATCTACCATCATCAATTTTTTTTTGAAAAAAATCAATAGTAATTACCGAAGAGAGTTAGATCTCCATCTTGGACTGCCGGTACTTTTCCAAAAGGCTGCAATTATAAATAAATGAGTGTAAGTCACCGATACATTCCAACTGACTTTCTGTGGGTTAACGTCCCTCGACCATTGTAAACGAGAACCATAATATCAAGATAACTAATTATATAATCAAAATAATATAGATTTAGCTGTGTAAGAACCTTAATAAGCATACATCTATATCAAAACCACTTTCCATTGAACTAACGTTTATTGACCATTGAAACAAGAACCATAATATCTGTTTTGCTAATTATAAGCAATTATCGATAACAGAGAGTTATGTATATATACCTGCAATGCAAGATACTGAGGCGTTTTGTGAGTACCATTTCTGATGTCGAAATCAACTATTTCAAAATCTACACCTTTCTCCAACAGACAAGCCAATACTCTTCTTGTGCAAGAAGCAAAAGCAGGTCCATACACCTTCACCGCCATGTTTCTTAATCTTACAAGTGCTATCACAATTTTACAAATCAACAATGCACTGCATGCTTCTGTGGACACATTGCAGCATTGAGATTTATATGCAAACAAATTAATTTTTTTAATGCTCCATTCAATGACTTCATTCAGTGTTTTCATTGACCGTATACGAAGTCAATTTAAAAATGGTAATAGCTTACGTCAAAAGTTTGATATATATAAATAAATAAAGCAGTTACACTTCAACAAGTGTAGTGTTCAAATCCCTTTTAGAGTATCCCCTGCCAAATTAATATTTACGTGTGTAGTTTTCCATCTTCCCAAAATCATCTGCCTTCCTAAATTTATAACAAAAATTAACCTAAATCAATACATAACTTTAAATTGGGGCGGCGGACGTGACAACGTCCAATGTCAATTTCAAATGGTAATCACATACGTCAGAAGTTTGAATATATATATATGAAAGAGAAACAATCATGACACTTCAACATATCGATGAATGATATTTGGAATATCCATATTTACATGTCAGTTTTAAAATATCTTCTATTTATGTGTGAGAGAGATGAGAATCAGCATAAAGAGTTATTTTCTATCTTTAATTAAAACAACTAGAAACACTCACAAAATAAACTATCTTCTAAAAATTATAATAATAAAAATCCATGTCGTTGGAATGGGATGAGAATCAGCATAAAGAGTTATTTTCTATCTTTAATTAATACAACTAGAAACACTCACAAAATAAACTATCTTCTAAAAATTATAATAATAAAAATCCATGTTGTTGGGATTGGTTTATTTGGTTTGGGATTCGTAGTTTTAATCTTAATTTCTTTTGAATTATCAAAACTAAATTTAAAAAATCTAATTAGACAAATAATTTAAAATAATCAAAATTAATACATAATGTAAATTGCACACATGTAATTTTTATTTTTTTATGAGTGTATTCATTGGGCATTAGATTACATAGAATGTCGGCATCTTTACACATATTTCGGAGGAAGTATATAGCGGATTTACAATTACGAGTAAGTGTACAACTAAACTAGTGATCACCTTCAACCTAAGCAGCTACGAGTAAGGGGCATCCACGTCGTCAAAGTCACCCAGGGCACGATCCAATTTGAAAAGTTGTTAAACATTAATAATGTACGAAACTAATTTCATCTAATTTACAATTGGCTCTAAATGGCTATAACTCAAAAATATACAAGAACATTTAAATAACTAAACATTTTGAAAAATACTTGAGAATAAAGGTTTTAAAGAAATGTAATTTAATATTTGTAAACCTAGATACATGCATTAACAAAATGTGGTGGAAAATGGGTCTAAATAATAAGGCAAAATAGACCTTTAAAAATTGGGTGAAATGGGGCACATTGACTAGAGCATAGCACTTCTTTAGTGGCATAGCCAGAACCGTAGCATTACCGTTCTAGCAACTATCAAATACATCTAAACTTATTTATTGACCTTGTTTACCAATTCCTGAGCTCCAAAAAACTCTCTTTTCAATATGTATTTGCAAGTCACTTTCAATAATTCTTCATCCTTACAAACCTAATTCAATTGTACCCTGTTAGGTCTAGAGGCCTATGTCAATCATGTCTCTTTAGGAAACATGTATCAAAAACAACATACAAGTACAATGAAGTTCGATAGATAGTATAAAGTGTAATGCAAGTGTCTCAACCATTATATATTTTTTATGGATGGAATAAGTATTAAATGTTAGATGATCTTTTTTAAATGTTTGAATTATACTTCTAGCAATGCTTTTGAATGAAATATATTCGTTATAATTGTGTATTCATAATTATCTTAAATGCAAGTTAATGCACTTGTGTATTAATTTATATATTTCTTGAATTCAAATTAGGTCCTTATTAGCACAAAAATCAACATACAATAGAAGGTAAAACCTAAAAAAGAGCAAAAGGAACCCTTAGGGACCCAAAGTGAGGGTTAGAAGGGGCACCTAAAAAGGCAACCAAAACCATAGTGGTATGGTTTTAGCTTTCCAAAACCGTAGTGGTATGGATTTTTTAAAATTCCTATAATAACCTAAAAAAGGGGATTAGGGAGAAAACAATGGAAGATAGAGAAAATAAGAAGAATGAGAAACATATACAAAAATTAAAAACAAAAAAAAAGACTTGACAAGACAAACATAGTCTTAAATAATAATGCAAAGGTCAAAAGTCTTGAAAGTCACAAAAAACAAGAAATAAGTCAATATTTAGTGAGCACGTAAGGAACATACACTGACAAGACCATGATCGAGACTAAAATTTAAAATACACACAAAAAGGATGCTACACCCTTAACCTATTGCTTGTATTAGGATATGAGTAGCCGACTTGTGGCTTACCATATCAATTTATTATATCATTTATACTTTTTCATGCTTAATAAGTCATCCTGGGTGATGGCCATAACATATGAATAGTATATATAGAGGATTGTAGGTAGTAGTTCATTATCATTTGAGCATTTGAGTCTTATTATATGGTTTGGAGGTTGTCCCCTCGAAGTGGCGAAGCTATTACAATTGCATTTTGAGATCATTATTATGAAATATTGTGTTATTTGGTGTTATATTTCTGCTCATAATCTGAATTATACTAGTAATTTCATTACAAGTGGTATCAGAACTATGATCTAGCCCAAAATTAGGGTAAAAGCCCTAATTTTTTGTTTACGCAATATATTTTGAACCAGAGCGAATTGGTGGGAGATATTTTTACCAGAGTTACAAAACATTTCAAGTAAGGTTCCCTGAAAATTTCAGACTTTTTTGATATATTTTTCACAAGTTATTACAAATTTAGGGTTTTTCATAAAATCACTCCCTAGGGTGCAATTGTGCAATTTTTTCAAGTTCTTTACCTTTTCGGAAATCTCTGGAAAAAATAGTATTAGTATCTTCTCTGTGTTTTTTCCTATTCGGCTGAATTTGTATCGAAACCATAAACCCTAAGGTTTGATATCATGGCAGGGCCTTCCACAAGAGCAAAAAAGAATCCGGTTACTCCAGGTAAAACCCCAGATAAAGATGAGATAGTGATTGAAGAGATGGATTCAGAAGGGGTAAATATAGATTCCTCAACACTAGGGTTTACTTTAGTTGATCATAAGGTGAGTCAACTTGAGTATGAGCTACGAAATGTACAATCTGAGATGGCCTCTAAAGGAGACATAGCCCAAATCAATCATCAGTTGGATGATATCATGCAACATGTAAAGGGTAAAAAGTATGGCCCAAATCCATCCCATATCAACCAAGGAGGATCTTCAGTTCAAAATCATGGAAAAAATAACCATGTTGGATCACTTTTCTAGCCCAATCAGAATCTAACTTATTTGCAACCACGGAACATGATGTCAAAAGTGGATATGCACAAATTTGATGGTAAAGATCCCCTGAATTGGATAAATCAAATGGAGAACTTCTTTGAGCTACATCAAACACCATTAGGAAAAAAGATGATATTAGCATCCCTGTATCTTGAACCAAACCAATTCGTTTGGTATCGATGGTTATGTGCTCAGAGGCAGAAGAATGGTCTAGGTGTCACTTAGACAATTTTTACAGAGGATTTGCAATTGCACTATAGTTCCAGTGTTTCATAGAACTACTTTAGTCAATTAGCAAAGTTACGACAAATAGGATCAGTCAAAGATTATGTGCATCAATTCCAAAACCTATCCTTAAGGGTGGAGAATACCAAAAGAGAATTTGAATGACCTATTTCTTGGGGGTCTTAAGGACCACATCGAGCATGAGGTACGTATGTTTAATCCACTCAAGCTTTCTGATTCTATTATCATGGCACATCGAGTAGAGGAAAAAATTCTTTGTAGTAGGAGGCCACCTTTCATTAACACCAAAGACCATAGTATCTCTTCCCCTTCATTTTCTAGGCCAGTTAGACAGACTACTCAACAAATGGAAGAAAAGAGAGCAAAAGGATTATGCTTTAACTGTGATAGCAAATATGGACCAGGACACAAATGTGCTGAGAATAAGTTGTTCTATATTGACGGAGGTAATGAGGATGATGAGGATGCTGAAATTATAGGAGAGGCTGAGAAACCAGTAGAAGAGGAAGTAGAGGATCACTAACCTACAATTTCTTGCCATGCATTGGCAGGTATTAGTACTCCTCAAACACTCAAGGTTATTAGCTATCTCAAAAAATAGAAGGTGACAGTGTTGATTGACTCAAGGAGTACTCATAACTTCATAAATAGTAAGTTAGCTGCCCACCTCAATTGTTTTATTTACCTAGCTCCAGAAATGCAAGTTATGATTGCAAATGGTGGGATAGTCAAGTGCACAGGAAAGTGCCATAGTATCAAGCTTTCCATGGGAGACTACATGTTAGACTCACCTATGTTTGCTATTTCTATGGGAGGGGCAGATATTGTTTTGGGTGTCCAATGGCTCACAACCTTAGGTACTATAGAGATGAATTTCCAAGAATTGTTCATGCAATTTCATTCAGATAGAAGGACAATACAATTGAACGGGATGGCAGCTAAGTCTCCACAAATTATTAGCTCTCATCAGATGTAGAAGGTTCTCAGAAAAGGAGTAGATGGATTTATAGCAAAGTTATTTTCCATAGAAGTACAAAATATAGAGTCTTCAATGCCACCCGATCTTCAGAAGATTGTTGATGCTCACTCATCTATTTTTTATGTAATTCCAAAGGGAATACCACCAGTTAGGGATCATGATCATTACATTCAGTTGATTCTAGGGAGCCAAACACCTAACATCAGACCATACAGATACCTATATTCCCAAAAAAGTGAGATCGAGAAATTAGTTCAGGAAATGTTGAAGGTGGGTATCATCAAGCCTAGCCAAAGTGCATATTCTTCCCCAGTGGTCATGGTACATAAGAAGGATGAAACATGGAGGATGTGTCCAGATTACCAAGAACTCAACAAGTATACCATCAAATATAAGTTTCCTATTCCAGTAATTGATGATTTACTTGATGAATTGCATGGTGTTATTTATTTCACAAAATTAGATCTTCGTTCAGGGTACCATAATATTAGAATAAAAGAGGAAGATGTTCATAAAACGGCTTCCAGGACTCGTGAGGGCCATTATGAGTTTTTGGTAATGCCTTTTGGTCTTACAAATGCGCCTTCAACCTTTCAAAGCTTGATGAACAATGTTTTCAGGCCATTTTTAAGGAAATTTGTATTAGTTTTCTTTGATGACATATTGATTTACAGTAAGACATGGGAAGAACACTTACAACATGTAAATAAAGTGTTGGAAGTTTTGGAGAAACATACTCTCTATGAAAATCCATCTAAATGTTCTTTTGGTGTACAAGAGGTAGATTACTTGGGTCACATTGTATCCCATGAAGGCATCAAAGTTGATCCCATTGTAGTGCCCACTTCCCTTTGACACTGTTTAGATATGGATTTTGACACTATTGATCATATTTTGGGACATTATTATGTTTTGATGTAGTATGATGTGTATATGCTAGATCATGGGTTATTATGGACATTATTATGTTTTTTTTTAGCATGATGGTTAGATGTTAGACTATGGATTAGTATTGACCTGGATTCAATTATTATGCTTGATGATCATTGAGACATTGCTATTATTATGTGGATGATGATATACTGGTTGACATGGATAGGTTATTAATGATTGATTTTAGACATGTGACCTTTGATGTTATGAATATCTCTAGTATAGAGATTCATTGGATAATGATATAGTTACAAATGGAATTCAAATGATGATGTTAAATCTTTGATATTGTCATGATTTGGATTTAATCTTTATATGTTGCTTATATCGTTTGGATTTTCTGATGTGGCCACGAGGCCGAAGGAGGTATTGTTATTTTTCAGGTCAAAAATCACAACAATGTCGAGGGCCTGGAGACTAACCATATTGGAATTCAGTGTGAGATCAACAAGGTCACCATGGCAACTGTGTTTGATTTGTGTGTTGTGTTATGTTAGGACTCCCCAAGGGGGGGGTGGATTTCCACTATTGTGACCATGGGATATATGTGTTTTAATTATGTGTTCCCTTTTTATTTATTGTTGTATGTATTTTATTTGTAATGTGCTCTTTATTTTAATTATTCAAATGTGATAGTTTAATGTAAGAACTCATATAGTTAAATTTTAATTAAATAATTGGGATGAGGGATGTAAGGAATTAATGTTATTGTCTTCAGTAATAATTAAATTTGATTTATATATAGTATAACCATGTGATAAATAAATAAATCTTATGTCAAAATATTGTAATAAATGAATGTCATAGATATTAATACATTTTGAATGATTGTGTAAGTTACCATGTAAGGATGTGTAAGAATTTGTAAGAGGTTGTAAGGAAGATTTTGGAAGGTCAAATACTCCATCTCTCTTGAAATTCGAATTTTATTTTGGAGGAAAAATTTGGAGACTTTTGGGACAAGTTAAACTTGTCCCACACCTCTCAAAATCTTCCACAAACCATGATTATAGTTTTGAAGTCAAAATCAATCTATTTTATTGTATTTTGACATAATTTTGTGTAAGAATTGATTGCACTTGTCTTAAAAAATTTAAATGCATTCTCTTTTTGAGTATGGGTTGAGTTTGCATATGTAAGTAACTTTGTCATTCACATTTATTGGGGATTTTAATGTATTTGATGTTGATTGCATTTTGGGAGGAGGAAAAATGAGGTGGCATCCCACTTGGAATCCACATCATCCTCTTCCACCCTCTCCTTTAAAATTTGAATTCCTCCTCATTTTGAGGTTGTTGAAAGTTTGTGATTTCACTCTTGGGTCGAATTTCTCTTGCATTTTGGAGCTTGCTTGGTGGAAGAAGGGGATTTACTTGTGCATGCATTCCTCTTGCTGATTTGGGACTAGTTTTTGTACAACAAAGAATCTGTTGTTTTGGAAACAAATCTCCATAATGGAGAGGTAGGCTCTTGCCCTTTTATTTGTTGTTTTTACCTCTTTCTTGCATGAAAAATATTGAATGGGTTTGTGTTTGCACTCTTAGATGGATGGGTAGAATCCTTAGGGCATGGTGTAGAGAGGAGACTATGAGGTTTAATCAGAGGAGGGATAAGGGATTTGCCATTGGCACTTGTTTCTTGTGGAGGGAAGGTTAGTTTGGGATCCACCTAGGGAAATAATATGCTTTCATTTCTTACTTTGGGGGGGTGGGGGGGGCATAAGGGATAAATTTAGAGGAGGGATAAGGAGGGGTTGAGGAGGGATAAGGTTTATGGGATGGTTATGTTTCTTTTTTTTGGGAGGTTTGTTTTAGGTGGATGCCCAAATCCAACATGGGAGGCATAAGGAGACCTCCATAGATCTTACTCTTGTTTGGCTTGCTTGGAAGAAGCCTTTGTTTTGATTGGAAATTGTTTGTTGTAGTGAGAGCTACATCTTATTGCTTGTGTTTCTTTGTGAAATATGAGTGTTTCTTGTATGTGAAAGAAACCTTGTTGCCATGTGTTGTTTCATCATGCTCCTTTTCAACATGGTTGGGGCTCACGGGCCAATGGGGAAAGATGGATTCTCTCTTCCCATTGGGTATCTTGGTTGGGTGGAGAGCGTTGCCTTTCCCCCTTCCTTGTTGTGATTGAAGGATAAAAGATGAAGAAATCAGCATGTTGTTATTTGGAGCTTGGAGAAATCAGTTTTGACAGTCTTCCTTTCTTGAACAGATGTCATTGTAACATTTCCCATTTTTAGTGGATGAGTGTATTGATATTGAAATGTGAAGTGTTTATATTGTAATTTGGAAGTCGTAAATGAATTGAGAAATGTAAATGATATCCTATATTTTGTATTTTGAAATGTGAAGAGTTACTTTCCTTCCTCTATTTTAGAAAAAGAACATCATGCAGTTTGTAAGTCCCAAATTGGAATGTAAAGAAAGAGTTAAGTTGTATATTGTTATTGGAGATCAATGAAAGTATTATGTTCTTTGCTCAATTGCATTGTTGTATTATAAATTTAATTATTGTTATCTCTTAGGAATTCTGTTTTGGAAAGAGAATATGTTTAAAGGAAATGACAGAAATTTGATCTTTTGAAAAGAGTTGTTAAAGATTAGAAATTAACTTTTCATACTGTATATATGTGTTTGTTGAATCAATGGAATGTTTGAGAAAGGAATTTGGCATGTTTTTCCATATTTGAACGTTGCACATTAATTTTGCAAACCTATGGAAGGGAGAATATTTTTATTTGTATAATTCTAGCATTTGAAAATAATGTAATTAATGTACAGTTCAGATTTATGAATAAAATTAATAAAGGATACAAATCATTTTAGATGTATTAGGTCCTATTGAACCTACATTGAACTCCACATTTAAGAAAACATCTCTAAAACTTTATCAAATTCAATTTTAACTTCACAACCCAACTCCCTGTCAAAAGTTGTAAAGTTATATCAATTTCAACTCAATCTCTAAATTGGAATTTGAAAATATACCTAAAATTATCCATGATCACCCCTCCATGTTCAGTTTGCATGTTGAGGAGAAAAGAAATCAAATTGAACCAAACTTAAAAGTTAGAAAAACTGCCAGTTTTGTAATTAAAAACCCTGCAGATCATTTATTCAAAATTGACCTTGAAAGCTTTATCAAAAATCAAAGTTGATGATTCTTGTGTAAAGAGGACTCTGAGAGATTTCAAGAAAGTCCTCATTTTCCTAAAATGGAGCTTCCTATCAAAAGTTATGGCCATTTGAATTTTTACTTCAAAATGGCCATCCCAAACCAAAAATGAAATAATTCAACCTTAGAAAAATTTAAATTTTGAACTTTAGAAAAATTTCCTAAAAAATTCCGCGGCCCCGCCACTCTCTTATCCAATCAGATGATGCCACGTGGCATCTTGAGGGGCAGAGCTTTTGGAAAAAATTAAACGTTTTTGAAATTTTGGTCTCAGGAAAATTTTCCAAATTTTCTGCGCAACCCCGTGTCCCCGAACCAATCATGTGCTGACACGTGGCAGGGAGGGTGCGCGGGTTAAAATTGAAAACTTAACATTTTTGGCCTTTGGGAAAATTTTCACATTTTTCCCCGTGGACCCGCACCCCCGCAACCAATAGGGTGTTGACACGTGTCCCCTTGGAGGCACGGGCCTGCGCAAGTTTTTTTTAACCTTTTTATCCCTTTGGCAAAAAATCCAAATCTTCTCCACCACTTCACCACTCCACCAACCCGTGGCCAATCACAAGATGCCACGTGGCCATTTGGACAAGCACGGAGGCACAGAGGAAAATATTCCTTTGGAAAATTGAATTTTTTTTTTTACTTCGGGAAAAATCACAAATTTTTCCCCGTGACCCGCCAAACCTCGTCCAACCACATGCTGACACATGGCACTTTGGGCATCGGCGGGGGCATAGAGATATTTTCTCCCTTGGGATTTTAATCCCCAAAATCTCCTCATCCATTTTTGCCCCGCCGAGTCGACAATTTGGACACGTGGCATGGGGAAGTGCCAATTGAGATGCAGAGGCCACGAAATTTTTCCGTTTGTTTTTTTTTTTCCTTCTAAATCCTTCTTCGGCCCATGCCAATCAGGATGCGCGTGTCCTACTTCATCGGCCCCATGGGAACGTGGAGATGTTTTGCGCTTTACGCCAAAGTGGGGGAAAATTTCCAATTTTCCTCCCCACTCTGCCAATCCGCCCTAAGGGAAAATTTTCTCCCTAATCCCGCGGACCTCCCTAGGGAAAATTTCCCCCTAAAACTCCACCCGGCCATAACTTGAGTTCTACAAGGAGTTAGGAGGACTTTTTTATATGGTTGGAAAGGTGAGATAATTTCCTATCCAATGAAGATAATTTAGGAAAGTTTTGATGATTCTTAATGTGAGAAAAATCTAGTTGAAGTTCAAGTCTTGTTAAGAGAGCAGGAATGGGTAAATTTCTCCCTGAACCTAAGTAAAATATGTAACCCTAAAATTGAAACCCTATGAACTTGCTATAAGTTTAAAATGGGAAAAACATGTATTTGGTAATTAAACCTTGTTCCAGAACCTGTTAGTACAAACTGATGTCTTGCAACTTAGTTGTGGACTCTCCTAATCAAAAAAAAATTATTCCTTAATTTTTCCCAGCTAATCCTAGTTTGTTTCTTGGTCTCAAGTGGTAGTTTGAAGCAGGCATTACACTTGGTATCAGAGCAGTGGTTCAAAAGCTTGGACCATTGGGCACACTAGATAAATTGAGACTTGAAACTTAAAACTAACAAACTTGTTAATCTAGAAAACAAAAATGTTTGAAAATTGTTCATAATAGTAAACTTAGAAAACTGCAAAAGGCTTGAAGTAATGAACTATCTCTCACCTTGGTCTTTGCAGCAGGCTCAGACGGAGCGAGAGGAACATTCACATAGAGGGTCAGAGTCACCACCACCTCCACCACCGCCGCCACCACCACCACCACCACCACCACCAGATCAGGGTTTAGTAGCTATCCTATCACAGATTTTGTAGACCCTCCAGGATGTTAATGCTTCCCTACGTGGAGAATCAGTAGGAGGAAATTCAGATAGGCATGACAGAGCTACTTCCTTTGAGGGTCAGGCACCTCCTTCACTCAGTGAGGAGCATGGAGGAGAGAATTTTCATGGAGAGTCAGATAGAGTAGAGTCTCCTTCGAGGGGACATGGTGACCATATTTCAGGATAGAGAGAGAGGTCTCAGAGCCCTAGGCTTGGGGACAGGCAGGCAGAGAGGCCCAAAGGCTGTCAGACCACAGCTGTGAATCACATCAAGGAGATCCTGAAGCTTAGGCCATCACATTACTCAGGTGACACCGGGGGATTCTAGGTAGAGGCCTGGCTTGTTAGCTTCAGAGGTTGCTTCAAGATTTGTCCTTATTCTAGCAACATGAAAGCTCGTGTTGCGATCCATCTACTAAAGGATGGAGCTGGTGTTTGGTGGAGGACAGAGGAGCAGAAGCTCCATATAGATTCAGAGACAGTCACTTAGGAGCTATTCAAGGAGAGATTCAGGAGTAGGTACTTATCATGGAGATTCATACAACAGAGGATTGATGAGTTCCACGATCTTCGACAGGCATCCCTTTCAGTGGCAGAGTATGAGAGTAGGTTCCTGGACCTACTTCAGTATGTTGATTACATGCAAGATGAGCAGGTTCGGATCCACAGGTTCATCCAGGGCCTTAATATAGACATTGGAGGTGCAGTTTGGATCCACTATCCTCAGACTTTGACAGAGGTCGTTGAGAAGGCCTACATTGCAGAGGAGACTCGAGGTAAAACCTAGCAGGCTAGAGACCGAGTCAGGAGCCGTATTCAGTAGTTATAGGATAGCAGATCGAGGGGGTGATCTCCTCCTCCTCGTGGTCATCAGTGTTCTCCGCAGTCATCTTTCAGACCACAGCAGCAGTAGCAACAGTTCCGCCCACCTTTTAAGCCTCCTCAGAGAGTTGATGCACAAAGAGGTCACAGTATGGGTCCCACCAAGACATAGGGTGGAGCTAGAGCTCAGTCGGCAGGAGCTCGACCACAGAGGCCATAGCAGACTATAGCTGGATCATCAGGATCCACAGCACCTACCTCTAGGGAACCTTCTGGAGGTGCTTCTGCTTGGAGAGGTTCTTGTGGTTGTTTCGGGTGTGGAGTAGCGGGACACTTTTGGAGAGATTGCCCCCATAACCCTAATAAGGGTAAGGCACCCATTTCAGAGCCTACAGTCGGAGACATGGGATGGAGACATGGGATGGAGTCATAGGATCTATGCAGTGGTTGAGAACTGCTAGGCCAAGCACCAGAGCACGGTCATTGAGACTACAGGTAGTATTGGAAGTATTCCCACTTCTATATTGTTTGACTTTGGTTCTTCTGATTCATTTATTGCACCATCCTTAGTAGAGTGATGTAGGCTGGTGGCTGTTAGACAGGGTCATAGTTGGGATGTCGAGATGGCTTCAGGAGCCAAGGTCTCTGTAGACTCCTTAGTAAAGGAGTGTGTTGTTAATTTGGGACCTTTCACCACCACTTCAGATCTCCGCATACTTCCTTTGGGCTCGTATGGAGTCATATTAGGCATGGACTGGTTAGCTGCACATAGGGCCAGGATGGATTGCTATCACAAGACTATATCTTGTGTAGATGATCTCAGAGTTGAGTCGGTGATTTCAGGGGTCAGGAGACCCATTTCTATTTGCACTATCTCCGCTATGCAGCTCAAGCGGTGTGTGCGACGGGGTTTCCAGATGTATGTAGTGACAATCAGTGATAGAAAGAGGATGGGTCTAGTGGGCCATCGCTAGATGACCATCCCATTCTGAGAGAGCATGCAGATGTTTTTCCAGGGGAGCTACCAGGGATGCCACCCCCACGTGAGATTGATTTCCATATTGATCTGGTTCTAGGAGCAGAGCCTATCTCACGAGCTCCTTATCGGATGACCACCCCAGAGCTCTGTGAGCTCAAGTTGTAGCTGGAGGGCCTTCTAGAGAAAGGCCTTATCTGTCCTATTGTATCCCCTTGGGGTGCACCGGTCATTTTTGTGAAGAAGAAGGATGGATCATTGCGGTTGTGTATCGACTACCACCAGTTGAATAAGGTAACGATCAAGAATCATTATCCCCTGCCTCGCATTGATGACTTGTTTGATCAAATGAAGGGAGCCACGGTGTTCTCTAAGATTGATCTCAAGTCAAGGTACCATCAGTTGAGGATTACGGAGGTAGACATTCATAAGACTACTTTTCGTACGAGGTATGGGCACTATGAGTTCACAGTGGTGCCCTTTGGTTTGATGAATGCCCCCGCAATATTCATGAGTTTGATGAATGGGGTATTTAGGACCTTTCTAGATCACTTCATGCTCATCTTTCTTGATGAAATTCTAATTTACTCACGTACGCGTGAGGATCACGAGGGGCACCTTCGACAGGTTCTTCAATGTCTTCATGAGCAGCATCTTTACAAGAACTTGGAGAAGTGTTTTTTTTTTCAGTCAGAGATACAATACTTGGGTCATATCATCTCTGGGGAAGGTATCGTAGTTGATCCTTCCAAGATTAGAGCCATTATGGATTGGCCAGTACCCACTACAGTGACAGAGGTGCGCAGCTTCATGGGGTTAGCAGGTTACTACAGGAGATTTGTGTAGGACTTCTCTCGGATAGCACACCCCATCACTTCCCTTCAGTGGAAAGGGAAGAAGTTTGTTTGGATAGACAGGTGTGAGCAGGCCTTCAGGACACTGAAGGAATGTCTCACCACAGCACCCATTCTTGCAGTACCGGATCCACATGGTGAGTTCTTTGTTTGTACAGATGCTTCGTTAGCAGGCCTTGGAGGTGTTCTTATACAGGAGGGTAGAGTAGTTTCCTTTGAGTCTCGCAAACTCAAGGATCATGAACTTAATTATCTGACTCATGACCTTGAGCTTGCAACAGTAGTGCATGCTTTAGTTTGATGGAGACACTTTCTTCTTGGTCATAGATTCACACTTAGGATAGATCATTTGAGTCTTCACCACCTCTTCACACAGCCCAATCTAAACGCTCGTCAGAGGCGTTGGATGGAGTTGCTTTGTGAGTATGACATGGAGATAGAGCATGTGAAAGGGGAGGAGAATGTGGTTGCAAACACTCTCAGCAGATGTAGACATGTGAGTATGGCTACTTCAGTGAGCACGGATTTGCGGAGCAGGATCCTTCAGCACCTTCCCCTAGACAGCTTCTACATTGCAACTCGAGTAGAGATTGAGTCCCAGAGACCCCTTGAGGGGAATTTTGATGGTTTCTCACTAGAGGAAGATGGTCTTCTAAGGCATAGAGGTCAGATTTATGTTCCCAGAGACGGAGGCTTGAGGCAGGACATCTTGACAGAAGCACATCATGCACCTTATTCAGCCCATCCTGGGGTGAAGAAGATGCACACTACCTTGAGACAATTATATCACTGGAGAGGACTTTGCAGGGATGTGGCTCAGCTCATGTCACATTGATTAGAGTTCCAGAAAGTGAATGTCGAGCATCAACATCTAGCTAGCCTTCTCTTTCCTCATGCTATACCGGAGTGGAAATGGGACACCATTTCCATGGATTTCATTGTTAGGTTACCGATGTCAAGATATCACCATGATGCCATCATGGTCACTGTCGATAAATTGACAAAAGTAGCCCACTTTTCTCCGGTGAAGACCACATATACAGCTAGTGCAGTGGCATGTGTCTACTTAGATGAAATTGTTAGGTTACACGGGATTTCATGGAAGATCATTTGTAACTGTGATCCTGTGTACACTTCCCATTTCTGGACTACCATGCAATATGTTCTTGGGACGAAGATTAACTTCAGCATAGCTTATCACCCTGAGACAGATGGATAGACTGAGAGGGTGAATCATATTTTGGAGGACATGCTCAGGATGTATGTGATGGATCACCAGGTGAGATGGGAGGAGAATCTGTACCTTGTGAAGTTTGCCTACAATAATAGCTTCCAAAGTTCTATAGGCATGGCTCCTTTTCAGGCCTTGTATGGTAGGGAGTGTAGGACACCCCTTAGCTGGGACAGATTGGAGGATAGAGTATCTCTTGGACCAGCTCTTTTGCAGGACATGGAGTATTAGGTAGTGTCGATCAGGCAAAGATTATATGAGGCACAGGATAGACAAAAGAAGTACACTGATCATCATAGAACCGAACGTAACTTTGATGTGGGCATGAAGGTTTTCCTTCATGTTAGGCAACATAAGAGACCGATCCGTTATGGAAAAGTTTCTAAGTTAGCTCCTCGGTTCGTTGGACCTTTTGAGATCTTAGAGCGTATCGGCCCGTTGGCCTACCGTCTAGCATTGCCACCCAGCTTGTCTCGCATGCATGATGTGTTTCATGTTTTTGTTCTTAGGAGATACATTACAAATCCTTCTCATGTGTTGGATTGGACATCATTACATGTACAAGATCAGGGGAAGGTGATGGTGGAGCCCATCCGTATCATAGATCACAGGACCTGGGTCTTCGAGGCAGAGAGATTGATCAGGTACGGGTGCAGTGGGATAGATATGATGAGACTGTAGCCACTTGGGAGGATGCTACTATTTTACCAGTGCAGTTTCCACATTTTTTCCAGTGACTTCCAGGAGGAAGTCGAATTCTAAGGGGAGGGGGATGTAGTGCCCACCTTCCTTTGACACTGTTTAGATACTGATCCTGACACTATTGATCATATTTTGGACATTATTATGTTTTGATGTAGTATGATGTGTATATGCTAGATCATGGATTTCTATGGACATTATTATGTTTTGCTTAGTATGATGGTTAGATGTTAGACTATGGATTAATATTGATCTGGATTCAGTTATTATGCTTGATGATCATTGAGACATTATTATTATTATGTGGATGATGATATACTAGTTGACATGGACAGGTTATTGATGTTGATTTTAGACATGTGACATTGATATTATGAATAGCTCTAGTATAGAGATCTATTGGATGATGATATAGTTACAAATTGAATTTAAATGATAAATGTTAAATTCTTGATATTGTTGTGATTTGGATTTAATAATTGTATGTTGCTTATATCATTTGGATGTTCTGATATGGCCACGAGGCCGAAGGAGGTATTTTGCATTTTGCAGGTTAAAAATCACAACAATGTCAGGGGACTGGAGACTAACCATATTGGAATTCAGTGTGAGATCAACAAGGTCACCATGGAAACTGTGTTTGATTTGTGTGTTGTGTTATGTTAGGACTCCCCATGGGGGGGATTTCCACTATTGTGACCATGGGATATATGTGTTTTAATTATGTGTTCCCTTTTTATTTATTGTTGTATGTATTTTATTTGTAATGTGCTCTTTATTTTAACTATTCTAATGTGATAGTTTAATGTGAGAAGTCATATAGTTAAATTTTAATTAAATAATTGGGATGAGGGATGTAAGGAATTAATGTTATTGTCTTGAGTAATAATTAAATTTGATTTATATATAGTATAACCATGTGATAAATAAATAAACCTTATGTCAAAAGATTGTAATAAATGAATGTCATAGATATTAATACATTTTGAAAGAGTGTGTAAGTTACCATGTAAGGATGTGTAAGAATTTGTAAGAGGTTGTAAGGAAGATTTTGGAAGGTCAAACACTCCATCCCTCTTGAAATTCGAATTTGATCTTGGAGGACAAATTTGGAGGCTTGTGGGACAAGTTAAACTTGTCCCACACCTCTCAAAATCTTCCACCAACCATGATTATAGTTTTGAAGTCAAAATCAATCTATTTTATTGTATTTTGACATAATTTTGTGTAAGAATTGATTGCACTTGTCTTACAAATTTTAAATGCATTCCCTTTTTGAGTATGGGTTGAGTTTGTGTATGTAAGTAACTTTGTCATTCACATTTATTGGGATTTTATTGTATTTGATGTTGATTGCATTTTGGGATGAGGAAAAATGAGGTGGCATCCCACTTGGAATCCACATCATCCTCTTCCACCCTCTCCTTTAAAATTTGAATTCCTCCTCATTTTGAGGTTGTTGAAAGTTTGTGATTTCACTCTTGGGTCGAATTTCTCTTGCATTTTGGAGCTTGCTTGGTGGAAGAAGTGGATTTACTTGTGCATGCATTCCTCTTGCTGATTTGGGACTGGTTTTTGTGCAACAAAGAATCTGTTGTTTTGGAAACAAATCTCCATAATGGAGAGGTAGGCTCTTGCCTTTTTAATTGTTGTTTTTCCCTCTTTCTTGCATGCAAAATATTGAATGGTTTTGTGTTTGCATTCTTAGATGGATGGGTAGAATGCTTAGGGCATGGTGTAGAGAGGAGACTATGAGGTTTAATCAGAGGAGGGATAAGGGATTTGCCATTGGCACTTGTTTCTTGTGGAGGGAAGGTTGGTTTGGGATCCACCTAGGAAAAGAATATGCTTGCATTTCTTACTTTGGGGGGGGCATAAGGGATAAATTTAGAGGAGGGATAAGGAGGGGTTGAGGAGGGATAAGGTTTATGGGATGGTTATGTTTCTTTTTTTTTGGCGGTTTGTTTTAGGTGGATGCCCAAATCCAACATGGGAGGCATAAGGAGACCTCCATAGATCTTACTCTTGTTTGGCTTGCTTGGAAGAAGCCTTTGTTTTGATTGAAATTTTTTGTTGTAGTTGAGAGCTACATCTTATTGCTTTGTGTTTCTTTGTGAAATATGAGTGTTTCTTGTATGTGAAAGAAGCCTTGTTGCCATGTGTTGTTTCATCATGCTCCATTTCGATATGGTTGGGGCTCGGGGGCCAATGGGGAAAGATGGCTTCTCTCTTCCCATTGGGTATCTTGGTTGGGTGGAGAGCGTTGCCTTTCCCCCTTCCTTGTTGTGATTAAAAGATAAAAGATGAAGAAATCAACATGTTGTTGTTTGGAGCTTGGAGAAATTAGTTTTGACAGTCTTCCTTTCTTGAACAAATGTCATTGTAACCTTTCCCACTTTTAGTGGATGAGTGTATTGATATTGAAATGTGAAGTGTTTATATTGTAATTTGGAAGTTGTATATGAATTGAGAAATGTAAATGATATCCTATATTTTGTATTTTGAAATGTGAAGAGTTACTTTCCTTCCTCTGTTTTGGAAAAAGAACATCATACAGTTTGTAAGTTTCAAATTGGAATGTAAAGAAAGAGTTAAGTTGTATATTGTTATTGGAGATCAATGAAAGAATTATGTTCTTTTCTCAATTGCATTGTTGTATTATAAATTTAATGATTGTTATATCTTAGGAATTCTGTTTTGGAAAGAGAACCCGTTTAAAGGAAATGACAGAAATTTGATCTTTTGAAAAGAGTTGTTAAAGATTAGAAATTAACATTGCATACTGTATATATGTGTTGTTGAATCAATGGAATGTTTGAGAAAGGAATTTGGCATGTTTTCCATATTTGAACGTTGCACATTAATTTTGCAAACCTGTGGAAGGGAAAATTCTGTTATTTGTATAATTCTGGCATTTGAAAATAATGTAATTAATGTACAGTTCAGATTTATGAATAAAATTAATAAAGGAGACAAAGCATTTTAGATGTATTAGGTCCTATTGAACCTACATTGAACTCCACATTTAAGAAAACATCTCTAAAACTTTATCAAATTCAATTTTAACTTCACAACCCAACTCCCTGTCAAAAGTTGTAAAGTTATATCAATTTCAACTCAATCTCTAAATTGGACTTTGAAAATATACCTAAACTTATCCATGATCACCCCTCCATGTTCAGTTTGCATGTTGAGGAGAAAAGAAATCAAATTGAACCAAACTTAAAAGTTAGAAAAACTGCCAGTTTTGTAATTAAAAACCCTGCAGATCTTTTATTCAAAATTGACCTTGAAAATTTTATCAAATATAAAAATTGATGATTTCTGTGCAAAGAGGACTCCGAGAGATTTCTGGAAAGTCCTCGTTTGCCTAAAATGGAGCTTCCTATCAAAAGTTATGGCCATTTGAAGTTTTACTTCAAAATGGCCATCCCAAACCAAAAATGAAATAATTCAACCTTAGAAAAATTTAAATTTTGAACTTTAGAAAAAATTTCCTAAAAAGTTCCGCGGCCCCGCCACCCTCTTATCCAATCAAATGATGCCATGTGGCATCCTGAGGGGCGGAGCTTTTGGAAAAACTTAAACTTTTTGGAAATTTGGTCTCGGGAAAATTTTCCAAATTTTCCCCGCAACCCCATGGCCCCGAACCAATCACGTGCTGACACGTGGCAGGGAGGGTGCGCGGGTTAAAATTGAAAACTTAACCATTTTTGGCCTTTGGGAAAATTTTCACATTTTTTCCCATGAACCCGCACCCCTGCAGCCAATAGGGTGTTGACACGTGTCCCCTTGGAGGCACGGGCCTGCGCAAGTTTTTTTTAACCTTTTTATCCCTTTGGCGAAAAATCCAAATCTTCTCCACCAGCCTGCGGCCAATCACAAGATGCCACGTGGCCATTTGAACAAGCGCGGAGGCACGGAGGAAAATTTTCCTTTGGAAAATTGAATTTTTGACTTCGGGAAAAATCACAAATTTTTCCCCGTGACCCACCAAACCTCGTCCAACCACGTGCTGACACATGGCACTTTGGGCATCGGTGGGGGCACTGAGATATTTTATCCCTTGGGATTTTAATCCCCAAAATCTCCTTGTCCATTTTTGCTCCACCGACCCGTGATCCCCACGACGAATAAGAGTTTGACACGTGGCATGGGGAAGTGCCACGTGGTGCGAGTTTTCTCCTTGGCAGAGGCGCACGAGAAATTTTGCCGTTTGGTTTTTCACCCAAATCTCCAAATCCTTCTTCGCCCCGCCGGTCCATGCCATGCCGCACCAATCAGGATGCGCCACGTGTCCTTCTTTGTCGGCCCCGCGGGTGCACGGAGATGTTTTGCGCTTTGCACCAAAGTGGGGGAAAATTTCCAATTTTCCCTCCCCGCTCCACCAATCCGCCCTAAGGGAAAATTTTCTCCCTAATCCCGCGGACCTCCCTAGGGAAAATTTCCCCCTAAAACTCCGCCCGGCCATAACTGGAGTTCTACAAGGAGTTAGGAGGACTTCTTTATATGGTTGGAAAGGTGAGAGAATTTCCTATCCAATGAGCATAATTTAGGAAAGTTTTGATGACTCTAATGTGAGAAAAATCTAGTTGAATTCAGGGCCTATTAAAAGAACATGCATGGGGGTAAATTTCTCCCTAAATGTAAGTAATATATGTAACCCTAAAATTGAAACCCTGTGAACTTGCTATAATATTAAAATGGAAAAAAACGTGTATTTGGTAATTAGACCTTGTTCCGGAACCTGTTAGTGCAAACTGATGTCTTGCAACTTAGTTGTGGACTCTCCTAATAAAAAAAATATATTCCATAATTTTCCCAGCTAATCCTAGTTTGTTTCTTGGTCTCAAGTGGTAGTAACCTTCATTGTTGAATGTGACGCTTCAAGATCAAGATTGGGAGTAGTTCTAATGCAAGAAGGAAGACCAATTACATTTGAGAGTCACCAATTCAAAGGAAAAGATCTGCTCAAACTGGTATATGAGAAAGAAATGATGGCTATTCTTCATGCGGTCAAACAATGGAGGCCCTATCTCATGGGTAGACACTTCAAGGTAAAAATTGATCATGATAGTCTCAAATACTTTTTGGAGCAAAGGTTATCATCTAAGGAACAACAAAAAGTGGGAAACAAATATGTTGGGTTATGATTTTGAAATCATATACAAAAAGGGTAAAGAAAATGTAGTAGCTGATGCGTTGTCTAGAAGGGATACATCCACAGATGCCTTACTATGTGGAATGTCCATGTTGACAGCCGATTGGGTGGATGAAGCAAGATTAGAATGGGATCAAGACAAGGATACACAATCTCTAATACAGAATATCAAGCAAGGATATATGACATCTAATAAATTTGAGTAGAAAGGTAATGCCCTATGGTACAAGGACAGGTTATACTTGAGTAAATATTCTGAGTTGAAGCATAAGATTCTTGCAAAGCTACATGCCTCGCCTGTTAGAGGACACTCTGGGTTTTTGAAGACATATCATAGAATAAAAAGAGAATTCTTTTGGGAAGGACTCAAGGGGGATGTACAAAAGTTTGTATCAGAGTGTTTAGTGTGCCAATAGAACAAAGCGGAAACAATTAAGACACCAAGTCTGTTGCAACCCTTACCGATTCCTAGCCAGAGATGGGAGGAGGTCTCCATGGATTTCATCACCAGATTGCCTTGTTCAAAGGGTAAGAATGTTATTTTCATGATTGTGGATAGGCTCACAAAATATGCCCATTTTTGTGCCCTATCACATCCATTTGAACCTAGTACAGTCGCAGCTATTTTTTGGAGACAGTTCAAAGGCTACATGGAACCCTAAAAATAATTGTAAGTGATCGTGATCCTATTTTCACAAGTAATTTTTGGACGGAATTATTTTCATGTTTGGGTACTCAGCTAGCTCACAGTTCATCTTATCATCCTCAAACTGATGGGCAAATGGAAGTGGTCAACAAATGCTTAGAGGGGTATCTACGTTGTTTTGTATCAGATAAGCAGGAAAAATGAGTTAAATGGATACCACTTGCAGAATGGTGGTATAACACATCTTTTCATACCTCTTCTCAAATGACCCCATTTTTAGCATTATACGGTTACCATCCACCTTCTATCACTTCCTCCTTGAGGGTGCAAACTAAGGTCAGAGATGTCTAGGAACACATTCAACATCAACAATAGGTTTTGGCTAGTTTGAAGGAAAATTTAGCATTAGCACAAAACAGGATGAAACAACAAGCAGATCAACATCGTAGTGAAAGAAATTTTGAAATTGGTGACTAGGTTTTTGTACGTCTCCAGCCTTACAAATAGATGTCTCTAAAGCAACAGAAAAAGGACAACAAACTTGCTCCTAAATACTATGGCCCTTACCAGGTTCTACAGAAAATTGGCAATGTTGCTTATAAACTAGAGTTGCCTCCATCTTCACACATACACTCAGTATTCCATGTTTCATGCCTAAAGAAGGTTATTGGACATAAATTTGAAGCCTAGACAAAGTTATCAGAACTTGACGAGGAAGGAAGAATTATTTTGGAGCCAAAGAAGATTCTGCAAACATGTACTGAGAGGCTGAGAACCAGAGACATTAAGGAATATTTGATCAAGTGGAAGAATCTGAGCATAGAAGATGCCACCTGGGAGGATGAAGGTTTTCTGCAGCAACATCTAGGATTATTCAACGTTGAGGACAACATTGGTTTGAAGGGGAAGGGCATGCTACGCCCTTAACCTATTGCTTGTATTAGGGTATGAGTAGCCGACTTGTGGCTTACCATATCATTTATACTTTCTCATGCTTAATAGGTCAACCTGGGTGATGTCCATAACATATGAATAGTATATATAGAGGATTGTAGATAGTATTTCATTATCATTTGAGCATTTGAGTCTCATTACATGGTTTGGAGGTTGCCCCCTCGAAGTGGCGAAGCTATTACAATTACATATTGAGATCATTATTCTGAAATATTGTGTTATTTGGTGTTATATTGCTGCTCATAATCTGAATTATACTAGTAATTTCATTACAAAGAACCATTACAATTAACTAGTCCCACACTAAAATTAGTTTTCTACATAATGCCCCACTTTCATTGTGTGCATATGTGCATATAAAACTAAAACCAATTAAATATTTATATAAATGTTGATGTTCTCACCTCACCACGTACTGATGTTTCTAAAACTTACTATATATGAATAACGATGAGTTAAAATTGAAACAAATAGTGAGATTTCACGACCTCCATAGCAAAGAGCTAGGAAAATTCTAGAATTGACATATATATACTTCCATGTCTAATATATGGAAGTATAAATTCATATTCAAGGAATTGTTGAAATATAAAAAATGATTGTCGTTGAATACACATGGTTACACTAAAAACTATAAGGAAGCCTATATAAATTTCATATCTTGTAATTTTTGTTGTATCTAAATATATCTTGTTATATCTTGTAGAGAGATCAAGTAGAGAATTTTGTGTATTTTTAGGAGAAGCCCCATGTTTCGATTGCTTCCATATAGGGGAGAAAGATAGAGTATGTGACCCCTAGAGATAAAATATGAAAAATATATACCTGACTTTTAAATTGTGGGATGAATATGTGAATCCCATAGCTTAACAGAAAAGGATTACATGCACCATTCATATTAGAGGAAAATAAAGCATTGATATATAAAAATAGTAAAATACATTTGTAAAATCATGTATATAAATAGAAACGTTTCCCATATGGGCTTGAATATAATAACTATAAGCATAGTAGTGAAATTAACCATGCATGCATAAGATGATAATATATGTTAGAAAAAAAGTGGAGTAGAGAGGTAGAAGACAACTCCCTATAAACCACATCAAAATGGAGTTGGAGAAATATTGAATAGGACTCTTGTGGATAATGTCAAAGTTTTCCCAATGGTATAGACTTGGAAAAGAAACTCTAGGTAGAATTAGTAACAACTACATGTTACCTAATCAATAGACCACCCATGTCAGATTTTGAAAATAAAAATTCACAAGAAGTGTGGACTAATAAGAAACCCTCTATTTGACATTTAAGGGCATTTGGTTATGTTTCTTAAAGATGCACATTTCAAGAGAAAAAAGACAAAATGGATAATAAATTTACAGCTAAGTGCATATAAATTGAATATATTAATGTCTACAAAGATATAAGTTATGGAACCTAGAAACATAGAAGACTCTTTACAATTGTAATGTAATATTTGGAGAGATTGAGGGGATCCCACAATATAAAGAAAAACTAAAAGAGGATCATGAACATGTTCATCTTGAACTAGGGGAGAGAGAGAGAGAGAGAGAGAGAGAGAGAGAGAGAGAGAGAGAGAGAGAGAGAGAGAGAATTTGAGTTTGAATTTGAAGAAACTATAGAAGATGAACTAAAAATATAATTGCAAGAGAAATGTCTAGATGAAGCTAAAGAGAAGAAATATAAATCTGATGTAGAATTAGGATCTCTAGTATAGACCCAGGAGAGGGCTTGATTTTCAAACTCTTTTGCTCACTCCAGTCGCAGTTAAGATTTTTGGATAATTTTTCTCATGTTGCTATGTTACATTAAAAAATATTTCTTCTAGCTATTTCTTCTATTTTTGATCTTGAAACAAAACTTTTGTTGCCAAGAGCATTTGAAGAGCATGGGAGATGCTCAAATCCCAATTCTTATGGGTTGGCAATGGCTTTAGAAACAAGTTGTCCATCAACTCCCATTTTATATAATGTCATACTACATCATCCAAAATTTATTCACTATGGGATGATGTTGAGTTTACTTTGGCATGTATCCAATAATTCAACATCATAATGGTCATTTAGCTCTCACTTATGGATTTAAAGGGTTGTGATTATTCAAAAAAGGGAGTCATCTCTCAAATAGTATTTAAATAATATTTTATTGTTTAATAAATATTATAATTATTACTTTATTTTGCAAAAATTTATTTTTAAATATTTGTTAAACACAAATCCAAATATTGGCTTCCCTAACCTGCTATGAAGCAAAAGTTTCATCTCGCAAACTTGGATGTGTCAGCGCCCCTTCAAAGCCAATGGGCCCCATGGGATTAGCGACCTTCTTCATTTAGATTCAGGTTTGTGTCACTTTTTTCTATGGGATGTGTCACCATCATGATCAATTTTATAATAATACTCAATCAAGCTCTTCCATAAATCATTCATATAACAAGTGGACATGCAAATAGTTTTAAAAAATTGATGAGTACTACATTTTTTTAAAATTGAAAAACATTAAATTATAAAATATACATCATTTTTAAAAATTAATTAGGGGTACTTGCACCCCATGTTTTATGGTGGTGAGATTGGAATTGGTCGGTGGCCACCCCGTTGCTCTGATACTTATAAAAATTTGATATTTTTATTAAAAAAACTCACTTTCATCTACTAACGGACCCCAATAAGTTATAATTTTTTTGGAATCCCAAATCTTGCTCTTCTACAAGAAATTAGTATAGGAAATATCAATGTATTGTCATGTTTCCTTCTTCACTATCTTGTCAAACATGGCCTTGCATTCCACCTTCTAGTGGAGAGTTTTATCTTGTTGAAAACTCTCAATCACATATGGCATCTCAACACTTTTTCCCATGTCTAGTCTGAGGTTTTTTTTAGAAGAAATCTAAAATATACCTATGTTGTTTAGTGGGTGGAAAAAAATTGCCTTTCGGATTTCTAAACTGCTTTCTCTTGAAGGGAAATTTCATATTTTCTCTAAGCTCTAGCAAATCCCTGCTAAATCAAAGAAATCTCACTTCCTCTAGTGTATTCTTTATCAAGGCCTTCCTATTGGAGATATACTCAATCACATGGGTGTTTCTAACCCATTATGCCCCTTCTACCACCAACTAGAGACCCCCAAGCACTTATTCTGGTTTTGTCCTTTAGCCCAATCAGGTTGGCATTGGATTCACTTTCTTTTCCAACCTTTCATGTTAGAACCCTTTACCTAGAAAATGATCCTTCTTGTGGACTCAACCTATCTCCCTGCAAAATACAACCATATTTAGCAATTGTTCAAAGATGATATTATTTTTCGAGTTTGCAAAGATAGTTTTTCAATCAGCAACTAGAAAGAAATTTTTCTGTTTATAATCAAGTTATTGTTCTTGTTGATGTCCCACTTCAGATTCAAGTCCAAACGAAGAAATTTTGTTTCAAAGTGGAGCATTTAAAAACCATCATCGACCATTGGGGGAATGCTCCTTGTATCATTAGTCAAGAGCCTCCAATGCAAGCTCAGCCGCATTCCCCTCCTCGGGCCTATGGTCCAGCTCAGTTGCATCACCATTCACCTAGCAAACACAAGAGTCGTAGCCCACAACCTCCACCTCCTTCACCTAGGAGGAGGGGGTGGCAAAAGATATTCGGTTGGATTTGTTGGCTCTTTTGGTGCTCAGAGCCCTAAAGATTGATGGTTGGAATCCTCTCCCCTTGCTCATGATGGATGGAATCCTCTCCCCTTGCTCGTGATGGATGGAATCCCGTAAGTACCAGCGGTGGCTCCCCTAGTATTTGGGGCTCTTCCAAGAAGGTTCCTAGATTGGCCTTAGTCGTTTCCCTGCATCGAGAAGAGAATTTTGAAGAACAAGGCAGGGGGTCTGGTGTTCCCAATTTGGAGCCTCGTGGTGGCTCTAGTTGGGGGGACAAGTCTCATAGTCCACCTCCACCTCCTTTTGTCGCCATGTGCTGCTTAATTAATCTTAGCTTATAGTGTACAATGGTTTTCATGATTTTCAATAAATCTTAATTTTATTGAACATTTCAATAAATCTAAACTTTATTGAACATTTCAATATCTCTTGCCGCTGCTTAATTAATCTTAACTTATAGTGTACAATAAAAAAATATCTTAACATAAAAATATTTGTTTTAGAGTAATTGCAATAGAAAAAAATATATGTTTTAGAGTAATTGCAATAGAAAAACATATTAAAATTTGTTTAAGAGTAATTGCAATAGAAAAAAATATTAAAATATGTTTAAGAGTAATTGCAATAGAAAAAAATATTAAAATCCGTTTAATATTAATTACGCCGAAGGCATTCCCCCTATGGTAAAGGACCTCCGAACGTTTCTCTGACTAAGTTAAATTTGACGGCCGTTTCGACATTTTTTAAGGTGATTCATTTGACGGTCGTTTTGATGGTTACGACGGCTTGTTTGACGTTTTCGTTTTTTACGGCTATTTTTAACCAGTTTTTATTTTTCATTTTTTCATGCTGGATGTGTTTTTAGTATTCACGAATCCATCCTTGTTAGAATTTTTTAATCTAAATTCTAACGATTTCAACAGCTTTGTAATTCAATTGTTTGCTAGTTTTTTAGAAAAGGAATTCTTGCTTTTGGTTTTATTTTCAGAAATTTTTAAATAAAAAAGCTTTGAATTCTAATCCTCAATTTTCTTTTTTTGGATTGAGAAGTGATTTCTAATTTGAAAAACGTTCTAGATATTATTGCTTTTCCAAATTCTATACAGAAAAGGAATGGGCTACCCTAACTTTTTGAAATAAAGGTATTCTGTATTTAATTTGGGAAAATTTTTGTTGTAACTCGTGTAGTTTATATTTCAACCATAATAATTGCAATTCCTATCATATTATAAAAGGAGAACTAAAATACAACTGCAATTTTTCACGATGTGAAGGAAGCCTACATAAATAATGACAAACTCCTAAACAAGTAAACAAAGCCATAACAATTAATAGCAGAAAGGGAGTGCTTTTAATTAGCTAACAATGGGTAATTTAACGGCAAGGTTTTCAAGTCAGTTTGAGGCTTTCATGATTTTAAAACATACTATGGATGGAAGACTTGCAACTGTGGGTTTGCTATTAGGACATCAATTGTGTTTCTGATTTGGTAGAGGAACTAGCAACAATAATAGCTTTAGGGCAGTTCGAGATTAGTACACTTATCTATCTCGAAAAAGAAAAGAGCCTTGTTTTGTGTTTTGCATTTTTTCTTATGATAATGCAAGATGCAACAAGTTATGTATTGTTTGTTGTCTTCTTCTGAGATATATGTGCAATACTATGATGCATTTGTATTATTAAAGTTTCTCGAAATTTATTCAGTCTTCCATTGGTATTCTAGTGATATTCAGACTAATGCCAGGGCAATTCCATTAGATGTTAGATGGTCAACTGATTACTATTTGATCTTCTGATGTATGGTGAGCAGTGCAAGTTTTAGATGTTATGAAGGACCCTAACACAGAAGGAGATTTACTCAAATTCTATGAGATATATAATACTCTTCCCCAACAATAATCATGTCATTATAAAAGGACATGAACTTCTATAATCAAGTTGTATCACCATATGCAACAGATACATTGAAAGAAGCAATTTATTAAAGACTTGATTCAGTTTAATTGTTGTCATAAGAGTGTCTTGTATGCCATCTAGCATTATTCTATGTTTCATGGTATTCGATGATTTAATAAATCTGTAGAGATTGACCCAAAATTAAAATAGATTTTTGCGAAAGACACTCTTCAAGTATACTTGAACATGAGGAGATGACTTTAAAACAAAGGATAACTATATATGCTTAAATGGATTATGATTAAGGATTTTAGGGAGGAAAGAATAACATAGGATGTACTCTGTCAAAGAATATGCTAGATACATTTTTACCTCACATACATTACTGGTAAACCAACACTTCTTACAAATTGAGAGGTCTTGGTTCCAAGACCATACAATTCAACAACACAAGAAGAAGAACAGGTAGCTAATGAACATTCATGAGCTATAACTTCCATCAGGGACAGTAGCAATGATTATCTATTTGATTAATTCCATGACAAAAGTCCATTTAGCAAAGTAGGGTAAGTATATGTCCCATATTTTTCTGGTAGATGCATAGCCGTTGTGAGTGTTTCACTATTAACAGATTCATTTGCACTGTGTTAAAGATGTTCACTGACGTCATCAGAGGACCCCACAATTTTACTTGGAAGTGAGCCATCTTCAACTTTGGACTGAAAGTACTTCCATTGTTTTCAAATGAATCATTAGAGTCCTCTGATTTGGAGCATTTTTCTATCCTGGATTTCCAGTTCTAATCCCTTCGTGTTGGACCTTTTTACTAAATTAGGTCACCCTTCCACTCCAACCCGTCGCAAGTGCAGCTACACATCCAACAAATAATGAACAATTCACAAATCAAATATTTCAGTCAAGCATAAGGATTTCAAGGCATGAAATTAAGTTTTTGTTTACTTTACATAAAACCTTCTTTATTCAATATAGTCCACATTTCATTTCTTCTCAGCCTTTCAGCTTTTGTTACTTGTTTAACAAGGTTGAGCTTTCAACGTGCACAACAAAAACTATACGGAAAATCTCTTAATTACTTGTATCGTGTCTTACATTCCTACAAGTAAAAGGTTAACCTCAGAGCAGACATGTCTGTGTAGAAAGCAATCATAGCTGTAGTGTAGGTACAACTCTCCCTGGGCCACGTAACCTACTTCTTCCTTGTGCATTGAAAGTGATGGGAAAATAAAGTACCTCCCTTCTAGAAATGATGACAAATTGAACATCCACAATCGAACAATGATATACATATGGAGAGAAAATGTCGATTGCCAATCGATACTTTCACGCCATGCCGTTCTTAAGTATATTTCAAAATATGCTACAAAAGCCGAGCAATGTTCATAAACATATCACCAAATGCTATCCAAATTTTCAAGAGACGCAGACGCAAATTCTCCAGCACATATCGCGATCCGTAAAATGCTCACAGAAAGCTTTGTTGAACATGACATAAGTGCACAAGAAACATGCCACATGCTGCAAAAAATGCCACTTTTTATGTGCAGCCGTCTATTTGTATCTTTAAATGTTGGAAAAAATATTCTAAGATGTGTCGTTGAAAGAGACGCTGATGCACAACAAACAACCACTTTCTTGTATGCATATAAAGTTTTTCCAACAACCATGGAACACCTACCACTTATTCAAGTTGCTCGAGATTGGAGCTACAACAAGAACCGTAAAGGTGATAAATGGAAAAAGTGACCAACACCAACAATTGTTCAGATCCACCCGAGATTTGTGGAAGTCCCTTCTTAAGAATCAACGTCATATGAAATTTTCTGTTGTTCGAAACTCCTATTATACAAGCCTTTTAGAAATATTATGTCTGAATTTGGCTCAACCCCACATGACATCAACGGCACTTGGGACATGTACAAGCACAACTACAGACCGTGGCATGTTCTACGCACTACCGTAGACACAGGACTTGCTATAGATGTTAGTTCTGACTTTGAGCCTGAATGAAGTATTCAACAGTGAACCATTGCAAGAATGACAGGTCTTTGCACAACTTCACCTTGGAAACAACACGGGTCTAGATATTCTTGAAATGTTTGGGAAAACGAGATTTCGACATACACAATAATTGGACCATACACGACGTTCCCCATGATTTACAGATAACTGGTTCATCATTCATCGAGAGAGAGAAGACAGACACAATTAACAACAACATACATGCCACACCACCATCATCCATACTTCCTTTGTCTACAGAACAACAAATAGCTCTTGATACCATACTACACCATTCAGCAAACAAAACCCTTCTACCTCCACTAAGATTGATAATTCAAGGATTGACTGGCACAGGAAAATCATTTCTGATAAATAAAATCTAGAATTCATTCACAGCATCAACCACATTTCCCTCACCTCTACATGTGCTCTCCCCTGCCAGTGTTTCAGCATTCAACATCTCTGCATCCACAATCCACACAGCCCATGCGTATTCCAATCAAAGAACTGAAAACCCCTTAAAGGTAGTGCATTATCATCTTTTCAAGAGTCTCTAAAACATATAGAATATGTTCTTATTGATGAAATGAGTTTCATCGGGCCAAAGTTGCTAAGCAAAATTGAAAGTAGGCTCCACGAAGCTTTTCCACACTCAAGAACATCTGAATTTGGGAACATGATCATGTCATCCTCCTCGGTGACCTCAGGAAATTACCGCCGGTTTTGGACAACCCTCTTTACGCAAGTAATTCCTACGGCCCATGTTGGGATCCCTCCAACCCGTTACATATTCTCATACCCCCTGTTTCGAGAGGGAATCGAAGACAGTTTCTGATTAAAATGCCCTGGGGATTAACTATCCACAAGTCGCAAGGACTTACTTTGCACAAAACAACCGTCGACATTGGAACCACTGAAAGGTATGGTTTGACTTTCACAGCTTTTTCCAGATTTCCCTCGCTTGCAAATCTGCGCATTTCACCTAGTTTTTCATTCGAGAGATACTCAAATATGGCATGTACTAGCACTCGGAGCAAGAAGAAAGGAGGAAGCAAGACTACTGTCACTCAACCCATCGTAAATACTACCCTCTGCTTTCATAGCACCTCCGCTACTACTATACTCAACAGTTCTTCTATCCAAAGTGGCACAGTTGTTCAAGGGATATCAAATGTAATCATGTTTATTGAAACTAAAATTTCCCACTAAAGGCTACCACTCATGATATAAATACTGGAAACGTATACATGTCTCATTACGTGTATGTATACCTTCATTTATTTGATGTTTCCAAATATGATAAGCAACTTTAAATGTACGAATCTGTAACATAATTAAATGTACACATACAACATTTCAATGTAATGATTCAAATAAAGTCCTACACTACAACTATCAATCACACACATTATCAATTGTATAATAAATGTTTCTCCAACAAAACACCAACTGAACAACCAATGCACAACTAACAACATCAACTATAAAATTAATTAACTATCGAAAATGGTATCACAATAATCATGTGTGAATTTATAACAAGTTTGAAATGTAGAAACAACCTTCAAATTAAGTGGATCAACTATATTTCTACAATTACAACATCACTCAAACCCCTTAACAACATCAAGTACAAAAGTAATTACTATGTCTCTAAATCAAATAACATGTACCATTCCGCGTTCACATCTCATGAAACACATGCGATTGCTAGTTTATTTAATCCACTAACATTTGACATTAGTAAGTAATTAGATAATTGTTATTTAAATTAATTAAATGTTATAATATATTAATTATTGGTGCATTAATTGTTATAAGACTAGGTCTAATATTAATATATTAATTATTAGTGCACTAAATTTAATTATTTTATATAGTATTAGTTTATTTGTATGTATATATTAGTGTGGATTTAGTTAATTAATTATTATTATAATATATATATAGAGAGAGAAGTTTTGACATGAGAGCAAATGAATATAAATTAATACTCCTAAGAATATTTTTTTAATTTTTTAATATTTTACAATTTTGAAATAATAAATCACCAGACCAAAAGGAAAGAGAAAAATTACAAGAGAGCCTACTCATGTTTTCGTTTCTCCAATTTCAGTATTTCAAATAGAAGGGTCTTCACGTGTATATATATCACAATTGTTAACTTTAATATCGTTTTTTCAAAATTTCCAAGCAGATTTGAATTTACTCAAAATGGTCCATTGCCATTTAATTCGCATATTTAAAAATTATATATGTTATTCATCTTTTTATGTAAAGGTGCATGGTCTAAATTTGGGATTACTGGATTGTTATGGTAACATTTGCATATGCTTCATGCTTATCCTCACAAGTGACCAGAATTAGTATAGTTGCCTAGACACTTTCAAAATCGAGTTGACTTGTTTCTTGACAAGCACTAGAACAAGACAAATTCCAATCTCTTGTTCTTGGAAATATCAAAATTATATTAAAACCATTATGTCCAAATAGGAGTTTAAATACATGATGAAATAAGTATCATTTATAATAAATCATAATTTACAATAGATTATTATGTACCTGTGTTGCTATTTCTATTGGAGATGTCTAAGTTATCTCCAACTTCCTCTTCTACAAGTTTGTCACCTCCAACATTTTTAAAAATAATCAGCTATGTTTCGGGGGATCTTATGTGTTGTCCTCCCAATTTTCCCCACCTTTTCCAATCTAAAATTCATGAAAATTGGAGCCCTACCATGGAAGAAATTCGTGTTTTAAACTCCTCATGACTCTTGTTCTCATTTCCCACGTGTTTTTAATCATCTTCCTCGTTCTGTTGTCATTAAAACATTTTACTTATTTTCAATAGGTGGGAAATGATTTTGGTTCTCCTTTGATGAGTTGGAATGCGTGGGACCTTGCATATTTTGTTTCTAGCCTTTTGCAGAGAAAGAAATCCTTCTTCGGGAGCAAAAATGGCGTTTTTCCGTTTCCTGCAACTTTCTACGTTCTTTTCCCCATCAAATTCTTGCTCGGGAAGGCGAGGCTACGCGTTTGTTTCCCATTGGATGCAGTCGGGCGTGTTTCTTTGTGAACTTATGACTTTTGGCGATTTTAGAAAAAATGCCAGATTTTTTCCGCATCCCCGCTGGTCCCTGATTAGCTAGAACAGTATTGGCGGAGGTTCGGGCTTGCGGATCCTTTTTTATTTTCCAAGGCATTATGGCAAAAGGAAATTTTCTAAGTTGAGACCCGCAACTAATCAAAGAAGGACGCGTGTCTATGTTGAATAGTCAATGGCGAGGACACGTGTCTATGTTGAATAGTCAATGGCGGGGACATGGACTTCAGGGGAAAAGTTGGAATTTTTCCCTTTTCCAAAATAGACAAAAAGCAAGGTACATCCCCGCAACCAATCAGGTGGCTCCACGTGTAACCAATCAGAGAAGGACACGTGGCAGTTTCTCAATTCATAGGCACCTTGGCTGACCGGCAGGGGACTTTGAGAATTTTATCCTTGTTTCCACAAAAGGCGAAGAATTCTAAAATGGCCCGCAGGCCCACCCGAGCGAAAGGATAAATTTTCAAGTTGAGGCAGCCACCAAGCAGAGAAGGACACATGTTCATGTTGAAAATTCAATGGCAGGGGCGCGGACCTACGGAGAAAAGTGGGATTTCTTCCCTTTTCTTAAAAAATAGATAAATTCTAAAGCAAAAGTGCATCCTTGCAATCAATCATATGGTGTCAGGTGTCTACGTTGAAAATTCAAAGCGAGCTGGTAGAGATTTTTGAGAATTTGAGCCTTTTTGTTAAAAAATTTCAAATGGCAGTTCTGAACTGTATTTCCTCAGCCACTTAGATGATGCCACGTGTTTGGCCTTTAGCGGAGCTACGGGGGGGCGGAGCAAATTGAGAAAATGTGCTTTTTCTCCCAAACGTCAGGAAATGCATTTTTCTTCCCCATGGCCATCGTTGCTTGGATCTTGCCACGTGTAGGGTCCAAATTTGAAGGTAAAAGGGGAAAAAATAGCCAAATGCCTTCTTCTGATTTTTATCACCATTAACGAACCAGAGCTCTGCAAAACATGGAAAATGGCTCATTATTCATTATTTTCCTTGCATTCCTTGTCGTTTCTTCATGAGATGTGTTTTGGATTGCTTTTGGATCCAAATTGATAAGTTTAAAGAGGTGCAAAGTTTAAATCATCAGAAAATAGATTTTATTGGGCATACATGATAAAATGGGATAAAACTTATCAGTAAGCATTTGAGTGCTATGAAAGTGGTTAAAAGGTGAAAATGGCATAACCATGTGAAGGAGAAAATCATGAGATGTCCCCTGATAAAATAATCATGCTCAAATTGATGAGATATTCACCTTTTGGAACCTCCTGTTTTCATGAGTGTTTGTTTCATGTCACTTTCTAAAAGAGGATCTGCAACAAACATTATCCCTTTCGGATATTCTTTTCTTGGGGACAAAGTATGGATGTAAGCAAATTGTTAAAAATATATGGCTTTGGCCACGGGAAAAGGTGATTCTGTTTTTTCTAGGAAAGTTGTAAATTCTGAAGTAATTCAATACAGAAGTTCTTTCTTTCTTATTTTCCTTTGTTGTACCTTTCTCTCTCCTTGTCCGATTCAATACATCTTTTATTTTGCATTCAATAGAAACTTTGTGTTCTGGTTTGTGTAAATCTTTAGAACTTTGTGTCTACAAATTTGTGCAGGTGGTGAAGTAATTGATCCTTTCTACAGTTTCTTTGTTCAATGTGAGTAGGGAGATACTCTACTATCTATATTTCCCAAAAACACTGTTGTTTTTTTTCTTCTCCCATCTCTATATTCTTCCATTCCTTCTGATTGATAATCTTTTAAGTATGAAAACATTCCAGAATATCAGGGTCCTAACATTGAGAGTTGTATATTTGTACTTTTTTTTTTCCTGCTTTCAATAAGGGAACCTCTCCCATTAAAGAGGAAGGACTTGTTGTCCCCTGACTGTGGTTTCAACCCATGTTCTATTTTGAAACCCAACATTATGTAAAGGTGGTCTTCTATTTAGATGGAGTAAACAATGGTGCACCTACGTTCTATATTATCCTTCACAATGTTTTTATGTATTTTCTCATGTAATCCTTCTATATAATCATATTTTCTCATTATGTTGCACTTATCATAAGTTGTAATGCATGGACCTCATTACCTACATTGTAGCTATGATCAAAATTGTTATAAATGTTTTCAATTGGTAACGTTTTCATTTAGTACTATAGAAATTTGTTTAATAGTAATAAAAGTTTAGAAAATATTAAAACTACGTGTTTTTCTCAACTAAGGTAGCCTTCATATTATGGATTTCAATTATAACTGGATCCAACAAACGTCTTTCAACTCATCAATATATTTTTCTAGATTTTATTAAATTCCATCGATATTAAATTTAATTTGTGTCATTATTGTGTGCAGTAAAAATTACAACTTGAACTTTTAAAAATCTATTAATATTTTGAAAAATTGATTCATAACATATGTTATTATGTATTCTTCAATATTATTTATAATACTTTAGAAGTGTCCAAAATCATGAAAAAATGATTTGTAACATGTATTATTATATTATAGTTTCATAATACATAAGATACAATTATTTGGTCATGTTATTTGAGAAAATAATACCATAATTGATTTAATTTGGGAATCAATCCTTTATAGTATCATCATTAACAACAAATTGTATACATGAAGGTATAGTTAATGAACTTTTAATTTTATCTTTAATAATAAACGAAAACTGTCCATTTAACAAACTCTAAACTTTATCCAAGAATTTTGTTATGGTGATTAAATTTCTACCAAAAATAATTAGAAAAAAAATCTAATTATTTCAATAAGTAGTCAATTTTATAAGTAAAATAAAATATGTAGCTTAAATTAATTATTCTTGCAAAATCAAAAGTTATGGGTAGGTAATTAAAAAACAAAACATGTTCCATTCAACAAGATACTCTAAATTACTAATTGGGGTATTAATGCATGTATTTAGAGAAAATTTCAAACAATGTTTGTGGAGATTATTAAGCTACAAATGAGGAGAGAATAAGTTCAAGAAAGGAAACATACACATGACACAGCTATTCATGGTTGGATGCATTGATAATAGAACCAATTCAAAGATGTACTGAAGAAGTAAAATGTCGAGCAACTAAACACACTTATCCCACAACTATATTCATTGTTAAGATATATGTATATGTATATGTGTATGTATATTTATGTGTGTATGTATATATGTGTGTGTCTATGTATATATGTATATATGTATATATGTATGTATGTATGTATGTATGTATGTATGTATATATGTATGTATGTATGTATGTATGTGTGTGTGTGTGTATGTATGTATGTATCTTTATACGCCTTAGGTTTCACACTTATGATATCACTTTGCAGGTTGTTAGGGTTTTAATATCCTCGAGTATGTGCCTTAAGGGGTGCACTAGGAGTGGATTTTTGGTTGGTTAAAACTACCTTTTGAAATATTATCATGACACATGGCCTACTAAGCCTTCTTGCTAGGTCGCTTTGACACCCTTAGTAGTACCACCATCACATTGCCTTCATGTAGAACCTTTGAATCACTTCCATACCTTATTCAATTGTTTATTCTACTTATGTTTCTTCCTTCATAAGTTTAATAGGTTTAGGGTTTTAATGGAGCTTATATTTTGAGGTCATCGTTGTAGCATTAAGTTTCTAAGAGTATTAAAAGTAGGAGTTGTACTAGTGAGGTCTACCTTAGTCTTTGGATTCCCTAAATTCGGTCGAATTAGTTCTTCGAACTATTTGTCTTGTGATCCAACCATGGCGGATCTCTTGCGAGGTACTTCTACCTGGAGGGGTTAATGTCTCAAAAGTCTCTTCACAAAGTTGAGTATTCTTAACCATAACTCTTTCCTTTATGTTGATTAATTAATTATGTTGGTGTGTCACATGTTAGACTAAGATAGTGTAACAAAACTTTATTTATTATATTATTGCTCTCTTTACAACACATGTTTACAACCAAATAGCATTATAGTCATTTTTTGACGATTAGTTCTTGCTTATTATCATAAATCTTACCACTATAAACATCAAAATTGGCACAAAATCATTATTACATCATGCTTTTGGAAAACTTTATATACATGAGTCTTGAAAAATGAAACTAGATTTTTGTCATGCAAGTTCTTATTGTTTTAAATTTATATTGCTTGATTTTCTTCTAGATTTTTACTTGTTTTACTCTTCCATGTGTTTTTGTGTCGTGTCACAGAGATGTCTAGATTTTGTAATTAACTACTTTAATTTTATTGAATTTGGTATGATACCATACAACTATGTCTAAATGGTTACACGGTCTAGTCTCGAGCCACATGGTCACATCCCCTTTTGTTTTTGGGTCTAGTTTTTTCTTTGGGCCCATCTGTTATATATTTACTTTTGCACCTTATGTATTGGGTCAACCTTTCATGCCAAAAGGATTCTTATTTAAAAGTAAATGACTCCTATTTATAAAACTTACCTCTAAGCATTTATCATCTAGAAAGCACCTATTTATCTACTATTTGTCACATATGAAAAGAAAGAGCTATTACACCATACTGCATATCACAACACAAGGGGGAATGTTCCAATTTCTACATCTTCATATAAGAGTTTCAATTGAGCAAAGTATTTAACCCACTGTCGACGGTGGAAGCATGAGGGTAAATCTAGGTCAAGTGTTAAATTGCATGCACACTTGCATTAAGCACTAGGAGAACTAAACAATGTTTAAAATGTAGTGCAACTCTTTGTGAATCACAAACAAGGTGACCTATAAGGTCATTCCAACTCAAGCACTTCATATTTTTTATTATCTAATATGTTCTTGAAGTTTTTTGTAGTAAGTTAGGGTTATTCATAGGTACTAGTGCAAATATGAGGGTTTCAGTGAATCTAAAGATATCAAAGTGTGACACATATGAAATTGAAGTGACACAAGAATAAACCATAATTACACCAATCATAAGCCAAAAATATTATAGCCAAAGGCCATAGTGGAGTATTATCCCAAACAAACTTATATGGTCCTTGCTCTTCACATTCATGTAGGTAGTGAAGTATTTAGACACATTTCAAGCTCAATATTTATTCCAGATTTACCAATGACACAGAAAAAAGCCACTTTTCACTAGTTAATTCATCTCTCAAACCCTAATTTCACTCTTAATTGTTTTATTAATTTAGCATGCTTGTAATTCTCTAGTTTCCATTATGCAAATGCAATCTAAGTAATCTGAATTGATTTATTTCATGTAACATATTTAACTCTATCTAAATTAATTAGATAAAATAAATTTAATTAATTTAGGATTGAAACAACCACCCTTATGATTATATAAATACCTCACTCATTTATCTTATACATAGGCTTTGGAACCATACACCTTTGATACGAGCGTGGATTACTCTCTTCAAGATCCATGACTATTGTGTCTCTAGGCTCTCTCTTTGACTTGTGCGTGTTTGACCTAATAAGTTCTACTCATATCCTAATATATATTATTAAAGAGATATAAAGAGGAAAATTACATCGACCATCTTAGATAACACACATTCTGGTGAACTTGACTTGAATCTTCTTCCACCCTTGATTGAATCTTATTTATTTTTGTGTTCTTCAGCTTCTAAATTTTTTCATGACTTAAGATAATGTTACCCCTTATGATCCGTAAATTACCTATTTTTAACAAGTAACAGATCTTGTTTAGTGATAATTGAATGGAAATTGACTAAGTTCCTTTTAACCAATATAGTGTGCATGAAACAATCACAACTATATTGCAAATTAAGAAATAGAATACAAAGCAAACACAAGAATTTATCCTAAAGAAACCCAAGGTGGGAAAAACTCCAGTGGGTAAGAAAATTACTTTCCTCGCACTATGTAATTCTCCAAAAATACAAAGTACTATTAATAATTGGCCTTCAATAAGGATTCACACCCCTTCTAATTTTATTTTCTTTCTCACAACTTCTCAAGTATGAAAAAATCACTCTCAATGAACAAAACAAGAAAGAACTCCAACTCCTCTTCTTTTCTTGCACTTGAATTCACTTAAAATCACTTGCTAGAAATAAGAATCAAACTTGTATTTATAGTTACTCTGCCCAAGGATGGATGGAAAGATAAATTGAACTGTTTGTAAGCCCAAAAAATTATAACTATTAAGTTTCCCAAATTTTGGCGTCATTAGGGACAGGACCTTCGGTAAAGACAGGATGGAGGTTGTGTAATCTCTGGTCCCTGTAACCGGTGGTTACGTAACCGTCACCTACAAACTTCCCGAATATAACAACAGTTTCCTTCAAACATCATTCAAAGGTTTATGGATGACCCTCAGCCTGACTAGACCATCTCCTGAATAAAGAATATGTTGAGAATTTGCACAAGTATCAAATATGGAGAATACATAGAATTAGGTATTTTCATATCCATTCTTCGATCATACCTCCACGATTTGAGGATTTTAAGTCCCTAAAATCTTCACACATTGATGAGGTGAGTAAATTTATTCCCCACATCTTCTCTAGAATACCACTTGGCCTTGGTAGGTAACTTGCCTTTCAACCTAATCATCCCTCTTCCTCTTCATCCAACATGGAGTCTTCAAAGAGGCATATATTTTCAACATTCACAACTAAGTAGATGCTCATATAAGGAGGTAAATCCAAGAAAAATGCATTCTTACACACTTGTTCTTGAATCTCAAATGGGCCATACCGAAGAGGCTTGAATTTCTTAGCTTTTCCCTGTAGTGTAGACACCAATTTTTTGTGTAACTCCTATCCTTCACCCCGCATTCATTCTCCTCCATTCAACTTTCCCTCTCACTTTTCTTTTTCTTAAATTTGAGTAAATTCCATCTATTTACTCGCCCTTAATTAATTAATCATCAAATGGGCTCCATGTGGACCCATTTGATAATTAGAATTCGGCATTATCTCACATATCCTAAATTTATTCAATTCATGGGCAATAATATACCCATCCGACACCCCACTCCTAAATTCAAAAATGGGATGCATTATTGCACCTAACCATGTCAATCATACTCCCCACTCCTTATCACATCCTTATCTCCTTTAACCTCATAATTCAAATCGTGAGCCTCGCATGATCACATCATGTCTCTTAACCAGGATTAATTTATCAAAATCCGGTTACCCATTAACCCCAATCTAACCTCCCCTCCAAGCTATAAATATGGGTTTTCCCTCCTCTTTGCAAAGGGGAAGAATAAGGGGAAAAATTTGGGAAAATATTGTTTTGAATTTTTAGCCTCTTGTTTACCATAGTACCCTCATAATGTCCTTGTAATTGCACTGGAATCCCCACAATACTCTACTCCTGATTTATTGGTTCGCGTAACATAGTTCATGTTGCACATCGTGTTTGGATCAGATCAGTAGTACCATCTACATACTAGCATCTTCAAGTTCCTTTGTTCATCATCTTGCATGTTATCTATTTGTCTTGTATTTTAGCATTATTCTTTATCACACAGGGGTTGACATCCTCCAAGGGAGTTCATAGCCACTTAGAAATAGCATCATCCAGGAAACCCCCGCATATTGTTATCTAATCACATCTGTTTCAGTTTTGTAGATCTATATTCTTTTATCACATATCTATTTTCTCTACGCCCGTAGATCCATATCTACATCTGAGGTCTTAAGCCCTCCATCATTTGAATTTGTTGGCGGATTCCAGTATCGTCGTTCACCCGGGTGAGATCGAGGTTTCATGTACAACATATAGCCTTTCTCTTCTCAAGTACAACCATACCTTGTGTCTAACAAGAAAGAGATGCTCAGTCATGTGTTGATCATGTTGCGTTTTGTACTTGGCATGTTATTTTATCAACCTCTCCTATACCTGGAGGTGTATCTGCTTATTTTCTCAATAAATTTCTCATCTTTTTGGACCTCCAATTCCACCTTTTTGTTATCTTTACATAGTAATATCAAAACAACATCAAAAGCACTCCTAGGAAAATAACAAAAAACATGTTTCAAAGGGAGTTTTACTAGTAGAAGCATGAACTACCCTATTATATGAATGTTGGATATATACCAAGTTCTCATCTCAAGCCCTCAAATGTTTCTTGTTATACCCCCTCAAGAGTTTGACCAAGGTATGATTTACCACTTCTGTTTACCCATTTGTCTATGGATGAAAAGCAATATACCTCTTTAGCTTTGTATCCATCTTCTCCCACAAAGTATACCAAAATTTTCCAAATCGCGAGTCCCTGTCTAACACAATAAAATTAGGAAAACCACAATGAACGCATACATTAGCAAAAAATAACTCTAGCATGCACAAACCTCGGTGACATCATTTTTTGCAAACTTCCCTTTGACTTCCACTAAACAAGATTTGTGCATTTGTGTTTAACTCATTTTCCGCATCATCCCTGGGCCCCAGCATCCTAGTGAAACGTAGATCCATGAAAGCCACAATTTTTTCCACATTGGAGGGTTCACTTTTCAAAGTCTAAACAAATTAATGTTTTATACCACTCTTCTCGCCTGTCATGACTTTATAAAATGAAATATATCCCTGCACCCAACACACATAATAGAGGAGGAGTTCAAAATTTGAATCGTCTGTTATAATTTTTAAATCCTTATGCGGGCATCATATAAGAGAAATTTTAAAGAGAGCAAAGGGAACGATGACAATGGCTATTGATTTCATATAATCCATCACTAGCACTAGTACTAACACTTCACCAAAAAATCAAAGGTAATTTGTCGGTAAACTTTGTTTTTAAAACCCCTTTTGTTTTACATTACAAGATTTGCATCTATGAATTTGTATCATGAATTTGTATTGAGAATTAAATCGTGGGTATTCAATATAAGGAATTTGTATAAATAGTTGTTTAAAACAATTGTAGTTTACATCTATGTTGTGCATAGATAACCACATTTTTAAATCCATGTTTTTGAAAATTTCCATTGGCTCTTGTTGAAGAAAATTAGCTTCTACATCAAGATATATTATGAATATATTATGTTTCTACAATATTATTTTAATATTATGCAGATGGATGATTGGAAACGATAAATGTGGACACTATTACACAGCATCCCAATAATGGAATTCGGTCATCTTCACAATGCATGCATTACAATCAAAAAATTTGAAAGGCCATCACCATCATTCTCGCTTGCACCAAATAGAGAAAACTAGTTGACATTGTGAATCTTCAATGGTGAATGGTCACGAAGAAATATGGAAGATACAAATATGTTTTTTACGTCTATTAAATTTGGTCAAAGTCTATGCCAGAGAGTTGAATGAACAAAATGTAAAAGTAATATATTTAGGATGTATATAGAGAACATTACAGAGGCTATTATATATCCATAGCAATAGGAAGTGATACAAACAAATAACCCGTTAAAGGTTTTACGGGTGCAACAAACCTCTACTAATATATTGTTGTTAAAACAATATATTATACTAAATAGAAATATAACAAAAATACTAACCATACCAAAGTAAAATATATTTACCATACGGTAAATTCAAACCACATATGAACACTAAATTCCTAACATTCCCCCCTTTGTGTTTACATGGTAAAACATATCTTGTTCTTTGATTGTAGCATGCCACCTCTGTGTGCTCATGATCAACTCCTCAATTGTGCAGCATCAAGCTTGCACAAAACTCACACATGTGCCAACGCACATTTCTTCCACTAATGGTTTTCTCTGAAGTCTACCAACAGCCTTACCCAATTGGTGTTGAAAGTGTACCAATAACCTTTCATAATTGGTTTTACAGGTTCACCAAAAACCTTAGAAAATTGGTTTTACAGGTTCACTAAAAACCTTACAAATTGGTTTTACAGGTTCACCAAAAACCTTACACAATTGGTTTTCCTTGTTTACCAAAAACCTTCACATCATGATTGCTACAATACATTTTGATCAATATTCTACAATGTTTCTACAAAAGGGGTTACATGAGGAATACTAACAAGTTAACAGGAATTTACATCATTTTTTCTTATTTTTCATGCCACACTAAACAACCAAAATCCACACAACACAATAAATGTCATCATACCAAAAGTGCATCCCTTCGTTGATGACTGACGAGAGATCGATATTTGACCTCCTTCCTCAATTGCCTCCGTCCTCCAGTGTCATGTTGCTAGCTCAGCAAAATGTGAACATGAAGCACATTTTTTTCCACATTGAGATTATTCTTTGCTCTCCCCCCACAATGTGAAACACTTTATTTTCTGAACGTCGAATAACATCGAAAATGCGTCCGTGAGGCAAAAAAAATTATTTTTACAATTTTTAGCTCTTGAGACTTGACTGGACAAAGTTGACACAAATTCTAAAATCACCTATTTGACTTTGATAATTTCGACACTTTTAAAAATGACTCTTTTGACATTTTTTATAATAATTTATGAACTTGACTATATGGATTTTACAAAATGACACTTTATACATTTAAAAAGATCCCAAAATAAATAAATAAATAAAATACTTTTAACACTATACCTATGTTAGGTAAAGGACTCAATTCTTTTGACTCATTGATTAAAAAATCACCAATAATATTAATTGACAATAGGGGACTTTTTATGACCTTTTTATTGAACAGAACTAATGACCGAACAAGACAAATCACAAAGGTGTTGATATTGATTCGGATCAGGCTGAAAGCATTTTACACACACAATATAATATTCTTTGTATTGATATTCCATATGTTTTGATACAGATACATCCATATATATAGGAAATAGACTTCCTAAATAATAGGAAGTAGCTATAACAACCTCCAGCCAATCTACGTGAGTTGTCCAAACTCACACACTCATATTTGTTATAAGTTGTTTTATTTAACAACTATATAACAAATTACTAACATATTTACTAACATAAAATAACATTATAATTACTTCACGTAATTATAATTTACTAATGGAGCATTAACAATATAATTTCCTAACATTCCCCCCCTTAGTGTGAACATGGGGAAAACCTGCCTTTGTACTTGCACCTGCTCATGATCTGGTGATTTTCACAGGATGATCACAAACCTCAAGGATGGTTTTGCAAACGGTTGACCACAAACCGAGAATGGTGGTTTTGTAATTGGTTTACCACAAACCACAAAGTGATGGTTTTGCAAATGGATTACCAACAACCAAGAATGGTGGTTTTGCTATTGGTTTAGCACAAACCACAAATGAAGGTTTTCAAGTGGTTTACCTACAACCACATCATGATGTGCCAAGTACTATCATTGGCCCTCATCACATTTCACTGTAGGGAATAACATAGGAAGTTCTGCTGACATCTGTTGCTCATACATACATAGAAAAAGCTGACATACTGGAAATGGAACATTGGAATCATGTTCCCCCCCTCAATGTGAAATTTCAACTTCTTGAAAACTGCAAATAGGAACACACCACACCACTCGTAACTGGAAGAACTAAAATCAAACTGCACACACATGTCACCAAAGCTGATATGCAGCCCCGTCATTGGTAACTGACGAGAGGTCGCTGAATGACCTCCAACCTCCATTTTCCTCCTACCTCCTGTTCATATTCAGAACAAGAAGTATTCAGAACCACTGTCTTCATTTACTTGTTCTTCCTCATTCTCTGATCTTTCTTCAGTAATAAAGTTGGCCTCAATTCCTTTGTGTTTTCCACTAAGTATATCTTGAGCTCAAGCTCTACAAAATGAAGCTGTATGTCCCTTTTTCTTACAGTAGAAACATTCTCTTTCCTCTTTATATTTAGAAAAAAAATTGTACTTCCTTTTTACATACATTGTTGTCTCTTCTTCTACATCTTCTTTGGTCCGTTTTTCCTCAGCTAGGAGAGCTGATATCATATCTTCCAATGAGTTAGAAGGTATCTAACCAAGAGTGAAAACAACATTACTGTATTTGGGTGGTAAACTATTCAACAAAATAACTTTTGCATCCTCGTCGTCTACTGGAGCTTTTACTTCTGCAAGTTGTCTAAGAAGAGATCGTAAATTGTTGATGTGACTAGACATTGTATCTCCATCACTCATTTTGAGCTTAAACAACTGAAGTTTTAGAGAAAACTTTGCATTGACTACTTTTGAACCAAATAATTTGCTCAGATTATCCCAGATGTCCTTCGAGTTTTTATCTAGATCAACATAATGTAATTCAGAGTCCAAAAGGGCAAGGCCAATAATGGCTTTGGCTTTATCATCCCGTGTTTCCCATTCTACCAATCTGGTCGGATCTGAAGGTGCTGGTTCTTTTCCATCTACTATCCTCCAAAGATTTTTGTTCATCAATTACATCTGGATCTTGACTTTCCATGTGTGAAAATTGAGACCATTGAATTTTTCTAGTGGAATGTTAATTATATCTCAGAGCGTCAGTTTCAACCAAAAATGCACTCTTAGGGGAGTCGGCTTCAACCGATATTGCTCCCAATTTACACTATATTTAAAAAGTAATAAAAACAAATTACTTTTTAAATTTTACATGGATATTTACTAAAGAATTAAACTCAAAAAGTAATATTTAATTACTTTCTATATTTAAATACACAAATTAAACTAAAAGACACATGATTACAAATTATAGACCACCCACTGCTATTGACACACTACGAGATTTAATCCCTTGACTAATAAATTACAAATAATCTTATTCTAAGATCTGTGGCTTTTGTAATTCAAAAGAAACCACACCTTTTTATTAGAATCCCATGCATATTTGCGAGCTTGAGCTAGAAGGATAAGCAAGCATTCACGTCCATGATCTAACCATGCTTACGAGTGGGCAACTTACATGTGTAAATCAGATCACTGACAGATGTTCACGTATCAAAATGGAGATCAAAATTTGAATGTGGAAAGATCTTTTGTTTGACAGTTGTGTAGATCTCAGTGATGTAACCAAATGGAGATAGATATTGAGATTAGAGGCGGCGTGAATATTGACCAATATGAGTCAAGCCAAATGTTGTTCCATGAAACGAAAGCACCATTTCATACGGGCTGTCAATATTTGCATAGTTAAAATAATCTCCAACGCAACAATCCAAATGTGAAAAACAATGCAGAGCAAAGCCAAGTGAAGCTAAATACTTGATCAACCATGCGCAGGATGAGAGGAGATGTCAATACAGGCTGTCAAAGGGATTTGGATCAGTCAACATTGTTGAACGTATACTAAACATGTCAGCCACTGATCTGTTATGTAATCACCTCCCAGGAGTGTCTTCCAAATATAGATAGAAAAAATCAATGCATGAATATAAATCTGCTCGAGAATAGCATTGAGATATAATAAACGACAGCCTGCGAAATGAAGGAGAAATTCCAAATATCATCTGCGCGTTTCGACCCTTGCGACTGAAGGAGAAAACAGTAATGTTCGTCACTCCTAAAATATTCAAGGACGCTTCTGCTGCGAGGATGCTCCTATCAATTGCAGATCCAATGCTTGATGATCGAGGATTTCAAATCAAAGAGATCCCTGAAGATAATGTATAGTCAGCCTATCACAAAGGTGCATGAAAGCTGACGTGCACAGAAGGCCTGACAATCAATGCATTAAGCTATGTTTGCAATTCACATTAGGTAGAGCATGTCACCATAATTGTATAGAATCAGATAGTTGCGACAATCTACCACTGAAACAGGCATTAATGCACAGATCCTAAGTCATTATCAGCAGTCACTCATCATAGAGCCGTAGCCTGCTCTGGTACCACATGTTGATTCGGATCAGGCTGAAAGCATTTTACACACACAATATAATATTCTTTGTATTGATATTCCATATATTTTGATACAGATACATCCGTCTATATAGGAAATAGACTTCCTAAATAATAGGAAGTAGCTATAACAACTCTCCAACCAATCTACGTGAGTTGTCCAAACTCACACACTCATATTTGTTATAAGTTGTTTTATTTAACAACTATATAACAAATTACTAACATATTTACTAACATAAAATAACATTATAATTCCTTCACGTAATTATAATTTACTAATGGAGCACTAAAAATATAATTTCCTCATAGTTGATGGAATAACAATGCAAGGACTTGATAAAAAAAAGACATATACTAAACCAAAGATACATTGAATATAACTGGCAAAGCTATCTTCAACTCACATCCCTGATGGAGAGTGAATACCCCAATGCAAAATGCTAGAAACATATGATAGATCACGACTTCATCAACCAATCTGTAATGCCAAAGATATTCGGTCATCTCAATCTTCAAAAGACGTGGCACACCTCGTGGAAGACAAATAGATGCTTATTTTTTAGAACATATAATATTACTCACAAATCTATAGAAAGATGTTGGGTGTGCTGAATATCAACTCACAAATCTACCTATAGATAGACTGTCCATAGGGATCATGGAACCACCACTCAAAATCAGACGCATAAATGACTGTCAAACTGAAAATCAAATCGACAAAATGCAGATCAAACATTGAGAGCCATATGAGTATAGAGATCATCGACCAACAAAGAAGTTGGGTGTACAAATGATACAATGAAATATTTGCGTATAATTAGAAGGCACTCGACCAAAAAATATACATGGAAATCAATCTATCTAGACAAGGATTTGGATCTGCATTGAAATGAATAATAAGTAGACCAAGATGGAGATACACGTTAATACAATCTGAGTGTAAAATAGTTGGTCTTCTTCCTTGAAAGTGTAATCTTTATGAATGTAATTGGATCACGACCAATAGGAGTGCATGTGGACTTGTAAAAATAATCTAGAAAGTTGCAGGTGGGATCTGGATCAAGCACGACATTGATGGAGGCACGGAACGGACAAGATCTACACATGCATGTATGACAAAATAAATCTTATTAAGATGGTGGGTAGATGACCTAATTAGTGAAACAACAAAAGTACATGACGATAAAGAGGATATGCAGGCACGTGGATCAGGTTATAAGGCGTCAATGTAGATCATACAAATCATCCCAGGATGAGATTTGACTGGAAGTAGACATTACTACATATTAATTAATGGATATCATAACATGGGGCAATAAAGGTGTGCCCTACAAAGAAATCAGTACTCCATCAAACAAACCTCTTGCACTGAAAATCCCTACTTTGATACCAAATATTAAATTTGGTCAGAGTCTATGCTAGAGAGTCAAATGAACACAATATAAAAGTAATATATTCAGGATGTATATAGAGAACATTACAGAGGCTATTATATAGCCATAGCAATAGGAAAATAACTTCCTATGAAATAGGAAGTGATACAAACAAATAACCTTGGAATGTACCACGAGTTCACCCTTGTTGTACACCTACCTCTAGATGGCAGTTTCCCAATTTATCTAAAAATGTCCTTACATGGGGGGATGATGTTGACCGTCAGCTAGAAGAACTTGAAAAGTGGAGGTATGAAGAGTTGAAAGAAACACATCGTGACTTTGATGAGTGTGAAAGTGACTATAGTGGGGATGCTTGAACCAGAATTTGTCACCTACCATTCCATATATTTTCTGTACAAGTGGAAGAAAATGCATCCGAAAATTTATCCCCCATTTTTGTTTGATATATTTTGTACAAGTGAATATCTCTTTAATGTTAGTAGTAGCATCAAGTACACATGTTAATTCATCGTTATCATTCCTCTATATCTCATCTTGTAGCTATTAATGTTGGCGATATAAGCAATGCAAATAGAAATAATGATTTCAATGGGTATATTATTTTTTGCATTTGTGTTCGTAAAAGGATACAATTTGCCATCATAGACTGTCAATCGACATGAAGGAAAATTAAATTTATAATTGCATTACATTTTTTAATGGATAAGTATGTCTATTCGGCATGAATAGGATTAATGGGGGAAGGGAAAAAAATAAATGTCAATAAAAAAATTTGTAGGGAGACTACCACATTAATTATAATTGATGTTGTTTTTTATCAAAATAGTTTGAGTATTTTTTATGTTCATAGATGTCCATTTTTTTTCTCTAAATTGAATTTATGATTAATGAGGTTGGAATTATTACACCATCTTCGTATACATTTTTTACTAATGTAATGACACATTTTTATAGTAGTTAGAGTAGGTGGGTGGGATACCATTCTACATCTCCCAATTGAGAACCCAACCAAGGGTTTATTTACATGCAACGATTTACATTGGAAAAAATTTCTCGACATCAACAAAGATGATAAATGTGGGTTGCATGGATTAAGATTTATAGAGTGGAGGACTTCGTGAAAGGAAAATCAAATAGAAATTTTTACCCAACCAAATTTCGTGTTTTGCATTGGAAAAAATGTTCATCACCTATTCCTAAAAACAATACAAGAATTAATAGCACTTTGGAATACGTGATGTATGTACGATTTCATTTTAAATATTCTATGCATGGATCCTTATGTATTGTGTGTTTGATTATGCATGTGCTAATAAGTTTCATACTAATGCGTAGATATTGGTGTTCGTATAGGCCTGAGGACTTTCAGAAAATTGATGCCTTACCACAAGACAAGTCCTTATTACGAAAGAAGGGAAAAGGAAGCCGACCAGGAAGAAATCTTATTATGTGTAGTTGTTAGTGTCATTTCAGCACTCAGATCATGTATAACATGTTAATAGTGAAGTAAAACATTGTCACTACCAGGAATATGAAATGTTCAAAGGGAAAAATGTTTTTTCACCCCTTTTATTAGTCTGCAACTTAATGATTAGGTTCATAGGTTGATTTTATTAGGAATGTCTTCCGATGCTATCCACCTTAAGCATCGTGTGATGGTGCATGAGAATCTCACATTGTTGAATGGTGAAACAAAATGGGATGAATTCTTATATAAAGATGACATATTTAATAGAGAACACTGAATTAAGGAGTTACAATATGTGTTTAACCCAAATGATGTAGAAAGTGTTCGTGAGTGGACTCTAGCAAATCCTGAGAAGTAATTTTTCTATCAGGGATATAATAATGAAGGTACTAATGAGGATGGGAAAATACCATTCATATTGGGCATCAAACTCCCACTTTAGTTGAATTAGTTGTTGAGATATGGAAACGATAGTTTATTAGTCATGGAGTCAACGTTTGGAACAAATTGAATGAAGGTATGCTTTGAATACTAGCAATACTAGTAATTGATACTTCATTTATCGAACATAGAAGTTGACTTTTGTTACATATTTTTGTGCAGTTTCAATTGAACATGTTATTGGTGTTTGATTCCAAACACCAAGGGCTTCCCATGGCATGGGTAATTATGTGTAGGTCGTGTGCTAGTGACATCACCCAATGAATACAGTTACTTCGGAAAAGAGTACACTTGAAAAATATTAAATGGAAAATAAATTCCTTCATGGTATATGAAGCAAGAGTGGAGATCAAAGCAATAAGATAGGTTTTGATTGTGTTGTATAGGCACAACACAATTATAATGATTATTTTGCAAAGTCTTACTAGTTTTCCTTATGCAACGAAACATTTGACAATGAGATGTACTTATGCAGCTAAAATGTACAACGTGCATGGTTGAAGAATTTGATAGCCAAAGTGAGAGAAGATTATGTGGGGCGACAGATGTTTAGTGAACTTGGATACATTATGCACAGTTTTATTGATGAAGATATGGATAATAGGGAGGCCATAAAGTTCATATAAAAGTATTGTTTCATGTAGCCCAAATTTGTTGAATATTGGGAGGAGCATTGGCTCCATAGGGTTGTAATGTGGTTGAGGTGTTGTCATACCATCAAACATCTCAAGAAAGAAACCAACACATCCATACAATCATATCATTCACATCTAAAAAATTGTTTCTTGAGTACAATTTTCATTGTTGTACATCAAAGGGTGGATTGGTTATTACACCTACTAACCACAAGTGTTTACATATACTATCGATGGCTAAAAATGAGCAAAGACAATGGTTTTTACATGAATCTTAAAGTTGAAAAAAATGAAAATATTTCACGGGTTAAGGCTTTGAAAATTCCGAACTATCATGTCGCCTTTCACATGACAGACAATCGTATTGCATGGGTACAAAAACAAAAATATGATACATTGCATTATTAGGTATATAGTGCATTGCCACTAATGTCAATGTGCATCTATATTTTTTCAATCCAAGCCTACACATGTAAAAATGTAATTAAGGTGGGGATTATGCGAGAGAGATGAGGAGTTAGTGGAATTCACGACACGAGGGATGGTGTTAGCTACTCCATCGACAAAAATGATTCAGATGTGAATGTATATTTTTTTCTCTTCAATTTTAATTGTTTTTTATTCCCAATCTCAAGTGGTTGATTTGTTTTCAATACACAGGTCGTGCAAAGTGGTCTGACAAATGAAAATGAAAGTGATGTTATTATGGACATCAAAGACTTTTCAGATGCTATTAATGTAAGGTAGAACTTCAGTCACAAGTAGTTTCATTTATACTTACCGGCCTTTGTCATAGGATGTATTTCTATATATGAATCGATCATTGTTACTGGAATATGACATCATTTATTTTAATAACAGGGGACATGGAAAATGGACCATAAAATGCAAATGAAATCAAAGCTCAAATGGAGATTGGATACTCGTCTGATATACATAGAGATGATAATGTAAGTCATCACTCCACATGTAATGATTTACCATTTTACTTGTCAGGGAATTTGTAATGATGTTTGTCTTGTATTAATATATCATGCTTGATGGGATAGAGGATGAACTAGAAGCATCTAGAAGGAGATCTCATGAGGTATTTGTGAATTGCCTCACAACAACAAACAACAGTGGGACATTATATTTCTTAGAGAAGTGTATGGTAGATGTTTAAAACAAGGTCAAGAGTAGGGAATTATCAAATACACTTGGGTTGCAACACCCAATGGCTCAACCTTTCCAACAAGTGCAAGATGGTAGCGGAAACATCCTTCATAGAGAAAAGGACTTCGTAGAATTGATTAATGTCAGGAATATATACATTAGTGCTTCACATATAAGTTGTTAAGTTGTTGTATGGTTGTGTAACCATATAATTATATTGGGTTGTATACGTGAAGTTGTTTGGGTGTTATAAAAACTCACGTAATATGCATATAACCATCCTACTATTTAGGAGATGAATATCCTATATAAATATATAATGGTATGAATAATATTATTTAGTGTGATATTGTTGTGTAAACTTGTTGCAGCCTTTTCATTTGGTACCATAGCGAGATCAATTTGTGGGCTCCTGGCATGCATCTTAAGGTGTAGATAGCATGAATTATTCATAGAATGTGTGTAAATATTGACCTCCTCATAAGTTGTTTCGAGGTATGATTATGTGATTAAAAAAACATGTGGGATCTTTTTGAAATGTGGTCTATTTGCATTTCATACAGTGCAGACCATACAACACCATGGTGATGTGTGTGTCGATGCAATAGTGAAGGATCCTTTTCTTTTCCACCAAGAATTAGACTGACTCGTTACATCTGCATATGATCTTGTTAAAGACGTGGTTTGAAAATTCTCTTATTTTTTTATGAATCCCTGCTACAAGCTCCTTTTTTATTGGTCAGTTCATGCTTGGCTCGTGGCTCCTATTCGATGTATACCTTGGTTGTGGCTACATTTGATCCAACAACCAAATCTATGAGGTGACTAGATGTGCTCCACCTATGCTTCAAATCGTCGTCCAAGCAAATTTTATGCTTTAGATAAACATGTATACAACTTGGCATCCAAAATTTGGCACGCATGCACCTGAGCTTCACATTTATTTCCATGAGTAGCTCAACTACCAAAGTTTCTTTCATTTATGATGTTAGATTCGTATTCCATTATTCATATTCCAAATAATGTGCAGTCCAATGTATGCATTGGTAATGATTTTTTTTGTAGTTAGTGTCTTTTTAAGTTTTAGGTTATATAGAGTTTTTGTTTTAAATTAATTCGAGTATTTAGAATTTACTCTAAGTGAATTTGTAGTCCTATGAGCCAATGTGCGAATTAAATTAATCAATTATTAATTGAATCTATTCTCGTCACGTTCAGCATAAACTTGTTATCAAAGTTAGTCAATGTAAACTCATATAGGGGGTGTTTGAGTCAATAAGTCATATATTGAAAATCAAAGTTATGATTTAGTTGTTTGGGTCAAAAGAATCATATTGAGTCGCACTTATATTATTAAGAGTGTATGAATTTGTAATTGTGTTACAAATCAAGTATAAGTCTATTTATTTATAGTGTTTATCAAAAGAGTCAAAAAAATTGTCATGTCATCAAAAGTATGTCCGTCAAGTCTAAAAGTGTCATATGGTTAATCAAACCATTTTATTTTTTTGTGAGTCAAAAGTTGTGAAAATAAAAATAAAAAATAAATTGCCTCACGGAATCATTTTCGGTGTTACCCAATGTCCAGAAAAATAAAGTGTTTCACATTGTGAGAGGGAAGAAAAGAGTAATCTCAATGTGGTAACAAATATGCTTTATGTTTGCATCATGTTGAGTTAGCAACATGTACATTGGAGGATGGAGGCAATGGAGGCGGGATGACAATCAACATCCTCGAGTTCATCACTACCTCAGAGACCGCAAATTGCTTTAGTGACACATTTTTCTATGTGTGATGAATAAGAACATATGAGCATCCTTGTTCTTGTGTGCAGTATTGTGTTTGTGTTTCCCTGTTATGATGATGATGTGGAGATTTGAACCATTGATACTATTACATAAAGTGTTCTTGATCAAATTGACTTGATGGTTGATGGGTCCTAATTCATGTATTCACCTAGATATGTTGATGGTCCCTTATTCATGGATGATGTAGTTCCCACAGTCAGTGTTGAGTATCGAGACCTTGTGCAGGTTACAGAGCGGCATGTTGCTTGGTTGAAAATGGTGTTTTTCCCCATGTTTGCAATAAAGAGGCGGATGTTAGGAATATATAAATTAATGCTTCACATATAATTTGTTAAGTTGTTGTATGGTTGTGTAACCATATAATTATAGTGGGTTATATATGTGAAGTTGTTTGGGTGTTATAACAACTCACGTAGTTAGCATATAACTGTAGACACCTAAATTTGGTTACATTCCCCTTAGCCCCTGATTGGATAACCAAATTAAACATGGGCACCTAACCATGGCCCCCTTTCAACCCACATAAATAATTATTTAATTATTTTAATTAAATTAAATACCCATCCTCACAATATCCATTATTTTATTATCTTAATTGACCTAATTTCCACCTCACCTAGACACCTCATCCAGCCACCTCACCCTAGACCTATTCTTGGCATGTTTCCATAACTAACAATAACTAAGTCTTACTTACCTTAATGAGCTAAGATTTGGTCTAACCCTAAAATCAATCCCTACAATCTCTCTAACCACATTCTTGCCCATTAGAAGGGAAGCTTCCGTTCTAATCCACAACAAAAAACCAACTTATCCCAATAAATTAGAAAGATTTGTCCCTTTTAGTAAACCTAGAAATTATCACCTTAACTGACGTCGGTCACCCCTAAACAGACACCGGTCAAGACGGAACTGTCGTCGGTTACCATTTATTCACTTAAGCAACCTTGTTTTTGGGTTGGCACATTCTGAGAGAAAGAAGACGAGAAGAGAGTTGCATGCAAGCAGAACCAGAGTCTTTTCACACATCCAAACATCCATAGCCAGCACCAGGACAGATCCAGAAGCATTGGCACTCATGGTAACATTTCGGGAAGTGTCACTATTGCACCAAGCTCCATTCCATCAACCGATCATCACCACCACCCAACCATTGGACCTGCAACATTGGTAAGTGTTTTTATCATTAATCATTTCCATTCTTATTTTACTCATAGAGTTGTTACCATTTCTGTTATCATTCTTATATTAACATTCCCATCACTCCATAGCCTTCTTTCTGAAAAACTCAAAAACCTCATCCACCCATTTATCAAATCACCTATCCTAGCCCTTCCACCTCTCTGAGTGTTCTCAGTATTCCCACAGACCGCCATCTCCTTCTTTAGCCCCATCTAACCTCACCTAGACTCTACAATAAGGTTTTCATTGAATTACCGTCACCCTACTATACCGACGCCGGTTACCCATAACCATCGTCGGTCTCCCTTAACTGTCGTTGGTTATACCCAACCGATATTGGTCTTTGTGTTTCATACCCTGTGTCAATAATAGAACCAAACAAAATTTTACCAAATAACCTAAACAACCTAGAACCTAACCCTGACCAGTTCCAGTACCCTGACACCTACCAACCCTTCAAATATGACTATAGCCTAGCCTATTATATTATATTTTCTTATTGTGATTGAATGAGATACCTAAATCATATCAACTACAGTAGGACTTTATTTATTTATCGCATTAGTTTGTTTTAAACAGTGGATTGAAAGCCATCTAGGAAGTATCACACTTCCCGGAACTAGCATACTCTAGGCAGTCCACTGTCATATATCATTTAACTTCTCTTTTGGGGTCTTGTTTTCTATAACAGGTAGTTCCTCCTATCCAAAAGGAAGCTCTCACAATTGGCATTGTGTCAAGAATTGAAAATGCGTGCAACAATCCTCAACTGACCAACAATAACAAGTATTCCTCCGCATCCCTTACCCTTATCTGTTTCGTCATTCAAAACGTAAAGAAAACGGTGAAACAATAACCATCCTATTATTTATGAGATGAATCTCTTATATAAGTGTATAATGGTATGAATAATATTATTCAGTGTGATATTACTTTGTAAACTTGTTACAACCTTTTCAATGAATCGAAGAAGACAACTTGCCATGTTTCCATGCTTCCAAATCCCCCTAAGAATCACAACTGAAAAATGTGGAATGAGGATCTACATAGGGCAGTCAAACATGACAGAGACATAAAGAATGGATATACCACATCTTAAATGTTTCCCTGTGATGATAATCCATTGAATCCATTCACTTGTCTTACAACTTAGATTTTGTATATGTGACATCCAATGAAAATTAGTGCATATTTATGTTAATGAGTGCATATATCTATTGAGGCATATATATTTATGTTAAGGCAATTTTCAATTGAGACTAAAAATTCACCTTCTTTGTTTTCTTTGTTTTCTATATGAACTCCGTATAATTGGTGTGTGTGTACTTGTGTACATGATTAGTTGTTTGGGTGTTCAAAGATTTATTTATTTTTGCTAATAATGGCACTCCTAAATCAAATCAAATGATGTTCTACAAGACTGGTAAGAAGTAAATATGACGAGCTTCTAAGACCAAAAAACGTTTTATGAAGCATATAAAGAAACCAATGTTTTCTCTTTAAGCAACTACAATCCTTATCTACAAGTAAAATCAAATATAGAAGTTCTAGATCTCAAATCCAATATCCTAAAAAGTAAAAACATTATAGCTACCTAATTATTTTAGTAAAAAAAGAGATAACAAACTAAACAAACACTGCCAATTTTCAAAAATAAGTATACAGAATCCTGCGATGTAATCTAATGAAAGCTTAAATTTCCTTATGTTTGTATTAATTAATATTGTTGTTAAGAGATTTTGAGCAATTGGAATGAGTTATCTTTGAAGCTAAGAGTAGTGGGTCGGATGACCTTCAGTGACTTTCTAGTTTGATTTTTTCCCATTCGGCTAAGCTTATTAGGCTTGATGATGGCAAGGATGATGTTCATGGTTCTTTTGATCTGATGGGAAGCAGGGGGGACCTTCAAATATAAATTTGTTAATTTGTAAATTAGCTCATTATGTCGAAAGTAAAAATTGGTTGTTGAATGCATCAATGCCACATTTTGTGTATATACTATGTATAATAGATACGGTATTATTTTATCATAATTTATGGTGGACAAGTTTCTACCATCATGTTTTATGGTCTTTTGTTCATCATAGAGAAGACAACTAAAACTTACACAGCTCCTCTCAATATGATGTTTGATTCAGCTATATATTATTTCTTCTCGATCTGGAGATTATAAGCACTTATCAATAAACGATTATCATTGCTTCTGTTTTTTTTCCTCATTGCATTTGTACATACAAATATATTCTTGTATTGACAAGCTAATGGTCGAAGTTGCTTTGGGGTTTAATTTTTAAGGGAAAGTACATAATTCAAATTTCGTGTGGGAAATTTAAGAAAAAAAATATTGTCATTGGAATATCGTGAAGCACTATAATCTTATGCATACGCCTCAGATCTTACAAATCAATTCCTCTATTCCTAGATATAGCTATCCTCCTTTAAGTCACGGTTCATATATGTATCTATAAAATTGAAATACTATTTTTGATCAGTATATATGTCGATATTAGAACTTCAAATATAAATCTTCAAGGATAATGGAAGTTGAGATGTTCTAGGTTTATAGGAAATTTTGGCAAAAGAACTAACTTACCTACGTTAATGTCCCTTCTTGACTTTCTTTGCGCTCCTTTGACATAAACGAAATAAGTAGCTTTAATGTCTATTCTTGTTAGTTGTGTATGTGTGATTATTTATGTTCTTTGGAGGGGGAAGTTGAAGATTGAGAAACATGCATTCTAGATAAGGATTGTAGTTGTTTAAAGAGAAATAGGGAAAACAGATAGCATCTTCATTTTTCACCCATATAAGTGCATGAAATAGAGAAAGTAGATAACGGACATGGTACAGTGTTCAACAAGGAAAAGCATTGTCTATTGTTATTCTATCCACTTCCACCACAAATAAAAGGATAATAACAAATAAATACAACAAACATTTAGCCCACGCTTTATTTTTTATTGAAAATAGAATCAAACATATAGAATTATATAGCTAGATGGGGACTTGGAATGTCAAAGAACCCTAGATGCAAGAATGTACCTAAGAAAAAGAAAAAATTGGAGAGAGTATCTGACCCATAACTAATTACGAAGAGAAATATTTGGAATGCCTATAAGCGAGATGACTATACAACTAAATGCAGCAATTAAATATGTCAATTGAGAAAGTAATCCATAATAAGGAAAGCTAGTGGAGCATTGTAAATAGTAGGAGAGAGCCCATAATGTATCATGAGAATTGTAGTAGTGCTAGAGAAGGAATGTAATGCATATGAAGACTCAAATTGACACAATGGCTTATAAATACAACAACCTTTAGCCACTGAAAAGTGCATGAAATATGACAAACAGATAACATCTTCATTTTTCACACATATAAGTGCATGAAATAGCGAAAGTAAATAACGGACATGGTACAATGTTCAACTAGGAAAGGAAATGTCTATTGTTATTCTATCCAATTCCACCACAAAGACAGTGACAATAACAAATAAATACAACAAACATTTAGTCCACATTTTATTTTTTATTGAAAATAGAATCAAACACATAGAAGTATAGAAAATTGTGTTACGTTTGATATTACATGCTTTCATAAAAGAAGATAAACTTTAATATGTTCCAGCGGTATTAAACTTTTTATTTCATGCATCCCAATACATTTTGGTTTCACTTGAACCAACTAAGCAGTTCGCTAAACATGATGTGTCCTCTCAGAAATGCCACAACCACCCATAGTCAATCATCGGAATTTCCCATAACATCTCAAATTTTGTCTTCCATTGTTGCATCTCTTCTTCATAGACACCACTCATACCATTGTACTTGACATTTTGGTCCTTCACTCTATCTCCCCTACAATTAGAGAGTGATTTTGTGTGCATATTGGAAATTTGTAGGGCAACACACTTTTTTTCAAGTTCCAACTTCTCACCCCTAAGTGCACGAATTGTATTATGTAACTCATTCTTCTCCACAGTGAGAGACTCCAAGACATTATTCTTCTCATCTATGACAATTTCCAACTTGTCACTGGTTGTCCTTACAATTTCAATAATGTTGGACAAAAACTCCTCCCCAGTGAATGATCCAATTTGTACAAGTGCCAATGAGAGTCACAAAGACAAATGTTCCTCCTCCGCCATATTGTGCTCGAATCTCATCCTCACAAGAAGCTCTTCCATTTCACACATGTTTTCACCAATTTCCTTCTCATCAAAATTCAAAGACACCCCTAAAAAGATACAAGGAAACATGAATAAGGAGATGATGAACTATTGCATAATCTATGCATTTAAATCAAAATACTATATGTACATCATGAAGAAGAATAAGACACAAACATATGACTCCCTACCTCCATCAATCTACGTTGGGTTTGTAGAATTGTTGCATCCCTCCTCGACCGCCCTCTTAATATTTCTCAATGCATGGTCCGTAGTCATCATTGATCCTTTGAAGTGATGAGTGAGATTCTTGAATACACAAAGACAAAAAGTGAGAGAAGTGGAGGGAAAACAAACCAGTCACATGATGCACCATTTCCCACAAAATATCGTCACAAAAGAATAGAGAACATGTGAACACGATCATTGAACATTTGTAATGTGTGATAATTAAAACTTAAATATGTCAACATGATTGATTGCATGTGGAGATCATTACATGTCAAAAAAATAGCATCTCATGCATTGCATCATGAAAAACTACATACATGTCAACATCTATGCATCATGTAATCATCAAAAGCCTTAGGAAACCTCATTAAGTGTAAGGGGTTGAACACTGTAACATTAATTACAATGTGCATAAATAAAACACTTGTTAGGAATATAGTGTGTAAATAAAGCACATACATGGGAACATCATATAAAAGTTAAATCTATCATTACACATCATAAATAATATATGCAAGTATATATTGAACCATCATGTGCAAGTAATTTGTATCATTACATATTTTCAAACATCGTGTGCAAATTTTTTGTTTCGTTTTATATCATAAATATCATGTCCGAGTACATATTGAAACATCATGACCAAATAATATCCATGTTCAAAGCATGGTAAGGAAACACCTTATGAAGGAGAAGAACATGAATTTGACTAAGCAATGAATGTGGGGATTCATTGACCTCCCATGAAGACATCTGCATTTAAAATTTTCAATGTTAGTAAAGTGGTCAAATATAAAAAATATATATGACACATACATCAAAAAAGAACATTTTTGTTCGCTAAATATAAAATACCTCATACCGCCAAGAAATAGGTCACACTGCTTTCGATGTCACCTATTATTCATCACGATCCTAAAAGGAAATTACAAGATATATAACATAATTAGATGAAAATATGGAGGAGTTTACGAAAATACGAAGCTAACTGAAAATGATATGCACACCTTTGATGAGCCTTATACATTGGTTGTGAAGGAATCAACGCTCATATACTCCTCAAACCATAATGTATCTTTTTATAAATTGTGTTATAGTGCATTTGTCTTACTCTTACCAAAGGGCAGCCGCTCCAACCATTCTAGATACATAGCCCTTCAAATTTTCAACACACAACAATTCTTTGAGGTTGGCATACCTTGGGAAAGGAATCCTCACTCAAGAGAGATAATACATCCTTTGACAACCATATAACCATTGGTGTGCAACCGAGCATTGTCACTGATATGAAAATCATAGGCCTATGTGGATTGAGAGAAATAATCATTGTTAGATATCTGTGTGGATGAACCATCGTCGTCATTTCCAGCATCGTTAGTCGACTCTACAATAACCTATGGCTATGGTGTTTCATACACAAAATTCCCCTACATAGGAATGATAACCAATATGACAGGCACATTAAGAAGAAGTACATTAGCAATATGTCGAGACATATTAATTAATCTTGCTTACCTAAAGCATCTCATTCCCACCTTTTTTTCTTTTTTTCTTTTTTTCCCATGACAAACACTATTCCCCTTCCATGAAAGGTACTCCTTCAATGTAAGTTTATCGTCCTCGCTACAATGGGTGTTAGGATCGTGTATATCATGTTCCAATTATGGTTGTTGCGGATACAATTAAGTTATTACTCATAAAAATGACCTTATATTTTAGGACCTATGAAAATTTCAACACTTTGTATCTCTCCTTATGTTTGTAGTTGCCAATACCACCTCCTTCCACCCTCCTCTCTTCTTCCATTTTCTGACAATATGCTCGCCTATTTATTGACACTTCCCTTCTCCAAACAATGTTTTAAAGAGAATCATATGCACGCATCTGTTGATTGATGGCCTTTAAGGCTTTCTTACTCATATTAGAAACTTTTGAGACATTTTCTTTGGTCATCCATGCTCCTTCTAACATATGTCTCTTGTTAATACTCTGATTTTTTACGATCCGGTCCATTGTCCTCTATTGTGTTTATTTTGATGTGTAGGCCCTTCCTCTTGGCTTTATTTTCCCATTGCATAAACGACCTGCAGGTCTCCTTAGAACAAGCGGTCTACCATGAATCTTATGTTGGTGATAGTTAGAGTTCGTTTAGTGACCCAAACGAACGATTACCATCCTTAGAAAATGTGGTGCATGTGTAAAAAAAAGTTGTGGGTATCTCGTTTACCAATACCCATGTCGAAAATCTTGTACTCACTCATAAATTGTCATAAAAGAAGGAATCACGAGGTTAGAATCCTTAAAATTGTCTTAAAATCAACTAGAATACACAATCATTTGTGAAAATATCAAAGTGCGTTTACCGTTTTTCGCCCCTCCTCCTTGGGATCAGAATGCGAGGTATGTGGAAGCCATCAATATCGTCTTCATCATTCGTGTCAACGTCAACATCAGTAGCATAATTTTTAATGCCATCCTCATCCTTGTTCTGCTACCACAGTGGTCAACGTAACCATGTGAATGGGAAATTATATAAAATGAATAACGTATGGATATATGAGAATGGAACGAAAAATAAATACAGCCAAAATGTGCATTTGTGGGTACAAACTCTTCTTGACCAACATTTCCAACCTCATCAACTCTGTGTTTTTTGGCTCTTCCAAATCCTACTAAAGTGGGCAACAAATACACGTCAACCAAAAACAAATATAAAACAAGAAGCACATATGAGCATGATAATTGACCAAAGACGGAGTTTTACAAAAACTTACTTGTGTTGACCCCTCATTTGTAATCGTGTTTAGGAAATAATCAAACGCCCACCCACATTCATTTATGGGATGTCGAGAAATGAATGGTGGGGACTTAGAACATTATTTATCATAAAATAATCAATGTAAGCAAGCATTAGTATTGTGTACGTGTTAAAAAATAAAAAATAGTGATGCCGGAGCATCTCTCCTAATCATAATTGTCATGTGTCAAGTTAAATTTTTGGTTTGAAATATGGTGTATAAGATCTAGAAGTCCTCAGTGGGGCATTAGGACTCGTTTGGTGATGTTAAGTTGAGTTTAGTCAATCACAAATTTAAAATTTTAGTTTTCCCGCCATTTTGCAATTTTGAATATTTGAACAAGGTATGAAGCCAGGCTTGTTAAGGTAGCTTTTAGAGTCGAGGGTGTTGTGGAAATACTTGGCTAATGTGTAACATCCTCTTGAGGATCATAATCTCATGGTTTGAATTAATTAGTCATGAGAACACCAATGGTAATTAGTAAACTCCAAGCAAAGATGACTTGAGTTATGGTTTAGTTAGGGAGGAGTCACTTACCAAGCAGTTAGGGTTAATAACTCGTGGGAGAAGGTAGTTGAAGGGGAGAAACACGTGAAAAAGAGTTTTTTTATGAAGAAAACCGGAAAAAAGAGAGAAGAAAACTTTATTTTGATCTTGGAGAAGACTGTTTTGAATGTGATCATAGTCAAAGAAGGAAACTCTAAATGAGAATATCAAGTATATATTGATTTCATTAAATCTCTGGTATGATTGTTATTTTAGAATGAGTGCAAGATTGTTTTACTTAATTTCAAGCTTTGGAAATTAAAATCCAAGTCACTCATAGTTCCTAATTCTTGCACAGTCCAAAATTTGTAGTGAACTTTGTTCTGTGACTAAGATTCTTTAGTTTCAGACATTTGAGGATCAATTTCATGGCCAAGTTTGTTTTGAAAGGTGTTAAGTAGTGGTGCAGACCTTTACCAAATATTCTAGGGCTTTGAATTTGTTGAAACATCCTAAAAACTCTTTTTCTTCTCTATCGGGCTTGAGGAAACCCTACCAAGGGTTTGTAATGAGATTGTCATTTAAAGGCCACACACTTATTTCCAAAGCTTGAAACTTTATAGCCACCGTCTAAATAGTTTATATAAACATATTTTTAATATTGTGAGTTTGAAAAATTATTAAAACTCTCTATTTTCTTGAGAGTGGGATTGTATGCCTGTAGAGAGTGATTTGAGACCTAGGTGAAAAAAATACCACCAACGTTGAAGGGCTTAAAGGGATATCTGGACCTTCAATTTTTGTGTGAAGCTTGAATAAGTAAAAGGGTAGTTGTAATAATTCCCATTTCATTACAACTCTCTCTACTTTTGTCTAAACAATAAGACATGGAGACTTAGAAGCATAATTAGGCCTAATGAGAGAGAGAGAGAGAGAGAGTTGAGAAAGGACACTTCGGAGTAAAGTTGTGGATCCAAACTATGTCAAACCTTGTATTGGGATAAAGGGTACTCAAAAATACCCTCATTCAATTTTAAAACTCACTATAACAAAATATAAGTCAAAAAAACCAGTCCATCACGGCTACAAGGGAAGAAACCCGTCCTAAAAAACAAGATGGTGGAAAGGGGTGATAGCTTGGGATTTGGGTCAAGAAATGTGACACACACCTTAAGAGGGAAAATGGGTATATGGAAGTGGTTTCATTTTTTTGAGTGTTTGTAGGTGTTTCCAAACATGAACCCCTGAAGAGCATTGTTCTTGAGAACTAGGAAGGGCATTTTGGAGGAAGTAAAGAAGATTGAATTTTTCTTAGTTTTTCATCAATGTGAATATTGATTTTGCATGGAATAGGACTTATAGACATAGTGCCTTGATAGAAATAGGTCAGCTTAACTAAAAAGACAAAAAAATCCAGTTTGAAAGCCATCTAGGCCAAGGAAAGTGTTTCCTTCTCCAGTACAGGACAATTTTGAAAAGTTTTGGTTAATTCTAACTTGTTTTGTTGAATGTGTATGATATCTGCATCAAATAGATCTCACATGGTCAAATATGTATGATTTCAAGAAAGAACTGAGAGAATTAACATTTTCCATATGAGCAGTAGAGAGAAAACCACAATAAAATTACATGTCTAGACCCAATGTGAATCCCACCCCTACTGGTAGACGTACCGTCTGATAGCCTCTCAGGAACCTGGTTACACTGAGGAAAACATCCAAACTCGGGGCATGCACGTAATGATGATTGGCTACCGATTTCTTTCTCCTATACGAATTGATTTAAAAAATCATTAGTAGAAAACAAATTGAACTGAGCTATGAAATTCCCATTCATTGCTAAAAAATAATATCGAATCCAATGTGCTCTAACTTAGCAAAGATTTCTTCTAGGACTCCTTCTAGGTCATCCATCGTAAATCTGAACCAAAAAAAAAAAGGAAGACATTACAAACATAAAACTTAGATTGAAGGAATTGGTATACGATACTTGTGAAATGTTTTAATACCTTTGGAAGATGTTTGATGTCTATAGAGATATAATTTTCCAATATTTGGATAGAACATACAACACAATGCCATATCCATCAAAACATTTGAGTATGAACATGACCAACCTCATTCACAACAAAGCCATCAAGTCTCCTTTTCCGTATTCATCTTTTTCACTTACTCTCATGTACCTTTTCTTATCACAAGAAATGATCAAACATTCGTTTCTTAAAATCCACTATGTTCGAATGTAATACAAATTATTGATATAATCATAGCTACAATATCATCTGCATTATTGCATAAAGTGAGAAACAATATATTTATATTTATTTTCTTTTACCAACATGTTAAATGCATGAGGCAAGGAGAACTTCCCAAAATTTGATTAGGAAAACCTATAGAAGCTGACATTACAGTAAATGTTTTTATATTGCATGTTTGTAGAAAAGGAAACATAAATATCTTGGTATTGAAATTTCTTCTCCTTGGCCATCCTCTCCTTCTACTGGCTTTTTTTCTTGTAGAAATTATATTAAACATGGCATTGTATGGCTATGCAGAAGCTAAATGCATATAAAAAAGGGACATACATGAACAAAAAATACACTTTAACTACCTACACTTTGGTAGAAAGAAAAACATGTTACTAGTGTTGCATGTATTGCAAATGCAGAAGGAAGTGGCATTGTGTCGCATATACAAAAAAGTAACTTGGTAGAAGGCGTTGGAGCAGCAAGCCATGGCAGAAGGATAAGGAGAAGGAGAAGGATCCCTAAATTTTCTTGATTGGAGCCACCATGATTATGAGCTGATGAATAATGAGAGTGAGTCTTGTGGGAATAAATGTGATGAGGGTGAAGAGGTGATGGAGTGCTTGAGTACATTAATTAAGGAAAGTAAGATGAATCTCCCAGAGTTGTAAGTACCTGGTTTGTGTGTGGATAGCTTGTTCATCCAAATGACAGACTTCAACTCATGGACACCTTCAATCCTCTTTTACACTCCCAAGGAGGATAGCAATAACATCTGAGACGATGTTACCATAGCTATCCCTCCATTGGTTTTAACAAAAGTAGGTATCCTCTTTGTGCTATTTTATATAGGTAGTTATGGTAAAATAAATTGAGTTGATTGATCTTTGTAGAGTTGAGGTCGAACAGAATAGGGAAAATGATAAGGTTTCAATTGTCCTTCAGAGAAATATTTTGCACCTACATTATTACAAAATAATGTGACATTTATGAAAGAAAGATTATGTGGATTGATTAAACAATGAAATCATTCACTTAGACCTAGAATAGGAGTTTTTGAATTATGAAGCCCAACATGAAAGTGAACCAACCAAAGTTCAAAATGTTTTAGTTCATTCATAGTGCATAAGGTATGAGCAAAAAATCTCCAGAATTGATGGTACATTGTGTAAAGACACAATAAATGCATCCAAATTGAAAACCAATAAGTCAATGGACTCTAACAAACACTTAAAAGTATATAGACATTATGTCAACATATAAAAAAACTCACCAAAGACCTAAAAGTTTCTATTGGAAAGGACATTGGTTCACACAACATCAAGCAAATCATTGTAGCTTGGCAACTTTGTACCAGTCCCTTGACAATTCAGCAAACAACAACAATCATCATTAAGAATGCTATGAAATTAAAAGATAAAAGGAACAGAGGGTTCCAACGTACATAAGGAACTTTGCAAAAGAAAAATAGAAATTAAATGAAAGTTATTTGCAAGAAAACCTAAAACTACCAGTTAGTTACAGATAAGGATATGATATAAAATTAAGGTTTTATATCAATGCATTTTTATTCTAAGTGTAGTCACAAAATCTATGCACTTGGGTACATTTCTAGGTCCTAAAAACATGTTAGCATTTACATGATTCCTAAGCAAGAAAACTAGTAATTGACAACTCCCTTTAGCATTTTACTGTCTTTTGTACTTTTATTAACTTTACACATCTTGTACTCCTGCCGATATTTGACTATTTTATCTTTCTATGGCCTTAGGCACTAGCGTCCAGTTAGGACACTAGCCCCAGACACTCATGTCCCCCTTTACCCTTTTCTTATCCTTTTGGACCCCTTTCACTTCTTAATTACTTTTTACTACTTTGGATCGGCCTTTCAATTGTCAACTACGAAATTCAAACAAGGGAATCATATAAATACACAGTTATGTTTTCAAAATAAAAGACCAAACACTAAGTATTACTATCATCACCTAAGCTTGCATTCCAAAGGCGCTAAAACACTTCTAAGGCATCCATCTAACATTCATTCAAGGGACAAGGGTTGCATACTTCTACATACACAACATAGGAAGGGGAATCCTATTTTATTCCATCCACACATATTATTACATTGTTGCATTCTAACTACAGTCTGCTATCGAGTACAACTTGCACAATGGCATCTTAGGGCATCATTCTGACACACACACAAGAATTGCATGGAGACTGAGATGTATTGCAGCACTCGATGATAATTTCACTCTCGGGGCGACCGCCAGGGTCAATCTAACTCCCCATCCTACATTTCTCTTTCTTAGGTTTGATATGGTTTGTGGGTATGTACAGGGGAACTTCTCTTTTTCAGTTTAGAGGTACCTTCAGCGATCAGAGAGAAAATATTTGGTGATCAACACGAATCAACAATGAAGGCCTTGTGACACTAAAAAAATAGATCTTGAGCTCCTACACAATGACCAACATCCACTCCCAGTCACCAACGCCTCTGCCCTAGACTAGGCGCCCCTGTTTGACTCTGTTCCTGAATTTCAGAATTTACAATGAGTAATTACAACGTTGTTTTTAGTTTGTTTAGCACTTTACCTTGCCCAAATCACTTCATGTTCACTTGGAAATCAAATAAGTATTCCTAACTCCCTCTCTTGCTTAGGGTTTCATACTTTACATGCTATTTCGCTTGTCTCATACTGTATTTTAGCATTTGTACATCATTTATTACAATAGTTACTCTGTAATATTAGATTTAATTAAATCATTTGGTGAACGCATCACTCGAACCTAACCTTGCTTCTATGCATTTTTGTCATCTTTCTACTATGGATGAAACCTATGAACCCTTTACCGATGAAGACCTTCATGATCTCCAAGCTCATATTGTTGAAAATCCATAAGACTTAGATCTTTTATTTGTTGTTCATGAGGAAGCCACCAACCTAGTTGAGCTCAACCCTCTTACCTCTAATACTACTTCCATTCCTATTGCAACACAACCTCTCAATTCTACCCTTCCACCTACCTCTATTGTTTCCATTTCCATTCCCACTCCTACCAACCATTTCAATCCACCCCGTATTTCTCACACACGTTAACTCTTCTCTTCTAGCACTCAATGCCTAGCTTCCTTATACCAAGACCTACAAGTTCAAACCCGTCAATTACAACAAGCAACTTCACACTCATCTTCATCTCTTTATTCCTCATTGCTCCTTTATACCCCTTTCGTTCCCGCCATTTCTGCTTATCCACCTCCTAACTTCGTCACCCCTAAGTTGTCCACCTTCAATGGCCATTGTGACCCTCAAGAGCACCTCCACTATTTTCAGGTGGCATGTCTTGACTATGCAGATGATCATACATTGCTAGTGTTGACATTTCTTGCACATGTGCAAGAAGGCAACTCGAAACTTTTTTTCTCAAATGGACAGAGCTTTTGGAAAGACATACAGACCGTTAATGGAAGAACAAGTTCCTGGGAATGACTTATACTGATGGATTGCACAAACTAAAGGCTATGATTGTAAAGGTCATGTTAGAAAACATCGAGAACATAAGCATCTTTTGACAGAGCACAAATCAATCTTTTGAAATGGACTTAGCCATTTTTAAAGAGAAAAGTACATTCAAATAGCCGTCAATTTCCATCTCTCAACAACACAAGTTGTTAGAATTTTAAAAATCAACAAGAAACCAAGTTTAAATCATTAGTGGGTTCTATAAAAGTCGACAGGGGTTCAAATGGCCATCAAATTTCAGCGTCTGAAAGATAGGGGCCACGTGTTGGTAGATCTATGAAGGAGACAGAGACGTGTGGCAGGATTTCGGCTATTTTCATAGCGATGGACCCTCATGGATGTCAAATCCGTGGAATGAGCTGCAATTTATAAGCTTTTGGGTCTGGCGCAAGTCAACGAGGTCAATAGGACACATGGTAACATCCCATGGAGCCAACAATCAAAAGAGACTGACATCGTGCAGAAGCATGGGATATTTTTATTGGTTTGCGCCTCGTAAACTAACAAGGTTCCTTTAGAAAATAATGACGTTGTAAATGTTTGGTTATTCTCTATTTATCCGTGTTTCATTCTTATCAGTAGGGCTTAGGGTAAGCTAACACCAAGGATACGTTTGTGGAGTTGTTTTATTGGCTCGGCTTTCACAAAACTCGATTGGGCTAACGCCAAAGATACGTGGTGCTTTTCTATTGGTCAAAATTCCGCAGTGATCAGTCAAGCAAATGGCAGAGATACGTGGTGTTCTCCTATTGGTTCGAATTTTGCAAAGCTTAGACAAAGTAAATCAAAGGACTGACATTGCGAAAACGTGTGGAGTGCTCTGAGTGGTTTGTACTTCATAATTAAAGCTTCATTGAGCCCGACACTACAAAACCCGAAGCATATGTGGTGTCTTTTCATTGACTCGCATTTTGAAAGATTGAATTCGTAGACATGTCAACAAAGATCTATTCCCGAGCCAATTAAAAGTTGGGACATGTCAATTTCTTGTGCATCATGACAAGCAGAACTTCAGAGAGCCATAACTTGTGTTCTACAGCTCCAAATTTTATAAAATTAGTCTCGTTGGAAAGCTCTCACCAAACTCTACAATTTGGCATCATTTTCTTTATGGATTGAATGCATTCATAGGAAAATCCATGCAACAAAAGGAAAGGGTCATGTAAGAAAGACTAAAAATAGATGAAAACATGCAAAAAAATCTTGTTTCGTCGCCTAGAAGTTTTAAAAGCAGAGCAAATCATGCAAAGCAAAGAAAATATGTTGAAGACATGTAGTGGTTATTTTTTAGCAAGAAAGGATAAAATAAAACAGGATGCATGCTTTTTACTCAGAAGGAAACAAAATGCATTGTTTATTCTATTTATAAGTCTCTTGCATGTCTAAGCTTTTTGTATCTTTCTTCGCTCTCAGATTTCTATAAAAGCTTCAAAACATATTGTAAAATATTCAGGGTTCTTCATTCATATTTCTGGAGAAATTCAGTCTTTCTAAGTGAGTAAAAAAGGGTCATGAGTGACTTTGTGTTTATTCCACCTCTTCAAGCAATAAAGGAGTTGTTATTAACTTCTGCTATCTATATTTAGTGCATGCTTATTTTTTAAAGTGATTTTATTTTGTGATGCATATCTATCCTTATCTTATCATTTTAAAATATCATACCTTTATACAGTCTTTGTGTCAATTTTCTAGTCTTATATTGTGTTTGACAAGGTGTTTGTAGGATCTTGTTGTGGAGCCATCTGTTGCCCCTTCTTGTTCCGTAACAATTCATTCCAGAACCCTTCTGTGCATTATTATCATTTTGACGCAATTACTTGTAGTTAGTGTATGGTGTGTGTGGCTTCCTTGCTTCATCTGTGTGATTCAAATAAATTTGAAGTTCTCAAAACATTTTGGTGTATAACCGCCTTTTTTAGTTTTTCTTTTTTCCTTCCTCTCCCTTTTCCTAGTCAATTTTGGTAGAATAGAGTTAGCCTTAGGAGATAGAATCAGTTTAGGTGTTGCACTATGGGATCCAACCCTCTCTGGAAATTTGCTCCAACATACAAGTCACCCACAGCGTAGGAGTGTTTCCATTTTGTCAATTGAAAGGAGAGTTATCACACAATCTCCAAAAGGTGCATTTCAAAGTGACAACAGTTTTTCACACACCCGGTGGGACAGAACACAGAATTTTTAAATAATTTGATGTTATTCTTGACAAAAATCAATGTTTCAGACATTGTCATCTAGCATTTTGCGACTTCATTAGTTAAGCGAATCCTGGTAGCAGATCAACAAATATTTCATGTCAAAGATTACAACCAAATCATCTACAAAAAGTATTCCTTTTGATTTCATTGAATTACCTTTGAATTCAGCGAAGAGGACCAGATTTTTAAATTCCAAACCATATCTTATATCTCCTCCCACTCCACAAAAGCCAATATTATCTCCCAATGTTTCCATAGCCAGTTTCATTCTGAATATGGCCCTTCCAAGAAATCAGGTTTTTGTTCCTTTCAATGTTGGTAGCCCATTGCTACTAGCCCAACATAATGACATTCCAGTTAATGTCATTAAGAGCATTCCATTTTTTACTGGCGAAAATTAAATTACACGGATAGAACATGTAAAGGATGTTGTCAATATATGCTCTATTTATCACATAACTCGGAATGATGTTGCAATCAAATTATTAGCAGCTTCTTTCAAGGGCAAAGCATTGCAATGGTGCTGAGGACTCACACTAAATTCTATTACTACTTGGGATCAGTTGGGAGAATTATTTTGCAAGCACTTTGAAGATAAATCAAATCATCTTTCGTTGGTTGAGCAATTGACTACTATCAATAGGGCACCACAAGAGTTCATGACTTATTTCAATTACAGATTCAATGGACTTGGGACAAAATTCCACAAGTGGTAAGGCCTACTCCTCAGAACACTTTCTTGTATTATTTAAGGACTTTGAATTCTGATATGTTCAATAATGATATAATCTATGGGTAGATAAAGATATCTAACATTGATGCTTATGATATAGCAATGATTAGATCATCTCTAAAGCCTTCTATGAAAAGGGTTCTGGAAAGTTCCCTTTACACTTGGTCATCAAGTACCTAGCCAATTAGACCCTATATTTCAGTATGTTGTTTTTCTAGCCTTGTTATCCAAATTCTAGTGCAACCCTGAGTCCAATAACGAAATAACCAAACAAGACCCCATTAATTACCTCCCTTTTTTACAGGTTATGGCAAGGTGATCGTAGCTCATCATTAAAGTTTGAAGAAAGTTTGAGTTTTAGAAATTAGCTATCCTATTAGTCAGAAAGATATGAGACCCCCTTTCCAATGAGATATTTGCCAAGCTCAAATCCATAACACTAATCCAGGATCCTATTCAACTACTGAATCTCAATGTTGCCAGCACATCCAAAGCAATTAAGATATCCATTCTAAAATACCATATTTTTTCAAGATTACTTAGTTTTTTATATTCCCTTTAATGTACTTAGGTCTAAAAGATTGCCATAATATAATGTTGTAAGTGATATTCAATATAATCATAGCACTTATTAGGCATAAACTTGATATACATTGCAAATAATCTTGAACTCCAAAAGAAAATAGATCTCCTTCTTTGTTATTGAATAATGAATTACAATGTTTCCTAAATAGGAAAACAACTCCCAACTCGAGTTGCCAAGCAAACTCTAACTAACTTTGACTGAATCTACTCTAGGTGGCAGAAATTACTATTTTTAGCAATTTACTAGAACCTGCTATTCTTAGTAAGTTTGCATGCTTATTCGTATGAGCACAGAAATTGTCACATGCATATTCTACATTCCTAAATTAGAAGTAATTTCCAAATTTCTAACTCATAATGCAACTAATGGACTAACATTAACTAATGCCCAAAAATAGGAAAAAAACTGAACTACAACTCAAATCCTAATTTTTGACTCTCAAGATGGCGGATTCTTGGGCCCAAAAAATGTACCAAAACGTGCTATAACCAATACGTGTAGCACATTTTTTTGTTGCATTCGTCTCTTCGAAACATGTGGTTTCAAAAAAAGCACGGACTCAAACGGACACCCAGAAGCTCAAGTTTTGACCTTGACAAGTTCCTGGTAAATTTTGTGCATATCATTCTCCCCTGCTTGAAAAAAAACGCAGCTCCTACAAATTGTCTTCTTCAAAATGATTGTCATTTATGTGCATCCAACTTCTTAATCTCCCACTCTGTGACCCATAGTATTGTCTTCAAGTTCCAGTCCTTTCCAATGTACCAAATATTTGTTGTATTGTCCCATGTCGCGTGGTCACATTGTTTTCTTATCCAAGAATCTGATCCACTTATTCTTTCTTCTTCACTGAAACCTGTTGCCTCCAATCTACTACTATCATAAATAACATCCCCTTTCTGTCACCATTCCCATGAAAAGAATACAAATCTGAAACATTAAACACTGGAGAAATATCAAAATTCTCCTAGTCAATTCTACCTCATAAAGCATTCTCATTTATTTTCTTTCAACGATTTTACAGGGAGCTAACCTTCTTGTACTCTCATCTTGTTATAGGTTCCTTTTGGAAACCTTTCCTTCTAAGATATACCATAAACAACTCACCCAACTATAAATATCTTTCCTCCATCTTGTGCACATTTGCTATTTCCTTTTACTTATCATTACTACTCTGCGAATCTTCCGTATTCACTCTTCTTCCTTCAATTGTTGTATATGTTTGGCAAATGATTCTCCATCATCATTGACTCTGAAATCGTCAACTAGTAGCTATGCACCAAATCCAACACCCCATTTGGATTACTCCCAATGACATGAATTTGAGGAAATGGATACTTTCCTGTGGATATCTGTTTCTGAAGCTATTATATGCAAACTCGACTTGTGGTAATGTTAAGTCCCATTGTTTCGGCTTTTCCACCCACAATGCACCTTAACAGGATTTCCCAAAACTCCCATTTACCACATATGTTTTCCCATCAATTTGAGCATGATTTAAGAACTATTGAAATTTAGTTGAGTTCCCAACTTCTTCCATAAATTCCCATACGTCAGAATCAGGACTTAAGAACCTTGTGTCCATATTTGAAGTAATGTTTTTTGGAGCACCATGCAAATGCAAACAACGTCTCTGAAAAAAAAATCTGCTACACATATCGCATCACTAGTGTTGTTGCAGGAAATAAAAATGAACCATCTTAGAAAACCTATCAACAACCCACAAAATTTGAGTCATTACCTCATTGTGTTTTTGGTAATCCCAAAACAAAATTCCATACTCAGATCTATCCATGACCCTTTAGGAACAAGGCAACAGCATATACAACCCTATATTCTACGGATGGTCTTTCGAGACTTGGTAAATTTTGACATCTCTCCACATATCTTACCACATATCTTTTCAGTCTTTGGCCAATAGTATTTCTCCTGTTACCAAGGCTATCGTCTTATCTTTACCAAAATGCCCATCTAATCCTCCGTTATGCAACTCTTTCACTATACTCCCTCTCATAGACCCCAACTGGAATACATAGTTGGCGTCCCTTGAATAGGTAGTCCATCTTATGCAAAATGTACTCATCCTGGACATCTCTTGCATTGTCTGTCAATGGACAAATTAATCTTTCAACAATATCTTTTAAATCAGAATCAGAAATAATACAAACCCTTTATTGCATCAAAAACCAACCACCTCATTTTCCATAGTGGTAGACATAGAGTCACACGCGTACTCAATGCATCTGCAACTTGATTCTGTTTTCCGGATTTATGTTTTAGAGAAAAAGTATAACCCTACAAAAATGATACTCACTTTACATGCCTAATATTCAACTTCTTTTGGGTATTCACATAATTCAGGGATATGTGGTTTGTAAATAACACAAACTCCTTGGGCACTAAGTAATGCTTCAAATACCTTAATGCTTTGTACAATTACATAAAATTCCACATCATAAGTAGAGTTGTTCTTTCTTACCTCATTTTGATAGTATAATTTTGTAATGGTTGCCAATCATGATTGAATTGTTTGTGTTGGATGAACGGCATTAGCACACATACCTCACACAAGCATGACAATGTTGTTAGAACAGGGGCCTAGCAAACAGCTTGAACTTAGTTGCTTTAAAATAAAAAACGACAATGCTATTAGAATACGTGCATCACAAATAGCTTTAGCTTAGCTGCTTTAAAACAAACACGACACTGCTGTTAAAAAACGTACCTCTCAAACAACTTAATATAAGTTGTTTAAAAACAGATGCATTTATTCAATTTCTTGCTCATAGCATGCAAATGATTGATATGATGTATGACTACTATACAATGCATGATGCCTTCCAAGCTAAAAAATAGGATAGCAAAAGAAAATTGAATATCCATACATGTTTATTGGCAGAAAACGTTGATTGGCAAGGAACAAATAACCAGTAAAATAGTGAAAATGGAGTGGGCGGCCATGAATATATCTTCTTCAAATAAGTTGTTTAAAAACAGACATTTATTCAATATTCTTGCTCATAGTATGCAATTGATTGATATGATGTACAACCACTTGTATACAATGCATGATGCCTCCCAAGCTAGAAAATAGGATGGCAAAAGAAAATTGAATATTCAAACATGTTACTGGCAGAAATTGTTGATTGACAAGGAGCAAATAACCAGTAAAATAGAGAATATACCTGGTATACAAATGTCACAATCTCTTAAATTCCACACCTCTCATCTCACATACTAATATCGTGTGCCTTATACCAAAAAGAGTAAAAAGAATCGCAGAAAGAACTCCCATTCTGGAGGTTTTAAAGTTACAGATGGGAGAAATAGGAGTCGGAGTAGATTAAAGAAATCATTTCAAAGGTGCAGAGAATAAAACATGAAAGCAAACATTACAAACAGTGCAACCATAAACATCCCACACAATGCACACATGGATACAACGACCAAGATTAGCCATACAAACAGAATGGGAACCAAGCCTGTATGAATTGTGGGCAAATAAAGTAAATGTTCCAATCACTCAAATATATCAAAATACCCTGGAATTAAAGCTAAAGGAGGCACACGCTAAATAGAGGCATATGCATTTGCAGTACCCCTTTGATTAATTTCTACTTAGTGTAGAGAGGGGCATTGCACACCAATCACCTGCAGCCAATGCCGCAACTCCGTTTCCAGGAAAAGGCCTCTCTCTTCTACACCAGCCTCTTAATTAGCCTTGCAATCAATAAATGACAAATACGAAGCATTTCACTCAAATTGGGAGGACAGGAATCCCAAACAGGTACCACAAATCCAAAGTGCCTAGAGGAGAGAGAGCAACCATTTTAACCTTGATGGAAGAGCAACAGCCATCCTGATTGAGAGGACAGTTGAACAACCGTGCAGCAGTCCACCTCACTTCTTCTCCATATCACTTCAGAGACATTTTTCATGAAATGCCAGCCCTTGGACTTATGACATGCACAAAGCTTGGGTAGTTTATTTACAATATGGTTCATATAGTTTGTATATTTATCACTGCAATGGTGTAGCAGGGAGAGCAGATATCATCAGGTGGCCCCTACTCCTGGTGCCAACAGTCCAACAGGAAGAAAGGTGTTCACCACCAAGAATAAGCTCATTCCAGCAAGTAAACAATCTATATTTGCAGCAAGGGCAAGTTTTTCCTGCGGCAATTGATTCAGTGTTACACCGTACTCAGAAAATATCCCTAGAACTAAAAGCAAAATGCAACAAGTTGTACTGAATGTGGATGGATTCAAAGTAGTGGGAGATTTTTCGTTTTGAGATGCTAAGTTCCAAATTTTACTTGAGTTTTGGTGGCTGCAATGGACCATAACAATGCTTTTAATTCAAAGATAGATTGAAGTACACCTAGCTTTTACAGCCACTCCACCCTTAACGGCTTGATGCTAATCTAAGTCGGTTGCCATGATAATTGTACAATAATTATAAATGAGTACATCCAGCCAGTAGAAGTAATCAGCCAGATGAAGATATGAGTAGGGATTTCTCAGGTACCTCAGCGGACTTCATATCCATATTAGAAGATAAGCTGTTCCACTCTTCAAGCCAAAGAAGGTAGACAAAGTTTGTGTACAAGCACAATGTATTGAGATAGATAAGAAAAAGGACAAAACGGGGGGGTGGCGGTTCATTTCAATTCCTATCAACAATAAACTTCCAAGAGGAGAGGAAGATCGAAATGGGGGTACAAAGGCAAGAGAAATATTACCATGCCTCACAAATGTTAACACCCCAAGAATCATTGCAAGCATTGAAATGTAGAACAACAATACCAAAAACTAAAAGTGATGTTAAATATTGCAGCTTAAAGTACATCCCAAGAATAACAATAAAGTGCATTCCAAGAAAACTATCACAACTATGGTTGATGGAAAAGAGGTTGGTTATAATGGTGATGTTGAAGCGAAACAAATATTCAGAAAATAACTCTATAATTAAAGCAAAATGCAACAATTTGTATTGAATCCGGATGTATTCAAAGTCCTGGGAGAGTATTTGTTTTGAGATGCTAAGTTCTAGCGTTTTGAGATGCTATGTTCTAAATTTTACTGTAAATATTGGTGGTGGCAATGGGCTACAATAATGGTTTTAATTCAAAGATACATTGAAATACACCTAACTTGTACGGCCACTCCGCCCTTAATGGCTCGATGCTAACTTAAGTTGTTCGCCATGATATTTTACAATAATTATGTATGAGTACATCCAGCCAATAGAAGTATCCAGCAAGATGAAGATGTGGGTAGGGATTTCTCCAAAAGATGAAGATGTGGATGATCAAGCACCTTGGTGGACGTCATACCCATATTAGGAGACTAGCTGTTACTCTTCAAGCCAGAGAGAGTAGAAAAAGTGTGTACAAGCACAATATATTGAGATGGATAAGGACAAAATGGGGGGGTCAATCCGATTCCAATCAACAATATGCTTCCAAGAGGTAAGAAAGATGGAAATGGGGGTACAAAGGCAAGAGGAATATTACCATGCATCACAAATGTAAAGACCCCACGAATCATCACAAGCATTGAAATGTAGAAAGATAATACTGAAAAAAGATATTAGGTATAGCATCTTAAAGTACATCCCAAGAATCACAACAAAGTGCACTCCAACAAAACCATCGCAACTATGACATATCCATATACTACCCATGCCTTCAATACATAGACTTTGAGGGGTAACATTGGGTGAATCATCGGAAACATCTTAAAAGTCTTTAAATATAAAATTGGTTGGTTAACAACCTTATTCAAAGTTTGTACATAAAATTTAGTTGACAAATTTATTCGTAGTACATGCAACTGCATGCAATGAACCAAGATAATTTTACCAACCACTAAATGCCCTTTTAATGACAGGGTCTACAAATGTAGACAAAAACATGTCCAAACGTGCAGCAATGCCTTAGCAACGCATCAGGTTTGGCTTTACCTAAACTTAAATAACCATTTGAGATTGAAATGAATGCAAGTGGAATAGAGCAGAAGCAGTTTTGATGCAAGGAAAAAGACTGGTATGTTATCATTTCAAATTATTTAATGCGGTAGTCTTAAACCACCCAACATATGACAGAGAGTTGTATACTCTATTCCAAGCTGCCAAGAAATGGAAGAACTGTTAGTCAGTGAGAAAACTATATCATACATACTGCTCATCAACCTCTATAATGCTTACAAACACAATAGATTGGAGCAAGGAATTTCTGGTGAATGGAATTGAGAAAACAATTTCAATGGGTGATCAAATACAAGAATGGCACAACACACAAACTGGCAGATATGTTATCTAGGCCACAAATGCTATCAAGATGACAACAATGGGCACAATAATTGAGCTTAAAAAATTAGGTATATGGAGACGAGAACGCCAAATTTATGAATTTTGGGGTTGTAAATCAACATTTGCAAGGTGCCAAAAACCTAAATTATGAAGGAAAAATGGATTTCTACCTCAAGGGCTAGCCTACAAATTGAGCAAGCTACACACCTAAAGAAGGAAGAATTCAGCTCATGAGAGAAGCATTCATTTCAAAAGTAATAGAGCACTTTGTAGCAGGGAAAATAGTTGCAAATTTGCAATGATATATTCATTGGCCAAAGATGCAAGAGAATACATCACAATTTTTTCATGGATGTTACTATGTAGAAGAAAGAAGACTAGCAATAGGAAGCTTGGATTGTACATGATATTACTGATTCTAAGTAGACCTGTCCCGGAGAACATCTCTGTGGATTACATAGGTGGATTACCCATGTCCAATCAGGGGCACGACTATTTGATTTCCATAGTAGACCATTTTAAAATCAATAAATTAAAAGCCTCAAAAGAGCGCTCAAGTCAGATAGTGGTCAGTAATCATAAGAAAAACATGGAATGAATGCAACTTCCAACCCCAATAATATGGAACTGAATCTCCAAACAAATAGAGTAGTGTATGAAAGAATGATCAGCTTCCCAGCTTGTGGATCACTTTTGCATTTTGATTTGGGTTCATAAAAAAGACATACATTAAAAAATTAATAACATCAGATTATACTTTATAAAGCTCTCTGTCGCCAAGGTTCGTCCCCCACTCTCCCGTACCCGCCTGGATACGTACACGGTATGGATACATCCCGTGTACGGTACTGATACATCCCGGGTATGTCTAGGTACATACCGGGTACATTTTGACGTACCCGTGACGTACACGGGACGTACCTGGATGTACTCGAGACGTACCTGCAGGGTTGGGCAATGGGGGGGCTCTAATTGTTTTTAGAAAAAAATTAACTCACAAACTTCAGTTTTATCAAGGACTAGACTAGGAGGGCATGGCAACCACAAGGAAACCTGGAGCTTGTTTAAATTCCCTCTAGTTTATTGAAGAGAAAATATTCAAAGGATATCAAGAATGTTTGAGCTAATTATTTGGGATCATCACAATTGACCAAGGAAAGAAGCTATTCATAGAAATTTGGATGTATATCTGAGAGTCTGTACAAGTTATTCATGAGATCAAATCTCAGGTGATCTTCAATACTAGTAGAAAAATTTGGAATCGCAAATTGCATAGCTTAAAGTTTCAAAGAGCATCCTTTCCGAGAAACTATCAAGGCACATCATTGACTCCTTCCCGTATCCTTAAGGAGGATTAGAAGGTGATATTGGATAATATGAATGCAAGAACCAATCATTGGACTGACCTCTTTAGTTATTTTTGGCAGGTTAGAGTCAATCCCATTAAATAGTTCCTTTAGGAGCTCCCTATATACATCTTTTATGGCCACCATCGCAACACAAGAATTTATCTCAAAGGAAATGTATGAAACACAAAGGAATACAATATTCGTATATTAATATATCATAGAAAATGTAAAATATTAACTATATTGATGAATGTTTTGAACATTGGTCGTACTATATTTTTCAAGTTTTGTATTTCTTATGGACTAAAAAATGAGTAAAATTAGTATATGCATAAAATATATAGATATATAGTTTTTTATTAAATATGTACGGACATATCCAAGATGTATCCTACCCAAGGGTTTTTTAAAATCGATGTATTTACGTATTGAAACCATACTTGAACCTGTACCTGTATCCTGGCAACATAGGTTTTTTTCTTAAGTCACCTGGCTCTTGGGTACACAGGGACCCCCGGTCAATGTACGGTCCTCCCTCTGGTTAGAGTTGGGTACATCCCAGCTGGCGCTGTCCTCCATCAGGTTCGGCCTGGGTACATCCTGGCCAGTCTGGGTCTGTCTAACAATGGACCCAGGTGTACATGGACTGGCCGGGCATGTCCACAGTTGCTTTTATTTAATTTCTAATTTTTGTTAATGGTTTTGAACTTTGGCTAGATCAGATGTTTTGGTTGCTGCTTCAAGCCACCATGTGGTGTCCCTGCACACCATTAATTTGGTTCTATTTTAACAAAATACAGTATACTTTTGTCCACTTTTGGTAACAATGTGGCTGGTTTTACAACCAATATTTTTACCACAAAACTTCTCTAAGAAGTATAAATCTTTGCAGGCAGCTGCCTGTTGGTTAACAGTCAATACTCGCCCCGATTTTGTGTTAACTGGGTCAACCAGAAAGAGTCATAGAGCATTTTTTTTGTGTTCAATTTTTTCCAGGCTAATTGGAACATTAGTTACATTAAAATGGGGCCATTCTCCCATTACAGTTTACACCTTTAAAAACTTAGTTACAGAAAAATATTACCAGAGAGGCTAGCTATCATTGCATACTGCATTGGGTGCCCTTCCAGTACACTCTTACAAACTTAGTTATAGAATGATAAAATCTTTAGCTGAGAAGTGACCTATTATGACCTTAGTCACCACATTCCAATTCGTGTTCGTCACCACATTCCAATTCGCGTTTGAATTCATAAAAGAAATTGTTGATAAATAAATCAATGATAAATTCGTGATTAAATGCGACTATAAGAAAAATCATATATATATATATATATATATATATATATAACAAAACATTAAGTATTTGAATTTAAAAAAATCAAAATATGTATATTCTACAAATTATAATATGTAACCATATTTAAAAATCCTAATAAGTTATAGTATGAACTATTTTAAAAAACCTAAAATATATTTTAAAAACCTAATACAATGAAATATATTTAAAAACCTAATAATATGAACTATATTAAAAAACCTAAAATATATAAATATTTAAATGTAAACTATAAGAATTTAAAAATAATCAAAATATATATTTTATAAACTCATGTATATAAAAGCAAGCACAACATGGTGATGGAGGTACTCCAATGGGTAATGCGGCAAGGTCTTTGCGGTGCATGGCAACTGGTGCACCCACGAGATGGTTTCGGACATGCAAATCTGACTTCAAGCACAAGCTTTCCTCACGACATTGAGTATTGCAACAATGATAATTTAGCTTCGCATTTCTTTTGGCATATTTCAATGATTTGCAGGGCAGAAAAACCCAATACGAATTTCTGGCAGATTTCTATGATTCACAGGGCAGAAAAACTGAAGTGAGAGAAAAGGGAACAAATCGTACAAATATATTTGTGAATCTCAACGAATTCTACGTTGCATGGATACACCAAACCCCCCCCCCCCCCCCGCCCCCCCCCCGAATCCCCTTGGAAAACGTATCGGATACGGATACGTTCTTGATACGTACGGGATACATCAGGATACGCACAGATGTATCTGTGACGTACCCCGTACGTATCAGGAACGTATCCAGCAGTATATACGTTTTCTTAAGTTCTATTTCATTTTTAAATTTTTTTTTGACTTTTCTACTCCCTAAAACCAAACTCTAAACCCTAAACCTTAAGTATATATACTTGTATGTTTTAAAAATTTGAACATGGATCCTAGTATATTTTTCAAATTTCAAGTTTTGTTCATATTCATCATTTCATGTTAACATGATATTCGTATATCATATGTATGGCAGCCACATGATCAATAACAATGCAAAGTCTTAAGTATATTGAATGTTTTGAACATTGATTCAAGTTTTGTATTATTATTTCAGTTTTTTATGGACTAAAAATGAGTAAAATGAGTAGATGTACATAAAATATATATAAATATATATATATATTTTAATATATATGTACGGACGTATCCAAGACGTATCGTATCCAAGGGTTTTTTAAAATTGACGTATCCGCGTATCGTATCCGTATCCAAACCGATACTCATATCCGTATCCTGGCAATGTGTGATGTTATATTTTGCGAGTTCAAGTAACCATTGGCACTATGATATAAGGGTCATTGAGAAACCCAAGTAGTTAAGTGGTTAAAAGCGGCCGTAGATAAGGTTGTTGAAACACAACAAATTTATCGTAATTGTGCAATTGGATTGTTGTTACCAAACAATGCTAGGCTTGATGTTGGTATGTGTGCACACCATGTAACAATCGAAGCGCATTTTTAAAAGAAAAAATTAGTTGGTATTTTACTAATTGGGTAACTAAGTGTATTTTTATTAGTAGCATAGTGAAGATGCTTGACCAATTGGCAAAGGGGTAGCACCTACACACCGACACTGAAGGAAGACATTTCAGGTAATTCTCTAAAAATTGGATCATAATGATATTGCAAAAATATATTGATGAATCACAGAAGGTTGCTAACTTGCTATCCATATAAAAGAAAAGTTGTGTGTGACAAATGAACCCTATACCGTGGCATTAGGCTGATTGTAAAGTAGCCTACCATTTGATGCTAAGAGGATATGTCCCTACAAAAAAAATTGACTACATAGGCCAAAATATTATACAGGCACACAACATGCACTCCCCCTTTTGTCAAGTTTGTCCCCATCTTGAAGACCAAACAGATGCTCTTACATGCATCTTCATCCTCTCCCACTTCTTGGTTTGATGAACATGTTACCCAAGCAGGAAATGGCCCAAACTGCTAATGCTTTTCCAAAATGTCACATGATGGCACATGGGGTGCAGCATACAAGGAGCATTGCAGAAGTAGCACGGTCAATCCAGCACAAGATGTTTTCAAGCTCAAAGAAGTTGCAACCATGTTCATATAACATTTCAGTCTAAGAGTTGCAGCTTGAGCCTCTTATCCTTCACATGTCACAACATAATCAGGTTATAGAATGGCCAAACTGTGGCTTGCACAACCTTCCACTAGTTTTCTAGTAGCTTCTTATATTCTATTTATGATTAGTATGCCTAATTAGGGGCTTAAGGATCTTCCTACCCTAATTTAGTATGCATTTAGAAGTCACAACCTCAGAGTGGTTCTGCTCTCTCATTTAGTACAATATTTCAGCAAATTGACTGTGTGTCAAACTGAATGTGTGTTTCTAGTCTCTTCTGCTATCATTGTGTGGATTAATTATGTTTTATCATTGAATCTATGTTATTTCACTTTTGAAATGTAGAAAAATCACACCACTAAATTCACCTATGCAATCTTCATTAACCTTGGGTCATTTGGGTCTTGGGTTCTAAGTTGGAATCCCTCTTCTTGTGTTTGACCCTCCCATAGCTCACCTAGAGACACTTGCAGTAGTGGTCCATGATATCGACCACCTGTTTCTTGGTGTTGCTCAATATGTTTCTTTTGCTTCTATTCAGAGGATGGACAATGTTTTCCTTGTTCACATGCACCTAGGTGGCATCCTTCACACAATCCTTCTCCCTTGCTTGAGCACTTTCCCATGTTGACCAAGAACACCTCTTCAAACACTTCCCAAAAGAAGGCGGGATACTCTTTCTCAAATATGCACTGCATAGTGCCATATAATCACACATCTTCCCACCATGGAAATTATGTTGTTTGTGGAGGAACACCATGCTACTTCAGAATGAGAAACCATAATCTTGGATTGATGCTGCCCTCCTTCCCAAAAACTACAGAAAAACTGTCAATAAAGTTATAAACCAATCCTCCAGATATGAATCCCATTCAAAAAGCAATTGCAAAAAAGGAAGCATATTTGCCAATGAGGAGAGGAATGAGTTCACCTTTTTTATGATTTGTGAGCCAAAAAATGAAAATGAAGGTGGGGTCCTCTGTTGCAAATATGCACTGTGTAGGGCCATATAACCACACATCTTCCCACCAGGGAAACTATGTTGTTTGTGGAGGAACACCATGCTGTTTCAGAATGAGAAACCATAATCTTAGATTGATGCTGCCCTCTTTCCCGAAACTATGGAAAAACTGTTAATAAAATTATAAACCAATCCTCCAGATATGGATGCCATTCAAAAAGCAATTGCTAAAAAGGGAGAATATTTGCCAATGAGTGTTGGAAGACGTGCATGAGGAAGAAATAAAGAGAGGGCGGATTGCACACTATGGAGATAGTGTGTCCGTCAATATATTATGAATGAAGTAGTTACAAAACAATTGATATGGTTATAACCGGTTACAACCATCTCATCAGTTAAATAACTAATCAAGTCCTTATTTAATAAGCCTTACATTCTAATACCCCCTCGTAAGGCTTATCTTACATAAAGCAAAAACAAACATTCTAACAAAACAAAACTACATAATCTTAAGAGGCTTTCACTTTGAAAGCAATGCTATGACTAGGTAGGTCTCCATCAAGTTGTTTCGTGACCTTCGTAAAGGTGTAGCTCCCAAGCTGAATTCCCAAGTTCCCAGATTCCACCTCCCTGAACTCTTGAATCACAAATCTTCTGAATTATTGGACAACCATCCATACTGAGCCATCCACAAACTCCATCAAGTTGTCTCATGACCCTCGTGAGGGTATAATTCCCGAGATCCACGGTCTCCCGAATTAGCTGAGCAACCATCCATACCGAGCTTCATCAACCCTCATTTCTTGCCTTCAAAGTTTAGAGCATCTTTATATTGCGTATTTGTCACTGTCCTCACTACCTTCTGCATCTGGTGGGTCTTCAACCATGGCTATACTGGTTGTATTTAATATGTTTTTACTCTTGAGTACATCATAGAATCGAACACGACAATCCCATGTTGTGTGACCTCTTTTCTTACAATAATGGCATTCAATCTCCTGATTATCTTTATCTAATCTTCTAAGAGAGTTTCTGGTTCTGGAATAGAATGCACTTTCTTGCTAAAAATGACCTTCTACATCTTTTGTAATTCATTTTTCTTCAGCTAGAAGAGTTGCAATCATATCATCTAGAGATTGAGATTGAATTTGACTGAGGGTAAAAACTACATGGTTGTATTTTTGAAGACGAATTATTTAATAGGATTGCTTTGGCATCCTTATCCTCAATTGCAGCTTTGACTTCTACTAGTTATCTGATCAGGGACCTCAAATTGTTGATGTGGCTTGACATAGAGACTCCATCATCCATTTTGAACCTATATAACTGAAGTTTTAGGTAAATTTTCGCATTAACTGCTTTCGTTCCCAATAATTTATTTAGAGCATCCCAAATTTCTTTGGATGATTTGTTTAGGTCTACATGATGAAGTTCAGAGTCGAAGAGAGCGAGCCCAATAATAACTTTCGCTCTATCATCTCTGGTGTGTCAATCTAACTATTTCAGATGCATCGGTGGGTGTTGTCTCTTTCTTGTTTACTATGCCCCACAAATTTTTATTCATAAGTTGCATTTGTATTTTCACTTTCCATGTATGAAAATTTAGACCAGAATATTTTTCTACTGGAATTTCCATAAAATAAAAAAAATACTACTGCGTATTTACTGAGATGAGTAAACAGAGAATAAAATACCAGTTCCAAGTGTTCTCTTTGTTGCAATTGTGATGTGCACAGTTCCATGTCCTAGCATAATAGAACAAACAATCTGAAACTTTGTTTGTGATTTTTCGATTTGATTCAAATGTGTGACTGTAATTTCCTTGTCTTGAGTTCCACGACTTCGCGCCTCTGTAATTTCGGATATTTTTGTGTATATTCTGCAACCTGCAGAAAATAGCTTTGGCGGAAGTGTATTTTCTTTTGGATGCTCAATGAACTGTGAAACCCGATTCGTAAATTCTGGCCATGAGTTTCGTGCTTTCGTTTCGATGGCAGAAATGCCTCAATTGAAACTTCGACATGGAAATGGGCGTGAAATGATTGCTGTTGTTATGTGCAACTGTATATGCCCTCAAAAAAAGCCCTAATAATACTTCAGAACTGTGAAACCCGACTGCAATATTAATGCCCTCGCGGACTGTATATTAATGGCACGTGATTGTATTTTCATGACTGCAACTGTACTCACGACTACTTGTATAATGGCCCTGAATTCACTTCGACCCTCAAATTTCTTACGATTGTGCCCTCGATTTCCAACTTCGATTTTTCCCTCGATTTTTTTTTTTAAACTTTTGATTCAGACTTCGTGCCTTAATGGGATTGATCTTCTTCCCTTCTCGCTTTCCTCGCTTGTCTCACTCTGATACCAATGTTGAAAGACGTGCACAAGGAAGAACTAAAGAGAAGGCGGATTGCACACTATGGAGAAAGTGTGTATGTCAATATATTATGAATGAAGTAGTTACAAAACAGTTGATATAGTTACAACCGGTTACAACCATCTCATCATTTATTAAATAACTAATCATTCAGTCAATAAAATTCAGATGATGACCTTACATTGGCAGAACGAATGTACTTCAAATGACCATTTGACGATCTCATTTTGCACAACTTACGAGACTTGTCCACAGTCAAAAAATCTAAACTGATGGCCTTCCAAACGGCCTATTGGGTTCAAGAGATCAAAACTGACAGTGGCCACTTTAATAAGTGACTTCACACGTAAGCATCGTAAATTTCCTTCTGTTAATGCATGCACATTCAGACAGATCTGCAACCTCATTAAAGATCCTTAACAGACCTTCTTACCATCAATGCAAACTGCAAATAGTTGGGCACCCAGTGATACTCAGCCACTTTCCTCTCCAGTTGTTGCTCAATTCTAGGCCATAACGCAGAGGTCAAATTGATGTAGCCATTACAAATTAGTTACTGCCTGTCCAACGTACCCAAAGATGTTATAAGTTAGGGCTCGAATTATTTCGAAATTACCAAAAGTGCTGTTCCTTCACATATTAATTAGCTCCCCTGTCATAACGCCAAAAAAAAATGAACCATCATAGAGTAGGCCATTAGTCATTTTATGAAAAACATCTGGAAGGTTAACAGTGGCCTTGTTAATAAAATCCCAGGGACCTTGGCAAAATGTTCTCGAATAGATCAAATGCCAAGGAGCCTTTAATGCCTCAGTTTGCTCGTATTGGGGGTCTCATATCAAGATCTGAGGTAGGCAGAACGAAGCAAACTTGAGTCATCGACAACATGAAGAAGCATACGTTCTAGATGAGGAGCCTTAGGGGCAGGTTGTGAGCTCCATGTAATTGTGCACATTGAAAGTTTGTTAAATCTGCTTGCCCCAGACATGATTTTTCATATATTGAAAGATGTGGCACTGATAGGTACTATTTTCTGCACTTCAAATGAAATATTTGGATCGCAATGTACTTTAACTCCCCTAAGTGCTTGTATCTTGTATTACTTTCAAAAATTGTAACACAGAACCAACTCTGACAGTATATTTGGCACCATTATAACTTTTGAGTATCAAGCTAGGATTTTGGAAATTTGCAGGCTGGAAAAAAGAGACTGCAATTTAGTTGCAGGTACTTGCTTGGAAATATACAGAAATTAGTAGCAAAACTATGAACCAATTTCTTCATAAATTTTCTAGCAAAGTTATGGTTGTGCAGAATACTCTTGTGATTTATCAGTTGCACTGGGGTCCACACTGTCTTAGAATCAAAAAATCAAAATGAGCAATAGCAATGAGGTGCATAAATATTCTTGTAAGAAGACGGGCAAGAGGGGTTCATGCACTTTGAGTGACTTACCTTGGCAAAGATGATGAGGAGCATGACTAAGGTAATATTTACCGAATGTCATGAGGTAACTGATCAGTAGAAGAGGAGTTCTTCTGGCAAAAATTTATGGCTCCCCCCCCCCCCCCCCCCCCCCCCTTCAACGACACATGATGATGATTTGTACATTGGAGAACAACCAAGACCAGAGGACCGTTGGAGAGTGAATTTGGAGCCATATAATGTCAGGTTCAAAGATTTGTTGGCATAGAGGCGTGGTCCAACAAGAGAAGTGAGTCCCTTTGGGGTATCAACAGCTCCTAGCACCGAAGAAAGGAGGAGAATGGAGTTGAAGTTCAGATCAGACCAGTTTTTTACAAGCTGTCAAGCGCCGTCTTTCTTGTGTCCAATTTTTGTAAAAAGGTTATAAAGATGTCCCAGCTTTTTACGTACGGTAGTCATAGCTACTTCTCCAAAATTGATTGAAGAGTGGCTATCAAATAAATTTCTAAGTAATGAAGGATGTCTCTTACCTGCGTTTTGTTCAAGACCGCTTTCAAGACAGTTTCTTTTGTATGTCTTGGCTGATAAATGTTGTTTGGACTGACTAATGCCCCTAGCAACTTTTATGAGGTTGACAAATCTAGGTGCATGGCAGTTCCATACTTGGGCACAATTTGTTATTGTATATCTTGATGATGTACTCATTCTGTAACACTGACAAAGGAAGAACAATTGATGTGTTTAAAAATAGGCAAGTGTCGGAGCATGTTTCCAACAAAAGAAGAGTTGTTGATCAATGTGAAGAAATGTACCCCTGTGCGAAGAAAGGAATTGACATGACTTGGGATTCTGTGGTATCAACGAGGTGAGGTATGACAAATTGTGACCCGAGAAAAGGCGTCAGAACCATATCTCTTGATTGTATGAAACACCTAGGAGTGCATTTGAAGGACATTTTCTATGGCTTAGCAAGCTTGTTAGTAAAGTTAATGAAGATTTTTAGTGGCTTATCCTTAACCTGCGCCATTGTCCGAGTATATGAAGTCACCGAAAGGGACTTCGTGTTCCAATTCGGGGACTGCAACAGCCCAAATGTACTTTGAATGACTGAAGAAGAAGATCAACCATAGAAGCTGGTGATTAACCATGCCTTGAAGAAAGTATTTCAGGTTGATTGTAGTTGCAAGTGGGACAACTAATAGGTGCAGTTATTAATTTGCTCAAGTAAGGACAAACATGTGGCAAGTAATTTCAAGGATTACGTTGAATTTACTATAGGCAAAGCAGAAGCATTACGGTCTATGACCTAGAGTTACTATGGCATAGTTCAAGCACTAATAGATTAGTGGAGATTTATTACTGTGCTGCCCAATGAGTCTGTTGTTTGTGGATCATCAATTCATTGAAGTTTATTAGATATTAATTTATTGACAAAGTTGAATCAAAGGCTTACATGAAGTGTGTATGAGTATATAGTGCTAATAGTTAGCAATACCTTTGTTTTGAAGCATGCAAAGGGGGAAGTCAATATCAGTTGATGATACATTGTATTAGGGGGATCCAGCAGTGTTGGCTTGTTATGTTCATATAAGGTTTTTGGACTTGATTTCATTAATAGAATTAGTGTGCACATGATGCAGTCGGCCTTCAGTAATATTGGTGACGTAAGCTAAGGAATATTAGGTATATAGTCATAGACTCATATCCTGTGTCCAGACGCCAAACCAGACATCACCTTTCTTCCAGCTCCTGACAGCACCAGCTCATGTTTTTTAAGCTTAACGTTTGCAGGGGTATACACACTGAGGGACGCGGCAAGGGTAAAATACCCAAAATGAAAGCGTTCAGGACATGATGAAACCCTAAGCTATTAAGTTGAAGAATCAGGTACTATTCTCCAGGACTGAAGAGGCTTGTGGAGAGATGCTGATGGTAGTCAAGAATGCAAAGCGGAAGTAGCCATAAACACCAGATTTTACCGGCCATCGGTGCCAATTTACCCAATGGACCATGGGATGAAGTTGGTCGTAGGACCTGTTAAATCCTTGCCAAGAACTCAAGGTAATGATGCCTATCATTTTTTGTTGTTGACTTAGCCAAGGTTTCATAACCAATGTAGTAGACACACTTGCGGGGATGGATCCTGGAGTACTAGGAGATTATTGCATAAGTGAGTTCAGGCACACATTTTGTTGTTTTAGAAGACTGGTGAAAGTTAGGTTGCATGGTGTTCTAGGAAAGAAAACGATTTGCAGGCAGATAAGAAAACAATGGTATAACCCTGGTGAGCTTGTACACATTACTGCTTCAAGTGATACTGGACAGGAGTCAAATACATTACATTCAGACCAAATGACAAAACAAGAAATCAGGAAATCTTCTGACTGCTTGCATTAACAACACAACACAGTTCAACAGCCAAACCTAATCGCAAAAGAAAATTGACATAGTATTCAATTGCTCGGCCAACAAATGTTGTTGTCCATCGCTTTATACATGCTTCAAGTGCTGTGGTCACACTGAGAACTCATGGTTGTCTGCATCAATGGTTAGCTGCAAAATGAATAGAATGAATGGTTATCTCAAGCAGTGACCCTGTAGGTTCAGATGACATATACACACAAGAATCTTTCTGCTGGTTTTACTATCAAACATTAGCAAAATAAACCAGTAATGCCAATAACAGTGCCATTCTGTGTCTAAGCTCAACCCAAGTAAAAATAAAGCATAGAACTCAAACACTCCTTTTTCAATAAAGCATTAGTGTACACATGGGCCCAGGTACTCCCTAAACCAGCTCAGAGCTCGCTCACACCACTTACATGTGGAAGCTGATCATTACATCCCTTGAGTGGACAGGGTCTGCAAACTATGCTCCCTTGAAATTGAAAACATAAAAAGAAAGAAAGAAAGAAATTATATTAACTTCCACAAATGACCAAGTCAAAATCCAAAAACAAGGGGATGTCACCAGAAAAAACACCACCTAAAAAAGCAATCACCTGGAGACATAGGATACAGGTATCAGAACACAGGCAAGAATGTCATTTTAAGAATAGGAACCAAGAATATAACGAATAAGGTGCACCTATAATATATTTAAATATAGTTGCCAGAAGATGTGGGACAATCCCCATCCCTGAACACAAGTTTCCTGGAGACTATTCAAGAAAGAAAAGATATAGCAATAATATAAATAATAAGACTTTTTAAAATAGCTAAAAGGTGGATTCAAATCTTAAAAACTAGAAGCTACGAAAATACAGAAGAACACAGTTCAAGTTATAGAACCTAACCCAAAGGATACAAAACAACCACATTTACATGCATGAAATATCTTGAAAGGGTGCAGGACAAGAGGTCGCACAAAGCTACACACTAAGAAACACTTAATGGAAATATTAAATTCAAAATACAGAAATGGATCATCACTGACTTACTTAGCAAGGGAAAACTGATCAAGTCAATTGAACGATCAATTCCTCTTTATATAAAGCATCAACAATCAAGGTTGCAGCTTCAACAGAGCTAAGTTTTAACTGCACTCTTAGAAAAAAAATTGTGGCTGAGCATTCAAAAGAAAACTGAAAACTTAATTTATTTTCATGGAACAACTGAACAAGCTAACCTTCTCGATCCAATTTAGCTGAGCAACTTGCAAGCTAGATATTATAAATCAGGCCCTTGCAGGTAAACTTGTCTAGAGGATTACAACTAATCCGACATCTCTTTGGAATGCCATGGTCACAAACAAATATTTTTAACATCAACCCATCATCCAAAACTGTCCGACTCATTGTTCTCAGCCTGTGTTAATAAAATGAGCCCTCTGGCCTATTTTTATTAACTAGTGCTCTAAAATTCACTCTTCGTTGCATTTTTGCCTCTTAAAGACTTCTGCCTTCTCTTTTTTCATTCACTATGATCTCATTGGTCACTGGGCTTGAACCGTGGCCTTCCCAGAGTTGCAGTGCTTCATGGCAGTCCCCAAGTGTTTACACAGGTCCCCAAGAACCAAATACTGCCAGCTGAGGCCCTAATTCATCTCACAGACAGGTGAGCGAGTCTTCACAGCTTCACAGTCAAAGGAGGCCTCAAAGGCAAAGCAAGTTTATCAATGCCAGGCTCACAGTGAATTAAACGTGAAAATGGGCTAAGGATAAAGCAGTAGAGACTAGGTGATAGGTCCGCATGGACCAATCACATGAACTCAGGTCATGGAGGTTGCACGTCAAAAGTTTATAAAATATCCAAGTTAAAGGATTGTGCGAGGCTACGAGATTGTGCCAGGTAGCACACTCCTATAGACTCTTTTCACAGGGCCGCAAAGACTAAAGAGCATGTGAGAGACCACAGAACTATGACAGAATGTGATTGGACCACATGTTCACCTACAAGAAGCTCAAGAAAAAACTGCCACGGTCCCATGGGACCCACTTGTAAAGGGTTGCCTGCAGAATCACATTCTGGCTACATCTTCTGCGAAAAATCTCCAATTGCTGCGTCTTAGTCTCGTTGGAAAGCCCTTGAGGAGAGTTCTCAATTTAGACCACTTTTAAATCGATTAGGTGCTTGTTAAGGCCAGAACTCTTAGTTAAAGTCCCTGCGAGCCGTTTTCCCCTCTGCAAGTGAATTTAAACGATTCCCAACAACTCAGAGGCTCGTTTTTAATGAATCAAGCTCTTCTAAGGCTTGCAATGGACATTGAGTGCACAGTGAAGACTTTGCGCTCTCTAAGCGGCTGTTTGTCCCCTTGATCACATCATAGTGCGGTTGAGTGCTTTGGAATGTAGATTTGCAGAGAAGTATGCGCAACATTCTCGTGGTAGTGGCTGAATTTAATTTTGGGTCCCTTCTTTCCCTCCTCTTTCTATGTTCTCAAATGTATAAGTACAGAAAGTCTCTCTACACAAAGAGGTTGGATTGGCATACTTGCTTGGACACACTTGGGCCACATTTTGTTTCATGTTGTTTTGACCCCTGCTCTCTATTTGTAAAATTCTACCTCTGTGTGTTTATGTGTGACTATGTATATTCCAGCACTGATATAAGCTATTGTGGTTTGTTCTTGTCTACCCTCTCACCTGTGTTATTGTTATTACCTTTTCCTCTAACTCACACATTGTGTTGTCAACCCTTCTTGCATGTTCATGGGCACTGAATTGAAATCAGGCAGGGAAAGTAGCCACTCATCATCGTTTCTAATCTTGGTGCATCACCACCTTTGCTTTAGTTTCTCTCTTCCCTTTTCCCCTGTAAGCTGTTAGATTAGCATTAGATTAGGTAGGTAGTGATGTCAGTAGGAGTAGAGTAAGAAACAGAGACAGCTGTCTCTAGAGGTTCTCTTGCAGTAGCAGTTGTGTCTGAATGAGGGTGCACTCCAAACAGGACAAAATCAGACATCAACAGCCTGGAATCATAATATGGGCTTAGCTTACACAAAATATCCTATATGTTGAATCTTAACTTTTGTGGCATATAAGCGACAGGCTACTAATGAGATTCTCAGGGGATGCATTGCAGAGGCATACACCATTAATACTCAACAATAGGAAAAACACAAGCTGTGGCAGCCAAGACTTATTACATTACAGGACTACATTGCTGCCAATACACCATTGATTCCTGACGAAAAGACCAGGACAAGAACAAGAATAGCAATTATACAGAAACATCAACAGCCTCATTTCCATTGTATCATCAAACCTAACGAAGTACTCTGGGATGATACCCAAGATATAGGCACACAGTGAAATAAGGATATATCTATATAATACAGCAAATAAGTATTGTGCAGATTATACGTAAAATCTGGACTAAACCAGTATGCTCTACGATTAGGACATTCATGTGTTTAATCATTCAGCAAATAACCTCACATATGAAGTTATACAGCACAGAGGCTAGCTTGGCCAATCCTTGTGCATTTTTTTCTACAACATAACAAAGGCATTAATCACCTATTTCTCCTTTGTCCCAATACTAGAAAAGGCTTGTAAAGAAAAAGTAGCTGGTATTATCTTACTTCAATTACACTAGATTTCTGAAATACAGAACCCTTCAAGCTGACTAGACTAGATTTTAGAAATAGAAGAATACTGAAATAGGGGACTATTTAGCTAAGGATTTGGAATGCTTTATGAATCAAGTACGGGCCAATCTAAGGGAACCACTTTCTGAACACTGATTGGATAAGAATATTCTAACATCAATTTTAAGAGAGGACGTGTTGCTATGTGCACAACATTTACTTCTCCTCTACATATTTCTACACAGAGTATGAACTCTCAATCTAGCTGCCAACCACCGACTCCTGGATACATCAAGTTCAACTATAATGAAGCCTTGAGAAAACCTCATACAAGCTGCAAATGGAGATATCCTAGGAGACTATCGACATCAGATCCTCCTGATATGTTCATTTGATGCAGGTTATTCTCCAAACAATGCAGCCTAACTCCTAAACACCACTGCGATCATTGTTTGCTTGCTAGTCTGCATATGAGCCAGGCAATTCTTAAAGATGTCTTGCGATAGAACAATACTTATGCGAACTAGACCAGAGTTGTGAAATAGGGAACTATTTAGCTAAGGATTTGGAATGATTTATGAATCAAGTACGGGCCAATCTAAGGGAACCACTTTCTGAACATTGATTGGATAAGAATATTCTAACATCAATTTTAAGAGAGGACATGTTGCTATGTGCACAACATTTACGTCTCCTATACATATTTCTACACAGAGTATGAACTCTCAATCTAGCTGGCAACCACCGACTCCTGGATACATTAAGTTCAACTATAATTAAGCCTTGAGAAAACCTCATACAAGCTGCAAATGGAGGTATCCTAGGAGACTATCGACATCAGATCCTCCAGATGTGTTCATTTGATGCAGGTCATTCTCCAAACAATGAAGCCTAACTCCTAAACACCACTGTGATCATTGTTTGCTTGCTAGTCTGCATATGAGCCAGGCAATTCTTAAAGATGTCTTGCAGATACTGTTCATTTCATTACAAAAAGCCATCAAATCCAACAGGATTCACTAGAGGTTGCAAAATTTGTTATAGGTATCTCTGAATCAAAACTCCGCGAAACTTGCCAACAAATTGCTGTTGGAATATGCAAAGAGAAGAAAGAAGACAGAAGGCAAAAACTGCGCTGTACAAATGATACAGGGAGAGGTTTATTTATTGAAGAGAGAGGTGGTTGTACAGTTACCAACCGAACAACTACATAACTGTTTTACATGCTATATAATGTGTTATATTTTAACACCCCCTCTTAATGACTAAACCGGAAACAAGACAAATTTTGTCCCAAAATTTTACAAATTTCCTAAAGCCCATATGTTTAGTCATTACATTTACAGACTGTGCCATAAGTTGTACTTTAAAATCAGCAGTCCTTAACTGTGATGCAGTTGTCGAATGAAGACGAACCGCAACACAAAAATCTGGTCCCATGAACAAAAGATATGGCAAGTGGTCCACTGGTTCTCTGTTTCGTGATTCATTGACCAGTGATGAATCACCAATGGCTGAGAGTGTCAGCCCCATCTCCAGAGTGCTGAAATCAAAACCTCGAAGATGTGAATTGAAAAATCCATTCCAGGCTTGTGTAGCCTGCTAGAGTCTGTACAAAGACTCAATTATCCTGTGATCAAAGTCACCTCGATCACGTCCTTGCACCACCATGTAGTGCTCATCCGACTTTTTCAAGAAGAAGAATGTGACCATCTATACAGGAGTTAGAACCAACTCCTCAATAGTAGGAGAAATAACCATCTCAATCTTAGCAGTGGTCTCCGTCTCAACAGGAGAAATAACCATCTCCGTTTTATCTATCTACTCATCTATCCCCCTCTATTGGGAAAGATCCTTCACAACACAATGAGCAACCTGTTCATGCTCTATTGTCTTTCGAGCAAGAACCTCTGAGTGAATGGCTGGGCATGCCATCTCACCATGCACCGTCAATGCATCTAGAATAGTGGAGTCTCCGTCCACAACAAATTGTTTTTCAGAATGAGGAAATCCATCCTCCCAAGGCATGTCCGCCTCCCGTACACCTAGTATAGTGGATATTCCCTCCACAATAGGTGCATGTAGGTTGACTGTATCCAAGTCAACAGATTTGTGAGGAATGGCTTCCTCCCAAGGCATTGCAGCCTTCTGCACATCCTGAATGGTGGAGCTATCCTCCACACGTGCATTCATGTTGATCGCAGCCGGATCAACAAGCCAATACTGACCACCTACCCCAATACCAAGGGCAATTATCCGTCTCTGTTTCACATCAGAGACAACACACTTCTTTCCAAAGAAATCCACAAAAATATTGGGATTTTCAGTCAATTGACGAATAGATAGAAGATTTTTTTGTAAAGAAGGTACATATCTAACATTCCGTACCAACAATTTATGAGCATTATTCAATACAATGAATATATCTCCTATCCCTTCTATTGCAAGCGATTCTCCATCAGCTAGTACTGCTGATTCAAAACAAATATTTGCAGTAAATGAAACATACCAGTCCCTACGACATGAAAAGTGTGCAGACGCACCAAAGTCAATGATCCAGCAACTGGTACCACTATCATTTGAGCATGATGTCGTAAGACAATAAAGAGCATACTCGTCATCCGAATCCCGTTCTTCTGCAACTACTGCCACATGTTCCTCATTACATGGCTTTTTGTTCTGCGTCGAAAGATCATACATCCGCTTTCGGCAATCCCTCTTGAGGTGCCCAACCTTGTGACAGTAATAGCATGTGACCTGATACCGAGTGGAAGATTCACCAGATTGACGTTTCCACCTTCCCTTTGACTAAATGACAAGAGCACTCTCTGCATGGTCACAATTAGATTCTGCCTGAAGTTGTCTCCGCTCCTTTTGCAACAGGTAGGAACTCACCTTGTCAAACGTGAGTATTTGACTTTCAGCCATTAAATGGAGTGCCTCTACAAATGACTCATACGAAGAAGGTAAGTTGTTCAAAACGAGAGCCACCATATCATCGTCGTCAACCTTTTTGTTGATGGAAGATAACTGGTCTCGGAGGTCTTTCATCCGAAGTAGGTGCTCAGACAACGATCCACCTTCTTGTAACTTTACGGAAAAGAGCATATTTTTCAGGTATAAAACCTGACTCTTCTCTGACGTCTGATATTTATCCCTCAGACTGGTCCACAACGTGCTTGCCACAGTGGCATTCCGCACTTCCGGTATCAAATCATCCGACACCGATAACTTGAGAAGCAATAACGCTTCCTTATGACGTTTGTCATAATCCTCGAAGTTCGTCGCTGGTCGACTTTCATCACCCTTGATTATTTTATCACAATCACGAAACTCCGCGACTGTTAAAATCTTATGACTCCATACATTAAAATTAGTGCCTGTTAATTTTTGCGTCTCCAGCAACGTCAAGTGTGATATATTTGCCATTTTATTATTCCAAAGTAACGGAAAATAATAAAATAATAATTTACCTCACACTTAAAAATATCTTTTTCCACCAAATAATATTAAATGAATTACTCCAGCAATATACGTGGCTGTGGGAAAATATTTAATGCAAATATTTTTATGAATAGGCAAGGAAATATTAAAAACACTAAATAGTTTTATAAAATCTTTTGCCTTGCTCGGTTTACCTCTGCCCTTCTCCAAGTTTTACTGTTCACGTTTCACTGTTCACGTCACGTTTTACTATTCGCGTTTCACTGTTCACGTCACGTTTTACTATTTGCATTTCACTGTTCACGTCACGTTTTACTGTTCGCGTTTCACTGTTCACTTTTTTTTTTTTTTTTTTTTTTGTTAAGCTGCCCTCGTCTGTCCCTCCTGCCCGTGCGACCGCGATTTCCTCCAGCAAACCACGATGCCCTCGAACCGTTTTGCCAAACTCGTGCCTTGTTAGGGCTTCCTCGAGTTTGCCGTTCGTGCCTCTTGACGGCTTCCTCGAACTACAACCTTTGGGGCTCTGATACCAATGTTGGAATATGCAAAGAGAAGAAAGAAGACAGAAGGCAAAAACTGCACTGTACAAATGATACAGGCAGAGGTTTATTTATTGAAGAGAGAGGTGGTTGTACAGTTACCAACTGAACAACTACATAACTGTTTTACATGCTATATAATGTGTTATATTTTAACAATTGAGAGTACTCGTGGAGCAAAGAACAGACGAGAAATCATCCGAAACGTGGTGAGTCGAGTCAGCAGCGAAAACTTGGCAAGTTTTTCCAAGTAATTTTGTCATTACTCGGCGAAACTCACCAAGTATTCTCTGTCGACTTGGTCAACAATGCATTATAACATCCAGTTAAAACAAAAATGTCATTTTTATATCTAAAGCCTGCCTTTTCTGTGTTTTCCTCTGTGAATACAGTGAATGTGATCAATTTGCATGCCATTGACAGTCAATTAACAGTATTTACATGTTATTAAAGTTTATTTTATGCATCTATATGCTTTCTAAAGTAGTGATAAGGTTGTCAAGTAACTCCCCAATACGAGTCAAAATTTTAGGCTCCCGAGTCATGTTTAAGTACGAGTTTTTCAACTATGATAAGTATAATATAATATTTAGGTTAAATCCCACAAATCCTAAACCACATCACAGATTGCCTTTGCAAATATCAGTGTCCAAATTCATTAGGTACGAGATAATCTGAAGGTCAGATCCCACAAAGTCTAAGCCAAAGTGGCAGATTGCCTTACCCAACATCAGTGTCCAATTCAATCAGGCAGTCATAACTATATCCTTAAATCTATTACGGATGCCACAAACCAATGAAATCGGAAATTCTAACCCTAAGAAAACCTTGCTACAAATTGTTTCAAACACTTAGTGGGCACAAACTAGAACACTGGTGACCCCAACAGGACAGAAACACAATTTTTGTGAAGTCTTCAAGGTATACACAAGCATTTCTTTGTGAAATAAGATGGGGTTAAGATACAAAATGTAGCCTCATACAAAAGGTAAAACAAAATATATTAGGCATCTCATAAGAGCTAAGATATTTATGCACCTAATTTCCTTATCCAGCATCCCCGCACTTAAAAGACTTTTCCAACTCTTAACTAATAAATAATTGAAGGGGCTATGACCAGAGGGTTTTAAAAAAATGTGCATGTAATGAGGTCTCCCAGTGGAGGCAATGTAAACCCTCTGGGCCAGCAATAATAGATGTGTACAATGCACAACTCCAAGGAGAAGCCAAAGATAGAATTACATAATTTTTATGGCTAATATCATTATTATAAATACCACTTGTTCTGCTTGTTTCAAGGATATGTTCAAGAAAGTAACCATTGTCTGGCTGTCAGCTATACCCCAGGTATAACCACAAAAAGGGAACACAATACTTGATATAGAGCTAGCCAAAATAGAGGCGAAAAATGGATAACCCAAAGCAGACTTTTGTGACTACATGCTAGATTGTAACGGACAGATTGACAAGTACTAATTATCATCGATTGTTTAACATAATTGCCACTTCTTAGTTGAACCATGATGCAAATGCATCCCTGGTTGCTAGTAATCTCGCATCAATCAAAAAATAAATAAATAAAATAAAATCCTTTCTTTTGGTTTCCTGTTGCATTTGTTTCTTTTCTGGTGGCATTTCTCTGCAAGCATGGCTGCTTATATATTCCCAAAACCTTGCAAAGCAAGTCCCTTCAATATGAATACTGCCTGTGAGGTTTGATTTTAATTTTTATTATATGATCTCATCAGCCCGGGTGCAACTCGACGCCTGAAAGCTTACGCTTTATGCTTTTGATAGGCTTCACCTTTGAATATTTCCTGCAGGCTTTGTTTTCTATGTTTTAATGGCCTTGTATCATATTTATTGCCCGCATGCATCCTGTCAAGCCATTTTCCCTCAAATGTAATATTGCCCGCAAGCAATATGGAGTTTTGAAATAATAAGGCACTAAGATATAAATGCAAGTGCCCACAGGCTTGGCTCAAAAATTAAGCGCTTGTCGCCAAAAGAAGGGCTTATGCCCACAGGCTAAATCTTATTTTATAAATGGCTGCTACTTCTGCAGCATCAATCTCAAATCCGACTCGGTAAAATGGACGACGAACAGAGCATGGGAACTGACAGAGATTTGATAATGTCAATATGCTCCACAGACTGTTGGATTAAAATCTAATGTGACCCATAGACCATTGATCTCCGAGGAAACTTTGAAGGCATAAAACCAATTAAATACAGCCTGTGGACTTATAATATAGAGTCCTTAACTGAACAAAGACTGTGTGACATCATAAGGGCTTTCGCACCCTCTGATCCAGTGCCGTTTGAAATAAACCCATGGAATTCAGGCCACAAACACCTGACATGGAACTGACACCAGCAGACCATAGATTTTGCCATGAAACCTAATCCAGCAATGCAGAAAAGGGCAGGAATATATAGTTGATTTAATAAGGAGATAGCCTTTCTTGTATTTGTTTAAAGGCTCTTGTAGGGCCAGCCCCTTTGGAAGGTGAAGATGGATCACCATATCATGCCTATTGTGTGAAACTGCATGTTCCATCCTCTCCATACACCAATTGGCAGCAGCTAAACACAGAATAGCATCCCGCTGGCCAAAGAAGCAACACCTGCCTGGCATAAATGACTCCCGTGGGATATGAATTGACATAGAAGGCGAAGAGACTCGAACGAGTGATCCAGCAGGCAAGGGAAGCGGAAAAGACATGAAAACCAATCTATAAGTTAGTTTCATCTTCCATTTATGGGGGTTCAGAGCTCAAGAGATTGAATTGGGAAGAAGAGTAAGAGAGATCAGCTCCGTAGAGAAGGTGAGAAGATTCATGAATCCAGAGAGGACTTGAGTTCGTTGTAGCTCAAGAGTGATTCCAGGAAGGGAGAGTAAGTGAAGATAATCTTCGTGGACTGAAATTGCAGTCGAATAAGGGTCATTTGTGTTGTTTGTGATCCGACATTGAAATGAATAAACTCTGAAAGTGATTCATGACATGCAATATGTTGTAAAGCATAAGAATTTGTGGGTGACTTCTTGTCATAGTGTCTGTTATCTAAATTTTGACTTGAGCGTCAATACATTGAGATTAATAGTGTTACTGTTGGCAAGTCTGTTGTGAGTTCATGTTGAGGACGAAACAATCTCAATTGTCTTCAAAACCAGAAATTTGTATGTTTTTGAGTGGAGATGGGTTAATGGCTGCAAGGAAAAGGAAGTTATTCAACTGAACATCTATCCGTGATTGCTTAAAACTTTATCTCTTGAATCAACTGACAGGAAAGATGAAGGATAAACCTTTCCAGTTTCAGGTGTTGCAAGTGGCCATAGAGGAGTATATTTACAGTTTAAAGTGTTGCAAGTGCCCATCAAGGAGTATCTTTTCAGTTTCTGGTGTTGGAAGTAAAGGTAAAGGTAGAGATAGTTTTTAGGTCACTGCCAAGTGAGACACTAATTTGGTGAGCAAGAACCCCCCCCATCCCCCCCACCGCGTTGTTGATCAAAGCCCACAAGGGGTTTTTTTCTCATTTATCTTACCTATTGTTCAACAAGGTGCGCATACCCCTATCTCTCTCCAGATTCAGACGTGTGCATCCTCCATGGAGTACACAAGCCTTCAACATCAGGCAGTGGCCATGACAGAGTTTTGATTATGGTGTAGGACTTCCTAACTTAACTTTTTGTTGCTCAAAAGATGGCTCATGCAAGGTAAGTCAAAAAGTCAAAAACCAAAATTGAAAAAACACAACAAAACATCATTTGATAAGCTTCATTTCCATTAAATAATAACTTGTTCATTTCAACTAAAAAAGGAAACTGTTGTGATTCTACTGACCATTAATGATATTCTGGACTCAATGCACAACAAAACTTACCAATACCAATGATACAATGATGTTCATGACGTAAAATTCCCAGCACAGCCAACAAGGGTGTCCGCAATAAAATAAACAATGAAGAAAGTAAATACATCCACAAATTTCTGAAGAGACGGAATTCATACCCATCTTCCACTTCTTAAATACCAGGTTACACCATCTCTGTCTGTCCAGAAAATTACATATCAGTGTCTAAAATAGATTTATATCCGTTTCCATAATTAATTTTGCATAAACAAACATAACAATAGATAGAAATTTTGTCCTCTGCTCTTTACTTTCTAACAATTAAGATTCTAGACTTATCACGACACTGATTTAAAATGCTCCACCATCATCACATCTCAAAGGTACGAAAAATTTAAAGCCTTAAAACAAGACCTAGAAAACTACCCTCAAATAATGAGAGGTTACTATTAGCATTTGCGGTGCCCAAGTGTCTGCAAAAGAAAAAGTTCAAGAATCTAAATACCAAAAGCATCTGTTTCGCTTAAAAGACAAACAACCATATTTGCAGCACTAGGTTCCTTCTTTTTCCTTTCTATCCCCACCCATAGAAATACCAGTCTGAACCTTCACCTCGCCTTCGCTGGCACCGCAACACCCTCCGCAATGCTGATGCTTATCGTCCTTCACCTTCAACTGCTTGCGCATGTCATATGCATCTTCACCATCAGCATAGTACTTAGCCTCCACGTCATTAATTCTATACCCCAAAGTCTCCGTATACAGATGAAATGCCGCCCGATTGCTCTTGCGGACATGAAGAGAAACATATTCTGCCCCAAAGACCTCATGCATGGCCCTCTGAGCCGCACTCATGAGCTTTGTGGCAATTCCCAGCTTTCGGTGAGTGCGAAGAACGGCCAGAGAAGTTATATGCCCGTGGCATTCAGTGGACTCCTCTTCCATCTTCGCAAGCACGTAGCCCACAATTTTCTTGTTGTAATCCTCTGCCACGTAGAGAAATTGCGGCCACGAAAGAATGTGGTAGAAATAATACTTCATCTGGTAATTCTCGGGGAGACACATCAAATTACATGTCTGCATAGCAAGCAGGTCGTCTATTGTGGCTTGTCGAATGCAAACCATGGCTAAGGATTTACAAAACGGTTTTAAACCCTGAATTTAACAGGTTGTTGTCACCAAAACCCTTCCGCCCCCCTGTAAAGCTTTTCGTTGCCCGAATTTATTAGGGTTTTGTGCTATTCTGCGTGGATGAAAAACATTTGGAAGGATTCTATAAGAATTTAGAGTTTGTTGCTTCGAATCGTAAACTTTCTCCCATAAACTAGTGATAAAAACAGAACTTAAAGACCAGAAAAATTAATGATTTATCTCTAGACATTTTCTTTACAAGTTATTGAAAAAATTGAGTGATCAGAAAATTTGTTGATTGATAAGCAGCATATTTTGCTTTGATTTATCAGATATTTGCAAGTAACAGACTGCAGCGACTACAAGGAAAATAGCTCGTACCTTTGAAATGTGCTCTTTTCGCAGTTTGCTCAGCTATTTCTGGAATGAGAAATGCTTTTTGCGTTTGTAATGTGTTCCGTTTGCTCAACTCTCTTTGAAAATTAATTTTTTAAATGAAATAGAGATCTAGTATTTAAAACAAGGCCATGATATGGCAAATCCTGCCGAAGATGATGTTTTTTGTTATGCGAGAAGAGTAAATAAAATAATGTTGAAGTGTAGTGTTATTTATCAATTATGCAATGTACAGTGGGAGGAAATTGAAAATTTGTTAGTAATCTGAATGGCCCTTCCTTGTGGTTGTAACTCAATACCTGTGTTAACTGTACTTGAAATGTTGTTTTCATTGCACAGTCTAAGCGAAAGAGATGTTGAGATATTGAAAAAAATAACATAATATGCAATCTTGAGTCCACAACCAATTTTATTACAAATTTATGACAAGTGTTGTAGTAAATATGTATGCAGAATGTGGAAGCGTACACAAGGTGTGTGCCCTGTTTGACAATAAAACCTCGGGAAAATATGTTCTCATGGAATGTAACTATTACAGGATATGCACAAAATGGCTTTTACAAGAATGCTCTCAATCTCTTTAAAGCAATGAAGCAGTTAGGAATTTACCTCAACCATGTAAGTTTTGCTAGTGTTTTATTAACATCGAACCATATAGATTTAGTAGATGAAGGTTGCAAATACTTGAATGCCATGAGTGGTTCTTATTACACTATGCCCACAATAGCTCATTGTATGCATGGTTGACATTCTTGACCATGTAGGATATATACATATGTCAATGATGTTAGGTTGTTAATCTTGGTCGTCCACATCTTGTCTATTGTCATAGGGGTGAGGGTTCGACCCAACTTGCAAATGCCTTTGCCGCAATTAAAGAATAAGTAGGGGTTTCTCCTCGAGGAGAAAGTCTACGCCACTAGGGTCGATGATGGAAGGTGCATTGTTGGGAGAGGGTGTATAGGTGACTATGTAATTTTATTTTGTTCCAATTTGAATATTGTGTAATAGTAAAGAAACTGGGTATTTGTTTAGTGTTTAGGAGTTCTATAGGAATGTATTCATTATATTGACCTGCTTGATAGTATCTAAAATTATTATGGAAACGGAAACAACATATATAATATGATTGGACTAGGTGCGGGTGAGACTGGTGTGGATGAAATTATCATAGACAATGTGTCTATTTCCAACAAATAAGTTAAACAAATACATGCCTAAATTTTGTAGTAGATTTTTTTTCGGTGCCCGAGATCACATCGATATATAGTGTGCTTGTATGTGACGTTCTTGGAGTTGATGTAATTAATGCGTCAATGTTTAGAAATGAAAATTTGATCATTAACATGGATGTCAACGCCAACAAAATGAAGCCTTTAATTCTTCTTCTTTTTTGGATACTTTACCTATGAACACAATTATTTTATCACCTACTGAAGTATTCGAAAGTTTATTTGCTAGAGAAAAGCACACTCAAACAAATTTTAATTAATGTTTTGACCTTGAAGCATTAATGTTTTAAGGATGACAGATAATGGCTTTAACAAAATTCGACATTCTCTTTGGTGAAGCATAATAATTTTGAATCCAATGCGAAAAATAACTGTTTGAAGGTAACAAAAGATTTGTTAGTAAGTATTTCAAACATGAATCTTAATGTAGCGGGTGGAGGAAAAAAATAAAATACCTTAGACAGATGTTACGTCAATTTGAACAAAACTTTCTTGAAGGAAATTATGTAGATTTGATAAGACTATGTGATGGCACATTTGTTCCTGGGGGCTGTTTAAGCTTCTCAATGTATTCAGTGGGCAGATTGGAATCCCTGTGGAGACCTGACCGTAATGAGATTGGCTCCATTTACATTTGTCTTGTTCCATTTAGTGTGTATCTTATAAAGGTAAGGAGGAGCATTTATTTTTCCATTATGTGCAGTGACAGTGGATGTGTGTGTGTGTGTGGAGAAGAAAATGTAATGTGAGAAGATGCTCGTATTTTTTAATCTTTTTATAATATAAATTTTGTTTAGTTTTGAAATTTCAGAAAGAGTGTATAACTTAAATGGAAAGGAAGGATGTTGATTCATAAATTAGAGGGTGTGAGAAAAGAGTATAAAAGGTGAAAACAATATGAGTATAACTTCAAGGTAAAATTGGAGGGAAAAGGTGTGCAATGTAAGGAAATGGAAGAAAAGGTGTGCAATGTAAAAAATTGTTTATTTTAAAATTAAATGAGTATTTCATTTCCTTACAATTGTAAATTATTTAAACATAAAATAGAAATTGGAAAAAATATGGGCTTATAACTTGAATACCCCAAGTAGCCAAAATTGTATTTCTTCCTAAGATGGCTTGTACAAAGAGAGCCTGGTACACCAAATTTGTCATCCTTGGCGGTAACTTAAGAAATTACCTTCAATGCCTTCGCTTATTTTCTAAGGAAATCTATTTATGTGTAGTTCCGATATCCCTTGGCAGACAAAATGTAACATTTATTTACGAGTTGAAAGTTGAAACCAATTACAAATGTGGAGAATCCTGCATTGCATAACATAGGTTATTAGGGAGAGAAACGAGAAGCTTCATACTCTGTCTTGTTATATCCAAAATCAGCAAGATGAAATGGAATTTTCCACCATGCAGATAGAAATATGCCTCCTGGTAATGCTGGAATTGATTTGTATGTCTCGCTGAAATCCATGGATGACCGAACATAATCGTCTGTGACTCTGGATATGCCTTCCTGAACTTTCTCTGCACAAAAGGATAATGGTTTCTCTTTCACTGCACCTGCTGGTTCTATGCAATATGCACAGAAAACAACATTGCCTGATGCAACAACCAACGAAAATTAAGGCAAATATGGAAGTTATGATGGTGACAATATCAGCTTGATGATATAAATAATCAAAAATCAACTTGCAAGCAATAAATTCAAGAGTTACATAGTTACAACATATCTTAAAGAATGTCAGAATTTAGGCCAATGGATTAACTAGGTACTTCTAGATTTTAAAATAATGAATTGGGTGACCAGCAATTGGCTTGGTGGGTTTATATTGATGAAAAACAAAATCACAAGTTTTATAGCTGAATTCCCATTCATTTGGGTAATTTTAATAGTAATTTTATTTACCTGAACAAGAAAACTTTGGCACTAACAATGATCAGCTTGGTTTTTCAGATTTGTGGAACAATAACTGGTTACCCAATACTTGAGATTGGAATGAATTACAAAATTGGAAATCAAATTCTAAATCACGCCTGCAACTTAATCAGTCAATTCAGGATTAAAATAATGAATAAACCAGGACCAAAAGTATCTTACTTGTCTGCAAAGTTGAAATCCAAAGCCAGGGCATGTAAATGGCTTAAGGATGAAAAGAGGGCTTTAAACCTTCATAAGGAATTAAGGGACAGAGAGAATCGGGAGGATGACTTGTTAGAGACCTAAAACAAGGTAAAAGCAACAGCTCAGCACACCAGATTGCCCATGGAACATGGTATGAAAGTTACATGCAAGTTATAACTAGTCTTATCTTTACAAGCTGATATGAAAATAAGATAAAATTTATAGCCCAAATTCCTTTCTTGCTCTGCATGAATATATACTTTTATCCCATAGCAGAAGGCGTGGATCTAGAATGAAGCTAAATACTATACCTGCAAAGATTAAGGGTTCACAAAATATATTTCAAACAGAAAAACATGGCACTGCCAAGGTCATCCCAAATGTCCTTGGACATGACACAATAGTATCAGTTGATTAGAAGTCCTGGAGTAAAGGTTCCATAGGCCGCTTTGGCCAAAAACTAATAGAATGCTTCATGGTAGAAAGAATAGATCGATAATTTTAATGACTAAAAATTGCAACTCTATTGACGGTTTGACCTAACAACTGGCATCAAGTTTCAACATTGTGAAGAATTGCAATCTATTGATTTCTGCCCCCCCCCCCCCCCCCCCCCCCCCCCGTAATTCCATTGATTTCTACCTGCTTACAGTTATCCACAAAGATAATTCACCGTAGAATAAATCAGTAAAGAATCTGGTACTAATATCAGAGAACCTATCCTATGGTATATACTATAGGCATACCTGCAAATCCTTTTGGCAATGGAGGATCCATTTTTGAACGAATGTCCACGGCGAAAAACATCTTAGAAGGCTGATCTGGAGGCATATCAATGGCCTTGGTTCGAGCCTGCCATACTAGAGCTGCAATGGCATCGAATGAGGAGCACTTCTTTAGATTACCATCATCCATGGCTTTCTTCTTTAGTCTCTCGAGCTTGTCTATGGTAAAAGGAAACACCTTATAGCTATAATCAGGTGAAAGAGAGACACTAGAGACATCAGAATCTACTACATCTACAGTTGTGAAGGAATTTCTCATCTCTTCTGGGATGTCACTCAATTTCATGGCCTCCAAATGCTCATATTTGATCTCTGGAACATCTCTGGCTTTCAAACATGTCCGGTCCGGAAGTGGGTGAGTGATCACTCCCTGACCCCTTGCTACATAAGAGAAGTTCATCATGAATTCCATCGCTCCAAACCCATCAAATAATGAGTGGTTCATAGACATTCCTAGCACATATACTAATATAAACATTTCAAATACTAAGGACAATTTATAACAAACAACTTCCTCTTAAGAACATATCTAACACAATTACCTGCATCATGAGCAGAGGCGTGTCCCCAAACTTTTTAGCATTGTTGGGTTGGAGAACCAAGCTTCTAAAAGTTCGATTTGGGTGTGTTACATCCCCTAGTTCAGAAAGAGTTTGGTCACATGAAGCAGCTGCAAACAGGGCCCCAACTCTGTTACACTCAATCTCCAACCTCCCTTTGTCTGTATTCAACCTCATTCTCCCTGCCATGAAATACTGCTCCTTGTGCTATGACAATTCTAAATTCTAATTTCATATGGACACTAGATACCGACATGCTTCTTCTCGCCAATGCGAACGAACTCATGAGCAATACAGAGAATTTTAGTTCCATGACCTCCAGTCTTCTATCCAATCTATCTAACAAAGCTTACGACTCTGCAAATAATGGATTTGCTCATAGATGACATCCGGTCAAACAAAACAAAGACAAGGCCATTCTCGAGCCCCTCAACATTGCTGAAACCTGTCATACACAATTACGCCATTAAATGCAAGGTTGGACAGTTTGTCTTCCTCGAAAGCTGCCACAAATAAAGAGAAAAAGTTAACTGGCCAATGAGATTGAGAGATAAATGATGTTTTAAAATTATTAAAAAATAAATAAATTAACTAACTATAGTCCCATACCAAAATAATCCACATGGCAACATTTGATTGAGGGAAAAAAAATAGATTAATGAGTGAGGTGAAGACAATATACCTGCCTTCGGCAGGATAATAAATACTAGCAATCGCATTGTGTTTCATGAGATGTGAACGCCAAACGGTATATGTTATTTGTTTTAGAGGTATAATTATTACTTTTGTAGTTGACGTTGATTAGGGGTGTGATTGATTTTGTAAGTCTAGAAATATAGATGGGCCACTTAATTTGAAGGTTGTTTCTACATTTCAAACTTGTTGAAAATTCATACATGAATACATTTGATACCATTTTCGATAGTTAATTTATTTTATAGTTGATGTTGTATGTATTTAATTCGTGTTTATTAGTTGTGCATCGGTTGTTCGGTTGGTGTTTTGTTGGAAAAATATTTATTGTATAGTTGATAATGTGTGTGATTGATAGTTGTAGTGTAGGAATTTAGTTGAAACATTACATTGAAATGTTGTATGTGTACATTTAACTCTATTACAAATTCATACAATTAAACATACAATTAAAGTTGCATATCATATTTCAAAACATCAAATAAATGTAGATCTTCGTGCACATAATGAGACATGTATACATTTGCAGTATTTATATCATGAATGGTAACCTTTAGTGGGCAGTTTTAGTTTCAATAAACATGATTACATTTGATACCCCTTGAACAACAATGTCGCTTTGGATAGAAGAAGTGTTGAGTATAGTAGTGGTGGAGGTGCTATCAAAGCAGAGGGTAGCTTTTACGACAGGCTGAGTGATAGTAGTCTTGAATCCCCCTTTCTTCTTGCTCTAAGTGTTGTTACGTACACCATTTTTTAGTATCTCTTGAATGAAAAAGTAGGTGAAATACGTAGATTTGCAAGTGAGGGAACTCTGGAGAAAGTTGTGAATGTCAGACCCTGCCTTTCAGTGGTTCCAATGTCGACGGTTGCTCTATGCAAAGTAAGTCCCTGCCACTTGTGGATAGTTAATCCCCAGGCTATTTTAATCGGCAATTGTCTTCGATTCCCTCTGGAAATATGGGGTATGGGAATATGTAACGGGTTAGAGGGATCCCAACATGGGCCGTTGTATCTATCAAATTTGATGGCAACAAATAAAGGTAATGTTGGTGGTTGCATTGATGCTTCGTAGACAATGTAAGTGATTGTTCCTGTGGCACCATTCACGAGGCCTGCGTCAACCCATAGATTTGCAACCAGTGTTACGAAATTGGGCAAAGAAGCTTTTGAAGAGTGTATCAGGATAATTTGAAAGATAAAGATGTGGCTATAAAGAAACTAAAAGGTAGAGGCAAAGACATCAAGAAATTAGTTGAGAATGAAGTCAACACGATGTTGGGCACTAGTGTTGAGAATGGGAGGACAAATGCAGTATTTGAAATGTGGGGTCCTCCCACTGAATCGATTACGTGTTGTAGCAAGTTCTTGTAGCTTGGTGAGCTTACAGCCAATTTCTGCCGGAACAGAGCCCAAAAACTGGTTGAATTCCAACCCAATGGTTTGCAACTTTGTACAGTTCAAGAGAATGGAAAAAACATCTCCCTTCAGATTGTTATTGCCAAACGTCAGTTGTTGTAGGCAGCCCAACATTCCCAATTCCTGGGGTACCATTTTGCTTAGTTAGTTGTCTTCTATTTGAAGAAAATTAAGTGCCGAAATATTTCCTATGGATTTTGGGATGCTGTCGTTTAGCTAATTGATGGACAGGTCCACCAGTCGCAATTTGGCTAGCTTATGGCCTACATCCTCTAGAATTGTCCCCACAAACTTGGTGTGATATATGTTCAACTTTTTCAATTATGTATAGTTCATGAGAGAATATAGAATGGACCCTCCTAGGTTGTTATTATCCAGCGACAGTTCTCGTAGTTGGGAAAGTGAACCCAATTCTTGTGAAATATAGCCATACAAGGAATTAGAAGATATATTTAACTCCTCCATGAAAGAACAATTTCCTAGTGCCTTGGGAATGGCACCCGTAAGGATATTGTTCTTCAACTTGAGCTCTCTTAGTTTCCATAATTGACCGATCTCTTTCGGGATACTACCATTGAGTTTGTTGGAATTTAGAGGCAGATGTTCTAATCTTGTCAATGTTGTAAATATCTCAGATGGAATTGGTCCCTCAAGCCTATTATTAGGCAACGACAAGTGATGCAAATTTGTGCAGTTATTCAGAGAATTGGGAATTTGTTCAAAAAGTAAGTTATTTTTTAGATTGAACAGTATTAAATGCCTAAGAGCACCTAGTAAATAGAAATAATAATATAAGCTAATTATTCCCTATAAAATAGAAATAATTGAGATAAACTAATTCACATCCATATTTGTTGTATAACCAATTTCATCAACTGTATCAGGCCCGCAAATCAACCATTTGTTTGTTTATGAGTTGATTATCGTAATTTTCATTTACTTATTTAATTTTAAACTAGGGATATTTGGGACGAAAACACAACTTTGCTTATAGGCAATCATTCAGATCACAAGAGAGAGTATCGTTGATCAGATATGTGGCTGACTATCTCATGCAAAATTCAAAAGCAGCTTTATATATGAAACACCAAGTTGCCAACCAATGCTTGGTGAAACATGCTCTTGCAATGTTGATAATACAACTCAGATTCATGTATGTCAATTACATGATCTCGCAATGTTGATAATACAACTCAAATTCATGTTTGTCAATTAAATGAATACACTACAGATATAGTAGAGATTTCTATTTTCAGCACAGCCTAATTAAAAATAAAAGCTAAAATTGTTAATTAAAAATAATAGCTAAAATTGTTGTTAATTAAAAACAAAAGCTAAAATTGTTAATTATTAGAAACAAAATTATTAAAAATAATAGAGAAAAACTAAAATAGGGAGGAAAAGCACAAACATCAAGATGGCCGTCAAACCGTCAAATTTAACACAGTCGTAGAAACGTCCGTAGGTGCCTTTCCCATAAGGGGAATGCCTTCGGCGTAATAATACAGAATATTCACAATAAAAACAAGTGGAATGGAATCACGGCCCAAAGTCTAACATACATATGGATCAGGCATAAAAAGGTTTCGAAGCAATTAAAAAAAAACCAGAAGTATAACAAAGCAGTTCAAAACAACACATTGTTGAGCATGGAAAATGACCAAGTACCAAGGAAAAGTTAGCGCAGGGGAGAAAGGCACATAAAGACACACACGCTAGGAGAACAGAGTTTGTGTGATGAAGACAGACAGAAAAGGATTGCACTTAAAAGGAGACAACACTTGGCTAGTTCTGGGATGCAAATCTAAATATGGACTTGGAGTAGCGGTCAAACAAGTTCTTGAAGATAAGATTAAAACATGAAGACTTGCGGTTCAAGCAAAGGCTATTTTGGAATATAAGGAAGACCAAGCGACATGCATAGTCTAGAGCTAATAATAGGATCTAAATTAAGAGTTAATTGTAGTAAGTCTATTATTAGGGAAGCTTGCATGTTTTTGTAGTTATCTTGTAGCGGCGCATGGCTATCCTTAACATGCAGCCTATTTTGAGGATGCATAGGCGGTGAAGGGCGAGTTCTCCACCCCTATATATAGGTATGATCTACATAGTTTTGGGAGATCACTTTTGTAATAAAGTTATGCTACTGGATTATGTGCGTGCGTGACTCATGGTGACACTCTTATATATGTAACCAGCTTTTGTGTTTAACAGTATTTAATATAATGGATCTTTGTGGTTGGATATTGTTGATTGACATAACTGAGCAAGGGTCTTGTATGGTAAATCTGATTATGGTTCTTGTTTAATTCTTCATGCATAATAGTTGAGATCTAGATTCGGTTTATGTTATGCAATATACTTGAATGTTTGTCATGGAACTAGAATATATGTTTGTCCATCATGTTAACTCCTTGTTAGAGCTCACATAAAAGAGGAACATGGTACCCTTGCGTGCTTCGGGTGAGCGCTCAAGCCTGCCTAGGTGATGTGTCAGCGTGTCTTGGGCTTTTATGGGTAAAATGAGACTATATTTTGGTTCTGTTACTGGGACCTCTTTTCGAAGTTGTTGCAAAGATGGTACGTGATGGAAACATATAAAAAAAAATTGGATATTGTTGAAAGTTGGGTAGAGAATTTGGAGGACGAGTTCGCACAAAGATACAACATTGGACCTGAATTTAATGCTTGCGTGTGGGTTGAGCAGAATCTATATCATAAGCTTTATGGGACGTTCTTTTCCTATTTTCCCATAGAGTTGTATGAATGGTTGGTAGGATATGCTTTAAAAAGGAATTGGAGGTATAGAACTCTTGTTTAGACGCAAGAAGATTATCAGAATTTAAATGATGCTAATTTGACTTGGACTCGCATGGTGGAATGGTGTCCTAAATAGCTATATATTGGAGTATGATGTGTCTACTTATTCCTGTCCAGAGGTAGCTAAGTACCAGTTCTTGTGTGAACCCAGATGATCTTTTCTACGTGTTATCCCCTTAGCGATTAAGATCTTGATGGTAACATTGGCTTTTGAAGAGAAACCTATAGCTAGCTAAAACCACACCACACACGGGGGCAGGAGCAAGTGTGGTGAAATATGGTGGACTTTGCGGCAAAAGGGAAGAGAGAAGAAAGGCGGCTTAAGTTTAATGAGGCGCATGAGAGGGATTTAGAGAAGTAGCATGAAGTTGCAGAACGAATGACGTTGTGGAGAGAGATGGCTCATGAAGGTTTTTGGGGCTCACGCAGAGGACGTGGAACCGAAGCATCTGGAACTCCCCCATTTTGGTAAGCATGACAAAGAACCCTCTTCGACCTCTAATGAGAGTGAGTTGGTAGAGATTTCAGGGACCGTGGGCGTGCATTTGATCCCTCATAACGACCTAGCCCTTGTACTTGGTTTTCCAGTTTCTACAACAGTCAATAGTAAGAAAGCTAGTGTGGGCAGTAGAGTAGTGACAGAAAGATTTAATTTACATTAAGTTCAGGATTTAACCAGGTAGTATATTCATCTATGGCGACGTAAACGTCATCTATGTTATTTGGAGGTCTGGTTGGAGGTTTATTTTCTGGGGCGTCATCAGCACATAACGTAGGTACACAGAACATTGGTATTACGTCTGAAAGTAACACAACTTCATAGACCATGGGATTTCAGTTTAGTACAACAATGGGTACACAAAGTAGCACATCTTTTAGTCTAATGCCCGCCACAGGAGGAGGATCTAGAGGTTTGGGGTCTAGCAGATCTGGTGGTTCTGGAGGTGGAGGGAACACAAGAGGTAATACATGATCTGGATCTGGTGGGCATGATTTACACCAATCCTAGCAAGTGTATTATGAGATGTCCCTTTGTCTCCCAGAATATAGAGGTATTAAATATGTCATGAAGCACGTTCATATGTGTGAAATACTATGGCGCGCCAATGGGATTACAACTCCAAAGAGCAAAGCAAGTCAATTTGTAACTACGTTACAGGGGTGCACACATAGTTGGTATAGGAAGGTTGATCCGAATCAGACTTGTGTAAATTATGAGGCGTTGTGTGATGCCTTTTTGGCATAGTTGCATATTCTAGAATTTGAGCAGAAAAGCATCAGCGCGTTGAAGGATATCAAGTAGGGCACGGTTGAAAGTATAGGGGAATATGATGCTTGTTTTAAGACTTTGTTATCAAAGTTATCCTATGATATTCATCCTAGTCAGCATGCTCAATGGTTTTTTGGAGGATTAATAACACCTTTCAAGAGGGCACTCTCACACAATACTTTTATAGGCTTTCGCGAATCTCTTGAGGCAGCTCTGCACGTTGAGGCCATTGGGAGTGTGGACACTAGAGTAAGGCCCTTTCTGGAGGCACAACTTACTTCTATGGCGAAGCAGTTGGAGAAATTGTTAGCCAGTTCAACACATGAGACGCGCAGTGGCTTGCGGTGTACAAATTACGAAGTAGAGGGTCATACCAAGGATAACTGCCCATGTAGGTCGATGCACGTTATTCTGTTGGATTGCAAAATATTTCATTTGGATCACGATTCATGCAAGTGTCCTTTGTTGCAGCGTGCTATTAGGAAGAACGTATCCAGTTACTGTAAAATTTGTAAATCACACACTCATGATACATAGAACTGTAGGTTGATTGATCAAATTCACGAAGCAATTGATATGGGTGTGCGAAAAATTGGTGTTGCAAACAATTCCAAGGAGAAAAGTCATAATCGTGGTCAAAATTAAAATAATAATGAAGGGCGCTCTGATGGGGGCAGTCGAGTTTGAGGATAACATGGAGGTTTCGGAGGCCATAGATGCAGTGGAGGAAGGAGTGATTTTCCTCGTGGGACATGCTACAATTGCGGATCACCCGATCACTATAGGCGCGAATGCCCCCATAATCCAGTTTGCTCCTGGTGAGGAAAGAATCATAAGTATGAAGAGTGCATGAAATTATATGAGCATATGTGTAAGCAGCACAAGCAAGATAAGGGTGTGGGGATGATCAAAGTACAAGGTGTGGTGGGAGATTAGTGGATTCCCACGTTAGCACCTGATTCTGATATGATACCTGTGTTAGTGACTACTCACGTTGAAGTTGTGCGCGCTCGTGAGGTTCCCAAATAGAAGTTTGTTATTACAAAGTAGGAGGTGATTAATGCAAAGTATCCAGACCCTGCACATCAAAAGGAAGTGTATCAGGAATCTATGGAGGTTATCAGGAGCTTGCAAGGTGAGATACAATGCTTAAAGGATCAGTCACGGAAGTTAGAACAAGAAAATGCAGTCACATTACCACAGACAGATGTGGATGACATTAAGGAGGTTTCTAAGTTGCTACGTCAAGAGAACGTCATTATGTTATTAGGGGAATGGATAAGAGAAAAGGTATCACGCATTGAGTTTGGGCGTGGGAGATAGATCTTGCATGCCAACTTGCCTCCTCATAGTATTGATTATGATAAAGAGATCACATTGAATGTAATTGTTGATGGCTAGCTTTCAAGTAACATCTTGATTGATACATGTGCAGAAGTAAATGTGCTTACTTTGGACGCATGGCTACAAATGGGGAGACCACCATTACAAACATCTTTGATTGTGTTGTTTATGGCAAATTAGACTAAATCCATGCCTATTGGAGTTTTGAAGGATGTCACTATTACCATTCAGGGGATTGAGTTTACTGGTGATTTTGAGGTCTTAACACTCGCAGAAGCATATAGTTTTCCAGCATTACTTCGGGGGCCCTGGTGTTATGCAAATAACGATGATTTGCGCTTGAATAAGGGTTATTCAATTTTGAAAATAAGGGGCACATGATCATCCCTTTGACAGGTGGAAAGGTTGCGCCTTATGTAGAACCTTTGAGTGAAGAGGATGTAATCAAAATTTATGTATGCACCAGTGTTGGAGCCATCGAAGGAATGGGTAATTCAGTGGGATGATTCACAATCCATGAGTGATACAACAAGTGTTGTTTGTGATAACCGGGAGCTTGGGACTTGTGAGATAGTTGGACATGAAATGAAGAGTGCAGTTACATGTGTCAGTAGGTCGTGCTCTTTAGGCATTTGGGTAGTAACCAGGTGCCAAGGTACACTGCCAAGGGCAATCCTGAGGTGTTTTTGCTCGCTATAGAGGCCCAGTGGACAAATTAAATAGAAAGAAGAAATATGCTAGTTTATACACTGTGTGGGACAACTGTGACCTGGTGCATTACACATAGGGATAATCTTGTGGAGTGTTGTGAAATGAGAATTGTGCTCTCTGCTAGATTTCTAAGGAGCAATGTACCCTCTCAAATTTGTGAATTTCACAGGAAGGATCTTGTTCAGCACCACATTCAGAAGTGTGAGAGACTCTGAACAGAGGGGTAGGAAGCTTTACCACCATCATTGTGGGTGCATAAGTTCTATTCCACCTTACGAGGTTACACACACGTGTGGTATGTCTATGCTGAGTTAAATAGAGTGACATGAAATTGGATAGAGTTGACTGCAGGTATAGTTCATACCTTTGATTACTTTTCTATTAAACCACCGGTAAATGAGGCATTACAAATAATGAAGTGCTTGACTATGGGAGATAGTGCAAAGGATGAGGAACTCATTTAGGAGTTGTTGGGAGAGTCAGACCTCAAGGCACGCTTTGAAGAGGAGGAGATTGGTGAAGAACAAATTGGGTGCGCCTGGTTGGAAAAGGAAAAAGGAAAGATGGTTTATATGATAGATGACGAGGAGGTAGATAACTTGGATGTTGATCATATTGTGGGTACACGTGAGGTCATGGATAGTGCAGATGAATGAGCGCGCGCGTACCATGAGCCTATGAAAACAAAGAAGGTCAACATTAGAACAGAAGTTGAACCTAAAGAGGCTATTATTAGTGATTATTGGTCTGATTCAGAGGTTGCTAAGATTATTGAGCTACTGCGTGACTTCTAAGATTTATTCCCTAAAGGTTGGCTATCATGAGTTGAAGGGAGTGCATGACTCTTTGGGTGAGATGAGAATCAAGCTAAAGGAAGGTGCACGCCCAGTTAGGAAGAGGCCTTACATGATGAATCCTAACCTACGAGTCAAAGTTAAAGAGAATATTGACAAGATGTTGAACTCTGGAATCATTGAGCCCATAGAGGAATCAAAATGGGTTAGGCAAATGGTGATAAGTATCAAGAAAGATGGCAAGATAAAAATTTGTGTGGATTATAGGGAGTTGAATGATGCATGTGTAATAGATCCCTTTCCCAAACCATTTATTGAAGAAATCTTGGAAGGTGTTGTAGGGCACGAGATCTACTCCTTCACTGATGGATTTTTAGATATCATTAGGTAAGGATAGATAAAGAGGATAAAAAAAAGACAACTTTCACCACTGAGTGGGGAAGTTTTGTATACACAGTTATGCCATTTGGATTGAAGAATGTGCCTACAGTCTTTTCGCACATTTTTGTGCAAGCATTCCAGGACTTTATCCATAAGTTCTTCTAGTTTTACTTAGATGATTGGACAAGGTATGGGTTGGTGAAAGATCATTGTGATAATCTAAGTTTTATGTTTGAGAGGTGCTGATAGTTGAGCATCTCCCTAAACATTAAGAAGTGTGTTTTTGTTACACCTTTTGGGACATTGTTGTGGCATATTATTTGTAACGAAGGCTTGTTAGTGGATCATGCTAGGGTTGTTGTTATTTTTGGCTTAGAGTAACCTACTAACCAGAGTGAAGTGCACGGATTTTTGGGGCACACAGGATATTACAGAAAGTTTACCAAAGGTTATGCTAAGATCGTCGCACCATTGGAAGAATTATTGAAGAGTAAAGGAAAGTTCCATTGGGGTGACATGCAACAACGCGCGTTTGAGACATTAAAGGAAAGGCTTACTTCTGCGCCTATTCTGCACTTTCCTTCTTAGACAAAGCCTTTTCATGTGTATGTGGATGCCTCTAGCATGGCCATTGGCATAGTATTAGCCCAACCCGGAGAAGGTATTGTTGATCATCCTATCTGTTTTGCAAGTAGGAATTTGACCACGGCTAAACAGAACTATACAATTATGGAGTGCGAAGCGTTGTCTGTGATTAATGCGTTGCATAAGTTTAGTCAGTATTTTTTGGCAACCCCATTCATATTCTATACAAATCACATGACATTAAAGTATCTAGTCAATAAGCTCATTCTACAGGGGCGCATATGTCAATGGATTTTGTTGTTTGAGGAATTTGACTTCACAGTGGTCGTTAAACCAGGCAAGTGCAATTATGGACCAGATCATCTATCAAGGATTACTTCGAGTGAGGATACATAGAGCATTGAGGATACCATGTTGGATGCACAACTATTCATATTGAATTATGCGCCCTCATACTTTGAAGATATTGTTTTCTTTTTACGTATTGGTGTGGCGCCTGAAGGTATGAAGGCCTTGGAGAAGAAACAACTTGCTATACGTGTCACGCCCTATGTGCTGATAGGTGGGGATATTTACAAGTTAGGTCATGATGAGGTCTTGTGTCGGTGTGTACTAGAGCATGAGCATAATGCTATTATGGAGGAAGCTCGTGATGGGATTGTAGGTGGCCACTATGCACAGAATGCCACCAGGCACAAGATTCTATTGGCAGGCCTTTGGTGGGAAACAATTTACAAAGATTGTATAGAGTATTACAAGGCTTGTGACCACTCGCAGCACCTTGGAAATCCTAAGCATAGAGATGAAATGCCTTTGAGGCCTATTGCTAGTGCAAAACCATTTGAAAAGTGGGCAATTGACTTTGTGGGTCCTATTTCCCCACCCACGCATAGGACTAGATCGTGTTACATTATAACTTATACATATTATCTTACAAGGTGGGCTGAAGCAGTACCCACAAAGGATTGCACACCAACTACAACAACAAGGTTCTTATGGGAGAATATAATCAAGAGGTATGGGTGTGCATTGAGTTTGACAAGTGATAGGGGTACTCATTTTCGTAATGAGACTGTCAAGATATTATTGACAGAATTTATGATGGCACACCATAAAACAACACCCTATCACCCACAAGCTAATGGAACTGATGAGGCCTTCAACAAGATATTGGCACATACATTGAGTAATATTTGTGATGTTGGAAGAAAGGATTGGGATGATAAAGTCTCTATTGTACTTTGGACATATAAGACAATTTATGAATGACTAAATAAAGCCACACCCTTTTAGTTGGTATTTGGCTCGGAGGTTGTTCTACCAGTAGAATTTATGTTACGTTCTCTGCATATTGCGTGCGCAAGAGGTCTACATGATGAACAAGCACTTAAAGATCGTATTGATAAACTGATGTAGTTGGATGAAAGGCACGCTATAAAATCATTAGAGCCAAAAGACAAAAAAGGCTAGACAAAAGGCATGGCATGATCGACATATTAAGAACAAGAAGATTGAGGTCAGGAAGATGGTTCTTCTCTATGTGTAGATACCAATTTTTAGTACAGCGCCCCTTCGTATCTCACATTCATATAATTTCCCCTCCCGCCTTTCTCTTTTCTTAAATTTAAATAAAATCCCATCCATTTATCCACCTTATTTAATTAATTACCAAATGAGATCTATGTGGACCCATTTGATAATTCAGATTTTTGGGCATTATCCCCCATCTCTCACAAATTATTCAAAATATAAGCAATAATGCACCCATCTGACATCCCACTCTTAATCATTCAAAAAGAGAATACTTTATTTCACCTAATATCCCCACCTCTCATCAAATCCTTATCCTTTTCTTTACTTTAAGTCAAATTGTGAGCCCTGATGGATCACATCATGTTTCTTAACTCGGGGTTACTTTACTCAACCCCTAAGTATCTTTTAACCTGCAGTTTAATCTTACCATTAAGCTATAAATATGGGTTTTTCCCCATATTTGAGAGGGGAAGAAAAGGTTAGGAAATTTGGGTGAATGCTGAGGAATTTTAGCCATTTATCATAATATCATTATTATTTTGTCTTTGTGATAACATGTGGAATTTCCATGGTACTCTGCTCGTGATGTGGTTCATGTGGTGAGATTCATGTTGCACGCATCTGATCAATAACACCATCAGCATACCAACATCTTTCAGGTTCTTTTGTTCATCATTTTGCATGTTATCTATTTGGACTCTATTTTATCATTATTCTTATTACACAGGGGTTGACAACCATCGAGGGAGTTAACACTTCCCAGATTTGCTTTGTCAGGCATCCCCCGCATAAAATCTCTAATCAATCTTTCTCTAGTGTATGTGAACCGCAAGATTGTTGGGATCACACCAAGGAGTTCAACATCAACTTTGTGCTTGTATTATCCATCACCATCTTCAAGGTACTAAGCCCTTGTATACTCGATGTTGTTTTGTGTTTCTTGATTTCTCGCACACTAGTCTAGACAGGAAGTGGGAAACCACGATCAACATTTGGCACGCCTAGTGGGACCAAATCCAAGTTCTGGTCATGTTTTTGCTTGCTCACTTTGTATAGGTGTCGTATGTATAACAATTATTGTATGTTATATTATTGAAAGTATGACATCGTGTTAATCTAGATATGCGTTCTACAGTTGTCGTTTGTAGACTCACCCACTTGCATGCTCTTTGGTACTATTTTTGTCCATGTGTTGTGATGCGTGCAGGTAGTCGTTTATGTCACTATTAAGGTACGTCAATTTATTGTTTGAAAAGATCTGTTATTGATTTGGTTATAAAAAGCGTACAATTTTATTCTTATCACTCTTAATTAAAAATATTAATAATACTATTAATATTAATCAAATAAATAAATAACAGTTAAAAAATTAAAATTAAAAAAAATGAATTAAATTATTAAAAAAGAAATAAAAATAATAATTAGAATCCTCATTAGCCTAAACTACCCCACCCTACCTAATACACAATTCAACTTTCTACCTAACTACCATTTCCTTTTTCCCGACCCCATCTCCTTTTAACTTTACCCCACCGAGCCACTTACTTCCTCTTCTTACCAATCCATTCCCTTTCCCAATTCTTCATGACCCACTCTTAAAACCACTCTCACCCCTCGACACCGACTCATCCCTCCATGCTTCCATGCTTCCCTCTCCACCACGTCTCTACTAGCCCTCTGCTCATCTCCCACACCACTACCACACCTCCTCTGCTTGCTTCCCACAAACCCGTTTAGCCTACCATCTCTCCCTTACCCGAGCTCTCCCATCCACATAGCCCATCCACGACTCACATTTACTCCTCCCTTTTCCATACCGGCACTAACCCACGTGAGTTCCATATGACTCGACCCCTTCAACATCCTGCCTCCCACTCGATCTCCATTCCACCCATCCACTTCCTCTCTCAATTCTGACTCCCCTCCACTCAACCACTCCCATTGACTTACCTCACTATCTACCTCATTCCACCCTGTATCCACGTAGACCAAAATTTCTCCTGAGTTCCCATCTCCCTTCCCTGTGTCTATAAGCCTCCAAACTCTCCCTTCATCCCAACGAAGACACATCTTCTCCACTCGCCACACAGTCCCCTCACCGTACATAGATTTCCTACAAACATTAGCGCAACCCAGGTCTTTGTTTATTTGTATATGGTTTTCTCATAGTAAAAGATCTTTTCACAGAAATTTTAAATTAGATATTAGCACCTAACAATGGAAATTGATAATAAAATATGTTTTGATAACAATTTTGAATCATGCATTGACATGTAACACTATGAATACAAAGCAGAACTTTTCTGAAAACATGTCATGTGTTCAAAACTAGGGGAAAGGATCTGTGACGTCATTTTTGGGTGGGCTTCCGACCACGCTTTCCTCTTAGCGTGTGCACAAGCTATGAGTTAACTCCCTCTCCACGGCCTATCGAACTCCTTTACTCTGAGATTCCGTCCATCTCCCACATCGACTACCTCTAACCTCTCATGTCTCAATCCAGAGTGCATTTCCTTTCGTATCTCCCTTTGGCGTGCAATGACCTATGGGGATACCACAGAACTTAACTAAACACCATACATTATTGGATTTTCGACACAAACATCATATTTCCAGCACATCATGTCCATTTATTAAGTTATTAGTCATTTAGCTAAGATTTTCTATAGGTAGATAATTTAGAATAATTGTTTATTGGTAGTTAAATATTTACGATTTGTTCTTTAAATTCCATAGATAATTGTTCTATTTACTAGTTAATTGGCTACAATTGATTAATCAAGATTCTTAGGGTAATTGTTCATAGGATAATCGTTTTATTTACTAGGTTGATTAGTTACATGTTATTCCTTACAACTATTAGAATAATTGTTTTATGATGAGTTTATTAGTTACGACTTATTAACTATAATTCCTAAGCTAGTTCGATGAGGCTAATTTATTAGTTTAATTAAGCTTTGTTAATTAAAATTCCTACGTGGCACATTTATATTAAGATATTCTCTATGATTATTGTAGTTGTTAATTAGAATAATTATTTGTTATTCTTTTCGTCAGTAGACTTTGTTGTTAACATCTAAGAGGCATGACTCATAAATTGTTTTGCTTATTTGGTCTGTTACGCCAACTAATTATCTTCTTCGCTTCTGCAGGTACATAATAACGTCGTCAAAGACAATTACTACACTAAGTAAACATGCATGAATTCTCATCCACCGATCTCAATCGAAATTGTGCATGGTATGATTCAAAGGTACCTGAATGTTCCTTGGTTGTTGACTAGCGATCACTTACAAAACTGATCCTTATCAACATACACTTTGTTTGTCTCAACTTGTTGTCAGATAAAAAGGAAAAGTGATATACAAGTATTCTCCAGTTTTCCCCATTTCCTCTTTTTTTCATGGTACTGTCATTTTTTTGGGTGATTGTCAGCATCGAATTCCATCTTTTGAATTTGGAGTAAAACAAACCCGTGCATTTTTCCTGCTCGCATAGTGTAACTAGGGATTTAACTTTTTACATCACACATATCATCCACCTTTGCCTGAAATTTCACAAACTAATTTACACACCGAAACTTTCCTTGTACTTGGTTCACTGATTGGGATTTGATCACCTAACAGAGAACCGTTTTAGACATTTCCCATCCATAACTTACCCGAAACCAAACATAGTTCACCTCCTTCTAGGTCCTCTTACAACCATTTTTCTTTTTCCTTTTTAATAATAATCAATACAAAGAAAAAAATAAAAAATAAAAATCATTGTGTGCCTCACTTGTTTGGCTCGTATAATAACAACTTTCATGCCAGTAAGCACTCAATCTAGTACGAGGAAAATGGAACACAACTCCACTTTACATAATGCTTCATCTCAACCGATAAGCATCATAGTGGCTTCATCCTCCATGTCTCTCCCCACGGCCCCCATAAATACTGTAGACACCTATTTTTGGTATAGCGTCCCTCCGTCATCTCACATTCATCCAATTTCTATCCTCACTTCTCTTTTTCTTAAATTAAATGAAATCGTATTTATTTGCTCACATTATTTGATTAATTATCAAATGGGCTCCATGTAGACCCATTTGATAATTCAACTTTTGGCATATCCCCATCCTTCACAAATTCAATCCATGGGTATTAATACACCCATCCGATACCTTTTTTTCAAATGGAATCTTTATCTCACCCACCATGTCAATCACACTCCCCACTCCATCTAAGAATTCAGTCGTGGTCCCCACATGATCACATCATATTTCTTAACTCAAGTTACTTTACTCAACCCTGGGTATCATTTAACCTGCAGTTTAACCTCACATCCAATCTATAAATATGGGTTTTCCCCCATATTTCAAGGACCCTAGACCAGAAAAAAAGAGAGGATCGAAGACCTGCAGATACCTAGACCTAGAGAAGAGAAGAAAGAACTTAATTAAGTTCTGCTAGTTTAAGGAAGAAACATTTTCCATGGTTCATTATCTTGCCATCTTAATGCCCAGTTCATCTCCATAACAGAGCACAAGCTAAGTCCTCTCATCATTTTAGTTACTTGTCATTTTATACTCCACTATTTCTGCACAATTAATACTATTCATGATCTATTATTATCTTGTCTGACACGGGGTTTGACATCCTCCAAGGGAGTTAATATCCTCTTGGAACCGGCACTGTTCGGGCAACCCCCGCATATTATGATCTAATCTTATTTGTTTTAGTTTTGTAGATCTAGCTTCTTTATATCATGCATCTATCTTATTTGCGTCCGTATCATCCATTATCATCTCCAAGGTACTAAACCCTTGCATAATCGACGTTGTTTAGTGTTTCTTGATTACTCATACACTCATCTAGATAGGAAGCTAGAAATTCAGATCAACATTTGGCATGCCCGGTGGGACTAGACCCGAGATCTGGTCATTTTTATTGTGTTACTTGTTGTGTGTAGGTGTCGTAAAGATGACGATTATCTTATTTGTTTTTAGTTGCCGTTACTTGACATATATTTTGTGAATATTTCGTTTGGAAACTCACTTGTTTTCAGGATTTAATTATCTTCGCTAGTGTGGTGTCCTTTGTACATATAGTCGTTGTTGTCTTCGCCATGAGGTAAGTGGTTTTTGTCATTTTGAATAAGGTTATTATTTAATTTTTTATAATAGTTATACAATTTTATTGTTATATTCATTAAAAAATAGAAAAGTATATAAATAAATAAATAAAAAGGATAAAAAAATTTAAAAAAAATATTAAAAAAAAATCCTAAGCTACCCCATACAACCCATCCCCCTAACTATTTCCTCATCTCTCCAACTCTCCAGCTTGGCCACCTCCCCTTTTGACTACCCGCCAAGCTATTCTCTCTACCCAAAACCTCACCTTCCCGCTCTCTTCACCAACTCATTTTCCTTCCACCTTACTTCCCATTCCCACCGCCCTCCTTCTCTCCTCGGCTACTTAGCCATTCTCACTATCCCTAACTTGGCCACCTCCTCTTCTGACTATCTGCCGAGATCCTTACTCCTTAACCATCTTTCCCAACTTCCTCCATCCACTCCCTCACTGAATGAGCCACTCGGCCTAACTCCACTCTCCTGCCCAGCTTACCCGAGCTCACATCCTGCTCGGCTCACCCGATGACTCCTTCTCCGCACGAGCTTCCTTGTTGCCTTCTTTTTCCACACATATCCTTTCCACAAATCCACACCCGAGATCCATCTTGAGCTCTTCTCTACCTCCACCACCTCCCCTACCTATCTACCCACACCACTCAACTCTCCTACGAGCTCCATCCTCATCGTCCTTCTCGCATAGTTCCATTCCTAACTCCCGCATACCTCTCAACTCCCATGCGTCCCTTCTTTCCATCCAACTCCCGCATCTCTGCAATTCCAATCCCATCTCCCATCCCACAAGCTCACACCCTACACCGATCTTCCACCCCTCAATGTCGAGCTACATCCACAGTCCCCTTGTCCGATCTCTGAATCTCTCCTCCTGCACCCCTTCTCACATTGAGCTATTCCACCTTCCTATTCGACTCCTAAGTTGTTTCCCAAGCTGCCTCCTCAGATAGTAATTGAATTGAATTAACTATTTAATATAGACTCACATGATTCTAATACATGTCGCATCCAACAGTTTCCATCTTAGCTTCAAATTCATGGAAGATATGTGGGAAGTGACTATACAGTTTCCTCGTAGTAGGCTACTTGCACTTCTTTAAACAGTAATGTAATTACTTCCAATTCTTTACAGCTCAGTTTTGAATTCACACAGCTTTGTGGGTAGTGGTTGTACAGTCCCCTCATAGAAACAGGTTTGATTCTCATTATGTCATCCAACAGCTGAAGAGCCATATCCATGTATGACCAACCAGTTTCAAATTCATGCAAGCTATGGTCGTGACTGTATAGTTTCTCTATCGTGAGTGGCTTTCCATTCTTTAGAGCACATTAATAAATAATATCATTTAGAAACACGGTCATTTAGTATTAAAGTGTAATTTAGTGCCTGTACAATATCTTTATAGTAGTTTCTTTACAATTCTTTACCGCACCATCACAAACAATGCTCACAGTACCTTTTTCTAAAGAAAAACTTTGAATTGATTTTCCATCCATCATCTTTGTAAATTGATCTACCTTTAGGAAACACTCTTCCCCATGTAGAATGACCCCTTGGTGCTTGCGGTGCTGGGAAGTCAATTTTTTGGTCCCACACATGTGGGTGAGTAAAGTTGAGACACTTTTTACATGTCTGACTGAAAATAATCCAACTGTAGCATAGACACGCATCAACAATCTATAAAATGCCCGCGTTGTGTATGTGAACTGTTCAACTTAAATAACTAAATGCATTCCCCATCTCAAATCAATTTCGAATCAATTAATCTACTCCAAATTATTTTCGTCAAATCCATTTCATAGCTTCTTGCATAGATTATTATTATTATTATTATTATTATTATTATTATTATTACAGATAGTTTATAGTATATCTTAGCATTTAATCGTTTATTTCACCATTCGTGTTCCATGTTTATTAGTTCATAATCATTTATTTTAAATACCAGTTCTTAGTTTATCCCTTAATTTATAGTCTATTAATAACTTTCATGGCTTATTTCCTTTTATTGTATACGAATGTCGGTCTATAAATTTTTCTTAATTCATTAGCTTCATTATTGTTGTCTTGTGTTTTCGACGAAGTACCTTTTTGACAACATCTATATCTTCTTTCTTAACCATATCAACTAATTATATTGATCTTATTTTCCATGTGAAATCAACAAATTTGCAACCATCCAACAACACTGTCAGATATCACTTGCTTTGCAAAAAAAAGGAACACACTCATTTTTATTGGCCTTATCTACAACTCTAAACGGTGCCATTTCAGGGTACCCAGGCATTTCAGGTCACTAACCAGTGCTTCTAAAAACACCATCATCAAGTACAATTAAATAAACACTAATAAATGATTCTCCAGCTATTTCTCATTTTTCTCTATTTTCTCTTTTCTACATCGAAATTTCCCTTTCTTGAGTGTCTATATACATCGAACGTCACATTTCATTTTGGTCTAAAATGAATCTTCTGCATCCTACCTAATCACATAGCTTAAGTAAAGAATTTAACTCTCTACATTTCACTTATCACACACTGCCTGTGACTGCACAAACACAATTAACACATCAAAACATTCTTCTCACCTAGTTAATTAATTGGGACCTAAACACCCAACAGGCAACTGTCTCAGACATCTCCCAATCCATAACTACCTAAAACCAGCCTTAGACTCCTTTAGGCACCTTCATTACTTACTTTTCTTTTCTATTCACATCCTCTAAATTAATCATGATTCTAAAAAATATTATGCTTGATTTGTTTGTAAACAACATACATAAACAAATGTTTCTCTATTTCACACCTATTGTCGCTATATCCCAAATCGAGACAAAATAACAATCTGCTCTATCCAATAAAGTTACTTCTTCTGATGATCTCACCCGACAAGATTCTAAACTCAAAACCACATCGTCAGTCACCCAACCTCCAGTCTCCATGCTCTCACCTCATGAGAACCAACCATGTCATACAAAATTCTCCCCACCTTGACACCAACCCTCAAATCTCTCGTCAAGCCAGTCTTCCTAAACCAGTCGCACCACCATCTCCTACTCCTTTAGATACACTCAAATATCCTCCTAACCCCATATATGACTTCTTACTCTAGAAATATTCTATAATCTCTTAATCCTCCCAATCTCCAAAATTGGTGGATCACATTCCACCCACATCCCATTTTGACAATTCTATTAATAGACCCGCCCAACCATCTCCAACTCTTAACACACATATCCCCACTCATCGTCATGCCACTATTGCTCAACACTAACCTATACAATAATTCCAACCTGTAACACATGTTAGTGTTTGCCAAGCAGCTCGCCAAACACCTATATATCCACAAATTAATCAACTATCTTATCGAACCATTTCGCAAACATCCTATCCACAAACACATCATTCGCCTTATCAAACTCCTTTTCAAACTACACAACCAATCCAATCTCAACCTTATAACACCTTGAGTGATTCAATTCACACCTTAATGAATCAGTTGGCCATTTTAGAAACCCTTACTTTACCACCCAAGAACACCTTATCCTATGAACAAATTTGTAACGAGCTGATTCATGCATCGGTTCCAATTAAACCCTACCCTCTTCGTTGGAAACTTACTGCATTTAATAAGTTCAAAAATAAAGAATATCACCAACAACATCTCCCCACATTTAAACACGCATGTTGTCTTATTGTGCATGATCATGATCTACTTCTTCGCACTTTCCCCATGTCTTTTTCTAGTCCCAGGATGGACTGGTATAATAGTATCCCATGACATTCTAAATTCTCTTTTACCCAGCTTGCACAGTTGTTCTTAGAACACTGTTGTATTAATATCACATGTAAAACCACTATTGCTGATATATATACCATTTGATAGTATGAAAATGAGCCCATCGTCAACTTCATTGCACGATGGTATGCTGTTATAAACCAACTATCCTTCGCTATCCCACAAACCGAACTCATCGACTTATTCTCGCATTCGTGTGCCAAACATATATCATCCACTTTATAGATCCAATCATTCCAAACCTTTGATGACGCTTTCACAATGCATCGCAAGCTCAAAACCCGTGCCATTGAGTAGGGTCATCTTAAACTAAGTTCAATTAAATCAAAAATTGAATCCACTAAACCATTCACACATAATGGTGAGTTCAAGGTTGCGACCAACACTGTGGTCATTGAACCCTCATCCCCATCTACATCAAGCACATGGTCTCAACAATGATCTCCTCAATCAACAACCAGCTACAATCCTTTAGCAGAATCATACAGTTCTATATGTGATAAGTTGATGAGCATAAACTCCATCCAACTTCCTCCCGTACGACCCATGGACAACTCGCAAGCCAAGACTATTTGGTATCACGAGGCCCACTTTTGTAAACATCATCGAGTCAAAGGTCATGACATTGAGAGATGTCATTCCTTCAAAGATCATATCCAACAACTTGCAAATCAAGGGGATATCAAAATCGATACCTCAACTATGTAAACTAATCAACCACCAACAAATCAAGCCACCCCCTTTACATCTCAACTATCAAATGCTTGTATGATTGACACTGTCAGTCAAGATCCCATCTTATCACCAACTCCACATGTTCCCACAGTGGACATTATTCCCACCTCTTATTCAGAACCTATCACACCTACATTAACTTGCGCTACCTATCCTAAACCTACACCTTCTCCTGTCCTTATCACATCCACATCAAATTCAACTATACCATCCATTTCCGCTGCTTCAAATACACCCCAATCCACCACATTTGATTCATCTTTAGCACCCATTTCAGCCCCACTCATATCCACACATAACCCTACGTCTCTCACACCTATTCATTCACCGGCATCCTCATCAAATACACCTGTTACTACACCTACATTACTCACAACCATCCCAACTAAACTCAGTTCTACAACATGCACCCTTGTAACCCCATATTCAACATTAATCCCTTTAGAAAAAATATCATTCTTACCCCTCGAAACATTTATGAAAAAACCAGTCCCTTCTACTTCTACACTTGAGAATACACCTGCATTTGCTACATTACCCATACCCATAAGGTCTACTCCATCAGTTATCACATCACTCACATCTCCACATATTCCAAAAGTGCCTACATCTTTACCTATCCTAGCGACCCTTATACCTAACATATCAACAAGTCAACCTAGCTCTACCTTGACAACCTTTCTCGTGGCCACATCACCCAGTCTACCCCAATATTCTTTACCTAATCCTTCTATCACACCAACTAAATCCTCTCGATCTGCAACCTTATCAAATATACCCCTTGAATCACCTACTATACCAACACATCCACCTAAATCAAAGAAATATGTTTTACCTTCTTCCTTTAAAAAATCAACTCTTCCCATGCCAAAATTGAAACAATCCACATCTCACATAGATATCATTAATTGCATCATACAAACACATATCTCTTCATTAACATCTTCGTCTTGTTTTAGGATAGTTTCTCCACTAATAACCCCACCACCACTATCAGATCCTCCGGTTGAATTATTGTCATCCATGCTAGAGGTAAATCTTCTTGGTTGAAGTCTAAGGCTTGGGGAAAACATCCTTGATAGTCCCGTACGCCTCCTTGAAAACATTCAAGTTTTCCCTCTTCTCAACAATCTAATGCCACAACATCCATGTCAGGATCAATCTTTCCATCTACGACATCTTGTAAAAATCGATCCACATCCAAACAATACAATCCTCCAACTAAATTTGATTTGTCCTCCAAAACAAAAAATTCACACATCCAATCTACATTCACGTTTTCTTCTAACTCCAAGCTGAGACATCCTATCAAAACCCATAAGAGTTACCTTCCCCATAACACTTTAATAGGGTCATACGCAGATATCTTTTGACATTTCACTCGAACATCTACCATTAAAATTCCTCCCATAAAATCCTTTAATCCCTATAGTCCCAAACCATCATGGTTCAATCCTAATTGTAGTTACACCTATCATCGTACCCCAGGCCATGACATCAAACATTGTAAGGCATTTTGGTCAATCATCAACAACTTTATTGAGAAAGATGATTTCCTCATTCATGGGAAATTTTCTTCTCCATCTACCTTGAATCCAATCCATATCCCATCTGTCGGATATCCCATGATCCCTCCATCCACATTATCCCTTAATATCCATCCAGCCCATGTCATTCCTCCTAAGAAATGCCCTTCATTATTCATCAATGTCGTTTATCTTACTAAACACACTTGTGGTCTCCAATCATTTATCCCATCCAAATCTAAAACAATCTCATCTAAAATCTTTTGACATCCTTTACCACCTTCACATTTAACTCGTTAGGGGAACAACCTTCCCTCACCCTTGGGCATCTCATCTGTACAACCCCCATGTTACTATGGGACTTTACTCTTTGACATTGTTTTATTTACTTTCTTCACATCCATCCAATCTAAATTAATTATATCTAGATCCTCATCTCATTCTAAGTTCTCCTTTGAGGCCATATTTGTTCTTTTATGTTTATGCTCCTTTTGGGGGTATCATATTTTTCATCAAAGCCCTCCTTTGAGGCCATGTTTGTCTCTCCATTGAGGGATCCCTTTTTCTCGAAGTCCACCATTGTGGCTATATTTGTGTCTCTTTTGGGACACCGTTTATTTCATCAAGTCCTCCTTTGAGGCCATGATTGTCCTTCTATGTTTATGTCTCTCTTGGGGCATCATTTATTTTCATCTAAATCCACCATTGTGGTCATAAGTTAGTTTTATTTCCTGCTTGTCTATCATCTCATCTTATTGCAACTTCATTGTCTTCTCTCTCATGGTGGTAAACCAGAGATGGAATCTCTTAATGCATTGCACTTGTGACCAGTCTACTGTTAGCATATCTACCAATGAGAACTTAGTTACATCCTTAGATTGTTCTGCCATCTTTAGCCCCTTAAATTTGTCATTGTAATAATCTAAATTATGTATTCTGCCTTCACTACTTTGATGTGACCCCGTAACCATTACATTTTTCACCTTCTCATTCTCCTATTGTAGACATGCGAAGGGTCCAGGGTGTCTCTTGTACATTCCTTATCCCCTCTTAAGTGGTTTACTTAGCTATTCCTAGCTCTCCCCCATGTGAAGCTCAAATTCATGTATGTAAAAGGAAAAATCAAAGTTATAAAAAATAGTCTGATCCCTCGAAGGACAACCGTTCATGCAAAAATACAAAAGAAACAAAAATAAAAAAGAAAGTATACAAATCAAAATCCAAGAAAATTTAAAAGAGATAGACTGATCCCTTGAAGGACGGCTATCATATTATTCTTGTCATGTATATTATGTATAAAGTAGACCATACCCTTGAAGGATGGCTACTCTATTATTATGGCATCTGGAAGGTTTCCCGCATTGATCAACCTTCTTTTATCAACATTTTCTGAAAGCTTCTCGCATTTATCAACTTTCTACTATTGTTCTTTCCCTTTCCTAGAGCTAGGGCATAGACTTAAGGATTACCACCTTTAGAGATCCCTGTTCCCACGTACAAGTCACATCTTCAATCCCTATGTCATGTCAACATTAGGCTTACGAGCATCTTTCATCCATATCTCCCTCATGGTCTTTTGGTATAACTAACTATCATTGGTTATGTATTAACACCTGCTATTGACTGTAAGTGTAATGCCTTGAGTGGTAACCTTTCTTGTTTATCTCCAATTCAATTCGAAACATAGTTTCCCTGTACACCCTTGCTACAACTATGTTCCGTTCATCTCATCCAGATCATCTTTTATAAAAATCACATCAAATTTCACACTATGAATTTTATATCTATCCATCATCCCCATGAATGCATTTGCAAATATACTTTTCAGTTTGTGGATTCTACTTGATTGCCATTGCATTTTATGAATCCTACTTGAGGGTATTTCTCAAGGTAATTTTGTTATCTTGCAGCTCCTTATCTCTCAACATTTTCAACACCATCTTTGATCCATTTCTCCTCTCTCTCCATGTCCACTCATCACCATTTGTCTCCACATCATCCTTCTCACCTTTCTGTCCCCTTGCACGACACCAGATATCTTACTTGTCTTTCCTCTTGAGTTTCTCTTTTACTCTTCTACTTTTAGTTTGACAATCTTGCTTAACCATCCATATAGCCAACAAATCTTAGTTAAGGTATATATTATTCCTTGGATCCTCCCGTTGTAGAAGCTTCTCCACCATTTCCTCTTTCAACAAATGACAATCACCACCACAAATGTCTTTCCACTCCTCATTTTCCACTTAACACTCTTACATCATCACTACCACCACGTGGGAATCCCAATTAAGGGTTGCCCTTACACTCTCCATATACACTACGTATGTTCCTCCATCCATTCATGTCACACTCCTCTTTTTCCTTGTTATCACTTTAATATCACCTCCTTTCATATCTTGATCCATTTTGGTATACACTGCTCAGTATTTTCATCATTCTTCTTCTTCTTTGGTTTGGCGATCCTACTTAACCATCTCCATCGCAGGGCAATCTTACTTAAGATTTTCTCTTAAGAATGGTTGGTCGTCTTATCCTTCCACCTCCCATCATCTCTTCCTCATCTTCTATCTCCCACCTCTCATCGTACTCAACCATTCCAACTAACCCTTCCACACCTACATCCAATACAATGTTGTCTTTCTCCTTCCATATCGTCACTGCCGGTTTGGTGATCTTACTTGAATGCTCCTACGACATGGCGATCTTACTTAAGAGTCCCTCTTAAGCATGCTTTTTCATCCTACACTCCCCCACTACCCCACATTCTCTCCATCTACATTTTCTCGGCATTCCCCATCATCACATCCTCTCACCTCCTCTTCCATTCACGTAAACACCACTTCTTACTATTCCCTTTTTCATCTCCATCATCTGTCGCTAGGTAATCTTACTTAACTGTTGCTTCTCCATTCATTTCGTGTCTTGTTTATTCATTTCTCTCTCATTCATTCTTGTCCACTGCATCCTCTCCTTTTCTTTATCTTCCTACACATCGTTATCCCTCCTTTCTTTACTCTTTCCACTCAGTCTTTTAGAGTTCTCCCACATATCTACTCCCATGTTTACCCATCATTTTCATTGATCTTCCAATTCTTCCATCATCATCTTCCGTTTCTGCATTAGAATTATTGGTGGACTTCTCCTAAAAATCACCCATCCCCATTCTGCACAGCCTGAATCTTTTTATTTGACCTCCTCCATTCTATCTTCATTCCTTCCTTCCTCTGTGTCCTCTAATCATTATTGAAGGACTGCTCATAACGTCCTTTCATTGGCGTTCCTCCTCCCATTCTTCATTTACTTTTTGCCTTGTCTCATCTTTTGTCTCATATTTTCCTATTGATCATTATCGGTGGATTTCTCCTAACATCCATTCACTGGTATTGCCTCTCCTATCCCATCCTTTCTTTTTCCTCACCACCTCTCCATCTTCCATTCTTCCTTGCCAATTTCTACACCATCTTCATCATACACCTTCTCTCGATTTTCTCTCCATCAGCATATCCTTGTCTCATGCATCTTTGTTTCTTTTCCAATCAATGTCATTCCTTCCCTCAAGTTTCTCTTTACGTTCCTTGTGCTTCTCACTTTTTATCAAATATCTTCGTTATTGCCTCTCTTCCTTTTGCCTAATTTTCTTTGTTGTCTTCTCCTCCTTTTCGATCTTTGTCTTATTTCACTTCCTCTACATCATCCTTCTCCCCATTTTACATCGCACTTCCTCCTTAATTCCCCATCGAAAACCTAACTCTTCAACGTTATCCCATTTCCTTTATCATCTCATCATCCACATGCATTTCCATGCAATTAGTTCCATATTCTTTACCTTGGATTTCCTCACTATGATCTGTTTCCCTCAATTTTCTTTGCTCTATCATCTCTTTCATTTTCTATCACCTCTCTATTTACCTCTGCTCCATCCTTCATCACGTCTTTCATCTTGAATAACTCTCTCTCTCTTTTTCATAATTTCATCCTCTACTCTGTTCTTTTCTTGTCTTCTCTTTGTTTGTCCTTCATTTCCCCTTTTTTATAATCCTTCTTTGTTATATTTTTCCTCCCCTTTCATTCCTTCTTTTCTCCTCCTCCGTCTTTGTCCCTCTATTCCATACCCCTTTTTCCTTCGTATTCAATCTTTCTTGTTGTTCTCATAATCAACCAATCCTCCTGTCTATTCCCTTTTCTCTTTCTCAACATCCCTTACATCTGGCATTCACAGTCAATGCCAATGTTTCTCCGTTTATGTATCGCCATATATCCCTTTCATTACCGTTCTTGTTCTTCTCTTTACCACATTGACCTCTTCTCTTTTTGAGAACCCTGTCACATATTTTATCTTCGTCAGTCCTCTCACAAGGACATCACCATATCCATTTCTAAGAATCTCTTCCCATCTTCTTTTGACATTTTTGTCTTGGAAGATACCATAACGGACATCACCTATCTGATCTTGTTCTCTTCCAGGAATATTTGCTTTGCTCTTGTTTTGTCGCAAAAGTATCTCTATCATACTTATCGAAGAAACAAGACTTTTTTGTCTTCTTCACCTTCTAATTTGCTAGCACTTATAGCATATTTCCTACGAAACATGATTGCCATCATATTTATTACCCTTTTAGGGCATTTTATCTCACCTTTCTATCTTATCTGCTCATTTTTTCCACATTTATGATTATTCTATCTATGTCTTATGTTGGGGCACCTTTTCATCCTTGTACTTGTCAACACATAGAACTCACCTTGTGTCCTTCTCGTGTCATGTGTTAGGGCATTGTTATCTTCATCCACATCCCTTTTGCAAACGCATGATTTTTCACACGATCCCTCGTAGACAAATGATTGCACACATCTTTCACATTCAGTTGCACATATTTTGATGTTTTCCTATGACCCATTGGTCATCTTGGTTTACATCCATACTGTAGTGGTTTTCACCCACTCACTGGTCTGTATAACGTTATCATCTGTCTCCGTTTAGACCGTAATTGTCCTCTACCGATGTGATATTGGAGTCACCACCATACTTTTTTTTATTGTTATTACGATCCTTTTTTTTGCCTGGGGCATATTGCCTTTGGTCATGTCTTCATCCATCCTCGGACACATCTTTCATCTAACCCTTTTTTTTTGTTTCGTGGCTTGTTATCGTAAACCACTCAACAAAAAAGGGCAAATGTAGACACCTATTTTTGGTATAACGTAGCTCCATCATCTCACATTCATCCAATTTCCATCCTCGCTTCTCTTTTTCTTAAATTAAATGAAATCCTATTTATTTGCTCACATTATTTGATTAATTATCAAATGGGCTCCTTGTAGACCCATTTGACAATTCAACTTTTGGCATATCCCCATCCTTCAAAAATTATTCAATCAATGGGTATTAATACACCCATCTGACACCTTGACTCTTTATCTCACCCACCATGTCAATCATGCTCCCCACTCCATCTAATAATTCAAGCCATGGTCCCTATGTGATCACATCATATTTCTTAACTTAGGTTACTTTACTCAACCCTAGGTATCATTTAACCTGTAGTATAACCTCACATCCAATCTATAAATATGGGGTTTTCCCCATATTTCAAGGACCTTGGACCGGAAAAAAAAAAGAGAATCAAAGACCTGGAGATAACTAGACTTAGAGAAGAGAAGAAATAACTTAATTAAGTTCTACTAGTTTAAGGAAGAAACATTTGCCATGGTTCATTATCTTGGCATCTTGATGCCCGGTTGATCTCCATAAAAGAGCACAAGCTAAGTCCTCTCGTCATTCTAGTTACTTGTCATTTTATATTCCATTATTTATGTACGATTAATACTATTCATGATCTATTATTATCTTGTTTGACACGGGGGTTGACATCCTACAAGGGAGTTAATATCCTCTTGGAACCGACACTATCCGAGAAAGCCCTGCATATTATGATCTAATATTTTTTGTTTTAGTTTTGCAGATCTATATTCTTTATATCATGCATCTATCTTATTTGAGCCCGTATCATCCATCATCATCTCCAAGGTACTAAGCCCTTGTATAATCGACGTTGTTTAGTGTTTCTTGATTACTCGTACACTCATATGGACGGGAAGCTGGAAACTCAGATCAACAAATACCCATTCTCTTACTAATATATCTTACCCGATACTAGTTAGTCACGCTTCGATATTAGACCAGTCCATCCCATCCAAGCCTACCACTCTGCCTTCTATCAGATCAGAGCCTATTGGTACTTTTGTCTTCCCTCTTGGGGACCTAGAATTTAGACAAATTCTTAACACCAACCCTGTGGCCCTTCAAGACTATCTGTTAAGAAGATACATACACCTTCCTCTGGATGGCCCACCGCTTCAGCAGGTCTATCCTTATAGTACTAGTTTTGAAATTCCTTAGTCTGTGGCCTTGCATGATTTTGCGTCATCCTCCACCAACCCATTGGCACACCAGACCACCTAGGTAGTCACGCCCATTCCACCCAATCTTCCTCACATCAACATGACTATCATGACTGCCATCCCTATCACTACGACAGCTCTGATGGTCACTGGTACCTTCATTCAGCCATCCCACATGTCAAATCCTTTATCCAAACAACAAATTCCTTCTACGTCACAGGTATATACCCTTACTTCTCAACTTCCTCAAACAACACCTTTACAACATATAGTGTCACTTCCAGTCTATCAACCTGCCTATACCCATATCCCCACTCAGCAATTACCTCAACAATCTACACAATCTCAACAATCATACCATGCCCCTGTTTCTCACCAACACACATTCTATCAACATCCACCTGAACCACAACACAAAGCTTACGCTCACCCATACCAATTCCCTCATATACCCACACATATGCAAGTCTAACCAACACCTTTCACTGCTCAACAGGCACTTCCTAATGATCCTATGCAAATCTTGATAGGTCAGTTAGCTAACCTAGAGGCTGCTACATTAGGGTCCAACGTCACATTATCTTATGAAAAAAGATGTAACGAACCCATCCATCCATCTGTGCCATTGAAACCATATCCTCCACACTGGGAATTGCCAAAGTTTTCCAAATTTAATAGCAAAGAGGACCCCTAACAACATCTCAGAGCATTTAAACATACATGTTATCTCATTACACATGACCAATATTTGATGCTATGTACATTCTCCATGTCTTTGGCATGCCTTGCCCTAGATTGGTATAATAATATTCCCCAGTACTCCATATTTTCTTTTTCTCAGCTTGCACAATTATTTCTTGAGCACTTCTCCATTAATACTACACGCAAAATAACCATCAACGATCTGTATACCATCCACCAATTCAAAGAAGAATCCATCATGGATTTCGTCACACGATGGCGCAATATTATAAATCAATTATCTTTTCCACTTCCTCAAACTGACCTCATCGAGCTCTGCACGCGCTCTTGCGCTAAGCATATTTCATCTACCTTACAACTATAATCATTTCTAACTTTTGAAGAAGCCTTCACCATGGCCTGCAAGCTTGAGACACGTGCTATAGAGCAGGGGTATTTAAAATTAAAGACAAATAATCCCAAAATAGAATTTGTCAGACCATCCATGTCGAATGATAAGTCAAAGACAAACTACCAATGTTGTCATTATTAAATCATCGCCTCCACCTACATCTACTACCATAGCCCAACAACGATTCACACGTCTAACGCCTAATTATAATCCTTTAGGAGAATCATACAACACCATCTTTGACAAGTTAATAACAACACATTTGATCACACTTCCACCTATCCAACCTGTTAACGAATCTAGACCCAGACCTATGTGGTATCATGAAGACCATTACTGCAACTACCATCAAGTCCAAGGACACAACATAGAAAAATGTCAGACGTTTAAGGATTCTGTTTAAAGACTCATCGATCAGGGAGAACTTCAAGTGGATAACCCAAATGATTCACCCAATCAACCATTAGATATTTTTAAACAACCATACACCCACATCAATAAGTCAGACCACCACTGCTTCTACATTGCAAGTTCCCAATGCCCACACCATAAATACTATACATACTGCGGGTATAAATTCAGTTTCATCCACAAATATACCTTCTTCATCAATCACCGTACCTACCTCACTAGAAGCTCCCCCTTTCTTGAATTCATTAACCCTCACCCCCACACTAACCTCGGTCCTCTCTATGTTCACCTCAGCACCTCCTCCCACATCCACCATTAATTCCACATCTGAATGTACCTCATACACTCCAGCATCCACATCTATTTCATCTTTACCCATAATGCCAACCATAGACCCAATCCCAATTCCAAGACTTACCACATCTACATTTTCCTCCCCCCTACATCATTTGAAGAACCTTTGAAAGAACTTCAAATGGATTTAATTGTAAATAATCTTTCTACCGCACAGCACAACCAAATTCATTTCCACCTTCCTTAGATTTTAATGAACAAATATTCCTTCCTATGCCTTTATCAGTACCACCTCCGGATTCTCCGGTAGAAATTATTGTCTTTCCTCCCAAGGAGGCAACCTCTCACATATTGCCTCAAAATTCCCTTATACAGGAAAATAATATTCCTTCTTCTAAACAATCCAACCCCAAATCCCTTCAACTAAAATCATCCAACACTATAAAAATTCCAATTGGATTTCAACCATCAAGACACAAACATACTTGAACTTTGTCCTCAACATCTAAATTATCTCAAACATCCACTCCTTCTCTAAAAACCAAGAGATTCTACACAGGTACACCACCTCCGAATGTTTCAATTGAATCATATGCGGAGGTCTTCTGATATTTGTTACAAATTTATGCAATTACACTTCCGCCTATTAGGGCCTTTGACCCAGGTAGTAAGAAGCCATCGTGGTTTAATTCCAACCTTGTTTGCACATATCATCGTAACCCTAGACATGATATCATATATTGCAGAGCATTTCAAGCCATTGTTCATGACTTCATTAAGGAAGGATACATCTTTCCCAAACCAAACCAGTCTATTCCCTCCACTTCAACATATGCACTGTTGACCTCATCTATTCAAATGCAAATGCCCCCTCATTCTTCACACACTTCAACAACCATATCACCTACAAGTGAATAATATTTTAAAGGGGATCCTTCATTCTCCATGAAATTTCTTCAAGTGCCTCCCTAGTCCAGTTCACGTGACCCATCATCATCAACTAACACTAAAACAGAAACCAAAACATTAAAATCGCAATGCAATCCATCCCCATCCTTAGTATTTACAGTGGTTCATATATCGACATCCCAAAATTCTATGTCAAAATCCAAGCCAAAACATTATCTTAAACCTCATAAGAGTTACCTTCTTTTTGACACCTTGATTGGATCTTACGCAGACATCCTTCAACATCTAATTCAAACTTCTATGATCATGATTCCTCCCATTAGACATCGGGACCCTTATAACAGTAAACCTCCATGATTCAATCCCAATTACATTTGCACTTATCATCATGCTCTGGGCCATGACATTGAGCAATGTAGAGCCTTTTGGACCATCATCCACGACCTCATTCAGGTAGATGATTTCCTCAAATAGGGGGAACATACTTCCCCATCAGCAATGAATATAAGTCATCTTTCTACATCCTTATCCATTGGGTTTCCTAACACTCCCCCATCCACATCTATTCCCTCTTTACCTATCATACAATCTATTGATTCTCTCTCAGTTCCTCTTTCCACCCTTCTAATCATGTCAAACACCTCATCCTCTTCTTCTACATCATTTGCAGAATCTTGGACAGAACCACAACTTACAACAACTTTAGATAACCCTCTCATCTCATCTAAAAATTCCTCCCCAACAAACCAACCTTCGTCAGATGTCACCATGAAAACATTAAGATTGTCACCCATATCAACTACAACACAACCTTTAGATCCTTTGACTAAAATTAGTATCATCCCTTCCAAGAATGCTTCTTTGCTGTCCAACTCTAAGATCCTTGGTACAATTCCACAACGATCTCTTGTGTGTCCCCGAAAGAAGATAGACATTTCACTAACAAATACCAAATATACATCATCTGTTTTAGGGCAACATCAATCTCCATCTAAGGCATCACAATCACTCCACCAAACCAAATAAAAAACATCCAACATTCCCTCAAGATTTGAATAAAAATTGTGGAATGACATGAAGAAATCCTCTAAGACCACTCATACAACCACACCCCAAGCAATTTCATCAATATCTACATTAAAGGATTCCCAAAAAAATACATATACTAATGTATCAATCGAATCTTATGCAGAAGCCCTTTAACACTTATTACAAATTGCGGCCATTACGGTTCCACCTGTCAAGGAATTTAACCCACATAGTAAGAAGCTGTCATGGTTTAATCCCCACCCCAGTTGTGCTTACCATCGTACCCTGGGTCATAACACTGAGCGTTGTAAGGCTCTTCAGACTATCATCCATGATCTCATTGAAAGAGAAGACCTTTTTGAGGATTGTCCCTCTACCATTTTATCCGTAACTAATTCCACGTCTATCGAAGTCTCTAAGTCTGCTCCTCCATCCTTCATTAACATCTCTCCTTCTCATGTTATTACTCAAACAGAAGGTCCTCCCTTATTCATCAACATTGTTTTCTGTAATGTACCTTTTACTACGCCAAAAGGCCCAAGGGTCAAGTCGAGTCCGAACCGTGGTCAGACCCAAGGGGCTATGGATGCTGGGAACTTTTGGGAAGGGGGCCGTGGTTCTAATATCCAAGTTTTGCATTTGGGGGTCACTTTTGGACCATGGAGACTCTAAAAAGGAAAAATTAAATATGGTTACTTTTATTTTATTGGCCCCTCCATGGAATGAAATGTGCCTAGGGTTGTTGGGGGCCCGTTTTCCAAGGAGAAGTATATAAGGAGCTAGGTGAGAATGGAAAGGCAATTTTTGGCATACATTTTATCCTCCTTCACATGCAGCTGCTGTTGTGTTTCTATAACTTGTGCAGACAAATCCCATAGGGACCCAAGCTTTGGTGGTGAGAGACCCATCCCTAGCTAGTAGGGAATTCTTCGGTAGTGAGAGATCTACCCTAGTCTGTCATTTTGGAACCGCTTTCTAGGATGTGTTACAAAGATCTTATTTGAGGTTTAAGAGGATGGATTTTGAGGGTTTTTGGGGCATTTGAGGAAGATAATCAGTGGGCTTCCAGATCAAATTCACAACAACCATTTGGGTAGGATGTGGCAGCTCGTTGAAGGTGCCTCCATCATTTTCTGACCCCTTTCCAAGTGTGGCAACTTGTAACCTTTATTTGGGGGTTTACCAATCGGTCGTTGTCAGATCTGAAGGTGGAAATATTATTTCTTGTATTTGTTAATGTATTTCCAAAGACCCTTAATTTATGCTCATGTATTTGGTGATTTACGGATTGTAGAGGTTTACCAGCCACCCAGGGCACTCTGTAATTATCTAGCAGTAATATAAAATTCCAAAAATGTTGTTCTAGTGTTTATTATTATTATTGCAAGCTTCCCTCAAAATTTCATGTACTTTGGGAAAGTATTTTGTGAGATATCAATTAAATACCATTCGCTGTCCTAGTTGGTCATTTTCAGTAAAAATCAGTATTTTACTTTGCTGCAATTTTTCATATATTTGGTGCATTTTTAAGTGTTATCCCATAAGGGATATTTCAGTGGTATCAGAGTAGTTGTTTCTCCATCTTGTTGGGATTGAAAGATGGGGGACAAAGACAATGAGGACATAGGGGTAGATCTGATGAAACAATTGTTCACCAACATGGTAAAGCAACAGGAGACTACCAATCTCTATTTGAGCCAACTCATTGAGATATTAACACAGGACATGTTTGATACCCATGCGGAAAGAGGTGAAAATAACAATAGGGGACAACATGGTCAAAGAGGTGAGGGTGGACATTCAGGACAGTGGTCCCCCCATTCTTCTACCAAGCCTTTAGGGTTTTACGAACCTTCTTTCTTGAAGGATCTGGAAGTTTCATAGGTATGACAGCCATGGGATATTGTAGACGAGGAGTCTTGTTGGGAAAGTTACCATAATTTAAGTGATGGCTTTCGTGACAGCATGTTATTCCAGGAATATTGCAAAATGAATATTTGCAGCAAGCCTAGGAGAGATAACCAAGTACAAGTACTAGAGATGCAAAGGAGGTTAAGATAGATTTTCGTTCCACATTTCGACGGCTCTAAGAAGTGTACTACACAATCTTGGGTGCAGAAGTTGAAGACATACTTCGACTTGAATCCTATGCGAGAGGAAGATGCAATCGAGTTTGAAATATTACATCTAGAAGGAGACGCTCATGATTGATGGCATCATGGGTTGATTACATAGGGACACATATACATCACGACTTATGCAGAGTTCATAAAGAGGCTAGTGAGAAAATTTGATAAGAGGGACCCCGACAGGTATTTTAGAGAGTTGACTTAATTGAGGCAGACCGGTTTCATGGATCAATATATCACAGATTTTCAGAGACTATTGGTCATGGTACATGATTTTACAAAGATGAGGTTGATTTCCCTATTCATATCAAGTTTGACAAACGCTCTCATTGGATTTGTGAGGGAATTCAAGCCTTCTTCATTGCATGAGGCTATTAGGAGAGCTCGTGACTTGGAGTTATCCACTCCCAACTCAAGGTTTCCAACTCGAGTGTATCCTAAGGGTTTCCCTTATAGAACCGAGGGTTCACAGCCAAAGGTATCTCCACCTAGGAAAGATACAACCTGGAGACCATTTGGAGCTAGAGAGGACAAGGAGGAATTGAGGCAAAAGAAACTATATTTCGATTATTGCGGCCCTTGGGTTCCAGAACACGATTGCAAGGGTAGAGGGAGGGCCCAATACATATAGGTCTGCGAGGAGAGTGATGGTGATGAGGAGTTATACACACAACCATTAGAGGATGATAATGATGAGGCCTTAGATAGTGCGGGTATGGAGCAGGATAGTGAGACTTTCCCCCAGGAGACTATCGCCACCTTGTCTAGTACCCCGAGGTACAAGGCATTCAGAGTTAGGGGAGTTTTACAGGGAAAACGAGTGGTGGTACTCATTGATAGTAGGGTAACCCACAACTTTATTGATGCCTCATTGGTTGAGAGGTGGGGGTTACAAACAGGAATTTGAGGGCTTCAATGTGGTTATAGCCAATGGAGATTCTATGAGATGCATACGAAGGGTTCCCCAATTAAGCATCATGATGGGTAACTATATAGTTACCAATGATTTATATATTGTTGGTATTAGAGAGACCAACATAGTGCTTGGGGTACAGTGGCTCCATTCCCTTGGTGAGTTTCAGACTAACTTCTAGACGATGGAGCTGAAGTTTAAGTCTGAAGGGAGGAATGTGATCTTGAGGGGCTTATCTTCAGGGGCACCCCGAAATGTTATAGCCAAGAGGATCAAGAGGATCTATAGGCATGATGGGGTGGATTAGGCAGTACACTATTTGGTTTCGAACAAGAAATTAGAGGATGGACAACAACAATACCATGTGGATATACATGGCCTATTGGATAGACACAATATTGTGTTTGGTGACATACCTCTAGGCATACCTCTAGATAGGGGATTTGAGCATGTGATTGAGCTTAAGGATGCTAGACTGGTGGTCACTTCTCCTTACAGTCACCAAAAATGGTTTAAGGATGAGATCGAGAAGACTATACATGAGCTCATGGATATGAGGCATATTAGACTGAGTTCCGGCCCTTTTGTTTCTTTGGTAGCTTTGGTGAAGAAGAAGGATGGGACCCTGCGAATGTGTATGGACTACCGGGCCTTGAATAAGAAGACAATAAAGAACAAGTATCTCATACCCCGCATTGATGAGTTGTTGGATGAGCTACATGGTGTAATTTATTTTTCAAAAATAGATTTGTGTTTGGGATATCATCAGATCAAAGTCAGGGAGCAGGATGTGTATAAGACAACTTTCAGATGCCATTACGGACACTTTGAGTTCTTGGTGATGACTTTTGGATTGTCTAATGCTCTAGCTACATTCCAGTCTTGCATGAATCATGTGTTCAACTGCCACTTGCATAAATTTGTATTGGTTTTCTTTGATGATATTTTAGTCTACAACATGACTTGGGAGGACCATATCAGGCACCTAGGTGAGATATTGGGGATATTAGAAGCTAATTCCTTATATGCGAAAGCCTCTAAGTGTGATTTTGACATGACCAAACTTATATACTTGGATATGTAATTGGCGGGGGTACAGTGAATGTGGATAGAGAAAAGATACAAGCAATCCTGGATTGGCTGCCACCTAGGACATTGACACAATTGAGAGGATTCGTGGGGTTGTGCACATACTACTGATGTTTGTGTAGAATTTATCTCAATTAACTGCTCCATTGACCGATTTGACTAAGAAGGGGGATTTTGCTTGGTCAGATGCTACACAATAGGTTTTTGACCACCTCAAGGAGGTAATGAGTTTGTGTCTCGTCCTCACATTACCAGTCTTCTCCCACCCATTCATTATAGAGTGTGATGCATCAGGAGAGGGTGTTGGGGTAGTTCTCATGTAGGATATGCATCCAATTGCCTATGAAATTCAGAAATTGAAACACGTGGAGAGAGGGTATTCAATCTACGACAAGGAGATGTTAGCCATTATGCATGCCTTGGCCAAATTCAGACAGTACCTTGTGGGCAGAAAATTCGTGGTTCGTACGGATCACAACAGTTTGAGGTTCTTCTTGGGATAGAAAGAGATCAACAATCGCCAACAGAGATGGGTGAACAAGGTGGAAACATATGACTTTGACATATAGTACACTTGGGGTAAGAATAATATTGTTACTGATGCTTTATCTAGGAGGCCTTACCTCACTGCTAAGCTTAGTTCTATGTCTGAGATTTTAGCGGATTGGAAGGCTCATATACTTGTTGATTATTCCAAAAATCAGTTTTCCTATGAGATCATGGATGGTATTATACAGGAAGACCGATACAAAGTAGTGGATGATCTCATTTTCTACAAGGATAGGATTTTCCTTGTACCAGGATCCCAAATTAAGGGGAAAATCCTTTGAGTAGTACATGATACACCACTAGTTGGACATCATGGGTATTTCAAAACAAACAGGTTCATCAGGGAGAAATTTGTAGGGAAGGGGATGAAGGACAATGTCATTAATCATGTCAGGGAGTGTATAGTTTGCTAGCAAACCAAATCCGAGCATTCTTTCCCAACAAGATTACTTCAACCTCTCCCCATTCCTAAATAGAAATGGGAAAGCATATCTATGGAATTTATCACAGGGCTTCCCTTGGTGCATGGGAATAGTTTCATTTATGTTGTAGTTAATTGGTTAACTAAGTATGCTCATTTATTTTCTCTACCCAAGGGGCATGAGGCAGTGGATGTGGCCCGGATCTTCTATACCAATATTTTTTAGCTATATGGGTTTCCTAAAACTATCGTATGTGACAGGGACAAGATCTTCATGAGCACCTTTTGGTAGGAGATCTTCAGACTAGCAGGAACAGATTTGACTCCTAGCACTAGCTACCACCCACAGACAGATGGGCAGACAAAGATAGTCAATAAATGGATAGAAGGCTACTTGCAAAGTTATGTGACAGGACACCAGCGGGCATGGATTAAATGGTTAAACATGGGTGAGTATTGCTACAATAACACCTACCATATGAGCATAAGTATGACTCCTTTCTGAGCCTTGAATGGGTACGACGCCAGGACATTTGTAGATTTGGTATTACCAGATAGCCGAGCTCCCAAAGCTCAAGATTGGTTACAGGAGAACCAAGATATTATGAAGACTCTCAGAGAGAATCTTCAGAAGTCACAAAATCAACAAAAGGTATATGCAGATCAACACAAGATAAAGAGGTCTTTTGAGGTTGGGGATCTAGTATTCCTATGTTTATAGCCATATAGGTAGTGCTCAATGAAGCGGAAGGGTGCAGAGAAATTCAAACCATGTTTTTATGGTCCGTACCGAGTAGTTAGTTGAATTGGGGCAGTTGCATATGAGCTAGAGCTATTGGAGCACAGTAAGATACATAATATCTTCCATGTTTCATGCCTTAATAAGGCACTCAGACCACATATTGTACCATCTACAAAGTTACTGCCACTAGATGAGCAAAGGAAATTGGCGTTGGAACCAGAATCCATTATTGAAGAGAGACAGAGGGGGCTCAGGAGCAGAGTAATCACTGAGTATTTGGTGTGATGGAAGGGACTGTCACTTGAGGATGCAACTTGGGAGGGAGAACAGATTTTTCAGCATCCTAATTTGCATTTGCTTGAGGACAAGCAAAATTTGGGAAGGGAGGACTGAAATGTCCCCTTTCTATAATGTCCCTCTTACTATGCCAAAAGGCCCAAGGGTCAAGTCAAGTCCAAACTGTGGTCATACCCAAGGAGCTATGAATGCTGGGAACTTTTGGGAAGGGGGCCGTGGTTCTAATATCCAAGTTTTGCATTTGGGGGTCACTTTTGGACCATGGAGACTCGAAAAAGGAAAAAGTAAATATGGTTACTTTATATTTTATTGGCCCCTCCATGGAATGAAATGTGCCTAGGGTTGTTGGGGGCCTGTTTGCCAAGGAGAAGTATATAAGAAGCTGGGTGAGAATGGAAAGGCAAATTTTTACATACATTTTATCCTCCTTCACGTGCAGCTATTTTTGTGCTTCTACAGCTTGTGGATTCAAATCCCACAAGGACCCTAGCTTCAGTGGTGAGAGACCCGTCCCCAGCTAGCAGGGCATTCTTCGGTAGTGAGATATCTACCCTACTCTGTCATTTTGGATCCACTTTCTGGGCTGTGTTACATAGATCTTAACTGAGGTTTCAGAGGATGAATTTTGAGGTTTTTCAGGTCATTTGAGGAATATAATCAGTGGGCTTCCGGATTAGATTCATGACAGCCATTTGGGCAGGATGTGATAGCTTGTTGAAGGTGCCTCCATCATTTTCTGACCCCTTTCCAAGCGTGGCAACTTGTAGCCTTTATTTGGGGGTTTTCCAGTCGGTCGTTGTTAGATCTGAAGGTGGAAATATTATTTCTTGTATCTGTTAATGTATTTCCAAAGACCCTTAATTTATGCTCGTGTATTTAGTGATTTATGAATTTTAGAGGTTTACCAGCCACCCAGGGCACTTTGTAATTCTCTAGCAATGATATAAAATTCCAAAAATGTTGTTCTAGTGTTTATTATTATTATTGCAAGCTTCCCTCAAAATTTCATGTACTTTGGGCAAGTATTTTGTGAAATATCAATTAAATACCATTCGCTGTCCTAGTTGGTCATTTTCAGTAAAAATCAGTATTTTACTTTGCTACAATTTTTCATATATTTGGTGCATTTTTAAGTGGTGTCCCATAAGTGATATTTCATTTTCCTATGATCCCCAACACATCTATCTAATCATCCACATCTAATTTTCCTATGGTAATACAATCTCTTTCGCTAGGGAGTCACCTCCCCTTCTCCTTATCTGATTAATACATTTCATATGTAAACAAATCTCATTTCACGCTAGGAGACTTTAATCCTGAACATTGTTTTATTTACCTCATTCAAATACATTCAATCTAAACTAACCCCATCCAAATATTCATCTCATTGGAAGCCCACTTTTTGTGGTCATTTGCATTGATCCCTTAGAAGACCATTTATTTTCATCTTAGGCCCACTATGATGGCCATGTTTGTCTCTTCGTTAAGAGACTATATTTATCTTTTTATTTGAAGTCCACCTTTGTGGCCATGATTGTGTCATCAAAGTCCTCTGTTGAGGCCATGTTTGTCCTTCCAATAAGGACCATATTTTTCACCAAAGTTCACCCTTGTGGCCATGTTTCATCTCGATGAGATGCATATTTTTCTCTTGTTTATTCACTTTTAAAAGCAACACATAAATTCCATCTCATCTATCTCATAGTGTTCTATTTAATCCATTCCATCTTATTCAAAATCCACCATTGTGGTCATAATTTCCCCTCCTTTGGAACACCATCTATTCGTCTTGTTAGGGACGCATATTTTTGTTTCTTGAAAGGGTAGCGCATAATTCTACCTTAATTCATCCTCCCAAAATTCTTATCTTATCTCAGATGCAACATTAATCAAGGAGTCGATAGGAAAAATTTTATCTCCCAAATGGATCAGACTATATATTATCACATATAATTATGGGTCTGGGGCTTATCGTTTAGCTTCTCTTGATGGTAAACCAGAGATCAAACCCCTTAACGCATTACACCTACGGTCATTCTATTGTTAGTACACACACTTATGAGCATAGTGTTATCTTTAGATCATGCCTCCACCATTATCCACTTCCATCTATCATGGTAATGATATGAATTATGTGGTATACCATCACTACTTTGATATGACCTTGAATATAAGTACCACGACTCTACTTATAGCATATTCAATATGGATAAGTTCTCCCATTCGGTGAGAACCTCGTAATCATTACATCCATCACCCTCTCATTCTCCTATGAAAGTCATGTAAAGGGTATCGGGGTGTCTCCTGTACCGTCATTATCCCCTCCTAAGTGGTTTACTTCACTATCCCCAGCTCTCCCCCGTGTAAAGATAACATCCATGCATGCAAAAATAAGTCAAAAGTTATCCAAAAACAGACAGATCCCTCGAAGGACAATTGTTCATGCAAAAAAAGCATATAAATCAAAATTAAAGCAAAATTAAAAGAAATAGACCGATCCCTTGAAGGAAGGCTATCATTCTCGCCATCTATGTTATATATATAGTAGACCGTACCCTTGAAGGATGGCTACTCTTTTGTTATAACATTCAGAAAGCTTCCCACATTGATCAACTTTCTTATATTATTGTTCTTTCCCTTTCCTAGAGCTAGGGCATAGACTTAAGGAACACCAACTTTGGAGAATCTTCTTCCCGCATACAGGTTACATCTCAAATCCCTCGTCATGTCGATATTAAGATTATGAGAATCTTTCATCCATATCTCCCTCTTGGTCTTTTGGTATAATCAAATCTCATTAGTTATGTACTAACACATGTTATCAACTGCAAGTGTAATGCTTTGAGTAGTACCTTTTCTTGTTTACCTCGTATCCGGTTAAAGCATAACTCTCTTACATGGCCCTTGCTACGGCTATGTGACACCCATCTCCTCAAAATTATATTTTATTACAATTGTGTTTAAATCAAATTTTATATCATAAAATCTGCATCTATATTTTTTTTACTCTTAAGGATGTCCCCTATCATTATCATCCATGAATCTATGAAGTATGTTACTGTTTCTACACACTCTCTTTGATACACTATTCGGTTTGGGAATTCTACTTGATCTCCGTTGCAGTTTGAGAATTCTACTTGAGATTATCTCTCAAGTTGCATTCATTATCTGGTAGCTTCTCATCCTCCACCATGACCAATGTTATCTTTCTCCATCCATTCTCTCACATCATCCTTCTCTTCTCTACAATCATCCACCAATTTTCTTTCCCATTGCTCTTATTTTTGTTTGTTAACTAGCACCGACATCATCTTCTTCATCATCACATACATTTCATCCCTAGCTTGGAAGACCTGCATAACTTCCCACGCAGCACATAAACCCTACTTGAGGTAGACCTGTCATTTTGAACAAGGTCTCATTCGTGATTATGTTTGTTGACCGTTCCTTTCTCCTATTCCCCTTTGTCAACCCAATTTTCTCCTAAAATCTGCCTCATCTAATTCTCCGCTGCTCTTCCCACCCACTTCGTCCTTCTCCGTTGTTTCTTCAATACTTCACATGTCCTCCACCTGGGCTTTTATTTTTGTGTTTTTCTCTTAATATCATTTTGCTGCCATATATTGTATCCTTCCATTTCCCCTTCATTCTTATTTCAGCTTGACGATCTTACTTAACCACCCATTTCACACAGGCTTCTTAATCACAATACATCTCTTTCTTAAGATCCTGTCGCTATAAAAACTCCTCCATTTTTTTTTGTTCCATTCAACACTAGAAACATCTTCCCATAACTTCTGCTTAACGCTTTGACATCATCACTCGCCAAACATAGGCATCATAATCACAAATTACCCTTACACTCTTCATCTTACATAACATGCATTCCACCATCCAATCATGTCACACTCCTTTGTTTCCTTGTTATCACCTCCTTTCATTTCCTGTTCTGTTTTGATATACACCGCTCAATATTTTCATCATTCTTCTTCTTCTTCACCTTGGCGATCCTACTTAACCATTCCAACAACATGTTGATCTTACTTAAGAGTCTCTCTTAAGAATTATTTGTCTTCTTGCCTTTCCCCTTTACTTCACATTCCCACCATCTGTATTTTCTCTTCATTCCCCATAAACACATCCTCTTCCCTTATCTTTTTTCCTCACACAAAATATCTCAAACTTCCCCAAATGTCATCTCCATCATCCCTCATTCAGAAATCTAACTTAACCACTTCATACCATTTCTTACTATGTCTCGTTCCTTCATCTTTACTTATTTCATCTTCATCCACATTCTCATCCATTACAGTCTCTCCTCGCCTTCATCTTCCTACACATCGTTATCCCTCCTTTACTCTTTCCAGTAAATTTTATAGAATACTTCCCTATATCTACCACCATACTTACTCGTCATTATCATTGTTCATCTAAATTTATGTCATCATCATCTTCCATTCCCGTGCTAAGAATTATCGGTGGACATCTCCTAAAATTCATTTATCCCCATTCTACACATACCGGTTCACTCTTTTTACCTCCTCCATTTTCTCTTCTTGCCTTTTTTCTTTTGTGCCCTCTGATCATTATCAAAGGATTTCTCCTAACATCCCTCTGCTGATATTGCCTTTCTATCTTCCCTTCGCCTTCTTCAACATCTCTATTGTCTTCATCACATATTGTCTTTTCATCATTTTCTCTGTTGTCCTCTCCTCCTTTCTACCCCTCGTTTTCTTTTATTTCAGCTGTATCATCTTCATCTCCTCTTCTCCTTACACTTTTGTCCTACTTCTCCATTGATAACCTGACTCACTAGCATTGTCCCATATTTTTAATCATCCCACCATCCACATGCATTTCCATGCGTTCTTTTTCATATTCTTTACCTAGATCTTACCCCTAACATAGGGATTCAATTCTCTTCCTGTTTCGGCTCTATCATCTCTTCTTTCCTTCCTATTTCCATTTCCCCCATTACTGAACTTATTTGTCTACCACCCCTATCTTCTTAGCTCCTCATAGTTCCTTTCTTTCTCTTTTTTATTCTACTTATTCCCCCATTTTCTTTAACTTCTTCATCTTCTTCATCTCCTTTATCTTTCCATCCTACTATTCCTATTCATCTCTCCAATCATCCTTCTCTCATATTCTTCACATCTTCTCTTTCTCATCCATGTCATCTCTTTCATGATCCATTCTTTCTCTCCCATTCTTTTTGATCTCCATCTCCTTTTCATCCTTTCTTCTGTCATTTTCTTGTCTTCTTCTTTGTCCTTCATCATTTCTTTCTTCCACCATTTCTCCTCTTTATTATCTCTACTATCTCTTTACTATGATATATCCCTATACATTCACCTTCCCTTCTAATCTCTTTTCCCTTCTCATCTCTTCTTCTTCTTGTTTAGATTTACTCCCTCCTTTCTTCTCCTACTCTCTTTCTCTATTTTCTTTTTCTCCAAGTCCCTTTTGCCTTACCTATTTATTTCCCCCATTATCTTTTCCCACTACCTTCTTATTAACTATCATTCTCTCTATTTTGTGCTTTCATCTATCTTTTCACCTCTCTTATTTTCCTTCTCTACCATTTGATCCCTCTCCTCCACCATGTCCTTTCTACCCCAACCTTGTCTGTTTTCTCTTATCTCTTTCATATATCATCTACATATTTCATCCCATCTTCCTGGAACATTTTTGTTTTGGAGGATACCATAACAAATGACACCTATCTGATCTCGTACTCTTTCATGAATATTTCCTCTCCTATTGCTTTGTCGCAAAAGTATCTTGACTTCTTATCCTACTTACCAAACAAGTAGGATTGCTTTTATCTTCTAATTTGCTAACACTTATGCATCTTTCCTATGAAACATGATTGTCATCATATTTGTCACCCTTTTAGGGAATTTTATCTCACCTTTCTATCCTATTTGCTCATCATGTGCACATTTATGATTTTTCCCCCTGGGATATCTTATTTCCACATCCATCTATGTTTTATGTTGGGGCACCTTTTCATCCTTGTACTTGTCAACGCATATAACTCACCTTTTTGACCCTCTCGTGCCTTATGATGGGGCATAATTATCTTCATTCTCGTCCCTTTTGTGGAAGCATGATTCATTTTTTCACGATTCCTCATAGAAAAAGGATTGCGCATCTTTCACATTCAACTGCACATATTTTGATGTCTTCCTATGACCCATTGGTCATTTTGGTTTACATCCATACTGCAACAGTCTTCACCCACTCACTGGTCTATAAAACTTTGTCGTTTATCTCCATTGAGACCGTAATTTTCCTCTACCGATGTGATATTGGAGTCACCACCATATTTTTTTATTGTTATTGCGATCCTTTTTTTTGCCTGGGGCATCTTGCCTTTGGTCATGTCTTCATCCATCTTAAGACACATATCTCATCTAACCCTTTTTGTTTTTGTCTCATGGCTTGCTATCACAAACCACTCAACAAAAAGGGGCAAATGTAGATACCAATTTTTGGTATTGCACCCCTCTATATCTCACATTCATATAATTTCCCCTCTCACCTTTCTCTTTTCTTAAATTTAAATAAAATCCCATCCATTTATCCACCTTATTTAATTAATTACCAAATGAGCTCCATGTGGACCAATTTAATAATTCAGATTTTTTGGCATTATCCCCCATCTCTCACAAATTATTCAAAATATGGGCAATAATGCACCCATCCGACATCCCACTCTTAATCATTCAAAAAGAGAATACTTTATTTCACCTAATATCCCCACCTCTTATCACATCCTTATCCTTTTCGTTACTTTAAGTCAAATTGTGAGCCCCGCTGGATCACATCATGTTTCTTAACTTGGGGTTACTTTACTCAACCCCTGAGTATCTTTTAACTTGCAGTTTAATCTTACCATTAAGCTATAAATATGGTTTTTGCCCCATATTTGAGAGAGAGAGAAAAGTTTAGGAAATTTGGGTGAATGCTAAGGAATTTTAGCCATTTAAAATAATATCATTATTATTTTGTCTTTTTGATAACATGTGGAATTTCCATGGTACTCTGCTCATGATGTGGTTCACGTGGTGAGATTCATTTTGTATACATTGGATCAATAACACCATCAGCATACCGACATCTTTCAATTTATTTTGTTTATCAATTTGCATGTTATCTATTTGGACTCTATTTTATCATTATTCTTATCACACGAGGGTTGATAGCCACCAAGGGAGTTAACACTTCCCGGATCTGCTTTGTTAGGAAGCCCCCACATAAAATCTCTAATCAATCTTTCTCTAGTGTATATGAACCGCAGGATTACTGGTATCACACCAATGAGTTCGACATCAAATTTGTGCCCGTATTATCCATCGTCATCTTCAAGGTACTAAGCCCTTGTATACTCGACGTTGTTTTGTGTTTCTTGATTTATTGTGCACTCATCTAGACAAGAAGCAAGAAACCACGATCAACACTATGATTCTAAGTTTTTGCGCCATCTTGGAAAGATCCAAGTGCATTGGTTGGGACCGTATGTCGTGACTTATATACTTGATTCAGGCACATGCTAGTTACAGGCGTTGGATGGAACACAGTTGCCCGGTTACTTCAATGGGAGTAGGCTGAAGCCCTACTATAAATAAGTATTCTTGGTGTTTGTAATAAGGCAATATTTTCATTAGATTAGGTTTCCCTACATGTATTTCCTTTTTATGTGTTTCCTTTCATCATTGTTATGCTTTATCAATTTAGTTTATTATTTTGTGTAATAAGTGTGCTTGCGCACCAGAAGCTGATTACTCTCTTATTGAGTTCATGTACAAAGGACTGTGCATACCTTTACTATGGAGTGGATTGAAGGAATAGAAGGAAAATAAGAGTGTGTGATGAGATTTCTAAGAACCAGAGGGGCACACGTAGTGGTGGTGATGTTGGTTGTCGGAAGATGAGGATAAAGTGTCATAATTAAGATGATGATAATAAGGACGACGCCAAAGGAAAAATCCAATTACAGGAATAAACAATTAGAGAAATGTGAGGTAGGTAATGACAGGGAGAACTACTTGGAATAGGATGCAATGGTTGATGTACTTTAGTGCTGAGAGCGCACGCAAGGAGGTCTACAGTCAGTATAGTTCTACCCACCAAAAGGTTGTTGAGGTTATGCACATTGGACGCGCGGAGGAAACGTGCTTTGAAAGGTAAGAAAATATGAATTTATTGTGGAAGTACAGTGGTAGGTGGCATGGTAATTAATGCAGTAAAAATAAAAAATATAAATAGAGGGTCGGGGTAAGTTAGTTTTACCTTGCAATAATTTGCGGAAGAGCTTGTGTGAGCTAGGGAATTCTTGTGAATTTGTGCGAACGATCGATTGCGAAGGCAAAGATTTGTAAACCAGATTGTGAAGAAGAACACAATCATGTGCAAGGTGCATGTGTGAAATAAATTCTATGGGTTTGAGCGGTGTATCTTGAATGAAAGGAAGTTTTCGGGTTAGGGTTTCAAAAACTAGGGCACATGTTGTAGAGTTTGTGTAAGAGAATTATGGCAGAAGGATTGAGGCATTAAGTAAAAAAAACACAAGGAAGAATTATCAAGTTCTCGACCAAGAATGATACCAAGAAGGGCAACAACCGTTTCACCAAGAAGAAGGGCAAGGGCAAACCAGTTATGGTGAAAAACATCAATGAGGAATGGTATTCTGAGATGTAATAACCATATGGGGTATTGATGGGGATGGAGTGGGTGTCCCATGTGGGAAAATGGTTATAAGTGATTATAAACATCGAACTAATTTGACATAAAAGGATATGACATTGGAACTGGTTCGACCCACAGGTGAGAGGACGAGCGATGATAAACTGGTGTATGATAATTCTGTGTAGAAGACTTTAAAGAAGGCTAGACTTTTATAATTGTATGAATTACCATTTTTCAGCAAGCCTGAGAGATTATACCAATGGCTTATGTCGTGCATGCACGAAGATTATTTTTACTTCGCTAGAAGGAGAATGCACATAACTCGACAGTTAATCTCTAAGTTCACTAGACTCATCTACACTGGGGAGTCATTTGATGATGACTTGGGTGAAAATGAAGTTGTCAAAGAAACAACTAAGGAGTATGAGTACAAGAAAGGCAGGAGCGCCTTTGATATTTCAAAGATCAATAACCCGATGATGAAGACAGTTGCGCGCCTGCTTACAAAATTGAGTGGACAGGAAAGGTGGAACCAAGTTAACAAAAGATAGTTGAATGTATTTAGAAAGATAGCAGAAGGGACCATCTACAACATCTTGGCCTTCATTGCAGAAGATATTATTGATGTCGCATGGAATGGAGAAAAGGTAATGTATGGTAATATCTTGCTTTTGATTATTTTCTCTAAGATAGGAGTGTTCGATTGGATGAACATTAACATATGGGAGTACCTTGAAGAAGATCCCTCCCCTGCTAAGAGGTTTGCAACATATACATGCGATATTATGAAACCTGCATACAAGGTGCACTTGGATAAATGGTACAAATGCATGCGTAATGCCTTTGGCGTAGAATGGAGGATCCCAGATCAATTGCCAACTTTGGTGAAGGATGAGGTTGAATTTGTAATTTACCAACAATTCTGCATTGACAGATTTACTATGATTGATGGCACCAAAATCATGTGGTGCAAGTTGCCATTTTCCTTTATAGTGCAGTACTTCCAAAGCGCGGTGAACAGATTTAAGGAGGAAAAGAAGTTAATGTTTGATCTAAGTACTGTGGATCAGGAGCATCGTGAGTTGCGTAAAACACTTATCTATCTAAAGAAGCGTGCATATGTGGGAAGGTATGTTTCCTATGACATACGTATGATCAAACCTATTACTATACCTATTGTTGGAGCAACTACTAAAAAGGTGTATATGTATCTACAAATTTTTTTTGAGAAGCGCACGTATGTAGAGGATGATGAAAGTATACTTGAGGGCCCTGCAAGAAGAAAGAATGCAGAAACTAAGAAGTGAGATAGAGAAGAAACTCCTTCAACAAGCATAGCACAGGGCGCACATGAGGGCCAGGACACAGGGACAAAGGAGATAGGTACAAGTGTAAGTACCTATACAATAAGGAAGAAGGCTCCAGTGAAAGAGAATTCCCTGGTACAGAAGAAACCAAGGGTGGATCGGAGTCCTGACTTTGAGGAAATGGAAAGCTTGAAACATGAAGATTTAGAAGGAGAGGAAGAAGAATGCGAGCTTGAAAAGAATCCCCCTGTTTATACTGTACATGAGTCCAATGAGGATCGGAGCACACATTTGGAGGAGGATGAAAAAGAAGGATGAGGAACGGAGTACACATTTAGAGCATGAAGAAGAAGGATGAGGAGGATGAGGAGCATAACACAAATTTTAGTGCATTTATGAAAATCAGAGTTTGGAGAGTAAGTTTGTTGTTGGATGAATTTGGTAACATTGGTATACCATGAACTACTGGATGTAGGCATGGTATCCATGTGAAAAATGAGAGGAGATTTGAGAGATGGTTGTGTGGAAGGTGCTTTGCAGATATGGACCATGTATTGATCTTGTTGTGGATTCAAGGTGAGGTTGAAATTGGGTAACATATGAGGCCAAAGAATCATCCGAGGCATTGTGTTCATGAAGGATAGATTCAATGGTGAAATAAGGGAATTGTCGTGCTAAATTTGGGACCTTTTCATGATAAGCTTTGAGGTTAACACCATGAATTGATAAGTGTCACTAACTTGTTGACATATAAGTTGGAAGTCACTCATGGTGTGGAGATATGTAATATTGGAAATGAGAGTAGCTTGCATGCCAAGAATAAGATCCTCATATTCATCCATGTTGTTGGTGAAATCAAATTCATGTCGAAAGGAGAAGGGAAACATCTTTCCTGAGGGATTATTAAAAACACAACCTGCCCCAAATCCCTACAAAAAATTTTCTCTTCAAAATGGAGAGTCCAAGTGTCTTCATGGAGTTCTATTATGATTTATTCATCTTGCATGATAGGTTTTACTGGTTTAGGTTTAGGATTTTCTCACTAGATGCGAGGGACTATGCCTTTAGATCAATAGTGAAGCTATAACAGTAGTCTTTAATTGTAAGAGTTTGATCCCTTCCCTCAATGAGTATTATTTCCTCATCAAGAAAGGAATAAGATATGGGTTGAGTTGTAGGTATTTGAGCAGTAGCAAGTTGGTCAATGATAAATTGACCTTTGACAACCTTTTGCGTAATGATTCATATGTCAAATTCCATAAGGAGTGTCATCCATTTCCAATGTGATGTGTTGGGAGAATAGCATGGGAGAATAAGTGGTGGAGTGGGTTGGTGTGAATTATGACATAAGTGGTTTGGTAGATCATATAATGATGAAGCTTGGAGGTGGAAAATTAAATGGGAAAACAAACACATTCAATAGAGGTATAACAAGTCTCGTTATCAAGAAGAACATGAATAATGTATTATATAGCACACTCCTTTCCTTTTTCAACCTCTTGAGAAAAAAATTCCCCAATAGAGATGGATGTGGAAGAGGTATAGAGAATGAAGTCGGTCAGGGGATGAAGGTTGTAATGTAGGCATGATGAGAAGAGATGTTTCTTAAATTTTAAAAAGATTTTAGATAGTTTTTTTCCATTCAAGTGTGGTTTCCTTTTTGAGGAGGTTGTTAATAACATGAGTATGATATGAAAAATTAGGGAGAAACTATTGGATTGCCCTAAGCTTCCTTAGGAAAGTACGTATGCCAGGTGTATATGTAGGGAAAATCATGTCAAGGATGGCCTTAATCTTTGTAGGGTCAACATATATGACACACTTGGAGATTAGGAAACAAAGGCATTTTCCTTGTGTGACACAAAAGATGCATTTTCCTGGATCGAGGTGAAATTTGTATTTGTGAAACCATCGAAGGGAAAGGTTGATGTCTTGGGCATGATCCTTTGCACGTCAAGATTTGACAAGAAGGTCATCCACATAAACTTCAACTATCTTATGAATCAAATCATGGAATATGTGGGTCATAACATGGTGATATGTTGCCCTAACATTTTTAAGGATAAAAGGTCTTTTAACATAGCAACATGTGCCCCATTCAATGGTTAATGTGGTATTATGTTGATCTTCAGGTGCTATTTTGTTTTGATTATATCCTAATAACACATACATGGGGGATAACATCTCATAAGTTGTCGTGGCATCAATGATGACATCAATAGAAGGTATGGGGAAATTATCCTTTGTACAAATGAGGTTTAGGTTATGAATGTTGATGCAAATTTGAATGTCGAGCATGACATCCTTTCCAATGAAACAATATTGGGGATGAATTCAAAATAGTCGATAGGACAAATAAATTTAGCATCAAGAAGCTTCACAAGTTCTTTATGGCATTATTTATTGATTTTAGTAGGGAAATTTTTCATCTTTTTCCGAATGGGAGTGAAATCAGGATATAATGTTTTGAATGAAAATAACAAGCTCGATGTCAGGCATGTTATAATATCCTCAAGAACATACATCCTAGTTTTTGTAAAGGATTTCAATATGCCTACAATGTAGATGGGGAAACGGTCACCTAACATGATAACATGAAAAGGATCGTCATCAAGTTGGACATTAATGATATTTTTCGCCAGCATGGTATTGCCATCTTGAAAATTAAACTTTACCTCAAGAATATTTACAACTGCTTCATTGACAAGGTCAAAATTAACAAAAAAGTTGTCAAAAATGGAGATTTTTTACGGAGGTGACTTTTTCCATGATTTTGAAAAGGGAGGACGTCCTCATGAGCATGTAGTAGTTTGAGAATGGCCTCATCTTTATCTAGAGTTTGTAGGGGACCGTTATATTCGATATCAATCTCAAGGGAATGATGCTAGTGAGAACTGATTTAGTGTACATCCAGAACCTTAACATCTAGAGTGATATTGAGAGGGAAAGGTGAAGGAGAAGTATTTTCCATGACATGATTAGCTATGTTGGTAGCATAGGGTGTGATGGCATCAGTAGCAAGTGAAACAATTAATACGGGATTGGTTCTTCTAGTAGTAGAGGGGTTGATGGTGTCAATAGAAGGTGATTTGGAAAGCACTGGATCATCCATACAACTCATTGGAGGAAAAATTTATGCTTGGAAGTGTTGGATCTAGATAACTATAAAGTATAGTTGAGGAGTTGTTTAAATTCCTAGTGAGTATAAAGCAATGGGGGATTGACTGGTGGAACATAGGGTAATAGATCTTCATCCTTGTTATTGCTAGTTTCATAACAAGGAGGGTAAAAAATGTAAGATGTGGAAATCATATGAATGTCGTGGTGAAAATTATGTGCTCGCACCAAGCTATGTTAGTAATTAAGGACATCAAGATGACTAAGACAAGATATAATATTCATCACTAATAGAGGTGGGAGTGGAGTGGATTATGAGATCACTATTAGGCATGGTGGGTTCAATGGAACCATCCAGTGTCGTGACCATTCCAATGAAAGAGCGTGGGGAGGGTGGATCTGCAAAGAGGTGTGCAATTTCAAGATCATAATTTTTGGGTGGATGACTAGAAGAGGAAGCGTTGCAAGGGGTTCATTAGATTCTAAGATGGGAGGAAATTGATCTTGAGTTCATAGAATAGAGGAAGCCATACTATGATATTTTTGGGTAAGAGGTTTTATACTAATCACATTTTGCAAGTCGTTAGGTTCATCATCATATGAGTTTGTAAGGTGACTTGAATGTTAGGTTTATAATCATAGAACTCGGGATATGGAATTATAGGTGCCACAGTCACAATAGAAATATATAATGGTTTGTCAAGATAAGGTATGGATATCTCCCAAGGATTAGGGTTAGCACTATGCCTATATTGTTGATTATTATGGATGAATTTGATGTATTAGTACCCTAATGATGCGACTACGCATATGTTGTGTGTTCAATGGCAACCAAGTAAGGGATTATATGGAGGGGATGATCAAGCATTATGAGCTTGGTGTGTATCATTTTGGGGCCCACTTTTAGGGGAACCAAAATACAATCGAAGGGTTTTTGAAGGGTTTTATTGATTTTGTGGCAAGTGATTCAAGTGTGCTTTTGATTGCCAACAGAGAAGCATAGGTTTTGAATAAGAGAAAATGAAGTGACATTAATTCTAGAGCCTCCATCCACTAAAACTTGCTTTACTTGAACATCATGAATGATGAAATGAAACTAATAAGGAGTGGAGGGTCGTTAACATGGTATAATATTACATAATTGATCATATACTTTTCAAGAAATTTAATAATAGTGACCTTGTTGTTCAAAGGAGGAATGGGTGTTTTGACTCAGGATTGGGTGGGGTAAGAAGAGAATTAAGCGACACATAAAATTCATCCTCCAAGAGATAAATTTGGTACTAAGGAATTTTTGATGTTGTGGAGAAGTACTCATGAATTCCATCAAAGGGATATTGCAAGTCATGGAATTAATCTCATCTAGAAAATTTCATTGCAACATAGGATAAGTGTCATAATGGTATATCAGTGCGTGATAAAAAGTGATATGCCCGCTATTTGGAGGAGGTTTATACATATGAGAAACCTTATTGAAGGTCGGTGGGATAAGATCCATGGGGGAGTCTTCCTCAACCAAATTTGGATGAGGCTCGATTGAACATGGTCTTTATTGTGGGCTTGCATCAATAGTTGACCTTAGTTGCATTGAGATATTGTGAATTTAGGTAGTTATGATTATAATACCCTTTGTTTATGTCTACAAAGTGGTTCACAGGTTCCTTATTGTGGTTTGCTTTAGACTGGCACTCTTCATGGGCTTGGAGAAGGGATTATTATTTTTCATATGGTTCCTAAATGATAGCATTGGTATCAAATTGAGGTCTGAGGAAGAAATCAAGGGAATCCTTCTTAATATCCCTACAATCTTTGTGGGAGAGGCCAATGGTAGTGTGTCACCAACATAAAATGCTAGGATTATAGGAAGTCATCGTTTGTTTGTTTGGATAAAATATGCAAGGGGTAGAGAGAAGTTATAATAACTCTCCGTGGGACAAGTATGGATGATGTGGATTATGGGAAATGAAAATTTGGTTATCATTATTTGAAGAGGAATGCTGAATCGTTTTTCCTTTAGAAAGGGCTTGAGAATTTATGGAATTATACATTGATTTGAGGGTGTTGGAAGACTTAGACGGTTGTTCGAATTCTCACATAAGGTATTCATGCCACTTGGCCTACTCAAAAGCCTCTTCCAATGTGGTGGGAGAAAAGGACTGAACATTATATTGGAGATTAGGAACAAACACCTTAAGAAATAGTTGAAAAATATTTTGGTCATCAACGAAATGGTTGGCTTGATTGGATAAAAGTTTCCATCACTTGACAAAGTCATGGGAAAATTTGTTGGAGGATTGTTTCAAATTAATGAAGTTTTGAAAGGCATTTTCGAGAAGTTCATGTTGTTGAAACTCCTTCTCTAAAGCTTGAACTAAAGTTTCTAGATCAATAATATAATGTAAAGGGATTTTGTTATACAATTCTAGAGCCTCCCCTACAAATTTTTTTGCAAGAATCTTGGTCATAACATAGATATTGATTTGAATCCATTCCTTATAGATGTTTCTAAAGTTCTTAAGATAGATGGTTAGATCGATAGATTCATCATAGAAGATGGTAGGAGATATTCCCCCTTTATCCATAAAATTTATGTAAGGAGATAGGAGTTCATTTTGTAATGTTTGGAGAACATTATTGTGAATTGGAGGAAGAGGGATGGGGTTCTTATTAACATCCAAAGGAAAAGGAGATATTGGAGCATTATCAGGATTAATTAGGATATGAGCTATTTAGGAAGTTATTTACAAGAGCTGAATTTGCATTTGAAGCATGTTAGTAGTGGTAGAAGATTGCATAGTGGCCATTTGATCCAACAAATTTATAATAATGAGATTAAGATCAAATTATGGATTAAGGCCACTAGAGGAGGCAGAATTGGTATTATTGTTTTGTAAAGGAGTTTTTGGGGATTGATTGATGGTTATTCCAATTACAAGAGGCGTGTGATAATATATAGGTTTAGAGTGAGGTTTAATTTTTTTTTCTTCCATAGCACCCATACCTTGGCAGAATTTGATCAATTCTCCTTTACTAGGTGTATAAATCTCATTATTATTCAAATTCTTAATAACCTCCTTAGGGCCAATCCTTGTAATTTATACTACTTTGCATTCAACTATGAGATATATTTTTGATAGAATCAACCATGTTGGAATAGAGGAGTCGACTACATTAGATAGAAGAGGATAAGGTTCAAGAAATATTGGCCCTAGAATGCCAGGACAAACAACGGTGTTGATATTTGAAGGGAAGAGAAGGGTTAAACAAAAATGGAAGCTTCTAGAAGAAGATGATAAAATGAATTAGAAACCCAAAGGAAATATTAAGGGATTTAGACTAGCCAAGAATATTCTAAGGGGGGACATGATGAAGAGTGAAACAAATGATTTTCAAATAAATATGCTTGGGATATGAACAAGATCGACTATACATAGGAGCACAGGGACAATAGAATTAAACATTAATGCAAATCAGTAGCTAATTGGATTGGCCATAAAACTAAATTTTTATAGGGGCCGATGGCATAGGAATAAGGTGATGTCAGTCCTAACGAGATCGGCCATGCAACAATGTTCTGAATAAGGCCTGAAGGCATTCAAAAAAGAAGGAAAAATAAAAATAATGAATCTGACCTAGTTTGAGGCAAAGTGAGATTCACATCAGGTTTGCCATAGTGTATGATAGGTAAAAGGGAGGTTCCCACCTCTCTTATCAAGTATAGGAATCCCATTTAAGACCAACCACATTGTGTAGATATAAATGTGTTCAAGGATCACTAAAGTCGTAAATATAAAGGATAGTAGCCATAGCCCTAGGATAGATATAAGATTTCAAGGCCTACAACTAAGATAAATATAAACATTCTACCAGGATTTTGAAATAGAGATGGAAACAACCAATGGGTGGATAAAAAACAAGGGGCATAGTGATAATAATACAATGCAATAAAATAAATAAAACACACATATACTCTAGCCTATAACAATAAATGACCAATAACAAAAAGCATATACATACAAAATGAAAGACTAAAGAGGGTTAGAAATACTTACCTGTAGCATGTGTGTGACTATTGATGCATAATTCTCCCTATAGACAACATCACCAAGAGAGAGTCATTATGGGTGGAGAAGGGGAAAGCTCAACAAGGTGACCTCCAAACCTAACTCGTTATGATGGTCCAAATGCAAAAAATGGCAAGCTCCAAGACTCCAAAGTCAATTAATGAGTGCAAAGTAGTGCGAGAAAAAGTAAGTATAGGTGTGAACAGATGATTTTTAATTGGTGAAAATAATAAGGAAATATGGGGGTATATATACCCAACATCATCACCTATGGGTGATGGTGTCAGCCATGGAAAAACCAAAACAAGCATCATTGCCCATGGGTGATGGCATCGACCTTGGGGAAAAATCTAAGGTCAAAGACTACAAAAAAGAGTGGAGGATAGAATTTGAATGGGGTAAATGAAAAAGGTATAAAGTGACCGTAAATAGGGATAATAACGTGCAACACGAGGAAACAAGTTAACATAATGAGTGCAATGTGTGAACAAGGGGAAGAAACAAGGCATGCATGGGGTGACTAAGGATAATAACGACATCTCTCAAATGACGTGGTCTATCCCACATGACCAAGTCCTATCATACCCCAATCCCAACTGACCTCTTAAGGCACCCGTTCAGGAGGAGAATGCATCAACAACTCATGCACAAAAGAAATGGTTAACAAGAATAAAAAATATTGTGTATAGAAAATCATGCAATTTTTAATTTCGCTAGTTCTTAATGGTTGCCACCTATCTAGAAATTGAAGTCGTGAATTTATTCATTATATCCCCAATTTATTTAATAATGTAAATAGTTTCATTCTCTCTATAAAGTTGTGTAAATCCCGCATTAACAAATAGTGAAACAATACTTCCTAAAAACATATCCAAGTGATCAATGGAGGAAACCGACATACTTGTGGAGTCTTCAAAAGCTTTCTTGACCTTCACTAAAATATCCTCACAATAAATTATTTCATTACATTCATCAAATTTATAATTAGCAAAAGATCCATTTTAGCTACTTTGTCAAGAATGACCATTTTTCCTTCGAGCTCAACAATTTCATTTACATAATTTTGTGTAGTTTGTTGGGTTTGGTCACTTTTGGTCTTTGTTTCCTATACTTGAACAAATGATTAGAATAACTGTCTCAACGTTGAATGTACCTCAGTAGGAAAAAAATGAAGAAACAATGATTTTGACATGTGTTTGTGCCAAATTTATTTTGCATCCTCTATACTACATCTTTTGACATCCTATTAGCTAACTTTACAATTGACATAGTGTCTGCCTCTAGTTTCATGTCCTCAGAAATGCCCCTTCTATTCCTTTTCCTAGTTAAGGAAAGACGGTCTTCTTCAATTTGAAAGAATGTAATCCAATTGCCTCTCATAATCTTATTGGTAACTCTTTTCAATCTATTGGTGAATTTTTCATGGTGCTTACAAGTGGCCAAAATTGCTTTATGAACCCTTGAAAATTGCATATTCACCCATTTTTGTTTGCTCATATATTCATGTGATCCTTGTGGCAATGAATGAGTAATCATTTATATGGACACAATAACACTGAGCGATTAAAATGAATGAGATAACAAGAAGCATCCATCACATAAGACATTGTATAAAAACTCCCACCCTATTGAGCTAAATCCCATTCTCATTGTGAATTGTAAGAAATAAGTTGTCCAAATTTAGGATTCTCATCATCAAGAACATTGTTTCCTAGTAAAGGATACTAAATGTTGGTTTATATTATCATCAATGGGGTTTGGGCAATATAATCTATTGAGAAAAACCCTCCCAATTCTTATCCCTTTCCTAAAATGGTGCAGTGGATAATCTACCTTGGTCCTCCTTTTCCATCTATCATATTCAAATACACCAATCTCTGAAAGCATCGAACAAATCATACTCATCCATCCACCTGTCTACTACTTCTTGAGTATAGACCCATTCAGGGTCTACGAGCTTGTATAAATCTTTAAACATGCCTCCAAAAATAATAGATACTGAATTGAAACGTGAAGAAAGAAGTTCATCTCTCGTCACACACTTATTGAAAACATATTCAAACATATCCATACAAGGGAATACCTCTAGTTTAGCATAAGCTTTATGTAATCTCAAGCCCTTGATTGAGTTGAGATCATATTTATAAATATTTTCTACTGAAGTTAGCTTCCTCCCAAAGTAGAGTGACTCCGCATTCTCTACTTTAAAAGAGGGAATTAGCTCTTTTATAAGAAGAGTGACTCTGATTTCTTGTACGGGATTTGAAGAAGTTGATGCTTTTAAAGCCATTTTGAATTCTCTAAAACACTATCTTACACAAAAATATAGATAAATTTCAAACTCTAAATCACTTTTTAATGCTCAAGTTCTGTAAATTAGTAAACATTGTGAACAATTATGGTCGTCATATTTTCTTTTGAAAGAGAACCCATTAATATATAAGCTTATGTATGTCATTATTTTGTGAATCCAAATTTAATCTTTGGTTGTCCACTATCACTTATCACTTAGAAGATCTTTCATAAAAATTCCACCCTAAGTGAGCTTATGGCGTGTGGCGAGATACCTGCAGAATCCTAATTTTATTAATTCACGGCTTTTCAAATTTCAATAAATTTGGGTCATCCGTGTGGCCAATACCACATCCTCCCATCATGAAGGCCTTTTCAACAATGGTTATGTTCTTTCTTTTGCTGTAAGTCGGTTAGAGGTTTCGTAACCCTACAAGTGGCATAATCTCGTGATTTGTGGCCCTAGAGCTTTTAGATATTTTGGATTTTCATTAGAAAATTAGATACAAAATGGAGAGTTGGACCATGTGTTGGCATTTTGCAACCTCGTAGTCTTCAATCCTTCATCCAAACTTGTTTTCCTTTCACAGTGCCAATGCATTATGAGAATATGTGATCCATATGTGTGGCATCATCTCGTAACCTTCCATCCTGAAATGTTTAGGAAAAATCTTAGAGTCACTTCCAAAAATATGTAGTAGACGAGCCTCTATGATTGCTATGTATTGGTATCTATTAGTATGTATGGCACCATCTCATAAGCTTGTGAATGGTCTCTGATTCCTTTAACCTACGCATAAGAAACTAGCAAACATACCTATGAAAGAACCTTCAAATGGGTTAAGCAAAATGCACACAACTGGTAAGATGAGACCTCAAAAACATATGTGATTTGAAGTCCTTGAGTGGCCGAGGTGGCATTCCTTCAGTGTCTTGAAGTCACGAGGAAATTTTGAGTGTACAACTATGTTCAAAATTTCTTTGCGGGTTTCTCATTCATGCTCTATATTTGGCAAAGCTCGTTTAATAAAGAGGCTTTATGAAGGATTCTCATATGGATTTAATGTGAAGTGTATGATTATATGTCTTATTAAATTTGTTTTCAAGGGGTCAAATAGATAACCTCAAGGGACTTTTGATTCTAAAACAAAGTATGAACTATGTCAAAACATAAAACGAGCTTGTTGATACCTAGTGAATCTTTTGTGAAACAAACTTGAAAGGAAATCACTTAAATTTCTGTTCTTCTATTTTGTGAAAACTATGTCAAACAATCTTAACCTCTCATATGAGAATTTAAAAAATATCAAGAGGGTCCCTTTTATTTTGAAAAAGAGAGAGACATATTTTTGTCAATGGTTACTTCTTTCAAGAATAAATACGTCAAAAACTATGTGTAATATTGTTGGCGAGAAAATTTGTTGGTTAGATAAATTGGTGGATTTTCGCCAACACTCTGGGACTAGGTCCCTCTGCTTGAATGGGGCAGCTCCATTTATTGTGTGTGAACGAAAATGAAAATTTGAGGTTGGCCTAGAGGCCGGGGATCCAATAGGAACACTCCATTGAACCTACAGAAAATGTTTGCAATTTCTTGCAAGGGAGGAATTTGCTGAGTAGGTGGGAAAAAAAAGTGGGAAATTAAGGAGAGGGGATTAATATTGCAGATAGAAAATCAGATGCTTGCAAATATTAATTAGAGCATATTATCAGACATAATCAGAAAGAAAACAACCTTGTTACTAACACCGAGACAAGATGGAATTATGAACACAAAGTTTCATTCATTCCCTCATAAAAAATGCATAAACTCCTTTCTTCTTTATTAACATTTAGGAAAAGTTGTGCATTAAGAGGAATGAAAGAACATATAAGAAGGAGAATAGAAGAAAATAGCTATCTCTTTTTCTTTTCACAAGTAGTTATCTAATCCTGAGCATACCAAATTGACAACCCTTTGGAATGGAGAGGTCATTACATTTTATAGATTTTAAGAGGGCTCTTCGCCTACCCCACACATGACTTTTTGATTTCCCTCCACAACATGTGACTTTTCGATTCCCCATGGATGAAATTAAGTCCCCTTTTAATTAATTGAGGGTGAATTATTACAATATTGACTATAGTCTCATTTAATTGAATAATACGGAATTCATGATTGCTTATAACGAAGAAATAGAAAGTGGGTAGAGAAGAGGAGAAAGAATGGAGAGAGAAGGGAAGGAATGCCCTAAAGTCTGGATGATGATGCCTCTGCCTTCGATGAAGATCATATCCGCTGATGTTGAAGATTGAAACTTGTCCCAAGATGGCCCTCTGCAACACTGTCATGCTCCACTGATGAAGGTTGCTCTTTTGGACATTTTTAAACACTTTGCCCCTTTTAAAAATTCTTTGAAATAATGCACTTCTACACATTGTCTAGGTACATCGAGAAGAGGGATGATGAACACTTGAGAAGGATATCACTGATAACATTGGAAGATGACTCCCCTCATTGGAAAAATCCTTCTGATCTTTGAGACACTATCACAACTTCATGATTAATTATTCACGTGGGAGAAATTGGATGCACTTTGTTCCCTTAGCCATGATCTTGATCCAGTCACTGTGAACACACCGATGATGAACGAGGCATAGGACAAATCCTTTTGATTCCAGAGTAAGTAGAAGGAGAAAAAAATCAATTTCATCCACCATTTGATCATGCCTCGCATGTGAAATGAACTGAAAGGGTCTTTAGTACAAAATTGGCAATTTTCTTGTTTTGGCACTCTTTACTCACCGCATCGGGGAATGCGGGAATTCACTTGAAAATAGAGAGAGGAGATCTTGTGGCCATCGGAGGATGAGTGAATGACTGAAATGGGACCGCATTTAGCTCTTTTCACTCATTTTCTATTTATAGAATATCTGCCATTACGGTTTCATTTAGCCAATTATTTACCATTTTTGTCAATCTTGTTGACTTTGGAGTGTCTCGATCATGAGGGGGTGAAATAGGGAGCATGGATGGACATTTTTCTTAAACTTACTATTTATAGTAGGTTCTCCCATATAGAATTAATAAAAAAATTATTTGGTCTTCCTGGTGTCAAATTCGAACGAAACCACTTGCATAAGTTTACATAATTCATTTCGAAGCTCTGCTCTAATTTTTGTGTGATTCTGCCCATCGGAACCCTAGGAAGTGAATAAGAACCTCGTTGCCTTTTCACAACTGAGTCATGGAAATCATTAATAGATTCCCTGATCTTTTAGGAAAATTTTCTTTCCCACATCGGATTGCGACGAAATCAACTTCACTGGAATAGGTTTCTCATTTGGACTTTGTGTTCGAGTTTTTAGTTCGGTTCGTCCACCGGAATGATGGGAAATTGAAGGAATGAAATATAGGGCAAAAAATGAGGGATTCATCACCATTGAAAATATAGGGTATCATTTAATATGTTATCACTTGCTCCTTGATGGTGTTTGGAAATGGAGAAGATTGCAAAAAATCCCACCTTGATCCGTGCATCGGTTTGTGAGATATGAAAATTACACCTTCTCGGGTATGAAGTCATTCTGGCGAGAAAATGCATATGGATATTTTAAAAATTTACAAATTTTAGGAAAAATTCTTTGCTGAGATCATGGAAACATGGAGGAAGGAATGGAGAAGGAACAATGGAGGCGAAAGCGTTCCGAGTAGATTTTGAGCAAAATGGGGGAAAATGGAAAAATACACTAACTCCTTGGTTTTTATGCCTATGGGGGGCACATTTTCCCCCCTTGTCCCCTTGGAAAGGGAATAAGGGGGGGAAATGAGTGCCTTGTCCCTAGGAGGACAAGTTGCGAACATGCACTGGTTGAGGAGAGAGAGGGAGGAGCTTAGTTTTAGCACCCAAGGTTGAGTTAAAGTCATGTGAGGAACAAATGGGAGCAAGGTGTGGGGGGAACATTTTTTTTACCTCTTTTCCCCTTAGAAAGGAATGAAAGGGACACAAAAATGTACCCTAGCCTCATGGTGACAAGTGGCAGACATGCGGTGCACGAGGCGGGGGTTAGAAAATTTCCAAAAGGTGCTTACGGAGGCCTCCCAGGATCATGTGGTGGGTCCAGGAGCTCAAAGGTGGGGGTGAAATTTTTGTCCCCTTTTTACCTTGGAAAAGGGACAAGAGGGACAAAAAAGTGTACCTCATCCTCATGCTGACACATGGCACTAAAAAATCTTCTAACTGTGAGAGCATCCTTGAGAGAGAGCTTGAAAACGAAGTTGTCAGAGCTCCTGGAGGTCTTTTTGGGAACTTATTTATATGATTTTTTCTTAAAACATAATTTTAAGAAGAATGGGATGGGTCCAATGATCTATTTCTTCCAGTAACACCCTAAAAAATAGCCTTGTTTCTCAGGACTGTAAGGTGTGCCTGCCAAAAATAGACTGTAGAGAGAAACTCTCGGGTCTTGTGACAAATATGAAAATACCATCATGTAGGTACTTGAATTATATTTCCATATCTTGTTTGACCTCCAAATCATCTCGGAGCTCCCGAAATCATCTTTTAAAGCTCAAGTGCTTTTTTGCAGTGCAAGCTCCTTTGCCCTCAAAATCCCACTTTTGTTGAACTTGCTCCAAAACATACAAATATTTCCTAAATCTTCCTAAATCAATTTCAATATGATCTCAGATCTTTATACCGCTTCTTGATGAAATTGGGCCTTCAACTCTGCTCCGAAGGATGTGCACCCGCCTCAGAAAGGCCAAAAATACCCATTTCTAAGCATGTTGAAAAATCTGCCTCAAGAGACACCACCTCAAAATAACCTTATGAACTTGTTTTTCTTTTTCTAATACTTGGGAAATTTTGGGACAACACATATGGACACTGAAAGGATGGGGATAGACCTGAAATAGGGGATGAACTGATCTGGAAGGGTGTTTGGGAAGGTTTACAATCAAAAGTTTTGACACTAGGGTGTAGTTGTCATGTTTTCAAGTGGACTTTTTCCCTTGCAAAAACACGTGACAACAAACATATACAAAATAAAGCATACATTGTTTACCTCTTACTGCCCATAAGGGAAAATCCTTATTCACACGTATCTGGGGAATATCATCTTTCTACCCTAGAAGGAAAGACTTTAAAATACCTAATCAACATCATACATTTGAAGTGGTTATATGCATGATCCTTGAATGTTTCTATATTTTTAAATGTTATTTCATGTTTATCTTTTGTGTATGTTACTCTTCCTTTATATTTATGCATTGTGTGCATCTCATACTCCATTACATTTTATGGTCATACTTTTTTCTATGGTATGACATACAAAATGGACTTTCATTACACATTGGGGACAAAGGGGAATGTGATTTAAAACATTTTCCACATCCATATTTTCTTTAAAAATTTGATGGGACCAATGTTCTAACAAGGGAATTTTACTACATACAAGGAAAAAGGAACAGAGCACTCATCATATTTAATGACATAGTGACTCATATTCATTTTTGGATGTCAAGACCCATTATTGTGTCACACACACACACACACACACACACACACACACACACACACACACCACACACACACACACACACACACACACACACACACACACACACACACACACACACACACACACACACACACACACACCCAACAACCCACACACACACACACACACCCAACAACCCACACACACACACACACCCACCCACCCAGCCACCCACCCAGCAACCCACACACACACACACACACACACACACACACACACACACACACGCACACACACACACACCCACCCACCCACCCACCCACCCACATGTATGTATGCTCCCTCCAATCTGTATTCTATAGTAGATCTCATGTGTCCCTCAATACTTATAAAATGGATCGGGTATACCCTAGAGGGGTTTTCTGTGAATAGCTACAAGGCCTTCATAATAGGGAAATCTTTTGTCTATGGGGGGGAATCCCTTGTGTCCATAGATCCTATCCCAACCCAACCTAACATACACATATAGTTAGTTTTATTTGTTATCCTCATAGAAACACATATACAAATATAACTAATCAACCTAATTATAGATAAATATATGGATAAATTACACCTACACCAACAACCCATCATCCAAACTTCATGCCTTCACCTGTAACTTATTGGCCTACCTGATCTAGTTTTAGTTAGGGTTCCTCATGAAAGGATGTCTTAGACCATGTTGATTTTAGAATATGTAGTAGAATTAAACAACCATTATTTTGTTTATCAATAAGGAATTACATATACTTGATATTGATCACCAATAATATACTCTTACATACATTTTTCCGACCTAGTCGCTTATTACACACAAAAATTTTGTGGGCGTAAAAATGCCTAAAAAATGCAACACTACATTGTTTCCACAGTGATTCAATCCATATAGTCCTACCATAGACATGTGAACATATCTCTACTTGCAGGACTCCTTGAAAATGCACTTAGACTATCTTCCCCAAACTGAAAACAGAATCAAATTGATGTTTACATAGACACATGATCAACCAATTATAATAGTCTAATTAAATAAACTTAACCCATAAACAATAAAATGTGTTATAAATATTTAATGTATGTTAAGGCTCGAAGGACCCATAACATAGTCGAACTTAATGCAATATAAGTCAACCCAACCAATACAATTGTTAAGTAGGTGGATGATCGTTAGCTATTATTTTTAAATCAAGGTTATCAATCAAAGAATCTTGCATGTTATTGCGTAGTATTTCCACACACCCATATTTCAAGAAATTCTTGCACAATAGTCCAATGACTTCACAATTTCACATGTGGATGCATGGTATCAAGATGAATATCCCCTTCTAAGGCGAGTCTCTAAAAATAAACCTTACATTAACGTGTAAATTTTGAAGTTTTATTGCTTCCATGTCATACTTAAGTCATCTACATAATGGTTTTGATTCAAAGATTTGTGCCATCCCAAGGAGCATGTATACATAACACAAAGATGTTGTGGTACATGTTATGCATCCAATTCTTTTACAAGGAATTTTAGATATGAAATTATCTATTCTACTTTATGCCATAAGATCTAGATTTGCACCAACTTCTGAAGAGTTTTCTGTGACCAGTGAATTACTGTTGATTTATCTAGATCATTCTAAAAATTATGCACACAAATATTTATAAACTCAACGTAAGCACCTTTAACTGGAACATGTAAAATAAATCATAACATGTGCACAATGCTCAAAACTATGTTAAAATATTTTATGTCAAACAAAGGCGTGTGATGCTAGACTTAGCTTAGTTTTTAGCTATGATCATATTTTTGGTTGATGAAAGATTGCATGTGATCTTGAATGCTCCTGTATCATACACCCTCCGTAATAAAATATTTGAGCTAGGTTCTCACATGTGGCCCAAGTGGTAGAACTATCTTTTTGACCTAAGAAATTCTTGGCATGTTTTTACTCCATTGAGTACTCCTCGTATTCCAATTGTAAGTGGAATTTGGGTATACAACCAGCTTCCTCCATTAAAATGTGGATTTTTTACTCATACCCTTAATTTTCCTCTCCTTGGGCTAACTTCCTATCATTTGCTTCCTTCTCCACCTTTCATTATATTGCACAATATCTCTACACCACACTTTGTTGCAATAATGTGTGTGATTTCTTTACTTTCCTATGTGTGGTATCACTCTTCATCTTTGCGACGTCTCTCTTCTCTCCATACAATTTTTTATTTCCTCAATGCCTACCGTTCACTATGTAAGGTACTCCCACCTCTTTTAACTACATGTTGGTCCGCTCTTCCTTCTAACATTTTTATTTTCCAACTCTTCCTTTGTGTTCTATCATCTACCCATAAAAACTTAATGGAGAACAAAGTCTTATTTTCTTCCCTTATGTTCAAACTACCTGATGCTTGGTGTTTTGACTACAAAAATTTCAATATCTTCCACTATGCTCACCCCTTCCTCCTTAGCTTGTGTGCCATGGAATTCACTACATCCATGGACATTACAATAATTATCGATCTTTTCGATCATAAAATCTAGAATGGCCTTCATGTCATTCTTTTTTCTCTCTCTCATCGCAACCTCAAATAACTCCATCAATTTTGTGTAATAGTATCCTCTTCAATTATTTAATCCCATAATGTGACTTCAAATTTTTCATCATGTCCCCATTCTATCAATTGTTGTGCTCCTTTCATTATCTACATCCAAGTGCTCAAATATCCACTCAATCATCTTCACCTCTTCTACAAGTAATAGATGGGTCTTTTTCTTCTCCTTGGCCAAATAAGGAAGCTCCAAACAACTATCACAGTCAACATATATATGTTCTCATCTTCTGAAAATAGAAAAAATTCTTCTACACCCCCATTATGTGTATTCACTCACATGTCTTCTACATCTATCTCCATGTCCTTTAAAATACATGTTGCAACTTCTTCCTCTGTTATTTCCTTTGTGAGACCTTTCTCATCAACCAAAAGGTTCTTTTATTTCTTGTAACCTTCCTCTTCATCTTCATCCTCACATTGTATAGTTTCATATACACGCGCTTCCTCCACATATTTGCTTTAAATTCTACCTCAATTTGTATTACACACATAACAATTTCCAATTCAGCCAACAAGAGTGTGTACTTCTCACCCATTTCGCACACAACCTCTTTTGCACACATCTAACCTGATGTTGCACCTATTGTAATCCTACACAGGTTGTCCACTTTCGCACCTCAATATTTTCCAATACAACACACTTGCAAATCTATGCAAATTGTATTTTTCTCATCTAATTTGTTTTTATGTTCTCTACCCACCTTGGAAAATGGAGAACAACTCTCTCTCTCTCTCTCAGTTGTGCTTAGATCTAATATCAATTGATAAGTCTTGTGACTCATTGTTAAATATGAAGTTTTTTTTTTTGCTCTGATACATTTCATTAGAATGATAAATGGAAGTTGCATCGCTACTTTACAATATATAAAATAGATAGGTTGAGATCAAAATACATTACCTACCTCCAATGTATTTGATAGAAAGGTCGACATACCTAGCTTACCTCCAATGTATTCAATACATAGGTTAAAATATATGACTTTCCTCCATCTATTATCAACAAGTAGATAGAAGGCTTCACACTACATAATTTGAACCCACGACATCGGATGTTGGATACCTACATTCTAATAGACTAAATTGAACTGAAAGCACTTTCTTAAGATCATAAAGGCATATCTAAACAAGTGGGAACAAGAATAGATTGACATGAACATCTTGGATAAAACATGGCCCCACATCTAAACAAGAATATGAAATTAGACCGATCCAACTACTTGAGTTTAACTACCTGGCTCTAACTATCCAGCTAGAATAAACGGTCTCATCTATCTTGTTATACAAATGTTTCTTGTCCACCTTCCTCACCATTTCTCACTATCCATCTCCCCATGGATATATAGGCTAGCACGGTTATTTGTAATTTAATGCTCCCCTTCTATCCATATATAGTGACACCCTTTACTCTCTAAAAGGGGAGGCTGAGAAACTCAACCAATATACCCTTTATATTATTTGGGTGGGATATATCTATATAGTCTTGCATGGCTATCTTATCAATTCAAAAGGAAATTCATATGGATCACCTACTCTTCTTCCCCACCTCTTATATAGATATAAGGGACTTATATGTATCACATATGGAGTAAAATACATTGGGGGAGTCTCCACCTCACCCTCTTGGTGCTCTCCTCTCCATTCCAAACGATATATACTTTATATGTAATACATTAATTGAGATAAGCATCAAGTTCCCCCTCTGGTCGAGACTAGATAGGGTCGGTGCACAATTATGATATAGAGGTGTGATATAGATAATAGGCACGCCAAAAAATATAGATAGGCGTGTGCGTGTGCGTGTGCCTGCGTGTGCACATGTGCGTGTGTGTGTATGTGCACGCGCATGTGTGCGTGTGTGTGTGTGTGCGTGCGTGTGTGCATGTGTGTGCGTGTGTGTGTGTGTGTGCGCGCGCGTGCAAGCGTGTGCGTGTGTGTGCTTGTGCGTTTGCGTGTTTGATATTTTGACTAGCCTAATTATGATATAGGTCCCCACATAAAGATATGGAAAATATTATTGATCTAGACAAGATTCAAAATTTTGGATCATGATCTTATCATATCTTATGTTTCACAATGTTAAGCATTCCTTAATAATCCCAACTTCATGTTGGCCCAACATCTGTAGGTTATAGCAATATAAGTACTCACAAAATATTTCAAGGATATTATTGAGGAAGAGAAAAAAATTTACTCCAAAATATGTTACTTTCAGTATGCCACCCTAAATTTGATACCATGTTGAAAAGTGTGACAAAGCACAATAATGAAGAAAACCACAATTAATAGAATTGCATGCATAAAATGACATGGATATAACTAAGGAAATAAATTCATAATGGGCATTGTGTATTAGACATGTATTAGAGGGAGCTACAAGAATTTTTTTCTATGATACAATGAATATATGCTCACAAAGAGCATCAATGTATTCACATATATTCTCAAATTCAATACATCTCATCCACGACTTGAATTCAACAACTGACCCTACCCATCATGTAAAATTATTTATGATGGGTATCTATTCAACATTTCCCTTCAAAAGCTAAAATAGTTCATGGTAGACAAAAGAAAACATCAAATACTAAATATATTTTGCTTACAATCGTTTAGAATTTTCGATGGCCCCCTAAAAATTTCACCTTTCATCCCATACAATCTTCATAAAAAAATTGATTGTATTTTACATTGAAGAAGCATAAGTACAGTCACATGAAAGTCAAATTTAACACTTCATCTCATCTCTCAAATAATGCACCTCATGAAATACATAATCAATAATCTTGAGAAGCTCTTCGTATAAGTAAATATTTCATTTCCTGTATTAATATCCAACACTTGTCAATGGAAGTTACTTAGTGGTCTATGGCGCCCTTACCCTCAAATCAATGGACAAAACATTAATATTTGGTTTGATATTGGTAGCTCTATAATAAATTCCTAATATCAATCACCACTTGTTCAATATTATTTTACTATATCTTCCCATGTTAATATGTAGAATATTTGATTCTATTGTGTTTGGGTTATCTTCTATAAAAGGGCAGTATTTATTTGCTCTACCTTCTTCAAGGTTAGCTTTGAAGCCATTAACCATCAAAGGATAGTGTTACAACTTTTGGCTAGAGTAAATGAACCTATTATATGGAAAATACATCTTAATTAAAGAAATCACATTAAATGACAATATGCTAAAGTAACATCCGGATTAGAGATCATAATGTTGTTCCTCAATCAAAATAGTTGTTGTATCTACAATAGTTATAACTAAATAAGGTTCGTAATTTGTATTCACTAGATTTTTCGTGAAATTCACACTCCAAAAAATCATTTCTTAAGTGGATGTCATCCATAAGGCCTTAAATGACGTGTTGATTTTCAAAAACTAGTTTGAATTTTTGTTTCTTAATTTATTGCATTCATTAATTCAAAGCTAAAATCAAATATATCTTTCTATACAAAAATACAACCTCACAAATATTAAAGTCCAAATCTCAAAGTAACGAAAATTCATCATAAAGTGCAACCTCACAACGATAAGAGTCAAAATTTTGAAGCAACAAAAATTATCATACTTAAGACACAATTGGTTTAGAGTGTAAACATGATTTAGAAAAGTTTAGAGAGAGTGTTTATATAAATTTTTCCTAGTCTCATGTAGCAAATTTTTTAAATTGTTTTGATGTTTATGATTACAATGTCAAGAACTTATAATTTAAATGTGCAAGCTCAATCTTTGAACAAAAAATTCAGCCAACTTTAAATGTCATTAAATAACTTTAAATGTTCAATAAAGAAATAAAAGCTACATTTGTCCACAAATTATCAAAATAAGTCAACAAGACTAAAAAGGAGACAAAATGCCTACCTAAATATTAAAAATATTTTAAAATTTAATTTGGGGAAAAACCAAATAATAAGAGGGGTAAGCATATCATCGAACACCACCACAGATCTCCATTGAACACCACAAAAGGGAGAACAAATTTTTTGATGGCCCTCAAAATTGACCCAATATAAGGTCCAACTAAACGATTTTAGGAGGAAGCAATGTGCTCCTCAGTCTCTCTCTCATCATCTTTACCCAATGATTAATGTAGCCAACTTTAACACATACTCATTACTCTGCAAATATCTTGAACTAAAAGAGAATAAATCTTCTTCTTCGTTATTCTATCATAGATTAGAATGCTTCATAAATAGGAAAATAACTCACAACTCGAGTTGCCCATCAAACTCTATCTAACTTTGACTAAATCTACTCTAGATGGCGAAGTTTACTATTTTTAGTAGTTTACAAGAACCTGCTATTCTTAGTAAGTTCGTTTGTTTATTCGTACGAGCACAAAAATTGCCATGCATCTTCTACATGCCTTAATTAGAGGAATTGCCAAATTTCTAACCTACCATACACTCAAGAGACTAAAATTAACTAATGCCCTAAAATAGGTAAAAACTGAACGACAACTTAAATCCTAATTTTCGGCCCCTAGATGGCGGATTTCGGGCCTGAAAATGTGCCAAAACGTGTTCCACCCAACAGGGCGGAATGATCGATGGGTTCGTCTCGTCCAAACAGGTGGTTTAAAAAAAAACGGACTCAAACAAACACATGGAGCACAAGTTATGACCTTTTCAAGTTCCTGCTAAAATTAGTGCATCAACGATCCTCCAAATTTGTAAAGAATAATGGTTGTGGATCTAGCCATATAGCCTAAATGCAAATGGTTTGGAGTATTTGACTTTCTACATTAGGTGTGAGAATAAAAGGTTTGAGCCTCAATGGCCACTCCCTAAAGAATGTTTTCCCTTCCATCACCATCCATGTCAATTACTAGGCATAACTAAAGAGTTATAGATAACATAATCATTGGTTGAAATAGGCTAAAAGGAAGTAATCAATCTTGTTGTAGTTGAGTCCCTCGTATAACTTAAGTTTTGAGAATTAAACTAATTTCTATCAATTAGGGGTCAAACATGTCTTGATAACAAAAAAAGTAATGTAGGAGCCCTAAAGTCGATAACAATTTGATATCTTCTTCCTATCTCATAGTAGATAAAATACCTTAAAATTGATTGCTCCTCCATCTTCACTCATTAGAGAGAACAAAGTTTATACAACCTACAACGCCACACGATAAAGTGATTTGTTTAAACATGTAATTGGAAAATTTATGCATTTTCCTAGCTAAGAGTGATTATGAGACCGTGTAACCAATGATGTTGGAAATAGTTTTGACTAACAAGTGTGCCATCAATAATCTCCACAAAATGATAAGAAAAAAATACCATCTTAAGTTAAAATGGCTAGAAGGGAGAGGCCAACTTTGACATAAATATATTGTCAATATAGGGCCTTTGTAGAAACTCTATTACTATAAGAGAGACACAAAGAGAGTAGAAGCAACCTAAGCATCACTAGCTAATAGTCATCATCGACTATTTTCCTTGCATCGCTATTTTTAGTGTCAGAACTACTTTTAGTGTTGGAACTATTTTTAGTGGAAAAACTAATTTCAATTGGTCACCTTGAGTCTTGTGGAAAAAGAAAGGTCTTAGATTAGAAGTCTTAGTTTAGACATTTGTCTTGTAGAAAAAACAAATTTAATTTTAGGATGCCTTTGGTTATTAAAGTACATGCTCTCATTGTGAGAGGTATAATAAGTGACAATGTGGAATCCCATGATCATTATATATTTGGAAAGGAGGAGGTTGTTAATGTTAATGTTCAATGAAATAGGTTAACCAGATAAGGGTTGGTGCGTATTTGTGTTGCAAGGTTGCATCGTAGATCACAGTGGAGTGTGTAAGTCTTGATTTGAGCCTTAATGGCTTCATATTGTATTTGTAAGTTAGTTTAAGCTAATACAAGAAACAAGGTTCTTGTTAGGTTCTTAACCCAAAAGGGTTCTCCCAAGGTAAATATTGTGTTAATATTATGTGAATGTCATTAATTTAATTAGATTTCTACTTGAATTCTCTCTTTATTTAATTGATTGCACATTGATTGCCAAAATCCCGAACATCTGGTATAAAAGGCAAGTTTGTGCTCGGTGAGGGTTTTGGTTGTTTGCCCTAAATGGTTGTGAGATTGTAGACATGGGTTGTAGAATCTTCGATATGGCAAATAACACTAGGATTGAGATTGTCAAGTCCCATATCAAGGCGGTGGGAACCCTGATGTATATTCCATATCAAAGTGCGGTGGGAACCATGATGTATGCAATGGCATACATAACCCCTCACATTGCACATGCAATGGGAATTGATAGTAGATATATGTCCAATATGGCCATGGAAGATTGGAACATTGTGAACCAAATCTTTTGAGGTTTGCAAGGAACCATTGACCATGTTATGTACTATCAAGGGGAGTACTTGTTACAACAAGATCTTCATGTAAGTCAAGGAATATTACTCTCACACATTGCAAAGTGATGTACAATATCATTTTGCAAGGGAAATGGTGGAGATGGTGGAGACAAAGTTGAAGGTAGTGGTTTTATTGACAAAGGCAGTGTGTGCTAAGAAGGTTATTTGGTGCAAAGAAAAACTGGGCTTCGCAGCCCATGACCTCTAAAGAGTGGGTTCATGGTCTCTCTGATGGAAAGTATTCAAGAGGAAAATTGTTGAAATATAGGTCTCATACATTCCAAGCATCACTTTTTTTATTGGTGGAGTTTATTTTAGTGTTACGAATGTTTTTAGTGGTAGAACTATTTTTAATTGGTCAACTTGAGTCTTTTGGAAAAAATAATGGCTCAAATTAAAAGTTGTATTTTAGGCTTTTGTCGTGTGGAAAAAAAGGGTTAATTTTAGGATGTGCTTTGGTTATAAATGCACTTGATTTTGTTGTGACATGCAACAAGTGACAACGTAGAATCATAGGATCAATCTAAATCTAAAAAGTAGAGGATTGTAGTTGTCAAGGTTATTGTTCCGTGAATAACTAGTTGACACATTAAGAGGTAGTGCAAATTTGTACTTGAAGGTTGCATATTAGATCGTGATGGAGTGTGTACGTAAGTCTTGATTCATATTATATAAGTAAGTTGATTTAAGTTAATATCAGAAGCAACGTTGTGATTGGGTTTTTACCCTGAAAGGGTATTCCCATGGTAAATGTCAATATTTTGTTCATGTCATTAAGTTAATTAGATGATCTCTACTTGAATTCTCTCTTTATTTAGTTTATTACATATTGATTGCCAAAATCCCCAAAAGAAACATTTTATGGGAGGGATTCAATCGATGAAGATGTCAAAAAGTTGGTGAGAGGGATGTCTAAGAAATCAGCAATAAGAGGAATGGAGATGTCAAAAAGCTAAACCAACTAACTATTGATGGAGATGTCAATAGAATGAAGAAACAACTTAGTGACAAGGGTGAAGAAACAAACTAGTAAATTATGGACGCAGCCTACTCCAAGGAACATTGAGATGGGTATGGGGTATCTAGCTTAGTCGAGACAAATTACTAAACAATATTACTCATCGCAAAAACTGCATCCTATCACGCTAACACTTTATCAGAAATTTCTCGACTCCCAATCACAAGTTGCACAAAAGATCTATGCCTTTAAGCCGCAAAAGCAAGAGTAAATATGCTTTACCCAAAACGCCATAATATGTGCTTATCTTTTATCGAGTGTTTGATAATAGATGTAATATTTATGCTTCAGTTGTTAGACACATTACGTGGTTGTGATTTTTTCATGGTATCTATATAATCATGTTAGTAGCATTTTGTGAGTTTGTCCTGTAACTAGCAATTGTACCACGAGACCCAATGGTCACGCCGATAGGGCAATGGAAGAAGTCGCCAAGGCTGATGGCTTGAAGAAAATCATTGGGAAGCAATTGTTAAAGGGAAATTGGTGTGGCATAAAGGGTGAGAGTTGGAGAAAGGTTGCAGAAGGGAACAATAATCTAGCATACATATTTCAAAGTTGATTACAGAAAAGATACAAACAAAAAAGCAATGAATGTTTGACAACATTAATTTGTTGTGCGACAAAATGGGAGTTTGGGCAATGATGCAAACATCCATGGAAGTTAGCAAAAGGCAACAATGTTTTCCAACATTCACTGATTGTTCGATAAAATCAGAGCTTTGAAACAGGGTGTGGGCATTCAAAAGTATAAATGAAAAGAAATACTTTTGATAGGATGTAGCTGTGACTGCCATGATTTTGACATGAACACAAAATATGAAAGCATGGTTAAGTTATGCTAGTTTGACAAAATGTTTCAATGAAATGCAATCTTCTGAACTCCAATCATGACTGAAATGCATAAAACGGGATTTCTAATAAAGCCTTGGGGATTTTAAAGCAAATCCAATATATAGGTGTAATTTATGTTTTTGCTGGGATAATCTCCCTTTGGCATATCCTTATTTCATGTGCTACATTAACTACCAGATAAGAAGATATTTATTTTTGGAAATAGTTACAAAAAAATGCAATAGGTCACTTCAGGTCTCTTCCTTAGATCTACATTACACTATTTCTCTCACAATTGAACAGTCTTTGGAATTTGTTGGTATCACCTCACTTTGGTTTTATATATATCCTTCTAGTGCTGCATAGCTCTTCCAAAAAATAATGATATGATTGTTCTAAAATGGATTCAACCTCAGAGAGAAATACAGAGGCACATTAATTGTATATATCACCTTCTACAAAGAAATTCATCCAAACTGACGCCAGCTTGAATCCCAGCTACATTTAATGAATAAAATAACAGTGACTTACCCTGGAGTCTTTTCTGTGATTCTACAAAATCCTTATCTTGCCTACCAGATATAATTGTTCGCAGTATTAGCCATACAGAGATGTAAAGATAAAAAGGGCTTGGGTCAACAACCAAAAAATATATATTTGATAGTTTTATGCTTCCACTATAAATTTCCAGCCATACAGAATCCAAACAATGGAGAAGCCTTCCATACAAATTTTAAAATCAGAATTCTGTTCTAATATGTATTTAAAAACACAATCAATAGGTGCTGCTGTAGTAAATGACGCAGATACCCCTGTAAAGCTCCTGTGGCTCAATCCCAAAGAGCCTTTCCTGCACCAATGTGTTATGTAAAGGACATGTTTGCTCAGTATTCCTTTCCGGAAATCATCACATTGGTAGCTCTGTAAAAGACATGTTTGCTCAGTATTTCTTTCTGGAAATCATCACGTTGGTGGCTCTCATGAAAGTGCAGTTGAAAACAAAAAGGCACTGAGATAACAAAACCTAAGTAATAAATCAACTGGAATAGCATAAAATCACTCTTGTTTGATGAAACTTGTTTTCTCAAACCAGTACTCCTGAAGGGTCTCTCCATTCCATGCAAATACAGTCATGCTATTCCATGCAAACACAGTCATGCTATCACATGGAATGGCTGCCGCCTGTATGTTTCAATATCAATTCATAGAAATGAGCAGTATAAAACCCCAACAGAAGAAATGACCTCTCACTTCCAAACTGTAGTTGTTTCCAATGAGCAGTACTCCTGAAGGATCTCTCCATTCCGTGCAAACACAGTCATGCTATCACATGCAATGGCTGCCGCCTGTATGTTTCAATATCAATTCATAGAAATGAGCAGTATAAAACCCCAACAGAAGAAATGACCTCTCACTTCCAAACTGTAGTTGTTTCCATAGACCCCTAAATCTGATATGAATCAAAGTCAATAAATCATATTGAATATGATCCAAATATAGTTTAAGACTACTTTCAAAATAAATTCACACAACTAAGTAGTATAAACATCAATTAATATAAACCAAAAAATGCACGATTCAAAATTAATTACTCCCAACATTCAAATGTGAACATATAGATAAGAAAATGTACATAGATACCTTATTGTTGGTAACAGAATCATTCAAATTAATAGCAGGGAAGAGCAGAGAGCCATTAGCTTGCATTCAGTACAGCCTGTGAATGCCAGTAGTGGTTATGGTTTGCTCCACACACCATGGATCAAGCTTCATCCATCCTTTGGATTATGGAGATTGATGAAAGAATTATCACAAATGGCTTTCAACTTGATGTCATTGAAATGAATGCTCTAATAGACACATATGCCAAATGCAGGAGTCTATAGGAGGCACATGTGGTATTTCATAAAATGCATCAATGAGATGTTGTTTCCTGGAAAGCCATAATTGTTATTGCTATGGATGGGTACACCAAAGAAGCCCTCAAAATCTTTGAATATATGAAAAACTTTGGCCCCTGTTTAGACCACGTTACCTTTGTTTGCACATTATCAATATGCAATCATGTAGGCCTAGTAAATGAGGGATATCATTACTTCAGGATGAAGATTATTTCTTGTCACCAACAATGGAGCATTATAGTTACATGGTTGAATTGATCTCCCTGAAGATTATTTCTTGTCACCAACAAAGGAGCATTATAGTTACATGGTTGAGTTGATCGGCCATGCTGGGCATCCTGTGTAAGTGCAAAAATTTAGAATGCATTTTAGGGAATTACGTGTTCAAGTATTGCATTAAAACAAGCCAAGCCCACTAGATCCCCTTAGAAGCTCGCCAAAAAAAGCCTCTGTTTTTTTGGCTCATTGCAAAACTAAACAAACGCCAACAAAGAAGGGTGCACAACAAGTCTTAACAGAAATAGTTTTTTGGTTTTCCAACATCAAACCATATTTGCTCTCTGCAAGAAAACACATCCAAATCATGTTGAATACGATAGCATTACTCTGTTTTCACTTGCTCACAAGCAAATAAAGAAGCAGTATTTTTAAAACTGGGAGAACCTTCCAACACAATGCATTTGATTTTTTGGTGGACAATGTATTAAATCACAACATGCAGTGGCATGTCTCTCCACCATCAGCGCATAGAGCTCTTAATAAATTATGTGACACAACATAGCAGTAAAAGGAGACACAGTAAACCCTCAAGCCCACTGAACAGTTCCCCTCATTTGCCCGTCTGTCTTTGCATTAAAACCTACATCTAGAAAACGCCACGCAAACAAACCTCTTCCTCGAAACAACCCATCAGACAGCTGCAGGAAATGATTTCTGTGGAAATGAACAGCGGAAACGATCAACGGCCAGAGTATTTGTAATGGACTTGCGGCAGTATGGAGAGCTAACCAGCTGTTGATTCGCACAGTGCAGGCAGATCCCAGCTGTTATAACACACATAAATAGTCCTTTTGTTTGGGCATTCAATCTAGCGGTTTATATATATATATATCCAAGCCGTTATGAATATCAATGATAAGCTAGGTAAATATGTGAGAGTCCAACAGTAATATAAGTTCTTTTGACTAATCAGAGACTAATGTAAGAAAACAAACGCAATCACATACTCTCTTTTGGAGTGCAAGATAATATGTTTTAATATATCCTTACCATATATTTTTAGTGATATTTGAATACCCAATTTGAAATTATATTGCCAAAGCCTGGTGCATGCCAAATCTGAAAAAGGAAAACTTGACCCAAAGTCCCAATCTCACAGTATCTTCATTTTAGTGTGACATTCCGTCATTTTAGACTCTTCAGGCCAGGATATTTTATACCTTATTTTATACCTTCACAATGCCCAAGCAGACCCAATGTGATTTATTGATTTTCTGTCTACAGTGCAATTAATAAGTACATTTTTAATAAAATAATCACACACTTTGAGACACTTCAAACTCATTTGTTATCCTCTTGCAGTGTTGTTCAAACTTTTATTGACAAATTTACTCGAGCAAATAGAAATCTAGTAACTATTGCATACTATATGGCTTTCTTCAAGCAAAACAGTAAATCATTACAAAAACTGTAGCTTTTGTTGATTAGGAGTAGGACATTAAAAAAAGGTGGTGCATAGACACACTGAATCCAAATTACTTAGGAAAATTAGATCCCTTGGTTGATCAGGATCTTGAATGAGCTACAAACCAAGTCACTCATGTCACCTTGAAAAGATCAAGAACTGAACCAATATATACATAAGAAAGAAACCAGGGCCTTATAATATACATAAGTAACTAACCCTCACCACTCCATTGTACGACACTGTTGATGAAGACACTTCGTCACTTGTCGGTTGATTCCATTTATATGATCATCTTCAAAATTGTTACAAATGAAAATTTAGCAAGATAAAAGGGAAATCCCTTAAATCATAAACTAAAGGCCCTGCTCATAAATTACCTTTACATCTTATAAGAGAGAAAATAGTGCAGGAGTAACAATCATCATAACGAACAATGATGTATTTCTTTTCTTTTCTGATGGTGTGGATTAAGAGAATTATCAGTTTCATATTATTGTCCTGAACCACGTTGTTTGCTAAATTCATCACTAGAAAGATTATGAGTAGTAAAGCCTTCAACACGCCTTGTGAGCTGCGAAATTGAGTAGTGTGAAGCAGCTGAAGCTGCATAATATGAAGAAATTGAAACTTGGGCAAACACAGGCAAGGCACTCCCTGCAGATGTCGAACAAAACACATCAGCACCCACCTTTCTGATTAGTTCAGGAGGTATCAAAAAATTGTGATGACTAGATACCATCCGTGCAAAACACATAAAAAGGACTAACAGTGAAGCACAGAGAGACTTTCAAATAGGAAGGTACAAAAACCGACAGAAAAAGAATTTCTTTTCTTTTCTTTTCATCCATTTTTATTTATTGTTAATAGCAAGATCAAAAAGCTACTTCTGGTGGAGCGTTTCCTCATGCCATCTAAGCACACAAACGTCCCACAAAGACAGACCACGGGGAATATTTTAAAACATTAGACAGTTAAAAAGAGATCAACAAAGAATAAGAACATATAGTAACACTTCCAAAGTATCTGAACACAGAACAGAAATGAATTCATTAAAACAAAATTGGTTGGAATGACACTCTTCCAGGAGAGGAAACACAGAAACAAATATATTTACAAAACTAACGGACGGTATATACATGTCTACTTTAAATTCAGATTTACCAACAGCATTTGGACATAAGTATGAATAAAAATTTCTAGCCATTGAAATTGTACACGGAAAGGAATACATGACAGTACATTTATGGATGGCCCATTTATATATCTAATTTATATTTACATATATGAATAGTTAGAATAAAATTTCAATTGCATCAACAGACTAAATCATTTAATTCATTTCAATCTTATTTATAATTATAGGTTAGATAACTAAAGTTGATTGAGGCCTTTTCTGTCTGCGAGTGTTAGTGCTCATGTATGTGTTGATTGAAAAGAGAAAAATGGGTGTTACTTGAATACAAGGATGAGGACAACATCCACACCCTAGTACCCACATTTTCTGATGGGTACATTTATATATAATTTACCCGTACCCTTATTCCTCTACCTCTTGTGCCCTGATTTGAAATGGTGTCCCCATCCTTGTATCCCCATGTCTCCATATAACTGTACTAAGATTTGTTTACTTTCTTAACAATAGCATGAGCCTTTGTAGGGAGCCCCTGATATGTTAAACACATAGTTACCTAAGTCTCGGGGACAGGGGGACGGGGGTACGGAGGAATGGGATTTCCAGGACGGCAAAATAATTTGCCAAATTTTGGGTACAGCTTTTAAAATAATACATAAAAATTAATATTTCAATATTTTAACTTTCTTCAATGACATTTAGGGATTTAAACTGTATTTAATGTATTTTACGTACTTTCAAGATTATAATTTGATGTTCTTGGTAAAAATAACATCTTTTTAAAAGTAAAAACATCAGAAAACTTTTGAAAGATTTAATAAAAATTGGGGACGTCCCCTCCAAGTCCCCGAAACGTTCGGGGTGTCCGGGACGTCACCAAAATCTAGGGGACACGTCCCCACGTAACACTGGTTAAACACCTTTTGTGGGACTGTCGCTTTGTGAGATCCTGCTAGAAGTTTGTGCAGTCCAGTCTATCAGATATTTTTCAAGGACCTCTTCATTGGCAGGCAGCTTTGTTGGGTGACTCCAATACTCTTAAACATGTTCCTTTTCGGAGTATTTGGAAATGTGTACACATTTGTGCTTTGTTCATTATCTGGAAACTTAGACGCAATCATGTCTTCAAGAATGAGATATGCAATTTGGCTGATTTCTGTCCCACTTGGAGAAGTGAAGTTAGAATGTAATTACTTGCAATAGGATATCTCTTGGTCAATGAAGCTAAACAATTTGATCCTGGAGATTATTCTGTTTTTATTGTTGTCCTTGTTGCTTTAAAGACAGTTGTGATTTTCATTGTAAATACTGTTGTACAGCTCATTCTTTTCTACATCCCTGTGTTGTAAATAATGTTTTTGTCAACATATGAAGCATCTATTCAAAATTTAAAAAACAGCATGAGTCATATCTGCATTGATAGAGAGATTGTAGAATCTTTTCTTATTATTTAATATTTGCCCAGATATAACAATGATTTACTAGTTTGAAATATAATGGTTTCCTATTCTTCATCTTCTATTTTTTTTTATTAAAGGTAAAAAGGGGTTTCGAAAGGAGCCTGACCCTTAAACATTCACCAAAAGATATCAAAACAATAGAGGAACAATCATAGAACAAAAAACAAAATAGGGCATAGGTACAGCCCAACAGCAAAAACCAATGCTAACAATCAACAACACTAAAGTTTCATCTTCTAATTTGCACCATTATTCAAAAAGTATATAGTGTCAAAGAAGAAAATTTGTTTTTCCCCAACTCTACCAAAAGTTTATCTATATTGACGATAAGCCCTATAATGAGGTTTCTATGCATTCTGTATTGTGAGAGACCAAATTCATGGTAGGTAGGTCATAGCCAGACAAAATTAAGGGATGCATTTTGTTTGAATTGTTCTGGCTACACACAAAAGGTGCTTATTGCAGAAACCTGGATGTGCCGCAGAAGCTGTCTTATTATTTTTCAGTTTTCACTGCTAAAAGGTAGGTAGGTCATAGCCATACATAAATTAGGGGATGGATTTTGTTTGAATTGTTGTGGTTACACACAAAGGGTGCTTATTGCAGAAACCCAGATTTGCCACAGAAGCTGTCTTATTATTTTTCAGTCTTCACTGCTACAAGGTATAATCCATCATTTCTGTTGGCACTTTTCATTCCCTTTACTAGATTTCCTTGAGCTTCCCCTACCTCTTTGGGGTTCATGAGAAAGCTAGGGGAGCATCTAGTTTCAATTTTTCTATCCTGCACTTCATCTATTCATTCACTGATCTAATACATTAGATTGTATCTAGATGAGTCCTTCTGAGGACCTCATTGATAATTCCATTGATATCCATGATAGGGGCAATGATAAATTGTTCAAGCATGAGATCATCTATAGAAGCCTCCCAAATGCATGCAGTGTGCCATGTCAGAGAACAGAGAATCGAAGCATGCATGAGATGGTATATAGTAGCCTCCCAAATGCTCACAGTGTGCCATGTCAGAGAAGAAAAATCATTCCATACGTCCCATAAGGAGTTCCTACTGGAACACAGTACCAAGATGAGGGTTGGACCAAATCAGGCCAAAGTCACAAAAGTGCAAAAATAGTGGTAGTTCTAAGGACATCTTGGCATCAATTGGATACGTATCAGGCAGGGTTCGGGGTACCACCTCATTACATCTTCTTGATTATGCACTGAACCCAAAGTACTATAGCTCTAATGTACTTGGGCTACCAAACAGGCAAGCACCATTCTCTGACTCTAAAGTTGGAAATGGAACCAAGGCAGCATTCAGAAGACTTTTTCCTGATCCATCTATAGCCAATGTGGTCAGAAGTGAAATGGGCATGTTTGTTGGTTTAGAAGGCAACATGTGAGCAATCGTGGCTCTTTTCGACAAGAGCAGCTTGACCCCAACCACATGGTGGTGTGTACATGGCCATGATGCCAAGTACTTACGTCAAACTGCTATAAAAGTTCTTTCACAGGTATAACATTTATAAATTTATAATCATTTTGAATATTTTAAATTTTATTTAGGATTATTTAATTTATTTTTCACACATTCTTAGCATGTTACTAATTTGAATTTCAATCTTATAACTTTGTTGTAATAGGTGGCTAGTAATTCTTCCGCGGAGCGGAATTGGAGTACTTATACCTTTATCCACTAAGCTAAAAGAAACAAGTTGGCATCTAAAAAAGCTGAGAATTTAGTCTATTTGCATTCCAATTTGCGCCTCTTGTCACGCAGGTCTAAGGACTATGCTAAAGGGCCTCACAAACTTTGGGATCTTCTTCCAAAGACCACAAACTTGGATGCCTCCACAGCCACACTTGCCTGACTTTCATTATTTGATGGCGAAGATGACATTAAAGGGAGTTCGCACGGAGTGGAGAGTGGAGCTAGCGCAAGTGGCACGCAAGAACTTGATTTTGAGGAAAATCTAGATGATATATTCTAGATTTGTTTGTGTTCATAATTCATGTTGACTTGATATTCCTATATCATATGTATGGCAGCCACATGATCAATGAAATGTAAAATCTTAAGTATATTGTATGTTTTGAAAATTTGAACATTGATCCTAGTATATTTTTCAAATTTCAAGTTTTGTTCGTATTCATGTTGACATGATATTCGTATATCATATGTATGGCAGCCACAAGATCAATGAAAATGCAAAGTCTTAAGTATATTGAATGTTTTGAACATTGATTCAAGTTTTGTATTACTATTTCAGTTTTTTATGGACTAAAAATTGAGTAAAATGAGTATATATATATATACGGACGTATCGTACCCAAGGGTTTTTTAAAATTGACGTATCCGCATATCGAACCCGTACCCCATACCCGTACACGTATCCTAGCAATATAGGCTTATATCGTTGACATGGCTAATTCACATATTGTCGGAAAGCTCTCAGAACATATTTTCAATGTTGCAATTTTCATTCAATGATTTCATCTAGATATTCATTTATTGCCTTATTATCTCTATTGGTATGTTATTTCATTGGTGCTTTTTCAACATTATGTAACATGTCAAAATTAACACAATACTCAAACATTTATACATCTCCCCAAGAAGAATCTGGCCGACATTGACCTGACTAGCTCAATTTTGGAAAGTCCTGGGTATGTGTCAGCTTGCAATTGCGGTCTCAGCATCACGCCATTGGACAACTTAAAATTATATTACACACATGACTAGTTCAAATATAAGCATGTCAGATATTGTCAGAAAGCTGCCATAACAAATTTATTGAATGATTGTGTCTGAAATTTCATTTCCTCCCTTGTTATCTATTTATATTTGCTATTTAGGTAGCATAATGGCTTCAAAAGATAATTACAACATGATAATTCACATTAAGTATACACTTATTATACGTCACTGCAAAGCACTTACAGTGTACATCGGAATGATATATAGTTCAAAATGATTTTAAGGTTCATAAGCCATAAGATAGATAAGATAAGATAAATATATTAAATGTCCAACAAGTGACCAAAAAAATAGGTCAATGGGGCTGCAAACATACAAGGCGGAAAAGAATCCAGCAAGAGGACCAAATGGTCCCAGAAGAAAACCAGAAATAGAAGAAGAGAGGAATGGGCAGGGGGAAGCCCAGAGGAAGCCTACAGAAACCAGCCAAATCCGGTCATGTAGGGGGGGTAAGAGATGAAGAGGAAGCAAGAGGCACCCTCAATTAACACCCAAGATTGACTAGAAGAAGCTAGTGATATGCTGAAGTCCGATATCCAGGGTTGTGGAAGGTCTGGAAAGCCGATGCCCGGAAGAGGGGTGAACTATGTGTTCATCTGGTGGATCTCAAAGTCCAACGATGGGAGGGTGGCCTCGACCTCGTAGGTGGTTGAATGTCCCTAATCTGTGAAATAGCACCTCGATTCCGGACAGATCTCGTCTGGTCATTAGGATTTGTATCACTTTGTCGCTTAGTGCCCCTCCTCAGGGAGAGCACTGTAAAGAAGGAAGTAATTTGCGGAGTAGCCGTCTGTCTAGAAGAGGGCATAAGAGACTGGAGAGACTCATCCCGAAGACTAAGGGTCTCATGCAGATAAAGAGCAAGGCACCTCTGGTCAAAGTATCTCAAAAATTCAGTGAAGGTAGGACACTCTTTGAACAGGCAATGGAATCTCCCTCTGATCTCGTAATAGATGGGGCACCGAAAGATGAAGTGTTCCTCTGTCTCGACCTTCTGGAGGGAGCAGAACTAGCAAATCCGCTTGCAGCAATCAATTTGATGACACTCAACACGGAGCCTATGAGAGCCAACTTTGAACTGACCCAGGGAGATGCGAAGGGCGTGCATCCAATGCCGGGAGATATATTGGGGTCGAGAAATAAGCTCATTATTGACCACAAGAAATTGTTCAACATAGAAGGCCATAACAAACATGTAACTTTTTTCTCCTTCATGAGTAAAGTTTTCAATAATGCAAGTTCATTTGTCACCCTAGCCTTTTTTATTCTTCATGATTGTTGCTTCCCATATCTTCTTAATTCTTTCTCATTTCTGAATTCTATCATTGACTATTTCAGACCAAGAAGAAAACTGGAAAGAGAAAATGCAGCAATTCCCTATTATTATATCCTTCAAAGTTCATATAGTTCTTGGACCTTTTGTTCCCTAAACAATCAGGAAAATGATTTGTAATAATTTTTGCCAAAGAAAAAAGTTTGTTTGCTATGTAGCAAAACCACCCCTATCTCTAGCTCCTCTAGGCAAACAATTCCAAAATAGCAACTCTCTCAAAACAACTTCAGCACTTCCACAAATGTTGTTATGTCGTAGTTTCGCATGTCATGTATAAATGGGTTGTGGAAAAGCCTGCTTGGTGTATGCAACCTTTAACATAATTATGTCTAAGTTCCTAATTTCTTGTAGTCAGCCTCGTTAGGATTACACGCTTATCCCAGCTTAACTGAGCTGAAAAGAGACGTAGGACATTCATTTGGATCACCGCTGGTGTGAATTCATTTTTTGCTTAAGCATTTGAGAGGTTTCCCACTCAAGTATCATTGCTTCATTACCCTATTATAAAGTAATTTTGGGCTATGGCCCTACAATTCTACATAACTCCACTTCATGCATTTGTGGTGAATGTTATTGCTTATTTTTGTGAATCCATTTTATTTCTTGTGCTCATGCACTAACAAATGGTTTTTGAGCAACAATTTTTTGGCGCAAAGGTGAGGATCTAAGGATAAGACTTCCACAAATAATTAATTTTGGCAAAAATACATAAATTTTTGTGCCCAAACTCTTTTGTGCCCATACGTTTCCACACCATCCTTTTTTGTGCCCTACACTTCCGCGAACCTACTTTTTTTGCACCTATTTTATGACACCCCATATTTTTGCTCCCTATATTTTCAAACACTATTTTGCAGCCTGCTTTTCCATGCCTTAGTTTTTTGCACCTTTCTTTGGACCCATTTATGTTATATGCCTCCACAAAAAACATCCTCAAGGGACTATTAAAATGCCTCCAGTTCAAACCCAAGATATGCCATCTCAAATCTAGAATAGATCACTTTTAATCCAGCAACCTCCTATTGAAATGCAAGAAACTCTACTCAAGAGAGAGATCACTCCACTTCCGAAAATGGATTCATGTAGCATCAACCAAACCCAAGAAAGTCTATCTTAAATCTATAATGGCTTGCCTTTAATCCAAGAACCTCCACTTGAGATCCAACGAATTTTCCCCAAGATCCGCAAAACTCCACCCAAGAGACAGATCACTCCACTTCCAAAAATGGAGACATGTACCATCAACCTTCATGCTGACTTGAGCAACAAGGGCAAGGAGGTAGAACAAGTGCAAGAAAACTCGGGTATTGACAAGGAACAATAATGGCTGCTCCAAGACACAGTGAACTCCATCATAACTCTTGTATGAACCCGCATTTTTTCACAATGCCACATATGCATCCACTAATAACTTATGGCTTCATTTTTATAAAACACATTCCATCACCATGTATCCTGTTCAGTTGCTTGTCCTCTATTGCTTTACTCGACTTTGACTTCATTTGTCCTCTTGAACTTGTTCTGGCCTCTTTTTAGTGTCTCTGGCTTCCCCCGGTCTGTTTGTGGTTTGTTTTTTTCTTTGTTTTCCTTTAGAAGACAAGAAAACCGCCGTGGTGGTTCAGTAACTACCATGGCAGTAGCATAACTGTTGTGCCACAGGTGTAACCTCCCTTGGGTTTAAATTTTGGCATGATGGTTTCCCCTTGCCGCGTAATCTCCTTTGTGTTTGATTTTTGGTATGATGGTTTCACCTTGCTGCTCCTAGCAGTTTCTTCTCCATCACTTGAAAAAGGAAAACCGAGGGTCAAAAATGGATCATATAACTTCATAGACACATTTGGCACTTCGTTTTATGTTCGAAACTCTTCCTTTTATGCTCAGCAAGCTCAAATGTTATCCCTCGTCTATCAATTCTGTCAATATATGAGTTTTAGAGGTCAGAAGAGATCAGAAAATCATGAGTAGCAAACAATTTTGTCTTCCTTGCAATATACAGTCATATACTGATTTTTCCATGCTATCAGAACCTTGGATGCAGTTTTAGATTAGCATAGGACTTTTGCTTTGAGTGTAGATCATTGGTTTTGTCATGCCATGTTTGACAGGGAAGGCTTCTCTTTGTTTTTAGTTTATAGTCTAGATTAGTTCCATTTAATTTAACATAGAATTACTATTTAAGTATTTTCTTTTCTTTTCTTTTCTTTTCTTTTCATACCATCTTTCTAGTCAGTCTAACTGAATATCGCCAAGGATTTGCAAGGTCTGGACATTGCTTGTTCATAGCTTCAGCCTCACACTTGTTCATCGTCCTTATACTTAATCTAGATTGCATTTTTAGATCATTTAAAGGCATTTCATGTACATCTCACTTTCTGTTTTTTACCATCACATTGAGTCTATATAAGGATACAAAAGGTTTGGGCATTGGTTTTGCATAGCAATTGTACCGAACTCCCTTAACATCCCCATACCATTTTTGTTCGCATACATTAGTGTGATTTCAATGTCGATTTTTCCTTTCTTTCCAAAAGGATCAGTTGATTGCCAGGTGTTCGACATAATTCCTTGGATACTTCTATCTCGGTTTTGCATATTCTCAATTGAATTTGTTTCTCTTTGCTTTCCTTCTTGCATCTCAGATTCTATATCCATTACATTGATCAGGCCTCACCAAATTCTCATCTTTTCTAGACCATTCAGCTGTTCCATACTTGTCTCACTCACTTGTTGATTTGAATATCTCATCCCAATATCCTATTTCATTGATGTTCCACATCTGTAAGCTCTCACTTGATCTTTGTCCCCTCGTCAAATTTGCCTCTTTCAAGCCCATCCATTCTCTATTCTCATTCTAAACCACTCTTTTGCATCATATTTGTCTTGCTCACTTGTTAATTTGTTGTTCTCATTCATTTTCAATATTCTCCCGCTTCCATACTTGTTTTTGCAACTTTACAACTTTTGCAGTGCTCTAGTAACATTTTAACTGCATCTACAGTTTTGACAACATTTGAAAGTTCTTCCTTTCTCCTGCGATTTGTTGGCCTTTCTCATACCTTATTGTTCCTCTTACGTGTATCTCATGTTTGTTTCAGTTACTACTTAAGGTATTCAATCAAATGATGCTTATTCGTGCATACTTTGACAACTTTTGACAGATTTTACAGTAATGACAGCTCTTGCAACTTTAAAATCATTGTTGTTCTTTCGTTGTTCTAACTTTTCTCCCTACATTTCTTGATCATTTAGATGTTGTTTGAGTCTCATTGAAAGCCCTTGCACCTCATCGCACTTTGTTCTTGTGTATGACATTGACTTTGGGATTGATTCAAGGGATATTCATGATAATCTTTGCTGGTTTTACAACATTTTTGTGTGGGTTTTGCATCCTTGAAACATTTAGGTTGCACTTACGCATATTCTAGGAATCTTGTGGCATGTTTGAATCATTTTGCTTCTCGTCCCTGCACTTCATAGCTGATTTACATCACATTAGTGTCAGTCTTAAAATACTTCACATTCTTGTTCCATTGCATCATCAGTTCTAGCTTGCACATTCATTTTGAGCTCTTGTACCCTAGTTGCTCTCTATTTACAGTAGCAGTATCTCTAGTATTGCATGATGCATCCTTGAAGTCTCATTTTGTATCTAGACATTACTTTGAGGATTTTAGAGATTTCTTACGGTAACTTGCAGGTCTTAGCATTTGCTATAAAAATATCAAATGTGTCTCTCAGTCCTTTATCAGTTTTGCAATTAGACTCGAGCTTTGTGTGTTGTTTGAACCAACCTAGGTTAGTTTAAACTTTAATCATGTTTTGATTGATTAAATTTCAATGTTTTCTTTAGAAAATAGAAATCCTTTGTCACTTTTAGTTTTTTTATATTCGTGTATGCTTGTTTGAGTGAATTGCGAAGTAATATTGTGTTATTTGTATGGTTCGTTTTACTTTCCAAGCATTTCAATTAGATTTTGGAGGCACAAGCTACTCGTCCGATTTATTTCAATTTCCTGTGATTTCAACTCTATCCTTTCTATCATGTTCTCTAGTAGGATTTTCCTGGAGTGTCTCCTCCTTCCTCTTCCTTCCCTCATCATTTGATGCCTTCACCCGGTCAGTATCCAACCCTCAGAGTTTTGCAGATCCCACGTGTTATGTGACCTGGCTTCGCAGTCTTGAACAAAAACAGTGTTGATCAATAGTTCCGTTAACTTGTCCTTCGATCTGTATCATAGTTCTGTTAACTTCTCCTTCAATCTGTATCATAGCTCTGTTAACTTGTCCTTCAATTGACACCATAGCTCCATTAAATTGTCCTTCAATCCACAACAATTATTCACCTTCCCCAATTTCAGGCCCTAAACATATATTATGAGGCAGCTGAGCAATTTGGGAACAAAGAGCTAATAATGAGCAATGGCAACTCCTCCAACAACAAGAAGTTAATTGAACCAACCAATAAAATCCCTGAGCCTATCTTTCTGTATCTTTTGGTTGTTCTAACCTTACCTTGGGAAGTCAAGTGTGAGAGGAAAGATGAACAGATTTCCTTGTATACAGGTCCCAAGCTATGTACGTTGAATTCAAGATTGTTAGCACTAGAAAACACTACATTGAGTAAAGAAAAGCTAGCAGCATGCAAGAATACAATAGCAAGTAATGATGTTGCAAAGCTCGAACTATGCTCTATAGGGTAGCAATGCTGCTTCAAAATTTGACCAGTTCTCTTTCCACTCACTGGACAGCTCCATCTTTTCAAGATGATTCTAGGAAGGAAAACGACTTTTCTCTTCATGTGATGATTCTTGACGAACAAAACAACCATCTTCCTCTTTCCAAGGCAATGCTCGAATGACAGATTTCATTAAGTTCAATGGCATTGACTCTCTATCGTGAATTTTTCAAATAGAGCAATTTTTCCCACTTCAAGCAGAACCACTATCCCAAAGGTTGCCACTAGCTTCCTTGCACAAGAGAATTTCTATATAAATATGGTACAAATGGACACTCTAGTGTAAGAGAGATGGATTTCTTAATTGGGTACATATTCACTAAGTTAGCCATGCATTATAAGAGAAGGATAAATCATTCTATAGTCAACTACCAACATCTCAAGCATATAGGGTTGGTAGCTGAATATATTGAGTTTGAAAAGCTGTCTTCGGGTACGTGAAATCAAGAAGATTCATGTACTGGACTTATTCGCTGTGGGGTTGAAGGGAAGCATCAAGCATGATATTCGTTTCCATGACCCTGCAGATGTGGAGAATGCTATCTATGCACTTTGCCTTGGAAGTGTCCATCAAATATGGAATGGAAAAGGTCCTAGACTTGGGCTTATAGAGAAGAAAGTAACTCATATGTAGCTCAGAATCATCACAATCAAAATCATCCAATTTGATTGACACCACAATTGGAGGGTAAAAGTCTAAGGCATTTGCTTTAACTATGACACCAAGTGGAGCAAGGGCCATACATAAGGAGAAGAAAACTTTTCTAAACTGAGTATACTTGAGGAGAAGATAATGGAGAAGGATTTCATGACTAAGTCCCTCTCCCACTAGATGACAACATACCAATATAAGACAGGAACAACTCCACTATCTCTTCATGCCTTGGTGGAAGCTACCACTCCGCAAATTCTAAAAGTAACATGATATATAAAAAAGCAGAGGGTAGTTGTGTTGACCTCTAGTGGGAGCACACAATTTTATCAACCATGAATTAACAAAACATGTGAGCCATTTTATGTATCCAACATCAGAGTTTCAGATGATGGTAGTCAATGGGGACACCATCAAATTTGTTAATACATGCCATACGATTAAGCTCGTGGTGGCAACCTATTTGTTGACAAGCAATATGTTTGTTATTCCTATTGTTGGAGTTGACGTAGGGGTTGAAAATGTTAGGCACTACATAAATCATCTTCAAGGAGCCATACAATTTCAATCGAAAGGACACAAATATGAGCTTAAGGGGTTTTGAGGAATGTCATTCAGGTAATCAGCTCTCTTTGAATGGAGATGAAGATGTTAAAAAAGAATCCTCATGAGTTGTCACACAATTTCTCTCCATGGAAGTGCAACCTTGGCCAACATGTCATCCTTTAGATCTACAAGCATTTATTGATAAACATTATAGGGATTTCAAGATATTCCCAAGGGTCTTTCTCTAGTTAGCAAACATGATCATGCCATTTAGTGGATTCCACGAATTTAACCACCTAATATTTGACCCTACCAACCACCTCTATAAGCAAAAAAGTGAGATTGGGTGCATTGTTAATGAGATGCTTTACGCTGAGATCATTCGACCAAGTCAAAGTGATTACTCCTCGCTTGTGGTTACGTGCAGCAAAAGGATACTTCTTAGTGCATGTATCCTATTGGGAGCTAAACAAGCTCACTATCAATGATAAGTTCCATACAATTGTCGTCGATGATCCGTTGGATGAATTCCATATGGAGTCGTGTTCTTTACTAGGTTGGATCTATGTCTTGGCTACCATCAAATCCAAATCACGAAAGACCATATATATCTAAGACCACTTTTCGTACACATTACGGCAATAATGAACTTATAGTAACGCCTTTTGGACTTACTAATGCACTATCAACTTTTTAATCTCATTAATTTTTTATTTAAACTTTTCCTGTGGAATTTGTAATTGTCTTCACAGATGATATTATCATCTATAATAAAACTTGGGAAGAACACTTGCAACATGTGGATAAAGTTTTACAACTATTAGAGGAACATCAAATTTACGCCAAGCCCTATAAATGTCCTTTTAAAGAAAACAAAGTGATAAATCTAGGGCATATTATCTCCTTCAAAAATGTTGAATTAGCCCCTACTAAGATCAAAGTTGATCCATGCCACAAGGCCCAAGATGGCAGCATAGAGGGCAACCCAATAACTTGACATACAAATCAATGAGTTATAGATCATACCATAGAAACTAATAACAGTAATAAGTTATTACACACTCAAACCCCACTTTTATTCAATGAGAAAGAATAGGGTATGGTATAAGATCAAAGTTGATCCATGCCACAAGGCCCAAGATGGCAGCATAGAGGGCAACCCAATAACTTGACATACATATGTGTATAATGTGTAGCAAGCCTAAGAATGAAGATTGCAGTGATCAAAAGAGAGTTACACTTCCTAACTGATTCACCTAGATTAAAATGTGAACACGTGACCATTCGATACTAGATACTTGAAACATGTTATTCGCTTAGGGTAGAATGGGTTATAGTATAAATCGTTATTAGAGAACATCTACAAAGAGAACAATTGTGAAATAGTTCAACTTCTACAATAGTTGAATGTTCACCTTCATGTAAATGTAACAGTTGGACTACTGAGCGTGTCAAAGTAGTAAATGAAGTGGTAAATCTAGGGCATATTATCTCCTTCAACATTATCAAAGTAGATCCTACTAAGAAAAACATTGATCCGCACCAAGAGGCCCAGGATGACAGCATAGAGGTCAACCCAATAACTTGGCATACAAATCACTGAGTTATAGAACATGCAATTAAAAACAATAACAGCAGTAAACTATTACACATTTGAATGCTACTTATTCAATGAGAAAGAATAGGGTATGGTACAAACGCATAAAATGTGCTGCAAGGCTAAGAATGAAGATTCCCAAGATCATAAAGGGGGGCATACTTCCTACCTGATTTTCCTAGACTAAAATATGAACACGCGACAATTTGATACTAGATGCTTGAAACATGCTATTCCCTTAGGGTAAAATGGATTACAAACTTACAATATACATATCATTAAAAGAAAGCAATTACAAAAGGCAACGGTTATGAAACATTTCAACTTCTACAATGGTTGACGGTTCGCTTTCATGTAGATATGTTGGTTGGACTACCAAGTGCATGATATGCTAATGGATGTTGGAGTAAATGAGTGTTAAATCTAGGACACATTATCTTCTTCAATGGTGTCAAAGTAGACCCTACTAAGATCAAAATTGATCTAGACCACGAGGCCTAGAATTGCAGCATAGAGGGCAACCCAATAACTTGACATACAAATCACCAAGTTATAGAACATGAAATAGAAAACAGTAACAAGAGACTATTACACATTTGAATGCTACTTTAGTTCAATGAGAAAGAATAAGGCGTGTTACATATGCATAAAAAGTGCAACAAGGGTAAGAATGAGATTCCCGAGATCAGAAAGAAGGGCACACTTCCTAACTAACTTACCTAGATTAAAATGTGTATGCATGACAATTTGATCCTAGATGCTCAAATCATGCCATTCCCTTAGTGTAGAATGGGTTACAATATATATATATATATCAATACAAGAAAGCAATTACAAAAGACATTAGTTACAAAACAATTCAACTTTTGCAACGGTTGACTATTCACTTTCATGTAGGTGTATCGGTTCAACAACCAAGTGCGGTGTATGTTGATGGATGCTCTAACATGGCGTGACTCAATGCAGAGTGTCCATGTGGCTACTAAAATTTGAAGGTGTTGCACAGATTTTAAAGGCTCTTTCAATATGCGTCTTGGCATTGCGCAAGCGAGCAAGGGTTCCTAGCATCTCCGCAGATGTCAAGGGCTATTACAGAGGTGTGTAAGCTACATGGTGTGCATGAGACTCATAGGAGAAAAGTGTGGACCAATGCAGTTGCGCTCAAATCATTCACCCTTTCTCCATCGCATTTTCAATTAGCTAAGGAAACTAAACTTGAAGTTGTTGAAGGTTAAACCACTTAGATTAATCAACATATCGTCCTGCCTTAGCCACTCGAAGCAATTGATGTGTGCCTTGGCAAGTACATATTGTTGTGACTTCAACAATTTGATCCTTTGGCATTGGTTGCAAGTGTTAAAGATCCAAATCTAAGATCTTGAGTTGTTGGCATTGTACCATAGCGAGTTTTAGAGATCCACATAGAATTAAATTTGCACATCATGTTTCTAGATGTAGTGCCACTAAGTAAGAGCATGAGGAATCTTACAGTGATGGTTTGATGCTTTGGGAGATTCTATGTACCTCTAAGTTGTTTCTAGGGTACCACAGTTCAAACATCAAATGCTTGCATACATTTCTTATTGCTACTTATATTTTTGGTTGATGCAATATTGCCTGTACCCCGTGGATGCTCTTGCATTAATCTTAATCTTTTACTTCTGCACGATTTTCTATTTCTTTTGTTTCCTTGTAGGTATATCATTAGCCTTGCTTTTGCAACTCCATGGAGATCATTAGCTTTCTTCCACAATATAAACATCTTGATCTATACTTCTTTCTACATGCCTATTTATCATTAGAAGTTGATATTGACTTTAAAATTCTTTGCGTAAAAACCATTTCACCGTCATCTAAAGACTTATTTTTTATGCTATTCTCTTATTTAAGAAATGAAGTGATCAATCATCATTGAGTAAAGTATTTGATTTCATGCCTTGTTGAATTTCAATATAGCGTCACTAAAACTGGGAGGCACACATTTGAATAAAATATTAGACTACAAGGCTTATAGTTTATTATTAAGTCACTATTAGTTATGTACTAACTAAAGATCAATTGTAACCTTCTTAAACATTTTGTGACTATCTCTTGCATAAAAAACTGACAAACACACAATCTACAATGCGTGCATTTTGGTTTCTCATCATTCCTTCTTTGTTCACATCTTCTAACATTGGTACCAGAGCTAGACAAGCAAGGAGGAAGACATAAGGAAGTATTTTGAGGGAGAAAGCAAAAATACAGTCGGAAGACTAGTTTTTAACCATTAAGGCACATCAAAGGCACTTACTCTGCAATATTGTCAAAATAGACATTGCTAGTGTGTAAAACCAATCAAGGGGCATAGTCTCACAAGGGCAAAGGCACATAGACCAGTTCAAAATCTTCAGCCACAAACCCATACAACTCAGATTTGGAAGTTTCAGTCACATTTTCCAAAAAATGTGATTTTAGGGCACATGACAGAAAACAGAAGTTTCAGATTGCTAGGGCATGACTACTGCGAGTTTCAACATAAATAACGTGAGTTACAAATTGCTAGGGCTCAAATTGAAGTCGTCTAGGGCACAATTTGTGTCAAATTGCACGAGGAACATCATTTCTGGTTATTCTGAAGATCCAAATGTTAGGGCATAATATGGTATTTTAATTTGGCAAAAATATTTTCAAACATCTACAGTAATACTAATTTTCAGACATTTGCAGTTTTTTACAAAAAATTAACTTCATTGGCTGTCTATAACTGCACAATTTTTTTTGCTATAAACTGGCTTATTTGAAAGGTGTAATTTTTTTTGTTTTTATTTGTTTTGAGAATGGAAATTCCATTGGACAAATATTCGGACCTCAACTTTCACATCTGGTAAGTAAAAATACAGATGCAACTATTGAATATAAATTTGTGGGGAATAGTAAATGGGACTGAGAAATCACCTACAAATGCCAATAAATTCTTGGATTGGCAGCGTGGAGCTGACAAAGCCAAATCCATAAAGTGTCTCGCTCTCTCCGATTCAAAGTTACATCATGTAGACCTAGAAAAATCATCGAATGAAACCTAGGAAAATTTGAATAAATTGTTTGGAGTAAAAGAGGTTAGTGCAAATTTTTCTTTAGAACTTCAAATATTTAGATTTAAGATGGATGACAGAGTCACTATCTAGTCACATAAGCAATCTGAGGTCTCTCATCAGCCAGCTAGCAAAACTCAATGCTATGGTAGATGACAAGGATGCCAAAGCTATTTTGTTAAACAATCTGCCTTCTAAATACAACAATGTCATTTTTGTTCTTAGTCAAATACATTTTCAATCTCTGGAAGAAGATAATGAAGGTGATCCTCAACATGAAAGTGCATTCTACTCAAGAAATTGTCGTATAAGATCAAATAATGACAGAGGGGAGATTGAATGTTATTACTGCAAGAAAAAGGTCACACAACATGGAATTGTAGCATTTGAGCCAATGATGTTCTCAAGGGAAAGCTCAAAGGCATGCTAAATGAAATTAATATAGTCATTGTTAAAGCCCCAATGGATGTTGAAAGTGGTGAAGAATTCGCTGACGAAAACTACATATTTTAAGAAGCCCGCAATTTGAAGATAGGAAAGGATCTAGAGTAGATGGAGCTCAACATGGATGGTTGCCTAGTTAGTTTGGGAGTTTGTGGATCTTGCGAAGGTCATGAGACAACTTGAAGGAGCATTGTGGACGTGGCTCAATATGGATGGTTGTCCAATAATTCGGTAAGTTCATAATTAGGGAGTTTGTGGAGGTGGAATCCGGAAACTCAAGAATTGAACTCACAAACTACACATTTATGAGGGTTACGAGGCAGCTTGATGAAGTTCTACTTGGTTAGAGAACAATTTTCAAAGAGAGCTTCTGAAGAACGTGTGACTCTGATGTTTGTTGTTACAATTTTTGTCAATGTGTTTGTTTTTGCTTTTTAGTAGTGTAAGCTTTAGAATATAAGGCTTATAGTTTATTGAATTTGTTTTTGCTTGTTTTTGCTAGTTTTTGTTTCCTGTAGTGTAAGCCTTAAGAAGGGGTATTAGAATATGTGGCTTGCAGTTTATTATTAAGTCACTATTAGTTATGTGTTAGTAACCTTATCAGCCATTTTGTATATATCTCTTGCATGATAAAATGACAAACACACAATCTACAATGTGTTCATTCCGGTTTCTCTTCATTCCTTGTTCACATCTTCTAATGAGTAATACAATCTTTGCATTTCAATTTCAACTGGGAGGCATACTTTTGAGTAATACAACATTTGTATTTCAATTTTCAACTTTAACCTTCACACGTGGAAGTTTCATGAGAGATTTTAAGGCGTTGATTTGTTCAAATAATGCACCCCTCACAAATTCAAATTTGAAATTGAAGCCTTTGGATCCAAACAAAGTCTCCAGCAGTTCCCAAGTTTCCATTCCGGTCTTTCTCAAAACAAAATGGCGCAGACGAATGCAAGACAACTCAACTCCTATTAAAGTTGTTCCTTTCTTGTCTTTGGGAAACTATTTTGTAACAACATTCAAATACTTATGTTTCTGAGCATTCATGTTTAAAATCTCCCAAAGGTTCTTCTCTGTCAAGAGAAGTTGCACCTTCACTCGCCATGTGTGAATATTTCCATCCATAAAAAATTTGGTTACAGATAATATTAAGCTAGATTGTTTTGGGACGAGTACGGGTATGGGTACAATACGCTGAATCGGCAAATTTTTAAAAACCTCAGGTACGATACATTGTGGGTACGTTTATATATATATAAAGAATCATTTTCATACTTATTGAAATTTAATACTCATACAATCATTCATGGAACATGAAAACAAATTTCAAATACTTTGAGAATTGAGACTTGAGTTTGTATTGATTCATAGAGTTCAAAACATAACAGTTAATAACTTAATACATTTAAGTTCTCAACTTGCTTCACTTTCAGTTTCATGGGGCTAAAAGCCTAGAACATATCATCTAGATGATCCTCAAAATTATCTCCATGGATGGCACTTGCAACGCCACTCCCACTAGCTCCACTGTCAAACCCTTGCGAAGGGCACCCTAGAAATTCGTCATCAATGCCAAGTAGTGAAACATTAAACAAACAAGTAGTAAAAGCTTCAAAGTACCAAAGCTTGTTAGGACCTCTAGTATACTCTTCTATTTTATGTGTTAAGAGGTGCAAGTTGGAATGTGCGTATACTAGATCCTCAGCCTTCTTGGATGCCAACATGGTGTGTTTGGATGAGTGAGTGAAGCCATTAGTACTCCAGTTTCGCTTTGCAGAAGAATTACTATCCACCTGTCAATGGGGTGGTCATTTTGTTTCACCTTTTCATGACCACGCTTTTAACTTTATTATAGAACTTTTTCTCAAGGTCCTGTTATTTGGCTTGTATGATTTCTTTTATTTTCTCAAACATGCAATCAATGCCATCATAAATTTCCCCAATGCAAGCACTATCTGTGTCTACAAATCTAATCATACAAAGAACAGGCATCGTGAAAGTCAACAAATACTCAATTTTTCCCACCAATCATCATCAATGGTCAATGCCTTTATCTTTTGGGCTCTCTTTGTATTTGTTTGCATCTAGACGGTCCAAACATTAACAATCACCATGCTACTCAAAGCATGTTTCACCTTCACAAGTCGTCTCAAGACGAGTGTGTGAGAGGCAAACCAAGCCTCAGCAACCTATTAAAAAGGAATGGAAAGAATTCAATAACAATACAAATTGATTTAAAATTAAATATTAAATGAAAAACTTGAAACTTATGAATTGTTCTCTTACCTTTAACAACTCCAACTTCGAGAATCTTTTGAAAATGCCCTGAGACATGTGATGGTTGGTGACAAACATCTGAATCTTGTTTGCTTCCATGTATATTTTCTCAATCCATGTGATTTTCTCAATCTTTTGCAACATCAGATTCAGGGAATGTATTGCATATGGTGTCTAAAATATGTGTTCATACCTTCCCTTTACTAGCAACTATGTTGCCTTGCAATTTTTTGCATTGTCTGTGATGACTTGTACAACATTTTAAGGGCCCACTGACTCAATAGCCTCAATTAGAATATTTGCAATGAATTGGGCATTTTTTATTTCCCCCTTACAATCAACAACCTTCAAAAACATTGCCCCTTTAGGGTTTAGCGCAATAATATTAATAAGAGGTTTGTTTCAGAAGTCTTTCCATCCATCCAATATAATAGACACTCCTAAATCCTTCCAGGAATCTCTAATCGGTTGTAAAGATGTTTGTATGTGTTCCACTTTTTTTGCCAAAAGAGATGCGTGAACCTTATTATAGTTAGGGCTTCTATACCCCTATGGTGCGTCATTAATGGCTCTCACCATCTGTTGATATGGTGACCTCAACACTAAATGGTAGCCCACAGGCATAAACACACTGAGCCACCAATTCATCTGCAATTTCTCTCCTCTATGTTGAATGTTTTTTCTAGAGGCCCTTTTGTTCTCTTTCTTGATGTGGCCTCTTCATCCAAAGGTGTTTCAACTGGAACAGTTTTAGTATGACTATCAATGAAAGGATGGAATGATGGTGGTGTTGGTGGTTTTCCCATAGCCCTCTTTTGTAAAAAAAATGGTTTTAGAGTGAAATTTTGCAATTTCGAAGTTGGCCTCCTCTTGCTCTCTTAAGTACATAGCTATTTTATTCTTCTTCACCTTCTTACATGGTCTAATGCTCATCCCTGTTACCGCAGTTAAATGATCTTTGAAACGAGTATACGAGGACTTAAATGTGGTGCCACAATGGGGGAATGTCTAAACACGAACACTACCACCGACAATGAGCTCTAGCACTTCCACATGCCTCCATAAAGGAGAATGAGGATCTATTTTCACTATCAAGCCACTCGGAACACTTCCTTGTGTTCCTCCCTCATTGCTTGCTTCCCCATACCCCCTGAAGCGGAACTAGATGCCATGACTAGAGCTATTTAATTTGTTTTAACCTACAAAGAGATATTTTTTAAAGCATTGCCAATAATTTAATAAACAACAAATACAAATTATACAAATAATTTGTTAACCCCTACATGTCATTCTCTGATTTTGATCACCAAGTTCGCCATAAATGTTGCGAGGTGAGAGCATACACAGAGGGTAGACATTTAAGTTTTTAAAAAATTCAATTTAAAACTTTAAAATTAAAAAAAAAAAATGTAACTAATTAAAAAAATTAAACAGTTAAACCCTACACATCAATCTTTGATTTTGATCACCAAGTTCGTCATAAATGGTGTGAGGTAAGAGTGTAGACGTTTAAGTTTTTAATGAATTCAATTTAAAACTTTAAAATAAAAACAGGAACACAACTAATTTTTAAAAATTAAACAGTTAAACCCTACACGTCAATTTGTGATTCTGATCACCAAGTTGGCCATAAATGGGGCAAGGTGAGAGCATACACAGAGGGTAGACGTTTAACAAAATAGAGCTTAAATACGAAATTAAATTTAAAAATTAATTAATATTTTTTTAAAATATAAAATAAATAAAAAATTAAATAGATCATGATCATTGATCACATACTAGTTTCATTACTACATTAAAAAAATTGATAAAAAAAGTTTAAAAAAAGAACAATGGATGCATGAAAAATACCTGAAATTGATCCTCCTTGTTATTTGTTGGCTTGTAGTTGCTCCTTCTCTCTCTCCTTAAAAAGCTCTCTTTCTCTCCTTCAAGCTCGGAATTAGGAAAATGCCAAAACATGAGTGTGTGAATTAACATGAGGGGTTGGGTGTATAAATAGGCTTTTGGGGGTGTCTTTTAGGGTGAAATTAGGGTTAGATTATGTTTTTTTAAGTTAGGGGTTTTTTTATTTTTTAATGATTTTAGGTTGAAAATGACGAAACTTTGGAGTGGGTACATTGTAGGTACGTACATGCATTCCCCAGGTACGGATTTCCATACCCGGGACGTACCCAAGGCATGTAGGTACATACCTGCAGTGTACCAGACCGTACTCATACCCGTACCCGTACCAAGTACGCATTAGGCCTAGTACGGTGGGTGCCATATGTTTCCGAGCAGTCTAGATATTAAGTTAAAAATTAGTTATTTTAATGGAATATCTCATCAACCTTTCATTTACCATAGTCTAGGCCAAGAAATTAACAAATTATGCTTTGCTACACAAGGGCACATAAAGTTGATTCTTCAACAGTATTCACCTCAATGTTACATAAATGGGCTTATGCTTGAAACTTCAACACATTACCAATTCACCCATCTCATTTTGTTGTTAAACATAATAAACCGTGACTCTTCTGAGATAACATAATAAAATATCCTAAATTGCCCAGAAACGCATGGTACCCCCGTGCCACGCCTGATATGTACTTGGTATGTGTATGGGTATAGTCTGAGTACACTGCAGGTACATACCTACATGCCTTAGGTATGTCTCGGGTACAGAAATCCATACCCAAGACGTACCTAGGGCCTACAAGTACATACCTACAGCATACCCGCTCCAAACTTCCACCATTTTCAATTTAAAATCATTTTAAAAAAGGCCCCTAACTTAAAAAGAACATAATTTAACCTAATTTCACCCTAAAAGACACCCCCAAACACTTATTTATACACCCAACCCCTCTTGTTAATTCACACACTCACATTTTGGCATTTTGTTAATTATGAGCTTGTAGGAAAGAGAGAGAGCTTGAAGGATAGAGAGAGAGCTTGAAGGGGAGAGAGAGAAAAAGGATCAACTACAAACCAGCAAACACTACAAAGTATCAGTTACATGTATTTTTCATACATCCATTGTTCTTTTTTTTTAATTTTTAATCATTTTTTTATGTAATAATCAAATTAATAGGTGATCAATTATCATGAATGATGTGTTTCAAGCACATCATTCACGATCATTGATAATGATCTATTTAATTTTTATTTATTTTACGTTTTTTTCGATATTCATTCATTATTAAATTTAATTTTGTATTTAACATTTAGTATTTAAATTCTATTTTGTTAAATGTCTACCCTCTGTGTATGCTCTCACCTCACACCATTTATGGGGAACTTGGTGATCAGAATCACAAATTGATGTGTAGAGTTTAACTGTTTAATTTTTTCAAAGAGTTGTGTTCATTTTTTATTTTAAAGTTTTAAATTGAATTCATTAAAAAATTAAAAGGCTACCCTCTGTGTATGCTCTCACTTCACACCACTTATGGCGAACTTGATGATCATAATCAGAGATTGATGTGTAGGGTTTAACTGTTTAATTTTTTTAATTAGTTGTGTTTGTTTTTTATTTGAAAGTTTTAAATTGAATTCATTAAATACTTGAATGTCTACCCTCTATGTATGCTCTCTCCTCGCACCATTTATGGCGAACTTGGTGATCAGAATCATTGAATGACGTGTAGGGGTGACAAATTAATTGTATACTTTGTATTTGTTGTTTTTAATTGTTTATTTAATCATTTAGCAATGTTTTTAAAAATGTCTCATTGTAGGTTAAAACAAATTAAACAATTGTAGTCATGGCATCCAGTTTAGCTTCAGGGAAGCATGGGGAAGCAAGCAATGAGGGAGGAACACAAGGAAGTGTTCCGGGTGGCTTGATAGTGAAAATAGATCCTCATTCTCCTTTATGGAGCCATGTGGAAGTGCTAGAGCTCATTGTCGATGGTGGTGTTCGTGCTTAGACGTGCCCCCATTGTGGCACCACATTTAAGTCTTGTTTCGAAGCTCATTTATCTACAGTAACAGGGACAGGCATTAGACCATGTAAGGTGGAGAAGAATAAAATAGCTATGTACTTAAGAGAGCAAGAGGAGGCTAACTTTGAAATAGCAAGAGCTCGCTCTAAAACCATTTCTTTGTAACAAAGGGCTATGGGAAAACCACCAACACCACCATCATTCCATCCTTTCATTGATAGTCATACTAAAATTGTTCCAATTAAAACTCCTTTGGATGAAGAGGCCACATCAAGAAAGAGAACAAAAAAGTCTCTAGAAGAAAAATTCAACATTGAGAAGAGAGAAATTGCAAATGAATTGGTGGCTTGGTGTGTTTATGCATGTGGGCTACCATTCAATTTGTTGAGGTCACAATATTGGCAAAAGATGTTGAGAGCCATTAATGACGCACCACAGGGGTATACAAGTCCTAACTATAATGAGGTTCACACATCTCTTTTGGCAAAAGAAATGGAACACATACAAACATTTTTACAGCCGATTAGAGATTCCTAGACGGATTCAGGAGTTGCTATTATATTGGATGGATGGAAAGACTCCTAAAACGGACCTCATATCAACATTATTGTAGTAAGCCCTAAAAAGACAGTTTCTAAAGGCTGTTGATTATGAGGGAGAAATAAAAGATGCCCAATTCATTGCAAACATTCTAATTGAGGCTATTGAGTCAATGAGCCCTCAAAATGTTGTCCAAGTCATCACAGAAAATGCAAAAAATTGCAAGCTAGCAGGGTTGATAATAGAGGGAAGGTATGAGCACATATTTTGGACACCATGTGCAATACACTCCTTGAATTTGATGTTGCAGAAGATTGGGAAAATCTACATAGAGGCAAATGAGATTCAAATGTTTGTCACCAACCGTCACATGTCTCAGGCTATTTTCAAAAGATTCTTGAAGTTGGAGTTGTTGAAGGTAACAGAACAACTCATAAGTTTTAAGTTTTTCATTTTAATATTTAAATTTAATTCAATTTGTATTGTTATTGAATTCTTTCCATTCCTTTTTAATAGGTTGTTGAGACTGGGTTTGCCTTTCACACACTTGTCTTGAAACGACTTGTGAAGGTGAAACATGCTTTGAGTAGCATGATGATTGACAATATTTGGACCATCTAGAGGCAAGCAAATACAGAGAGAGTCCAAAAGATAAAGGCATTGATCCTTGATGATGATTGTTGGGTAGAAGTTGAGTATTTGCTGAGTTTCACAGAGCCTGTTCTTTGTATAATTAGATTTGTAGACAAAGATAGTGCTTGCATTGGAGAAATTTATGATGGCATCGACTCTATGCTTGAGAAAATAAAAGAAATCATACAAGCCAAAGAGTAGGACCCTGAGGAAAAGTTCTATAATGAAGCTAAAAGTGTGGTCATGAAAAGGTGGAACAAAATGACCACCCCATTACATCTCTTTGGCTATGCCTTAAATCCCAACTATTAAAACAATGAAATAGTTGAGTTACCTAGTAGGCAGCCACCATATGATGACCAAGAGGTTGCAAATGGGACAAGGACAACATTTAGGAGATTGTTTCTTGATCCAACTATATCCAGTGCAGTCCGCAATGAGATGGGGATGTTTGTATCTGGAGAAAGTAGCATGGGAGAGGTAGAGGCTCTTTGTGACAACGCCACCATGACTCTAATCAAGTGGTGGATTGTACATGGCCATGATGCCAAGTACCTACAACCTATTGCAATTAAATTGCTCTCACAGGTATGAAGTTTGTTATTTGATATTCTAATTACCAATTAAGAATTAAAATTTAAGATGATAGCACTCATTTTTGTATATTAATAATATTTGGTTTTTGTGACAGGTGGCTAACAATTTTTTTGCACAGCGAAACTGGGGTACTTATGGCTTCATCCACTCGGCCAAACGTACCATGTTGGCATCCAAGAAGGTTGAGAATCTAGTATATGTACATTGCAACTTGCCTCTTAACGCATAAGACAAAAGTATACTAGAGGTCCTAACAAGCTTTGGGTCATTCAACCTGGAATGACAGACTTCGAAACTTCTGCTTGTTTGTCTAATGTTTCATTACTTGGCATTGATGACAAATTTCCACAGAGCCCTTCACAAGGGTTCGACAATGGAGCTAGTGGGAGTGGAACTACAAGTGCCATCCATGAAGGTGATTTTGAGGATCATCCGGATGATATGTTCTAGGCTTTTAGCCCTTGGAAACTGAAAGTGAAGCAAGTTGAGAACTTGAATGTATTAAGTTATTAACTATTATGTTATGAACTTTATGAATCAATACAAATTCAAGTCTCAATTCTCAAAGTATTTGAAATTTGTTTTCATGTTCCATGAATGATTGTGTAAGTATTAAATTTCAATAAGTATGCAAATGCTTCTTTATATATATATATATATATATATTTATATATTTATATATACCCGCAGCATACCATACCCAAGGTTTTTAAAAATTTGACATTTCAGCGTACCGTACCCGTACCCGTACCAAAGCAGTCTAGAAAATATCTGATCAGCCTTCCATTTACCGCTGGCTAGGCCAAGCCATTAACAGATTATGCTTCTTTGCACAAGGCATACACTAGCTGATTCTGTGCCTATGTCTTTACCTCCATGCCTACAGGCATTCTACACCTTCATACTGGAAGAGGAGGGTAGGTTTCTCTTTCATATTCTTCTTGAAATATTCTGTACTTCTAAACATTTTGATGACCTTTAATCTAAGTACATATATTATCTACAACGAGCACAGCATCTGCAACTTCTTCCACTCCAAGAATTAGAAGTGTGCATTCAAACCAAAAATCAAACACAAAACAGAGCATTCTTATAGTCCCAATTTGATATGAAAATTATTGCCAAGCAATGTGAATGCATTCATGTGCACAAAGAGAGAGTGAGTATTTTAAAAATCTCACAATATAGCTATTAGCGAACAATCTTAAGATGAATTCAAGTTAATTTGCCACTGTATATACTCATCAAAATTAACTTAAAGAAGAACGCACTTAAAAGGAAAAATGAATTTTTTTCTGTGTGTTATGCAAGAACAGTTGAGAAGGTATTACACATCTTTTCCTTCATTGTCATTTCACTTCTTAAATATGGAATCATGTTTGGCATTTCATGGGTTTTAGGATCAACACATCTGAACTAATAACGAGCTGTGGTATGTTTGTAACTGAGTGAAAAAATCAGTACCCTTACAGCTTTGAGGGGAAATCTGCTATTCGACATTTCTGGACAGGCCTTCCTAGGATTATTTTGCTGCAGACTTGGCTGGCGAGAAATCAAGCCAATTTCCAATACAGATCCATTAAACCATTTAGCTGCTTCTTCCACATTAGAGCTCTGGTAATGGTGATCATGAAAGAGCAGGGTTGGTCTATTCAGACTAGTTGTACCCCAAATAGGAATAAAGATAAGATGGTTAAGCTGTTGGATATTCCCAGTTTTCACCTTTGTGCAGAAGTCTATGCTGATTGATCTCCCTCCAAAGCACCATACAGGGTTTGTACACCTCTTCTTTGAAGGTATATCTAAAACAGATCCAAGGATTGCAGGGGCAGGTAGGGTCATTGTTGTAATAAAAGAGAAGATCATAAAGGAGTTTGCTGAAGGGTAACAATAACTTAGCTCGTGTTTTATGTTTTATTGCCCTTTTCTCTTGCAAGCTCTTATTTGGAATGTATTTTTCTTGTGGTCCTATTAATCTGTCGTGGTTATTAATGGATAAGAATATATATATATATATAAAATTCAATAATGTTGCTGAGTTTTCTGCACTTGTGAGAGATTTAAAAATTGTTATTTTGGAAGGACTCAAGTTGATTGAGGTCTTTGGTGACTCCCTTTTAGTAATTAACTCTGGGGAGTGTTTGTCAGGTGAAAAGCATTCTCAATCTCATTGCAACTCTTGGTCAGGAAATCAGAGATTTCCGTGCTGGTATTCATGTAATCAGATTTTTATAAATGAGAAGGAAATTCAATTTGCTTGCTGACTCAGCAGCATGCGACATCATTATTTATCACAATAAGAGATAGTTTTAGGCACTGCAGTTAGTCTGTTTGGGTGATATTTTGGTGCTCTCTGGGCTATATTGTTGTATTATTGTTCTTAGAGCCTCTGTATTTTTTCTGCTTTTCTGCTCACCTTTGTCACTTCTGAAGTGATCCGGTTAGGGGATGTAAATGTACTCTTGTTTATTCATACAAATTGAAAATATCATCTTTTTCTGTCAAAAAAAGAGATAAAGATAATACCTCCAAAAGTAGCCCAACCAAGAGACCAAAACATAATGGGAGGAATCTGCAAAACAAACACAACTACCATAATCTTACACAACATATATTGGAGAAAACAAAAATCAAATGAACCATGAAATCTTGCAAGATTATCTAGAACTAAATGGTGGGTTTAAAAAATGACATCAAGCGATGCTGTCGAGCTTGTTTGTCTTATTAAAGATAATGCCCTCCAGAAACTAGACTTCCCCTTAACCAGACAATGTGAAGACAATGATACAATGTTTTCAAGCATAAATTTAATATTTCCACATAAAATTCTTGCTTGTTCTCTGTTTTTTTTAATAAATGTTTCATATATTTACAGGAAATATTTACAAGGGCCTGCACAAACAAACAGAAATAGTACAGAGAAATACAAGTGTTATAAAGAGAATATGGCATGCACATTCTAATTCTTCATGCCAATCTAAAGTTTCTTGTAGATTTTAATAAAACAACTAGAAGTTTTTTTTCTTAATGGATTATAATGTATAGGTGTAGCTTTCATCTTCTTAAGACTAGTAGGATCAACGCACATATCAAAATGGTATAGGAAAAACTTTTGTCGCATAAGGCTTGTGATGAGTGCCTCAAAAATAGATTCTACTATATGAACAAAAGACTTGTGTGTGGATTCTGATGCATGCATTACTTAATTATACATCCACCCATACACAAAGTCACAAGATTCATGCTCAAGTTTGAAAAGGATTACATTCAAAACAATTTCGGGAGGGCATAGAATTCACAAAAAATTGTGATTAGACCAATACAAATTTGCATTTTTATTATTTTGACTTTCTAAATAAAAAATAATTACAGAATAAATGAAATTGATAAAAAATGAAATGTAATATCTTGTGAATTTAATATACATGAATTAAAATAGTAAATATCTTAAAAATTAGATTGGTTAATTTCGAATAAATTATACCTCTAATATCATATTTTTAATGAAAAGGATAGGATAATATCATAATAGTTATTAGTTTCTTATTAATTGGTCAATTTTCATATAAAATTAATTTAACATATATATTATTACCAATTCCTAAGAGAAGTATAATAAATAGAATATTTTACAACCACCTACATAAACTCGTCCAAACCTGAATTATTAATCTAAAATATTGATAATACTAGAACAGATAGTAGTATAACAAACGTGGGAAATTGAGTGATTTACTATTAACCTCAATGCCATTTGACGAAATTGTACACTCAATAGGACGAACTCAAACAAGGAACCCAAATCTGAATCTTTTTCTTGAAGAAAATTTCTTAGTGTATCTGCTGATGAAACAAATTTTCCGGGGAACAAATCTGAAACTCTACAAGAAGAAAATGTCTTCAAACTATTTGAAAAACTGACCCTAATGGCTTCAAGGAACCCATGTTTGGACACTTCTCGCCATGTCTCACAACAAGGGCAAAAATCTATGCACCTGTGTGTGTTTTCCTTCACATTTAGGGGAATAGTGTTTCTCTATACTACAGCTTTTAATGTTGAGGGAATCGAGGGCATCTGGGACATTGGGGGTGCCAAAACTTCAGGACAAAAAGTCAACACTATTTTAATCAGCATTTTTTTACGATTTTGAAGTTTTTTAAACAAAATTAAGTCAAATTCTTGCCATATGAATTTAATGACAATTTGAAACAATTTTTGTGTTTTGATTAGGACTCTGAATTCTGCATTTTACATAGAAATCCAGCAAACTGTGACACAGCCCATACATACACATTCTTTGTTTGTATTCTACCATGCTTCCATGAATAAATGCCTATGTATACTCTAGAACATCATTTTATACAAGCAATTGGTATATACAACTCTGAAAGCATAAAAGGCCACATCATGGCAATCATTCAATACAGGCAGCGCTAGCCCACACATATACATGCATACATGAACACACATATCACTATGCAATTTCTTGCATGTTCATGCATCCGCCCATACAGCATCCCCCTTGCTTTCTTGCAAGCTTGAATGCGTACCAGCTTGATTTGGAAACATATAGAAAACACATGCCATCATTGACAACAAATAAACAAAGACATAAAAAGTATAATGCCAACCAAGGCACCCCAAAATCAAATTCTGATCAGTACTTATTCTCAGAAGATGTATGGTCCACTCAGTCGGGAGGCAAGAGTGTTGGATTCATGGAGTTACAAGAGCCTGGCAATTTGGTTTTGTTGTATTGTTTCTCACAGATCATCTGGCAGAGTTTTCACCACCCAACAGATACTCTTCTCTCCAATCAGAACCTCAAAGTTGGGATGAAGCTGATTAATTGGACCTTACCGGGCGACCTTCAGAAACAATTTTGAAACATGGCTTGCCTGTGAGTGTACAATTTTAAATAATAGATCTTTGGGTATGTTTGATGAAGACCAAAATTTACTCAGCCAATTCACCTTCTCAAAATTTCCAAGGGTAGCAGGTATTTGTGCAGCTGTATTACGACAAGGAGGAGACTCAAGGTTCCAACTAACTCTACCAATAGGACCAAGCACTCCAAATAGATACTTGTTAGTTGCCCGGCCCATGTGAGTCTTACTTTGTGTACCAAAACCGTGGTCAATGCCAATGCCCTCATGTTTAAAAAGCTATGTATGGATCTTCATCTGCCCCAGCATCATTGCCACTGTGTGGAAGCTAAAATTTCGGATGAAGCTGATTAATTTGACCCAGTGTTGCCAGATATGTCGCCCCTACTACTAGGGCAAACGTATCTGCATGCCAAATACAGATATGGATCAAATACATCTTGGATATGGCTCAAATACCGTACCCAGCCGTATCCAAATATGAACCTGTAATTGTGCCATGTTAGATATAGACAGATACGATAAGCAGGGCAACTATGGCCTTATCTAATTCAAAAGTTAAAAAATAAACAATAAAACCCTTCAAAAGGCTAAAAAGATGCTAAAAAATGTAATCTATCTTCTATAATGCATTTTAGTATCAACAATTGAGGACATGGAGGTGGGACTGTTGGTTCGCTCTTTTGCTTCAAGCTTTCACATTGACTCTGATCAACATGCAATTCTTTTGATCTGTTTCTTTTGGCCTACTCTACTTCTTTTCTTTCAATTTGTCTATTTTTCATTGGCCTACACAATCTGCAATTTTTTTAATCCATTCAATACCGAACTTCCTACCTTCCCGTGGGCTGGGAGTGTGTAATATATGTGTAATTTTAATCTAATGTGTAAGTTCACTTATAAATTGAAATTGATAATTATTATTCATATATTCTTAATTTATAATCTAGATTATTACAATATTTTAAATATTATATATTATGTTGTATCCAACTGTATCCATATTAAGGGGAGTAAAACACTAGTCGTATTTGTATGTGATACCATATCCGCATCCGCATCTGTATCCGTATACATGCAATTCCAATTACATCACGCCAGGCAACCTTCATGGGCAATTTTGAAACATGGGTAGCCTGTGAATGCACTTTTAAATAATAGATATTTGGGTATGTGTTTTAAAACATGGGTCGCCTGTGAATGCACTTTTAAATAATAGATATTTGGGTATGTGTTTTGAAACATGGATTGCCTGTGAATGCACTTTTAAATAATAGATATTTGTGAATGTATGATGAAGACTAAAATTCATTTAACCAATTAACCTTCTCAAACTTACCTATGGTAGCAGGTACTCATGCAGCTGTATAAGGACAAGGAGGAGATTCAAGGTTCCAGTTAATTCCAGTAGTAGAACCAAGCATTCCAAATCAGATATGATCCCTGCAGATACTTGTGGGTCTTACTTTGTCTACCAAAACCATGGATAATGCCAATGCTCTCGTCTTTAAAAGCTACGTATGGTTCTTCATGTGCGCTACGTATGGTTCTTCATGTGCCCCAGCATCATTACCACTGTGGAAGCTTCAGCTATCCTATAGATTATCTAAAACAGGAGACGAGTTCATTTATTCTCCAAATCAGTTTGTTAAGCCTTCGAAAATGTCAGTGGTTGTGATTCGCACGTAAGCCTGTGATAAAGATCACTCTTGTGGTGCTCCTTTTTTTAAAAGATGAAAAATAAAATTGTGAGAAGAATTGCTTGTGGTGCTCTTTTTGTTAAATTATACTAGACTGCATGGATACGGGTACAGGTACGGTTTCAGTACGCTGAAGCGGCAAATTTTTAAAAATCTCGAGTATGGTACGCTTTTGGGTACTTTATATATATATATATATATAAAGAAGCATTTGCATACTTATTGAAATTTAATACTCGTAGAGTCATACAACTTAAAGCATTCATGAATATATATATATATTTAAAGAAGCATTTGCATACTTATTGAAATTTAATACTCATAGAGTCATACAACTTAAAGCATTCATGAATCATAGAACATGAAAACAAAATTGAAATTTCCAATACTTTATGAATCAATACAAACTCAATGTTCAAAACTCAAGTCTCAATTCTCAATGTTCAAAACATGATAGTAAATAACATAATACATTCAAGTTCTCAACTTCTAGAGCATATCATCTAGATGATCGTCAAAATCATCTTCATGGATGCCACTTGCAGCTCCACTCCCACTAGCTCCATTTTCGAACCCTTGTGAAGGGCTCCCTAGAAGTTCCTCATCAACACCAAGAAGTGAAACATTGGCCAAACAACCAGCAGAAGCTTCAGTCTGTGTTTTCAGGTTTGAGGTCCCAAAACTTGTTAAGACCACTAGTATACTCTTGCGTCCTATGGGTTAAGAGGCGCAAGTTGGAATGAATGTATACTAGATCTTCACCCTTCTTTTATGCCAACATGGTGCGTTTGGCTGAGTAGATGAAGCCATAAGTACTCCAATTGCGCTCTGCAAAAGAATTACTAACCACTGTCACAAAAAACAAAGTATTAATATTATTAATTAAAAAAAAGAATGATATCATTTTCAATTTTAATTCGTAATTGGTAATTAAAATATCAAATAACAAGTTACAAACTTTATACCTGTGAGAGCAATTTGATCGCAACTGGTCGTAAGAACTTGGCATCATGGCCATGACAAGTCCACCACGTGATTGGATCCATGGTGGGTTTGTCACAAATAGCCTCTATCTCTCCCATGCTACCTTGTCCATTTACAAACATCGACATCTCCTGGAGGACTGCAAGTGATGTAGCTGGATCAGGAAACAACCTCCTGAATGTTGACTTCATCCCATTAGCAACCTCATGGTCATCACATGGTCGTTTCCTACAAGCTCTCCCAACTATTTCACTGCTGTAATATTTGGGATTTAAAGCATAAGCAAGGAGATGCAATGGGGTGGTCATTTTGTTCCACCTTCTCACGATCACATTTTTAACTTCACTATAAAAAATTTCCTCAGGGTCCTGTTCTTTGGCCTGTATGATATCATGGATTTTTTCAAGCATGGAGTCAATGCCATCATATATTTCTCCAATGCAAGCATTATCTTTGTCTACAAATTGTATCATACTCAAAATAGGCTCCGTGAAACTCAGCAAATATTCAACTTTTTCCCACCAATGCTCGTCAAAGATCCATGATTTTATTTTTGGGCTCTTTCTGTGTTAGATTGCCTCCAGACGTTCCAAACATTATCAATCACTATCATGCTCAAAACACGTCTCACCTTCACAAGTCGTCTCAAGACGAGTGTGTGAGAGGCAAACCTAGTCTCAAGAACCTATTAAAAAATAATGGAAACAATTCAATAACAACACAAATTGAAATTGATTTAAAAATTTAAAATCAAATATTAAATTTAAAATGAATTGTTCCTTTACCTTCAACTACTCTATCTTTGAAAATCTTCCGAATATGGCTTGAGACATGTGATGGTTGGTGACAAACATCTGAATCTCGTTTGCCTCCGTGTATATTTGCTCAATCGATGCAATTTTTCCAATCTTCTGCATCATTAGATTCAGGGAGTGTATTGCACATGGTGTCCAAAATATGTGCTCATACCTACCCTCTACTATCAATCATGTTGCCTTGCAATTTTTGGCATTGTCCGTGATGACTTGGACAACCCTCTGCAGGCCCACTGACTCAATAGCCTCAATGAATTGGGCATCTTTTACTTCCCCCTCACAATCAACAGCCTTCAAAAATATTGGCCCTTTAGGGCATACTGCAATAATGTTGATGAGAGGTTTGTTTCTGGAGTCTTTCCATCCATCTGATATAATAGAGACTCCTGAATCAATCCAAGAATCTCTAATTTGTTGTAGAGATGTCTGAATGTGTTGCACTTCTTTTGCCAAAAGAGAAGTGTGAACCTTATTATAGCTAGGGCTTGTATACCCCTGTGGTGCCTCATTAATGCCTCTCACCATCTGCTGCCAATAAGGTGATCTCAAGACATTGAATGGTAGTCCACATGCAAATATACACTGAGACACCAATTCATCTGCAATATCCCTCTTCTCGATGTTAAATGTTTTTTCTAATGGGCCTTTTGTTCTCTTGTTTGATGGCCCTGAGGTATCTGCATCAAAAGGGTCATCATCTGGAATAGTTTCAGCACGAGTCTCAATGAAAGGATGAAATGATGGTGTTGATGTTGGTGGTTTTCCCATGGTCCTCTGTTGTAAAGAAACAGTTCTAGAGCGAGCTCTTGCTGCTTCAATGTTTGCATCCTCTTGCTCTTTTAGGTACATGGCTATGGTTTTCTTTTCCACCTTCATGGTCTAATACCCGTCCCTGATGCCCCAGTCAAATGAGCTCTCAAACGAGTATATGAGGATTTTAATGTGGCGGCACAATAGCGACACGTCCAAACATGGTACCACCACCGGCAACAAGCTCTACCACTTCCACATGCCTCCATAAAGGATAATTTGGATCCATTTTCACTGTCATACCACCCGAAACATTTCCCCCTCTTGCCCCACTGAAGCTGAACTAGATGCCATGATTGTAGGATTAATTTGTTTTAACTTTTAACCTACAATAAGAGATATTTTTTAAAACATTGCTAAATATTAAAATAATTTAATTAAAAACTACAAATACAAATTAGAAAATTAATTTGTTAACCCATACACGTCATTCTCTAATTCTGATCACCAAGTTCACCATAAATGGTGCAAGGTGAGAGCATACACAGAGGGTAGATGTTTAAATTTTTAACAAATTCAATTTAAAACTTCAAAATAAAAAAAATGAATACATAACTAAAAAAATTAAACAATTAGTCATACACGTCAATCTCTGATTCTAATCATCAAGTTTGCCATAAACGGTGCGAGGTGAGAGCATACACAGAGGGTGGACGTTTAATTAAATAAAACTTCACTATTAAACTTAAAATACGGAAAAATTAATTAATATATTATATTTTAATAACCGTAAAATAAATAAATATTAAAAATAAATTTAGATCATGATCAATAATCATGAATGATGTGTTTGAAACACATCATTCATGATATTGATCATTGATCATATTCATATACAAAACATTGCTTAAAAGGAGTTTTTTTAAATGTCTGTATGCATGTAAAATACCTGGAAAAATCCTCCTTGATGTTTGTAGACTTGCTTCTCCTTCTCTCTTTCTCCTTCAAGCTCAATCTCTCTCTCCTCCAAGTTCTCTCTCTCCTCCAAGCACTTTCTTTCTCCTTCAACCTCTCTTTCTCTTTCTTTCCAAGCAAAATAGCAACGATTGAGTGTGAGAAAAAAGTAGAGGGATTGGGTGTTTAAATAAGTGTTTGGGGGGCTCGTTTAGGGTTTGGTTAGAAATAGGAAACTTTAAAATTTAAAAAAATTGCATATTTTTAAAGTTTTTTTAGTTTTCTTTTAAAAAAGACGTGTGAAGGGGACGGGTACGGCCGGAAACGTACGCACAGAGGCAGGGTACGCTACGGGTACAGTTTGTTGTACCCATAGCATACCCTGTCTCTGTGGGTACATTTTCGGCCATACCCAGAGCGTACCAGTCCTCGTACCAATACCCGGTACATTTCCAGGCTGGTACGAGGACCCCCAGGGCATTTCCATGTAGTCTATAACAGAATAAAAACTAGTACAAATATCTTAAATACATGTGTCTGAAAAAACGGCAAGAGATATCAATCTCAAGGACCTTATCTTCGATTGTTAGCATATGACCATTATTAATAACTTCATTACCTTCTCCATAAATTTCCCACTGAATGGTAACAAATGGCGTCAATCTAGCTCATTAATGTGCAAGGCTTGAAAAAATATTTCAATTGAAAAAAAATGGGCTCCAAACTCCACCATATGGCCAAGATATTATGATTTTCCAAGTGACTTCTCTAAGAAGGAAAAGCTTCTTAGTGACAGTCAAATGGATGTCGAATTTAAGATTAGAATTAAAAGTGAACCAACTCGTGGGCATTACCACCCACCACCACCCCACCGGCTGCCATTGTTGAATGCCTCTCAGCATAAGAAATTTCACTCTAGAAACATGACTTGAGTCAAAACAGAAGCATATTCAATTCAAATGTTTTATCAACAGCTATTCTAACATGGCAATTTCAGATAACAAAATGATAACTGCAAATACGATGTTTACATAAGTGAAGCTTGTGTTGCATTATTGCCCACAACAAATTTCCAAATTCAATTGTGTTGGAGGAGGCCCCATGCACTATCATTCAAATGCCAAGAATCAGGAGCAGCAGCTTATTAATCGTAGAAGATCTGTATGCGCTGTAGCAAGTTTATCTCCAGGATTCTTACAAGAGGGAAAAAAATTTTGGAGAGCTGGAAGAACTGTTTGCAACCAAATTTTCATCAAAGAATGTCGCCAGAAAAGTTGTATGAGGCATGTTTATCATGCTGCCACACAGCAATCAAGTTTATTTTCTGCTGCAGAAAAGTTTCTTTTCTAAATTTCGGAAGTTTTATCCTTCGGATTATGAACGCTGTTCTTCAAAAGATTATTTGTGGTAACAAGTAAAATGTGCTACAAACACAGGTTTGCCATACAACAAAGTACCTCCTGTTGGCTTGTGTTGACTGTTATATCATAACTATCTCAATTTCCAATTCCTTGTTGCAGTAAAAACCATGTTTGAACTGCCATTGCTGCAAGCCGGTTTACCTCTAAGATTGTTGCACACAAAATCTGTGTAAAAGAAGCAGCTAAAGAAAAATCTGAGATTTCAAGCAATTTCTTTGAGTAATATGCTAGTATCATTTCATGAAATCACAAAATACTCTAAATCATGTATCTTGAAGCCCATAGACGGGCTCAAATGGGAGTTTCCACTGCCATTTGGTCCTTTTTCCCATAACTTTTCCATCCTATGCTACACCAAAAATTAAAGCACTAAAATTATCTGTTAGAAAGGGAAGAGCAGTGGAGCACGTGAATTGTATCACAACATACATTTTCCAAGATGTCAATATCTTGTTGCTGCAAGTTTGACAAATCATTTTGTCAATAGATAACTCGCAGCTCTTATATCTAAAACTATGGAGCATGTTATGGCTGCAGAAGTCAGGGCATAATTACAGCATATATATCCTTACTATTGAGACAAAAATAGCTAGCTTGCACTTGCCAAAAGAACGTAGTTGCCATAAAGGTGTGTTTCCGTAAAGGGAGCATCACCTTTATGGCAATCTGAGCAATGCTTGTTCTCTCAGTTAGAGGTTCAGTACTTGGGTCACATTATTTCAGGTGATGGAATTTCTGTAGATCCATCAAAGATTTGTGCTATAGGAGAGTGGCCTGCACCCACCAGTGTGGCCGAGGTGTGTGTAGCTTCATGGGGTGGGCCTGCTATTACCACGGGTTCATTCAGGATTTCTCCCGAATTGCCCATCCCATCACTTCTCTTTAGCGTAAAGGGAAGATGTTTGAGTGGAGTGTGTAGTGTGAGCAATGTCATGCCCATGATTTTTCGACCCAAATTAACCATCTAATTATCTTGTTAACACCGTAAAATTTGGGACAATTTTTTTTGTTAGAATTAAAAGATGTTGGTTAAATGTCACTTGGTTAATTACTTAATAATTAATTAATAATCATTTCTCACATCACAAATTAAACCAAGGGATTAAAATTTATACCCCATGGAACGTTGATTTAGTGTCACTCAAATAACGCTTAGTAATCATTTAAGGGCTTTACCAAGTCGACCACAATAAATTAATAAGTAATATACTATGATGATAAGTTAATTAAATCTTGGGGCCTTAATTACATACAAGGGTAATAATTTAAACCCAACTATCAACCATGCAATAGACGTAAATTCAATTCAATAAGAGTTATTATATTTCCCCACCAACGGGTTCTTCAAGCCAAACGGGGGAATTAATTCATTTCACTAAGAGCTTAATTAATGTAATATGATAACAATTAAGTTTAATTTTCCAAAGGTTTAATTTATCCACTAAAGTAAAAATTTACTTAATGAGGGTCTAAACAATTTAATTGGGGCATGACATCTGGTATCATAATTACAGCATATATATGCTTACTATTGAGACAAAAAAAGCTAACTTGAACTGGACAAAAGAATGTAGTTTCCGTAAAGGTGTGTTTACATAAAGGGGGCATCACCTTTATGGCATTCTGAGCAAGTATGTGTTCTCTCAGTCAGAGGTTCAATACTTGGGTCACATTATTTCAGGCGATGGAATCACTTTAGATCCATCAAAGATTTGTGCTATAGAGGACTGCCCTACACCCACCAATGTGATCGAAGTGTGTAGCTTCGTGGGGTTGGCCAGCTATTACCGCAAGTTCATTCAAGATATCTCCCAAATTGCCCATCCCATCACTTCTCTTCAACGTAAAGGGAAGATGTTTGAGTGGAGTGTGAAATGCGAGCAGGCCTTCCACACACTCAAAGAGCGCCTCACTACCACTCTCATCCCTGCAGTTCCAGATCTGCTTGGTGACTTTGCGGTTTGTATTGATGCTTCCTTGCTTGGTATTGGAGCAATTCTTATGTAGGAAGTTTGGGTGATTGCTTACGAGTCTCAAAAGCTCAAGGACTATGAGTTTGGTTATCTCGCTCACAATCTAGAGCTTGCAATTGTAGTTCACGCCTTAGTCAAATGGCGTCATTTTCTTCTTGGTCATCAATTTATTTAGTGGACAGATAATTTGCGCCTCTGACACATCTTTACTCGGCCCAATCTCAACACCTGGCAAAGGCGTTGGATAGAGCTCTTTTTTTAGTAGCATTTTGATATAGAGCACATGAAGGGAAAAGAGAAAATCGTTGCAAATGCTTTGAGTAGGAGTAGTATCCTTGACAAGCTCCCTAGCGATAGGTTTTAAGGGCAAGTACACGGGATATACCTTGGAGGTTGATGGCCTTTTACGGCATAGAGGGTGCATTTATGTTCCTTCAGATGGTGGGTTGCATAGTATTAGTCTTTCAGAGGCCCACCGTGCACTTTATTCAACACATCTAGGGGTGATGAAGATGCATGCAGAATTGTGGCAGTTGTATCACTGAGTTTGTTTGAGGTGCGATATTGCAAATTTTGTATCCCATTGTTTAGAGTGCCAAAGGGTAAAGGTCGAGCACCAACACCGTACCAGTCTTCTCTACCCTCATGTTACTCCTAAATGGAAATGGGATACCGTTTCCATGGATTTCATTGTAAGATTGCCCACATCCTCTTATCAACATGACCAAAGTGGCGCACTTCTCACCGGTTATGACTACTTACACATCGAGAGCAGTGTCGAGGGTCTACCTTGATGAGATTGTTCGGCTACACAGGATTTCCCGTAAGATCAACTCTGATCATTATCCATCGTACACATTTGATTTCTGGACTACTCTTCAAGAAGTTTTGGGCACTCAGCTCAACTTCGGCACAGCTTATCACCCAAAGATAGATGGGTAGATAGAGAGGGTGAACCAATTTTTGGAGGACATGCTTCACATGTATGTGATGTACCAGCAGTTTCGTTAGGAGGGTTATCTGTATCTAGTAAAGTTTGCTTATAACAATAGTTGTCACAGTTTCATTGACATGGCGCATTATAAAGCATCATACGATAGCGAGTGTAGAACTCCGCTTAGTAGGGAGAGGTTGCAAGATCGTGTTGTTGTTAGGCTTGCTATGTTTCCTTGACCCTGGAGTCCATGCACATTTTAGAGCACAGGACCCCAAGCCTTCGAGGTCGTGAGTTGCATCAAGTCAAGGTGCAGTGGGACAAATACGACAAGCATGCAACCACTTGGGAGGATGCGTCAACCTTGAGACTTACAACATCCCCACCTCTTTCAATGACTTCTAGGAGGAAGTCGTGATTAAGGGGAGGGGGATGTCATGCCACTTTTACCAGTGTCCTCCTAGACATTTGTTATGCAACTACTTCCTTATTTTGAGACTTTGATATAGTTGGCACTGAGTACCAACTATATATTTTGATTTTGATGTATATATTTTGAAATTTGTATTATGATGCATATGATTATGGCGATGGGAACTTACATTGCTTACTACTCTAATTGACCTCAATGATTACAATAGGTGATATTGCCTAGCAATGTGTTTACTACTATTATTGATCATGGTGGTTACATGTGAATTTTATGTAGCGTTAAGTTGTTTACTGCTTATAATGATCATGATGAATATGATACATGACTTGCTTAGCATTATGGACCAAATAAGTAAACATGTGTAAATTATATATAACAATGGATAATGATTGTTGGTATGTAGTAGAGGTAGTGTGATTCCCATTATTTCACCATGTGCATGAATGCAAATGTTGCGTACTTTCTTACTTAGCAAGTAATTAAATTATTGATTTCAATATATTGTTGGACATATATGACACTTGTGCCATGTGTGCATGGAATAGGTATTTGGTATGCTTTTGAGCCTCCGCAAACTGGAGAGGCAAGGGACCAATTCATCAAGGATACCACTCATTTTCCTTAGATCCTAAGAAGTGTGTTGTTCCTAAGGTCCTTGGTTAGTCATTTTCTTCTTACCCATGTAACCTTTACTATGTTGTCTTCTTGTTAATTAATTTGTCCCCTTCTATGTGTAGAACTTAATTGTTTTTCCCTTCTAAACTTTGAATTTTGGATTGTTTTTAGGCCAATTTTGGAGTTGTGTTTAGGGCAAGAAATATGTCTCCTCCACAAATTTGGCCTAAGTCAGTACCTTTGGGGTAGGCCAACTTTTGGAGGTTAATTATACCTCTTGGGCTAAAAGAGAGCCACCATAATGTTGGGGCCTTAAGAAATATTCTAAAAATTAAATGTTGGATTTTATCTTTTGCATGGGGTGTAATGAAGTGGGTACCTTGAGAGGTCAACCCATCTTGGGTAAGGTAAGTTTTGAAGTATGGATCTAATGATGTTCCTCTTGTTCAAGGGATGAATGATTGTTGTTTTGGGTATGTGGAATGTGTCTTGAAATGTGCAATTGTGGTTGAAGGTGAGTTGAGGTGGCTTGAGCCTTTGGCTAAGTGTGCTGCCATTTGGCCTTGTTTGTTTGGTTTTTGTATTGATAGAATGCCTTCTTATGATGATTTGAAGGGGAGTTAAGGGCGTTACAGGTAGGATGTGTCAAAGACGCAGGGTAAGAGCTTTGGCAAGGATTTTAAAAGAGACATTTAATAGTCGTATTGGCCTCCAACTGGTGAGCAATTTGGGATCTGCTGCTTTGGGAATAAACTCAATATTACCTTTACTGATAATATTCATAAGTGTTTTTTGCCGAAGGCTTTATTGAAAACCTGTAAAAGTCCAGTTTGACTACATATATATTTGTTGATAATCAAGGTATACTCAAACTGGTTAAAAATCAATTTTTCCTTGCACATACCAAGCACATAGAGGTTCTGATCCCAAACAATTCTCCACAAACAGTTCCAGTAATACCAACAACCCAATTCTCACAACTTGCGGTAATTGTGGATCTTATGCAACGGCTTACGATAGTCCAAAAGTACATCCAAATGTTCACAATACCTCCAAGATCCTTAATCCATCTTTGCCAGATGTGACACACACTTCTGCATTGGCACAACACAATCTGAGCAAATTGGAAATCACACCATCCATGCACATACCAAACTTTATGTGGTTTCCACCAATGACTTCCTTAGGATCCTAGACACCTACATGCCACACCGGTGAGTCTAACCCACATTGTGTGGTACCGACAAGTGTCAACAACACTGCTATCTTTGTTCTAAAAGCGAAGCCCCCAATGTCAACCAAGGGGTTTCCCTTTGTGAGGCCAAGGGTAGTGCCCTATTTGCGGAGCAACTCGACGAATTTTTCAACAGTCAATTTTTAACAACATTTAGCTCAATCATCATAAGGCAACAAGTCACACATAGAAACTTCGCCATTTTGACTTACATAATGGTTCCTTATGCTTTTCCCGCTTTGTAACCGCTGTATACAAATCTATAGCATTAGATAGCAATCAGTAGTAGAGATCTCACAATATAGACAGCCTAGGAAGATAGACAACCATATTTTTTTGTTTCAGTTCCTATTGTCTTTCTTGCACATTTCCATCTGAATGTTTATATCTAAGAAATTCATACATATGGCATCTGCACACGCATACAACATATCTAGATTCTCATTTAAGGTGTTGTCCCTGGGATATCACATTGAATCGAGATCAGGTTCATTTCCATTTTATTTGATTACCGGTCAAGAAAGGAGTTATTGAGTCGATATACTGTCCAACTCAAGAGCAAGAAACAGATATGCTTACAAAGCCTCTATGTATTGAAAAGTCTATTAAATTGAGGGCTAAATCATTCGTGTTTTCATATATGACCTTTAAGGAGTGGTGTTGGAATATTTAGTATAATGGTCTTAAATGTATGTCAGGTACTAATTATATAAATGTAAATTGACAGGAAATAAATGCACAACATGAAAATATAACATTGTGCTTTATAAAAGCTAGTAACAAGAAAGTGCAATGATTAAACTTGTAAGTAAAGGCTAGTTGGCATTCAATTAATCATCTCTCTCACTTGAAGTATTCACCCATTCCACTTCTGATTTGAATGAAGAACACAGCAAAAGTTAAAACTTTCTCCCTCCATTTCTGAAATTTTCTCAAATTCTCCTATCTCTATTTTTCTCTCTCATTAGTGTAGAGAACGTTTACCAAAGCCTCTTAGTTCATCTTTATGAAGGAACACCATTGCACATCATTATAGAAAGTGGGATATGCCATGGGGGTTTATACGCCACGCAGTACTCACACTTTGTGGTTTCAACTTTCAGATTCTTGGCCTTGTTTTTGTAAATGGTCTTTGCATCATATTGCATTAATGCTTTGGGAGATCAAGGTCACCTCAGTTCTGTCTTATTCCAAGAGGATTTTGCTATTAAAATTCAGATACACTCAGCATGGTAAAAGGAACTCTGTCATTACTCCTTTGATGGTGTCATCTCCATTTTGCTTATGTTTTGAGTTTATATTTGCAGCATTTATGATGAAATCCTTTCACATAAGCCCATTTACTTTGTTTATGATTAATTGTATATTTCCACAGGTAGGTAGTAAGAGGGAGGAAGGCACCCTTGTAAATGGAGGATGGGCAATAGAGTCTTACATACTCCCCTAAAAAAATTGTCCATCAAATAACAAGACCCATGGCTCAAGTTATAAAAATAGATAAAATGTTGCTGGACTGTTAATTTTCAAATGATACATGTATAAGAAAGGTATTAAAATGTTATATCATATACAGATAAGAAAATTAAAAAATATTACGAACTAGTTAACACAATATTATGAACTCATTAGCACACATAGTTTAAGGTGTAATATATCAGAATAACAACACACTCATATCGACATACAAGTAAACTGAAAACAGAACCTTCAGATTGACCAAATAGTTAGAACTTACTCCGACAAAGAAATGCAACCACATTGGACCCCTCACCCGGCTTTGGACAAAAGGCATAACTGCAAAATAGATAGATTATTAGAATACGCCTCAACAATTTTCTATATAGTGCACCATGAATTCATATATGATTACAAGTTTACAAATAGTAAAATTTTATGGAGCTTTGTGAAGAGAATTTGAGCCGATAAACAAATATGAGAGAACCAATACTTCAAAGAGTCTTTGAGATAAACAGAAAACAGAGAAATGACATACACAAGATTTATCCTGGGAACTCTATTTGGGGAAAAAAGCCAGCGTAGTAACATATTTTTTTTATTGTATTAACTCAACCATTTTACCTTACAATAATGTGCTTCCCAGTACTGCTCTATCATTCTGCATGTCCAGCTATATGCAAGCATATCAATAGGTAACCGTCACAACGGTATTATAATAGAATGGGTACCAAAACCATGGGCCAAGAATACAACCCCTAACGGTTTGCCATAAACATGAGTTATCTAACCACCTATATAATAACATAGGTTAAACCACCTATACGGGCCCGAAATCATATAAAGAGGACCCTAGACAAATTTCTTGGGCGCCAGCCCCTAAAACCCCCAGCCGGGGCGATGTCCCAGACCCCACAGGACTGTATGTCATGCCTGGCTATACAGTCTAGAGGGGGGAGCTCATGGAGAAAATGCAAGAACTTTTCAACACTTTAAAGCTATATGCTACAACAGACACAAAATTCTACTGGACCTTGCAGACTCTATTCCTGCTCCATGTCTGCATAGGGGAAGAAAAACAATATGCAACCATGTGGAACATATCTGATATGGACAGCATGTTGTGTCTGATACTTAAACTGAAAACTAAAAATCATTTATAGCTAATCCAGATTGCTATCATCCACCTACAGTTTCTCTCAGTATTCTTCACTAGCATGAAGCATCCAGCCTAAGACAAGAATTAATCTACTTTAAAAAAAAACTAGTGTGATAGCACTATAAAATAAAATTAACACACAAAAAGATACACAATTTGCATGCACAGTTACGCTCTGAAATTGATTGACTCTCGCATAGCTAGCAAATTATGGCATTTGTATCTTTAACAAAACAATTCTGCACAAAGTGAGACTCGTAAACTTGAAGTCACAATAATGGTAAGCACAAACTGAAACAAATTTAATTGTGTGGAAGCGGGATCTTGAATTTGATACTAAAAAATCTAAGAAGCTAAATAAAGAATTTTTTTCATCGCGGAGAACCAGTACATTCATTTAAAACTTGATTGAGCTCAAAGAATCATCCATAAACTGGCAATCTTTAAAGCATACTTGTTCAGTTTGTGAAGCAGAGGGTCAAAAGCACTCACCTCGATTGAACCCATGAAATGCACCAAGAGTTCCACCAGCAGCTGTTCCAACCTATGGACCATATAAATATTAGAAACGAAAATATTAAAACATATATGGTAGCTCCTAATCAAGATTATGTGATCTAACTGCATCAGCTCAATGGTTCAGCAATGAAGGATGCCAATATACAAATTCATAAATCTATCACTTGCATGTACACATTGAGACAAAAGCTCATCATATACAGTTTTTGCGGGGAGGCATACATTTACAACCAGCTCAAACAAAGATATATTAGGTCTGGCAAGCATTCTGTTCAGCAAAATTCACAGCCTGTATTGACCATCTAGAAATCATATGGCTATTAAGTGCCTACATTAAAAATATTAGTTTTTTGCAGAGCTATAATGCATTGAGTAGTTACTATGGTTTTTTTCCAGAGCTATAACGCATTGAGTACGACCTACTTGTTATTGTAGGTGTGCTGTAAAAGATAAGTGAACTTAGGACTTAATGCTTTGCCTGCTACCTAGACTGCTATTGGCTCTTTTTAACAAGGGCTTGATCAGATTTAGCCATCTAGTATTTATCTTTTATACATTTCTAATTTGCAGATTTTACCGATAAATGATTTAAGGTGGTACTACAGTTTCTGTTTAGGCAGTAATAGGGAATTCGTGCCAACAGACATTTTTAACACATGGAAAATAGAATGCAAATGCTCAATCAAAAGAAAAGGCATTTATCACTTTTCGCTGGCTACCAAACAAATAAAATCAAACACACAAATGTTATAAATGACAAATATGCTAACGAAGAGAAATGCATTCATATTTTTATAGAATGAAATGCAGGTATTAAGACATATATTATAGTCACAGACATCAATATGGTTTCTATTCCAAAACATTGGACAATGCGAAGGTAGCTATGAGCCTCTTGCTAAATTTGAAATTAAAGAATAAAAATATCTTCATATAAGTCCATAGAAGGTAGCCTTTTATTAAAAAAAATCACCATGCAGTCAAATTTGTCACTGTAATTGGAAACAAGTTAAGTAACCAACACTTGGCATTGGCTGGAAAGGTATGAAGAGCAGTTCTTAGATGGCTAGCAAAATCACAGAAAGTATCGGTATAACTTGTATTTTAACACATTCGTCATTGCAAACAAACATATAGCTTTATGCCTCTTACTTTCTTTAATAGCATAAAAATATTAAAGCTTCTTGGAAGTCCATAAGCATACTAGAAAATAACGTTCAAAAACAAACTGCAGCATGCGGTGAAAATATTCAATCTATGGAAAACAAGTAGCCATCACTTGGCACTAACTGTATGGGAATGAACAACAATTGCCAAAATATATAGCTCCAATCTTGGAGCAGAAGTTAGAAGAATCGTGTGGCAGTTGTCAGTCACAACAAAGGCTGGTTTTGCAGTTGTAAACAAAAAACATTAATATTGACCAAACTGTTGGTTATAAACCTCAACAACAATGGTTGCAAGGAAATAAGTAGACAGTCGTAGACTAAATTTTGATAATGGGAAACAAAACAATGATGACTCAAACTGCGGTAATGTCATGAGAATGCAGTAAAATTTGTCATTTGTCTGATATCTAGTTCTGTTACTCAATTAACTAGTCAATGGTAATATTTAAGCCATATAGTACCGTACAAAGTTCAAACTGATAGAACATTATTTGTATCCTAAATATGAATTAGTTGCCAAGGAACATGATTTGTTGCACAGCCACCAAACAGCTATGCAACTGAACTTTTATAGATGTGTTAAAAGAAATAGTGTCATTAAGACATGTCATATGAAGTCAACCTATTATTATTTTATTCTAACAATGTTATTTGAATTTAAAATATAATTTAAGTGTCCTTTTCCAATTAAATTATAAAATAAATTTGGAGCACTTAAATAAATTTATTTTCCTCTTTCACTTTCCCCTTAGCCTACGGAAAATAATAAAAATAGGCTTCAGGTATCCAAAAGTAATTAATTCCGAAAAGGAGACATTACAAACTGCATAACCATCAAGAAGAAGGGATGAAATACATTTACCACACGTCCAAAAGGATAAAAAAGACAAAAACTCAGCCTCAAACTGGATCAGCAAAAGAAGAAGAGTGTTTGCCACATCAAGAAGAGAAAAAATGTATTTTTTTGCTTGCATGAAAGAGAAAAAAACCGTGGGACAGATGTAGGGACCGGAAGATGGTGGAAAGTGTTAATCGAGCATAGATAATGATGATCCAATACTAAAAACTTAGCCACACCTGAACAGCAAGAAGGGAGTAACATTTTTTTACAAGGAAGAAAAAAAAATATTTTTGGGGAAAGTGGTGGCGTGAAGGTTAGAAAGTTTGGGGAAGTTTCACAGGGCATCTAACCAATAGAAAAATTGGGGCATTTTTACAAGGTAAAGGTTACAGAGACAGACAGGTTCCAGGAAAAATGGTGAGTATAATCAACATGGGTTTTTTGTTTTATTGAATGATCACCCTTCAAAAATAAAACAACAATTTGTTTTGTAGTGCATTTTAATCGTTAAACTATAGCTAAGTGTTTGTAAAAATGTCCATTTTCTGTTTCTTGCTATTACAATATCAGAAGTGAGTTGCACAGGTTGTTGTAGGTTGTTTGGAAGCTCTTATACCTGGAGGACATCAGTGAATGATGTCAAAATCTGGCCAACAAGTTTTTTGTATAATTTTCAACCTCTTTGTATGTATTGGACTGGTTATAATATTCCTAACATGCTACTGAACAAAAAATTCCTTCAAGTGAAGGTCGTAGTAGCCGAAAATGATTGTTCATGGCCGTTTAACACACTGCTATTGATTATAAGTTGATCTCAGGCATCATTGGTCTCTTTGTTATAATGTTTACTTCATTAAAAGAACAACGGACCCAAAAAAGAGTAAATGTGTGAGTGAGTAAAGAAGTGATAAAGGATAAAAGTACGTGAGAGATGAATGAGAAGCATGCATCCCAAGTGGTTGAGTTGAAGGTTGTGCTAAGGACAATGAAGGCACAAATGGAAGATGAAGAAAGGAGGACGAAGAAGAGTGATTCTTCACCAAGTCATAGATTGAAGAGCTGAAGGAGTTAAGAGACTATGCAAGCCATTCTAGAAATCCTAGAAATCAATATTGTTGGTTCAATGGAGCTAGATGAAAAAGAGAATTGTCACTAAAAGAAACTGAGGATGAAGATGAAGAAGTACTGATAGCATACCCTGAGGAAGGGGAAAACCTAGATGACTACAATGAAGAAGAGAAGAGCACTGAACAACTCATTGAGAAAGAAAGAACCCCTTGTATGGGTGAAGATTAAGAGATTGTGACAGAAGCAGCTTTGCAAGCTGTGATGGTGATCTATGAAGAGAAGAAGGTGAGGATGAGTGTCTCCAATTGGAAACCGATGCTAAGGAAAATTGAAAATTGTTGGAGAAAGTCTTAGAGGTGAAAAAAGGAAGAGAAGAGAGAATTGACCTAAGAGGCAATAGTGAACCAGAGATACCAAATAAGCAACTGGAGATTGTAGAGAAGGATGCAGCAGTGAAGATGGCATAAGTATCCTACGGGAGGGAATGATTGTGGGAATGGAAGAGATGGCCCTTAAATTGGTCCAGCAAAGAAGAGTATCAGAAACAGAGTTTCGTGAAGTAGTTGTGGAGACTGAGAAGCATGTGTGAACTACATGAGATTAAGAGCATGCCAGAAGAAGTTGCAGCAGCAGAGAAGTTGCAAGATATTGCTGTTGCAGCAGGAGTGATACTGAAGTAGAAGCAGATGGGAGGAGTTGATACACATAATGTTTTGTGTCTTAATGTTGTTGCAGGTATGAATGAATGTACAACAAAAGAGGAAGCGAACGTAGAAAAAGATTGCAAAGTGAAGCTTGAGAGAAGGTCGTTGAAATGGAGATGGTTGAGGAGCAGATCCAAGAAGCAGTAAGAGGCAGTCTGCCAAAGGAGATGAATGAGCAAGCCATAGTAGAGACTTTGCAGAAAGCATATTACAATTGCAGAAAAGGGGAGATTGCATCCAAGAAGGAACATGAGGTACAGTGAGATCAGCAAGCATAAATGAAGTAATGTACTATGAGTTAGAATTGCAGCAGATTGCAGAAGTGATGTGAAAGACAAGTAAAGAGAAGAAGGCAGCATTGAATGAAAGGGGTGAAGTGTCACCCACAGATGAAGGTTGAAGAGTTGAGTGAAATGAAGAAGTGGGAGTAACTATGGAAAAAGAAAAGGGCAATCAGAGCTAGGTGGAGGAGGAGAGAATATGGGTTGTTAAAACCAAAGAAAGGATTTTATGACCTTGAGGTAATTTGGAAAAGAACCCAGATACGGTCACAAACTGAAAGATACTTGACATAGTGGAACAGAACACCCTGGTCATGGAAATTGGCCAAAATAGTGGTTCTACCAATCAGCCTCTGTTTGTGAGTACTACGGTCACAAATTCTAACCTGTGGTGTATAATGCAAGAGCATCCTTGGTATGGAACAGCTACCCAATCTAACCAAAAATATTGCTAGTTAGTCAATAAGCAGTGATCTTCATGTGGTGTTTGAACTTAACTTCAAACTCTAAAAAGATCCCCCATTCTAAGAATAAGGCATATGCAGGCACACTGAAGATTGTGAAGTTCTGGGAAAGTCTGATGCTAAATCTCTAGATTTGCATAAATAAATTCAACAATAAATCAAATTAACTCATGAAATGGAAAGTACAGAAAATACAGACAAAATGAAAGTAGAATGGAGCAATTTCTATTGAATATGAGAGGGCATTTTATACAATTGCTTGCTCCTAAAATCATGGAGTCAAGTCTTATCATTTTATCCCCATATCTCTCCTTTAATCCCTAGTTTTACTCCCAATCCCAACATACTCTCACACACTCTCCTATCTCTATGAGTTGTGCATGACAACTAATGTTGCACACTCACATATTATTTAAATATTAAATAATACTAATGTTCAAACCAAAACATAGCACAGATGCCAACAATTTATATAATCTAGTATCCACTTGAGTGCACTTCTCAATTAAAAAACAAACATTTAAAAATAATTATAAATTTATGATAATTATATATAATTACAATGATTAAGTATATTTTAAAATACTAATATTAATCAATTTAGGAAATATTAATAACAATGACAGTAACAAATCAATATTTTTTTTCCTATTACATTGTAGGTTGGTGCAACCCTTGCAATCATCAAATGGATTCTAAGTTGGAATCATAATATGATTGCAAGGCAGGGTTTCAAATATGAATTTGCAGAATTTTGTACCTTGTCCTCGTTTGAATATAATAGGTTTCCTTCTCTGGTTTGGTGGTATTGTTTGCACACCCTGCCGACCTACATTTGTAGGAGGATTCTGCTTTCCTTGAGCATCTCTTGCCCAAATATTCCGGCCTAGTTGCTATTCTTCCAACCTCAGAACAGAGCAGGTAGATTTCTTGGGCACAAATTTTGTTGAGCGAAACAAGAAGATGAAATCAGTAGCTGATTACATTAATCTTTCAACCAGTAAATAGCTTGTTTTGCATTTGATCATTTGGGTGTTTTGCTTTTAATATACTGGAAAGCTTCATATAAAATGGCCGTTCCAACTGGTGAATTAAGCAATAGATCATTACTTAGGCAAATCTTCAGGTACCACACATTGTTTTGTCAGATATGTAGAAGTGATGGTAATAATGGGTGTTATCAGGTGTATGTTTCAAGCGTAAGCATTCTCTTGGCAGCAGGATAGCGAATAGCCAAAACGCGACTGCAAAGGTAGTGTACATTCAAGATAACTTCTTGAATGGTCCAGAATTGAAACCGAATGATGAATAAAGAGGGACACATGCATTGTCTTTCAACATCATCTGCACAAAAACAAATCATTAATTAACAAGAAGGTTTATATACCCTATATACGAAAAAATTATTCCACCCGATAAGAAATAAGACTGCAAGTTCCAATCTCATAATTTAATTTCCAATCACACATTCCAGATCAAATTTTATGGATTCCATGGATATTGTGGCACTTAAAACTTATGCAACAAATTTTGTATTAGAACCGACTTCTAAACCCTGGAAGTGTAACGATGGCAATTCCATAAGAATGGAACAACAGAGGCAGGGAAGAAATATTACTTCATTTAACTCAGAAAGAAGGCTCTCTGCATGTCACACCACCACAACATTTTTTGTGGAGGAATGGTCCTAAGGGTGTCAAGGCATATTTCACAATGCACTTATTTTTTACATATGTTTACTAATTAAGGCACAAAGATCTCTGTTGATTACTATTTGCTTTTGTTATTTCACCATGAAATGTTCAGATGTGTATTTAAAGTCTCAGTTGATTCCTGTCTTATAACTGGATTTTTGCTGATGGTTTATTGTTTATGTTGTGTTGAATTGTTGCTATATCTCATTGTGTGTTGGGTTGAGTTTGTTGCTGTTTCATAATATTTGTTGGGACTGCATTGCAATATCTGAAAGCCCTTTCAAAATCCCTACATTACCTTCAATCATTTTTTTTTTTTCTTTTAAGAATAAAAAAGTCTTGATGTGATGCATTTGACATTTGGTTAAAATAAAGAGGAGAAGCATGTTGCATTTGCAATGGCTGCTGCAGCAGACAATAACAATCATATATTAAAACCTCTACAACTTAACAGTGAATCATATATCTAAAAACCTCCTCTTAAAAAAACTATCTCTGACCCATTGGCCGAGAGGAATTTTCCTTCCTGACTGCTACTTGTTGAATGCATAAATGACTGTTATGTTATAATGAAGGCATAAATGCCGCCAACAAAAAAGCTAGAGACAAAAGACAAGAACTATAATTTATTGGGCTGCAGAGAGTCTACTGGAAAACTACCATGCTAAGAAATTTCCTTGTCTTTTATCTCCCGTCTCAAATATTGGAATTTGGGAGGTTATGAAATTTTGATATAAAATGCATCTTATGAGTGCCCGAGCACTTAAATAAATACTTAGATGTGGCAGTGGTATAGTCCCTTAAATGCAAGAACCTATTATTTTAAAATGGTTCGTTATCACTGCATTTCAATGTAGCACACTAGGCAATTAATGTTTTCAAATAATGGAGATCAAGATTACCCTATTTTCTTATTGATGAATGATAAGAAATAAGCCATTTGATAGCATTTGATAGATTTACAATATTCTCTGAAGGTAGATTTTCTCTCATTGTAATCATCATATCATTTTCTATTAATTGGATAAAATTAAAAATTGTCAAAAATCAAGTGAATTGTAGTGTAATGATAAAAATGATGATGTAAATGCTGCCGCCTAACCATCCACCAAAATAAAAAATGTAAAATATATCACAAAAGAGATGAGACAAGAATCATACCCCATGCTTAAAATTAATTTAAAGCTGACAGTTTCAATCAAAAATTGCCCTTTTTTTTTGTGAGTTTTACCTCATATATGGCTTATGGGATGCACAATGTCTGGTGATTAAAATTGAAAAAAAAGTTTTTCTGGTTATCATTTTTATGTTTTGTATGGAATCTAGCCGCTGTTAAGAGTTAGTGGACGAAAACAATTAGAAGCCCTCTTTTGTGGATTTCTTTGGCAGGATAAAATATGCATCAAAACTGTCCCCCAAAGCTCTGACCCCAATTACAAGAATAGGAGACCTGCAACAGCCCTCTTACCGGGTTATCCTCATTACTTTCGTATGGGTATATTTATCATAGTTACCAAATATGATCAAATCTCTATGATTTTCTGTATTTTTTTGTTTTCCTCTAAACCGCACAAAAATGTAAAATTTTCAGTAGTATTAGAATATTTAATAAAAAAAATTAAATCCCGAAATAAGGGATAACAAGATCTTAAATTCAGCAGCTTAAGGGGTAGCATTTGGAAGATTTTCTTCTCACTATTCAGATGCATTTACATGGTTTTCAACAGCTCAACAGTCTCTTGAAAATAAACAACCACCTAACAACATTTGGAAAGAGGTGACAACAACCAGAGTTAAGGAGGTGTGTTGCTAGTAAACTGTATGAAGACTAAAAAATTAGAATACAACTATTATATCGATTGTCTGCCAATTGTTTGACAAAATTCTCTGTGAAAAAATCTATAAAAACAACTATGATTCTGCAAATTGTTTGACAAAATGTTGCAAAATACTCTGAAAATGTAAGTAGTGATGAAGAAGAGCTATCAGATGCCATGAATCTTCAGTTGTTTAAAAAAATATCTATTTTTTTTAAAGATTTACAAGTTGCCAACCGGAAATATGAAGCACTGAGCGTGATGGAACTCATGCTCAGTTTGGGATGGGTGATGGAAGTACTCAGGACTGTTGTGCGTGTGACAGTTGTGATTGCTAGGGTTTTTGCATTCAAATGTACATCTCTCAAAGGGCTCTAACAATCTCTTTGGAAAGCATTTCTGATTCAATCTTCGTTGCCCTTATAAAAGTAGTCCGAGTCCTGGTAATTAAACATAAACATCACTGAGAGATATATAGTGTTTCCACAGTCCATATGATTATAATTTTTTGGAAAAAAAACTATGTATGTTTAAAATTTCTGGTCGGAAACGTCACTGAACTAGAGTTTATGATCCAAAGCAAACTTTTTTTCAGAAATTGTTCTTTAACGAACATTATTTTTCCAAAACATTCCCTGTACAAAGAATCAAAATGATTTTAGCTTTCAATGTACTCATAGATGAATCGTTTATTTGAATTTAATGGAAGCAGAAGACAATTTTCCTTCTCAGGTGCTCACAGCTACCTCAAATTAATGGAATAAAACTTTCGTTTCGGTAACAACTTGGGCTCTGTTCAGGTATAATCTAATCTTCCATATTAGAACTTTCTTGGCAAATTAATTGTTTTGGAAGGAAACCCTGTTGGTAGTTCATGTGGAGCCATGGGAAGGTCCTAGTTTCAAACCTTGTCCAGTCCTTCAAAAATAGGATAGATTTGAACCAAAAAAACAAGCCATTTGTAGAATCACGAACAACCCACAGGAAAGGTCTGTGATTCAATTTCGGAGGAAGATTTACATTGAGTAAGACTTGCACTCAGCAAGACTTGATCCCTGGTGGCCTCATTAAAAGCCTAACAACATCATTAATAGACCAAGGGCACTTCAATCAAATATTTGATCTTTGGTGTGTTTACCGTACTCTATATCCATCTTCAAGGAGAAAATAAAAAGTCACTCCTATCGTGAAAATAAAAACATTTCTTATTAATAGTTTTGTTCATGGAAAACAAGAGAGAGAGAGAAAGGGGGAAAGACGACTAAGGAGAAGAAAAGAGGAAAGCCCATCAGGGGATGGAAGATCCAACTCTCCTAACATCCAAGGCCGACTGGAAGAAGCAGAGGATAGAATGCCGACCAGCCGAAGAGAGAGGCTGCCTATTATGTCGTTGTCTGGAGGCAACAGAATTAAAGAGACACAAGATTACCATGGAGAAACTCAAGTTGAGAAAACGCCAGTAAGGGTGTAAGCCATGCTTCCTCATCTCACTCTCTCATTCTTCAAGTACAAGTTTACTGCCCTCCCAAGGCCTCCATGAACATACCTATGTTCACACACTCATACAAGCTTTGTAACTCACTCACTCAATGTTTCCTTTTATGCTCTAATTCAAAAAACCGCATAAAATCAAGAAGAAAATTTGCTAAGAATCTCTCCCATGCTTACAAAGACCCTCTTCATACATACATATACAAGTTTGACACCAAAGAGAGCTCCAATAAGAAGCCGAAAAGACTCGAAAGTCGAAGAGACACTGTCTGCAACCATTCTTCTTCCAAGAACATTCCTGCATGCCAAAACTGTCACTTTATACAGGAGGCTATTGCGTAACCACCGTGGCAATTGTGAAACCGCCACTAATAGTTACAAAACTGTCAGGGTGGTTGTGAAACCACCACTTTGGCTTTACCAATGGTTTTGTTGCCATAGAAAGTAATCTACCTTCCAAAGGCCATAATTTTTGCATATGAACTCGAAATCAGGTGCCTTTTTTCGAACTTGCATTATGTTTTGAGAGGAACACAAATATGGAATCAAGTTCTAATTTTGATGATATCTTCATAGTGTTTTATCCTTTGATCGAAACCTATCTTACTCATGGTTTTGCAATTTCCTCTTGAACCTTGTTCAATGATTACATCTAACAAAGAGCATTAGATAGAGATTTTAGGTGATTCAAAGTTAAATAATCACAATAGTGAATCATTTAGCTCATGTGGCTAACATCATTGATCAATAATTTGAATCATGCCTCTCCAATCAAAGGCTTTGGTCCCCAAAAGTTTAGGAACTCATATGGTGAGGAATATTCATTGTTCCACGGGGACGCGTCCCCACCCAAAAGTGTCATCTCGAAGACTCGGGACATCTCTAAAGCTTAGGGACACCAGGAGGACGTCCCCCCGTCGTCCCGCCACTGCCACCAACACCTTGGGGATGTCCCAAAAACATTTCCCTTAAAGAGGGAACGTTTCTGAGACATCCACATTTTTTTGGAACCTTGGGAGGTCCCAAAGACTTTTATAAGTCTCTCAAGCTGTCCTGGAGACTCCCAGGCATCCCCGGCGTCATGAGCTGCCTTAAAGTTTTTTTTTTTTAAAATTCAATTTTGTTTTTAGAAAATTAGAACCCCCAACCCTAACTCTAGTACTTAATGGCCCCCCAACCCCCACCCCGTAAGCACTCCAAAAAATAACTATGATATAAGAGTTACAACACCTTGCACTCCAAAATCACAATCAAAAAATCAAAGCAAGAGTGAAAGCATTAGCAAGCAAGAGTGAGAGGGTGAGAGCATTAGCAAGCAAGAGTGAGAGCGAGCAAGAATTAGAACAATAGCATTAGCAAGTAAGAGTGAGAGCAAGCAAGAATGAGAGCATTAGCAAGGAAGAGGGACAGCATTAACAACAAGAGTTAGAGCAAGTGCCAAGTCTTTCATTGCTCCATCGTTCAAGTATAAAGTTTTCAACACGTTCATCAAGCCTTCAAGGTAAGCCATGACCGACGGCCCTTCATAGTTAGTTTTTTATTTATTTTTATTTCAATTTAGAATCATAACTTGTTCAATAAATTAATTAAAATGCTTAGTATTAGGGTTGCTGACCTGCTGTTTTTGAAAACAGCAGTTACACAACCCTAAAATCAGTATTTAAGTGTTTCCAACTTTCCGTTCAATGCGTATTTATAAAAATACTATAAGTTTGAAGTTTTAAAATTTTAACTTTATATTTAATAATTGAATATTTTAGATTGTTTTTACTATTTTAATTTTTTAAATTTAATTATTAAATTATTTTTGAAATAATAGTTTAATACTAGTCAAATTAGGATTTCATCTTTTGTGTATCCTTTGCTTTATGTGCTTTGTGCGATTTGAAGTAAAAAAAAAACAAAAGTGAAATTCCTTTGTCTTGAGCCATTGCAAAAATCATTTTTATTAAAATAATAATTTATATTTTTAAACAATAAATTTTATTTCTTGTAGTGTCACCATGAGTTGTACTTCTCATAGCAAGAGTGATGAAGAGGGAGAGCAAGAGCCTATGGGAGTTGAGTACGAGACTCCAGGTACAAATGTGAGGGGGGTTGAGGGAAGTAGTTTTATTGGGAGGGTTGCTAGACACTCTAGTTGCCCTTCTAAGTTATTAGAACCTTTTGCCAAGGGTCCATTTAAGAAGAGGTCCCTGTTAAGTCAATATGCAACAAGTAAGACCAATCAAAACGGGGGGCACTAGGACATGGAAGTGTCATTTTTTTCAAGTTGAATTTCAAGGCAACAACATTACAAGAGTTAATGCACACCTCCTTTGCGACCGAGGCAAAGATGTGAGGCCATGTGACAAGTTGTCACTAAAACAAAGGGCCGAAATTAACAAATTGTGGTGTTGCAATAAAGAAGGAAAACCTATATCTACCAATTTGCCAACAAGGAGTGCTACTCCTAATAGTGCTTGAACTTTCCATGATGCGCAACTTCCTCCTTATCCATCTAATTAAACTTCAAGGGCAACAAATCCTAATAAGAAACGTAGAATGATAGGTAGCAGTGATGTTGCAAACACAGTGGCAAAGTTATTCAATGTGCGAAATAAGGATGATCTAAATGATGCCATTGGCAATATCTTCTTTGCCTGTGGGATTCCGTTCCATGTGGCTCACTCTCCTTATTGTAAGGACATTGTGGCAAAGATAACAAGAGCTAGACGATCATATCTGCCACCGGGGAGACAAAAATGAGGACAACAATCTTGGATAAGAACTATTCCAAGATTAATATTCCAATAGAGAAAAATGAAGGCCTACTTGGGTCACTACTGGATGCAACATAATCATGGATGGGTGGACCGGACATTAGGCATCATCCACTCATCAACATCATGGTCACATGTACACTGGGCCCTTACTTCTCTCAAGGCTATTGATTGTTCATAGCACGTCAAGGATGCTGATTTTCAGTTCCAAATCCTTAGAGATGCTATTGAGGAGGTTGGAGAGGATAATGTGGCACAAGTTGTGACGGATGCGGCCCCATGTATGTAGAGGCGCAGGGAAGTTGATTGAGGCAGCCTATAAACATATTTGGTGGATTCCTTGTTGTGTGCATGTCATGAATAATGCACTCAAGAATGTGAAAAAGATTGCCTAGATCAAAGAGGTCATTGATGATGCTAGAGATGTGCAGATGTTTGTCTGCAACCACCACACTTCACATGCACTCTTCAGGAGCTTCTTTAAGGATTTTTTGAAACCTGTAGAGACTTGATGTGCATCATATTTCATTCTCTTGGAGAGGATGCTTGAGTTGCAAGAGGCATTGCAACTAATGGTCATGACAGTAGAGTGGAGTCAGTGGCCCAATTTCAAGTTTGAGCAAGGGAAGAGGGTGAAGGAGGTGGTGAAGAGTGACATATTTTGGGCTGATGCAAAATACATTGTCTCTTTCATTACTCCAGTCTTCAGAGTCATTAGATATGGGGACTCTAATGCACCTAGCCTTGGAGAGGTGTATGAGTGCATTGACAATATGCTTGGCCAAATGAAGGCCATTGTACAAGAGAAAGACCCTACCTCTACAATGACCATATTCAACCAGTCATTGATCAGAGATGGGAGAAGCTCAATACCCCCTTGCACATGGTTTTCTATGCATTGAACCCAAAGTGGCATGTGCAAAGGCTTGGCAGAGTTACCCCTATACAAGATGCAGAGGTGAAGGGGTTCGTGAAGGCTATTAAGAAAATGTACAATTCTAGCATAATTTGCCAACACTATTCGTATGGAGTGGACAAAATTTGCCACTCTTAGGGGATATTTAGAAGAGGCCAAGATGGATAGGGAAGACTATGGCACAAGAGGACCCAATTCTGTGGTGGACTATGCATGGGCCTGATTCTTTGACAACCACACTAGCTATAATTGTTGCCCAAGTTTTTAGTTCTTCTGCTTCTAAGAGGAATTGGTCTGCTTATGGCTTCATCCACTCTATGAAGAGGAACATGCTTGCCTCTAGGAGGGCGGAGAAGCTTTTCGTTGTACATAGTGCCTTGCATCTCATTGGCAATACATTTACACACAAGAAGAGTCCAGCATCCTGATGGGATGTAGAGCCAATGGAGTCATCTCAGATTGATGATGATGTGTGCACAGACAGGGGTTGGTTGGCATCAATTTAGAGGAGCTTTACCTTGAGGAGTCTAGCAGTTCGAGTAATGAGGACATTGAGGAGTTTGACCCAGCCGCAGACTTTGGGGTCTGATTATGACTCATTACATTGAGCCACTGGGCCTAACTGTATTTGAATTTTGAATGTAATCATCATTTTGAATATAAATATTAATATATTGATATTTGGCTTTTTCACTGTTCAATGCAATGTGTTTAGTATTTCAAAGTTTCATTTGTTGTTCATTATACATATTTTTATAACTAATTTTTCAAGTACTATATATATTTGCACCACCATCCCAAAACCAAGGCCCTTGGTCCCCTGTCTCCAAAACCTGTCCCCCCATTTCGAGACTCCATAGAACACTGGGAATTTTCTATCCTCGCTTCTTGAACTTCTCTTGCACTTTAAGGTGTATATGCTGAAAGAAGTTATTAGACATGTAAACTTCTTGGTCCACCTTTTCATGCCTTTTGTGTGGGTCATTTCCTTACTTCCGTGCTTGTGAATAACCTTATAGAAAGTAGAAATTGCATCTCATGCTCCTTGTTAGTAAAACAGTTATGGAGATCCTTTCATTCTTGCTTATCTTTCACCATGAGTAAGAAAACTTGGCACTAGTACTAAGCAACTGAGTTGGCGAGTACTCACCAATGAGAGCTTAGATTTGCCTTCATAGGAGTTTACGGTGTAGTTTTTCCCATCTTTAACCAAAAAGTACAAGTTCAATCATAGTTGGAAAACTTGGAGAGTACTCGCCGAAAACCTGCAACAGCAAATATTCGATGTGAAAACTCGCCACTCAGGGCACGGCGAATATTGGCAAATATTTGTCGAAAATATTCGGCGAGTCTAAGCCCAAAACTCATCTGATGCGGAATACGTAGAAAAAACACTCAGAAAACACTCCAATTTCTTTCCCTTTATAAGGCAACCCTACCACTACATTTTCATATCACACAACCATTGAGCATCCTTTATATGAGTTAAAGAGATTTTATAGAGAATTCGAAGAGCAAATTTGAAGAGTTTCATTTAGAGGTAAGATTTTCTATTTTTATTCCCCTCTTTTACTGTAAATTCGTTCTATATTATTTATGTATTGTATCCAAATATAATTTGCAATTTTGAATGCATTCAATTCAACTCCGAATGATTTTAATTGTTACTAGCTTATTTATGTTTGTTTATCATTGTTAATGAATGAAATTGCCGGAATGTATTGCTCTAAATGTTATTTTTAATTTTTTGGGAAGTTATTCTTGCTTGTAGGATTTACGATTACAAATTTGAAATTATGGTTACATAGTGTTATAAAGCCAATTTTTTAATTTTAAAAGTGTTTTATAATGTTATTTTAAAATTAAATTTATAATTTTTAACTTTTTAAATGGTTTTATAAAGTTGTTTTTTAATGAAGTTTACGATTTTTTAATCTTTTAAATGTACATTGTGTTGTAGATTAGAGCTTAGCAATGGCATTGGGGTCAGCCTCAGGTTCGACATCTGGATCAACATCATTAATAGGAATCGTTCCCGCTAATGCTCTTGCTATTGGAAGTATGGTGTACGTGGAACAATTTAGAGAACTGTGGTTTGCCATTTTTGTAGGAAAATGGTTTTTGGAGGCATCAATCGCCTAAAGTATCATCTTGCATGTATTGTTTGCTAGGACGTTTTGGTATGTCCCAATGTTACAAAAGAGACAAAATGAGAGACAAAAGCAGAGCTGACAGAGTTGGAGGAGAAGAAACTAGAGAGGGAAATGGTGCATGCAACCATAACTGAAGCCATTAGACCTTGAATGGAAGAGGATTCAGAGGATGATGCGGCAACTATTATGGGCTCTATTCATGATCCACACATATAAAGTGAGAGAGGTACATCTGCTTCATCAAGTGTTCAAGGAAAGGGATACACAAATTTTTTGTTCCAAGAAATATACCTGAGAAACAACCTTTGATGCGAGGTACAAGCGTGAACAAAGATGCACACAAGAAAGCACATAAAACATGTGCGAATTTCTGGTACTACAATCTTCCCTTCAATGTGGTGAAGAGCTTGTACTGGGAGTGCTTGGTGACGACATTGACAATTATAGGGAAAGGGTACAAGGCACCCTCTCCAAAATACTTAGAGTGGGAAATTGCTCAAGAGTGAAGTTGCAAATGCAATGACGATCTTAGAAGATCACAAGAAGCAATGGCAAAAATATAGACGCACCATTCTTTTAGATGGGTGGATAGATGGAAGGAACTACATTCAGTTCATTGGCGGCTTGAAATGGTGAGATGGTATTTTTGAAGTCAATTGATGTCTCTAATATAATAAAAAATGTAGAAAATTTGAGTCTTATGTTGGAGGAGGTTGTCTTAGAGGTGGGTATCGAGAATGTTGTGTAAGATGTCACAGACAATGTAACAACATATGTGTCGGCCAGAGAGACTACTACAAGAGAGACATCCATCACTCTTTTGGACCCCTTGTGCGGCCCATTGCCTTGACCTTCTTTTGGAGGACATAGGAAAAATTGATTGGGTGAGGATGATGCAAGAAATATAACAAATACATTCATAATCACCCTTGGGTTCTCATCTTGATAAAAGAACACATCAAGTGGTAAAAAATTGTGTGAGCGGGTGTCACAAGGTTTGCAACTAACTTCTTGACCTTGCAAAATATTTTTAGTTTGTTGTCATTATGTTGTCATCGTTGAAGCAAATGTTTGTGAGTCAAATGCATGGCTAAACTCACAATATTCAAAGAAAGCCGATGGAGAGAGGACTGCAAAGACAATTTTTGATGATGTCTTTGCAAAGAGATCTATAGAGATCATCAAAGTAACTTCAAACTTCAATTTAAATTTCAAGTCGATTCCTTTATTTTAATTTGTTAAATGTATTGTTATTTACTATATTTGTAAGTTTGTAACTTTAAAGTTTAATTTGTGTGTAGGTGTTAGAGCTGTTGGTCATGGTTTTTTGTTTGGTTGATGGGGAGCAAAAGCCGATGGGGAATGTTTATGAGGTCATAGATAGGGCCAAAGTGGCCATCCAAAACTGTTATAGGAAGATATTGCTAGATTTGTTCCCTTTTGGGAGATAATTGATCATAGGTGGAACAATCAACTCCACCAACATATTCATGCAACAGGGTACTACCTCAACGCTAAGTTTTTCTTGTCTGATGGCTTCACAGATGTGAATGGGTAGGTTATATAGGACCTCTTAATATGCGTTGAGAGGATGATACTAGAGGTTGAGACGAGGGATCTCATTATTTTAGAGCTGTAAGACTACAAGCTTGTTAGTGGGAGGCTCTTTTCTTCAACGTTAGCTATTCGAGAGAGAACTGTGTAGCCACTAGGTTACAAAAATTAGAATGTTTACTAAGGTATTTATATGTTACAAATTACACATTTAATTTTATTAATTACGTATAAACTTTTGATTATCTTGTTTGTAGGTTCTTGGTGGGAGGATTGAGGAGGAAATATCCCACATCTTCAAAAGTTCTCTTAAAATTTTATCTGAACCTTGTAGTGCTATTGGATGTGAGCGCAACTGCAGGTTTTTGAGGCCATTCACACGAAGAAACACAAGTTGACTCAAAAACGCCTCAATGACCTTGTTTATGTGCAATGCAATCTTCGGCTTTGCACAAGAAAGGTGGAAGCCACATAGTAGGAGCTTATTGATTTGGATGAGATCGATCCATACAACGATTGGAATGGGCAAGAAAAGGAAACCCCTGCGTTCAAAGAGGACAAGATTGCTACTTTCGGGAGAGAAGCTATGGAGTGAGAAACACAAGAAGGAGATATTAGATTGAGTGACATCTTTGGAGGTGATGTCGAGCATGCAGCAAAGGAGCCACCTCCATCTACTTCCTAGTTGGAGATGCAGTTGCAACTTTCTAGTAGGAACAAGGAGACGCAACTGAGTGTGGGGGCTAGTAGAGGCAATAGACCCCCTCCACAATATTTCTCTAGAACGGGGAAGAGGAAAATTTAAATTATTGTAAATTGTAACTTGCATAAATATGCAATTTATGATGATAATTTTGAATGACAATCATCATAAATTTATAACACTTATTAGTTGGTTGATGTATTCGCATGATGATGCGATTTTGTGCTATATTTGTATTCAAATCTAATAGAAAACACTTCCCCAATATTTTATAGACTCATTTGATACATTTGGTAGCTATATTTTGCTTAAAGTTTATGTTTTTTTAAGAAATTTGTGTATTTTTTAAGTTGTCGAATATTCTCGAATATTCACCAAGTCTTGTCAAGTTTTTGCCGAGTCATTCTTTTGGGTTTGCCGAATATTTGCCGAATACGAGTATGAAAAATATGGGTTCAATCTCCTCTTGAAAATAACATCTCTAACATACATATAGGGACTGCCAAAAACTATACCACAAAAGTCAATAGGGGCAACATCTACAACAATTTCATCAATAAAATGTTCATTTATTACAAACTTGACTTTGCATTGTTTGGAAACCCTTATCTTTACTCCTTGTTTCACCTATCCTAGAGCATAAGGATTTGGATGATCATACATTTCCAACCCAAGTCTATCTAGTAGTTCTTTGCTAATCAAATTTGCTTGAGAGCAAGAATCAAAAAGAGCATCAACTTTACCATCTTAATTTTCACTTTGATATGAAAAAGCTTAGAAGGTTCACCTTTGACTTGAGCATCATTATTACCGAAACATACCTTTTTTGAAGGTTGGTAAAACAAAACTTCTCATCCACATCTAAGTTGCACACAATTGCTTCTCCTTGAAGTGATGGCATGGCCTTCTTTTTCTTGTTCTTGTTCTTAAATGGATGCAACTTCCAACAAGTCTTATTAGTATGACCATCAACATCGTAGTGGCCGCAATGCTTTGGTAGAATCCTTCTTGGCAAGAGTAAAAGTGGCATTGACCTCGCCTTTCTTCTTCAGAACATTGGAAGAATTTGAGGAGGAAGATGGACTCTTTTTCTCATCCATCTCAAGACGGGCTCAAGCCTCATCTATGTCCTTTGGCTTGTCAAGTAGAATGGGCCATCTTAAGTGACTATGCAGCCCTCCAACAAACTTCGTGAGGATGTCATGATCAAATGTATCTTTTCCCATTTGAATTGCCTTCTTTCGAAACTCACTTGTTTAGACCTGCACATTTGACCTTCTTTTTGGCTCAGAGATGGCCAATCAATAGATCCTTCCTCTTCATAACAAACACGATGAAATTGCTTCCTAAGTTAAGTCTTAAATTCATCCCATTTACTAATTGGGGGTAACCTCTTAACATCTAAGGAATTAAAATAACTCTCAAACAAGTTAGAGCATGACTTGCTAGTTTCAACCTTGCAAAAGAAATTTGTTTTTGTTCACTAATTCGATGCAAATGAAAGTATACCTCTAATTGAGCTAGCCAATAATCAAGCTTGTCAGCATTCACCTCACCTTCGTATGGTTAAATATCATTTTTTTCCTTTACTGTGAATGGAGATGGAGCTTGGTTGGAATGTGGTAGCTCTTTCTCATGCTAAGAAGACTCAAGCTCCTCGCTTCAAAAGTATCCATAAAAAAGATAAAGATAAAATAAATTAATGTCCAACAAATGACCACAAAAATAGGTCAAAGGGACTGCACAACACATCATGTGCAATAACAACCTTCATAATCTTCCCAAACTCCTCCATGGATTGCAATATGTGGGCAACATCCTCCAATCTGCAGAATCTTTCTTCACCATCTTCAACTCCTTGTTCTGTTGTGCTCTAGGCCTTGACAAAACCTCTCAATCTATCATGAAGCCCCTCGATAAACAACATCACTACTCTCTTCTCAGGCATCTCTGGTACCATCACTGCAATACGCTAAAATTCGTTGATGTATGCATCAACGTGTCCACTCTGTTGAAGTTGTGCCAAGTCTCTATAGTAAAGCTCTACATCCTTGCGATCAAATCTCGCAATCAACCTCGCACTAGACTCCCTGTATGACCGCAGAAGACCATGATTCTGCGTGACTAACCCATGGTACCACCAATCATATGCTACTCCCTCAAGGTGTAACGTGGAAAACTAGATAGCCTCCTGCTCCTGCATAGGCTTAAGAGTGAGGTATGTGTCGAGCTTGTGGATCCATGCTCTAGCACTGATTTTTCCACTGCCATCAAAAGTGGAAAGGGTCACCTTGTTGGTGGCTTGCTTCAACTCCCTGTTTTGTTGTGCTCTAGGCCTCTGTACATGTCTAGCTCTCAAGCTCTCTCTCCTTTGAGCACAATACTGATGAAGGGGAAAGGCATTCCGTATCTCCTCTAGCAAGGCTTGCCACTCATCTTTAGCTGCCATTACGTTATCTTGGAAAGTTGTATTCTCCAGTGGATCCTCAACCACGGGTGGCTCCTCTCTAGGTAGGAAGCTAGGATGCATAGGTTTGTCTGCAATCCTGGTAGATCTCCTCTCCTCTGTATGTCTCCTCTCACGGGGAGGGGAATCTCTCATGCTACCAACCTCTGTAGGTGCCCTGTTGTGTCTCATGTGACTGTTGGCCACTATTGTGGATCTATCCCTTTTGTCACGTTGGTCTCTTACATCCATCCATTGCATCAACTATTGCATGGTCCAAATCATGTCCCTGAAAAGCTCACGATTTGGGTCAACCCATTCATCCTGGGGAGGGCTAAGTGATCCACCTCTTCTGTCCATGGTTTTGGCAGTACCCCCTATATTCAATCCTACTGTGAGACGTGTTTGTCTCCTAGTATTATATTTGTGGGGCCCAACTTCTCTCGACTGCATCAATCAAACCCCCCAGGTGGGAGGATTGTTGCTCCGATACTGCTGAAAGATCCCCAATAATTTCTTTCTTCCAAAACAGATTTTTAATGAATTGTAAATGACAAACTAGGGCTGTTGAAACCCTTGGAGATCAAACTAGGGCAAATGTGAATTAAATACAGCCAAAGCGACTAGGGTTTTGAATAAAACTCAATGCAAACGACTTCAAAAATTTATACTTTCCATCCCAATCGATTGCTAGCATTTTTAAAGGCCAAAATATGCTAGAAATCAGATTTCATTGCAGGTAAATAATTCTGAAAAACAGGTCTGAAATCTGAATACAAACTGGCTGAAAACTCCTCAAAAATTGCTCAGAATTTGCAGCTCTCTGATTTATAAAAATATAGAGATGTTTGACAATAATTTTCAAAGGAAAATAGATCTGGAATATGCCCAAACAACCCCTAAACCGGGTCGATCCAACTGCTGCAAATTAATTACCAAAGTAACACCAAATACTGCTGGAAACTTGACTGAAAATCTGAATTAGCATGCTGGAAATTCCTGAGTGAAATCTCCTCCCAATCCTTTGGGGTTTTCGTCCACAAGAAATAAATTCTCAAGGGTTTTCGTCCTTGGGATTTTTACAAAAGCTCGAAGCTCTTTGCAATGAAAATATGATAGTAAAAATCTGGATATTCTCTCCTCAAGTCAACCTCTCCATATATAGGAGAAGGTCCCCTAACAACCTCCAAAAGCATCCAATAAAATAACTTGACTCTCCCTAGGCCAGTCGCATTTTTCTAAGGGAGCCAATTGCCATATTTCCCTATTTTTCTATTACATGGGCAAGTCGTACCCCCTAGATAAATACAATTAAAAATAATTGTATTTTTACATTTGACTCTTATTTTATTAACAAGTTTTATTATTTATTATATGTGCAACTTATAATATTTTATTTTAATATTTGCACAATATAATAAAATAATAAAACTTAGTCACCCTTGTGCATACCCTTTGACCGTCAGGTAGACAAAATTGAGCAAAAGGTCTTCAATAAGAACTATCCGAAAAGAGAGACATTACAATTTTTGACTTAATTTCAGCAATATTGGGTCCCACAAAGGTTGTTACTACAAGAAATCCAGGGATGAGGATCCACTCACAAGTACCAATGGTTAGCATTTGTGTGGGAGATTGGACCCTCTATTATTTGCTGATATGGTTGGAAAGGAATAGCCAGATCTTTAGGTAAACTTTCCACTCATAGGAATGGGTTTGGACTAAGATAGAAGCTTCAATCTTTGAAATTGCTACACTGCAAGAAGTGAAGAATCTGGCATGGTTGGAAGAAGAGGATTTCCTGGTAGTAAACTGGAAATGCAGTCTTTCCTGATAAAGGGTGTTGTTTGGAAAAAAAGACCCAGATCCTCTAGGTTCCCCCGGAAGCTGGATATTTAAAGCTCAAATTTGATAGGGCTGCCAAGATTCAAGATGCAAGGTCAACTAGAAGTGGTGGAATCTTTCAAGATTCAGGAGGGCGCCAATCCTGATCTTCTCCCTGGATATCGGGAAAGATAACAATAATATCGTGGAGGTAAGAGCTCTACTAAAAGGGGCTCAAGTGGCAATTCTTGAAGGTTGGAAGAACCTGATAAGAGAAGGTGACTCGCCAATGATCATTAATGTTGCTGAAGGAGGCAGTATTAAAGAGTGGAGAATCAAAGGCATTATGAAAGATACTTAAAGGCTTTGCAGAAAATTCGACAAGATTGAGTTCAAGCATATCAAGCAAGATGGTAATTAGGTCACTGACAAGGCTGCTAACAAAGATTTTAGACTAAGAAGTACTTTAGCAAAACCTGGTAAATTCTTGGAGCTCCCCTTCCCGAATGATCTTCAAGGTATCTTGGCTTGGGATGCTTCCCATTTTTAAGAAATAACTAAAATAAAAAAAATCAAAATGAATCGTGAATATCAAATGAGAAAATTATGGTGGGAGCTTGTGCCATCTTGCTCTCGCATCACCCGTGTCCTTTCGCCCGCCATTGTCATGCTCATAATCACCCTGCATGCTGGTAATTGGCTCCCCTCTGAACAAGTTGTTATTATCCCTTGACATTGCATGAAAGGAAACATTTAAGGATGGTGTGTGATGGTGTCAATGGCAATGACCTTGGGTGGCGGTGGACAAGCTAGTGCACTTAGGTATGGCCTTTTTTAATCTCTTTCTTTTGTGTTTGGTATTTAGTGATTGGTGGTGAGGTTTGAGTTTGTAGGGCCATATTTAGTAGTTCCCGATTCCTTGAGTTGAATGGATGGGTAGTTTGGACGATTTGTTTGTGATTTTGAACCTATTGTCTATGTTTCTCTTATGGATTTCCTTTTCTGGTTTACTCTAAGATTACACGGGTTCTTTCTTAGTCGTGCCATTGTGATAGTGTGCCTAAATTTGGTCTGCATCCTCTCTCTGGAGTTTTTCCTCCAAGGGTAGACCACGGTTTGCTCCATCCCTGCATGGGCCTTTCTTTGGAAATTACGCAAGGTTTTGCTCTCTGCTACAGTTGTGTGGCAACAAGGGGGTTTTCTGTATTGGAAAGTGTTGGATCCCCTCTCCTCGATGTCCTTCTTTTGTCTCTCCAATCCTGTTTTTCAGTCCCGTTGTGGCTTTTGATGCACGAATGCGTGGAACTCTTAAGAAGGAACCTCAAAACTAGTCCCCAAACTCTGGGTCTAAGGCAAAGAAAGGAAAGAAAAAATGAAATTTAAAATTATACATAGTTACCCTAGACTCCAGGAAGGCAGGACGACAAAACGTAGGGACTAGGTTTTTGGAACAGCAAAAAAAATTGAAATTTTGGGGACGGCAAGGAGACGGCTAATAAAAAAATATAAAATTTATATATATTACAAATATAACATGAATACTTAAGTAAACTAAGACTTAAAACTGAAAGTTCAAAGATTGAAACCATTAATCCAATTATTTATCACGTAAGCCAAGGCCTAAAATACTATATTTAATATTTAATGTTCATATTTCAGTGTTTCATATTGAGTCATTGACATTAGCATAGAAATTAGAACCGAGAATCCGAGATACATTAATACTTCATACTAGATAGAGATACAATCATACATCAACAATATAAATATGACAATGAGAAACAAGTCTTCATTGATTAGAATGACAAGAGTACAACTACATATGTTATTAAATATTATGTCATAACCTGTAAGTCATAAGTACATGACCAAAATGGCAGCTCAATAATCAGTATTTTTATTTGCTTTTATTGTAACAAAAAGACGAAAACATATAAATTAAAAATATAGTGTTGGGTCGTAGGGGACTCCGGGACGTCCCTTAAATGTCTCGAGGACATCATGGTGTCCCCTATGGCATCCCTTGATTTATAAAGCACCTGGGACGCCGCCTTCATTTTTTGCATTTTTCGGGACGTGAGGGGGATGCCTCGTCCCCGTCCCCCAGACCTCCCTAACATCCAGACCGGCTTGGGGATGGGGGGTGTGCATCCTCGCGTGACACTCAAATGGGACTCAAGAATACAGCCAATTACAATGGAAAGTGCTACAGTAAAAGGACCTTAGTAACAAGAAGAACAAAAGCACTAAAAATAGACGAGGGATAAATCTAACACAATGAAGCCCCCAACCCATGTGGTTAGGGTGCCAATATAGATAGTTGTGTGGGGTGCAAGCAAAAACTAGAATTCTTAAAGAGCATAGAGTAATGAAGGTCAGAAAGACTAGATGGTAGTTCCATCAAACTTCTTTGTTCATGCCCAACATAGATGAATCATGTATGTCATCGTCTATCATTGCAAAAGGGCTAATGCAAAATCTAAGAGTGCTCATCGGGGACTATCTAGGACTAAGGAAGCAAAGAACCTCCCTTAGAATCCCTCCTAATATTCAAGGCCTGAGAAACACCCATGGTAGTGACGAAACTCATGATGTGTGCTTGTCTCCAGTGCCCAGGAAGCGGTCACAAAGGAGCGGATCCACGATGTCGAAGAATGTATCCACGGCACTAAGCACGGCAAGATCCCCATTGCCAAGAACTAGTGTATTGGGGCACATAAACATGGTGTTCAACAAGAGAAAATCCATGTCGCCGAGAGCTAGTGTGTTGGGGCACTTCAGTAGTAATTATGTGCTAAGCGTTACTTCACCAACCTAATTCCCTTAGTGTGTGAAGCAACATTATCCAAAAGGCGCTTGATGTTGCCAACCTTCGTGAAGGACCTAAAGAAAGAGGTGGTCAACCTAAGGGCTCCTTGCAAGGACTTATGTCAAAGGGTGACAACCTCCCGTATAAAAAGGGTCGAGCATCATTGGCCCAGGAACTAAAAGGTGGATAGAGAGTGGCCTAGGACTTTGTAAAGACAATGATATCTCCCCCTGATCTCATAATAAATAGGGCATCTAAAAAAGAAGCACCCCTCAATCTCTAGCTCCTAGAGGGAGCAAAGACGACAATTCAATCCCCCTGTGGAAGATGATGATTAGTCTCAACCCGTAACTAGCATGAGCATACCCTTAACTAGTCAAAGAGAAACCTCAAGCCATGATACCAATGATATTGTAGATAGTCATGGCAACGAATGACGCCATCCACCACCTATAAGAAATGCTAAGCGTAGAAGGGAAGCTTAGGGTTTAGCAGCTAAGGAGGGGATATCCAAGTGACTTGGATGTACTGCATGTAGATGTCCTCTTTGGCAATTCTAATGATGACCTCCTTTAAAGACCAATGAAGATGGCAATAGATAAGAGGAGCTAACTAGTCTCAAGGTGTCGGCAACATTGACGTCCATTGAGGCCCAATGATGCAATACGATCTAAAGACCATAGGGCTGAGTATGGATATCTCCCACATCCTGAAGTTGAATCCCCCATGGTTTTGAGTTTATGAATATAGAATGTAATCCTGAAGCTAGTCTCAAGGCATAGTAGTTGGGCAACAAACTCAGCTTGGATGATGCACTATGAAACAATCCGTTTGCAATGGATCATACACTAATTCATGAGAATCTAGACCCTCTTGATATGAGTCGAATCAACAGACTCCAAACTAGGTCCCCAAAACCCATAGGCTTGATGACTGTGTCAAAGAGGTACATCTTCGAAGGGATATCCTAAAAGTGGATTTGAAGGCATGCACCAAAACGGATTCACCAAAATTTGGACCCATACAAACCCATAGGCTTGATCATTGTGTCAAAGAGGAGCATATTCAAAGGGATATCCTGGAAGTGGATTTGAAAACATTGGCACTCCAAGACAGAAAGGGAGGCAAATCCCTTGCAAAGGCATGCCCAAAAAGGCAGGCTTCATACTGAATGGTGGTCTGGAAAACTGTGCTCCCAAGTGTAGGCCAATGTGCTCTCTAAAGGTTCCCCTTTTGCAAACGAATTGAAACCGGAGAAGAGAACATTTATAGGTGTTGAATATCATGACCTTAGTTTTGTTAAGGTTGACTACCAACTAACAAAGATCACAGAAATGAGCAAGGACCTCAAGTTGTCTCTGTAAACCATTGGCAGAGTGAGAGAGGAGAACAATGTCATCAGAAAAAAGTATGGCTATCACCATATCGTGTAAAATGCAAACATCATCTACATGGGTATGCTATTAAAGAAAATCATATAGTTCATCGATGCAAATGTTGATCTCCAAAGGTTCCCCCTTGTAGAGGAATTGAAACTGGAGAAGAGAACGTTTGGAGGTGTTGAACATCATGACCATAGTTTTGTAACTTTGTTAAGGTTGACCACCAACTGACGAAGCTCACATAAATGAGCAAGGACCTCATGTTGTCTTTGTAAACCATTGGTGGAGTGAGAGAGTAGAACATGTCCTTGCTTGGCCCCAATGGTACTCTACACAAAGTTGGAAAGACAGCAAGGAGTATGAAACTACCCGACAACTGTATCATAGAGCCTCCAAGCAGCAATAATGAGAGAATCTAGAATCCCTGCATCATTCAACATTCGGAAAGCAAATGTCTTGGAACTGAGTCAAAGGTCTTCTGGAAGTCTATAACACAACAAAAGACTTTGAAAGATCGATGACGGCCTTCCTCAATGATAGCCCAAAGTGTAAAGATGTGATCAATAATCTAGTGTTCTCTCCTGAAGCCAGCCTGCCTCCCTGCTCTAAGATTATCTATAGGTGCTCTGAAAGCACATATCTAACACCGTGACATAGAACTTATGCATGCCCGATAATAGGGTTGGAGCAAGAGAGTAACTGGGGAAGTGCCGATAAATCTATTAGAAACAGGAATGTTTTTGATGTGCACAATCTTTGAGATGCAAATATGTTGTCTAATGTTGTAGCCTTGTAGGATCCTTTACCCTTCATGAGAATAATACAGATATCCAATGCCTATTGCACACTATGGGAGCTGAGATCATTCATCATCGGCACATTATGATAAAGGGAAAGAAGGCTTTGAGTTGTGGCCAAGCCCAATTGGTGAAACGACTAGGGACTGAACTATCTCAGGATGTTGTATTTGACCCACTTACTTGTTGCCTAGCTTCTGACAATGAAGAGGTTAATGAGATGGATGCAAGTCTGGATAATTGATAATTGTGAATTAATTCCACGTGAAAATATGAAAATACTGTACTTTTGGTGGATGGCATCAGATGGGGCTTGTGTAATTTGCCCCATGCCAATACTCTTGATAGCTATACTTCTCCTTTGAAGACAGATGATTGCCAAACTCTGCTGGACTGGATACATATATAGATATATAGTTCTAATATATAGATATATATTTATAATATGTATATATATATATAGAGAGAGAGAGAGAGTTATAGTCATCTTTGGTGAATACCTGATTTTGATGCATACCTTTATTGGACTATATGTGAAGTGGCAGGTGGAATGTTGATTGAGAAATCTGACTTTTTCTTCCTCTCATATGCATGAGAAGATCTCACTTCATTTTCTGCACTAGACACTACACAATGATTGAAGACTAGTATGAAGACTGATTTCTTTGGGCTATCCACCACGTGTCTACTGCTCTCTTTACAAGATGTCTATATAAAAGGATTCTAAGTATTCGAGCTGATTATTCTTATCTGTTTACTCACCCTTTTTGCATATATGGAGGAAAGCGGTATACTTATTTAGATGAGCAAGGATTGGCAGGTGGTAATAATGCTTAAGCTCTAGTTCTCCTTTCTACCGTGGCACGCATAAGATTGGATTGCACACACACCCCATAAATGGAAGGTACAGGAGTAATAGAGAATAGAAGAGTATGAGCACAGGCAGGCACCCCAACAAATTTTTATTGAGTCTCAAACTCCAGATTGTAAGCAGCACACTTTGCACCCAGTCTCAACACTAGGACAATGATCTTGGCCTACAGAAGGCTGGTATTTAAGCTGCAAGGGTGTTGATGAAGCCTCTGATCCAAGAAGTCAAAGCTGAAGGTTGACACTGTGCTCCAAATTCTGCCTAAGAAGGATAACAGCTTGTTAGCAATCTTGACAGTTGATTGGAACTCTTCTTTCTTCCAGCATGATAATATGCTCTTCAACTTTCAAACCCGGTGCCTTTTCTGGGTCTGTTTCATCATTTGATTTTTTTGCAGGTCTTAGGCCCTTCCATAATTATCAATAAGCAAAAAAAACATGTGTATAAACTTCCTTAGGAAAAGATATAAAAATCAATGGAAAATACATTAAAACCCATACTTATATCTTTGAAAATGTGTTCAGCATTTCCTATAACTCATATCAAAATGTTTTCAAGTTATATACAATTATGATAAGGAAATTACCTAATGCATAGCATGCTGACCATGATGTACTATTTTACTGTTCATTTCCGTACAATAACGGAATTTTCTTCAATAGTATGATGTATGTAACATTTTCAGTAAGTTTTTAGCCTATCAAATCTAAGCATGGCTCATAAATGCAATCACCTTTAATCATAATAACACTAGCGTACAAAAAAAGTTCTATGTTAAAACAACAGTTGAACACTAATGTACAATAGAAGTTTGATGTTGAAACATACAATAGAATATTTTATATGCATATTAGCCCACACATACAGTACAGAATGACCTTGAAACTGCTTGTCCATTGATATTTGTGACTTTTGACAGTTCAAGAAACAACACTAGGTGAAAGTCTTAAGAGACACTGATGAAATAAATATCTTCCATCATGGCATCTAAGCTAAAGGAAGAGCCTTTGACAGGGTAAATCCTAAGTTAAAAAAGGATGCAGCATCTTACAATGCTACAGAAACGCCAAGTCCATATCAAATCTAATAAACTGAGTCATTGATAGACAAAGTGAATATTTTGTCTCTTTCGTCCTTAATTTTTTACCAGGTGTATTGAGTTTTGTTTACTGATTTCTACTTTATTTTTAACTCTTGAAATGCACAAACTTAGCAAGAACATATCCTTTCTCATTGATTTCAACCAACTGAAAATAATGTTTCAATGCTGCAATCTTTCCACGTCATATCATGTTTCATTTTCTTGGATTAAGGGACTGCTTTAATAATATCCGATGATTTCTTCTTCTTGGCTAGCCTAATGCCCAGATGAGTCATTTCAAATTCCTCTTCTTCATTTTCATCCACATCAGGAAGACCAAAGTGTGCGATTTTCTTTGGTAGATAAAAAGCATGTCATACCAAAGATAATCAGTGCATGCATGGGATCATCAACCCCAAAGAATCCTCCAATCAATTTGACTTAATTTGAACTGACCTTCATAAAATACCCTTTATTACCAAATATGGTGACAGAAAAATATCATTCCACTGAAATACAAAAATTATTTAACCTATGGTTTTGATACTTGTACCTTAATTTCTTTGTTTTGCCATGTAAACTGCAAATGGAATAGTGATGGACATTTTGAGTTTACGAACAACAAAGGCACGAAATGACTTGTGACAAATAAGACAATAATGGCTTTGTTGATGGCCATTGCTTTGCAAACTGAAAGTTTTTGGAAGTTTAACCAACACAACATAAAGAAGCGCCAAGAAAGATGTGTTAGGAGAAATATGACATGCAGAACAATAATGGTTAAGAAATACCTAGAACTCTTAATAGCAAGTTCCAAAAGCCAGAAAAGAATGCAAATATGTGAAACAACGGATCTTTACAAAGGCGTGCAATATTATAGCAACTAACGTGTATGGCTTCTACAAATCGCATCAGGTCAGAAAAGCTTCAACAATCAACCGGTTAAGAGATGGCACACTTGAGTAGCCATGAAAGACAATACATAACTAATGTGATTTGTAAATGGATAAGACATTTCTAAATAACTTGTTTATCGACACCTTGAAAGGAGTTAAACATGGGACCTATCACATTGACAATCTGAATACAAATTTTAAGCAAAAAACTGAACTGTGGTAATGGATTTGTCAAGGAATTCCTGCCGGTCAATTGTAAAATTTAATAGTTATAAGGCATAAGTGGTTGAGATTCGAGAAATTAGGTCCACGGGTTGTGGTGTAATGGTAATGGAGGACACTCGTGACACCGTGACCCACATTCAAATCCCCCGATCATAATAAGATGACCCAAAACACCAGTGAACATGTGGTGAGGTTGTGGTGTAACAAACATGGGGTACGTTCAAGTATGACCAGAATTTAAATCTTAAGAATGTGGCCTGGCCACCAAAGCTTACTCCATACTAGAGTGTGTCCCAAGTTTACCCCACACATTAAAGGCAGCCGATAGCCTCAGGTAGTATTTATAATGAAAATAATACTAAGAAAGCACTTAAAAGTAAAAAGGATCGAATATGGAAATTCCTATGGTAATAAAAATAAAATATCAGACACAAAAGCAAAAGGAATTAGATGATATCATCAAGAATAAAACCTTGTGAAGTAATAATAGAAAAATCTTTAATAGTAACCTCTTCTTGTCATAAGTATTAGAGCTCTAACCAAATATTGTCCAAGCAGTAAATCGTAAAAGCTACCCATAACTACATCTGTAATCCTAGAATCTCCACCAAAGTGGAAAGACAAAAAGATTGAAGAGGATTCAGACTATTTAGGTTTTCATGATGCTGTGTTTTAGATGTAAAGATTTCTGGTTCCATCATGTTAATTGAAGATGATTCTTGACATAACAAAAAGGTTTGACATTGACGCTCTAACACCACTCTTATAACCCCAATGCGTAAGCCACCTAATTAGAAAGTCGAAATATAGAGTACCACTAAACTTAAAATTAAATAATAACAATAAGGATCATATCCCATGAGAATTAACAAAATATCAGAGAGGATCAGTTCATACAATTTCACAAGTTTCATCTGGATGTTAAAGGTACTTTGAGCCCACACTTGGAGTAACTACTAAAAGAACTTCAAATGTCATCAACAATATATAATCATTTGAAGATATAGAATGGAACATAAGAACCAATAATCTCCAGCGGGTCATGGTTTGGTGATAAGGTTAACCCAAGTTCAAGCCCTCTTGAGCATGCTCTGTTAGTGTAGGATATTTATTTTCCTTGTATTTGTTTATTTACTTGGAGCTTTCCTACACTCATGGGATATGCTTGCATAGGTGTACCAGTTATGTTCAGTTAACTTACCAGTTCTATTGAGTTAGCTCACTAAGTTGTGTGGAGTCAACTCTACTTCTAGTATCAGTCAATGAGAGTTATTCCCCACTGATCTCGGAGGAGGTTGCACATTCACCTCCTATATGTACATCTCTTTCATCATTCTATCTCATGGAATATGGAGCATATGGAGCATTGAGTTGATTTGGAGTCATTCTTGCCTTGTGAGATCTTGATCATATTGCATCTTATTGTTAGTTATTTCAATTTCTGCACTTGCTCGTGCATTCGTTTTTCATCAGAGATCCACAAACTCTAATATGCTCCCCGCACTAATGCAGCCACAAATAATTTAAAAATCAAGTCAAAAGAACAAGGTTGGTTAACAGTCCCATGTGAATTTTGACAGAGTACATATCCCTTGCACGAAGCTTCAAAGTCAAATGGTATTCTGACAATAATAGTAATATTATAACTGTTAGGTGTGAATGTTTCCTATCTTTACCAAACAAATAAACAAGATGAGAATCAACAACAATACACATTGTAATACTCGGGCAAGAGGTTGCACAATAGAACAATATAATAATTATTGATGAGGCACAAATATGAGAAGGAAGCCAGACACCAGCAACATCTTTGCTTGCAAGCATTTCCCAGCCCTGTCTGAGAAAACCAAAAGTAAGCTGAGTACAAACAACAGCATGAAAGACATTGCTTCAGTAGGGGTGTAATATATTCACTAGCATTACCTAATACTGATACTTCAATCAATAATTAATCTCTACACACGAGATTACCTCTAAATTCATTACACTACACCTAATCATGCGAGTTATTCCATAACATAAGAGTACAATACAGATTGTAGTACTTGGTCCTCGTATATTGGAGAACAAAACCACACAACCCACTTAAGTTCCTTTTTTTTCTCAATGATTCTTATAATTTTTTGCAGATTACTGTCTAAGGTAGTGTATAGGTTGCATTAGTGGTATGCACAAACTCTTTGTACAAACAAGAGCTCATAAATTATGCACAAACTCTTTGTACAAACAAGAGCTCATAAATTTAGGTTGCTAAAATCATGTGTGGGGTGCAGATGCAGATGCATTTTGGATGTGGGTGGTGATAGGGTCTCCAAATCTATAAAACAGGAATCACCAGCATATAAAATTCGCAAATATACAATTAGAGAATGCCGTGAATAAAAATTTCAATAACCAAAAACTTAATTTACTGAGAATTCAAATACATGTCTACTGGATTAGAAAAATTCAAAAATATAAACTTGATGAGTAAAAACTCAAACAGTATGATAAAATCTAAGCTGAGACAGCCAAATGATTTAAGCATCCTTTTCCCATGCAAAATATATATGAATCGATTGCATTGCATGTTTTTCAAGACCTTATATGATCATTTGATAAATACCACTACCCAAATAATTTCATTTCTATTCACCCATAGTGAACAAAACACAACACCAGGCAATATGTAAAACAACACGTCCCTATAATGTTTAATATTGCAATTCCTTGAGTGGGTGTGTTTCCAAAACACGTTTCTGTGTGGATTTAAGAATCAGCTAAATTTTAGGTTTCCCGAAGCATTCAGTGCCGATTTTGGTGAGAAAAGAAGCGTGTGAGAATCAGACGCAGGAGGATCACCCCTGGGAGAAGAATATAGTAACAATAAACTTTACTAGCCAATTTTGGTGAGAAATGGAGTGTGTGAGAAGAGAATCAGATGCGGGAGGATCAGCCCTAGGAGAAAAATACAGAAACAATGAGCTTCCTTCTACCACGCCTAGTCAGATGAGCACCCATGTCACAAGAGTATGATACAAACTGCTTTGCTTAGTCCTGATAGATTGGGTAATGGAATATTGTGTAATGTACTAACCATCCCCTTTGTCCCTAAATGATTCTTTTGGATTTTCTCAGATTATTGTTTGAAGGTAAAGTATACAGGTTGTTTTGGGAGTACAAATTGGAGAAAGTGCCCATATATTTTGTTTGGGTGTTTTGGGAAATAAGCAAATTACCTAGCTACAGCCGAAGATTGCAAAATTTATTGATTTTATGTGCTCGAAATCCATTTTTCCAATCCTTAATTTTGGCACAATTCAACCCATAAGCACATGATTCCAGGCATTTGTTGTGATTTCACCAAGTGGGTGGTAAAGGTTGTTTTAATCTACTGGTTTTTAAAAAGATAAAATACGGATACGTGATAAAGAACGAACATCAGATGCAAATCATCATGAGGTGCTCAATGAATAAAAAGGTAAAAAGAAATTAAAAAGTAGCGTGTATGCAGTAGGGTTTAGGGTTTAAGGTAGGTTTACCGAATTGTTAGAGATTGAGGAGAAGCATCGGGGACAACGAGAAGAACCAAGCCCCGGTTTAATGGTGGGCTCATGATATAAATTGCCTATATCCCTCGCTTTGTCTTCTTCGGCTGCCCTCGCTCCCATGATGTTTCCTCCCTCCTTCGGCAGGCAGCAAGGTAGCAGGTATCAGATGAATTACACTCAAATTTTCCTGAGTTTCTTCTGTTATTTAAGCGCCTCAATTTGCCTCACTTCTAGGTCAACTCTCCTTATATAACTTTAATTTGAGCTCGCGATAGTGAACCAACAGGTGCAGCGGGAGCTTCGATATTCCGCAAAAGCTCAATTTCTTTTAAGAAAGTTTGATGTCTCCCATGCTAGTCGGCGAGGGCTATTCTCCCGATAGAATGCACTCATGCTGATTTCTACGTCAACTCTCCTTATATAACCTTAATCAAAGCTCATCAACTCTCTTTATATAATTTTAATCAGAGTTCAGAGCTCGCGGTGCAGCGGAAACTTCGATATTCCTTAAAAGCTCAAGAAGTTTGATCTCTCCCATGCTAGTCGGTGAGGGCTTTTGCCCTTGTGCCCATAAAATTTGCATGCACCCATCTGATGCATACGTTTTGTAGGATAAAATTTGCATGCACCCATTTGATGCATACGTTTTGTAGGATAAAATTTGCATGCACCCATCTGATGCATACGTTTTGTAGAATTTCTGGGATTTGTGTGGTTTGCTAGCACATGGTCAAATTAACTGAGTTGCATAGGTACAGATGCAATTATTTGTTGTCCCTCATATATTGAAGAAATATGCCACTTATGATCTCATAGTTGACAGTGAGACCTACCCATATATGAACATGCATAGATTTAATGGGGGCATAGTCTTAGATGGTGCATTCTATCAAGAGAATAGTCACCAGCATGCTAGTCCATTGTTAAATAGTTTCAGTGGTGTCATCGAGGAGTAGTTCTTGACTAAAATGATTCTAGGGATTTTAAAATTTACTTGCACCAAAAGGAGGTACAATGTTACCTTGATAGTTAAATAAGAAGGTTTTATGAGGGAAAATTCTGAGATGTAGTGAGGAGGTATGTCTGACTTGGGTGGCAAGGTATGTAATGTTTACATATTTGTAGAACCAATTTCAAGTTGTATCGAGTATGTAACACCAAACATGTACGATAGTGTTAGCGACATTGTCGTGCTAAAAACAGAGGTAGGTTGGAGTGTCATTGTTATTGGCATATTATATTAGTGAGAGGGGCACCTCCATTATAGTGTCACCCCTATTGATGTAAGGATCATGATAAACCATGACCGTGTCTAAATTTTTTTGACATCTTTTGTCACCTATCAATAAGAAACTTACAAAGAAAGCTACGAAATTATTAATTATTTATAGTAAGGGTAAGTGCACGAAGTTGGGGGGGAAAAAAGTGGACAAAAAACCAAAAATGAACAAAACGTGATCGTATTTTGTAATAACAAGATCACATTATGTTTTCTTAGGCCCGGGAATTCACGAACCTAAAATGTGTACTCGTTATTAAATGATCACCTTATAACACGTATGCATTTCTAGTTCTATGAAACACGTACGTGTTTTGGGATGTATGAATTTTAGGGGGCCTAAAGGAGCCATATTTACTATAATAAATGTTAAGTATAAGATTTCTTTTATTATTTCATTTTAGTAAATATAGGAATTTAGGGTCACTCTGCACCTAATGGAAGTGGTCCCGTAGCTCTGATAGTTATAATCTACAAGATAGTTTTTCAAAATCTAATCTCGTCAGTACTTACTCATTTTCATAATTTCAACAATAAGCTAAAACTTGCAGGCCATATATATTGTAGTCGGTCCTTGTTTTGTGAAAACATAGAGTTGTTTTGTAGGTTTTTTTACGTCCTGTATTGGATTTTGGCCCCTCCACTACTTGAATTGGTACTAATTTTGAATTTTTTTCCATGATTCACTTTAGTGACCACGAATTAGCTCTATGATGCTTGTCTGCTACTTACTAAAATGAGATCCTCACTTTGTAGATAGAGGATTGCTCCCTGAATGGGATTCCTATCCTATGGAAAAAATGAGGTGATTGTTATGTGCCTCCTCCTTAGGGCTCAGGGCTCAGGATTGAGGATTTAGGGTTTAGGGTTTAGCATATATTGTTTAGGGTTTAGGGTTTAGGTTTCTAGACTCAGGGTTTGGGGTTTAGTGTTTAGAGTTTAGGGATCGTGGTTTAGGGTTTGGGGTTTAGGGTTTAGAGTTTAGAGTTTAGGGTTCAAGGTTGAAGGTTAAGGGTTTATGGTTCATGGTTCATGGTTTAGGGCTCAAGGTTTAGGGTTTAGTGTCTAGGGGTTAGGTTTGAGGGTTCAAAGTTTAGGGCTTATGGATTAGGGTTCAAGGCTTAGGGTTTTGGGTTTTAGGCTCCAGGTTTAGGTTTTAAGGATTAGGTTTAAGGCTCATGGTTTAGGTTTTAGGGTTTAGTGTTTAGGGTTTAGGTTTTAGGGTTTAGGATTTAGGATTTAGGGCTTAGGGTTTAGGGCTCATGGTTAAGTGTTTTTTGTTTAGGGTTTAGGGTTTAGCACTCAAGGTTTAGGGTTTAGAGCTTAGCGTTCTTGGTAGTGAAAATAGGGTTTAGGATTTAGGGTTTAGGGGTAAGGGTGAAGGGTTTATGGTTTAGGGTGTATAGTTTAGGGTTGAGGGTTTAAGGTTTACGGTTTACAGTTTAGGGTTTACAGTTTACGGTTTAGGGTTTAGGGCTTAGGGTTTAGGGTTTAGGGATCATGGTGTAAAAATTAGGGTTTAGGGTTTAGGGCTCAGGGTTGAGGGTTTAAGGTAAAGGGTTTAAGGTTTAGGGTTAAGGGTTTAGGGTTTAGGGTTTAGGGTTTAGGGCTTAAGGGTCAATATTTAGGGTTTAGTGCATATAGCTCAGGTTTTAGGGTTTAAGGCTCAGGTTTAAGGGTTTAGGTTTAGGGGTTATGGTTTAGGGTTTACGAGTTAGTGTTTATAGCCAAGGTTTTAGGGCTCAGGGTTCATGCTCAACTATTCATTCACTGTAATGTTTTGTTTCTTACCCATTATTATTATTATTGAATGAGAGTATTCAAATAAAAAGGGATCACCTTCTTCATAGATAGAAAATTTAAAGGGATTCATCCATGCAGTAGTCTACATGTAGATATGAACTGATTTCACGTAAGAAATGAGGGGTCTCCACGTCTTGTTGGTAGCACATCTTCTTCCACGTAGCAAGCAGCTTGTCCAATTTCCACACAGATTTACAGATCTCCACGCACTTTTCTCCATGTTCCAGTGCAGCATTTTTCACTTTTCCACGTAATTGATTGCAATGTCCACATAGTAGAAAATTCAAGCAACAAAACATACAGAAAAATTTGTGTTTGTTTTAATTCTCCACGCAACCTCTTGCAGTCACCTCAACCTCCTACGTGTTGTAGATCAAGTCGCTCATTTCTAACGCATAGGCAAAGATCTCGTTTTCTCTATTACCAAATTGTGAGGATAAAATAATGGAGAGGAAATAGAGATTTGATATCTCTTATTCATTCATTCATATAAAATCAGAAACACGATACATATTATATAGTCGAGAGGCTTAAAAATATTCCCCATAAAAGTAGGAGGGGTTACAACTTATTTGAGAAGAATGTGATATTATCTAATCTACACAATCTAATTATATAGAAGATATGTTACGTATTATTATGCCAACAAATGGTTTATGGATTAGGGTTTAGGGTTCAGGGTTCAGGGTATATGGTTAAAGGTTCAATGTTTAGAGTTATGGGTTTAATGTTTAGGGGTTAGAGCTCAGGACTCTGGATTTATTGTTTATGGTTTAGGGTTTAGGGTTTAAGGTTTAGGGTTAACACTTTAGGATTTAGGCTTCACGATTTAGTGTTCAAGGTTGATCATTTATTATTATTGTCTTAGGGTTTAGAGTTTACAATTTATGGTTTTGCTCTCAGGGTTAAGGGTTGAGGGTTAAGGGTTTAGGTCACACAGTTTAGGGTTTAGGGTTTAGTATTTATGGCTGACGGTTTAGGGTTTAAGTTTCAGGCTTTAAGGTTTAACACTCAAGCTTTAGGGTCTAGGATTCAGTGTTTAGGGTGTAAGGGTTAGGATTTACTGGTTAGGGTTTAGGGTTTAGGTTTTTTAGGGTTTATGGTTCAGGGTTTACTATTTAGCATTTAGGGATCACGGTTAATGGTTTAGGGTTTTGGGTTTAGGGTTTACCGGTGAGGGTTTAGGGTTTATGGCTCACGGGTAAGGGATGAATGTTTAAGGTTTAGGGTTTAGGGATCATGGTTTCAAGTTTAGGGTTTAGGTTTAGGGACTCGTGTTTAAGGTTTAAGGTTAGGGTTTTGATTATAGAATTTAAACTCTAAAATATTTAGGCTGAATGCTGAAATCCTGAAAATTACCTATGTACTGACCAAATTATATTATAAAAACTATCTCCTAAATCGTTACTAATGGAGTTGTGAGAATCGTTCCATAAGGTGTAGATTGACCCTAATTTCTTACATTTACTAAAATAAATTTAAAGTACAAGGTTTTCATTTATTATTAATTTTTATTTTTTCTTATTTATATTTTTTATTTCTTAGACTTAAACATTTATTTTTGTAAATAGAAGCATGCCAAAAGCACATATAATTTTCATTCTTTGAATAATGCATACATGTTATAACATGTATGCGTTACAGTGGTACACATTATAACATATACACATTTTGTTTTTTCCTTTTTCCAAGCCATGCCTTAAGGCTTGTATCCGATTTGGATCCCCAAGCTTGAGGCATGGACCTACACAAACAAAACAAATAATGTGTTTTTAGAGGAAAATATAAAATTTCCAATTCCTCCATGATAAATCAACATAAAACAATCAATTCATTTTTTAAAAATTATACCACGGCGAAGAGAAGAGTTTCTTCTTTCTAAAAATGTGATTTTCCAAATTTTTGACTAATATAAGGTTTCCATATTATTTATTTTCTAACTATACCTTTTTATAGCTATTTTTGGAAGTTTAAATATTTCATTCTTTCATCGTGTATCTTTTGTTTGGCTTACTCAAAATTGAAAAAAAAATTATACTAGCACAAACTAGGCCTAATTCTATACATATTAAAAATATATAATTTTTTATATTTTTTGAGGAAGTTAAGGGGGGCACAATCGGAGCTCCGTTATTTTTAAAAACTTAAAAATTCTATAATATAAGAATAAAAAAAATTAATACTTGCTAAAATAATCTACAAAAATTCTAGCACAAACTAGATGCTCCTAGCTATCTTTCTGGAAAATGGTTTCTAAAAATACAAAATGGTGCTCTAAAAATGGTGGGGGCACAAAAGTCACTTTGTTATGTATTTTAACAAAAACAGGAGCACCTTTTGGTATTTTAGTTTTTGACCCACTTAATCATGTATGTTTTCAATCAAATTTAGTAGCTTAAAAACTAGACTAAAAATTCTATGATTCATGTTGATACAATTTCCTCCATTTTTTTGTGTAAGTATTTCAAAAAACTTGGCGGGAGTGGTGAGGATCTAAATACCAGCGTTTGTAAACTGGTGTCAATACTTAACTGATTTTCAGGCCTGTTGGGTTGTGGGACTTGGGGAACACAACCGTGAGTTTGTGGTTGTTGTGGACCTGTTATGGTCATGTGAGGAATCAATCCCTTCTTCCAACTATCTAGTAATCATACGCCTTTTCAGCCTTTAAGATACATTCTATTCAAATTGGTTAACTGAAAAGAAGAACGCAAAACATTAGAAAAAGATAAACATTAACATTAGCGAGGATTAATTTCTTGTTGAATGCAAAGTTCCATAACACTCCATTCACATGTGTAATGTGGTCTAAATAGAGACTAAAACATGCAAGAGGTTGTCTAGAGCTACTAGTCTTAGACAATATTAGGGGTAATAATTATTAAAGATTTCAAGCCTCCTTTGGTCGTACTCAAAAAACAATTTCTTGTGGTTTTTATGTTTTTTGTTCTTTTTGAGTTTTAGAAGACAATTTGGGATGCCACTAAACCCCAAAGAAGCAACATAAAAGGCTCCACTTCTAACATCTTTAGGTGTTGCCATGCATTTCACAGCACAAACATATATTGGCTCTTGAGGAGGAGGAAAATGCCATGTTCTAAATCTCCCATTTTGATAGAGGCCTAAAGGATGCTGACAAAGGTTGTGGCCTCTAACTTTACACCTGTCGACTATATTTTCCTGATAATTTCCAAGGCCTTTTCAACATACCCATTTTTTTGCATATCCCGCCATCATTGTAGTCCATGAGACCACATATCAATTAGGCATTTTGTCGAACGGTTCACATGTTTCCAGATTTTGCAAGCATATCTTCAAAGCACAACAAACTGTGTGTTTCCCTAGAAAAAGTCTTTGTAGACCAAGGGATTTTCTATCTTCAGAATGGTTAGTTATTTTAAAAATTATACAATCCGTATTTCAATTAATCAATACACTACAGCATCAATATTTCAATTTAGGAAAATTACATTATCCTAAAGGGGAGAAACAAACATCCAAAGTTTTCTATTTACCTGAGAGCATAAAAATTGGAAAAATGAGTTTTTTTCTGCAAGTTTATGGTTTCATCAAGGTTGTTTAGATGTGACAATAAAATACAAAGAGATGGCCTACTATGCAAATTTCACTTGACCTATCAAGTTGGCAATGATCTATTTTATTAGAGAAATTTTCCAATGATCAACAGTATGGTTTATCCTTTCTTATGCATAGTTTCTCATTTATGCTTATTGTAACCACATTCCTTCATATTAAGGTACCTATGGGTAAATATTCTCCATTAAAGAGGCCTTTTCCCCCCGTAACCTTTTATATATTTTATTTTTTGTTTCAACCTCGTTGAATGGGTTTTTCTTATTTCACTTCCAAATTAAGGAATATTTCCAAAAAAATATGGGAAGAAGGGGCCTAAATATAATATTGTAGACATGAAATCATGCACTTAGTATTATTACATGATGCCTCTAGTATGTCATTATATGCATGATTCCTAAGCAAGAAAACTAGACATTAACAACGCTTGTTTTGCTTTACATTGACATTGTTTTATCTTTCCATGCTTTTTTCCTTTGCTTCTTTAGAATTACCCTTTTACTTTTGGACATCACATAACATGTTACCTAACTCAGTACTTCTTATTTTACCTTCGGAGCTCTCCAAAAACTAATGTCCAGTAAGGATAGGAGCGCCCATGCATTATTGTCCCCTTTCGGGGCTTATGTCCCTTTACCTTGTGTTCTTATGTTTAAAATGCCACATTGATTGTTATATTCTTAAACTTATATTTATTGTTTGAGGTCGACTTACAGGATTTTTAATGTCAAAATTCAAGAAAAGGAATCATATATATACATGACCTACTAATTATTCTAAGGAGTAATAGGACAACTAGGCAATCGAGCTATTACTTTATATCTACTACTTGGGAAAAAGGAACACTTGAGGATTGCATTTGGGTTGCATTATTCACTGCATATGAAGGGAAATTATGAATTCCATCACATGCATAATCTTGGGGGTAATGTAGTTGTAGTTGTTATCTTGGTGCAACTAGCACAAGGGCAACCTAGCTTTAAGGGACACGATTATGTCACACACACACACACTAAAACTACATTAATTCCAAAATGTAGTGTAATTCTTAGTGATAATCACATTGGGGTGATTGCTGAGGTTAGTTGGACTTAAGAATATGCATATTTTATTCCATTTAATGTGTGCTTAAGCCTTGTGCAGGTAGTCAGGGTTTGTTTTGCAGGTACATGTGTGACAAAAAAAACCTATAGCAAAGTCAAAGCGACATAAAGTGAAGTGAATGCGACATGATCAAACCTTGAAAGAACCAAATCCACACTCACTACCAGGACACTAGCGCCTAGTTCAGACACTAACACCTGGGGCGGTCTTGTCCCCTTTTGGGCGCTTCTGTCTAACATGCCTATAGATCATAATCTTCCAAACAAAGCATTTACAAACTAGATTGAGCATTATCCATCATATTTTCAGCCCATATCCGGTACAAACAGTGAGTTATCAACTTAGTCACTCTCATCCTCTTGTTAATTACACTTGTCTATTATTAGATGTTATATCTTGTATGTTTATGATATATTTGATTTATCTCAATCCTTTAATTAAGATTTAATTTTGTTAAATCAAGTACATAAAATTACCTATGTACTGACCATATTATAATTTAAAAAACTATCTCCTAAACCATGACTCTGTTAGCATAATTTAGCATAGGCATATTTATTACATTTTATTGCATTGTCTTTTATTTAATAATGTGTAACATGTGCACTCTAGTCTAGTGACTTGCATTCAATATTGTTATGTTGGATAACATTCAATATTGGTATTAGTAGTAATTACATGTGCAAGTGAGATGGGTCTTATCATCTCGTAGGTGGTGCCTGATAGGGTGTCATGTCTATCCATATGAGGATATGTAATATCTATAAATATTACATCTCTTACATTGTTATGTAATCTAATTTCATGATCAATAATATTTATGAGGCTTCTGTCCCTCGTTGGTCATTGTAATCTAATTCTATTCTATCATTTGATATCCGAGTTATACCATTGTTATCATTGGTATCAGAGCTATACCATTGTTAGAGGATCATTAGGTATCAGAGCTATACCATTGTTATCATTTGGTATCAGAGCAAGTTTTATGCAAGCAAGGTTGAAGAGGAGCGCTATTGGAGAGGATCCATTAGAAAAGAAGATCTATATCAAAGGAGAGCCATTGAAGCATCCCGCAGCCTCCATTCCTTCCAAGCATACCTCAACTAAAATTTGACCTATCAAGTTATTTGGAAGGTTTTTTTTTTTTTTTTAGTCATTGGTATAGCCAATTGATCCAACATATTGGCGGAATATTTCAGATTTGGAGATCTTAAAAAAAAAAAAAAGATTTGTGAAAAAAAAGAGATCTCTGAAAATAAAAAGGAGAAAGATCTTGAAAAAAAATTGTAGATATAAAAAAAGAGTGAAAAAAAAAAGATTAGATCTAAAAAAAAAAACAAAACAAAGAGAGAGAAGTGCAAATTTTTTATTTTATGTTTGGTTTTATCACACGAGATCTTTGATCTCATAGCAGCATTTGGTATATACAGTGCCTCTAGGAAGTGCTTATGGGTGATGCCGTCATGACTACCACTGCACTTAATACCTAACACAGCTACCTAAACGTCGTCTGGGCATCGACCTTATAAATTTGACGAGGAGTAATAAAGACACAATACACACACATTTGAGCCCTCCCATTCGTTTGTGCTTGCACAAACCCCTCTCCATACTGTCTACGTACCACATACTAAATTCTTTCACGTGGGTTAACACCTCTTTCCGTACTGACAGGTATATTGAAAGGGTGATCTTCTTCCACGTGTTGATGGGTATATCAGAAGGGAGCATATATAGAAAGGTTTTCTATATCAGCCTGATGGTATATTGAGAGGGAGACCATAAACCTGGAGTGATAAGAGCATTACCCTTTGTTAGAAATGTAGAGTCTCAAAAACTCAGATTGCAGAAATGGGTGCACAAGCACCAGAGTTCTTCTTTCTAGATTCACAACTACTTAGAGGAGACAACTATGCTGCATGGAAACCAAAGAGCAAGATGTTACTTGAGTTTGAAGACTTATGGATAGTTGTAGATGGAACAACAATAAGATCACTTGATGATGGAAGACAACAAGTTCAATTTGACAGGGCCAATCAAAAGGCCAAGTTGATCATCTTTTTTGGCATAACGGACGATGTGCAACCCCACATTAGAGATGCCACATCAACCAAGGATGCATGGGATAAGTTGAGCACTGTCTACAAGGAAAAGAACAAGAATACCATCCTCAACCTACTATCCCAACTGCATACTCTCAAGTTCAAGCACAATGAGAAGGTTGAAGTTTTTTTGAGATGAGTTGTTACTTTGAGGGAAGCTCTATTGGCATTGGGAAAAGAGATAAGTGATGAAGACCTTGTACCAATTGTGTTGCGAGTACTTCCTCCTTCCTAAAGAATCTTTGTGATAGCTATCAATATGAGTGAACACACAGTCACCTTTGAGAAGTTGGTCAATCTACTCCAACCAGAAGAGGAAATGAACCACAAAGATCATGAAGATGAGCAAGCACTATCTTCCAATCATAAAGGAAAGGGGAAAGTTTAGTCCAATCATGAGAAGTCCCAACAAAATCAAAGTCAACAAAGGGACCAAAGTCAAAGATACAACACTAAGAAGTGTCCCATTTGCAATAGAGGGGGACATGACATCGAAGATTGTTGGTATAATTCCTACAAAAATGGGTCATCAAGCAACTCAAAACCCAACAACCAACAGGGTAATAACAATTCAAATCAAGGGAAGTCCAACAACAACAACAATCAAGGGCAAGAAAATGGTAATTGGCAAAGAAAACCCAAATAAAAGGGGTACATTTCCGAACATGAGGATTATTCAGATGAAGGACACCACATGTATTCTGCTCAATTTGATGAAGAAACCAAGTCCACACAGATATCTGGTATGTTGACTTGGGTTTAACTCGACACATGACTAGACGCAAGGATTGGTTCTACACACTACGTGACTCACCTACAAAGAACCATGTTTCATTAGGTGATGACTCATCATACAGTGTCAAGGGGATTGGAAACATTTCATTACCTCTTAGAAAGCATAACTACAAAATCACAATTGTATTGTATGTACCTAGTTTGACCAAGAATTTTCTATCAGTTAGTCAACTCCTTGATCACAACTTGAAGTTGAATTTTGATAGTAATAATGGAGAAAAAGTGTGCTTGATAAGAGATAAGTCAAGAGATTCGAATATTGTAGCAAGAGCCTCCAATGTGGGACACATGTTCCAACTTGATTTTTTCCACAAGGATGATCAAGCTCTAGTGGCCAAAGACACACAATCTATAGAACTATGGCATTGCAGATATGGTCACATCAATTTTTGCTATCTCTAAACACTTCAAAATGGCAACATGGTGAAAGTATTACCTACACTCAAGCACAACACTAACAAGTGTCACAATTGACTAGCTGGAAAGCAACATAAAGCACCCTTTCAGAAGAACACATATAGAGCTAAGGGAAAGCTTGATTTGGTGCACACCGACCTTTGCAGGCCCATGTAACCAAGTCATTCTGGATGTCAATACTTCATGCTTTGTGTTGATGATTACTCATGAGATATGTGGATATAATGTCTAAGAAACAAGAGTCAAGCCTTTGAGACATTTCAGAAGTTCAAAGAACTTGTTGAGAATGAAGTTGGTCACAAGATCAAAACCCTCCGCTCAGATGAAGGGGGGAAATTCACAAGCAATGAGTTCAAGACTTACCTAGAATCTCATATGATTCGTCAACAAATGCCTCCTACTCACACATCACAGCAGAATGGTATAGTTGGGAGAAGGAATCGTATTATCATGGAAATGGTGCGATGTATGATTCATGACCCAAGTTTAACAAAGACATTTTGGGCAAAAGCTGCAAGAACTGCTGTCTATTTGTTGAATAGAGTGCCCATAGTAGCTCTTGAAGGAGTAACACCTCAAGAAGCATGGTCAGATCGGAAACCATCAATTGCACACCTAAGAGTATTTGGGTGTAAAGATAACATGCACATACCCCAGAAGAACAGGAACAAGTTGGATATGAAAGCTGAGAAACTAATATTCATTTGATACAGTGAAGAAGCACTTGGGTATAGATTATGGGATCTGAAAGCAAATAAAGTATACACAAGTAGGGATGTTGAGTTTTTTTAGAAGAAACAAGCAGATGCTCTACTCAATGACTCAACAAACATGCAGAATACACCTCTTGTGAAGACAAAATTTGATGTTCCCACTGAAGATGACAGTGATGAATTGGATTATGGTGAAAACTTGGATCCACCACATGCCAATGGAATAGCTAAGAAGTTACCTAAATGGTATACTCAATTAATAAGAAATGCAAATTTGGATGAAGCACCTAGCACATCATCTAATCCTGGACCTAGAACTCGCAGTCAAGCACATGAAGAGGTAAATTATGCCCTAATGAGAAGAGTTGTTGAAATAGTTGAGCCATCTACAATTCAGGAAGCCTTATAATAAAAATCTTGGAAAGATGCCATGGATTCAGAGTATCAGTCAATGATGAAGAACAACACATAGCAACTTGTCGACCTTCCACCAGGGAAGAAACCCATTGGATGCAGATGGATATTCAAGACTAAGTACAAATCAGATGGGACTATTGAAAAGTATAAAGGAAGGCTTGTAGCAAAGGGGTATGCAAAACAAGAAGGCATTGATTATGAGGAGACATTTGTTCCCACAGCCAAGATCAAGACAATCAGGATGATCTTTGCTCTAGCTACACAATTTTGTTGGAAATTCCACCAAATGGATGTGAAAAGTGCCTTTCTTAATAGAGATTTACAAGAAGAAGTCTATATGACTCAGCGAGAAGGTTATGTAATACCAGGAAAAGAGATGATGGTATGCAGACTCATAAAATCTCTATATGGCCTAAAACAGGCACCCTGAGCATGGTACATCAAAATTGATGAGCATATCATAAGTCATGGATTCGAAAGGAATCCTTATGACCCCAATCTCTACCTCAGAAAGAAAGGGGGGAAGATTGTCATTGTGATTGTTTATGTTGATGATCTAGTTATTACAGGTAGTTCTGTGAAGATGATCGATGCAACAAAGAAGGATTTTAATCGATCGTTCGACATGACAGATCTCAAGCTCATGCACTATTGTCTTGAGTTGGAAGTATGGCAAAAAGAGAATCATATCTTTGTGTCACAGTTGAAATACACCAAGAAAACGCTTGAGAAATTAAGGATGATGGACTGCACTCCTATTGCTACACCTATGGAAGCGAGACTTTAGTTATCTCATTCTGATCCATCACCACTGGTGAATATAACTAGACCAGATATCAGCTTTGCAGTCAGCTATTCATCATGCTTCATGCAAGAACCAAAAATATGTCATTAGAAAGTAGCAAAGAGAATACTGAGATATCTGAAGGGTACAATTGACCTTGGTCTAGAGTACAAGAAAAATGATAACTTCTTCCTTATAGGATATTCAGATTCAGATCATGCAGGAAACATGGATGATATGAAGTCAACATCAGGCTTCGTCTTCTTTATGGGATCTGGACAGATATCATGGGGAAGCAAGAAATACAACTTTGTTTCTCGCTTTTCTACAGAAGTAGAGTATCGAGCTGCAGGTGAAACTGTTTGTGAAGTAATATGGCTACGCCAAATACTAGAAGGAATTGGTCTACCACAATAGAAATCTACTCCAATATATGTTGATAATGAAGAAGTTCTAAAGGTTGTTCGCAATCCAATATTTCATGAGAGAACCAAGCATATGGAAGTATAGGTTCATTTCATACGTGAGTATGTCTTGAAGCACAACATACAGCTCCAGTTCTGTCCTACAACTAAACAGAAGAAGATGTTTTCACTAAGTCACTTGCACGTGACAAATTCAAACTGTTTAGAGAGTTCCTCTCCACTTCATTGGAAATTATGCAAAATTAAGGGGGGGAATGTTAGCATAATTTAGCATAGGCATATTTATTTCATTTTATTGCATTGTCTTTTATTTAATAATGTGCAACATGTGCACTCTAGTCTAGTGACTTGCATTCAATATTGTTATGTTGGATAACATTCAATATTGGTATTAGTAGTAATTACATATGCATGTGAGATGGGTCTTATCATCTCATAGTTGGTGCCTGATAGGGTGTCATGTCAATCCATATGTGGTTGTCTAATATCTATAAATATTACAGCTCTTGCATTGTTATGTAATCTAATTTCATGATCAATAATATTTGTGAGGCTTCTGTCCCTCTTTATTCATTGCAATCTAATTCTCTTCTATCATTTGGTATTAGAGCTATACCATTGTTATCACATTTCTAGGTCCTAAAAGCATACTCACATTCATATGATTCCTAAGTGAGAAAAATAGTAATTGACAGCTATCTTTGGCCTCTTTGCTTTGTTTTTGTCTTCTTTCTTGTCTTTCACACCCTACAACCCAGTTGAAACTTTATTGTTTTATCTTTCATGACTTTGGATGCCAACACCCAACCAAGACACCATTTTCCAGGCGCCCCCGACCTCTTTCTATCTTACTCGCTCTTTTTAGGCCTCTTTTATTTTTTGGGCATCTTATTTTCTTATGGGACGACCTTCCAATTGTCAATTACGAAATTCAACCAAGGGAATCATGTAAATGCAAAGCTATATGATCAAAATAAAGGACCAAGTTCTAAACATTTATTATCATCACCTAAGGTTGCATCTAAAGGCATTTAAGAGCATCAAAGGCATCCATCTAGCACTCACATAAGGGACAGGGGACTTCATTTTCTGCCATAGGAAGGGGAAGTTCATTTTTCCATCCACACATCTATTTACATTGGTACATCTAGCTATCTCCCGTTATCACATGCACTTGCACAAGGGCTTCCTAGGGTACAATTATATCACACACGCACAAGAACTACATGGAATCTAAGATGTAGTGCAACGATCAGTCGTAAGTTCACTCATTCAGGTGACTGTCAGGATTAGTCTGACTCCCCATATTGCATCTTTTCTTTTTGGGATTTGATGTAGTTTGAGGGTTTTACAAGTGGAAATTTCTTTACAAGTTGCAGGTGAATTTTGTAATCATAGTGCGACATACATGCGACCAATAACGACTACAAGCAGCCATCTCAAGCGACACCAGAAAAACCAAGTTTCGAGCTCCTGCACATTCACAAGTGCCTAACAGAGGTATCTAACGCCTAGGTGCCCCCCAATCTAGGCACCCTGGTCCAGGCTTATCTAAAAGTTCCAAAATTTACTATGCTCAACTGCGGTGATATGACCTTCCTTTTTATTAGTTTCTACAGTCTACACAATCTCGACATCAGGCATAAATCAACTAAGTCACTCTTCCACTTAGGGTTTTATATTTATTTAGCTTATTCTTTGTGTCCAATATGTACCTTAGCATTTATTTATATCATATGTGACTATGTAATATTAGGGTTTACAAAAATTATATTTTGTTAAATCATTTTGAATCCAACCACTTCTTGTAATTTCAACAAACGATTGATAAACATTATGTTTTAAACTCCCATAATGGCTTGAAGAAACTATAATATGCAAAGTTGAGAGTTCAACTCATGTCATTATGCACGTACATTTTTTAAAAAGAGGATTAACTGTTGTTATTGTTAACCAAGGTTTAAGTTTTTATCACAAAGATGTGGAACAACGGAAGAGTAGGGGGGATCTCTCACATGGTGCCCCTCGGGACTACATTGTTGATGTTACCACCATTTGGAATGTCATATTTGCCCTATGACCCTCCTCTGAATGTCACTCACACAGAAGTTGTATTCGAAGAAAAGGTCTGCAAGTAAATGCAACTCAACTCAATTATTATGAGTATTGAGATTGTCAGTGTACTCAATATGGTTGCTCTGTCAAAATTCTCCAGTTGTTTAAATTGAGTTTTAAACTAGGGATGCCCTTGTGCTTAGCAATAAGGACGCATAACAATTGTACGTTGCCCAACCAAGGCCACTGTCACCTCGTCCTCCCCTAACACTACATGAATATCCATTTTCTACACAAGTGGGTAGCATGATATCACGGGTGAGATTGGTTGCTATTAATAAAAAATACATTATATTTTATCCCAACATTTTTTGTAAGATATTTTATTTCAGCACGAGATTTTTCGGCATGACACAAGTTTTTGGCCTATTTGAGAGGGGCTCTTTCTCACACTAAATAGCCTATTGGCTAATAAATTATTTATATTGTTAGGGTGATAATGTCAAGTAGGGATACCACCCACACCCCATATTATTTTAAAGTCTATTTATCAGAATTTTTTATGTTGGTCTTCCACATTTAAGAGTGAAACAACGCAATTGATTCACTGTGATCCCTCTTGGGATTAGACCAATGTATACATTGGTACCAGATTGACATCAAGAGATATTAGATCGAAAACATCATTAAAATGATGATATTGCACAACTGCAAGAAAAACAGTTTTGTAATTATCTCTGTGAGACTGAGGACTACAGTGGAAGTGTTGGGTAAAAGCTTGTGTGAAATTCTTAATAGCAGGCAGTGCTTTATTCTGAGTGGGGTTTTTTCCTTTGGGTTTCCCCACTATAAATCTGGTGTTCCTGTCTCTTTACTTTACTATTATTTACTTTTAGCTCATGTTATTACATTTTGTAATCTGTAATATATAATCAACTAAATCTATGGTTAATTTAACTGTACATCATAATCTATAATCTTTGGCAATTTATATTGTGAATTTATAATTAGTTTATTATACATTCCTTATAAATCCTAGCATGGTATTAGAGCAGGCGGCTATGCATGTGCAAGATCTATCTAGATGTTTTTAATTTGAAAAAGGTGAAGAAGTTTGAAGTTTATTTACGGATCTACGAAGCCCTAGTTACTTCGTCGTCGATTTCAAGCTAATAAAGTTTAAAATTCCAATTCATGCTCAAATATTGCTGAAATATTGGTTAAATGATTATTTAGATCTTGTTTGAGCTTTTTTTGTGCTTATTTATGTGTTTCTGCAACATGTTCTTGGTCTTTGCGGTTTAAATCCATCGTCTGCAAGTTTATTTTAAAATTTTCACGTCGTATATAGCTGTTATAGCTATTTTTGGTTGTGGATTCGAAAGATCTCATTAGATCCAGTTAGTTCGGATCGTCTAAGTCCACCTCGACATTAAAATATTTACTTAAGAAAAAAAATGAATCCCGATCCAATCATTTTTCTCCATTTGGCTTCCTTGTGTCAACCTTTTTGTAGATCCTTTCATTTTTGTGAAGCTCGAGCCAATCATTAAGCTCCATTTAGCTTCACATTTGTCAGTATTTTTATTGATCTTTCTGTTAATTGTGAAATGTGAGCCAATAAGGGCGTTCCACATTTTTCACATTGTCAGTTTTGTGTAAGCTTGTTTATGTCTTTACGAAATCTGAAACAATAGAACTACTCCAAGTATTTCACATTGTTAGTATTTTGTTTGCTTTCTTCTGACGCTTGCGAAATTCGACCCAATAAGATTACTCCAAGTAGCTACATATTTCACTCTGTCAGTCTTGTGTTTGTATCTTCACATTTCACAATTGTCAAATTTTTAATTGTGGTAGTGGATTATCAATAAGAATTAACCACCTTTTCATATTTGTCAGAGTTACGAAAAGTGAGCCATTGAATAGACTCCACGTATGCTTAGTTTTGTGTTAGTCATTTAGGTTTTAATGTGAAGTGTGAACCAATAGCAAAATGACCCGTATTTTTGTTTTTTCACAGTGTCAGACTCTTTCTTGCTTTCACATTGTTAGTTTGTTGTTAAACATGTCAGCGGTTAACTAATAAGGTTAAGACACCTTTTTAAGACTTTGTCGGTCCTTGTCAGTTGTGAACCAATAAATCGTGTCCATGATTCTTTCACATTTTTGTTTTAACTGTGTCAAAGTGCAAAAAAGTGAACCAATAAGTTAGCAACATGTGGGTACAGTTTATCCATTTGTTTTTCTATTAATTGGTCTTTTGACTTGTTTGTTGCACTGAAAAGTGCAATCTAATAGAAAAACACTACATGTTTTTCCAATTTTTTATTTTTCCGCGTGTTCCTTTGTTTTTCCTCACATTTTTTAACTTTGTTGCAGACCCAATAATCTATTCATTTTGATTAAATTCTAGAGACTTCACGTCCACCTGGGGGATCTATTTTATAATTTTCCAGAAAGCTGACACGTGTCTTGTTACTTTATCTTGATCTTCGACATGTGTCGTATCCTTCTTTGTTTGCAGTTTTAAAAATTTCTTTATATACAATGGATTTTTTCAACTTTATTGTGTCACTTTTTCAAATTTTATTTGTGTCATGGATTTGAAATTATCTTCATTCCATGGGTTTTCTAAGTCTGTGTTATGCGTTCTAATTTTCTGTCTTGCGGATTCCAAAATTTTAAAAGTTTAAATCTTTACCCTATGGCCTATCTTTTTCAGTTTTTAGCAAGCTGTGCATATGTATTTCTGCTAAAAATTTATGTAGCCTTTTTTTGTCTCTGTTTGACTCTCTTGGTTCGTTTTTTAGTTGTATTTGTCATCATTACTGTCTGAGCATTTAAAAATGGTTGGTAATACTAGTTTTTCGATGGATAAGTCTTAGTTATTAAATGGAACTAATTACATTATTTGGAGATTAAGGTTAAAATCCCATTTTATGGCAAGAAAGCTATGGGATCTTGTGACTGGTGTGGAAAAATGACCCACCGATAGACTTGCAAATCCTAAAAAATCTTAGCTCTTTCTCTCAAAGATAACAGGAAGCTCTATTAATCCTATTGCAAAGCACAAGAGATGAATTTTTAATGCATATAGGTCATATGGACTCTCCTGCTTAATTGGATGGTTGTAATTGTGAATTTTTTCAAGATAAGATTTTGTGTTTCATTATTTAGATAAATATTCATGAAAAAATTAGGAACTATATATTTATTCTTAAATCTAAATATCAGAATGAGAATGATCTGCATGATTTGGATGCGTTGTCTTCTTTGTTTATTAAGAAGAACGGGTAATGGAGAATTTTAATTCAAAAGAGACTGCATCTCAGGCATTATTTTCTCAGAATCATAAGTATGCTCAAAATAGGAATAATATTAATCCTAATCAGAAGTCTAATAAAAGATCAATATTTAAATCCAATCATAAAACTAATTCTATTAAAAATAGTCAGGATCTTAAAGTCAAATTTAATGGTACATGTAACAAGTGTGGCAAATTTGGTCATAAAGAGTTTGATTGTCGTGTTAAAGCTAACAAATTTGTTAAGAATACTAGAAATAATAAGCCTCATAATCATAAGAAAGATCAAAAGCAAAACCATGCAAATGTTGCTGAGTAGTCTATTGCCCTATATACTGCCCTCTCAACTTCAAATGACAATGAATGGATCCTAGATAGTGGTGCCTCTAGGCACATGACCTATATTTATGGTATCCTCATAGATGTTGTTAAATGTGAGGAAAACATATATCTAGGAGATAATTCCATCATTAGATCTGTAAGTTATGGAAATGATAAATTGGAAAATGAAATAATTAGGAATGTCTTGTATGTTCCTCAATTGAAAAAGAATATTTTTTCTTGCTCTTAGTTAACTAAAGAAAATTGTAAAGTTGTTTTACTACAAGATAAATGGTATGCAAAAGATAAAATCAGTAATGTTATTGCTTCTGGTATTCAGAAAAAATGGCTTATATATTTTTGATGTATTTGTGTCTGAATCTTATTTTTCTTCCTCTTCTAGGAATGATATTCAGCTTTGGTAGAATTTTGTATAAAATGACTAGACTAAATCTTGTTGTTGGTCTTCCAAAGATGAAATCTGATCATGAAACATGTGAAAGTTTCTTGTGTGGTAAGCAACATGCTGAACCATTTCACAAACATCATGATCCTAACTATTCTTATTTATTAGAGTTGATTCACAGTGACATGAGAGGTCCTTTTGAAGTTCCTTCTCTTAGTGGTGCTTTGTATGTTGTTTTCTTCATTGATGTTTTGTCTAGGATGGCCTGGTCTTATTTCATTAAGAAAAAGTCGGATGTCTTGTCTAAGTTTCAAGAATTTAAAGCCTTAGTTGAAAATTATTCTAATATGAAAATTAAAAGAATTAGAAATGATAATGGAGGTGAGCATGTTAGCAAAAAGTTTGATGAGTTCTGTGTCATGTGGGATTCAAAAAGAGTTTACCACTCCCTATTCCCCACAGAAAAATGGCATTGTAGAAAGGAAAAATAGGATTGTCTTAGAAATGACTGGGACTATGATTCATACATCTAATGTGCCTAAGTTTTTATGGGAAGAATCCATGAATATTGTTTTGTATATTATTAATACAGTGCCTTCTAAAGCTCTTCATCAAGATACTCCTCATGAAGTATGGACAAAGCAAAAACCAAATCTCTCTCACTTAAGAATATTCGGTAGTCCTGCTTCTATCTTCATTCCAAAATTTAAAAGGAAGAAGCTTGACCCAACCTCCTATTCTTGTATTTTTGTTGGTTATGGTTGTAAAACAAAAGGATTAAGAGTCTATGAACCTTTCAAGCATGACATAGTTGAAAACAAGAATGTTCATGTCTTCGAGAAAACATTTTGTGATGCTTCTTATGAACTCTCCTCTGTTTCTCCTGAAGAAGAGCTTGATAATCCTTCCCCTAAAAATATGGAAACATAATGTCAAGAGGATGATTATCTTGATCTATATATGATGGAGATTGAGGGGGAGTCATCTCAAAATGTGTTACATCCCAATATTACTAAATGGGCTCAAAATCTTGTTAAGGACTCTCATCTTGTTAATCTTAGAAATATAACTCGTAGTCAACATTCTTATCATGCCTTGATGACCATCTATGAGGTTGCACCACAATATTTTGAAGAATTCTGTCATGATGATGGATGGATCCAGGCTATGAAATATGAATACAATGCTTTAATCAAAAATAACACTTGGGAATTAGCCCCTCATTCTAAATGAAGCACTGTAGGATCCAAGTGGTTGTATAAGAACACGTATAACTCTATAGGATAAATTGAAAAATTCAAGTCAAGGCTAGTAGCTCGTGGTTTCACTCAGAAACCCAGTCTTGACTATGTTGAGACTTTTGCTCATGTAGCTAAAATGAGCACTATTAGGATTCTTTTTGTTGTGCCTACCCAATATGGCTGGGAGATTCACCAAATGGATGTTAAAAATGCATTTCTAAATGGTGACCTAAAAGAAGAAATATACATGAGTCAACATAATGGTTTTGAAGAACCTCCTAAGGAAATATATGTATGTAAACTTAAAAAGTCTTTGCATGGTCTTGAGCAAGCTCCTAGAGCTTGGTATGCTAAAATTAATAGTTTCTTTCGGGATCTTGGTTTCACTACTTGTTGTTTTGATAATGATTTATTTTTTAAGTCTAAAAATAATCATATTATCATTGTTGTTTTATATGTTGATGTTTTGTTGATTACTAACAGTGATAAAAACTTAATTTTTAGAATCAAAGAAAGATTAAAACAACATTTTGAAATGACTGATTTAGGTTTGCTAAATCATTTTTTAGGCATGGTTATATTTCAGGATCATAAATCTATTTTTACATCTCAATCTCATTATGATACTAATTTACTTAGAAGATTTAACATAATTGACTATAAACCCGTTGTTATTCCTATTGAAGTTGTGTAAAATTCGATCCTAAATTTGCATGCGCTAAATTTGATCCTACTCTGTATAGACAGCTAGTTGGTAGTCTAATTTATTTGACTATTAATAGGCCTTATATTTCATATGTAATAGGAGTTGTTTCAAGATTTATGTAGGATCCTTATGAGGATCATTAGAAAATGGCAAAAATAATTATGAAATATGTTAAAGAAATAATTAATTATGGTTTGTATTACTCTTCTTATAATTATGTGAAATTATTTAGATATTGTTACTCTGACCATGTTAGTGATGCTATAAACAGAAAATGTACTTTTGGATATGTTTTCAAGTTGGGTGTAGGTGCCATCACTTGGAGTAGCAAGAAGCAACCAACAATGTCTAGCTCTTCTACTGAAGCAGAGTATAGAAGTGTTATGGAAGTTGCAAAGGAAGCTATGTGGCTAAAAATACTATTGGATGAACTATATATGGGCATCAAAGGAAGAAGTACTCTTTTATGTGATAGTTAAAGTTGCATTTCTCTTACAAACAATCCAATTCAACATCAGAGGACAAAACATATTGAATTTCATATGCACTTTATTTGAGAGAAATTATTGAATGGTGATATTGATCTCAAGTTATGTTCCACTGAAGATTAAGTTGTAGATATTTTCACAAATCCACTGTTTCTGTTAAGTTCTGCAAATTTCGTGCCTTGTTGGGCCTTTTAGAGTTGTCATTGAGGGGGGGTGTGCATGAAAATTCTACCTCTTAATGACATGTTGTAAACTTCCAATAGTTCGTCCATTTTGTGATAAGTAAATGTTCACACTATGTGAATTTATTTGTAAATCCTAGCGAAGCATTAGCTATGGGAATGCCTTGTTTAATAAAAGGCTCCATAATCTGATATAAGTCTTCATATATAAAGCACTTGTCCTAAGAATTTCTTTATGGGAAGATCTGTATGATTTCCCTTGCTTACATGTTAGCCTGAATCATCGTTGATGATTTATGGATCTGTAAATCCTTTAGTAGAAAAAGGTAATTTGGCATGTTCTGTTTTGTTCTTCCCCACTTAACATTAAGGGGGGGTGTTGGGGTAATAATTTCAAGAGGGGATACCACCCACACCCCATATTATTTTAAATTCTATTTATTATACTTTATTATGTCGTTCTTCCACATTTAAGAGTGAAACGACACAACCGATTCACTGCGATCCCTCTCGGGATTGGACCAACGTATACATTGGTACCAGATTGATATAAAGAGATATCAAATTGAAAACATCATTAAGATGATGGTATTGCACAACTAAAAGAAAAATAGTTATGCAATTATCTCTGTAAGACTGAGGAGTGAAGTGGAAGTGTTAGGTAAAAGTTTATGTGAAATTCTTAATAACAGGCAATGATTTATTCTGAGTGGGATTTTTTCCTTCGGGTTTCCCCACTATAAATCTGGTGTTCATGTCTCTTTACTTTACTGTTATTTGCTTTTAGCTCATGTTATTACATTCTATAATCTGTAATATATAATCAGCTAAATCTATGGTTAATTTAACTATACATCATAATCTAGAATCTTTGGTAATTTATATTGTGATTTTATAATTAGTTTATTATACATTCGATGCGTTGATTAATTCCTTGTATAAACAACTCATCCTTTGTAATTTTCTCGAGCCATTGAGACTATGTCATTACATTTCCTAGTCATACATGTTAAACATCATCACCATACTTGAACATATTGGTATAATACTTATTAATATAGTTATTGCTAGTTAACTTTATTTTGTGGTATTGTGAGTACTCATTTATTCTCTTGATTACAATTATATGGTTGATTGATGATGCATGTGATGCCTCTTGTTATCAGAAACTTGTTATATATATCAACTCTCATACATCTAAAGGATCCATATGCATCAACCCATCCGTAGCCAAAAGGAATCATCTACAACCAAGGGATCATCCGCAGTAACTCACATGCAACCAAATGAATTATTTGCAGTAAAGCATCCGCAACCAAAGGAAGTCACACACATCAAAGAATATATGAATCTTGAGAAGCTCATGGAACGTGGACATAACACTTGAGTTTTCACGTGTTGATGGAATAAGTAGTTACAATTAAAACATGAGAACTAAGAGATGGCTCAACTCCAACATCTGATTATGCATTGCAACTTAATGAGGAATTAACTGATTAAATTCATGATTTGGGAACTGGTTAATCAAACTAATCGGTTACTTAAGTTATGTGATTTGCATCTAAACACCTGTTGATTATTTCTGTTGTATGCATCGGATCTCTAGATTATGTGTTTGAGATATTTTACTTGATTTATTCTAACTCCTAGTCGAGCTTTGTTTTCTCACACTTTTGTTGTAATGAAATGTATAAAAAGGAAAGGTTAATGCTATGAAGGATATAGAACCATAGAGAGTAGAGAATACACAGATAAAGTAATTGTTGTATTTCCAATTGTAATATTCTTGTCAATGCAATAAAAAGTCTGAGTTTTGTTCAGTAGTTGTAGTCATAGGCCTTAGGAGGGATTAACACCCAAGGTAGGGCCCACTTGCGGTTTGCTAACCCCCTCCATCATTTGTTGATTTGATTTATTGCATGAGTAGATTAGGAGAAACTCATTCCTTTGTCTGCATTTCGATTTTATGTGTTTTCCTTCAGTCATAGTATTTACTTCCAATCTGAATTTAGTTTATTTCCAAGCATTTTTATTTTTAGAATTGTAGTGAAAATAATTTATCTTCTTTACCTCCTAAAATACTTGTAACTATGCATACAACATTGGCACTATTGAAAGTCTACATCCCTTGGTTTGATAATTAAATGACTGTAGATTAGTGAACAACATACTAATTGCTGCAAGTTAATTTTCACCACCAACATTCCTTGTAAATCCTAACAGAAATATTATATGTTTTATTTAATAAATATAATGACACGATTCTCCTAAAATAAAAAATAAAAAAAAGAATAAAATTAAAGATAAAAATAAGAAAAATAAGAAAAGAAAAAGTGTAGTGCTAACTTGATTATCACATATATACATATACAACATGGTTTAAAATCTCAAGCCAACTTTATTTAAATGACATAAAATGTTGGATATCTATGCGTCTTTTACCGACATCATTTTTTTCTCTATTACAATTCAATGCAATTAAATTGATTGCTAATGTACAACAACATTTGGACAGTTTCCCTTTACATGATGGGCATATGTGCTTGCCAAAATTGACTTATTGCATAGTAGTCAAAATTTTGAAATCCATTATAATTTATAAGTTTGGCAAGTCTGTTGATTTATTGTCTATTTTCCATATGTGCATTCCATCTAGCTCCAGGTCTATGATATACCTAATACCATGACATTTTGTCAATTCAAAATCTAGCATGAGGGCATTTTTATTAGAGGGAGGCTATTTTGGAGGCAACCTTTCTACCATAATACGGCCTATCAGCTAATTATCATAGAAAATTTAGGAAGTCTCGATGAAAAAGATAATTAAAAAATATTCATAAAATATTTTTTATTGGTTGTAAAGAGTTGTTTTAGTCCCTAAATATTTTCTTTTTGGTCTAGCTTCCAATATCAACCTATTTTTGAAAATATTTCTCCTAAAAAATAGTTCATTCTAGGGACCACTTTCGGGATCGATGCTATAAGGAGGTTTGTTAATTCAGTGGGAGTATATATAACATCCCATAGAGTATCCAACTATTTATTCACACCATAGTTTTAACAATTAAATGAGGGCAATGGTTGGAGAGTGGAGGTCATACATCCATCCACGTATGATAGGGCACCCATAAGCCATCTCACCAGACATAGGAGAGAGGCTAATATATGTGAACACCAAACAATATAGGGGTATCTTAAGGCATAAACAAACTCATAAACTAAAGCATAAAAGAAGTTAAAAAAATCATAGTTATTCTACCAAAGACAACACATAACATCCCAACACTAACTACAACAAAGAAAATGATATATTTGGGGATAAAAAGTTCAAGGCATGGATAAGGAAAAACTGAGTAGTGAAATTCATGATAAAATAGAATTAAAGCAGACCATGAAGCAAGATATACGACTGAGTCATAATATTATAACCATTGCTTAACACCACATGTAAGAAGGGTCAATCTTGGCAAATAAAGATAATGGGGGTAAAGGACATGGAAATGGATTTTATCCCATGCAAACAAGGAAAAATTGCACTTGAAAAACAAAGGAGAAAATAAAGAAATAAATCGGGGCAACATGGAATATTATAGCCCCATCAAGACCGTTAATGCGGTCGTTAGAACTATATGTTAAGGATCTAATGAATATGAAAAGGAGACTTCAAGATACATAAGCAAAGGAAAATTATAGTGTCAATGAGTTGAAATAAAGTATATAATCCAATTGGAAATTGACAATGGAGAATGAATTACATCAGCAACAAATAAACACCTTGCAAGCCAACACGAAGAAAGGACAAGAGTTGACCTCGATCAAGTGCACCTTAGATGAATTGAATGTAATAGAAGAAAATAGGACAATAATGGATGGAAAGGAGGACATGTTACACTTAAGGGAGACTAAATTTATAATAACAAACAAAGGGGTAAAATACACTAGCTTGAAGAGTCAATCCAATGAATCAAATTATTGGTAAAAAATAATAGAAGGAATGTCAGATAAACAAAAATAACTCATAGAGAAACATATAAAATTCAAATAAGGGAAGAAAAAAAGAGACAAGAAAGGGATGCAAACATTATCATTAAGGTATTGAAAGACTACGGAGACATTGAAAACACCGAAAAATTAGTAAGAGATTATTTTGAAGACTAGTTACAATGGTCATGGAATATTCACAAAGCTAGCATGATTGAAAAAGCCACATAAGTTGGAAGAAAAAGACATATTGGAGTAACCTTGTACAACGTAAAAGATAAGATTAGGATACTAAGGAACAAAAAGTTTCTTAAGGGGATACAATTATATTTGGATGAAGACGTAACACTTGGGCAACAAGAAGAGAGAAACAAAGACTGGGAGAAAGTGAAAGAAACAATGGAAGAAGGAAATTGGGCATGGATATATAATAGAAAAGCCCAAATTAACCATTGAATGACACATAAGAAATAGAGAATCAGCCCCCAAGAGCACTTAGTCTTGGTAAGCTAGAATTGTAGAGGCCACGCTTGGAGAAGAGGTCTTGGATTTGGGCCCATAGCAGAAGGAAAGGATATTATCATTCTTAGTGAAACACATGAACATGACAGTTATAAAGTTCCAGATTTTAGAGGATATGGGTAAATTTCAATTTGGAATGAAAGGACCATTAAACACATGCTTATACTAAGAGGGGGGTGAATCAGTAGAAGATGAACTTTCAATAATTCAAAACTTTAATAGTTAGAACAACAACAATTTGACAAGATCTAAAAATTATGCAACACAAGAGGAACACAATATTTGCATGGAAAGCCTTTCGAGAAAAAAATCACGGCAAAATATTTTCTTACATACATGCACCAACCTACCAGATACATTGATCCCCAATGCCAAACACCAATTTAGCAATTCAAACACCACTCTTTTATGCCAAGCACAAATTAAACAAGAGACACCAATCTCTTTGCTTTATGAGGCACCAACCTCCAAACCAATGACGATACCACCTTCACATTGTTGTTATTTCAACGAATGATGGAGAATTTTATTTCCTCTTCACAAATTTACTTATCTTATCAATATATAACTCTTATTTCACACTTATAAAATTCTACTCTTCTTTTGAATGATATTCACTTAAAATATGCCCTTCATCCAATGGATCTTCCTTTTATAGCTCAAAAATTCCCTTTCAAATGGTCATGACACTTCACACAAGACTCTTCACCCAATAGGGTTGGCCTTCTTCAAGGGAGGTCGACCACATAAAAATAAATCATTTAATCTTAATGGAGGTTGACTGGCCCATTAAACAAATGTTTCCCCTTCATGAATTTGTTTCACATTTCAGTATACAATTATTACATTCACAATTATTAAATTTGATCACTGTAACACATCAATCTGATCACTGTTATTTTTCTTTTGATCGTTGTGGATTCTCCGTTGACATTATCTTCAACAAGGACCAAAAGTGGAAAAGGGCATGGAGGGATAACAATGCCAATTAGAGAAGCGTGGTATAGAATTATAGACATGGAGAAAGAGGACCCAAACAAACATAATATATAGTTAAAAAAAGAAAGGGAGCTAACCACGTGACTTACCGCATGCTATTTTACACCTATAGGATAAAAAACATATAAGAAAAAAACACTTAGATTGTGATGAACCCTATACATCACTCAAAAAATGACATTCATCATATAGTGTGTCTGGGGAAGTTCTATTAATGGGAGATTTCAATGGGAGAACAATAAACAACCAGACCCTTAACTTGAGAAATAAGGAGGGAATGAACAAGAACTTGTTACGGCTAGAAGAAAAAGAAAACAATATCTGGGAGAGGACTTCACAAGAAAAAAGAGGAGGTGTCACACAATACATGGCAAAATTGTTGGGGATGTGTAGTTTATATAACATAGTTATATGTAATATTATGAGAGCATGGCCAAATTCAAGAAAAATTAGTTGCAAAACTTACAATTGCCAAAGCGTGATAGATTACACTATTTTTTCATAGGGGTGCATTCCGAGATTAAAGGATTTAGAAATAGGGGACCATGTTATATGTTAGACCATGATTGCCATTAGACCAAAACCCATAGGTGTTAGTCTCCGCTACAATCACCAGAGTTAGGATCTACGAGAGGTGGTTAGTCCATGTCACGAAACTCACGGGGAGTGCTGGACACACATGCCAACAATCTCCCCCTCAACGTTACCTAAGTGAGTTTCGAACTCGAGACATGTCGCTCTGATACTATTTTTTAGACCATGATTGCCATTAGACCAAAACCCATAGGTGTTAGTCTCCGCTACAATCGCTAGAGTTAGGATCTACGAGATGCGGTTAGTCTATGTCACAAAACTCACAGGGAGCGCTGGACACACATGCCAACATTATAGAGATGAAATCATACCATAACTCAATTTATGTGAATATTAGCATACATATAAATAATCAGCTAAGAGAATAAACCCACCTCAATCAAATAAAAATGCCTCTTCAGGGTAAAATTATCATCTAGTGAGAACAAATAATTTTTTAAGGCATCCCTTTAAAAACACCTTCAGTAAGCAGAGGATGAATTTTTAACAATAACCAAATATCTGGCGCAAAGAAATATGTTGATTCCCATAATCCAAAAACCACTAAACATTTACAAAAGGTCTAGGCTCAAGAAGATAAAAAATAAGAAATATTCCAACAAATCTATGGTATGATGAAGAATGCAAGGTATCAAAAATAACACTGAGAAAGATTGGAAAAAATAAAGAAAACAAGAAGGCTTGTGAACAATTGATTCACTCCAAAAAGGAGGGTTACCTCAATGTTAGAAGGAAAGAGATTATTTTCTTAGGAAAGTATAATCTCAAATGCTTCTAGAGAGAACTTCAACAATAGAAAAAACAAATAAAGAATAATATTTCAAATACTCAATGACTAGTTTAAATGTAAATTTTCTTTATGAGTGGGAGCAAGATAAAGACCCCCCACTATCAACACAACAATTGAGATTTTCTCCACACTAAATATCACTCAAGGCATAAAAGAGACTAGAAAATATAAAGGCTCGAGATAAAGATGTTGGGGTGTGGAGCCTATTTTTGGTCTTCTCAAATCAGTGTTGAAGTGCTGGAGCTCGAACGGTTAAGTTTGGAGACTTCAAGAGCATTCTGCAGTCGTCTGCTGTGACGTTGTTGTGCCGTCATTGTGCCATTGTTGCTAATATGCTATTAATATATTGTTAATTGGCTGTTAACGTCGTGACTATTTTTCCAGCCGTGGGAAGTTGAAAGGTCACGACTTTCAAACTTCTAGGGTTGGCTTTAAGACTTATTAAAAGGATTGTAATCCTATAAATACATGTGTTAGTGTATCTTGAAGATATCTTGAGTGTTCAAGAGGTCTTGAGTCTTAATGATCAAGAGGTGATCAAGAGTGATCAAGGTTAAGCAATTGGGTGTCAATTGTGGTTTAGATGTGGTTTAGCATCTTTAGAATTCTGTTGTGAGTTCATAACTGAGAGAAGACTGTGAGAGTTGTTTTACTCTTGTTGATAATAAAATTGTGAGCAAGTTCTTGGTGGACGTAGCCCACATTGGGTGAACCACGTTAAATCTTGTCTTGTCTTCTTTTGTGCATTATTTATTTATGTTGTTATATTTTTGCAAGTATAATTCTGCTATATAGTTTCCTACTGCTGTGGTTTGAGGAATTATTTCTGCATATTTGTTCTCTAATTCCTAACAATTGGTATCAAGAGATTTGGTGGTTTTTTGCTGAAGTTGTAAATCACAGGGAAAGTTTAGCTTGAGTGGGAGCTATGGCAGATGAGGGCAGATCGAGGGTTGAGAAGTTCAATGGGCAGAAATTTGGTTTGTGGAAGATGCAAATGGAGGATTACTTATATCAGAAGGACCTCCATGTTCCTTTGGCTGGAAAAGAAAAGAAACCTACAGCCATGTCGGATGAGGATTGGGAGTTTCTACATAAAAAGGCAATCGAGGCAATTCGTTTATGCCTTGCATCTTCGGTTGCTTTCAACATATCACAGGAGAAGACCATGGAAGGTTTCATGAGTGCGTTGGGGAAGTTATATGAAAAACCCTCTGCCTCTAATAAAATATTTTTGATGAAAAAGTTATTTAATATGAAGATGTCTAAGAATGGTTATGTTGCTTATCATTTGAATGAATTTAATATGGTTGTGAGTATGTTAAACCTGGTAAAAATTAACTTTGATGATGAGGTCAAGGCTTTGTTGATTTTGTGCTCCTTACCAGATAGCTGGGACAACTTGGTTATGGCTGTAAGTAATTCAGTCTCTAATAACTCAAAGCTGAAGTTTGAGGATGTAATAGGTGTGATCCTAAGCGAGGAAATGTGAAGGAAGAGCACCAGATATTCTTCTACTTCTAGAAATGATTTGATGGTGGAGAGAAGAGGGAGACAAAAGAATAGAGGGAAAGGTAATCGTGGGAAGTTAAATGATCATGGAAGGTCAAAGTCCAAGATTAAGCTAGAATGTTGGCACTGTGGGAAGGTTAGTCATGCTAAGAAAGATTGCTGGGCTCTTCGGGATAAGAAGAACAAGAAGGAGGAAAATAAAGAGGTAAATTTGGCAGCAGGTGATGTTTGTCAAGATGCCTTAATTATTTCTTTAGATAATATTGCTGAATCTTGGGTGTTAGATTCAGGGGCTTCTTTCCATGCCACCCCACATAGACATTACTTTACTAATTTTGTTCAAGGTGATTTTGGACATGTATATCTTGGTGATGATGAACCATGCAACATAGTAGGGAAAGGTTGTGTTCAGGTGAAAATGTAGAATGGGAACACATGGCTACTTAAGGATGTGAATCATGTGCCTAAGTTAAGGTAGAAATTGATATCAACGGGACAACTGGGTAGTGATGGTTGTACAATTAGTTTTACAATGGATTCTTGGAAGGTTACCAATGGAGCTCTTGTGGCTGCAAGAGGTAAGAAAATTGGTACTTCATATTTAACCAGTGGTGCTGATTATTGCAATTCAGTTGCTACTAATGGAGATGCAACTTTGTGGCACCAGAGACTCAGTCATATGAGTCATAAGGGCATGTAGATTATAAAGGATAGGTTGCCTGGATTAAAGGAGTTAGATTTGGACTTCTGTGAGGACTGTGTTTATGGGAAACAGAAGTGGGTGAGATTCCTCAAGGTTGGACCTACCAGGAAGGAGGGTAAGTTGGAGTTAGTACATATAGGTGTATGGGGGCCAAATAAGGTAAAATCTATTGGCGGTTCATGTTATTACGTCACTTTCATTGATGATGCAACTAGAAAAGTTTGGGTATATTGCATTAGAAAGAAATATGATGTGTTTGAAACTTCAAAAGATGGAAAGCCTTGGTTGAGAATGAAACAGGTCTCAAGTTGAAATGTCTCAGGTCGGACAATGGAGGGGAATATTACAACAATGAATTTATTGATTATTGTTCGGTAAATGGGATCTGCAGGAAAATAACGGTTCCAAATACTCCACAAGAAAATGGAGTGGCAGAGATAATGAACAAGACAATCATGGAACGTGCTAGGTGCATGAGGTTACATGTAGGGCTACCACTCATGTTTTGGGTGGAAGCGGTAAGCACAACTGTTTATTTGATTAACAGAGGACCCTCTATGGCTTTGGATGGAGGTATACCTAAGGAGGCTTACTTTGGTAAGAAAATTGATTACTCATTTCTTAGAGTATTTGGATGTGAGGTATTTGTTCACATTGATAAAGATGATAGGACCAAGTTAGAGGCTAAGTCTGAGAAATGCACCTTTGTTGGATATGGTGAAGATGATTTTGGTTTCTGTGTTTGGAGTCTTAAAGACAAGAAAATATTTTGGTCTAGAGATATTGTCTTTAATGAAAAATTCATGTATAAAGATCAGTTGCAGCAACATAAAGAGGAATCAAAGAAAGAATACATAGTGTTAGAGGACATTGCAGACAACAAGGTGTCTAAGGGGCTGGTTTAGGTACAACATGTTCCAGCACAACCAGTTCAGGTACCTACTCTTCAGGAACCCCAAACTCCTGAGGTGAGAAGGTCTTCTAGGGTAAGAAGGGAACTTGAACGATTTACTCCATCTTTGAATTATTTATTACTCACTAACAGTGGAGAGGCAGAGTGCTTTGAGGAAGCAGTGCAGGTGGATGCCAGGAAGAAGTGAGAGCAAGGCATGGATGAAGAGCATAAATCTCTTATGGAAAACCAGACTTGGGATCTAGTGGAGCTACCTGAGGGCAAGAGAGCATTACAGAATAAGTGGGTGTATAGAATCAAAGAGGAAGATGGAGGTAGGAAACGATACAAGGCCCGGTTGGTGGTCAAAGGATTTACACAAAAGAAAGGTATAGACTTTGATGAAATTTTTTCTCTGGTTGTTAAAATGACTTCTATTAGGACTGTTCTTGGTTTAGTTGTAGTAGAATACCTGCACTTAGAACAGTTCGATGTGAAGACTGCATTCCTTCATGGTGAGTTGGAGGATGAATTGTACATGCAACAGCCAGAGGGTTATGAGGTCAAAGGGAAGGAGAGGTTAGTGTGCAAATTGAAGAAGAGCTTGTATGACCTGAAACAAGCTCCACAACAGTGGTACATGAAGTTTGACAATTTTATGTAGGAGCAGGGTTACTCCAGGTGTCACTCAGACCATTACGTGTATATCAAGAAGTTTCTTGATGGTAGTTATATTATTTTATGTCTGTATGTAGATGATATGCTTGTTGTAGGGAAGAACATGTAGAAAATAAAGGTACTTAAGAAGCAGCTAGGTGACTCCTTTGCTATGAAGGATTTGGGGGCAGTAAAACAAATCCTTGGTATGAGAATAACTCAGAACAGGAAGGAGAGGAAGCTGGTATTATCTCAAGAAGAGTACATAAAGAAGGTCTTAGAGAGGTTTAGTATGTAGGATGCTAAACCGGTTGGTACTCCTTTGGCAGGTCACTTTAAATTATCAAAGGAGCAGAATCCCAAGAATGAGGAGGATAGAATCCAGATGTCCAGGGTACCGTACTCATCAGCAGTTGGTAGCTTGATGTATGCTATGGTATGCACTAGGCCTGACATTTCCCATGCAGTGGGAGCAGTGAGAAAGTTTATGAGTGATCTAGGTAGAGAGCATTGACAGGAAGTAAAGTGGATCCTTCGGTATTTGAGAGGGACCATGGGAGCAACATTGTGTTTTGGTGGATCAGACACTACATTACGTGGCTATGTAGATTCAGACATGGCAGGAGATTTTGACAGTAGGAGGAGCATGACAGGTTATGTATTTATGGTTGGTGATACAGCGGTGAGTTGGATTTCACGGTTATAAAAGGTTGTGGCTTTTTCAACCACAGAGGCTGAGTATGTTGCTGCCACAGAGGCAAGCAAGGAGATGATTTGGCTACAACAGTTGCTTGATGAGTTAGGTCATAAGCAGGAAGTTGGGAGACTACACAGTGATAGTCAGAGCACTATTCATTTGGTGAAGAACTCTGCTTTCCACTCTAGGACGAAGCACATTCAGCTGAGATATCATTTCATTAGGGCAACTTTAGAAGAAGATAAGTTGAAGTTTGAAAAGATTCATACCAGTCAGAATCCCGTGGATATGATGACCAAGGCAGTCACAATGGAGAAGTTTAAGTTGTGTTCAACTTTGATTGACCTTCATGGTTGATAATGAAGGGTTAAGAACTTTGCTCAGTGGAAACAATCTCTAAGTGGGAGATTGTTGGGGTGTGGAGCCTGTTTTTGGTCTTCTCGAATCAGTGTTGAAGTGTTGGAGCTCGAACGGTTAAGTTTGGAGACTTCAGGAGCATTCTGGAGTTGTCTACTGTGACGTTGTTGTGCCATCGCTGTGCCGTTGCTACTAATATGCCGTTAATATGTTGTTAATTGTTTGTTAACGTCATGACTATTTTTCATGGGAAGTTGAAAGGTCGCGACTTTCAAACTTCTAGGGTCGGCTTTAGGACTTCTTAAGAGGATTGTAATCCTATAAATAGAGGTGTTAGGGCTTGAAGATATCTTGAGTGTTCAAGAGGTCTTGAGTATTAATGATCAAGAGGCGATCAAGAGTGATCAAGGTTAAGTAATTGGGTGTCAATTGTGGTTTAACATCTTTGGAATTCTGTTGTGAGTTCATAATTGAGAGAAGACTGTGAGAGTTGTTTTACTCTTGTTGATAATAAAATCTGAGCAAGTTCTTGGTGGACGTAGCCCACATTGGGTGAACCACGTTAAATCTTGTCTTGTCTTCTTTTGTGCATTATTTATTTATGCTGTTATATTTTTACAAGTATAATTCTGCTATATAGTTTCCTACTGCTATGGTTTGAGGAATTGTTTCTACATATTTGTTCTCTAATTCCTAACAAAAGATGGGCTACAAGCATCATATCTCAAATGGGTTGTGAAAATCCTCACCAAATGACACATCAAACACATATTCAATATCATCGTTTAGGAAGGCTCCCATAAGATTAGATAATTAGTCTTGTTATCCCCTTTACAAAAGGGAGGATATAAATAATTTGTTAAACTACCACACTATCATGGTCAACCCTCTTTTTAGAAAACTATTTGAAGAGGGTTTGTGTTGTATTGTTGACTTCAAAAAGGCATTTGACATGGTCCCTAGAAATAAAATCTAGAACAAACTGGAGGAACTTACCAAATGAATATAGAGCGGTTGTTCATAGGCTCTATGAGAAAATCAAAGCCAAAATTAAAATAGGGGAGGGAATGTCTAAAAGTTTTGGGATCGAAATTGGTGTTAAACAAAAATTCCCACTTTCACCCATTTTATTTGGTATTTGCATAGACAAAATTGAGGATTGGATAAAGAAAATGTATGGAGGAGACATTCACTCAGTCAAATTTGTAATAAAATTGCTCCTCTATAGAGATAATTTCATCCTAATTGCTAAAATACCACATAGTTTGAGAGAGCACTTGAGGGCCCTTGAGCTCTTATATAAAAAAATTAGAATGCAATTAAACATAAGCAAACCCAGAGTCACGATCTTTTCTCTAGCAAAGAACAAAGAGGCAATTTGGCTTTCTTTTTTAGGACAAACCATTGGAAGAGTAAAAACATCATGGATTGGACTTTCACAATAAGTTTAGTTAGGAAATGTGTAGAGTAAAAAGAGTTAAAGAAGGGTGGAAAACTTTATATTCATTATAAAATAGGTGCATAAATGCAACTATGGGATTTGAAAACCAAAAAACCTTGTTTGGCTTGCTTGTCACACTAGTGGTACCTTACGGTTGTGAATTTTGGGGAAATGATGTGTATGATATTAAGTGGAGACAAATAGAGAGTATCCAAAATCCCTTAATCACAAACAACTTCAAAATCAAAATTCTAGTTACATATGAGATTCTATTAGTTGAATTGGTAACCTTTCTTTTGGAGGCATCAACGTTAACTTAGCTATTAACTTATCTGAAAAAGGTACAAGGCATAGAAGTGCATATGTGTCCTAGAATGGTTGTAGAAGAAAATATAGGTAGGAGGAAAAATACATGGATGAGTCATAATAGTAAATGGATGAAAAAATGGAACATTAACATGCAAGAGTCTCTAAACACTAATGTGGAGATGCAAAATTATGTGAGAGAAAAATTTGGGATAGGCATGTGGACACAACAACTTGGGTAAAAGAAAGAATACCACGTCAAACAATTTAATCCCACTTGTTACCACAAGGAAAATGCATACATAGGGGCACAATTCAAATGGAAAGAAAAAATGTTGATGACCCAATCAAGAACTAGTTCACACCATCATAGGTGCAAAATCAAGATATGGGCATTTCTTAAAGAAGAGTGGGAAGAAAGAACGTGCTTATTTTGTAAAAAAGGGGTAGTGGAAACATAATGTCACTATATCAGAGAATGCAAAACATATAATGACATACATATCAAGTATGAGGACAGTTTGAAGGTAGACATTCTACCATCCTTGTTTGAATAAGAAAGGTTTTCCCAAACTGCAAATCTCTTGGTCACAACCCACAACAAGAGATGCAATGTATCAAAAAATAAATGGATTCAATGCAAAAAAAAGTCGGGGTTACTCTTGGGTTGGCATTTTACACTCCAATTGCGGCTTTAGTTAGCATAAACTACTTGGTCTTGCAGACATTATTAAATTCATTCATTCATCCATTCTATTTTTTAAGGATAGATCTTTGAAGTTTGTCGTACAAAAATAGTTATTAGTTGTCCTTCTTATAAAATCACCCTTTAATGTAGTAGTTTTATGAATGGATTTACAATTCATATTAATGAGTGAATGACTTCATGAAAAACCAGGTCATGAAATGGAAAAACCTGTTAAAGCAAGTATTTTAGATTATTCAGAAATAGTGGTTGTTGAATAGTGATTTAGAACTTGAGCATGGGTAAAGGAGTGTGGAAGATATTGAGGAGCATAGGATCATTTAACTAAAATTACTTTTCAAGTGTACATGAAGTTAAATACCTTTAAAAGAAAATATAAATAACATAAGCTATGTAGCAGTTTCACATCCGTGGAAACTACTCGTTCAACAAACATTTTGAGCCAAAACATATAGAATTTAAAGATCCATATACTTTATTAAATATATTCTCATTGTAACCTTAATCCTTAGAAGTAGAAAAATATCCAATGCCATATTATTTGATATTAATTCATTAAATGCATCTAAGCAATATGCAATATGATAGAACCAAATTTTTTAAGCATAAACTAGAATAAATAAATAAAATTTAAGCTTTGATGATTGGTGTAATTAAACTTGAGATTAATGCGTCAAAATTTGAACAAAAAAAGACTCAACATTTTTTTGGAGTTACAAATACAAATTAATCCTTTAATATTTGAATCTATGCACGATGACATTTGAAAAGAGATTAGTTATTTTTTTGTTGGTTAAGGGATCTTCCTCACTCAAATCCCTAACCCTTTTAAGGTAAAAAAAATGCGATGCAATAATGGATTGAAAAATGACTATAAATACATAATGGAAACAATTGAAAATAAATCTTAAAGCAAAGGATCCAAGGATACATTCAAGGTTTCATAATTTAGTCAGTTGTTTAATGTGTGAATGAAAAACATATATGTGAAAGTGTTAAAATCATTAAAATACAATAGCATGTTTGTAATTTAAAATAAAAGAAACATGAATAAGAACCTGAATCACATAACCATTAATATGACAAGTGAATAACATAGTCTAGTTTTAAGTAAGGTCAAATCAATATCGTTTTTATTGTCGGTGCCCATTCCTTGTTCTACATGCACATTTTAAGTGAAATAATGGATAATTTATTGCAAGTTAATTATATATCAATGCATCCAAATGGATAATTAATAAAGTAACACTATTCTTCTGAAATTGTATTATGATTTTTTGTTGCATACATCAAACAATACTCCGTTGATAAGAGTGGTGACACAAATGTATTTAACACATTTTTGAATGGTAGGTTTTTGTAAAATCATCATAAAGAAGAAGACCATTACTTGGACCATAGTTACAACATAGATTGTATTATGACATGTATCACAAAAAATGGGTTTCCATTGTTTTGCAAGACGATTATGAAAATTAGTTTCTACCATTTTTTTTCGAAAATGAGTGTAAGAGAAAAAAGATGTTGCTATGTGAGTGGTAACAATTTGTTTACTTTTCATGTATTTGGATTTACATTTTTATTCATAGATCATAGCCAATTTCTCGTGGTATACACTAGATTAACATAAATTATATTGTAGCCATAGTTCAAGTGAATTATCAACTCATGTTACTTGTTAATATGGTGAAAATGTTTCTTTGGAGAAAAGGGTTAAGTGTCAGCAACAAGGACATCATCCACACATGAAGGATAATGTTTTATTTTCACTCTATACATTTATATTTCACACTTGTTAATGCATATTTGTCCTATCATGAACTTTGGTGTCATTATAATCCATGCCAACATTGGCAAAACTACATGTTGATAGGTAACAAAGGTCCCTAGTTGGGGTGAACAATGTAGCAACATCACAGTTGATGTTAGGATAGTTATGTATTTGCATATTATTTTAATGACCAAATATATTTCATTTCTATGGTCTATACTATTCCTAACCATGTAAGTCTATTTTTTGCAATAAATGTAGTGTTGCACAATTTTAATGCCAACAAAAATTGTGATTTTTTAATTGATATTTCATGTATTGTTTAAAGATATTTAATTAAGGTTGTATAATACTAACAAGGTTGGTGTAGGTAGCATAAGATTGTTCGTTTGAGTTGTCTTTATGTGATGTTTCTATGTCATCCATAAAACTTGGTCAGAATGTTTTCTTCAGAGACACACGTTGTTAGAGCTGTGAATTTGGCATTATAGGTTTTATGGGAATTGTTAGTAAGATTTGGCTAAGTGTATATTGTTTTAATGCATATGAATTTAATATTGTATCTTTAATTTTATGGCAATATGAAACCATGAAAATAAAATTATTGAATAACTAAGCTCATCAGATGTATTCCATGTCATTTATGCATATTGTTTATATGCATTTTTGCGTTCCTACATGGTTTTAAACCAAAAGAAACAAATGAATTTCCAAGATAAGGCCCCTAATTACATATCAGAAGCATTATTTTATCCTAGTGGTACATCAATATTTGTATTTTGCATCAAAAAAATTACGAAACTCCCTAATTATTTTCAAATTATGTAAATGTTATGATGACATGTAACTATGATTCTAATTTTCTTATTAAAAAATTTCCTAATAGAAATGTGAGATTTTATTTCAGGTTGTGTTGGGCTATTGTTTTTGCATTCCAAATGCACAATACTGCATTTATTTCACCAAGAGTTTCATATAACATTATAAAGACCTTTAATAAAGGTTGTATAATGCAAGTAAATACGATGTCATGCCAAGGCATATGCGCACACTTTCCACGTTTCACTCTATTATATGTCACATAAAATAAATGTGGGTCTAAAATGTATAATAACCTAAGTAATTACACAGAGTGTGATCATCTTAAAATACTTAGACCAAGGTTCCACATATAGGAAATAAACCAAGGCTTGGGAAAAAAACAATTTGATTGTGGAAAAAAAATGAATTGAATGCAAGAATACCAATTGAATAGTTAAAAACAAAACTAGAATTGTAAGAAATGTTACAATTATTTCAAAAAATTAGAATCAAAAAATAAAATTAGGGTCCAACAGACATACATAACATTTTACTATCTTTTTATAAGACATGTAGGCATATTTGTGATGACAAATAATTACACATCATAGCCCTCTCTATGGGAAGGTGACTTCTTATTAGGGAGTGTGGAAAAGACGTGACCTCGATAAATGTGTTATGTGTCATTCTAAATTTTGGAACTCTCTAATGGTTTTCAAATCATATACATGTTCTAATAACATGCATCTAATATTTCAATTCTCTTGATTAATGTCATATTTATAAATAGTCTCAAAATATTTTGATGACTTATCGGTAATAGGAGCATTTTGTACCTATGTATTTTTATGTATTTGACTTCAGTTTCCAAAATTCTCTATAAAAACATTCAATAAATTGCTAATGGTTTTTAAAAAATCTACATGTTTTGATAACATGTAATAACTTGATTACAAATTTCTTGTTCAGTCCCATAATTATAAATAATTTCAAATACTTTTTTCATCTTTAGGAAATCATTTTTTTTGTGATTCAATCCAAAAAGCACTAATATTATAATCTTGACCCAAATTTTGAATGACATCAAGTGAATTTGATTAGTTGATTTTGTTGATTTAGGGATTTGCCTTAGTTAGATCCTTAACCCTTTTAAGATGTATTACATAATTATAAAATAGTAAATTGTAAAAATGATGATATATAGATGCCATAAAGAACTAAAAAAAGTATTATACATGTTTGGAGGCATTTAAGGACTAGTAAAATGGAACCAAACCGAGCCTATTATAGGATGTGTAGGTTATTAAGAAAAAAACTACAAATATTGCGTAATTTTTTCCAATCAACAAACAATTTAAAAATCAAGAAGACAATGTATACGTATGCAAAGAACAAGGAAGAAAATAAGAAAACAGGAGATACCAAAATTTTAATCCAATTTTTGATCCTTTTAAACTATGAAAGCACTCATGGATACTTGTTTCTATTATAAACTTATATTCAAGAGTAGAAGGGTAGTTGTACAAATAATAACCATGGAGTACATTGCACAATGAAAATAATTTCCCAATGCTTTCTATATATAATCTTTCAAAAATCTTGTGAAGTTTCTTTTGAAATGAACCACTTTAGTATACACTAGTATCCTCGTATTATGTAGGACTATTCCAATGACTTGAAGATACATGTGTTTTTAACTCAAAGAAAGTTTTTAGTGATACAATACCTTTTCTCCGATTCATAATTGGCTAGGTTACAAACATGGGTTACATACTTATTACATAACCATTGTCTTTGTATTTAATCATGTTGTTGTTTGCCAAACAATTAGAGCATAAACTAGAAAACCATGGATGCAATACCAAATATCTCTACTCTAACTCAAATGTAAACCTCGGATTGAGAAAACAAGGGATAAAAAATATACCTCTACTTACGAAAAGCTAAGTCCCTTGTGATTGTTAGATTAACTCAAAGATGATGGATGCACGTTGGTTACTTCAAATGTGGATTTTGTGAATAGATTTTGGTAGTACCTACCCTTGGAAGCTTGATGATTGATTGATGAAGGATGATGGCTTGATTGATGATGAAGATGGAAAGAGCTTGGAATTTTTCTCCCTAGATTTATGCATTGGCTTACATGGAGGGTGGTAGCTTAATCTATAGAAGAATGGATGGCTAAGATGAAGCCACGAAGGATTTTGATCAATGTCAGAGATTGGTTGATAGGAAGGAAGGTTCTAAAGATGGGAGGGATTTTATAAATTTTAAATTCATGGAAGGTAGTGGAAGAAGAAGGTTCTAGAATTGGACAATTCTAGAAAAGGTGGTAGAAGATGGAAAGTTCCAACATTGGAAGATTCTAGAAAAGGTGGTTGAAGATGGAAGATTTTAGAATTGGAAGATTCAAGAAAAGGTGGTAGAAGATGAAAGGTTATAGAATTGGAAGATTTTAGAAAAGGCAGTAGAATATGGAAGGTTATAGAATTGGATGATTCTAGAAATGGTGGTAAAATATGGAAGGTTATAGATAGAGAGAGCTCTAGAAAGGGATTAGATTAGGTTAATTATGATTAGATGAGAAATTAATTGGAAGATATTTAGGAGAGGATAAGAGGGTAGGTATAGGTAGCTGGATAGGAATATTAAATTCCTAAAATATGTGATGATGTGATTAGATGATTAACCAGGGAAATTAATCATGAGAAGGGGGATATGTGGGACGTCATGAGGTTGGATGTGATGAAGGTATAATTGGTAATAGAAATCAATTTAGGTGTACACATTTTCTCCCTCTTTGAAAGATCATTACGACCAAAGGGAGTAATGTATTTTCAAAGAAAATATAAGATAAAGTACGGAAGGGTGATGCCCCCTTGAGGGTCATGCGGGGACGAATGAGATGGATAACCATTGAAAAAGAGGATAATAAGATATTAGACTAGATGATATGTTAGTAGAGAGAGATTGAATGGTTAACGATATCATTGGAGGCTTGCATACATTGAGCAATGATTGATTGATTAACTAATTGATAAATTGATCAAGGAAAATTTGAAGGAAATCAGGGAAAAAAGAATTAGAGAAATGTGGTGAATTTAGCTAGAACCAAAATCGCAGTGTTTGCGAATTATCTGAAATCAACGGCCATGACATTGGAAAAAAAGAGTACTATTTTTGAATTAAGTTGTGGATGTAATGGCGAATGTAGGGTAATTTATACTAAATTTAGAAAAAAAATGGCAAATAAAAATTTCCTTTTTCAACTTATGTATCATGATGTCAGTACCCGTCAATTTTAGATAAGTGATTGTTTATTAGATTGAAGTTATTAGATGTTATTTCATTTAAATTGGTGTTTTGAGGGACTAACGATACCTTTAAAAATTTGTGGTGTGAAGTGTGAAATCGTAGGGTTTGACTTAGAAGTAAACATGCATTTATAGCTTATGACATCTTATAGACTGTCAAAGAATGTTATCTTACTATTGCACAAGTTGTTAATGTTTATTGCAATGATTTTGATAACATGACACTATGTGACAATCAATTATTTTCATGCTCTTCATTATTTATCTTAACAAATAGCTTCACAGACTCACAAGTTCTAGTATCTAAAGCAACATAGAGATTTTCTATTTATTTTCCATTCGTAAACTGACATGATGAGTGCATTGATATGACACATATTGTCTTTTCCAAAGAAATTACACTACATGTCAATCACTCATTAACACGCACTTCACATTTCTCTATCCGTAATGATTTCACATCCTAGATGAAATACTGATTGCCAAAGGAATATTCTACATGGAGCTTTCCTATTAGCTCACTACGAACACCAATTGAAAAAGTCTAAAAAAATATTGACAACACAATATCCAAAGGAATGTGGAACCTTTTCATTGGGTTATACATTGCAATGGTCAGACCTACATAGAGTCGAAGGTCAATATATTTTGACTCTAACATGGAAGTAATGTGTTACCTATTTAGTGGTTTGCACTTCACGCTCTAACACATTAAACACAAACACTGAAGTGGTACTGACATAATTGAGATCCACAGTTACATGGAGCCTCTTCATTGGTTTACTTTATATATTTTAACATAGTCTTGCAAAAGATGAACAACTCGAAAAGAGGCACTACGTGTCCAATATATATGGCACTAGAACTTACAAAGGAAGCATAATACGAAACTATAAAATCTTGCCACATGTCTAGCACTGAATTTAAAAGTGATGTGACTAGTTAAAGCCACCTTGGCCATGAAAATACATGAGTAGCTCGAATTCAAGGTCAAGTACCTAAAAAGGTTGGGTGGACTTAAATGCTGCAATGGTACGCTACCATTTCAACATAGATGGATAAGGTTTAAATAAGTTAGAAGCATTTCACATAGGATACCCTACATTTAAACTAATATAGAGCACTTGAAATTCAGAGCTAAACTAATATAAAGGAAAAATGAACATTTTTCCTTTACACTTGCGAGATAGATCACTTAAACATCCCATAAACAATGGAGGCCTACCTTCATAATTTATTCACAAACCAACTCTTTGTGGATATACTTTTGATAAGTAAGTGGTAGGAGTGGATCACTACATGGCCCTAAAAATGGAAGTTGAGGAAGCTAGTTTGGTGGATGACAAATAAGAAGTCGATCAAGACAGGAGGAAATACATGACAAACCTAGTTCTAATATAACAAATAGGACTACGTATCATAATAAGAAATCTTGAAGTAATGTCATGCATATATTTTCTCATGGGCATTATGAAAAAAAAGCAAACTACAAAGGGGGCTTTTTAATTTCAAAGACAAATGTTATTGGAAACATCATTGTTGATGCATTTTTTAGTTATTATCACCTTCCACCAACAAACATATTATTTAACATGAAACTGTGGAGAAACAGGGACAAAAGAGTAAGATCAAATAAATGCTTAAAGAGTAGGCAAAATATTTGAAAAACTTCAAAACAAAGGTCTCCCTTGAAAAAATGATTATTATATCATTCAGACGAGGATTCAGGATTGACATGGATCTCATGAATAGACTTTTTGGTGTTGTTGTCAAGGTGAACTGAACCCTTTGGAGAGTGGTGTGATGAACCCCCTTCCAAATAACAAAATTGAAACACTCTTAGGCCATAGGTGATCGAATAATGGAGTGAGTCTCCATAGAGGGTTGGTTCCCCTAATGTAACACCTAAAACTAACTCTACTCTACTTCAACAACAAGGAAAAGGGATAAGAACTAAGCACAAAATTGAACCTAGAGCTTGAAAATAAGGTGATGTACCTGAATGTTTGATTACCTCTACTTTCCTAATCATACACAAAAGGACTAAAGGAACCAAGACAACATACATGACTCACAATTTGACATACTTATGCATAAGTATTTCATAGAGAGGCTTGAAGTTTATGACAACACTCAGAGGGGAAGTAAATGGCTCTATAAAGGGTCAAATGGTGAAAATTCACATCTGAATCCTGCATGAACTATATGAAAACAAAACTTATGACCTACAAAGGAATATATTCCTGCATAAAGGTAAGGAAATAACACTACAAATCAAGGATAAACAATTCTATCACGAGATAAGAACAACTATTTCATGATTTTACACAATACACAAGTAGTGAGAAGGTAAAAAATGGTTTTTTTTATTAATACAAAAGGTGCAATAAGTACAAAAACTAGCATGAATAAGCCACAACCAGCAAGAGGCATATCTTTTTCAAATGAAAATCTCCAGTAAATATGGGAGAAATCAAAACTACAGAGAGAAGAGAGCAAGATAACAACTCATAAATGCTATCATTATGACATAAAATAGTCCTAAAACTAAATTTTACTATTAAATAAATGTTCCCCATCATTCTCCAACATATTATCCCTTGAATTGAGGTTTTCTTCATGAAGAATTGCGTAGGAGGTTGTTCGAGAACTTGGACTAGTCAAAAGGTCTTCAATAGAACCTATTTTGAAGGTGCATTGTCTCACTAACTCGTTAAAGATTTAACTCACCATCATCCACCCCTTGAATTCTTATTTAACCAAATTTCTTTCCATTCTCTTGGAGATTTTCCACAATTGCAGGACAATTTGAAATAAACCTTCAACTTCTTTGACTTCATCAAATAACCATTTGCTTGTTTCAAGGCCACATGTTTGAACTTAGGAAAGTATATTTATCCTCAATTTTGGCGTAGGGTTTGGATGATGGAAGTTTTAGTGGCTATCATTTTAAAATAAATTTATGATTATGCATTACTCTTTATTCTCTTGTATGAGACTGGTTCTATACTTGACCCTTCACTTGCACACTCCTTTATGCATTGACTAGCTCATTTGTAGGAGTATTCATGTTCCATTAAGGCCATTTCTCCATATTGGGCATGGAATTTACGTGCATGACATCTCCCCAAAGTATTCTCACCTTCTTAATATGATATATTCTTCAAATCTAAGCCTTTTATCCTTGGTGATGCCATACTAGACGCCCATGCACTCAAACAGGCCTAAAACAAGGCCTTCATGTACACGGTGAGCTATAAATCCTTCATAGATTAGCCTCCAAAGTTTTAAAAAACATTATTTACCTTGAGAAAACCTTAGATCACCTACACATGAAGTTCTAAAACATTTGGATCACTAGAACTTGCGTTATGACACTTTTAGCCTCCTTGAAGACTAGTTTTCACCATTTTTTTCATGCGCAGGTATGCATTTTTTAGTTTTCTCTCCCTTCAGGTACTGTACGGATCTGATACCACTTGTAAAAGTTCTAAAATGTCAAAATAGAACTTTAGTCCAAGTTTCATAGGTCTTGGAGCTCTAAAACACAAACTACGGTCTTTTTTGTGCACCTACGATCTCATAGGGAAACAAACATGCTGGTTTAGTAAAAAATTATTATCTTGAGTTATAGGAGGTTTCAAAATCTCATTGTTTTTATGATAATATTGTATATACCCCCTCTACTATCTCCAATATTCTTTTGGGTAGGTTCCATTAAAAAAATCACCAAAAAACTTCCAATTTCAGGTTTGCATACCTTTTTCCTAGATTTGTGCATACATTTTACAACATAAGCGTGGCTTTGGATAGTTTCCTTGGATGAAAGACAACCTATAATGACTAGAGGTTTGATTTAGGGTTGGAGGATGGTATCTAATGAGATTATATCACTTTGGAGTCCTAAAAATCCTTCAACAATGCAAAACTTGATGAAAACCTCACTTTTCTCTTTTTCAGCATGGTTGTAGATGCATTTTCACTCTTGTTGATGATTGAAACATATTTGGAAGAGTCCTTGGGGATTAAAAGAGTGTATGAGACCAACCCAAGATTTGAAAACCTTCATTGATCTCTAAAATTTCTTGCAATCCCATGTTGATCAAGAAAACCTTGTGGAGAAAAGTTTGACATCAAAAAGGAAGGCATTCTGGTTTCTTCTATCCCGACGCCTTACGATGAGGTGGCTCGTATGATGGCGCATTATGTAACACTTGAAGGAAGATTCTCCAAAATCTCGTAGTATCACCTGGTCCTACTTAATCACTTTAGACACAAGGTGAAGGTGAGTCTCTCCTACTACATTCTGCAGTCCATGGAAAAGTCTATTCTTTAAGTTTAGGGTCATAAGAGGACTACCCCCTACACCAGGGTGTCATTTATCTCATTAATCAATACTTGAATAGTGTTTTTGCCAATGACCCTTGCCCTGATGTGGATTATCCCCTTCCCAAACAAACTCACATTTGATCCAAAAACCTCATGTACTGGGACTCTGTCTCAGAGACACCCCCAAAAAGGGTTCTCTGTAGCAGTAGGAAGTGCAAGGAAGTTGTGGGCTCTGGCCAGCAGGGTGAAGAAATCATGGTGGAAGATATCCCTCCTGCTTTCCTCCCTATCATGGAATATGGTTCCAATTTAATAAATAAATTCAGCATGTAAGATAATTTGGTTAAAACCCTTGAGGAAAATGTAGACTTCCAACTTAAGTTTAATGTTAAAGTTCAAGCCTCGCACCCTAACACTGGCCTTAAAGAAGAAATTGTTTCTCTGGATACTAAAATTAAAGCTCTAGAGAAAAAACATAGCAATTACTTGGCTATGCACAGTGCCATTATGGATCTTATGCATGTTCATATCTGCCAAATTTGTGACTCTAGCGACATTCCAGACATGGCTTGGAAGAATGGCAAGATTACAAGAAATTTCAAAGCCTCGAACTGGGACCCCATTATCGCCATTTCCCTGAAACTCTATCAGGATTTCAGAGTGGTTGTTAAATTTTTTAGTAAATCTGTTGGGTAGGGTTGCCGGCTCCTTCTTCTTGGTGCAACTGTTTTTGTGTTGTTTTCTAGCTGCAGTTTTGTTGTCGATGTTTCATGTTGGGCTCGTTGTAGGAAGTTGGCCACTGCCTTTATTTTTTCATGTTCTTTCCTCTTTTGGTTGGGGTGTGGACCCCACAGATAAAAAAACCACACTGTTTTACATTGCTTTTATTTTTTGTTGAGCCTTTTCTTGTAACCTTGGGTAAGGTCCCACCAAAACCTTTTACCAATAATAAAAAAAACAATGGGAAAATTGTTCTTTTGTGCACAAATATTTGTTTTTGATTTGTCGAACATGTAAGAGCTTGAAGGAGATAATAAAGAAACTAAATATGGTTATAGAAAGTCTAAATATGCATTATGAAACTGAAAAACCCATCCACTATCATCTTTCCACCTGCAAACTATGGAAAACTTGAATTTTTCTTTTTAAATTCCATGAAAACTACCCATGAACCTTTGCATATACGTTGGAAAATCAAAAGACCTTAAATTTTTCTGTAGATGCATACATAGATGAGACTCTCTTTCAACGTGTCATTCACCTAAAATTTTCATTTCCCCCCTTTTGATTACCCCCACACATCTTTGATAACAAGATTGGAAGGTTGAAATTGTCATCAAGAGTGATTATATTAATTAGTGTTTTATTAGGACAACCAATGGTATACATGTATGGCAAGGTTAGTGCAAAAAGCAACTTTAATATTTCAAAATACCTTAAAGTATCCTAAAAAATATTAAAATATTCTAAAAAGACAAAACATGTTCAAAAGACCTTAATTATTTGCTATGAGGAGCTTTTGTTACCCGAAGGTATGATGAACACTAGCAAATGAGATACGATCACTCAAAAGACCTTAAAAACACTATCAAACCTGATGTATGAAGAATGGTGACTGTAAAAATTTAACATTCTTGGCAACCTTTGCAATTGCTTCTCCGTTAAACAAATGACTAACTACCTTATGGAGTCCATTGGGCATGGAGTCACATGAAATAGTTCATCAATCTAGTATGAAAGTTAAAACAACCTCTGGAAATTGAAAAAACCTTCCCAACAAGCAAGGAACAACAAGAAACAATAACTAAATGTGCCAAAGAACTTAGAGGAAATGATAACAAAAACTAACAATGTGCATACAACACTAGAGGAAAGAGAAACACCTACCTACTATGCACAAAGGTGAATCATGACCTCAATAATAATGTTTGGGGTATATCTTGTTAAGTGGGATGGAAATCTCTTCACCATTCAATTCAAAGAGCTGAATGCATTGTTTTTCTTGCAGTTGGAAATCATGTATGGTCCACTCTACATAGAATCAAACTTGGTATGCATTCCATGCTTAGTCCTCTCCTCATCCCACTTGAGAATAAGGTCTCCATCTTTGAATGCTCCTAAAACCACCCTTTTGTCAAAAGAATCATTCACTTGAGCTTGGTGAAGCTCCATTGTATGCATTGTTTGGTCTCTAACCTCTTCCGAATCTATTAATTATGTAAATTTGATTGGCATGACATTTTAATCTATCATTTCCAGCAGGTTAATGAGCTCTCTAGCTGAAAATTCAAGGGATATAGGCAGCCTTGCCTCTCTACCATAGAAAATCATACAAGCTGAGTTACCAACAACTCTTTAAGATTTATTATATCATCCCACAAGGTTTCCTTTAGCTTTATATGCCACGACCTTTGGTTCTCCTCCACAAATCTCTTAATAATCTTAGTGATATTCTTATTAGTGAATTTTTCCGATCCATTCCCTTAGGGGTAGTAGTTACATGATGTACTCAAATAGATACCAATATTTACTACCCATTCACTTATCCTAGTACCAAGAAAGGCCATTCATTATCAGAAATGATTGTGGATGACACTCCCAATTGGGTAACTAAACCCTCATAGAATTCCAATACACTAGTTTCATTTGCTTCTTTGAGAGCTACTGCTTCTATCCACCTTTTAAAGTAATTAATAGTTGTAAGAACCCACTTATGACCAACACTTGAAGGTGGGTTAATCTTCCCTATAAAATCCAAGCCCCATTACATGAAGGGTTGCTCTACTTGTATGGGTTGGAGAGGGAGGGGTGTTAATTTTTATTTTCCTTTTAAAAAAAGGCACGCTTCTTAACTAATTCACATGCATATCTAAATAGGTTAGGCTAATAGTAGCTTTCCCTTGTTATCTTTAATTTGTGTTCTTGGAGCAAAATGTCCACCTGATAGCCTATCATGGAACTCTTCTAAAATCCTATCAATATGATTTGTCTTAATACATCTTAAGAGAACACCATTAATATATTTTATAAACAATATGTCACTTGTAGACACTAAATCATGTACTTTGGGTACATTTATAGGTCTTGATCACATACCACTATTCATACGATTCCTAAGTGAGAAAAGTATTAATTGACCACTGTCTTTGACATCTTTTCTTTCTTTATGGTTTCCTTCTTTGTCTTACACACCCTACTGCCTAGTTTGACTTTTGATAGTTCAACTTTTCTGAGTCTAGACACCAACACCCAACCACAATGTCAGTGTTAAGGCACCCTCATCCTCCTAACTGCCCCTGTCCTCCTGACTGCCCCGACCTATTTGTATCTTACTCACATATTTTGGGTCTTTCTAGATGTTTAGCATCTTGTTTTCTTATGGGTCAGCCTTTGGTGGTTAATTATGAAATTCAAATAAGGGAATCATATAAAAACAAAGTTATGTGACCATAATAAAGGACCAAAGCACTAAGCATTTACCATCACCACCTAAGGTTGCATCCAAAAGCATTCTGAGAGCATCAAAGCATCCATATGGCTATCATTCAAGGGAAAAGGGACTTCATTCTTTTGCATACACTTCATAGGAGGGGAAGTTCATTTTTCCATGTGCACATTTATTTACATCTTCTACATCTAGTTATTGTTGGCTATTCAAGTGTGTGTGGCACAATATCCACCTAGGGCATGATTCCACACACACACCGAGAACAACATGGAGTCTAAAATGTAGTGTAATACTTGGATCGTAAGTTCACTTAGTCAGGTGACCATTGGGGTTAGTTCGACTCCCCATTTGCATCTTTTTCTTTTTAGGATTTGATGTGTTTTGGGGTTTTACAGGTGCTCTTTCTCTTTACAGGTTATAGGTGAATCTTGTAGACTTAGTGTGAAATACGGGCGATCAACAACAAAGGAAAGTGACATTGAAGAAATCATTCTCTGAGTTTCTGAGCATCACAGGCATCCAATAGTGGTCTACAACACCCAGGTGCCCCATTCTAGGTAGATCCTATGGTCATATAATTTTTTGAGCTCGGTTGCAACACTTCCCTCCTCTTGTTCACCAGTTCTTTAGCTCGACACAGTCTAGGATTATTTACAAATCTGATAAGTCTACTTCCCCCTCTCTTGCACTTAGGGTTTTACATTTATCTTGCTTATTGCTTAGGCTAAATCTATACTCTATTGCTTATTCATTTGATGCTACATTGCAATATAGGGTTTAACATAAAATTCTATTTTTGGTAAATCATTTTGTGAACCCATCTTTCACGCTTAAGGTACTTATACTTTCATTTCTCTCATTTTCTTAGGATCTTCTCATCATGGATATCTCTATTTATGATTTCTTGCTAGGCAACCCTAATTTTTGAGGTAAAATTATCACTCTCTTGGATAATACTCGCATCCCTTCTACCATTTATCTGGACATAGTTTATCAAACATTTGTGGATGCATTCTCTCAGTGGCTCACTTTTCCATCTCTTACAGTTGACAATCTATCTGTTTATGACATTGATCCTCCTCTTTATATATGAGTATGCATTCATAATTGGGGTGTTAAGAGAAATTTAGTCCACAATGGATCCGAGATTTATATTTATCCTTTATCATTCATTCAGAATATAGGCCTTTCTGTAGCTAATCTCAACCCAACATCTATTTCTCTCCAGACATATGATTCCACTATGCGTCCATGTCTCGACACTATTGTTTTTCCTATCACAATTAGGCCTAAAATAGTTCCTACATTGTTCTTTGTCATTGATTTCCCCGTTTCGTATAATTTCTTGCTCGATAGGCTATGAATTCATAGAATGTAAGTAGTCTCTTCTACAGTGCACCGGTGCATCAAATTATTACATGAGGGCATTGAATATTTAGTTCCTGCTGATAGTATCCCATTCCAATATTGCAACTTAGACCTAACCACTACATTACCTATTCCAAATTCTACTACTACATAGCTCGATACTGATCTGTGACCCATGGAATATCTTGATATCTTACCTCCACTTGAGGGAACCATTTGTGCATTAGACAATGTTCCATCCATTTTAGCCCCTCCCCTTCCTTCTAATAATGCTATGGTACTTTATCATGGGGTTGTCTATACATCAGACGTTATACCACCTTCTTTATCTCCTCATACACAACCTACATCTATGATGCCTCCTTTCACATGCACTCTTTTCATAAATAACGCTTTTTGGCCACACATTCCATTTGATAATAATAGCTCTAACACTATTTACACACCTGATGGATTGGTTTGACTATGATTCACGCTGGATGATCTCATATCTTTGTCACATTCTCCTCATTTATATCATGGGTATGTTTGCATTAGTACTGCTTATGCCCTCCGAGTATTTCATCTATCAATATTTGTCACACACTCCTCAAATTTCTCCACTCACCCTAGGGAAGTCTTGGCTTAACGACATCATTGGCGCTTTGGATCCTGACCATATTGACATTTCATTTCCCATGCCCTTTGACTGTGTTTTTATTTGTAATGATTCCTTTCTTAGATATTTATAGAATATTACTCATTGGTATGCACATGGGTTTCCACCAAAATCTTTCACCGACGAAGAATACACAATGGGTATGTACAATCTATGCTCCAGTGACTCTTTACTTGATCAACAATATACTATTGCTTATTAGGTCTCCGATGCATCTCCATTCCATTTTGACCACAAAAATGATGATATCTTAGATGATGTTACTTGATCATTCTAATCATCATACACTTGGGGGGCATCATGATTACTCCCCCCATCCTAGCATAGTCAGTTGTCTCACATTTCTACTTGTTCACTCTACACTACGCATCTAGTATTTCACACACATCTTATGCAGCTTGATACACTTGTATCATCACTACCATATGACACACTCTCTATTAGGTTGTGGAGCCTGTTTTTATGTGTGAAAGTGTTGAAGACTATACACTTTTCATGTATCCTCACAGGGTTAGGGGGCGCAACCCCCGAATTTTTTTTTTAGGCGTAAATTTTTTTGGCCTCAAAAAAATGCAGCTGACATATCAGGAAATGTACTCTTCTCATATGGGAAAGATTTTTGACCCATAGGTTTATTAGATGGGTTTTGCCCATGGTTTCGATACCCATGGTTTTGTAAAACTGCTTAAGCAATTGTCTATTTATATGGTTTTATGCATATGATAGAGAGATGAAAACATTGTAGATGTGTTTTGAATTTGGCTGTGAATTCTGTAGAGTTTGTTGAGCATAGCTCCAAATGGATCTGGGTATCATATTAAGAGAGTGGTGGTTTGTAATAAAATCTGAGCAAGTGATTCTTGGTGGACGTAGCCCAAATTGGGTGAACCACGTTAAATACTATCTCTTTGTGTTGTGTTATTTTATTCTGCAATTTTATTTGAGATCTGTAATAATTTCTGCATATTAGTTTCTATTGTTGCGATTCTGTGAGGGATTATTCCGCATATTTTATCCCTTATTTCCTAACACTCTCATGCTACAGTTCACACTTGACTATTGAGGGTATACTACACTCATGAACCTCACATCAGTTCATGCTTCACACTGTTCACATTCATCTCATATGTTTCTAGTAGCTCGTATCACACATCATACACACTTTACGTGCTGTACATTTATGATATATTTTTTTCTCGCATATATTACCACATGTTGCACTTATTCCCCAATGACGCACTCTAGTTCTACGGTTCATGCTTGATTGCTGAGATTCTCAATCTGAAATGAACCTCACCACACTCACTCACTCTCTACGCTTTATGCTTTATTGATCATATCTCTCTAGTGCACACTATCAAACCATTTACGGATGACACACTCTTGTTCTATGGATCATTCCTGACTGCTGAGGCATCATTTATAAATGAACCTCATCGCATGCATACACATCCACTCGGGGGGAAGGTTGCTCCTATCAAACTCACATTGCATTCCATTCCACTTCATCCACAAAATACTGCATATCTTGGTCTCATTTACTCTTGCTTTCTTATGCTTACATGTACACTTTGTCACACATGCTAGTCAGATACTTTGTATGTCATTATATTTTTCTATATAAACACGTGCGTTCAATTTCCTTATAATTGTGAACAAATATTTTACATAGATCATTACATGTAGCATGGATGCTTGGCACTATACCTATTACTAATCCCACCACAGCTCCTGGGGACATCTACTTTTGTACTCATCACAATTGCTATTGTTTTGATTTATACTATTTCCCATTCATAGTAGCACACTACTATATCAAATCATACACTCTTTGACATACATTTTATCTTCCTAACATGCTAATAGGTGCTTCATGTGTACCTTTTGCTTTATAGGATTATTTGTTACCATGGTTGTCTGTTACTATGCTTACTATTGGTTGTCCTTGTTTTCCATTGTATGCCTTTGTTTGCGGGCTTCGTCCTTTATCTTGTGTGCACAATGTATGTGTTGTAAATATCTTCCCCTCAGGTAGATATAGACAAACAAAAGAATATGGAAATCAAAGAAACTCAGCCCCCAAAATTTATTGCGCTGGCGCAGGTAAGAAAGTGTCGACATGGCAAAAGTCGCGCCTTGGCGCACGTAAAGGGCGCATGACACAGAGTGTCGACATGGAAAAATTCATGCCTTGGCACATGTAAAGGGCGCATGACATAGAGTGTCGACATGGAAAAATTTGTGCCTTGGCGCATGTAAAGGGTGCATGACATAGAGTGTCGACATGGCAAAAGTTGTGCCTTGGCGCACGTAAAGGGCGCATGACACAGAGTGTCGACATGGAAAAAGTCGCGCCTTGGCGCATGTAAAGGGCGCATGACATAGAGTGTCAACATGGAAAAAGTCATGCCTTAGCACATGTAAAGGGATGTCGACACAAATATGGATGCGCCTATGGCGCACCTTCAGGAGGTGCAACATTCTGAGCGCTGACAGGAAGCAGACCCTAACCCAGATATTCAGACGGCCATAACTTTTCACAGGGAGCTCAGATTCATGCAAGGTTGGACTTTTCAGAAAGCTTACAAGGTCCTATGTCCAACTATGACTAGATATATTTAATTGGGTGGGAACAAATTTTTAAAAATGCAAAATACAGTTTGTCACTTTTTGGGTTTGATAAGGTTCTCACCTACCACCATAATGAAATGAATTAAATACAATTTGGAGGTAGTTGGGGTAGATTTGGAATTCCTCTCTCTTCCCTCTCTCATTCTTCCTATAAATTGTAAGGAGGGGCTTCTTTCTAAAGGTTGGACATTCTTGTTTTGCCCCTCCCTTCTTCTCTTTAGTAGGTTGAATTTGTGGAGTTCAAACCTCCCATTTAAAACTGTAATGCAACTTTGCCTCTTGGCATTTTGTAGTGTATTGTATCAATCTTTGGAGCAAGTAATGCATGTCTGTGGATGATTCTCAACCCTCTCTGTGTTCATTTGCATCCTCCTGATCTTCACTGCAAATTTTGTTATCTGTGCATGATCTTGCATCACATTTTAATGGTTTGTGTTTATTGGCAAGATAGGTGTTCTTCATTCCTCGGTGCATCACCTTTGTTAGTTTAGGTTTATTTTTATGCATCTTCTTACCTTGTCTCCTTGGCAAGTTAGATTAGATTTTGAGTAAACCCTCTGGAACATTTTTTCGTATGCATCTAAATAGAGGAATAGGAACCAGCCTTCTCTGGAGATTCCTTTCTCATTTTTGCAAGTTCCACACTTGGAGAAAGGATTCAATGTTGTGCAATCACACTGGATGCTAGTATGATCAACCTAGAAATCTGATCAACATCCAGGGGTGCTGCTGATTTGCACTAACAGTTTTGGCACGCCCGGTGGGACCTTAGAGGTCTTTCACTTTATCTTTGACAGGTTGGTGTGTTTCTGTTAAAGATTAAGCCTTTTGGAGGCACTTTCAAAAGCACATCTGGTAAATAACTCATTCTCTGAGTTGCATACTTGTTTTCCATTCATTTCAATCCATTCTTCTTTCCATCATTTTCATTCTTTTCCATTCCATGAAGTTGTGCAATCATGACTTCATTTCCATCATGGAATTCATATTTACAACAACAGTTTATCACACCTCCAACATGTTTTACAAATCCTCCAAATCAACATTTTGATCAAATTCAAAATCAGCATGTCTACCCATATGAGCAACAGTGCCAAAGTCAGTTTGGATATGAAGCATGTAGAGCACAAGGGTATGCTGGTTGTGAGGGCAGTCAAGAGGAAAATGCAGATCTGCTGGAACAAATCCAAAAGATGGAGGCGAACATGGTGCAATCAAGAGCAACAACTCAAATGAAGGCTTTCAGAATTGGTTACCGGACTCCTTGTCCATGGGGAGGCCCTTTTCCAAGACACTTCAGCCCTCAGGAGAAGCTGGACTTTATGATGAAGATGCTGCCCCAACTTGCACAATGGACAACAGAAATAGAGGCCTATACACTTGGTGTTGAACAACCTTGTCAATGGGTAAGTTCTACACCATCATCTGGTTTTTCTCTTCCCATTACTCAAGCAGCATCATCTCATTTGGAATTTCAAATTCTAAATCCAGTCAATGCTGCCCCAGGAGTTAATTCCATTTCTCCATTCCCTAGTCTTCCACAACATCTCGATTCTTCTGTCCTTTTCCCTTCCAAACAACCATTCCCTCCAAAGAAACAAGAGTTTCTACCTCCTCTACCACCACGAAAAATTTCCAAATCAATTGAGTTACAATCCACTTCTCCTCTTGCATTCCCAAATCCATGTTGGGAGGATAAAAATTAGAATGCCAATCAAGGAAAACATCAGCAGAAAGAAGAGCCAAACAAAGATAAAGAAATTCAAAGTCTGAAGAGTTGGGCTCTTAAATTTGGGATGACAAAGATCCCCTTGATGGTTAAGCCTTCAGAAGAGGTTGGAGTTGGAAAACAAGTGGTGGTTAGGACTGAATTTGTTGCAGCAGGAGAAGAGAAAAAAGAAGAAGCAGATCAATAGTCAGTTTGCTCAGAAAGTACTGTCCATGTTAGCATTCTATTTGAAGAGAATGCTGATTCAATTCAAGTTACACAATCAGCCATAGAGGAAGAAAGATCAGAAGAAGATCTTACAGTCCCAACTTGTCCTCTAGAGCAGCAGATTGAAGAGTTTGACTTGACCAACTTCATGCTAGAAGAAGAGTTCATCAAGAGCAAGATTGTCTTCAAGTAGTAGAGGAGGAAAAATCTGCTCCAAATCCAAAAGAAGAGGAGCACATTCTAGTTGTGGAGGAGAAAATTGCAGATCCAAGGGCTCTGAGCGCAAGGCAGGCTACAAGAGAACCTTTAGTTCTTCTTTCTACTTCATCTCTCTCGAGCTCTAGTGCTGAAGAAGAGTTTGATCTCTCAAACTCAATGTTGGAGGATGAAAGAAACCATGATGATCAAGTTACAGATCAAGAGGAGACCATGGAGGAAGTTGAGCATTTGCAGCAGGACAACAATAAGGTAGTTTATCTGTCATATTTGGAGGACTGTTTTGATGAAGAAGAACCGGTTGAGTTTCCACCATTCTCTCTTTCATCATCCACGTTCCAAATACTTGAGCCTGTGGTCATGAAGGAGAACATTCATTTGTAGCAGCCTACATCTTATAGTAGCTCTTTGGAACTAAGATTGGAAGATTTTAATCTTTCATGTTCTTCATTGGAGGAAGAGAAAGGGAAGAAAAGTCCTACCATTGCTTCCACATCACCCACCCAAGAAGGTCTATAAGAAGACTCCATTTTTGGAGTTGAAAATCAAAGCTATGGGCATATCAAACGGACCATACCTTGCCCAATCAGGTATTTGGCTTTATTGGAGCCAAAGGAGAAGTCACAACCAGTCATGCTTGCTTCTGAGCATGAGGATGAGCTACAAAGAACCAAAGATCAGCTGTCATACCTCTCCAATCCAAATGTAGAACAACTAAAAGAGGTATTGAATTTTCCTTCAGCTGATACCTTGATGATTTGGGTGGAAGACCAGCTTCTTGTTGATTTTCCACTCATCCAATCAGCCATGTTCAGTGCCAAATCAGTTGCATGGTTACCAATTTTGAAGAAAGGAAGCTATTTTGCACAACCAGTTGCAGGGTTTGTTTAGCCCACTTTTGCTTCCAGTTAGAATAGAGTAGGTAGTTTTGCTTTCAGTAAAAGAAGTGCTTGTGCACACTCTGCATGTTCCATTTGGAGCATGTATGATTTTTAGTTTTGTACATAGTTTTTGTGGTGCTGGTTTTGCTCTTGCATAGTCTATTTCAGTGGGTTTCCAAGTGGCTCAGAGAGGAGGTTTTCAAAGTTCAGATGTGTTTGCAGGCCTTGCTTCCATCAGGTGATATTCCATCTTCCTCCTTGTAACATTCTAAGTCAGTTGGGGTTCTGAACAGACAACTCATGACTCCATGCCCAATGGATGCTTCAGGCAACTGGTAACTTCATCCAGCAGGCAGATGACCCCGCTGAGTCGCCAAAATTGTTATCCAAAATTCACCCCTCAAGGTAATTTTGATAACATGCATCAAATTATTCAGTCCCGAGCAAGTAGATTGATTCAAGGCCCAAAATCATGTTTTTTCGGGGTCCCCTCGGCTTCTTTCTAACTCTCCCATCCAAGAAGAAATCCCAACGAGTTAGAGAAAATGGAAAAAATGCAGAAAATAAGGTTGCAGGACTGTTTTAAAGCATTTCGGGTTTGAAGGGTTCGGGTCGTACTGAGGTTCGTTGTACTAAGCTTGGGGCCGAAAAAGCAAGAAAATCGGCTAAGTCTTTTGTCCCAGGCAGTCCGGAACAGTTGGGATGTCGGGACACGCAAGACGCGAAATGTCGAAACGACCGAGAGCAAGAAAAATGTCTAAGTCTTTTGTTTCGCGCAGTTTGGGACATCCGGGCCAAAAGTACGCAAGGGATGTGAATCGGCCGATTTGCCGATCGAAAGTCCATTTCAGGCGGTTCGGAGATATTTGTCCCAGGCAGTCTGGAATAGTTGGGACAAAAGTATGCGAGGGACGCGAAAAGGCCACAAACAGGAAGAAAGACAGTCCATTTCGGGCGGTTCGGAAATATTTGTCCCAGGTAGTTTGGGACATCTAGGCCAAAAGTACGCGAGGGACGTAAAAATCTGAAAGACCCACCAACGAATGGAATCTCGCCACTTGTCTTCACCTCAAACAGGAACAAGGAAGCCCGAATCGACCGAAGCAGGAGATTTTCGTTTGGGACATCCGGGTCAAAGGTACGCAAGGGACGCGAAAAAGATGAAATGATCGAAAAGAGACAAGGAGGCCCACGGATGAATCAGAACATGCCATGTGTCAGAAGAGGAAAAGTTGGAAATTTGGCTAAGTGTTTCACCAAAAATCCAAAAGGAGTGTTTTGGGCCGCTGCCCCGCCCAACGAATCAGGTCATGTCACATGTCCAAGTGGCAAGAAATTTTCAAAGGATGAACCCGCGGACAAACCAGAGCCTGGCACGTGTCATCCAAGTGGTGGAGTGTGGGGAAAATTTGAAATTTTTTCCAAAATGCAAAAAGAGGTAAAATTAAATTTTTTTTCCCGCCAATCCGTTTTGGGCCTGTTTTTGCCCTAAATCTTCAAATCACCATATCTTTCGATCCAGAGCTCGGATTTTCACGTTCTTTATATCAATGGAAAGCTGGTGAAATTCTCTACATAATTCTGGGGTCATTTCTTGCATTTTGGTTCAGTTTGGAGAGAGAAAATCAAAAATGCCTCTGGCATGTGATAATGGCCAGAAATGACGTTTCAACAACCAACTTAAATGCAAAATATACTTCGCCGATTTTGCTAGGGTTCTCACCTACCGCCATAATGAGATGAATTAAATAAAACCTAGATGTGGTTGGGGTAGATTTGGATTTCCTCCCTCTTCCCTCACTCATTCTTCCTATAAATTGTAAGGAGGGGCTTCTTTCTAAGGGTTGGACATTCTTGTATTTGCCCCTCCCTTCTTCTCATTGGCAGGGTGAATTCATGGAGTTCAAACCTCCTCATTTAAAACTGTAATGCAACTTTTCCTCTTGGCATTAAAATGTAGTGTATTGTATCAATCTTTGGAGCAAGTAATGCAGTGTCTCATGGATGATTCTCAACCCTCTCTGTGTTCACTTACATCCTCCTGATCTTCACTGCAAATTTTGTTATCTGTGCATGATCTTGCATGTTCATTTTAATGGTTTGTGTTTATTGGCAAGATAGGTGTTCTTCATTCCTCGGTGTATCACCTCTGCTAGCTTAGGTTTATTTTTATGCTTCTTCTTACCCTATCTCCTTGGCAAGTTAGATTAAATTTTGAGTAAACCCTCTACATTTTTTCGTGTGCATCTGAACAGAGGAATAGGAACCAACCTTCTCTGGAGATTCCTTTCTCATTTTTGCAAGTCCCACACTTGGAGAAAGGATTCAATATTGTGCAATCACACTGGATGCTAGTATGATCAACCTAGAAATCTGATCAACATCCAGGGGTGCTATGATTTTGCACTAACAATATGCTTTTGGATGCTTTGGCCCTACTTGTCTTGCGACGTTGTGAGAGATGTCCCATGTTTGAAACTCACTTTTCATAGTTTACTTTGTCTGCACTATTGCTTGTTTACATTGTATTTTTACTTGCTAGCTTGCACACTATTTTCTATATGCATGTTTATCTTGCTTGTACTAACACATGTTCCAACAACTTCTTTGTGTGTGCCTTGGTTTCTACCAAGCACATTCCCTCCCCCTGTAGGGTATCAGTCACATTTCAGTGGTTGGCCCTCTTTTGGGCCGCATTCTCCTAGCGACGTCGCATGTACCCCAAAAGAGGGGGGCATCATAGGGTGAATCACTCACCCCATAAAACAGTTCACAGTCATAGTAGAACACAATTCAGTACCAGTACATACACAATCTTCAGTCTCATAAAGGACCCAAAATCTGACTTAGGTCTTTAGCACAACATAGACGCCAGTGCCTAGACACAAACATGAGCAACTGGGAACCCTTGACCCTTTCTGAGTGCTTATGACTAGGGGCAGTTGCACATTTTTCTCAGATCAACATAGTTTTTGGTAGTTTACACATCAATTTTTTAGTACAGGCACAACCCTCCAATAATCAACATGCATGCTTTCTCCTTTTTCTATTTTCAAGTTGGATCAAATTGGATCAATAAATGGATCAAATTTGAACACACCATAATGCAGTGGTGTATATATCGCTAGGAAGTAGTCAAAGGTTGGAGAATCCACAAAACACTAGACCTTTCTCCCTACACTCTTCTATCATGGCTTGGAGATTTCACCCAAAAACTCACACTTGGTGTGAGATCACCTGAAAAAACTCATTCTTAGTGTGAGATTTCCTAAAAAACACGTTGTTCTCTTGAAATTTCTAGATATTTTCTACACTCACCACTCATCATGGATCAAGTGCACATGTTCCTTTTTACATTTACTCACCTTCACATGCTTTTTACATATTTGGATCAAAATTTTCACATACACGACTTTGACTACTCTTTTTCTCTTCTCTCTTATAGGTCCGTCCTTATGGGAAGTAGTAGTCACCATCATTAAGTGACATAAAAAACAAGTACAACATGACATATATACTCATATGCTTTCACCCCTAGGATGAATTCCTCTTATCTAGCTTCCATGCTTCATTTTTATCACTCCACACTTCTTTTTGTCTCCTTGATACACTTTTCACCATCGATTTACATAGTTATTAGGTACGCATTTCTTATCTACTTTATGTTATCCAAAATTCACCCCTCAAGGTAATTTTGATAACATGCATCAAATTCTTTTGTCCCAAGCAATTATATTGAGTCCAGGCAAAAATTCATATTTCTAGGGTCCCCTCATATTTTTTCTAACTCCCCTGTCCAAGTAGAAGAGAGCAAGTTCTGAGAAAATGTAAAAAATTGCAAAAACAAGCTCGGGCCAGGAAAAATCACGAAAAATGGCTAAGTCCTAGTCCAGGCAGTCCTTGGGACAGTTGGGACAAAAGGGCGCGAACCGGCCGAAAGGCCGCCAGGCGGTCTGCGCAGCATTTGGGACATCCGGGCCAAAGGGACGCGCGGGACGCGGAAATCCGAAGTTGAAAAAATTGGCTGTTGAAAAGTTGGAAAAATTGACTAACTGGATCAGGAAGAACTTTTAGTCTGGGACATCTGGGCAAAAGGTACGTGAACCATGAACTCGGATCGGCCGAAATGAGAACTTTCAGTCAAGGGACACGCGGGACAAAAGTACGCGAACCGGCCGAACCGGGCGAATCGGGAAAATTTGTCCCAAACGGCCCGAAAGCAAATGGGACATCTGGGCTGTGAGTACACGAACCAGCCGGTTCGGCTGAAACAAGGTTGCAGCATTGTTCAAATGGGAAAAAGGGACGCGTGGGACGCAAAAAGCCGAAGCGGCCGAAGGCAGAGAAAAAAAGTCAACGATCGTGGAACTTCAATTGGCCATAACTTTTGACTCCGAGCTCTGATTTTCACAAAATTGGACTTTCTGGGATGACCACTGGAATGAGGGTATATATATTTAATTAAAAGAAACATATTTGAGGGCTCGAGTCAGTCAATGCTCATTCCCGTCTAATGACAGAAATGCCTGCCAGGCCCAAAATAGCTGCCCGCACTCAGAAGGCCATAACTTTTGCATTTCTCAATGAAATCGCACAAAATTGGTACCGTTGGAATCATGGTTCCGAGCCCGATGCACAACAATCAAGAAATTTGAGATTTGATTAGAAATTGATTGAGTTTTTTAAGAAAACGTGGCCGGGTTCAGAACAGTGTTTTATTTGGTAGCTGGGAGTACAATTAAGAGGCATGGTCATCATTCTTTCTCTGCTACAGGACATGGGACAGTATGGGGAGCCTTTTTCAAGTAATGTATAACCATTCCACTCAATTTAATGCCTCTTACAGGTGGTTGAAGGATAGATTTCAGGATTTCCATTTTCCCTTCTCTTCTCTTTCTCATTTTTTCTATAAATTGGAGTGTTGGGCTCATTGTAAGGGAGAGAGTTTTTGGGTAGCAAAGCTCTGCCAAAATTGCTTTATGAAGCTAGTGTGTTGTAGGCCCTTGTAGTGGACTCCTTGCATGGTGATCCAGGCCCTTATCTTGTAATAGACTGAACTGTGCATACCAGGAAGCAATAAAATACAAGTTTGTGGATGTATCTTCCCCTGCTGTGTTTTCTTGCATTCTTCTTGCCCCTTTAATCTTTCTATAAGAATATTGTGTCTATTTATTATGTTCTTTCAGGAATTCATTATCATTGTGTATGCTTGGAATATTATTGTGAATGCATTTTGCTAGATTATGGTGAACTGTCATCACCTCTTCTAGTGTGCACTTTGCCTCTGTATCTCACACATTTGGAGACTACTCTCCCATCCTCCTTTTCTGGTGTATCACCGCTTTAGTGTAGGCTTTCATTTTATGTATTCTCTTTCCCTGGTCCCTTGGAAATTTAGATTAGAATAGTTAGCTTATCCTACATTAGAGTAGATTGTGGCAGGTAGCTTAGGAGCAAGAACCAGCTTTCTTTGGAGGTCTATCTCAAGTAGCAAGTCCCACAACTTGGAGATAGTACCCATGTTATCCAATCACACTGTGAGTTCAAGTATATGCACAGGGGTGCTGTGATTCGGTGATAACACTTTATGTTATTGAACATTTTCTCAAAAACATAAAGTGGGGGTAAATATAGACACTAAATCATGCACTTTGGGTATATTTCTAGGTCTTGATCACATACCACTATTCATGTGATTCCTAAGCGAGAAAAGAACTAATTGACCACTATCTTTGACCTCTTTGCTTTCTTTATTATTTCCTCTTGGTCTTAAACACCCTATTGCCCATTTTTATTTCCGATACTTTAGATTTTCTGATTCTAGACACTAGCACCTAGCCAGGATGCTAGCACCTAGGTGCCCCCATCCTCTTGGACGCCCCCACCTCTTTGTATCTTGCTCATATTTTTTGGGTCTTTTCTAGCTGTTAGGCATCTTATTTTCTTATGCGTCAGCATTTTGGTGGTTAATTACGAAATTCAAACAAGGGAATCATATAAATACAAAGCTATGTGATCATAATAAAGGACCAAAGCACTAAGCATTTACCGTCACTAACCAAGGTTGCATCCAAGAGCATTTTAAAAGCATCAAAGAATCCATCTAGATATCATTCAAGAGACAAAGGACTGCATTCTTCTGCATACAATTCATAGGAGGGGAAGTTTATTTTTCCATGCATACATCTATTTACATCTTTTACATCTAGTTATTGCTCACTATTCAAGTGTATATGGCACAAGAGCCACCTAGGGCACGATTCTTTACACACGTAGAACTACATGGAGTTTGAAATGTAGTGCAGTGCCTGAATCGTAAGTTCACTCAGTTAGGTGACCATTGGGGTCAGTCTGACTCCCCATTTACATTGTTTTATTTTTAGGATTTGATGTGTTTGACGGTTTTACATGTGTTCTTTCTCTTTACAGGTTATAGATGAATCTTGCAAAATTAGTGCAACATACGAGCAATCAACAATGAAAGACAACAACATAGAAATGACACTAAAGAAATAAGTTTTTGATTTTCTGAGAAGCCATGGGCACCTAGCAGTGGTCTACAATGCCCAAGTTCCCCTGACCTATTCTAGGTGCCCCAGTCCAGGTAGATCCTACGGTCGCAAATTTTTTTGAGATCAGTTGCGACACTTCCTTCCCCCTGCTCATAAGTTCTTCAGCTCGGTACAATCCAAGATTATTTATGAATCAACTAAGTCTTCTTCCCTCCCTCTTGCACTTAGGGTTTTACATTTATCTTGCTTATTGCTTAGGCCAAATTTGTACTTTATTGCTTATTCATTTTCGGCTACATTGTAATATAGGGTTTAACATAAATTCTATTTTTGTTAAATAAACACTCACCTGTTTGAAGGAAATGGGTCATGTCACAAGTCCAAGTAATATGAAACAAAGTTGCAACTGATTGTTGGCCATCTTGAAGCACTGGGACACTATTTTTATCATCATGTAAATATTAAGCTATTTGTTCACACAAACCTTTTCCACTTAGTAACTTTGTGACCTTGATGCCAACATCATACTCCATTACTTTTATGATCCAACATGCCCTCTTCTCATTCAAATCCTTGCTCAAGAGAATTCCTTAACACTTGGGTGTGAGACCATTAAATAAAATTTATTTTTAGAAATCAAGTGTTTAAGATTTTTAAGACTCCTTATAACAAGTACTTATTTTTCTACAAAGGAGTATCTCACCTCATAATCTTCCAAGCCTTGACTAAAGAATGCTAGTAGCTTTTTGTTAGGGAATAAGAGATAAAATATGTGGAATAATCCCTTACAGAATCTCAACAGTAGAAACTAATATGTAGAAAATATTACAGATCTCAAATAAAAGTGCAGAATAAATAACACAACATAGAGAGACAAGATTTAACGTGGTTCACCCAATTTGGGCTACGTCCACCAAGAATCACTTACTCAGATTTTATTATAAGCCTCCACTCTCTCAATACAATACCCAGATCCATTTGGAGCTATGCTCAACAAACTCTATAGAATTCACACCCGAATTCAAAGCACATCTGCAATACATTTGCTTGTCTATCTATCATATGCATAAGACCATATAAATAGACAATTACTTAAGCAGTTTGATACAAAACCGTGGGTATCAAAACCATGGGCAAAAACCGTGGGTATCAAAACAATGGGTACCAAAAAACCATGGGCCCAAAAATAGCCCATAACGGTTACCCATTACCCATGGGTTAATAAACCACCCATGAAAATTTACTTCGGGGGCTTTGCCCACGAACCCCCCTTGACCCGCTCACTAGCGAGCGGGACCACCGTAAAAATACCCAAGTGTAACACATAGAAGGTGTACCACACTCTAACATGAAAACGGGCTCCACAAACATAACAATCTCCCACTTGGAGACTGATTTCCACTGAGCAAGCTTCTCAACCCTTCACTGTCATCCGCGAAGACCAACTAAAGCTAAACACAGCTTCAGTTTCTCACTTGTGACCACCTTAGTCATTATGTCTACAGGATTCTGACTGGTATGAATATTCTCCAAATTCAACTTCTCTTCCTTCCAAAGTTATCATGATGAAGTGATAGCTCCTAAGCTATATATGCTTTGTCCTTAGAGTGGAAAGCAGAGTTCTTAGTTAGGTGTTTAGCACTCTGAATATCACTATGTAGCTTCCCTTTCTTCATGCTTATGCCCCAAATCCTCAAGAAATTGAAGTTATAGCTAAATCATCTCTTTGTTTACCTCTACGGTAACAACATACTCAGTCTCTGCGGTAAAGAAATCCACCAGCTTCTGTAGTCCTGAAATCTAACTCACTATTGTCCCACCTATAGTGTTAAATATAATCTCTATCGTGCTCCTCCTGTTATTTACATCTCTAGCCATATCTAAATCTACATAACCACGTAAAGTGGTATCTAATCCATTATAGCACAAAACTGTCCCCATGGTCCATCTCAAATACTGAAGGATCCATCCAATTTACTGCCTTGCCAGTGTTCTCTACCTGGGATCACTCATAAATGTACTCACCTAAATCCCATTGCATGGGAAATATCAGACCTATTGCATACCATAGGAATACATGAAATTTCCAACCACTGATGAGTAATGTACCTTGGACATCTTGGTTTCTCTCTTGCTTTTCTCTTGGAACACTGCTCCTTTGATAACTTGAAATGGCCTACAAAAGGAGTCCTAACTTGTTTAACATCCTGCATATTAAACCTCTCCAATACGTTATTAATGTACTCTACCTGAGATGAAGTCAGATTCTATTCCTTCCTATCCTGAGTATATCCTCGTACCAAGGATTTGTCTGGCTACCCACAAATCATACATAGAAAAGGGACTCACTTAGCTGATTCTTGAGTAATTTTATTTCTTGCACGTTTTTACCTGCAGCCAACATGATCATCCACATATAAACACAAGATAATATAACTGCCACCCTTAAATTTCTTATTTGTACACACAATGGTTAGAATGATCATCTAATATAACTTTCCTCCATCATGAAGCTATGAAAATTCTTATACCATTGACGTGGAGCTAGTTTCGGGCCATACAAGCTCTTCTTCAGTTTGCCACACTCTATCTCCTCTTTACCTTTAACCTCATAGCCCTCAGGATGCTACATATATAGCTCCTCCTCCAAATAACCATGGAGAAATGAAATCTTTACATCTAATCCACTCTAAGTGCAAGTCTTATGTTATCGCTATTCCAAGAATAGTTATAATAGAAGTCAATTTTTACTACAGGAGAAAAAATCCCATCAAAATTTATACCCTTGTTTCTATACAAACCCGTTGACCTGACTAACCGGGACTTGTGTATTTTCTTGCCTCCTTCTTCCTCTTTGAACTATGTACACCCACTTGTTTTGTAATGCTCTTTTGCATTCTGGTAGCTTTACCAAATCCCACGTCTAGGTTCTCCATGAGAGTCTGATGCTCCTCGTCCATGGTTTACTCCTACTTCTTACTGGCATCTACCTGCATTGCTTTATCAAAGATATCTAGATCGCCACTGATCAATGAGTAATAAATAATAAAGAGAAGGAGAAAAAATTTCAGGTTCTTTTCTTACGCTAGAAGAAATCCTCAATATAGGAGTTTGGGGTTCATGTTGAGGAGGTTCCTAAATTTATTTATGCATCACTGTCCCATCCGAAAGATCCTCTACCACTGCATATTATTTCTTGGATTCTTCCCTGTTTTCTTGTAATTTTTTCTTATACATGACTTTCTCATTAAAGACCACATGCCTAGATCCAAGTGATTTTCTTGTCCTTAATGCTCCAACATTTATATCCAAATTCATCACCACCATAACCAATGAAAGTAACATTGTTCTGATTTAGCCTCTAGATTGGTCCTATCATCCTTGTCTATATGGACAAACACCTCACATCCAAAGACTCTAAGAAATGAGTAATTAAATTTTTTACCATACTAAGCCCCCTCAATTATGCCTCCATCCAAGGCACTTGAGGGTCCTTTGTTTATCAAGTACATAGTTGTGCTCATCTCTTCTACCCTAAAATAAAGAGGCAATCCTACATGTAACATCATGCTCCATAGCATGTTCCATTATTGTCTCTGTTCATCCTTTCTGACACCCCATTATGCTGCGCGGAGTTCTTGGAACCATATTTTTCCTATGCGGATTCCATTATTAGAACAATAATAATCAAACTCACTGTTGTAATATTCCCCATCCATTATCTGACATGAGACATTTTAGCTTAAGATTTGTTTCAGCCTCTACCAAGGCTTTCTATTTAACAAAAGTTTCAAATACATCATATTTGTTTCTAATACAATAAACCCAAACTTTCCTTGTTACATCATCAATAAAATTAACATAATAACTTGAGCCCCCAAGAGATAATACCTGAGCTGGCCCCCACACATCAGAATGTACCAGCTCCAACTTACTCTATCTCTTTCTTCATAGTTCTAACCTAGATAAACCTTACTCGCTTCTGTTTCCCATAGATGTAGTCCTCACAGAACTCTAAACATGTTTCTGTATATCCATGAAAATCCTTATTTATGATCTTCATGCCCTTATGGCTCATATGACCGAGCCTATAGTGCCATAATGTTGTATCTACATATGAAGCCACAAGATTACAATCATTAGTACTATCAGTGGTTAAATACAAGGTTCCAACCTTCTTACCTCTTGCCACCACAAGATCACCCTTGGTAACCTTCCAAGAGTCAGATGTAAATATCACAGTACAACCATCACTTCCCAATTGCCCCGCCGATATCAAATTTCTCCTTAACGTAGGCACATGTCTGACATCCTTCAATAGCCATGTATTCCCATTTTGCATCTTAACCCAAACAGAACCTTTTCCAACTATATTGCAAGACTCATCATCACCAAGTAAAAACATGCCCAAAATCCCCTTGAACATAATCAACAAAATAATGCCTATGTGGAGTAGCATGAAAAGAAGCCCCTGAATCTAAAACCCAAGATTCATTAATATTATGCAAAGAAAGAATCAAAGCATCTTGGCATACATTACCCGATGCCACATTTACCTCCTTGTTTTCTTCCTGTTGTTTCTTCTTTTCCCAAAGCTCCCAACAGTCCTTCTTTGCATGCCCAGACTTTCCACAGTGCCAGCATACTATCTTGCTTTTGGATTTTGACCTTGCCCAATCCTTTGATTTTCCACGGTTTCCTCTATTCTTCTGTCTCCCTCTAGTTTCCATTGTCAAAGCATTCCCTGAAGTAGAATATTCACCAGAGATTTTTCTTCGCATTTCCTCGCTTAGAATCACCCCTACAACATCCTCAAACTTCAACTTTGAGTTAGCTGGAACCGAGTTGCTTACTGTCATTACCAGGCTATTCCAACTCTCAAATAAAGAGCACATGGAATTAATAAATCCCTAACTTCTTCATTAAATTATATTGTAACCAAAGCTATCATATTTACAACCATATTAAAATCATTTAAATGATCTTCTACTGAACCTTTCTCATACATGTTCATATTATATACAACTTTTTCCATTAAAAATATTTTGATTAGAGGTAGAGGGTTTTTCATACAACTTCCCTAATATATCTATAAGTTCTTTTGTAGTCTTTTCCTTTGAAACACTAAATAATATCAAATATGCAAGACACAACAGAATCATTCCAAGTTCCTTCCTATCCAACAAATCCCATTTTGCATCCATCATACTTGAGGGTTTGTTCACCTTCTTAGACAGTGGAGTATAAAGATCCTTTTGATAAAGGTAATCTTCCATCTGCATCTTCCAAAGACTGAAATTCTGCCCATTGAATTTATCAACCCTAGATCTTCCATCATCTGCCATAGCTCCCACTCAAGCTAAAAACTTTCCCTGCAATTCAACACTTCAGCAAACCAAACCAAGCTCTAATACCAATTATTAGGGAATAAGAGATAAAATATGCAGAATAATCCCTTACAGAATCGCAACAGTAGAAACTAATATGCATAAAATATTACAGATCTCAAATAAAAGTGCAGAATAAATAACACAACACAGAGAGACAAAATTTAACATGGTTCACCCAATTTGGGCTACGTCCACTAAGAATCACTTGCTCATATTTTATTACAAGCCTCCACTCTCTCAATACAATACCTAGATCCGTTTGGAGCTATGATCAACAAACTTTATAGAATTCACACCCGAATTCAAAGCACATTTGCAATACTTTTTCTTGTGTATCTATCATATGCATAAGACCATATAAATAGACAATTTCTTGAGTAGTTTGATACAAATCTGTGGGTATCAAAACCATGGGAAAAAACTGTGGGTATCAAAACAATGGGCAAAAACCGTGGGTATCAAAACAATGGGTACCGAAAAACCATGGGCCCAAAAATAGCCCATAACGGTTACCCATTACCCATGGGTTACTAAACCACCCATGAAAATTTTCTTCAGGGGCTTTGCCCCTTGACCCCCTCATCGGAGAGCGGGACCACCGTAAAAATACCCGAGTGTAACACATAGAAGGTGTACCACACTCTAACATGAAAATAGGCTCCACAAACATAACCCTTCTTTATGCCCTCATTATACTATTGTACTAACATACCTAAAATAGTATTATTTCCTTTAAAGGCATACAAGGTGAATTCCTTAGTAAAATAAAGATTTATGTTGGTAGAAGTTTGTGATATAGATTTCTTAATTGCTTCAAAACTATCTTTTCCCTCTTTAGTCTAGATGAAAAACCTATTTTTATTCAAGATAGAGGTTAGTGATTTCACAAGACTAGAAAAATCAAGAATGAACTTCCTAAAAAAATTGATTCCCCCTAATAATCTTTGCAATGTATTTTTGTACTTAGGCAAAGACAATGCTAGAATAACACTTACTCTCTCGGGATCAATTTCAAATCTTCTTTTGAAGACAATATGGCCTGGAAGATTGCCTTCCTAAATTGAAAAATATACATTTCTTGGGGTTAAGTGAGACCCCAAACTACCCACACCTATCAAAAACTTTCCTAAGATGAGACAAATGATAATTAACATGCTTAAAGAATATGGTAATATTATCAAGGTAAATAAGCACTATATCATTGATTATCCCCTAAAATGCATTAGACAAACCAAAAGGCATCTTCTTGTATGCATAGGTACCCCATTTTGTAGTGAAGGTTGTATTAAATTGATCCTCTTCTTGTACCCATATCTGATTGTAGATAGAATAACCATCACAAAGTGAAAAACGCTCTGAATCTGTCACCATTTGTAAGATTTGTTCCATGGAAGGTAATGGGTAGTGGTCTTTCAATGAAGCTCTATTTAGATCTCTAAAGCCAACACATAACCTTATCTCTCCATTATTTTTCTTCTTAGGAACCAAGTTTGCAACCCGAGATGAGTGTTTGATAGGAAAGATTATGTTAGCCTCTATCAACTTATTCAACTCTCTATTCATTAGAGGCTTTATCTTTAGGTTTATATGCATTTGCTTTTGCCTAACATACTTGACATTTGGATCTAACTCTATAGTGTGCTATGCTAATTATGTATTAAAACCTTCAAGATCACCATATCCCCATGCAAAAACATCATCAAAATCTTGAAAAAGTTGGACAAATGCATGTTTTTCCTTTATAGTAAATACCTTTCCAATATTGAGGAGTTTGTCCTTGTTACTAGTGGTTTATTCAAAATATTCATGCTTGATCACCATGCTTAATTTCTCTTCTCTAATTTAATCATCAATATTGAAGATGGACTCAAGAGTGACCAAACCTTTTGGTAGCTTTTTTGACCTCAAATAGATGATTTACTCTTCATATTGTTGCTATAATTTGTCTTGATTTATAGCTAAAAACTCAACTTCTTCTTGTACGAAATTGATTACTTTTTGGTCATTTTCAAACACATGCTAATTAGTGTTATTATCATGTATATTTGGCCTTACAACCACCTTAATATGTTGTTGTATTTTTTCCTTTTCGATGTAATTAGGAATATCAAACTGTCCACTAATGGAAGCTAGTCTGTAAGCATGTTTGTTCTCTTCTTTAGGGATGATTTGCATGTCGTAGGCTTCAAAATTCTTAATAAGGTCCCATACTCTATGCTTATAAATGTGAATTTAAGATTTTTTAGTCACATTCTTCCCTCTTATTTGATTTACCACCAATTCACGATCACCAAATACCTATAACTACTTAACACCTCTCTTTTTAGCCCATTGAAGACCATGTATGAGAGCTTCATACTTAGCTGATTTGTTTTGTAAATTTGAATTGAAATCTAAAGGCATAATAGTATTTTTATTTCATTAGAAATGCCAACATCACGCTTCCTCCTTCTCCATTTCTACTTCTGGATCCATCAAATTACGTTTACCAAACTCCATTATCATGATCATTAGTCTTCACAAGGTTTGGAATGAAGGAATCTTCTTCATGTAAGAAATAAATACCTAGACCAACCTCTTCAATGAGTTTATAAGGATGAAACTCATGACATTCAGCCCCTCGTTCACCAAGTAACAAATTAGGATTTCCTTTAAGGTGAGTTTTTGGCTCTTGGGTAACATGATGGTCCTCTTGGTCAAAAATTGTACAATTGAAATTGATGAAATTTGGCAAACTAGGTTCTATATGGTTTTTTAAAATAGGTTCAAATCTTATGGTGACCTTAGTGCCATACCCAGTATTGAAAAAAATGTGTGACCAATCAGATGATATTTATCCTCCAATCTTGGTTGTAAGGTCTCTAGAAAGGCACAACAAAAAGTATAGAGGTATGTCAATTATGAACATGTCGTGAGGAATTAAGAAATTAGGACACATATAAGTTATGGTCAATCCTTTAATGACACCAAATGTATCTATGAATATTCCATCCAATTGTACAACTCATTTTGAAAGAGGTTCATATTCTGGACCGAGCTTGTCAACTATTTGTTCAGGAATGATTGAACTACTAGCTCTTCAATCTATCATGTAGTTGTGGATTAAGTGGTTGTTAATGATAAATGACACATAGAAAGGAGGGGGTTTTATACATTTAATTGATTATTCATCCTTTGGCCAAGGTGTTTTTTTAGGACAAATTTTGGTTTCTCTTTTAATGACCCATTTGAGATATTAAGGTTAGACAAGGAAACTTGCAATAAGTCTTTTTGTCCCAGGATAGAAAAATACTCCTACATGGATATATTCACATTTTTTTTCATATGATCGAGAATATTAAATGGGGTGGAACTATCCTATTATTTTACCTTAGTAGGAACAATGTCTTCTTGTAGTTGTGTTGGTTGAATACGACTTTTGGGTTGTTCTTTACTTCTTGAAGTCTATTTTTTTTGAATTTCTTACACATTTGGAGCTAAAGTAGGACAAGTAACCCCTCAAAACATTTAAGAAGAATGAATAGTACCTTTATCAATTTATTGTTCCAATTACATGGCTCTCTTCTTTGACCTTATATTGGTTTCCATAGAGATAGAGACATGGTTTCGTCCTTACAACTGATTCACTCCACAAAACTCTTCCCCTTGCCAATTTAGAAGTGTAATATCATTATGTACTGACTCTTGAGAATCCTCTTATTGTAATGGAATTTCAACTTGTGTCCTTTGGGGAATTGAGGCATTTTGTACCATTAATGCTTGATTGATGACACCATTTGGACAAGTGGTTTGGTTGTGGGGTTGGCTACAAGGGAAGTGTAGACACCTAAAATCTGCTTACACATTTTTAATCCTAAAGTGGTACTAACTATCCTCTATCTCATCATTTCCATTATAATTATTTATTTCCTCTAATTAATTAACGTTTCCCTTTATTTTGGTCAGTTAATGACGCTTTGTTAATTAACTAGCCTTTATCACATTACAGATGCCAATCAACGACACTTCGTTAGTTATAATCCTCTTTCGATCAAACAATTAGCTATTATCAGCTAATTAAGCCTATTTACTCTTATATTTAATCAATAAACCCTCTTATTAGCTAAATCCCTCTTTCAAATGCTTCAAATCATATCAAATTCCTCTTAACTAAATAACCTAAAAATCCTATTCTAGCCTATTAATTAATCCTAATTGATTAATTAAAGCACCCCCAACTCCCATGAGTTGCTAACACACTAGTTAAATCATCTAATCGTGGTTAATTAGTCTAAAGTTAATTTATCCTTTATTCCACATTCATTGTGATTCAAGCTTTCCCCAAATAGAAAGATATAAAAAGGACCAAGCTCCTACTTTCACACCTTACACCATACTTTGAATAACATTATCATATAAAACATATGATCAAGAGCCTTACTCCAGTAATGGAATACCTTGCATATGATCAAGAGCCTTACTCCAGTAATGGAATACCTTGCATCATTCTTTTGCATCTATTTCTTCATGTTTGGTTAGTAAGAGAAGATCTAAACATGGCCTTGTTGCCATTTTAATGAGATCTCTTCACCATATTGAAGTAACAACATCTAATTTGATTGCTTGTGATCTTCTTAGGTCCCTTTTTAATATACAATCATATACTAATTAGAAATGTTGCAATTATATGAAAAATTTCATTTTAATTCATTGTAGGCATTTCAATAAGCTATGATCTTGATGGTTCTATGATAAATTTGAGCTTAACTCTAGACTAGTAGGTGGTAGTCTATTTTAGTTAGCTATTGCAAAAGTTTAACATGTTCACATTTGACACACCTGGTGGGACATACTCCATTTTCCTTTACATTCATTTTCAAGCTTTTTAGATTAGTTTCAAATTTTTGATTTACTAACCCTCTTTTGCATTTTTAGATAATATGGAATTTCTTAACTAGTCTAGTTAGGATTACTTTGTTTTTGTTCTCTTTGCAAGATCAAAGGAGGTGAGGTGTTATCAAATTTGGATCAAATTGACAAAGTTTTGAGCTTTTTGACAAAATTTTGGTCAAAATTCTCATGTATTGATCATCTACAGGAAGTTCGTGCTGGTGTTATGCTGCCCCATGCTACTATCATAAGTCACATGTTAATGTTGAAAGGGTTGCGTTGGTGTCACTAGAGCCGTGTTAGTATCACTAAGGCCACGCTGTTGTTTCTCTATACGTGTAGCCATTTCTCTATTTTATATCTCTCTTTGTCTTGGTCCACATATTTTTCATAAGGGGTGCGTATATGTCTCTCTACCCGCGTTGGTGTTGCACTGTGTGTTACCAGTTTCTGTTTTGTATTAGACCCGCACTACCATGTTAAGGGCTACGTACTTTTCACTAGAGGCGTGTTACTGTTCTGCTAGCTGCGCTACTATTAAAAGGGCTGTGGTACCGTGAGCTGTCAAAATTTAGGATCTATTTTCGAGGTTACAGTTTTTGATTTTCTGTTTCCGTTGATTTTAGGTTTTCCTAAGTATTTTTTACAGGGGTTTAACATTTCTAATCAGATTTCTAATAATTTTTGTTAAGTTTTGATGAATGCTTTTGTTTCCATGCTTTATATAAGTTAGGCTAAAAGTTTTTGTATGCATTTCTCTTACACCTTAGGGTGATCTTGAGAATCAAAATCAGATTTGAGTTTTCATTTTTGTTATTTTTGGTTAAATTGGAAATTTAATATTTCATTTTTGGCTTAAAGGAATGAACAAATTATCAAGATTTGTTTAAAGTTCAATTGGTTTAAAGTTTTCCTTCACATTTATCTAGTTGAATCAAATCATTGCGTATGCTCTTCTCTTGCATCCTTGGACAATCTTGAGAATTAAAAACAACTTTGGTTCACTTTCTATTGGAAATTACTAAAATCATTTGTGCACAAGACTTAAAATTCTTGTCAAAGAATTGGGATCTAAATAAACTCTAACTACACGTGTGTTATAGGTTTCCAATGATGTACTAAATCTCATTTCTTAATCCGAAACATAAAAAATACACCACTTTATTCAACACACAATATTTGTAGGTTTTGGTTAAGAGCTATGGTTCGTCCGCTTTAAACTGGGGGAAGTATCTTGGAATAAGCTATAAAACTCATTTTGAAGATTACCTTAAGAACCCTAAAGTAGTTCACACCTTGAGAGAAATGGTGAACAAAATAGGAAGTGCTCCGCTACCCAATTGACTAGTACGCCTTTGTGAGATTAACGTCAAAATTATCTTCACACGACCCCAATGTGATACAACTGAACACAATTTATTGCTCATTGTATAAAAGGGGGTAAAGTAAAGTTAGGATACTCCTTGATTTAGTCAGTGTGACTTTCTTGGCAAACCGTGCTCACAGAGATAATTTGTGACACCTAGAGAGTGAACCAATAGGAGGCTTTTGGCTTGGAGCCAACTTGAATTTATCCATCATGTTCCGAAGAGCTCTCACAACGTAATTTTTTTTTGGAGTCAAAACCTTGTTATTTGAACAAGGGGAGAGTCCACTAAATTTGAAACCGTGTGTTATTTCATCACGAAATTTACAAAGTGTTATTTTGTCCTAATTTTTCACTTGTCTTAAGACAAGGCAAAACTCTGCCAAAGTTACGCTAAATATTTTTCATCACCACTTGGTCTACTCCTTTGTTTTCTTGTTACCCATTTAGGACAAAAGATAACATACAAATGTAGTGCTATCAAAGATTGTGTCCACCACTTTTGCACCTGCTTACATCCTTCCTTATTACAACTGCGATAGTAAGCATTGAAAGTGTGTTAGTACATATTTTTATCTTGATATCCATTATCTTGATACCCATGTCAAGATTATCATTGTAGTTAGGATGTCTAATCATTTACTTCCTTTTAGTTATTATGCTACTCGTATCATATCAATATAGTTTTGATACTTACATCTTGTTTCCTTTGTGAAACTTGATCTAAGTCTCTAAGTTGTATTGTTACGCTGCTTGTATAAATAACAACTTCTTAATATACTTAGACTTAGTTTTGACCCCAATATTTCCTTTAGTTTTGAGAAGTGTTTTCATTACTCTTATCACATTGTAGTAACATCATTTTGATACTAAAATCTTGCTTTGTCTGCAAATCTTGATTAACATGTCCAAATAGTGTTGTTGTATTGCTCGTATTTGTAGCCTCCATTTTCAATGCTTGGATTTTGTTTGTTTCTAAACTTGTTTTAGTGTACCTTATTGGGAGATCGTGTCAACACCTTCTTGGTATTTAGGTCTTGCTTATTTCAAACTTGACCTAAGTGGTGATATTGTGTTATCACTATTTACACCAAACCTATACTTGGAAAACGTAGGGAGTAACTATTCTTGTGATTGGATCATAGTCTTGTACTTGATTTTTGATTCTTATATACTTCTTACTACATGTGTCTGTGATAGTGTGTCATTTATTATTTATTGGTGTCCTTAGTGCACATTGCCTTTGGACTTTATTGCCATTCTTTGTGACAATTTTACATCGTTATGCTGTTTGGTTTATCTTAGGGTCCATTTTAAATCAACTTTAGTAAAATCTTCTCATTATGCCTCCTATGACAAGGATGGGTCATAAACAATTAGGGTCAAATCCCTTTATAGATGACAATTCAAATCCACTTTTTGAAGACAACATTATGGTTGATCATAATGATGGTGAGGAGAATTCTCCTAGGGTGGAATTTGAATTTAGCCTCACCCAAATAGATAAATTTTTGTTCCAAAATAGAAATGAGGTTCTTATGCGCATTGTAGAGTTGGGGGCCAAGTTTCCATCTACGGTTGATCCTTCTCTCCTTGTCGGCATGGTTCAAGGAGAGGAATAAGTGGAGCATCCTCCATGTAGTGTTGATGAAATATTAAACCCAGGGTATGCTTCTACTTGCGGCCAAAGGAATGAGGAAGAAGGGCCTTCTCAAAATGATGGCGGCTATTGCATCCCTATTATCAAAATACATTGTGAGGATCATAAAGAACATGCTAATCATGTGAAACCTCCCTCTCGTGAAATTCGTAAAGATATACCAACTCAAGAGGTTACCTTAGAAGAACAAATACAAGCCTTGTCTCGTCAATTGGCAAGTCTGGCTTCACATGTTAATAAGGAATCCATGAAGACTCCTACACAAGAAAAACCTAGAGCTTCGTATTCAGAGTTTTATACCAAGACTCCTAGGAAAGAAAAACCAAAAGCATCGTGTTATGATTCTTATACCAAAACTCCTAAACAAGAAAAACCTAAAAGGGCTTATGAAGAGTTATATACGGACAACAAAGATGAAGAAACAACTAGACTTAATAGCTTGTATAGGTCCAACCCATTGACACATGACCAAATCTTTAATCAAGAGTTCGTATCCATGAATAACACCCTTACTACCTTACAAGAAGGTAAGTTAGGACCTAATAAGAAATATAAATTTGAAGAGTTGTGTTTGTATTCTTTCGATAGGGCTATGTTACAAGTTACTTTCCTTAGACACTTTGATTATCCAATATTTGACAAATACAAGGGCAAGGGTGATCCAAGGGATCATGCCAAATAATTTTTCATGGCTTGCCAAGAGGTCACATTCAGTGATAACTATCTTATACACATTTTCCCGTAGATTTTAGTGGGTCAAGCGCTCAAGTGTTTCTTGTATATACCAAAAGGATCCATCTCTACATGGCCACAATTGGTGGAAGGTTTTATATGCCACTTCTCCTTCAACATGGAGAATGATGTTACTATGATTGACTTATGTAACGTAAAATAACATAACAATGAGAAATTTGTTTGTTTCGTACAAAGATGGCGAGGGTTAGCTAGTCACTTCCCTTACTCCATACCAGAGAAACAATTAGTCAACATATTTGTACCCAACTTACACCCTGAGATCGCTTTTCACTTGCAAATGCATTGTGGTAATACATTTAAGGAGGTTATAGAACAAGGTAGCAAAGTAGAAAAACTATTGTTGACAAAATGGACTTTGAAACCCTTATCATGAGACAACCGTGAATCAAAACCTAATCATGATTCAAAGCTTAATGAAAAATCAAAGTTTGTTCCAAACAAGAACAAAAATGTCATAGGTGACGGTATTACTGATTCTAAATGGGTGCAGGTGGTTCAAAACCATGCTCCCTTGAAACTATCTAAGGGGCCTCTGGCCCCTGAGTTCAAATGTCATGCATTTACCCCTCTATATGACTCTATGTCATCAATACTCAAACAATTAGAGGCAGTTAACATGGTCAAATACCTAAAAACCGTACCCTATGCTAATGATGTACCTAAACCATCATGGTTTAGTGAAAACAAATATTACACATTTCATTGTGTTAAGGGTCACAAAACTGATAAGTGCCTAAAACTAAAGCACTATGTCCAAGACCTAATTGATAGTGGTGGTGTAGAAATGGATTCTGATGCCCCTAATAAATCTGCTAATGTAAACTTGGGGGTTTACAAAGAACCTTTCCATAAGCATAACAAAGGAAAGGGAAATTCAAATCAAGGACAATGCTCCCAAACTAAAAATGCCAACTATGTTGTAAAGATAAATAATTAGTTTGATGCCCTAATTGGTTGTGTTAACCCACCTTTTAGGCATATCAACACGATTAAAATTAAAATGAAGGAGTGCATTGTGGCAACACGATGTGCTCACCTTGGTATCTCAGAACCTCCTCCCCATACCCCTCAGGAAAGTCATTATGATGTTTTAGAGAAACTTGAGAAAACTACTACTAAGATTTCGATCTTAGATCTTCTAAAAATCTTTAACGTTCACAAAGACATCCTTTGTAAAACATTACATGGTTCATGAGTGTCAGTTGATATTGACCCTACATAGTTGCACATAAGAGGATCCAAGCCATAATTTACCCTTACACATTGAATTCATTATCAATCTGTTAGCATATGGATTTGCACGCATGCAAATGACATGCAATAATATGAGAATGAATTCCCTCCTCAATGAAGGTGAGGCTGCCTTTATTGAAAACCAAAACCGTATTTACATCTATACATTCAAAATTGTATGTGGGGGTGTTTTGGAACATCAATGGAAAGAAAATTGAATGAGAGAGATGGAATGGAATGAAGGAAAGGAATGAATGGAAGGAACATGCAAGAGTTAGGTAAAAGAAGAGCCTAATATTGCATGAAGAAGAACGATGAATAACTAACACAAATAAAATGGAGTTTGATTTAGGTAAACAAAAATGAGTAAAAGGGAACACACATGAGCAATTAGATAATCATAGCTTGTTCTTTGTGAACTAGAACAACATATTAATATAGTTGACAATAAGATCTAAGACAATATTTGCATGCAATATTCAAACGCTAACATCTAATGAACATAAGAACAACAAATGTTACAAGAGACAACAAACATGACATAATGTTCATATTTCATTAACTCCAAAATGTCTTCTTAAAAGAACACAAAGTTTCTTTCCTTGAAGTAAAACTTGCATACAAAAGTATTTTCTTCTCCTCTCTCAAAGTCACCCTCACAAATGAGCCCCCGAATTCCTTTTATAACCCAAAAGTTGGTTACAAAGTAGTTAGGGTTTACATGAACATTAAATAGGGCATCTTAAATGACTTTGACTTTTTCAACCAATTTAAAAAATTAACTTGAAAATAAAAACCACTTAAGTTATCAATTTTTTTTCAAAAAGTGAGTTAAACAATAACATCACTTTATAAATAAAAGAAATGGGTACATGTAGACCTCACTTAAATGACTTGAACACACACATAGCCATCTTAGTCAACAATGCGCCACCTAGATCAAGACACCTAAGATAAGTGCCTTATCCACTGGGCCAAGAGTCCGCCTATCTCGATCGTATGTGAATGAACTCATTGACCGTGCTCCACAATCCTCTAGATGATAAGACAACCGAGATTGAAACTTGATCAATTCATCTAGATTTCCATTTGAGAAACATCATAGTATGAGTAATTTTGTCTTTAATCACATTTACATTCATAATTACACACAATTCTCCACATGCTCTAAATAGCTATCCTTGGTGAATTATTCATTTATTGCGAGACCGTAGTCGTTACGCTACCTTGGCTTGTTGGAATCCAACTCTTGATATTTCACCATTGAGAAGATCTTCCAAGAGTTGATATTGTAATTCACTTTATGGAGTTATGTATTATTTCTTTGTCACCATCCTGAAGTGTTGCCATTCTGATCCACTCACGATCATCCAATTCAAGAACACTCCAAATTTAAGACTGGTCGATGAACTATTGTGTCCATTGCTAATTGAGAGATGACAAGGACACACTTGAATGATGTGGCCTTTCTTGATGATCTGAAAAATTTCAAATGTCATTGGTCTTGGTTTGTTAATGAATAGATCCACCACAATGATCAAGAGAAGACAATTGATGTAGAAAAGATTCTCCCATTATCGATCTCTACCGATAACCATGGATTTTGACTCTAAAAAGACATTTTCCAATAGCTACGACCTATACCACATAATGAGGAAGCCATAGGTGACCCATTGGTACTATCGAGAAGTTCCGACACCGCGGAAATGAGACTGAGAGCTCACAAGTTGAGGTTACTTCCACTTCTGAGTTGGTAGTTAAATTGCCACATTGTGTAGGTGTCGTAGTGCTCTACACAAGTGATGAAAAATTAAGGACTCTATAGGGACATTGGGAAGGGTTCCATGTGTGAGAGACTGCTTCAGAACAAGCACCAAGAAAATTATGACTCGCCTTCGGTTGATATGCGATCACGGAACTGACTTACGCTGACATGTCCCAAGTTGGTATTGATGATATTATCATACTTTGAATGGAGCACCGAGGTGGGTAGAATTCCCTGGAACTCATAGCACAACACATTTTTGTTTGGAGATGACATGATTGTGAAGACGTGACAAAAGCTTGATTTCTAGCTATTACTTCCAGACTTCAAAACTGAACAAATCACCTCTGAAACTGCCATGGGAAAAATAACAAATCTTGTTATGAGAAGCTCTCATTGGATGATGGAATTTATTAAGGTACCAAAAGTATACGTGTCAGAGGGTTTTTCATAAATAAAATTCTTTAGTCAAATATTAAAGGTCAAAGTTGACTCTTCTGAAACTGCTAGGAAAATGCAGGTGTAAAATTACGAAAATCCCGTTTGGTTTTAGCCTAGGAAAAATACCAAACTTCACCCTGGGCATCTAAAACTTGGCAAGGGAGTATATGAAGGTGGGGATATTTCAAAGAACCAATCCTTTTATCTTGACGATCACCTAAGTTCAAAATATCGACCCTCAAAGTTAGTCTCCTTGACATGCTGAAAACTACGCGCACAATGAAATCAAGCAAACTGCATTTTATTTGGCTCCATGAAAAGTATCAAACGAGGTGCTGTGCATTTGAAATTTTAAAATGAGTACATGAATTTGGGTAGAATTCAATGAACCAAACCATTCTTCTTAATTAACACTCGGACCCGAAATACAAAATCTCAAAATAGGCCTTTTGACAAGCTGAAATAGTGCGCGCAGCGTAAATCAAATGAATTGAGTTTTATTTGGCTTCGTGAAAAATAGCAAATGAGGTACTTTGCATTTTCAAATGAGTATGTAAGCACCTTAACATGAGTAAAATTGTGGGCAATGATTGATTTTTCACGAAAATGATCCTGCTTCGAGATATAAGCTCCAAAGTTGATTACTTGGACAGATACAACCCGCGAAACATTTTTTCCGCATCTATTGTTTTCTTCATTTTTTTTTATTTTTTTTGTGTTTATATATATCTTGTTTGATATTCTTTCAAATGGTTAACGTGATTTCTCTTCATGCACAATCCTCATCTTCATGCAATTGCATGGCTTGACTGCCTTTGGACTGCAGTTTACTTCCTTCAACGTGGACTGTGAATGCATTGGTTTTAATCTTTCCTCTTGCCTATGTGGAAAGTTGATTGCATGGGATTTTCTACTCTTACTGGTGCGTGGAAATTTACTTGTGAAAATGCATGGATTGGTTTCTTTTATTTTTCCTTTATAGCTGAGAGTTCCTTACTAAAAATGCGTGGAAATGGCATTTAAACTGTTGATCCTTTGCGTGAACAAATGTGAATGGATTTTATTTTCTATGGCATGGGAATTTATTGTTTTCACCCTGACCAATGCATGGATATGTCTTTGGCCAAAGTGTGGGAATGCTTTGTCTCCCCGTGTGAATGTTCCTCTTTGGCAGCGAATAGATCTTTGATTTCAAGACAATTGTTTTATTCTTCAAACTGTGTCGACTTTTGTTTGAAGACATAATATTTTATCTTTGGCAAATGCGCGTGCTTTGGTCTGTTAAATAATGCATGGCCTTTTAATTTTTGGCTGCGTGGTTATTTACTTTTGCATTGGCGTGAGCTCTCCTTTTCTCATTTGTTTTGTGTATGTGTTGAAACAGTGATCTTGTCCTCTTTGGCTACATGGAAAGTGCTCTAAGTCATGACTGGTTTCTTCTTCCTTTACTGGCATGGAAAACTGCTATATTTCTTTGCTGACGTGGAGATACTTCTCTTCTTTGGCTACTTTATTACCTCCCATGCGTGACTTTCTTCTTTGACTATTTTATTAACTCCTATGCATGGGCATCTCCATTTGACTTCCTAATTAGCGTGAATCTTTGTTCAAGAAAATGTGTGGCCTCATGGGTGGCTGTACTCAACATGTACGTGGCTGTATATGTCCACAATAAAAAAAGGATTTAATAAAAAAACAATATGCAAATAAAAAGAAAAACCCAAAACTTGAGTCACTTCATATTATCAAGAGCTTGAGCTTCATGATTTCTATGTAGATCAAGATTGAGCACAGATTGTATAGATATCAACTCAAAAATGAGAGCTGGGCCACACAGGGTTCGAGTTTGTGAGTAGAAGATTTGCTAAGCAAGCACCAAAGGTCATACATCCAACCAGAAAAGGATGGTCTTGAGAAACTGATGAAAGATGACTCCTAAGCCTGTGATCCCGCAACAGAGACAACTACCTGGAACTCTCATGGTTGCATGGCTCTAGCTAATGCCCGTGCCAGGTTTCCATGAAAGCCGAGGAGTGCCTGTAGATGAGCTTTTCCTTCTTCTAAGTCTGAATATCTACAATATTTCCTTGTTTCTCCTTCTTCCTAATTTCTCCTGCTTCTGCAACCTCTTGTAACTATCTCCTTCCCAATTTCTAGATGATAGAAGAAAAATTGAAATCGTCCACGACAATTGGAAGCAGAAAAATAATTGCCCCTGACAATTGCTCACGACAACTACGACAATTGGGAAAAATAAGAAAAGTTCTCCCAAGTTTGTCTAACAACTTCCATCAATATTAAATTAATATTTATTACTTAAAAACCCTAAAATTCAATAAATTTAATTTTATTAAATAACAAGGTAAATATTAATTAAATTATTAAAACATAATTTGCATCGTAGTGGGAGAAGGGATTATTCAAAATGGATGAAATGAAGACCAAAATGATCATGAGAATAAGATGACCATGATGAGGGTGATAAACCACGAGAAAATGCATTTTTAAATTTTCATGTTGTAATTTTGCGAAGTCAAAATTAGCTGATAACACAATCGTAAGAAGATAAAAAGGGTGCTTGTGGATGGCAGACCGGCTTTGAATATTTGCACCTTGAAACTAGTTCAGCAACTAGGTTGCACTGAAACTGATCTAGAAACTAAGGTCATCACCATCAAGGCGTATGATAATGAAGAAGGAAAATCAGCCAACATGATCACTTTCTCACTGGGAGTAGGGCCTACCACTCATGATATTAAGTTCCACATCTTATATTTGGATCTTCCTTACAACATATTACTCAGTCACCCATGGATTCATGCCATCCAGGCCGTACCTTCTACGTATCATTAGTGTTTGAAGCTATACCATGAAGGAAAAATTTACTATTCTGGGGGATCCTCAACACTTTACTCATTGTAGAGAATTGTTAGGTTATTTTCCCACCACTTATAAATGCCCTTCTACAGAGATGGCCATTCCACTTCAGTTGAAGGTGCTCGCTTCACGAGTTGATCTAGATACCTTTTCTACCAATGATAACTGTGCTTCTATGTCTGATTCTCCTTTTTCTTCATGGGAGATGAAAGTTGTTACAAATGGTTGCAGAGAATATGATCTCCAACAAGCCCTCTTAGTTTCTAACCTCCCCTATCACCCAAAGTGAGTGGTAGGCCTTGTTATAAGTATCAACAGTCTAGAGAGAATTGTAACTTCAAACCTTTTATTCCCGGTGGTTTATTATCAGATGAAAAACTACTTAACAATATTGTATCCCATCCTTCAGACGATGAAATGACTCCATACTATCAATCACCTCAGTTTTTTATCCTCAATAAAATGATGTATGCTATGGGATACAAAGGCTATGGATGCGAAATCAACGAACAAGGTATGCAGGAATCTTTTCCAGTACCCCACCGCAATTTTTGTAAATACGGTATTGGCATTCGGTCATATGGGTCTCATCCCTTGAAAGTTAAGGCTTCCTCTTCTGAACGTGAGGATAGTTCATCCAAATACGAAAGAAAAACATATTCTTGGTGTAGTATTTATGAAGACCTTGCCTCCACGATCATGTTCTCTGACACAACTATCTTAACTATAACCCCTATCATATCCACTACCATTCCAATACTAGACCTTTTTTACCCATCACTTGTTAACTGGGACCAACAACAACCCATACCAATCGACATCTTTGAAAATTATGAGGCTATGGGTCTTTGTGATGACATTCCATTGGGTGATCATAAGAAAGGATTCTCCATCAACCTTAATGCATGCATGTATTTCAGGGAGGAGGTTGAGTTATGCGGTCATCTAAATAAAAAATAATTAAGGGAAAAATTTCCATAGAAAATCCTTACAAAAAGAATAAGTCCAAGTCTTACAGTGAAAACCTCTTTGAGGCACTTGTAGAGAAACAAAAAGAACAATCAATGGACAACGAAGTTGACCTGCTTAAAAATGAAAGTTTCACCGAGACACCTTTAAAAGGAGAAGATCTCAATCTCCCCCCTGATCCTACCCACATGGAAGAAGAATCTAAGCTACTCATGGAGGAGACCATAGATGTCAATATTAGTACAAAGCAATTACCTAGAATAGTAAAGTTGGGGGCTTCACTCTCGGCCCAAGAACATAAAACCTTTGTACTGCTTTTGTGTGAATTTGTAGATATCTTTTCTTGGTCCTACACGAACATGCCAGGGTTAGATCCGACATTAGTAGTGCATAAACTAATTGTGTAAAAAGAGGCAAAGCCTATAAAACAAAAGCTCATAAATATACATACTCGTGTTGCCTTGTTGGTAAAAGAAGAGCTAGAAAAATTATTGGTAGTAGGCTTCATCAGGGCTATTGATTATTTAGAGTGGATTTCAAACATAGTCCCTATACAGAAGAAACCCATCGGTATTAGAATCTGTACATATTTTAGAGATATAAATAAAGCTTTTCCTAAGGACGACTTCCCTCTTCCTAACATCGACATGATTGTCAATTCCACAGCTGGTTATGAAATGTTATCATGCATGGATGACTTTTCAGGGTATAATCAAATTAAGATTGTTGAGGAAGATCAAAACAAGATAGCTTTTACAATCCCACGGGGGACAGTTTTCTATTAAGTCATGACCTTCGGCCTCAAGAATGCAAGAACAACGTATCAACGGGCTATAACAACCATCTTTCAAGATATGATCAACAACATAATGGAAGATTATGTGGATGACGTCTTGGGTAAATCCATGACTAGAGAAGATCACCTAACTATCTTATGGTGCAGCTTTCAGCATCTTAGAGATTATAAGGTTCGAATCAACCTGAAGAAATGTGTCTTCAACGTGTTCTCAAAAAAATTTCTAAGATTCATTATATCACAAAGAGGAATTGAGGTAGATCCTACAAAGGTTACTACCATAACATATATGCCTCCTCCAAAGAACATCAAACAATTGTGTAAATTGTAGGGGAAGATTCAAGCAATCAGAAGATTCATCTCCCAGCTAGCAAACAAGTGCCACTCATTCACACATCTTTTGAAGAAAGATGTCAACTTTCATTGGGGTCAAGAACAACAAGTGTTTTCTTTGTTCAAGGAATATCTTTCCAAACCTCCTATTCTAATTCCACCCATGATAGGCGAACCACTGTTACTATACATTTTTTCTACACAATTTGCAGTCGGTGTAGTGTTGGCCCAATATGACATAAAGTAGAAAAATTTGTTTACTATCTTAGTCACATGTTGATTGCTTACGAGCTCAACTACCCAAAAATTGAGAAGGCTTGTTTGTTTTCATTTTTACATTTTAAAAATTCATCATTATTTGCTGAATAATAAGGTCAAGCTCATATCAAAAGTGGATCCATTGAAATACTTGTTAGCAAAGCCTGCACTTACAAGAAAGATGGCCAATTGGATCATCTTACTCAACAAATTTAATATCGAGTATGTTTGTCAAAAATAAGTTAAAGGGTAGGTATTGGTAGATCAAATAGCTGAGGCCCCTTTACTAGGTACTGAACCATTGATTCTGGAACTACCCGATGCTTCTACAATGTACCTTGAGGAATATGTTATATGACAACTATACTTTGATGGCTCCTTTACGTTTCACAGATCAGGTGTAGGAGTTGTGCTTATTACTCCTTTAGGATATTTGATCCTGTTTAGTAGATAGAATGCTATAATAAGGAGTGGACACAAAAAAGATGTGCACACAGGAACAAGGCACATTTTAAGGCGTGGAAGGATAGGGAAGGAAATGTGCACTAGAACACTTTGGCTTAGGACTTAGCCATTTTGTTGGATATGGGATATTTTTGGAGATAGTGTGCAGAGCACACATAGGGATGAAGACTTGCACTACACACAATGATATTTTGGGAATGAATGACTGATAAGCGCCATACATGGTTTAAGCTAATAATAGGATTGCTTCTTCCAATTAACTATAAGACATCTATTACTAGAACACTTGCATGTTGTGCATGCCATTGTAAAGGCGCATGGCTATTATCAACATGTAGCCTATTTTGAGAAGTGCATAGGCAGTGAAGGGTAAGTCCCCACCTCTATAAATATGTATTGAACTATGTAGTTTAGGGTGTGTGAATTATTATAGAGTCATGCTACTATATATGATGCACGCATGACTTATGGATATACTTTATAATGTAAGAAGCTTCCATGTTTTACAATGTTTAATGTAATGGAGTATATTGGTTAGATAATGGTGTTGAACATAACTAAATCTAGTTCATGTATGGTTAATATTATTATAGTTATTATTTAATTCATGATTCTCTAAGATCTAGATATGGATTATGCACTGTTGAATGTTTATGTTTAATTATGGAACTGAATATGTATTATCATCAACACATTAATATTCTACACAAGCAAATATAAAGAGGGGTTTGGTACCTTTGCACACTTTGGGTGAGTGCTCAACTCATGCTGAGTGATGTATGAGTGCGCCAAGGTTATTTATAGAAGATTCGAGGCTGCATCATTGGTTTTGTTTCGAGGACCTCCTTTTCAGCTATTTTCAGGATGTTTCATGATGAAGACATACCAGTTGATCCTAACAAGTATTGAGGAGTGGATTATAGATATGGAAGAAGAGTACGCTCAGAGGTTCAACACTGGATCTGAGTTTGACGCATGCATGTGGGTGGGGCATAACTTATACGACTGTTTATATGATAGTTTCTTTGTTATCTTTCCGGTAGATCTATACGAGTGGCTGGTTGCTTATGTGTCTAAAAGGAATTGGAGGTATGGCACACTTGTCTAGACGTAGGAAGAATTTCAGGCCCTTTATGATGCTGATCTAATTTGGATGCGCGCTATGGATAATTGGTTCCATGGTGTTCTGAATAGCTATATTTTTGAGTACTCAATTTCTACTTACTCTTGCCTAGAGGTAGCTGAGTTTCAATTTTTACGGTATCCCAAGGGAAATTATCTGCAAAACATTCCACTGGAAATCAAAATCTTGATGGTAACCTTGAACTTGGAACAAAATTCGATGGCTAGCTAAAGCCTACCACGTGCGGGGGTAGGAGAAAGTTTAGTGAAGGATGGCGGACCTACTGGTAGAGAGGTAAAGAGAAGAAAGGCAGCTTAAGTGCAATGAGGTTGCGCGAGAGGGAGATAGAAAAGCAACGTGATATTTCAGAACGAGTGGCATTGAGGAGAGAGATGTCTCGTGAAGGATTTGGAGCTCATGCAAAAGGCATGGAGCCAGAGCATCTGGAACTCCCCCATTTTGGAAAGCATGACATGGAACCCTCCTCAGACTCATATGGGAGTGCACCAACAGAGATGACATGGGCCACATATGCTCATCTGAATCTACCTAACAACCTAGCACTTACGCTTGGTTTTCCAGTATCCAGTATAACCAGTAGTCAACAAGCTAGTTTGGGGAGTAGCAGAAAAGGAGTATATCAAGTAGAAAGTCCATATATGGCTAGGAAAATGACTTAATTTTTATTTGGAGGTACCTTTTCAGGCACATTGTTGCCACAAAATTCAAGCGCACAGAGTTTTGGACTCACTTCTGGGAGTAGTACCACCTCATACACTGTAGGAGTGCAGTTTAGTACTACTATTGGGACATAGGGCAATACATCCACTGGTCCACTTCCAGCTACATGTTGAGGATCAGGGGGCATATGTGGTTCTAGTTCTGGTGGGTCTAGAGGCAGAGGTAACATAGGAGGTTCTGGATCAGGTGGGCATGGTCCTCACCAACCCCAGAATATTTACATGGAGATGTCACTTCGTCTTCAAAAGTATAGGGGAATAGAATATGTTGTTGAGCACATGCACACATGTGAGATACTGTGACGTGCAAAAGGATTTATGGCTTTTGAATGAAAGGAAAATCAATTTGTAACTACATTACAGGGACGCGCTCATAGTTGGTATATGAAGTTTGACCCTGATAAGACTTACTTAGATTATGCAGCACTAAATGATGCTTTCGTTAATGATTTTCATATCCCTGAGTTTGAGTAGAAGAGTCTCAAGGATATTAAGCATGGCACTACGGAGATCATTCAAGAATATGATACCCATTTCAAAACACTTTTGTCTAAGCTTTCATATGATATCCATGCAAGCCAACATTCACAATGGTTCATAGGGGGGTTGATCACACCTTTTAGGAGGGCACTTTCACATAACACATATATGGATCTACATGAAGCACTTGAAGTAGCGTTGCGTGCTAAGGCAGTCGAAAGTATAGAAACTAGAGTGAGCCCATTCATGGAAGCACAGATTACAGCTATGGCAAAGCAGTTGGAGAAACTATTGGCCTATTCAGCTCATGAGACGCACAACTGGATTTGGTGTATAGATTGTGAAGTGAAAGGGCACACTAAGGATAGTTTTCCCCATAGGTCAGTACATTCATTGTTGTTGGACTGCAAGATATGCCATTTAGAACATGATGCAAGTCATTACCCATTATTACAATGCATGATAAGAAATAATGTATCTTGATATTGTAAGATTTTTTGATCTACGACTCACAACATAGAAGACAACAGGTTTATTGGTCATATCCATGATGCTATCGATATTGGTGTACAAAAGACAGGAGTATTGGATAACTCTAAAAGTAAAAGTGAGCACCATGATCGTGATCACACTCAAGGGCGCTAGGATCAGAATGAATGGCACTTTGAAGGAAGTCGTGGCAGAGGTCGAGGATACCATGGTGGATTTGGAGGCCGAGGACGTAGTGGTGGATGAGGCAATTTTCCTCATGGAACATGTTATACTTGCGGATCTCCTGACCACTACAAGTGTGAATGCTCTCAAAATATTACTTGTTCTTTTTGTGGGAAGAATCATAACTATGAGGAATGCCTAGACTTATATGAGCATCTTAACAAGTAGCATAAATAGGAAAACAAGGGCGCAAGGATGGTTAGAATACAACGCACCATGGAAAATTAGTGGATGCCAAAGTTGGCACTGGAGCTTGAGGTAATTCATGTGAAGATTACTACATGCATTGAAGTTGCGCATCCTAGAGATATGTTACAACACAAGCCTACCATTACTAACAAGGAGGTTTTACATGCAAGGTACCCAGATCCTACACATTAGAAGAGGGTTTATCAGGAAACCATAGAGGTACTCAGAAATATTTAGGGTGAAATACAATGTTTAAAGGAAAAGTCACGGAAGTTGGAACAAAAGAAGGTAGTAGAGATGGTCCAATCATATGTTGATGATTTGAAAGAGGTATGCAAGATGTTGTGCCAGGAGAATATTATTCCATTACTAGGGAATTGGTTAAAGGGAAACACTCTGTGCATAGGTATTGAGATTAGGTGGTAGATCCTACATGTTAATCTTCCCCCTCATAGCTTGGATTATGACAAGGAGATCACTCTGAATGTTGTTGTGGATGGATGGCTTTTGAGCAATATATTAATTGACACAGACGCGAAAGTGAATGTGCTTAGTTTAGATTGTGGGTACAAATGGGCATACCTCCATTACAACCATCCTCTAATGTATTGTTTATGGCTAATTGAACTAAGGTCACTCCAATAGGATTTTTAAAGGATGCATCCATTACCATACAAGAGGCCAAGTTCATTGGGGACTTTGAGGTCTTAGCACTTGTAGATGCAGATAGCTTCCCAACTCTACTTGGGTGCCCTTGGTGTTATGCAAATAATGTTGATCTATGGTTTAACAAGGGGTATATAAGTTTTTTGAACAAGGAAGAATGAGCTATTATCCCTTTGACAAATGGGAAATTTACACCTTATGTGGAGCCTTTGAGTGAAGAAGACTTGAACAGAATTTATGTGCACACCATTCGAGATCCAGAAGTATTTGAACCATCTAAGGAAGGAATCCTCCAGTGGGAAGATGCATAATCTATTATTGATACTACAAGTATTTCTTGTGGCAATTGGGTGCATGGCATCTATGAGATGGTTGGGTGTGAGTTAAGAAGCATATTTGCACATAGGAGCAAACCTTGTTGTATTAGGAGGATAGGTAACAACTATGTACCCCAGTACACTTGAGAAGGAGATCTTATGGTATTCCTACACGTCATGGAGGAGCAGTGGATGGCTCTAGTGGAGAGAAGAAATATGTTAGTATATACCCTGCACAGGATGACAGCGCGTTGGTGGATGGTTCATAGGGATAATCTCATAGAATGGAACGAAGTCAGAATTTCTCTAACAACTCAATTTTTTAGGAGCAATGCACCTACTCAAATCTATATATATCATGGTAATCCACCTGTTCAACACCAATGTGAGAGACTATGGACAGTGGGGCAGGAAGATTTACCACCTTCACTTTGGGTGCAAAAACTTTATTCCACGTTGCAAGGTTGTGCACACGCTTGGTATGTTTATGTGGAACTACATAGGGAGACTAGAAATTGGTAGGACTTGATGGTCGGAATGACCCAAACTTTTGACTACTTCTCTACTAAACCTCCAGTGAGAGAGGCATTACAGGTTATGGACTGCTTGACTATGGGAGACAATGCAAAGGCTGAAGAACTCATTCAGGAGTTATTTGGTGAGGAGGAACAAGGAGCGTGTTTTGAGGAAGTAGATGATACAGATGGCCAACTATTTAAGTGTACTTTTCTTGAGAAGGAGAAAGGAAAGATGGTTTACATAGTGGATGATGAAGAAGTAGAATATTTAGACATAGATCATTTAGCAAGTACGTGCAAGGTTTTAGACAATGTGGATAAAAATGTGCGCACCTATCATGAACCTATGAAGACCAAGAAAGTGACCATTGGCACAGATGTTGAACCTAAGGAGGCCATAATTGGAGATTATTGGTCTAACTATGAAGTGGCAAAGATAATTGAGTTACTACGTGATTTCCAGGACTTATTCCCTAGGGGCTACCATGAGTTAAAGGGATTGCATGAATCATTAGGTGAGATGGATATTAAGCTAAAGGAGGGACCACGCCCGATCAGGAAGAGACCTTACAGGATGAACCCTAACTTGCACGTAAGAGGTAAGGAAGAAATTGCAAAAATGTTGAAATCTGGCTTCATTAAGCCCCTAGAAGAATCAGAGTGGGTTAGCCCTATGGTAATCGGTATAAAGAAAGATAGTTGGATTAGGATTTGAGGGAGCTAAATGCTACATGTGTGATTGATCCTTTTCCTACGCCTTTCATCGAGGAAATATTAGAAGGCATTGTAGGGTGCGAAGTTTACTCTTTAACTAATGGATTCTCTAGGTATCATCAGGTAAGAATTATGCAGGAGGATCAAGAGAAAATAACTTTCACCAATGAATGGGGAAGTTTTAAATATATTGTGATGCCCTTTGGTTTGAAGAATGCACCTGTTGTATTCTCGCACATAGTTGTTCAAGCATTCCAAGATTTTATTCACAAATTCTTGCGGGTTTAGTTGGATGATTAGATGAATTATGGGCTTGTTGAGGATCATTGTGACAACTTACGCTTAATGTTTGAAATATGTAGATAGTTAAACATCTATTTAAATATCTAGAAGTGCATGTTTGCTACACCTTTTGGAACTCTACTGGGACACATCATCTGCAAGAAAGGTTTGTTAGTAGATCCAGCTAAGGTTACAATTATTGTAGGCCTAGAGGAGCCTACCAGTCAAAGTGAGGTGCACGGATTCTTGGGCCATACAGGGTATTATAGAAAATTTATCAAAGGATATGCGAAGATTACCACGCCCTTAGAGGAGTTACTAAAAGGAAAAGGGACATTCTATTGGGGAGAACCGCAACAATACACATTTGAGTCATTACAATGCCTATTCTACATTTTCCCTCATGGAACCAGCCATTTCATGTACATGTGGACACACTTGGCACAACCATTGGTGCAGTGTTAGCTCTTCCTGGAGAAGGTATTATTGATCATCCTATCTGCTTTGCTAGTAGAAAGTTGACTCATGCAGAACAGAAATATACAACTACAGAGCGTGAGGCCTTGTCGATGATCTATGTGTTGCATAAGTTCATACAATACTTGCTAGCAACACCATTTGTATTTTATACAGATCACATGGCATTACAATACTTGGTAAATAAGTCCATTTTACATGGGCACATATGTCGATGGGTTCTCTTATTCCAATAATTTGACTTTATAGTCGTGGTAAAACCAAGTAAAAGTAATTCTAGCCTAAACCACTTATCAATAATTTAATCGAGAGAGGATGCGTAGACAATTAAAGATACAATGTCGAATGCACATTTATACAGGTTACATCACGTGCTTTTAGAATTGGAGGATATTGTTGTCTTTTTATGCACATGTATGGTTCCAGAAGGAATGACAACCCTAGAGAAGAAACAACTTGCAATTCACACTGTACCCTTCATGTTGATCAGTGGTGACTTATACAGGCTAGGCTGAGATGAAGTATTGTGTCAGTGTGTATTAGAACATGAGCGCAAGTATTTTTAATGGAAGAGGATTATGATGGTATTACATGTGGGTATTATGTAGTTGATGCCACTGCGCGCAAGATTCTACTCGCTGGATTATGGTGGGAGACCCTACACAAGGATTATAAAGAGTATTATAAGGTGTGTGATCACTGTCAATGCCTTAACAAACCTAGACAAAGAGATGAAATGCCTTTGAGGCCTATTCCTGGTGCAGAACCATTTAAAAAATGGGCAATAGACTTTGTGGGTCCTATTTCCCCAACAACACGTAGAACCGGATCATGCTACATCATCACTTGCACAGATTATCTTACAAGGTGGGTAGAAGTAGCACCTACAAAGGATTGTACAACAGCTACAACAAGGTTCTTATGGGAAAATATTCTTACTAGGTATGGATGTTCATTGAGTTTGACAAGTGACAATGGCACACACTTCTTGAATGAGACAATTAGGATATTATTGGATGAATTTATGGTCGCACACCACAAGACTACACCTTATCACCCTCAAGAAAATGGGACTACTGAGGCCTTCAACAAGATATTGAGACAGACTTTAACAAAGATTTGTGATGTTGGAAGGAAGGATTGGGATGATAAAGTTTTTGTTGTACTTTGGGCATATATAACAACTTACAAAAGGTTGAATAAGGCCACACCCTTTCAGTTGGTGTTTGGCACAGAAGTAGTTCTTCCCATAGAATTCATATTAATTTCTTTGTGTATTACGCGCACTGAAGGTCTAGCTGATGAGAAAGCATTAGAAGAGAGAATTGACAAGTTAATACAACTGGATGAGAGGCACACCATAACACGTTGGAGTCAGAAACAGGAAAAGGCCAAGAAAGAGGCATAACATGATAGACACATCAAGGAAAAGAAACTTGAGATTGGACAGATGGTACTTCTTTATGATTCCAAGTTTTTGCACCATCCAGGAAAACTTAAGGTGCATTGGTTGGGACCATATGTTATCACTCACATCCTTAAATCAAGTGCTTGTCAGTTAAAGGTGCTTAATGGAACATGGTTACTCGATTACTTTAATGGGAGTAGGCTGAAGCCCTACTATAAATAATTCTTCTTGGTGTTTGTAATAAGACAATATTACCATTTAGTATAGATTTCTCTTTCTATATTTCCTTTAATGTATTTCCTTCTTTGTCGCTATGCTTTGTTGATTTAGTTTGGTGTTTTGTGCAATAAGCATGTTTACACGCTGGAAACTACTAGAGGAAGGCACAATGATGAGGTACTTTGACACATGGATCCTATAGAAGGAGGTCTGTATCCAGAAGGTAGGAAGGCACGCTCGAAGGTTATAGTTGGGGTGCACAAGTGTGCCACACAGAAGTTGGGAAAATGGTCAATTAATGAGAGGATCGATGGTAGGTAAAGGAGAAATAAATGAAATAAATTTTCAAAAAATTATATAAGGATGTGATGCAGGTTCATTTTTACCTTTGCGATCACAAGTATTCGAGCGAGCTAGTTGCGACCGAGGCAAGTGAAACGTATCGAGGTGTGGAGAGTTGTCAAACTAGACGTGGAGAGTAGATTTGTGCGCAGAAGTGGCTTATGTCCCCATTAGAGAAGGGTTAGAGTGAAGCAGAAGCATTGAGAAGAAGTTAGGGCTCGCAGTTTCAAGCTAGGGAATGGGGTTTCAAGCTAGGGCATGAAAGCTTACTCAACAAAAGACAAAAAGTAGGATTTTTATAATGGCACCAAGGAAGGCACTTGCAATAGGTATGAAGGGGAAGAAGGTGGAAGTCAAGGTCAAATTTTCTCCCGAGAGTAATTTTTTAGAGATACAATATCTAGAAGGAGTGATTGTCGGGCCGAATTGGGATTCCCATATCTGCAGATGCAAAGTAAGTGACTACAACCACCGCACCACCGAAAACAAGGGGGGGTTGGACGCTTTACTGAATAAGAAGACCAACAAGCACACGGTGGATGACATGCCAGTATATGACGATGCTGGGGAGAATTTTCTCAAGAAGGTAGGGGTGTATCAACTGTATGAACTCCCATATTTTGGAAAACTAGAAAGTTTATACCAATGGCTTATGAGAAGAGTCGATGAGGAATTTTGCTATTTTGTTGAACGATGGGTAAGGATCACCACACCTTTGCTTGCTACGTTAATAGGAATGAAGGGCACAGGGACATAAATTAGTAGTGATCTAACTGATAAGGTAGTTATTATAGCTACAAGCAAGGAGTTGGGATACTCCAAGGGTCGACACAGAATGGACATTAAGGAAGTACCATGTGGTGTAAGTAGCCGCACATCTACTCACTAAGCTAAATGATCAAGATATATGGTCACAGGTAAATACCATGTGGCCACATATTGCGAAGAAAATGTCACAAGGAGAAGTATACAACTTAGATGGCTTCATAGCAGAAACAATTATTGAGGAAGCATGCATAAGGGAAAAGATAAGTTTTGGTGCTATCCTACTATCTCTTGTGTTTGTAGAAATTGGAGTGCCCGATGGGCCAAATAACAAAATTTGGGAATACCCCGTGGAGAAGAAGTCCCTCGTAGAGAGGTTTAAGAAGTATTTGTGTGAAGGAATAATGATTGGCTCATTCAAATAAAGGGCATAACTATGATATGATAAATTACGTGCGGCCTTTGAGGAGGAATGGCACATTCCAAAAGAGTTACCCTCGGTAGTGGGTGAGGCTGTTGAGTTAGCGACGTATCAACATTTTTTCATCACGCGTATTGCAATGAAGGATGAGACATGGAGTCCCTAGTGTAAACTACCATACACCTTCATAGTGTGCTATTTCCAGGTAGTAGTACACATGTTTACTGATGTGCGTCAGTTGAGATTTAATGCAGACAAGGTAGATTGTGACTACCATACTCTCAGAAAAACTTATGTTTATCCAAGTCACTCTGCCTACATTGAGAGGCTCATTTTAGATGTTATAATTGTGAAGCTGGTAAGTTTGGCTATTGGGGACAATTGAGTTGTGCTTTTCTATCTCCAGCTTAAGCCTAGGTTGGAAAATAACAAGTACTTAGAGAATGAGTTCATGCTCCCAGGGCTGCCTAAGGGTAAACACACAATTGAGAATGTGGCAGCTCCAAATTCGACCTCGACCGTAGAGATAAATGATGAAGAAGAACACGAGGATAGTGGAGGCTTAGACCATAGAGGCCAGAGGTATCCCACAGACAGAGTGGAAAGTGAGCATGCAGATACTCCCCCATAGGCACAAGGAGAGGAAGACTTGGATGTAGATACAATCCATGAGGAGCGCCAGTTTAAGAAGGTGTTTTGAAGAATGAGGACCCAAGGTGTAGGAACATCACAACCTTTATGAAGGTCACCTCGAATTTCCCCCAGGAAGAAACACTGAGAAAAAGAGAAGAATAAAGTTGAAGCTTAACGAGGAGGCAGAGGAGTCCGAAGAGAGTGCGCCTGGTACCCCAGTTCAATCGGAAGATGTGGAGGAACCCCGGGATGAAGAAATGAGAGATGATTAGGAAGGGGTAAAAATATAGAAGAAGTGATGCGTGAGAAATCTAGTGCACCAGTTATGACTTAGATAGGAGAAGGGCCAACTCCAAACCTTGGCGCTCAGGTTGCTAAGGGGACAAGGAAAAAGAGAAGTGAAGAATATATTGTCCCTAGTATGGACTATGCTAAGGACATAAGAAAAATCATCCGTTCTTGGTTTCAGAGCACTGTGGGCCTTAAGGAGATATATGGGTGGGAGCTAATGGATCCCGATATGGCCACTAAGCACACAAGGAAGTAATTATCCTGGTCCATGCAGACTCATATGGACAAACCAAATTTTGACGTGTTCGAGGAGTCCTATGTTTTGCGAAGAGTGAAGAAGGCACCTCAAAGTAGGCACATGATAATAAAACCTACTCTAATGTCTAATGAGTAGGTCAATAATGCCTTGGTCAAGGTATTTGCTGAGGTGGCACAGAGAAATGTTGATAAGGCTGCCACCATTTGAGTGCTGATTCAGGATAACAAAGTTAACACTATAGAGATAGTGATTTTAAAGGAAGAGAAGGAACGAGAATGGAAAAAGAATGAGGCCTTCGTTAGCATGGTAGACTAAATTGGTGATCACATCCTTAAAACAAGGCCTCATCTTGAACAGGTACCAAAAAATTTTCCTTCTGCTATGCATTATGTGCGCACTTTCGTGTTGGAGGATGGACCAATTTGAATGCCCACACCAAAATATGTTGAAAAAGAAGCAGAGAGAGCAAGGGCCTCCATGATCAGACAAATAACAACTTACAAGGCATTGCTCTAAACTTTAAAGGATGAACTAAAGAAAGAAAAACGAGCTCTCAATTTGTGTGTGGCACCAGAGGCAGTAATAAGGACCAAAACTCTAGTTGAATATAATGAGGTTCTAGCAGTGATGAAATATGAGACACTAGGGCACGCATAAATATTGGTGCAAGTGAAACAAAAGTGTGAGGCCCTCACAACAACCCAGGATCCACACAAAGAGAGGATTGATGAGATTGGGAAGCTCATAGCCCAGAAGATGGATATTCTAGAAGGAATGATGTCAGGTATGGCCAATGTTGTCTGAGTACTATAAAATGAGAAAGAAAAGATCACTTAGGATGAACTAGATGCCATAGCCAAAAATATTCTAGAGAAGACAAGGACATCACTAAGTGAATGGTAGACATTGGAGGTTGAAGTTAAAACTGAATATCCAGAGTTGATCCTCCCAGTTGAAGAAGAGGGTGCTGCAGAGTAAAGATTCATTCTTTTGTACAGTGATTATTTTATTCTTTCAATTCTTATTCCTTATTATTTGGGAATATCAGACAAAATTCCCATTGCTGGGATGATAATGTAATTTAGTGTGGGGTAATGTAGAGCAGATAGAATTTTTCTCTAAGGAGTGAACACACAAAGGATGCGCACATGGGAACAAGGTGCATTTTAAGGTGTGAAAGGATAGGTAAGGAAACATGCGCCAGAACACTTTTGTTCAGGAATTAGCTGTTTTATTGGATATGGGCTATTTTTTGAGATAGCGTGTAGAGCACACATAAGGATGAAGACTTGCGCTACACATAATGATATTTTGGGAATGAGCGGATGATAAGCATCATGCATGGTTTGAGCTAATAATAGGATTTATTCTTCTAGTTAACTATAGGAAATCTATTATTAGAACACTTGCATGTTGTGCATGCCATTGTAAAGGTGCATGGATTTTATCAGCATGCGACCTATTTTGAGAAGTGCATAGGTGGTGAATGACAAGTCCCCACCTCTATAAATATGTATTAAACTATGTAGTTTAGGGTGTGTGAATTATTGTAGAGTTATACTGCTAGATCTGATGCACACATGAGTTATTGATATACTTTATAATGTAAGAAAATTATGTGTTTTACAGTGTTTAATGTAAGGGAGTATATTGGCTGGATAATGATGTTGAACATAACTGAATTTGGTTCATGTATGGTTAATCTTATTATAGTTATTGTTTAATTCATGATTCTCTAAGATTTAGATCTAGATTATGCACTGTGGAATGTTTATGTTTAATGATGGAAATGAATATGTATTATCATCATCATACTAACATCCTACAAAAGCAAATATAAAGAGGGTCCTTATACCTTTGCGCGCTTTGGGTGAGCGCTCAGCTCAGGCTGAGTGATGTGCCAGCGTGCTTGGGTTATTCACATTAGATTCCAGGCTGCATCAGATCCCTCAAAAATTTAGATTTGGGTTCCCATGTACAAATAATATAGCAGAATATGAAGCCCTTATTGTAGGGATGATACTGGATATCAAGTGGGACATTAGACAAGTGAACATAATTGGTGATTCTATGCTGATCATCAAATAGGTAAACTAACGAGTACAAATTTAAGGATGACAAAAAATCTTCCTTACAAAAAAATGGTTGAAACTCTGAAGGAGTTCTTTGAAGAAGGTTACATTTTAATAGATACCTAAGAGGAAAAATCGAGTATTAGATGCTATGGCCACAATGGTGTCTATGTTATGCATCCCACCTAGGAACAATGACATGCCATTATTTTTTGAGCATCTACAAATCCCAACATATGACATGCTAGAATCGTGTTTGGTATGTGAAGTTGTTGGTCCCTTCTCCCCTTGGTACAGTGACATTTTTAACTACCTTCATGATGGAACCTTTCCTCCAGACATTTCCCATTCTAATAAAACAAACCTTATCCAACATATAACCCATGCTACACCTTACTTGGAGGCACTCTCTATCTGTAGATGGTATGATGGGAATCTATTGTATTATCTTAATTCAGATGAATCCATCTTTAGTGGTTAAGGAGATGTATGAAGGCATCTTTAGGGCCCATATGAATGGGATAGTCTTGGATAAAAAGATACTAAGAGTAGACTATTATTGGCCTACCATGGAAAATTATTGTTGTAAGTATGTAAAGAAATATTTGCAATGTCAGAATTATGGCAACTTGATACATGTGCTAGACACAATCATTGCAGTCTATTACAACACCATGGCCTTTTTCAAAGCGGGGACTCGATCTCATTGATAAACTTTCCCCTACATCTTATAATCACCATATGTTCATTATTACTTCCACTAAGTATTTCACAAAGTGGGTAGAGGCTGCTCCTCTAACAAATGTCAAAAGTTGCACAAATATCCAAGATTATAATGAACCATATTATCTACCGATATGACATCCCCTCTTCTATCGTAGCTTAAAATGGTAAGTCATTTAAAAAAAAATTGTCAAGGTGTCATCTCAATTATTTCAAATCACCCTCAAGTATTCAAACCCCTATCACCCTCAAGGTAATGGGCAGGATGAAGCCTCAAATAAAACCCTTTTTTGTATTATGTAGAATATGTTGAATACAACATGTCATAATTGGCATTTAAAAATTCATCCCACCCTCTGGGCTTACAAAACATCCATCTGCACCCCTACGGGTGCTAATCCATATTCCTTAGTATTCAACATAGAAGCCATATTACCTCTTGAGATCAAGCTCCACTCTTTGCGTATAGAGCTAAGAGATTAATTTGATAAAGAGGAGGACTACATAGTAGATCGGCCAGTAGAGCTAGAGCTATTAGCTAGAGAACCGTCTGCACACCCTTGATCACCTCATAGTGTATTAGAATTGAGTGCATTCAAATTTATAACAAAAGAGTGATACCTTTACATTTTGAGGTAGGATACCTACTCCTGAAAGTAAATCAATTCAATACCACTAAGGATCGTTAGAAGAAAGGTAAGTTTGAGCTAAGCTGGCTAGGGCCATATGTTGTGGTCACTAAATTTGGTTCATTTGCATACAATATTTCTCATTCTGATGGTAAGGAACTTTGGGAACCCATGAACTCCATGTATCTTAAGCGTTTAAATGATTAAGTATGGGGTCCCTCAAATATTAGAAAATAGACAAAAAAAATATAAAACCAGAAAATGTAAAGAAGAAATCAATGCATCCAAGTGTGAAAACCACACAATTGTGGCACTTTGGATAAGTCCTTTGGTGAAAATCAGTTTTACTGACATCATTGGAGGGTCCATGTTGTTCAAAAGAATCTCATGTATAGGATTGTAGTGGCTTTATCATAAGATAATCTTTTCCCATGTTTGAGATACTTTTTGAGCCTATCCTCTTGGCCTTGATCCCACTTATCCTACTTCTATATGCAACAATTTTTCCTTTGTAAATTCCCATCTAATGTTGGGGAAAGTTTGCATCATGAATTCTTGCACATACGCATGGAACATTTTCCCTTGTACATCCCATATATCACTGGGAGCATCCACGTTTCTTCATTTTCTTGCACATAGCTTGGAAAACTTTTAGAAAATAACAAAAACATTCGTATAAGTTTTGAAAATCCCAAAACATTCATACATATTAGTTGGAAAAATAAAAACATTCAAATACATTTCATAGAAAACTCAAAAACAATATAACATTGTCTCGAGATAATACCAAAAACAACGTAAAACATTTCAAAACTGTCCCGCAAAAACAAAGTAGTAGTTTTCTTACTTTAGTTGTTTGATTATACATAGTTTGGTTGTGTTGCTTCTTCGTATTGTGTGATGTAATTGGATTCATTTTCTGGATTATATTAAGTGTTACTTTAATCTATTGTGGAGTTCATTGAGTTCATTTTTATCTTGCATACTTGTACGTAGTTGTGTTGCTTTAATTAGGTTTGATTAACTTGTGCGTTGTTGTTTGCTTGTACATTTTGTTGTCATCTCATATCATATCATCTATCACATATATACATCATATATCAATAAATTCTAAGCTACATCATCATGAAACTGAAAATTAAACATGTATGCTAAGCTAACATCATATGATATCACCAAGAGGGGAAAGAGGGATCACCTTCTATCCCCCCTCAAACATAGACCATAATAAAAATGTGTGGACTAAACATGCTATCTCATAACACAAAATGCGATAAATAAACACAGTCCATCATCATCATATATCCATATCAAATATGAAATGTCTATTTACAAAAAATGTGTCTCGATAGTACATCAGATATAATAAGCCATCATGGGCATGGATAAAAAGGTTCCTTCATCATGAGGCATAATAAAAAACAATACATAGTACATCTGTATAAAAATGTGCCTTCATCATGAGGCATACATAAAAAATAAACATCTGGTATAATGCAATGAGTTATCCATGACTCTCTCATATGCCTAGACTGCCAGGTGGAGGCATTTGTTGATATGGTCTTGTAGGTGGTGTTGCACTATACTGCACTGAGCCTTGTTACACTGATCCTCCATGGTTAGATGGATTGTACCGATCTCGCACATATCATGATGTCCTATGAGATCTAGATTTGGAATTACTGCTAGCTAGTTGGCTAAATGGAATGACTCTATGTCCTTATGGAATAACCCCATGGTATAAATCCTTATAGTAAACAACCTCCCCACTAGTTGTAACCAAATCTATAACTAAGTCCTATGTGCCTGATGAAATGACATCATGATGTAGAGAATCACACTCTCTTGTAAGCCTGGTTATATTGTCCTGGAACTATGTCTACTCTACCATCCACTGTAATCTCTAGGTAGCAATTTGATCCCTCTCAATAGTGACCTGATCCCACTATGTTGTCACCTGTTATAACTATTGCATCAAGGTAGCTAGATCACCCAAAACTCTTAGCATCCTGTCTCAGTGGAGATCCCTGTGGAAACCTGTAATCTTCTCTCCTTCCCCCCACTAGAATATGTGTGGGGACCCCCATCCATCCCAACCATCTACATCTCCCGCATATCCTCCATCCCATCCATCCATTAGAGGGCTGTGTGGTGGACTCAATACATGTGGAGGTGATAATGGTACCTGTAATGGAACTTGCTGTAATGGTACCTATAATGGAACTTGTCCCTGTGGACCCTTTACCTGGGGGAAACCTACATGGGATCTGTAGGGGTGACCTTGCACCGGTACCTATGGAAGAACTGTGGAACCTATATCTTTACACCCAATCTACCCTGGCCCGCATCTGAGGATCTACCTGTGCTTGTGCATGTGCTCTAAGAGCCCTACCCTATAATCCCTATGTTGTTGCTATAATCCTGACATGTATGGCTACTTGGTATAGTGAGCCACCATGGTAACATTGTCACATACCATGCTATATAATCTCTAGTCTCCCCTAGATCCACTATCTGTGGCTATGCACAACCCAAGGTTATGAGACCACCTATCAGAAGTCATCTCAAGCTCATCGTGGTCTTATCCATGGGCCAATGTTGAAGGTCTCCTTGGACCTGCCTGTACCACATCTCATCTCCAGGAATCCCCTAGATGTGGCCTAACTATCTCTGGACTCTGTCGACTCTGTACCACTCAATAATATAGTCCTTGTTACCAATGATAAAATGGTCAACCTCTGCTATGCAAAGCTCTACAACATCCTCAGGTCACTGATATAATCTGTATGGGCGCCATGTAACCATGTAAAGCCGTATATCATCCAACACATGCCTATAGTATGATGTGTCCCTAGTGTGTCTGGGAATGTCCTCACCAAATAGCACCCAACCCATAATAGATGGCTTGTCAAGAGCCTTGACTCGTGTCACTCCTAATGGGAGCCCTATGGCAATATGATCCCATGCCCATATCTGTAATAATGTAGCTAGACCCATGGTCTTCTGACCGCGATATGCTATCAAATGTAGATCTGAATACAAGTGGGCTAGTAAGCACTGGCCCCAACAATAAATCTCTCCACTAATGAGACCATGAATAACCCCAATCAGACCCAAAGAAAAGCACATGCTAGTCTTGTTAGTCAGTAGGATGCTGTTGACAAGAGCCATCAGGTACACCGGTACCCATGCAAGCCGATGATCAGTGAAACATCTGTACAATTCAACTTACATGCCCTGACGAGGTATGGTAGCTAAGCTGAACATCTCCATAATCCACTGTAGAATATGGCCACGGTCGCCATCATATGTAATCAATTGGCCCTAGATAGGAACTCTTAGTATGTGCCAAACATCCTCCAATGTGCTGTTCATCTCATCGGTCACAAATCTAAAGGTCTGACTCTCGCTTTGCCATCTCTCTGCTAGGTTGTGAGAAGGCCGTGATCTAGTGTAATCCATGGTATGTAAGCCACATGAGCAATACCCATAACATCTAGAGTGATATCCAAGAAGATACGCTCATGACGTGAAAAGGTAGCCTCATAGGTTCATAGCTGACCATGCCGCTCACGTGTCTCTAATCTAGGTAAGCTAATTTGCAAGATCAGGAAAACCACTTATTAACATCATTTTCTTCTAGAACACATCACTAGATTCCTCTATAAATTTCCTAATTTCTTCTAAGGTTGTCTAAAAATAATAATTCATGCCACATGCTTTGCTTTTACTAGTATGCCCTATTTTAGCATTAGTATCACCCTAGTGCTAACACCCCCATTCTTACATCAGCGCTTGCGTTTTCACGCAAACATGCCCCTATTAACCTATTGTTATTTTCAACACCTACGCCTCTAGTTTGACATGCATACATGCACCCCTCCCACATATGTGCCCACACATGCGTACCCTGCATGTGTCTTCACATATACGCACTTGTGTATGCACCATCTTCACACACACATACCTACTGATCATGCTTGCATTCACCCAGGGGCCTCGCTAGCATTTGCCGCGTGTTTTTCTAGGTGTAATAAATGGCATTAAATGAGCTCAAAAGTCAAAAATTTTTTTTACTTTGTGTACCTGTGGGCCATCCCCAGGAAGCCTCATGTAGTCTCAAATGATGTCAAGTACATGGTGTGTACAGTTTGAACTTGCACCATTCCTCTCACATGGTAAGAGAAAAATCATAAATAAAAGTGGTAAGGGTGGGTAACAAATAACTCAGCCGTGATGAATTTTTACCCTCCCACCCTGGCTTGGTATTTATAGTTGTGGTGACCCCACATTCATTCATGTCTCTTGCCCTAAAAAGTGCTATGGGACCTTCGTGAGTCTTCTACATTCTTCTAGCACTCACCACGATGATTATTTTTAATAAATAATTTTTTTTTCCTATTTTTGCTACGTTGGGGCATGTTTTTGCTTCCTGATGACCCTTTCTACTAATTGGGGCATATTTTTTACTTTTCAACGATTATTTGGTGATGTCCCACGATATTTTCATTCTCTTAATCATTTTTTCTAAAAAATTTCAAAAACCCATAAAAAAATAATTTTTTTCAAAAACCCAAAAAAATTGTAAAAATTTAAAAAATCCAAAAAATTGTAAAAATTCAATTTTTTTTCAAAAATTGGTAAATGGCATGCACGCAGCTGAAGCCTGTATCAAATTCATTGTCCTCAAACATCAAAATTTGTCCTAAAAACATCTTTCTTAGGTTCTCACTTGTTCTCGCACAATGACTCGTGATTCATTTTGATCTACCTCCATTAACAAAGCTAGTTTGTTTGCTATGTCTGTACTATCTTGGCACAACGAGTTTCCTGGTACTATTTCATAGTGCACGAATTATTTTTCATAGAACCCATGTGTCCTTCGTTATTCCCCTTTCATGTATCCTTTCTTGGGGCACCATTTTAAACCCTTGTCGTCAAACATGAACATTCGGGAACTTAAGCTTGATAACAAAAACATTAGTGCAACTGTCTTGAACATTGTTTGTTTGAGTATGTGTGTTTGTACTTATTTCCCTGTCAGGTTATCTTGTTTACTTTCTCGTATTACATTGTATTATGTATGTTACATGGAGTTAAGCATTTTTGATAATAAACAAATGTTAGTATTATAGCTTTTCATGTTATTTTACACTTTTGTTGTATGCGTACATTTTAATAAGGGCCGATGATGTTGATCATTTAATCAAAGTGATGAAACAAATTTGTTTATTGAACGAGCTGGATGCACAAGCTATTTCCATTTTCATCTATCAATTCTCATTACTAGCAGAGTTTCTTCCATCTGGATTCTTCTATCTATTTCCTTCATATTTTCAATCATTGATCGACTTCTTCTACCACCTCATCAACACTTGAGGGGAAATCCTTCATTCTACTATTTTTTATTCAAAAATTTCTTGTTTATACTTTTCTACTATCTTTGAAGTGGCGTCACTTACGCCACCTTAAAGAGGGGCAAATGTAGACACCTAAAATCTGCTTACACAGTTTTAATGCTAAAGTGGTACTAATTATCCTCTATCTCATCATTTCCATTATAATTAGTGATTTCCACTAATTAACTAACGTTTCCCTCTATTTTGGTCAATTAACGACACTTCGTTAATTAACTAGCCTTTATCACATTCTGGATGCCAATTAACGACACTTCGTTAGTTATAATCCTCTTCCAATCAAACAATTAGCTATTATTAGCTAATTAAGCCTATTTACCCTTGTATTTAATCAATAAACCCTCTTATTGGCTAAATCCCTCTTTCAAATGCTTCAAATCATATCAAATTCCTCCTAAATCACCTCCAAATAGCCTAAAAAGCTTATTCTAGCCTATTAATTAATCCTAATTGATTAATTAAAGCACCCCCAACTCCCATGAGTTGCTAACTCACTAGTTAAATCATCTAATCATGGTTAATTAGTCTAAAGTTACTTTATCCTTTATCCCACATTCATTGTGATTCAAGCTTTTCCCAAATAGAAAGCTATAAAAGGACCAAGCTCCTACCTTCACACCTTACACCATACTTTGAATAGTATCTCATATAAAACATATGATCAAGAGCCTTACTCCATTAATGGAATAGCTTGCATCATTCTTTTGCATCCATTTCTTCATGCTTGGTTAGTAAGAGAAGATCTAAACATGGCCTTTTTTCCATTTTAGTGAGATCTCTTCACCATATTGAAGTAACAACATCTAATTCAATTGTTTGTGATCTTCTTTGGTCCATTTTTAATATGCAACCATATACTAAGTAGAAACATTGTAGTTATATGAACAATTTCATGTTAATTCATTGTAGGCATTTCAATTAGCTATGATCTTGATGGTTCTATGATAAATTTGAGCTTAGCTCTAGACTGCTAGGTGTTAGTCTATTTTAGTTAGCTATTGCAAAGTTTAATATGTTCAAAATTTATTGTTCCACTTCCATGGCTACCTTCTTTGACCTTATATTGGTTTCCATAGAGGTAGATGCTTGATTTTGTCCTTGTAACTGATTCACTCCATAAAACTTTTCCCCTTGTTAATTAAGAAGTATAACATCATTATGTACTGGCTCTTGAGAATCCTCTTGTTGTAATGGTATTTCAACTGGTGTTCTTTGGAGAATTGATTCATTTTGTACCATTAATGCTTGATTTAGGACACCATTTGGACAAGTGGTTTGGTTGCGGGGTTGGTTATAAGGGAAGCACCACTCATAGTCTTGTACTAAGTTATTTTGGATAGGAACTATTTCCTTAGAAGTGTTAACAACATTAGGGTTGCATGATTGATAAGGACTACCATTGGTAATTTGGCCTTGGACTTTAAAATTAACTTGAAATGGTGGCCTATTAGGCTCATAGGCTTGGTAAGGTACTTGATAGGGCATGTAATCTTGAGCTTGCTGCCTTTTAAGGGTCACTTATTCATTGTCAAATGTTTAAAGAAGGCTTTACGTCTTATAAGTCATTGGATTGGCTTGAGTAGCTTTGTCTTGACTTGGTGGTTGACTAGTTTACATTGGTATAGGTGTTGTTGTATGTATTTAAGGTGGCATAAAGGGTTGTATTTCTTAAAATATAGGCGTGAAAAACCCTAGTACAATCTTTCCAGCTTGTATGAGACTATTCTCGACCCTAATGGCTACTTCATAAGCATTAGGAAGTATTATTACACCCATAGATTGAATCATTACTGAAATATTATTATTCATTTCTCTTAGATAATATAGAAAAGTATATTTAAGAGTAGGCCTTACTATTTGATGAGTTTTCCACTCCTGTTTCAAGTTAATGAAATGGTTTGGAAGAAAAAAAAACTCTAATATATGGGAGGGTTTAAGGCTACCTCCAATGTGTGAGTAATGATAAAAATAAGATACAGGTGCACAAATCCTTTCTGTAACGAGATTTAAGACCTGCACAACACAAAAGACAACTAAACAAGGAAAATGTTAGTAGATTATATGGTGGGATGCTTGAATAAGTCAATCCTCGAGAAGTGATGAAATTCCTATGAAGATGTCAGCCCACTTTTCTTAGAAATATTTATTGAAAATGAAAGATAGATAACATGCATAAAATAAGTCGAGTAAAAATGTAGATATATGATAATAAAGAGACCAAATGATAAATAATGATGAATTAAGATAAAGAGATTCAAACAAGATAGGGGTCGACGATGACCTGAGACAATCGATGATGAATGAGAACATAGAAGATCAAGAGTTGTGGAAACAATAGATTTGAAACACATTTTTGGATGTTGAAGATGTCCTAACTCAGGCACATAAAACAAAAAAGATGCAGATTGTAGGTAGATAGATGAAAATGTAGTTGATACAGATCGAGTTGACGATGACCATAGGACAATTGATGATGAATGTGATAGGAAAGTAGGATCCTAAGGTGTCAAACTAGAAAAAGAGGAAGGTTGTAGGACTTGGATGTTGCAGGAATTGAGAAATTAATGATAGAAAGGACATAATCTAGGAAAAAGAGATGATGTAGATCGGGTCGACGGTGAATAGGGAAGATTCAACAATGATCAAGGATGAATTAGGGTTTGATGGGGATTGATAAGTGGCAAATGAGCTATATGAAGTAGAGAAGGTTGGTTGATGTGATGATAGGTCTCCAAAAACAAAGGAGCCTGCAAAAAGATGATGAAGAAGTGATGAAACAAGATAGGTATCCAAACAAACTCCAAGCTTCAGATCTCCAAAAATGATTGATAAGGGCTCTAAGATGACTTCAAGATGTTGATGGTAACTCACAAGAAGAGAAGAAATCTACAAAAGCTCGCTAGAAGTTGGATCTCCAAAGTTTCATCCTCTTTGAGGAGGAGGGGTAATGATGTATTTATAGGGTTACCAACGCTTCAATAGGGTCACCGTCAACTATAAAGGACCATTGATTTGGCTGATGGGGATGATGCACAACTTGAGACATGAGGCCCCATTAGGGTTAAATTAGGGATTTGAGTTGATTTAGTGGGTTAGGGTTGCATAGGGATAAGGAGTGGTTGGATGGTTGAAAACATTAAATGAGGATAGGTGATAAGTCTAGGGAAGGATAAATGAAGGATTTAGGGATGTGATTAAGGTAATAAGTATGTTTAAGGATGAATAAATGTGATTAGGGTGGATAATGAGAGATGGAATAATGATGAGATGGGATAGATTTAATATAGGAAAATAGAAATTAAAAGGAATAGATGGGATTTAAGAGGGATATGAGAATTTGAATAGGGACATGGGTGCGAGTGTGTATAATGATGATGAAGGGGTGATCAAACACGGGATGGGGGACTAGTAAACCAAATTTTGGTGTCTACATTTTCCCCTTTTTGTCAAGTGGTTTGTGTTAAGTAAGCCGTGAGACAAAAACCAGAAGTGATAGAAGATGATTGATGTGCTCCCCCTCAAACTAGGGATCAATGACACAAAGAAGAATCAATTATTAGGTTGACAGAGATAGATGGATGAAGGGTGGAAAGATGAGAAAAAGTGAGAAGAGATGCCCCAAGTGGAGAGTGATATGACCATTACAAGAAGGATATGATAAACTAAAAAATAAATATGGCGGTGATCCTGGAAACACATCGATAGGGAACATAACATGACCTCAACGAAGGTGACGTTAATGTCCTACGGACCTGTGAGTTGGAAAATATCACTGTAGTATGGAGGGAATCCAATGGGAATCCATTCAGATGGATGTGTAAGATATCAGACCAATGGGTCAAAGGTAGACATCAAAATTATGCACAAAAATGTGAGGATGGACAAGACAATGGTATGAAAAGATGCCAAGAAATAAAGCGGGGAAAAAGAGTATGTGTTGTCTTTCAAATATAAGGAAGTGAGAAAATATACATCTTGGTGGGACAAAAAGGGAAAAATGGCCACAAAGGTGGACTTAAGATGAGATACGGTGCCCCGAGAGGGAACACAAAGTGGCTACAAAGTAGGATTCTAGATAGAACTAAGGATGTGCAAGATAAGCCGATAGGAAAAAATAACAAGATAAGCCATGTAAGGAAAAGAATGATGTGTTAAGGGTGACACACAAGTCTAAAGTGTAAGAAAAGATAATTTAGATAGGGAGATTGGATGAGACAAAATGAAAGGTGAAAAATAGGGTTAGGTTAACAGTGACTGGGTGAGTCGATGGTGATTGGGCTTGGGTTGATGATGACTAGGTAGGTTGATGGTGACTAGGTCGGAGCACCTATAAAAGGGAAATAGATGACTGACAAGGCTCATGTAAATGACATGATTAGGACAATTGAGAGATCTGAGTGATATAAAGCCTAAGATTTGGTTAGAATGGATTCTAGCAGAGGAGGAAGGAAGCACTAGAGGTATCAGAGAGGGGTACGTTCCAAAAACCTAGCCTAGTTTTGATTTTGTCTGATTTTTTATTTTTTTGAATTTTTTGAATGTTGATTGCTGCCAAGGTTGATCAGAAACGACAAGGTATGGTCACTGTCGACCAAGGGATGATTGGAGTCGACTTGTTTAGGGTTGGTGTCGACCGGGTATATTGTAGAATTTGTTGATAATTTGGATGAAAAGTGATGATTGTTTTAGATCTGATGGATGCTTGTTGGTTGATTTTATAGGCAAGAGATACCTTATATCTGGGGGATAGAGTGTTGACCATGTTGGGGATGATTATAGCTGATGTCATATATCCTGAGTGGGATCACTTGGATGTGGTTGGATTGGGTGGATTTCTCCATTATGAAAGGGTGCCCCGAGATATAGGGTTGATCATAATATTGATAGAGAGATGGGACCTAAGGACCAGTGCATTCTTGTTCCATATAAGAGAGATGATGATAAAATTAGAGGATGTGTATCGTATTTTTGAGATTAATGATCTAGGGGGAACCTATAATGTCGATCACATAAGAGATTTAGGGAGCTGCACTGAGATAATTTTTTGTAGTGGAGGCCCCGCATATCACTTTTACATCAAGGGGATATTCATATTAAGACCCATTAACATCCATTGGTCCCTGGGAACCGAATGATATGCTTGGTGATGATGATGATATCGTGTTATGCACTTCCAGATTTAGGTGGGGTGAGATTCCCATGGGCCCTAACAGTAGTGGTGGCTGATACAGTGGAGCACATGACAATGTTTGCATTTGGGGAAAATCTCCTGGAATGAGCATATCATGAGTTTTGGATGTATGTGACAGATAGGAGATCAAGTTTAGATGTGTAATTATTATTGCATTGCTAGGCATATAAGCACATAGTTATGGTGAGGCCACCAGGGATTCCATGGGTGACTGGTGATCACATAGCCCTGATAGTTGAATTTATGCAATGGAGAGCCGATCAGGATAATGGAGATAGGGGATAGGGTAAAGGATTGGTATACATAGGTACTGGGGAGCCTTGTGTTTTATGATGTCAGATGGAGGACATACAAAGGGTTCCCCACATGGCCAGGCGTAGATATCCAACTCACATATTTAAGGAGAGTGAGATGGGTTCTAGGGAGGAGACTATATATGGTGGAGGTGATACATTTTCCATGAGTGATGAGGTAATTTGGGTTGGTGTAGATGCTTCCTGGGGCACCGATCATATACAAGTGTGATGAGGTGGAGAGGGACTTACCCATTCTAGTGACGGTGGATCAATTAGTAGAGGTGGTGGAGCTGGTGGATATATATGAGTATGATGTGGGGGTTGCAGAGGGGTACATGGAGTGGATGAATCAACAGTGGGCAACCTGTAAAGATGAGGAGGGACATAGGTAGGAGGAGAGGAGGGATCTCAAGGAGGCAAGGAAGGAGCTCAAGGAGGTGATGATGGAGATGAATGTGCAACGAAGGAGCTAGCCCTACTACAGGAAGAGCTAGATGTGGCTCATTAAGAGTGGGATATGGTGCACTAAGAGTAAGATACAATGTGTTAGGAGAGATACTTGTCTATCTAGCATAGGGATAGATATAGGAGGTAGAGAGAGGCCTTACGAGCTAGATATAGAGATCCAGACACTCCTTTAGAGGTGATAAGGGGAGTGACCTAGGGAGTTACATAGGAGGCTGGAAAGATGGCACCTCCTAGATTTGTGATGATGGATTAATATCAGGCTCTAGGAGAGGGGAACTATATTATGAGCACATAGAAATGATGAGACTATTTGACGTACCATGCTATGTGACATACGTGGTTGGTGAGAGGAGATTGACATAGAAGGTGGCTTTAGGGAGCATGGTGAGTGTAGCGCAGCTGAGGCACGATCGTGGACATAGAGGACATGTAGGAGGACAGGGTCTTGCCTTAGGAGAGAGAGTCTCTGATTTTGAGTTTATCACTTAGTGGGTGAACATTGTAGGTGTATAAATTTTGATGTATAGATTTTGATACAGATAGATCTTAGTTGAGGCATATTACTGATGTATAAACATTTTGATGATGATATATATATAATTTTGTTGTGACTTGATATGTGTTATGATGAGTAGATTAGATGTATGGGATGGATTATGATTATGTTATGTTGAGTATGGATTATGGATGTGAAGATGAATTTGATAGATATTGATTTGGCTATGAATGTGATGTATTGATTAGCTTAGATGATGAATTGATTATGATGGATTTAGATGTTAGACCAGATATGGAAATGATGTGATGGATTTAGACTAAAAATGATATGATGGATTTTAGATTAGATGTGATGGATTTGGATGTTAGACATGATGTAATGGATGTAGATTAGATGTGATGGACTTAGTGTAGATGTAGATGTGTTAATTGGATTGAATTTAAGATAAGATGATGTAATTGGATTGGATTGGATGTGATAGATTAGAAGATAGATCAAAATGGAAACCCATGTTCAATGTGAACAAGTGCGGTACGATTGGATAACGAAAATGATTAGAGTCAAAGGTATGAATAGAACGCGACTTTGTTAGGGTGATCCAAATATAGGAAGTACACTTACAACATAGTAAGGAGTGTATGTAGGATAGATGCTTTGGGACTGGATTGGAGGTAAAACATGAGAAGGAACATGAACAAAGTAATGAACTTGCAGCCGTATGACAAGTGTTAACACATAACTAACGATAGTTAGTCACATATAAGATCATGAGGGGAAGATGGAAGGATGTGCTTATATACCCATCGTATACATGACAAGGGGTTTAGATGTAGCTTGTACAGGGGAACTAGTTTCTCCTTAGGTGGTTATCCTAGGTCTATGCCCCAACTCTAAGCAATTATTGTGCAAACTGATCAATGCAGGAAGTTTTATTTTTAGGGAAAGATGATTGATGCAGGAAGCTATCTTAGGATGCTTGTTTTTGGATAGATGCTTTTACTTTTGATATTTTGAAGGCTGATCAATGCAGGAAGCCTTTACTGCCATGATATAAGAAAGTAGCCATCCTTTGAGGGAGTGGTCTACAATTAGGAATTTTGGTTTGGTTTTTTGGATTTTTATTTTAGATGGTATGATAAAATGTATGATAGCTATCCTTTCAAGGGATCAGTCTATATTTTTGATAACTTTACTTTATTTGAACAGTTTTCCTTTGAGGGAGAAGTCTATATTCTAGATAATATAGCTTTGATATGAGCATCCATAAATTTTTGAATTTTATGACGGAGCTAAGGATGACCAAGTAGACCACTTGGGGAGGGGAATTAATGTGTACAAGCTACACCTATGGACCCTTATCATGGTTCTAGTAGGTAGATAAGAAGGAGATGAATGTAATGATTATGGGGTTCCCACCTAGAAGGAGGAACTTTTCCATAAGGAATATGCTATGAGCAGAGCCATGGTGCCCATATTCAAGGTCATAGATAAGATAGTGATGAAATACCACATGATTCCAAATCATTACGATGGAAGATGGAGAAGGTTAATGATGGAAAATGAGATCATTAATGTGACTAAGGTCATGTTGGTAGGTGTGTTAACAATAGAAAGGTTGCAAGTGCAAGGTGTTGAGAGGTTTCATTTCCAGTTTACCATCAAGGGAGGCTAAATGATAGGCCCTAGACCCATACTTATGAGTGATAATGTATGGTCCAATCTAGCTTGGAGCAAACTTTCCATGTTGGATCCTTTCTAGAGTAGTGACATTCTGATTTTATTTTAAGACAAGGTCACCAATGTTAAAGTCACGTTCTTTGAGATGTTTGTTGTAAGCATGTTTGATACGTTCTTGATAGATGTGATGATGTTGGAGGGAGATTAAGTGACATTCGTCTAACAGTTCAAGTTGTGTTAGATGCTCTTAGTGATAGTCCTCATCAGAGATGAAGTCGCAAAGAGAAACACACAAGGATGGGATTTGAACTTTGAGAGGGAGGACAACCTTAGATCCATAAACAAGAGAGAAAGGAGTAGCACTCGTACAGGTGTGGATTCTAGTATGATAATCCCAACGAGTGAAAGGGGATATGAAGGTGCCAATCTTGACCTACCTTATCGAAAGTTTTGGCAAGAATGTTGTAGAGAGTTTTGTTAGTAGATTTGTCTTGGCCGTTAGCTTGTGGATAGTATGGAGAAGAGAAGATAAGATTGATATTGAAGGTGTGAAAATATTCTTAAGGTATTTTTTTGAAGCAATTTCCGTTGTTCGTGATGATTTTGTGAGGAATGCTGAAGTGACAAATGATGTGTTGATAGACAAAGTCGACAATTTTGTTATCTTTGGTTGATGAGAGTGGAATGGATTCCACCAATTTAGTGAAGTATTCGGTAACAGTGAGGATGGAATGATGACTTTGAGAAGAACATGGATTAATGAGACCAATGAGGTTGAGTCCCCATTGTGAGAAAGGCCATAGATCTTGAGCTAGTTGTAAGGTATGAGTAGGGATACATATGAGATTGGAATGCTACTGGAACTTGACACACTTTTTAACATATTCCAAACAGTCTTGGTTGAGGGTGGGATAATAGTAGCCCATCCAAAGAATGCACTTGGTGATGAACAAACCGACTAAAGTGTCCACCACAGATGTCATTCATGGAATTCTTGTATGGCTTAGATAGATTCATTGGATTTAAGGCATCGTAGTAAAATACCATCAAACCCACATTTATAGAGGATGCCAACAAGGATAACATAGTAGTTGGACGCATGTTGAAGAAATGACCTCCTACCATTTTTGGATATTTCAGAGGGAATTTTGAATTGAGAGAGATAATCAAAGAATTGAGTATACCAGAGATCAGATTGATTGGTTTTGATGAGATTGATATGAGGAAGCTCATTAGTATGGGATGGTTGATCAATGCAATGAACAACAAAGAGTTTGGATTATTCCATTGTCCATGGAATGAGTGATGTAAGGGATGCCATGGTTTCTGCAAAGTGTTTAGATGAAAAAAGAACAATTTGGATAGTGTATTGATTGAAGGCTTTGAGGAGAAAAGCAAAAATGTCCTTGTATTTTTGAAGGACTTCATTTTTACATTAATAGAATCCCTTGATTTGATTGATGATAAGTTGGGAATCACCATAGATATCAATTATTTGGATGTCTAACATGATAGCAGTTTGGAGGCCCAAGATAAGGGATTCATACTCGGCCATGTTATTGGTACATTCAAAGTTGAGCTTGTAGGTGACGGGGATAGGAGTTTCCTAAGGAGGAATAATGATGACACCAACACCTCCCCCTTTCCGGCACTTAGAACCATCAAATAAAAATGTCATTTTGAGGGGAGAATACTCATGATCGATGGTGTTGATGGATTCATTAGGAAATTGATCATGGGGGATTTGATCATTAGGAAGAGGGGCTTCAGCAAGTTGATCAATGATAGCCTGGCCCTTGATTGATTTTTGGGAGATGAACTCTAGGTCAAACTCAGTCATGAGCATGAGCCATCGAGTGATGTGATCATTATGATAGGGTTTGGAATGCATGGTTTTAAGGGGGTTGAAGCTAGTGATGACATATTCCTTGTGATTGAGAAGATAGTGGAAAAGTTTGGAAGTTGTGAAGTAGAGAGCACAACACAACTTTTCAGCTTCAATGTAGTGGGTTTCATAGTCAAGAAGAGTGTGGCTGATATAATAGACGACCTGCTCCCTGCCCTGCTCATCATGATGTCCCAACATGATGCCTAGAGCAATGTCGGAGGTAGTTATGTTTAGATAGAATGCTCCCCCTCGTGTGGAGGCATGAGCACAGGTGGTGATAGAAGATATGCTTAAGTTTGTCAAAGCCTTTTGAAAATTTCTATCCCACTTGAAATGGGTGTCTTTTCAGAGGAGATGATGGAAAAGGTTGGAAATGATCAGAAAGTTGTGAGATGAAGAAAAGACTGATTGAATTCGTCCTTGGAGACTACAAAGTTTCTTTAGATTGATAGGAGGAGGCATCTCAAGGATGGCCTTGATCTTGGTGGGGTCAACTTCAATACCCTGATGGAAATGATGAAGCCAAGGAGTTTTCCAATTAGAACTCCAAACACACACTTGGTGGGATTAAGATGAAGAAAGTATTGGATAAGATGCATGAAGAGGATTTCAAGGACAGTAAGATGGTCCTGTTGACATTTAGATTCACCCAAGAGGTCATCGACATAATCCTCTATGGTTTTGTGGATGAGATCATGGAAGATATAAGTCATGGCACATTGATAGGTGGCCCCTACATTTTTCAAACCAAAGGGCATAATGATGGTAACAGAAGGTTCCCTAAGGGGTGATGAAGGATGTCTTATGTTGGTCTTCTGGTGTGATAAGAATTGATTATAACCAGAAAAACTATCCGTAAGAGAAATCATTTCGTGGCCCGCTATTAGGTCGATAATATGATCAATGTTAGGAAGGGGGAAGTCATCCTTAGGGACAAATGAGATTTAAGTCTCAAAAATCCATGTGCACATACAAAGCTTCCAGAGGCTTTGACAATGGGCATGATGTTGGAAACCCATTGCAGATAATTTATGGGTTGGATGAAGTTGGTAGAAAGAATACATTGTAATTCTTCTTTAACAAGGACGGCTATGCGAGGATGCATGCGGTGTAGCTTCTACTTAACCAGCTTGGTGTTGGGGATGGTGATGATATTATGGACAATGATACTAGGATCGAGGCCTGGTATGTTGGTGTATGATCATGCAAAGGCCTGAATATGCTTAGAAAGGAAGGCGGTGAAGGCTTCTAGCTCTTGTGGATCAAGAGATTAGCCGACTTTGAGGATGTGAGGCTCTTGTGAAGTCCCTATGTTGATATCGATGGTGGATTCATTAAGAAGAGTGGATGTGTCAGGAGGTAAGGCCTTATGAAGATGAGAATATTTATGCCCCCATATAGGAAATAATAGAGTCATCATCGCTGCATTGAAGAATGTCAATGGTAGCAAAATCCTCCTCTACCATGTTTGGGAATTTAAGAGGAAGGGACCTAGTTTCACCTTCATCCTGATAGGTGACCGGTCCTAAAGTGATCATGGAGATTAAAAAAAAGTTAGAAGAAAGGGACATGGTGTCATCCATGTCCATGGGGTCATTGGATGAAGGAGGTGATGGATCCATGTGCATATGGGATACAAAGGAAGTATATATGAGGGAGTCAGTGAGGATTTCCTTGAATCCCAATCCATACTTCTCACAGGGTTTGCGGGATTGATCAAGGACAAGATCATGCATGCCTATTTCTTAGTGTCCATTACCATATCCCTTCCACTCAAAATGACATAGATAGGCGTAAGTGAAGGTTTTATTATAGAGTAAGTCAAATCCAATGGTGTGTAGCTTAGTATGGTGCTGATTGCTGGTGTGGGAAAGGGAGATCAATGTCATTATAAACAATATTTGTTTTTAAGTGAGGTGGTATAGAGGAAATAATATCCCCAATGTTAGGTTAATACATAGGAGCTTTTTCGGATCTACCAAATCGATTGGGTTTAGGGAGAGCATTTAGAAAATGGAGTTGATACTCCCCCAACGAGAGACCCTGCATCATGGTGTCGAGAGATTTGTTGTTGGACAACTTGGATGCAAATAAAGAAGAACTAGTGGAATCATCAGAAGATGAGTCTTTATTAGGGATGAGCATATAATTTTTCCGGTAGGTCATTTGACATGTTTTGAAAGGAGGAAGATCGACAAGGAGTGTGCGGATTTTCCCCTCATGTTCATACATAAGGCAATGATGAAGGGTGGATGGGACGCAACACATAGCGTAGATCCATGGGCATCCAACAAGATGTTGTATTGGAATTATACAATGTAAAAGAGTTCATGGAAGAGTTTTTCACCAACGTGGATAGGAAGTATGAACATTCCAATGTAGGGGAAACAATGTCATTAAAGGCCCAAAGGACCGTAGGTGATTTGGTGACAATAGTGTCAGAAAGCTTGAGTCGATTGAATGTCTGGGATCAAATGATAACAATGCTAACACTGTTATCAGTCATGGATTGTCGGATGAATGTGTCATTGATACAAATGGTGATAAAAAGGGAAAGGTCATTGTCATCAAGTAGAATGTCATGATTTTAGAATCATCAAAGGAGATGGTGACGAAATTTGTAAGCGCTCCAACAAGGGTCGTGAGAGGTTGGGGTTCATATGTTGTGAATGGTATGAATTATAAATATTTGATGAGACCCTGTCGATGGTGAGGGGAGATTTGGATGAGATCATAAAGGAGCATTTTAATGGGAGCATGATGCATTTATTTCATGATGCTTTACTCTATGGTAACAAGATTTTGGACCGGTGGAGTGGCTCGAATAGATACCTTAGCCTTGGATGAAGAGGGATATGGAATAGGTTCATTAGGAGGAGCAATGGTGAAAAATCTTAGTTTTTATTGGGTGGATGGTTAAGAATAATGGGGGCAAGAGTGGGTGGTAAAACGAATGACATTTATGAAAAGAGGGTGACCCTCTTTAGAAGAGGTAAAACTTGGTAGTAGGATTGAAGGTGTAGATGGAGGACCAAAATTAAAAGTCTTGGAAGTTATAAAATAGGTTTGAGGGTTGTGCTTGGATGTGGATGAGCTCGTGGATGGAAGGGGGTGGTCCTCTTCAACGAGGATATCATCCTCTTCTATGAGGTTGGTGATAAGTGTTTGAAGAGCCTTGCAATACTCCGTGTCATGTCCAGGGACATGATGATAGGAAAAAATAACATTTTAATAAAACCATATGGGTTTCCACCCATGTGAATTGAAGGAATTCACGGGGGGAAGGGTAATCAAAGATGCTTGGATGAGGTGATGGAGGATTTCAGTGTAATATTTAATGGGGGTTTTGGAAGATGAAGTCTCATGGATTTTGGGTTTATTTGATTCAAGGGACAAAGGCAAAAGAGAATAAGGCCGACCCAGGGGGATAAAAAGACCCAAAAAATAAGAAATTATTGAAAATAGAGTTGGATAATGTGTTGGTGTAAGACTATATAGGTTGGCTAGGACTAGATTATACAACATGTCTTGACTATTCTAGTTTGGATGGGAATATGGTGAATCAAATTTGAAAGTTTGAAAATGATGGAAATAGCTTAAGCATTGATTTTATGGACATGTATTCAGAATTTGTTGACACATTAGTGTGTAAGAATATATAAATGGGGCCCAAGTTTGTGTTGCAAGGATGTTTTCTAAGGCACAAATATTGGGACGTGAAAGCCTCTCACTTCATGTTTCTAGTAAATAAGGTCAACATTTAGCAAATAATGACAAATTTCCTTGAATCTTTATACCCCACCAGAATACGTGGTGTGTCTTAGTACGTGGTGATGAAACCCACATCACAAGATGCCTAATGACTATGATAAGTGTATGGGGATGAAATCCACATTATGTATATTTTTTTGATCCCCAATATCATCAAATGACATGAGGGGAGAGTAAACATAATATTAATTTGGGTATGTACACATACAAGAATATATAAAAATATATACAAAGTTATATAAGCAAGGTAAGCGATATATGATCAAAATGTGTGGCAGTCCTTTCGGGAATTATAGAAATGTGTGTAACAAAATTAGAGCATAAAATAGAAATCCATGGATGAAATGCCAAATAACTCTACTCTAACTCAAATAAAATCTCATATTGAGCGTACAAGGGATAAAAAAATACTTTTACTTAACAAAAGACAACTCCCTTGTGATTGTTGGATTTTCTCAATTATGATGGATAAATTTTGCTCACATCAAATGTGGAGTTTGTGCATGGATTTTTGCAGCACATCCCCTTGGAAGCTTGATGAAATATGATGACTTGATTGATGATCAAGATGGCAAGAGCTTGGGATGCATCTCCTAAGATTTATGCATTGGATTTCATAGAGGGTGGTAGCTCGATTTATAGAAGAATTGATGGATGAGATGAATCCATGAAGGATGTTGATCAATAGTGGATATTGATTGAGAGGATGGAATGTTGTAGATATGTAAGGGATTTTATGAATTTTATAATCATGGAAGGTTGTGGAAGAATAAGTTTCTAGAATTGGATAATTATAGAAAAGGTAATAGAATATAGAAGTTTCTGGAATTGAAAGATTATAGAAAAGGTGGTAGAAAATGGAAGGTTATAGAATTGAAAGATTCTAGAAAAGGTGGTAGAGATGTAAGGTTATAGAATTGGAAGATTATAAAAATGGTGGTAAAATATGGAAGGTTCTAGAATTGGAATATTCTATAAAATGTGGTAGAAGATGGAAGGTTATATATATAGATAAATCTAGAAAGGGGTTAGATTAGGTTAGTTATGATTATATGAGAGATTAGTTGGAATATTTGTAGTGGATTATAGGAGGGTAGGCATAGGTAGGTGAATAGGAATATTAAATTCCTAAAATATGTGACGATGTGATCACATGATTAATTAGGGAAATTAATCATGATGAGGGCGATATGTGGGATGTTATAAGGTTGGATGTGGTGAAGGAATAATTTGTAAGAGGGATTACTTTGGGTGTATACAATTATAAGTATAAATTTAAACTTTTTGTACTAATAATGCAAGTATTTCTATTTTTAATAAATTTAATTGGCAATAATAAAATCTTTTAACCAGGTAAGAATAACTTGACCACTAACATTCAAACTCATATAGAAGACATTATTCATGATTAATGAAATTTGTTTTACTTTTCTTGCAAGAAGCACATATGTCCTCACTTACAGAAACAATTTTCTTTTGAATTACAATTGCATTTTTATATGTCATGTTCATGGGCTCATGATATGTGAAAAAAACATGTACGTCTCCTCTATACAATGTGATGTAGTGTTGTCAAGCCCTATCATTTAGTGTATCTTGGTATGTCATCTTAATCTGGGAAGTGTCCTAATGCTATATGCAATAGGTCTATAGTTGGTGATAGGATTAGTTACACACACATTTGGAAAGTAAATTATACTTAACTAAATTAAAATTTCAGAAATCAACTTATTGCTTTAAAATATCACACTTTACAGGATTGAAATCACACTTTTGCTCGAATTAAAAGGGAACTTTTGCTGAATTTAAATGTCACTCTTGCATAATTGAATTGAAAATCTTGCTGAATTGAAATGAAATAATTCAATTAAACATACAAACTTGTAGGTTTTCAAATATATCAAAATGATTTAAACTAAAAAACTTAGGAAAATAATATAAAAGTAAACTGGCTAAGTTGGCAAAGAATAATTTTTTTTGGAGAGAGTGGCCCTTGATCTTCCTTTAAAAAGCGGATGATAAATACTAAATATCTTTATTGAAACACTGACCGAGATACTTGTACTAATGCATGCATAAAGAACTGATTACAAAACACTGCATATCCTTGCTTAAGAATTATGGAATTGTTTGGTACTATCTTTCAGATAACTACTATATATATATATATATAGGTTTATGCTATCGATAGAAAGATAATCCTATGCATCTGAGTCTATCCATTAAAAAAATTCTCCAAATATTGTGGAAGAAAGAAGGAGATATTTGAGGAACTCAAATTGGGACTAAACTCAGACCTAGCTAGATATGAGAGTCCAACTGAAATTTATTTACCTAAATTACAAAACACACATATGAAAACGACTCTATCTAATTATAACGATTACTATTTTTAAAACATTGGAGATTTGTTCCCAAAGTGACACTTCACTTATAATTTGATTTTGGAAATGGAACTATTTTTTCTAAGGCTCAGTCAAGAACCTATGAAGATGAATGGGAAACCTTTGGAGCTAATTGAGAAAACTCCAGAGCTAACTAAGAAACCTCCGAAGCTCATCCAAAATACAAGGAATTAAGATATTTTTGAGTTAAATCCTACAAATGTTGGTCTATGTGTTCAAATTATATGTACATATGAAATCTAACATATTTCCAGGAAAGTTAAAGACTAGATTAACAATAAAAGAACTACAATTAGTAAGGAAAATCCTTAAGTAATATAAAAAACATTCATTCTTAAACTAACCATAAAATTTAATATCCACATTAAAATATAATTTTAAAGAAGAAGGAAATGAGTATTTGAGGGTTATTACATGGAAAAATGGCTAAATGATAGGTTCATAATCTCTCCCATACCTATTTGTTTTCTAGTCCATTGGTAAACTATATGTCCCATGCAACAAAAGCAAGCTCACATTGTGTCACCAAATCAAATTATGAAAACATATTTGCATGTTGTTTATCAAAAGGTATGTGATATCCCCTATAAGAAGTGACTCTTTCTACCCATTTCTTGAAGTTTTATCCTGATTGCAAATTTGAATTCTGCCAATGGGGAACTGGAATCAAAAGCAAGGGTGACCTATATCTCAGTCCTATCTAGTCATTTGACATTTCTAATATCATTTCCACCATAGCTTGAGGTCATATGAAATACTAGCTTAAGTTTTTAGGAGAGACTAATTGTCTTATTTTTAATGGGATATTTAGATTTTCCCATCTTCCATTAAACATTACTTTAGTGAAACAAAATAGTATGCCAAAGATCTCTTAAAAATGCTCTGTACATTTTTGCAAATTAAGAGCATATTGGTCTTTGTGTACTAGTTTGTAAGATGCACTCTTGAATTTTATAATGAAAACAAGAGGGTTGGGAAACTCATTTATCATGAGGAGCTCAACACTTGTTTCCTTTGCATCACATTAGTCTTGATCAACTCCCTAAGTTTTTTAATTTTTCACTAGAGAAGGGAAAGCCTTAACTTTAATATCTCCTAAAAAATATTAATCATGAAATATAGATCATGGCTCAAAAGATACCCGTGTAGAAAAAATTCACACATGAGATTATGTTCCCTAATTGGGATGGAAAAATATGCATGCACAAATTCACGCTCATCTTCAAACTCATAGGGCAATTTACATGCAATTCTCAACAATTTCCACCTACACAATAATTTTTTCAAATGCATTGCATACACAAGGGAAGGCCTTCTGCAATATACTAATACCTCTGCCAATTTACACACAATCTCTAAATATACTTCCAACTTAGATTTAATTTTTTCACCTCCTCTAAAGACTTTTCAATATTTATGAGAGTATGACATGTGTTAATCCATAATTTTTCAATTTTCCTACATTCCAAATCTGTTTGTGCTTCTTTATCTTCTTTGATAATTCCTATTTCTATCTGAACATCTTTATTTTATTTTTGTATGGATATAGGAATCCCACACTCTGTAAACTCTAACTCAGAATTTACTTGTAATAATTCACTTTGTAAGGCAGAGATGACATAATATTTACCTTCTATTTGGATCATGATCTCTAAGATCTCCATTTATTGGAGGTTGATTATATGTTCATCCTTTATGTGTGAAGTAGTTGCTGCTTCTCCATGTCCAACCAAAGGGGGCTCCTAAAATGCTTCTTTTATGGATATTTCGGCATATGTGGTTGTGTTCTTCATTTATTCTTATTTTTTAACAAAGGGAGGTTCTTATGGTACTCCTTTTGCAAGTATTTATTTTTCTTTCCCAACAGAGGGAGGTTCTCAGGTTACTCCTTCTACAAGATTTAATTTTTCTTGCTCAATAAAGGGAGGTCTTGTGTTACTCTACATGCAAGCATTTATTCTTCTTTATCAAAAGAATAAGGCTCCTGAGGCACCTCAATCATAGTTATTAATTCATTAGTAGTCACTGTTGGAGCTCAAAATTACACCTTGCCATGAGTCATAGACAACCCAATATTTTGAGGCAACATGGGGATGTCTCCAAGTTGTGGGACTTGCACTGTGAGACAAACCTTCAGAGAAGGCTGGTTCCTCTACCTATTCCTAATGCTAAAACTAATCCTAAGAAGGGAAATGTGACTATCTAATCCTATTCTAACAATACAAGGGACCAAGGGAAGAGATATGTGCATGAAAATGTAAATCCTAGGCTAAAGAGAGAGGTGATAACACCAAGAAAAGGGGCGGAGATATTCCAATGAGTGAAAATGGGAGAAAAATGAAGGAGGAGAGGGAAGAAATAAGTATCAAATTCCAAAACAACATTTAAATCACCATTTCCATGGAGCACAACATATTTAAACCTTGCAAGGAGAATGATATATGTACACTATACCTGTAAATGTAATGAAAGGCAAGGAAATGTAATACACCACAAGCTAGGGCAGATAAGAGCCACAAAACATGAATTTTATTGCTTTAAGAAGATGCACAGTACATTACAATGGAGGTGTAAGACAAGTATAACCATGAAATATGTATAAATATGAGGCCTATAACTCGTAGCCACTCTAGAACAATTTTGACAGAGTTACATTACATTTTAGAACACCCCTCACAAAATGAGAGGTTTTACAATATATAGAAGATGAGAAAAGAGAGGGAAAAGAGAAACTCAAAATTATGCCTCCACCCACCAACAAGATGTATTAAATGTCTAAAAGGAGGCATGGGTAGCCTGCCAAGGCCATTCCTTCATGATGTCTTGCTTGCTGGAGAAGAAATGGGAACCATACCTCATTAAATCTGGTGGTTGATCAAACTGGAACTACATCTTTAAATACTGAGAATGTTTTATTATTTTTCACCCAGCTACTCTCATATAAATCAAGATTTGAAGTTTCTATGATGGGGTTCATGATGAGAGCTTTCCAAAAATTCCAAGTCGGATGAATTTGGAAAAACATGGAAAAAGTGTTGGAAACTAGGACACTGAGAGGGGGTGAATCAATGTCTTCTCAAATTTACTTTATAACATTAGCTATGATGAAAACATAAAAAACATACACAAGAAATTAAGAACAGAGTACACACAGAGACACCAATTTTAATGTGGGAAACCCAAAATGGGAAAAACCCATTAAAACCAAGAATTAGGCTTAGGAAAAAAGTTTCCTACATATATTACATTGATTTCATGGTTGAGCTTCAACTCAATCTGGAGCTTCAAATCCAAATATTTGACCAAACTATTACTTTTCTTGAAGCTTCAACTCCCAAGTTTAGTTAAACTACAACTGACCTTTAGTGCGATTTAACTCGTAAGGAATTTATAACTCCCCATAATTTAACTAGCCATAACTGATCTTCTGTTAGCTACTACTTATAAGGAGGCTACAACCCCCTATATGCTCAGCTGCAACTTAGAATTTTATAGATATTTTCCACACTGAACTTTTTGTCTCAAAAAAATGATAGTGACAACTAGATTAGAACACTTTTGTTTTAAATTCCTCTCTCTTCTGATCACTCTTGCACATCAAATTTTCTCATGTATTTGGTCAGCTACAATTTATCAGAATTGGGATCACTATTTTCTCATCTCAATCACCTGCAATTTCATCAATACCTCAAACCCCTATTCACCTTTCACCTGATATTTGATCTCTTGAAGAATTCAAAATCTCTCTTGACTCATCTGTGTACTTACTTTGCCTCTTGTTCACTGTACATCACTGCAATCACAGTTATCAAAGCTTACTCTCTATTTTAAAGATCTTAAACACATTTTTCTCTTTATTTTTAAGTTCACTCCCAGTCTATCTTCAATATCATACCCATATGCTACTTCAACACTATATCCCACACACCCCTTGTTTGATATGCCACCATTCACAATTTTACTATGAAAACCTGTCACAGTAAGAGAAACGCATGTATAAATCTATTTTACCTTGCATTGTACATCATTCTCATTCACCTTTTACTCTTCCCTTGTCTTTGTTATCTTGATTTTCACCTTGGCACATTAGCATTACTCATACTATATCTTGTTCAACTTCACCCATTTTGTTTCATAGTCTCCTACTTTAAATTCAAGACTCAAGTAACTGCTATTTGACCTATGAAATTCTATCTTCCCACAAAATTACTCAAATAATCTTACTTTTGTTCAAGCTCATCTTTCTTAGAGGAAAAATTGTTCAACTTCTTGAAGTTTTTGGCTTTTATACCATTTGAACTTATATTGAGGTCTTGAGAAGACTATTCACATTCCTGACATTTTATCAAGTGTGGTTCAAGGAAGAAGGAGAACAAACAATCTTATAATTGTTAGGGCCTTCTGGTTTTCTCTTGGTGTTCATTCAATTCAATTCATCTAGATTTAAGACTCTACATCTCCACTAGAAGACTAAACTAATTAACTAAAAATGGAACTAAACTAACTGGAAGTATAACCACTAGATAATCTAAATAGGAGGACTAAAACAATGTATAAATGAAACTAAGACAATATGGAATAATTGTAAATAATTATACTAAGTGAAATGAAACCCTAAATATGTAAGTAAAGGAGAAATGACTTAGCTGATTAAAGAAGATTGTCACATGTTGTTGCAGGTCTGATAATAAAATCTAGTAAATAAAGATGACCACTCAAAAGGCCTGTGAAGGCTCGGATCTAAGTTGATTTGAGGTGACTAAGGCACCTGGGAAGGTGGTAGGGTGCCCCAAGGTGCCCTAGTCTGTAGATTAGGTGCACCTTAGTCTCTATAAAATGCTATAGAATATGAGTTATTTCAGGGTTGTGAGGTGATCCTAAAATATTGTACTGTCCATGTCGCACTAGAATTCACTAAGTTGCACACCAAATGTGTTGAATAATGCAGATGATGACCTACAAGAAGAAACTGAAGTATTAAACCCTAAGAAAAATAAAATATGAAAAATGAATAGGCCAGATTGACCTCATTCTACCAAACTAGTGGTCTTGTCACTGAGCACTGCACTACATTTTGGACCCGGATGTAGTTTTAGTGAGTGTGTGCATGTCGCGCCCTAGGAACTTTTGTGCCAATCGTACTTTGTGAAGTAGTGAGAAATAATAACCATATAAAATGTAATAACATGTGTGCATGGAATAAAATAGAATCCCTCCACCTATGCTGTGTGTGTTAATGTAGATCTCCTAGCCTTGATGCATTACAATATGTGGATGCAATGGATGCAACTATAGATGGAGTGATAGTAGTATGTGACGCCAAGACCCTTATTATTGTCTTATAACTTTATATTTATAGGGTTCTATTGCTCTAATTTCATAATTAACCCCAACATGGATGACTGGGAAAATGATAAGGATGAGAAATGGCTAGAAATACCCTAAAAAGAAGTGGGAAAGTAAAACATGGATCGGGGTGCCCTAGGTAGGACCAAGGTGCCCTGATGCAGGCCTAGGTGCCCAAGTTTAGGCTAAAATTCTAGGACATTTGCGAAATAGGTTGATATGTAGGAGGAAATATGTAGGAATAATGAAATAAAATATAAAATAAAGGTGGCCAAAAGGTGGGATTAATTAGTACTTTATTCACTTGAGAACCTTCTAAAATAGTAGTATAAAACCAGGCTAAATAATGCCTAAAGTGCATGAATTTGTGTCTACATTTTGCCCCCACTTTATGTTGGTGAGTGGAATGCTCGGTAACATAAAGTAGATAGAGATGCATACCTGATATCCATGTAGAGTGTAGAAGAAGACATGCTGATGGAATAGAATCAAGCGTGGAATGAAAAAAAGGAAAAATATGGAGGAGCGTGGATTCTAAAGATGAAAAATGTGCATAAAAAGTGATGAGAGTGAACCTAGGGCGGAACGCGTGTGTAGTTGCTACTATGTGTAGTGTACTTGCATGGTTAGTAAAGGAAAGTTCCTGTAGTGGTGCGTTATCGTTGTTGTTGTCACTGTTATTTTTTTTGACCCCAATTTGACTACTTTTTTCTCATACGTCTAGACCTGCAAGGAGAAAATGATCAAGTAGTCAAATATGTATGTATGTAAAAATGTTATGTAAAATACACATGTATATATAAATGATAAAGTACACAAATGTAAAATATGTGAAAATAAAAGTGTAAATGGAACATGTCCACCTGATCCATGTCGAGAAAAAGGGTGTAGAAGGATACCCTGTACTGTCGTGAGTTTTTTGGGCAATCTCACACCACCCTGGATGAAGAAGTATAGGGAGAAAATTCTCTATATTCTCGAACATTTAACCACTTCTACTGAAATGTGTGAAGAGATCTCTATATTGTCTTGATTTTTTGGGTGATCCAATGCCACTAGATGAAGTAGTGTAGAGAGGCACACCCACTGTAACCTCCAATCCTATAACCACTCCACAAAATTGTCAATGGAAACCATGTCCTGTAGAGGCCGTTGTGTATGGATGTATACTGGTTTAAAATCACTCATTGTATGTGAACCGATGTAAATACGTTGTATTAGTAGAAACCCTCAATGATGCCCCCACTCTTTGGGGGCACATACGATGTCACTGAAAGGAGAATGTGGCCCCAAAAGAGGACCAGTTGCACTTTGATCTGTAGAACTCTGCCCTACAGGGGGAAGGGGAAAGTGCTTGGTAGGTACCAAGGCATGCACAAAAGGCGCTGGATACCAAAACAAGTGTTATTATAAAAACACATATATGCAATAAGAGAAGTGTAAAGTACACCGACAATGTAGTAAGATCAAACAAAATAGTGTAAACATGTAAGAAAACAAGTAGACCGCAAAAAGTGGGTTGCAAACATGGGACATCACTCACGATGTCGCAAGACAAACAAGGCAATCATGGCTACAAATAACAGACAAGTTTACACACAAGCAAAGGGAAAATCCAGCATACAATGACAAACAAAGTGGATAAGTAGAAACAAACAAGTAGTCATGGAAACATGTAATCTTGCAAAACAAGTGCTGCACATGGAACACCCATTAGCATGTTAGAGCGATAAACAATATGTCAAGGCATGTATAATTAAGTAATATAATATGCTAAGAACAAAATGAAATAATAACACCTCAATGAGATGAAAGTGGATGCCCCCAGTGACCAATATAGGAAGGGTAGAAGGTGAGCGTCCATGCCACGTGTAGAGTTATGTATATGTGATCACACTAAACAAATACATGAATGCACATGTGTGTATGATAATGACATATAAGAAAGAAATCTAACATGTGTAATAAAGTTAACATGCAAAACAATAGTAAGCAAGAGTAAATGCGCCCAAGACAATGCAATATGCTGTGGATGGATGGATGGAATACAAGATGAAATAATGGGAGCAACGTGCCCCTCAAGTGGATGGAATGTGTATGCAGTGAGGTTCATTTTGTTTACCTCCTCAATAGTCAAGAATGATTTGTAAACGAGAGTGCGTCATCAGGAAATGGTCGAGTAGTGTTGGTTGTTTCTAGCACGCTTGGATGAGTGTGTATATGTAATGGTGATGAAATACGACATATGGAGAGATGTGTGTGAACCCTATAGCCAAAGCATATATCATGAATTTTTGAATGGAAGAGTGATGATTTAGCCCTAAGTATATATCACTGTAATATGGAATAATGGGTGATGATTTAGCACTAAGAGTATATCACTATAATATGGAATAATGGGTGATCACTATAGAATAAGCAGAAAGAGTGTTAATGCAACCTAAGGTCTATACCACTACAAGAGGATAATGGGGGTGGTGATTTAGCCTAAAGCATATACCACTACAATATAATAGAATGGGTGATAATTTAACCTAAAGTGTATATCACTAACGCTAGAAATTGTCCCATGAGGAAGATGTTGCATTGATGCATGTAAGGTCCATTTGATTGGTAAACCCTCAGCAGTCGAGTATGGACCGATGAACTAAAGTGCGTCATAGGGTAGTGATTACAATGTGTAGAAGATAACATAGTATAAACAACCAAAGGATGAATATGGTATGTAAATGCACGGTGTGGGCAATGCAATGTAGGATATGTAATGTATATAGGATATATAATGTGTGAAGTGCAATAATAGGTGTATATAGAAATGGAATATGTAAATGGATGATAAGTAAAACTAGACCCATATGTAATGAAATATAATGTAGTATGTATAATATGTATGATGTATGAATGTGTCATGTGAATAATGCATTGTAGGAAATGTAAGGTGTACATAATATCTAATATGTGAGAGGTGGTAGTAGCTGTAGATAGAATATGTAGTGATGATACGTAAAGCTAGACCCATATATATGATGTGTCCTAATGTAAATGTAGAATGTATGGATGAAGTGTAAAACTAGACTCATATGTAATGACAAATAGTGTAATATGTATAATATAGATGATGTATAAATGCCTAATATGGGAATGAGGGGAGTATAGTATAATGTAGGATGGAGACTAAGTATATAATGGATGATCTAGGATATGCGATGTATGTGAGAGAATATAAATGTGTAGAACCTATAGTGCAGTGTGTGGGGTTCAGTATAATGGTAATCCCTCAACAGTCTAGTGTGAACCAAAGCACAAGAGTGTGTCATCGGGTAGTGAGGGTGCTATGATGTATGATTTACTATGGTGATAGAACGATAAAGAAGAAGGATGAAAGGGGGATCTAGAAAACTATGTGGAGGAAGAGGGGGGGGAGACGTAAGTGTGCAACATGATATGTCCACCTTAGCAATAGTGTGACAAAGTTAACTAGGAAATTCCATCAAGCAGATCATCATGGTCATGATTAAAACTAGATGGAGCCATGTCAGAAAATTGGTAAGCTATAGAATGGGGAGGATCATAGAGGGACGCATTGCGATGGAGGGTATATACATTCATCACGTATTCTTCATCTATAAAAACAATTAGTGGGTAGCCATGGGTGTGCCAACGTGAAATGTTAGGAACATATGTGGGGAAAGCATCATTAGTAATGGAGACAGTGCCGAAGGGCATGAGGAACGAAAGTGAAGAATGAAGTGGATCGATTGTACCTCCAATATAATCAAGCCAATATTGTCCTAATGTAAATGGTGAATCACGATGGGTGCATGTAACAAATATTATCAGATGAAAAAGCCATAAGCCATAAACTGTTGTGACATGGAAGTATTTGTGATAGAGAGAGGTGAATAAAGGGGTGGTAATATGTCATTAAGTGTCATGCCGAACCTAGGTAAGCAATCATGTGTACATATAGTATTGGAACTAGCGATATTGACATGAATGTGTTCCCAAAATGACCTATTGATATATAATGTGCATGTGAAGGGGGTTCGTGAAACAACTTCTAGTGGAGAAGAAGATGAAATTGCATTGACACTATTGACAAATCCCTTATATAGGATCATAGCATTAGTGGATGGAGGGTTTTTGAACTGGTATTCACCTAGGCCATCAGCTACAAAGGTTTTGTCAAAATAAGAATTGTCCACATCGAGAGGAGTAAAATCAAGCTATCGTAATGACTCATCAATGAGTTCTATAACATCAATTTCATCATCAAACTCGGTGGAAATGTTGGTGTGCACGTCATTGGTTTGGGTAGCATTATCAATGACATTAGTAGGTGGTGCAAGAGTGGGAGGGGTAGAAGAAGTAGAGGATGGCAGAGGTGGAGCACTAACAGGGAAAATATAGTGGGTGAAATGATAGCCAAAGTGTGAGTGGATATAACGAGAGAAGTGATGTTAAGAGTAGTGGAGGTGGGTGCACCAGATTAACCAACATCATATTTATGAAGGTTAGCATACGAAATGCACTGTCATGGTGGAACAAGCATAGAGGTGATATGATCAATGCAACAATACTTGAATGGTTTCAGATCAGCGGTGATAGTGTGTTCATATCCATCATGAAGGAATTTGACACATTGATGCACAATGTAGACACTAAAATTGGGTCACACTCTCCTTGGTCCCTCGTCAAATAAACACCTTGAAAACATTCACCTAACCATGGCCCCCTTCACCCCACTCTAATATTAATTTAATTAATTTAATCAAATTAATTCATTATCTCACAATATTTATTATTTTAATATCCTAATTGAGACAATGCCCACATATTCACCTCACCTAGACACCTCATGTAGCCACCTCACCCTAAGACCTATTCTTTATAAGTTGTCATAACTAAGACCTACCCAAACCCTAAAAATAAAATCCTATATTCCCTCTAACCACATTCCTATCCATTAGAAGGAAGCTTTGATTCTATTCTGCGGAGCAAAAAATGAACGAGATCCCAGAAAATCAAGAGGATCTATCCAGTTTAGAAAACCTAGGAAATCCTGCCCTAACTGATGCCAGTCACCCTAAACCATCACCGGTCAACCCAGAACCACCGTCGGTTACCATTTAACCCCCAAAAAAACCTTATTTCGAGGTTGGCACATTTCTAAGAGGCTGAGACATCTTTTGAGAACAAGTGATGAAACCAAAGCTGCATGTAAGTAGAACCAACATTAGCATGCATATCAGAGCATCCATAGTGAGTACTTGAAGAAACCACAGAGTCATTTTTCCTTCACGGGAGCATCCGAGGAAGCGCCAACACTACATCAAGTTCTTTCCATTTGATCATCCACCATTGCCAACCAGATGTCAAGCTCGTACAAGCGGTAAGTGCTTGTTAACCAACATTTGTCAGTTTATAATTGGGTAGATTATTTTACTGTCGTTACTTGTTTCTGCCCTCATTTCATTCCACCACCATTTTACCTCCATGCAAAATTGACCATCTTTTTACCCATACCCTTGAACTGCCCATATCCAGATTTTAATCATTCCTATGCATACTTGAGACCCAAACGAACCTGTCATTGCCCTTCCATTCCCATCTAGCCTCAGATTTGTCACCCCACCCCATTTCACTAAGTTTCCTGTACCACAACCATACCGACACTGATTACCCACAACCATCGCTGGTTAACCTAAACCGACATCGGTCATACTAGATCGACGTCAATCTCTGTGTCTTTTACCAAAAACCAAAAACTGTGTTTAAAACCTCCACCCAATACCCAAAATAGGCTAGAACCTTACCTTGACAAGTCCCAACATCCTGACAGAGACCTTGGCCTTCATATTCAGTCATAACTTAGCCTGTTGTGAATGAATTTGCTTATTGTATACAAATGAGATACCTAAATCATTTTGACTACAGTAGGATTTCCTTTATTATTAGCATTAAATTTTTTTAAACACTGGGTTAACAACCATCTAGGAAGTATCACACTTCTCAGATCTAGAACACACTAGGAAGTCCATTGCATATACTGTTTAATTGTTATTTGGTGGTCTTGTTTTCCATTTTAGGTAGTTCCTCCAAGAAAAAAGGAAGCTATCATGATCAGCTGTGGATTCAGAAGTCATACACGTGTAACAACCTACAACCAACATCTTAACATGTATTCCTCTTAGCCCTTTACCCTTATTTGTTTCATCAACATTCAAAGAAACGCTCTAGAATCAGGTGAAACATTTTGGCACGCCTGGTGGGACCCGTTCGGGGTTCTTTGCATTATTTCATTTTCTAGGTGAAAAGGTTGTATGTTTGTTTCTTTTCTAAAAATTCTTACATTAAATTTTCTCCCCTGGAACCTACTCTTCTTCTATTATCTAAAAGCAATCGTATTTTGGTGCTTTAAAAAGAACACTTCTTTTGTTTCATTAGTATCGCATTAGTGAAAGAACATCTCTTCTCATGTTCATCTTTTTGTCATCAAATGCAACACTTCAATTTGGATTTAAAACTCATTTCATTTTATTCTGGTTCTCTACATTAGCTCACATTAATTGAGGGAAACATATACGCTAAAATTCATTCCCAAATAATGGTTGACAAATGAATCGTAGAAAAAGCACTTCCTTTCTCTTTCTCTCTCTGAGTCTTACCAAACATCACAAAATTAAAAATATATACACATTCTTAAACAACATCTCACCCAGAAGAAGCTGTAGGTGATCACACGATCACGGTATAATGGGTACCCCGCTGGTTATCTCTATCCAGTACCCCTTTAGAGGATGGGCCGCCCCCACCATAACATACTTGAAACATCTCCTTGTAGATCTCCTTCTTTGTAGGAAGCCATCCTCACCAAAAAATTATATTCTAAAGTTCATGAGTCGGTCCTTAAATAGCATAAGCTAAACAAACATAATAGAAAAAGCACTCTTAGGATTGTATTTTTCTTAGTGTTTCTTCTTGGATTGCATTTTAATGTGAGAGGTCATGTTCTTTGTTTTTCTTATTTCCCCTTGCACGCTCCTCATCACCATTGGTATATTCTAACTTCATTTGAGTGTGCCTGGACCATATTCTCATCATTCTCAGAATCCTTGGTTTGATTCTACATTTATTTTTAACTCACAACCATGTTTTCTTCATCGCTGTTTCAATTTCACAGTGACCAATGTCAGTCTAGTAACCATCATCGGTTACCTTATGACCGTCATTAGTTTCACTCAACCGGTGTCGGTTAACTGTTATTTTGGTTAACTTGCCTAAAAGGATGCTTATTCACCTTCTTTGACTGTTGAGATTCTCTGTCACTCTTATCATATTCATTAACCTCGTAATTCCATCAGCGTCTTGCATACTTGGCAGAGTATTGGCCTTTTCCTTGTTTTGACCAACTGTCCACTTTCCACAGCAAACGACCACTCGTGACTGATGTCAATTTAACCTAACTAGCATCGGTTAGCCTGTGTAATTTTTCAGCTGAAATTTTAACCCCATTTTACCTACTACCACCTATTTATCCTGTCTCTGCTGTATTTCTGCATTAGTTACAAAAAAGTAGTCCTGCCATGTCAGTGCTTGTTCACATGGTGCTGACCCAAAGCCAAGAAAATGACCTCATATTCCATGCCAGTCATCAACCACTACCACATATTCCTTCACCACCTTCTATTTTAGCACCTATAGATCCTACCCAACCTATCACTATCGCCATAGGAGACGAGGAGTTCACACGACTCCTTGACTAGAACCCTGCTGCCTTGCAGTTTTATCTTTCCCACTCATCCACTCGAGATGCCTCGGGTCAGTTGATATATGACATGTTTGTATCTATCCCCCTGACACTCGCTCCTACTTCTGCGTCATCCCCCTCTGGCTCCATACTACCCACATCTACCTTGCCCCCAGTCATTTCTCAGCTTGGCCCAATACCTGCTATGACTGCTGCGTTTGCCACATATGTTGCACCCGCCACATCCACTATACCTTCTCCAACCACCCAAAACATAACCTCGTCTGCACCTATTATTTCATATATACCCATGGCTACACAACCACCCCCGGTGTTGGTGACCCCTACCCCTTTTCAAAACATTGTTCTTTCTATTCCACAAACCTTAGCCCCCATTGCCACCAGGGTCACCATGACCCTCCCACCTCCATATACGTACTATCAACATTCTCTTGTTTCATCTATCATACACTCTAGGTGTGTACCCCCTATTTCATTCCCTCCTTCTCAATCTACCTATATGATAGTGCCCTATACTGGAATGCCACCCTTGTTATATGCCCAACACCAACCCTCTTACCCTACAGGAGTCACCCAATCATCAGAACCTACCAACAACCTAATCAAGTTAATGATGGACAAGATGTAGAAATTGGAAGCATCGGTTTCCAGCTCCCGCAACACTCTCACCTATGATGAGATTTGTAATGAGCCTATCATCCATTCCTATCCGCCTATATCCCATACATTGAGAAATGCCTAAGTTTAACCGCTTCAATAGCAAAGAAGACCTGCAGCAACACTTGCGGTCTTTCAAACACGGTTGTTATGGATCGCTCATGATGAAGCTTTGCTTCTGAGGACCTTTCCCATGTCTTTAACTAGGCCTACATTAGACTAGTATAGTGGGTTACCTAGACATTCTATCTTCTCATTCAATCAGGTAGCCCAAGACTTCTTGGATCACTTCTCCATCAATGTCATTAAGAAGGTTACCATGACTAACGTATACTCTACACGTCAGTATGACGACAAGTCTATCACAATTTTTTTTGCTCGTTGGCGTAGCTTGATCAATCAACTCACATTCCAACTACCACAAACCAAACTCATAGAGCTCTTCATGAGGGATTGTGCTAGACATATCTTCCCAACCATGCAGGTCCAGACTTCTAAACCTTTGATGAGGCATTCACCATGGCATGAAATTTAGAGATCCGGGCCACCGAAGAGAAGAAAATCGAACTATGCAATAAGAATTCAGAATTCAAATCAAATGATGCCTCTTCTGCTTCAAAACTACAAAATAATTATTCAAAATCTAAGGGAACCGCTAATGTAGTGGTACTCAAGGCCGGCCCAACTCATCCGTCAAATTAGGCTAGTCCCTCATCTAATCTTTCTCCTGTTCAGACTTTTCAATTCGGACAGGAACAACGGAAATACACCCCAATTGGGGAACCTTATTTTTTTGTCTTAGAAAAGCTCATTAAAGTTAGGGCCATCACCCTTCCTCTCATAAAACCACACACTGGTTTTGACCCTGCTCGCCCCAAACCCACATGGTATAAAGAGCACGAATTCTGCAACTATCATCGAGTGAAGGGTCATAGTGACAGTAATTGCATCACTTTCAAAAACATTGTCCAAGAAATGATTGAGATAGGTGAGTTAACCTTGGATAATCCTAACGAACCTACCAATTAAAACCTACACATCTTCAAGAAGCCATTTCCTAATCATGCCCCTTCTTCTGATCAAATTAGAGAGACCTCAACTCATGATAGCCATACCCACAAGGTCCATGCTATTTTCAGCGATGCACCCGCTGCTACCCAATTACCTCATATTCCTTCCATTGAGGAAATCCTAGCCCAAAGTCCTCCACCTACACTTGAACCCACCTCACCCATTCCTCTACCTATACTTAAACCCACCTCACCTATCCCTCCACCCATAGAGGAACACCCTTCGTCCCCTCCCTCAGCTATGAAGGAGCCTCCTGTTAACATTGAGATCATTTCACCTTTGGCCTCCCCACCTTGAGAATTGTCACCCGCAGTACATCTCCCACCCACAGAGGATCACCCATTTTCTCCTCCCCCTATCAAGGATCCTATTGAAATACCTTTACCTCTAGGTGATCATTCTCCATCAGCTACCCAAGATCCTACGGACTTACTATCAGCTCTCTTACCCACGGAAGCCGAAGCTAGCAAACTCCCCATCTCTAAGACTCATTTTACGAGAATTACCATTGGATCCTCATCAACCTCACCGGCGGCAGTGCCTTTTTCATGCCTAGCCAATCACCTAGATTATGTGGATAGAGCCTTACTTTGGGGATGTCTTCTACTTCCCATCTCAACACAAATGCAGATGTCACTTGCTGACACTTTCACTATCTACCCAAAAATATTTCAGCCAATCGAACCAAATACAACTACACCTATAAAAATTCCACCATGATACCACTCATGGCTCAAACCACACCCCTACCTATAACCCAACACACATTTACACCCAATCCCACACCTACATCATCATCCTCACCTAAACCCAGCACTACCTTAGGAGTCATCCCAACTGCTAGCCTTACTCATCCACCAATCAAAATAGATTTAGCTACATCCTCCAAGGCCAATACCAAACCCACTCTGACACCTAAACAGAAGAACCAATCCTCACCGATCACACTCCAACCTCACCATAAATCTCATACTCCAACCTCACCAATCACACCTTCATAACCTTCACCCTTTTCATCTGTCTTAGGACCTCACCCTTCCAGCATGGTTAAGAAACCTCTACCCACCGGTAAACTAAAAATGCAGCAACCTATTAAACCCTCGCAGAACTCTTTTATACCCAAGCACATGACATGACTTACGTTTGCACCTACAACATCTTTACCACCCATACCTCCAATACCATCGATAGATTCTGCATTACCCTTGACATTTCAATCTCTTTCCCTCATGCCTTCTTCACGACTCGTGCCAGCTACCTTCACAACACCTCCGTTATCCCTGTGGGTGACACGCCCCCTTCCACCATCCACTTTTCCCTCTAGATCTCATGTGCCCGTACCACCTTTACCCAAGAAGGTGCAACATAAATACAAAAATCCACTTCCCTCCAATAGGGTTGTCAAAACAACCAAACACTCTCTTGCCAGTTCATCTACCAAACCCCTACCCAAACAAACACGACCAACACCTAAGACCAAACTAGAACCTAAACCGGTGGCTCGACCTACTCCCCCTCATGCAAAGACCCTTCCTCTACAGATAACCACACCTACACCTAAACCCACCTTCACTTCCCAGTGTGATCCACTAGCGGGATCCTATGCCAAAATTTTAACCAACCTCCTTGAAACTTCTGTCATCACATTACCACTTCTCAGACCTTATGACCCACTCAAACCCAAACCAAAGGGGTTCGACGACACCTAAATTTTCACCTACCATCATGTGCCAGGGAATAATGTAGAGAACTGCAAAGCTTTAAAAACCGTCCTTATCCAGTTGTGTCCTCCCAAAGAAAACTTTTATGAAGATGAACTTCTCGATGAGGACCCCATTTCACCAACACACATTCCTACATCTCTTCCCTCACTGCCTACTCAATAACCCAGACCTTCACCCCCATAACTCCTAGAACCACCTCCAAGATTTGAAATTAACATGGTTCGCATCAAAGAACTTGTCAATCCTCCACCCAAATGTCAGTGTGCTCAACTCATCTCACAAGGTTCCTTCCCGCCACTAGGAGTTTTCCCTTCATATTGCTATACCTTTCATGGCTCACCTACCTCGCCTACCTCCCCACCTTAGATCAACATGATCCACGTTGCTACCCATGCTTAGAAGGACAAAGGTAAGGAAAAGGAAACCGACCCACTGACCAACCCTATACCCAACATACCATCTGCACCTACACCTAAAATCACTATCCGCAGACCCACATATCCTATTTCTAATGGGGTTACACATCGTGCCATGCTCAAGCAATTATACCAATCCCCCCTCAAAATGTCTCTGTATGAACTCATCCAATCCTTGGAATCCCATCGTCAAGCTCTCATGGAGGTCCTATAATCTATTGAGGTTTTACCCAATGACCCTACACCTGTAGCCTCCATTATCACACCTAATCATGTAGCCTCTCTCACAAAATTACCCCCGTCATCTACACCTCCGACTACTCGTCAAGTAGCCTCCCTTAGCTTCTCAGATGAGGAGGTTGCACCACACCAAACTGATGACCCAGATCCAACCCTCTTCATCTCTATCCACATTAATGATATATGTGTACGATGTGTTATGATCGATGGAGGCGCTAGCAGTAATATCATTTCCTCCCATGCATTCACTCAAATGTGCATATCTGACAATTACATGTATAAACATTCCATCATGTTGCATTCATTCAATGATGTTATTACCTCTACACTTGGCACTATCATCCTACATGTTCGAGTGTGCCCCCACACTGTTCCATAGTTGTTTTATGTCTTGTAGGGGGAATTTCAATATAACTTGTTGGTTGGTAGACCCTGGATTCATGTCATGGGCTGCGTTCCTTCCACTTTGCATCGTTGTATAAATTTTGAGCATGAAGGACACACCTATACCATTCCGGCTGAACCATCACCTTTCAAAACTTGCAACATGCTTTACCTACCCAATGACATGCTCATACCCATCAAAACATCTAACTCCACAACCACTACCATGTCACCTATACCTCCCCTCACCAGTGTAGCCGCTACCTTAACTGCACATACCTCATCCATTCCTACCACTGCCACAACCTCCACAACCAAACCATCGGCCTCCCAATTTTTTAGCTCTACCTCCGATCCAACCTCTAACATATCATATATTCCAGCTACCCACATACCAACCACCGATCCCTTGGAGGGTATTTTCAGTGCCTCACTCTGGGGGAGTATCATCTATATAGTGTCAACACATTCCTTACTCTGCAAGAGCATGGAAATCTTCACCAACACCCTCACTATGATCACCATATAGGAGAGCACCTCCTTTATGGTCCTCCCCACCTTCATACCAATCTCACCTATGGGGGAATTAATACTACAACTTACACACCTGAACCACTATCACAAACCCGCCCATTTTCTACTGACCTCCAGTCACTCACCAATCGCCATTTCACCCACACCTTCTTGCATCAATGTGTGTGGAAAGGTTTTGGTTTTGGATTTTACGAGTAAGGCGGTCAAACTGTAATACCATGTACTACCCGCAAACATAATGACCGTAGTGGTATCGGCTTCACAGAACCACCTACCAAGAAGGCCCACATTGAACTCATTGAGGACATTATCCCCTCTCCACCTTCTTCATCACCATTACCACCTTCACCTATGGAATTGATGGATCCAGAATCCATTCCTCCTAACGTTTTTTTTCATAAACACCATTTCCTTGGGGCCTTTGAATTATCAACATGAGGGCAAGGCTCCCTCTTCTCTTCCCTTCCTGCACCCTGAAATGATCGATGACGATACACCTTCGATTAACATCATTCAATGCCAGGATGATGAATCTATACTCACCTACCTTGGTACCGAAGACTCATATATTCATTGGTCCTTACCATCTAAGACGTAAACCATGTTGAATGAATCAACTATCGAAATCAACATTCATACTCGAGACGACCCGCACATCTTAAAGATCTATCAATATTTAGATGCTGCTGAACAGGAAGCCATCACTTCCTTTCTCAAAAACCATGACCACACTTTTGCTTGGTCTTATTCAGACATGCCTGGTATTGACCCCACCGTAGTGGTCCACAATATCGTAACCATTCCCGATGCCAAACCCATCAAATAAAAGCTGAGGAAAATGCACCCTCGCATTACTCTTTTGGTTAAAGAAGAACTTCAACACCTCCTTTCTGTTTCTTTTATCTTACCCATTGATTATCCTTGGTGGATATCCAACATTGTCACTATCACTAAGGCAACAGGGGTACTCCGCATTTGCACAGATTTCTGTGACCTGAATCTAGCTTACCCAAAAGATGAATTTTCTTTACTTGGTATTGACCAACTGGTTTACCTTACCGCTGGTCATTAGATGTTGTCACTCATGGATGGCTTCTCGGGTTATAACCAAATCATGCTTGCTCCAGAGGATCAACACAAAAATGCATTCATCACCCCTTGGGGGACCTTTTGCTACCAAGTCATGCCTTTTGGCCTTAAAAATGTAGGGGCCACCTATCAGCGGGCTATGACTTATATCTTCCATGACATCAAGCATCGGATACTAGAGGATTATGTGGATGATCTCTTGGCCAAATCTAAACACCGCTCCAAACACCTCACCATCCTAAAAACCATCTTTGACCGCCTTATTAAATATTGCATTCGCCTTCAACCCAAGAAGTGTGTCTTCGCGGTTCTCTCAGGAAAGCTCCTGGGATTTATCATTTCCTTACATGGTATAGAAGTTGACGCTGCTAAAGTCAAGGCCATTCTTAAATGCCTTTTCCCACTAATCTTACGCAACTCTGTATCCTGTAAGGTAAGTTGTAGTCTATTCATCATTTCATCTCGCAATTGTTTGATAGGTGTCAACCATTTCATCATCTTCTCAAGAAGGATGTCTCCTTTAAATGGTATAATGACTACCACAAAGATTTTAAGGCCTTAAAACAATACCTTCTCCAACCACCCGTACTCATTCCACCTAAAGACGATCAACCCTTCTACCTGTACATCTCAGCTACCGATCACTCCTTGGGGGCCATGCTCGCTCATCACGATGAAAAACAAAGGGAGTAGGAAGTTTATTACATAAGCCATACTCTTTTAGACTACGAAACATGATAAACCCATGCTGAAAAACTCTGCTTAGCCTTAGTATTCATTACCATGAAACTCTGCCATTACCTACTTAATCACAAAACTTAAGTTGTGACCAACACTGACCACTTACACTACATGTATGCCAAACCTTTCCAAAATCAACGTGCCGCACGCTGGCTCATGATTTTGGCCGAACTCGACCTCGAATTTATCCACTAAAAGTCCATCAAAGGCCAAGCCATCACCGACCAATTGGCCAATGTACCTCTTTCTGGGGATCAACCTTCTAATTTTGACTTTCTAGATGAGTCAATTGCTTCCCTTTCCTTGGATGAGCCTGCGTACCAAATGACACTCTTCTTTGATGATTCCAAGTGTCAGTGTGGGGTGGGGCAAGAGTTATCCTGATTTCACTTGATGGTGAACCCATGCCTTTGTCTTTCAAACTCGATTTTGATTGTACAAACAATATTTCCAAATACGAAGTGCTCGTATTAGGTCTCTAGGTAGCCTATGCCTTGGATGTCAAATCCATCAACATCTTTGGTGATTCCCAATTGGTTGTAAACCAAGTCAGTGGTATATACCGATGTCGTAATGAGACACTTCAAAAGTATAAACACCACGTAGAGATACTTTTGACCACCTTCGACCACTACGCCCTTCAAACCATCCCACGTTCAACCAACAAATTTGTAGATACCAAGGCCTACTTGGCTTCTCAAATCCCCGCTTCACCTTCTGATGCTAAAATATTTGTCACCGTACAAAGACTCCAATCACCCTCTTATTTACCTCACAAATTTTAATCCATTGGAACCACTTCCCCTAACCCGAGTGACCTTTGGTATAAACAATACTCAGATTACCTTTCCCGTTCCATCTTACCTCCCAACCTCACTCGTAATGGACAACGATATTTTCTCAAAAAGGTCTCTCATTACATCATCATGGGTGGCCTCCTCTACAAATGCGTCTTCGATGGCATTCTCTTACGGTGCCTTACTAGATTCAAAATTCCTTATACTGTTAAGGAAGTTCATGATGGCATATGTGGAGGTCACTTCAGTGGCCTTGCTGTTGCTAAGCATATTTTTCACCTAGGCTATTACTGGTTGACCCTCAACCATGATTGTTGCAACTACATCAAGTGTTGTGTAAAATGGCAACAACATGCCAACCTTCATCATACACCCAGTCATGCCTTGCAGGTCTCACGTGACCTTTGGCCCTTCTCTTAATGGGGTTTGGATCTTGTCGGAGAGATCAATCCACATTCTTCCCAACGACATCAATGGATCATCACCACTACCAAATACTACACAAAATGGGTTTAAGCCATACCTCTCATTTCCACAAAAGCTGAGAAAATATGTGATTTCATCAATAATCACATCATCTATCGCTTTGGTGTCCCACATCACCTCATCACTGATAACAATAAACAATTCAAAAATAAAATCTCGTGAAAACTTTGCAAAGCCTTCGGCATTCAGCTAAGTTTCTCGTCACCTTATTACCCATAGAACAATGGCCAAGATGAATCCACCAACAAAACCCTGAAAAAAATTCTCATGAAAGTGGTTAACGATACGGGGAAGGACTGACATACGCACATTCCTTTCACCCTATGGGCATACCACACTAGTATCCGTACTTCCACTGCTACCAAACCCTTTTTCTCTGGTCTACAGTATAGAGGCTATTCTACCTCTCGAAGTCCAGATTCCCTCACTCTACATTTCTCTCCATGAAATGCTCACTAATGATGAATTTTGTGAGGACCGTTTAACACAACTAGAGTTACTAGACGAACAATGTCTTAATGCTCTTGACCATTTGCAAGTTTACCAAAAATGTATCAAACATGCCTATGAAAAACATGTTCATGAATGAACCTTCCATGTTGGTGACCTTGTCCTGAAAGAAAATCAACACGTAACCAAAGTAGAAACAAGTAAATAGGAATTTTTTTCTCCTAATTGGCTTGGACCATACATCGTGACTCATACTTACGGATCAGATACTTATAGTTTATCCTCACTCGAGGGTAAACCCAAACCTGATCCGCTTAACGCCTTACATCTTTAACCATTATATTGTTGACTTTAGTCCTACCTCACGTTCTGCCTCTTTCCATACTCGTCCCTTGAGTGCTATCCACTTCCTACGTAATCACCAATGATTAAATAAGAATCATGTGCTTACCCATCACTTTTTATCATTCTCTTAATTATGTGTACCACGGCGCTGGACATAGCATGATTCTCATGGATACTTTTTGTCTACCTTTAGATGAGATCCCATGGTCGTTTCACCCTACTTTCTGAACAAGAATCCTATTCGTCACCTTAGTCTTGTCCATGACTTAAAATCCCTCACATGGGATCCAACTCCGTGATTCAAACTTCCAATAAATAAACGACTCCCTCAAAAGGACATATTTCTCTCTACAATCACTACTATAAATAGACTGCTCCCTCGAAGGACAACTTTGCAAAGCTCTTTTAAAAAAAGAGAGAATATATATATATATATAAATAATAATAATAAAGAGAGAGAATCTAAAGCTTCCCTCATCGATCAGCTTCATGAAGACCTCAAGGAGTTAATTTCCTCATCCCATATAGACTTCCTGCATCAATCAGTCTATCTCAAACATCAGTTAAAGCAAACAACCTTTTAGTCATGGAATTTCCCATTCTGACCTTGGATATCTTGCCACAAAGGCATGCTACCTACTGCCATATAAACTACCAATTTTCACCTTCTCACCATTCAAACTTTCATTTCCTACCACCTCAAGGGACCTTGGGGAACCATGACATTTGGTGGTCATGTGACTACTTTATACCTTTATAATAATCAATCATGCAATGTATTTATGGTCTTATGTTCATCAAGCCTATCTCAGGTATGACATACTCGTTATGATCCTAACCAATCAGGTGGCTTTCTTACCTCCTCTTATCTTTTAACCTTCCTTATTACGTATTGATTACCTTATACAGGACTTGGTCCTCGATGCTTACCTTTGGGTCACTTTCTTCTTCCACCACACTCAACCTCACTTGTACCAATGTGCCCACAATCCACCCATACCTAATAGACCAGGACTCAATCCTTCCTATAACATACCCACCCATACTCTTACCTCCTCACATTCTTCCCTAGCTTATCGGAGAACTACATCAGCCTGAGATCCCTTTTAGCTGGGGCTATGTAAGTAGCACTCCGAGGGCATGGGCCCCCTTGGAGGTTAGCTCAGACACTATCTACCCTAACCAATTCATCTTTCATTTTCCCCAATCACATTATACCCTCATTAGTTTCCTTTCTATATCGTAAATTGGAAATTAAATCACACAAACAACAAGTTGCTTCACATTTTTATCATCATCAAAACATACATTCATTATGACTACCATTTCTGTACCATCATCATGCATGTATTATAAAACATCTTAACCATGACCCATACCATCTTTCCTTGCACAAATTAATGAATTACAACCTCACCCAATTTAAACTATGCCATGCCTAAAACCCGACTCAATCCATGCCTAGACCACAAATTGACTCAATCCATGCCTAGACCAAATCTGACTCAACCATGCCTATAACCTAACTTGATCCATGCCTATAACCTGACTACATCCGTTCTTGACACACCTATCCTAAAATCCATATATGCATAATAATAAAATGTTATCAACACAAACACATAATGCCCATAATCATCATCATCTCTATAAATACAAATATCTAATCATGTGTATCCATATACATAAATATCTTCGGCACGCAGGCCAGTACAGATAAAAAAATCTCTCAAAATTCTCGTACAACCTCACCATTTTCGGTCTGCAGGCTGGTATAGGATCAAAAATATACAAAACTCTCATACATCCTCACCATCTTCGGCACGCAGGCTAGTATATATAAAAAAATGACTAGAATACATCAAAATACAGAGAGGGGCATCAGGCCTCATCCTACCAGACATCCTCCATGTTAGTCTTCCGATATCTTCCTTGGCTCTTATCCGATGGACTCATATCATCTCATCGCCCACCATAGGTTGTGATCAACCCCCTGCTGGTACATCACCTGAAGCTAGCCTTTATGAGCTAGTGGCCTCACCCTAATCATGCCTCGGGGCTCGATGGCACCCTGTTCTCTCCACGCTGTGAGTATGGGTTTTTGTCCTCTCACTAGAGGCTTGTTGTGCCCTGTACTCTCTATTTGATAGAAAATATATCCCAGCCACTATCAACTAATCTTGATAGTATCTTGCCTCACCTAAGGCATCCCATAACCTAGATAGGGGAAATGTCTGTGGTGGCCCCATCGGCCTCAGCCCCTGTCCCTATCCCATCCTTACATGTGAATTGGGACCCTTTCTCGGTACATGTAGAGGTGCTATTGGACTTTACCCTTGTGTATGTATCTAGGCCTGTAAGGTCTAGATATGTGCATGTGTAGTGGCTAATTGGCCTTGCAACCCTATGACCTATGCCTGTGTAGTGGCTAGCTGCCCTTACAACCCTATAACCTACGCCTGTAAGGCGGCCACCTGACCATCATCACCATCCTCGTCTCCACCCTGGGTCATCTAGACCTATAGACTGGCCACCTGTGCATGTAATGTGACCACCTCTACCTCCGATGCTGCTAACTGCCCCTATACCATCCCCAACTGGGTAATCAGGGTCGCCACCTACCCCTATAGGGCATCTCTCTACACAGTGATAGTGGCTAAATCTAGCTACCCAGGCTTGGGAGGTACTACTCGTAATTGAGCCACCGACCACTGTCTATACCTTTCCATCACTCTAACATCATCAATCCGTCGGTCTATAACCTGCTCCTCCTGATCGATAGGAATTGTCAGCTATGGAAGTGGCAGTGGTCTCTCCACATCATCCCTCTGGTACAGTGGTAAGGGTGGTGGTATATCCTATAATAGTCCAAACTACCGTCAGACCATGTTTACAGGGATCATCTTGCACTCTACTGCACTATGCCTCTCTATCCATCTGAGTAGCTGAAGGCCAGCTAACTCCTCTACCATATGTCTGTATGAGGGATAACCCACATACGGTATCCATATAATATCCACCCTAGACAATCCCTCCAGTAGCCTTCAGTAATATACTACATCATGTGTATCCTTGTCTGATCGCTGCTCTCTAATAATAGGCACCCATCGTCTACACCCCACTCACACAAAAACTGGCTAAAAGGCATCTACTCGGGGCATACCTACTAGACGCACATAGACAATGTGCTTGGGGACTTGTTAGTTTACCCATCCCTTGACCCTACCTATGCCATGACCTAGATACTTAGACCTAAAACATTGCTCATGACCTTTAACCTCATGTGTTCATTATACCTTGTGGCAATGTTACCCGTGTTGATGGATATGCTGACCTTACCTTGCCTCTTTCTGTGACCATTTATCCTGACCCAACCTTTGGTGTACCGGAACATACCTAAATGTTCCTGCACCTGACATGCGTCATGTTTCCTAACCATATCATATACCTTGGATACTGGAATCACCTCAACCTTGTTTGGATAAACCTATCAACCTTAGACAATGTAGAGTTTTCCTACTCTTCAGCCCGGTACCATGTTGTAGTTTATACATGTGTGTACATTTGACTGTTACTACCTTTGACCCTAACCCATTACCTAGATTACATGTGTGTACCTTTTTCCCTTTTTTTTACCCCCATTACCCACCTTGCTCTTCATCATATTCACCTTTTATCAAACCACTCACCAATTTTTCCTTCTGCCTCATCAGTTCTTGGTTTGAGGGGATCACCTTCACCCACACATGGGGTAACCATGTCTTATTTTTGTCAGCGTCGCTTACCAATACAAGCTATGCAACAAAAGGGGCAAAATGTAGACACCAAAATTGGGTCACACTCTCCTTCGTCCCTCGTCAAATAAAAACCTTGAACACATTAACCTAACCATGGGCCCCTTCACCCCACTCTAATATTAATTTAATCAAATTAATTCATTATCTCACAATATTTATTATTTTAATATCCTAATTGAGATAATGCCCACATATTCACCTCACCTAGACACCTCATCTAGCCACCTCACCCTAAGACCTATTCTTAGTAAGTTGCCATAACTAACTAAGACCTACCAAAACCCTAAAAATCAAAGCCTGTATTCCCTCTAACCACATTCCCTTCTGTTAGAAGGAAGCTTCGATTCTATTCCGCGGAGCAGAAAATGACATCTGCCCAGTTTAGAAAACCTAAGACATCCTGCCCTAACTAACGTCGGTCACCATAAATTTCCGTCGGTCAACCCAGAACCGTTGTTGGTTACCATTTAACCCCCAAAACAACCTTATTTCGATGTTAGCAAATTTCTGAGAGGCTGATACATCTTTTGAGAACAAGCGACGAAACCAGAGCTACATGCAAGCAAAACTAACATTAGCACGTGTATCAGAGCATCCATAGCCAGTACCTGAAGCAACCACAAAGTCATTTTACCTTCACGGGAGCATCTGGGGAGGCGTTAGTACTGCATCAATTTTGTTCCATTTGATCATCCACCATTTCTAACCAGACGTTAAGCTCGTACAAGCGATAAGTTCTTTGTTAACCATCATTTGTCCTTTTATCATTGGGTAGATTATTTTACTATCGTTACTAGTTTCTACCCTCATTTGATTCCACCACTATTTTACCTCCATGCAAACTTGACCATCTTTTTACCCATACCCTTGAACTGCCCATATCTATATTTTAATCATTCCTGTACATACCTGATACCCACACGAACCCTACCATTACCCTTCTATTCCCATCTAGCCTTAGATCTGTCACCCACCCCATTTCACTAAGTTTCTTGTACCATGACCATACCGACACCGGTTACCCACAACCATCGCTGGTTAACCTAAACCGACATCGGTCATACTAGATCGACGTCAGTCTCTATGTCTTTTACCGGAAACCAAGAACAATGTTTAAAACCTCCACCCAATACCCAAAAAAACCCAAAACCTTACCCTGACTAGTCCCAACATCCTGACAGAGACCTTGACCTTCAGATTCAGTTATAGCTTAGCTTGTTGTGAATGAATTTTCTTATTGTAGACAAATGAGATACCTAAATCATTTTAAATATAGTAGGATTTCCTTTATTGTTAGTATTAAGTTGTTTTAAATAGTGGGTTGAAAACCATCTAGGAAGTATCACACCTCCTGGATCTAGCACATGCTAGGTAGTCCACTGCATATACTGTTTAACTATTATTTGGTGGTCTTGTTTTTCCATTTTAGGTAGTTTCTCCAAGAAAAAAGGAAGCTCTCATGATAAACTGTGGATTCAGAAGTCATTCACGCATAACAACCTATAACCAACATCTTAACAGGTATTCCTCCTAGCCCTTTACCCTTATATGTTTCGTCAACATTCAAAGAAACACTCTAGAATCAGGTGAAACACACAGTGGATGACACGACTTGTATGACATGAATCCAAGGTCTACCTAATAGGATATTGAATTGAAAATAAGGATCGAGGATGTAGAATTCAATGAGAACTATTTTAGGTCTAACCTAAATATGTAGGGAAATAGTTCATAGACATATGCGAGTGGAAGAATCATAACCACGAATGAGGGTGGAGTTCCGAGAGATTAGATTATCATTGATACTTAATTATTGTAAGAGAAAATGGGAAAAAAGGTTAATTACATACCCATTATCAATGAGGATACACTTAATACAAGTAGTACTAATAAAAATGGTAATGAGAAACGGTGCACAGGGGTTATTTTTGGAAAAGGGAGATATATCCTCATCTATAAAGGAGATAAAATGGGGAAAACTACATATAGACTGAATGAGATATGAAAAATCTATGGTAGAGTGGTCATGTTCAACGTGGATAGTATGAAGGGTAGTCTCGAGGATTGTTTTTCAATCTGGCGCATTTCACTCCAAGTCATAGAGTGATATCTTAGCCAGTTTATTCTTGAGTTGGTCAATAATGTCATAGCTTTTAAAAGTAGCTAATGGAGTAGCAGGTGGAACGGGTGGTGGTAGAGAAACGGGTGGAGTAAGGCGAGTGTGACGAGTAGTATCTACATTTATGGATGGATCAGACAGAGGGGTGATAAAGCAAGGGGGGTGTTGTGTATGCACACACATAAAGTTGGTGGTGGTAATAACTATATTGGTGACTTTGGTAGCTGTATAGGTATGATAAGAAGATTGGGCCATAACTTGATAAGGAGATGACTTGGTGTAAAAAGGTGCAAAATATGAATGCAAAACCCTAGAAGGTGCTATAAAGGGACATTGGGTTAAACAAAACGATTAACTAAAAATGGAACTAAACTAATGGGAAGTATAGCCACTAGTTAATCTAAATAGGAGGACTAAAACATTGTATAAATGAAACCAAGACAATATGGAATAATTCTAAATAATTATACTAAGTGAAATGAAACCCTAAATATGTGAGTAAAGAAGGAGAAATGACTTAGCTGATTAAAGAATACTATTACATGTCTGATAATCAAACATGGAAGTGAAGAAGATGTTTCCCCTTATGGGTAAGTATGGTATTTTATGAAATTGATGATGTCAGTGTTCCATGGACACGTAGAAATGGGGGGCCTAGTTTTGACAAAGTATACACACTCATCTGGAAAGTCTAAATCAACTAGATCTCCACCATCCATTGGGTTATCAGCTAACCAATCCACAATAACTTGTCCTTTCACAGACTTTTGGTTAAAAAAGTCAACAAGAATTCCCCTATTAGTGTTATGAAGTGCCCAACCCTTTTTGACAGTGAACCTTGATTAAGATAGGTTCATAAGTGATTGGTTTTGATGATTACCCTTGTCACCTGGTTCAACATATAATGTCTCAATCATTTTTCTACAAAGACTATAGCTAGACACTCCTTTTCTGCCCGTGTGTAACGTGTTTTATAATCAAGCAACGTCTAACTAATGAAATAAATTACACGTTCTCGTTTATCGTCATCCTCTTGAGCCAACATGCAAGCTAGCGAAACATCTGCAGCTCATGAATATAATATTAAAGGGTGATCTGATCTAGGTGGCATAAGCGTGGGAGGAGAAAACAATAATATTTTAACTACCTCGAAAGCCTTTTTGCATTCTTCTGTCTAATCAACGATATAATCCTTTTTCAAAAAATTGTTGATTGGATGAACAACAAAACTTAAGTCAGGGATGAACCTTCAAATTGCACCAAATTTCCCAAGAAATGATATGATACCAGACTTGTTTGATGGTGGAATCATTTCAAGAACAACCCAGATATTGGTTGGGTTGACATCAATCCCTCGTGACGATATAATGTAACCTAGAATCTTGCCTCATGTTACACCGAATAGACATTTCTCTGGATTCAATGTGACATCATATTCGATCAATTGAGAGAGAATGATTCGGAGCACCTCTGGGTGATCACAACGCTTCCTGGCCTTAGCCAACAATTCATCTACGTAGGATTCCACAATTTTATGAATGAGGTCATGGAATATGTATGTCATTACTCGTTGGTATGTAGCGCCAAAGTTCTTAAGACCGAATGACATGACAACATAACAGTAAGTTCCCCAAGGAGTTATAAACATAGTTTTTGCTTGATCCTCTTCAAATATTTTGATTTGATTATATCCTAAGAATCCATCCATGAGAGACAAAAACTCAAATCCAGATGTTGTGTCAACAATAATGTCGATGGATGGTAAAGGGAATTCATATTTGGGGCAAGCTTTGTTAATGTCCCAGAAGTCTATACAAATGTGTATCTTACCATTTTTTTTGAGAACGGGGATGCTATTAGATACCCATTGTGAATAGTCTACCGGTTTGATGAATCCCACTTGGAGAAGTTTCATTACTTCTTCTTTCACCATGAGAGCCACTTTTGGCTTCATTGGTCTTGATTTTTTCTTTATTGGATTTGCATCTGGTTTGGTGACAAGATTATGTACCGCGATATGTGGTGCAATTCCCGTCATTTCTTTGTAACTAAATGCGAAATCCTTTTGATGTTCCTTGAGGATATGGGTATGTATTTCTACCTCCTCTGGAGTTAATGAGGATCCCAACTTCAAAATATTTATTTCTTCCTCTGTTCCAATATTTATATCAATCATTCCTTCGATTAAGGAAGCATTGCCTTCTTTAAACTCAGGCATGGCTAGAGGTAGTTCCAAAATTTCTTCATTCTCTACCTCGTAGGTTTCAATATTATTTTGCGGGGGAGATTCTATCATGGGATTTCCAAAATAGGAAGAGGAATATGGGATTAGGGAGAAATCTACCATGTGATGAGCAAGATGTAATTCTTCATAGGCATTTATATATCCAAGAGTGACCCTATCGATGTTAAAGTGATCTAGGATGGTAAACTCATTCTTAGATTCTATGTGTGTCAAGATCGGGGTTATTGGTATTTTACACACCAATGATTTAGTACGAAGTGATACCATGAAATTTGTATTTTCCAACTCACTACTTTGAGGGAAACGGGAATCTGAGGCTACTATTGAATCTGCGAGAAGGTTCTATTCTCGTGGAATTGCTTCGATTGATATGAATTTGAATCCCTTGGTTAGATCTAATACCGCCGTTTTATAGAGTTACAAGTGCTCAGCTCTAGTCTCATATACCTCAGATACTTGGTTTGTAACTAATTGTGAATATCCTAGCACCCTAATGTTATTAGCGCCCATCCTTTTGGCTATGATTAGGCCAAGGAGGAGGAGGGCTTCTTATAACTTTATATTTATAGGGTTATCTTACTCTAATTTTATAATTAACCCCGACATGGCTGAATGGGAAAAATATAAGAATGAGAAATGGCTAGAAAGACCCAAAAAGAAGTAGGAAAGTAAAACATGGATCGGGGCACCCCAAGTGGGACCAGGGTGCCCCAGTATAGGCCTGGGCGTCTGACTTTAGGCTAAAATTTCGGGACATTTGTAAAATAGGTGGATATGTGGGAGGAAATATCTAGGAATGACAAAATAAAATATAACATAAAGTTGGCCAAAAGGTATGATTAATTAGTACTCTATTCACTTGAGAACCTTCTAAATAGTAGTATAAGACCGGGCTAAATAATGCCTAAAGTGCATGATTTTGTGTCTACATAAAAAACACCTTATAACAACATTTTCAGGCTTGTGTGATTCAAGAATGAACAAAGAGATATTTAAAAACATTTATACATATTTCAAGGTTCTTTTGATGCTCCAAGAAACACATTTCACGGCTTTAAAGCCTTGTTGAAAAAAACTTTGCAAGATAACTCTCAACTGAGATAGTGGACTGATATCATGGCCTTCAAAACATCACTCCCACATGATTTCACTACCTCCAAACAAAATTTTGATCAAAATAAGCATGCATTAGCTGTTCCTCAACATTTATATGCTTTGAGTGAAAGTTTTGAGGTTCAATCACGAAGGATTTTGCATTTTCTGAACTTACCTGACTTGTACAGTCATGGAGAACGAATTTGAGGAAAAATGTCATCAAAATATCCCTGGTTTCCAAAGTAAATTGCATAATTAATTTTGAAAAGTGACTGAATCCTATGCACATAGATATCTTCAAATTTTTAAGAATTTCCATTAGCTAGAATTCAAGATTCGACCATTTTTCTCTTTCAAACCCTAGAACTAGGGTTTTGGACACTGTGCTAGCCCCGTTGGTGTGTGTGAATGTCCAGTCATCCTCCACATCACCTAGGTGAGTCATCTCACCTTGCGAGAGTCATAGGTCTTAGGAAGTCAAATGACAAGTGTCAGATTCTATCATAGAATCTGACATTGTCATTTGCGTCAATGCGTCATAGGAGTTACATTCCTTATTTGGAATTGTAACTCCTCTTCTAGTGGCATCATATGTGTCAGTCAACGTCATATGCATCAGTGGCATCATTGGGATTCTTTCCATGTTTAGGCATGGGGGTTATACAACACCCCTATTTGTACTTCCTATTTTTGATCTATGAGCATGAGCAAACCCATTCTTCTTACTTCTAATCTTCTTTCCATTGTTTTGAATCTTGCGTATTGCGTTGTCTTGACATTACCATCAGAGTACAACTTCGTTGTGGTGCATCACTTTTCGAAATTGGCTCTCATGAATCCCTCTTTCATGGTATCAGAGTTGGTTTCGGTAAACGTGCACTCTTCGGTTCTCAGTTGTTTATTACTTCTGGTTTCTTCTCATTTCCTCGTGTGCAAGTTTTTTTTTCGATTATCATTTTGGAATTATTGCTCACCTCATATTGAGGTTTCAACAGTTGCAAGTTAAGGTATTTGGTTGGTTTGCTTATCAGCTGAGTTCGTATTTGGATATTTCTAGATCTTTGTGGCTGTTATTTCTGAGTTGTTTGCGTGTTTCTTGCTAGTTGTGTTCAGATTCAGCGCCTGCAGGGTAATAGAAGAGCTCATTTTTGGCATGGACCTGTGATTACTAGTTGGAATCGTTGTTTTTTATTCACCGGTGTATACTCAGACTATTCCAAGCTTTTTCCTCATCGCCGTGGTTCATTACTATCTTGAAGCTACCTTTGCATGCACGTTTTGGTCATTTTCACTAGTCGTTTAAAATCTGCATGGTCTCTCACATTTTTGCGAGCCTACTCATGTTTTTGGGAGCCTACTCAAAAAATTTTTGCGAGCCTGCTGAAAACCTCTCACGTTTTTTCCTGGGCTCTCACATTTTTGCAAAACTACTCACATTTTTGCCTGGTCTCTCACGTTTTTTGCAAAACTACTCACATTTTTGCTTGGTCTCTCACATTTTTTACAAAAATACTCACGTTTTTGTGAGCTTTGCTGCATTCCCTGCTCCAATCTACATTTTCCCCTCTGTTCAAGCATTTTCTCCATTGTTTAGGTGTTTTCTCCTTCACCTGGCTCTGTACTGTTCTGCATGCTATTATGAGCATTTTCACCTATTCCAGGCTTTTTTGGGTTGTTCTGGCATTTTTTTGCACTATTCCTATGTTTTCTCTACAGCTGACTGTGTTTTTGCACTGTTCTGGCATTTCAGGCCATTTCTGTATTTTCCCAGCATGTGTGGATAGTTACAGTTCCACTGCCAGGTAATATCCTTCCAAAAATACATTTTTTTATTCACCTCTTAAATAAAAAACATGTTTGTATTCATTTTACGTTATCACTTTTTTTTAAAAACGTTTTGTTTCATTACTTATAAGGTAAAAAAATTACATTTCTTTGGCATTATAAAATTTGTTCTTTTGGCTTGTTGTATTTTTAACCTTCTGTCGAGTGCCGAAGACGAAGGGTGAGGTCCGGGATTGACATTGGCAGGTGGCTAATCTCCCCTCGCAATACAAACAAACCCTATCTCAAATTCCATGCCATTTCCAACAGTCATACATATGACACCTTTTGCATACGTTTAGGGTGCTTCTTTAATCCATTTGCAGGCTTATTGGCTTTTTCTCATCAGTTGCGGGAATTGGTTTTTGCTATAACTTTTGACTCGTTTCTTGGTTTTGAGCACTTCTTTAGTTATAGTTGTGTGTTTTTTCACACTCTCGATGATGGGATCATTAGCTTTATAAACACACTATTTTTATAAAGTGCTGCATTCTGGGGGGTGTCTTTGTATTGCTTAATTCAACTCATTTTTTCTTGAGCTTTGTTCTATTCCTTTTTTTGCGGACTTGTGAGTGCATCTGCCACAGTCTTATGACAAAGGGATTATTTCATGTGACGTGAGATGCTGTTTCTCATAAATCTCTTTTTTCCCCCTCTCGCTTCTCTCTTTCTGTGCTTACTTACAGTGTCGATCTGTTGCGCCCTACGAACCCTGATTGTTGTCTCCACCATTGCACGTTATTATGCTAATTGCAAGGTGAGTGAAAAAATGGTTCTCGAAACACATTCGCATCTGGTTGTAATCAACGCACTGAATTATAAATTGACAAACTCGGGGGGGTGTAATTTTGTTCTGGGGTGGTTGTTTCTTTTCTCTCTCCTTCCTTCTGCATTCCTTGGTTCTATCTCTTCATTATGGATATCTCTAAAGTACAAGTGCTCACACCTTTTAATTTCTTTGAATGGAAATCTAAAATTATATTGGTTCTGTGAAGTAAAGGGTTATACCGAGTTACCATGGGGTTAGAGACCAAACCTATTGATGAACCCAAAAAATCTAAATGGTTTAACCGTTGTGATGAAGCATTAGGTCTTATTTGTATGTCCGTCTCTCCCGACTTGCTCTTCCACATCAAAAATTCCTCAACACCCGATCAAGTGTGGAAAACACTCGATGATATGTTTGGGAAGCAAGATGACAGGACAACGCATGAGTTGGAGAACGAACTACTAGGGTTAAATCCTAGTGACTTTTAAAACCTACAGGCCTTCTTCTCAAAATTTGTCCACACTAGAATGCTTCTAAAGGAATGTAAAGTGGATAAGAAAGACTCTATATTGATCTTTTCAATTCTTTCTAAGTTAGGTCATGAATAATCTATTTTCGTTTCAAATTTTCACGCCACGAAAGCTGCCTTGGGTAGTACTTGGACTATGCCCTCCTTTGACAATTTTTTTTCCCAATGCATTCAAGAATAGGACAAACTCATTCAAATGGGGACTCTAAAATCCAAGTCACATGCCCTTGTGGTGAATAAGGGCAAGAAAAATGAAAAGAAGAAAGAAACTAAGGACCAACCTAAGAAAGAAACCAAGACCAACCAACCCCCAGTTAAGCCCATCACTCATACTTAGACTTCTGAGCCTAAAGTGAAGAAGGAAAAGTATAAATGCTCCTATTGTAAGAATTCTGGCCATGACGAGAAACCTTGTTTTCGGAAACAAATTGATCACTTAACTCATTTACTTGAGAAGAATAAAATAAGTGTTCCTGAATCCGTTAAACAAAATGCTCAGAAGGGCGAGTCTTCTAATACAAAGGAGACTAAAAATTAAAAGAAGAAAGGTAAGGCCCTCGTAGCTAGATCAACTCCATCATCAACTTGGATTATCAATTCCGGTGCCTCGTACCACATGGATTCTTCAGAGGTTGAATTCTCTAGCATTGAACTATGTGGCATGTCCCAAATCACGCTGGGTGATGACACTCATGTGTTAGTTTTTGGTAGTGGATCGGTAGAGATTGAAGGTGGAACATTTAACCAAGTGTTGAGTGTTCCCAATCTCTCTACCAATCTCATATCGGTTTACCAAATCACCCACCTTGGTGAAGGAATGTGAGTGGAATTTGGTCCTAACTCGGTGATTATTTGTGAGTTTAACTCTGACTGCACTGTGGCTGAGGGAAAGGTAGATCATCGTTCACGGTTGTATACCTTTACCCACTTCTCTTCTGATTCGACACCCAATGCCTTGGTCACTCATGCAAATGAGGTTAGCAAGTTATGGCATGAGAGTTTTGGGCATCTAAATTATCGTTACCTTGAACAATTGAGCCAAAACGAAATGGTCAATGGGCTACCCTGAGTTAAGTTTTCTAAGGGTCTTTGTGAGGGTTGTACCCTTAGAAAGCACCCTGAAAAAAGATTTGACAAGGGAAAATATTGGAGAACTACTCGTCCCTCAGATCTTGTTCATAGTGATGTTTCTGGCCCTTTTCCGTCTCCTTCTTTTACTATAGCTCGATATATACTAACCTTCATTAATGACTTTTCACATTATACTTGGGTATATTTTCTTAAGCTTAAGTCTGAAGTTTTTGAGCATTTTCAAAATTTTAAGGCTCTTGCTGAGAAACAAGTAGAACGGTCTATCAAGGTTCTTCAAACTGACAATGGAGGTGAGTATGTGAGTAACAGGTTTGAGGATTTCTATACTTCTGAGGGGTTTTTCTTTACAGCATACAATTTCTTACAGCCCTTCCCAAAATGGAGTTGTAGAAAGAAAGAACCGAACTTTAAAGGAGATGGCTACTTGTATGGTTCACTCGAAATCTCTTCTTCCATAGTATTGGGCTGAAGTAGTGAATTGTGCTTGTTATATTCAGAACCGTGTCCCACACAAGGCAGTAAGAGGGATGACACCCTTTGAAGCCTAGTTTGGACACAAGCTTGATGTTGAGCACTTTCGAGTCTTTGGATCCAAGGCTATGGCTCAGATTCCCAAACAGAAATGTAAGGCATTGGATCCACAATCCAAACCTTATATCTTTGTCAGGTATCCTAATGGCGTGAAGGGATATCAATTGTTGAACCCTACCACCTGTGAGCTTTATATTGAGAGGAGTGTGAAGTTTGATGTGTCATCCTTGACTTCAACTTCCACTGAGGTCCTTTTTCCCAATGATTTAGATTTTGACTCTTCAGATGATGATGTTGTTGAGCGAGTTCCACCTCTCCCTGCTCCTCCTAATCCTCAAACTTCTAAGTCTTCTAATTCTGATAGTAGTGATGATGAGGACTATGTCCCTTCTCACTCAAGTGAAGAATATTTTGACTCTGAGCCTGAGCCTTCAGGACCTCTTTAGGCCAGGAAAACTTTACAGAGTGCTAGAGATTTAGTTGGAGATCCTCTGGATTAGAGATGTACTCGCGCAGACTTCACTGGACTTCACTCATTCTTCACCTCTACTTCTGATCCACCATCTTTCTAGGAAGCTTCTAGGATTCCTAAGTGGGATTCTGCCATGGATGAGGAGTATTCCTCACTCATAAAGAATGTCACTTGGGATCTTACCCTTCTTCCGAAAGGAAGAAAAATCATTTGGTGTAGGTGGGTATATCGAACAAAGTATGGTGTTGATGGAGAAGTTGAGAAGTATAAAGCGTGACTTGTAGCTAAGGGTTTCTCCTAGGTAGCTGGGGTTGATTGCTTAGAAACCTTTTCTCCAGTTGTAAATATGAATCCCATTTGATTGACCCTTTCCGCTAACAAATGGGAAGTCCACTAGATGGACGTTAAGAGTGCCTTCCTTCATGGGGACCTAGAGGAGGAGATCTATATGGAACAACCTCTGGGTTATGTCCACGATCCATCCCTCGTTTGCAAATTAAAGAAGTCTCTCTACGGCCTTAAACAAGCCCCTTGGGCTTGGTATGCCAAGATGGACTCCTTTTTACTTGCATCAGGGTTCACTCGGTGTCACTCTGACCCAAATGTGTATATTCTACGATAGGATAACTCCATGCTTATTCTTGTTTTCTATGTTGATGACTTGTTGATCACAGGTAGCTCTTCCTCTATCATTGATTTTGTGAAGATATCCTTGGCCAACAAGTTCTCCATGTCCGACTTAGGATTGCTTCATTACTTTCTTGGGATCTAGATTTTAAAATCTGACTTAGGAATTATGATCTCATAGCCTAAGTACTCTCTTGATTGCTTGCTCGATTTCACATGTCTGACTGTAAGTCCTCACCTACTCCTTTTCTTTCCAAGATTAAGTTGGTTTCTGATTGCTCTTCCCCCTTGGTTGACGGTACCCTTTATCGAAAGTTGGTGGGAAGCTTGATCTACCTTACTCACACTTGGCTAGATCTATCGTATGCCATTGGGATCATGTCCATATTTATGCAAGAGCCTCATGAGCTGCACTTAAAAGTAGTAAAGCAGATCCTTCACTATGTTCATGGCACTCACACAGATGGTATTCATTACTTAGGAGGGACTGAGATTGACTTGGTTAGATTTACAGACTCAGATTGGGCCGGTGATCTAGATCATCAGAAGTCTACCTCAGGCTACAGTTTCACTCTTGGTTTAGGTCATGTCAGTTGGTCTAGCAAGAAACAGAATGCCATTGCCATATCATTGACAGAAGTAGAATACAGAGGAGAAGTTAACATTGCCACAGAAGCTATTTGGTTATAGGGTATCATGACAGAGTTTGGCATCCAATTTTGGTGGCCTACCATTACCTACTGTGACAACATGAACACTATCTTGATTTGTAGAAATCCAGTTCAGCATTAGCGGACGAAGCACATTGAGATTCATATGCACTTCATATGGGAGCTGATACATGAAAACATCATCGACATACAATATGTTCAGACAACTGATCAGTTTGTAGACATTTTCGCTAAGCCCTTCACTGAGGTGAAATTTCTTCACTTACGGTCTCTTCTTGGGGTGAGTTCTGCTGCATCCACCCACCTTCTTCAGGCTATATAGTCCTCATTCTTCTCCTCTTCTTCTTTCCAAATAGATGTTGTTTGTACATGGGCACCTTATCAGGCCTTTAGTTGCCAGGGCCCATTGACACATATTTCTTAGTTGTCTAGGGGAGTCTTCTTTTTCTGTTCTGGCTTACCTTGACCTCTTCCTCAGCTTTGATGAAGGGGGGCTATTGGTGTGTGTGACTATCCAGTCATCTCACCTTGCGAGAGTCATAGGTCTTAGGAAGTCAAATGACAAGTGTCAGATTCTGTCATAGAATCTGACATTCTCATTTGCGTCAATGCATCATAGGAGTTACATTCCTTATTTGGAATTATAACTCCTCTTCTAGTGGCATCATATGCGTCAGTCAATGTCATATGCTTCAGTGGCGTCATTGAGATTCTTTCCATGTTTAGGCATGGGGGTTACACAACACCCCTATTTGTACTTCCTATTTTTCAATCTATGAGCATGAGCAGACCCATTCTTCTTACTTGCAATCTTCTTTCCATTGTTTAAAATCTTGCGTATTGTGTTGGCTTGACGTTACCATCGGAGTGCAACTTCATTGTGGTGCATTGCTTTTTAACATCGGTTCTCGCGAATCCCTCTTTCAAGCCTGAGGGGCATAAAAAATTATTTCTCTCTCATTTTTAATGAAATTAGGAAATTCTAGTTGCTATTCATAGGTGAGAGTATTTTTCATCTTCCCCAATCATTCAAATTGTTTAAAACATTCCAATTTATTCCCAAAACTCACAAAAATAGTGCACAGTGACTAAAAAACTTGACAAGGATCTACATTTTGAGTTCAAACAAATGCTTCAGGGTTTAAGATGAACCCTAGGTTTTCATGGAATATCAATGAGACCTTCTTGACCTCCTTAGATCACCTAACACCACATTTACACACCAAACAAACACCTTTGTGTGTTTATTCCAACTTGTACAGTGGAATTCCATTTATATTATCTCTGTCATCAGTGTATACACAACTTTATCTCATTATGATTTCGTATGCACATTGAAGAACCTAGTTTTTCATCTATACTTCAGGATGAACATGATGATCTCACTCAAGGTCTTGAGAGAGAGAGGTTTCAAGAAAAAAGGATCTTCAAACACACCCTTGTATACTATTTTCTTGGCAAGGAAACACATGACAATGTGGAAACAAAAGATTTGTACTTTAAGACTCAATACAAGGATCAACCAAATTCTCTATCAACTCAAAACTAACCTCTGGAGGATATATAGAACCAATTTTCATTCCAAACATCAACTTTGAGCAATGTAACATGACTATACCTTTCAGTTCACATGATTGAATGAGAATTCCCTTGCAAGATTGAGATGGATTGGTTAGAAATTCTATGCTTGGATTACATAATTGTCACCACGATGGCATGGAGAATATATCATTAAGCTCTAAGTAGTTGCAACACTTCAAAATCTTGACAAGAAATTAGAGTAACTCATTTCAACTCAAACACTTAAGGAAGCAATCCTGAGAAAAGAGAAATCTGATTAGTAGAATGCTCATAACTTCTCTGAAACTTAAACAATTTGCCTCAATTTTTTTTCAATACTTCAGGCTTGGAGTTATATCAAAAATTTCCTCCTATGTTTTATCTAAATAAGAATCCATATTTTTCTTGCGTGCTAAGAAGAAAGGCAACTCATTTTGCATTTCTCAACAAGCCAGTTTTAGAAAAAAATAGATAACCTCCACATACCTCTTCAAAACTTGATGAAATTTGGCATGAAGCACTATAATACACCCCTGTACACATTAAATGTGTTAGTTGGCCATAATATTTCTTTTACAGGTCATACCTATCTCATTTTCACCAATCTACACTGTCAGCCCTTAAGGCCAACTTTGGTGAACTTTTTAAATTTCCCTATAGGAGCTCATACATGCCCTAAGAAATGTTCTTAAGATGTTCCCATACTTACTTGGTCTTGATATGACTTGTAATTAGATATTAAATCTCATTAGGATCTATAACTAGGCCTAAATGAGCCAGTTACAACTGTGAATTCCAACATGTGACATGTTCCTCACTCAAAAAGCTCTTGATCATGCTAAAATCATCATGAATGACCTATATATCACCTGTGTCAAGTTTTCCATCCATGTCCATACCTCCAGTGGACTTATACCTCAATGACCAAGCCTATAGAACAATGAAAGCATCATGAATTCTCTCTATGAGCTTCAATCATCATTAGAAGGCACTACCATTCAATCTTCATGTCCCTTACAGAGCCTCACTTCACAATTCAATCCTTTGACATCAATTACAACATGAATGACTAGGGTTAAACAATCTCCCCCTTTTTCATTGATGGCAACATACTCAGAAACCTTTGATGAAAAGAACACACTAGCAACTCAGATCACCCCTCCTAGTTTTTGACAACACTCTCTCCCCCTTTGACATCTATGATAAAGGGTCATGCATTTAACAAGACAAAAAATATATCAAATGATTACTTACAAAGCAATGAATTACCTCAAGAATCTCCCCCTTGGATTAGTATCACTATCCTACTACCTGTGTCTAGAATAGATGCATGAATGTCTCCACCAGTTAGCCTCATTGCTCCCCCTGAACCTATACTATCCATACCAACCATCTCACTTCACCATGGTCAAATCATCAAATATTCCTCCATAGATTACATAATCACCACTTAGGACTAATGTCCCTTAACCTCTCCTTCAGTGTAGTTTAAACAAACTTCTCAAAGGGATACGATCAATCTATTCTTTTATAAACTTGATTGGTTGTACATTATCTCCTTGTTACATCTTCCACCATATTCACTCACGTATATACGACTTCTTAAGACTATGACACCTTATAAAATGAATCATATCATTCCCCATGTTTGTATGTGAGAAAATATGTCCTCTGAGTCATATCACTGTATTCCTTTGCCTTACAAGACTGTAAAATTTAGAGATCTCTTGAGATAAAATTACAAGAAACCACTGCTCATTGTTTTTCATGCTTCTAAATACAGTTACTTCTAGCCATGTATCAGCTCCTAAACTAAGACAATATCCAACTTTTGAGAACAATGATAACATCATACAAATATTTTACATCCTTCATAGATTGCTACATAAGTTTAATAATCTTTAAGACACTCCACATACATACCTTGTCCTCCACAATACACATTTATCACTCTTGACTTCAATCTTGCAAATAAAACTGACACACACTGTTACACAAAGAATGCTGAACCTATAGGTCAGAATTTCACCATTTTAGCATGATTTAATAATCTCCTTGATATATTATAGTTCTTAGGCAACCTGTAGCTTACATCGACAAACTTCTTGATTTCCTTAAACCTACTTGATACTATTACTTCTTGATACCTCTCTGAGATGCATTAATCCATCTTGGCCTTCTAGAGAGAAAAATCTTACCACCATACCATATTGGCATTCTCACTTGTTCTCATACCAATATCAATGAGTATCCTTGACATGCATACCTCTATCAAACTTACATACCCTAAAACCGAGTCTTCATGCCTTCACAAAGAGTGAACACACTTGCTATTTCTTACAAAATACTTTTCCTAGTATTTATACACCTTATCATTTAAGCCTTTGTAGTATTGTGAGTCATCAAGCTAACTTGTGCACCTCTCCTGAAGCTACATCATAGACCCACCATGCTTCTAATAGTATTTCAAAATCATACATTTTAGAGTACTTGTTACAGACATTTATGACGTAGAGATCCATCATACTAACTGATATATTGAGACTCTATCCACAGATCAAAGAGTACACTCTTGAATACTCAGAGACATAAATGTCACTTACAAAATTTTCTTCTTGTTTGAGCTTAATCAACTAGAAAACATAGCCTTTTCTCATATCAATTCATCATACCATGAAATCTAATCTTTTAATAGACTTCTTTTTACATTTAGGCCACAAGGACTTATGCAAGAGCTTCCTTTAATTGACTTGACCATATGAAACATCCAAGACTGAGAACACAACTTTCAAGGACATATCATACCATTTACACCTGACAACCTTGACTCGGATACACAATGATTTTTTTATTTTGGCACACAACATCTTTCTTGAACATGGAAAATTGTTACACACTAGATCTTAACCTAAGAATCTTCTTGAAATATCAAAACTTTGGTGGCATACATAAAAATATTTTCTTGACTCATTTAAAGCCTCAAATCTTGATGAAAAATAAGATATGACATAATTGGATTGAATTTGATGGAAGCATTATTGACAGACCATATGAAGGCTATTTCCATTGTTATGAAAAATACTCATGATATTAAAAGTATTTCACATAAATGATATATGCTCAAGAATCCTATAAGAAAGTAAGAAACCATACCTTTTGTTGCTCATTCAAATTGTAACATGAAGGGTCTTCCATAACCACCTAATGATGATTTCTTTAAATCAGGATCCTAATTTTATTCTTTCAGCTAATACATGCCATCTAGAAGCCTAGAGAAGGCACACCACCTTGTGAGGTTACCTTAGAACAATATGAAGTCATAAAAAAGTCTTGATGACTCACTCTCTCCTTCTCTTTCCTGTGAATCCTTGTCTATCTTCTTTGATGTACTGCTAAATGTTATACCTTCATTTCCTGAGAATTCACTACTTGTCAAACATGTATGGTGTGTTTCATTTCCTTAGCTTCTCCTGACTATGAGTGAGTGTTCTTCATGACTGGTCCTTGGCTTTATTTCCCTCTTTTTTGGCTTGATCATTAGCTCTTGGTGTCTTGCTTGATCTTGCATCATCTACCCACACTATTTTTTTTTCCTTATTTTCTTCCTCAAATCTTGGGTTTGATTCCTTGACCTTGTATATCCATTTAGATTTCTTCTTTTCAGGAGACATTTTAACAATGACTGAATTAGACTCATTTCTAGGACTGATCTTCATATTAGATGCTTTCTTATCTTGCCCTCTGAAGTTATAATACTTTATTTTGTACTTGGATTGCTCATGCTAATAACATTTCTTAGCAAAATTCCCAAAATTGTGACAAGTATAACACATGACATTAATTTTTCCTCTGGCTTAGTGTGAACCATCATTCCTATCATAATTTACAGCCTTGAACTCATGAAACCTTTTAGTATAGTTTCTAAGTTTTTTGCAGTTGTAGCACACTAACATGTTCATGCCTCTTAAGTGTTATTTTTCCCAAAACTGAATTGAAGGTTCTTCTAAATAGGTCTTGACAATATGCCCTTTTTATTGATAGTTACACACTATATTCTTCTCATAATTAGTTTTATAGATTCTCCACGGGTGTTCTCTGTTAAAGGTCTTTATGCAGTCCCTACCTCTATGCCCAAACATATGATATGAAAAGCAATATCCATTAAAGAATATCTCATACCTGAAAGCATTAGTTATCTAATTGGTTTAGGCCTTCTTGAATTTTTCACCTTAGTTGTGTTCATGTTTGACTATCTATAGGTGAGCATGAAAATCGAAAAGTATCCTTTCTTCGTACCCAACCTCCCAAGGTCGTGCCGAGACAGCCAGTGGAAATGAAATATATGCGGATGTGGAAAAACTAGTTGGGCAATCTTATGTCCTCAACATGCAATAATAGGATCTGCAATTCCAAGGCAAAGAAAGCTCTCCTAACTTGAATTGGTGTAATGGATCATTCAGATATAATAGCCACTCAGAGGCTATAATCAATTTTGAGTTCTGGTGAGATCCTACTTATTGGCTGTTGGGTGCGTGGAAAATGACCTAAAAGCACCTCATGTAGAGTTCCAGATAAGGTCATGAAAATGATGGTGCGAGGCGTAATGAATCTACTAGAATTTATGGGTGATTCTCCGGTCTAGTCTAGAAAATCTTAGCATGATCGGCTGCTACGTTCAACACGGAAAACTATGTGATAATGTTTGGCAGAAGTGGTGAGGACCTAAATATGAGTGTACGTAAATTGGTGTCAATGTCTAATTGATTAGCAGGCCTGTTGGGTTATGGGACCTGGGGATCACAACCGTAAGTTTGTGGTTGTTGAGGACATTTTATGGTCATGTGAAGAATCAATCTCTTCTTCTAACTATAAAGTAGTCATAAGCTTTTTCAGCTTCTACATTTAATACCAGGAGTTGTGCGATCTTCTCGGAATAACTTACGAGTGTTCTAGCAACTTGTATGTGTAATCCTATGTCTATATCAATAAGAAGGTCTCATGCATATGGCTGCGGAACTAATGGATCACAACCAAATGTTTTCTCTCTTTCAGGTTCTTACATGGCCATGTGGATATCATATCAAGGTAATCTATAGTTGGGTTGATTTGACCAGAATTCATATGCTTTGTTGTCTTCAATGTTTAATCCTCTCAATTGATCACTGATTGTTTGTGGGTTTGTTGTTGTTTGGAAGATGTGAATTCTAAGACCTTGATCTATATCTATTAATGTTGTGAAGATATTTGGATGAGGTATTACTGGTTCGAATATGTAATCCTTGGGCTCTTTGGGTCCCATAATTGTCATGCAAGAAATAACCAAACTTAAATGAATGAAGTAAACTAATTATGAAAATAAATCTATGCTATGCTTGTTATTTTTTTTTGTATTTTCAAAGAAGTGAATTTGAATGAAATTAAAGAGTGTCTAATCTAATAAATTCAGATAATAGGAAATTAATCTAAGAATAAAACTATAACAAGCAAGGTAGCCAGATGTAGCTATTCGCCTGTGCACTTGTGAATTGATCCTGATTATAAATAACTAATTAATTTTAATTGAAATACCTTCAATATTACCTCAGAAATGAGGAACATATCATAGCTTCTCAAAAGCTATTATTCCTCACAACTTCCCTGATAATATTGAAAGTGAGCTTAACTGAAATGAAATGATTCACTACTCTATTTGATATATTGTAACTACAACTTTGACAATTCAAACATGGAGTTTACAGAACAAAGGAAAATCTAGTTGTATTGTAGCTTGTACCCTCAGTGTGATCTCTTCATTCCTACGTGTTCTTTTGAATCCAAAAAAGTGGCAATGTGACAACGGTAGCAGGAGAAGATATTCAAACAGTGACAACTTGGATGTAAACCAAACAAAATTCAACTAAGATAGGGATAGCGCAAGAGAATAGAACTTGGCTATGTGATTTCTAGTAGGATTGTTGCAGTGATACAACACAAATACACCACAAACTCTAGGATCTATACTTCCTATGATGAAACAATGACCTATAACTCTAGGAAGAAATAAGATTATCAAATGAACTTTAATCTAGAACTGAATCTACTTTATGCTAAGCTGATTGTTTTAAGAACAATAATGGAACAAGATGAAACTAGAGAGATCAAGTGATCTCTAAATCAGAAAGAAGGAAAGGAGCCTTGAACTGAGAGACTGAGAACTTATACAAAATCTAAACCTGTTGAGACTTGTTGGGGAGCTTTCAAACACACTGAATGATAAATCATAGAGAGAGGGGCCATTTACTTGTAAAAAAGCTCGGTATTTATAGCATTCTAATTTACCAGAAGGTAAGATAATTTTGAACTCTTCTACCTATTAAAAAAAAGAAATTACTATTTACAAGGTCGCTAAAACTTTAATGCAAGCAAGAGTGGTTGTTAATTAAAAGCGCAACTTATTTTTTTACGTTTGACGAAAGTGTCAGAAAGTTCCAGAAAATGTGGACAAGACTGCCGCCCAGTGTAGGGAAACAATTTTAGGACCGCCACCCTATCCTGGGTGGCAGTCATGACACTAAAGACTGAAATGCAAGGAAAAAGAGGAAAGGGGTTAGAAAAAATCATGTGAAGGCTGGATAAGGCATTTTAGAATGAAAATGTATACTCAACATGTTTTCTAGATTCCAAACACCTTATTAAGAGATCTGAATCATCATTGGGGTTTATGTAACCTCTTTCTAACAATGTAGCACATATAATTTTGGGTGTGTACATATTGCCCCCTTGGAGATGCATTTTAGCCATGAAGGGGCATAAAATGTAGGATCCGAGTATGGCGTTCCCAAAATGGGGAGTTAGAAGCTATACCTGACATGCCTGTGCATCATAATGTCACCATCCAGACTCCCGCTACCTATAGAATGAAGAGAAAACTCAAGTACAAATAGATAAAGGAAATCGAAAAATAACTACTAAATTAAAATGAAATGTGGACTTACCATTTGCGTGGGGATAAGAACTTACCTCCATCGATGCACCAACTCCGTGAAAGAACATTCAAAACAACGTTAGAATATTATATAAATATAAAATGAGCTCATTTTCCTATGCATTTGTGCGTATCTATTTGGTAATTTTTGAGCTCTAGGGCCCATGGTAACTGTTTTCAACGAGAGTGTAGTCAAAATGTTCATTGTAAGATTGTGATCATGCCTCTGGGAGCAGGAGATCGACCCGTAAAATCTTAGGTTAGTTTTTCTCAATTGATTGTTTTAAACCTAAAGTATAAATATTTCAAAATATTTGTCTTGGGGGGGTTACTTTTGAAAATATTAGTGTTAAATGAGTCTCTAGGGGGGGTACCCATAGGGTAGGCTTGTACTTTGTTCAAAATGGTGTATTTTTGCTATTTTAAAGCATTTTAGGGCTTTAGGGGCATACACTGAATCGACATAGGACTGCCGCCCTACATAGAGAGTCGGTCACAGGATCGCTGCCCTATGATGGCGGTGGTCATAGGACCACCACCCTTAGAAGGCTGCGGTCACAGAACTGCCACTCTGCACAGGGTGGTAGTTCTAGACAGAAAGCAAAAAAAGATGCCTAAGTTAATTATTTTTGCATTTTTGACATTTTTCTATGTTTTTGATGAGCTTATCTATTGGATTATTTTGCTAACTTGCTCTTTTTCTCTATTTTGGGTGGATGCAGAAGGAGGAGTATATTCAGTGGAGCATAGAGTGGGAGTGTGATTGGCTCTCGACAGTTTTAGACATAGTGACCTAGAAAAAGTGAGACACTCTTTAGAGGGGCGGAATTTTGAGGATTTCATGGGTTCCTCATGTTGCTCCTGCTAGTCTCATATTGTGTGACTTATTCTCGTAGTGGGATGTAGAATGGAATACTTTCCAGTTACTAGGTGTTAGGGGTGAGTGTACTATCACTTTGGAGGATGTTTATCGTATACTGAGGGTTCCGATTCTTGGGAGGTGGCTATCTCTTAAGACAACAGGATCTAGATCTCAGATGATTTAGTGGGATACTTATATGGGAGATACTGTTGTCTCCTTTGGTTTGAAGAAGGGGGTGAAGGTCCGATCTATTGTCACTGCTCCTATCCCCACCCTCTGTAAGGCCATCATGGGTAGCTTGGCCTCATGGTTGATTGCGGATATGGGAGGAGACACTCTCTTATACTGCTGGGCTCCCGTGATTGTGTAGATTGAGGCCCATGGCCGTATTTATGCTTGGGGAGAAAATATTCTTGGGACCACATACCATGACTTATACAGGGTGGTCAGGTTATAGGGGTAGTCTTTGAGTCACCCTACTCTAGTTATGAGTTGGGTGTATGAGTGTATTGTCCCCTATGGAAGGGGGGTGTTAATAGAGGACTCGAGGGCTGTCAGGGAAGCCAAGTCGATAGGGATGTCAGTGCTTAGGACGCCACACTATGGAGGCTACTCCTTATCTGAATATGGAAAGATTGTGGGGGCAGGAGGCGCTTACATTAGTTGCTTGTTCTACTATAGGTCAGTTGGTAGAAAGGATAGGGAGGGTGGAGATCCACCCATTTGATCGAGTCCCTCAATAGTTTGGCCTCCCCTATATTGATATGCTTCCTCTAGTAGGGTCAGTCTACAGGACTGTTTGTGAGGCTTGAGGAGGTCCTAGAGGAGATCAAGGTTGGACCACTGTTTTTCCTAGAGTTCCCATTGTGGTTAGGTGGGTGGTTCGTGCCCGATGAGTAGTTGGTTATCCTTGAGCACCCTTACTTTAGATCAGGGCCACTCCTACTTTTAGTGGAGAGGGAGATGAGCCTATTGATGTGGACTCAGAGTTTGATGAGTTCATAGGAGGGGATACTGAGAAGGAGACGATGGGAGTGGGGGTTAGAGGTGAGGCCGATAGGATGACCTAGGAGGATCATAGTGATTATGAGTGGCATGAAATTCATGATATCTTGAGGGCAGAGAGGGCGGAGGTGAGTGCGGAGAAGGAGACCTTGGTCTTGGAGGGATTGCCTTCTCAGGACAGTGAGGGTGATGATGAGTCCGTGGCAGGATGTCATTTCATTCCAAATTTTGGGGAGGCTCCGCAATCAGTAGAAGAGTCAGTAGCAGGAGTAGATCCTAGAGACCCTACCTAGATGCCTAGATATCATAGTGAGTTACCACTCTTCTGTCGACCCTTTTAACTAGAGATGTTAGTCGATGTTTCTTTTTTGTTGTTTTTCTTATTTTTGACTTATTTTTGGTGATTTTGTAACTTGTTGTTTTCCATTCTTATTTGTAGCAACTGCACAAGAATGACGGGATCTGATTCATCAGGTTTGTGTAGATACCTTGTTGCTTCCTTTGGGGAAGACTCGGGCTGATATTACTAAGGACATCAGAGAGCCTTCAACAACTGGTAGACACACTGATGTGTTTGCCCCTGTCTGGAAGGTGGTAGAGTTAGTGACCTCCCTTCGTACTCAGGTAGCTAGATACGAGACTGTTGAGTGCTTAATGAGGCTGAGCCGTTCTCACAGTGAGACCATAGCCAGTGGTCATGTTCATGAGAAATCTCATCATTCAGTGCATTCAGAGCATCGTCACAGCCAGAGTAGGAGCCCTAGATGTGGTTGCACACCCTCCAAGGGATCTTACTGGGATTGATAGGGCACTTGACTTTTTGTAGCGATTTTTCCGGACATTTATATGAGTTGTTTTTGGGTTTTTTGGGCTCATTGAGAATTTTGACCATGCCTAGTGCATGATGGCATTGTATATAAAACATGATTCACACACACACACACACACACACACACACACACACACACACACACACACACACACACACACACACACACACACACACACACACACACACACACACACACACACACACACACATCTCTCTTTTTGGATCTAGATCTTCTTATACCTAGAGTTTCATGGTTTGTTTTCTCATGTGTACACTAGATGCTTTAGAATCTTTGATTTGACATGATTTTCATAATGTTTTCAATGAATGACAAGTGATAACAAATGCTGAACATAATGGTTTTTTTTGTTTGTTTTTGTAATGTTGATATGTGATGATGCAAACATACAGTAGTACTAAACATTTAGCTTCTTTTGGTAATATTTGTTTATTCTTCTTGTTTTGACAAAATGTGATGAATATGTAGCAATAATGAGATGAAATTACCCCATTCCTAACTCCACACAACTAGTGAGATGTAGGGGCTCAACACCAAGAGCTGGGAAGGGTGTAAATTGTATGAGTTTGACCAAATGGAAGTGATGAGAGAAAGACAAAGTTTTGACAGAAACCAAATTTTAACCTGCGTACTTACCTTACTCAACTTGCTACATGACTAATATTGCAACTTACTTTCCAGTTTATCTAAACTTAGATTCATAAATGGAAACTTGGTTGACAAAATCTGGTTTTGAGGATTTGATCTCTTTGGAACTTGGATGCTTAATTTCACTTTTCACTATACACTTTTTTTTGAACTTAAAATACTAGATTCATCAATTTGTGTGAATGGACCCCCTACACCCTGCCCCATGCTACTTGTAAGAAGTATGGGATTATCATCGAAGGAAGGATATAGGTAATTAAGGGCACTTACTTTCTTTCCCAACCTCACACCACTAGTAAGAGATGTGGGCTCATCACCGAAGGTTGGTAGGGAAAATAAGTGTGTAAAATAAAATGTTCTGTTTATTTAGTATTTTTGATTCAATTTGAGTTTGAAATTTCTTATATGTGATTTTGGAGCATCCTTGTTTCAATGAGATGAAAGGGGGATATATGTGACACCAAGAAGCTTCCAGAATAGACTGTAGGTAAGAGCAAATTAACCTAGTAGAAGAAAATGAGTATTACCAAGTAAGCAGGCCTTAGTATGTTTTTGTCAAGATTTTTTATTTTGAATTGATGAGATGATTTCAAAATCATTTGATGATATTATGAAAATTGAAGAGATATGATTTGAATGCTTTGCCAATATTTTTAGAAGCTTGTAATAAATTTCTTAAGAATAAGTTCCTTGACCACAAAATTTACGAAATGAGTTAATAGAATGCACTGACTGAATGGCTAATGTAATGCAAATGAACATACTATACAAATGGTGATGCTAATGACCTATGCATGAAACCATTTGAGATGTAAGGAATTGACAGTTTCAATGAATTCCTCACCTTCTAGTGTACATAAGAGATATACACCATTTACATATTCCTTCATGACTCGGTATGGACCCAACCACTTGGGCCAGAATTTTCTTCCTTCGCTGGTCTTCTTGTCAATCTGGCTATCTAGTATCAGAATTAGATCTCCCTCGTATATTTTTTTTTTCTAAACCTTCTTGTTATATTACTGGCACATTTGGTCAGCAGAGGCTATGTGCCGTTGTTCGATGTTTAACCTAGCCTCATCAAGGCTTTCTAGTTGAGAGAGGCGTGCCTTTCTATAGGATTCTTCTCCCAAGATCCCTTGTAATGAGATGCAGAGACTGGGTATTTTGACCTCAAGTGGGAGAACTACTTCTACCCCAAATACCAATGAGAAAGGGGTTTCCCCTATTAGTGTTCTTATTGACGTTCGATAGGCCCACAAGGTCGGGTATAATTTTAAATGCCAATCCCATTTATTCTCCTGAATTTTTTTGAGGAGAATGGATTTTAATGTTTTGTTTGTTGCCTCAACCTATCCATTGGCTTGGGGGTAATAAAGAGAGGATGTGTGATGGTTTATCTTGAATTTTCTGCAAAAATTACGGACCTTATCATTCTTAAAGGATGTGCCATTGTCTGAGATAATGACTTGCGGGACACCGTACTTGCAAATGATTTGATTCAGAATGAACTTAGCGATTACAGAACCTGGTATGGTTGTGAGAGGAATGGCCTATACCCATTTAGTAAAATATTTTGTGGCCATGATTATAAAGTTATGGCCATCTATTGATGAGGGAGAGAATTTCCCTATCAAATTTAGGCCCCATGTGGAGAAGGGCCATGTGGTTGTGATTGGTTGCAGAGCCTGTGCTGGCATGTGAATCTCGTGGGAGAATTCTTGGCATTTATGATACTTGTGCACAAACTCTACTACGTCATGTTCTAGAATGGGCCAGAAATAGCCCATCCGATGTATTTTTTGAGCAGTGGTGTGGCCACCAAAGTGGCCTCCACATATCCCACTGTGGGATTCATAAAGAATCTTTTTGGATTCTTTTGTGTCAACACATCTTAAAAGCAATCCGTCAAAGGCTCTACGATAGAGCAACTGCTCTAAAATAACATATTTAGCAACAATAATGCGTAACTGCCTTCTTTGTTGTGATGTTTCCCCTTCTGGGTAAGTATGGTATTTTTTGAAATTGATGATGTTAGTGTACCATGGAAACGTAGAAATGGGGGGCCTAGTTTCGAAAAAGTATACACACTCATCTGGAAAGTCTAAATCAACTAGATCTCCATCGTCTATTGGGTTATCAGCTAACCAATCCACAACAATTTGTCCTTTCACAGAATTTTAGTTAACAAAAGTCAACTCGAATTCACCTATTATGTTATGAAGCGCCCAACCCTTTTTGACAGTGAACCTTGATTTAGATAGGTTCGTAAGTGATCGGTTTTGATGATTACCTTTATTCGCTGGTTTAACATATAATGTCTCAATCATTTTATTGCAAAGACTATAGCTAGACACTCCTTTTATGCCTGTGTGTAACATGTTTCATAATCAAGCAACGTCTGACTAATGAAATAAACTGCACGTTCTCGTTTATCGTCATCCTCTTGATCCAACATGCAGGTTAGCGAAACATCTATAGCTTGTGAATATAAGATCAAAGGGTGATCTAATCTAGGTGGCATAAGCGTGGGAGGAGACAACAAGAATATTTTAACTACCTTGAAGGCCTTGTTGCATTCTTCTATTTAATCAATGATATAATCCTTTTTCAACAAATTGTTGATTGGATGAAAAAAAAACTTAAGTCAGGGGTGAACCTTTGAATTGCATTAAGTTTCCCAAGAAATGATCTGATACCAGACTCATTTGATGGTGGAATCATTTCAAGAACAACCCAGATATTGGCTGGGTTGAAATCAATCCCTCGTGATGATATAATGTAACCTAGAAGCTTGCCTCTTGTTACATTGAATACATATTTATCTGGATTCAATGTGACGCCATATTTGATCAATCATGAGAGAATGATTCAGAGCACCTCTGGGTGATCACAGTACTTCCTGGCCTTGGCCAGCAAGTCATCTACATAGAATTCCATGATTTTATGAATAAGGTCATGGAATATATATGTCATTGCCCGTTGGTATGTAGTGCCCATGTTCTTAAGACCGAATGACATGACAACGTAACAGAAAGTTCCCCAAGGAGTTATAAACATAGTTTTGGCCTGATCCTCTTTACATATTTTGATTTGATTATATCCTAAGAATCCATCCATGAGAGACAAATACTCAAATCTAGCTGTTGTGTCAACAATAATGTCGATGGATGGTAAATTCATCTTTGGGGTAAGCTTTGTTAATGTCCCGAAAGTCTATGCAAATGTGTATCTTCCCATTTTTTTTTGAGAATGGGGATGATAGTAGATACCCATTGTGAATAGTTGACCAGTTTGATGAATCCCACTTGGAGAAGTTTCATTACTTATCTTTCACCATGTCTTGAATTTTTCTTTATTGGCTTTACATCTGGTTTGGTGACAAGATTGTGTACCGTGATATGTGGTGCAATTCCTATCATTTATTTGTAACTATATGCGAAATCCTTTTGATGTTCCTTGAGGATATGGGTATGTATTTCTACCTCCTCTGGAGTTAATGAGGATCCCAACTTCAAAATATTTGGTTCTTCCTCTGTTCTAATATTTATATCAATCGTTCCTTCGATTAAGGAAGTGTTTCCTTCTTCAAACTCAGGCATGGCTAGAGGTATTTCCAAAATTTATTCATTCTCTACCTCATAGACTTTGATATTCTTTTGCAGGGGAGATTCTATCATGGGATTTCCAAAATAGGAAGAGGAATATGGGATTAGGGAGAAATATACCATATGATGAGTAAGATGCAATTTTGCATAGGCATTTAGATATCCAAGAGTGACCCTATTGATGTAAAAGTGATCTAGGATGGTAAAATCATTCTCAGATTCTATGTGTCAATATCGGGGTTATTTGTATTTTACTCACCAATGATTCAGTATGAAGTGATACCCTAAAATTTGTATTTTCCAACTCACTGCTTGGAGTGAAACGGGAAGTCGAGGCTGCTATTGAATTTGCGAGAAGGTTCTGTTCTCATGGAATTACTTCGATTGATATGAAGTCAAATCCCTTGGTTAGATCTAATACCTCCATTTTATAGAGTTGCAAGTGCTCAGCTCTAGTCTCATATACCTCAGATACTTGTTTCACAACTAATTGTGTATCTCCTAGCACCCTAATGTTATAAGCGCCCATCCTTTTGGCTATGATTAGGCCAAGGAGGAGGGCTTCATATACAACCCCATTGTTTGTACATTCAAATTTTAACTTAAAGGAAAAAGGTAGGATCTTTCCCTTAGGAGAAGTAAGGATCAAACCTACCCCATCACCAAAATGACATTTAGCTCCATCGAAGTGGAGAGTCCAATAATTGCTTGGAAAAATGGATGTTGGAACATTCTTCGTATCATCTTCTTTTGCCTCGATTACTTCTACCATATAAAATTCATCCACTGGAAGGGAGCCAATTCCTAGGGTACATCATATACCCATGGAATCAAATGGTAGGAGAATAGGTAGATCTTTCTCTAGTGACTCGAAAATTTTGTGGTGGTTCCTAATGATACTATCTCTATGATGTTGGTCTCATTTTTGATTGTCGGAATGCCTTCGAACAAATTTGTGACTTCTAATTCGGTTGTAGGCACCAACTTTACTTCTGGCTTTGAACTGACTGGTTTTTTACATTGATTCGTTGGGAGCTCGAACTCAGAGTTGATGCCTGGTCTCTTTTTCAAATCTGCTAAGTATATGTTGAAAGGTTTTGGGTCACCCTGTGCCACAAATATTTTTCCCAGGTGTAAAAATATTATTTCCTGGAATAATGTGGAAGGGATTGCCTTCATACGTTGTATCCATGGTCGACCAAGAATCATATTATAGTTGGTTTCCTGATCTATAATATAAAATTTGATGAGGACTATCTTGGGTTCTAAGGTGACTGGTAACACTATAGTCCTAATTGAACTTTCCTTGAGTCTGTCATAACTCCTTAGCATATTTCATGTTGAGGAACAATTTGTTTCTCAATATCCTAGATTTTAAAGAAAGGTGAAGGGGACTATGTTAACTACTACCCCATCATCAATATTTTCTTGCTTAACATAATTATTATAAACCCATACCTACAAATGCAAATCTGGGTCACCTCTACGTGTAATTTTAGTGCCTATTGGCATTTTGCTTATATCAAATATAAACTTATTATCCCTATCTGGCTGCCCTGGAGGGTAGACGTCAAAGTCTAAATGGTTTACTTATGTTTCAGGAGGAGGAGTGATGTTAATCAGTTGACCAAGACCCAACGCTTCTAAGAGAGCAACCCTATGAGTGGGAGAGTTTTTCAAAAAATCCAAGGAGGAAATGTGATAGAAGGTCTTTGTTAGGTCATTAATTAGGTCGTAAGTGCCTATGGGTTTTTCCAGTGTTTGTTGAACATTGTCTGGTACTGATGGGCAAATTGGATCTGGTTGAGAAGAAAAATCTCACGTTCTTATTATGGTTTCTACCTATAGCTCGGTGTTTAACTCTACCAGAAAAACTATCTTGGTTTGTGATCAAGTTCCTAATTGGGGTGCAACTGATGGATTTGATGAAGTTGAGGCTTCATGATCGTTATTTCCTACCATGAAACTCTTTTTTGTCTCGTTTGGATCTAACATGTTATTGTTAAAATGATTCAGGAGAGGATCGTTAAAAATATTGAGGGGTGCATTTTGAGGGGAAACTGATCTTGTATAGGTGTTCGGCGTGGGTAATGTAGAATTTGTTAAAAACATATCTTCAAAGAGTTATTTTTGATCTTCTGGAAAACGTTGCATGAATTTGTTGCAGTCATGGAAAGTTATAGTATCATGGCCTTGAATCTTGTAGAAACCAAAATACAAGTTGGGATTATATTCCCGTGGTTGTTGGTTTGAACCCTGTTGTGGTCCAAAATTCTGATTAGGTTTAGAGTTGAAGTTTTGAGGTTGTTTCCTTTGGCTTTGGTTATGATATCTAGTTGGGTTTCAGACTGAACCTTATGTCTGGATTTTCCATTATTGTTGTTGTTGTTGTGATGGAGGACAATTAAAATCCACCGCGTTGATTGTTGGAGTAAAGATATTATTCCGCTGACCGTTAACGGGTGCTGGAGTGTTTACGATGTTTTCCCTTTTAACTTGGCCTGTGACTCCATTTATTGTAACCCTGTAGTTTTTGTTAAGAATCTTGGGTCCTTGATTGGTATTCCTGACATTAGGATAAGTCGTAGTGTTTTGATTTGGTGTGACTAATCTTCCATTTGTTCCATAGGTCTTATGACCGTTGTCTATTGCTGCTTGATCAATTTAGAGGTCACTCTCGAGTACTTTATCATAGGTCCTTAGTGGGAATTTATGGACTTCTTCCTTTATCTCTCTATTGAGAGAATGAAGGAATAAGTAACATAGTTCCATTTGATCCATGTTCGGAGCACTTGTTGATGAGTAGAGGACTGTACGCCATCTTTAAATGAAATGAGAAGTAGATTCACTGTGATCTTGTTTAATGTGTAAGAATTCCCTGATCCCTGTTCTTAACAATTTGTTCATGTCAAAAGCTTTGACAAATTCTGACACAAGTTGTTTGAATGAGTGTATCAAGGCTTCAGGTATTCTATAATACCAATCAAGGGCAACACCCTCTAAGGTCTTAGGGAATATCTTAGCAACAACTGCATCCCAAGGGAGAAATTCTTGAATGGCCATGGCATAGGCCTTGATACGTGCATTTGGATCTCCCTCCCCTTTGAATTTAGGAAAATTGGGTAGAGGTCTTAGGAGCATGACGCTTCGTATAGTGAAATCAAGAGGCTCTTTTAAATATTTAGAGTAAGTCCCTACCACATAGGTTTCAACCATTGATGGTGTCTATTGAGGAGGTGGAGGTGGAACGGGTTGTTGATGTGGCATAACGTATGCATTTGTAGGGGCGTAAGGAAACCCCTGCGGTTGAGTGAATGTCCCAGGAAGAGAGAACATGTCTCCCCATGGTGATTTTGAATATATGTTTAGATCGGGAGGAACATTACTTTGATATGGGTTGTTTGGTATTAAACCAGGAGGTATTGTGTTTTCAAACGGAACAACATTTGAAAACATAGTTCTTACCGGTGTTTGATGTGGATACCCATACAAATGTTGGGGAGGCATTCCAAACATGCCTGTTCCTATGAGGAGGTTAATTTGACTAGGATAATTTGGAGGGTTGGGAGTTCTCACTTTCCCCAAATATGAATTTTGATTTGCTTGAGAAAGTTCTAGTCCTCTGACCTTCTCAACCAAAGTTGAGATGACCTCGATTGGTGATGGCCCAGTGTTTTTCCTTGATGGCTGTTGTGGTACTCTTCGAGGTTGCAGAGGGGTATGGTATCCTACTATGAATTGTTCATTACTTTTCGAGTATTTTCCATTGGTGGAGGAATGGGGGTATTTTATTGAAGCAGGGTGTCGGGTTGTGTTTTCAAACTTCCTAGAGGTGGATACATGTTTTGGAAGTGTTTCTCATTTTTGGCATGGTGTGTTAAGCACTCCTCATCCAAGAATGGGAGTGGATTTGATTTCTTACTGATTTATGGTCTAAATAAAACCTGAGGAAATGAGTTGGATTCTCCAGTAAATGTCATGCTATTAGAGCCTGATGGCTCAAGTTGTTGTGTTTGTGTGAGTTGGTCTAGTTCCTAAATTCAGAGTGAAGTACTAGCGTTAGTCCTTTGAGGAGGAGTTTTTGATGAAATGTAGTTTTTTGAGTAGTTGTCAGCCCATGCGGAAAGAGAGGGTGACTGTGGCCTACTCGATTAGCCATAATATGCTTCGAGACCTGAGAGAGGTCTGCCATATGCATCGTATCCTGACATATTTAGGGGGTATATAAATACTTGCAGAATAATGGGAAGGAGTGAAGATAGATGAAATAAATGGAAATGAAAAGGGAGTAGTTGTTCCTTTCACGTCGGGTTCACCAATTTTGTACGATAGAAAAGTGATAGGAAAACATGAAAATCAACAAGTAGCCTTTCTTCGTACCCAACCTCCCGAGGTCATGCCGAGACAGCTGGTGGAAATGAAATATATGTGGATGTGGAAAAACTAGTTGGGAAATCTTATGTCCTCAACATGTAATAATGGGATATGCGAGTCCAAGGCAAAGAAAGCTCTCCTAACCATTGGTGTAATGGATCGTTTAGATATAATAGCCACTCGGAGGATATAATCAATGTCGAGCTCTGCTAAATCCTACTTATTGACTGTTGGACACATGGAAAATGACCTACAAGCACCTCATGTAGATTTCTAGACAAGGTCATGAAAATGATGGTGCGAGGCATAATGAAGCTACCGAAATTTAGGGGCGATTCTCCGGTCTAGTCTAGAAAATCTAGCTTGATCAGCTGCTATGTTCAACATGGAAAACTATGTGATAATGTCTGACAGAAGTGGTGAGGACCTAAATATGAGTGTACGCAGACTGGTGTCAATGCCTAATTGATTAGCAGGCCTGTTGGGTTGTGGGACTTGGGGGTCACAACCATAAGTTCATGTTTGTTGAGGATATTTTATGGTCATGTGAAGAATCAAGATCTTCTTCTGACTATCCAGTAGTCATAAGATTTTTCATCTTCTATGTTTAATACCAGGAGTTATGCAATCTTCTTAGAATACCTTACGGGTGTTCTAGCAACTTGTATGCATAAGCCTATGTCTATATCAATAAGAAGGTCTCTTGCATTTGGCTATGGAACTAATGGATCACAACCAAATGTTTTTTCTCTTTCAGTTCTTGTATGGTCATGTGGATATCCTATCAAGGTAATCTATAGTTGGGTTGATTTGACTAGAATTCATATGCTTTGTCGTTTTCGATGTTTAATCCTCTCAATTGGTCACTGATTATTTGTGGGTTTGTTGTTGTTTGGAAGACATGAATTCTAAGACCTTAATCTATATCTGTTAATGTTGTGAAGATATTTGGCTGAGGTATTACTGGTTCGAATATGTAATCCCTAGGCTCTTGGGTCCCGCAATTGTCATTGAAGAAATAACCAAACTTAATTGAATGAAGTAAACTAATTATGAAAATAAATCTACGCTATGCTTGTTATTTTTTTGTATTTTCAAAGATGTGAATTTGAATGAAATTAAAGAGTGACTAATCTAATAAATTCAGATAATGGGCAATTAATCTAAGAATAAAACTATAACAAGCAAGGTAGCCAGATGTAGCTATTCACCTGTACACTTGTGAATTGATCTTTAATATAAATAACTAATTAATTTTAATTGAAAGACCTTTAATCGTACCTCAGAAATGAGGAACAAATCATAGCTTCTCAGAAGCTATTATTCTTCATAGCTTTCCCGATAATATTGAAAGTGAGCTTAACTGAAATGAAATGATTCACTACTCTATTTGATATATTGTAACAACTTTGACAATTCAAACTTGGAGTTTATAGAACAGAGGAAAATCCATTTGTATTATAGCTTGTCCCCTCAGTGTGATCTATTTGTTCCTACATGTTCTCGTGAATCTAGAAAAGTGGGAATGTGACAACGACAACAAGAGAAGATATTCAAACAGTGGCAGCTTGGATGTAAACCAAACAGAATGCAAGTAGGAGAGGGATAGCACAAAATAACAAAACTTGGCTATGCGATTCCTAGTAGGATTGTTATAGGGATACAACAAAAATATATCTAAAAATATAGGATCTATACTTCCTGTGACGAAACAATGACATATAACTCTAGACATAAACAAGATTATCAAATGAAATTTAATCTAGAATTGAATCTACTTTATGCTAAGCTGGTTGTTTTGAGAACAAAAATGGAAAAAGATGAAACTAGAGAGATCAAGTGATCTCTAAATAAGAAAGAAGGAAAGGAGCCTTGAACTGAGAGGCTGAGAACTTATAAAAAATCTAAACCTGTTGAGACATTTTAGGGAGCTTTCAAACACACTGAATGATAAATCATAGAGAAAGGGGCCATTTGCTTGTAAACAGGCTTGGTATTTATAGCATTATGATATACCAGAAGGTAAGATCAATTTCAACTCTTATACCTATTAAAAAAAGAAATTACTATTTACAAGGTGACTAAAACTTTAATGCAAGAAAGAGTGGTTGAGAATTACAAGCATAACTTGATTTTTTGCATTTGACGAAAGCGTCAGAAATTTCTGGAAAACGTGGATAGGACCCCTACGCAGCACAGGGCGGTAGTTTTTAGGACTTCCACCCTATCTTGGGCTGCGGTCATGGGACCTCTAACCAAATAGGACAGTGGTCCTGACACTAAAGACTGAAATGCAAGGAAAAAAAGGAAAGGGGTTAGAACAAAGCATGTAAAGGCTGGATAAGGCATTTTAGGATGCACATGTATACTCAACGTGTTTTCTAGATTCTGAACACCTTGGGAAGAGATCTAAATCATCATTGGGGTTTCCGTAACCTCTTTCTGACAATGTAGCACATACAATTTTTGGTGCGTACAACAACCCCTATATGATAAGCTGTAACTTAGAATTTTATAGATCTTTGCCACACTGAACTTGTTATCTCAAACAACTGATAGTGACTAGTTTAACACACTTTTATTTTCAATTCCTATCTCTTATGATCACTCTTCCGCATTAGATTTTCTCATCTATTTGGTTAGCTAAAATCTATCAGAACTGGGATCACTATTTTCTCATCTCAATCACCTGTAATCTCATCAATACCTCAAACCCCTATTCACCTTTCACCTGCTATATGATCTTCTGAATAATTCACAATATCTTTTGACTCATATGTGCAATTACTTTTTCTCTTGTTCACTGTATATCACTGCAATCTTAGTTCTCAAATCTTAGTCTATGTTTTCATAATCTTAGACACATTTTTCTCTTTGTTTTTAAGTTCACTCTCAGTCTATCTTCAATCTCATACCCATATGCTGCTTCAAAAATTTGTCACACTCACCCCTTGATTGATACACAACTATCACCATTGTACTATGAAAACCTGTCACAGTAAGAGAAAAGCATGCATAAATTTGTTTTACCTCACACTATACAACCATTCTTAGTCACCTTTTACTTTTCCCTGTTCTCTGTTATCTTTATTTTCACCATGGCACATTAACATTACTCATACTATATCTTGTTCAACTTAACCAATTTTGTTTCATAGTCTCCTACTTTGAATTCAAGACTCAAGTATCCACTATTTGACCTATGAAATTCTATCTTCCCACCAAATTACTCAAATCATCTTACTTTTTTGCAAGCTCATCTTTCTTGGAGGAAAATTTGTTCAACTTCTTGAAGTTTTTGGATTTTTCTACCTTTTGAACTTACATTGAGGTATTGAGAAGACTGTTCACATTCTTAAAATTTTATCAAGTGTCGTTCGAGTAAGAAGGATAAAAAACAATCTTGTAACTTTTAGGGTATTCAGGGTTTCTCTTGGTGTGCATTCAATTCAAGGCATCTAGGCTTAAGACTCTACACCTCCACTAGAAGACTAAAAAACACCTTATAATAACATTTATAGGCTTCTGTTATTTAAGACTTAATAAAGAGACATTTGAAAAAATTTATACATATGTGAAGGTTCTTTTGATGTTCCAAGAGACACATTTTACAACCTTAAAGCCTTGTTGAAACAAACTTTGCAAGATAACTCTCAACTGAGATAGTGGAATGATATCATGGTCTTCAAAACATCATTGTCATGAGATTTCACTACCTCGAAATAAATTTTTGATCAAAATAAGCATGATTTATTTGTTCCTCAAAATTTATATGCTTTTAATGAAATTCTTGAGGTTTAATCATGAAGGATTTTACATTTTCTAAACTTACCTTGCCTGCACAGTCATGGAGAACGACTTTGATGAAAACTATCATTGAAATATCCCTGGTTTGAAAAGTGACCGTATCCTATTCAAAAATATATCCTCAAAAATTTAAGAATTTTCATTGGCTATAATTCAAGATTTGATCATTTTTCTCTTTTAAACCCTAGAACCAGGGTTTTGGACACTATGCTAGCCCGAGGGGCATAAAAAATTTATTTCTCTCTCATTTTTTGACGAAATAAGGAAATTCCAGTTGCTGTGCCTAGGTGAGAGTATTTTACATCTTCTCTAATCATTCAACTTGTTTAAAACATTCCAATTTACTCTCAGAACTCACAAAAATGTGCACAGTGACTAAATAACTTGACAAGGATCTACTTTTTGAGCTCAAACAAATGCTTCAGGGTTTAAAATGAACCTTAGGTTTGCATGGAAGATCACTGAGACCTTATTTAAATCCTTAGAGCACATAACACCACATTTACACACCAACCAAACACATTTGTGTGATTATTCCAACTTGTATAGTGGAATTCCATTCATATTATTAGTGTCATTAGTGTATACACAACTTTGTCTCATTATGCTTTAGTATCCAAATTGAAGAAATTCATTTGTCATGTATACTATAGGATGAACATGATGATTTCAATAAATTTCTTGTGAGAGAGAGAGAGAGAGAGAGAGAGAGAGAGGAGAGAGAGAGAGAGAGAGAGAGAGAGAGAGAGAGAGAGAGAGAGAGAGAGAGAGAGAGAGAGCATAAGATCTTCAAACATACCCTTGTATACTGTTTTCTTGGCAAGGCAACACAAGACAATATGGAAACAAGAGATTTTTGCTTTAACATTCACTACAAGGATAAAAAAGCTCCATCATCTCAACACTGACCTCTAGAGGAGATATAGAATCACTTTCCATTCCAAAAACAACTTTGAGCATTGTAACTTGACTGTAACTTTCAGTTGACATGATTGAATGAGAATGCCCTTGCAAGATTGAGATGGATTGGATAGAAAGACTATGCTTAGATTACATACTTGTCACCACTACGGCATGAAGAATACCTCATTAATATTTGAGAATTTAAAACAATTCAAAAACTTGATGATAAATCAGAATAACTCATTTGAAATCAAACACTTCAAGAAGTAAGCCTGAGAAAAGAGAAATCCTGTTAGTAGAATGCTCATAACTTCTCCGAAAACTTAAGAAATTTTCCTCAAAATTTTTGAAATACTTTAGGATTGGATTTATATACAAAAATTACTTCTAAAATTTATCTGAATAAGCCTATATATGTTTTCTTGGGTGATATGAATAAAAGCAACTCATTTTACAATTCTCAACAAGCCAGTTTTAGAAAAACTTGCATAACCTCCACATACCTCTTCAAAACTTGATGAAATTTAGCGCGAAGTGCTACAAGAAAACCCTCTAAAAATTCCATGTGTTGGTTAGCCATAATTATGCTTGTACATCTCAGAACTATCTCATTTTCATCAACCTACATTGTCAGTTCTCAAGGCCAACTTTGGAAATTCACCTGTAGGAGAAAAATTAAACCTTTTGGATACTCATACGTGCCCTAGGAAATGTTCCTAGGCTGATCCCATGCTTACTTCATCTTGCCATGACATGAAATTATCTATTACACGTCATTAGGCTATAGAACTAGGCTTAAATGAGCCAATTACAACTATGACTCCAAACATTTGACTTGTTACTCACTTCAAAAGATCTTTCTCATGCTAAAATCATCATGAATGACATTTAGATAACATGTATAAAGTTTCCCAACTATGTCCATACCTCTAGTGGACTCCTACCTCATAGACCAAGCTTGTAGAACACTGAAACCATCCTAAACTCTCTGTGTGAGATTCAATCATCATTAAAAGGCACTACCAATCAACCTTTATGTCCCTTACAGATCCTCACTTCACCATTCAATCCTTTTCCATCAATAAAACATGACATCAATGACAACACCAATGACTAGGGTTCAACAAAAAGTTATACCCATGTGGATGTAGACGGGTTAGGAGGAACATATGTTCCCTTTGCACATGAGAAATCCATAATTAAATGTCCTTTTTTGTGCTTTCCTTTTATTCCTTTGGTTTGTTGGTATAACAGGGTTGCAGAGAACTCATTTGGGGAGGAAGTGTTCCACTTGTTCCATATTTATCCTCTTTCCTCACATTTATTTTGAATTTTTTTGTGAATAAGATATTCAGGTCACGGGTGGAACTTGGGAACTATTCCACCCCGACCCTCGATGCCCACAAGTCCCTAGTCTTCTACATTGAACTGTAATCCACTATCCTTTGTCTTTTAGTCCAACCCTTGGTTATGTGGAACTGTTCTACCTCTGCCTCGTTCTCCCAAACCCTTATTCATCCATATTTTATTTGTATTGTGGGATGACCCTCATTATGGGGAACTAAAGTTCCCGTGGAACCCATTCCCTCCCACCTTAGTTAACCTGACTACACTCCAATCCGCAACACACTACTCTCCTCAATCCTTTTCCTTACAGCTCAAAGAACTCTACCAAGAACTTGTTCCCTGCGGGAACCATTCCTCCCGAAGCCTGGTTCTCCACATAGCACTCGCCTCTACATTGAACTGAACCCAAATCCCAAACTCCTTCACTTTGTGGATTTTTTAGGGATGTAGGGAAAAAGTGACCTGAAAGAACTAGTTACATCCATAACCTTAGTTCCCAAAAACCTTCATCAGTCTGCGATACACTACTGATGACCTAATTTTCCATTTTTTCCAAAGTTTTCACAGTTCTTGTAATTTTTGAGCTTAGAGAAAAGGAGATAAATGTATTAGAATAATTCTAAGTGCCCAAAACATGAAAAATACCTACTTTTCAATATTCCTCACTAAGACTCCATGAAAATTCATAAGTCCAAATTTTTGAAGTTAGCCCATTTGTAAGGGGTACAAAATTGGATAATAGTTGGCAACTCATGGGGTAATTTTTCTGCTAGATTGAAAAGATCAATGGCCTTGAAGCATCCATTTGGCATGGATTCATCCTAAAAACATGAAACCCAATCCAAACTTGAAAATCATGCCCTTGAATCCACTTAAAGCACTACCTGAACATGAAGGTGATATGAAGCTTGAATCGACCATCTCATTATAATTTTTTTTCTAAATTAGGTTTTATGAGAGTGGAAAATTAATTTGAATTGGTCTTTTCACCTTGTTTCCTCTACAGCTGATTTGATGAGACAAAGAATGAGCATCTAAAATTTTCCCAAAATCTACTTTTACAAATTTTGAAGAAGTCGGAGAGCTTGATCCATGATAAGATTGTAAAACTATTTAGGATTGGACAAAAACATTGATTTCTTGGCAAGGATGAAGCATGCAAAATGAAGAATGTATACTGACTTGGAGATGGAGTGTATGTACTTTAGACTTCCCCAAAACCTTACTTTTACCTTGAACACTACCTCCTAAACTGGACTAAATTGATCTCATTGGCTCTGAATAAAACTTGGAAATTTCACAACTTATCTGATTTGGTCCTATAATGAACTGTGCATAATAAAAAAATCCCGCAAAACTATATACAAACATGGAAAATAATACATGTTCCAAGTGGAAACATACAGAGTGTGCAAAAACACTTATTTTACTAAAAGAAAACTTACACTACCCTACTCTAACCAGAGGAAAAGGAAACTTAAATAAATCCTGCAACAAGAAGGGGAAAGTAGCTACCTTTCCTCATAAATTGAGACCATGTAAATGAATTAGCCCTGAGCATGGTCCTAAGTAAGAGTGAAAAACTGATTTGAAGCTAGTTTTCCACCCTTTTTTTCAAATTATCAACAACAGACAAAATTATTACCTCCTTTAGTTTTTTTGCATTCAGATTTGGGAGACATTGTTGCTAAACTTTGGTGCACCGAAGTTCATCCTCATACTTTAAAGTGAACATGACTAGTTGTAACTCTATTTTTTGCTCTAAACTAGCCAGATATCAGATTTGACATAGATTGATCCTTTTGGTTTACCCATCCTCTTTAAGCTCAACCCCATGAATATGGGCATCATACAAACTTTCCTTCTGAAGGTGACTGCTTGCAGGATGAACTGAACTCTGATTTTCCTCTAAAAATAACTCATCCTCCTCCAAAACAACATCCTCTGAGTCTAGATGACTTCCCTTTGAATCATATTCCCTCTTTTTCTCACTTTGTGTAATTTCATCTTCCCAATCAAAGTCATACCACTCTTCAATAGTTATACAATCATCAAACATGATAAGATTGGTTGGGGATGATACATACGTGAGGGGCTGCTGATCACTTGCATTGTTAGACATATAAGATGTGGAAGAAGATGGAATAAAGGGAGTAATGGGAATGTAATTCCCTTTCCCAAATTGAATGAGACTCTTCTCAGCTAATATGAAAATGTCAAATTCCCAAGGGAGAGTTTTTTCTCTTAGATCTTGAATCAACATAGCCAAATCCCCCTCAAATAAAACAATAATGCCATACCTTTTGAGGGTCTAAATTCCTAAGGAATTAAATGCTAGGTCCTCTTGAATCTGATGTTAAAATATAAGATATACTCCATTGAAGCTCATTGTATTGTGATGAGATGTCCCATGAGGAAAATGAAATCTAAATTCTCCTTGAACCGATTGTAGAATTATTCTCCCAGCTGATCTTAGGTGGAAATGGATTATGGATCCAAATTGATGAACCAATCTTTTGCTTTGCCTCTAAATGATAGAACAATAAGTTTGAGGCAAAAATTTTCTTCAATGGAGTTATGAATGCAACAATGGTTGGATATATCTTGAATGTGATCAATAGAAGATTGATCTCCATTTCCATGGAAAAGAGGCAATTTTATCAAGGCTTTTTTGGGGATATCATCCCATTGCTATAACGAAATGTGAAAATGGAAGATCTCAACGAATATCCATCAATGAAGTGGAAACATCAAATGAGTGGAAGGAAAGGTAAAGCTTTGATGATCAAGAAAATGGGTTATTTGAATCAATGGAGTCACCAGATGTGATTTCCAAAGGCTGAAATTTCACCAAGAACACATCAAACTTGATGAAATGAAATACAAAAATTTCAATACCTATCACATCGGGCATGCCAAAAATGTTGGGTAGTGAAGGCACCAAGGTCGCTAGGATACACACATGTGAAATAAAAAGCTTTAAAATCTTCTCCCACCAGGCGTGCCAAAACTGTTGGAGCTCAAAATTGCACCCTGCCTTGAGTCATAGACAACCCTGGATTTTGAGGAAACATGGGATTGTCTCCAAGTTATGCACTTTCATTGTGAGACAAATGTCTAGAGAAGAATGGTTCCTCTACCTATTCCTAATGCTAAAACTACTCCTAAGAAGGGAAATGTATCTATCTAATCCTATTCTAACAATCTAAGGGACCATGAGAAGAGAGAGGTGCATGAAAATGGAAATCCTAGGCTAAAGAGAGAGGTGATAGCACCAAGAAAAGGGGAAGAGATATTACAATGAGTGAAAATGGGAGAAAAATGAAGGAGGAGAGGGAAGAAATAAGTACCATAGTCTAAAACAACATTTAAATCACTATTTACATGGAGCACAACATATTTAAACCCTGTAAGGAGAATGAGATATGCACAATATACATGAAAATGTAATGAAAGGTAAGGAAATACAATACAACACAAGCTAGGGTAGATAAGATCCACAAAACATGAATTTTATTGCTTTAAGAAGATTCCCAATACATTACAATGAAGGTGTAAGGAAATTATCACCATGCAAGATGTTCAAATATGAGGCCTGTAACTCACAACTTCTTTGGAAAATTTTTGACAGTTTCATTACATTTTGGAACACCCCCCTCACAAAATGAGAGGTTTTATAATATATAGAAGATGAGAAAAGAGAGGGAAAAGAGAAACTCAAAATTATACCTCCACCCACCAAAAAGATACATTAAATGTATGAAAAGGGGCATGGGCATCCTATGAAGGTCATTCCTTCATGATGTCTTGCTTGCTGGAGAAGAAATGGGTGCCACTCCTCATTAAATATGGTGGTCAAACAAACTGGAACTGTATCTTTAAATGCTGAGAATGTTTTCTTATTTTTCACCCACCTACTCTCATGTAACTCAATATTTTAATTTTCCATGATGGGGTTCATGATGAGAGCTTTCCAAAAATTCCAAGTTGGATGAATTTGGACAACCAGGGAAAAATTTATGCCCATGTAGATCTGGAGGGGTTGAGAAGAACACGGGTTCCCTGTGTGCATGATCAGTCTGCAATTAAATGTCCTTTTTTACTTTTTCCCTTTACTCCTCTAGTTTGTGGGTATAACAGGGCTGTGGAGAAATATTTTCGGGAGGGAAGTGTTCTGCTTGTTCTGTATCTATCCAATTTTCCCACATTGATTTTGAGTTTTTTTGTGAATGAGATGTTTGGGCTGCGGGTGGAACTTGGGAGCTGTTCCACCCTGGCCCTCGGTGTCCGCAAGTCCTTGGTCTTCTACATTGAACCACCATCTAATATCCTTTTTATTTTAGGCTGGCCCTTAATGTGGGGAACCCGTGGTTCCATAGATGTGTTCTGACTCCACATTGTTCTCTTAAACCCTTATTCCTCTACATTTTATTTATATTACATGACGAACCTCATTGTAGGGAGCTTAAGTTCCCATGGAACTTGTTCCCTCAGACCTTAGTTCCCCTGAATACTCTTTGATCCGCAACAGACTCTTCTCCTCATTCCTTTACCTTGTGGCTCAAAGCACTCCATGGAGAACTTGTTCCCTAGAGGAATCATTTCTCCCAAATCCTGGTTCTCCATATAATACTTGCTTACGCATTGAACTAAACCTGAATCCAAAATTCCTTTAATTTGTAGATTTTCTGGGGATGTGGGGAATAAGTGATCTAAAATAACTAGTTTCGCTCAACGCTTTGGTACCTGAAACTCACCCTGAAACCACAATACACCGAACCTTTCACCCAAACCCCTTTGTATTATGATCAAAACACTCCTACATGGAACTAGCTTCCAGAGAACTAGTTCCATCTACATCCGTAGTTCCCAAAAACCTTCACCAGTCCGCAATACACTACTGATGACCCAATTTTCCATTTTTTCCATTTTTATAAATTTTTCTAAGTTCTTGGACTTTTTGAGCTTGAAGAAAAGGAATAAAATGCCTTGTAATAATTTCAAGTGCCTAAAACATGAAAAATATCGGCGTTTCCAGATTCCTCACCTAGACTCCATGAAAATGCCTAAGTCCATATTTATGAAGTTAGCTAATTTGCAGGGGGTGTAAAATTGGATAACATTCACCTCAAGAGCTAATGTATTCACAGAAGAGAAAAATCTATTCAAACTACTCAATATTTTAGCTCCCTCTTGATCTACAACATCATCATCAATTTGAAGGATACGTTTCCTTTGTTTTTACCATGTTTTGATAGCTATTTTAGAATTGATAGGCTCACTTATGGCTCCATGCATTCTCAATATTTTTCATAAAGAGGGTGAGGATTTGGAAGGCTCCTCAGTATCAAAGAGATGAACAATTAGAATATTTTATTATTCATATTTCCTTGTAGATGTTTCAGGTTCCTCTTTTGTAGGAGCTGATTCAAGAGATGATATAGTGAACAATGGGATCCTCTTTCTTTTTACAGATGATGATGAAGCTTAGAATGGAGGAGATGCATTATGAAAAAGACTAGGGAATGTTGATATTTTACTTTGAAAGGATGAATTTGACAAGAATTTCTACCATTGAGCCTCTCCATTTTTTTTCTTGAGGAAGTGGAAGCAATAGATTAATTAAATGAGACCATGGTGTCTTAAAACCCCAAATCCTTGTGTTCTCCTTCCAACCATACTCTGAACAGTATCATACAAATATTTGGGTAGATTAACTGCCCATTGAGGATTTATATTTACATGTTTGAGGTTTATCAAAAATCTGTTAGAAGGTCCCAATATTATGAAAAATTGGCCATCACATATGAAATACCTCATAATCGAGGCTCTTTTAGAATTTCCTTGAGAATCCCCTTACAATCCTTTTTTGGAGGATTTTTCTAACAAAAATATTAACTCTAGAAGTGGTTCACCTGGATCTATGAATATACTAATAATGTCTGTATATGAAGGTTTAGTATGTACATCATTACCCTCAACAGGTAAACAAATTATCTCTGAGAGTACTTTGATGTTCACATGAATCTTGAAACTCTAAAAATGGAGTGGTCCAGCTCCAGATTGATGAAAAATTCTTCCACCAATTCTTCATTCAACACCTATAATTTCTCCAATTATTCCATCCATCCCGCTTCCCTAAACACTTCTGATACTGCCAGATTTTTCAACAATTCTTCCAACGAGTTGGGTTTTGACTATTTTTTCTTCCCCATTTTCAAAAACTCCACTTAAGGAGTGCACAAATTGTAGAAAAAGGGGAGGAGGTAGGATTTTTCAGAAAATGGGAATGATTTCAATGGTAATGTGGGGAAGGAAAGGTGAAAATGTAGTTTGTCAATGGTAATTATAGTATTCTTTTTGAAATCCTGACCTAGCTCTCAAGGTATCTGAAAGTTCTGTCACATAGATGAAATTTTGCCGTTGAAGCATGCAAAACATTCCAAACATGTGGAGGTGTAAAAAACTTATGACATGATGCTCCCCCTAAATATCTTGGATTATGTGATTTGAGGGTGTAATCATTGTCGAATGTGTAGATTAGGAAAAAGTTAAATAGCATCATTTTTTTATTAAATGATAGGTATTAAATGGTTTTGATTAGAGTTTTGGCAATGATTAGGAAAAAATTATAAAATAAATAAAGAATATTAAAGCCTATAATCAGTAATAAGTACAAATATGCTAAAAATTACCTAGGATTACCTTTTATAGTTAAAGTCCATTTCATTTTATCTTCTCCCTGTAGCGTTTCTGAAAAAGTTACAGAAATAATTAGTACTTGGCCTTAAACACATTGTTGTTTTTCTGTTAGATGTGATCTTGAAGATCTTATTGAAAGGGCCACCATTTTCTGGTTTTCAACCCACCCTTTTTTGGGAGAGGGACTTCCAGATACTATTTTTAGTCTCCATCCTTTATTCCTTTGGAAAAAAGCTTATGGAACATGCATGGTGGAAGGATAGGTGTCCCCCACAGAATAGGTCTGATTCTCCAACTATGATTACCTAATTAACTCCTCCTATGTGACAGGTGGATTATACAATGCCAACCTATGATCATTGACTAGGAGGGTCTTTCTATTACCATATATAGGTAGGAGTTGAACTGACCCATTTAATTTTGTTTTTGTCTATTTGATATGGTCCTATCCATTTGGTTATGAAATTACCCTTAAAATTCTAAAATTGCGAGTCAAACAACAAGACCCAATCTCCAGCTTTGAATTTCCTATCTTGAATGTTCTTGTCATGCCATATCTTTCTTTCATGCTGTAATAACTCTATTTTTTGAATTGCTTCCAACCTCATTTCATCAAATTCATTCAATTATAAGACTCTCTCTTTCTCTTCTTCTTTTAAGTCAATTCTGACCTTTATAGATGTCCTTAATGTCTGAAGTTAAAACTCTATTAGTAGGATTAGTTTTTTCCCATAAACAAGCTCATAGGGAGAGAAACCAGTAATAGTCTTCCATGTGGTATTTTAGGTCCAAATAGCCTCTAAAAATATGAGATACCAATATTTTCTATTGACATTCACCATCTTTATTATAATATTATCTAATTCTATGTTGTTAACTTCCACTTAACCATTAGCTTGAGGGTGGTAAAGAGATGCTTTTATATGAGCAATATGGTATCTCTTAGCAAAATAATTGATCAATTCAAAGATAAATTGAGGTCCTTGGTCTATCAAAATTGATTTAGGTGCTCCAAAATTTTTCATAATTCTTTCATAGATAAAGTCTACAACTTTTCCTTCTCTAGCAAATACAATATCATGTGCTTCAACCCACTTGGTAACATAATCAATACAAACTAAGATATATTATTTACCATGTGACGTTGGGTTCATAGGGCCAATGAAATCTAGACCCCAATTTTTAAAGGGTTCTCAAAACACTTGAGCATGGATTGGTATATTCAATATAAGGGAATGGTTTCCCCATCCTTTGAAAATAATCACACTACCAAACATAAATTTCCACATCCTTAAGTAGTGAAGTCCAATAGTACCCTAATCTAAGGATCTTGTGAATGGTTCTTTTTGCTGAATAATGCCATCTACCTGCTTCATCATGATAAGCCCTTACTATGTCATAAATCTCATCTTCCCTAACACATCTTCGTAGTATAGAATTAGGTCTTAATTCAAACATAAGTCCCTTTATCCATTTAAAATGAGCACTAGTTATAATCAATTTTTCTTCTGTTTATAAGCGAAAGAGTTAGGAAACATCCCATGGTAAGATAATTTGCCATGTCTCAAAACCATGGTGACTGTGTAGACATGGAAAATAACTGTTCATCAAGAAAATCATATTCAACTCCTTTTACACCTAAAAACATTAATTTTGGATAGAAAATTTGTAACCACATTATCCTTACCTAGTTTGTCAATAATGGTAATGTCAAATTTATAAAATAGTCATAACCACCTTATGATTCTACCAACTACTACTATTTTTTTCATCTAATATCTAATGGTTGAATAATATGTATAGATAAATATCTTATAACCAGTAATATAATGGTGAAATTTATCGATGACATAAATTACTACAATGAATTCTTTCTCATTACTAGTGTAATTACATCATGTGGGAGTAGGGTTTATACTGATATAACAGATTTCATACATCTTATTACTATCATCATTTTTTCCTAAAATTTCTCCCATGGATGAACTGGTTGTATCAGTGAAAATATGGAAAAGTATTGACCAATTAGGACCCTTCAAGACTAGGGATGAGGTCAATTTCTCCTTAATCCTATCATAATCCTTTTAACATTTATCAGTCTAAACAAAATCACAATTCTTTTTAAGCAAAGAGAACATAGCTGCAACTAGTTTACTAAAATATTCAATGAATATCCTATAATATATTACATGACCTAAGAAACTCTTTACATCAATTTGATTTTTAGGTGTTGGAAATTTAGAAGTTACCTCAACTTTCTTTGGGTCTAATTGTATTCCTTGAGCTGAGATATGATGTCCTAGTATAATTCCTCGATCCATCACCATTAAGCACTTCTCACGACTAAGAGATAGTTGTTGCCTTTCATATTTTGTTAAGAATGTATCCAAAATTTTCAATGCTTCATTAAAGAATCACCATAAGTTGTGGAATCATCCACATACACTTCAACACATTCATTTGTTAAATCAGAGAATATGGAAAAAACCGCTCTTTGAAAAGTATCAGGGGCATCACACAACCCGAATGGTAAAAACTTATAGGAAAAGGTTACCCATGGAAAAGTAAATGGTTTTTTGTCTTGGTCCTCAGGTGCTACTCTAATATTAGTATGTCCACTAAACTGATATAGAAAAGATAACTAATTCTTTCCAGCAAAGTTATCTAACACTTGATCAATAAAAAGAAGTGAAAAGTGATCCTTAAGGGTAACTTTGTTAAGTTATCTATAATATAAACATACTCTCCATTTTTAGATTTTATTAGGGACTATTACTACTTGGGAATCCCATTGACTATAAAAAATTGGGTAAATAAATATTACTTCCAAGAGTTTCTCAATTTTAGTCTTTACTATCTCCCTTAGAACAAGGTTTATTTTCCTTTATGGCTGCCTGATTGGTTTCATATTCTGTGTAGAGATGTGGGGGGTACACACACTAGGATGTATTCCTTTCATATCAATGCACTCCCATGAAAATGATACTATGTGTTTATGAAAGATATCAAATAATTTAGCTTCCTTATCATCCATTAACAACCTATTAATATTAAAGGTTTTACCTGGATAAATTTAAATTTGCTTAGTGTTTAAATGTATTGAATCTATTTGTTTGAGCTCAATTAAAAATGAATTTAATAGAAAAAATTGAGGTTCAATCATATGGAAAGTAGTGAAATTTTGAGAAAATTACTTACCTTTAGGGATGAATTTAGTCAAAGGAAAAAAGATGGATTGCAAAAATGGTTTTTGGAAAATCTGTATGTAACTTATAATGTTATTTTGAAAAGTTATTACCTTCTCACTTTTAATTCCTAGATCAATTTTTTTAACAAGACTTGTTATAAGACTATCTGAAGTTTAGATAGGATCTATTTTACCTACCTGTAACATCACATCAATATTCTCTGTAGTTAATCTAGATATCTCATGAGATAGATAGGAAACCTTCAGAGCTTATCCTAAAACCTCCAGAGTTAGATCTAAAACCTCTAGAGCCAGATCTGAAACCTCTGGAGCTATTTGGTGGAACTCTGAAGCCAAAGTAAAATATTATTAAAAATCATTCAGATGACTTTTTACTGTTACCATATCCATAGATGATATTTTATTGTTTTTTTCTTCAGGTTCGTCTACCCACAAATTATCCAAAGATGGCTTTATAAGTGGGTACAAAAAGATCTTATTGGCCTGTGTAATATTTAAAATAATCATGTCACCCATTATGTAATAAATTATTACTTCTACAATGAATAATCAGTGTCTTCTAAGAACCATAGGGTATCCAAGTTTTGGCATCTTTGGTTTTAGAATCATGAAATCAATAGGATATTCCCAGGTCCTAATTATGACAGGTATATCTTCTATAATTCCTTCTAGCTTTGCAATGTATTGATTTTCCATCTATAAAACTATTCAGGTTGGCTATATTCCAGACAAATATAACATTTGTAATGTATCAAAATTAATTACATTAATTGCAGCTCCTAAATAGACCAAAACATTATGAATTTCTTTGTTTGCAATTGTTGTACTAATAATAGGACTACCTAGATCTCCATATTTTAGAAAAACCAAGTTACCAACCAAGAGATCAGATAAACTACCATCCACTTATATGGATTTTAATACCTTTTCTTTCTTCCTGATGTCTTAACACATAGTTCCTTGATAGTTTTGTTGAGTTCTAGAAGACCCTTGATAGCCTGTAATAATGGAATTTCAATTTTGACCTATTGTAATTCCTGTAATAATTCCAACTCTCCCTGATTCACATTTTATTTGAATATCTTAGGAAATGGTATTGGTGCAATACTATTTTTTAGGGACAATGGTTTGTTTTATTTTCCTTCTTTTTGGAATGGTAAGAATAAGCTTATTCTTCCTCATTGGAATGATAAAAAGAAGCTCATTCCTCTTTTTTAGAATGGATAGGAGAAGCTTGTTCCTCCTTCTCCTAAGTTATTTTTGTGATAGTGTGTGGAGAAGGATTAATTAAAAAATTCCAATATCTTAACTCTATATCATGATAGTCAAAGGTATTGATATCCATAGTTTCTCCATTTTCCACAGTATAGATAAGTTGTCCATGCCTATTATTTTTAAGATTGGCCACATGTTGAGAAAAAATATGTAGTTGTGGTACCTGATCACTTTGTTGAGGTATATTGGAGGGTCTAGCCATCAGAGCTTGAGGTTATTGATTTGAAAATCTTATTTGATTACATTGATTGTAGTGTCACTGCTGAGCCCATTACGACTGAGTAGGATGATTAATCCATTAAGGTGAAGGTGTTTATCGATTGTGCTAAGTTAGATTAGTCCATTTTGGTGTAACCCATGGTTGTGATACCCATGGTTGAGGTGGGGGAGGTGCAATTGGCCAGTGAATAGTCCAAGGATTAAGTGGCCAACTAATAGTAGTTCTTGGAGCATCCTGGTTCATGTATGGGTTATAAGGTAAGGAACTGCCTTATTTTTGGCCTACTAAATTGACTTCCTCCAATGGTTGGTAAATTTTCTTCAATTGTCCCTTGATAGTAGCAATGAGATCACATTTATCGGTTGGACATGCCTTCTCAAAAATGTTACAAATACCAATTTATCTAAGGGACACTCACAAAGAGGATGTTTATCCCTATATCTTGGATAATACATAGCCAGTGTGTTAGTCTATTTTGTTTTGGCATGCAATCCATCTAATGTGGTTCTTAATTGAACCAATATATATACTTTTAAGATTTTCCATTTCTTCCATGAGATAGTTAATATCTGCAGTTGATTTCCTAAATTTCCTTATCTTTCCCCATGGCTTGGTCCTTAAACAATTCCTACAAAGTTCTAATATTACATCAAAGTTTAGCTTATTTATATATCCTATACTCACAAGGTTTAGATAATCTCTAGATTCTTCATCTAATCCTATCAAAAATATTATTTTACTCAACCCAAAATCAAGTACTCCTGCACATATTTGAAGGGTAAAGAGGAATCAATCCAAATACTCTTCCATAATTTCATCCTCTTTTTGTTTTAAACAAAAATTTCTTCTTTCCTATACCCGACCCTGCAATAATCTTGATATTTATCTAAAAAATCTATTTCTATTTGTTCCCATCTTCTAATGGATGTAGCTGGGAGTCATATAAACCATCTCATTATTGAATCTTTAAGAGTAGATAGAAATAATTTAAGTTTTTGGTTGTTGGTAGTATAATCGTTGGTTTGAAAAATAAATTTAAATTCAAATAGAAACTGATCAAGATATTCAGTGGTCATAGCTCTAAAGGTAGGTAGATGAGTTGGAGAAATAATTTTCACAAGGGCTTCCTCACCTCATCCGTGTCTATGTGTATGGGATAAGAAAAAGTTCTTTCCTCAAGTCTAGGGTTCTCAACATTGCCTTCTTTGTCACCCATTAGTTAATTAACTATTTGGGGAGGAACTATTTCTAGTGTTGGAGATCTACTTTATGAGGATTCAATATCTCCTAATAATTCAACATCAATGTTTTCTTTAATTTTTGAAGCACTTTTCATGAATATAGATGACAATTTTTTGACAAGCCTTCCTCAATTTTTTTTAATTTTGAAGGGTTTGAAATTCCTCTTTTATTTCCTCAAGCTGAATTCCTACTAATCTGATAAGTTATACAATTGGACTATATTCCTCTTGCACCTTCTAATATGTGGAATTTCCTATGGTTTTTAGGGGGGTTTTTGCAACAAACCTTCCTTGTGAGTCTCAAGGTCTATCCATCAATTTCTTAAAAAAACATTTCCAACACTGTCAATTTACTAAAATCCCTATTAAAACTATCTGGTTCTCTAAAAACGGTGCCAAAAATGATGGGGTGCCATTAATCCCAATCATTTAGTGTATCTTGGTATGTAATCTTAATCCAGGACGTTTCCTAAGTCTATATGCAATAATTTTATGGTTTGGTGACAATATTGGCTACACACACATTTGGAAAGAAAATTATACTTAGCTAAATTAAAATTGCAGAAATCAACTTATTGCCTTAAAATATCACACTTTACATAATTGAAATCACACATTTTCTTGAATTGAAATGACACTCTCAATGAATTGAAGTGATACTCTTTCTGAATTCAAATGAAACTCTTACTAAATAGAAATGACAAAATTAAATTAAACATACACACCTACAGGTTTTCAAATGTATTGAAATAGATTGAAATGCTTTAAACTAAAAACTTAGGAAAATAAGATAAAATTAAACTGGCTAAGTTACCAAAGAACCCAACGTTTTTGGAGAGAGCGGCCCTTGTTCTTCCCTTAAAAGTGGATGATAAATACTAAAGATCTTTACTAAAACAATGACCAAGATATTTTTACTAATGCATGCATAAAGAAATGGTTACAAAACAATGCATATCATTGCTTAAGAATTCCGGAATTGTTGGGTACTATCTTTCAAATAATTACAACACACACACACACACACACACACACACACACACACACACACACACACACACACACACACACACAACACACACACACACACACACACACACACACACACACACACACACACACACACACACACACACACACACACGATTATGCTAAAAATAGAAATCTAATCCTATGCATTTGAGTTTATTCATCAAATTTTTTTTCCATATATTGTGGAAGAAATAAGGAGAGATTTGAGGAACTTGAATAGGGACTCAACTCGGAGCCAGCTGGATATGAGAGTCCAACTGAAATTTATTTTCCTAAATTACAAAATATACTTATGAAAATGACAATATCTAATTATAGTGATTTTCTATTTTTAGAACAGAGGATATCCGTTCCCAAAGTATTACTTTAGTTCTAGAAATGGATAGATTTTAGAAATGGAAGTATAGTTTCTAAGGCTCGACCAAGAACATTTGGAGCTCGTCCAAAATACATTAGAAATTCAGATATTCTTGAGTCAATGCCTACAAATATTGGTCTCTGTGTTTAAAGTTCCTATACATATAAAAGCTAACATCTTTCCAGGAAAGTTAGGGATTAGATTAACAATAAAATAAGTACAACGACTAAGGAAATTCCTAAAGTAATATCAACAAAATTCATCCTTAAACTAACCATAAACATTAATATCTACATTAAAACCCAATTTTAAGGAAGAATGAAATGAGGATTTGAGGGTTATTACGTGGACAAAATGGCTAAATTATGGGATAATCACAATGCAATTTCATTATGAAAATACAAAAGTCTTGTTTATAGATGTTTTGTTATATGGTATGCCTATATCTGCCAGCAATGTCTATTTTCCACTAAACACAAATGTGCATGAGGTGATTTATGTTATTTATAAAGTAATTATAGATGTGCACGAACCTAAACTATCATTGAACTATATGTTTCTGTCAAGTAAGGACTGCAATACGTTGCAACTACATATGCTTTGAGAAAAAAACTAGACATCTATGTTTTCCTACCGCAATAGAGACATCAAGTTTGTGAAACTATAGTTCCATACTTCTACTCATGTTCTCTTCAACAATATCATTGCAGATTTAAGTATTGACTAGTGTAAATTCATACTCATAATTATTCACGTTAAGTTATTGAAGGAACATGTGGAAGGAAAATGAGATTTCATACAATTCTTTGTCAAGAAAGTAAAATGATTTCACTTGCACTTGTTTCCAAAATTAGATCATTTTCTATAAGCGGTTCTAGAATTTTGGTGTGTTCCATTGGTGTAAAAGGAAAATGGTATCTACATTTTTTAGTATATTTATTTTCATAACTACTTATATGATGATGTTGATGTTGATGTAATTTTGTAGTGTTAGTCGAAGAAAAATATTGTGTTGTAAGTTATTTATTTGTCAATAAAGGTTCCAATAGTCGTGTTACTACTTCCTCTATATAGTTGAGCATATTTTATCAACATTAGCCAATGATTGTGTGCATTACCTTTGTTCTAGAACTTAGTGACCAAAAATTAGTCAATAATTTCTCCAACAAAAACCTTAAAATAACACAATGATTATCACAAAGCATTCAATCTATGTTTATAGTAATGCATTCCTATAACATGATTGTTCTTGATAAGGAAGCTGGGATCACTGCAAATCTCATCTTTTAATCCACTCCTTTTTTTGTTACATTTAACATTAATAAAACTATGTAAGTGTAATAAATAGGGAAGCCAAACAATGTTTAACACATGAGAAGGTAGCAAAGAATGTTATAGGACCCAATTGACACATCATAGAGAAAATATTTTTAAAAAATTGTAAAAAATAATCAAGTGATATGTGTATTGCCTTGAAATCAATGTATCATCTATCAGATCTAAGAAAAAATTCCAAATTAGGTTTATACTTTACATCTTTGGTGATAGACATTCATCATTTTAATTTTTTTTTCTTATTTGAACCCATGTGCATCTAATTTTTTTTATATAATATTTTTGATTGATTTGAAGGAAATATCAGTTATTTAATAAGTAAATTTACAATCACAGTGTGATAGCTCCCATTTTGAAACCTTATCATATATTATTTCTTGAACATGATGCTTATAACATGGCTCACCTAAAAATAACATGGGAAAGTTCATTTCCTCAGAATATCTATCTTAAAAATGCTAAGAGGACATTATCCCTTTACAAGCACAATGCATATTATTTTGTCTTGCAAATCACAAATGCACATAAAATTTCTAAATCCATGAACTAAAGTGCCACTAACATTCTCATCATTATTAATTTTAATTTCAGACACAATAATTTTGTAATTGTATAACTATTGATGTAATCATTTTTATGTTGCAACAAACAAATCCATTATTTATTTAACTGAATATCATACATATGATAAAGTGTTGTCTTGCACACTATTTTTAAGGGCTTACATGGTAATATATGTATGTACATTTCATGATAAATGAGTAAAATTATTTTTCATTTGACTTTTTAGTTTTAAAGCAATGGTTTTGGAATCCTCAATGAAACATGACAATGTTTGTTGCACAATGTCTACATTAGTTGGGTCATTAAGTATTTCTCCTTTCAAACCATCTTGAGGTTTGTTATAGGAACAATCTATAATATGTGCAAATTCGAAAAACAACACAACAAAATGGTCTTCAAGATTAGTCAGAACTATAATAGATGGTAGAAAAGGGCTTAGTATAACATATGTAGGCAATGCAAAGTTTGAAAAAATGCCATTTCCCAATGATTTGAAGTAATAATGATAATTTTTCTTCTCATGCAAATGTGTATCCTTATAAGTCAATGTTAAAAATGTATCTTTTTTTGTTTTTCTGAATTTCACTATGATATATTTGAAAAAAATTACAAGTAAATAAAAAAACTATGCTTAGGTGTATCTTTTATAACCTTTTGATTTTTTTTGTATAACGACTACCATTTTCATATCCACTTGTACATTATTGCATCCATATTACATATCATCAGTATTATCATACAATGAAATTGTAAAATGAAACTTACTTTTCAAGAAAATTTCAAGAAACTTTCAAAATTTGGCAAAACATTCAACCATACCTCTTCATGTATCCACCACATTATCACAAAATTATTATAATCTCTTCATCATTTCTGCTATTAGATAGAATTTTAACATTGATCCTACCAAGAATTACACATAGGGTTCTATGCATAGTTTATTTTGGCTTAGGCGTCTTTTCCTATTGTCTGTACTAGAAGCTTCTTAATGTCACATCTTTCCCGAAAAATCTCTTTGATAACAAAAATAGTCTAAACATTTCACCCAGATATCTTGTTCGCCTATCTCAACCTTTGGTGTTGAGCCCTCACATCTTACTGGTTGTGTGGGGTTAAGGCTAGGGGCAAGCATCCCCCTAAAAGAACAATTGTAAAGTCAAAACAACCAAAAAAATATAAATGAACAATAAATACAAAAAATATTTCTTCTGTAAATAACAGTACACTTCTTTGCCCTACCAATCTTTGGTGATGAGCCCATACTTCCTACTGGTGGTGTAAGAGTGGGAAAGGGGGGAAGATCCCTTACTTGCCTATGTCTTGTCCTTGGTGATGAGCCCATGCTTCCTATTAGTGGTATGTGGCAAGATGTAGGGGGTCCCATCAAATAAGTCAATGAATAAAAAGTTCTTTTGAAATATCAAAAATCCCAATAAAATGAATTGGATGCGTATGTTGCAAGGGAGTTGAATCATTAAAAGTAGATTTTTTCAGTCAAAAGGTCATCTACGGATCTAAGTCTAGTTAAAATTTCAAACAAACACATTTTGGGATTGCTAGTTTACCTTCTTTAGGGTCGGGTTGTAGGTTCTAATTGGATCTTTGTCAAATTTTTTTCTTTCTTTCACCATTTCCACTCATCAAATCATACAACTCACATCCCTCCTAGCTCTCGATGATGAGCCCTCGTATCTGACTAGTTGCGTGGGGTTAGGAGTCAAGCGAGTTCATTTGCTTATTCTATCATATTCACCATCTTTTGCCAATAAAATGAAAGTGCTAAGTATTTTTTGAAAACCAAAGTATCAAATTATAATTCGTCCTCATTTGCATCATTATATTTAAAAGAGGAAATCATTATTTTTACACATTTGTATCATCATCATCCATAGTATACATTCATGAACAACATATAAAAGCATCATAAATTCTAGACATCTAAGAGTACATAAGATAAAAAAACCATCATTGAATCAACTCTTACACAAAATAGACAAACCAAAAAGAGATGTGTATATGTATATATCAATAAAGTCAAGTTTGTATACAATGCCATCACACTCTTGCGAGTGTGGTCAAAACTCTCATTTATGAGCCAAAAATTAAAAAAAACTAAAATATATATCCAAAAATGTTCTAAAGAAATAAATACATATAGCCTATCCCTCTCTATGGGATCTAGATGAGGGTGCATGACGAGTGATCCTGTTGTGGCTCCTATATCATGAGTAGGAACCTCCATGTGTTGACTGGCGAGAGTGTTCATTAGATGGAGCAGGTGATCTACCAGTGGTAGTAGCTCACTGCGAGAATGGTCTCGCTTCTGCCTTCTCTCAGCTAACTAATATCTAGTGAGCTCGGTCCTCATCTGAGTAAGAGTCTTTATGGCATGCCATGATGGTGAAAATACATCAGTGTGGTGGCTGACCATCGCTGGCTGCCCTGTGTCTGTAAGTAACTCCTCTCATGTCTTCCTCGTGGGGAGTGCAAATGTGTCTAGGAGAATCCAATGAATAAGGTCTTTCCAACCGTCTGAAGTGGCTACAAAACACAACTAAATAACGAAAAGTTAGAAAATATTTGAAAAAAACAAGTATATAGTATGGTGCATGGTTTACTAACAAGTGTATTCTAAAATGTAGGGTTGAGAGAAGAGTATTCTACTTACTAGGATCTCCTGGCATCTAGGATGGGTCTATTGGTGCTGGTGGTGGTGCGGGAGATGCTGTGAGTGTCTCATCTACTATGAACTCCTATGTGGTCATCTGCATCCCAAAAAATGACTCCTCATCCCCTCCACTGCTGATAGTCAAAGGATCCTCAGTGTGTAATGTCTCAGCCTCGGCCTTGGCTGCCATGGAAGTCTCCCCAGTAGTGACCCACTATGTGTTACTCTCATCGTCTCCTCCCTCCTCATATTACTCCTCCCCAATCTCAGTCTCAGCCTTCTCCTCCTCCTCCTCACTCTATGCGGGTGCTTCCTTGTGTGTAAAATCTACATTGGCCTTACTAGGTCTTGTGCAACATTTGACGTGTTGATTGGAACCCTGGGTGTGACAACAGTCCACTCAAGATTTCTCTTAGGGCCAGATCTAGCCTCTCGGATCCCTCAATATACTATCAGGACTACTGGGAGGGAATCAATGTATGGAAATCCAAACTAATGTGGAACCCTGTCAACATGATGGGCCTCCACCCTGCTAGTGTGATCTAGCAACTGTGTAGTAGAACTGTATGATTCCATAATAATTGCATCCTCACCCCATAGGATGGCCATGTACTAGTATGACTATGAAACTATATCATTCATAATGAGCATAGAAACTGAATAATGATGCCCCTTGAGTGAGGCCACGACTTCCCACCTTGCTGCTATAATAGCCCCAAGATCTGCTATCACAACACCCCTATGATAGGGGATGATGCACTCATAAACCTAGCTCATCACTAGTGCCGGATGACTAAGGGCCTTTCCCTTTAGTCAAAAAAATTGGTATAAATCGTGATAAGTGTCACTAAGTATGTCGATGCCCCATGCATAGGTGTGACTATGTTGCTCTATACTCAGAATGATTGGTGCCAAGCAGTAAAGTAACTTCTCTCTACCCTTGTCCCCAACCAAGCATGAAGAAAAAATTCCAATGATGGCCTTGTGCAAGGTAGGAATGGGTGTGGAGGAAAATGATAGCAATCTCATCCCTTTCTTGACACCCATGTCAGGTGCTTTCCCATTTACCATATAAGTGGCCCACTGTCATGACTGTGCCACTAAACCCGTGCTAGATAAATTCAACCTCCTGCTTGTGACATGAACCCCCATAATCTTGTAGACATCCTTAAGAGTGATAGTCAACTCCTTTATGACTCCAGGAAGCCAAAAAGTGTTACTATTTATGTCCCAATAATTTAGTAGATAATCTAATAAACAAACAACTAGTGCAACCAACTATGTTTGGGATATCCTCCATATCCTGGCTCTATGTAGTAAATCCCTCTCTGCATGAGATAAAAAATCTAATATGGGAGGTAACCAATCACACTCTCGAGCCTTGATCCATCTAATGTACGAACCCTGCATTCATAAAAGTTAAGAAAGGAAAAAGATATAATCACTTAAATGCATAATAAGCTCACCAAAAACATCATAATTTTTTAAAGAAACCTAAATTCCTATACTTAGTTATTTCTAAGTTTTCCCCAGGAATTACCCAACTGCCGCTCTGTGCATAAGGGCGGTTGCATAACCACCCCTCTGTGCAGAGCGGTGGTTACGTAACCACAGTGGAAATTCCATGTTCATCAATATCCCTTTGAAAGTTACGTAATCGATGTGGCAGTTGTGCAACTGCCATTCTACGTAGAGCGGCAGTTGCAACACCGTTGCGGTGGTTCTGCCCGCAAAAAGAGGGTCATACCCTAGGCCCCCACAAATGCAAAAAAAAGACAAAAAAAGACTATTTTTAACAAAACAAATTGTAAATCTTACTAGGTGCCCCCCTTATGAACATTTTGACTGTAAAATTATTTAAAATTCCCCCTCTAAGTTTAATTTTTCACATTTTTCACATTATAGGGTAAAAATACACAAATGCAAATAACTCACCTATCTGTGACCCACTTCTCCTCCCACAAGTTAGGCTGCCATCATGTCATTATAGTATTTTTTTTGGTTGTATTCTCGGTCAAAATGGTCACATGTGATTCAGAGCTCAAATTTCACCAAGTGGGTAAGTGTAAATGATTTCTAGAAATAGTAATTTTTATATATATAACATGTTTTAAATCTATTTTGAGTGTGTGTGTTTTGTAGGGAAGGAGCGATGCGCTAGTGCAGGTATATCTATATCCCCATGGATATGGTAAGTCCTCTTGCCATTTTATTTTAGTATGCTTTGTCAATTATATATTATATTTGCACTTGATTCCCATTTCCTTCTTGTAGATAGCAGGAAGCTTAGATTAGTGTAACTTCAACACATGGGCGTGTCAGGTACGATCTCTAACATTCTCGTTTGGGAGCGCCATACTCGGACTCTACATTTTATGTCTCTTCATAGATAAATTGATTCTCTGAGGGGGTAATATGTATGCACCCAAATTCACATGGTGCTACATTGTTAGAACATATAAAATACCCAATGATGATAAAATATCAATTCTAATGATGTTCAAGTCCAAATCCTTGTTTGTAGCATGTTTTGTGGCTTAATTTTCCTTTTCCTTGGTTTTTCTTGCTTTCCTTAGCCATTTTACAGCTTTTGCTTAGCTTGTTTTACCTTTAGTTACACAACCACCCCGACAGTTGCGTAACCACTGGTCTGCACAAACCAGCGGTTCTATGCATTTTCTCCTGAGCCTTTTCTAACATGTTTTGAATGTGTGTCACTTCCTTCAAACTCATTTTTAGCACACGTTTCTTGACCAAATTGGCTATTCTTGGGCTTGTTAGATGGATACAACCTTCTCCTTCCTTATTGTTATTTGTGAGTTAATTGCCCATTCTTTGAGTAATGTGGCATTCCTTCACTACCAAGTGGGCTAGACCACTTCTTTGCCTATTTTATATAAGAGCCAAGCTTCTTCCTGAAGCGTTGGTTGAAGTAGTTTGTTTTGGAATTGTATCGTTATGTTTTCATAATCCTACCAAGAAGTACACAAGAAAACCAATTCTTTTGCCTTTTTTCTCTCTTACTCGCATTGCTACTAGATTACTTGCAAACCAACTAGCTCCAACACTCTTTCCTATTCTTTCTACACACTTCCAACACAACTCCCTGGACACGTTTTAACACTCATTAGAAAAGAAGATGAGGGGACATCAAAAGGAATTTCCAGCACTAGATTTTTCTCAGTACAAAATTTCGAGGTTGGACATGTTATTAAATTCCTAGAGGTTTCTTTAATTTTCTTATATAGATTCAGAGTTATAATTTGTTAGATACATTTGTTTAGAAAGATACAATTTTAGTAGCATTTACAGTAGTTTCTTTTGCAAATCTTCCATTGAGGATTTCTTCTTAGCTTATCCTTGTGGATTTTATTGGGAAGAATTCAGAGGAGGTTCTTGCCACAATATTGTTAATCTTGCATAATTAATTTACATATAGCTTTACATTTCTCCAGTTAGAAAGCTTCTATTTTATCAAGGAATTTTTAGGGGAAGAATTACTTCTGAGAAGATTTTAATTCTTCCCATGGCTCTGAGGTAAAATTAGAAGAATAAATATCCACAGCTAAAAATTAGGAAAATCAGTTATTTTATTAGATTAGATTAAATCCTCTACAACAGGGAAATAGCCACATCTGGCTATTTCACTATTTAGATTAATTTGTTTTAGAGTAGAAGAAGTTTCATTTAATTAGAGGAAGTTATTTTTATCTATACACATTTCTTCTATTTTCCAGTAAACATAAAAATAAAAAAAGCATTAGATTAGATTAATTAGTTTACTATTATTTGTTTTAGTCCCTTTATTTAAAATCATTGGAGAAGTACAAAAATAAATAGAGTAAGTTTTCCTCCTTTATTTTAATTAGTTAGCTTTCATTTACTAAATTAATTAATTACACATCTATATGACCATCCAAGGCTCTAGGAAACTCAAAGATTATGTGTGTGATCCAATGGTGCCACAACCAAACCTAGCTCCATAATTGGCAAACATTGAACAAGGCCTCAAAACCTTATCTTCCAAACCACCCCACTTTTGCCTGTTATTATCTCACAATTGATGGTTTTGAACGTCGAAGGAGATATTGCTTATGCGTTCTAGAAAATTCAGCCTGGTTGAAATTAGATCCCATGATTCCCACATGTGTCCTACCCATACGTTTCCTCTCACACCTCCATGACCTTGTCTGGAGAATTCTATGAGGAAAACACATGACATTTCCCACGTATCCCACAACCACTTCAAAGGGTGTTTAGGGACACTTACATTGACAGAAGCCTTCATGTGTCCATCCTCCTTGATCGTTCCTTTTTTCCCACCCAAGTTAGGCTAGCCTTCATTGCCCTAGACGAGCAGATTCCCATAGTGCCCGTAGAGGAAATTCGATTTCTTGACCCTCTTGTTATCCATTTTAGGCTATTTTCATAAATGTTTCCTATTCACCCTAGTTATCCATTCCATATCCATCTTTCCATATCATATCGGTTGTCCTGGCATGACCTTGGGAGGTCGAGTACGTCCTAGGGTCATATGCTGATTCTTAGACCTAAAGTACATTCAGATATACTTGTAAGAGGAGGTATGCTGGAGAGAGTAGATGCGATTACAGGTGAGCATGTCCATTTTTGCATTTAATGGCTATAGTAGTAGCCACCTACACTATATTATTGAGTGAGCGTGAAGAGGCTTATGCAGAGACTCAATGAGCTAGGAAGTCTGTAGGAGGAGGAGCCCTAATGTAGGATGTGTTCACAAAGTATGCAGAGCTATAGATCTGATTCGCAGAGTAGTCAGTTGAGTTGGCTATATTGCATAGACAAGTGAAGAGATATAGGATTCAGGACTAATGACATAGATTGAGTGGTGAAGCTTCTAGTTCTAGAACTCCCGTGATTGTAGATAATGACAGTGATGATGATGTATGACATATATAGATGTAGTGATGTATGGGTTCTTGCCCCGTAGCGATTGTAGTTGTGTAACTATGATTTTTGACAAGATATATATAGATGGATGATTGATGTTATTATATTTTGTTAATGTTCATTGATATGTGATGTGATGATTGTTCTTCATATGTTGGTTTGTGATGTTTGATTTATATTGCATAAATGGTGATGTGTGATTTGACATTGCATAAATGATTATGTTGATTTGTAATAGATGGTGATCTAGTAATGCGTAAAAAGTGGAATGAATGTAGGAATGAAGATGGATAGTACATAAATAAATAATAGTGATATGGTGTAATAGATAAAATGAATGATTCATAGTATAATAGGATGCGATGTGATGAAGTGTGAGAGATGTAAATGATGTATATAAAAGTGAGTAATTATGATATAGAGGGGGGAGAGAATTGATGCCCCTAACGTGTATATATAAAGATGTGTTTCATTTATATAAGACCTCTCAGCAGTCAATAATGAACCATAGAACAAGAGTGCATCATAGGGAAGTGGTTTGATAGTTCGTGCTAGATAGATATATCAACGAATCATAGAACGTAAAGATAGAGTGAGGTTATTATTATAATAGATTTGTTAATAGTCATGTAAAAGCCTTAAAACACGAGTGTGTCATCAAGTAATGAGGTGATTATAAGGAAATCACCTACAAAAGATGGAGAGGCATGCAAGGAGCGGTGGAGGCATGTGAAGTGGTAGCAACATGAGTGTAAGAGCCAAACTGAATGTTAGATGAAATGGTGCCAATGATGGGAGATGTAGTGGTAAGAAGCACAAACTCCAATGACTTAGGAAGCCAATGTGAAGTAGTAGCATTGTGAGGTGGATGAGAAGATGCAGTGATAGATGCGAGAGGTGGATGGCGCAAATGAATAATGATCTTAGGAGATGGAAAAATTATGACCTTAGAAGTGGGTGGAGGAGACAAGTGAACCGAAGTAGAAGCATTCTTATGTAGAATGGGAAAAGGAGACTGTATGATGGAAAAGTGACATGCGAGCATGGGAATCTACAAGTAACTCTTCCTCATACCCGACCTCCCGAGGTAGTGTCGAGACGGCCGGTGAATGTGGAATATAAATGGATATAGACAAACTAATCAGGTAATATTATATCCTCAATACGCAATAATGGAATCTGTGAATCTAAGGCAAAGAAGGCCCTCCTAACCTGAATTGGTGTAATGGTTTATTCGGATATAATAGCTGTTCGGAGTCTCCAATCAATGTCGAGCTCTACCGAGATCCTGTTTATTGGTTGTTGGATATGTGGGAAGTGACTTGTGGGAGATTCGTATATATCTCCAGAAAAGGTCATGAAAATGGTGATAGGAGGTTTAGTGGATTTGTAGTGAACTATGGGTGGCTTTCTGGTCTAGTCCAGAAAATATTAGATTGATTGGCTTCTATATTTAATATGGAGAACTGTGTTATGATATCTGGTGGGAGTGGTGAGGATCTAAATACCAACATTCATAAACTGATATCAATACTTAACTGATTTACAGGCCTGTTGGGTTGTGGAACTTGGGGATCACAATCATGAGTTCATGGTTGTTGTGGACCTGTTATGGTCATGTGAAGAATCAATCCCTTCTTCTGACTATCTAGTAATCATACACCTTTTCAGCCTCTATATTTAGGATTAGGAGTTGTGTAATTTTCTTAGAATACCTTACAGGTGTTCTGGCAACTTGAATGCATAAGCCAGTATCTATGTCAACGAGAAGATCTCCTGTGTCAGGTTGTGGGACTAAAGGATCGCAACCAAATACTTGTTCTCTTTTGAGTCCTTACATAGTCATACATATATTTTATCAAGGTAGTCTATAGTTAGGATGATTGACCAAAACTTTTATGCCTTGTCGTCTTCGATATTTAACCCTCTTAGTTGTTCACTAATTGCTTAGAGGTTTGTTGTTGCTTGAAAGACCTGTATCCTAAGGTTTTGATCTATATCAGCTAATGTTTTGGGTAGATTTGGTTAAGGCGCTATTGGTTCAAATATATACTCTCTAGGCTCTCTAGGTCCTGTGATTGTCATGCAAAACGATTCAACGTTTAACTAAATTAATAAACTAACTATGAAAGATGTATCTACACTATGCATGTACTCTTTCATTTTTGTATTTTCGATGAAGTATTTTAACGAATTTAAAGAGAAGCTATTCTAATATATTTAGAAAATGGACAACTAATCTAGTAACATAATTAAAACAAACAAAGTAGCATGGTGTGGCTATTTTCCTGTGCAGTTGTGATTTTATCCTAAATATCTAAGCAACTAATTATTTTAAATTGAAAGACTCTTGATCCTATCTCAGAAGTGAGGAATGAATCACAGTTTCTTAGAAACTATCAATCCCCACAGCTTCCCTGGTGATATTGAGAGTGATCTTTTTATTGAAATAAAATAATTCACTACTTTATTTGATACGTTGTAACTAGAACTTTGATAGCTCAAACCTGACATTTACAGAACAGTGGTAAATCCAGTTGTGTGTGACTTTTTCCCCTCAGTGTGATCTCCTTGTTTCTTTCATGTTCTCTTGAATCCATAAAAGTGTGTATGTGATAATATTAGTAGAATAAATAACTTGAACAATGGCAGCTTTTGGACATAGACCGAATACAATGCGAGTAAGAGAGAGATAATGCAAGTGAACAGAGCTTGACTATGAAATTCCTAGCGGGATTTATTGTGGGAATACAACACAAACATGCCAAGAGTTTTAGGAGCTATATTTATGACTAACAAAACCTGTAACTTTAAATGGATTCCAATCTAAGAATGAAACTGTCTTATTTTAAACTGGCTTGCATGGAACAACAATGAGGCAAGAATGAAACAAGAAGATTGAATGACCTCTAAACAAGAAGATTGAATGACCTCTAAATAGTAAAGAAAGACCAACAATGGATGTAAAACATGAAACTATTGGAATTCCAAGCAAGAAATTCAAAGAATGAATGATTAAACAAAGAAGGAGAGGGGCCTTTTGTTTGAAAACAAGCTGGCTATTTATAGTAAATGTATTCACTAGAAGGTAACTTGGAATTGAACTCTTTTACCATTAAACAAAGTGAAAACACTATTCACAGGGTGGCCAAAACATAAATGCAAAGAAAAGTGGATAAATAATGCGGGTAGAAATTGAAGATTTACGTTTGACGCAATTGTCGAAACTTTTTAGAAAATGCGAACAGGACCGTTGCCCTATGTAGGGCGGCAGTTACGGGACCGCCGCCCTATCCTGGGTGGTGGTCACTGGACTGCCACCCAGGTAGGGTGGCGGTCTCGTCACTGAAGACCAAAATGCAAGGAAAGAGGGGGGCAGAGGGAAAAACAAAGCATGTGGAGGCCGAGCGGGGCATGCGGGATACAAACATATACTTGGTGAGATTTTTTGGATTCCAAAACCTTGCAAGGAGACCTTTATCATCATTGGGGTATGTGTAACATCTTTTCGGTAGTGCAGTATCCTACAATTTTAGGTACGTACATATTGCCCCCTCGGAGAAGCGTCTTAGCCATGAAGAGGCATAAAACAATGGATCCGAGTATGGTGGTCCCGAAATGGGGAGTTAGGAGTTATACCAGACATGCTCGTGTGTTAGAAAATCACCATTCAAAAACCCGCTATCTGCAAAATAAAGAAAAAAATACTCAAGTCAAGATAGATAAAATAAAACTCAATCGATATAAAATGAGGACTTACCATTTGCGCGGGGTTTAGAAATTACCTCTGTCGATGCTCCAACCCTGCGAAAGACATTCAAAATCAATTTTAAAAGGCTATATATATATATAAAACTCATTTCACTATTTATTTACGTGGATTGATTTGATAGTTTTTGAGCTCTGGGACCCATGGTGATGGTTTTCGACGAGAGTATAGTCAAAACTATCGTGGTGAGATAGTGATCATGCCTCCGAGAGTGGAACATTGACCCACAAAGTCTCAGGTTAGTTCTTCTCAATTTATTGTTTTTGAACCTAAAATGTAGAAATGATAAAATATTTGTCTTGGGTGGGGTATTTTTTGAAAATACTAGTTTTAAATGAGTCTCAAAGGGGGGGCGCCCATATGGTATGTCCTTATTTTAGTTAAAATGGTGTCTTTTGCTTGTTTTTAGGCATTTTTAGGGCTTCCGAGCCGTTTGCGGGTTTGGGACAGGACCGCCGCCCTACACAATAAAAAGAAAAAACAATGCTTTGCTTTACTTATTTTTGCATTTTTAGCACTTTCACATGTTTTTGATAGTTTTCCCAATCAGATTTTGATAATAACTTACTCCTTTTTTATGTTTTTGGGTGTATGCAAAAGGAGGAGTACGTTAGATGGAGTTGAGTGAGGGAGTGTGATTTGATCCCAGTAGTGTTAGAGGCACTCACTCAGGCAGAGTGAGATACTCTTCAGAGGGCTGGCATTTGGAGGATTGCATAGGTCCCTGACATTGCACCTACTAGTCATATACTATGTGACTTATTTTCATACTGGGATGCGGATCGGAACACGTTCCGATTGCTAGGAGTTAGGGGTGAGTGGACCATCACCCTGGAGGATGTTTACCGTATACTGGGGGTTCCGATCCTTGGGTGGTGGCTATCTCTTAAGACAGCAATATCGAGATCTCAGGTGGTTCAGTGGGCCACTTATATGGGGGATGTAGTTGTTTCGATGGGGTCGAAGAAGGGGGTGAGGATCTACTCCATTGTTGAGTCAGACATTCCTGTGCTCCACAAGGCCATCATGGGCATCCTTGCTTCGAGATTGATTGGGGAAAAGGGAGGGGACTCCCTCTTATATTGCTGGCCCCCCATCATTGCATAGGTTGAGGGCCATGGATGTGTTTATGCTTGGGGAGCAGACATCCTTGGGACCACCTACCATGATTTATACAGGGTGGTCTGACTATAGGGATAGTCACTTAGCCACTTGATTCTTATCATGAGTTGGGTGTATGAACATATCACTTCGTATGGGAGAGGTGTAGAGGTGGAGGATCCTAGGGCCGTCAGGGAAGTGAGGTGGATAGGGATGACCATTCTTAGAGTGCCTCACCAACCAATGACCTCTTTGACCACTGTAGACATGGAGGCCACTCCTTATCAGGCCATGACAAGGTTATGGGGAGAGGAGATTGTCACATTGATTACTTGTCAGACTACGAGTCAGCTGGTAGACAGGGTGGGGAAGTAGGAGATCCACCCCTTTGATAGAGTACCAGAGTAGTTTGGCCTCCCCTATATTGACATGTTTCCTCTAGCGGGGCCAATGTATAGATCTGTTCGTGAGGCTCGAGGAGGTCCTAGAGGCCAGGGTTAGACTACTGTTACTCCTGGTGTCCCCATCGTAGCTAGGAGGGTGGTACGTGCTCAAGGGGGAGCCAGTGCTCCTCAGGCACCTTTACTTCAGATTTCTGCCGGTCCCACCAATAGCAGTGATGAGCCCATTGATGTGGACTCTGAGTCTGAGGAGCTCACTGGGGGAGAGACAGAGGAGGAGACAGAGGAGATGGAGATTAGAGGGATAGACAAGGAGGATGATAGTGATTCTGAGTGGCATGACACTCAGGATATCCTATGGGCCGAGAGGGCGGAGCAGAGTGCAGAGAGGGTGACTCTGATCTTAGAGGATTTGCTCTCTTAGGATTTAGGGGGAGATCACGAGTCCATCGCAGGCCATCACATTTCCCCAGATGTGAGAGAGGGATGCCAGTCAGTGGTAGCATCAGTGGTAGGCGCAGATCCTAGAGACCCATCCTGGAGGCCCAGAGATCCGAGTGAGTTGTCACTCTTCTCTTGACTTGGTTTTAGTTAGAATTGTCTTAGTTTTCATTTATTCTTGGTTTTATTTTTGATTGTTTTCTAACTTGTTTTCTCCTTTATTTGTAGCAAATAATGATGAGTGGTGAGACTTGATTCATCGAGTATGCACAGATACCTTGTTGCTCCCCTTAGAGAAGACTCGTTCTGAGCTTTCTGTGGATGTGGGGGAGCCTTCAGCAGTTGGTAGGCATACCAATGTTTTTGCCTCTATTTGGTAGGTAGAAAAGATCATGACTTCTCTCTGCATTGAGGTAGCTGGATATAGGACGACCGAGTTCTTGATGAGGAGGAGTCATTCTCATAGTGAGATAGTAGCTACTGGTCGTGACCGCGAGCCCTTCGTGCATTCAGAGCGCTGACATAGCCAGAGTCCTAGAAGTGGCCGTACGCCCTTTGAGGGATCCCATAGGGGTTGAGAGGCCATTTTTGTAGTGTTTTGTTGGATATTTATATGAGCGTTTTTGTGCTTTTTGGGCTCATTGAGTGTTTTGACCATGCCTAGTGCAGGATGGCATTGTATATGAAACTTGATTTATATATATATCTCTTTTTGGATCTAGAATCTTGGTGCCTATAATTTCATGACTTGTTTCCACATGTCTACTAGATGTTTTTAGAGTACTTGTTTTCATGCTTTTCAGAATGTATGTGATGGATAACAAATGATAGTAAACAAAATGTTTTACTTTGTATGTTTTTGTAAGGCTGATATGAAATGATACAAACATATTGTAGTACTGAAATTTTGAATTCTTTGGCCAGTATCTATGATTTCTTCTTATGTTGGAAAAAGGTGATGAATTTATGGTGATAAAGAGATGAACTTGCCCCATTCCCAACTCCACGCAACCAGTAAGATGCAAGGGCTCAACACCAAGGGTGAGGAAGGGCACAAATTGTATGAGTTTGATTGAATGGAACGATGAGAGACAGAAAAACCAGTAACAGAAACCAGACTTAGACCTACACACTTACCCTACTTAGAAATACCACCAAGCTTAGAAGCCCACTTACTTTCTAGTTTATCTAGACTTAGATTTATAAATGGCAACCTGGTTGGCAAAATATGGTTTTGAGGATTTGATCTCTTTAGAATTTGGACATTTGTTTTCTCTTAATATAATTTGATTTGTATCTTTAGAATACCGAGATTTGTTAAATTGTGTGAATGGACCCCCCACACCCTACCTCATTCCACTAGTAAGAAGCATGGGCTTGTCACCAAAGGAAAAATATAGGCGAGTAAGGGCACTTCTTTCCTTTCCCAACCTCGCACCACTAGTAAGAGACGCGGGCTTATCACCAAAGGTTGGTGGGGCAAAGAAGTGTGTAAAATAAAATATTCTGTTTTGCTTGGCACTTTGATTCTATTTGATTTTTAACACTTCTGATCTGTGAATTTGGGATATCCTTTCTTTCAAATAGACTTAAGAGGGATAGATGTGACACCAAGAAGCTTCTAGAATAGACCATAGGTAAGGGTGAATTCACATAGTAGAAAGAAAGAGCAAAACCAAGTATGCAGGCCTTGGTATGGTTTTCGTCAATACTTCTTTGTCGAACTTGATGAGAAGATTTGAAAATACTTGATGATGTTTGAAGAGATGTGATTTGAATGCTTTTTCCAATACTTTCAGAAATTTGTAATAAATTGCTTAAGAGTAAGTTCCTGGACTACAATTTTTACGAAATGAGTGGAAAAAATGAAACAGCTAAATGACTAATGCAATGTAGGTAGCCATAATGTACAAGTGGTGATTCTGATGCCTCATGCGTAAAACCGTTTAAGATGCAAGGAATTGACAGTTTCATTGACTTCCTCACCTTTTAGTGTGCACAAGAGATATGCACCATTTCCATAGTCTCTCATGACTTGGTATGGGACCAACCATTTGGGCCGAAACTTCCTTCCTTCACTGGTTTTCTTATCGATCCAGCTATCTAGTCTTAGAACTAGATCTCCCTCGTATATTTATCACTCATAGATTTTTTTATTATACTTCCGGCACATTTGGTCAGCATAGGATCTATGCCATTGTTTGGCATTTAGCCTGGCCTCATCAAGGCTTTATAGTTGAGAGAGGCATGCCTCCATATAAGCTTCTTCATCCAAAATCCCTTGTAATGAGATGCAGAGACTAGGTATTTCAACCTTAAGTGGGAGAACTACTTCTGCCCTGAATACTAGCGAGAAAGGGGTTGCTCCTGTTGGTGTTCTTATTGAGTTTTGATGGGCCCACAAGGATGGATATAGTTTTAAATTACAATCTTGCTCGTTCTCCTTGACTGTTTTGAGGAGATTAGCCTTTAATGTTTTGTTTGTTGCTTGAGGGTAGTAAAGAGAGGCCGTGCGATGGTTTATTTTGAATTTTCTGCATAACTCATGGACCTCGTCATTTTTAAAGGATGTGCCATTATCTAAGATAATGATTTGTGGGACACCATACCTATAAATGATTTGGTTCAGAATGAATTTGGCAATTACCGAACTTGGTACTGTGGTGAGAGGCATGGCCTCCACCCATTTAGTAAAATATTCCGTGGCTGTAATTATAAAATTATGACCATTGGTTGATGGGGGAGAGAATTTCCCTATCAAGTCCAAACCCCACGTGGAGAAGGGCCATGGGGTTGCTATTGGTTGCAGGGATTGTACTGGCATGTGAATCTCGTGAGAGAATTCTTGGCATTTGTGGCACTTACATACAAATTCTATTGCATCATGTTCAAGAGTGGGCCAAAAATATCCCATTCGATATATTTTCCGAGCAGTGGCATGACCACCGAAGTGGCATCCACATATCCCACTATGAGATTCATAAAGGATCTTCTTAGATTCTTCTGTGTCGATGCATCTTAGAAGCATGCCATCGAAGGCTTTACGATAGAGTACCTGTTCTAAAACAACATATTTAGCAGTGATAATGCGTAACCACCTTCTTTGTTGTGATGTGGCACCCTCCGGGTATGTGTGGTCTATGATAAAATTGATGATATCAGTATACCAGGGACATGTAGAGATAGGAGGCCTAGTTTCGACAAAGTATATACACTCATCAGGAAAGTCCAGATTTACCAGATTTCCTCCATCTAGTGGATTGTCAACTAACGAGTCTACAATGATTTGTCCCTTAACAGATTTTTGGTTTACAAATGTTATTTCAAATTCACCCATTAAGGTTATGAAATGCCAGCCTTTTTAGATAAAGACCCTTGCGTGAGGAATGTTCGTAAATGATCTATCTTTACAATGACCCTTGTTTCTTAGTTTAACATGTAATGTCTTAAACGTTTTGTAGAAAAAACTATGGCAAGGAATTCTCTCTCTACCTGTGTATAAAGTGTTTCATAATCGAGCAACGTTCGAATGATGACATAGACTGCACATTCTCATTTATCATTGTCTTCTTGAGCCAACATGTAGGCTAGTAAGACATGAGTGGCTCATGAATATAGGATCAAAGGGTGGTCTAGTTTGGGAGGCATTAGCTAGGTGGAGATAACAAGAAGTGTTTAACTGATTCGAAGGCCTCGTTGCGTTCTTCAGTCCAATATATGCTATAATCTTTCTTTAATAGATTGTTGATTGGATGAATGGAAAAACTTAAATCTGGGATGAACCTTCGGATTGCATTGAGCTTCCCAAGAAATGACCTAATTCTAGACTCATCCAATGGTGGGATCATTTCAAGAACATCTCGTATTTTGGTTGGATCAACATCAATCCCTCATGAAGATATAATATAGACCAGAAGTTTGCCTCCTATCACACCAAACATGCACTTCTCTGGGTTTAATGTGATGCCATATTCAATTAATTGTGAGAGGATGATGCGAAGTACTTCTGGATGATCACAACACTTCTTGGCCTTGGCCAATAAGTCATCCACATAGGATTCCATAATTTTATGGATAAGATCATGGAATAGGTATGTCATTGCCCGTTGATATGTAGTGACGACATTCTTAAGACCAAATGGCATGACAACGTAGCAATAAGTTCCTTAGGGAGTTATGAATGTAGTTGTGGCTTGATCCTGTTCAAATGTTTTAATCTGATTATACCCTGAGAACCCATCCATAAGGGACAACAGTTCAAATCTAGCTGTTGCATCAACGATAATGTCAATGAATGGTAATGGGAAGTCATCCTTGGGACAAGCTTTGTTAATATCCTGAAAATATATGCAAATGCGTATCTTCCCATTCTTTTTGAGAACAAGGATGATATTAGATACCCATTGTGAAGTCAACGGGTTTGATGAATCCCACTTGGAGATGTTTTATTACTTCCTCTTTTACCATGAGAGCCACTTCTGGCTTCATTGGTCTTGACTTTTGTTTAATTGGTTTTGAATCTGGTTTAGTGACAAGGTTATGTACCACGATGTGTGGTGTAATGCCCGTCATTTCTTTATAATTAAATGCAAAAGCCTTTTGATGTTCTTTGAGGATTTGGGTGAGTATTTCTATCTCCTCCGGAGTTAACGAGGATCCCAACTTCAAAATTTTTGGTTCTTCCTCTGTTCCAATGTTTATATCAATGGTTTCTTCTATTAAAGAAGCATTACCTTCTTCAAATTCAGGTGGGGCTGGAGGTAGTTCTAAGCTTTCTCTATTTTCTATCTCATATATATCGAGATCCTTTTGTGGAGGAGACTCTACCATGGGATTTCGAAAATAGGAAGAGGAATGTGGTATTAAGGAAAGATCTACCATACGGTAAGCAAGATGTAATCCCGCATAGGCATTTAGATATTTGAGAGTGACTCTATCATCATCAAAGTGATCCATGATAGAAAAATCATTCTCAGCTTCTCCATGAGTTAGGAGTGGGTTTGTTGATATTTTATGCACTAATGGTTCAGTATGAAGTGATACTGTGAAATTTATATCTTCCAACTCATTGTTCGGAGTGAAACAGGAAGTTGAGGTTGTTATCAAGTCTGCGAGAAGGTTTTGCTCTTGTGGGATTGATTCAATTGATATGAAGTTAAATCCCTTGCTTAGATCTAACACCGCTGTTTTGTATAGTTGTAAATGTTTAGCCCTAGTTTCATATACCTTGGAGACTTGGTTTGTAACTAGTTGCGAGTCTCCTAGTACCCTAATGTCATCGACACCCATTATTTTGGCTAGGATGAGGCCAAGGAGGAGAGCTTCGTACTCAACCCTGTTGTTTGTACATTCAAAGTTTAATTTAAAGGCAAAGGGTAGGATTTTTCCTTCAGGTGAAGTAAAGATCACTCCTGCCTTAGCTCCAAAGTGGCATCTAGCCCCATCGAAGTGGAGAGTCCAATATTTTCTTAGAAAAATGGATGTTGGGGTATTTGTCATATTTATTTCTTTCACTTTGGTTACTTCTACCATAAAACTTCGTCTGATGGAAGAGAAGTAATTCCCAGGGTACGTCCCATACCCATATAATCAAATGGTAGGAGAATAGGTAAGTCTTTCTCTAACAACTTGACAATTTTTGCGGTAGTCCCTAGTGACACTATTTCTATGATGTGGGTCTCATTTTTGAGTGTTGGAATGTCCTCGGCTAGATTTGTAATTTCCAACTCTGTGGTGGGTATCAACTTCTCTTTTGGTTTTGAATTAATTGGTTTAATGAGTTGATTTGTTGGGAGTTGAAACTCGGAGTGAACGCCTGACCTTTTCTTCAAATTGGCTAGGTGTATATCGAAGGGCTTTGGGTCACCTTGTGCCACAAATATTTTCCCTAAGTGTAGAAATCTTATTTCTTGGAATAACGTGGAAGGGAATAATGTGGTGTATCCATGGCCGACCAAGGATCATATTATAGTTGGTTTCCTGATCTATAATATAAAATTTGGTGAGGACCGTCTTGGGTCCTAAAGTGACTGGTAAAACTATGGTTCCAATTAAAGTGGCCTTGAGGCTATCATATCCTCTTAAGGTATTTCATGTTGTGGAACAGTTTGTCTCTCCATATCCTAAATTTTGAAGAAAAGTGAAGGGGACTATGTTAACTGCTGCCCCATCGTCAATCATTGCACGTTTAACATAATTATTGTAAACCCATACTTGTAAATGTAAGTCCGGGTCGCCTCTTCGTGCAATCTCAACGTCTATTGGCATTTTGCTTATATCAAATATAAATTTAGTATCCCTATCTGGCTGCCCTGGAGGATAAATGTCAAAGTCTACATGGTTTACTTACGTTTCCAGAGGAGGAGTGATGTTGATTAAATGACCAAGGCCTAATGCTTCTAAGAAGGCAGCCCTGTGGGCAGGAGATTTTTTTAACAAATCCAAAAAGGAAATGTGAGAGAAGGTTTTAGTTAAGTCATTAATTAAATCATAGGCACCTATGGGTTTTACCAACGTTTGTTAAATTTTGTCTGGATCCAATGGATAACTTGGAGTTGGTTGAGAAGAATAATCCCATGTTCTTGTTATGGTTTTTATGGGTAGCTCAATGTCTAACTCCACCAGACCAACTATCTTGGTTTGGGGTCGAGTTCCTAGTTGGGGTACGACTGGTGGATTTAATGAAGTTGAAGCTTCATGATCATTGTTTCCTATTACAACACCCTTGTTTATTCTGCTAGGATCTAGCCTGTTATTGTTAGAATGGTTTGGGAGTGGATGATTAAAAATATTGAGGGGTGCATTTTGAGGGGAAACTACCCGTGTATAAGTGTTTGGCGTGGGTACTAAAGAATTTGCTAAAAACATATCTATAAAGAGTTGCTTTTGATCTTCTGGCAAATGCTGCATGAATTTATCGTAGTCAAGAAAAGTCCTAGTATCGTGGCCTTGAATCTTGTGGAAGCCACAATACAAATTGGGATTATAATTTTGAGGCTACTGATTTAAAACCTGTTATGGCCCAAAATTTTGATAAGGTTGTTGGTTTTTAGAGTTAAAATTTTGAGGTTGTTGCCTTTGGTTTTGACTTTGATATCCAGTTGGGTTTTCATTTGGACCTTGTGTTTGGATTTTTCATTGTCGTCGTCGTCGTTGTGGTCGCGGTGGATGATTAAAATCCACTGCATTGATTATTAGAGTAAAATTGTTATTTCGCTGATTATTAACAGGTGGCAAAATGTTTACAAGGTTTGCCCTTTTAACTTGGTCAGTTACTCCATCTATTGTAAATCCACGGTTCTTGTTAAGGATCTTAGGTCCTTGATTAGCATTCTCGGTATTAGGATAGGCCGCGGTGTTTTGATTGGGAGTGGTTAATTTCCCATTTGTTCCATATGTCTTACGACCACTATCTATCATTACTCGGTCGATTCGGAGAGAACTCTCGAGTACTTCATAATAAGTTTTTAGTGGGAACTTCTGGACTTCTTCCTTTATCTCTCTATTGAGAGAATTAAGGAATAAATCACATAGTTCCATTTTATCCATGTTTGGAGCACTTGCTAATGGGTAGAGAGCCATACGCCATCTTTGAATAAAATGAGCAGCGGATTCATTATGTTCTTGTTTAATATGCAAGAACTCCCTGATTCCCATTCTTAACAATTTGTTCATATCAAAAGCTTTGATAAAATCAAACACAAGTTGTTTGAATGAGTGTATCAAGGCTTCAGGTATTCTGTAATACCAATCAAGGGCAATGCCTTCTAAGGTTTTAGGGAATATTTTAGCAATAACCCCATCCCAAGGGAGTAATTCCCATATGGCTGTGGCATAGGCCTTGATGTGTGCATTTAGATCACCTTCCCCTTTATGTTTGGGTAAATCGGGAAGAGGTCTTGGAAGCATAACACTTCGTATGGTGAAGTCTAGGGGCTCTTTTAAATATTCTGAATAAGTCCCTACTGCATAGGCCTCGACTATCGATGGTGCTTGCTGAGGGGGTGGAGGTGGAAAGATTTGTTGATATGATATAACATATGTGCTTGTAGGGACATAAGGGAATGCCTGTGGTTGAACGAAAATCCCGGGAGAGGAGAACATGTCTCCTTGTGGCGACTTTGAATAAATGTTTAAGTAAGGAGGATCATTATTCTTGTATGCGTTGTTTGGTGCCAAGCCGGGAGGTGTCATGTTTTCAACTAGAGCGGCATTTGTAAACACAGTCCTAGTTAGTGTTTGCTATGGGTAATTATAAGGATTTTGTGGAGGCATGCCTAATGTGCTTGTTCTTGTAAGGAGGTCATTCTGACTAGGATGATGCGGAGGGTTGGGGATCCCTGCTTGCCCAAAATATGAATTTTGGTTTACTTGAGCAAGTTCTAGCCCTCTAACCTTTTCAACTAAGGCTGAAATGAACTCTATTGGTGAAGACAAAGTGTTTTGCCTTAATGGAATTTGATGTATACCTTGAGGTTGTAAAGGGGTGTGATACCCTGTTATGAATTGATTATTACTCTACCAAGCTTCACCGAGGGTATTTCCCATAGGTGGAGGAATGGGGGTGTTTTCTTGGAATAGGGTATCAGATTGTGTTTGCAGATTCGTTATAGGTGGGTACATGTTTTGGAAGTGTTGCTCGCTTCTAGTATAGCGTGCTAAATACTCCTCATCCAAAAATGGGAGTGGATCTGACTGTCTACTGATCTGTGGTCTAAACAAGACCTGAGGAGATGAAATGGATTCTCCAGTAAATGCCATATTGTTAGAGCCTAATGGCTCTGGTTGCTGTGTTTGTGCAAGTTGATCTAACTCCTCAATTCAGAATGAAGAACTACAACTAGTTCTGTGAGGGGGAGTTTGAGATGACAAGTAATTACTTGAATAGTTATCAGCTAGTGCAGAAAGCGAGGGTGATGGTTGTCTAATTGTTTGACTATAGTTTGCTTCGAGACCTGAGAGAGGTCTGCCATATGCATCGTATCCTGACATATTCGGGGGGTATATGAATACCCATAGAATAATGGGAAAGAGTGAAGGTGGATGAAAGAAATGAAAACAAAAATGGGAATATTTGTTTGTTCACATCAGGTTCACCAGTTTTGTACGATGGAAAAGTGACATGCGAGCATGGGAATCTACAAGTACCTCTTCCTCGTACTCGACCTCTTGAGGTCATGCCGAGACAGCCGGTGAATGTGGAATATAAATGGATATAGATAAACTAATCAGGTAATCTTATATCCTCAATACACAATAATGGAATCTGTGAATCGAAGGCAAAGAAGGCCCTCATAACCTGAATTGGTGTAATGGTTTGTTCGGATATAATAGCTGTTCAGAGGCTCCAATCAATGTCGAGCTAAACCGAGATCCTTTTTATTGGTTGTTGGATACATGGGAAGTGACTTGTGGGAGCTTCACATATATCTCTAGAAAAGGTCATGAAAATGGTGATAGGAGGTTTAGTGGATTTGTAGTGAACTATGGGTGGTTTTCTGGTTTAGGCCAGAAAATATTATATTGATTGGCTTCTATATTTAATACGGAGAACTGCGTTATGATATCTGGTGGGAGTGGTGAGGATCTAAATACTAGTGTTCGTAAACCAGTATCAATACTTAACTGATTTGTAGGCCTGTTGGGTTGTGGGACTTGGGGATCACAACTATGAGTTTGTGGTTATTGTTGACCTGTTATGGTCATGTGAAGAATCAATCCCTTCTTTCAACTATCCAGTAATCATACACCTTTTCAACCTCTATATTTAGGATTAGCAGTTGTGTAATTTTCTCATAATACCTTATAGGTGTTCTGGCAACTTGAATGTGTAAGCCAGTATCTAAGTCAACGAGAAGATCTCTTGCATCAGGTTGTGGGACTAAAGGATTGCAACCAAATACTTGTTCTCTTTCAAGTCCTTGCACAACCATATGGATATTTTATCAAGGCAGTCTATAGTTAGGATGATTTGACCAAAATTTGTATGCCTTTTCATCTTCGATATTTAACCCTCTTAGTTGTTCACTAATTGCTTGTAGGTTTGCTGTTGCTCGAAAGACCTGTATCCTAAGGTACTTGAATCTATATCAGCTAATGTTGTGGGTAGATTTGGTTGAGGCACTATTGGTTTAAATATATATTCACTAAGCTCTCTAGGTCTCTGTGATTGTCATGCAAAATGATTCAAATTTCTAATTAAAATTAATAAACTAATTATGAAAGATATATCTAAACTAACTATGAAAGATGTATCTACATTATGCATGTATTCTTTTATTTTTGTATTTTTGGTGAAGTATTTTAACGAATTTAAAGAGAAACTATTCTAATATATTTAGAAAATGGACAACTAATCTAGTAACATAATTAAAACAAACAAAGTAGCTTGGTGTGGCTATTTTCCTGTGCAGTTGTCATTTTATCCTAAATATCTAAGAAAATAATTATTTTAAATTGAAAGACTCTTGATCCTACCTAAAAAGTGAGGAATGAATCACAGTTTCTCAGAAACTATCAATCCCCACAGCTTCCCTGGCGATATCGAGAGCGAGCTTTTTACTGAAATAAAATAACTCACTACTCTATTTGATACGTTGTAACTAGAACTTTGATAGCTCAAACCCGACGTTTACAAAAAAGTGGTAAATCCAGTTGTGTGTGACTTTGTCCCCTTAGTGTGATCTCCTCATTTCCTTCGTGTTCTATTGAATCCAGAAAAGTGTGTATGTGATAGTATCAATAGAATAAATAACTTGAACAATAGCAGCTTTTGGACATAGACCGAATACAATGCGAGTAAGAGAGAGATAGTGCAAGTGAACAGAGCTTGACTATGAAATTCCTAGCGGGATTTATTATGGGAATACAACACAAACATGCCAAGAGTTTTAGGAGCTATCCTTGTGACTAACAAAACATGCAACTTTAAATGGATTTCAATCTAAGAATGAAACTGTCTTATTTTAAACTGGCTTGCATGGAACAACAATGAGGCAAGAATGAAACAAGAAGATTGAATGACCTCTAAACAAAAAAGAAATACCAACAATGGATGCAAAACATGAAACTATTGCAATTCTAAGCAAGAAATTCAAAGACTGAATGATTAAACAGAGAAGGAGAGGGGCCTTTTGTTTGAAAACAAGCTGACTATTTATAGCAAATGCATTCACTAGACGGTAACTTGGAATTAAACTCTTTTACCATTAAAAAAAGTGAAAACACTATTCACAAGGTGGCCAAAACATAAATGTAAAGAAAATTAGCTAAATAATGTGGGTAGAATTTAAAGATTTACATTTGACGCGATCATTTGAACTTTTTGAAAAATGTGAATATGACCGCCGCCCTGTGCAGGGTGGTAGTTACGAGACCGCCGCCCTGTCTTGGGCAGCAGCCATGAGACCGTCACCCAAGCAAGGTGGCGGTCTCGTCACTGAAGACCAAAATGAAAGGAAAAAGGGGGACTGAGGGAAAAAAAAAGCATGTGGCGGCTGAGCGGGGCATGCGGGATACAAACGTATACTTGGCAAGATTTTCTAGATTCCGAACACCTTGCAAAGAGACGTGTATCATCATTGGGGTATGTGTAACATATTTTCGGTGGTGCAGTACCCTATAATTTTGGGTACGTATAGAGACCGCTCATGAGAGTGAGATCCATATGTAATGACACCCTTGTCTTTGAATTTTTGAAATTTGTCATAAAGGGTGCAACATTCATTTTCATGATGGTCATTGATGCAATGGAAATTGTAATATGGGTGATCAGATTGACGATGCAAGAAATGAGAAGGATGATGCTGATTAGAGGGTAAGTGAATTAAGTGCTTATCAAGAAAATCATGCAACATATCATAAGGCTTAGCATCAAATGATAAATCCAATGGCTCATGAGTAGGGGATGGAGGAGACTTAGGTGGAGACGGATGTGGTGGGGGAGATGGAGGATACTTGTATGGTGTGGGAGATGGAACACACTTGCGAGGTGGAGGAGATGGAGATCATGGAGGACGCTTGACAAATGGAAGAGGAGAAGAAGTAGAGGATGATAAAGCAGTAGAAGAAATTGAAGAGGGGTCTATAACATGTGTATCAATCAAATCTTTCTCTAGATCAATGACCTTATAACATAAAAGTGTAAACGATTCACATTTTTTTAGATTAGGCAACAATTTGGTTTTCTAGGGACCAAAAATCCCTGCATACATTTAGAGAAAAGATAAGGAAATAGAGAACATATGGGGAGGCCTCTACTAGCGACCGAAAACACCAACAAATAAGCCAGGTGACAAGTGACCAAGAAACAAATAGGGAAGAACCCAAAGGAAGCCAAGTTGGTAAACATACTGTAATTTCACATATAAACGATTCAGATGTATCATATTGTCATTTATCTTTTAATGTAGGAATCCAACAACGAAAAAAAGATAAATTGCTTTTCTAGATAAATAGGATGAAATAGTAATTGATTCATGCAAGAATTAAAACGTAAAATGTAATCAAGAATATGTTCTTTCTTTCCTTGACGCAAGCTAGGAAGGTGATCATGCGTAACTATAGGAACATTGTTACAAATAAATAATCCAAGAAAAACATCTTCCATTTCATAGATCCAAAAGGAAAATGGGTGCACCATTGAACAACATCATCAACAAGACTATGCCGAAAATATTTTAGTAAAAATCGATCATTAGAATAAGAAGTCATAGCTAAAAGATAACGCTTAAGATGCAAATAAGGATTTCTAGAGCCATTAAAACATGAGAAGGTAGGTATAATAAAATCCTTAGGATAAGATGAATTGTGAATTTTCTTTGGAATAAGATTGCCATGAAGAGAATTATTATCAATAGAAGCATAATAGGATTTTCTTTCAAGAGTAAGATATTTAACTTGAGATTATAGTTGGCCAATAACATGCATGAGTGATAAGATATCATGTGAAGGAATTGTCGATAAAGTAAGAGGCACATGAAGAGGTTGAAGTTTTTTATTGTGAGTAATCACATGGATGTGAGAAGAAGAAGCAGAGGGTGAAGAATCAATAAGATTACTAGATGTAAATGTAAAATAAATAAGAGGTGTACTGGTAGGAATAGAAGAATCAACATGAGTAGGAGCTAGAAGAGTAGAAGAGGAAAGAAGTCGAGAAGAATATGGAACATCAATAGGAGCATCAGAATATATAATAGAATGGGTGGGAATGAATGATAGGAGGAGATGAACATGGAAAATCAACAAAAATAATAGGAATAACATTAGAAGAAATGATAGGATAGGAATTAATAGAATAGATAGAATCATCATGAATGCTATTGGAAACAACCTCAGAAGTAGAAGAAAGTGGGGTGGAAAATTCACATTCAATAGTCTTAAGAGAAGTAACATCCTCACTAACATGGTCATGATTAGAAATGTTATCAACATCTGTATCAGAAAAAGTTTCACATACAAGTATTTCATCAAGAGGATTATCAACATAAGATATATTTATGTAATCATTAGAAACATTTGCATAAATAGAAGCAACACGAGAGAGAGATTTACATTCATCTTGACTATCATTAGAAAAATCATGCACATATACATTTGCATGATTGGAAGTAACATTATTTTATCTATAGTGGCACAATCAAGACCAGACATATAATAAAAAATAACATCATCAAGTGCTATAACAGAGCTAGAAGGTGGAGTAACCTTGGTGACAATGCAAAAACAAGGTTTGCATCCAGAAACATTTTGGTTTGTCGAAACAATGTTTAGAGTAGAGTTGCAAAAACTAGTAGGAACTTTGTATTCATTAGCATTAAATAATATTTTAACATTGTCATTGAATTAAGCATTATGATAAAAAAGGTACTAAGTTTAGCCTCAATAACATCATCATAGATAGGGTTGACACTAACATGATGCATAGATTGCCTAGAAAAAGAAGATCTATTTTTTAGCTATGAGGGTTTTACAGATCTAGGGAAAGGATTTATAAAAAAAGGGTTCACTAAATGATTTAATAAAATATGAATATTAAATCTAATTGCAGAGTCACTGCAACAATATACAATGAAATACAAATAATAAGTGATCTAAAGATGTAACTATGTAAAGAAAATGAGAGAGGTGAGGCACTTATCTAATTTTTGCTTATCCCGGAGTAGGTTTGAATTGAAGCAACTAATGAATAGGATGGGAAGACTGTTAAAAATACTTGATGTAAATTCTGGAAATTGCAAATAGACCAGAACATAGGTTCCTGGGAAGGGGTGAGGGCACCTGAGGTGCCAGAGACCTCTCATGAGTGCTGGAGACTACGTAAAATCTCAGATTTTGATTTATTCTATGTCGATAAGGCTTCACACTTGTTTTCTGTTGATCTCTTTTGTGTCGCACTTGGATCGCCAAGGTACCTGTAATATGAAACAAAAAACCCTATCTACATGTAAAATCTCAAGAACACATCAAATTGGAATAAAAAATGCACTATGTGAATTCGGATTCACCTCGATGGTCATATAAAGGTTGAGATTATGAATGAGAATTGTACTACATCTAATAATCCATGTAGTTCTATGTGTAATAGTGCTCATAGGTTTCCCTCATGCCAATGATGCCAAGATAGTGGGATAAAGATATATAAAATGTAGATGTGTGGGATGGAATTCAACACTTCCCCTTCCTATCCAGTGTATGCAGAAGAATCAACCCAAAATGTAGCCCCTTTGATATTATGTAGATAAGATTTTACCCTTAGAATTTCCCATCCTTATAATGGTATGTATATTGTGTTTATATAGGGATCTCTTGCTTGAATTTCAACACTAGGGACACAACATGCCAACTATGGCCTTAGGATAGGAGTAATAAAATTGAAAATGCTGACAAAAAATGCCAAAAATGTGAATAAGAACAAAGAGGACAAGAGCGCCCAGGTTGGACAGGAGAACCTGAGCGTTAGTGTCGAAACCTTGACATTGGTGTATGGATACAACTAATGAAAAACCTGAGTAGAGTGAAAGATAGGGATCCCTATGACCTAACCAGAACTAGGTGCAAAAGTGAAAAATGTGAGATATAGAACAATAGAGAAAAACAAAGCAAATATATGGACTAGACAGTGTGTAACCAGTGAATACTTTTCTTACTCAATATCCATACATATAACAACATACTTGCAGTATAGTAAAATAGTAGTATGTGCATGATTTCGTGTCTACACAATCAAAGTAAAATTTCTCTAGAATTCTTGAAGCAGTTCAGAATCCACCCTTTTTCAAACTTGATAGCCCTATTTTCTAAAATGGAGGATAAAATTGGTAGTACGCTGAATGATAATATTCCAATAGTCAATCTAGTTGGCAGCGTAGGGCGGATATAATACCATATTCAAAACTTTGTAAATGGGAGAGATGAGATAGAATTGATTGTTAGGCACCTTAAAAGGGGTCCCACTCCATTGTACTTCAAAATAAATGGGGATGCGGTTTGAAAATAAAATTCTTGGACAAATGGTGATCGAGGAATGACTGTTACTGTCCAGATCAAAAGCATGTTGCTAAGAGATCATGAAACAATCTAAAATTTTAATGACAATGTTAGTACCTACATGAAATTTGGACCAAGTAAACCAATTTTGCGAAGGGAAATCATTCTGCCATCTAAAAATTAGATCATAAAGGCCCCAACAACTTTTAAAGTAAAACTAAGCCTCACGTTCCCCCATGTACCACCTCATGGTAAGAGACGCCAATTTATCTTTGGGATATTCAACCATATTAAAATCTCTTCATATTAACCATAGGAAACCTCCACTATTATCCCTTTTAAACCACTTATTATTTTGTGCGTAAATCTATTCTCTAGTACTATAGTAATCATCCATACTAAAATCATAGCACCTTACAACAATAATTCATCCCTATAATCTTATTGTAATGTTATAATTCTTATCAAAGTAAGAAAGATAGGAAAAGAATGTCCCTTTTTATATGGACTATAAAGAAATTATAAATACATAATAGTAGAATGATATTTGGAATGAATGAGGGAATCTAGGTTAGTTTTTTTTTTCTTTTCATATTCACATAATTTTCGTGAGATTGAGTAATTGAAAGTGTACATATTGGCAAGAACATAAATAAAGACCTTAGTAGTAACACTAGTTTATTTTTAAAGGTAATTATTGAATTTTATTTGTCTATTCCCAATAAAAAAAATACCATTTGTTTAATGACATAATGTATTTGACTTAGTTTTTAGTTAAATATATTAAGGTTAAAAATTTAAAAGACTTCCTTCTTGAAAAATCAATAAATAATTAAATATGAACAATTAAATTTAATTTCCAATTGAAGGGTGTTTATTCAATTAAAAATACCTAAGTAAAAACTTTATTAAAAAGACTTTAATTGAATACAAATTTCAAAATACCTCCATATAGTTTAACATTAAGTACACTATAATGTATTTTCTCCAAGTGATGGCTCCACCCTCTCCCCGTTATTCCCCATATTTTCCTTACCCTAGTTATATTTTTCTTAGTGGCAACAACAACATTATTGGCAACAGTTTACCTCTCCATGTTGGTGGCTTGGCTCTGAGCACTGCTTCTGGTCACGACGTGTGTGACAGTGGGTTTGGGGACGTGGTTACGGGTTACTATGGCTCTACTAGTGGGAAGGAGGCCTCTTTATTTCCTCAAATTTCTCCCTCTGATAAGATTTCTTTTTTGCAGGTTGTTGCTGTGACCTTTGTACCTTCTAAACTGCTTCTTAGTGCTAAGCTTCCCGCTTCGGTTTCCTTCAAGGAGTCTGTTATTCAAGCAATTTTTTTCTCTAGTCATGGGTTGATTTTCCACTTCAATGACCTTTAGCCTGGGTTTTTGCTTTTGCATTCTTGGATCTCTTCGAATTGGCGATCTCTCTTGAATGGTAAAGTTGACATTTACCCATGTTCTAGGGTGTTTTTAGTGTGTTTTTTGATACCACTGATGACAAATATTTTTTCTTTTCCAAGCTTTGGGAGCTATAGAATCATCACTTACTGATGAAACCATGGTTCTTGTCTTTTAATCATATCACCACAACCTTCAACGCCAATCCTATTTGGGTTTGTTTACCTCATCTTCCACTGTAATTTTTGGGGGAGGAGAGTTTGATTTCTATTGGTAACGCTTTAGGAAAATGTTTTTCCATTGATTCTAGAACTAAACTTTACACACATATGACCTATGCTCGCATTATGGTGGATTTGGATACTTCTATTAATCTACCTGCTTCCATTGAACTCAAATTTTTTAGACAGTTTATGGACTCAACCTCTTGACTATGAAGGCTTTCCCTTCAGATGCAGGACATTTTTTTGTATTGGGTCACCTTGCTTCTAAGTGCCAGCAATTAAAGTTGAAAGTGAAAGAAAACGTTTCTTGGTGGAAGGGTTCCCAACCCAACCTGTTGGTTATTAGGGAAGATTTGGATTCCTCATTGGAATATTTAGAGGAATATGTTTGGGACGTTTAGGAAGAACTTGAATTTGATGAAGGGGAGAATCAGCTTTCGGTTGAGACTCCCGATCCCCCCCCGCTGGTGTTAACGGCCCCATCGAGGGAGGATTCTGGTTGTACTAAAAATAGTTTCTTAAAGGAGGAGTCAAATGTTGAAAAAAGGAGGTTTTTCGGCCTCCTATCCATCCAGATGAAAACTCAGATCCTATGAGAGGTGATGGTTTGATAGTAGTAAATAGAAAAAAGAAAGGAAGTTCCTTTCCCAAAATGAGACTACGTTCCCATGGTAAACCACCCTTGGTGGACTCTTGAGGGTAGTCATGTTTGTTTTTGAAATTTCGGTTGCTTTATCTTTTCTTTTGATCTCTTGAATTTTGTATTTTAATTCAGTCGGTTTGTGCCTTCGAGGCTTTTTGTTTGCTAATGCCTGCGGGATTTATTTTTGTCTTGCTTCATTGTTGAATCTTACCTTTAGGGTCTTTTGTAAAAGGATGCAGATCCCTTAAAAACCCCCAATTTTATCCTTATTCCAAAAAAGTACACTATAATGTAGTTGAAATATATATAAAATATTTGATAATGACTATATGTAATAAAATTTTTAGTGCACAAACTATGATCTGTAAATCATAAATATCATTTTACCAATTCCATATTTGTGGATCCATATCTATGAAATGATTATAAATTATTATCCATGAAAAAAATCTAGCACCCATATCTTCTTGTACACAAAAAGGTAAATATATCAAATACACCAAATAAACTCACATGTCTTAAGTGATATATTGAAAATGTGACTTTTCAACGAACCCTATCAAGATAATGTATGCGTAGATTGTAGTGGGTTTCCTATGCATATATCAAACCTCCACTATTATCCCTTGCATATTACTTATATATATCTCTATATTAAACAATCTTAACAATTAATGTGAATAATTCAACTTTCTAAACTTTTAATAACATAATAATGCTTAAGAATGAAAGAAAGAAGGAAATATGGTTCCTTTTAAGATGCATTATAAAGAAGATAAATTTGCAATAGGGAATAATTAAAGGAAAAGGTTTCTCTATTATTTTTCACTCATCACATTCATAATGGTTTTTTCAAACTAAATAATCAAAAGTATAAACATTATCCAAAAAAATAGAGATAAATAATAATACTAGGATATTTTGTGCGTAATTACTACAGGATTTCGATATTCTCCCAACCCTCATTCAATACCATAATGTCTCAATTTCAATTCTTACATTAATTTTTTATAACATTGAAAAGATAAAAGAGTTTTTTAAAAAGCTCAATTAATGGATGGAAATTAATTTCCAGTTAGAAGGTATATCCTCGTCTAAACCTTCTATAATGATTTTTAAAAAAGAAATCATTATAATTAAAAACAGTAGATCAAATACAAAATTCATAAAAATATGATAATAGATGATATTTCTCTTCCAAATTATAAATACTTCAACTTAAGACATTTTCATACACCTTGGCCATTAGTAGAAAGGTGTTTTTCAAAATTTTCTTTCATAAAAAATGATATTTTAAAATTATTTATGATACATGATGCACCGCATGGATTTGGAGGCATATGATCCCAATTTCTAACGATTGTGGAAGGGGCTTGGGCGAGTCGGTAATTCAACTTATAATAAGAGTATTCTTAGCTCTTCACCTAGTTCAAATCCTACTTTGTCTATATAAGGCTTGTGATTGACCACCTCTTCAAAAAAATTGATAGAATCCATACTTCTACTCTACTAACATGATCTTTTCATTCTTATCTAAATTAGATTATGAATGTAAGTATCAAATACAATTTTTTTAAAAACCTACCATTTAAAATAAGTCCATATTATCATTGAAGTTATTTCCTTCCATTCGAATAATTAAATATTCCAATCATTGCAATTAAATGCTCTTTTGAGGCCTAGTAACTCCTATCATATAATCACTAAGAGAAATTTATATTCGACCTATAAATAGTGTAAATATATTTCCTTCATAGTTCGAACTAAAATGTCAATGTATCATCCTTCTCCAGTGTAACTTGTTAGTGTAGGTAATTATTTATCCTTTTATTTGTTTATTAGGATAATTCTTACACTTATTTTAGTTCTACACTTGTTGTGTTAGCTTTCTTATGTGTACTAGTTGTGTTTAGTTATCTTACCAATTGTGTTGAGTTAACTTACTAGTTGTATGGAGTAAACTCTACTTCCAATATCAATTAGTGAGAGCTATTCACCATTGATTTAGGAGGTAGTTACACTTTCCTCCTATTTGTACACCACTTTCATCATTCTAATATGAAGCTTTGAGTTTATCTTCTGTGCACTTTCATGGTTGTGGTAATATTTATTCTGCTAGAGTGATCCTGGGATGAGAAGTATTGAATTCTCCAACATGGTATCCGAGAAGTTTCATGCAGCCATTACTCAGCCTATAACCTTAAATTTGGTGGTACTCCTCTATGCAAGGGTGGTAACAATAATTTTGGGTGCATTTTGTATTGTTTGGATCCCATTTTTTTTATACATGACGTACTGTGTATATGAGGATTTGAACAATGGCTATGTTTTAGCAATTGCTCGCCCTTAACTTTTCTTGAATCTATATTTGTAATGCTCGTCTGTGGCATTTTATAGTTTGAAAAAGTCAATTGGCCATATGATAATGCATCTGTATTGTCCTTAATCTGATATTGGATATTATTTTTGATTCGTGTTTTCAAGCTCTTCTACCTCCCTGACATTTTTGGTTGTTTATATGCTAATCAATTCGCAATATACACTTAGGCTATGAATTTGATATCCTACATGCCCCTTTCCTGATTTTAATTGGATTGCTGATTAGCTCACCTCATTATCAGTGGATCTAGATTTGGAGGTCATAACCCTTGTATTGTAGAGCTATGTGAGCGTTATTTTACACAGGATCTACTTGTTGTTTTTTGGATCTATATTATTTCAAATCTGAAAATTATCAAAGCAAGTTGAGCTCGATCTCTTTCTACATCGAGCTATTCTTCATTCAAAACTATCTCAGCCTATGTTTGTTGGTGTGTGTGACCTACCTACTTGTTGTCCACATCACATGATGAGTCATCTTGCCTTGCGAGAGTCATAGGTCTTATGGAGTCAAATGACAAGTGTCAGATTCTGTCATAGAATCTGCCATTGTGATTTGTGTCAGTGTGTCATAGGAGTTACATTCCTTCTCCTTTAGTGGCATCATATGTGTTAGTCACATCATATGCATCAGTGGCATCATAGGGGTTCTTTCCTTGTTTAGGCATGGGGGTTACGCAACACCCCTATTTGTACTTCCTTTTTTCGATCTATGAGTATGAGCAGACATGTTTTCTTATTTGCATATTCTTTCCATTGTTTGAATCTTGCTTATTGTGTTAGAGCTACGATGTTACCATCGGAGTGCAACTTCATCGTGGTGTATTGTTTCAATATCGGTTCTCGCATATCCCTCTTTCATGGTATCAGAGCGCGAGGTTTTGGTAAAATGTGCACTCTTCGTTTATCAGTTGCTTATTACTTCTAGTTTCTTCTTATTTCCTTGTGTAAGTTTTTTTGATTATTACTTTGGAATTGTATTGCTCGCCTCGCATTGAGGTTTTAGTAGTTGCAAGTTTGAAGGTATTTTGGTCGATTTACATTATTAGTTACTGAGTTCACGATTGCTTCTATTCTCATGAGCATGGTTTTGCTTTGGCGTGGACATGTGGTTCATTGTTGTTGACTCATGCATTGTTCAACATCTGTGGGGTTTTTTTAGCTCATCGACCTCTGCACTTGTTTTTCTAGCTTGTATTATTTGGGAACATATTTCCTTGTAACCTGCTTGAGGAATCGTATCATCCTTGACTCCAGCTTGGGTTTCTCTCTACGTAGAAGTATATGCTATGAGCTTGTAACTCATGCTTGTGTTTCAACTTGCAGTCCTTGTGATTTGGAATTACATGCTCGAACATGCTCATTTGAATTTTTCTTGCCACTACTGTGTTCAACTTGGGGTCATCGTATTTGCCTTGTATATGTTGATGGAGAATCACAACACCCCTGAATGTCTGCAACTCGATGGGTTAAGACTCTTAGTGTGATTGCATAACATGGAGCTTTTCCCAAGTGCGAGACCTTGTGAATTGGGAAAGCTCTCTGGATGAAGGCCGGTTCCTATTCCTCTATTCAGATGCACACATAAAATGCAGAGGGTTTACTCAAAAACCTAATCTAACTTGCCAAGGAGACAGGGTAAGAAGATGCATAAAATAAACTTAAACTAACAAAGGTGATGCACAAAGGAATGAAGAACACCTGTCTTGCCAATAAACACAAACCATTAAAATGCAATGCAAGATCATGCACAGATAACCAAATTTGTAGTGAAAGATCAGGAGGATGCAAATGAACATAGAGATGGTTGAGAATCATCCACAGACATGCATTATTTTCTTAAAATATTGATACAATACACTACAAAATTCCAAGAGGCAAAGTTGCATTACAGTTTTAGATGGGAGGTTTGAACTCCACAAATTCACCTGCCAAAGAGAAGAAGGGAGGGGAAAAACAAGAATTTCCAACCTTTTGAAAGAATCCCCTCCTTACAATTTATAGTAAGAATGAGAGAGGGAAGAGAGAGGAAATCAAAATCTACCCCAACCACCTCCAGATTGTATTTAATTCATCTCATTATGGTGGTAGGTAAGAACCCTAGCAACTCAAAAAATGGCGAACTGTATTTTACATTTTTGAAGAACTTGTTCTCACCTAATTAAAGATATCCAATTGTAGTTGGATAGAGGACCTTGTAATATTTCCAAAAAGTCTAACCTTGCGTGAATCCAAGCTCCTCGTGAAAAGTTATGGCCATTTGAATATTTGGGTCAGGGTTTGCTTCCTGTTGGGTTCGGGGTGTCAGCGCTCAAAATGTTGCGCCTCTTGAAGGTGCGCGTCGGTGCATCCATCCTCACATAAACATAATTTTAGGTGTGCCATAGGCGCTGAAAATGTGGTGTTGATGCCTTGCAACTTGCGTCAGGGCAGAAATTTTTCCGTGTCGACACCTTCTGATCTGCGCCTTTGACCTGCACCTGATCAGGGGATCATTTTTGAAAGTTCCCTAAACATCCCTAAATGGTGTCAATGTAGAAGATCATCTTGATAGCTTTCCAATGACTATGAGAACGTGAAAAATGGACATCGGGAGCTCTAGATATGTTCAATCAAAGTTCAGACAGTGGGAAAGTCAACTCTAGTCAACTAGTCAATATTGGACCAATCGCACTGTGACACGTGGCTTTCCACCACTTGTCAAATTCACTCGATTTTCCTATCAGGAGATGACAAGTGGATTACATGCTATGGACCGAGTTAATTATTTCTATACCACATTATATGGGTCGAAATTATATTATCTTGGTAAGTCCACTTACAAATCAATTTCCATGCCACATGACTAAGTGGGGTGGGTTTTATTATAATAGCCATGTATTAATGGTTAGAAATTACCCACATGCCATGCACGGAGGACCACGTGGAAGGAGGTGAAGCAGTGTAGGGGGCTAAGCCATGCATGGATGTTTCCACGTGAAGGATGGAGTGGGTAAGGGTTATTAAAACCTTACCCAAATTAAATGGCGCCAAATGTGGGATATAAAACACTAGCCCTAAGCAGCTAAAATGGGATTTAATCCCCTCATTAAAAAAAAATCCGCTCATTTGGGATATTATCCCTTATCAAATGCAAATTGGCTAAAATGGGTATTAATCCCTTTTCATACGTTAAGCCGCCCATTATTGGGAATTGTGATCCCATTTATTTTGCTACGGGAGCCTAAGGATGATATGCAAATGCATATTTTAAGGGCCCTAATTTTGTATAAATAGGGAACCCATTATATTGTAAAAAACACACATGAAAAGCTTATTATTTGTTAAGCTTTTTTGTGAGGTGTGTTAGCAAGTATTGTCTATTGGCCTATTATTTTAGGCAATAGTAGATGAAATATTTGTGATTGGGAGTAAATTATAAATTACCCAATAGGCCCATTGAGCCACACCAATTACTTGCAAATCCTGGATTGTCGAATGGAGTGCTAGCGTCACATTGATAGCGTCAAGAAGGCCGATCAAAGCCGAAGGAGATTGTGCATCAGGAAGGTAAAGAACAATTCGACTGATCATCAGAAGTTTTTTGAAGAACTGGTGTACTAATAGGCAAGTAAAATTCCATTAGGTTTTCTTGTGAAAGTACTATTGTAACTTACAAGTTTTGACTAGTGGAACAGTTTGACCATGAACCTAGAGACGTAGGCAATTGCCGAACTCCGTAATCAATATTTGTGCAATTGTCTTAAATGTCTTGCATTTTATTTTAAATTGATTACTTAAAAGGAGTAAATTATCAGCAAATAATTACAGCCTATAAGGGTCCGAGATCAGGTGGTAATAACTTGATTATTTTCTGATCAAGTTTGGTATCAGAGTTGGTTTAGCTCCTTATTTGTTTTTCAGTAAATCTGATTAACATAGTGATTGCTTCAAGTTGGTGCAGTTGGTTCAATTTGTGTGAACAGGGTACAAGTGCACTATGGGTAAGATGTCTAAACAGATAAAGCTTGAGGAAATTGAAGCTTATAATCACCAGATCCAGGAAGAGAACTCCCTCCTGCGATCAATGTATTAATCCTTGGAAGAGGAGAATGCTCGTTTGAAATTAGAACTGTAAACCAAGGATGAGCTCTTGGCAAGGTTACAATGTGGTGATCAGAGGAAGGAAATACCTTCAACTTCAGATGTAGTGACCATGGTAGATGACTGCATTGTAAGTTGTTCACCATTGGAATCTTCTTCTTCCTCCCATTCGGTTTCTGATTCAGGTAATAAAGTCTTTGGTTTATTTGAAAAGCATACTAGAGGAATTGGATCCAAGTTACTAGATAAAATGGGATTTGATGGAAGAGGCCTCGGAAAAAATGGCGAAGGTATTGCTAACCCAATACAGGTCGAGGATTGTCCTCGTTTTGTAGGTTTGGGTTATCCTAGTGCGGGAATGGAAATTGGAGAATGCTCCAAGAACGCTGATGGGAGACAAGCTTCCGAAAGCAAAGAGAATACCCCACTAGTCCTGTAAGAAGATTCTGAGTAGGAAATTTGTGCTTCGTCGTCATAGGCAAGATGTGGTAAGAGAAATCAACGAAGAGGTAATGAGATTCCACCTCCAGTTTCTTACCATAATCATAAGCACACTAAAACTTCTGATCCACTTTTTCAGCTTAAGAAGTATGGTTATGATTTTCAGAAGATGTGGAATTCCTTTCCATGTAATTTTTGTGGATTGCATAATCATTCAGTGGCCAGTTGATAGAAGAGAAGGAAATTGATGAAGAAGTTGATGTCGTTCATCAAGAACAAGGCAAATTAGAAAGACCAATCTCGTCGTGCAGAGTCGAGAAATGACATAAAGAGTTCCTCATCCCAGAAGAAGGTGATTAAGAGGAATTTTTCTGCTCATTGTCAGAGGAATGGGCATCGGGTGGAAAATTACTGGAAACTGCATCCATCTTGCCATCAGAGTAATGGCAAGCCAAAGATGGAATGGAGGCCTTCTGTAAAGGAAAAGGATGTTTCTACTTCACCACCAGTTGACAAGTCAACCTAGGACCAGGTAATACTTGAAAGTGAAAGTCCTTTCAAATGGGTAAGTCAACAATTTTTCAATTATATATTGCATAATTCATATTGATGAATCATATTCAGTATTAAGTTCGGAGATCAGATATTGTGAGAAAATGCTGAGAGAAAGGTTTATAATACTCAGTGGATTTTCTTACTTAGAAAATTTGATTAATGCTCCAAACAGATCTCCTAATAAGCTTTTGAGTACCTGTTACAGCTTGGATACAAGATTTGACTCATATAAAGCTCGAAGATTGATCTACCATTCGTGTAGACAATAGAGTTTACAGAGATCAGCTCAGAACTTCATTCTATATAGAGGCATTATGACCGTGCAGCAGAATGGTAGCTAAATCACCGTTGGCATTGACGTTGAGTCAGAATTTCATTTTGTGTAGAGGCATTGTGATCGTGCAGCAGAGTGGTACCTGATATTAGTATGTCAACAATGAGGAGCTTAAAGGATTAGCTCGGAACGTCATTCAGTGTCAAGGCATTGCGACCGCACATATGAATGGTAGCTGATCAAAAAACTTAGCATCATGCATTAGAGGATCGAGGTATTGCAAGAGGCTTAGCTTCATGCATCGGAGGTGTTGAGGTCAATAGAGACTTAGCATTGTGCATTGCAGGCTCGAGGTCTTGAAAGAGGCTTAGCATCATGCATTGGAGGTGTTGAGGTTTGTAAAGGGACAATGCATTGACCATCACCGACATCGGATCAATCAAAGCTCTATGTAACATGGAGTTCCTTCAAACCAGTTTGGATTCTGCGGAATCAACTCGGAGCCAAGAGCTGTGTTATAGAGTCAAAGAAGATCCTTGTTGTCAGATATCAAGAAGCTTAGCACCGCACAGAAGGAGTGTTGAGGTTTCATTCAGAAACTTAGCACCATAAAGCGGAGGCGTGGAGGTCTTCTTCAGATATCAGAGTGGCACAACGGAAGCGTTGTGGGCCCATAACCCACAGGTCCCAGGATCAGAGCAGAGTTGTTGAAGTGAGAAGGTTGGAGGAGAAGACCCAAGGGTCTACTACAGCAGCACTTCTGAGGTGGCAGCAGAGTTTTCAGATTCAGGACAGTATGGAATATTTTTGGGACAAAAAGCCTTTCTCAGTGGGGAGGTGTGATCAGGGGATCATTTTTGAAATTTCCCTAAACATCCCTAAATGGTGTCAGTGCAGAAGATCATCTCGAGAGCTTTCTAATAACTATGAGAACACGACAAATAGACATCGGGAGCTCTAGATATGTTCGGTCAAAGTTCAGACAGTGGGAAAGTCAACTCTAGTCAATAATGGACCAATTACACTGTGACACGTGGCTTACCACCACTCGTCAAATTCTCTCAATTTTCCTATCAGGAGACGACAAGTGGATTACATGCTATGGACTGAGTTAATTATTTCTATACCACATTATATGGGTCGAAATTATATTATCTTGGTAAGTCCACTTACAAATCAATTTCCATGCCACATGACTAAGTGGGGTGGGTTTTATTATAATAGCCATGTATTAATGGTTAGAAATTACCCACATGCCATGCACGGAGGACCACGTGGAAGGAGGTGAAGCGGTGTAGGGGGCTAAGCCATGTGTGGATGTTTCCACGTGAAGGATGGAGTGGGTAAGGGTTATTAAAACTTTACCCAAATGAAATGGTGCCAAATGTGGGATATAAACCACTAGCCCTAAGCACCTAAAATGGGATTTAATCCCCTCATTCAAACAAAATCTTCTCATTTGGGATATTATCCCTTATCAAATGCAAATCGGCTAAAATGGGTATTAATCCCTTTTCATATGTTAAGCTGCCCATTATTGGGAATTGTGATCCCATTTATTTTTCTACGGGATTAGGCTAATATTAGCCTAAGGATGATATGTAAATGCATATTTTAAGGGCCCTAATTTTGTATAAATAGGGAACCCATTCTATTGTAAAAAACACACATGACAAGCTTATTGTTTGTTAAGTTTTTTTGTGAGGTGTGTCAGCAAGTATTGTCTATTGGCCTATTATTTTAGGCAATAGTAGATGAAATATTTGTGATTGGGATTAAATTATAAACTACCCAATAGGCCCATTGAGCCACACCAATTACTTGCAAATCCTGGATTTTCGAATGGAGTGCTAGCGTCGCATTGATAGCGTCGGGAAGGCCAATTGAAGCTGAAGGAGATTGTGCATCAGGAAGGTGAAGAAAAATTCGACTGATCATCAGAAGTTTTTCAAAGAACTAGTGTACAAATAGGCAAGTAAATTCCATTAGGTTTTCTTGTGAAAGTACTATTGTAACTTACAAGTTTTGACTAGTGGAACGGTTCGACCACGAACCCGGAGACGTAGGCAATTGCCAAACTCCGTAATCAATATTTGTGCAATTGTCTTAAATGTCTTGCATTTTATTTTAAATTGATTACTTAAAATGAGTAAATTATCGGCAAATAATTAAATCCTATAAGGGTCCGAGATCAGGTGGTAATAACTTGATTATTTTCGGATCAGCGCCGGGGTGTGACTTTTTCCGTGTCGACACCTTCTGATCTATGCCTTCGACCTGTACCAAGGCATGACTTTTTTCGTGTCGACACCTTCTGATCTGCGCCTTCAACCTGTGCCAGGGCATGACTTTTTCCGTGTCGACACCTTCTGATCTACACCTTCAACCTATGCCAGGGTGCGACCTTTTCCATGTCAACACCTTTTGATCTACACCTTCAACCTGTGCCAGGGTGTAACTTTTTCTGTGTCAATACCTTCTGATCTACGCCTTCAACCTACGCCAGGGTGTGACTTTTTCCATGTCGACACCTTCTGATCTGCGCCTTCAACCTGTGCCAGGGCGCAAATTTTTCCATGTTGACACCTTCTGATCTGTGCCTTCAACCTGCGCCAAGGCGTGACTTTTTCCATGTTGACACCTTCTAATTTGTGCCTTCAACCTGTGGGTGGCATAAATAAATGTCAGGTTTTAAGTTTCTTTGATTTCCATATTCTTCTATTTGTCTATATTTACCTAGGGGAGGGAGATATATACAAAAATTTTGTGACTTAACGGGATCACCTGCCTACTAGGTAGAAGATCAGTGGCCTTTTAGCAATCCATTGGGCATGGAGTCATAAGCAATAACCTAAAACCAACCTGATATCTGATCCCGAGCTTGATACCGCAACTCCTTCTCTGAGAGCATGCTGAACTGTAGAAAATCAACCTGAGAGCAACAAAACATGTGCCGAAGCACTTAGGGAAATTGAAACCTAACTACAATAAGATGATGTGCATCCGCACTTAGAGGAATTGAAATCTAGGCTAATATTTACAAGGGTAAACCTTTTCCTTTTAGTAACAATTTTTAAGGTAGATTCCATTAACCGGAATCAGGAGTTCTTCTCCATCCAATGTAGACAATTGGAAGGCATTTCTACTTTTACATCCTATGACCATATAGGGGCCACTCCAAATGGCATTGAACTTAGAATGCCTACCCAGTTTTGCCCGATCTGCATCCCATTTCAGAACTAGGTCCCCTTCCTGGAAGGTCTTTGCTCTTGCCTTCTTATCAAACCATCTTTTTACTAAGGCCTGATCCTTCTCAATCATCTGAACTGCATGTTCTCTGATTTCTTCCAATTCCATCAACTCTGCATACCTGGCCTCCATTGGTTCAAACTCAGACAACTCCAACTATTTCATGAGCTCCAATGCTGGCAATTCTAATGATATAGGCAATACTGCCTCTTTCCCATAGACCAGCTTGTAGGGAGAACTACTTGTAGACCTCTTTGGCGTTATCTTGTCAACCCATAACGCTGATTTTAGCTTCGTATGCCATGTCTTTTGGTTTTCATCCAGATTCCTTTTGATGATTCTTAGCAAATTCTTGTTCATGGACTCTACCTGTCCATTACCCTGCAGGTAATAATTTGAAGAGGTGCTCAAATAGATTCCATTCTTGACAGCCCATTATGTAATCTTGGAACCTATGAATGCCAATGCATTGTCTGATATGATAGTGGCCAACACACCAAACCTGGTCACTATTCCTTCATAAAAGTCTAGTATGTTGGACTCATTTGCTTCTTTGAGTGCTACCGCTTCGGTCCACTTGGTGAAATAGTCCATTTCTGTGATAATCCACTTGTGGCCTTGGCTTGAGTTTGGATTGATGACCCCGACGAAGTCCAATCCCCATTGCATAAATGGTTGGTCAGCCAAAATTGGGTGCAATGGAAGTGCTTCTAGTCTTTCTTTTCCTGTGAAGAGTGCACATTTCTTGCACTTTCTTATCCATGTATAGCAGTCACTGAACACTGTGAGCCAATAATATCCTACCTTCATTATCTTGAGAGTTGTTACTCATGGGGTGAAATGTCTTCTAGAATCTCCATCATGAAAATCTTGTAACACCCTCTCAATTTGACCTGTCCCTATGCACCTCAATAGAACTCCATTGATGGCTTGTAATCTGAAGTATCTCCTTTTTGTTTTGCTCATTTCTGGAGGGCATAGGCCTGCCTGTAGGAAGTGTATCATATTCTGAGTCCAACAAGGAGTGGGCACATCATCATTTTCCTATTCTTGACCATCCTGTAGTACCAAGATAGTCTCTTTTTCATCACCTGCTTCAACTTGCTGACTCAAAGCTAGCTGTTCACATAGTCCTTTTCCACGTACTAGTTTTGTGACCTTGATCTCAATGTCATATTCCATGACACGGGTTATCCATCGTCCACATTTCTCATTCAGGTCCTTGTTTAGAAAGAAGTCCTTGACTCCCACATGAGAGACCAATAATTGGATCTTGTTGTTTGAGACTAGGTGCTTGAGTTTCTTTAAGCTCATGATCACTGCAAGGACATGCTTTTTGATGAAAGAGTACCTAGTTTCGTATTCCTCCAAGCCTTGACTGAAGAAGGCAACTAGTTATTCTAATCCCTCTTTGTTTTGATGTACCAGGATTGCAGAATATTGTGTCTCCACCATCGAAGGCATATAGCATGAAGTCCTTGGAGAAGTATGGATTGACAAGAGTTGGAGCTTGAGACATACCCTCTTTTATTACCTCAAAACTTGCCTTACCTTCAGCTGTCCACTTAAATGCCATGCTCTTCTTCAACATCAGCGTTATTGGTTTCACAAGAGCGGTAAAATTTGGCACAAATCTATGGATAAAATTGATCCTCCCTAAGAAGCTTTGAAGAGCCCTCTTGTGACCTGGCAATGGCAACGCTCGAATTTCTTCAACTCTTTCTGGGTCAATCGTCAACCCTTCCTTTGAAACAATATGTCCTAGAAGCTTTCCTTCGTGAGCCAAGAATATACATTTTTTGGGATTCAATGAAACCCCAAATCTTCTACACCTCTGAAATACCTACCACAGATGAAAGAGGTGATCCTGCTACATTTTTGGAGAATACAGTAATGTCGTCAAGATATATCAAAACTATTTTGTTGATCAACCCCTTGAATGCCATATCCATTGCCCTTTGGAAAGTGGCTCCAGCATTTGATAGTCTAAATGGCATCTTCCTGTAGGCATAGGTGCCCCATTTGGTGGTGAAATCCATCTTGAACTGGTCATCTTCTTTCACCATTATCTGATTATACCTTGAGTAGCCATCTAGGAGAGAGAATCTCTCTGAGCCAGATACTACTTGCAATATTTGTTCCATTGAAGGAAGTGGGTAATGGTCTTTGAGAGATGCCCTGTTGAGGTCTCAAAAGTCCATGCACAGCCTAATTTCTCTACTCTTCTTCCTGACCAATACCAAGTTTGCAACCCAGCTTGAGTGCTTGATCGGGAATATAATGTTTGCCTCTATTAGCTTGTTTAACTCTTTCTTCATTAGAGGCTCAATGTGAGGGTTGACTTGTCTCTACTTCTGCCTAATGGGCTTAGCATCTGGATCCAATTCTATGGTATGTTGTGCCAAATTTAGGTTGAATCCTCTTAAGTCTTCATAGCTCCAAGCGAAGACATCTGGAAACTCTTAGCAAAGTTGTATGAAATCTGATTTCTCTTGTTTAGTGGCCACTTTACCAATTTGAAGTGTTTTGCCTTCCCCAACCAGAATTGGCTCTGAATCTTATCCTTTGACCTGTATGTTATCCTTTTCCTTACAGAACTGTTCGTTAGGATTGAAAATAGACTCCAATGTTACTAAGCCCTTGGGAAGCTTGTTTTTCCGCAGTTGCACTACTTGATCCCCATACTGCTGCTCTAGTCTGTCCTGATTCCTAGCTGAGAATTCAGCCTCTTCTTGTAAGAAATTGATGATCTATTGATCATTCTCAAACACCTGCCAACTTGTGTTATTATCTGGAACTGCTGGCCTCACAATCACATGGATATGTGGCTGTGCTTTTTCCATTTTGATGTTATCAACCACATCAAACGTCACTCCAACTGCTGTGAGCCTATCTGCAGTTTCATTTTTTTCCCTAGGTATGGACATAATGTTGAAAGATTTGAAATCCTCAATGAGGTCCCATACCCTATTCTTGTAGCTCTTCAGCAGGTCATTCTTTGTAGCATGTTGTCCCCTGACTTGGTTGATGATTAGCACGCTATCTCCAAACACCTGCAAGTTCTTTATGCCCTTTTCCCTGGCCCAATGAAGTCCATGAATTAAGGCCTCATATTCAGCTGTGTTGTTTGAACAGGAAAACTGGAAACAAAAAGCTGAAAAATATTTGATGTCTTGTGGTGAAATCAACATTGCACCACCTCCAACACCTTGTCTGCTTCTTGAACAATCAAAAAATAGTTGCCAAACTTCGTTGTCATCCTTATGTTCAGGCTGAATGATGTCGGGAATGGGTGAATTTTCTTCGTGTACACAATACACGCCCAATTCAAATTCTTCAATTTCCTTGTATGGGTCAAATTCATGACTCTTGTTTTGCCCATTCATCCAAAGTCAAATCAGGAATTCCCTTGACCTTAGTACCTTTTTCTAGATCATTGGAACACTCCTCCTGATCAAAGGCTGAGCAATTTGCATTGATAGGACTTGGCACATGAGGTTCAATATGGAAATTGGAAATTGGTTCCGACCTGATTGTTGCTTTGGCCCCATACCTCGTCCTAAAAATCATGTGTGACCAAGCTGTAGATAAATATCCACTGATTTTTGCAGTGAAGTCTCTTGATAGGCACAACACAAAGAGTGGGCAGAAGGTCAATCACAGACACATCTTGTAGAACTATGACATTAGGACAGGCATGTAGTGTTAGGCTTATCCCTTTTATGACCCATACTATTTGAACTGCTGTTCCATCTAGTTGTATTACTCCTTTCAATACTGGCTCATACTTTAAACCTAGTTGATCTACTATTTGCTTTGGCATCACTGAACTACTTGCCCCTGAATCTATCATGCAGTTGTGTACCAAGTGGTTTTCAACAACCAATGACACATAGAATGGTGGAGGCTTCAAATTATTTCTTGGTTGACCCCCACCCGGTTGCACTGCATTAGTGAGAACTTTCTCCTGTCCCCAGTTTGATACATTTGAGGCAGACCAATTAGCCATTGTAGCTTGCAATAAATCTCGTTGCCCTGAGATTGTCAGTGACTCCCACATGGAAATGTTGACATGTGTCTTCTTCATTTGATCGATGATGTTAAAAGAGGATGATTTGTCTTTTTGTTGTCCCTAGTTTGGCGCAACCTTTTCTGGAGCTTGAACGGGCGCATGTGTTGCTACAACAGGTACCTTAAGCTGATTTTACACAATTGGAACTGCATTTGGTCTACTAACCCCTTGTTGTGTAGGAGTGGGATGAGAAACAACTAGATTAGATGGTTTCCCCTCTTCTATGATTCTCTTCTTTGACCATGTGTTGATAGCCATGCCTTGAAAAGGCTGTTGGTTAACTCCACAGAAGTCTTCCATTTGCCAATTGGCCAACGTGGTTTCTGTTGGAGGTGCTTCTTGTTGTGTTTCTTACTACTGATTCCCTCCTTGGCTTAGTTCTTGAGACACACCAATGGTTTGCACTATCAAGGCTTGATTTAGTGCACCATTGAAACATGCTGACTGATTGTGAGGTAGATTACAAGGGTAACACCGGTCATACTCCCTGTGCCATATTGTTTTGTGTTGGAACCAAGGCTCTTGAGGATGTCATTGCATTTGGATCATATGGTCGAAATGGCCTGGCAACTTGAGGTTGTCCCTGGTTTTGGTTTTGATTTACAGCCTGAGCTAGTGGTCTATTTTGTTGGTATGGGGGCCTAGCCTGGTACTCGCGCCTTGAGGCTGATACGGTCTATCACTTTGAGACTTGTTGTCTTTTGATAGTCACCAGCTCATTTCCAAGGTTCTGTAGCTATTTCATAACCTCCTATAATTCCTTTGAAGTATTTGAAGAAGTTGATGCCCTCATTATTGTTTTGATTTCTAGGAGTTGGAATGGGATTCAACTCTAGTGCTTGACTAGTTGTAGGATTTCCCATACCCGGATAGAGAAGACATTGGTGGCCTTGGTGCAAGCTTGACATCTTGGATCAAACAGTTATCTACTCTGATAGTTGTGTCATAGGCCCCTGGCAGCGTTGTCCCTCCCATTGATTTGATCATCATGGGTATGTCTGAATTTATAGCCTTTAAGAAATAAAGCAATGCGCCTTCGGTGGTTGGTCTAACATCTATTGGAATCCTGTCCCATGTCCATTGGAATCTGAAGTTGAAATCTGTCATTTGTTCGTTACGAGCTCTTTTGATTGTCGTCGGTTGTTCCAATAAAGCCAAATTGTCTGCCCTCTCCCCGAATTGGTTGCAAAGAGCTGAACAAAGTTGGTTCCAATTTGTAATAGACCTTGCTGCTATGCTCGTAAACCACTGTAAGGCTTTACCTTTAAAAGATGAAGCCAACAACTTGACTGAAACATCCATTTCATTTATTTTATGGATTGCACATGCATTGGCAATATCCTGGATTTGGTCAATATGAGTAGTATGATTTTCTCCTGTGAAATAGGGGATATTCTTTAGCGCTGCAATTGGAACTTGATTCTGAGCATTTAGGGCGAGTGGACTACTACTCGATGAAATTGACAAAGGGATTCAGTGGTAGATGTGCCATTATGATTGGCCTAAGAACCCTAGTTGATGCGAGAAAAGGTCTACCAGGTGGAGGTGTGGACAAAGTCCGGTTAGGTGGAGATGGTGATCTTTGTGGTCCTCTTCCTCTCATTCCTCTTCCTGGTGATAATTGCAAGTAGACAAATAGCCCCTCTTCTCGAGTATCAGACCTGGTTCGAATTCTTCTCATGTGCCTGGGCAACTTTTGTTGCTACACCGTTGAATTCTATCCCTTCGGAGTCACCAGATGTGTTAGAGAATGAGCCTCAAAAAGGCTGGATTCTGCCATGTTACACACCAAACTTGACAATATTAAAAAATAGAATTTAAAACTTTGAAGGACCCAGAAGATAAATTTCTTCAATTTAGTTATCAGGTATTGTTGTGTAGCTATTAATCCCCGAAAGGTACAGGTGAAACTCAGGTCATGTAAGGTAACTTGCAAAACCTAAAATACACCGTGTCAGAACTTGGGACATGCTTAACACTTGGGAAAACCCGAAATACTAAAAACCATGAAATTTTGAAAGTCAAAATCTCAAAAATCTAAGAATACCCTTTTTGAAGATTACCCCTAGATCTATCAACCGGTAAAATTTTGACTTGTTTTGAGCAAGTTAAGCCCTTGAAAATTGATTTCGGAGTTCAGCCTGGAAGGTGAAAAAAAATCTGAAATTGTAAAACTTACAATTTCTAAGTCTAAATTTCTTGAAAATTCCTTCAAATCCTGTGGAATGACCTCTTGGTCCCACCGGGCGTGCCAAAAATGTTGATGGTGAATCACAACACCCCCTGAATGTCTGCAACTTGATGGGTTGAGACTCTCAGTGCAATTGCATAACATGGAGCTTTTCCCAAGTGTAGGAACCTTGCAAATCGGGAAAGCTCTCCGAATGAAGGCCGGTTCCTATTCCTCTATTCAGATGCACACATAAAATGCAGAGGGTTTACTCAAAAACTTAATCTAACTTGCCAAGGAGACAGGGTAAGAAGATGCATAAAATAAACTTCAACTAACAAAGGTGATGCACCGAGGAATGAAGAACACCTGTCTTGCCAATAAACACAAACCATTAAAATGCAATGCAAGATCATACACAGATAACCAAATTTGTAGTGAAAGATCAGGAGGATGCAAATGAACACAGAGAGGGTTGAGAATCATCCACATACATGCATTATTTGCTCCAAAGATTGATACGATACACTACAAAATGCCAAGAGGCAAAGTTGCATTACAGTTTTAGATGGGAGGTTTGAACTCCACAAATTTGCCTGCCAAAGAGAAGAAGGGAGGGGCAAAACAAGAATTTCCAACCTTTAGAAAGAAGCCCCTCCTTACAATTTATAGGAAGAATGAGAGAGGGAAGAGAGAGGAATTCCAAATCTACCCCAACCACCTCCAGATTGTATCTAATTCATCTCATTATGGTGGTAGGTGAGAACCCTAGCAAACCCAAAAAATTGTGAAAATTGTATTTTACATTTTTCAAGAACTTGTTCTCACCCAATTAAAGATATCTAGTCGTAGTTGGACAGAGGACCTTGTAAGCTTTCCGAAAAGTCCAACCTTGCATGAATCCGAGCTCCTTGTGAAAAGTTATGGCCATTTGAATATCTGGGTCAGGGTTTGCTTCCTGTCGGGTTCGGGGTGTTAGCGCTCAAAATGTTGCACCTCTTGAAGGTGTGCCTCGGTGCATCCATCCTCACGTCAACATAATTTAAGTGCACCATAGGCACTGAAAATGTGGTGTTGATGCCTTACACCCTGCGCCAGGGCGTGATTTTTTCCGTGTCGACACCTTCTGATCTGCGCCTTCGACCTGTGCCAGGGCATGACTTTTTTCGTGTCGAAACCTTTTGATCTGCACCTTCGACCTACGCCAAGGCACGAATTTTTTCGTGTTGACGACTTCTGATCTATGCCTTCAACCTGCGCCAGGGTGTGACTTTTTATGTGTCGACACCTTCTGATCTGTGCCTTCGACCTGCGCCAGGATGTGACTTTTTCCATGTCAACACCTTCTGATCTGTGCCTTCGACCTGTGCCAGGGCGTGAATTTTTCTGTGTCAACACCTTCTGATCTGCACCTTCAACCTGCACTAGGGTGTGAATTTTTCCATGTCGACACCTTCTGATCTGTGCCTTCAACCTACGCCAGTGGTGGCATGAATAAATATCAGGTTTTGAGTTTCTTTGATTTCCATATTCTTCTGTTTGTCTATATTTACCCGGGAAGGGAGATATATACAACTGTATCACTATTATGTGGACTTTGTATTACATCTGACTCTATCTTGATGGCTTGGCTATGCATTATTCATTTCTGTAACTTACATCATACATGTGTATCGGTATACTCATGAATTGGTTTTGGTTTAAATGTTGCTACGTGGACACGTTCGATCTCTTTTTACTTATGTTAGGTTGTAGGCTTGTTTGCATTGGTCTACAGTTTGAGTCTCACCTTGCCAGCTCATTTTCTAGTCAACTTGTGCACCGTTGGAAGCTCCCATCTCACTGAGGATTTTCCTAGAGCTCGCACTCAGCCTTGCCTTGTTCTCTATTCATCTCGGTGTGAGACTTCATTTTTTTCTATGCTGAGTCCTATTTGTGCTTCCACTACCCATTGGTCCTTGGTTTCTGGTCGACGTGACCATTTCATCTGTGGACTGGTCAACACGACTAGCACTTCCCACCTATTCACTTGGCATGTGGTAACGACTAGCTCATTCTGTAACTCCAACCGTTACAAACTTGAAACCGTGGTTACAGTCGACACATGGATTTTATTTTCCACTTGGAGGTTACATCTGCAGCACCTTAGCACAATTCAGTGGCTCAATGAACCAACCTCTGGATTGAAAACGTGGGCTCCCATTCTCTCGAGCAGCTTGGTCAACACTTCCCTAGCTTGTTCATTGATTATTGGTAAAATCAATCTCCCTTTAATGTTTTAAGGTTAACAACAATTATTTGGCATTTTTTTGGGCTCTATTTGGTTGTTTTATTGTCTTTCCTTCAAGTGTAAAAGATGGAGGGTGAGGTTCGGGGTTGGCAGGAGGCTAATCCCCCCTCATAATAAAAAAAACCCTATTTAAAATTTGATGCCATTTCCAACGAGCACACATACGAAACCCTTTGCATGTGTTTAGGGAACTTTTTAAATCTGTTTGCAGGACTTATTGGTGTTTTCCATCAGTCGCGGGAATCATTTTTTTGCTATAAATTTTGACTCGTTGCTTGGTTTTGAGCACTTATTTAGTCAAAGTTACATGTTTTTTCACACACTACATGATGGGATTAGCAATTTTGTAAACACACTATTTTACAAAGTGCCACATTTTGGGGGGTGTCATTATATTGCTTGTGTAGGATCATTTCGAATCATCTTGAGCATTGTACTATCCCCTTTATTGCTTGTGGACTTGTGAGCATGTCCGCCACATTCTTACGGAAAAGGGATTTTTAGTGCGATGTGAGATACCATTTCTCACAAGGCCTTCTCTTCCCCTTCTTTTTTTCCCTCTTTCTTGTGCTTGCTTAAAGTATCAAACTATTGCGCTCAATAAACCTTGATTATTGTCTCCAATCTTGAATGTTAGTATGCTGATTGCAAGGTGAGTGACTAACTGGTTCTCAACGCACAATGGCATTTGATTGTAATCAACGCACTAAACTAAAGTTCCATAAAAAGGGGAGGTTAAAATAGTATTCTTTGGAGGCTCCTCTCATCATGGAAATTGAATTTCATCACTCCATTGTTCAACTAGGAACATGAAACTTCCTACAATGGAAGAATGGAATACTCGATCATGTTGCATTATCTACAAATTGTTACCACATATTTTTGGGATGGCACCTGAACCTATTGACCACATTCATCACCAAAATTGGTTGAATGAGAATGACATGGAATACGGGCTTATTTGTCTTACTATATCGGAGGACCTTCAACGTCGAGTAGAGTTCAAAAAGTCTACACACCAAGCTTGGAATTTCATTCAAATTTTTCATGGAGAATTTGATCCTTCTTCATCTGGTTATGGATCTTATGATGATATTACATCCATGGAGGAAAGTGAGTTCACTGATAATTTTTCTTACAAAGGGCCACCCACACATATTTCTTCATGTGATGACAGTTCCATTGACACATACTTGCTTGGTCCTACTTCTGATGACGAGGATTTTGCACCCAGTTATGATGTCGAGATTACTACAAAGGAATCTTCTCCTCCTTCTCTCACTATTCTAGAGAGTGTTTACACATCCCACATCTCATTAGATATTGATCAGTCTCCTATACAACCTCATATAGTCATCACACCCGCATCTTTTTCACCTTCAGTTTTTGAGGCCCCTTTCACTCCTCCACCTTCATTGGATGACTCATACCTATCTGACGTTGCTCTTCTATTTATTGAACGCCCTCATTGGGATGAGTATCTTCCTAACCTTAGTTGTCTTTTTGTAGAGTACACTTGTGATGTATTATAGGTTCCTCATCCATATACAGGTATTTTAGAGGAGTTCATCATCTTCGTTGATGGGAGTGCCCCTTATGGGACTCTTACCACTTCCACTTTTCCGGAGACGTTCATTGATCCACCCTTGCTTATGGATCCATTTTCTATTGTGGGGGATGTTTTGTTTCCTTCAAATCAGTTGGACATCCTTTCTAGAAGTGTTCACCCTTCATACTTTGATAGCTATGCATTTGTGACATTACCTTTGGTTCTGTCGCACTCACTTGCTAGACCTATGTCACACTTCCTTTAACCAAACTTAGAGTTCTTCATGCTGCTGCCTTCAGTTTCCTTTGTAGAGTGGGAAGACTTCCAGCACATCATTTCTTTCCTTCCTAAGGGCAGACATATAGTTCGGTGTGGGTTTCTCTTCTTCAGTCTAGAGGTAGAGGATCTCATGATCAACATTATTTTGGGAGAATTCTTAGAGTTGCAGAGTTCAGATCCGACCATGGATTCTTCTGCATCCCTCTTGTCTCCCTCTTCTCCTACTCTTCTTCTAGAAAGATGTTGTTTGTACATGGGCACCTTATCAAGACTTTAGTTGTCGGGTCCCATTGGCACATCTTTCTTAGTTTTCTAGGGGAGTCTTCTTTTCTCTTTTGTCTTACCATGACCTATACCTTGACTTCAATGAAGGGGGGGTGTTGGTGTGTGTGACTTATCTAGTTGTCACCCACATCCCATGGTGAGTCATCTCACCTTGTGAGAGTCATAGGTCTTAGGGAGTCAAATGAAAAGTGTTAGATTATGTCATAGAATATGTCATTTTTATTTACGTCAGTGCATCATACGAGTTACATTCCTTATTTGGAATTGTAACTCCTCCTTTAGTGGCATCATATGCGCCAGTCACGTCATATGCATCAGTGGTGTCATAGGGGTTATTTCCTTGTTTAGGCATGGGGGTTACAAAACACCCCTATTTGTACTTCCTTTTTCCGATCTATAAGTATGAGTAGACCTATTTTCTTATTTACATATTATCTCCATTATTCAAATCTTTATTATTGCATTGGAGCTACGCCGTTACCATCAGAGTGGAACTTTGTCGTGGTGCATTGTTTTGATATCAGTTCTCACATATCCCTCTTTCAGTGTTGAGAAGAAATGCTGAGATCAAATTACTTTGGTTGTGTTTTTGGATATAATCATCCCACACTGCCACCCTTATCCAATTTTTTGTGTCGTGTTGACCTTGGTTAATCCTCCCTCGACATCTTGTTTAAACCATTGTCACTTTTGACTTAGCCCATGTTGGTACCCAAATTAATCTCCTTCAAAGGCCAAGAATCATCATGGATTTGACAGGATGCTCATAGGTAGATAGATGATCATGTATGTAATTTTGTAGTTGAGGAAGCAATCTATCTGAATTTTTGGCACTTAGGCTTTGAACATGAGTGGGTAGCACTTTAAGAGGATTTGATCCATCCTCACTATTTTAGGTTGTGCCTTTCAACCAAGGTAAGAGAACCCTTTTGTAGCCTGTTGTTAGTGGAAGAGGTGGAGATATCCTTCCTAATGAAGTTGTTGAGGATACCTTGAAGAAAATATTATCAATGCAACAAAATCTAACTCTCACAAGTTGTCACTTTAGATAGTGGAGATATTCTCTAGGCAAGGTTCAAGCTACTAAAGACATTTGGAATCCTTATTGTTCCTGCATGTTTTGATAGTAAAATTTATGCATTTGTATACACACATGAAAAACAAGGGTTGTATGGGTAGGATTAGTTGTTTTAAATGAATTTTGGTGGGAGGTGAGGCTGAATGAACTCGATTTTCCAAATCTCTGAGAACTCTCACAAAATGGAAAGTCTAGACAACAAAATACTTTAGAATAGCTAAAAATTTCCTTTAACCAGAATATGTATTTCAATTGGAGACCCAAATTAGCAATTTTTCACACAATCTATGAGATTCTAACACAAAGGCTTGAGTTAGAAGACCCAATAAAACATCAGATCAATCACACCTGAGGTACACCCAAAGGCTTACAAACAATATTTGTCAACAAATGAAAGAAAAGTGTTTTTAAATTGTTTATTTCACTCCCAGATGAAATCTCTTCTGAGAAATGAGATTGCAGATGCCACTAAACTATCAAAAGGATTGAGACCTGTGTGATTTAAGACAGATTTTGATACAAAATTACAATAAGAATAAGAAAAACTATTTGCAAACATTCAGAAATGAAACAAACACGTTTTGCTTAAGATCAACATAGAATAACTCGAGTTTGATTAAATTTATCAGCAGGGGAAATTTTGTAGAACAATCTGAGATCTTTTCAATGGTTGTACACTTGCAACCACCTTGACATGATCAAACTTAATATAAAAGAGATATACAGGATTCTCAGAAGGCTTATTTAAAAGACAGGCTTTGTCAAATTTTTATCTTGGGAAATTTCTTCGACCTCTAACACTCCAACCTTTTGCAAGAAAAAATTGTGCCATTTATAACATTTATAATAGACCCCCTTTCCTCAAAAAACAAAAACATTTAATGCACCAGTGCTTGCCATGATCTCTATCGTGATTCCCAGAATCAGATCTATAAAAGTTTTCAGGTTCTCATGGGGCAAATATCTTTGAAAATCTTAGCATTCAACTCCTTCATCTGGTAGAACACTCGTCCTTCAATTCACCAACCACTTCCGCCCCTAATATGTCAAATCTGGTTCCTTGCGTGCTCTGGAGAAGAAAAATGGAAAATAAGATCGAGTTCAATAGTCAGACCATTTTGATAGTGAAAGATGTCTCTAGATCTATCCTACCAAACTTAGATATCAAAATTAACTTCCCTCTTTGTTTGGTAGGAAATACCAAGAAATCATGAAGACTAGCACTTCCAGGCGTGTTTCAGTAAAAATGGGGGGAAAATCAGATTTAGACTCATAGTTTCCATTGATCTTTACTTTGAATTTGGGACGTCCACATGGAAGATTCAACTTTAAATAGGTCGAGGGATTTCCTTTGAATTTTTACAACCTTTTGAAAAAATGGAAAAAATTTCCATTTTTCTCCGCACATCCGCCCTTGAGAAATGAGCCTGACACGTGTCCTAAGGTGGGTCCCAACAAAACCGCGGCCAAATTATGCTATTTTACCTCATTTTTGGAAAAGGGAAGATTTTCCAAGTTCTCCCCACAGCTCCGCCCTTGAAAAATTTTCCCTACACGTGTCCTAATGTGGGTCCCAGTAGAACCACTCTTCCTTTTTCACTTTTAACTCTTTTCTCCCAAAAGAAATTATTTCCAAATTTCCCCCAAGGGTCCACACCTCCGCCATTGACTGGAGCAAGCTTTGACCTTTCCTTTATCGGGCTTGTGGGCCATTTTGATGTTTTTAGTCATTTGAATATCAAGGGGCGAAAATCCAAATTACCCCTGATCGTCTGCCTCCCTGCCCCTTTTGACTTGAAACATACTTTGACTAATCCTTTATCAGGCTTGCGGGCCATTTTGAGATTTTAATCCTTTTGAGGATAAGAGGAAAACAATCCAAGTTGCCTTCGATTGTTTGTTTCCCTACCCCTTTGACTTTTCAAACCACCACGTGTCACCATGGCGCACCTTGAGATGGTCCCCAAAAATTTGATACCTTGAATGAGCGTGGGCTCGCCACATGTCGTTATGGCGCAGTTTAAAAAACCTTAAGGTTTCAAAATGATCTTGTGGGGGTGTGCTTCCATTTTATAATTTTATTCCATTTTTCCAAAAGGGAAAAACATCCAACTTACCTTTGAAGGCCCGCATCTCCGCCATTAGTATTTGCCACGTGTCCTCCTATGGGGTCAAAGTAAGACTTTTTCCTTGCCACTTAAAATTTTCTCTAATCAGAGATTGGTGGGGCTACGGGGTGACTTCATACATTTTTCCAAAGTAGCCAAAAGTAACAAGTTTAAAAAATAAACCTGTCGTACCCCATCCAATCAGAAGAAGCCACGTAAGCACCAAAAGAACCAATCAGATTTGAGCGGGGCTACGAGACCAAATTTTCCCTTTTTCCAAAAAAGTAAAAAAGTGATAAGTTAAAGAATTTTCCCACCATCCCTTGACCAACCAAAGGAATCCACGTGACCACTGAATGCTGAGGAATAACTTTGACAAGAAAAAGACACTTGTCAGACTGTCAAAAACATAGAAAGTCACCATTTCTGCTTCGAAACCGATTTTTCACCAAGAATGAAATTTTTTTGAAACAAAGCCAAGTGAATCATGGTTCCGAGCATCTTTTGACCATGGATTTGGATTTTCAAAGGCATACAAATATAAATTGATTATTCTCCAGCTTCCATGGTTGGGGGGAAAAAAATAGGAAAAACGACAAAGCCCTCAAATTTTGAAGTAATTAGGGCAAAAACAAAGGCAAGCTCGAAGTCTTTTCAAGGAGGGGCATGACAATGGATTCTAAAAACAACTCGAGGAATTCAGAAAGGAGGTAAAGGTTTTCAAAACAACCATATCGAGAGACAAAATATTTAAGAGCACACAGATAGAGGAAAATTAGGGCAGAATGGTGAGAGATCAAAACAAGCACCAACATTGGCTCCAACTTGGGGATTGTCACTCCCTGCGAGTGCCACAAGAATAAAGGTAGACCAAGTGACAAGAATATCCATTGGGAAAAGGAGTAAGCTTGCAGAGCATAAAACCAGGACTATCCCCCGCAAAGAAACCATAAACCAACAAAAACAAGTCACCAAGGGCCAGAACGAACAAAAAACATGAAAAATAGAAAACAAAACAATGAACTATACACTTTACAGATGAAAATCACCTTGATTATGGGGAATCAATCCAAAAAATGCTTCAAATTCTTTCCATTAACAAAAAATTCAAGCAATTCACCATTTAAATCCTTCAAGAAGAAGGTATGTTCACCAATCCTGATATCAATGGAGTAAGGGCCCATCCATAATAAGTCAAATCTTCCATGCTTGCCCTTATCCTCATGCTTTCTATCCCATATTAGCACAAAATCTCTAACACTAAAAGCTCTAGGAGTGACCTTCTTGTCAAATAAATTCTTCACCTTTTCTCTGAACTTTACATGCCTCTGGTGGGATGCCCTCCTTTCTTCATCAAGTTCAATAATTTGGTTAATGCAGGCATCATAAGGACTTATTTCTTGATCCTCTAGTTGTTGAATGAACTGATATGAGGATAATTTCATATGCAGGGGTAGCAGGGCCTGAGTTCCATACACCAACTCAAATGTAATCTTTCCAGTGGCTCTTTTTACAGTGATTCTATCAACCCAAACAACAAACTTCAACTGTTCACCCCATTTTCTCTTGTTCAGCTCCAAGGCTCTTCTGATAATCTTCAGCAGGTTTTTATTACTGGACTCAACTTGTCCATTTCCTTAGGGGTTGTAATTAGAGGCATATGTCAAGTTGATCCCATATTATTTACACATTGCCACCAAAGGTTTAGCTCTAAAGCTCATGGCATTATCAGCTACAATCTTGACTAGCACCCCAAACCTACAGATGATGTTATTTAGTACAAAGTCCATGACAACTTTGTGTGTTGCCTTATTGGTGGGGATTGCCTCCACCCATTTAGTAAAGTAATCAGTGGCTACAAGAATCTACTTATGGCCAACACTTGAAGGGTCTGAAATCTCACCAATGAAATCCATTCCCTATTTCTTGAATGGAGCTTCAATTGATACAGGCTGCAAAGGAAGGGAACCTGAAGCTTTCAGTATTCCAGAGAAGCACTGAAAACTCTCACATATTCTAACCAATAAAGTTATATCTTGAAGATTTTTGACCACCAATGACCAGCCCTCAAGATCTTGTGTGCTGTGACTCTTGCAGCAAAATACCCCCCACAAACTCCTCCATGGAGATCATAAATTATCTTGGGGGCTTCTTCTTTAGTAATGCACCTTAAGAGGACTCCCTCTAGGTTCTTCCAAGCTAACCCATAATCAATGATGACATATTTTTGGAAAGCCAACTTAAGGGCTCTTTTCTGGTTCTTACTTAAATACTCAGGGAAATTCAGATGTTTGAGATAAAAAATTACATCTTTGTACCACTCAGAATTCATCAATGTTTGAAAAACATCTACCCTACCTTCTTCTACCTCATTTACCTCGATAGTTTGCAAGTTACTCTCAGCCATAAGATTAGTCAGGTGTTATCTCGTTTTAGTGATTTCAGTTGAAATTGAGATAACCATAGGAAAATTTTGGAAAAATCTCTTAAAATTCCCTTTGATAGAGATTTTCGGGTTGTTGGATTTTCATTGCATGAAAACATGTTCCTTGCATGCAACAAGTCTCATGTTCCCTGAAACCTAAAACCTAATTGCCTAAGTCCATTGTGTTAGGTTTTTGGAACTTCCAAGCATCGAAACATGCTTTGCCAAATGCATGTTTCATGTCGTATGTTTCAAATCCTTTGTATCGGGTTTTTGGATGCCCCAAACATGATGACATGTCATTAATGTCTAGTTGTCTGGAAGTTGGCACATGCATTAAGTGAGGTGTAATTAATGTTAGGTTGTTATAAATAGTTGGTTTTCCACGTCATTTGTTACCTTGTAGGTTTTTGTTGCATTGGATTTCCATTTATGCTTCTGCCACCTCCAAACCTGAACGAGCTTCCCGTTTGATCGTTTTTTGATATTGTTGAAGATACTCTTCTCTTCTTTCTATTTTGAAGCTTTTTGGGTTATTTCCTGAGGTGTTCGTTTGGGGTTTCCATTTCATTTCATCCTCCATTACTGGTTTAGGGTTTTGGGTCATTTTCCTTGATTCTTGTCTTATTCCCATATGGGTTTTTGTTTGAAAATTCACCCCTAGGTTATTTACTTATTTTTCATAGGTTGTACCCTATAGTTTTCAAAAGAGTCTGAAATTCCAAAGTGATCATGAGGTAGGAATTTCTCATATCTTGACATGTTAGAAACCTGATATATTTGTTTCGGGTTTTGTAGGGTGTTTAACATCTCACTTTTTCCACCTTGTTTTAGGTTTTTCCAGGTGCTTGACATCCATCAAGATCCGTAGTGTCTCAGGATTTTCTACCTACTCGACATCCTCTAGGTTCCACCGTGTGTGTCAGGTTTTCCCACTTGTCCAACACTTCCTTACTTCTACAGTGTGTCGGGGTTTCATCGATGCTCAACATGTCCTAACTTCTGACATACACTCCATTGTGTTAGGTTTCCTAAGGAATTTTTCAAGTCTCAAAACCCGAACAATGTGGCAGGTCTGTGTAATTGTCCAACAAACTTTCAAGCCTGATTGCTCTTCTAGAAATCATCAAGGCATTTCTTCTTCGAGAATCCTCATGTCAGACCCTATCCAATCTACGGATAAGTTAGATAGGATAGGAAAGATGAAGTATAAGTTTCAAAAGATGGAGTCTCCTTCTTACATAAGCTGCAATTATGACATTTGGGACACAGAGCTCGAAAATATAGATATGGAGGACTTCTGGAACAGAATTGAGGATTCTTATCAGAATTATTGGATGAAGCTAATAGCTGGAAGAGGTCTCCCTCTTACAGAAATATTTCAATTATTAGCTTAATGCCTTGAATTCATCTTGGAATGTGCTTCCATCTATGACACAGCCTCCCACTCAGTAAGAAATCAAGTAGGAGAGTCTATAGTCAAATTGGAAGGAGGTTACTTTAATCAACTCCTAAGGTTACCCGAATTTGAGGAATATGTTGATTTAAACCTTCAATCAACACAAAGGTCCTAGGGAAGAGATCAGGAAGACTGCATCAAGCATGTAAACAAGAAGTTCTTGATCAAGGCTAAGCCAACCATTTCTAGGTTTCCCAAGTTGGTCCCTAGAAGTGATTTCATTCTCGAAAGTAGTGATATCATCACCCTGTTAACTCGATTATTTGGACTCCCAGAGTCAAGATATTTCTAAGGGTGTATGTACCAGTTCATGGTCGTCATAAAGAAGAATAACCAAGGGATTGATTGGGGCAACCTAATAAGTGAGGAGATAGACACCCAAATGAAAATAGTCTTGTCTACTGGTAAGTTCTATATGATGCCATACATCACCTATGTAGCAATAGGCATGAGAAATTACCCAGGGCTAGATGCGAAGAGAAACCGGGAAATGAAACACATATCACTGCTTCCCTCAGTTGACAATAAAAGGGTTTGAAGATCAATATAGAAGAGTGAATGACACCTTCTTCTATGAAAAAATTTGCAAGTTGAATCCTGATATGAGGAAAAGAAGGGCTTTTAATGAAGCATGGGCCAAAGTGTCAAAATGGGGTGCCATCTTCTTAAAATTCAAGAAGTTCACCTATCTTTGGTTGGTAAGGTTCCATGGTAACCATTTCCTTTGCCTAGGTTCCTAGGTGAAAAACTGATCCTTATGGAGTTAGTAAGACAATTGTTGGATTTTCACAAATTCCAGCAAAGCAAGCACAAAGCTGCCGTCTCCTTCCCTATTTATATTGGAAGGTATAAATGCTCTACAGTGGTTAAGGCCAAGAAAGTGGTGCATGAGGTTCAGGAAAAATTGAAGAAACATATGAAGCTCAGGGAGGGATTTGACTTTTGAGGAGTCCGCAAGTCATATGGAACCTTGTATCTGCATGTGCCTAATGTGGAAGACATCTGGGTTGATCTTCGGGATGAAGTTTCCATCCAAACAAAGGACAACAACAAACTGACACTTGAAGAAATTCAGATGTTATATCTAGCTAATATCCCTGAAGGCATTGTGGACAATGAAAGTGTCCTGGACACTATGTACAAAAATTCGAATGAAGACCAACATGGATTCCCAACCGTTAATTGTTCTATTGCTGAAAAAGATTCTATTGTTGAAAGAGCTGCTCAAAATCTTGTCCATATTAGGGCATGGTTCATTTCTTGGGGAATATGTTATAAGGAAAAGAGCTTTTTGAAGATAGTCACTCTAGAAATGAGTCCCTCCAAGGGAGAGAGGGAAGAGGATAAAATCCCTACCAATAGGATGATAGAATTTAATTTTGTTAGAAAAGGAGAAAAGTAAAGAGCCAAATCATTTACCACTCCTTCACAAACAATTAAGATACTAGATTCACCTCCTCCACTAGAACAAGGAAAAATTCCTTCAGAAGATGAGGTTAGTCAACCTCTCGTTTCTCCTTTTGTTGATTGCTCATCAGAGGTAAGTATCTCTCTTGCTTCTCAAACTTTTACTTCATAATACTTACCTCCTCCCTTCCAATCTTCCTCACCTCATATTTCTTTTCCACTTTCATCACCCATGGCCAACATTTTCTCTAACCTCTCACCTCTCTCTGATGGACCTAAGATGGCCATAGATATGCCTCCTCCTTTTGCACCTTCATTCGCTGAGTCTATCCCTAGGTTCCATCCCATATCTTGATTGAAGAAGGAATCATTCCTCATGGGGATAAGCATTTCTAGCTAACCAAATCCATCAGATTTAGGATAAAGATTCTTGGTGAAGCTTACAACAAGTTGAGTTAATCTAGAGATCAATTGGTTGATGCCACAAATGACATAGAAGAGGAGCTGTCCAGGATCTTCGCCAAGGTGTTGGATGAAAGCTCAAATATTCTACCTACTGATGATTTCTATAAGCAAATCCAAGAATCAATCCAGCATGAACCAGCTTCCATCTTCAATCTAAAAACCATTGATAAGTTCGTAAGGACTGATAATGTTTTAGAATCATTAAAGGAACTCAATAAGAGATTGAGGAAACTTGTGAGGTCCTGAGTGACCATTCCAGTGTGCTAGATGAAGTTGAGATGTAGGTCAAAATCTGGAAGTTCTAGGAATTTTGAGACAAGCAGGCTTTGCTGGAAAAGACAAGGATGTTGAAATAGGATAAGCATAATGTTTCATGTCATTTCCATCTAGAGATTGACATTTCTTTTTCATTTTTGTTTCGTCACATAGGAAGCAAATTTTGACTTGCTCTCCTGCGTGAGAGTCAAACAAAATAGGATTCTTGTTAAATGACTATTTTCTAAGATTTATCCTATCCTCTCTCTGCTCTTTCTATTATAAATAAGGGATGCTTGTGCATTCCAAACATGGGGAGAGATTTTTAGAATATTGAGAGCTATTGTGAAGAAGAAGAAAAACATTGTATTTTCTTTTAATCATTGAGGAATAGAAACATGTGTTATTTTACAAACTTTGTGTTGTGGGATTCATCTATCTTGAGAGATTGTTCTTACGTACAAGATCTTAAGCTATTCTTTGTTTAGTGTTCTTGATTATTTTAATCATTTTAAATATTACACCCATTATCTAAAAATAGTATAAGTATTTCTTGATCTGTGTTTGCTTGAAAGAAAATACGTTCCTCTCATTCCCTTTCCGCTTTGTTTCATCTATAATAGTTTCCTTTCTAATTCATTCTATTTCTAAAACTGTAACATCTCCATCTCGTGTTGATATGGATTTCGGGATTGTATCTCAACCCCAATGGTTAGAATAACATGAATATTGTACATATTATTTTTGTTGTGTTTTAGATTAGTAATAAACAGGTTGCCTCACCTGTATTTGAGGAGGTATTTGATCTAGTTTACTGTGGTTAAAACTCATATTTTGGCCTGACAAAATATCCAACCAACAGTTTTTGGTGACTCCCCTAGGGAATACAGATTGATAAGACTAAGATTATTCTATTGGTGACTGGAGACTCTGTATTTGCCTTATTTTTGGTAGATCCATTTTCCGGTTCAATATGGCCAGAAAGATCTTCACTCGGTCAAGCCGAGCCAGGGGTGAAACTGATCCGTTCTTTGATCTGCTTCAACAACACAATTTCAAAATTTCTCCCAACAATATTATATCTAGCCTAGCAAGAAATTCTTTACCTATCTGAAGAACTTGGGTTCCTCAAGAACAAGAAGCATCTACAACCTTCCATGCATTATTCTTGTCTGATACTCTAATTCATATACACACTTCATTCAGAAGTATGGCAACACAACATGTGCCGTGGGGTGCTGCTATTGGTCCTCTTTCTCTAACTCCGCCGTTGCATGAGATACCACATGGATTTCATACAAAAATTGCCAAATTCAATGGTGATGGGAAGCTGCACCCTGATGAACACATTGCATCATTCTTTGTAGCATGTAGTTTCCTTGAGGTAGCTCATGAAGATGTCTCTATTTGACTCTTCATTGAAACATTACATGGTGTGGCAGCAGAATGGTTCTACCATCTTTCGAATGCATGCATTACCAACTAGGATACCATGAGATCCATATTTGAAGCAAGGTTCAAACCAAATGAAGATTCTCATGCCTTGTTAGCACAACTTACACATATGAAGAAGAAGTCTCATGAGCCCATGTGGGACTTCATGGAAAAATTCAACAAGCTAATTCAGAAGATTTCGGCACTAGCCATCCCCACTCTTGAAAATCAAAAGTATTTCTTCATCAACACTCAACCCCTGATGTGAGCTTCTTATTAAGAAGGTTTGTTATCCCTGATTTGGCTACTTCTCAAGCTACAGCCACTGAAATAGAAGATGATCTCAATTTGGCAAGAAAGCTCAGAAGAGAGTCATCTAAGCCTAAAAATTAGAGTTCTTCTCAAAGTACTACTGATCCTATGATCTAGAAGATGGAAAACGACTTGATCACTTTGAAGAAGAAAATTTTTCAATAGGCGACCAACGTTCCTTATCAAAATATTCCTAGACATAATTTCAACCATACCAATGGCACTCCCACAAGAGATAGGAATAGGTTCACTGCTACTCAAACAAGGCTGGCCATTGAAGCTCCTCCTGTCAATGCAATAGTGGAAATATTTGAGGAAGATGAAGAACCACAAGATTAAGGTTCTCACGAAGCTTTTGAAGCTTCAGGATATGCTGATGAGTCTTTTGGTGATTCAGCTGGCGACTCCAACATTGGGTACTTGGAATAAGAGGGAGACAAATGTGAGCATGATGGTTAGTCATTTGTAGTCTTCACTTGAGCTTAATCTCAAAACCCCAGAAAGTCAGTTGAATGCTCTAAGGAGAAGGGTAAAGAAGCTCCCGTGGTTATGGCTAAAAGAGGCTCTCCTATCTCAACGCAAACTGAAAAGGAGACAACTAAAAAGGTAACTTCTTCTTCTAACTCTCTTTCTCCTACCCCCAAGACCAGTACCTCAGCTCAGACCAGTGTAACCAGAACTGAGCCCACCATCATTCCTTCATATACCACTTTCGACATTATTGATCATGCAAAGAAAACTAAGATCCAAATGTCAGAAGTCGAGTACCTTCAGTCAAATCCTGAGTAATTTGAGAAACTTTCCAAATTCATTAGAAGCAAGGTTGCTATCCCTTCATCTTCAAAAGGCATTTTTCCTAGCCCCACTCAGCCTTTACCTTAGAATAATATGACATCCATTGCTTCTTTAGGAAAGATTGAACCATTTTATTTGTCCTTATAAATGGGTTTAAACGCAACAATTACATAATTGACTCAGGAGCCTCTGATAACGTGATGCCCGCAAAATTAGCCCATGCCCTTGGACTTACCTTGACTAAATCTTATAGGTGGTGTTACTCCATGGAAACCAAGCAAGTCCCCTTGATTGGCCAAATCAAGGATGCACAGTTTGCATTTGTCACATTCCCAGAAAAGAGAGTAAAAATGACTATCCTGGTTGCTGATATCCCAGCTACTTATGGTATTCTCTTAGGAAGAGTTTCTGAAAAGATGTTGAAGGAGAAATCAATATGGACTAGACCAAATATAAAATTCTAATGAATGGATTTCCTCGTGTCCTCCACCCTGAAGCGCAAGTGAAGTACCTGGTCACTAAATCAGATGACCCCAAAGCTCAAATTCTCTTCAAAGATGCAGGCTTGGGAAATTATTTCATGACATCGGAGGTGCCTTCTGTAGGTATCAAGGAAGAAGATCCTAATGCTATTTGGACCCTCGAGTTTGACGGGAGTTGTTCAACTACTGGGTCTGGTGCTGGTGTGGTTCTTATATTTCCATATTTTGAGATCTTTCCCTTTGCCTTTAAGCTACAATTTGATAATACTAATAACATGGCCGAATATGAAGCTTTGTTATTAGGATTAGAAATGGAAAGGCAAAAGGGAATCTGAAATCTTAAAATGTAGGGATATGTTGAGTTGATTGTGAATCAAGTAAGGGGGATCTATTAGGTAAAAAATATCACCTAAGGCATTATAGGGACAAGGTGTGGGACAACATAGAATGCTTTGATGCTTTTTCCATTAAGGAAGTTTTGAGAGATTACAACGATAAAGCTGATTCTTTAGCCGTGTTTACATCTCTTCTCCTTCCTCACCCAAAGTTCAAATAGGACAAGTATACCATTGAGATTGTGTATCGTCCAAGTGTTCCAGATAATTCAGCACATTGGCAAGTGTTCAATGATGATCAACATAGGTATTGTATTTTCTTGAGAAATTTGATAATTTTAGCGAGCTTTATTTTGAAGGATCAAAATCAGCTTTCCATGAGTTCGTCTCGAATTCATATCAAGAGATTGATGGTTAATTCATCCAGCTCAAAGGCAATAAGATTCCAAAGGGATTGGTTTCTCTGGAAGGTTTGTTTGACAAGCATGACCATTTTATTTAGGATAAAAGGAAAGCTAAAGGTGCTTCCTCGTCAGAGGTAGATCAAGTTAATCTGGGCTCTTCTGACCAACCATGGATGGTAAACATCAGAAAATGTTGTTCTCCTGAGGAGAAAGGAAGATTCACTTCACTCCTGAAGAGATATATGGATGTCTTGGCATGGTCTTATGCAGATCTGAAGTCTTTCAAGCCCAAGGATGTGCAACATAGCATCCCTTTGAAGTATGATGTCAAACCCTACAGGAAGAAGCAAAGGCATTACAACCCAAAGATCTCAGGGAATATTCTTGCAGAAATTCAAAAGATGTTAGACACAAGGATTATATTCCCAATCCATCATTCTACCTGGGTTGCTAACATCATCCCCATCAGAAAGAAGAATGGTGAGATCCGGATTTGTGTTGACTTCCGAAACCTTAATCAGTATTCATTAAAAGACAATTACCCATTGCCTATCATGGATCAAGTATTACAGACTGTCACTGGATCAGAAATGTTATCCATGCTTGACAAATTTTCAGGGTATAATCAGATCAAGGTAGCCACTGAGGATCAACATAAAACAACATTCACCACCCCATGGGGGACCTTTGCTTATAGGAGGATGCATTTTGGTTTGATTAACATTGGAGCCATGTTTCAAAGAGCTATGGAATTAGCTTTCAGAGATTTGATGGGAAAAGTCATAGTTGTATATTTGGATGACTTGGCGGTCTTCTCTAAGAAGCGAAGTGATCATTATGATCACCTGGAGTAGGTACTCTTAAGGTGCAGGCATCACAAGATTTCATTAAATCCTAAAAAGTCCATGTTTAGAGTAACAAAAGGTAAGTTTCTGGGTCATATCATGACTAAAGAAGGAACCAAGATCACCCCATAGCAGGTGAAGGCCATCCAAAGCCTTACCCTACCTACAAGCAAAACTGGGGTGCATTCCTTTTTCGGAAAGGTCAATTTCCTAAGAAGATTTGTACCTGAATTTGCTGATAAAACCAAGGATATCCTTGGGATGATGAAAGGTAAGACTCCATTTTGATGGAGAACTAAAGGGAAGCTTGCTTTCAAAGAATTCAAAAGAGACAATTTCTCATGCTCTTATTCTGGTATGCCTAGAACTTCAAGAAGGATTTCATCATGTACAACTACGCTTCCGCACATACAGTATCAGCCATCCTGATGCAGGAGAATGAAGAAGGAATCAAATCTCCCATTGCTTTCATGAGCTTCCCACTAAAGGAACATGAATTGAAGATGTCACAAATTGAAAAGCATGCTTATGCAGTGGTGAGAGCAGTGAAGCATTTCAGGTATTATGTGTTGAGTTCTCACACTCTCGTTCTTGTTCCTGATACTGTAGTTAAGTCCATTTTGACTCAACAAGAGTTGGGTAGTCAACGGGGTAACTGGATAGCCAAAGTCCAAGAATATGACTTGGACATCAGACCTACCAAGTTGGTATGAGGAAGAGGCCTGTGCCAATTGATCGTAGAAAACAATTCTGAGATAGAATGTGAAGAAACTGAAGGTACTTCTTCAGAATTGCCCATGGTGCTTTTTGTAAGCACAACCGATGAATGGTATACAGATATCACTTTCTTTTTAACTTACAGTGAATGTCCCCCACATTTAAGCCAAAAAGAGAAGAGGACAGTTAAATTAAGGTTCGTGCAAGATTCATTCTATGGGATAATGGTATATACAAGAAGGGTATTGATGGTGTATTCCTGCGTTGTGTCGATAAGTCTCAGCAGATAAGGTTGCTAGAATCCTTCCACAATCTAGCATGCAGAGGACATTTTTCTTCCTCCGTGATGGCTTACAAGATCTTACGAGCTAGGTACTATTGACCTACCCTCTTTCGAGATTTAGCTGAATGGGTGGTTAAGTGTGAAGCTTGTCAACATTTCGTTGGCCGTCCTAAGCTGACAGCTCTTCCCTTGAATCCTGTGATAATTGAAGAACCTTTTCGCCAATGGGGAATTGATTTCATTGGAGTACTGAATCCTACCTCTAGTTCCAGTCATAATTATGTGCTCACCACCACAGACTATTTCACCAAGTGGGTGGAAGTTGTGCCAATCAAGTAGGTAACCTCTGAAGTTGTGTGTAACTTTCTCAAGGAGAATATAATTGTTAGATTTGGTGTGCCTCACAAGATTATTGCTAACAATGCTTCCAATTTCTCATCACATGAGTTGAAATAATTTTTCTATGGATTTGGGATCACATTGGCTCATTCATCCGATTATTACCCCCAAGGCAATGGTCAGGCTGAATCAAGCAACAAGAACCTGGTGACCATAATCAAAAAGTTGGTCGATGAGAATCAGAGGACATGGCACAAAGCATTGTATGATGCATTATGGGAAGATTGGATTACTCCTAAATGAGCTATTGGAATGTCCCCATTCCAGGTGTTGTATGGAATTGATGCTGAGATTCCTATCTCTGTAGAATTGCCAGCCTTATGGTTGGCTAAAGCAATTGAGGATGAAACTTTTCAAAGTTCCATTGAGAAAAGGATAATGTACCTAGCCAGGATAGAAGAAGAATAGAAAGGTGGTGGATCGCATTGTAGATCATTAGAGAAAATTCAAAAATATATTTGACAAAAAATCAAAGCAACACGATTTCTAGATTGGAGATCTAGTACTTATTTGGGATAAGAGAAGAGAACAGAAAGGGATGCACGGAAAGTTCAATTCTTTATGGAAAGTTCCTTTCAAAATCCATCAGTTGAATGGTGAAAATAGTTTCTATCTATCATATCTTGATGGAGAGTTTCTCCCTCTAACTTTCAGTGGCCAACATATGAAGCTATTCCATCAGTAATGCAAGATGCTCTCTTGCACTGTATTATAATTTATTTTTTGTTGTGTGTTTGCTTTATTTCTTTCTTTCTTGGTTTGTTTGTTTTTTGTTTTTCTTCTCCTGACTCCATAGCCCAATGGATAAATATTTTTGATACATGATTTATCTTCCTTTGATGTCTCAAAGAAAGTCCCCAACTGGAGCCAGTTGTTATCTCGTTTTAGTGATTTCAGCTAAAATTGAGATAACCATAGGAAAATTTTGGAAAAATCTCTTAAAAATTCCCTTTGAAAGAGATTTTCGGGTTGTCGGGTTTTCATTGCATGAAAACATGTTCCTTGCATGCAACATGTCTCATGTTCCCCGAAACCTAAAACCTGATTTCCTAAGTCCATTTTGTCAGGTTTTGGAACTTCCAAGCATCAAAACATGCTTTTCCAAATGCATGTTTCATGTCATATGTTTCCCAAAACCTGAAACCCAGATTGAATCAAATCCTTTGTATCAGGTTTCCAGACACTCCAAGCATGATGACATGTCATTAATGTCTAGTTTTTTGGCAGTTGGCACACATGTCAAGTGAGGTGTAATTAATGTTAGGTTGTTATAAATAGTTGGTTTTCCACGTCATTTGTTACCTTGTATGTTTTTGCTGTGTTGGATTTCCGTTTATGCTTCTTCCACCTCCAAACCTGATCGAGCTTCTTGATTGATTTCGCCATCCATCTTTGATCGTTTTTGAGCTTGTTGAAGGTACTCTTCTCTTCTTTCTATTTTGAAGCTTTTTGGGTTATTTATGAGGTGTTTGTTTGGAGTTTCCATTTCATTTCCTCCTCCATTACTGGTTTAGGGTTTAGGGTTATTTTCCTTGATTCTTGTCTTATTCCCATATGGGTTCTTGTTTGAAATTCACCCCTAGGTTATTTACTTATTTTTCATAGGTTGTACCCTATAGTTTTCAAAAGAGTCTGAAATTCCTAAGTGATCACGAGGTGGGAATTTCTCATATCTAACATGTCAGAAACCTGATATATTTGTTTCTGGTTTTGCAAGGTGTTTAAAATCTCACTTTTTCTGCCTTGTTTCAGGTTTTTCTAGGTGCTCGACATCCATCAAGATCCGTAGTGTGTCAGGATTTTCTACCTACTCAACATCCTCCATGTTCCGCCGTGTGTGTCAGGTTTTCCCACTTGTCCAACACTTCCTCACTTCTGCAGTGTGTCGGGTTTTCATCGATGCTCAACATGTCCTAAATTTTGACATACACTCCATTGTGTCAAGTTTCCTAAGGTGTTTTTCAAGTCTCAAAAGCTGAACAGTGTGGTAGGTATGTGTAATTGTCCAACAAACTTTCAAGCCTGATTGCTCTTCCAGAAATCATCAAGGCATTTCTTCTTTGAGACTCCTCATGTCAGACCCCAGCCAATCTAAGGATAAGTCAGATAGGATAGGAAAGATGAAGTATAAGTATCAGAAGATGGAGTCTCCTTCTTACATAAGCTACAATTATGACATTCAGGACAAAAAACTTGACAATATAGATATAGAGGACTTCTGGAACAGAATTGAGGATTCTTCTCGAAATTCTTGGATGAAGTCGATAGATGGTAGCGGTCTCCCTCTTGCAGCAGGATTTCCAATATCAGCTCAATGCCCTGAATTCATCCTGGCCTACGCTTCCAACTATGACTCAGCCTCCCGCTCAGTAAGAAATCAAGTAGGAGAGTCTATAGTGAAATTGGACGGAGGTTACTTTGATCAACTCCTAAGGTTGCCTGACTTTGAGGAATATGTTGATTTAAACCTTCAATCAACACAAAGGGCCTGGGACAAAGATCAGGAAGACTACATCAAGCATGTAAACAAGAATTTCTTGATCAAGGCTAAGCCAGCTGTTTCTAGGTTTCCCAAGTTGGTCCCTAGAAGTGATTTCATTCTTGAAATTAGTGATATCATCACCCTGCTGAGTCGATTATTTGGACTTCCAGAGTCAAGAGATTTCCAAGGGTGGATGTACCAGTTCATGGTCATCATAAAGAAGAATGACCAAGGGATTGATTGGGGCAGCCTAATAAGTGACGAGATAGACTCCCAAATGAAAACAGTCTTGTCTACTGGAAAGTTCTATATGATGTCATACGTCACCTATGCAACAGTAGGCATGAGAAATTACCCAAGGCTAGATGCGAAGGGAAATTGGGAAATGAAACACATATATTGGTACTTCCCTCAACTAACAATAAAAGGGTCTGAAGATCAATATAGAAGAGTGAACGACACCTTCTTCTATGAAAACATTTGCAGGTTGAATCCTGATATGAGGAAAAGAAGGGTTTCTGATGAAGCATGGGACGAAGTGTCAAAATGGGGTTGCATCTTCTTAAAATTCAAGAAGTTCACCTATCTTCAGGTGGTAAGGTTCCATGGTAACCATTTCCATTTACCCAGGTTCCCAGGTGACAAACTGATCCTTATGGAGTTAGTTAGACAATTGTTGGATTTTCACAAATTCTAACAAAGCAAGCACAAAGCCACTGTCTCCTTCCCTATTTCCATTGGAAGGTATACATGCTCTACAGTGGTTAAGGCCAAGAATGTGGTGCATGAGCTTTAGGAAAAATTGAAGAAACATATGAAGCTCAGGGAGGGATTTGACTTCCGAGGAGTCCTCAAGTCATATGGAACCTTGTATCTGCATGTGCCCAATGTGGAAGACATCTGGGTTGATCTTCGGGATGAAGTTTCCATCCAAAGAAAGGACAACAACAGAATGATGCTTGAATAAATTCAGATGTTAGATCTTGCTGATATCCTCAAAGGCACCATGGATAATGAAAGTGTCCTGGACACTATGTATGAACAGTCAAATGGAGACCAACACGGATTCCCAGCCGTTGATTGGTCTATTGCTGAAAAAGCTTCTATCAATGAAAGAGCTACTCAGACTCTTGTCCATACTAGGGCATGGCTCATTTCTTGGGGAATAAGTTATAAGGAAAAGATATTTTTGAAGATAGTCACTTTAGAAATGGGACCCTCTAAGGGAGAGAGGGAAGAGGATAAAATCCCTACCAAGAGGCAGATAAAATTTAAGTTTGTTAGAAGAGGAGAAAAGTAAGGAGCCGCATTATTTTTCACTCCTTCACAAATAGTTGAGATATTAGATTCACCTCATCCACCAGAACAAGGAAAAATTCCTTCAGAAGATGAGGTTAGTCAACCTCTCATTTCTCCTTTTGTTGATTTCTCATCAGAGGTAAGTATCTCTCTTGCTTCTCAAGTTTTGACTTTAGAATCCTTACCTCCTCCCTTCCAATCTTCCTCACCTCGTATTTCTTCGCCACTTTCATTGGCCATGGCCAAAATTTTCTCCAACCTCTCACATCTCTCTGATGGACCTAAGATGGCCATAGATATGCCTCCTTCTGCACCTTCATTCACCGAGTCTATCCCTAGAGACACCACAGTTGCAGTCATCACTACTCCGCAAGTAAACCTTCCTCCACATGCAGATGTAACCATAACACCTCCGATAGGGGAAAATTCTTCCATTGTACCTCAATGGTTATTTGATTAGACCCCAGGGAAGAGGAAGGTGTTAGTTCCTTTAACAGTCTTCGACTTTAGTTCCCTCAAGGTCTCTCCTGCCAAATCTGCCAAGAAACCTAAAATAGTTTCAAGGGTTTTAGTGGATGCCTCAGGGTATAAGTTTGCAGAGATTTCCACTCTCGTGGAAAAAAAAGGAGGATACAATGGTCACTGATTATCAGATCACAAGGATTGATCTGGGAAAGGTAACAATAGAAGGAGCACAACAAGATGTGTAGGATGCGATGAACGTGCTGTGCCAGAAGCTGAAGGAAAAAAAGGTGAGCAGAGATGAGCTAAAAAAGAAAGTTGAATAGTTGATGGAGGTATTACTCAAGCTCTCGAAGCCTTCTCAGTCAACACCATCATCCCCTAACCCTACTCCTATCAGGTTCAATTTCTCATCGTTACCTAGGATTGAAAAGATCAATGAGAAGGGGAGAACGGTTGACGAATGGATTCAAAGGCTACTCCTACAAGGAAGAAAGGTCATTGATGACAAAATGGAGGTTTATAAATCCTTGGAGGAGATAGGAAAAAAAATGGATGATGAATTTTTAAAGGAATTCGGGAACCTCGAGTTAACTTTTGAGGATCTCAATGCACTGAAACAGGTTCTATCCCGCATCTTGATTAAAGAAGGAATCATTCCACATGGGGATAAGCATTTCTAGCTAACCAATGCCATCAGATTCAGGATAAAGATTCTCGGTGAAGCTTGTAGCAAGTTGAGGGAATCTAGAGATCAATTGGTTGATGCCACGAATGACATAGAAGAAGAGCTGTCCAGGATCTTCGCCAAGGTGTTGGATGAAAGATCAAATATTATACCTATTGATGATTTCTATAAGAAAATCCAAGAATCAATCCAACACAAACCAACATCCATCTTCAATCTGACAAACATTGACAAGTTCGTAAGGACAAAGAATTTTTTGGAATCATTAAAGGAACTCAATAAGATATTAAGGAAACTTCTTGGCAACGTAAGATACACTCAGGAAACTTGCAAGGTCTTGAGTGACCATTCTAGTGTGCTAGATGAAGCTGAGATGCAGGGAACAATCTGGAAGTTCTAGGAATTTCGAGACAAGCAGGCTTCACTGGAGGAAGACAAGGACGTTGAAACAGGATAAGCAGATTGTTTCATGTCATTTCTATCCAGAGATTTACATGTCTTTTTCATTTTCGTTTCGTCACATAGGAAGCAAATTTTGACTTGCTCTCTTGCATGAGAGTCAAGCAAAATAGGATTCTTGTTAAATGACTATTTTATAAAATCTATCATATCTTCTCTCTGCTCTTTCTATTATAAATAAGGGATTCTTGTGCATTACAAACAGGGGGAGAAATTTTTAGAATATTGAGAGCTATTGTGAAGAAGAAGAAAAACTTTGTATTTTCTTTTAATCATTGAGGAATAGAAATAGGTGTTATTTTGCAAACTTTGTGTTGTGGGATTCATCTATCTTGAGAGATTTTTCTTACGTACAAGATCTTAAGCTATTCTTTGTTTAGTGTTCTTGAATATTTTAATCGTTTCAAATATTACACCCATTATCTAAAAATCGTATAATTATTTATTGATCTGTGTTTGCTTGAAAGAAAATACGTTCCTCTCATTCCATTCCCACTTTGTTTTGTCTATAATAGTTTCCTTTCAAATTCATTCTATTTCTAAAACTGTAACATCTCCATCTCATGTTGATATGGATTTCGAGATTGTATCCCAACCCCAATGGTTAGAATAGCGTGAATATTGTACATATTATTTTTGCTGTGTTTTAGATTAGTAATAAACATGCTGCCTCACCTGTCTTTGAGGAGGGATTTGATCCCATGTATGGTGGTTGAACCTCATATTTTGGCCTGATAAAATATCCAACCAACACTAGGCCCAAACCTCTCACCATCTTCATGGTTTGAATATCCATGTCATATTCTGGCAACTTGTTCACCCACCTGCACCTTTTGCTTGAGACTTCCATCTTTGATTGGATGTCTTTCACCATGGTGTGGGGGACATAAGAAACAATTTTAGAACTTAGAATATAAGGCCTGAAAACCTTTGTTAATTTCACTAAGGAAAATTCTTTCTTCTCCATAATAGTGTACTTTAGCTTAGCCCACTGCAATGCCTTACTGAAAAAGGCAATTGGCCTCTCATCTCCTTCATCATTCTTTTGCAGTAGGACAGAAGCAATAGTGTTCTCTGAAGAAAAAGAGATTAGTTAAAAGGGATTCTTATAATCTAGAGCTACTAGAATAGGTACATGCTTTAGTGCCTCTTTAATCCCATTGAAATCTTGGATGTTAGCCTCCTCCCATTTGTTGGCCTGGTCCTTTTTTAGCATGGAAGTGATTGGAATGGTCAACTCAACAAAGTTTGATATGAATCTTGTGATGAAGTTTATCTGCCCAAAGAAAGACTGAATCCCTTTCTTGGTCCTTAGAATTGGGACCTTGCTGATGGCCTCTACCCTTTTTGGATCAATCATCACCCCTTCTTGTGACACAATGTGGCCAATAAATTTTTCCTTCTGCACTCCAAAATGGCACTTCTTTGGATTGAGTGAGATGCCATATTCCCTACATCTTATCAGCATCTTCTCCAAGTGCAACAGGTGATCACTTCTCTTCCTGGAAAATACAGTTACATCATCTTGATAAACTACAGTAAACTCATTGATGTAACTAGAAAAAGCAACATCCATTTCTCTTTGAAAGGTAGCACCAACATTCATCAAACCAAATGAAATCCTGACATATACATAAGTTCCTCAAGGAGTAGTAAAGGCTATCTTGATCCTTTCTGATTCCTTCACCACAACTTGGTTATAACCAGAGAAACCATCTAAGGTGGAAAGCAACTCAGAACCAGTCACTAGCTACAGCATGTTCTCCATATTTGGTAAAGGATAATTATCCTTCATAGATGCTCTATTTAGATTCCTGAAATCTACACACAGCCTGATGTCACCATTCTTCTTTCTTACTGGTACTAGGTTTGCAACCCAAGAAGAATATCTTGTGGGCTGAATGATCCCTCCATCTCTTAGCTTCTTCAGTTCCTCTTGCATTTTAAGAGATAAAAGTGGATTGATGGGCCTCTGTTTCTACCTGAATGGCTTTGCATTAGACTCCAAGGGAATCTCATGTTGAAACAGGTCCTCTCTGTATGATTTTACTTCAGAATAGGTCCAAGCCATGCAATCTTGGTATTTTTTCAACAATTAGATGTATGACTGCTTCTCCTCCTTGCTGAGATTACTGCCTAACCAAATTTTCCTTGGCTTCTCCTTTGTGCCAAGGTCATGCTCCTCAATATCCCTCGAGGCTGCTATGCATCTATTAATAATGCGATCAACATTATCAAAATTGGACTCAAGAGCAACCAATCCCTCTAGGAATGGTATTGGTCTTTAGCTGGATGATGCCCTTGCCAAAAAGGTTTCCTTCTCCTCTGTTGCACATACCAATGGCTCCAAATCAATGTATTGATTAAAAAATTCTCCCTTGTTTTGCAGAAATCTTCTGATCTGAGCATCATCATCAAATACCTGCCAGTGTTTAATGTTGTCAGGGACAGAGGGTCTTGTCAACACTTCCACATCATATTCACAATATGGGGACACTGCACAATTGTCAAAACGAGACCCCAACACTGCAAGTTTGTCTGCAAAGTCATTGAACTTCCTATCATGATGCACAATGTTGAATGAATCAAACATCTCAATGAAATCCCAAACTGCATGCTTGTATTGTTTCATTCGCTGATTCTTTGTGGCATACAATTTTCTAGACTTGTTTTACTATTAATTTTGAGTCTCCTTTGACAATGATGTCCTTGACACCATATTTCCAAGCAATTATTAAACCCAACAACAATGCCTCATACTCAACAATGTTGATTAGTGCACTCAAAGTTGAGTTTGAAGGAAAAAACAAATTTTTTCCTGACTTGGAGAAAGCAGAACAACACCAGCACCATTCCCAAACTTGGAGAAAGCTCCATCAAACAAAAGAGTCCAAGGAGAGCCCATGCTTGTTCAAGAGCACTTGCATTCTTCAATCTTGTGCTCCTTTCCATCAAGCAAATCCTACAAAGTTATCAGCATCAACACTTGTGTACAATACTTCATAGGATGCATTGTTGGGATCTTCAATAAGGTGCAACATCTTCTTTTCCCCATACAACCTGACAAGGATGCCCTCAATTGGGATGGTGGAATAGGACATGTCCATTTGGACACTCCCACCAACACTTGTAGCCCATTTTCTAGACAATAGCATGCCCCACTTGGCTGGGCAGTCAACAATGACAACATCAAGTTTTAAATTTTTACCTGGGTAAGCTGCAAGCTGCACCACCAAGCCCTTCACACACCCTACCACTGGCACCTCTCAGGATTCCATAGTAGTATACTTCCCATATTCTATTGTTACTCTGATAATCAACTCATTCATTACTTCCAAAGGCATGACATTGGATGATGCCCCTGAGTCAAACATGCAGTTGTGCAACAGTTTGTCCTTAATGATCAGGGTAGTGAAGAATGGATCCACATTTTGCTAAGAGTCCACCAAGGATGTTCCCAAATAGACCTTCAGGTGGTTCACCTAATTCCTCCAATGCTGGTGGTGTCTCTAATTCTTCAATGATTGGAGGAGTCTCCACAATATTTACATTTCTGCCTAGGGAAGTCTTCTCTTCTTTCAACCCCAAGTATTCAAATGCTCTCTTTTTGTGCTCAGGAATCCTAAGCAACTTCAAAAATTGGAACAAAGACTTTAATTTGACTCAAAACTTCGGCAATCTCATATGGGACATTCTTTGGCAAGGTAGTATTGGAAGGAAAGCTAACACACTCACTAGGTGGTACATGATTTTTTACAGATTGGGCATGGGGAGGGGTATGATTTTTGTTTGGAACTGCAGGGATTTTCACAGGTGCATCTTTCCTAGGAGCCTCTTTAGGAATGTTTGAAAGTAAGGGAGATTTTGGCTTGGCTTGAGGCCCTGCCCCTTTGATAACCTTACTTCTTGTGTTATATTCCTTCTCTTGAGCAACAACAACATTCATTAGTAACTGTCTATCTTCCTTAGATGGGATTCCTCCATCATACTTCTTTATCATTAAAGCCCTTAAATATTCAAAGTCATTATTGGGTAATTCAAAAGCTTGTACAGTATCTACTTCTAAAGTATGAGAGGGAGGAAGAATAGGTACCCTATGAATGCAGTCCCAAAAAGTGGCAGCAGTCTGGGCACTTATCACCTCAGTTGAAGTTGCCCCTTGTTGTGAGCTTGTGGAACAACCCATCATGCAGACATCATCATCATTATCATCATTTGCTTCTTCTTCTTCTTGCTAATATTCTTCACAAGGAGCATGGGGCATGAAACATCTATCACACCAATCAATGACATCTATCTCCTCCACCACAACAACTCTGGCAGCCAAAGGATCAGGTACCATTCTGTTATCCCTAGCTTGGGACTGTCTATTTCCAAATCCAACAGGTCCCTTACCTCTATCATCAGATCTTTGGTGATTTGTGAACCTGTCTTGGCCTTGTTGCTTGTGTTGACCTTGTGAGCTCTACCCAATTCCCTTCTCATCCTGGGCTAATTTGTAGGAAATTTCTTTGACAGCCCCTGCCAAAGTCTTCACAACTTCTTCCAAATCTACAGCCTTGCTTGTTTGGGGTTTTTCTGGGTTAACCAGCTTCACACCATCCCTCTTAGGAGGCTTTCTAATTGCCTTGATATTTTTTTCAATTTGCAAAGCCATAGTGAAGGCCTGCCTCAAATTAGCAGGGTTTTTGTCCCTCAAGTAGTATGCAACCTTTTTATCAAATGCATCAGAATATTTGATCAAACATGATTCATCACATGGCCTTATCCTAACAGGAAATCTCCTCAAGGTCTTATTAAACCTTGTGTTGAAATCATGTAATGACTCATTAGGATTCTTTTTGATGTTTTCAAATTCTATCAAGAGAAACCTAGGGTTAGTTCTATCATCATACTGCAATCTAAATGCATTGCTCATCTTAGTCCAAGAATCAATAGAGTTATCTAGAAAAGCTTTATACCAGTCCCTTGCATCCTCTTCCAGAGTATGGATGAAAAAATTGATATACACATCTTCATGTTCAATCTCAAAATCTTCCATCATATTGATAAAAAGCTTTAAATGTTGATCACCAGTTATAACATTGTTTCCTTGGAACTTTGGCAGTCTGTTCCTTATTTCTTGAGGAACTGCATTTGGATAACCAACCATCCCTACAAAATTTATAGGTCTAAAGGTATTTACAACAAATGGAGGTCTTGGTGGGGGAAGGGCCATGTTGTTTTGAGGGGGTGACCTTGGAGGGGTGACAAATTGATAAGGGACAGAGGGTATTTGAAACACATGGGTATAAATTTCAAAATGGATATCCCCTAAAGGTCTAATCTCTTAGAAATCCCTATCAAATTCTGAAAAGACAGGGAAAAAATGAGAAGAAATTTTTTCAAAATCAAATGAAGGCCCTTCTCTAGGTGGAGAATTCAATTCCACAAAGAGGCTACCTGATTCAGAATCACTTGAATTGTAGTCTTCAATGATAGGCCAGTCACTTTCATCAATGGAGATCCCCTTTCTTATCTGCTGATCTCCAACAGCTCGCCAGGATTTTATTCCTTCTAATTTTGCTTTTCCTAGCTCTGGAAACAATGTCCTAACAGGATCCCTAGCAAAGAAAGACCTTCTTCCTTCCGAGTTTACAAATATTAGTAAAAAATCTAACTTTGATAGAGTTCTAAGACACTGGTATTCATTAAAAAATCAGATCAACAGGGAGTCGCCACTAAGGATTTCCACCTTAGTTGTGCAAATGCACTAAATATGATCTGTCAAATGTCTATCAGCACTAGAAAATGGAAATGAAAGGTCCTGAATTTTCTTTACCCAGATTTATCAAATGAAAGCTAGTGCACTAGGTGTGGGAACTGAAATAATTGCACATAACACTTGGAGTATATAAGGAATATTTTACTAGGGTCTGAATATGAACTATAACCACTATGTCCCCGGCAACGTTGCCATAAGCGTGTTGGTACCCAAATTAATCTCCTTCAAAGGCCAAGCAACATCATGGATTTGACAGGATGCTCAGAGGCAAATAGATGATCATGTATGTCGTTTTGTAGCTGGGGAAGAAATCTATCTAACTTTTTAGCACTCAGGATTTGAACAGGAGTAGGTAGCACCTTAAGAGGATTTGATCCATCCTCGCTATTTTAGGTTGTGCCTTTCAACCAAGGTAAGAGAACCCTTTTGTAGCCTATTGTTGGTGGAGGAGATGGAGATATCCTTCCTAATGAAGTTGTTGAGGAGACCTTGGAGAAAATATGATCAATGCAACAAAATCTAACTCTCACGAGTTGTCACTCTAGATAGTGGAGATATTTTCTGGGCAAGGTTTAGGCTACTAAAGACATTTGAAATCCTGATTGTTTCTGCATGTTTTGGTAATGGAAATTATGCATTTGTATACACACATGACAAACAGGGGTAGTATGGGTAGGATTAGTTGTTTTAAATGAATTTTGGTGGGAGGTGAGGCAGAATGAACTTGATTTGCCAAATATTTGAGAACTATTACAAAATGGAAAGTCTAGACAACAGAATACTTCAGAATAGCTAAAATGTTCCTTTAACCAGAATATGTACTTCAATTGGAAGCCCATATTAACAATTTTTCACACAATCTATGAGATTATAACACAAAGGATCGAGTTAGAAGACCCAATAAAACATCAGAATCTAAGATCAATCATGCCTGAGGTACACCCAGAGGCTTACAAACAATCTCTATCAACAAATGAAAGAAAAGTGATTTTAAATCGTTTATTTCACTCCCAGATGAAAGCTCTTCTGAGAAATGAGATTATAGATGCCACTAAACTGTCACAAGGATTGAGACCTGTGTGATTTAAGATAGATTTTGATACAAGATTGCAATAAGAACAAGAAAAACTATTTGCAGACATTCAGAAATGAAACAAACACATTTTGCTTAAGATCAACACATAATAACTCGAGTTTGATTAAATTTATCAGTAGGGGAAAGTTTCTAGAACAATCTCAGAGCTTGTCAATGGTTGTACACTTGCAACCACCTTGACATGATCAAACTTAATACAAAAGAGATATACAGGCTTCTCAGACAGCTTCTCAAAAAGATAGGCTTTGTCAAATTTTCCTCTTGGGAATTTTCTTCGACCTCTAACACTCCAACCATTTACACAAAAAAATTATGCCATTTATAACATTTACAATAGAGCCCCTTTTTCCCCAAAAGACAAAAACATTTAATGCACCAGTGCTCGCCATGATCTCGATCGCGATTCCCAGAATCAGATCTGTAAAAGTTGTCAGGTGCTCATGGGGAAAATCTCTTCAAAAATCTCAGCATTCAACTCCTTCATCTAGTAGAACACTCCTCCTTCAACTCGCCAACCACTTCCACCCCTAATCTGTCAAATCTAGTTCCTTGCATGCTCGGGAGAAGAAAAACAGAAAAATTATCATTGAGCCCGATAGTCAAACCATTTTAATGGAAAAAGATGTCTCCAGATCTCTCCCACCAAACTTAGATATCAAAATTAACTCCCCTCTTTGTTTGGCGTGTAGGAAATACCAAGAAATCATGAAGACTCGCACTTCTAGGCGTGTTTCAGTAAAAATGGGGGGAAAATCAGATTCAGACTCACAGTTGCCGTTGATCTTTACTTTGAATTTGGGTTGTCCATGTGGAAGATTCAACTTTAAACAGGCCTAGGGGTTTCCTTTGACTTTTTACAACCTTTTGAAAAAATGGAAAAAATTTCCATTTTGCTCCGCACCTCTGCCCTTGAGAAATGAGCCTGACACGTGTCCTAAGGTGGGTCCCAACAGAACCGTGGCCAAATTATGCTATTTTACCTCATTTTTGGAAAAGGGAAAATTTTCAAAGTTTTCCTTGCAGCTCTGCCCTTGAAAAATGGGCCTGACATGTGTCCCAATGTGGTTCCCAGCAGAACCACACTTTTTCACTTTTAACTCTTTTCTCCCAAAAGGAAATTTTTCCAAATTTCCCCCGAGAGTCCACGCCTCTGTCGTTGACTGGAGCAAGATTTGACCTTTCCTTTATCAGGCTTGTGGGCCATTTTGATATTTTTAGTCATTTGAATATCAAGGGGCAAAAAAATCCAAATTTCCCCCAATGGTTTGCCTCCCCGCCCCTTTTGACTTGAAACATACTTTGACTAATCCTTTGTCAGGCTTGTGGGCCATTTTTGAGATTTTAATCCTTTTGAGGACAAGATGCAAAAAATACAAGTTATCTTTGATGGTCTACTTCCCCGCCCCTTTGACTTTTCAAACCGCCATGTGTCACCATGGCGCACCTTGAGATGGTCCCCAAAAATTTGATACATTGAATGAGCGAGGGCTCACCATGTATGAGATGGTGCAATTTCAAAAACCTTAAGGTTTAAAAATGATTTGGCGGGGGCACGTTTCCATTTTAGAATTTTACTCCATTTTCCAAAAGGGAAAAACATCCAACATACCTCCGAAGGCCCGCATCTCTGTCATTAGTCTTTGCCACATGTCCTCCTGTGGGGTCAAAGTAAGACTTTTTCCCTGCCACTTAAAATTTTCTTTAATCATAGCCTGGCAGGGCTGCAGGGAGAATTCAAATCTTTTTCCAAAGTAGATAAAAGGAAAAAGTTCAAAAAATAAACCGCTATTCCCCGTCCAATCGGAAGAAGCCACGTAAGCACCAAAAGAACCAATTAGATTTGAGCAGGGCTATAGGACCAAAATTTTGCTTTAGCCAAAAAAGGAAAAAGTGATAAGTTAAAGCATTGTACCGCCATCCCCTAACCAACCAAAGGAAGCCATGCGACCGTTGAACGCCAAGGAATAACTTTGACAAGAAAAAGACACCTGTCAGACTGTCAAAAACACAGAAAGTCACCATTCATGCTCTGAAACTGATTTTTTGCCAAGGATGAAAACTTTTCGAAACAAAACCAAGTGAATCATGGTTCTGAGCATATTTCGACCATGTGGATTTTCAAAGGCATACAAATATAAATTTATCATTCTCAAGCTTCCATGTTTGGGGGTAAAAAACAAGAAAATGATAAAGCCCGCGGATTTTGAAGAAATTAGGGCCAAAACTGAGGCAATCTCGGAGACTTTTCAAGGAGGGGTATGACAATGGATTCTGAAAACAAATCGAGGCATTCAAAAATGAGGTAAATGTTTTCACAACACCCATATTGAGAGACAAAATATTTAAGAGCACGCAGACAGAGGAAAATTAGGGAAAAATGGTGAGAGATCAAAACGACACCAACAACTCCTACACAATTCGTTTGATTGCAACATTGGCTAGCTCAGCTCGTTTGATCACAAATTTTCTCATGTCTTGGCTTATTGGTTAGTGTTAGCTTAGTAACATAGTTTCCTTGGTTTCTTTCTCGATGATGGATTTTATTTAGACTGGTGGTGACTGTGTGGATCAGATATGTACCTTTCATTTAAAATATATATTGATTAGGGTTAAAACCCTAATTCAAACTATTTTATTTTTTATTTTTTGTTGTCCAAATCAAAGGAGGAAATAAAAAATATAATGGTCAGATTGGCGTATGTGATCATTAATGGTCATATTGGTAAATTCACGTTGATTTGTTTCCATGGTCATGGGTTTGAGGCCCCTCCATGGCTATTTAGGTCCAGCAAAACTAAGCTCTCTCACTCTCCTAGCTTATCCACCTCATCTTGCCAAGCCTCTCTAATCAAGATTCTTTAATTCTAGGTAAATTATTATTTTTAGATAAGGTAATAAGGATTTGGTTTTGAAGGGACCAAAAAACCATTTACAAGAAATGAAGCCAGGCCACATGATAACCAAAATGAAACAAGAATGGTTCTGAAGGGATCAAGAACCTCGTATAACTGAAAGATAGGAATCAAGGTAAAACAAGATAAAAAGTGAAGCATGGTCACATTAAAGAAAACCAAAACCTTCAGATACACCAACCCAACACAAAGGCTAGGAAATAATAAAAAAGACAAAGAGCCTCCAAAGAATCAAGTCAAACAAACTTGACCATCCTCAAGGAGTACCCTAAATCCCTGATGACCAACCTAACCATAGGCTAGGAAATAATTACCCAAGAGGTACCCGACCATGGGATCTCAAGTTCATCTTAAGAGGAGCAGTGGCATTCTTTCCATTCTTTTTTCTATTCACAAATGTCCAATCCTCACTCTTATTAGGATTAGTGTTTTCATCTAAATGAATTGGGATCAAGACCTACAACATCTCATTTTCCCCAACATTTGAATCCTTCTTCAAGATTCCTTTTTTAGATTCTATTCCCGAAGGAAATGGATTATCCATGATAGGTTGAGAAGAAGTCAAACCAACAATCTCCACAAACATAACTTGAAACTGAGTCTCACCTTCTTTAGTTTTTGAATCCTCCGAGAAATAATCAAAATCATTTTCCACAACCAGCATATTGGGATGAGTATGCTTCCACCACGAAAATTTCCCATTCACTTTGTATATCACACTCCTACAGTCTAAAGCTAAGTGACCTAGGACAAAACATTTCCTACATCTAAAGGGAAGCCCTTCATAATCCAAAGGTTGGGACCAAGTATGATCTAACACCCCAAGTTCTATTGAAGCTGATAGATCAACTGAGGTATACAAATCTACCATAATACGAGCATAGGTGGTATCCACATACAGTTCAGTTTTAGTATTAATGTCCAAGCATTTCCCAAAAACATTTCCAATAGAAATTAGGCTCTCCTCTCCCCAAAATTACAGTGGAAGGTGAGGTAACTGAATCCAAACCAAATTACCATGGAACATTTCTATGAGTGGGTTAAAGGAAGGAAACCACGGTTTCTTGAGAAAGAGATGATTATGGAGTTCCAAAAGCATAGAAAAAATTCTATCTCTATCTTCAATCAGGTTAAAAACCATAATAAGAAAGTCTCTGGAACAGGGATAAATATCCACTCTACCTAACATGATGGGATGCCATTATGAAGAGATACAAGAATGTAGTTATGGGAGACCTGGCCACAATCCATTAAATCTACATATCAGACCTTTTTTGATAATTTTTTCCTCAGCTTCAATCACCTGAGCACTAAAGGTAACCTAAGGTGAGCTATTGGCCTCCCTGAGGGTTCTTTGTTTAGAAGTCACTACAACAAAGGAACACTGTAGAGGATCGACACTCACAGTCTATCCAGAGGGGTGCTCACCACCTTCTATCCGTGTATGATCTGCAACATGATTTTCCAATAAAGTGACAACAAAAGGAGAGCCATCCTTCGTTTTCACAGGGGTGCAGCTGCCCCAAATAATAGATCCACCGTAAACCAGCCCCAAAGAGGGAAGAAAAACAGTTCCACCAGAGACGGTGCTCGAAACCTCCACCAAATGACTTGAGGTAAAAGACCTTCAATCATGAATGGTCATTCCACCAGAACAAAGGAGGAAAGATCCATAAGGGGAAGGACCCGAGTCATGGCTAACCACACCCAACCCCCCACCACCATCTCCGCCACCTAATAGAGCTCCAAAATGGCCAGAGAAATCCACAGCCTCACACTGCACAGGGGAAAGACCACCACCGCCACTACATATATCCTTACTAGGGTTAGGGTTGATAACAAGTGGTTTCGAGAAGGGGTCACAAGAAGGAGACATATCAAGAAATCACACACACATAATAAGGAGGTAAATTATTAAAAGGAGTTTGTAAAGGGGATTTTTTTCAAAAGGGGGGAATTTTTTTTTTTAACAAGGTGGGGCCATTTTATTGTAAAGGAGATAATTCTATTTAGAGAGTAAATTATTTTGGAGAAATTATTTTTTCTAAAAAGTGGTTAAATATTGTAAAAAAAACTACATAATTATAAGCAGTTTGGGGTTTTTTTGTGGTGAAAATTTAATTTTCAATCCATTTCAACAATTGTTTGAAAGGGCCATAATAAGCTGCCACTTGACCCCACTAGGGGCTGCCACCCCTAGACCCCTGTTGTTTGGTCCACTGCATAATATATTCCTGATGCTCTTTTGTTATCAAGTTTCAAAGACTGAAGGGTGAGACACTATTTGACAGGTGGTCAAACCCCCTCACAAGAAAACGTTTTCCTTCCTTCTTGCTCATATAGTATTGATTTGGAACTAGGATATCAGAAAAAAAGACTCCACTGTGTTTTGGACGTATTTTTGGCAGATCCTGAAGTCCTATATTTTTTGAGTGTGTTTTTGCATTTATCATGGATTCGTGCTCTGACATATTTTTTTTACAGTTTGAGAATGAGATGTTGTTCATTGAAGTTTGTTCCATTCAGGAAGACCTAGTGAAATTTTTGGAAGAAAATATATCACTCAAAAAGTGAAATTCTCTTCTCCAATCCCTCATTCACGATAAAGATGACCTAATACACTCTTTGCAGGAAAAACATGTTAGCTTGCAACATCAACCTCATATTTTGGACAGTCATATCCCTATTCCTAGTCCACTTGCATGTATTTCTCATGCACCCACTGAACTTGATTTGTCATTTTCTGAGCCTCTTCTTACTCCTGATGTTCCTAAGCTTATTAGGATTGTTACTGCATATTCTACTTCTGCACCTCATTCTATGCAGTAAAAAACTCTGTGTATCCCACTTCTGCTCACATGCATGACTCTTTTTAGAAGTATACCACTGCATTTGGTTCTCACATGCTTCATTATATGGGTTTCATTGACAAAGGTATTAACAGAAAATCATAGGGTATTGCTTCCCCTATGTTACTTGTTAAGTGGAATTCTTGACATGGCATTGGTTTTTGAGAAGGTACTTCATTGGGATCATACATTGAAAGAACTCCCCCTTTTGTTTGCTCGACTCTTTCTGAGGATCATGAGCTACACATGAGTTTCTGCACATTTACTCAAGTTTGAGAAACCTGAGATTTGAGCTGTCATACTATGATCGACCTGACACACATTATGTTGTTCCTTTGTATGATCCCGTTGTGCATTTTACAGTGAATCATACGCAAACATATTCTTCATCCATCTATGTTGATTTGGGGTGGGTTTTAGATCACTCATAGTGGTAACATAGGCGTTCATTGAGAGGACTCTATAGGCATGGTTCCTCCACCATTTGGCCACTTGCTCCACTTTCTATACCATCTACATTGTAAGCTCCTTGTTTTGAGAATTGTTTTAACATGTGGTATATCTCTCTTGTGTGTTGAGAGATTTTGTATTTGTATGTTTGACACTTTTGGCATGTTGACAATCTCTCTTGTGGGGGAGCTATTCTGGTGAAGCCCAGTGTTAGTTTTTTAGTGTTCGAGTAGTTGTTTTGACAACTCATACAAATTTATAGTGTCACTCCCCTCATTCAGTAGTATGGGAGGGGGTGTGGTGTTGATCCTTCTTCTTCAAGTTTTACATCCTTACCTTATTACCTTATATTTTCTTAGATCGTGGTACTCCCATTTCTTTGGATCTTGTGTCCTCTCCTTATTGCCTTGGTTATTGTTCTTAGGATCGTGGCACACCTATTTATAGCAGTTGATTGAATTATGTTTGGTGTTTTTTTTACATTTTTGATATCACTCCATTGACATTCTCCTTATATAGAGTTATTTTGATGAAGCCCAGTGTCAGTTTTTTTTGAGTTTTGTGATCGAGCAGTGGATTTAGACCACAGTGCACACCAAACTTCTTTAGCATTGTATGAGTTTTTTGAGTTGATATTTTTGGGATGCCTTGCAGCAGGTGTTTGCTTTCTCTAATTTGTTGTTACTAGTTTTGGGTACCATACAGTGTCCCTTTTCCCTATTATTGTACGTGGTTACCTCATCAGGCCTTATTGCTGGGACCCACCTGTTCAGCCCACCTAAGCTATGCTTACGGGTGCTGTTAGTTTTGTTTAGTAGGATAATTCTTGCACTTATGTCATCTCTACACTTGTTGTGTTAGCTTGCTTAGGTGTACTAGTTGTGTTCAATTATCTTACTAGTTGTGTGCAGTAAGCTCTACTTCTAGTATCATTTAGTGAGAGTTATTCACCACTGATATGGGAGGTAGTTGCACTTTCCTCCTATTTGTACACCAATTTCATCATTCTAATATGAGGCTTTGAGTTTATTTTCTGTGCAATTTCATGGTTGTGGTAATGTTTATTCTGCTAGAGTGATCATGGGATGAGAAGCATTGGCTTCTCTGACATAAATATCTATTAAAAACATCAAACAACCCATTCTACAAAAACTATTTTCATCATGTAAAATAACATATAACTGCATATTATGATAAACAAAATTCCATTATTCAAATTAGACAAAAAAAATGTAGTGAGAGTCTTTCATTCAACTTAACATCAAGTGCACTGTGATGTAGCAACTAAGATACATATAAATACTTTTTGTGCATCTAATAATAATTAGAATTAATACTATGAGTGTCTAAAAACTACGATCTTTGAATTAAAACTACAATTTCATAAATTATTATGATATTAAATTATACAAGGGTGTATCATCAAGAGGTATTTGAACCTTGTATGTGTAATGTAAATAAGTGTTCTTTTTCTCAATGAGGGAAGAAGTTAATGAGATAGCTTAAAATCATGCAATGATATTAGTAGTGTCGTCATAAGCACAAGTATAAGATATAACATAATAAGTTAATAAATCTTGGATAACTAAGAGAAAGTACTAGTGGGTTTGCATATATAGTGACTTCCATAATATATAACTAATCACATGCAACCATACTCGAGGCATGATGAATGCAAAGTGTACAATCCTACATGACACATTCTTTATTCATGTGAATAGAAGGAAGGTGACTCAAGATAAAATACTTAGTGCATGTTGTGTATTTGTGTTTGGTCAATATTTTGTAGGGAGATATAGTGATGGGAGTTTTGTGGCCTTCCATGAGGATGAGGGTGTATAAATTATGGGTGTCGAGGGTGAACCCAATCAGCATGGTAGGTGGCAAGAAATTCATCTATGGCTTGAAATTCAACCTAACAATCTATAAAGAGCAATAACTAAAAGGAGAATCCATAATGAGCCCATATTGAACCAAACAATATTGAAGGTGCAACTATCGACAAGGCTTATTGAGGCATTATATATATTATATGATTGATGAATAGTAGTTTGTCGATGTATGGTTGTGTACACCACTAACTCCATAAAGACCAATACAAAGTTACAAAATAACCTACAAATGCCAATTATTTCAATATTATGTAATTCGTAAATGATAATGTTAACAAAATATAGAGATTTTCTTACCATGAATACAAAGGAATACGTCGAAGACAACAAGACAAGAAGATAATATAGAGATTGTTGATTTGGATCAGTGCTTGAGGCCAATGATCTTGAGGCCAACCAAAGCACTGGCACGCTGCAGGACAAGACTTGCCTTATCAACATGGTCGATCAGATTCTTAGTCTCATCCATAAAACTTTGTTGCTTCCTCCTCATTTCCTCCACCGCCATATGCACGGCATCCTCCTCCTCCGAGCACAACTCCACGCTCCTGAGAATCGAACCGATGCTGCTCTCCAGCCCCTCCACAAGAACCTTAATCATGTCCAGATCCTTAAGCGCAACAAAAGTTCCCTTATCCATTGCCTCTATGACCTCACGATGGCGCTTGATGGTGTCCTCGTATTTTCTCCGCTTGGAGCTAGTCCATGTGCCCAGGCAGCCAATGGGAATCGATAAAGCGGCGGCCAAGCCTCCCGCCAGAGGGGGCACCATCATGACGGCCGCCAGTGCAGTGCAAATCAGCAGCGCACCAAACGTCGCTACAAAAATAATGGTCCAAAACTTCCTCCACGCCCTCTTATTCTTCAGTTTTTTACTCAAATTTTTCCTTTTCGCACGGAGCTTCTCCAGCATGTGAGAGTGCCGGGAAATGACGGTCTTAAAATGCAGAAAGAATTCCGCAGTAAAGGGACTCCCAGCCATCTTGAAATTCACCAGCTTTTCCAGAATCTTCCTGTACTGTGACTCTCCGGGAGGAGGACTCTGTGGCCTCATACGATATAAAGCGATCTGAATTATAAGCTGGTAGTCCCTGGCTCTTGTCACACATTGTTTCAGCGCAAAAAAGAAACTTAAAGTCGCCATACTATTGTCAAAATAATCTTGAACCATTTCCAACAAATCAGGAGTATTCCATATATCCTTTTCATTTTCTAGTATGAGCGTTGAAAGGTTCTGATCCCTATCAAGAAACCATGAGGTGACCTCCTTCAAAGAGTGAACAGATAAATTGCCATTCGCTAGGGTGTTGATAGTTTGCTCTGAACGAGCCTGCAGCGTGTCATCAAAATTCTTCACATCCACATCCATTTTGCAGGCATCCTCGTAAGCCTTCAGCTCCGCGTCATACATTGATTTTCCATTTAATTGATCGGGTTCCCCCGCTTCATACTTGGCGACCATTCTGCTGCTCGCATGGTTTCCCATCTCCTCCCGAACCCTAGGAGAAGTGAAATTATGCGTATAAGAAACGAACAAATCTTCTGCGTATAAGAAATGAACAATCTTTGTGGTTTCTAATCCGTCTTTGCGAAGATACTGCGTTCCCACGGCAAATCTATTTGACTCTCCTTTTTGGAATCTTTTTTTTTATTTATTTATTTAAGGATTCCTCTACTTTAATTTTAATAATTTGTATTGAAGGGTTCTCACATTTTAATTTTATTTGTTTGAGGGGTTTGGTTAAGTCTGATGCTCAGTCGGTGATAAATTAAATAAGGGTTGTTTTTAATTGATTAGTGCTCCCATCTATCAAAATATAATTTGAAGACTTGTTTATATTCTAGGTTGGTGAGAAATTAAATAGCATTTCCTCTCAATGTAGTTATCAATCATAAGTTTTCACGGATTCGTTTATATTTTTATTTTAAGGGTTAGTGGATGGCATTTATTTTATATGTGATGTTAGAATATTTATGTTTAAGAATAAATTTGTATCTACAAATGAAATATTGGTTAAGATTTTGAATATAATTGTGTATGTTTGTTTATGTTGTAGTATTGCAATAATAATTTTGAATCATCACTAAAAGTTTAACATGATAAGAAATTAAAGGATAAGCCACTTTCAACCATATCCCAAAAGTTAAATGGATCCTTTTGTGGGAGATTGGTGAAACACAATGTCAAATAGTTGTGATTATGTAATTAATATTATAACAAAGCAACAATTATATAATTTCTTTGGTACTTTCATAACTAAAACTACACAAATGATGGTCTACCTATATCAATAATTTCACCTGCAACATATGAATACCACTTGAGTAATGCTCCTATTTGAAGTCTTTTCCAAGTGTTCTTTTTTCCTAGAACTTGAGGACTCTAAATGTTGGCAAGGATTGGTGTCAAACCTAGGGATTCAAAGTCAGAAGAAGAGGAATAATTTTCAAATTCAGAAGAAGGGTAACAATTGTCAAAGTTCATGTGTAGGAAGCGAATCATGGAAAACAATCTCCACTTCTAGAAAGAGACCACATAGAAGAGAAACAATAATCTAGAATACAAAGGCTAACTTAGTGAGAGAAGCATAACCAAAATCATGCAAATGTGATGTTCATGATTCGTAGCTAGTCATTAGACAAAGTGTATATAATATTCTTCATAGTTATGTATAGGTAGGGAAGTGTGCAAGTGTGTCAAATTCCATAGCATTGTTGGATTTCAATAAAGAGTATTTTTATTCCTTTTTGTGTCCTTGTGATGTGTTCATTTGAGTGTGGGTGTGAGTACATTAATATTGGCTAGAGTAAGAGGTAACTAGTTAATTTGTCCCTGATTTCTCAACCTACATAAATTGGTATATTCAAATCAAGGTTTTTCTTGCATGGTTGAGTGTGTGTGACTTTTGTTGAGTCAATTATAGGTTGTGAAAGAGAATCTTACATTGTTGAAAATATATGGCTCACAGGGTACCTCTTGGAGGAGGAAGGGTGCCTAGATTTGTAAACATGGAAAAAATGTTGAGAGGAATCCAAGTGAGAGTGATTGCATTGATAAAGACTACATAAATGAGAATAATCACAATTTTTGATGTAAGTGATGATGAGGAAGGAGGTGGATAAAATCAAGAGATTAAAGATGAAAATATAAACAATGTAGCAAACGATACATTTTCGAAGCTCCCTACTATAAAGATGGAATGTAAACCAAAATTGGATACCCCTAACTATGAAGGATGTTCATTCCCTATTAAATTTCAATTTTGGAAGGTGTTGATAATTCACTCTATGAAAACCCAAACTGCACCACAAAAATTCTTCATTTTTAGAAGAATCCTTGTAAACGTTAAACTATATTTCATACTTCAATTTTCCTTTCCTTTAGACCTATATTGTATGTTTTTGGACAATTCGACTACAAAACATAGGACTGATGAAATATTACTACAAATCAAATATTTTATGTACCATAACTAAACAAAATTTGTGGTTTGTAATCCATGTTTGAGAAGATAAGACCTATCATGATTATTGTCTTCTAAGAACAAATCCTTTCGAGAACACACTTGATTCTACAGCTCTCTTTTTGTAATGTGAAACACATGTCTTTAAGGTTTTCTTGTTTGAATTTAATAACAAATTGAATAAAAATTTCTCTAACATGAAAATAATAATAATGGTTTTTCAGTTGACTTACTTTTTAATCTATTAATGTAACTAGTGTAATAACTAGTAATCAGATTTGAAAGATTCTATTATAAGTTGAAATTCAAATGTCAATATATAATAATTAATAAATTAATTAGTGGATGAAAGAGAAAAGTTCATTTACTTTTTAAACATAAAATAAATTTCAACTAATCAAATAAATAAAAATAATTATAAAAATATTATAATATGCCAAACAAAACTATATATGTAATTTTATAATTAATATTTTATTTTATAATCCACAATTTTTTAGGATAGGTCCTATTATCATATTTATATTCTATTTCTAAACCTAAGTAAGACCTACACCATGAACAATGTATTCATTAATTTTATAAAAAATAATAGTAAACTATGTAATAAATAGTATATTGATTAATTTTTATTTTAAAATATTAATTTTAATTATTATTTTATAAAACACTCAAATGAAAAGTAGATGAGTATCTTCTCTAAATTAAACTTTCTTTTATGTTTTTCAACTTTCTCCTAATTTTTTCAATCTTCCCTTAAGTTTCACTACATTTTAAATTACTTTTATAATTCTAAAAATTCTCTATATCCCCATTTGTACATCCAACTTTCAAGTCACCTCGCTCCCTTATTCATACATCCAACTTTGGAGACACCACACTTCCTTAACTTACATATTCCAACTTTATATCATAGATTTTTACAATCATAAATTTTTTTTTTGTCTAACATTAGTTGTATAAAATTTATTTCACCCTCGCTTCACTTTAGGATAGAAATTAGTGCCCTAACACCACCTACTTAACCAATGAAAAATTTAAAATAATAAAATAAGATTAAATTTAATACAATATATAAGTATGAAGGTGACCATCGTAATATAAAGAGCTTTGTCTCACTATCCACCAAGGTTTAAATCTCAATATATGCGAGATTTTTTTATATTATTATTTTATTCTTAGATAAATGTAATGGAATGCACATGAAATTGTAATTATTAACAAAATATACTTATTAACATTTTATCTATGAAATAACAACATAAAATACATCTATTTTATAACATAATGGAATTCAAAGTAACATACCTTTGTTAGTACCTTTTCAAGAGGTTCTCTAATGCTTTGCATAACCATTAAAACACAATATAAATGTCTTTTTGATTTACTATAATATACCCACATGTTGACCAAACAACACATCATTTATTTAGCAAGCTTAGTTATTTTTATTAGTGCTCTCAAATGTGAGTGCAATATTTAAGAGTGAAAATTAAATATGGTGAAGAAATATTTCCAAAACACTTATTGCATTAATTCCTAACGTGTATGCATTATTTTATTTCACATTTTTGGACATGATTTTTCATCTTTTTTCCCATCTTAGTGCACTTACCTCATACCATTTAATATCACACATTTAACATAGGTTTTTCTATTAATATCACACATCTAACATAAGATTTTCTATCTTTTTAACCTCTCGTATATCCATAATATTAAATTTTTTCTACATCTCCATTATAAAGTTTGACCTTGCAGGCATCTCCTAATAGAAACATTTAATTGCCTAATGTGTAGTACTTGCTACAAATATTTCCTAACTATATACTTGATTTCAAAAATATGAACATGTTGAGTTTATTGATTGAATTATGTGATAAAGTTTTATTTCTATAGTTCAAATTTCAAATCTTATATGTTTAGCATTATATTTGGAATCATGTTTATTTCAAATGTAATAATTTGGTGAAATAACTATGCTTCCATGCTTTCTCAAAGTGGGATGCTAATACATGAATAAATTCATTCCAATTAAGCACTTACTCTTGATTGTCACTCATCATTCAATGGTTCCACTTATAAGGTTCCAATTATAGATGTAGTTAAACTATACTAATCATTCCATTTTATGGTATATTATGAAAGTCAAATTATTTTTCCATGCGGTTACATACATACCATAATACTTTGTTTACTTTGTTGTTGTTTCTGATATTTTCTAAGTTCAATTTTGGCTTTTGTAGTATTTTCCCTATCACTTGGTTTGGCTCGGTGCATCCTACTTTGTTGTTGTTTCTGATATTTTCTAAGTTCAATTTTGGCTTTTGTAATATTTTCCCTATCACTTGGTTTGGCTTGGTGCATCCTCAAGGGTGGTTTACATGTGTATCAATAGCTATATGAGGCTAATTATCGGCTTCAATTCAAACCATAAATTCTAATTAAACCGATTTAAACCCTCATTTAAGGATGTTGTGAGTAAGGTAAAATTAACATGGGTAAAAGTTTTTATGGTTTCTGATCTCACAGGAATGTTACCCTCAATATTAACTAGTGGAAAATAAAGGGATTCATTACGATTAGTGGTTGATGAAAATAATTTTGGTCTAAAATACATGGATTTTAATTTGGTTTCATGTATAGTTCTAGATTTTTGTTCAATTCAGGAATAGAATTATTTGGAGTATTAAATAGTAACCATAAAAATACAAACATGTGATATTTGAATTAAATATTTCATCTTGACCAAAATTTTAGAAATGAATTTAAGAATGTATATTATATTGTGGTGTAAGGGTCTTCTCTAATTCACTTTGTTTGTGTATAGTTCACCATCACCTTAAGCATGCACGACTCCTCTCTCAACTAGCCCTTGTTTAGAGGATCTAGCTAAAAGCGCTTGTTTGATGTAGATAACTATTTTTACCTAATATAGATTATAGGAAAATTCCATTTTATAATCTCACTCATGCATATGTAAAGAAAACATGAATTTCATACCTTAACTTTAACAGACCAATTGACCCTACTTTTTCTAGTCACCTTAATGGACATTATACTTTGTTCAAGCCTTGTCCTATACCTCAACTCTACTAAGCACTATGTTCCTTGGTTTATCATTCATTAAGAAACTTAGATGTACCTCTGAATTCAACCTGCGATTATCACATATCCTACCTGCCTTATGCCTTACACTTGTTCTCACCAATCCTTTCTATCAAATGTACCTCCTATACTTCTTGGTTGTCTCATAGAAATCTCATATCCATTTACTTCACTCTTCCATACATATACTTCACCTTCATAGATCCATTGTGCCAAACCCCTGCTCCTGAACATTTTACCTTTATTAATAAACCATCTTTGCAATGTTGTCCATATCTTTGATTCATACATCATCCTTGTTTTCTTCCTTTACTCCACTCTTCTTCATGCTAGCCTAAAATTCTAGAAGTGGTCAGTAAGCCAATACTGTGCTTAGGGGTTTGATTCACCCTCAACATCCATAAAATGCTTCATCTGACTTGCTATGAGGTGGCTAGACCTCTAAACTCTACCCTATCCTTGAATTTGTTCTTAATTCCATCAACTAGCTTTGTAACCTAACAACCTTCCCCATATGCAAATGTTAATGAATCTCTAATTTTCCTAAAACAACTTACCCTTCTCATAAATGATTCAAGGATGCTTTATGGAGCCCTAACATGAGTCCAAGTCTCAATTCTTACTCCTTTGTACGAAATGGTACTTTTCCAACGGTCTTAGGGATTATTTAGGCATAATTAGGTCTTTTGTGATGCTACAGATGAGTGCAGAGATTCCTAAGATTCATATAACCTTCTAACTTCATTAAAGTGAATTGCAACATTTCTCAGCTCCAAATGGTATTTGGTCTTAACATGCATTAAATATCTCTAAAACCCTCACTGTACAGTCTTAACTGATAATGTACATGCTTAGAATGCATGGCTTATGATAGTAACTCTTACCAGTAGATTTTTATCTGCACTCTTGAGTAGAGTTATCTAACACCATAAGTACAATGATTTCAAAAATTTAGAACTTTTTACAGTACGGTCTGAGAGATATAGAAATCCCTAGTTCAGGGGCAGTGAGGACAAATTTAAGCACACAAAACTCATACAGAGGTTTCAAGACCACAAATAAATTTACTTGAGCTTCTAATGAGGCCTCCAACTCTTCCAATCATCAAAATCAACCTCTAATCCTTAAAACTTTGACTGTCATCTTCCTAGCCTCGGTCTGTGCATGAACACTGTCAAATATGCATGGAAAACATAGAAAATATTGTTAATTACATTATGAAACCAATGAAAATATTCAATATTTGTTATTCCCACATAATTACACTTGATTACAATTATCATCCTTGAAGGAACCACATATGGAGGCCAAAAATCCCATTTTTAGTACTCCAACCCACATTCCTAGTCTTGCTCAACTACTCCCTAAGATGGCTCAACCACTCCCTAAGATGGCTCAACCATTGTCCGAGCTTAAGAAATCCTTAAAAACTCAAATATCACCTACTAAAATTGTTTCCACGTGAGGCTAATACCTCCAGATCTTATTTACACAATTTTGGCCCTTATATGTACTAATATGCCTTATTTAGGATTTTACACACAAAATTATCAAAGTTAACTATTTGAATACAAATTTTGGAGGGAAATGATAATACTTGTTCCTAAAACAACCTAGGATTTAACAAAAACATGAATATTGCAATGAAATCCTACTGATGAGCTTGCATCATTCTACCCTTGAGAAGAAAAATTGAGCTTCTAGCTCAAATGATGCTTGTTGATCATCTCTTTTGGCTTCTTTCTTGCTTGTCTAGTTGTAGGTGGATTATTCCATATTGTAGATGATCCTTCTCTTCATTTTTATATCTTGTTTACTCCTGCCTTTATTTTCCTTGTATGTTCTTGTCTCATTTCCCAAGGTCTTCTTGTCACATAGGATATTTCTTGATTGAATGCCAACTAGATTCCATGGCCTAATTCCCTCTTTGATTGCCTTGACTGTGCTGCCTCTTAGAGACTGATATTCTTTCATTTTTACTTTCTTCCTTTATTATGTTTCATACTCTTCATATGCCAAATCCGATTGTTTTCCTTCTTAGCCATTCTAGTTCCAATAATTGTTTTTATAACCCACTCATGCATGTGAGTATACTCTTAAGCTCCACATTTGTACTTTACATTTTATTTCTTCCTCATTATTTGTATATGGACACCTGGTAGGGACTGTATGGAAGTTATTATTTGTCTTGAGGTGGAGGTGTTATATTGTTTCTTTTTGAAAGGAATTTATTTACCTTGGGTTCTAACTTAATCTCCATGTTCCAATCCTTTCTTGGAATCATGTTCTATTTCCACCTTTTGATTTTTCCTCCTATGTATTCCGCTTTCATGTATTCTTAAAAACCTCTCTCCACTCAAATATTCACAATAATTACTTATTAGACTAAAGCATTGTTCATTGCAAAATAAGATTATGCTTTCCATTCCATACTTGTGTCCTTTTTCCATAGTATTTTGGCTTTAAATTAAATTTCCTTGAGTAGTTATTTGGGCATATTATGATTCTAAGACTGATAATTATGAATATTTCCTTGTATTTCTCACAACTTATCTATTCTCTCTTATTGAACACCTAGATATACTAAAAATTTGGTCTTCTTCTTCAAGGGGTAACTCTAATTTTTGCTTGCTTGACTGTAAATGATGTATCACCCCCAACATCATGTTGATTTTTATCCAAAATTGAGAAATTACTTGCTTATTTATGGCTTCTTTTTTTCTCTATCTTCTTGTACACTTGTTTCTTCTTACTCCATCCTTTGTTTGTTCTTGGCCTTCCTTCTTTACTATGCATTCTTTATCTTTCTTTTTGTACAAACCAGTTACTTGTTATTCTTCTCTTGCTTACTGACTGTGCTGACTGTACTTCCTTTCTTCCATGCTTTCTTGAACCTCTGTGGAGGTACTTCTTCTATCCTTATATGCCTTAAAGGAATTCTTTACTCCCTTATCTAATTCTTGTCCCCCTTACAATCTTGCTGAAACTCCTTAGTTTGTATAGTAGTCACCATGCTTTTCGCTTGGTCTTCCTTATGGACCTCTTTCATGAGTTATTCATGTCCACTAGACTGTCCTTCACTTACATGCTGGTATTCATGGAAGTCAAACATCTCTTCCAACTTCTGCAACTCTTCTCTCAATGTGAGAGTGTCCACTCCTTATTCATCATACCTAGGACCAGATTGGTCTTCTTGCCTTGAAATGACATCACCTTCATCACTACTTTTACCTACATTTTCACTAAAACACAACATTTTATGAGTTGTACCTACATAAAAATATGTCCACATAGGGTTAGTTGGAAAACTCAATGGTCTCTTGACCTTCATCCTTCTTTTTCTCATGGCCTCTTCCACTATTTTATCTCCATTCAAGCAACTTAATGCTCTTCCAAGGTGGTATTTCTGATCCACCATCTCTTTTCCTTTCCCATAATCTCTCTCTACTGTCATATTCTTTACGTGACCAGATCCTTGGTCACCAAACACCTTTCTTGGTGCTTCTCTTCTCATCCACAACTCATCACAAGAATATCCTTCCTTTACTGTCTTTATCTCCTTAACCTGTTGCATTGTTTCATGAAAATACTTCCTCACGGTCATTAACATGACACTTCCTCTTTCATCATCCCCTTCGCCTTCAAGAGTATGAGACTATGCTTAACTCCACCCTTAAAAAATTTGTAAACATTTGTTTTTCCATCATGCTTGGCTTGCCTGTCAAATTTCCAAGGTCTACCTAAGAGTAAATGGAAAACATCTATAGGTAGAACATCACATAACACTGTATCTTTATATGATCCAATTTGAAAATCAACTATTCTTTGATCACTTACTAGGATATTATGACTTTGTTGCACCCTTGAAATGAAATAAGGCTTTGAATGTGGAAGTCTTATGAATCCCAAATTCTTCACCATGTATTCTATGACACCACATTGTAGTGCTTCCTCCATCTATGATGACATCACATACCTTACCTCCAAACTTGCATCTAATTTTGAACACGTTCCTTCTTTGACTCATGTATGTGTCATGTCTTCTTAAATGTGTCTTTTTTCCTCATGGTTGCTCCAAGAATCTCTTCATCAAGAGAGATTCACCCTTCATTCTCTCATCTCTCCTACATAACTGATCTGGTCTAAATAAATTCCCATTTTTAGTTCTCTTAAGGTATTTAACATCATTACAACTTGCATTCACATCTCTATCATTTACACAACTATCTCTATTTGCATTCACATCACTAAACATAAGCATACCTTTTTGAATTTTTCCAAGAGATTTGAATTCTTCCCTTGAATGGATTGTAAACTCTCCTTTACTGTTTCATTCTAACAATGGAATTTTATCTCTAACAAGATGATCCAAAAAATCTATTTTTTCTTCCATTTGTATCTTCATCCATTGAAACTGCTTCATCGTCTCTCTAAGAAATCATTCCAGCTTGTTCTAGATCCTTGAGTGTAATTGTTCCATCATCCTCCTAATTTCCTTTATAGCCTTTAAATCAAGCTCTGATACCAAAATGTTGCAAGCGTATTCTCCAATTCACTTTGTTGGTGTGTAGTTCACCATCACCTTAAGCATGCATGTCTCTTCTCTCAACTAGCCATTGCTCAGAGGATCTAGATAAAATAAATTATTTGATGTAGATCATTATGTTTACCTAGTATATATTGTAGGAACATTCCATTTTATAATCTCACTCAAGCATATGTAAAGAAAACATGAATTTCATAACTTGACTTCGGCAGACTAATCTGCTCTACTTTTTCTAGTCACCTTTATGGACATTATACTCTTTCAAAGCCTTTTCCTCTACCTAAACTCTACTAAGAACAATGTTCCTTGGTTTATCCTTCATTAAGAAACTCAAATATACCTCTGAATTCAACTTGATATTATCACATCTCCTACCAGCCTTATGCCTTACACTTTTCCTCACCAATCCTTTCTATCAGTTGTACCTCCTCTACTTCTCTATTGTCTCATAGACACCTCATCTCCATTTACTTCACCTTCATAGCTCCATTGTGATAAACCCTTACTTCTAAAAATTCTACCTTTATTACAAAACCATATTTGCAATGTTGTCCATATCTCTAATTCATAAATCATCCTTGTTTTATTTCTTTACTCCACTCTTCTTCGTGCTAGCCTAAAAGGATAGAAGTGATCAATAAGCCAATATTATTCTTAGGGGTGTTATTCACCCTTAACATCCATAAAATTCTTCATCTGAATTGCTATGAGGTGGCTAGACGTCTAAACTCTTCCCTATCCTTGAATTTGTTCTTAATTCCATCAACTAGCTTTGTAACCTAGTAGCCTTCCCTATATGCAAATGCTAATGAATCTCCAATGTTCCTGATACAACTCTCCCTTCTCATAACTAATTCAAGGACCCTTTATGGAGCCCAAACATGATTCCAAGTCTCAATTATTACTCCTTTGCATGAAGTGGTACTTTTCTAACTGTCCTAGGGCTTATTTCGGCCTAATTAGGTCTTTTGTGATGCTAAAGATGAGTGCAGAGATTACTAAGGTTCATATAACCTTATAACTCCTTCATTAAGGTGAAATGAAACATTTCTCAGCTCCCCCAAATGATATATGGTCTTAACATGCATTAAATATCTCTAAAGCCCTTAATGTATAGTCTAAACTAGTAAAGTACATGCCTAGAATGCGGGGCTTATGACAGTCACCCTTACCAGTATAATTTTGATCTGCACTCTTTCATAGAGTTATTTGACACCATAAGTATGATGATTTCAAAAATTTAGAAATTTTTACCGTACGGTCTGAGAGATATAGAAAGCCCTAGTTAAGGGGTATCGAGGAAAAAATTAAGCACACAAAACTCATACAAAGGTCTCAAGACCCCAAATAAATTTCCTTGAGCTTGTGATGAGGCCCTCAAACTCCTTTAATCATCACAGTTAGCCTCTAATCCTTAAAACTTTGACTGTCACCTTCCTAGCCTCGGTTTGTGCATGAACACTGCCAAAGATGCATGGGAAACATATAAAATATTGCCAATTACATTATGAAACCACTGAAAATATTAAACATTTGTTATTCCCACATAATTAAACTTGATTACAATTATCATCAACGAAGGAACCACATATTGAGGCCAAAAATCCCATTTTTAGTACTTCAAACCACATTCCTAGTCTTGCTCAACTACTCCCTAAGATGGCTCAACCATTTTCCTAGCTTAAGAAATCCTTAACAACTCAAATATCACATGCTAAACTTGTTTCCACGTGAGTATAATCCCTCCATACCTTATTTACACAATTTTGGCCCTTATATGCACTAATAAGACTTATTTAGGCTTTTACACACAACATTATCAAAGTTGACTATTTAAATACAAATTTTGGAGGGAAATGATAATACTTGTTCCTGAAACAACCTAGGCTCCGACCAAAACATGAATACTTCAATGAAATATTACTGATGCACTTGCATGATATTGATTCTGAAACTATAATGCATGATCACGTCTTAAATTTATATGATCCTTCCAACGTAATAAATTTTATAATGAAATCTTAAAATTATGGTTTAAGGGTTGATTTTGTTAAAAACACAAAAGATTAAAATTTTTTTTAGAAGAATTATATATATATAAATTTTGAAACATGTCCTTTGGAAATGAAAATTAGATCTGTTCCTATATTATGACATATGATCATTTCCTAAGCCTTAATGACACATTTTATCTTTCACATGACTTCCCTAACTCTAAACATTTCTCTGAAGTTGATTCACTCATTATAAATTTTCAAAATAAGTACTTAACTCCTATGCATCTTTCCCCAGAACCTTACTCTATCGTCTATACTTTTGTGTGTGGGACTGTACAATGTGGGAACATGTCATTCTATGACTTAGGAAACCTATACGGTCTAGTCCCTCTATTTTTTACAACCATTTTCACAATTTGACATCATTTATGATTTTATTCCTATCTTATAGGTCATATTTAATAAGATAACTAACCTATAAAAGTATATATAAGTAAGTCCAATTCACCATTTAAAATAACCTAGCATTTTCTAGACCATACTTTACAAATTTCTCTCCAAAAGTACTTAAGGATTTCCTAAATATTCCTAAAGTAGTTGTAAATCCTTTAGAGAATCCACCAAACAGGTTTGAAGCTCTCAAAACAAGTTCAAGAATTTGGTTTCCTCCATTACCAAGCCTCCAAAGGTCCTAGAGCCAAGTATTAGTAGGAACAAGTCAAGCCACACATTTAAAAAGGTCTTAAGGGAAAAGGGAATCAATTTAACATTTCAATTTTACATCAAACTATATCACTACCACACATGGTATATATCTATTCTATCTATAGCTATTATTGTTATTCTCTATGTCAAGAAACACAAGAGAAACATAGGGGGTTGACTTATATTTACATACAATATTCACTTACACTAGGAGAACTAGATGAAATATTTTTGCCGCTAGTGAGGCAATTTACTATAGTTCTTAGATTGGCTCAATAGGGGTTTGCTACCATGTTTATTGCAACTCCACCCACACATGGATTTAGTGTTTTACAATCTAATTATTCTCATGAAGTTCCAGTGTGGGTTATTATAACATTTCCTTCATTGTAAGTAATTATAGAAACAAAACCTATGCACTTGGGTATAGTTTTAGGCCCTAAAACATACTAATGTATACATGATTCCTAAGTAAGAAAACTAGAGTTTGAAAATTCATTTTGGCATTTTGGTTACTTTATTTTTTTACATTTTACTAGCCTTACAAATATTACAACTTTTTCGGCACTTGACTGATTTATCTTTTGATGACCTCAGACACCAGGGCCCAGCTAAGACAGAAGCACCCACGCACTCCTACCTTGCTTTATCTTCTTTCTATTATTTTGGGTCCTTTTCACCTTGGTAACCTTTTAACACTTTCGGTCGACCTTTCAGTTTTCAATTAAGAAATTCAAACAAGAGAATCATATATATATATATATATATATATATATATATATATTCTTCTCTCAAATAAGGGGCCAAGAACTATAAGAATTATCTGTAGTGCCCACTTCCCTTCGACCTCATTTTGTTTTGTTGTTTTCGAGACTGATTACTTCACTATGGATTTATTATGGCTTCTTGATTTAGCATGCTAGTAGATATCATAGACATTGGATTGTTATTGATTTTATCTTTATATGATGCATATGGTTCACTGGTGGATATTTGATGACGATATTTGTATACTTTTGACAGGGTTATTTATCTTAATTCTGACATGTGATATATTTAATCATATTGAGTAGAACTTGATAATTTGACTAATGTGATGATCATTTTGATATAAATGAAATGTGGAATAGAAATGTACTAGAAAGTGTAAGTGATATCGTACTTGCCTAGATGATAGTAAATCATGTGTCGTTTATTTTAGATTATATTGTATATTTGGCATGAATGTTTTAATGCGGCCAACAGGCCGAAGGAGGTATTTTCTGTTCTGCAGGTGTATTATATTCACAACAATATTGGGGAGTGGAGACCAACCACATCAGAATTTGAGAAGAATCCAGCTAAGGTCACCATGGCAACAAGTAATTGTGTGTGTGTTAGAATTATCTGGTAAAGGGAAAATTGTGACCTAGGGATCATGTGTTGTTTTGTTTTAATTTTTCCCTTTTATTATGTTAGTATGTGTTGCTCTTAGTAAGTGAAATTTTACTTGTGTTATTATTGTTATTCTTTGGATTGGAGTTTACCCCTTTGTTAGCCATGGGTTGTAGTGGCTTAATTAAGTTAATTTGAAATTGTCCTAAACTAATTAAAAGATATGACCTAAGAGAGTTCATTTACTAGGATTTGATTTACTTGGGATTTTGTGTGGATTGATGTGTGTTTGAGTTTGAGTGTAGCACACTCTACCCCACATGGGAAACTCGAATTTAGCCTTGGAGGCCAAATTTCAAAGCTTGTGGGACAAGTCAAACATGTCACACACCTCTTAAAACCCCATGCCAACCCTACCTATGGGTTGGAAGACCAAATTTAGGGTCTTTTAGGTGTTTTGGGGGGATAAAAGGGTAAAATATTAATTGCACTTCCTTTCAAAATTTAATTTTGTCCTTTGAGGGAGTGGGCTTAGTTGGAGTGTGTAAGGTGCCTGCCTTTCTTTCAACCACTTATTAATGGTGCATTGGAATTTGATGTTGACCAAATGATGTGGAGTGGAGGGAAAAGGAGGTGGCATCCTACTTGGAGCCACATCATCCCTCCCTCTCTTCTCTCTACTTATTTGATCCTCTTGTTTGTTTTGGGGGTTGGAAGTTTCATTTTTAGTCTTGTGTATTTTGGAGAGGAGAGGATTTGGAAAGAGTTTGTGGATTTTTGGAGCTTGTTGATACTTGTGGGAATTTTGTGGAGCTTGTGGATGCTTGCTTGATCTTTGGAGGGATTTGAGACTTCATACTTGGAACAAGCTCTACCATGGAAAGGTAGGAGCTTCACCTTTGTTGTATTATGTTTTCTTCTTTTTGTTATATGAATGAGTACATATGTTGTGTTGAATTTTTGTTGTTGCAATGCTTGTTGGGAATGGGTAGAATTCCTAAGTTGGGAGTGGGAGGATACTATGGGGAGCTTAATTGAGGGAGGCATAAGAGATCATGTTCTTGAGGAGGGAGTTTGGGTTGGGTGCCCACCTTGTAAGAGAAATGCTTGCATTTTCTTCTTGTTTTACCTTGAGGGAGCCATAAGAGTTGAGGGAGTCATAAGAGTGAATGGAGGGATAAGGGGTACTTGAGGGAGGCATAAGAGTTGTTAGGGGTATTGTGTTTTGCATTGGAGGCTTTTAGGTGGCACCCATTCCCATTGGGAGGCATAAGTGGCCTCCCCATATGTCTTACTCTTGTGGCTATCTTGGTAAGCCTTGTGACTTGTTGTTGTGATTGTTTTCCCTCTTGTTGTGTTGTTGATTCTCTTGTTTTGAAGGATTATGGAATGCATGTGAAATGTTATGTTTAGTTATGTGGAAGCTTGTAGTTGCCATGAGTTGGATTCTCTCCCATTGTGATGTGGTTGGGGCTCGGGGGCTAATGGAGAGGATGGCTTCTCTTCTCCATTGGGTATTTTGGTTGGGAGGAGAGCGTTGCCTCTCCCCTTATCTTGTTGTGAATCAAGCAAACTATGGAGGAGCCACCTTGTTGATAGTTGGAGCATTGGAACCTTGTTGATGACAATGTGAAACCACCATGTATTTACCCACCTTGAGTGGAGGAAAAATGTAATATTGCTTTGTATTTTAGCTTCCAATATTGTAAATTTTGTTCCCACATTAAGTAGAAAATATTGTTGAAAACCTCTTGAAGAATGTTGGGAAATTTACAATATATATATATATATATATATATAGAATTTCATGTTATTACTTAAGAGATGTATTGGAAAAGTTGGAATGTTAGTGCTCTTTCTCCTCTTGCTTTGTTGATGAAAAGACTTAAGTTTTAAATAGTTTTAAATATGCCAATAAAGAAATCTATGCTCTAGCTCTATTATGTTTTTTCTTCATTTAAGAATTCATTGTAGAATTATTTGCAAATTAGCAAGTGAAAGGAAATCAAACCTATTTGAAATCCCATACAAATGCTCCTATTAAAATATGTAGAAAGAAATTTTATTGTAAAAGTTCTAAGCTTAATTAGCTCATTTCCCATAATTCAATAATAAGGAAAACTGATATTTTAAATATAATTCATATTAAAGTATTATTAACCTTAATGGAATTACTATTAGTAAATTGTAATATACCAATATACTGATTATATTCTTATATATATTAACAAAGTATATTAATAATTATATATATATTCAAACAAGTCCTATTTACATGGCCGTAACAGGCCTGCACTTAAACCTATGCATGAACTGTCCCTTTTTCTTTTTTTTGCAAAAAAAATCGTGCTCCATGAACTTTCGGATACGAAACAGATCCACCTCTATGAGATTCTTTTCCACGAGCTGTACCATAAACGGGGAGGGCCTCATTAGAGGATCTATGTAATAAATTTCATCTGGTCTCCGGGAACATTCTCTCTACCTCTCAATCGTTCTTGATAAAATTTGTCTGAAGGCGAGCTCTGACTTTGAGGGCACATTCGATACTGAACAGACATCATCATAGTTGGACAACCTGCTTGCTTAAAGCGCTCAAAATAATTAAAAAAAAGGGACTGTGGTGGTTGCCGCGGCCTGGATAGTTCTCTTCTCACCCATAGCTCCATCTACCACCGCCATTATAGTTTGTGTGGCCAGGGCCGAAGGGAACAAGTAGCCAGCTGTTCCTTTGATCTTTAGCTTCAACTGTAACCACCTCACCTTTTTCCACGCGGCCTGGGTGAATATACCAGTGTTTACACTTGCTACACCGATCTGTAGCTTCACCTTCAACAACCACATTTACCCGTGCGGCCAGGACAGCTTAAAAATGGTAGGCTGACTGTGAAGTCACTGATTTGCAAAATCTAACTGATTAGATGAAAGCTGCGACCAGGATGTTTTGCTTGCACGCAAGGAGAAGAGTATTAAATTGTGACAGGTGGTTGTTGAGCCACCCACCGCCCCCAACCATAAAAAAAAAATCTAGCATAGTTGAAATGCTTTCCCACCGATTGACTCTTGACTCTTTAATTCAAATTTCAAATTTAGGTTTAATCTTATAGGTTCATATAATGTATCATACAACATGCTTCTCTAGAAGACAACAACGGATACCTCAAATAATCTTTTACTTAAAAAAAAAAGTTTTTATCCAGGTCACTATTACCGAAACTAAAGAATTGTGGCATGTAAAACTTTGGGTAGAACAATTAGTACTGTTTTTGATATAGTTCAATAATGGATAGGGCACCACTTTAATTCAAGATGGATTTGTTTGGGATCTCTCAATTGAAAATTGAACCTGTGATTAAGAGGAAATATGTAATACTAGGAAAAGAAAATAAATTAGGTTTTAAAGTTCGTTCTTTAGTTTATTGAGGGTATGGAGTCGTGCATTTGCAAGTACTTATTGGTTATGCAAACTTACCATATAAAAAAAAATATATTAAAAATGTTGTGTCGAATCCCAAAGGCATCGATTTAAAGAGGAAAAATAAAATAAAAAAATTCAAACATTTCAATGTAATCTATTTTCAAACTATGAATATAAATATCATGTAGGAGAAAATAGACGTGAAGCTATCAATAAGTATTAAGTGAAATTTGACTAATTATGTATGTTTATATATGGTATCTAAATTGTGATTCTACTAAAGTGAAGATACCACAAAACATTAGGGAAATAGAGGGGAAGAGGAAAGGATTTGTAAACCTATTGTCAATGGAATAAGTAGCCTTAAAATTTCCACATCTTTTACACTTGCATGTTGTTGGTTGGGTGTGAGTTCTCACCTCGACAAATATTAGAATTAATTCATATAAATGTATATGTAATATTTGAGTTTTGATTTATAGAATTACTCAAAGTAATGTTCGTTATAGAATTATGATCTTGTCACAAGAATAATTTTCATTGACGCATGCTCTCAACGATTATTTAGCGCCAAGATTAAATGGCTCCTTGGATAATAACTGGCTCATGACGTCGAGCTCTGACGACGATGCTAGGGTCGAGAAGAACATTAGGGAGGCTCCTTGCGACCTAACTAGACTCTATTTTTTTTTCCAGCATCCTGTCCTTGACACAATAGCAAAGTGCCCCGATTTAAATGTATTGCATTTCTAAACTGATTCTCTTAAATCTTGATCCTCATACAAAAAAAATTGGTCGCATTTTCAGGTCGTAAGTTTGTGAAAGAAAGTTCTTCGTCGTTGTTGTCATCGTCATCGTCATGAGTGTCGTCGTTTTCACGGCGTTACATTATCTATCACCACCTAAGCTTGCACAAAGGAACAAAAGCACTAAAAGGAATACATCTAGAACATCCATACAAGGGAAAATGAATGCATTGATCTTCATATACCACATAGGAGGGGAGTTCATTCTATTCCATCTCACACATTTTGCATACTCGGGAAAATCTAGATCTATCCCACTATTATCGTGAAACTGACACAAGCAAAACATAGGGCATGAGATACAGATATACACACACATAAATAAATACATGTAGTCTGAGATGTAGTGTAATGCTTGATCATAAGTTCATTCTTCAGGTGACCTTCGGAGTCAGTCCAACTCCCCATTCTGCATCTTTTTTATTGGATTTAATGTGGTTTCTGGGCATGTAGTCATTTGTTTTAAAGGTTATAGGTGAAATCAATAACCCAATAGGGGATTCAGAGAAATAAAGATAATATTAGAGCAAAGACCTTCCGACCCACAAAAATTCATAACTGAAGCATCTAAGTAGACACTAGTTCCCAGATCAGTCATTAGCATCTGAGACGCTCCTATCCTCCTACAGGTGCTTCTATCCTTTCTATTTTTGTACTTTTGAATCTTCATAGAGTCATTACAATGTTGTTCCCATCCTGTTCTAGCAGATACATAGTCATGATCAAGCTTATAGCACACAGAATCAGCTGAGTAATCTTCTTCCCTTCATTTGCTTAGGGTTTTATATTATTGAATGCTTAGTGCTTGCACATTACTCTATGTAATCACTTGAATATCATTTGTTATAGTAAGTTACTCTGAAATAAGATTTAACTACATTTATATTCAATCAATCATTATCACATAATTGTGATCCCTAACAACAAATAACGAAGATCACTTCTTTGCCATTGATAGTCACTAAAATTTAAAACCAAAAATTTTAACAACTAAATGTTAGTGTAGGATTTATTTTCCTCATTTTATTTGTATTATCCTACTCGGTTTATTGCACCTCACTTGGAGTTTCCCTACACTTACGGGATATACTTTCTTAGGTGTACACTTGACTACACTATTTTAGTTAGTGGTATTTACTACCCTTGGCTACTTGTCTATTGATTGACTATTTCGGGTATGGAGGTACCACTTTTCTAGGTGGAGATTGTCATTATCCTAGGAGGAGGTTACACATTCACCTCCTATATGTACATCTCTTGCATTATTCTATTTGATTGTATCAAGAGTTGGAGCTATTTCTACGTTATTACAATTATCTCTCTTGTATTTTCATAATTTGTAGTCTTGTATATGTGCTTTGTTTTGTCTTGAAACATTTCACATCTCACATCTCACATCATTCCCCTGTGCATTCTTCAAACCAAAAGATTCGTGGCGCTTCTCCGATACTAAAAAATATAGATATTAAATATTATTTTGACATGCAAATTACGTTTTGAATGAAAAGTGACAGTTATATAATTTTCTTGAATTTCATCTATTTTTTGTGATGTTTAATATTGAACATCAAATTCATACATTGTTGCTATATATCTCAACATTTTTTCAAACCGAAATTCTTTTATTGATTTTTTTTGTATGTGGTTGCGAGCTTCATGAGTTAATGTATATGTAATTCCTGCTAGAGGGATATTTAATGCTCATGTTTGATTTTTTAAATGATAAAACAAAAAATAGATTCCTTATAACCCTTTAGAAGAAAATAATATTATAACTCTTTTGTGCTAATGTGTTGTTATATGATTGTTCATCCCGAATGATCCAATCCTTGGAAGATTACCTCGAGGTATTTATTTCGTCGCTGTACTTGTATTCAAAGAAAAACTCAAATCTATAACTATTTGATTTATTTTTGGAGCTCAAATCAAAATGCTCTATGGAGGGGATGCTGATATGATGTCACCATAAAATTAGATCATCTTCCAACTACACTGTTAATAGATATCTAAATCGGAGGCAAAGAAAACTGTAATCTCACACCATTTACATTGTTGTTAATATCAAAAACACATTCTATATATAGTTGGAGTTACCATTTGAACATGATGCATTATGTTGTGGGATCAATTATATAATGATTTTAGTTTTGAGAAAGTGATGCTTTTGGGGATAAAGCTTGTTTGGCTTATTACAATCCTTGAACTCTTTTATCTTGATTTTTAGGGAGATCTCCCTACATTCATGTGTAGATATAGTACTCTCTAATGCATGTTATTGCAATGGTAGCATTGGACTTAAATGTGATCCCGTCAACCTATGGATCTCACTAACAAAAAGACAAAAATACTTTGTGGAGAATCACTAAAATCTAGTTCATGAATTGGAAAATCCTATGTATCACATATGTTTGTGAATACTATAACCAAAAATGACAAAAATTGAACCATTGACATGCGACTTGTAAGTCACACAACATACCACTGCGCTATAACAGTTTTTAGGAAAAATTCTTGAACTTTTGACTTTATAGTCAAAAAATGGATTTTGCAAATATATGTGATGTTTAGGCACAACTGTATGGTTCTAGCAATAGCCAAATTTTGTCACCTCTCTGTACCTAAAAATAGGGTGTATGTACCTAAATAAGTGTGAACTAAAACATAAAATCAAAGAGGAAACAACAATCATCGCATATTCTTTACTAAGATTGTAAATGCACTTTTCTAAAATATAAGAGATGCAACATATAAATTTCATGATTTTGAACATTGATTGTTGTAAAATTAAATTAATATAATTTTGTTGGAAATACATCATCATATCTATTAATCAAAAGCAATAGAAATACATAATTGATTTAGAACAAATTAAATTAGATTCTGTCTATTTAAGACTCAAATTTTAACTGAGTAATAATCATGACATGGAATCACATTCCACAAAATACAACTTATTGGTTGGGGAACAAAAAAAAAACTTCCAAACGGGTGGAAGAGCAACCCATAATAATATATAACAACCTATGCAACATCAAACCCTCAAACAAACATTGAAGAAAATTAACTTAACCAACCATAAGCAAATAGGGCAACCAAGTAAACCCTCAGAAACAAAACAACACCAAGCAATCTAGACACCGCCAGTGTCACCTCCCAAAGTAGAACACTGCAAATGTCACGTCCAAAAGTAGAACACTGCAAAAAATACCCCAAAATAAAATTATTACAAACACACATTAACCAAAAGATATAACAACTAATCGCCTTTGAGAACTTCTTTCCCTTAATTTAAATATTTTGCATAGTAATTTTTGAATTGCACCTATTTGAAGAGATCAGTGGCTACGCCCAATAATCTTGAGGCCAACCAAGGCACTGGCACGCTGCAGGACAAGACTCGACTTATCAATATGGTCGATCAGATTCTTGGTCTCATCCATAAAACTCTGCTGCTTCCTCCTGATATCCTCCGCTGCAATCTGCACTGCATCCTCGTCTTCCGAGCACAACTCCACGCTCTTGAGAATCGAACCAATGCTGCTCTCCAGCCCCTCCACAAGAACCTTAATCATGTCCAGATCTCTAAGCGCCACAAATGTCCCCCTATCCATTGCCTCGATAACCTCACGATGACGCCTGATGGCGGCCTCGTATTTTGTGCGCTTCGAGTTAGCCCATTTGCCCAGGGAGCCGATGGGAATTGATATAGCTGCGGGCAACCCTACTGCCATGGGAGGCGCCATAAAGACGACCGCCAACAGATAGCAAATCAACACCGTAGCTAACGTTGTTACAAAAATAATGTTCCAAAACTTCCTCCACGCCCTCTTTTTCCACAGTTTTTTATCCAGTTTTTTTCTTTTCGCGTGGAGCTTCTCCAGCATGTGAGAGTGCCGCGTAAGAACGGTCTTAAAGCGGAGAAAGAATTCCTCATTAAATGGACTCCCTAGCGTCTTAAAACTCCCGAGCTTTTCCAGAATCTTCCTGCACTGCGCCCGTCCGGGAAGGGGACTTTCCGGCGTTATATGCTGTAAAGCGATCTGAATTATAAGTTGGTAGTCCCTCGCACTTATCAGACATTTTTTCAACACAGAAAAGAAACTTATGGTTGCTATACTGTTGTCAAAATATTCCTGAACGAGCTCCAACAATTCAGGAGTATTCCATATGTCTTTATCGTGATCCAGTATAAGTTTGCAAAGGTTCTGATCTCTATCGAGAAACCATGAGGTGACCTCCTTTAAAGAGTGAACAGATAAGCTGCCATTGTCCAGGGCGTTCATAGCTCGCTCTGAGCGAGGCTGAAGCGCGTCATCGAAATTCTTCACGTCCACATCCGTATTATAGGCATCCTCGTAAGCCTTGAGCTCGGCTTCATACTTGGCGCTCATTTCGCTGCTCATATGGCTTCCCATCTCCTCCCAAACTCCTAAGGAGAAATGAATTTTTGCTACAGCTCGTGAACTAAAAGAAGATAAAGTCTCTCATGAATATGCACGGAAAAAATAATGAAAGATTCTCGGTTGGTAGCTCACAAATTAAATAGCACTTCATATATGTTTATTAGTATCTATTAAAATTGAAGTTATTCTCGCATTATAATTTATTATAATTTAGGGTTAGTTTAAATTCGATGCTGAGCAGGTGACAAATTAAGTAGCCCCTTTTCTCTATGTTTTTAAAATTAATTGATTAAATTCCGAGGATTCCTTTTATAAAGTCAACATTGACATGAGCAACTTTATAGAAGGAAGTGATTCAACAACTGTGATAGAAATTGGAATATAGAAGGGATGATGGTAGGAAGATAATTTTTATAGCATTTTATTTCTAAAATTGTAATTAGTATAATTTTATGTAAAGCTTGGTCAGAATCATAACCATAGTTTAACAAATGTAATAAATAATTTTATATCATGCAACTTCTATAGATTTATTGGTTGTTTCTAAATGTATTAGCAAGTGAATTTCTATGGGTTGTGGATATTTTAGAAATGGAGTAAAAGAAAACAAAAGGATAAAGTCAACAATATGGTGATGTTCGATTAAGCTAGCTATAATAAGATTCCTTCCGAAGCACCCAATTCCAAGTTCATCATGTCTTCCATTTCACCTGACAAGTTAAGGGTGAGTCCATGCATTCGCTTGTTAGATTTATTATAGGTTTTATGTGTTTAATAAATTGGACTATTGGAATTATGATTGGGGTAGCTTTATAGACTCATATTTTATATATGTTTTCTTGTTAGGATCACCACATTTGTTTCATGTGGAAAATACATTCGTACATTGGATCTATTGCAAAGAAGATTATCAAAATTGTGGCCAAAAGTGTTTTTCAATGTTTTGAGGAAGTATTGAAATGATGCTCGTAAACACCTACAAACCACATTATGATTATTTTGTAGGTATGTAATTCTCAAAATAGAATAAACATTATGCACTTGAGGAATTAACTATTAATTTGATATTTGTGTTTTCAAGAATAATGGAGGTGTACTGCAAACTTTCCATTTTTGTAGGTTTAATTTATCTTTTAATCGCTAACATGTATTAATAAATTGCATTCACATTGAAATCGTGAATATACCATACATAGAAATGAGTTTTATGTTTCTTGTATAGGATTATATGGTTCTTATTCACACAAATAGATTCAATTTTTTTAATCTAGATATATATCAAAATTTTTAGCATAAAAAGAGTGTTTTTCCAAAAAGCGTATTGTGTTTGACACATAACACTTGGTAATTGCTATTGCTCTTGCTCATGTGGTTGTTATTGAAACTATTCATTCACATAGTGAAGTTTTTTCAATGGCAACTAATTCATGTCTGTAAATAATACTAGTTTACGTATGTAGTGTGTAAACTAATCACAGTCTTACAAAGTTGTTGTGTGTATAATTTTCATTCCTAAGATATAAACTATGCAAATCAATGTTATTCTTTCAAGAAGACTATTACTTTACTCATTCCTATAATGAATTATGAGACTATCTTTTATCCTTTTTCTTTAGATTTTTGTTTTATATCTAGTAGATATGGTATTTATTAGTTGTATTATATAATTAAACTTTGCATTGTTAATCTCTCTTCTATTTTTTTATTTAATAGTTTTCATATATATCTTATTAAGGCATGTTGCATAATACTTAGAGGTTACAAGTGTTTTATTTTTATATATAAGATTTTTCTACATATCATATTTGTAACGGTTGTTTATCATATGATAATTGAACATAAAACATGTCTTGTCTATATATTATATTCATGATTGGTAGTTTCTTCATTTCAAATTAGTGAATCGATCAACTAGTACCTGTTATGGTAGATTGAGTGAAGGACCATCTCAACGTTGTTGTCAAAAATTAAGGGGAATAAATAAACTAATAATTACATTTTATTATTACTCCAAGCATTAAATTCCATAGTCCAGGTTTATAGTTTTAGATATGTGCAAGAATATTAAATAATTAAATTTACAAAGTAAATTCACTGCAGTGAAATATATGTAGAAGTAAATAAAAAAGTAACACAAGATTTATAATAGGGAAACTCATAGGTAAAAACCCCACTTAGAATAAAGCAATTCCCTTTATTAGAAATTAACGAACAATTTTACCCAACACCTCCACTTCGTCCTCGGTCCCATAAAATTTGATTGTAAAATATTTTACAACAATGAAATATTTTTTCATATAATATCTAATTTCATGAGAGATCACCCTATTAAATAGGGTGGGTGATTTGGTTGGACACTGGTGCAGTTTCACTCTTCATTAAATTAAATCAAAAGATTTAATTAAAACTTCCACCTAATGTGGAGAGGGGATCCAAAAATATTTAATAAATTGTATAATTAAACTTTAAATAGGGGGTGTGAAGTGGTGGCCCACATAAATGGTGTCACCACTTAATGTTATCACCTCAACACTCCCCCGTAATGTTAAGTGGGGAAAACATGCCAAATTACCCTTTTCTACAAAAGGATTTACAATCCATAAATCATCAATGAAAATTTAGACTATCATGTAAACAAGGGAAATCATTTAGATATTCTCACAAAATATTATAAGGACAAGTGATTTACATATGAAGACTTACATAAGATTATGGAGCCTTTTTTATAAAATAAGAAAACTCCCATAACTAATGTTTTGTTAGGAATTACAAGGAAACTCACATGTTGTGATCATTTACTTAAGACTCACATATAGTAATATTTTACAAAATGGAGGAAGTATAGGAAGTTTACAAAAAGGTCGTTAAGAGGTGAAATTTTCATGCACACTCCCCCTCAATGAAAACTCAGAATGGCCTAACAAGGCACAAAACTTCTAAAACTTAACAAAACTCAGTGGATTCATGAAAATATCTACAACTTGATCTTTGGTCAAATAAAACTTTAGATCAATATCTCTATTTAAGACTTTCTCTTAAATGAACTGCATATGAATCTATATATGCTTCATTCTCTGATGCTAAAATAGATTGTTCGTAAGAGTAATGCAACTCTAACTTCCACATAGAATATCCATGTTTACTTTGACACTCATATGGAGTTCATCCAACAGTATTTTCAGCTGTAGACGCAAAATCATGCACTTTGGGTAAATATCTAGTCTCAATCACATAATACTATTCATATGGTTCATAAGTACGAAAAGTAATAAGCAACCCATGTCTTTGGACATATTTTCTTGCTTTATGTTGCTACTTTCGGTCTTGCACCTTTATTGGCCCAGTCTGTCTTTTCATACTTAAGTTTTACCTCTTTTGGACTACAACGGCTAGCCAAGACGCTAACGCTAGGAGCCCTTGTCCCCTCTTGGCGCCCCTTTCCTCTTTACACTTTACTCTCACTTTTTGGGTCCTTTCTAGCCGTTTGAGCATCTTATCTTTTTGGTAGTTATCCTTTTTAGGGTTAATTATGAAATTCAAGTGAGGGAATCATATAAATATAAAGTTATGTGATCATAATAAGGGACCAAGAACTAATAACTACTTATCACCACCTAATGTTGCATCCATCGAGGCTTATATTGCTCCATTTGCATCCATCTAGCTCCATCACAAGGGAAAAATGTTGGTTTTCAACATCACATTTCATAGGAGGGGAGTTTATTCTATTCCATGCACACATTATTTACATTCTACATCTAGCTATTGCTCGCTACTCACAAAATGTGACATGTAGAAGAGAACCTAGGGGAAAATTCCCCCCACACACACATAAATAAATTGGGTTTGAGATGTAATGCATCTCTCAGTGATGAGTCCACAATTGTGGTGGTTGAGGAAAGTCTAACCCCTTCATATGCATCTTTATTTTTTAGGGTTTCGATGATTTTCTTGGGGTTTTGCAGGTGATTCTTCATTACAAGTTTACAATGGCATAAGTGAACTAGGTACGTTATACATGCGATAAGTAGTGAGAGTTTCACATCATCTGACGACCCTATGAAATAGGCTCTTGGACCTTTTGCACAGATCAGGGTACCCAAATTTCAGACCTAGGCGCCCCAGGTGCCCAATCCCTTTTCTAGGTGCCCCAGTCTATCAAAATCACTTAGATATGCATTTTCTAGAGCTCTTGTTTGACGGTTTCCCATTCCTATTTAGCCAATCTTCACTGTGACACAATCCCGCAACATCTCTAAATCAGCTAAGGCTCATCCAACTCTCTTTGTAAATTAGAGTTTTACATTTTTATTACTTAGTTGCTTGGGTGTATTTCAACTATTTTACTACTCATTTTCTTACTGGAAAATTGCATCAGAGTAGGCTAGGATATTACATTTTAGCATAATATTTTTGGTGAACCCGACCCTCGAATCCACCTTCTATTTAGGGATCTTATCGTACTCTTACCATGGTTCACTCTTATGATGAATTTATTGAGGAACATCTTAAATCCCTTAATGAACATATCAGTGAGCATCCTTAAGATCTAGGTTTTCTCTCACATTCCACTTGTGAGGAAGCTACAAATTCGGTAGAGCTCACTGCTTTTGTGGCCATACCCACTTATGTTGCTACTCAACCACCTGCTACTACTCTTCTACCTGCTACTACTCTTCCACCTATTTCTACTATCCCCATTTCCGTCACTACTCCCACAAATAACTTTATGCCACCTCTTGTTTCCTATTTACAACATGTTTCATCCATTGGCACTCAAGACTTATCCTCCCTCTACTAAGACCTCCAAGAAAAAATTCATCAATTATAACAGGCTCTGTCTCGTGCATCTCCATCTTTAGACTCCACTTTATTTCTACATACTCTATTTACACCTGCTATATCCACTTACATGCTTCCTCCTAATTTTTTCACCCCCAAGCTTCCCACTTTCAATGGGCATGGTGACCCACAAGAACATCTTTGAGCATTCCACGTGGCTTATCTGGATTTTGCAGATGATCATCTCCTCTTGGCTAAATGTTTCTCCCATAGTCTCCATGATTATGCGATGTGTTGGTTTTATGACCTACCTGTTCATTCGGTAACATCATTCATGCATATGGCTGATGTTTTTCTTACTCACTTTTCTATCAACACTGGTTCCAAGATCTCATATGCTCACCTTGTGTTGTCCTCTCAAAATTACCCTCTTTTGAAAGTTGAAAAAATTTGAAAATTTTGAGTTGGAACCCTTCAATAATGTTTTAGTGAAGAGGAAATTTGAAGAGATAGTGAAAATTCCATTTCTTGGGGACACTTTTGTCCCTCATGTCCTAAGTTCTGGTGGGCCTTTTGTTCGCTGATCGGCCGATTTTCCTACAAATTCTTTTTTGTCATATTTTTCAGCCCATCTGTCCCAAGTCACCTGGGCTTCCTGTTCCCCAATTCCCCACATCGCCCGCATCGACTGAATCGGGTCTTTGCATCCTTCACTTTTCTGTGTCCCTGGACCGCCTGTGCTCTTTTGGCCCACATTCCTCGTATCACCCGCATCAACCGAATCAGGTTTTCGCGTCCTTCATGTCCCAATGTTCTAAGGACCATCTAGGCCAGTTGTTTCCACTTTTCCCACATTTCACCTTTTTGAGTCGGTGCAAGGTGTATTTAATGTGCATTTATGATCTTCTCTCTCCTGAACGACTATTTAAAGGGGCCACCATCTATGCATTTGTCACATTGCTTGCTCACTATCTTTTGCCCGCATTCTTGCAATTGAGTCATTTTTTCATCTGCATGTATCCCTTTGCATTTTTATCATGAATATGTTCTTTGAAAGCCATTCCTTTATGAACTGTAAAAATGAAGATCAAGTTTCAAGGGCACGAGCATCTATCACCTCTGGAAACTTATGTGCCCAATATTAGGGATAGTGAAGTTTGGCACTTGGATTTTGATGATTTTTGGGGCAGGTTAACATGTGACAACCTTTCTCCCATTACCCAAATGATTAATGACAGTGGAATCACGTACGCTGCTGGTTTTCCTATCTCTATGTAGTGTACCGACACCGTGCTCACCTGCGAGGCTCATTTCAATCCAGATAGTAAGGAGGTTGTTAATGTGCATGGAGAATTGATTACAAATTTGGACGTTGTTGCTATTTCTACTACCCTAAGCATCCCTGAAGCAAAATACTCCATTGTCTTCACTCTTTCTCAAGCTCATACCCTATTTGATCAAGACAACGAGAAATACAAGGCATGAGTAGCTAATTCATGGCTGAAGTGTCCTAAGAAGGGAGCGTCCCAACTCTCCAAGGCATTGTTTAGGGTCGATTTCAATGAAGAACTATCATATTTCATCATCTTGCTCACCCGTATTATGAGAATTCCCTCTACAAAGGACTTCCATTTTTGGATGTGCCCTTTTATAAACATCATCTGCGAGGGTAAGAAAACGATAAATTGGGCTGAGATTATCTGTATGAACTTGATTAAACAATTGTCAAATTTTCAGTAAACTAAGAAGTTCTACATGAATTCTTATCTCATGTACACCTTGGCAGCATCTCGGGAGTGGTTCGGATTCACTTACATTGAGGGAAAGAAGGATGAGCCCATCTACACATATTGCCCTCAGTTTACCCTCAAGGTCAGTAATCACAATTTCATAAGGTTAAATGATGCTTTCACCATGTACATTGTGAGATTCTTCAAGGGTGACACTACCAGAATATTTTTTGATGAGGCTATGGCTCTGATAGCCAAGTATGGGGCTTTCTTCATCCAGTTCATAAAATTCTCATACATGCGATTGGCTTGTTTTGAAAGCATACCACCGAAGCTCCCCATGTTCTAGAATGATAAAATGGATTTGTTTGAAGTGTGAAGGCATCTAGATAAAATTCACAGAATCTTCCGAGATAAGAAGATCACTGGTCTTCATTTCCCTATTTCCTTGGGGAATTATACCTGCAAAACAACTCTAGATGCCCAAAACATAGAAAGGGCTATTTCTCCTCTCACTGTTCATTTCTTCAGACCCATAACTTGCTTTGATATAAAGAAATTCATTGATCAAAACCTCAGATTAATGTATCATCATCGTCCTGACACTGAGGATTACTGGGCCGATTGTGCTGATGATTTTGAAGCCAGTAGAAGGCATTTTGGTAGACTTTCTCTGTAACAGATTATAGATCTCAATCTCTACCAGGTACCTAAAGGGCTTAAGGACGATGATGAAGATTTGCAGTCCTTTGAGTATGAAAGATCAATCAAGCACACTCCTCTGGAAACCTTGGATTGGTATGTGAAGGAGAGAGATGAACTGAATGAGATAATTGATCCCATCATTGTCAAGACTAGGGTTTGGTTCGATAGGAAAGTTCATCAACTAAGGAGGATCCAGGGTAGATATTCTCCAAGAGAAACTTCCACACCTAGGAAGGAAGTACATACGCCTATTATTGAGGTACTTGAGCAAACTCCTCCTTCCTCGATGAAAGAGCCTGAATTGTCTACTCCTTCCACTCAAGTGTATCAGAAGAAGGTCAAAGAGGTTAAGCAAGAACCAATCGAGGAAGAGACTCTTCTGGAGCAGTCAGAATTTCCTGTTGGGCCAGAGAACATTATTGTTTTAAATGATGATGATGATGAGGAGATGATAGAACTAGAAGAAACCACTGAAACCACTGCTGAGGTGGAGAAGGAAGGATCAAGAACTGAACCTCCAAGTCTAGTAGACTCCTTTGCAAAGGAAATTCTTGAGGTTCCATGCACTTCCCCATTGGAGGAAACAATAGTGAAGACTCTGAGTTCCATGAGTTCTCTTGCACTTGGACCCCCTTGAATCCTCTGTTTCTTCTTATTTTTCCTGGGTGCAACCCTTAGTTGAAAGCAAGAAAAGAAAACCTTCTTCTTGTTTAATAGGGGCCTGATTTTGATGTTGTAGCAGCTCTGCTGGGTACTACCCCTCCTCTCCTCCAGCAAAGAGAGAAAATATTACTTCGAGGCTGGTAATTGATTCTCAAGATCAGTAGTTCCTGGAGGTTGCAAAACCCAAGGTGGATAAAGTGAAGAAAGATATTTTGATCTCTAATTTGGAGCTTTCTAGAATCCCATTGGTAGAATCCACACCAGAGAGCGAAGTTCAACCTTTGGGAAACCATGACAAAGGTTATCTAACAGGTGGAGAAAGGAAAACAAACCATGGAGCAGTTGGAAGAAAAAAATCAAGTTCTTTCCAATTTTATCAAATCATTGTTGGCCAAGGATAAAGTTTTGGATCCAGCCCCATTGGATACTGTCCCACCTCCCATGGTTCTCAAGCCAGGATGAAGTTCAAAATATCAAAGACATACATAAGTATTCAACCTATTGGAAGGCTGTGGGAAGCCATGGTGGATGATATGACTATAACAAGTTTTAATTTCATTGAGGAAGCCTTCAAAACTATTGAGAAGGTGATCAATTTGCAGCAGAAACTCACTTCCTCAATCAAAGCCATGGACAAGGAGCTGAAGGTCTGGAGTGGGTGTATTACAGACCTCCGTCTAATGGGCCAAACCAATGAGAAGATCCTATTGGCCAACAATGTGTTTGATGATGTGAAGAATAACTTATCAAGGACATGAATCTTTAGCATTGAGTGGAAGATAAAGGTTCTAGAGGAAGCATTGGTAGAATCAAGGAATGTGTGGCAAAAGGGGAGTCCTTTAAAACTTGTGTTTTATCTACCTTCAAAGATATATACTACCATCTTTAGGATGAAACTACAGGCGTTTCCTTCTCTTTTCAAGAAATCAAGACTCATTTTAGAACCTTTGTCAAGGGTGATCTGTTCAAAGAAGAGTCATTTACTAAAGAGAAGATGAAAGACATTTGTTCTCTCCATTCAGCTATTACCAAGGCTAATAAAGAATGTTTGGAGCATACTGAGTTTGATAAAGATATGGAGAAATGTCTAGGCATGTGGACACATGCTACTTCCAACACAAAATTTCCAAGAGGCATGGAGATTGTAGAAGCATTGAAGAGATTCAGGCATCGAATCCTAGAATTAGTGGGTCCTCCTCAGCCATAATCGGATGTCCTCTATTTTTGGCTCTTCATTCTCTTCTTCTATTTTTAGTGTCGATCTCATTGTAATTTAATTAAGGACTTTATGCTATGTATTTCCTTAATTAATCTTTTGGTTAAAATAAACGGCTACCAAATGTAACCACTTTGTAAGCTATATATTGGGCTCTTCATGCCATTCTAAGGGGCTGGAACTCTTATTATTTTTGAAAGTGTAAAAGAGTTAAAAAACTATCAATACAGAAAATTTCCCTTCCTGTTGCTATCTACATCTTTTATTCTATTTTTTCTGTCTTAAGTTTGTGAATCATTAATCTATTTGCATTAAGAAGCTTTGTATTCTTATAGATGCCATTTCTAGAACTTTGTGTCTATGAGATAATATCTGGTGGTTTTATATGAATGATTCTATTCTATATATCATCCTTTCTCAGCATTTATAGGGAACTATTCTACTATCTATATTTCCTGTGAATGTTGTTATGTTCTTCCTTTCCCTTCCTTAGTTCCTCTGTTCTATTATTTTGATAATCTACCTTGGCGTTAAAACACTATCATGATATCAGAGTTCCTCATCAAAGTTGGAAGTTGTACATTTGTAAATAGTTTTTCCATTTGCTTTCAATAAGGGAACCTCTCCCATTAAAGAGGAGGGAATTTCTGTCCCCTAACTGTTGCTTGCATTAAAGTCCTATTTTGACAACCAATAGTTATTTTGAGTGACTCTACTGGGGATTCATTTCAACGAATTCCAGTTTTTAAAAAAGAAAAATTTCTTGATCATTTCTGATCTGGCGACTCTAAGATTTACCCATGGTAGAAGGGCTCTTAGAATTGAGGAATCTCAGTTTCAACTCCTAGAGCAGCAAGGCTTTCCTCTTCCTTTAATAAGGAGAAATAGAAGAGCTCGTTCTACAAGCACACCTCCTACTGAAGACAGAGCCCTTGGGAGTGGTGAACCTCAAGAGAAACTCAGCCCTAATCTTCGTGCTTTGATTCTTTCTAGTGTTTCAGTCCCACTTCAAGAATTTTTTCCAAGGATGACAGCCCCATTACCTTGGGGCCATTGAGTTGGGCCTCTTTCCCTACCTCAACCTTTACATGAGTTACCTAGAGGTAGCAGAAAGAACTTTCCCAAGTTCAAAGGTGACGTCAAGGTACATCCTAATGAACACATTGTAGCTTTTATAGTTGAACGTGGAGTCCTCAGAGTAGAACATGAGGATGTCTCTGTCAGGATTTTTGTGGAGACTTTGTAGGAAAATGAAGCAGATTGGTTTTACCATCTTCTCATTGGGGCCATCACCAATTGGGATGCCATGAAAACCTAGTTTGAGCAGTGTTTCAAACTTGCAGAATATGTGCATGCTTTGCTAGCCCAGATTTCCCAAATCAAGAAAGAACCACATGAGCCCACGAGAGAATTTGTGGCCAAGTTTAATAAGATGATTAACAAGATCCCACAAAACACCTGGCCGGTGGATCAGATTCAAAAAATTTCTTCCTAAATGCTCAATTTCCTGAGGTAAGCTATGCGCTAAGAAGAGCCAATCTTGCAACTTTAGATGTTGATCAGAGATTAGCCGTTAGTGTGGAAGATGATCTGATCATGTCTGGAAAATTGAAGAGAGATTCTTCCAAATCCAAAGCTTCTTCTTCCTCTTCCTTTACTCCTGGAGCTAATGCAGATCAATTTGTACAGAAGCTTGCCAATGACCTCATTGCCATCAAGAAACAATTGGCTCAACATGCTCTTTATCAATACATTCCAAGAAAGAACTTCCAACCTAGAAACCGTTTGCCCCTCCTCTCAGAAAAGGCTGGAAATCGAAGGACCACCCATCAAGGTCCCTGTTAATGCAACTTGTGAAGTTTAAGAACCTGATGACGAAGAGGTTAATGAAAACTTTTCTAGAGAAGAGGCTGAGGAAGAATTGGAAGAACTTGATGGATCTCAAGTTAATTTCCTCACTACTAAAGGAATGTTGATGAAGAAGATGATTATGATGAAGTAGTGGTAGAGATGAACAGTGAGTCATATGTTATTGTGACTCAGGAGTAGACATACAAGAAAGAAAAAGTAATACAACCCGCTAAAAAATATAAGGAGTATCCCACGACTATTCCAATGGTAGTCAAGAAGAGGATCTCATATTCCCAATGCATCTACGCAAAAGGTGAGTTCTGTTAATTCTTCTTCTTCTACTCCTGCTTCTAAAACTTCTCTTTCTTCCAGCTCTAAAACCTAATAAGCCTAGGATTCCTAGTGATGAGATCCCATCCACCTCTGTATCCTTTGATATCATTGACCACCTCAAGAAGACAAAAATCCAGATTTTAGAAGCTGAGTTTTATCAAAACTCATCCAAAGGCCTTTGCCAAAATGGTCCGCTTTCTTAATTCTCAGTCCAAAACTTCATCCAACACTTCTAAAGGTCTTTTACCAACTCCCTATTCTGCCACATCCCAACCAATTCTTGTAGATGTAGTCACTTCACTTAATGAGGAAATTGAACCATTCTATGTAACCCTCCTCATAGCTGGCCATAAACTCAGCAACTGTGTCATAGACTCAGGAGCGTTGGATAATGTCATGCCTGCCAAAGTGGCTCATGATTTGGGTCTTACCCTCACACACACTTATGGTTCTTGTTATTCCATGGAGATTAGGGAGGTGCCTTTGGTCAGAAGGATTAAGGATGCACAAGTAGCTTTTGTTTCTTTGTAAGAGAAGAAGGTTTTAGCTACTATTTTGGTAGCTGATATTCCTCCTTCATATGGTATGTTGTTGAGTAGAAATTTTTGTAAAGATGTGGGAGGAGAAATTCAAATGGATTGGTCACATGCCCTTATACCAATCAATGGAAAGATGAAGAATCTTCTACCCGAGAAACAATATGAATATATTGTGTAAAAGACAAATGATCCCAAGACACAAATACTTTATAAAGATATTAGGCATGGCAACTGCACGATCATGTCTCAGAATGAGGTGGAACATCCTAAAGTAGTGCCCCATGATCCTAATAGCATTTGGAATTTGGAATTTTACAGAAGTTGTTCTTCAGCTAGTTCTGGGGCTGGTGTGGTATTGATATCTCTAGAAGGGAAGATTCATCCTTTCCCCTTTAAGCTGCAGTTTGAAAATACAAATAACATAGTAGAATATGAATCCCTCATCCTCAGACTAAATGCAACAAGAGAAAGAGGTGTGAAGAACCTCCTAGCTCATGGAGATGTGGAACTGGTTGTCAAGAAAGTCATGGATCTTTTCCATGTAAATAATAGAAGGTTAAAGCACTCTAGGAATCTGGTCTAAGATTCTATTGAATTCTTTAATACCTTCTCTATCGAAGTAGTGCCAAGGGAGAAGAACACTAGGGCTGACTCCCTAGCTATTTCAGGATCTCTGTTGATACCTCATCATGATTTTTCTCAAGATAAATTCACCATTGAAATGATCCATAGACCAAGCATACCAAATAATGCAAACAAATGGAAAGTTTTCAATGATGATCAACATTTTCTCTCTTTCCTGGAACTTAAGGATAGCTTTGATCAATTATATTTTGAGGGAAGTGGCAATCTACCTCGAGATAGTGTCTCTTCCAATAAGGAAGGTGTCAAAGAGGATATGGATTAAGAGGGATGCATCAAACTAAAAGGAAACAAGATCCCTAAAGGACTAGTGAGTTTGGAGGAATTGTTTGATAAACATGACAGGTATGTCAAGTCCAAAGCTTCCAAAGGATCTCAACAGTCTGCTGAATATGAAAATATTAATATTGGGAACTCTGTTGAACCCAAAATGGTGAATATTGGAAAGTGCTATACCCAATGAGGAGAAGAAGAAGGTGGTGGATCTTTTGAAGAGGTACATCAATGTCCTTGCTTATTCTTACGATGATCTGAAAGCTTTCCAGCCAAAAGAAATGCAACATTTCATTCCCCTCAAATCTAGGATTAAGCCTTTCAAGTAGAAACAAAGGCAATATAATACAAATATTGTTGACACCATTTTTCAAGAGATACAGAAGTTTTTGAAGGCCAAGATTATCTTCCCCATTCATTATTCAACATGGATTGCTAATATTGTGCATGTCAAGAAGAAAAATGGTGAGATTTAAATCTGTGTTTATTTTAGGAATCTAGATCAAGCTTCTTTGAAGGATAACTATCCCCTACCCATGATGGACTAGGTTTTGCAAGCTGTTACAGGTGTAGAGATGTTTTCTATGCTTGATGGTTTCTCAGGATATAACCAAGTAGAAGTTAATACTGCAGATCAGTACAAGAATACCTTTACCACTCCTTGGGGTACTTTTTCTTATAAGAGGATGCCCTTTGGCCTCATTAATGTTGGTGCCACCTTTCAGAGAGCTATGGATTTGGCCTTTGGGAATATGAAAGGAAAATTTATTGTTGTGTACCTAGATGATTTAACTATATTTTCCACAACTAGGGCAGATCACTTTCAGCACCTTGAAACGGTCCTCTTGAAATGCAGAGAACATGGAGTCTCTCTGAATCCCAAGAAATCTATATTTTGTGTCATGGAGGGAAATTTATTGGGACATGTTGTCTCCAAAGAAGGAATCAAGATTGATCCTGAATGATTTCAAGTCATCCAGCAGATTCCTATTCCCACAAGCAAAAAGGGAGTGCACTCTTTCTTTAGTAATATCATCTTCCTAAGGAGATTCATCCCTGACTTTGTAGAGCTGACTTTGAATATTTCCTAGATAATGAAAGGAAAGCAGACGTTTGGTTGGTCCTCTAAAAAAAAGAAAGCATTTGAGGGCATCAAGAAAGCCATTGCTGAGACTCCTATCTTAGCATGTCCAGATTTTAGCAAAGATTTTATTATCTATTGCTATGCCACATAGAGTACCTTGGCTATTGTTTTGACTCAGAAAGATTCTAAAGATCATGAGCTTCCAATTGCATTCATGAGTTATATTCTGAAAACTCATGAGTTGAAGTACACTATGATGGAGAAACATGCTTTTGTAGTGGTTAAAGTTATTAAGTAGTTTTAATTTTACATTCTTAACTCTCACTTTGTTATGCTTATAACCGATACGACTATTAAGTCTATTTTTACACAACAGGATTTTGGAACCAAGAGAGGAAATTGGGTAGCAAAGTTTCAAGAGTATGATCTCGATATCATACCAACAAAACTAGTTCAGGGTAAAGGCCTGTGTGAACTCATTGCCGAAGGAGCTGATCATCCATTTCCCAAGGATGAAGTTGATATCCCTATTGTTCTGTTACTTGGCTCAACAGATGAATGGTATGCTGACATTGCTCACTTTATCACCTATGGTGAATGTCCATGTCACTTAACTACCAAGGAGAAGAGAGCTATCAAGATAAGACTCAGCATAGTACTTGTTACGAGAAAATGCTTTGTTCAAATGAGGAGTGGATGGAAGATTCTTGAAGTGTGTTGACAAAGTGCAACAAAAGAAGTTATTCTCAACCTTCCATGATCAAGCCTGTGGGGGTCATTTCTCATCTGTTGTTACTACTCACAAAATTCTTCATGCAAGGATACTATTGGCCTACTTTGTTTAAGGATGCATCAAGGTGGGTCGACAAATGTGAATTTTGTCAAACCTTTGTGGGAAGACCAAATTTGGATGCTTTTCCACTTAAGCCAGTTGTGATTGAAGAACCCTTTCAATCGTGGGGTTTGGATTTCATTGGAACACTCAACTCATCTTCAAGTGTAGGACATAATCATGTGTTGACTGCCATAGATTATTTCACTAAGTGAGTAGAATCCATCCCAGTTAAAAGTACTACTTCAGAGGTAGTATGTAATTTCATCAAAGAAAACATCTTGATAAGGTTTGGAGTACCAAACAAGATCGTGACTGATAATGCTTCAAATTTTTCTTCTGCTGAGATGATGGATTTCTGCTATGGGTATGGGATTTCCCTTGCTCATTCTTCAAATTACTATCCTCAATGGAATGGATAGGTAGAATCAACAAACAAGAATTTGGTGACCATTGTAAGAAAGCTTGTAAATGAATCTTAGAGAAACTGGCACAAGAAGCTCTATGATGCTCTCTAGGTAGATAGGATTACACCTAAAAGAGCAATTGGGATGTCCCCTTTTTAAGTGGTGTATGGTGTGGAAGCTCAACTACCAGTGACAATGGAACTACCAGCTTTGCATTTGATGAAAGCTATTGAGGACACCAGTTTCAGTGATTCTTTGGATAAGAGGATCATGTATCTCCATAAGCTAGATGAAGATAGGCTGTAGGTTTTTGATAGGATCTCTTCCCATCAGCAGAAGGTGAAATATTTATTTGACAAGAAAACCAGATCCAGAGAGTTCAAAGTTGGAGACATTGTTTTGCTATGGGACAAAAGACATGAACCTCGAGGAAGCCATGGTAAGTTTGACTCTCTTTGGCTTGGTCCTTTCAGAATCATGCACTTTGCTGGTGAAAATTCTTTCTATCTTGATTACATGGATGGATCTTCTCTCCCACTTCCTTATAGTGGGTAGTACCTAAAATTGTTCAAATCCTAGGTGAATAGGAAGTCCTTTGTATATTATGTACAGTGTGTGTTTTCTTTTCCTTGTCTTTGTTTTGTTGTTTTCCTTTCCTTGTTTTTGTGTGTTTCCTTCTGTATTGTTTTGCCTTTGACTCTTTTTTCCCAATGGATAAGGCACTGGTCTTCTTCCCCAAAGTTTTTCTTGAATTCTTATCTTTCCTCGTTCCTCTGATCTAGTCAAGTCATCCCCAGAAAGAGCCAATTGTAGTCCTCTCAAAATTCCCCTCTTTTGAAAGTTGAAAAAAATTGAAAATTTTGAGTTGGCACCCTTCAATAATGTTTTAGTGAAGAGAAAATTTGAAGAGATAGTGAAAATTCCATTTCTTGGGGACATTTTAGTGACTTGCGGGTATGTCGGACATTTTTTCCCCTCATGTCCCAAGTTTCGGTGGGCCTTTTGTTCAGCCGAATCGCTCTTCACTGATTTTCCCATGTTCCAAACCCTTCTTGTTCTGTCAGCTCTTTTTCATATTTTTCATGCTTTTTCAGCCCATCTGTCCCAAGTTCACCCAGGCTTCTTGTTCCTTGATTCCCCACATTGCTCGCATCGGCTGAATCGGGTCTTTACATCCTTCCCATTTTTGTGTCCCCAGACCACCCATACTCTTTTGGCCCACATCTCCCACATTGGCCGAATCAGATTTTTGCGTCCCACATGTCCCAATGTCCCATGGACCGTCTGGGCCATTTTTTTCCACTTTTCCTGCATTTCACATTTTTAAGTCGGTACAAGGTGTATTCAATGCACATTTATGATATTCTCTCTCTTGAATGGCTATTTAAAGGGACTACCGTCTATGTATTTGTCACATTGCTTGCTCGCTATTTCTTGCCCGCATTACTTGCAATTGTGTCATTTGTTCATCTTTTTGTATCCCTTTGCATTTTATCGTGAATCTATTCTTTGAAGGTCGTTCCTTTGTGCATTGTAAAAATGAAGATCAAGTTTCAAGGGCACGAGCATCTATCACCTCTGGAGACCTTTGTACCTAATATTGGGGATAGTGAAGTTCAACACTTGGATTTTGATGATTTTTGGGGTAGGTTAACATGCGACAACCCTGCTCCCATGGCCCAAATGATAAATAACAGTGGAATCACGTATGCAGCTACTTTTCCCATGTCCGTGCAGTGTGCCGACACCGTGCTCACCTGTGGGGCTCATTTCAATCAAGAGACTAAGGAGGTTGTTAATGTGCATGGAGAATTGATTACAAAACTAGATATTATCGCCATCACCACTACCCTATGCATTCCTGAGATAGAAGACTCCATTGCTCTCGCTATTTCTCAAGCTTAGACCCTATTTGATCAAGACAATGAGAAATACAAGGCACAAGTGGCTAAGTCGTGGCTGAAGTTTCCTAAGAAGGGAGTGTCCCGACTCTCCAAAGCATTGTTCAGGGTTGATTTCAATGAAGAACTATCAAATTTCATCATCTTTCTCACCCATATTATGGGGATTCCCTCTACCAACGACTTCTATTTTTGGATGTGCCCTATTATAAACATCATCTGTGAGGGTAAGCAAAACATAAACTGGATTGAGATTATCTGTATGAACCTGACTGAACAATTGACAAATGTTTAGAAAACTAAGAAGTTCTACATGAATTCTTATCTCATGTACACCATGGAAAAATCTTGGGAGTGGTTTGGCTTCACTTACATTGAGGGCAAGAAGGATGAGCCCATATACACATATTGCCCTTAGTTTACCCTCAAGGCCAGTAATCACAATTTCAGAAGGGTAAATGATGCTTTCACCATGTACATTGTGAGACACTTAGAGGGTGACACTACCAAAAGATTTTATGATGAGGCTATGGCTCTGATAGCCAAGTATGGGATTTCTTCATCTAGTTCAGAAAGTTCTCGTACATCATATTGGCTTGTTTTAAAAGTACACCTCTCAGGCTTCCCATGTTCTACAATGATAAGATGGATTTGGTTAAAGTATGTAGGCAACTAGATAAACTTCACAGAACCTACTGAGATAAGAAGATCAATGGTCTTCATTTCCCTATCTCCTTGGGGAATTATACATGTAGAACAACTGTAGATGCCCAAAAAATAGAAAGGGATATTTCTCCTCTTACTATTCATTTTTTCAAGACCTAGAACTTGCTTTGATCTGAAGAAATTCATTCATCATAATCTCATAATAACGTATCATCATCATCCTGACATTGAGGATTACTGGGTTGACTGTGTTGATGATTTTGAAGCCAGGAGGAGGCATTTTGGTAGATTGTATCTGCAACAAATCTTAGATCTCAATCTCTACCAGGTGCCTGAAGGGCTTGTGGATGATGATGAGGACTTCTAATCCCTTGAGTATGAAATATCAATCAAGCACACTCCTCTAGAAACCATGGATTTGTATGTGAAGGAGAGATATTATTTGAATGAGATAATTGCCCCTATCATCGTTAGAACTAAGGTTTGGTTTGATAGAAAAGTTTGTGAATTTAGGAGGATTCAAGGTATATCTTCTTCAAGAGAAAATTCCACACCTGGGAAGGAAGTACATACGCCTAGTACTGAGGTACTTGAGAAAACTCCTCCTTCTTCCTTGATGAAAGAGCTTGAATTGTCTACTCCTTCCACTCAAGTGTATCAGAAGAAGGTCAAAGAGGTTAAGCAAGAACCAATCGAGGAAGAGACTCTTCTGGAGCACTCAGAATTACCTGTTGGGCCAGAGAACATTATTTTTCTAAGTGATAATGAGGATGATGAGATGGAAGAAGCCAAAGAAACCCCTGGAACCACTACTGAGATGGAGAAGGAAGGATCAAGAACTGAACCTCCAAGTTTAACAGACTCCTATGCAAAGGAAATTCTTGAGGTTCCATGCACTTCCCCACTGGAGGCAACAGTAGTTCAGACTCTGAGTGCCATGAGTTCTCTTGCACTTGGACCCCTTGACTCCTCTATTTCTTCTTCTTCCTTTTCCTAGGAGCAACCCTTAGTTGACAACAAGAAAAGAAAATCTTCTTCTTGTTTAACAGGGCCTGATTTTGATGTTGTAGCAGCTCTACTGGGTACTACCCCTCCTCCTCCAGCAAAGAAGAAAGGATTAATTCGAGGTTGGTAACTGATTCTCAAGGCCAATAGTTCCTGGAGGTTACAAATCCCAAGGTGGATAAAGAGGAGAAAGGATCTTTTAATCTCTGATTTGGAGCTTTCCAGAATCCCATTGGGAGAATCCACACCTGAGAATGAAGTTCATAACCTTCAGGAAACTGTCACTAAGGTTATTAAATGGGTCTAGAAAGGAAAGAAAACCATGGAGCAGTTGGAAGAACCAAACTAGGTTCTTTCCAACTTTATCAGATCATTTTTGGCCAAAGATAAAGTTTTGGATCTAGCCCCATTAGCCACTCTTCCACCTCCCATGGTTCTCAGCCAGGATGAAGTTCAAAACATCAAAGACATATAAAAATATTCAACTTATGGGAAGGCTATGGAAGCCATGGTGGATGATATGACTATAGCAGGTTTGAATTTCATTGAGGAATCCTTCAAAACCAATGAGAAGGTGATCAATTTGTAGCACAAACTCACTTCCTCAATCAAAGGCATGGACAAGGAGCTAAAGGTCTAGAGTGGATGTTTTGCAGACCTCTGTCTAATGGGCCAAACTGATGAGAAGATCTTGTTGGCCAAAAATGTGTTTGATGATGCAAATAATAAATTTTCAAGGAAATAGATCTTCAACATTGAGTGGAAGATAAAGGTTATGGAGGAAGCATTGGGAGAATTGAGGAATGTGTGGCAAAAAGGGGAGTCCTTTAAAACTTGTGTTTTATCTGCCTTCAAAGATATCCACTGCCATCTTTAGGATGAAACTACAGGTGTTTCCTTCTCTCTTCAAGAAATCAAGGCTCAGTTTAGAACCTTTGTCAAGGGCGATCTGTTCAAAGAAGAGTCATTTACTAAGGAGAAGATGAAAGACATTTGTTCTCTTCATTCAGCTATTGATAAGGCTAATAAAGAATATCTAGAGCATACTGAGTTTGATAAAGATATGGAGAAATGTCTAGGCATGTGGACACATGCTACTTCCAACACAACAATTCCAAGAGGCATGGAGATAGCAGAAGCATCGAAAAGATTCAGGCATCGAATCCTCAAATCAGTGGGCCCTCCTCAGGCATAATCGGATATCTCTACTTCTGGATCTTCATTCTCTTCTTCTATTTTTAGTGACGATCTCCTTGTAATTTAATTAAGGACTTTTTATTGTGCATTTCCTTAATTAATATTTTGGTTAAAAGAAATGGTTGCCAAATGTAACGACTTTGTAAGCTATATATTGAGCTTTCCTCGCCATTCCAAGGGGCTGAAACTCTGACAATTTTTGAAATTTTAAAAGAACTTAAAGCTTTTAATACAGAAGATCTCCCTTCCTATTTCCATCTACGTTGTTTTATTCTCTCTTGTATGTATGAAAGTTTTTGAATCATTATCTATTGAATTAAGAAGGTTTGTATTCTTATGGATGTAATTTTTGGAACTTTGTGTCTATGAAATAATATCTGATTGTTTAAATATGAATGATTATGTTCTATATATCACATTGGCTCTGCATTTATAAGGAATTATTTTTCTCTCTATATTTCCTGGGAATGCTGTTATGTTTTACCTTTTTCCTCCCTTAGTTCTTCTGTTCTTTTGTATTGATCATTGATCTTTGCATCAAAACACTTTCATAATATCAGAGTTCCTCATCAGAGTAGACAATTGTACATTTGTAAATAGTTTTGCTGCTTGCATCTAATAGGGGAACCTCACCCATTAAAGAGGAGGGAATTTCTGTGCCATGACTGTTGCTTTCATTAAAGTCCTAATTTGACAACCAACAACTTACACAACTTAAATAGGGATCTAATGAACAACTTGTGAATAATGTTTTGAGATACAATTTTTTATAGCTAAAATGTCAAATGTGCTCACAGACTTTGAGCTTCAGGACTTTTTTGTCTAAAGTCTCTTCCCACCTCTCTAGGAGAGTGTGCTCTTTAAGACATATCCTTCGTTTGATCAACTTTGTCACACTCTTAAGCTTTGTGAATTTTTTTTGTATCCATACGCAACTTAAATATCAGGAACAACCATCATCATGTAGTCACTTTCAAAATAAGTCAACATTTAAACCATACGTCACTAAACCAACTGACACCAAAATCACTGTCAACGTAGTATCTACTACTAAAGATCTTCAATCACAATCACCTAAGCGTACATTCACTAAATTCTATATGGCCCCACATCTCATATTACAATAGCTTCTTGAAAAAAATATTATTACACTTCCTCCACTATCTGAATTAGACCCATCGCAACCAAAAAGGAAGAAATTACAATGATAGATTTTGATGTGACTATCACCAGTGTGTGGGACACTATACAAATAGGCATCCTAAGTTCCGCATCATCATCCAAGATATTATTGATAACAACAATCTTGAGTTTCCATAGCCTATAGACTCTACACCAATTAATGAAAATCGTAATCTCAAGCTATTTAATAACCCTCTTCCACAACATGATAAGAAAGCAGCTGAATCTATAGATAATCATTTATATCATGCAGTGCCTCCTCCTGCATCAAGAGCTCTTGATTTTCTAGTTGCACTTATTAATACTCCTCCACCGATCATTTCTTTCTCTGATCATGATTATCATGCTTTATTTCACTTCTAATCACTTACATATTTAGGCCTCTATTGGATCAGTCTCCATCAATAATACCAAGGTTGACCCTTCCTAGTCCATCATTACATGTTCTATTCCACTTCTCATCACTATTGACTATCCACTAACGTAAATTTCATATCCAATAAACAATTCATATGGTGTCGTCAAACTTCACGTTACGATATGACCTCTTACTATGCTTGTACCTTTCCTTATTGGAAAAGAAGTCAATGAATGTGATATGATTTTAGGCCTTAGTTGGATTTGTAGGTCTAATTATATCATCTCCATGAATCATTTGCATCTAAAATTAATTCATAATACTCAAGTCATTTCTATCAATGGTATGCCTCCTACTCCATGGCCACGCCCTCCACTTGTAATGGCTAATACATCATCTGATTCAACTAGCGTGCCTCGATCTATAGCGTATAATGCACAATCTACTCCTAGCACACCTACTCGTACACATTTCATGTGGCCTCATCGCTCTGTTGGTCCAAAACATCAACATAGGCCAATTCTTAGGATAGTTATAACATCTCTGCGTAAATTTCCACCTCGTTTTATTCTACATAAGTGTCCATCACCTCCACGCTTTGCTTCACATAGGTCCCTATTACCTAAAAATTTTGTTACATCATGGTGCTTAACATATACTCATCCATCACATACACATAGAATTCACTCACTTGCGCAACAACTCTCTACTATACCACCACTACTAGAGCATGGTCACACGCTTTCATCACCACCAACATTGGATGAGGGACCTTCGTCCTTCACTTTCATTGGATAGTTCATTCAGTCACATGCACTTGAGGGGAATTACACTTATCTCTTCCACCCCCCTACTTGCACTTTTTTGATACTGGCATACACATATTCATCTACACTTTAGAATCTACCATTACCCGATGACACACTCTCGTGGTTTGGTTCAGACTTGACTGTTGAGGGCATCCTATACACATAAGCCTCACACACTTTACGATAGAAACTACACACTACACATCCTCATTCTTCCTACGTATTTTTTTATAAATCATCTTACATCTTACATCCTACATCTATTTGGAAACATTCACAATTTTTGTTTCATACATTCTACAGATAAGCCATCTACACATCTTGCACATCTTACACATCTACTTTTACGTGCTGCTCTCATTACCTTATGACACACTCTAGTCTCACGACCCATACTATACCATTGAGGGTATACATCACAAATGGACCACATCACACTCACACACTAAACTGTTCAATATTTTTCTCATGTGACATTTCTAGATTAGTGATATACGTCATAGGTTACATCATCACTTCCACTTGCATCATTTAGTGGTATACACTTTAGGCTAAATCACCACTCTTTCTACTCATCTTGTAGTGGTCTCTGCTTAGGCTACATCATCACGTAATCTTCATATTTATGTCACATAACATCACTACACATTCATCACATCGTGCTAAACACAACACATAGTTCGAACCATTTCCCAATGACACAATCTCATTCACGGTTCATTCTTGACTTTTGAGGGGCATACAAAAATGAACCTCGCTGCATATAATTTCATTCACTTTAGGGGCATGTGGCTCTATCATTTTCTCTGCATTCCATTCCATCCATCCACAACATGCTACATATCTTGGCTGCATTTACTCTTACTCACATTTATTTGTACATGTTCACTTTATTACACATGCTAGATAGATATCTTGTACGACATTATCTTTATCATACACACATATGCGTTCACTTTCTTTCTAGTTGTGATAGCAGATTATATAGGGTCATTACACTCAACATGGATTTCTAGTGCATTACTTAGTACCAGTCCCACAACAGCTCTTGGGGGCATCCACTTTCATATCCTACAGGTGCTATTGTTTCATTTTGTATGTAGCACTTTCCATTATCAACTTATACACGCTTGTGAAATACATTTTATCTTTATAATGTTCTAACGTGTACTTCATGTGTAGAATTTATTTTGTAGGATTATTTTCTACCATGGTTATCTGTTACACTATTTGTACTTTCTTGTCTCTAATTTCCATTATATGTGGGATTTTCCCTTTGTTTTCTGTGCACATTTGCATGCTTTTTTGCGGCCACTACAACCTTGAGTTTCTTGTGACATCACGAGTAGTGTCCCATGTTTGTAACTCACTTTTCGTGGCCTTTATTGTCTTCTTTCTTTTTTTAGCTTACACACCTCTTGTTTAGCTTACAATTTATCTTATACATGAATGTATGCATTTTCTTGTACTAACACAAGTCTCCCATCCACTTGTTTACATGTGCCTTAGTTTCTACCAAGCACATCCCCTCAACCCTATGGGGTACAGTTCAATGGTTGGTCATCTTTTGGGGCCACATCCTCCTACAATGATGTCGTATGCATCATTTGGGTGAATCAATCACCCAATATAGAGTATACAAAACAAGGTACTGATACAGTATAACATAGTTCAGGGCTCAGAATTAGACTTGGGCACTTAGTATAATGGTGCCTTTCTTGGAGTGCCTATAACCAGGGGGAAGTTACACAACAAGTGGGTTCAACATAGTCTACAGAACTCCATAAACATTAGATTTTACATGGTAGATAGTCCTTAGAATTCTGGGAGAAATTATAGGTTAGAGGATAAATTAGACCTTTCTCTCTACACTACTTCTACCGTGGCGTTGGATCACCCAAAAAATCAAATGGTACAAAGATCTCTGTAGTTTTGGCAAGCGGGTATAGGCTGGAGGATAAATAAGACTTTCCTTCCTACACTTCTTTGGCCAATGGCATGAGATCACCCAAAAAACTCGCACTTCATTGACATGATCCTTTGTACACTCTTTTTCATAGATTGGGTGCACATGTTCCTTTTTCATTTTCATACTTTCATCACAGGATTTTTATATACATACATGTGTCTTGACACACATTTTTACATATATACATGTGTATTTGACTACTTGATCATCTTCTCCTTTACAGACCCATCTGTATGGGAAGAAAGTAGTCAAAATCACACACATCGACCCTAACCTGTAGATACATCATATACATCAGCATCCACACATGCACTTTTGCTCTAGGTTCACTCTCATCACTTTTTACACTTTTACATCTTTATTCTCCATGCTCAACCTTTTTTTAATCACTCCATGATTTTTCTAGTCCCTCGGCACACTTCCTACATCAATCTACATGGATATTAGGTACACATCTCTATCTACTTTATGTTACCGAGCATTCCACTCACCAACATAAAGTGGGGGCAAATGTAGACACAAAATCACACACTTTAGGTAAATATCTAGTCTCTATCACATACTATTATTCATATGGTTCCTAAGTATGAAAAGTAATAATCAACCCATGTCTTGGTCATATTTTTTGTTTCTTTCTTTTGCTACTTTTGGTCTGGCACCTTTATCAGTCTACTCTATATTTTCATACTTAACGTTTAACTCTTCTGGACTGGAGTGCCAAACTAGGACGCTAGCTCCACATACCCTCATCATCTTTGGGCACCCATGTCCTCTTTACACTTTACTCTCACTTTTTGGGTCCTTTCTAGTTGTTTGAGCATCTTATCTTTTTGGTAGTCAACCTTTTCGGGGTTAATTACAAAATTAAAGTGAGGGAATCATATAAATATAAATTTATGTGATCATAATAAGGGACCAAGCACTAAGCACTACTTATCACCACCTAAGGTTGCATCCATCAAGGCTTCTATTGCTCCACTTGCATCCATCTAGCTCCATCATAAAGGAAAAATGATGGTTTTCTACCTCACACTTCATAGAAGGGGAGATTATTCTATTTGATGCACACATTATTTACATTCTACATCTAGTTATTTATCACTACTCACAAAATGTGACATGCATAAGAAAACCTAGGGTAAAATTCCACACACACACACACATAACTACATTGGGTCTAAGATGTAGTGCAACACTCAGTGATAAGTCCACTATTGTGGCGGCTGAGGACAATCTGACCCCTTCATATACATATTTATTTTTTAGGGTTTTGATGCTTTGTTTGGGGTTTTGGAGGTGATTATTCATTGTAAGTTTATGGTGACATAAGAAACATAGGTGTGATATACACGTGACAAGAAATGAGAGTTTGACATCATCTGGTGAGCCTATGAAATTGGATCCTAGACCTTCTACACAAAACAAGGTGCCTATATTTCAGACCAAGGTGCCCTAGGCACCTCAATACCTTTTCCAGGATCCCCAGTCCAGTGAAATCACTCAGATCTACATTTTCTTGAGCTCCTGTGTGATGGTTTACTATTCTTGTTCAGTTGGTATTTACTACGACATAGTTTCGTGACATCTTCGAATTAGCTAAGGCTCTTCCAACTCTCTTTGCACATTAGGGTTTTACATTTTTATTGCTTAGTTTCTTGGGTGTATTTCATCTATTTATTACTCATTTATTTACTAAAAACTTACATTAGAGTAGGCTAAGATAATCATCAACCACATGGATTTATTTGTTGCTTCCATTACACTTCTCTATTATGCTTCAGTAGAAGAGATACAAACTGTCAGTCATTTCTTGTTACTCCAAGTGATGAAACCTACACCAAATTTGAAAACATATCCAAAAGTAGATTTGCTATCTATAATATCACCAACATGGTCAGAATCACAATAACCAAATAATTTTGTATCAGTACAAGAAGAAAAATACAAACCATAATTAATTTTTCCTTTAGCATATTTTATAATTATTTTTTTCCATTTTCTAATGATTATCATAAGGATCCTGCATGAATATAGAAACAAATCCTATTGCATATGAAATATATGGCCTAGTAATGGTTAAATAAATTAAACTAGCAACTAGTTGTCTATATAGAGTAGGATAAAATTTATCACATGTAGGTTTTGGATTTAAAATTAACACCAACTTAAATGAGAATGACAACATGTTTACAATCAATCATGTTAAATATTTTAATTAAATTAGTAACATACTTTAATTAAGATGCAAAAATATATTTATGATCATGAAATATAACCATGCCTAAAAATGATTAAGCAAACCGAAATTAGTCATTTCAAAACGATGACATAATATTTTTTTGATTCTAAGAATTGAATTCTTATCACTACTAGTAATAAAAAAATCATCGAAATATAAAAAAATAATGATAATATGATTATTTTCATACTTTACAAACAAATCATTATCAGAAAATAAATTTTTGAAACCAAGCTTCTAAAAGAATTTATTTATTTTAGCATACTAAGCTCTAGAAGCTTGTTGAAGACCATGCAAGGATTTCTTAGTTTCACACATATAATTCCTTATTAGGGTCTTCAAAAAATTTAGGTTGATGCATGTAGATTTATTATTTCAGGTAATTTATTAGAAAATCATTTTAACATCCATTTGGTGAATCTCCCAACCATATTGAATAGCTAACACTAGAAATTTTTGATACAAGAGTAAAGGTTTCATCGTAGTCAATACCGAGTTTCTAAGTGAACCCACGAGCTACTAATCGTGCATTATATTTTTCAATTTCTCCTACAAAGTTATGTCTAATTTTATACAACCACCTGAATCCTACAATTCTCTATTTTGAATGAAGGGGGACTAGTTCCAAAGCGTTAGTTTTAATTAGGTCATTGTACTCACCTTTCATAGCTTTGATCCATATTTCATCTTGACTATATTATTTAAAATATTTTGGTTCAACCTCATTAAGGGCCATCAAGGCATGATAAGTATGTTGACTATGAGTCATCTTTATAAGGCTATCAGGATGAGAGTCCTTAACTAGATTTTGATCCCATTTAGGAATTCTAGAATGTGACACAATTTAAGACGACTTCCCCTCAATCTCCATCATTTCTAGAGCATTATGTTCATCCTATTGAAATTATTTTTCCATATTGTTCAGATAAATATTATCTATCTCTACTTCAGAAGAAACAAAGGAGGGTTCAAAGGATGTTTCAAAAAATGTTTTCTCTAGAACATGCACATTCATAGTTTATAGTACATCATGTTTGAAAGGACTGTATACTCTTAATCCTTTTTGCGACATCCATATCTGACTAAGATAAAAGAGTAGGAGGTCAGATCAAGTTTATTCCATTTAAATTTATGAATAAAGAGGGAGGTAGGACTACTGAATTTTCTTAAGTGTGAGATATCCACTTTTTATTGTGTCCATACTTCATGAGGTGTAGTTTCATGCAATTCTTTAGTAGGAAATCTATATCGCTTCTTACCATAGAAACTTAGGCACATTCGAAACATGAATTATAGTCATATCCATTTCTAATATGGTAATATTTTTTCCTTTGTGTGATATCATTTTGTTGTGGGGAATAGGGAGTTGTAAACTCACTCTAAATCCTACACGACACACAATACTTATCAAACTTATTACTAACATATTCACCTTCGTTATCAATTCTAAATCTTTTTATTTTTGGATTAGAATCATTTTCAACTAAGGCTTTAAACTCTTGGAATTTGAATAGAACATAATACTTTTTCTTAATGAACTATGACCATGCCATCTTAGAGAAATCATCAATAAAGCATACACCATACAAGGCTCCACCGAGAGAAGTAACTTCAATTGGACCTCTCACATCACTATGAATCAACTCTAATAGCTGAGATGAATTAGGATCTTGATGTCTGTGAAACTATTCAATGTGTTGCTAACCATGTAAGTAAATTTTACAAATTTCATGATCATATTTCATTTTGGGGAGACCTATCACTAGGTTTAGATAACACATATCATATATACTCCTAAAATTCATATGTCCCAGTATTTTATTCCATAATTGAAGATCATTTGTAGAAGTATAAGAAAAGAAAGATTTAGAAATGAATCCATAAAAAATATATTAACCATTTTTATATTCTAGATGCAATAACATCACTAAGTTCAATTTTCACATACCATGTATTTTGCAATAACACAACTTTGTAATTTTATTTAGTTAATTGTGAGTAGGATAAAAGGTTATTTTTTAAGTGAGGAACAAATAACACATTCTTAATTGTTCCATTTTCAATTTAACAGTCCCATAGCTTACATATCAAATCATAAAATTGTCCCCTAAATATATATTTTCCTAACATTCCACAACATCTATGAGGATTTCATGAATGTATGTCATGTGCCTAGAGGCACCACTATCTAGGATCCATTTTTTATTCGAAACTGACAAACAATTTTTTAATTTTTGGATGTTCTCAGAATACATGCATGAATATATAAATATTAAATCAACAAAACATGAATTTGTTATGTCTTTTAATTATTTTATTCTTTTTTTGGATTCTCCCAACACTTGCACAATATATAATAAAGTGAAAAAAACAAGAACAAGCCAGAATGAAATATTAAACACACAAGAACATGTATGCAAGAATTAATAAATATGGAACATCTGCATGCAAGGATTAATAAGATGTGAAACAAAAATAAATGATAAATAAATGTCTCTCATCGAAGAGGTTAATGATGTGATAATCATCACATGTTCATTGCTACTATAACCTACATAGACACCACAAAACATAAGCATTTCCCACAGTGTAAATTTTAGCTAAAGGATGTCATAAGGTACATAAAATGAAATGATAATAACAGATAATAGTTATCACACAATGGATAAAATTAATAACCATGAAACTAAAGGTAACAAAGTGTGGATAAGTCTCACCAGGCATGCTAGAATGTAAGCTACAAAAATCATTGATACCAGGAAAGTATTGAAACTGAACTTTATACCTTCTTCCTTGTGTCTCCTTTGCAAACCTTATAATGGTAAGTGACTTGGATAGGCTTGGACTGATTGAAATGTAGGTTCTTTATCCAAGGTGAGTAAGTGCTTCGCTGCATTGACGATTGATTCACAACTTTGCACCAAATTATATAAGGATGAAGGATTTTGGGATGGGAAAAATAGGCTTATGTAGACATTAGGAATAGATGGAAGGGGTGCTCTATGCATAAAGAATGAAAGAGCTCTGACATGATTTTTTTCTTATGTTAAAGAGGGGGGGCAAGGCTCTATTTCTAGCCTGAAAGTTGGATTAATTTGGAGGTTTTGGTTAATCAAGATTTGAAAAATTAAGTAGGATTAAGTGAGTGGGGGACATGAAGAATGGACTAGAATTAAAATTTAATATTTAATTCACAAGTGGGGGGACATGGGGAAGATTTGACATATGAAGAAGATTAATTAGGAATTGATAAGGTTTTATTAATTGAATAATGTCAATTAATTCCTCATGGGTTTTTATGGGAAATGGAATGGGAAAATCAATTGATTTAGGAGAGGTGTGAAAGTGGGGTGTCTACACATGCAAGGAATAAAATGAGAGCTAATATTTCCCCAAGTGAGGATACACATGAGGGTTTGATTGGAATTTCCCTTAAGTAAGGATACATGCAAGAGATAAGATTATTGTTTGGTAGTCATAGGATAATTTGGAAAAATTGTGAGGATAGGAGTGAAAAGTTAGATATTATTGAGTTTTGTTGATAATTGTTGAGATTCTTAATGTTTTAAATGTTTTTGGATTTTGAATGTTCTGATTTTTTTGGAATTTTTTATTTTTCTGAATATTTTTGGATTTTGATTTTTGAATGTTTTGTATGTTTGAGAAACTCTTGGTGAGTTAGGACCCATCTAATTATTCTTAAGAAACACAAAATCTTTGTAAAACAAGGGATGAATGAAAATGGATGTGAAAAAATATGAATAGTAAATGATTGACATCCTATGTACAAGGGACAAGTGATAGAAATTGATTTAGGATGAAATGGTTAGAGGAATAGGATGAAGGAACTATACAAGCGGTTTTACGAAAATTCCCCCAACACAAGGGGTTGGTATCATTGATTCATGAATATAATATCTTCAGATGACCACATTCATGGGTTATTTAAGCTCTTGGATATCTTCAATAGATAGCTTGTATGCACTAGATCCATATTTGGCAGTGATAATATAATGACCTAACCAATTAGGTTCAAAAATTTCTTGCTTTTCTCAATCTTTTTTATATTCTTATGATTTTCTGTAAGCACAAGGTTACTAGTTTAAAAATGTCTTGGTATTATCCTTTTGTTGTAGCTACATTTTAGGCGATTATGATACACTTTCAAATGATCTAGGGTATTAAGCCGTTTCTCGTCAAGAGGTAAATTTCTACAAGATGGCCTTGTCTATAGTAATTTTCCTTGATCAAGTATTTAAGGGAAATATGGAGTGATGGGAGCTCGAAATATATGGGTAGTATGAATTCAATGCCATATACAAGTGAAAATGGCATGGCTCCTGTTGAGGTATGATAGGATGTACAATAGGCCTAGAGTGTAGGATATAGTTGTGTATGCCAATTGCAACCGTGTTTGTAATTTTTTTTTCAAAAATGGATTTGATCATTTTTTGGATGTTGTTGCTTATGCATTACACTATAGATAGTATGGAGTAGACCATTTGAGATGGATGTGAAAGTCTTTGGCTAGATATTTCACAATTTTTTTTAAGGATGTATTGTTGTCGTAATAATGGCGGAAGCGATGTCAAAGTGACATATGAGGTGGTTAAATATAAATTTTGAAATATTAGTACTAGTAACATAGGTAATAGGCATGTCCTCTACCCATTTTATAAAATATTTGGTAGCAATGATTATGAATGTATGACCATAGGAGGAAGCGTGTTTGATTTTTCCTATTAGGTTGATTCCCCACTAGGAGAAAGACCAAGGTGCAGTGATAGGTTGAAGATCCTATGAGGGTGCATGAATTAGATTTCTGTATTATTAACAAGCTAATAAGTTTTTACGAACTTGCAAGAATAAGACTCCATAGTGGGCCAATAATAACCCATGCGTAAGATATTTTTAGCTACAACCATGTCACGTATATGTGCATTGCATATACCTGCATGTACTTTGATTAGGGTTTGGTTTTCTTCATTTTAGAAGAGTTCTATCATAGCCTCTTCAATCTAGGGTGTCAGTAATGATAGATTTTCACGAAGCACATTGTGCTAGGGCTCATTTGTTTTGATAGTTCATATTAGCAGGAAACGTTTTGTCATGGATGAAGGTATAAATGTCATGATACCAAGGGTTGTCAGGATCAATTATTTCACATTTCATAGTCAAATTAGATAAATCATAGGACAAAATAAAAATATGTTTAATGAGAAACTCATTGTGTTTTTGATTTGGAACAAACTCAAGAAGGGATCTGATATTGTTGGAAGCACAATGGACTATGGGGGTGAATCCATCCTTCAAAATTTTAACTTCAATTACCATGTATTAACATCCATCATTCAATTATCCTTTCATAATACACAACCATACATGAGAATAGTATATGTTTTTTAACCATTCACAAGATCATAACACTAAAGAGAGTACACAAGACACCAAATATAAGTGGGAAACCCTCAAGGGGAAGAAAACTCAGTGAAACACAACTTTACATAGCCATGTTTCAAATTTAATGAGGTATCAAACCCTAGTTTAGTAGATCACCAAATCTACAATGAGTGCCAAACCCTCATTTAGTGAATCCAAAACCCCACAAGGAGCACCAACCCCTAGTTTAATAGAGCACCAACCCTACAAGGAGTATCAACCCTTAATTTAGTGAAACACCCACTCCACAAGGAGAATACAACCCCTTAAGATGATAAATAATCAACCCAACCACCTTTATATGAAGATATATGAAGTAATGTTGCTACCACAACTGATGGAGATCACAATTTCATCTCACACACCTTCAAACCATCTGCAAACCTTATTTCTCATAGCTCACTTTATTTTTCTTCTTCATGGGATGATTGTATAAATTTTCCTTGCATGACTGATCTATAAAATTATATAGTTATTCACATGTATTCTCATCTCTATTTTGAACTGCTTAATGCTCTCCTTCACTCCTCTATGGGTCACACGTTTCCCTCTCTCACCACTAGTTCAAAAATGAACCAAACAAGCACTTTTATATGCTTCTAAACTCTAAAACATAAGATAGGCCAGCCAAAACAAAATAAAAAAAAAATTAAACTTAAAAAATATCAACAAATTCATACAAGTTCATGAAATAGAACCATGTAGGTTAGCTAAGCACCAAGACAATCAAACAAGCCAAAATAGGCTCAAAACCCCATCACCTAGCTCATCAAAGACCTCCAAACACATCAAAATGTTTTTCAAGCCTCAAAAAGCCTCATACATGTCAAATGTACCATAAAAACATCATAAATTATAGCACATTAACTTGCACCAATCAAATTCTTCGTAACACTACCAAGAATGACCATTTCCTTTATAAAACTGATGCTTTCAGGAACCAATATACACCTATGGACCTTAAGATCACACAATAGCACCTCAACTATTTCATGTAACCACTCATTGTAAATCCACTGAACTATAGAACAAATCCATTCTTTATAGACCTCATTAAACATCCATTAACGCAAACCACACCTACTTTCCTCTTCACCAAACTCAACTACCAACAAAGCAATTTTGGGAACTCAACTAGTTTGCACCATTTAAGCCACATTAAAAACATATAATTTCCTTAAATAGTGACAAAATTAATCCCTCTTCACTTTCCAATAGATATAAAATATTAAATAATCCAAATCATTAGTCTTCTACATCAATATTCTAGTCAAAGAAATTTGGTCCTAAAAAATGATCAAACCTATTCTTCACAAATTGAGCTGGTTCACCTGTCAAACCACATCATCAAGAGACAAACCATATACCATTGGAAATATCTCTAAATATAATTTCCATAAAATCTTACATTTCCTTCCAAGTCCAATTAGAAGGCCTTCAACCAGGTTAATCTTTAAAATTTCTCAAAACTTCCCTTTTAGGGCCCAAAGACTAGTCTTCATAAATAGGGAACACTTTGCCCTCTAGGACTTCAAACATGACCTGAAAAAATCATATAAATATAATACAACTAAAAAGCTAAAAAAATGTAAATTTATTCAATACTTTCAATGGGAAACTTTTCCAAAAGCTGAACATCTTCAAAAACTTACCTGTTTGAGTGGGATCCACAAACTATCACATGCTCTACCATACATTTCTATAAATATGGAGGATTCCTATACAACCTATAAATATAAATTTGGTAAAAGGAATCAAAACAAGATTAGTACAATAAATTTCCTTCAAGTATCTTTGAGCCAGGGTTTTAAAGCAACTTATCTTCTTAACAATCGTTCATAAAAAATTGACGATCAAACCACTTCATTATTTTTACAAAATATTATTATCTCAATGGAAAAACATTTCCCAAAACCTCTGGGTCCATGAAAATTATAAAGTTCACAATGAGCATCAGAAGGTCAACATTTAGCTTCAAAACACACTCTAGAAAACCCGATATTACCAAAAATGATGTATCTTCTAAAATATTTTTCACTTTGACCTGACATTTGTCATGAAGTATCACAAAAACATCCTATAATTTATCAAAGTCACAATCTATCCAAGATATGTCTGCAACTCTCCACCCACATTGAATGACATGTTTTTCTTATCATGTCTTTACCTTTTTGCTTCCCAAGGATCATGAAGAAACACCAAAAAAATGAGAACTAACATAAAAATCATCATAAATTCCATGTACACGATCACCATGTTGCTACCATATTTAAACAAGACTGATCAGCCCCAAAAATCATACCTCCATGTCATATCATATGCTCTAGGAATAGGAATAGGTCTAGAATGACTGCTTAACACCATGAAAAGCCATGAACTGACAACGTTTACCTCATACATACACATGGAAAATCTTTACACATCATAACAACCATGATGAGCCTTGTGAAAATATTCAATCACATAACGAGGACTCATACTATGACCATACAATCGAAGTCATGCTCTAGGACCTCATGGAACTTCACTAAACATGACACTATCAATCAAAATTCATGTTTGACCTTTAAATAACACCTTATGGAGACTGATATGACACCATGACACCCTTTTCAATCAATGGATTTGGCATCAATACCAATAATAAGAAACAATGGCTAATAGATAGTTTCCATGGCATCTGTTGATTTGTTTTGTATGAGAGGAACTTGTTCAAATGTGATTAGTTGAAAGTAACCTTTGAGGCTATCAACCATGAACTTGTAGGGAATAATTTTTTCATCATTTACTTAATATGTACCATTTACTTGATTTATGACCAAGAGAGAATCTTTTAAAACTATAAATTCCTTGAGATTTCATGAAATGGAAAAAATTAGACCAGTTATGAGAGCTTCGTATTTAACAAAATTGTTGGTACAAGGGAAGCCAATGTGGAAATATTTTGGAATAACATCACCATCCGACATGAGTAGTATAATTCCTTCTCCTGACATGTGGATATTGCATGATCCATATAAATATAGAGTGCAAGAAGGAGTTTCATCAACATATAAGAGTTCCTAATATGGGAATTCAAAGTGAAGAGTTTTTTTAACTTGGCAGGGGTTATATAGTAAGATAATCTATGAGGGATTTTCCCTTGATGGATTTTTTATTGAAAAATTCTATGTCAAATTCACTGAGTAGAACAACACAACTAGAAAAATTATTCCAATTATAACAGGTTGGGATAGTATATATTTGCGTGGATCTACTTTCACAATAAGCTTAGTTGTATGATTAAGAAAATAATGACATATCTTGTGAAATGTGAAATTCATAACTAAGCATACCTTATCAACCTATGAATATGTGAGTTCATGTTTAGTCAAGGTCCAAATGATATAATAAACAACTTGTTCTTGTCCTTGATCATTATGTTGAACTAATATCACACCTATTACAAATTTTGTAGTAGACGTATATAAAAGCATCAACTTTCATGGAATAGGAAGCATGAGCATGGAAGGAATTAATAAATATTATTTCAGCTTGGAGAAAGAATATGAACATTCTTGATTCCATTTGAATTATGTCTTTCTTGTGAAGTTGATTAAAGTGATGTCACTTATCTGCTAGTTATAATATTAATCATCTGATAGATTGTATCTTTCCTTGAAGAACCTGTAATTGTCGAAGGTTTTTTAGAGGAGTAATTTCCATGATATCATTGAGATTTGTGGGGTAAAATTCAAAACCTTGTCATGAAATAATGAAACCTAATAATTTTTTCGAAGTCACATCAAATACACATTTTTTTGGATTAAGTCAGACCTTTTATTCACATAACCTTTTGAAGATGCCTCACAAAAATGTTGGATGATCAACTCTTGTTTTAGAATTTTTGAGGATATCATCTACATAGTCTTTCATTATGTTGTGCATGTCATGGAAGATGACTGTCATAGCTTGTTGATAAGTGGATATTGCATTTTTAAGGAAAAAAGGAATGACCTTGTAACAAAATGTTCCCCATGGTGTAGTAAATTTTATTTTGGGTTAATCCTCTTCAGAAATTTGGATTTGATTATAACCAGAGAAACCATCCATTAAGGAGAGAATCTCATGGCCTATCATATAATCAAAAATCATGTTTATATTTGGTAGCGTGAATTCATCTTTTGGACATGCTTTGTTTATGTCACGGAAATCTGTAAAAATTCTGATACATGTGTTTTTCTTAGCGACTAGTAAATTGTTTAAGATCCATTCTGAATAGTCAATGGGTCTGATGAAACCTACTACTAAGAGTTTCTATAATTTTTCTTTGGAAACTTTGGGATGCATTTTCCTTAATTTTTTCTTGATGGGCTTTGCTTTTGGTCAAAACAAAAGATGATCTGAACAACAAGAGAAGGATCCAACCATGGCATATCTTTGTATGTCCATGCAAGACATCTTGAAATTCAATGACTAGCACTGTGAATGCTTATATTCATGATTCTATCATTCTTTTACAAAGTTGTAAGAGATTAGGATGTTCACTTGTACAGATGTTAATGTTGATGGTGTCCTCTACTGGAATTTTTGATGTATCTTTTTCTTGAAAAGATGTTTTAGGTTGATGTAATGCTTCTGTTTGATCAAAAGGAGACCCCCCTCTCGCTACTTCCTCATAAAGGTTTTCACTAGGAGATAACTCCTTTTGATTTTTAATGTTTTTCTCTTTTTTCATTTTTTCCTTCTCTGATAATGACTTAATAAGGTTTTCAATATGAGAGGTTTAATTTTTGTATTTTTTTTCTTTTATAGAATAGGGTACTTGAGTTTTGCACCAAAATAAGAATTTACATTTAGGTAAATCTTGAATCCCTTTTTATGATCGGAAATGGGAATAGGTTCTCGAGTATCAAGAAACTCTTTGATGACTTCATCATTTTGAAAGAGATCCATAGATATGTGATTTTTTTATCCTAACTTATGAGGCGAGGATTTATAAGGATGAATTCAATGGTATGGATGGAAAGGTATTTGAATAAAATATTGTTAGCTAAGTCTTTAAAGAGGCTATGCATGGAGCCTGTCTCAATGTACGAGTCAGTATCCTCACCACTTATCGGTACATCAAATATTATAGGATTATTTTAAAATGTTTCCAAACCTAGGCCATAGCGATAATTTTTTTTTGTGTATAATATGGGATCAATATACCTTGTTCATATTTTCTAAGGCCATTGCCCTTCTACTACATGTTTATCATCAATTTATATGACTTAATATAGTTAAGATATTTGTATCATGTAGCTAATAAATATTTATATAACCAAGATCCCGTAGAACCAAAAATGTGTTCACTTTCTTGATAGCCAAACTGTTTCCAACGAGTTGTAAGAATATTATAAATGGGAGCTTCTTTGAGATGGGGAGCATGTTAGTGTAAGATTCATTTTCCTCTCTTTATTTGTATCATCCTACTTGGGATATTCTACCTCACTTGGATTTTCCCTACACCTATGGCATATGATTTTTTATATGTACACTTGACTACACTATTCTAGGTGTTGGTTACCACTTGAATACACTATTCCATGTGTTAGTCACCACTTTACTACACCATTTTAGTTGTTGGTTACCACTATTCTAGGTGGAGATTGCCATGATTCTAGGATGAGGTTATACATTCACCTCCTATATGCAAATATCTTGTATTACTCTATTTGATCGTATTGAGTTGGAGCTATTTCTATGTTATTGCAATTATCTATCTTGTATTTTCATAATTTGTAGTCTTTTATGCTTGCATTGTTTTTTCTTGGAACAATTCATGTCTTGCATCATTCACATGTGCATTCTTCAAACTAGTAGATCTGTGGGACTTCTCTGATATGGTATCATATCCAAGCTAGTATTGATATTGTCTAGTTATTATTCTACAAATTTATTTTTCATTTGAGATCACTATTTACAAGTATTTGGGTGTTATTTGGTGTTGGATTTTCCTTGTTTGTGGGTATATAACCTATTTGTAGGATTGTAAGGTTTACACACCCGTATAGTGCATATACAGTTCTGGAGATTGCTTTTTGTAGGCCCTAAATCATTGTTGTAGGATCCATGGAATGTTTATCCAAATTTAGGCATTTTTCATACCTATAAAGGGTGTTTTCACATGTTGTATTGCTTTGCATACATGTTCAAACTTGCAAAGGGCGTGTTTTTGACTAAGTGGTATTTTATACCCACAACCGAGTTTCTAACAACCCATACATGCATTACATATCTGGGTCCAGTCATTGTTTTTTGAGTCCAATAGCAATTTTGTTTGCTGCACTCAAATCTAAAGAAATTTCAAGGCTACATTGAAGATATTATTGAAACAACATGGTTACAACCTGTTTACTAATTTTTTTTTTCTCGGCCTCGCGGCCTCACCGGAATAGCCTTCAGTTGTACAAGGTGGCTAACTCCAGTGTCCCTGAAACCCCCTAGTGTATTTAGCCTTAGGTTGCGCTTAATGCATAAGAATCGAAGGGAATTATCTTGGAGTCATGAAAACCCCCCTTCTTTCGCTAAAATTATATTTTAGTCAAAAAAATGCATTTTAAGTTTAGTGCAAATTCATTTAAAATAGGGCTTATTGATAGGAAATAATTATTGTAAAAATTTTGATTGGTAGCTCAATATCGAGTGCCATTTTCTTGCAAAATTTAAATATTTTTCATTTCCTAATGCATTGGACCTATTTATTTTTTTAAAATGTACTAAATTATAAAGTATCAAAACTATGGGGGTTCTTCTTGGTATAGTTTCTGGGGGGTGTACAGTGTGTTTCCTATTTTTTTTGGAACTTACTTTCTTTCTGCACATATCTTTATTTTATGTAACTACCACAAACCTTTCTTTCTGCACTAATGGATCTAAGTTTAATTAACAATTTAACCCACTTACACATTTTAACTACTAAGAATGGAAATAAAAATGACCATTTCAATTAGGAGTAAAGGGTTATACCATTTCACAATGGGGTTAGAACCTGAGCCTAGTGTAGTTGTAGACAAAGTTAAGTGGTTTAATAAGTTTGATGAAGCCTTTATTCTATGTCTTTCAGTGTCTTCTAAACTCCTATTTCACATAGAGTCAACCAAATCTCCCAACGATGTGTGGAAAACCTTAGAAATATTATTTGGAAAATTTTGAAACTATGAGGGGTCATGAGCTAGAAATAGAAATTATCAGCTTAAGTCCTAGTAACTTTGACAATATGGAAGATTTTTTTACCAAGCTCAAGTCCTTACAATTGAAGTTAAAATAATTTGGAATAGAAAAAAGGATGAACAACTAGTTATTTCATTTATTTCTGAACTAGGTCCTGAATACTCTATCTTTGTGTCTATATTTTATGCTACCAAGAGGGATCTTGGAGCACATGGTCTATGCCATCCTTAGATGAATTCATTGCTGATTTGACTAACGAGCAAGACAAGTTAATCCAAATGGGTACCTTGAAGTCATCTAAACCTCAAGCCATCATTGTTGGGATTGGGAGACAAAAATCCTTTAACAACCAAGAGAAGAAGCAAAAGAGAAAGGATCTAGAGAAGAAGAAAGAACAAAAATATGCCGCCTCTTCCAATTCTACCATTGAAACCCCCAGTTCAAATGGGAAGCCTAATAAGGAAAAGATTAAGTGTGCCTATTGCAAGAAACTTGGTCATGATGAGCAAAAAAGTATGAAGAAGCAGATTGACCAACTTAGTCATCTCCTTGAGAAGAATAACATAGGGGTCCCTGAATCTATCAAAAAATCTTCATCAACCTGAGAATCCACTAAGGCAAAGGAAAAAGATAGATAGAAACATAAGGGAAATACACTAGTTACAATTACATCCTCATCTACTCCTTCATGGGTTATCTACTCTGGTGCTTCACACCACATAGGTTCATCACAAGTTGAGTTTTCTTATTTATAGCCTTACAACATCTCCTCCATCACTTTGGGTGATGATAATCTAGCCACAGTTTCAGGGAGAGGGTTTGTTGAAGTTGAAGGTGGAACATTCATAAATGTTCTTAGTGTACCTTTACTTTCAACTAATCTCCTATCAGTGTATCAGATGAATCATATAGGGAAGGGCATGAGAGTCCTATTTTATCTAGATTTAGTTAGGATTAGGTAGTTACATAATAAAACTATAGTAGCAGTGGGAAGGACAAATCACCATGCTAGGTTATATACTTTCTCACATTTTTCACCTAATGTTTTTGTTATCCATTTTACCCCCTTTGGTAAAATGGACAACTGGAGAAAAAAAACTTGGGCAGTTGACAGAGTGTTATCCAATTTTTCCCCTCAGGAAAGTTTGATCAAACATTACCTTCCACACAAGAGAAATGAAAAGGTCAGTTAATTCATGTGAGCCCATATTTCAAATCTAACAATCAGTTTACAGGAAGGTTCGGCAATGGAAATGGAAGGTGGGAAAATGAATGGCCAGTGAAAGTGTTGAAGAAGACCAAAGCTCAAGTGAAAAAATGGAGAAAGGCTTGAAGTTTTTGGACTTCACATTTTTGGGGATCTCGGGGAAATGGAAGGTTGAAAAAATGAAGAGAGATAAATCAGTCAATAAAAATCAATCCTAGAGTGAGTCAACTCAAATTAAAGCAACAGAACCATGGAAGGTGCCACGTGTCAGCTCAGTGCAACTTCAAAGGTAAAATCCAAAAGCAGGTCCCCAAACAAGTGTAGGCTCTCCATGTGGCCAGAGCCCAAGAAAGTTACACCGGCTGTTGAAAAGTCTAAGCATGGAAAGAGCCAGCAGAAGCCTCCATGTGTCTCTTTGGTACACCTTTGGTATGATTCTTAAAAGGCAGGTCCCCAAACAAGTGTAGGTTCTCCACATGGTCAGAGCCCGAAAAGGTGGAACCGACCGTTGAAAAAGTCTAAGCATGGAGAGAGTCAGCGGAAGCCTCCATGCGCCTCATCAATGCAAATTAAAAGGTGAATTCCAAAGGCAGGTCCCCAAATGAGCGCAAGCCCTCCACATGTCTAGGGTCCAACAAAGTTGCTCCTAAATAGGTGGAAAAGGTAGAACCGACCGTTGTAAATTCTAAGCATGGGAAGACCCAGTGGAATCCTCCATGTGCCTCATCAGTGCAACTTCAAAAGTAAAATCCAAAGGCAGGTCCCCAAACGTGTGTTGACCCACCACTTGTCTAGGGTCCAAATAGTTGTTCCTAAATAGAAGATACTTATCCAAAACACAAAGAAAGCAGAGGAGGCTCACGGAAAATTTCAAGTGTCCAACCGTCAAAACTTCAAGAATGAAAGGAGGGGGTAGAGTCTTGGAAGCCCACAGGGTTTCCACGTGGAGCTAACTACAAAGGTCCCACACAAAAAGGGGTTTTGACATTATATATAGTGGGGCCCTTTACTCACCCAAGGGAACAAAGTAGCATGTTCGTGGATGGTGCCAAGTGTCAGCAAGTCACACTCCCAGGACCCTAAAAGGCAGCAAAAATATCAAAAATGTGCGGGGATTCCACATGGATCTTGCATGGATAGACTCCAAACCCAAGGCAGTTTGGAAAATATTGGCATAAGGTAAATTCAACAAAAGATGAATCATGAAGCCCACCAAGAATTAAATACATTCCATGATTTTTGAGGTTGTCAGGCTTCTCACCTACCACGATAATGAAGTATGGGATTCCTTTCTTTCCCAACAAGGAACAGAACATGGAACCATAGAGTTTTGCAGTAGAACCCATAATTGTGGTAGGTGAATTCAATGCATTTTCTTGGGTGGTTAGAGTAGGGTTTTGATTTCTTCTCTCCTTTCTCTCTCATATTCTTCATATATATTGTAAGGAGGGGAAGTTTTCTAGAGGTCAGTCATTTTTCCTGTCCTAGCCCCTCTCTCCTTCTTCCCTAGGGTTGAATGTGGAACTTAATCCTCCTCTCTTTTTTTTGTAATGACATTTTATTGCCTCTTTCCCACTAATGATGTACTGTGTGAAATCATGGAGCAATAAAATCTATTTCGTGATGCATTTTTTCCATCCTTTTCTTATTTTATTGTTTCTTCTTTCCTCTCATCATTGCAGGGTATACTGTGCATATCTCTGATGCCTATTGCAGGTTTTGGGAGACATTTTTAATGGGTTTGAAGTGGTGTTCTGTGTGAAATTTATCTTTGGTCTATGATACATCTTGTCCATCCTCTCCATTTCTCACCTCTCTCCATTTCAGGAATTTGGATTTGTGATCAGCAACCTCCTTTTCTGGTGTATCACTGCTTTAATGTAGGTTTTGTTTTCATGGACTCTCTCTCTCTGGTCCCTTGGATAGTTAGATTAGGATTAGATAGTTTTCCTACATTATAGTAGATTGTGGTAGGTAGTTTAGGAGGAAGAACCAACTTTCTCTGGAGCTTCATCTCAAGCCCGCAAGTCCCACAATTTGAGAGATGATCCAAAGTTGCAAAAATTACACCGAATGCCCCACTCACATCTAGGGCCAATCAGGGGTGCTGTAATTTCGTATCAACAGTTTCTCTTACTACATTTCTCACACATTTAGATAGAGTTTATGACATGAGTGGTTTTTCCATCTTAACTACCATTGCCTTCAACATCTCAGTCAACATGACATGGTTACATGATTTCCTAGAGTTCGTTTCTCAAAGGGACTTTGCAACGGTGCTCTCTTGGAAAACACCTTGAAGAGAAATTTGACAAGGGAAAAGATTGAAGAGATTCAAAACCTTTAAAATTGATTCGCTATGATGTAACATTGGATTTTCCCCATTCTTCTTTCACTAGGTCTAAATATGCTCTCATCTTCATAGATGAATTTTCAAGATATACATGGGTCTACTTCCTTAGGAAAAAATATGAAGTGTTTAATTTCTTTCAGGACTTCAAGGAACTTGTTGACAATAAATTTGGTAAAAGCATCAAATTTATTTGAAAAAATTTGGGAATTTTTGAACCATAGAGGGTATTGATCTATACCAAACATTTCCTTACACTCCTCAGCAAAATTGTGTGGCAGAATGCAAAAATTGGTCCTTAAAAGAGATGGAAAATTGTATGATACACTCTAAATATTTGAATCCATAGTTTTGGGAAGAAGCCATCAATTGTTCCTGTTATATATAGAACTGGGTTCCCCATAAATATTTAAAAGGTATAACTCCCTTTAAATCTTAACACAACAGGAAACCATAAGTTAAGCACTTCACGGTCTTTATATCACCAACGATGACATACATTCCCAAAAATAAACACAAGGAAATAGAGCCTCAATCAAAACCTTGCATATTTTTTGGGTATCCAAAGGGGGTCAAGGGCTATAGAATTATCCATCCTACTACTCATGAGTTATTCATCTCTAGATAAGTGTTAAGTTTCATGAGACTCCCATTGACTCTGTACTTGATTCTTCTCCATCTAATTTGGATTCACTTAGTTTTGATGAGTAGCCTGAGGATTAAAATCATCCACAATAGGTTCCTAAGGAAAATTCTTCTACATCTTCCAATTCTGACAATGATAAAAGTAATGAGGATTTATCCTCATCTACTTCTATCCATACTTCAAAGGATGAGGATTCATCACATGACTCACCCACTTTAGGCCCTCTTTGGGATTGGTAGACACTTCAGAGTGCAGGAACTTGAGTAAGGGATCCAGAGGATGACACACGTACTCGAGAAAACTATTAGAGTATACCACATGCCTTCTATGCTTTAGTGACATATCCACAAACATTCTAAGAGGCATTAGGAATACTTGGGAGGGATAGTGTTATAAATGAGGAATATAATTCCTTAATCATTAATAATGCTCGGGATTTGAATTCACTTCCCAAGGGAAGTAAGATGATTCGATGTCGATCGATATATCAGACCCAATTTTTAGTAGACATGTTAATTGTTAAGTACAAGGCTCAGTTAATCACCAAGAATTTTTCAGAGGTAGCCGACTTAGACTCTTCAAATACCTTTACACCCATAGCCAAGATGAATTCAATTAGACTCACACTTTCTATAGCTGTAACACATTGTTGGATTGTGAAACATATGGATGTGAAGAGTTATTTTCTTCATGAAGACCAACAAGAGGAGATCTACATGGAGTAGCCACCGGGTTTTATTTAGGATTCATACTTAGTTTACACAATTATAAAATCCATTTATGGCTTCAAACAGGCCCCTAGGGCTTGGTGTACCGAGATGGATTCCTTCCCCTATCTTCTAGTTTCACTCGGTTCCATTCGGATCCCAATTTATTTCTATTGCAGTGGTATGATTCATACTGATACTGGTACTTTATGTTGATGACCTTTTGATCACTGGTAGTACTTCATTGGCTATCTTGGCAGTAAAGATGACTCTTCAGGATAGATTCGCCATGAATGACTTGGGTCTACTGCATTACTTCCTTGGCATTAAGATCACACATTCTGATTTAGGGATTTCAGTTGTACAACCCATGTATTCTCTCAATCTATTGGCTCAGTTTCACATGGCTAACTACAAGCCATCTATGACTCCTTTCTTATCTAGAGTCAAGCTTGAGGTTGATTTTTCTATACCCTTGGTTTATTCTAATTTGTATCACCAACTTGTAGATAGCCTTATTTACTTGACTCACACGATACTTGATATCTCCTATGTCATTGGTATTATTTCAAGGTTCATGCAGCAACCCCATGAGTTGTATTGGAAAGTAGCTAAGAGGATTTTGCACTACATTCAATACCCACACAGACATAGGATTCACTACAAGGTTGGTTTACATATTGACTTGATCAGCTACTCATCCTTAGAATGGGATGATGACACTAAGTTTTGTAAGTCCCCTTCATGTTACAATTTCTCATTGGGTTCTGGTCCTATTAGTTGGTTGAGAAAGAAGAAGAATGCTATTTCTTTATCATCCACAAATGAAAAGTATAGAGGAGTTGATAACGTAGCTACTGAGGCTATTTGGCTTCAAGGGATTCTTTCTGAGCTTGGTATCTAGATTAGGTAGCCTACAATCATCTTTATGACAAACATAGAACCATCTAGATATGCAATAATCCAGTCCTTCATCAGAGGACCAAACACATTTATATTTACATACGCTTCATTCGGGAGCTCATTACTAAGCAAGTCATTGATTTGATGTTCTTCTATTCTTTAGCGCAGGTTGCTGACAGCTTCACCAAAAAATTCACTAAGAGTAAGTTCATTCATCTATGATATCTTCTTGGGGTGTAATCTACATTAACAACTTCATCATATTCAGGGGGGCCTTCTAGCCTCTTCTCTTCTTCATGTCTCTTTTTTTGGGGGGGGGGGATTTTTTCCCACTGGGTTTTATCCTTTTACTCTATCTTATGAGATATTACATTGTACGTGGGTACCTCATCAGGCCTTGTTTCCAAGACCCACTTTCATTTTTCAGTACCCACATAAGTTGTACTTATGGGGGTGTTTGTGTAGGATTTATTTTCCTCGCTTTATTTGTATTATCCTCCTCAGGATATCCACTTACCTTGGAGTTTCCCTACACTTATGGGATATGCTTCCTTAGGTGTACACTTGACTACACTATTCTAGGTGTTAGTTACCACTTTGTTGGTCTGAAAAACTGTCGGTTAGGCATGTCATGGGGAAACAGGCCAACAGTGTGCAAGGCATAGCCCCTCTTTGAGACAACAAAGCGAAACTGGTTTATTGCTAATCTATCAAGCAGGAATCTATGCAAATCTACACTATTATAACTTCAGGGGGTTTGGGATCTCATCCCAGTAGAGGTAGTTCCAATGACAAACAAAAAGGTAGGAGGGAAGGAAAGGAAGGAGGGTAGATCTGAAGGAAGAAAAGAAATGAATTCTAAGACGAAAAGGTCAGAAGGTTTATACTTTGGGTTGGTAGTAAACAGAGCCAAACTTACATGCATAAATGATTAAAGCAATACTAATGAACATATGACCATGGTAGGAATGAATTCAACAGAATAAAAACATGGATCTAACTTAAGAAAGATCTGATGCAAATAACACACATATGGAGCACAAAGTCTAAATACATGTATTAATATTTCTTCTGTTACAAGAAAGCACAAAGTCTTTCTCTCCTCACTTCTCCTTTCATACAAAAAAAATGTCCACCTTTGGAATACAAAAAGTATTCCAGTATTTATAGAAGGAGAGGAGGAAAGAAGACAAAAGAAAACCAACCAACTACTTACAAAATATCTTACAAGATATTTACAAAATATCTGAAAAGTTAAAGAGTTGACTTTTGGGCAAGTTTTTGGATGGTAACATCCCATGGTGCAACATGGATGATGTCATCATAAATGCAAACAAGCTTTTTAAATATTTTACAAAAATGATCAAAGCATACATAAGAGGAGAAACTACTCCTCATCATCCCTTTGCTTGAACTTGGTGTCCTGCTTTTGATCAGGAGAAGAGATATGACACTGTGCTCGATATTCCATAAACTTGTTGATCAATTCTTGGAGTTGATCATGATCTGGACCTTTGAAATGGTCGCTAATGAATTCACAAGTTTCTTTCTCATTCTTGAGCTTGTCAGGTAACCCGAAAAACTCCTCGCATGCATCGATCAAGAAGCCAATGAAATCACGACATGCCAAGAGGTTATTGATAGAATCTCAGTCGAAAGTGATCTCTGGTGCCAAACCTTGAGTGACGATAGCCTTGAAGTACTGGAATGTATCGTCTGCTTCCCCCAAGGTGTACGATTCACTGAGCATCCCTAGAGACATCTTTGTAACTATCTACTCCATGTTGTATCATGCATCTAGGGCTTCACCCTTGATTTTATCTATCCTCTCCAAGATATATTCCATTTGATCAAATCCGTAATCTAATGCAACGAGAGTTTTATTATGTGCCCGCGGGTGATCGATGATGCTGACGTTCAATAGGTCATCAGCTGAACAGTTAGCCATTGCTTGGAATGTTTCATGTTGCAACCTGGCGTTATCCAACTCCTCGGAGAGGGAAGCTGCTTACTACTTGTAGCTCCTTATTTGCTTGATCTATATCCTGGTAGAGCACTATAAATTTCCTAATCATTTCCTCACTATCTTTGAGGATTCGCTCAATCCAGGATGATACTGCTGTGCCTTGTTCACCAATATTAACATATTCATTTATTTTATCCTGACTGAGAATTTCAATGGGTTCAGCGGCAGTCACAAGAGAAGCGTTGCCCATTTTCTACAATGCTTGGAGGAGATGTTTGTTTTGTTCCTTGAGTATTCTCTTCTCCTCTTTTGCTTCTTGTAGCTTCTTGCAGAGAGCATCCACAGAAGACAAGGCCTCTCCTTGTAGGCTTTTAGATGAGGTTCCCATTGTGACTTGAGTTACTATGAAGTCTATGGGAGACAGATCCTTCTTTTCCTTGTTGGGGTCCGGGTATGCAATCTCTATGACTCTCTCCCCTGAAGTTCTTTTTGAAAAGTGAGTTATTTCTTTCTACTTCTTGGGTCCCTTCTTCGGAATGACAGAGAACTCCATGGGTGCGATGGGAACCTTTCTCTTATGCTGACTCAGGTGGTCAGAAATCCAACTAGGACTTATGGGAGTGGGAGTAGAGGGAATAGAAGAAGAAATGAGGGTGAAAGGGGAAGCAACTGTAGAGGCCTCAGGGAAGTATGTTGAAACACTCGGTGGTGACATTGATGAGGAATTCAATGCACCGCTGCTTGTGGGGCCTGGAGTTACTACAGGAGAAGAAAAGGACATGGAAACAGAAGGGATCTGCAATTGGATGGAGGTAATACTGGGCGAAAGATCCGCGAGAGAGGAGAAGATGGAAAAGGTGGGAGACGGAAGGGAAGAAGGAAGGGGAGAAGACACATCCATAGGAATAGATGCTTGAATGACAGGAGGAGGAGAAGAAATGGAAGAAGGGATGTTGGGTACCTCGGAAATTCTACTTGTGACAACATCCTGAGTGGATGTATCCATTGAAACTTCTGTTGTCTCTTCTTCTTTACCTGGAGACACCAAGTTTAGTACTTGCTTCTTAGAAGTAGAGGGAAGGCCTTCAGGAGCTTCTTCTTGTTTGCTTGATTCACCCTCCTTGTCTTTATCTTTTCCTTTCGACACTTGGGCCAATCTTGGAGGTGCTCTACCTGAAGGAGAATTAGTGAAATATACTACGAGGTAGGTGAGACCATTCTATTTGCACCAATGTTCGGTGCGTTGCAATGTGGGCTTAACCCTTTCCTGAATGGTTTTCGGCACCTTGGCCTTGTCGATGTCCACGAATGGCCAATCGTCACCATTTGTGTCAAGGTAAACCTGATCAATTTCTTGATCAATCTCTTGGAATTCCTATGGGATGATGGCTACGCCATAGAGGATGATCTCCTCCAGAGCTAGCCAGGAGTGATCTTTTCACCTGATGTCTATCTCATGTGTCAGGTCGATCTAAATGTCCTCGATCTCAGGAACATGGATGGGATCAATTTTTGCCTTTGGGAGGTAGCTACGGTAGTCGAAGGTCGACCTTGCTGGGAATTTGTGCTTCAAATTTAGTAGCTCTAGTTCATACATCTTCCATGCTTTGGCCAGTGTGGGGTAGTTGTATCAGCCAACTGTAAGGGGGAACGGAGTTCCTCCTTTCTTTCTCTTCATGCACTTCTCATGGTAAGTGATTAGTTGCCTTGAAAACTCCAAGAGGATTAGCTTTGGACCTGCATAACTTGGCAGCTTAGTTGGTTCACCCTCAAAATTCACAGCTCTGAAGTATGTGAATGTGGGGAATTGTGTGAACAACACTCCCCATTTCTTCGTAGTAGCAATCACACTCACGCTGGTATGACCGTGTCTCATGTTCTTCCTCAACAAGCAGATCACCTCATAGAAGAAGGCATCATTGATTTTAGAGAACTGGGAGATGCTGACCTCAAGCTTTAGCTCTTAGTAAAACTCATATATCTTGACTTGGGGCCATACCCCATTACGAGCTAACCCCGCGAAATATCTTGCTGATGCAACAATATATACAATTTAGGAATTCATGTAGAACTTCCTAGTTGTTAGAACTTGTTGAAGCTACTGGGAGATGGTGTCACTGATGATTTCACCCCAGCCAAAATGTTGATTGGGCACATTCTTGCTCATGTTCTCCAGATACCTCAACATCCATTTGTGGAAATAATGGGCATCAGGGAGCCCAAATACTCTGTTTAAGAAGGTAATTGTATCACTCAACTCTTCATTGAAGTAACTACGGTGGATGGTTTGTGGCCATCTACTCATTGACTTCTTGGTTTTTAGGTAAAGTTTGTTCATCATCTGCATGCATTTATCGTCATTATCATCCTAGGCCTTCTTGCAGTCTTCTAAGGCTTATCTCCACATATTGTCTATGATGAGGAATGCCCAGGATTATTTCGAAGTGACGAGATGTGAGGTCTATGATGGGTTAATTTTCTTTATTTTTGACACAAATAGTGTCCTTATTATAGCAGCGGGAAACCATCATGATGAATTCATTATTTATAGCACTTACTGGCAGACTAGCTGTAAAGTGTAATCCACTACCCACTAGTTTGTTCATCCATGGGCCACTGCTTACCTGGTTGGTCATCCCCCAGAAGTCATCCATGTTGATATGACCTAGCTCAGAGTCTCTAATGTTAAGGTTGCACTCTACATATGAGTCAGACATCTTGACTTTCTGATATTTGTATTTCATCTCTTGTTTTGACTGCTTAGCTTTAGCTTTAGACTTTGTTGGTTTTTTTCTTGATGAAGACATGTGTGAACTCAAGGATGGCTGTTGTTGTTTTGCAAGAAGAATCAAGGAGGTCCAACATAGAAGAGCCATGTCAACCTTCATGTTATTCATAATGAAATATTGCAGAATACAGAATGAGTAATTACAAGGCTTAGGGCGCAAGGCATAGGTTTACAGCATGCTAGAGAGGCTTAAAAATGCTGGGTGTGCTTTAGAAGATGTCGACATGAAAAAAATTGTGCCTGTGTTCATAGGAGAAAATTTGCGCCAAGTTTAGAAAGGGCACAATTTTACAAGGTGTTGCACAAAAATTTTTAGCGCCAAGGATAAGGTGCGAGGTGCGGTTTTGTAGCACACAACATGGCATGTTTATGTTGTTCAAGATACGCCTACACCTAAGGAAATTTTGCTTTGGTGGGGCAAACGAAACATTTGTGTTACATGTGTTTTAAGTGCACTAGGGCATTGCTTCAGAAGATGTTTCAAGGAAAATCAGTGCACCTAAGGGTTAGGCATGGTGCGTGGGTTAGCAACACACAACATGCAGATGTTGATGTTGTTCAAGATGCGCCTATGCTTCTCAAAAAGCTGCTAAGTGTTCTTTAAGCTGGCATGGAAAAAGATTGTGTTACCTAGGCGTATAGTGCACCAAGGAATGACTATGGGAGGTGCAACATGGAAAGACAGTGTGCCAAGGGTTTGATGATTTTTTGTAATTTCTTTGATTTCTTCTCTCTTTTGGTTTTGTCAAATGGAAAAGAGATGGTTTCAACAAGATAGCAAGCAGGGAAATATGGCCTTTGGTTTCTTCAGAGGGAGGGGCCTTCTAGATTTTGCAAATCTAGAAGGAGGGAAGAAGAAAGGGGTTTCTAGCTGGTTATAGATTGATAGGTTCCTCTTTTTAGATTTAATCGTTTTAACAACCCTTAATACCTAACACAACAAAAAACAAGAACCACAAGAACAACAAGGATGACAGAAGTCACTTACCCGGATTTATAAAAGATGAATAATGACGTGGGATCCACAAGCTCAAAAAACAACACGCAGGGGGGACAAGGATGACTGACAAGCATAGAGAAAAAACTTTTTTCAATTTTCAAATCGTGAAAATGGTAGGTGTTGGGCACCTATTTATTGACAAACTGACATTTATTACTTCACTAACTTATTTTGGTGTGACTTTGGGAGCGTTGACACAAGGAAAAGTGCGCCTTAGCGCAAATTTGTTGATGCTGACATGACATTTCCAGTGCCTCAGCGCAATTTCATAGTTTTAACATAATTTTTACAGTGCCTCAGCACACATTCTTAGCGCATGTTTGTTGATGTTGACACAACATTTCCTGCGCCTAAGGTATTTTAAGGGGGCGCACATTTTGGTATGTCGACATGAGAATTTCTGAGAGGCACACTTTTTGACACACACCATTTTCTACACCCAGTTATAAAAGCTGAAAATGGCTAAGTTCTTAAAAACTTGATTTTCGAAAGGGGTTTTTGGACCATTTCAAACGTTAGCAGACTTCCTTAGGGGTCAAAACAGAATTTTTGGTATGGTTACTTGAAAATTTCCCTTGTCAATTTTTTAGGATAACAACTGGCTCTTTCTGGGGACTATCTTTAAGTGAAACTTAAGGGTAGAGAATCCCAAATTTTCAAGTGCCTATCCATTGGGCTACAGAGAGTCAAAAACAAGGGCGACCAAAAAGGGAAAGAAAGGGAACACACAAATAATAGAAGGCAAACACACAATGAAAGTAAAACACACAATGACAGAAAATTGTACAAAGAAGAGAGCAAGCTCTACTTCCTGAAGATCTTCAGGTGCTTCCCGCTATAGGGAAGTGGGAGCTCAGTTCCATCCAGATATGAGAGATAGAAACTATTCTCTCTGTTGAGCTCCTTGATCTTGTATGGCCCTCTCTAAAGGGAGTCAAATTTCCCATGCATACCTTTTGGTTCTCTTTGTTTGTTCTATAGGAGAACAAGATCTCCCACTTGGAAATCTCTCTGCTTAGTTTTCTTTTCGAACAACATCTTAACTTGATACTGATGTTCAATGATCTTGTCAACCAATTTTACTCACTTTTCTTCAAGTTCTGTCAGGTACATAATCCTCTTTTCAAGAGAATTCTGAAAAGTTTCATCTTCAATTGCTCGAGCAAAGCGTAGAGTAGGAAGTTCTGCGGAGATAGGGATTTCAGCATCGATCCCATACAACACCTGGAAAGGTGACATGCCGAGAGACCTCTTTAGAGTGATACAATCCACCCACAAAGCATCATACAATGATTTGTTCCAGGACCATTGGTTTTCATCAACTAACTTCTGTATGATAGTCATCAAGTTCTTGTTGCTGAATTCTACCTGACCATTTCCCTAAGGATAATAATCAGAAGCATGAGCCAAGGTTATTCCGTATCCAAAACAAAACCCAATAACTTCCTGTGAAGAGAAGTTGGAAGCATTATCAGTAACAATTTTATGTGAAATTCTAAACCTCACAATAATATTCTCCTTGATGAAGTTGTAAACAACTTCATAAGTGGCATGCTTGACAGGTATGGCCTCCACCCATTTCATGAAGTAATCTGTTGTTATTAAGACGTAACTATGTCTATCACTCAATTGAGGATTGAGTTCTCTAATGAAATCAATCCCCCATTGTCTGAATGGTTTGTCAATAATGACGGGCCTGAGGGGAAATGCAGCCAACTTTGGTTTGCCAACGAACTGTTGGCAAAGTTCACATTTCGCTACCCAGGTGGCTGTATCTTGAAATAGCGTTGGCCAGTAGTACCTGGCCTTAATGATCTTATGTGCTGTCATAGATGAGGAGAAGTGACCACCGCAGGCTGAGTCATGAAAACTCTTCAACAATTTTATTTTCTGTGGCTTGTCAACACATTGTAGAAAAATGTCGTTGATTTCGTGCTTGTATAATCCATAATCCCATATGACATATATCTTACGGCTCTAAGCTTCGCCGTTTGCTTTTCCTTAGTAGTTAGGTGAGTTGGGCACTCTCCATAGGTGAGAAAGAATGTGATGTCAGAATACCATTCGTCGTTGGATGCGACAAACAGAACCATGGGCAAAGAATCTACTTTCTCCAGTTCATTTTGTTCTCCATCAATGTGATCAAGTTTATTGTCAGGTACCTCTGATTCTTTATTTTCGGCCATTAGCTGGCACATGAATTTACCTCTTACCAAATTGGTTGGTCTAATATCTAGGTCATATTCTTAGACCTTTGCGATCCAATTCCCTTGTAAGCTCCCTATCTCCTGTTGAGTTAGGATAGACTTAACATCCGTGTCTAGAACCAACACTAATGTATGATAATTAAGAATGTAGTAGCGGAAAATTTTGAATACTTTTACCATGGAAAAGACATGCTTTTCCAATTGTGACATCTTTAGTTCATGAGGCTTAAGAGGAGAGCTCATGAAAGCAATCAGGGATTCAATGTTTCCAGAGTTCTTTTGCATCAAGATAGTTGATATAGTATGCACAGACACATAACTGTACATGATGAAGTCTTTGCTGAAGTCAGGGCACACCAGAATAGGGGCATGAGTGATGGAGGTTTTTATGTCTTCAAATGATGTCTTTCCTTCCTCACTCCATTGGAATATTTGGGACCCTTTCATCATATTAGATATACGACGAGTCTTCTCAGCAAAATCAGGAACAAAACATATAAGAAAATTTACCTTTCTGAAGAAAGAGTGAACACTAGTCTTTTTTGTAGTAAAAGTAAGGCTCTGAATAGCCTTGACCCTTTCGACATCTATCTTAGTTCCTTCTCTGCTGATGACATGTCCTAGCAGCTTTCCTTTGGTGACCCCAAAAACTGACTTCTTGGGATTTAGTGAAATTCCGTGCTCTCGGCATCTGATCAAGACTTGTTCCAAATGATCGCAATGATCACTTCATATTTTAGAGAACATGTTCAGGTCATCTAGTAAACTACGATGACTTTTCCCATCATACCTTTGAATGCAAAGTCCATTGCTCGTTGGAAGGTAACACCAAATTTGATCAAATTGAATGGTATCCTGCTATAGGCAAAGGTACCCCAAGGAGTGGTGAACACTGTTTTGAACTGATCTTCAGGCGTGACTTGAATTTGATTGTAACCTAAAAAACTGTCAAGCATAGACAACATTTTTGAACCGGTTACTGCCTGTAGCACTTGATCCATTATTGGCAGTGGATAGTTATCCTTTAAGGATGACTGGTTCAAGTTGCGAAAGTCCACGCATATGCGTATCTCGCCATTATTCTTCCGTACAGGGACAATATTTGTAACCCAGGTACTGTGATGAATTGGAAAAATAATTCTTGCATCCAACATCTTCTGAATTTCAACCTGGACGGTACCTAATATTTTGGGGTTGTAATGCCTTTTCTTTTGATGAAAAGTCTTGACATCGTCCTTGAACGGAATTTCATGCCGAATGTCCTTTGGCTTGAAAGACTTTAGATCAGCATAAGACCATGCTAATACATCCATATACTTTTTTAGCAACTTAACGAATTTTCACTTTTCCTCGGGTGTACAACACTTCCTGATATTCACAGAACGAGGATGTTCCGCAGTACCCAGATTGATGGATTCAGTTTCTGGAGAAGAGGAAGGATCATCCTGTCACTTTTTCTTTACAAAACGGTCATGATTATCAAATAATCATTCTAAGGAAACTAAACCTTTCAGAATCTTATTTCCTTTGAGTTGTATCATTGTTTCTTTTTCAGATTCATGTGCTTGACCGGTGAGAGACTCACGACATATAGAAGTTGATCCGTCGAAATGAAGTTCTTTGAAATTTTCAGCTTTCTCTAAAAAGTGATAAGTTAGTTGTCAGCATTGAACACTTGCCAGTGTTGTGAATTATCTGGCACACTCGGGTGAAAAACCACCTCAATGGTATATGTATTTATTTTAACCTTGGATGAGGGAGCATGAGAGAGGTTGAGATGGCTAATGAATCAGCCATGTCATTTTGAGCTCGTGGAACTACTTTGATTGAGAAAGCATCAAACTCCTCGATGCTATCCCATACGACATTGCGGTAGTGTCTGAGTCAATCATTCTTTACTTAATATACCCCTTTTACCTGATTGACAATTAGCTTAGCATCACCTTGTACTCTTAGATTCTTGATTCCTTTCTCTTTTATAGCTTGCATGCCAAGTAACAGGGATTCATACTTGGTGCCCAGTATTATTTGTATTGAAGAACTAAAATTTGAAAGAAAAAGGGAAAATATCCTCTTCAAGAGATATTAGAACAACCCCAACACCGCATCCACTTGTTGCACAACTGCCATCAAACTGCAATTTCCATACTTTGTTGAGATTATCTTCTTAGACGAGAACATCCATTCTATCTCAGTCGGTGGACAGGAAGTAGTTCCCCATCCCTGATGATTCGAAAAGAATCTGAGCCTTAGGGTCATCGGAGTTAGTGACTAGATATTTCTTTTGTGTCTCTGGTTCCAATGTCTGCATCAAACCTTTGACAGGAATTCTGGATTTGGACCAGTCCATATGAATTTTCCCACCAACTTCTTTACAAAAGCTCCTCCCTAGCAATATCCCATAGGCTGCTGGAATATCAACTATGAGAATAGTCATTTTTACCCTTTTCTTAGGAAATGCTACGAATGCGAACTGTGCATCCTTGATCTGACCAATCAATGGTACCTACTTGGTTTCCATGGAGTAGCATCTGCCAAAAGGTTTGGTAAGTGTGAGGCCCAAAGCATGGGCGACCTTTGCTGGCATAACATTGTTAGAAGCTCTAGAATCAATTATTCAGTTACTTAGTTTATGACCATTGATCATGAGAGATAGGTAAAATGGTTCAATTTTCCCTGACGCAGAAGTCAAGGCAACATTTACGTGAGACGTACAAGGAGTAGGAAGAATTCCTTTTGGGGAAATGGGAGGAAGGACGATAGCCTGGCTTTGGATATACTTAGTTAATCTTATAAGCTACTCTGGGTTGGACTAAAGGTACTCAACTTCAGACATTTGGATCTTGGTCTTTTTGGCATGATCAATTATATCGAATGTGACCAAGGGTTTTGCTAGCGAAGGAATGAGTCATTTATTTCTCATTTGTGGAGGAGGATTACTAGTCTTTATGGGAGTGGAGGAAGGCTGAATTGGAGGAGAAACAGGAGGAAAATATTTCTTTACAAAAGGTTTAATTTGAGGTTGAGTAGGAAGGGGATTACCTCTTTTAGCGATCATTGGAGGAGTTACCACATCCTTTTCCTTTTGTTTTTCAGCAGCAATCTTCGCTTCTTTTCCTTACGAGCGAGTGAAAACCATGCATGATTGTCTGCACGCATACCCTTGGGTACCCTCTTCTTCATCAGATTCCTCATCTTCAAATTCCATATACCCAATAGTAGAGTCTTTAGTCGGTTCACTGACATCTTTATCATCTTTGCCTTGCAACGAAGGTTCTTCGTAATTTGGATCATCTTCTTCGATTTCAACCAAAGTATTAACTAGAGGGGCTTCAATTGCTAACCTTGGAGAAGTAGCAGGAAAATGTGGCCTTTGGGGGGCATTTTTGGGAGTGAAGTTTCGTCATGGGATATCCCGGTACGGAGTAGCAGATGATTTTTGAGCCAATTGCTTCTTTAATGAGAGCAAGTCATTTGCCATCTTTTGTAATGTGGGATCTGATGAGGTAGCCTGAGAAGAAGTTGAAGACTTTGATTTGGATAGCTCACATCTTAACTCACTAGATATAATAAGGTTTTCCTCTATCCAAATTACCATAGCCTGGGAAAGGACCAATGTGGGTATTTGTTCTTGTAAAAGTAAGAAACTTACTTTTGAACTCATGGCATTCAAGAAGAAACACTTTTGATTTTCTAATGTTGGCATCATGGCAGGTGGCACACGGTTGATCATTGAATTGAATTGGGTGATAAAATAATGCATGGTTTCATTAACCTCCTTCTTCATCTGAGTGATTCAGGACAATAACGCGAACATGTCTTCTGAAGGCTTGTATCTGTCTTTGAATGCAGTCTGTAATGTGGCCCAACTGGTGATGGATCTGGCTAGTAAATGTTGGAACCATTCTGATGCTGACCCTTACAAGGTCTCAAGAAAGAGACGTATCGACACATATTCATGAGTCACATCCAGAATATTGTATGACATAATAAACGTAGCTATATGCGCATCTATGCTTTGATTTCCGTTCCCATCAAATTTTGGGAAATTCTTACGATTTCCACTGGGGAGGGGGTGTACTGGATGCGGAAGTGCTAGAGGACCCATGGCGTTTCCCCATGGTACAGGCAGACTTATTGCCATTTAAAAGTGGGAAAAAGAACACGAGCAGGGAGCGTGGTTCCACTTAGCAAAAGAGCATTGCAAGTTGATGTGGAGGCACCTTGTGAAATCTAGCTCTTTCGTGGAGGCGTGACACTCCTTAATGATCGATCCACTCAGCTTAGTGATGTGAATCGTACTGGAGTGATACTGAAATTGTGCCTTCAAAGTAGATCAAAAATTGGATCAAATTATCCATGAGCTCTTCTACTGCGAGTAAATGGTTCGTCTACCAGTGTAACCGTTCAGATCTACAACAATTAAGAGTAGATTCACAACAATCGTTTTATTTTTACTTGCTGATTTTCTGATTTTTCTGGCAAAAATCAGTAGCATGTACTTTTTCAATTTTTAATTTTACCCCTTTTAATAACAAATGATTGTGGTTTTTTGACAAAGATTAATAAGGATAAAAAGTGGGTCAATTTTAGAAAGCTGATTTTCGGATCTTTGACCTGAATTTTGCAAGGTTTTGAAAATATTATGAAATATCAGAATCTTAGATCTACTAAAATATACATATTTTTGTAAAAAATCCGTGAACTAAAAGCTCCTATCTAGCCCATATCTATGGATTTGTATAAGGAAATTTTCAGTTTTGATCACTTCTGCAAAAATTTTAATTTTTAACAAAGAGTTAAAATTTGCAATCTGGTAGTGATTTTTACAGTTTTTTTAGTTATTTCCTTAGTTCGATCCCTAGTGGAGTCACCAAAAACTGTTGGTCCGAAATTTTTTTGGTTAGGTAGGTTGTGGGGAAACATGCCAACAGTGTGCAAGGCATAGCCCCTCTTTGAGACAACAAAGCGAAACCGGTTTATTGCTAATCTATCAAGCAGGAATCTGTGCAAATCTAAGCTATTCTAACTTCAGGGGGTTTGGGATCTCATCCTAGTAGAGATAGTTCTAACAATGAATAGAAAGGTAGGAGAGAAGGAACAGAGGAAGGATAGATCTGAAGGAAGAAAAGAAATGAATTCCAAGACAGAAAGGTCAGAAGGTTTATGCTTTGGGCTGGTAGTAAACAAAGCCAAACTTACTTGCATAAACAAATAAAGAAATATTGATGAACATATGGCAATAATAAGAATGAATCCAACCTAATAAAAACATAGGTTTAACTTAAGAAAGATCTGATGCAAATAACACATATATTGAGCACAAAGTTTGAACATATATATTAATATTTCTTCTGTTACAAGAAAGCACAAAGTCTTTATTTCTTTACTTCTCCTTTTCATACAAAAAAAGTCCACCCCTGAATACAACAAGTATTCAAGTATTTATAGAAGGAGAAGAGGAAAGAAGAAAAAAACCAACCAACTAATTACAAAATATATTACAAGATATTTACAAAATATCTAAAAAATCAAAAGTTGACTTTTGGGGAAGTTTTTGGATGACAACATCCCATGATGCAACACGGATGATGTCATCATAAATGCCAACAAGATTTTTAAATATTTCACAAAAATGATCAAAGCATACATAAGAGGAGAAACTACTTCTCATCATCCCTTTGCTCAAACTTGGTGTCTTGCTTTTGATGAGGAGAGGTGATGTGACATTGCGCTCGATATTCCATAAACTTGCTGATCATTGCTTGGAGTTGATTATGATCTAGACCTTTGAAATGGTCGCCAATGACTTCACAAGTTTCTTTCTCATTCTTGAGCTTGTCAGGTAACCTAACGAACTCCTCACATGCATCGATCAAGAAGCCAATGAAATCATGACAGTCCAAGAGGTTATTGATTGACTCTCAGTCGAAAGTGACCTCTGGTGCCAAAATTTTAGTGACTATAGCCTTGAAGCGCTGAAATGTATCGTTTGCTTCCCTTAAGGTGAAAAATTCACTGAGCATCCCTGGAGACATCTTTGTAACTATCTGTTCCATGTTTTATCATGCATCCAGGGCTTCATCCTTGATTTTATCTATCCTCTCTAGGATATATTCCATTTGATCAACCTGGTAATCTAATGCAATGAGAGCTTTATTATGTTCCCGTGGGTGATCGATGATGCCAACCTTGAATAGGTCGTCAGTTGAGCAGTTAGCCATTGCTTGGAATGTTTCATTTTGCAACTTGGCATTGTCTAACTCCTCAAAGAGGGAAATTGCTACTGCTTGTAGCTCCTTATTTACTTGATCTATATCCTGGTAGAGCACTGTGAATTTCCTAATAATTTCCTCACTATCTTTGAGGATTCATTCAATGCAGGAGGATACTGCTGTGCCTTGTTCACCAATCTTAGCATATTCATTTATTTTATCTTGACTGAGAACTTCCAGGGGTTTGGCGGCAGTCACAAGAGGAGCATTGCCCATTTTCTGCAATGCTTGGAGGAGATGTTTGTTTTGTTCCTTGAGTATTCTCTTCTCCTCTTTTTCTTCTTGTAACTTCTTGCAGAGAGCATCCACAGCAGAAAAGGCCTCTCCTTGTAGACTTTTAGTTGAGGTTCCCATTGTGACTAGAGTCACTATGAAGTTTGTGGGAGACAGATCCTTGTTTTCCTTGGTGGGGTTTGGGTATGCAATCTCCATGACTCTCTCCCCCGAAGTGATTTTTGAAAAGTGAGTTATTAATTTTTTCTTCTTGGGTCCCTTCTTTGGAATGATGGAAAAGTCCATGGGTGCGAAGGAAACTTTCTCTTATGCTAACTCAGGTGGTTAGAAATCCAACTAGGACTTATGGGAATGGGAGTAGAGGGAATAGAAGAAGAAACAAGGGTGAAAGGGGAAACAACTGTAGAGGCCTCAGGGAAGTATGTTGAAACACTTGGTGGTGGCATTGACAAGGAATCTAGTGCATCACTGCTTGTGGGGACTGGAGTTACTACAGGAGAAGAAAAGGACATAGAAATGGAAGGGATCTATAATTGGATGGAGGGAATACTGGGTGACAGATCCGCAAAAGAGGAGAAGATGGAAGAGGTGGGAGACAGAAGGGAGGAAGGAAGGGGAGAAGACACATCCATAGGAATAGATGCTTGAATGATAGGAGGAGGAGAAGAAATGGAAGAAGGGAAACTGGGTACCTCGGTAGTTGTAGTTATGACAACATCCTGGGTGGATGTTCTGTTGAAACTTCTATTGTCTCTTCTTTTTTACCTAGAGACACCAGGTCGACTACTTGCTTCTCAGAAGTAGAAGGAAGGCCTTCAAGAGCTTCTTCCTGTTTTCTTGATTCACCCTCCTTGTCTTTTCCTTTTCCTTTTAGCACTTGGGCTGATCTTGGAGGTGCTCTACCTGAAGGAGAAGTAGTGAAATCTACTCTGAGTTAGGCGAGACCATTCTATATGCACTAACGTTTGGTGCGTTGCAACGTGGGATTAAACTTTTGATGAATGGTTTTTGGCAATTTGGCTCTATCGATCTTCGCGAATGGCCAATCATCGCCATCTGTGTCAAGGTAAACCTGATCAACTTCTTGATCAGTATCTTGGAAATCATTTGGGACGATGGCTACGCCATAGTGGATGATTTCCTCGAGATCCAGCCAGGAGTGATCCTTTCTCCTGATGTCTATCTCATGTGTCAGGTCGATCCAAATGTCCTCAATCTCAGGAACATGGATGGGATCAATTTTTGCCTTTGGGAGGAAGCTCTGGCAGTCAAAAGTGGGCATTTTTGGGAAGTTGTGCTTCAAATTCAGCAATTCCAGCTCAGCATACATCTCTCGTGCTTGGCAAGTGTGGTGCAGGTGTATCGACCAACTATAAGGGGGAATGGAGTTCCTCCTTTCTTTCTCTTCATGCACTTCTCATGGTAAGTGATCAGTTGTCTTGATAACTCCAAGAGGATCATATTTGGCTCTACATACCTTGGTAACTTCATTGGCTCTCCTTTGAAATTCATCGCTTTGACATATGTGAATGCGAGGAATTGTGTGAACAATGCTCCCCATTTCTTCGTGGCAGAAATCACACTGGGGCTGGTCTGACCGTGTCTCATGTTCGGCTTGAGTAAGCAAATTACCTCATAGAAGAAGGCATCATTAATCTTGGAGAACTGGGGGATGCTGACCTTGAGCTTTAGGTCTGGGTAGAATTCATATATCTTAACCTGGGGCCATACCCCATTTCTAGCTAAGCTTGCGAAATCTGTTACTGCCACAGCAACATATACAACATAGGAGTTCATGTAGAAATTCCTAGTTGTTAGAACTTGTTGGAGCTATTGGGAGATGGTGTCGTTGATTATTTCACCCCAGCCAAAATGCTGATCAAGTGCATTCTTGTTCATGGTTTCCAGATACCTCAGCATCCATTTGTAGAAATAATGGGCATTAGGGAGCCCAAATACTCTGTTCAGGAAGGTGATTGTATCACTCAACTGTTCATTGAATTCACTACGGTGGATGGTTTGTGGCCATCTGCTCACTGGCTTCTTTTTCTTTAGATAAATATCGTTCATCATCTGCATACATTTATCCTCATTTTTGTCCCAGGCCTTCTTGCAGTCTTCAAGGCTTATCTCCACATATTTCCTATGATGAGGAATGCCCAGGATCATTTCAAAGTGACGTGTTGTGAGGTCTATGATGGGCTGCTCTTCTTTATTTTCGAAACATCTAGTGTCCTTGTTATAGCAGTGGGAAACCAACATGATGAATTCATTATTTACAACAGTTATTGGCAGCCCAGCTGTAAAGTGTAATCCACTGCCCACTAGTTTGTTCATCCACGGGCCACTGCTTTCCTGGTTAGTCCTCACCCAGAAGTCATCCATGTCAATATGACCTAGCTCAGAGTCTCTAATGTCGAGGCTGCACTCTGCATATGATTCAGGCATCCTGACTTTCTGATATTTTTATTTCATCTCTTGTTTTGACTGCTTAGCTTTAGCTTTAGAATTCGTTGGTTTTTTGCTTGATAAAGACATGTGAGCTCAAGGATGGTTGTTGTTCTATAAGAAGAATCAAGGAGGTCCAACACAGAAGAGCCATGTCAACCGCCATTTTATTCATAATGAAAGCTTACAGAATGAAAAATGAGTAATTACAAGGCTTAGGGTACAAGGCGCAGGTTCACAACATGCTTTAGAGGCTTAAAATTGTTGGGCACACTTTGGAAGATGTTGACATGAAAAAATTTGTGCCCGTGTTCATGGGAGAAAAGTTGTGCCAAGTTTAGAAAGGGCACAATTTTGTAAGGTGTTGCACGAAAAGTTTCAGCACCAAGGATAAGGCGCGGGGCATGGTTTTGTAGCACACAACATGACATGTTGATGTTGTTCAAGATGCACCTGCGCCTGAGGAAATTTTTCTTTGGTGTGGCGTAGGAAACATTTTTGTTACATGGATTTTAAGTGCACCAGGGCACTGCTTTGGAAGATGTTGCAAGGAAAATCAATGTACCTAAGGGTTAGGCGCTGGGCGCAGGTTAGCAACACATAACATGTAGATGTTGATGTTGTTCAAGATGCATTTGCGCTTCTCAAAAAGCTGTTAAGTGTTCTTTAAGCTGGTGTGGAAAAATATTGTGTTACCTAGGTGTATAGTGCACCAAGGCATGACTGTGGGAGGTTCAACATGGAAAGACAGTGCGCCAAGGGTTTGATGATTTTTTGTAGTTTCTTTGATTTCTTCTCTCTTTATGTTTTGTCAAATGGCAAAGAGAAGGTTTCAATAAGATAGCAAGTAGGGAAATATGGCCTTTGGTTTCTTCAGAGGGAGGGGCTTTCCATATTTTGTAGATCGGGAAGGAGGGAAAAAAGGGGTTTCCAGCTGGCTATAGATTGATAGGTTCCTATTTTTAGATTTAATCTTTTTAACAACCCTTAATACCTAACACAACCAAAAACAACAACCATAACAACAAGAAGGATGGCAGAAGCCACTTACCTGGATTTATAAAAGATGAAGAACGACGTGGGATCCACAAGCTTGAAAAATGACACGTAGGGGGATAAGGACGAATGACAGGCACAAGGAAAACACTTTTTTCAATTTTCAAATCATGAAAATGATAGGTGTCGGGGGCCTATTTATAGAAAATTGGCATTTATTACTTCACCAACTTCTTTTGGCACGACTTTGGGAGTGTCGACAGAAGGAATAGTGCACCTTAGCACAAATTTGTTGATGTCGACATGCCATTTCCAGCGCCTCAGCGCACATTCTTAACGCATGTTTGTTGATGTCGACATGACATTTCTTGTGCCTCAACACACATTCTTAGTGCATGTTTGTTGATGTCGACACAAAATTTCTTGCACTTAGTTCAAAAAGGCACATTTTTGAGAGTGTTAACACACCATTTTCTGTTCCCAGTTATAACTTGATTTTTGAAAGGGGGTTTTGGACCATTTCGAACATTAACAGACTTCCTTAGGGGTCAAAATAGATTTTTCTGTATAGTTACCTGAAAATTTACCTTGTTAATTTTGTAGGATAACACACTTGACTACACTATTCTAGGTGTTATTCACCACTTGAATACACCATTCTAGTTGTTGGTTACCACTATTCTAGGTGGATATTTCCATGATTCTACGAGGATGTTACACATTCATCTCCTATATGTACATCTCTTGCATTATTCTATTTGATCAGATTGAGTTGGAGATATTTTTGTGTTATTACAATTATCTCTCTTGTATTTTCATAATTTACATTCTTGTATGCTTGAATTGTTTTGTCTTGGAACCATTCACGTCTTTCATCATTCACCTATGAATTCTTTGAACCATTAGATCTACAACGCTTCTTCGATAAACCATTAGGATTACCATAGATTTATAGTGATAAAGGTAGCTTACCAATATGAAAGGTATTTTTAAATTCATATTTTCCAATACGTTTATCAAGGATTGTAAGTTTGGGTAAAGGATTAGATGTAGAAGGTTGAATTTTTGAAAGGACCTTTGGATCAATGTGGTTTTCTTTTATGAAATGAATGATGCAAGGAGATGTAGATCTATTAGTAGAAGGGAAGTAGTTGGCGAGCTTATATCTCCCCTCTAAGAGCTTGCAATATTGAAAGGGATTAGTATCACCAAGTAGGGTAAAATCTTTGCCTTCATAAGGAAACTTGATACATTGATGGAAATTAGAAGTCAAAACTTGCATAGCGTGAATCCATGGATGACCCAATAGAATATTATAGGAAGTTTCAACATCAAAAACATTCCATAAGGTATCCAATGTTTAAGGCCCCACCTTTATGGATAACATGATAGTTCTCGAAGATTGTCTCTCACTATTATAATAACCACAAATAGTGATGATATTCGATCTGATACTTTAATGATTATGACTAAGGAATCTTAATAGTTTCATGGAACATATATTCAATGTGATCCATTATCGATAAGAACTCGTTTTATTTTTTGGTGGGTGATGAATGCTTCAATATACAACAAATTTTTATTTCGGATGTTTGGATTCAAAAGTTCATGAGGAACAAATGAAAGTATTACACTACTGGGTGATAGATTAGCAATTAAGGCTTCAAACTCCTGACTATTGATATCCTTAGGAACACATGCCTCCTGAAGTGCATGAGTAAGGATGTCTTGAAGTGCAGGTGATGACTTGAGAAAGTGTATGATTGATATTTGTGTGGAGGTATTATCCAATTGTTTGACAATGTCATATGAGGGAGAGGGGGGCTTAGCATTGGATATTTTTGGATCAATGGTAGGTTGAGAATCTAAGGTTAAAGGTAAATTTTGTGTAGATGGAAGATTGGCCGCAGGTACCCAAACATTTTTCTATCGTGTTTCCAGTGCATAAGTAGGTGTTTTTATTTTCATGGTGGCTATGAAATGAGGTGTTTGATTATTGAAGTAAATAATGGAACTGAAATCTACATTATTGGAAGATTGTCCCTTATATTTATCATTATTATTTGTATCATGTTTCAAAAATGAATCTTTAAACACTTTTATTTTCTTATTCAGTGTGTTAGTATTTTTTTTTGTTTTCTATTTGGATATCTCCACGATTGATTAGATCTTGGATGTAATAAAAAAGTATAATACAATGATCAATAGAATTTCCATTGATGTGGTGCTATTCATAGTATTCAAATTTTTTATACCACATGGCTTTTGGTTGGTCTTCCTCAAAGGGTATTGTGATTGGATTTTTTACCACATTAGAACTTGTTAATTGGCCAAGGAAATTATTAAGAATTTCTATGAGAGGTGTGAATTGTCTTCTTTTGACTTCACAAGGATGGGTTTATGTACTAGAATTTATGATCGGTTGGTTGTTTGATTTGGTTGTTTTTGATGGTTTATTTTTCAAATTTTGAACATGGAAAGTTTTAGTCACTCCATCATTGACAATGTTTTGATTTTTCTTCATCAAGATTTAAATGATTTCCCTTGTTGGATTTATGTTTTGAAGGAGTTCCGATCAGACCCTTGGAAATGAGATCCCTTTCAATTTGTGCTCCTTTTTCAATGACTTCCCCATATTTTGTTAGGAAATGCATTTAAATTTGGAATGATAGTTGTGGATTAAGATTTAGAATAAAGATTCTTACTAAAGCAACATGGAAATAAACTTGTGATTCCTCTCCAACATTTAATAAATGATACAAATGATTCATTATTTTTTTTCTTGGTGTTACAAAGGTTCATCATAGTTACTGCAGAATCTAGATTGAAGGAGAAGTGTTTAACAAAATTCTCTGATAATTCAATGAGTTTTTTTATTGAGGATTTTGGAAGGTGTAAAATCCAATATAGAGCTTATCCACCTAAACATTTTGGGAAAATATGCAAGAGATAGATGTCATTGTAGGATACCTCTTAGTATGCCACAAATAATTATTTAATGTGTTTTATCGAATCATGCTTTCCTTTATACTTGTTAAACTTAGGAGTTTCAAATTATTTAGGAAATGGTATACACAACATTTTCTTTTCAAATGGATAAGGAAAACATTATTAAAAATTGAATTGTTTCATTTATTTTTGCATCGCCATTGTTGTTTGTTTCATGTTTTTCCATTCATGAGAGAATGAAGAATTCATGAGAGGGATATCCTTTATTGTTTATATTTTATGACTTGGTTGAACCTTTTCTCATTTTTGTGGGAAAGTTTAGAAGCCATATTATAAATTTCCTTTGTCATCTCTTTAATTTTAGATAACAAGGCTTTGTTGGATGTATTTGTAGAAGCGCTATATTTTTCTTTGTTTTTTCTAGATTTGGGTTTATCTATGAGATATTTAAGTCCCCATCATTGAAATCCAAAGGTATTTTTTCTCCCATTTATAGGAGACAAAGAAGAAATTTATATATATATTTTATGATAAGTTCATCAATTTTCTCTGTTTCCTCTTCTGTGATATTTGGTTGTCTAGCTCCTTCTTCTTGGTCAGAACTATCATTGTCAAAAGGATTGTTTTCAAGAACACCAAATATTTTGTAAATTTTGGTTTGCGTTTCACCATTTTCTACTAAAAAGGATAAAAACTTAAAGTAGTAGGTAATATGTGATATTTATGAATCTGATTTATAAATATATCTCTGATATGAATTCAGATCTGAGTGATTGTCTTAAAATTTGATAAAGCAAATATATGAAAGTACAAAACTTTGATTTAATAGAATTGAGTTTTTATTCTGATTAGACTGATTGGGGTTTTCTTAGATTTGAATAAAGTGAATATCCAAAGTGTAATGATTTTATTGATAGGATTTTATATGCTGAAATTTGGATAGAGTGAATATCCGAAAGATTAGACTTTGAATGGTGATTTTATAGGCTTAAATTTGGATAAAGGGAATACCTAAAAGATAAGATTTTAGTAAGATGATTTGATAAGCTTAAATTTGGATAAAGTGAATATCCAAAAGATAATATAATTTGATATGCTTAAATTTGGATAAATTAAATATCCAAAAGATAAGAATTTGATAGGATGATATGGTAGGATTAAATTTGGATAAAGTGAATATCCAAAAGATAAATTTTTGATAAAATGATTTTGGTTAAACTAACTTTGACTATAATTGGAAAATTTTGATTTTGATTTGGAAAGGATAGTTTTTTTTTTAATAATTGATATTTGGATTGAATTTAATTTGAATGATATGAGATGTGGAACACAAACTATCTTAAATTAACAATTTAAACAGTAACAAAAGATAAACAAAATTATAATTGATTTTCAGAATTGTTGTACACAAAAAATCTAAATAGTAAGGGAGGATAAGTTTTTTTTTATAAATGATTTTCAAAACATTTTTTAACTAAAAAGTTAAAAAATAATGGAAAAGAAGTTTTTTTTTTAATAAATGATTTTTAGAAATGTTTTAAACTAACAATGGAAACAATAACAGAAAAGGAATTTTTTAAATAATTAATTTCCAGAACTGTTTTAAATGAACAATGGAAAAGATTGGCCCTGGTTTTTTTAGGATTCCTATGGATTTGGAAAGTCACTCACAAATTCTTATCTAAATGAGTACACACACTAAAGTTTTTTGATTATTGTAGACACCTATAATTACGGTCGAGCAATTTAAATACTTAAATTGCACTAATTATCTCCCTTCTTGCAAATTGGTGACATATCGTCAAAAAGTGCTCGTATTCTCTCTTATTGTCTTTAATTAGTTATAATACACTAATTAGTTAAGTCGCCTATCCAACTAACATCCCGATTAACGATTTTCCGTTAATTAATCACCCATTCTATCTGGACTAATTAATTATTATTAATTAATTAGCTTTCCCTTTCATTTAACTAATAAATCAATATTTAATTGATTTAATCCCCTTCTAATAGCCTAAATCGTACTAATATTCCTCTAATTAGCTTCTATAAGCTTACATATACCTATTAGTTAATCACCTTTGATTAATTAAAACACCCCCAACTCCCATGACTTGCTAAGCATAAATTAAACCCTTCTAAACTAAGGTTACCTTTTATAAAGCAACCTTATCCATTCCTAATCTTGTTTTACATTTATCCCACATGTAAAGGGGTGAAGTGTTTCCTTTATCCATTGGGCTATATAAGGAGCCCTCCTTCTACCTTTATACCTACACCTAAACTTCTTGAGAAGACAAATGCAAAGCATATAGCAAAATAGACTAAAAGTTTTCCTTTGTTTTCTTGAGAGTTCATAATCTTGGAGAGTTAAGCCTATTCCTAAGTTCTTAGGTCATATGAGAGGTGTCAAAAGGATCTTGTAGCCTTTGAAAAGCCCTCATTCCTAGGTTCTTGGAATACCAAAGACAACCATTTTTGATTGCCATGGAGCCTACATAGGTCCATTCATTTATTTGTTGTTAGAGAATAGAGGATGTAGATACTTAACAATGTTAGTTTCAAAGTTTTGAATATGATGAATGTTAGTATCTAGCCTTGTTTAATTCTTATCTTGATGGTGCTTAGTATTTTGTTTAATAAGGCTATTAGGTGTTAGTCGTTACTTGCATTAGCATTAGTTTAAAAACAAATCATGCACACAATTATAGACTGTACTCCTCAATCAATGAAGAATGGGGTCATTACCACAAACAATGTTTGATTTTCCTCACGTGTAAAAATACTCAATCATGATGGGGTGCTACCCATTTCATTAGTCAGTTCTCTCAATGTGCTAACTACTTTGGGGTTCATGTGGTACTAAAATAATATTTAGGGATATGTCCAAATACTTGCCACAGTTAGGTGGATGGGTATTAACCCTTATCCGAACCTGCAATGTAAATGTTTTATTTATTAAATTAAAATTTTAGAAAAAACTTATTTGTCTTTGGCCAAGGAAACCTACATGCAAATGTATTAGTAGTTTGTTGATTGATTTAGTGAGATTTCCAAACAATGTAGTCATGCACAAAACTAATTAGTAGTTTTCTTGAAAACACGAGATTAGAAGAAAATAACTGCAAACGATCATGGTTGTTTTTTTTTAAGATCACTCAAGGACGCGAGAAAAGAGCATAAAAAAATGGAGATGAGTGAAAATTTAAAGTATTAGTACCATTTTTAACTAATTATACTCTAGATCATAATCTAAAATAAAGATAAAACAAAATATAAAAGATAATGAAAAAAATGGAAAAGTGAGAAAATGAAGTGAAAATTACCTCAACACATTAGCACACATACTGTGATGCGATCACATCTGCTCGAATGGTAGTGTGTGTAGTAGGATGGTATCACATGTACTAAGATGGTAGCACAACCAATATGATGCTAGCACAAGTCTAGACAACAAAGAAGAAAATAAGTTAGAAAACGCTGCCACATAGAGGAAAATGATAACGCATCTATAGTGACACTAGCGCAGGTGATATAACAGTAGCACAAATACTATAATGCTAGAGCATGTAATGCATCACTAGTGCGAATTGTGTACTACGCTAGCACAAATTGTGATTATGGTAGCGCATATAACCTGTAGTTGCAAAAAAAAGTTAAAACACAACCAATTTGACTCGTTTTTTTGAAAGTGCTCACAATTTACTCCATGAAAATCCTTGAAAATGTTAGGAAATTATATGCTAGTGCTCCATTGTTGTTAGTTATTGTATGGTACTTAGTTGTTACTGGTTAGTAAGTTAGTAATATTGTTATAGAGTTGTTATGATACAACTCATATTAGATTTACGTATGTAAGTGGTGGTTAAAACCACTCATAAGTATAGGGGTGAGTTGTTATAAGAGGTTTCCTATTTTATAGGAAACATCCTCTATTTATTTGTATGTTATGTATTGAATAATATACAAAATGAATTATTATTGTGTGTTAAGTTGTTCGTCTAGTACGATTCCTCCATATCTAGTATTAGAGTGGGATTCTATTATGTGTGCGGTAGAAGAATAAGATTTCTAATGAGGCAATGCCATATTATGTACAGTTGCCTCATATTTATTGAGTTTTTTGCAAAAATATTAGTATCTAAATTGCATTGTGCAGATTCCTTTTGGCACATATTCTCTTTAGAATGCCCATATCAGGTTTAAGTTGAATGACTTTGCATGCATTGGAAGATCTGGTCTTTTGAACTAAGACAATAGTGAAAACATTTCCACGAGGTGGTATTTTAATACATTGGTGTATCGTCATACATAGCCCTTCCTCAAAGATCCTTATATGCATCTTCAATTGCGCTAGTCAGATTCGATGGATTTAGAGATTTAGATTTACATCCTCTTTTATCTACATTTAGCTTGTATTCACCTGCATGTGTATGGTGATCTTCTTGTCTATTCTACCTACTGAAGAAAAGTGCAGAGCTCATATCTGAGTCATACATCATCATTTGTTTATTGTGTATCCATATTCTTTTGCTAAGACTTTTGTTTAGTTCACTCCATTCTATGCCCATTATCTCTAGTTCGCTCAAATTTTCCACTAAATAATTGCATTGCTTTCTTAGCGTCTAGGTAGAATAATATTTCTTTTAATGTTAGTGTCATCCTACATTGGTGATCTTTGATGTAGCTTTTTTTATAGTAAATTCGTTTTTGGCTCTTATTTGGAGAACGTAAAGATTGAAGAAGCTCCCACTAATCGTATTATTGTGACTGCATTCGAGTTAAATGGAGTGAATAGAAGTAATATGTTGATCCTCATATCCGCATATCTCCGCTTGCAAACTAGAAGTCTGATTAATCTCCTCGTGGTGACTCCCAAATCACTATTTGTCATTTCACGAATATCATGTACTTGCCTTTAGTGCATCATCTTTGACACTCAATTTTTTGTGAATTTTTCTCCATGAAAGTGAGTATATTCTCATTCGTGGTTAGTGGCTATCAGATTTAATTCTCTGATCCTCAAGGTCATTTTGGATGTAGCACAATAAGGTATTTTATTGGCCATTTCAAATAACATGTTCTTAAATTGTAATATTTCTTTAATGTGGTGTCGATTTATAGTGAGATTCGTTTATTGTAAGTCAATCATTGTTAACGTGTTCATTTGTTTACGTCAAAAATAGTCATCTCAAAATTCATTTTAGTAAAAGTCATGTCTTGTCATGTTGTCCAAAGTTTATAGTCATTGGCTTCTCAATTTCAAAATTATGGCATCATTTTATTGTGACTTATTTGAGTCAAATTAGATTGTCGAGTATTTTTCTATATTTATAATCAAGTTTTCATCATGAGTCATCATAGAAAGTTATAATTCATGTTCTTAAGAGTCAAGCGTAAAAAATTGAGTCATGATAAAATTCTGCAAAAACAATTTGCCTTATGGATGCATTTTTAGTGTTACTTGATGACCTAACAACCATTGATCCTTAAAAGCTAAATTTGTTGAGCTAGCAACAGGATATCGAAGGACATGATACATCAGAGGCTAAAGTCATTAGAGGTAGGAGGTCATTCAAAGACCCCTCATTAGTTTCCAATGATGGGGCCGTATATTAGCTGTGGTGACATTTTTGTGAGGTGATTATTTACTTTAAGTTTTTGCATTATGTTTTCCACTATGTTTTTCAGAGTTATTATTTCAGTTTGCTTCAATTTTCGGTGTTCTTGATTGAATAGGTGGAAATTTCACATTGAGGAGGGTAACATAATCCAATGTTCCATTTCAAGTTTTCAGTTTGTGTGTATGAGCAAAAAGTTTCCCTATCTTATTCCCAATAGTGAGATATTGATGAGAGTTGATAATAGGACTTGACACATCATGATGAAGTTGTAGGTAAACCACTTGAAAACCTTCACTTTCTAGTTTTTGGTAAACCAACTGTAAAACCACCATTCTTGGTTGTTGGTAAACCATTCACAAAACCATCACCTTGTGGTTTGTGGTACTGCAATTTTAAAACCACCATTATTGGTTTGTGGTCAACTATTTGTAAAACCATCCTTGAGGTTTTATATCATTCTATACAAATCACTAGATCATGAGCAGGTGTAAGTACAAAGATAGGTTTTCCCCATGTTCATACTAAGGGGGTAATGTTAGAAAATTATATGTTAGTGCTCTATTATTGTTAGTTACCATATGGTAATTAGTTGTTATTGGTTAGTAAGTTAGTGATATTGCTATAGAGTTGTTACTATACAAACTATATTAGATTTACATATGTAAGTGGTGGTTAATACCACTCACAAATATAGGGGTTAGTTGTTATCAGAGGTTTCCTATTTTATAGGAAATATTCCTCTATTTATTTTTATGTTGTGTATTGAATAATATACAAAACGATTTATTATTGTGTGTTAAGTTGTTCGTCTAGTGTGATTCCTCCATATAAAATTGCTCAGTGATTCTAAAATAGATAGAAGAACACAAAAACAAGGTTAATTTCACAAAAAATGATGAAGAAATGAAAAATATGTGGGTTTTTCCCACCAGGCGTGCTAGAAATATATACAAAGAAAAAATACATAAAAAAGAACCAAAGAAAATAAAATAAAACCATATCTTCCTTCATATATCCTTGCAAGGCCCTCAGATGAGATCGTTGAAGCTTTGAATGAAGCAACAAGATTGTTGAATCTCTTGATTAATTTTTTTTGTGGACGCTTCAAAGGTGTTTCGAATGGAAGTAGATTTCAAGCTATGAGAAACATAATTGAATGATTGATTTGATTTATTATTCATGATCGTTTGGAAAACAGTGTGTGAGATTGAATGATAATCCAACACAATGATGATGTAATTTTCAAAGATTCCAAAGCCGATAATTAGAGAAGAATGAGTGGTTATTTATAGATAAGGGAATAAAGTCTTGAATCCTTTATTTGTGTGAGTAAAGTTTCTAACCTGAAGATAACTGAAGCATGATTTCATTGTTTAGTTGATTTTCCAATCTATTTGAGGAGTTGAGCCATTGATTTGAGCTTGCATGCATGATTTATTTTTGATTTGGCCAAGTTTGTACATGTTTTTGTATATTTAGAATTATATATTAATTACATGCGTTTTGTTTTATTCACCCAAAAAAAATTATGTGACTTTTATCTTGGAGAGATTTTCTTTAATTTTTGAATTCCATGCTTTATGGGATATAATTTAATTAACTCAAATACATGATTTGATTTAATCTATTTTTTTCCTATTGCATATATTCAATGATTTTATCTTTAATTAATTTATTTTTCTCTAGTTAACTTGAGATATTAATTAGTGAAGTGAAAGTGGATAAGAGGTGAAGTGGAAATGGATAGTGTAGGATTTATTTAATTATTTGATATTTAAAATTAGCTAATAAATTTAACTAATGGGATAGGGGATGAATAATAAGAGCGATAGGATTAATTAATTAATCCTAGGAATGGGATATAAGCGTAATAGGGTTCATAGCACGAATATTTAATAATTTGAGACCATGTGTGAGCAATGGGAATGTTTAGGGGAATTTTGAGACAATGTTGTACAATGTTGTTAAAGATCATAAAATAATGAAATATATCGAAAATGGTTGTAAATGATCGTAATGTACCATAAAGTAATTGCGGGGTGATTTCAGAGGTTTATAATGCATATTGCATTATTTTAAGGTGTCTATAACTTATAGGAGGTTGAGGCATGATAAGGCCAAATGGTGTTAATTTATAATTTATAATTAAAATATTGAAAGACATTCTATGGAATGTGATTATGTGTTTATTCATGCATGAAATGATAATATTTTGATAAAGTGTTTAATTTTTTTTTTTTTCTATTTTCCTTTGCAATTTCTTTTCTGACTTAATTTTGCCTATGATAAATTTATTTATAAATTCCTTATGTTGAATGAGCATAACTATTTTGCTTACTTTATTTTCATGGAAGTTATTTATTTTAAAATTATTAGAATAATCATCATAACACTCTTTATTTATTAAATTATAATGATACTAAATATTTTATGAAAGTTTTTTATTTCAATTCTCATATACATAAGAATTATCCTAGTGTATTACCTTTAGGGATTATGTTCATAGGTCTCAACATTTATTTTTTAAAGGTATTGTAACTTACCATAATACACTGTAAATATTTATTTAAACCAAATTTAGAATAGATATTATGTAGAAAAATATGAAATAACCAAAGTATTAAACATGATTAAAGTTTACGTAATAATAAACTATTTTGTGTGATTTTTTTTCAATTCTACATGGAAATGTTAAAAACGTTCTAGTCAAGAAGATGAATAAAACCCATAAAACTTATACAATGTATCCTATCTTATCAAATTTTTATATGTTGGAATATGTTACGTACTTCCATAAACTCCTTTATTTGGCACTAGAACAAATTTTATTGGTGGAACTATTTTTGAGTTGGTCAACTTGAGTTTTGTGGGAAAAGTAAGGGATCAAATTTAAAGCATAAATTTAGGCTTTGTCCTTAGATGAATCGTGGTGAAAGGAAGTACGATTTTAGGGAGGTGAATAATTATATAATTCCATGCTCTCTCATTAGAGAGGTTTTTTGATGCAATCACGCTGAAAGATAGTTTGTTAAAGAATAGTTAAATGAATCATAGAATCGGTCTAGATTTTATAAGGAGAAGGAAAATGCATATTTGTGTTGGAATATTGCATACTAGATCATGGTGGACTATGCATTTAGGTATTGATTCATATTCTAGATGGATTCATGTTACATTTGTAATCTAATTTAAGTTAATATAAGAAGCAAGTTTCTGGGTAGTGTTTTTTTACCCGAAATGGTTATCCCATGATAAATACCATGTCAATATTTTATGCATGTCATTGAGGTAGTTAAATATTTACTTGAAATTTATCTCTATTTTATTTCATATTGGTTTCCAAAATCACAAAATATGGTATCGGATCCAAGGTTGCAGTCAATGAGGGTTTTTGTTGTTTACTTTAATAGGTTTTGAGATTGCAGTTCCAGGTTGTAAAATCTTGAATATGACAAGCACAAGGATTGATATTAACAGGTTCAATGGAAATAAATGTGTCATGGAAAATCGAGATGGAATATCTCTTAACTGAGAGAGATCTATGGTCATAGTGATATAGAAATCACTTGCAGGGTTGAAACATGAAGAGTTATGTAGGGTTGATACATTAAGAGTTAGAGATATATCAAGTTAATTGTTTCTAAATATGTTTTTTTAGTGCCTCTACTAAAAAAGTTTAAAGGATTCATGGGATGATTTTGTAGTGGTGTACTGAGTAAAAAAACATTTTCTCATGAATAATATATATTCATTAAAGATGAATGATGACGAATTGGTTACAATTTACCTAAATTATTTCAAATAATTCATAAGTGAATTATTTTCCATGGATGTGAAGATAGATGATGAAGAGAAGTATATTGTGCTTATCCTCTCTTTGAAAGAATCTTGGGATAATTTAGTGATGACGATAAAAAAAATTATGTCCAAGTTAAATCTTGAGGATATAGTTGAGCTTTTGTTTCTTGAAGAGATCATGAAAAGTTTAGTGGATGACTATCATTCAAAATAATATTTGGTTGCTCATGAGCGTGAAAAATAGAGAGGCAAGAGGAATTCAGGGGAGCATAAATCTAAGTAAAAAATGGATCTAATACTTAAGAAAGAAGTCTAAAGAAGTGCTAGATATGTGGTAGAATAGGGCACTTCAAGAGGGATTGTAAAATGAAAAAGTACAAGGAGTCCCATGACAATCCATGCTCTAGATAAGGTTGATCATGCAAAAATAAAGTGATGTATATTTGGTAGAAGAGCTTTAAGTGTACATGTAAAAGTGACACAGGGTTGGTTGATTAAAGAGAATCTTATAATAATGAAGTGTTATTGGAGTAGGTCCAAATTGAATTAATGGATTCTAATTATAGTAATGTTACTTATAGAAAGTATATTTATAGATGGAAGGTTGTCTTGATGGAATTTAAGAGATATGAATTTTGTCTAAAAAGAGAAATGAAATATACTTCTCAGGAGGTAAAGAAAGCTAAGGAAAAATATCCTGAAGAGATTCCACATCATAAAAATATTGATAAGGTTGGGGGTGAAAATAAATAAAAGATCTCACCTCAACAATATGTTAGTTGAGTTGGGAATAAATAAGGAGATATGATATCTTTGTAGAGATATCTCAGTGGATTTGGGTGAAAGGATACAAATGAGATATATCTATAAATATATTTCAAAGAAGTTGGGGGGTAGGAGCCTAATGAGACATGTCTATAGATATATCTTCAAGAATTTGGGGAATGTAGAAGATTAATGAGATATCTTGGATGAGTTGGGGGGAAAAATAATGGCTAGAGGATTTCCCCTCAATGATATATTTTTGGAAGGCTTGGTAAGTTTTTAGATAGAGAGGTGTCTCCCCAACAACACCTCAATTTTGATAAATTGGAATAGGAAAATTCTGGTGAATTCTTGTGGGAGTGAGATATGGGATAAGCTAAGGTAGAAAAAAATTAGGGGAATATAGTGACAATAAAATCTACTAAAATTTCGTAATGGTCCACTCAGGAGGTTTCACCCTAACCACACCTTAGGACTAGATGGTCAAGAAAAAGGTTCTTTTTAGGTAAAACACAAGCAAGGTGTTTCTTTAGAGACACCTCATGTTTTAGGGGGGTTGAGACAGGTTGTAGAGAGGTGTCGTTGCAATGATATTCCCATAGGGATGGGAGTTAGAGGAGAGGCACTAATAAAATTACTCACAGTGACATCTCAATTCTCGTGGGTAATAGAAAGGTGTTGTAGAATCTTTTCCCTAGTTGAATCCAAAAGGAACTAAGGGCCATAAGAATGAACAATAGAGTGAGATATCACCCTAGCGATATTTTGGAAGAACTAGTTATGGTTCTGGGGGAAGAAAAGGAAGATATCACCCCAACAATATCTTAGATAATCTGTGTTAAATAAAACCATGAAGATATCAATCTAGAGATAAATTGGGCTCCAAATAAAAGAAAGAAGGTCTCACCATAGTGTCATATAGTATTTTTTCTAAAATTTTCATCTGAACAATGTCTAATGACACAAGAGGATTTTGACAACATGGCACATATACCATATGAAAGTGTTTTGTTATACATGAGACCTGGCATTGCACATACACTAATAATTTCTAGTAGATGTATGTCTAATTTGGGCATGGAAAATTGGAGAGTTGTGAAGAAAATCTTAGGGTACATGTAGGGAGTTAATGACCATGTTATTTTCTATCAAAGGGAATGATCACTATAGTGAGAATGTGATTTAGGTAAGGAATTGACTCGTAAAAGGTTGTGAATTTTGATTGGGGTGGAGATATTGATCCATGAAGGTTCACCAGTGGGTAGATTTTTAACTTGTTTGATGGAGAGGTAAGTTGGATGAACAAGTTTCAAACAAGTGGGAGATTGTTTGAACTCTTATATGTAGTAATGGAAATAATTTTAGTGGTGGAACTACTTTTAGTGGTGAAAATATTTTTAGTTAACTTATATTTTTTGGAAAAATCAAGGACTTAAATGTAAACCCTTTTTTTTGGATTTGTCCTTAGATGAATTGCAGTTTTAAGAAATTTCTAGTTAAGGGAGTAGCATAACTATATAAGTGCATGCCCTCTCACTAGATAATCAAGCTAAAATACATTTAGGTAAATAATAGGTTGACATGTTGAAGATTCCTAGGATCGGTTTAGATCTAGTAAGGGGAAGGACTTTGTGGATTTGTGATAGAAGGCTACATATTGGATCATGGTGGAGTAAATATGTAAGTCTTCATTCAATGTCTTGATAGATTAATGTTGTATTTGTAAATTAGTTTAAATTAATACAAGAAGAAAGGTTTTGGATGGGTTTCTTACCTGAAAGGATTTTCTCAAGGTACATATTGTGTTAATATTTTGTATATGTCATTAAGTTAATTAGATCTCTACTTGAACTCTATTTCTCTATGTAATTTATTGCATACTCGTTGCTAAAATTTCAATAGTACGAATATAAAATTGGAAAAAATAACTCACCATAATTATGATAATGAAATTCAAGTATGGAAATAGGAACAACCTTGAATTCCAAATAAGTATGATATTCCCAAAACTTGTGTAGTTTCCCTCCTTCCTAAAAATATAATTTTAAGAAATTATCATCTTTGTTCAAAACCCTAATCAAGTTTCTAAGAATGTAGAAAATATAAAGAAAAGGTGATTAAGACCTCTATTAAATGAAATTGAATCTAATAAATTCACTATGTATAAATATTTTTTATAAATAGAATATAACTATTTAGAAGACTTTTGTTTCATGTGATAGTTTATTTTATTTCATTTTGATATACACAATTTTTTTTTTCCTAAGTTTGTATTTATGTCTTGTATATATATATATATATATATATATATATATATATATATATATCCTTTTCCATTACAATACTATCAACACCTTAAGAGAGCTAGAGAAAGCATTAATGAGATGGTATCTTGTATGAGAGTTTAACATCATTTACTAAAAATACATAAATATCTATTATGATTTAATAAGAAACACCAATATACAATGTTGAGATGACAATCTTTACAAAAAAGATAATTATAGCCAATTTATTCTTGTTAAGGCATTACATCCTGTGCAGTTTTGAGATTCTCACTTAGAAGAGCCTAAGTTGGGTCAGTGAGTTGAATTCAATTCTACGCTTACAAAAATACAAGAAAAATAAAAATCATGATGCAAAACAAAACAAAACAAATTCACAATAGAAGTGTATTATTGCATTTACAATGTTATAATCAACATGTAGTAGGAGATTTGGTGAACTACAAACATATTCTTACAATGTTAACCAACTGTGAATTACATATAAGGTAATATAAGTTATTTTTATTTACCTTTAACACAAAATTAAATTGCATAACATGTTGCATTGTTCAAAAAGAAGATGTGTTGTTCTCCTCATCATTATGGATATGATCACTTAGATCAAATTTGCACCCATCCAAGCCCGTCCCAAGGGTCCAAACCCATTAGAGAAATGCAATGGGAAAATTGCTTGTAAAAAATCAAATAATAAAATGTAAACATGTAAACTACATTTTTTAAGTACAAAATATAAACGAAAATGTCAAAAGAAGGGATTGGTTTAAAAAATTTCTGTCAACTACAACATTTCCAGCATACAACTTACACCTTACATATTTAATTTTAATAAGGATTTTGTATTAGAATTTGAAAATATGAATTTGGAGAGGACTGAAGTGACTGAACACTGAAGAGTCCAATTGTGCATAATACATTTCAATCTACATATTAATAAATAAATAAACTTTAATCATATGTACAAACAAATCTCACCAAATCCTACCTAATTTTGGCTCCCAAATTCCAATTTTATAGTGAAATAAACTAGCCCATTTTTATTAAATTTTTGATTCATTGTTCCCTACGTTGACCAAGTTTGAGATGAACTTATTTTAAGTTCAATGACATCAATATAAAAATTAATGCCTTACTAAGGGAGAGGAACCAGTCTTTGTGCACCCAAAGTTTAAGGGTGCACATAGAACATAAAATATCATATAATAAAAAATAAAAAATACCATTAAATAGGTTATGTTCTCCTTATTATATTTATTTCATTTTAAACATTAAAATAATATAGAAGGGGCATTTTTTAAATATTGAAATTTGGTTATTTTAAATACAAAGAAATTTAAATGTGAACCATTACTTGTGAATTAAGTCACATATTTGTTTCTACCTATTTGTCATTATTTGATTGGCTAATTAGGGTCTAGTGACTTGATGTGACTCATTTTGTTGGGAAATTTTTATTCAAAATGTAAGTGATAAAGTGACATGTAATAGCTCCATGATTTCCATGCACCCTCACAAGTATTGGTCCATTCTCAATAATTATCTCCTCTCCCTTATCAAATATACATCCCAAATTCCAATGCTAGTGGTCTACAACTCTATCTAATCAAAGAAAATTGAAGAAAATATTAGAGCAAACAACGGCCATCAAAATACATTACTATAACATTAGACAATATTATTATGTATTTATAACATTAGTATGGAGCTTGGAAGTGCAATTGATATAGTTCTTTTAAAAATAATCCAATTCTAGTTATATATTTTTGATAATAGTTTAAGGATATTTTTTAGATTGTGAATTGTTATGGGCCCAAATAAATTCATGGCCACACGATAAAAACACTGTAACTTTAATGTTTTTTAATTGTAAATGGTTATGACTACGAAAAATGGAGGGTGACTATTGAAGGGCTGGTCAAAGAATGGAATGAATGCATGCATTCAGTGGAAGAAGTTATCAAGGATTAAATTCGGATCCTAAGTCTCCTAACGCTATTAGTTTAGGTTTTTTGTTAAGGCAGAGTGCTTGTGTTGGTTTGTTGCTATTTTGGCTCTCTGAACATAGTGGTTATTAGTTTGGTTGGTCTATTGTTACTTTGTACATGTTTTTTGTTTTGTTGGCTTCAATGGGTATACCCTTGGCCATGTTCTCATAGTATGATCTAACTAGTTTGTACGTGGTAGGGTCCTCTTCACCCTTCTTTACCGATAATCAAAAAATAAATAAATAACCACTAGTTATTAATTTTATTATTAGAACCTTTCTAAAAATATTTAAGAGACGTCAAAGTTAGTTTGTAAAAACCAGGAATGACATGGAACTAAAAACAAGAACCGAATGAATTATATTTTCCACTTTATATTTCAATAATAATTATTTAAAAATGTTTTAATTTTTTTTTGATATAATCTTTTAATATAATTCATTAAATAGTATAAAAGGTTGTTCTAGAAAGGTGAGGGCTATAAAATGTTATATGTCATGACAATCCACATTTTACATATACGACATATTCTTCATACCTATTTTTACCAACTTTTATTATGTTGAAGGCATTTCTTACAATGGGAAATACCTTGGGGGTCTCTGACATGTGTCAATATATTAGCGGCCTACATTTCCACATATGTTGACGCTGATGCAAAGCCACAACTCAAAATATTCATTCAATGGGTTATTATTTCTATACAATCTCCATTCAACCTCTAAATCTCTCAAAAAACTCCATTTTCACAAGTTAGCATACTCCAAATTTGATCTTAGCCCTTAACATCCACTTTGTCATCTAATGACATTGCTTCATTAAGTATAGTGCATGCTATGAGATCAATTAAAAGGTTCATCAACCCTAGTAAATGTAAATATTCTTACCTTGCTTGAAGACTACTCTATGTCTATTCTTGGGTAACAAGCCTCTAGTAGACCTCAATTGATTCTCCTTAAGCCAAAAATTCGACCAATACCCTAACCCTGCAACATGATCTTTCTCAAGATCATATCTTCTCTTAAATTTGATTCACTATCCAATGATCCCTACAATTTTGTTTCATTCCCAACACAATCCTATGTAACTTTACTATGCCCACTCTTCTCAAGGAGATATCCTTTCTATCTAGTAGAAAATAATTGTTTAAACATCAGGGAGATTCATCATCAATCCTCTCATGTTCTTGGTGCCTCCACCAACCCATTTCATCCATATAGTGGCCCAAAATTCATCAAAAGATAAATCTCATCCCACTTTTCACTAAATTGTTCACTTTAGAGTACCACAACCCTGCTTCTTGACCACTTAGTAGTTGGAGCATCCTTGGAGTTATTCCATGTAGCCTGATATCCTTTTTCAAGACCTCTTCCTTCCTAGATTGTTATGTAAAATATAGGTTATTCAATTCTTGTCAAAAGGCCCTATCCACAATAGTCATTTTTTGATTGATTAACCCTTTACTAGCCCTACTTGGGAAAGTTTCCCTTTGTATCTTTGGTTCTACTAATTCCTCCAACAAGGTAAGCCAAATTCATAATACCCATTAAGGCATTCTCATCACATACAAATGATCTTAGGGGATTCACTCACAATTTTTCTCCAAACACCCACAATTATGCAATGTTTTAGGTCTCATAAATTGTATCTAACTGTTTGCCAAGACTGTCACTAACTGTGAAAGCTCTTGATATCCTCAAGCCCTAAATCTATTTAAATATTTAAGAGGAATGATCATGCAACATTATCTTGAAATTTCAAGCCCCAAGTCCAACGTTTACCTTTCCAAATACAAAACCCTTACCAAACCCTAACTGGGTCCTCCTACAAACCCATGTAAGCAAGAAATATAATAATTCAACATAAATTTTGATTAAAAGGATAGGATTTTTACCATAGGTCTGTAATCACATCCTCATCATGGTTATCTTACTAGTAGATATTGAATCTACTCCAAAGCTTGCAGTTAATCCCATCTATCATTGTTTTGCGTTAAGGAGACATGGGTTTCTTCCCTTATTCTTCATAGTATCAACTACACAAAGGTCAAATACACTCCTCCACAACTCCTTGAAGATGTGAAAGACTTGTACCAATGATACAACCACCTCTTGTTTATATTCACTAACCATATAATATAGTCTTCATTCCAAGTCCTCCCTCAAGTGTTTAAACAGTCAACTATATGATTGTGTAGTTGCATTCAAGGTCATATATCCATTTCCAATAATAAGAATCTCTTTAGCTAATGTAGACATGCACAAAACTATGAATCCTTTATCACCACATGTTCTCTCCTTTTAAGACATGACATTCTCATGAATGAAGATCAACTTGCTTAAAGAGTGGTTACAAACTCTTATAACTACTCTTTCACCCAAATCTGGTCTGTCTAGAAGACATACCTCTCTTTCACTGAGTATACAATCCTTTCAAACAAGATTGACACCCACAATGTCTTCCTACTAGTCCTATAACTTCTTATAAATGCTTAATTTATTCTCTTTGCATAGATCTTTCTTACCTAAGAAGGTTACGCCAATGTCATGAGTTACACATTTGTCTCCCACTTGCATTACACCCACGAGAACAAAAATATCACAAAATTCACTAAGGATGCTTATCCCAGATCCTCTTACTAGTCATACACTAGTCTAAAAAGGCATGCATAACCTACAATACTCCACAATAACAGAAAAATGCATATCAAAATGTTATATCAAGAATGTACACATTTTCCATACTCTCCTTGAAACTTCTGCGATTCACATTCAAATGGAATGGGGAAATAATTTACATTACCCTTTTTATAACACTCTCCATCATTACTTACTCAAGATTATTTCTCATTAGATTAGTTACAAACATGACTTATGATGAGATTCTACTATAGGAGGTTAAGTTTACCTAGAATGCCTCAAAGTTAACATGATTAGCTCTTTTCATGACCTATGACCATAGAGAGGATCCAATACACCACATATTGCTTCATTCCACCCTTTTACAAGATTCAAGAATGCTTTAAAACAACTACAACAAGTCAAAATGGCCCAAACATTCAACATTTGAAATTTGGAGGGAAAGTACTCCATTTGAATATTGAAAGGACCAAACAAAAATAACTACCTAGATTGAATCCTAATGACTCCTAGGACTCATGAACACATCTAATAAGCCAAAATTAATGTATTCATGGTTTATTTATATGTATGGAGTGATGCTCCTACAGATCATACTCCAAGGGTAGGAAAGATTGCACTCCATAGCTTTGTTTTATTCTTCTTCTTCCAATCTCTTTGCTTATTTTAATTTTTTCCTCTTTTGTTTTTCTTGAGCTCATCCTCATGTTCTTTGGCTTTATTTTCTCTTTCCCTTGATTTCTTGGTTCCTTTATTTCTTTCTTTGGAACCCTCTTGCTTCATTTTCTCTCTTTCTTAATCTTGGTCTTCTTATTTTGCATGGTTCACTTGCTTTTCCTCATCCATGTCATGATTTTATTCACCTTTCTTACTAATATCTTGGTATATACCTACACATACAAAGATAAAAGCCACATTAGAATGCCAAAATAGAGGACTACTATTCCCTCTCTTGTTTTCTCTCTTCACCAACTTGTATTCTTCATTCAGTTGTCTGCTCTTCCTATACTAAGAACACTATATCTTACTGCAAATCATCAGGTTCTTGACTTATTTCTTCTTATTGAATCTCCATCTCACCTTCATCTTCATTGCCTTCTTCATTTTCCCTAGCTTCTCTAATATTTTCCTTAGCTTGGACCTCATTTTCTCTTCTTAGCCAGCTCCACATAATTGTGAGAGCTCTCCATGATCCTTTCATTACACTAATTGCTAAAATTTCACTCTTGACTGATCCATATAGTGAGCTTGAGCATACTCAAAAACTTATTTCTCTATATTTTCTTCACTCTTGTTATCTATCTCTTCATTAATGGGATTATTTCTTGCGTTTTATTCTTCACCTTTGGTACCTATATTCAAACATGTAAAGATTCAATCAGATTAAAAAATTGGAGGCCCTTGATCCTCTTGAGAATCTCCATTAGTGAGCTCTTCCGCTTCATCACTTTACTACTCTTCTTCTTAACTTTCTTTCTCTTCCTTAAGGTAAGCTAAGAATATTTCAATTACCTCTTCTTCATATAAACCCTAAACTTCCTCATATACCACTTCTTTAGTAACCTCTCTCTCTTATTTTCTCATCCACTTCTCCATATTCTTCAAGTCTTTGTTTATTCCTTTCTTATGATCTTTCTCAACTTTTCTTTTTGTCTCTTCTCTATAAGTGGATTTAGAGGCCACTTAACACCCCTCTTCATCTCAAAAATAATTATACTACCTTCTTTTCTCCATTTTTGTAGCTTTTGTTATTTCTCCTAACCTCTTCACATCCTCCTTAAGCTCATGGATCTCTTGTTCAAACCACAAGTCTTACTTTCTTTCCATATCTCTATTCTTTTCTTATTTCCTCTTTATTTCTTTTTCCTTTCTCATCTTCTTCAACAAATGATCTATTACTTCCATCTTTCATGCTCTGATACCAAATTATGCAGAGCCATAACTCAAAACATGAATTTAATGGATTCTTGTTTCTATATAATCTCCATTCAACCTGTAGATCACTAAAACAACTCCCTTTTCACAATTTAGCATACTCCAAATTTGATCTTAGCCCTTAACCTCCACTTTTTCATATAATAACCTTGTTTCACTAACTCTAGTGCATTCTATGAGATCAATTAAAAGGATCATCAACCCTAGTAAATGTAAATATTCTTACCTTGTTTGAAGGTGGCTCTATGTTTATTCTTGGGTAACAAGTTACTAGTAGACCTTAGTTCATTCTCCTCAAGCCAAACCTTCAACCAATACCCTAAAATTGCAACATTATATTGCTCAAGGTAATATCATCTCATAAATTTTACTCTCTATCCAATGATTCCTAACATTTTGTTTCATTCCCAGCATAGTCCTTTGTAACTTTACCAGTCCCACTCTTCTCAAGGAGAGATCCTTCCTATATAGTAGAAAATTATGGTTTAAACCTCAGGGAGATTCATTATCCATCCCCTCATGTCCATGGTGCCTCCACAAACCAACTTCATCCATAAGGTGGTCAAAACTTCATTAAAAGATAAATCTCACTCCCCTTTTCATTAAACTGTTCACTTTAGAGTACCAAAACCCTGCTTCTTGACCACTTAGTAGTTGGAGCATCCTTGAAGTTATTCCATGCATCCTGAGATCATTTCTCAAGACCCCTTCCTTCCTTTATTGTGTATGTAAAATATAGGCTCTTCAATCCTTTTCAAAATGCCCTTTCAACAAAAGTCATTTCTTGACTGGTTAACTCTTTACCAACCCTACCTTGGCATGTTTCCCTTTGTATATTTGGTTCTACTCATTGATTCAACAAGGTAAGAAAAATTCCTAATAACCATTAAGGCCTTATCATTGTATACCAATTATCTCTAGGGATTCCTTCAAAATTTTGTCCAAACTCCCACTGTTATGCACTCTTTTAGGTCTCATAAATTGTGTCCTCATTGTTTGCCAAGAATGTCACTAACTATGAAATCTCCTAATATCCTACAGCCGTAAATCCATTTAAATAATTAAGAGGAAGGCTCAAGAAACATTAGATTGAAATTTCAAGCGCCAGGTCCAACGTTTACCTTTCCAAAGACGAAACCCTTACCAAACCCCAACTGGGTGCTCCTACAAACCCAAGTAAGCAAGAATCGAGCTAGAATTTGATTCAAAGGCTAAGATTTGTACCATAGTTTTGTAATCACATCCTCATAATGGTTATCTTTCCAATAAATCTTGACTCTACTCCAAAACATGCATTTAATCTTGTCTATCAGTACTCTGCATTAAGAAGACATGGGTTTCTTCCCTTATTCTTTTTGGTCTCAAATACACCAAGGTCAAATCCACTCCTGCATAACTCCTTGAAGATGTGTAAGAATTGTACTAATGATACAACCTCCTCTTTTTTACATGTACCAACCATATAGTTTATTCTTCATTCAAAGTTGTCCCTGAAGTGTTCAAACAGTCAACTACAAGACTGTGTAGTTACATTTAAGGTCATATATCATTTTCCAATAATAAGACTCTCTCTAGTTGATTTAGACATGAACGTAACTATAAATCCTCTATCATGGCATGTTCTCTCCTTTTAAGACATGACATTCTCATTAATGCAGATAAAATTTCTTAAAGAGTGGTCGCAGAATCTTATAATTGCTCTTTCACTCAAATCTATTCTACATAGAAGACAAACCTCTCTATCACCAAGTATAAAATCCTTTCAAAAAAGATTAACACCCAAAAATGACTTCCTACCAGTCCTATAACTTCTTACAAATTCTTAATTTACTCTCTTTGCATAGATCTTGCTTAGCTAAGAAGATTACACCAATGTCATGAGTTACATAGTTCTCTCCCACTTGCATTATATCCACACGCAAGAAAATCTCACAAAATTCACTAAGGATGCTTATCTCAAATCCTCTTACCAATCATACACTAGTTTACAAAGTCATGCATAACCTGCAATACTCCATAATAGCACACAAAATCATACCAAACTACTATATCAAGAATGTACACAATTTCCATACTCTCTTTGAAGCTTCTGTGATTCACATTTGAATGGAATGGGGAAAAACAATTACATTACTTACTTGATTGTTTTACTCATTAGATCAATTACAAACATGACTTATGATGAGATTCCACCCTAGGAGGTTACCTTTACCTAAAATTCATCAAAGTTAGAATGATTATCTCTTTTCATTACTTATGACCCTAAAGAGGATCCAATACACCACATATTGCTTCATTCCACCCGTTTACAAGCTGCAAAAATGATTTAAAACAAATACAACAAGCCAAAATGTCCCAAACATTCAAATTTTACAATTTGGAGGGAAAGTGATCCATTTGAATTTTGAAAGGCCCAAACAAAACTAACTACCTAAACTTACTCCTAATGAATCCTATGACTTGTGAACACATCTAACAAGCCAAAATTAATGTCTTCATGGTTTATTTATATGTATGGATTGATGCTCCTACATCTGACATCTTTTTAGAAAACCCTTCGATCTTGTAATCTATGTCTTATGATATTCCCCTAAAACGGTTGATTTTTGAAATATGGGAGATATTTTTTCCATTTTTTCCTTAAAATATCCTTCAGATCCTTTATTATATTTGATTTATTTTTAAGTCTAGGAATCTCTTTCCTTAACATATGTGTCTTCTCGCCCTACTACAGATGTCTATCATCTCCCTCAAGAGGTGGGAATTTACAACATTCTATTTTACCTTCATTGTTTTGATTCACAAGCTATAAAGTAATAATGATACTATTGTTTTCTATGTGTAATACCAGGTGGAATATAAAAATGTATATGAGACCAAAAAATTTACTGGCCCTTTCATTTTGGTGCTAGGCGGAGATGGGATGGGGTGGGATTGTATTGTAGTGGGGATTTTTTATGGTTCAGATATGTATAAACTAGTGGTTGCTCCTCGTGGTGCAAGTCTATTCCGGTAGTGGTTTCATTGCGAGTAGTCCTATGATGTGGACTTTGTGAATTTTCAAATTTCTTATTATGTGCAAACATTTAACCCCAAGGCTTTTGGTTTTTTGTTTCTCAAAATAAAAACAAGGAAAAATTCCCCTTATGAGTGAAAGAGCTTACACTCTTATTGTTCCTGAATGGTTGTACATATTTATATCATCCCTAGTATTCCATTAAAAAGAAATTGTAATCCTACATATAATTATTTTTCCTTCAAATGTGTTGATATATTTAATTTAAAGTACAATAAAATAAAGGTTTATCAACATTTGAAGTGTTCATCTGCTTCATGTTTAGGTTTTGGAACTTCTTGCTATGGATTTTCTATAGTTGGTGTTTTGTAAGAACATGGGTTCTTTCCCAATAGTTGTGTTGATGCAAGCATAATAGGTCATTTGTAACTCTGAAATCAATAATAATGGGAAGAAATGTATAAAAAATAAAAATAGTATATTATCATCTCATAGCATACATTGTGAATGCCAGAATTGGGAGGGCATGACACTGAATCAAAATTCTTTCCATCAACAATTTGCAAGGAGAGAATGCAATGTAACATTGGCATATGGGCAACTAGAACTTCACATTCATTTGAAAGGGCAGCAAGGAGGGATATTCCGATAGATATTTGTAAAATCATTTGAATGGCTTCAATTTGCAAGGTTCTCCTTTATGGTCGCATCTTCTTAGAGAGTTCGGAGGGCCAAGTGATTAGTGGAAAGATTTTGAAGATGATTTATATAGATGGTGAGGATATCACATTTATATGTCATAAAAAAATTCAATAAAAAAATAATCTCCAAGTTCTAATTCACTATAAAAATGTTTAATAATTATTTTAATATAAACAAAGTAATTCAGGCATATACACATGCCATCATTATTTAGCACTATGGAAATAGATCAGTACGATCTAAGTTTATGGTACATAGTTAACCAATTAAATCATAGATGTTATTCATAATATATTCAAGTGGTTACATTAATGATCCTTAATAACCCAAGTTTTTTTATTCTTGACCAATAAAAAAAATGATTCCATTTGATGTTAAACCATATGAGTCAAACAATTTTAATTTAATGTTCATTAAACAAGTCAGGAATTCAATCAAAAAATTATGTAAATTTACTTGGTGTTAGATTATATGAATGCATAAGTTCTATTTGATATTCAAAAAGTATGTTAGTACAACAAATCATAGGAGTCAATATACACAAGTTCATTACATTCAGAATTACATAAATGGATAAAGACATGTTCATTAGAAAATCATAAATTATTGAATAACTTGTAATGAGGATAAGCTCAACGTGATATACGAAGCCTACTGCATTGTGCATAATCATGCTAATTTCAACACTTACCAAGTACTAGAGTCTGCAAGGAAACAAAACAAATTATTTAGGCAGATCAAGTGCCATGTAAATTGATTTCAATTTGGATATTAATCTGGTGAGTCGTAGGACTGAAAATAGTCACATATGGTGCCTCCACAGGTTCACATCTGATCTGATGTGACATGACTTCATTTTAGGGAGGGAAAATATAACACATTTGGACAGGACATGGAAACTAATTATTTTAAACCCATATATGTACCAAATGTCATCATGGGAACACATTAGAGCATGTTCATCATGAAAATACTGATAAGCCCCTTCCAAATCACTCTTAGAAGTATGCAAAGAATTTATCAAAATCGTGACGCACCTACGCTCTATAAATATGTCATGTTAAAAATTTGTACACTTCTAATTTCTCTATGTTGAAATAGTTAGTCTACAGATACAAAGTTTTCTGTAGGGGCCAGTTTGAATTACTATAATAGAATCCCTTGTAAAGAATTTGAAATGTAATACAACCACCATCAAGATTTACCACCATATCTTTAGGTCTGAATGTGTTTCTTTAAAATATGCCTCAAGTGAGTCTCTTAAGTTGAATGTCTTATTCAAACACATTCAAGTAGAGAGTATAAGAAATTCATGTAATTTCATGTTGGGAAAAAATAGTTCACAATGAAATTCAACAAAACATAAGGTGGAAGGAATGTTATTGAGGGGATATCATTTGATGTAATTATTTTGTTATTTCAGTTGGCTACATGTAGGAAATCATTATGAGAAGAAAGGCATGCTTGGTAGCATAAGGTGGGAATTGGTGCATTTGAAAAACTCTAAAATAAGAATATTGAGAGTCATTGATGACAAGGAAAATCATAACTCGAGTTAAGTGGATGCAGTTATTAGGAGAGAAAATCCTAGGTTTGAGGTTTAACTCATACATTTTTTGAAACACATTGCACTCAATTCCTACCGTGGCATGCTTTTTTTGTAACGTATCACTACTATACATGTGGTGCATGAAAACAAGAACCTAGTATAATGGGATCAGATACAGGTTGTTATGTGTTGTAGATTTCTTGAAATGGTAGATTCTAGGTTGGAAAATAACTATAACTTTGAGGAGCTTTAGAGTCTTGTCAAAAATTAATAACTAGAGCTTAATGGCTTTGAGGGTAGGTATGAAAAGATTACTCATACTAACTGTCTCAGAAATCAAACTTCACTTAGAATTTTATCAAACACTTGGCATGCATCTTGCGTGTTGAATTTCATTTTGGAAAATTCCCAAACAATTCACGCGCCTTATGTGGAGAAGGCATAGAATTCAATTAAACAAGTCTTGTCAACATTGTATAACTGGAGCTTATTGGATTTGAGGGTAGGTATGAAGAAAGCACTCATATTAACTATCCCAGAAATTAAACATCACTGAGGAATTTTTTCAAGCACTTGGCATGCATAGTGCATGTTGGATTTCATTATGGATTTTTTCCAAATAGTTCACATGACTTATGTGGAGAAGGAATAGAATTCAGTTAAAAAATTCAGACGCCTCTAAGAAAATCACATAGATGGTTACCAGATTCAGATGGAAGGATTCAAGATGGTTATAGTAGATTATGATGAGACATTTTATCAAACAGTTGGAGTTCCTTCTTGTACGTAAAGAGACATCACAATAGGGTGGAGAGTATATATAACTACAACTGCATTTTGAACAGAAAAATTATGGTCACATTTTAGTAAAGCCAAATAAAACATGGAAGCTTGACATGCATTAATACATTAACATTTTTTGTAGTCCTGACATTTCTCTTTTTCCTTTTGTGGAAGCTTGACATTTCATGTGGATTTTTTTGAAAAGGCGTGGAATGCAAGTAAAAAATTCACATGCTTCCATCAAACTTGTGTAATTGGCACATAGACTCAAATACAAGAAACCATGCTAGTTAGTGTAGATTTTGATAGGAAATTTCATCAAATAGTTGGAGTTCCTTCTTTGAGCTAAAGTGACACCTGAACATGGTTAAGATGATCTATGACTACAAGTGATTTTTGAATAGCAAATTAATGACATTTTTTAGTCATGATATCATTCATAAATGACATGTCTTTGATATCTACACGGTGTATGGAAATTGTCCTAAGGTTGAGTCCATGTTTAGGTGCATCTGGGAAGGAATTTCCCTACTATAGAATAAATTTAGTCACCTTGGATGATAAAGGTGACTCGAGTCTCCCTCTTGACCCCAATTAAGTATCTTCAAATGTAAAAATATGCCACAGACTTGCACTGTAGGGATGTATCCTTCCATTACATAAAAGGAAACAAGTTGACTATAAAATACCTGTACCTATACTGTTTTCGTCTATGTACCAAGCAATCCTCAACATGTGGCAGGGTGATAGAGTACCACACAGACAAAAGAAAAAACAGTTGAAACAGGGGAAGCAGGAGACTATAGTCATTGCATATCTAGTGCAGGGAAGCCACGCCTCTAGCATAATAAATAATTTCTTTGTTCCTTCTGAGTGGTTAAACTTGATGGCCATTTACATGTTTTTATGGTTTTGACGTAAAATACTTGCAAATATTTGAAATAACTTTCACACGTTACTTGTAAATTTAATATGTGACTGTCATTTTTAATATAGATTTTTATATAACTTGTATTAATATATATTAAAAATAATTAGATAAATATTAAATAGTTGGTATGAACAACATGAATTCATAGTTTTGAAGGACAATAATGAATTATTTTTGTCACCCAAAAATTACTGGACAGGCATAGGTGGCAGTTAAATTAAACCCCTACTTCACATCAGTGCAACATTAAAGTTAACATAAAATTTGTATTATGGTGGGGATTTGTGATGGTCTAGATACGTATAAATAAATAATTACCTTGTTCATTATGAGGGGATAAATTTGATGGTCGTTTACACATTTTTGGGATTTTAGCCAAAAAATACTTACAAATATTTGAAATAAGCATCACACATTACTTGTAAAGTTAATATGTGACCTTCATTTTTAATATAGATTTTTATATAAATTGTATTAATATATATTAAAAATAATTAGATAAATATTAAATAGATGATATGAATAACATAAATTCATAGTTTTGAAGGACAATACTGAATTATTGCCGTCACCCAAAAATTGTTGGACAGGTATAGGTGGCCATTAAATTTAACCCCTACTACACATCAGTGCAACTAAAGTTAAAATAAATTTTCAAGTTTTGCCACATGAACGCTCTTTTGTGAATGATTTCAAGGGCACTTATGATTTTAATCATATTTTTATATACTCATTACACCGAAAGGCATGTTTACAAAGGGAAAGTCCAGGGTGGCTCTGACATAAGGTTTTAATCCTTGTTCATTGACGTGGTCTGCCATATAAATGTCCATGTACTGATGAAATATTCACCGTCCATGTCATCAACCGTATCAATGTCCAAGTAAGTATCATGTTTCTTGTTTGACCTTCAACAACTGTGAATCATGGTATGATTGGTGTATATATTGATACTAAATTTGGTCGTTGATTTACTTGAGAAGATGATGGAAATGAAAGAGGTGTTTCCATTCCATTTCCAATGTGAACCAAAGCCGTAGTTTTCAATCGCATTTATGAAGTGTTTTGTAGTTCCACTTTTGTGCCGGAAATGCCCGGATGTGGGTGAGGTGCGTTAGAGTCAGGGGAAGGGCATTCACCTGCAACGAAGAGTTGAGGGTGTCATTTCATGAACTAGTGTAGAAAAATTCAATTTGACAACCGAGGAGAACAATGAAAGATTGCACAAAACAACAGGATTTAGAAGAAGCTTGCAATTATCTTGCAATATTAATTATCCTCACGTAGAAATGATTAACAAGAATACTACTAGGTGTGAAATGAATGCGAAGAACAATCACTCTCATTAGCTTGTCCTATTTCAATTGTCAAGGGAAGATAATTATGCATTCTTCAACATGTCGAGTGCCACCAATGTTTTCAATTTTATCAGATATCCTTTCGGATGCATGCCTTGTATGTTTGTAATTAACTTGATGTCCACTTGTTGTATGGGCTTTTTTAACTAGAGTTGTCTCCAAAAAAACTCATTAGCATCAACATGATTAAAAAGGAGTCGTGTTTAATTTATTTAATTACTAATTAGAAACCCATAATATCAACCTCTACTTTGGGTATATATTTTTTATTTTTCGTAGCTTGGTCGTATAATTATGTGTTATTACGCGAAAAGGCGTGTTTACAGAGGGAAAGTCCGAGGTGCTCTGACAACATCTTTTAATCCTTGCCATCGACGAGATATTTTGTATCAAGGTCCATATACTAACGAAATCTTCACCATCCATGTCATCAACTGTATTGACGTCCAAGTTAGTATCATGTTTACTGTTTGACCTTCGACATCTGCGAATCATTGTTTGACAGGTGTATATATTGTTACTAATTCTGGCCATTGATTCAACTGAGCAGACGATGGACAACAATTTTAGTGTTTATATTTTCCAAATTGATTTAAAACGAACCACGAAAATAGATCCATCAATAAGTAATTTAAGCCCATCAATATTAGAGTGATTTTGCAATGAATGAACAATGATCTTAACATTGATGTTAATAATTCATAAGGGCTCCACATTAGGGGTGGTTAATACTGAAAAAAGAAAATCCTTAGTTGTCTCCGATTCACAATTTAATCACCCATGGGAATAAAAAATGAGATCGTTGTAATATTAAAGGTTTAATATTAAAATTTCAGGTCAATCGTGATTGATTCCTCTCAGGATGAGACCAAATTTGAATCGTAGACAAATTTCACACTAAAAAAGGAAGAGACAAACACATACATTTGAAAGAGCATTTTCTTTTGAATAATCAGACACAAAAGCAACCATTATAGTGATAATCACAACAGAAAAATTTCCCTGATATTTTTTTACGTTAAAAATATTAAAAAAGAGGGAGTTTGTTTGTTCTAGGGTGAAAAACACATAATTTGAATTGTGTCACTAAAGTTCTATTGTGGAATATATATTGCAGGTATATCATTATTGGTTGTTACATATACCTTACTATTGTAAGTTCCAATGAAAAATTGTGAGAAATAAAGTTTTCATTCTAGATCTGCATTTAGTATATACAACTCAAAGCTTATATATCATTACCTTTCTAGTTAGTTATATTTGTAAAATTTTCTTATTCGCTTTGTAATTTGGAATTTATATATCACCATTATAATCCCATTGTTAGTCATTTATTATTTCCTTATACCATCAAAATTGCCATCGTTGCAAATAATACCACAAAATGAAATAAATGCACATTAATTTCTCAAGAAATAGGACATGAAGCTCGTCAAATGAGCTTCAATAGGACCCACATCCAACTGATTTAGTTGTTTATGTATGTATTTAGTAGTTTTGTTTGATTTGATTTTTGAGATTTCTTGGAATTGAATTTTGAGATTTGTTTTAACATTTTCTTACACATTTGAGCTCTAATTTAAATTTGAATATTATTAATAGATTGCATATTTTTAGTAACTAATTATTCCATGACTATAATTTGCAAGACATGAATTGCTTAAACACATAATAAACACATTAAATATTAAATTAAGATAATAAGCAACCTCTTTCCATCTGTACATTACACAGTACAATTTGATGGTTTTAGTAGTTCAAATCTCTCTTTCAAATGGAAAATAAGAGTCACCTTTCTCTCATTTGGCCAAATACTTGAAGGATTTGAATATCGATGACTTCTTTTGCGTCGACTTTTCTCACGTGTGCTTGCTTGAACTTGAAAATAATAAGAGAAGTTTGTTGGAGTTTTCTTGTCTTCCTTGAACATTCCTTTTATGTGTTCCTTGCTAACTAATCCCATGGAAGTATTAATGCTAATGGGTTTCCATCTCAGAACACCTCACGAGCGAGAAAATCCATTGCCAAAAGCACATTCCATTTCCCTTCATGTTTGCAAGGCGTGCTTCACCTACATAATTCACATATACAAAAACTACGTGCCTCATAGCTAGAGGAAAGTTATATTTGTTTTGATGATAACTATACAGAAACCTTAATCACAATTATGTATGAAACCCTATCCCTTGGGTTTTAGGTTCAATAGACATATCCTTGTTTGTAAATTATCCATTAAAACACGCAAGTGAATCCTCCTTGTAAGGGTTTAATTCTCATGTTTTTTTACTAACTCATAGAGTTGGTATATGACATGTAGGTATTTAATTCTAGGATGTCCTTCACCTACATTGTCCACACGTGTAAAAACTACGTGCCTCATGGCTAGAGACAAACCCTATTCTTTTCCCTTATAGCTACATAAAATTCTTGATCCCTATTTCGTAAGAAACTCCCAATCACAATTATATATAAAACCCTTCTCGCATTTGTGTATAAGGTAGAGAACATAACATATATTATTTGGGTAGGAATGATCTAAACTGAGGAATAGGTGCGGGGCATGAAAGGATTTAACTCCCACATTTTTACTAAGTCATGGAATAGCTATGTGACATGCATATATTTAATTCCCATGTTTTTATTTTAAAATCTCTCTTTCGAATGACAAACACAATACACCTTTTGATCATATGGCCAACTGTTATAGTGGCTTGATTATAAATGATCGTACAAGAATCACCTATTCCCCTAAAGACAATCGAGCTTAAAATAGAATAAAATGTTTATTGGGTTGTCCTCATTTTTTACATTTTCGTCCCTTTACACGCAAATTGCATTCATGTACATAAGACGTAAAATGTGATAACTAAATTTGTCTTTTGACTACATGTAAAATGAAAGAATTGAATTTACAAACTATTGACATTAAAAATGCTCATTGTTCACTCTTTTCTTTTTTAGATATCTTCAAAAATATGTTTCCTCGACCTCTTTCACACCGTTTTCTTTGTGGCTAGTTTCCAAAGTTGGAACATGTTGGCTTTTCCTTTTTTTAATGTATCCCCTTTAGACTTAAATTGCACTCGTGTGAATACTACACTACCCTAATCACTAACTTCAAAGTTGGCCAAACACACCAATCTAAATTTTGCATGAAATCGCTACCTAAGCATTTTAAGTACACTTTGTGTCTTCATGTCCTTGTTGTGTCCTCTGTAATGTGCATTCAAATTCCCCTTACATTTAATTTTTTTTATAACAACCCAATAAAGTCAAGAGTTGTAAATTCAAACAAGTATTCACCTTGGCAACATTTTCCATCAGCTACTTGCATCTTCATATATCTTCATCTATAGTTTCATTTGCATCTTTCCTAGCATGATATTTCTCCTAGTTTTGATTGACATACATGTCATGATCTTCATAGAGACTTCATTTTCACATTGATTCTTATATTCCTCTTTCCTTTCCCTTGGCCCTTCATTACCCTCAAACATCGTTTACTATACCCATCTTCCTTTCTCATTGTTCCTCTCCCTCAAATGTCGCTTATTCCTTGTATCCCTTTCAGCTTTCCTGGAATGGTCTTTTCATTTTAGAACATGTTTTATTCCAATATGAAAGGAAATGCAGAGCAAAAAGAAAAAAATCATATAAATTTAAATAATTATAGTTTTTAAAATTCATTATTGATGATGGGAAGAAAATAGCATATTATTATTTATTAAATAAATCAATTCATTGATTAGTTATTTAAATATTAAATTTAATTATTAATAATTTTAATAAGTTGTTATTTAACTCTTAGATAACTTAAAAATAACTTCATCTATTTATTTTTAATATTTTTATATGGTAGCACAATATTGTATCTTCCCTCAATAATAGTTGATTGGATGCGGTTATGATGACACATGCCTCATTCACTAAGTTTCGAAATCTCCATTTACTTCCGACATTATTTTTTATTACTTTTTAAATCATAAGAAAATCTACAACATGTAAGTCCCAACATATCATAATCCTTATGTAAATAAGGATGTTGTCACGAGGGTATTTCCTCATTAAATCAAAAAGAAAATCCCACATTGGTTGGATTTGTCTGCAATAACATATAAACCTCAATAAATCATGATCCTTATGAAAATAAGGGGAGTGTCACATTGGAAATGACCCTTTTACTAAAAAAATGGTTGATTGGCTCTAATACGAGAGTGTTTCCCTGATCAATTTTCCCCTCTCCTCTATAACCATGTTATAAAAAATCTTATGAATCCCAAATATCCTATTTTTCAAATCTAATAAAAGGCATCTATCGATCCCATGTTCTTGCCGTAAAATATATATTAATGAAATATATTGTTTTGAGAGTACAAATGAGTTAGTTTTTTGAGCTTGTGTATCAAGAAATTATCAAAGTATTTATCTAATCTTCTTTTACAATTTCCCTTCATGCATTGATGGTCTAGATAATTTCATAAAAGTCTTCCTTCACCAAGTATATTTATCTCATCTCTTGGTTGTGTTTTGCATTGATTCTTGAAACTCTTTACAAAGAAAGAATACTTCATGAGATATTATTTTATTCTTTGTTGCCTCAAGTCAATTTCTTGTGACCTATCTTTCATATGTTAACAAAAAATTTTCCTCTTTGTCTGGTTCAATTTATGACACCTTGAGAATATTAATTCCATGTTCGGAATTTGCTTTCGATTTTACTATTAAAGGCATTATTATTTGTATGAAAATGGCCCACTTTCTTGAATTTCATCACACTTGAGAATACTGAGCTGTAGATTTGTTTGATATTATGAAGGTTTGAAAGAGGTTCCATTTATGCAAAACATTGCCTTGTAATACTGGAAAACTGAAAAACATCTATAGTATAGTCTCAGTTATATATTATCAGTGACGTTTAAATCTTATAAGTGGAAATTTTAATTTTATAAAATCATATAAGCATGAGAAGATAATTGTATTGTATAATATTTTCACTTTAGAATAATCTATCAATACATCTTACAAGCTTGACCTATGCCAATATTTCTCATTTTTAGTATTTGTGCAATTTTTTTGCTCTTTTCATTGATGAATCTGATAAGCTTGACCTATGCCAACATTAGAATTATTCATTTTATAATAAAAATCCACATCTATTATACGCATACATAGTTTTTTTTCCTAATATTGTATTGATATTTCACCTACTTCAAATGTCTTATTAGTATTTCATAAAAAATATTAAAACCTCCAAACAATAAGTCAAGGACCTTGTCCCTAGTGAAACTTTCTTTTCAAGATATATTCAAACTATATTACCAATATTCCCTCCACAAGGTACCACCTTTCCCTATCAAACAATCGACAACAAGTACACCTATTACATATGTGCCTTGTCCTAAAACAGATAACTTCTGTAAATTAGTTCCACCTAATATCTTCCTATCCCAATTACTTCTCCTCCCTCCAACCCCATCTTCTACACCCCTTTTCCTCCTTTTATGTGTTTATCCCTTAATATCAGCCTCATCTTAGACTACTCCTTTGGTGTTGACATCACAAATTTCACATGTGATTGCCAGTTATTTAGTAATGAGTATTTTCTTCACACTTAATTTTAATACCATATTTTCTCTTATAAATTTTGAAACAAAATTCTAATACATCCACAACATAAAATTAGAAAATTTATAACATAATACCTTGTGGTTAATTTTTATTACTATTATAAAAATTGATAATAAGTCTTCTAAATTATGACATGTAATCTTTCACAATCAAGAGATTTAAATTATAAATTTACAATAACATGTTATTGTATTCCACAAATTTGAATATGAGATATACTCTATAATAGATAATTTATTGTAGTAAAATGTTACAAATAGGGTTTTCTTGTGACTATAGAGTTTTAAGCTACCATGATATATATGTGTGTGCTAAAATAATCTTATGTTTTAGGATGTGTGTACTAGACTTACTAGTCATATGAAGTATAAATTTCTTATAGTACTTTTTCTCATGGAAGAGCTAGTTAAGTATGTGTTGTTTATGAAATTTTTTTGACTAGTCCTTAAAATTTTATTCTCAATAAGGATACATCAAGAATTTTTAGTTGACTACACATTTTGTCACCCATTCAAAGTTACAAAATGAATTATCTTCTTCAAGGTGAATTGTCTTCTTCATCTATTTATTAAAATGCATAAATTTCTGCATGATTTGTCATATCATGACATTCTTATATCAATACATCCCTAAAAATATAGTTATAAGATCATCTTCCTAATAGGAAGTGAATATTTGAAAATTTATTTGATGGAATAGAATTGTACGAGGTTGCACTAGTACAAGAGAAAAGATATCATACATCAGATAATTTTGAATGTGTGTAGTTAATTAAGATGATGATGGAGGCCTAAACAGTTACCCAAATAGCCATTTGGATGGAGATGGATGTACATTTGACTGAGGATAGAAAGGGAAGCTTAGACTAGATAACATGGCAAGGAAATTTTAGTTTGTGTTAACTTGATATATGGTGATTTTAGTAGCTTAAAAATCTAAAGAAGTACTAGGGAAAAACTTGATTTTGGCTACACTGTTAATTACCCTAAAATTGTGAGCAATATGGGTGGATATATGTAGATAATTTGAAAAACTCTTTGGTATTTTTATCAAATTTAGATGGATATAAGAATAGGAAAATTTCTAATATTAATACTTTGTGCATGGATGCTCATTGATTAAATATTATTATGCCCAAGAAGGATTGGTGCCATCTATCCTGGTGACATGATCAGATGAACCCCATAAAAATGACCATAAGATTCCATACCAAATGGCATACATACATAGCTCTTTATGAGACCTGCAACGTCCTCCGTGACATCTAGTTAGCTAAACCTAGTCACCATTCTCCCAAGAAATCATACAATTCCATTCCCAAGGTTGATTCGAAGGAAGATATGATTAGAGAAATGGGATGAGGAAAGGACATGAGAAGGTGTCAACATTTAATGCAAATTTTGGAAAACCCGCGCCATGTAAGATAAAAAACTTTTAGCGCTAAAACTGGGACCTCCACAACTATATGTGTAAGATTTTGGGAGAATTAACGAAACTCAGAAATCTACAACTGTATTAGTAGAAGGTCGACCGGAGAATGAGAATTGGTGAGAAGGTCCATTGTAAAGAATTCGGGAGAAGCATTAGATCTTAAAAAAACATTGAGGTGCTATGCGATTTTCATATTTTAAAGCTGTTCATAGATAGACATTTTTTAATTTTTATATTCTATAGATTTGTGAAGTTTTTTAGAGGAAAACATGTACTTATAGTATAAACAACAATACTTATATATGGTATTCTATATTTTCATATACAAACTACCTGAGGCTATGTGATTTTATGATTTTAAAATTATTCACGGATAGACATTTTTTTATTTTTTGTATTTTGTAGAGCAATCCTCTGCGAAGTATATATAATTATGTTACAAAATTTTCCTAAAAAACCATGGCTGCCATGAATGAAAAATGGAAAAAGGTATCTTTAAAAAATGGGCTAGGTAATAAGTATATGAAGCAACCTACTACTGATGCTAAAATCTCAGGAAACACTAAGCATTAAAAGGCTACCTTCTTCACTATTCATTGTAAAATGTTGCCAAAGTATGTGGCTGAAGACGACCCTGCAACAATCCTCCATTCATTTTCACTCTATATTAAAAAAAAGTGAAACATATATGGATTTTGTGAAGAGACCAAATCCTTCGGGATCAAATGTAACCTTGTTTGTCACATACATGCAAACATGAGATCCTTTGTATACCACAAATTTCAAATACCAGTATCCTATAATGTTGTTTTTGATGTTTGTTATAAACACAAAAACATGACACACTGTGTATACCATACATTTTGACTAGCAGTTTTCTATTACGTTGCTTGCATCATTTTTTGCATACACACAAATGTGACACCCTATGTATACCATAGATATTGAATATCAGTATCCTATAAATCTGTTTGCAAAGTTTTTCATATATGCACAAATGTTTGACCTTGTGCATATGATTTTTTTTGAATACCAGTATACTATAACGTTGTTTGTGTCATTTGTCACATACGCGTAAATGTGACACCCTATGTATACCATAGATTTTGAATATCAGTATCTTATGACGTTATTTGCAATGTTTGTTGCATACGTGAAAATGTGACACCATATGTATACAATAGATTTGGACAACCAATTTACTATAACATTGTTTGTGACATTTGTCACATATGTGCAAATGTGAGACCCTGTGTGTACCACAGGTTTCAAATACTAGTATCGTATAACATTGTTTGTGATGTTTTTCACATACGCACAAATGTGACACCATATATATACCACATATTTGGACTACCAGTTTCCTATAATGTTGTTTGTGTCATTTGTTACATACACACAAACGTGACACCTTATGTCTACCACAATTTTCAAATACTAGTATCCTATAACATTGTTTGTGACGTTTGTCAAAGACGTGACACCATGTGTACACCACAGATTTAGACTACCATTTTCCTATAACATTGTTTATGTGTAATATCTGATTAATAAAAATGATGGTCTAATGGCCTAAAAGGGGACACTGGGGTATTAATGTTAATCTAATTAGGAGGACTAAAACGTTGTAGTAAATAGACTAAAAACAATATGGTGTAAATTCATGTAGATTATTCTACGTGAAATAAAACCCTAATATGCAATAGAAAGGAAAGAAATGTCTTAGTTGATTGGAAGTGACTATCACAGATCTGGAAATGAAATCAAGAGGTGTAGACAAACAATCAAGGACCCTGCGAAGGGCAGAACTGGAAGATCTGAAATGACTGGGGCACCTGGGAGTGTATTGAGGCACCCTGAGGTGCACTGGTCTGCAATCTAGGTGATTTAATCTCCGTAAATGCTCAAAAATTGAATTTGATATGGTCACAAGTTGTCTTCAAGTACTTCGTATCTGTCACGCTAGATCTATTGGATGAGCTAGAAAAAAACCTACAGTATAAAAGGAATTATCAAACCCTAGAAAATTAAATATGTAAATGAATGGGTTAGACCGACCTTAGCCAAAAAACTAGTGGACTCGTTACTGAGTGTTGCACTACATTTCAGACACGGATGTAGTTCTGGTGTGTTTGTGTGTGTGTGTGTGTGTGTGTGTGTGTGTGTGTGTGTGTGTGTGTGTGTGTGCGTGTCATTCCGTAGGTGCTCTCGTGCTAGTCGCACTTTGTGAAGTAGTGATCAATAGTAACTATAGAACATGTAAATAACATGTGTGTATGGAATAGAATAGAATCCCTCCCCATATACAGTGCATGTGAAGCAGATCTCCTAGCCTTGATGTATGACACTATGTGGATGCAAGTGATGCCACGGATGCAACTCTAGATGGAGTCATAGTAGTATGTGATGTTATGACCTCATGCCCTTATTATGGTCTTATAACGTTATATTTATATGGGTCTCAAGATTAATTTCGTAATTAATATCGACAAGGCCAACTACGAAAAAGATAAAGACAACAAACAACTAGAAAGGCCCCAAAAAGAAGCAAGAAAGGATGTGCATAGACTGGGGAGCCCAAGGTGGGACTAGGGCAACCCAGTACAGGCTAGGGTGCCCTGATTTTGGGCTAGAATGACAGGGCAGTAGAGAAATGGGAAGATAAGTGCAATAAAATATGTAGGAATGACAAAAAAAAATACAATAAAGATGGCCAAAAGGTGGGATTAATTGGTACTTTATCCACTTGAGAACCTTCTAAATAGTAGTATAAGACTAGACTAAATAATGTTTAATGTGTATAAGTTTATGTCTAAATTTTCCCCCACTTTATGTTGGTGAGTGGAAATATCGGTAGCATAAAGTAGATAGAGATGTGTGCCTGATATCCATGTAGAGTGTAGAAGAAGACGTGTCGATGGACTAGAATCAAGCATGGAATGAAAAAAAATGTGGAGTGTGGATTATAAAGATGAAAAATTCACATAAAAAGTGATGAAAGTGAACCTAGGGTGGAATGCATGTGTAGTTACTGCTATGTGTAGTGTACTTGCATGGTTAGTAAAGGCAAGTTCCTATGGCGGTGTGTTGTCATTGTCATTGTCGTCGTCTTCATTGTTGTTGCCCCCAATTTGACTGTTTGTTTCTCATACAGTTGACCTGCAAGGAGAAAATGATCAAGTAGTCAAATATGTAGTATGTAAAAAATGTTGTGTAAAATATGCATGTGTAAAGTACGCAAATGTAACATGTGCACCTAATCCATGTCAAGGAAAAAGGTGTAGAAGGATATCTTGTATTATCGCAAGCTTTTTGGGCGATCTCACGCCACTTGGCTGAAGAAGTATAGGGAGGAAATGCACAGTGTCCTCTAACTTTAACCACTTCTACTGAAATGTGTGAAGAGATCTCTATATTTTCTTGGTTTTTTGGGTGATCAGATGCCATTGAATGGAGAAGTGTAAAGAGGCACACCCACCATAACCCCCAAGCTTGTAACTGCTCCGCAGAATTGCCAAAGGACACCATGTTCTATTAAGGCCGTTGTGTATGGAGTTCAGAGACTGGTTTGAACTCACTCACTGTGTCTGAACTGGTGTAAATACACTGTGTTAGTAGAAAATCTGCAATAATTCCCCCATCTTTAGGGGTGCATGCAACAACCATGGAAGGAGAATGTGTCCCCAAAAGAGGACCAACTGTACTCTGACCTATAGAACTCTTCCCTATAGTGGTAAAAAAAAATTCTTGGTAGATACCAAGGTGCACACAAAAGGGGATGGCTAGCCAATACAAGTGTTAGTGTGAAAACACATGCATGCAATAAGTGTAAAATACGTAGACAATGTAGAAACTACCAAACAAAGTAGTGTAAACACACAAGAAAACAAATAGACCATACAAATCAGGTTTTAAACATAGGACATCACTCACAATGTCACAAGACACTTAAGGCCTTCATGGCCACAAACAATAGAGAAGTGTGCAAACAATCAAATGACAAAGCCCACATATAAGTTTAAAAAAGTAGACACATAAAAACAAAGAAGTAGTCATAGAAACATGTAATCATGAAAAGCAAGTATTGCACATGAAACATCCATTAGCATTTTATAATGATAACCAATATGTCAAAACATGTATGAGCAAGTAGTATAAGATGCTCAGTATAAAATGAAACCATGTAGCACCTAGATAAGATGATAGTGGACACCCCCAATGACCGGTATAGGAAAGGTAGAAGGCGAGTATCCATGTTGCATGTAGAGACCTTTACCTGTGATCATATTAAATAAAGATGTGAATGTGCATGTGTGTATGATAATGACATATAAGAAAGCAATCTAACATGTGTAGTAAAGTGATCATGAAAAATACTATAAAGCAAAAGTAAATGCCCCAAAGACAATGCAATATGTTGTGGATGGATGGAATGGAATGCAAGATGGAATGATAGGAGCAATGTTCCCCCTGAGTGGATGTAAGTGTATGCATTGAGGTTCATTTTGTTTTCCCCCTCAGTAGTAGAGAATGAACCGTAAAAAAGAATACACCATTGGGAAATGGTCGAGTAGGGTTTATTGTATCTAGCGCGCAGTAATGAGTGTGTATATGTAGTGGTGATGAGATGTGATATGTAGAATAGATGTGCGTGAACCCTATAGCTGAACCGTATATCTTGACTTGTTGAATTTAATAGTGATGATTTATCCCTAAGTGTATATCAATATATAATGAGTGTATGTGGATGAGACATATGGAAATATGTGAGTTCACCCTATAACCTAAGCATATACTACAACTTGTGTGAATGGTGGGGTGATGATTTAGCCCTAAGCGTATATCACTATGAAATGATAATGTGTGAGGACTTCTCCTAAATTATATGTCACTATGGGATGAATAAGAAGGGAGCGGTGATCTACCCTAAGGTTTATACCACTACAACATGATAAAATGGGGGATGGTGATTTAACCTAAAGTGTATACCATTACGTGATGATAGGATGGGTGACAATTTAACCTAAGGTGTATGTCAATAAGGAAGGGGATGTAGAATGAAAAATATATTGTATGATTAAATAAAGGTCCATTTGATTGATAAACCCTTGGTAGTCGAGTATGGACCTAGGAACTAAAGTGCATCATAGGGTGGTGAGTGTAGTGCGTAGAAAACAATGTGGTAGAAATGACCAAGATATGTGAATGAGCAGTGTAGGTAATGCGGTATAGAATGTGCAGTGGGTACGGAATGTGTAATGTAATAAGTGTGTATATAGAAATAGAATGTGTTATAATGATAGGTAAAACTAGACCCATGTATAAGGAAATATAGTGTAGCATGTAGGATAGGTAGGATGCAATGTGGGTGTGTAGGATGTCTATGTAAAGTGTAAGATACAATGATAGGGGTCGGTAGAAATAGGAGATGTAGTAGAAGAATGAAAATCTAGATCCATTTATATTGTAACCTAGTGTAGTATGTGAATGCATGGATGAAATGTAAAACTAGACTTAGAAGTAATGACAACTAGTGTAGCATGTATGACATATATTATGTATAAATGAATAATAGATGAGGTATGCATAGGATAATGTAGGATGTAGGCTATGTATGGACATGGTGGTATAATGAAAATGTGGAGAACCTAGAGTGCAATGTGTGGGGTTTAGTGTAATGGTAATCCATCAACTATTTAATGTGAACTAAAGCACAAGAGTGCATCATCAGGTGATGAGGGTGTTATGTCATGGTATAAAGATGAACAAGAAATAATATAAAGATAAGAGATGCTAGCATGATGAAGGTGGAGGGGGGGGGTTGGATGTGTAATGCGTATGCCCCCTAATTGGTCATGAAGAAGGCATGAACTGATAAGTTCAAGGGATGATGGTCCATCGAATGGTACTTAGGTCAATGAAAGTGGAGGACCACGATCCACCAGTAGGGATATAATAGATAAATTTGGAGCCAGTGAATGAAATCTATGTGTATACGAAGGGTAAACAAAATATGAAGGTTGAGGTGGTGAATGAAATAGGTGGGGGTGCTGTTGGGAAGGGTGATGGGTAGTGCTATGGGGAGAGACACGAGCTAAACGAGCTAGATGAGGAGAGCATGGAATAGGAGGTGGTGGTGTAGAAAATGAGAGGAGGCCTAACTATTGGAGATCGTGAATAATATGGCTCAAAGTGTGACACAATTCAGTATGATTCCCTTGAATCTGATGGTAGTGGAAAAATGGTTGATCATGATATTGGATTATCTGAGATGGAGGGTGGCGACGATTAGATGTTAGAGAGATGATTTGGTGATGAAGAAGGTGGACAAGAATTTCATGTGGTGTAGAAGTGGAAGGAAAGATAAGGGGTGAAGGTAAACAGAATGGTTGGTGGGTCAGTGAGGTGATTGGTAGGGGATGTGGATGGCGCAAGAGCTGTAGGGGTAGTAGGAGTATGTGAGGTAGAAAAATCCTTAATTTGTTTTATCTTAGCACAAAGAGATGTAATTATGGCTTCCATGGACTAGCACTAAGCTTTTAGTGCTTGTATAGCCTCCAATTGGTGTGTGTTATATGGATGATTACTTGGGTGAGAGTCAACATCTATGGTAGGGGATATAGAGAATATTGGAGATGATGGCGGATTGGTATTAACATAGGAAGGGGATGGAGGAGCAAGATATTCTAAAATATCATCATGATAATTATCAAAATCATATTGGATAGCGTGAGAAACCTGATAAGAAAGGGTATATGGTTGCTCATCCAAGTAACTATGAATCTGCAAGATGTACATGACCATGGCATATGGTTCATCCATAAAGGGAGGTAGTGGACATTCTTGAGCTTACCAAATAGTGAAGTTGGGTTTATAGTAAAGGAAGGAACTACCTCAAATACGATCTACGCAAAATGGTTGGGGGAATGTGATATCAACATGATTAGGATTAAGTGAACCTCTAATATAATCTAACCACGACTAGCCAAGTGTGAGTGGAGAAGTAGTAAGATAACATGCGAGATGGATAACAAGGTGAAAAAAATGCAATCCATAAGAGACCATGAGAATGAAAGAACCATGATATAAGTGTGGATCATATAAAGGAGTATGAAGATCATCAAAGGAAAAACCAAGTTGATGGAGACCTTCATGGGAACATATGATGGGCATACATGATGTGTTTAGTGGTATGTACTCCCAAAAAAAATTATTTATGAAGAGAGTGCAAGTGAATGATGGGCATACGAAGGAGGATGGTGGTGGCAGAGAAAGAGGGATGATATTCATAGATGGTGAAGGTCCCTAGTATGACACAATAGCAGTAGTACTAACAGATGGTGGGGAAGAGAATGTGCTAAGCATACGAATAGTTGCCATAAATTTCATCACATATAGGAAACGGGATGGGGGAGGAATATGAAAAGAAACTCAGGATTTTGGAGTAGGTGTGGTAGATGGTAAAAGAGAATAGGTAACGACAATAGTAAGTGACAAAGAAGAAGGGACCATATCAATCATGCAAACGATAGCAACTAGGTCATGTGGAGTTGGAAAAGGTTGAGAAGCAATTAGAGGAGGAAAAGAAGGAGTTGTAGGTAGAAGTAGTGTAGGAATAAAATCATGTATGCCAAATACAAGAGAAGGAACAAGTGAAAATAAGGGATCTTGGGGTTCCCTAGTGGGGGTAGGGGGAACTGTGGAATCATGTGAGAGAGCTTGGAATTATACCCAAAAGTTTAGCTAGGGCAGCAGGATTAGTAGTTCATAAATAAGCGGTAATGACATATTCAATGGCACGAGGGTCCATTCTAGATGACAGGAGTTGAGTAAATGAAGGAAAAGGGCTATAAATAGAAGTAGTAGTAGGAGTGTAGACGAAAGCATGGCCATAACTATCAAATTGTAGATTAATTGAAGATGAGGAGGAAAAATTTCTATGATGTTTACCCATTATGGGAGATGTAAGTGCAAAAATTGTAGAAGTTTCTAGAAAGAGATGTTTGGTTCACCAAAACGATTAACAAAAATGATGGCCTAGTGGCCAAATAGGGGACACTGGGTATTAATGTTAATCTAATTAGGAGGAATAAATCGTTGTAGTAAATATACTAAAAATAGTATGGAATAAATGCAAGTAGATTATTCTAAGTAAAATGAAACCCTAATATGCAATAGAAAGAAAAGAAATGTTTTATCTAATTAGAAGTGACTGTCGCATGTTTTCATATATCTAGAAATGAAATCAGGAGGTGTAAACGAACACTTAGGAACCCTGCGAAGGGTATAACTGGAAGATCTAAAATGACTGGGGTGCCTTGGTCTGTAATCTAGGCACTCTGATCTCCATAAATGCTCAAAACCTAAATCTAATATGGTCACAAGGTGTCTTTGAGTACTTCCTGTCTGTCACGTTGGATCTATTAGATGAGTTGGAACATGACCTGCAATATAGAAAGAAGTATCAAACCCTAGAAAAATAAAAGATGCAAATGAATGGGTCAGACTGACCTCAACCTCCAAACTAGTGGAATTATTATTGAGCATTGCACTACATTTTGGACCTAGATGTATTTTTGGTGTATGTGTACATGTTGTGCCCTAGGTTCTCTCATGTCAGTTACACTTTGTGAAGTAGCGAGCAATAATAACTATAGAAAATGTAAATAGCATGTGTGCATGGAATATAATATAATCCCTCCCCGTATGTAGTGTGTGTGATGCAGATCTCCTAGACTTGATGCATGGAAATATGTGGATGCAAGTGATGTCATGGATGTAACTCTAGATGAATTCATAGTAATATGTGATGCTATGACCTCGGGCTGTTATTATGGTCTTATAACTTTATATTTATAGGGTTCTCAAGATTAATTTTGTAATTAATCCTGACAAGGATGATTGGGAAAAAGATACAGACAACAAACAACTAGAAAGGACAAAAAAATAAGCAAGAAAGGATGTGCATAGACTGGGGCGCCCAAGGTGGGACAAGGGCCCCTCGGGGCGCCCCCGTATAGGCTGGGGCACCCTAATTTTGGGCTATAATAACATGGCAGTTGTGAAATGGGTGGATAACTGCAATGAAATATGTGCAAATGACGAAACAAAATATAAAATAAAGATGGCCAAAGGGTGGGATTAATTGATACTTTATCCACTTGAGAACCTTCTAAATAGTAGTATAAGACTGGGCTAAATAATGTGTAATGTGCATAATTTTGTTTCTACAATATCCCCTTCCCAATCGGAGACCCTTAGCCTATTTTTTCTACCCAAAGGCTAAGGGAAACATATAAGGCTGATTTAAGTTATTTTTAATTATTATAAAGTGTCCATAGCAAAGGAAAAAGTGCCCCTGGAAAAGGGAAAAGTGCCCGTAGTAAAGGTAAAATATGAAAACAATTATAACAATTTATCAGTAACTTAAAATTATAGAAAAGAGAAAATATGTGTAAACTTGAGACCTTGCATATACCACAAATTTGGATTAGCAGCCATGGATCCATCTATCCTGGCGACAGGATCACATGATGCATGTGTTATCACCGAATCACAGCACCCTTGTGTTTATACAAGTGCATATACTTGAACTCACGGTGTGATTAGATAACATGGGTACTATCTCCAAGTTGTGGGACTTGCAACTTGAGATAGACCTCCAGAGAAAGCTGGTCCTTGCTACTAAACTACCTGCCACAATCTACTCTAATGCAGGGGAAACTAACTATTCTAATCTAAATTTCCAAGGGACCAGGGAGAGAGAATGCATAATATGAAAGCCTACACTAAAGCGGTGATACACCAGAAAAGGAGGGTGTGAGAGTAGTCTCCAAATGTGTGAAATACAGATGCAAAGTGCACACAAGGGTGCTGTGATTCGGTGATAACAACATGTATGCACATGGTTTACACTTTTTTAATGCTTTCAATTTTTTTAAGGTTTTTGGTATACACACTATGTGTGTGTACCAAAAACCTAAAAAATATGGGATTCAAACCTATGACCTCCCAAATACTAGTACTCATGTAGGTACCAACCTGCTTAGCACTTGACACATGCCACCATTTTATTTCAAACACATACATTTAAAAAATAAGAACCCAAGATAGCCATGGGTGTTTTGAGCATACGTAAAAATGTTAGACCCTATGTATACCACATATTTTAAATACTACTATCCTATTATAATGTTTGTGACATTTTTCATATACATGTATACATGACACCCTGTGTATACCACTAATTTCGAATACCAGTATTTGTTAGGAAATAAGAGATAAAATATGTGGAATAATCCCTCACATAATCGCAGCGGTGGAAACTAATATGCAGAAATTATTACAGATCTGAAATAAAATTACAGAATAAAACAACACAACACAAGGAGACAATATTTAACACGGTTCACCCAATTTGGGCTACGTCCACCAAGAATAACTTGCTCATATTTTATTACAAGCCACCACTCTCTCAATACAATACCCAGATTTGTTTGGAGCTATGCTCAACAAAATCTATAGAATTCACAGCCGAATTCAAAACACATTTGCAATTTTTTTCATCATATATCTATCATATACATAAAACCATATAAATATACAACTGCTTAAGTAGTTTTACAAAACCATGGGTATCAAAACCATGAGAAAAAACCCTCCCATAAACCTATGGGTCAAAAATATCACCCATATGAGAAGAGCATGTTTCCCAATATGTCGGGTGGATTTTTTCGAGGCCAAAAAAATTTACGCCTAATTTTTTTTTCCGGGGGTTGTGCCCCCGAACCCTTGCTACCGGGGGCTACCACCCCTGGACCCCCGCTCAAGGCCCAACCTAGCCTCGAACCTCAGCAAGGATACATGAAAAGTGTACAATACTCTTAGTGTATAGTCTTCAACACTTTCACACATGAAAACAGGCTCACATCCTAATAATCTCCCACTTGGAGACTAGTTTTCCTCTAAGTAAGCTTCTCAACCCTTCACTAGTTTCTGTGAAGACCAACCAAAGCTGAACACAACTTCAGTTTGTCCCTTGTGACCACCTTGGTCATCATGTCTACAAGATTCTGACTGGTATGAATCTTCTCCAACTTCAACTTCTCTTCCTCCAAAGCTTTCCTGATGAAATGGTACCTTAAATGTATATGCTTTGTCCTAGAGTGGAAAGCAGAGTTCTTAGCTAGGTGTATAACACTCTGACTATCACTATGAAACTTTCCTTCCTCTTGCTTATGCCCCAAATCCTCAAGTAATTATTGTAACCAAATCATTTCCTTACTTACCTCTGTGGCAGCAACATACTCAGCCTCTATGGTTGACAAAGGCACCAACTTCTGTAGTCATGAAATCTAGCTCACTGCTGTCCCACCTACAGTGTAAATATAACCTATCATGCTCCTCCTGTTGTCAACATATCAAGCCATGTCTGAATCTACATAACCACGTAAAGTGGTTTCTGATCCATTGTAGCACAAAACTATCCCCATGGTCCCTCTCAAATACCGAAGGATCCACTTTACTGTTTTCCAATGCTCTTTACCTAGATCACTCATAAATCTACTCACAGCTCCCACTACATGGGAAATATCAGGCCTAGTGCACACCTTATCATACATCAAACTGCCAACCGCTGATGAGTAAGGTACCATGGACATCTTGTTTATTTCCTACTCTGTCTTGGGACACTTCTCCTTTGATAACTTAAAATGGCCTGCCAAAGGAGTCCCAACCGGTTTAGCATCCTGCATGTTAAACCTATCCAATACCTTCTTAATGTAATCTTCCTAAGATAAAGTCAACTTTCATTCCTTCCTATCCCGAGTTATCCTCATACCAAGGATTTTTCTATCTACCCCCAAATCCTTCATATCAAAGGATTCACTTAGCTATTTCTTGAGTACTTTTATTTCCTGCATGTTTTTACTTGCAACCAACATGTCATCAACATACAAACATAGGATAATATAACTTCCATCCTCACATTTCTTTGTATACACGAAATGGTTAGAATGACATCTAATATAACCTTACTCCATTATGAAGCTATCAAACTTATTATACCATTGACTTGGAGCTTGTTTTAATCCATATAAGCTCTTCTTCAGTTTACACACCATCTCCTCTTTACCTTTGACCTCATAGCCCTCTGGTTGCTGCATATATAGTTCCTCCTCCAAATCACCATGGAGAAATGTAGTCTTTACATCTAACTGTTCTAAGTGCAAGTCTTCTGCTGCTACTATTCCAAGAATAGTTCTAATAGAAGTCATTTTTACTATAGGAGAAAATATCTCATCAAAATCTATACCTTGTTTTTGTGCAAACCCCTTGACCACCAACCGGGCCTTATATATTTTCTTTCCTCCTTCATATTTAACTCTGTACACCCACTTGTTCTACAATGCTCTTTTGCCTTTTGGTAGCTTCATTAAATCCCAAGTCTGGTTCTCCATGAGAGACTTATGCTCTTCATCCATGGCTTGCTCCCACTTCTTACTGGCATCTACCTGCATTGCTTCATCAAAGCTCTCTAGCTCTCCACTATCAGTGAGTAATAAATAATAAAGAGAAGGAGAAAAACATTCAGGGTCTTTTCTTACCCTAGAATACCTCCTCACTGTAGGAGTTTGGGGTTCTTGTTGAGTCGGTTCTTGAACTAATTCATGGGTCACTGTCCCATCCGAAAGATCCTCTACCACTGCATATTCATTCTTGGATTCTTCCCTATTTTCCTATAACTGTTGCTTATACATGAATTTCTCATTAAAGACCAAATCCCTAGACTGAATGATTTTCTTGTCCTTAATACTCCAACATTTAAATCCAAAGTCATCACCACCATAACCAATGAAAGTACATTTTTCTGATTTAGCCTCTAGCTTGGTCCTATCATCCTTATCTATATGAACAAACACCTCACATCCAAAAACTCTAAGAAATGAATAATCAAATTTCTTACCATACAAAGCCTCCTTAGGTATGCCTCCATCCAAGGCACTTGAGGGTCCTCTGTTTATCAAGTACACAACTGTGCTCACCGCTTCTGCCCAAAAAGAAAGAGGTAGTCCTGCATGTAACCTCATGCTCCTAGCACATTCCATTATTGTTTTGTTCATCCTTTCTGATACCCCATTCTATTGCAGAGTTCCTTGAACCGTATTTTGCCTACAGATTCGGTTCTTAGAACAGTAATCATTAAATTCATTGCTGCAATACTCCCCTCCATTATCTGACCTGAGACATTTTAGTTTAAGACTTGTCTCATTTTCTACCAAGGCTTTCCATTTAACAAAAGTGTCAAATACATCATATTTGTTTCTAATACAATAAACCCAAACTTTCCTTATTGCATCATCAATAAAAGTAACATAATAACTTGAACCCCCAAGAGATGACACCTGAGATGCCCCCCACACATTAGAATGCACCAACTCTAACTTACTCTCTTTCTTTGTAGGTCCAACCTTGAGAAACCTTACTCGCTTCTATTTCCCATATATGTAGTCCTCACAAAACTCCAAACATGTTTCTATATATCCAGAAAAATTCTTCTTTATGATGTCCATGTCCTTATGGCTCATATGATCGAGCCTATAGTGCCATAATGTTGTATCTGCATTTGAAGCCACAAGATTACAATCATTAGTACTATTAGTAGATAAATACAAGGTTCCAACCTTCTTACCTCTTGCCACCACAAGAGCACCCTTAGTAAACTTCCAAGAGTTAGCTGTAAATATCATAGTACAACCATCACTTTTCAATTACCCTGCCGATATCAAATTTCTCCTTAATGTAGGCACATGTATGACATCCTTCAACAACCATGTATTCCCATTCTGCATCTTAACCTAAATAGAACCTTTTCCAACTATACTGCAAGGCTCATCATCACCAAGAAAAACATGCCCAAAATCCCCTTGAACATAATCAACAAAATTATGCCTATGTGGAGTACCATTAAAAGAATCCCCTGAATCTAAAACCCAAGATTCAGTAATATTATGTAAAGAAAGAATCAAAGCATCCTGTCATACATTACCTGATGTCACATTTACCTTCTTGTTTTCTTTCTGTTGTTTCTTCTTGTCCCGAAGCTCCCAACAGTCCTTCTTTGCATGCCCAAACTTTCCACAGTTTCAACATACAATCTTTCTCTTGGATTTTGACCTTGCTCGATCTTTCGATTTTCCACGGTTTCCTCTATTCTTTTGTCTCCCTCTAGTTTCCACTATCAAAGTATTCCCCGAAGTATAAGATTCCCCAAAGATTTTTCTTCACATTTCCTCACTTAGAATCACCCCTACAACATCCTCAAACTTCAACTTCGAGTTAGTTGGAACTGAGTTGTTTACCGCCATTACCAGGCTATTCCAACTTTTAGGTAAAGAGCACAGAATTAATAAATCCCTAACTTCTTCATCAAATTCTATTGTAACCGAAGCTAGCATATTCACAACCATATTGAAATCATTTAAATGATCTGCTACTAAACTATTCTCAGAAAACTTCATATTAAACAACTTTTTCATTAAAAATATCTTATTAGAGGCAGAGGGTTTTTCATACAACTTCCCTAATGCATCCATCAGTTCTTTTGTAGTATTTTCTTTTGAAACATTAAATAATACCGAAGATGCAAGACACAGCCAGATCGTTCCAAGTGCCTTCCGATCCAAAAAATCCCATTCCACATCTGACATACTCGAGGGTTTGTTCACCTTCTCAGACATCGGAGTATAAAGATCCTTCTGATAAAGGTAATCTTCCATCTGCATCTTCCAAAGATTGAAATTATGCCCGTTGAATTTATCAACCCTAGATCTTCCATCATCTGCTATAGCTCTCACTCAAGATAAAACTGTCCCTGCGATTCAACACTTCAGCAAACCAAACCAGGCTCTGATACCATTTGTTAAAAAATAAGAGATAAAATATGTGGAATAATCACTCACAAAATCGTAACAGTAGAAACTAATATGTAGAAATTATTACAGATCTGAAATAAAATTACAGAATAAAATAACACAACACAAGGAGACAATATTTAACGTGGTTCACCCAATTTGGGCTACGTCCACCAAGAATCACTTGCTCAGATTTTATTACAAGCCACCACTCTCTCAATACAATACCCAGATTTGTTTGGAGCTATGCTCAACAAACTCTATAGAATTCACAGCCGAATTCAAAACACATATGCAATGTTTTTCATCATACATCTATCATATGCATAAAACCATATAAATAGACAATTGCTTAAGCAGTTTTACAAAACCGTGGGTATCAAAACCATGGGAAAAACCCATCCCATAAACCTATGGGTCAAAAATCTCACCCATATGAGAAGAGCATGTTTCTCGATATGTCGGGTGCATTTTTTCGAGGCCAAAAAAATTTATGCCCTCAGACCCCCGCTCGGAGCTTGGCCTGGCCCCAAACCCTGGCGAGGATACATGAAAAGTGTATAATACTCTTAGTGTATAATCTTCAACACTTTCACACATGAAAATAGGCTCCACAACCTAACAGTATCCTATAACTTTTCACATACTTGCAAATGTGACACCCTGTGTATACTATAGAATTCGAATATAAGTATCTTATGACGTTGTTTGCGATGTTTCTCACATACGTGTAAACCTAATACCTTGTGTATACCATAGATTTGGACTAACAGTTTCCTATAACATTGTTTGTAACTTTTTTCATATGCGTGCAAATATTAGACCCTATGTGTACCACTGGTTTCAAATGCCAACATCTTATAATGTTGTTTGCGATGTTTTTTCGCATACGCGCAAACATGACACCATATGTATACCACAAATTTGGACTACTAGGTTCCTATAATGTTGTTTACATAATTTTTCACATACACGTAAACGTGACACCCTATGTGTACCACAAGTTTTGAATACCAGTATCTTATAATGTTGTTTGTGACATTTGTCGCAAATGTGACACCATGTGCATACCATAGATTTAGACTACCAGTTTCCTATAAAGATGTTTACTTGTAATATCCCCTTCCCAATAGGAGACCCTTAGCCTATTTTGTCTACCTAATGGCTAAGGGAAACATATAAGGGTAACTTAAGTTATTTTTAATTATTATAAAATTCCCGTAGAAAAGGGGACATATGAAATAACTTATAATAATTTAGCAGTAAATTAAAATTATAGAAAAGAGAAAATACGTGAAAATGTGATACCTTGTGTATAACACAAATTTGGACTAGCAGTCATCAGTATCACATGATGCATACATTCTGCATGCATGCACATGGTTTACACATTTTTCATGCCTTAGATTGTTTTAGGTTTGTGGCATACACACATAGTGTGTATACCAAAAACCTAAAAAAATCTAAGATTCAAACTTGTGACCTCCCAAATACTAGCATTTGTGCCTACTAACTTGTCTAGCATCTGACACATGCCACCATTTTATTTCAAACACATTTATTAAAAAATAATAACCCAAGATAGCCACGGGTGTTTCTGAGCATACGTGCAAACGTTACGCCCTGTGTATACCACAAATTTTGAATACCATTATCCTATAATGATGTTTAAAACTTTTTTCACATATGTGCATACATGACACCTTATCTATACCAATGATTTCAAATACCAGTATCCTATAATGTTGTTTTTGAAGTTTGTCACATACGCAAAAATGTGACACCATGTGTATACCACATATTTCGAATATTAGTATCCTACGACGTTGTTTGTGACATTTGTTGCATATGCACAAATGTGACACCCTATGCATACCATAAATTTGGACTACCAGTTTCCTATATCATTCTTTATGTCATTTGTCACATACGCATAAATGTGACACTCTATGTGTACAACATGTTTTGAATACTAGTATCCTATAATGTTTTTACGACGTTTGTCACATACGCGCAAATGTGACATCAGGTGTATACCAAAAATTTGGACTACCAATTTCTTATAACGTTGTTTACATAATTTTTCACATACTTACAAACGTGAAATGATGTTTGTACCACATAATTTCATTTCTTGTCAAATACGCACAAAAAGGACATCTTGTGTATTCCACAATTTTTCACTCCTAGTATCCTATGCAATGAAAGCATTAATTTAGTTTATAGTATACTTTATTCATGATTTTAATTTTTTCTAAATATTGTCATGTTAGTGACACGTTGAGTTATATTATTCTTACTCCAAACTACTAAGAATCTATTTGTAGCTTCTTACGCTTGTCAAAGATAAAAAATAGTCTAAAACTTCTAACCCTTTATTTTGTAGGATGTTTGGTCCTATACATTTGTGTTTATAAATCAAATTACTAAGCTTTGTTTTTTAGGGCCTCCTCTTGAATACCCAATCATATTTATTATTACATTACATCATCTTTAATTTTATTATATTGCATCATCTTTCTTATGTGTTTTGTATCGTTGTTTGTTTTTCCCGAAGGTTAAACCGTGTATGCTCACGTCTCGCGTCTTAACATGATATTGAGGATAACAAGTGGATTGTCTTTCAATTTTTAGGGGAAACGTGATGTGGAAGTGACATCCACACATTTTTTATAGTCCTAGGAGTCTCGTGACCATGGAATTCACCTCCACGCATGTAGACACACCTCGTGTTCCAGAGGGGTATATAAATTCTTAGAGAGCTGTTGTTATTGGCTAAGCACTTATTTATTTTAAGAGAGGTGTGAAGTGAGGGGATTCCATGTCCCAATAACTAGGCCTTAGAAAAACATCCTTTCAACATAGACTTGGGCCCCACGTAACACAAGGTATATTGGGTATTCCCCTAATGAGCTCATATATTCTAGTCTAGGCAACCTTTTGGTCGCATATCAAGTGATTGTGCAAGGATATCACACTCCCCAAGATCCCTCGCTATCCGACTCCAAATTGGTACATAGGTGGTGAGCCAAGAGTGGAACCCCTCAGTGTTTAGTATTAAAAGCGGGAAATAGCTTGATTGCAATCCCACTTGACTAGTTATGGTGTGTATTGCATGTTGGTTTCTTTCTTTTGAAAACCCTTAACCATCATATCACCTTAATTTTTTAATCAATACAAATATCATCATAATCGGACCATCCTTAATCAAACAATCCAAATCCAAATCCCATCACCATCCTTAATCAAACAATCCAAATCCAAATCCCATCACCATCATTAATCAACCAACCTAATGCAAACACGACATCCTGTGTATACTGCATATTAACAGTGTGTGCAATCTTGAATAAGTATATGTGTTTGTTACCCTCTTAAAGTCAGTTGTATTCCTTCTTAATTCCTTCTATTCCATTCAAAGTTTGCATTTTTTGAGCATAAAAAACACATTTACTCTTAATCTAGTCTCACTTGTAAACTCTTTGAGGACAAAATAAACCCAACAATAATCCTACAAAGTTTCATCAAAGCAAGTCTACACCCATTACCTTTTATAATCCACATTATTGTTTTTGCCAATTTCTCCCAATCGCCCCTGGTTATGGTCAAATCACTATGTGTATAGAGAAAAGAATCCAATTTTATGTAAATATAAACTATTTTTTTCACATACCCATTACACGTTGTTATGCTTTTGTACCTATTTTCTATCTGTATCTCTTGCTCCATCCCTCTAAACACCTTTTTCCTCATTTCCAAAGGATCCTTTAGGCTTACCTGGGGTTTAGAATTCATTTTAAAGTCTTCATAATTTATACTCTATACCAACCTTAAGTACACCTTACATCCACTAATTCAAACTTATTGATGCTCTTTATAAGGTCTTTTCACCTCAAATCTCTTTTCTTACTATTTTTCCAACATGTTGTTTCTTGTAAGGTTACCTATAACTTTTTAAAAATTTCAAGGGCTAAATAAGAATTTAGTTTGTTTTAAATACCTTCAACCTATGCTACATCTTAAATACCTTATGTACAACATGTTCAAGACTCTATCAAGCTCTTCCCAATGTGGACCTTCTAGGTTCTTATTAATTCTTACACAAGTAGTTCTTTAACTCTGATCTACTCCTCTTTAGGATTTTACTCATGATCTTAGTTATCTTTTCATCTCATTGGAATTTTCCTAATCATTTATTTGGTCATTCTATCATCTATTACCATCATGATCATTTAATAAAAGAAACTAGCTTAATCTTCATACCACTGCTCAGAATGTAACAAAATAATCACTATGGGTTTCCATACTTTTCATTATTATGAGATGTCCTTAGAATTTCTCAATATAGTTTCCTAGTTCCATCCATTAAATCTTCACTTTCCATTCTTTCCCTCTTGACTAATAGTTGTTCTTAGCTCTCATTTGTGTTATTTTCTTGAGATTATCTTAGTCTAACACCCTAGAAACTATACAGGCATGCATAATATCAACACTTAGTCACTTTCAATTGAAACTCAAGTCTTTATTTAATACTCCCCCAACTATCATGGTTACATAGATTCCATCAAGTGGAAGATAGGTTATCACCTTCACTAAACTCCTTATGAGATTATTATTTATGTATAGTCAACTTATTTCTACGAGATTCAACTTTTAAGTCTAATTCTTAGATAGTCACAGTCCTCAAACTTTTTGAAAACTCAAAATACATTAAATTATTCTTCCCACCATATTATTTTAAGCTTCTAAGGTTATTACAATATCTTATCTAATTTTTTCTTATCACCAAAATAGACTATACTCAAATTTAGTAGAATTTCCCATCCCCAAGCTCTTGAATGCATGTTACTTGACAAGAATAGGGAGATACAACATTTTGGTTACTCCTAGAACACTTGTAAGGGTTTTTAAACATTCATTATTTATCCAATACATCGTACTCATACTCAGAACATTGTGTTGAGTTGTATCAATCCCAGAGAGAGAGACTTCTAATCTCACTCCTTATTGTAAAACCATACCTTCAATTCTTAACATACTGCAACATTAGTCACATTCCTTCACAAAGGTTATAAATATCATAAATCATCTTGCACTAAACTAGTAAGATTATATGATCATACTTCTTAGTTTCAAACCATTATGTAGTTCCATATGCATAGAATGTTCTACATTTCCAAACCCTTTCCTCACCACATGGAAGTTACATATTCATTATACAAGATACCTAATGGTGATTCATTATCCATTTCATAATGAATAAATTCATATACCAAATCCACACAGTGATGCAATGCACTATCAATCAGAAATCATTCACTCTGTTAGAATAAAGATAATATCAAAAACTTGTCAAACTTACAAACTTGATCCTCATTCCTATTCAACTAAGCTTCACAAGTTATGAAAATTTGGTATAAAATATTAATCTATCTCAAATAATATCATTTAAAACCCTTAAATACCTTGAATTATTTCCACTCAACCCACTAATTGGATATTTATCAAGAGACTTGCACTAATTCCTACTTGTCTTATTTTGTTTCCACTAGTTTCAAACTGTCATTGTTTGTTCTTCACTACTTCTAGTCTTAAACTGATATTTTTTTCTCTTCTTGCCTCATTGTAATCATTTCACTCATGTATTCTTCTTCATCTACTTCAAAAATTCCGAACCAGTCATGAATTGAACATGAATATATCACCTTACCAATTTCTACAATATAAATGATTCGTAGAACAAGTACTATGGAATAGTGATTCTTAGAATGATCCATGAGTGCCCAGAACAATTTATAAGTTCCATAATTATCTTCCATGAACCAATAATTTCTTGCAAATATTTAGAAGCTAAATCATTATATTGTTCTTAATAACTAAACTTTTCTCCCTATGTTTGTAAACCTTCAATTAGGTCTTGGAAAGAAGAATCATGTGCATAAATTTTAGTGTAGGTGGTTTCTAGATGGAATGAGTGTATTTTATAGCACATATTAAGCCATTTATCCTATCTTATAATTTTCATGTTTCACCTTAGAAGGAAAAATCCTTCTTCCTTTGTAAAACACCTCTCTAGTTTAGCCCTTTGGCTAGGTTTAACAGATACTCTACCAATTGTCATTTAAAACTCAACATTTAATAGATGAAGTGAAAAAATTACTTTTGAAACACTTACTATAAATAATCCACGTGATTGTTACAAAATTTCATCTTCAAATCCATTTATGTTCACCTTTAAAAGTCATGCCCTAGTTTTACCTATGTTCAAGATCACCTAGAAATCTAGGGGTTATGGAAGCTTGTAAATTTGTTTGTACTCATTTTATATGCACCAAATCAAATATATAAGATATTCAAGATTTTTCCTTCATTTAAATCTTAGCAGTAAATCATATCTCTTCTTTGCATTTGATAAATTCACTTTTTCTTCACTGCTCTAATTACCAAAGTCTGCTCAAATTAAGGTTTACAAGACACCAGCTTGTCTAGCTCTTATCTTATGACTTATTATATACAAATATGATCCTTATATCTCACATAAGGAATTATTTAAAGTTAAACTAACATAAAAATGTTTTCTTAGGATGGAAGGCAATTTAATGCTCCTAAATGGTTCCTCTCACAACCTTTCAATCACCACCTACAGGCTTGTCAGGAGACTATCATAAACTGAGAAAAACGTATTAGCTTTCCACATTAAAATTATTCTTCTTAGATATCTAATGGTACTTTATATGAATTAATGAAAGTATCAATCCATCCCTTTTCCTTAAAACCTTCAGTAGTGAATATTTTTTGTAGTTAACCTTCCAAAAAAATCATCATCTACAGGTAGGCACAAGACTATCACAGTTACCCACCAATTGAAGAATAATAATCTCTTGATTATTTTTACATATTAAAAATGAAATTGTTTAGATGATAAACTGATCTTTTAACCTCTCTTTTCCTATTATTTTCTTTACAATTGAATCCTCTACTCTATGACTCAATATGAGTTCCTCTTCTGTAAACAACTCTAGAGTATTTGATCAAAAATACACCTTGAAATATTAATATTATAAGGGGGAAGGGATCAAGTGAGTGTCTAGTAAGATTATATGATCATACTTCTTCAGTTTCAAACTGTTACTATAGTTCCATATGCACAAAATGTTCTACAGTTTTCCAAACCCTTTCCTCACCACATGGAACTTACATATTATTTTACAAGATACCTAATGGTGATTCATAGCCATTTCATAATCACTTAATTCAAATAACAAATCCAGTCATACACAATTTATTAACATAAATAATCTCTAACAACCTGTGTATAGCACGTAAGTGTCTCCAACCTAAGTGGAGTGCCTCTCTTTGGGGTACTGATAAAGAAAGAAAGAAGACCTTGGAGCAGCTGGATTCTAATGACGCTGCCCAATGACTACTTTGGGAAAATTCCTGGAAGAATATCAAAACCATCTTAGACCACTAGGAAGTAATGATTCTGCTGTCCTTGTTTAGCTTTTTTGCTGTTTTTTTATCCTTTGACTTTTTTGCAGTATTTTTGCATATCTCGTTATGGTGCTATTTTTTAGCTACTTTACATCATTGTAACATTTGGATCTGATCCTTTTCGCTCTGGTTTTCTTGCTCACCATTTTAGGCCTTCTTTTGTATTCAATATATAGTCCCTTTCAAAAAACTACCATAATATTGTGTTTGATCATATATGAATTTGTCATTTACGGTGCCATATGTTTTTTTATGTATAATTTCATATACTGATATGTTAAATACCATGCTTACTTTTTATATGTACATTATTTTGCTTAGGATGTAGACTGTTGTTTTCCCTAGATGTTCATTGTTTGATACGCATGGGAACATGGGAAACCTTTTCATTTTTCTCAAGACAATATTACAATGGAAACTGATTGGGGAAGATAATGGTCCCAAGGATATATGTACATGAAATCCCTCTAACACATACTCATTGCCATTATCAAAGGGGAAGGATTTCTCAATAGCTCTGAGACAACATTCATATGTAAGTAGAAAAGGACACACCCTCTTATAATGAACACACCACCACAATATAGCATTATACATTACAGGTTTGTTTATATAAATTTAATTTGGTCATCTCCTTAAGAATAATGTTCACATATGTTAGTGCCATGTTTTTCACATTCCATACTTGATATCAGTATGTATTTCCTTTTATTTCAGCTATCGATGTGCTTATGGCCCTAATGACAACATGAACAAATCACCTACTAGTGATATAATTTAGGAGATTTTAGAAAAAACGTGGATTTCAGTTACCATTTCAATGTGAGGGTATGTTTGGTACACCAGATGTGGCACATATCATATCCAATGATATGTATCATGTTGATGTGAATGGTGAGTTTTTCCATGGTGTAAAGGGACAAAAGCTTGGATCCATGAAGTGGTTTTTCTCCGAATTTATCAGTTGAATGTAAGAAATACATTGAATCTATTTTTCCTTATAGTATATCTATTGACACTATTATTGAAATTAGCACTACACTGATCCGGATTTGGACTGAGGATTATCAACAAAAGGGATGATTTCCCTTAACTAGGAAAGACATGTTAAATGCATTGAGGAGGGTGAAAAGAATTAGATCCCAAAATCACTAATTTTGAGAGTACTAGTATCAACTTGTGGCATGTCACAAAAAGGGATACATTTTTTTATTATCAGAGGCTGTGTGGGACTGACGTGCCTTTCATTATGGGCCTTCAAACAATGTGGATGCTTGAAATGATGGTTCATCATTCCCACAACTCCATCATTGCAATAGATTCCACATTCTCAACTAATAAATATGGGGTAAGGACATTGCTATCTCATTTCCATGCATAATTGATATTTGGATATATTTGTTTAATTCATTATCATACTAACAATCATTTTGCATGTACACATTTTCGTTGGTACCAATTGTACAAACTTCTTGTTTTTGATGAGAAAGAGGTTGGGGTTCATGTTGAATGGGAAATTTCATCCTATAATAAAGTGGATGACATATATGCATGGATTTGTTGAATTCTACATGAGGGGAAAATGAAAAAGGATGGATTGGCATGTACAATGCATTCATTACAGATGATACGGCTTCCGAAATACAAGCTATAAAGTATAAATTTACTAATAGGTTTTTCTATAAATTTAATACACAAAATTTACATCCCTAATGACGTTATTTGTGTCTCAGGGTTGTATTTGGTTGTCGTGTTCTTTTATGCATACGGTATGTTTGCATGGCTTGGCTAAAGAATATTTATAGGTTTGTTTTTCTTCATTTTTGTAATAAAATGTTTACAGGATTGGGTTTATTTTTGTTGTTCTGCATTACTTATTGTCACGCTAAAATTTTATTTACAGATATATGAAGAAGGAGGTGGGGATACGTTATGTTCCAAAGACTAGGCGACATCATGTGCACCATCAATGACAATGAGCACATGACCTTTTTCCTCATCAATGAATTCATGGAGGAGTTCAAAGAGGAGACTGTCTTTATGGAGTATTTTAGAAAGAAGTGGCTACAAGACAGACGTATTGGTAAGTTCTAACTACATATTTATGTGTAGAGTTAATAATTTTAAGTCATTTCTAATGGTTTTATTGTTTCCACATGCAGCTATGTTGTTAAGTAATTTCTTCAACTTCACCCATGCCAATCAGGATAAGAATGCATCCATAGAATCTTACCATTGTTTCTTGAAGACCCAATACTTGTGAAATCGAAGAAATAAATGCAAAAGGAGAATGGATTGGTTGTTGTACACATTGGTGTTTTGAGTTGAACCCCATTACAAAAACAAGAGGAAGTTACAAGTATCAGGTTTCTTGACAAATTACAAGAAGGAGAAGGAACTTTTGACTGCCATTGAGAAGGACAAAGAAATACTAGACAGTGAATGTTGTGCAAATCATACCATTCATGGGTCTTACATGGTTAAAAGTCAAACATCCAGGGACCGATGGTATTTCGTTTGGAGATTTGGCCCAAATTTTTATGTTTGCAACTGTCCTTTGGCTATAAAAGGAAACACTTTCAAACATGTTTTGAAGGTGTTACAACTTGAGAGGACACACGAGGGTAGTGTATCTACTAGGGATCCAAATTTTAGTCGCGAGGGTGTATGTTTTCGTTTCATTATTTCAACTATTTTGTATCATTTTTATCCTTAGAACAATTCATTATACATCCTCTAAAAGTATTATTTTCATTGTAGATGACCATGTTGTTCATGTTACGGAAGCAGTTGAATGCACTGCTCCTGAAGAAGCTCCATCGGAGCAGCCCCGCATTGTCATTGACAATACACAATTTATTATGAATGAATAGTGTTTGATATATCAACAATTTCTCAATTACTAAATCAATTTTATTTTTTGTGACAGTTGAGGGTGATGAAGGAATTCAACAGGAAACACAATACCTTAGTCCTGAGAAACATGTTAGAAACCATGGAAATTAATTGCAAGTGCTCAGCCAATCTAAAGAGTTTTTGAAATCATTGTTGGATGTGGTGCCAGACAGTGATGAACAATTTTTTAATTTTTGAGACTATGTGCGACAATTTCACAAGATTTTACACGACTATGGTTCATTTCCATTTGATTTTTTTCTAGATTGTAGTACAATTGAGACTTCTACCACCCATTTGCGGCAATGGTTTAGTGAAATTAGGAAACCTCAAAAGAGGAAGAAAAAGTAGATTGTAGTGGAGGATTTAAATGTTGATGCTCAAGAGTACGAGGAGTATGCATTTCCTTGACACAACTCGTGGAAGGAAACTACTCAAGAAAACACATAAATGGTCTGGTACAACAATCAGAGAAATTTTTGAGGCTATAACAAAGAGTTTGGGTGAGTATGAATGTAATGTGATTACAAGACGTATTCATTGGAATTCAAAACACTTAAATTTGTGTTTCGTGAATCACAAGGACAACCCCCTTGATCGGAATTCAAGTTCCATGTCGTCAACTCACTTTTGGAACTTTTAATGCATCTTGAAGGTATTTATCTCTTTATGAAAAATAATATTTATTGTTAGGTTTTTATTGATTCTGTGGATTACATAATTTAGTTTTAGTTTGAGTACAACAAATAATGCTTCATGGTGCTCCATCGTGTTTAAGAAAAATAATGCTAAATGTTGTATTATGTGCGTTTAGAGTTTTACACATTTTTGCTTTAATTGTATTATGAATTTATTTTGTGATCTTGTATCTGATAATGGTGGTATCTATTTTTTTATTTTGCAGCTTATATGATGGAGGGGTGTGCAAAAGTCTTAAAGCTTTGAAAAAAGCATTGTTTTCACTACACTCCGAAGCTAATAGTCCAAACTCTGAAGCAAGTGGTCTAAGGTGTCACATTCAATTAGAGTTGGATGAAAAATTATAAATGGCCAAAATGTAACTGAATGCTCTCATTCTATCTAGATAGAGTCCTAATGTGTGAAGGTTTTCAAGAAGTATTGGAGGAAGAATCTGAGTTTTTGAATGATTGTTTGTAATCTTGGACTGTGTGGTACATTTTTGTAATATTGTAGCCTTGTGATTTACATCTACAAATCGATCGTGACTGAGAGAACTTCTAGCTTATATGTTTATATGTGATGAAAATTTGCACTACGGGATTGAAAGGGTGAATGCACTTGAGGAAGGATAATGAGGGTTTCTTGCAAGAATTTTGTGTAAATTCATTTTGAAAGTTCTTGCATGTTCTCAGTGTTTATTGTGATGCATAAAGGAAATCCACTATCTCTTCTTGTTTTTATACATATAAGAATGATTTTATCCATCTATGAATGCTTGAGTTTTGGGAGTGCACTCTGTTTCAGGGAAGACTATGAATGCATGGGACTGTGAAAATTTGAGACAGTGTATAGTGTCTCAATAAGGCAATGATGATCAAGGTTAAGGAAGTATGTACTGTGGTACAAATTTTTTGCAATGGATTAAATCAACACTTTATGAATGGAAATGGACACTGAATTAATTAAAGGTTTGTGTAGATCACTTAACTTCAAAATATACTTAATAAAAATAAATAGATAACACACACACTTTAGTGAATTCACACAACTAAGTAAAAGAAGGATTAGGATATTCCCTAAAAATCCTTCCAAGGAGGTCCTTCCTCATGCAGAGATGATTTTTGATCCTTATACTGGAGCTTACAAGATCCTTATAGAGAAGTAATATTATCATTAACTTCTATAGAAACAAAGGATTTCTATTCTTGTACTATGCCAATGCAATAACAATCAAATTCTTTATATCTTCATAGAAACCTGGATATATATATAGGGCAGGTTATGGTTTTACATTAAACTGTTTATAGGAAATATACAACAATGAAAAAACTACTCAGAAATATTATAGTTGTTCAATTATAAAGAAATCAGATGAAAATAATAGATTGATACAGTTATTCACTTCTCTGGGCAGCCTGAATTGCCAGCCACTATGGGTAACTAAATAAAGCCACATGCAGGATTGGTAACTTGATCTCAATGGTTGAAAAATCAACATAAGAAATTACTCTCTAATTAAATAAAAAACACATTAAATCCTTAAAATGACATATAAAATTGAACACACACATAGTCAAAAACTTGATTCTATTATAACTATCATGGAGAATTATAGATCAAAATGATATATGAAAGTAAGGTGAAAGGCCTTAGATGAGGTCAATATCATGCCAATGTGGGGCCTCATCACACCCCCTTACTTAGCCTATTTCTCATCCCTGAGTAATCTGTTGCATTTTGAATGCACAATATTTCCTGAAATCATAGGGTCTTACATTGCCTACTTCGCCAAAACCATAGAAGTAACTTCTTGCATCTATCTCTTCCCATAGATATTTTTATTTCCTTTTGTTTATATAAATCTCCCCTTTCTAATCTGGGATTGGAAACCAAAAGATGGTTGGATGAAACCTCAGTCCCAACCAATTCTACTTCCTCTTTTTGACTAGCTCTATATAATTGTAGACTCTATGCATGACCTCTTTTAGGTTGTAGGGGGAGCATGGTTCATTTTTCTTTAGGGCTTCTGTTAGTTCCCCCCACCTTGATCTACATGAGGTAAAGGCTTGTGTCCCTTCCTTCTCCAAATATTCTAGATAGTGGTTTTGGACTGATATCTGTCTTTGTCTTATCCAATCAGTTGTAGTCTGTGTATGTATGAATTCCACCCATTCTTCCACTATTACCTCTGGTTTGTCACATTCTCCTCTAATCATCAGGGAAGTATTTTTTTCTAGTTCTTGGTATTCATCTACCTCATCCTTCCTCCTCCTTTCATTCATAAAATAAGATGTAAATGCATTGAGGAGAATATATCCCATATACAAATTGGGGTTCCAATTTACATTAGCTGGGACAACATACTAATGGATGTAGAACTCACTTAGTTGGGCCTATGTATCAAGGTCTGAATGCTTATATATACTAAATAAGGACTTAGGATCATCTAATGCATAAGGTAGGTCATTATAGATCTTCTCATATTTGAACCTGACCCATATTGTTTGTAGATATAAAACATACACCTTAAAGGGGGATTTACATTCTAGAATTTATGAGGATAGTTCATACATGTTTATTACCTTCATTTTGAGTCTTTCAATTTCAGCCTTACCTTCTTTAACTTTTCTATTTAGTCTATCATGCCGGTCCTTTGCTTCTACATAGATCCTAAAATTTTGAACAAACTTATGAAAGTATTCCTCATTTTGACCAAATTACTCTTGAAGAAAATTTAGGAGTTCATCATTCTTACCAGGATGATGGTCAATCATGGAGGTCAGATCAATATGGATGGACTTATTCTTCTTTGGGTGGTTGCATTCTGAAGGTAGTTGGAAACAACTTGGAGTAGAGATTCATCTTTGTCTCCATCATGTTCATGCTGATATTTTGTGGCTACAGGAACCTCAGAGACCTTTGCTGCAGGTACTTCTTCTTAGCCTCCTTCCTCTGAAGAGCCTTCTATGGCTTCAACTACTCCAATGAGGGATTCCAGTCCTTTTCTTCCTTCTAGCTCCCTTATTATACCTCTTAGCAGGTTTATTTCTTGGACTTCCTATTCAATATTTTGAAATTATGGATCTATATAAGGGAGATGATCCATGATCAAATGAAGTCATCCTATCTTTATATTCCTTCTCATCTGTTGGTTATCCTATCTCTTGGACTTCTTCCTCCATCTCAGGTGCATCCTAGGTTCCTTCCTCCCCTTTTTGTGGCTCTTGGTTCCTAAGGATTTTCTCTTCTCCTTCTGGTTCATGTGGTCCTCCTTCTTCAGAATCATCTGAGGTAGTGGGCTATATTACCACTTCAAATCCATCCTCTGTGATGTATCTACTACATTTATTTTCCCCCTTTGATTCATCCTCACTTATGTCAATGTGTGAGGGGGTTTAGTTTGTGCAAGGTTTTTATTATTTAATCTGTGGGACCTCCTTAGAGCTAGTTTCTTCCTTTTTGATGAATTATTTTATTTCCCCTTGGATGTAGGGGTAATAGGGATCCTTATCTCCTCATTAGGCCCTTCTTCTGCCATTGCCACCAATGGTGAAGGAATTATTTCTTCTGCAACTAACACTAGTGGAGTAGAAACCTTTTCCTCCTCAGGTTCAATCTTCTTATGGCTGCCCTCTTAATGAGAGAGTGTTAGGATAGGAGGTGTTTTTTTCCTTGGAGTCCTTCTCATGTTAAAGGTTGGACTCTTGGATTTTTTAGAGATAAGGGTGTTGTAGGTTGTTTCCCTTTGAAGGTTGGCCTTGCTGGTTGCAACCTCTTCTATTTTGGGGGATTTTTCCTCTTCTTCTTCTTCTCGGGCTAATATGAGTTTCCTCTTTATTCTCCTCTAAGAAGTAGATATTCTTTTGACCCTTCCTATTTCTACAAGATCACTTATGCCCTCAGTCTCTTCTTCCCTTGGAACCCGTATTATGAATTGTGTCCCTTTCTGTTCAGGTATCTATTTTTCCTCTAGTTGTTCATCATGGTTAGCCTTAACTTAATTTATTTCTTCCTCTCCTTAAGGTTGGGGAGATGGATTATATATAAGTTTATCCTAGTTGATTCTAGGCTAGGAAATTTGGATCCCTTGTTTGGCTACCAATGAAATCAGGAAATGGTGTGCTTGGGCCTTCTCTTCCCCCTTCTAGTATTCTTTTTCCATCTTCTTCATAATATTTCATAGGTGATTTGGGATGTTTATGAGCCTCCCATGTGGTAGGTGATTTAATAATTTGAACTAGATTGTGTATACCATGGAGTATCTTCCCTCATAGGTGAGGTATTTGATTATGTAGGAGGCTATGTCTCTGCATGCTGCATGAAGCCTTAATCTCTCCACTCTGCCTTTGATTAAGCTCAATTGTTCATTGCCTCTACAAAAAAATTTCCTTAACAAGTGGCCATTCAACCTTTCTTCCTAGTTTTTCCCTATTCATGGGAGGCCAGTTACCTAGCTCACTAATTCTTTAGTGACCGAAAATGTGATTCTCCAAATTGTTGCCTATTAGCCATCAAATGTGTTGGTGAATTCCCTCAAGAAAACTTCTAAATATTCTCCCAACTTCTGGAAGTAGTTGTTCCATCCCATTTGTTTGAAGATACTCCAACTATTTAGATCATTTCTTAATGGGGAAATGTCTGTGGGATCCCTTCTTACCACCCATCCTCCCATGGGTCTAGTTTTTATGTTAGCCTATAAATAGATATTTTTCTCTCTTTTTCTTCTTCGTAGCTTCACAGCCTAGCTCTATTCTCATTTTCCACTTTGTAAATGTTTTTGAAATATGATGGGAGAAATATTTAATTTCCTCCCATCATTCATTTAGCATCAATATGGCATGATGGAATGGCATTAGTTCCGCATGCTTTGAAAGTATCATCTATCTGCAAAACATTTCTAGCAGCATGGGTGAGTTCCCCCTAATGTGATTGGTGTTCATCTCGAGTGAGGTGGAGGTGTGGCATGTTCCATTCATGGGAAGTGATTAAGTGGGTAAGGGCCAAATTCTCATGATGTCACTTTAGAATAAAGAATGATTATATATATCCAACTAGATACACATTTATTAGGAAATAAAAATGCCTATTAATTTTAATGGACATGTCCATACCTTTTTTATTTTTAATTTATCTGGAGTCACGTGATGTTACATAGTATTTAGATGATCTTTCTGATTGGAGTTCTTTGTAAACAAAGTATCAATGGTGAAGTTTCTCGTAGTAACTGAAGAAGTTTCCCATAAAATTTCAAAAAGTAGGCTGGAAAATGTTTCTATGAGAGGTTTTATGCCAAGGGGTCTTGCTTTCTGATCCTTCTCATTACATTTAAAAAAATTACCCTTGAATGGCCAGCGAACTAGTTTTCCATTCAGGCCCTTTATTCCAGTTCTAGGCAACCAGATTGCTACTTTTCTACGCAGAATCTACCATGAGAGTGGCTTCTTATATAGTTTTATTCTATTCCCATTTACCAGCAACTTGAATCTTACCTTGTCAATAGTACGTATCTATACTGCACCATTATCATAGACATGTTAAATCTCATAAGGTCCTATTCATCTGGTTTGCATATTTCCTTTATGGTCCTTGTATTTTACGGTATTACCATTTACATGTTTTTTTGTTCATATATAATTTGATGTGTTAATAAAACTTTATTCACTCCTAATTAATTGTCTACTTGCTTCGGAGTATAATCTACTTGCTATGGAGTATAGTCTACTTTTTTAGGAGTGTTGACAACTTGATTCAAAGTATATTCTACTTGCTTTGGAGTTTTGGAAACTTGTTTTGGAGTATAGTCTACTTGCTTTTGAGTATAGTCTACTTACTTTGAAGTGTTGGCTACTTTCTTCAGAGGTATAGTTTACTTGCTTCAGAGTATAATATTGAAGGTGAAAGAAGGTAAACAAGTTGGGAAGGAAATTTTTTAACATCACTTTAGGTCTTAAATACTAAAAAATCAATGATACTATACTTGTGGATGCATTTGTATGTATACCTCAAATTTGAGGACAATGAACCTCTCTTCATCCATCTCAAGAATATAATCCATATAATCATGGTCCTAACTATAGACAAGGAGAAATATCTTAATGGGTAATATCCTACTAGAAGATGTGTTGTTTATCCCTTGAAATCCCTCATGAACTGATCTAAGGTTGACAGTAAGTGTAGATAGGGCTAGTTAGTCCTTGTAGGACATAAAGAGTAAAAGAGTGATTTCAGGAAATTTGTTGTGAGTTGAGGCTTGGGGTTTTGAGAACACTTCAGGGAAGACAAGATGAGTCCAAAGAAGTCTGTAAGACCTCTGGGAAGATTTAGGAATCTAAACCCATACATGGTGTAAGGATCCATTGTCTTAAGGAACAAGGAGGGTAGTCTAAGGTAAGGATAAACAACATTGAGGAGAGAATTTCTTATGATGTTGTTTAATACTCAATGTATCATCATTTTAAGTGACTAATATGGAATAATGAAGTGGATAATACAATGATGGTTGAATCCCCATAAGGTGCTGGTAGAAGGAGAAGAGCAAGGAGAGGCAAGAAGGACATATTGAACTAAGTAAGGGAGTATTTGTGGCTATGAATTTGTTTCCATTGATATTGCACCTTGTATCTACACTATGATGCCTCTATTTCTACAACTCTTAACCTTTATTCAATCCTTTGATATTGTCCTAGTTGCTAAAAGTACTTCACATTGTTCTTTCATAATAGCTACATGTCCTTGCAACAACCATGTAACCTCATAAAGATATGAATGTGTTATGCACTCTAATCCTTGGTTTCACACCATATCCATATACACCAAATTGTTTTTAATTCTTCTATCAACTACCACTATATTAAATTTTCCATTAGTATTGCATCTTATGTGGAATGTATTTTTCCTCTCTTGCTGAAACTCTTACACATTTTTCAATCCTTCAATAATGTCCTAGCTACAAATAATTCTTCACCCTTCTGATATTATTTTGCACATGGAAACAAATTGTGAAAGGTTTGGGGGATGATTGATAGGTATTTTTTGGTTACAATATATTGAAGAGGATAATTTTTTTATAGTTAAGATGCATGATTGCAAGGATATATTACATCTATTGATTTTTAAGATCTTGAATCTCAATGGTTTAAACTTTGGTATGCACAATATGGTCTTGGCACATGAAATCTCTTTCAAGATTTGAATTTATATTTTTATGAAGCTATGACTACTCATAATTTGAGGAGAGACTAATAAAGATCCCTAGTAAAATTTATAGTTCTTGAACACAAATTTCTTGAATTTCATAATTGTCGAGGGTTTGCATAGAGCAAAAACATTGTTTTGTTAAGCACAAGGTAGTGACCTATTAGAAGTTGTATTTGGTTATAATATTATCCATCACCCACTTTTAGAAACCTATTTATAAGGTTAAGAAGGTGTTGAGTATTAAGTTTTAATGTTTTGGTTTGATTATTTTGCATTTTATAACAAAACTTGTCTTCTTAGGAAGCTTAGAAACCCTCTTAGGGTTTGTAAGATGAAGGTAGTTTGGAGACATTACACGTAAATTAAATGATATAAAATTGGTATGAATAATATTCATAGAGTCACCATCCATAATTATAAATAATTAGTGGCATATAAGTTTATAGAATTTGAAAAGCGATGACAGTCCTTAAGGACAACTATAGGTGGTAATTATAGAAACCAAAATATAAGATCTTTTAACTATTGAGTGCCCTATGAAGCAATTTCTAACTTGAAACTTTTAAGATAATTTATAGGAATCCATCAAAAAAATATGATTTGTTTTAGGAAGATGGGAATTCAAAGAAGTTGTGTCAACTGATGACAGTTTATGGCCCAAACCTATGAGAGATAGTAAGGAGGATTTCATTTCACATTTGTAAATAAAGACTTGTACTTTGAAGTAAGTTCTAGAAATTGGTAGATAACATATAATAAGCATAATAATAAATGATAACTTGAAGTTTTAAAGGATTTAAGACCACTAAAGAAGTCACTCACTCATATATTTCTCAAGTAATAGAAATGAGTATAATAGATTTCTCATATATAATCCTCAGTCATAGTTTTCATTTAATTTTTATCTAATAAATTGTCTTCACTATTACAACAAACTCGTTCAATGCATTCAAGCTATGATACACACACAAAGTTATGAAAACTTCATAAACATAAATACTATAAAATACTACAATCCAAATCAAATAGTCTACACTCCAAAGAAAGTAGTCTATAATTTGAAGCAAGAAGATTATATCAAACATTGTAAAAACTTGGAATATCTCTATTCACTACATATTAACTATGGTAGACTATACTTCGAAGAAATTTGACTATACACCAACTAGAGGAGACTATACACCGAAGCAAGTAGAGTATACTCCAAAGGAAGATGACTACATTCCTTGGATTTATTATGACCAAAACAACTCTCTATCTATATGATCTCCTATCTTCCTTGTTGATTTATCATCACAATTTACAAATGAGTGATATGAAAGAGTTATTTTGAGCTAATTTGGCACCAACTGATTTATGCAACATTTCAACATAATCAAAGTCAAATTATGCTAGAAATAGGTAGTACATTCACATTTTAGAATTAACATTGTATTTGAAGCTATGGAAAAGGATCCATAATTTGGACTATAGTCCAGTTACAACCATAATTCTATTAACAACAACAAATTTGAAGCAAGGAAACAGTCAATCAATGTTGTTTATGAGAATGATGAAAAATTTGTAATAATCATATTTAGAAATAAAAAAAGCAAAATAGTTATAGACAAAATGTTAAACTATATTGAAAATGAACAAGATCATATAAACCACCTTTAACTAGTATTAATTTAATAAAAAAAAATACACAAGTTGTATTATTGTATGCTTCACTGTGAAAGTGTGACTTCTCCGCTCAAAAGTAACATGGTAGGCTACTCAAGACATATAATATAGGACAAAAGTAAAACAGTAGAACTTAAAAATATCAAGGTCATTAAACATTGGTGAACACCAACCGGTGTTAAAGTAGTTAGATACATCTATGCATTATCCTTATGCTCAACCAAATTCTCCTTAGGTGCTTTAAAATATGGATAAAAAATCCTATCCTCTAGATATTTTCTCAAGTAAAAAACACTTGTGTGAAGTGCCCATTTCGATTCTAATGAGACAAAAAACCCTTCATGTTCTGCAACATCCATTTTCTGTTTCTTAAATGCTTTATAGCTTTCCAATGTTGTTGTTTTCCATGAAGGCATGGGGCAAAGAATAAGTGGTGGTCTAAACCGCATTCCTATCCATTTTTTGTCTTTTGTTTGAAAAATTTGTGGAATCATCCTTTTAATTTTCATTGCTCTTCTCATGGACCACCTTAGATTTGTGGGTGAAAGTACCTCCCTCCTTTTCAAGGGAATTTTTAATGTATCCCATATTTTGTTGCACGCTTCCAATGATTTTACAAACTCTGTTTCAGGAAGGAATTTGTGAACACTTGAAATTCTCTCTTTTAGCTTAGTAATATGATGGTCCTGAATATTGGGTTTATAGGATAACTCACCCTAAATGTCACACGTTGATATGCTAGTTTGGGAAATTGAGGTCTCATGCATAGACCTTTTGCCTTCTCTTTCTTAAAATACTCATTTGTCCTTTGATCCCATTCTATTTTATTTTTCATGGTATAAGTGAAGGATCTTAATTGGGAATCCCATGAGAAGAGATTTATTTGAAAACGTGGCATGTGACCCAAAAGAAGATTACACAAGTTGAATTCACAGATGATATTTTTATGTTCAGTGGAGCTTTTTGTAAATTCCTTAAAAAAGTCTATCATTTTTTATTTCAAATGGTAATTCACATGATATTCTTGATTATTTCCACCTATAGAACTGTTCTTCCAAGAATGCATTGTATACTAATGAAGGTCTTCTATTAGGAAACAATTTCCCCCTACTTCACAGGAATTCTGTAAGTCCTTTTTGATCTTTTCCTTTTATTCTTCTATTTATGTCCTTTCCATCTTCTCCTCTTCCAAATGATTTTTCAATGTCTCATTTTGAGAATGCAATTTTTCATAATTTTTACAAATTATACCCCACACATTTATGGCTTCCTCTATGTTTAGGGAAGTTTGAACTTCCTTCTCAACTTTTACTTTTAGTGTTGGAAAGGGTTGTTTCTTCCTTTTCCTTACATTTCATTTCAAGTTTTTCAATTTGCAATTGTAAAGAAGAGATAAGGGTTTCGTTTGATTGTACCTTTAATTTTTAGAAAATGTATTTCTTCTTACTGATGCTTGATGATTTTTTCTTACTTACAGAGGATAATCACATGATGTAATTGATCTTCTTCAATACCTCGACTTGGTCAAGTGGGAGATATAGGTTATTCTTATGTAAGAGGATCCTTTCCTTTATTTGTTTCCCTACTAGAAGTAGAAGGTTGTGGAAACGTATCAGGAATCTTTTGTTTAGTGATTTCCATTTCTCCTTTAGCTAAATTTATGTTTCCAAAAATTTTAGCTACCTCCTTGATGTCTTCATCCTCTTGAAGAATCAATTTTAATTTTGTTTTGGTAATTATTTTAGTGGATGTGGTATCAGATATCTCACTATGTTCAATTCTAGGTTCCGCCATTTCTCCTTCAGGTTTAGTGAAGGATGGAGTTGATTTAGTTGTAATATATTTAGAGAGATTATGTATTTGTTTTTCAGTAACTTTACCCATCTCCTACAGTAAAGTTTTCCAAGCCTTTTTACCCTACTTCTCTTTAATGGAGTGTTGACAAATTAGGTAAATGAGACCATGGTACTTGACTTCTCCTTTATTCTCTTTATATCTAGTGGCCATATTGTGGATGATGTCACACAAATATTGAGGTAAATTGAATCGATGACCTAGTTTGTGCAAAACTTATTTCAAATGAATTAGAATCCGCATTGTATCACCTCCTAGGAGCTTGTATTCACCTTCATAGGTGAAATGATTCACTATTTAAAAGGTGGATACCCCATAGGGTTCAAGAATTATATCTCTACTAATTCCTTTGACATTTTTTACATTATTTAGGGCCAATTGTGGTTGAAGCTCTCCATGGTCATGAAAAATCTGAATTAGGTCTTTTTATGTAGACCTTCTTGCAATCTACATCCCTTCATAAGGAATCCCTTAAATTTCACTAATGATATTACTATTGATAGTAATCTTCGTGTCTCTAACATTCAAAGAGCTTCCCTTGAATTTTTTGATGAATTATTCAACTAATTTTTCCTTATATCCTTGGAATTTATTTATGAATTCCAACCATCCTAGATTTTCAAATAGCTCTGATACTTGTGAATATCGCAATAAAGTGGAGGCACAATCTGGTTTTGAATATTTTTTATGCCCCATTCTTCTAAATTGGAGAAATGGATAAACGTATCAAGAACGATAGCGAACAATTTAAGGAATAATCTGAAGTAAACTTGAATATAGACCATAGCAAGACTGTTTAGCGAATAATCCAAAGCAAGGGCAGAAAGTATGCTTTAAAGTGAGGGTTTCTATTTTGTAAGAAGTAAAGGATGCCTGGAACTTTCCTTTCATAAGAAGGTAAAGGATGCCTAGAGGTGATTTATTATAAACACATGTTATGAGCTTATTAATTGATGTGTTAATAAAAATTTATTCACTCCTAAATAATTATAAATCCCAAATGTTTTATGCCCATACATAAAAAGGCAAAAATTTATGTAATAATTCATTAAGATAACTGTCTTATAGGACATAGGTTCTTTACTCAACTTGCTTCAGAGTATAGTATACCATAGTTGATATGTCATGAACATAGATATGTCATGTTATTGACATGTTCAATATGTTAAATGATTCCAACATTTAATTTTTATGAATAATACTACACAATTTACTATTTAATTATCTAGTGCGAGTTTTTGCCATTTACATATTTTGTTGTTAAGGTATAATTTGATGTGTTAATAAAACTTTACTGACTCCTAATTAATTTTAAATCCCAAATGCTTTATGCCCATACGTAAAAAGGAAAAAATGTATGCAATAATTCATCAAGATAAATGTCTTATAGGACATAGGTTCTTTATTCAACTTGCTTCGGAGTATAGTCTACCATAGTTGATACGTCACGAACATAATATGTTAGATTATTGAGATGTTCAATATGTTAAATGATTGTAACATTTAATTGTTATGAATAATGCTACCCAATTTACTATTTAATTGTCTAGTGTGTGTTATTACAGTTTACATGTTTTGTTGTTCAGATATAATTTGATGTGTTAAAAAATTTATTTACTCCTAATTAATTTTAAATCCCAAATGCTTTATTTCCATACGTAAAAAGGAAAAAATGTATGCAATAATTCATTAAGATAACCGTATTATAAGACATAGATGTTTTACTCAGCTTACTTCGGAGTATAGTCAACTTGCTTCAGAGTATAGTCTACCATAGTTGATATGTCACAAACATAGATATGTAAAGTTATTAAGATGTTCAATATGTTAAATGATTGCAACATTTAATTGTTATGATTAATGCTACACAATTTACTATTTAATTATCTAGTGTGTGTTATTACTATTTACATGTTTGTTGTTCATATATAATTTGATGTGTTAAAAAACTTTATTCACTCCTAATTAAGTGTAAATACCAAATGATTTATGACCATAGGTAAAAATTAAAAAAAAAATGCAATAATTCATTAAGATAAATGTCTTATAGGACATATGTGCTTTACTCAACTTGCTTCGGAGCGTAGTCTACTTGGTTTGGAATATAGTCTACTTGCTTCAGAATATAGTCTACTAGAGTTGATATGTCACAAACATAGATATGTCACATTATGGAGATGTTCAATATGTTAAATGATTGCAACATTTAATTGTTATAAATAATTATACACAATTTACTATTTAATTGTCTAGTGTGCGTTATTACCATTTGCATGTTTTATTGTTTAGATATAATTTGATGTGTTAAAAAAATATGTATTCACTCCTAATTAATTGTGAAGCCCAAATGATTTATGCCCATATGTAAAAACGAAAAAATGTATGAAATAATTCATTAATATAACTATCTTATAGGACATAGGTGCTTTACTCAACTTGCTTTAGAGTATAGTCTACTTGCTTTGGAGCGTAGTCTAATTGCTTCAAAATATAGTCTAATTTATTTGGAGTATAGTCTACCATAGTTGATATCTCATGAACATAGATATGTCAGGTTATTGATATGTTCAATATGTTAAATGATTTTAAAATTTAATTTTTATGAATAATGCTACATAATTCACTAATTAATAGTGTAGTCTATGTTATTACCATTTACATGTTTTTTTGTTCAGGTATAATTTGATGTGTTAATAAAATTTTATTCACTCCTAATTAATTTTCCACTTGTATATTCTACTTGCTTTGGAGTATAGTTTACTTACTTTAGAGTGTTGGCTACTTACTTCGGAGTATATTCTACTTGCTTTGGAGTGTTGGATACTTGCTTCAAAGTATAATCTTGAACATGGAATAAGGTAAACAAGTTGGGAAAGATGTTTGATAACATCACTTTAGGTCTTAAATACTAAATAATCAATGATAATACACTTGTGGATTATGTGCATTCGTATGCACAAGAATACCTTAGCTTTGAGGAAAATGAACCCCTCTTCATCCATCTAAAGGATATAGTCCATATAATCATGGTACTAAATATAGACAACCCAGATCCATTGTGCTAAATTTAATTATAAATTAAAATGTTCATACCATAACCCCATTTCATTTATTAATGAATGATCATTCATTAATTATTTACATATACCTGTATTTTATTTATCTCACATACCTAGACCTTTGTATTATCATGTGGTAGCATTGTTTGTAGTATACACACTTTGTGTATACCAGATAAGAGATAAGAGGTGGACATTGCTGAATCCAAGATTAGTGTAATACAGTATGATAGAAAAGTGACATGCAAGCATGAGAATCTACAAGCAACTCTTCTTCGTACCTGACCTCCCAAGGTCATGCCGAGACAGCTTGTGGAAATGGAATGTATACAGATATAGAAAAACTAGTTGGGTAATCTTATATCCTCAATATGCAATAATGGAATCTGAGCATCTAAGGAAAAGAAGGCCCTCCTAACCTAAATTGGTGGAATGGATCGTTTGGATATAATAGCTTCTCAGAGGCTCCAATCAATATCGAGCTCTATCGAGATCCTATTTATTGACTGTTGGATACATGTAAAGTGACCTGTAGGTGCTTCATGTATATTTCTAGACAAGGTCATAAGAAAAATGGTGATGAGAGGTGTAGTGGTTCCTCTGGAGTTTTATGAATGATTCTCTGGTCTAGTCTAGAAATCCCTTGCCTGATTGGTTGCTACGTTTAGTATGGAGAATTGTGTAATTATGTCTGGTAGAAGTGGTGAGAATATGAATATTAGTGTGCGTAAACCAGTGTCAATGTCTGATTGATCAGTAGGTCCGTTGGGTTGTGGGACCTGTGGATCACAACCGTAAGTTTGTGGTTGTGGCAGACCTCCTATGGTCATAAGAGGAGTCAATCTCTTGTCTCGACTATCCAATAATCGTAAGCTTTTTCAACCTCTATGTTTAGAACTAGAAGTTGTGTAATTTTCTCAAAATACCTTACAAGTTTTCTGGTAAATTCAATACGTAAGCTAGTATATATGTTGATGAGGAGGTCTCCTGCATTGGACTATGGAACTAAAGGATCACAACCAAATATTTGTTCTTTTTCGAGTCCTTGTACAATCATGTGGATATCCTATCAAGGTAGTCTATAGTTAGGGTGATTTGACCAAAATGTGTATGCCTTCTCATCTTCAATATTTAACTCTCTCAATTGTTCACTAACTACTCGTAGGTTTACTGTTGTTCGAAAAACCTAAATCCTAAATTCTTGATCTATATCAGCTAGTTTCATGGGGAGATTTGGTTGAGGCACTATTGGTTTAAATATGTATTCCCCGAGTTCTCTAGGTCCCGTGATTGTCATGCAAATATGATTCAATTTTAACTGAAACGAATAAACTAATTATGAAAGATGTATCTACACTATGCATATATAATTTTATTTTTGTATTTTCAATGAAGTATTTTAACAAAATTAAAAGAGAAGCTATTCTAATATATTTAGAAAATGGACAATTAATCTAGTAACAAAATCAAAACATGCAAAGTAGCCTGGTGTAGCTATTTACCTGTGCAGTTGTGAGTTTATCCTAAATATATAAATAAATAACTAATTTTAATCTAAAGACTCTCAATCCTACCTCAAAAGTGAGGAATGAATCATAGTTTCACAGAAACTATCATTCCCCACAGCTTCCCTGGTGATATTGAGAGTGAGCTCTAACTGAAATGAAATAATTTACTACTCTATTTGATATATTGTAATTAGAACTTTGATAGCTCAAAGTTGGAGTTTATAGAACAATGGTAAATCCAGTTGTGTGTATTACTTTTTCCCCTCAGTGTGATCTCCTCGTTCCTTTGTGTTCTCGTGAATCCAAAAAGTGTGTATATCATAACGTCAACAAAAGAAGATACTTGTACAATTACAGCTTTGGATGTATAATGAATACAATGTAAGTAAGAGAGGGATAGTGTAAGTGAACAAAATGTAACTATGTAATTCCTAGCAGGATTTATTGCGGGAATACAACACAAATACACTGATAATTTTGGAAACTATATTTTGTGACTAAAAAAAACGTGCAACTCTAAATGGATTCTATTCTAAAACTGAAACTACCTTATTCTAAACTGATTGTATGGAACAACAATGAAGTAAGAGGAAAAAAGAAGATCAAATGATCTCTAAATAGTAAAGGAAGGCTGATAATTGATGCAAAACATGAAACTATTGGAACTCTAAGCAAGGAATTCAAAAAAACTGAATATTTAAATAGAGAAGGAGAGGGGCCATTTGCTTGAGAACAAGCTGGGTATTTATAGCAATTGCATTTACCAAAGGGTAACTCCCAATTTATCTCCTTGATTATAAATAAAGGGAAAACACTATTTAGAGGGTAGCCAAGACATAAATGCAAGCCAAAGTGGTTGAAGGATGTGGGTGAAAGTTGATTTTTTATGTTTGATGCATTCATCGAAGCGTTATGGAAAATGTACACAAGACCGCCACCTTGTCCTGGCCAGCGGTCATGTGACCGCCGCCTAGGAAGGGCGGCGGTCCTATCACTTAGGACCAAAAATTTAAGGAAAATGGGGCAAAGGACAGAATGAAGCATACAGAGCTTGGATAAAGCATTTGGGATGCAAACATACACTTGGAGAGATTTTTTTGGATTCCTAATACCTTGTGAAGAGACCTGAATCATCATTGGGGTTTCCGTAACCTCTTTCCAGCATTACAATACCTACATTTTTGGGTACGTACATATTTCCCCCCTTGGAGAAGTGTTTTAGCCATGAAGAGGCATAAAACGCTGGGTCTGAGTATGGCGGTCCCAAAATGGGGAGTTAGAAGTTATACCTGACACACTCGTGTGTTGAAACATCGCCATCCAAATTCCCGCTACCTACAAAATGAAAAGAGGACTCAAGTGTAGAGATATAAAATGAATTGAGAAATAAAACTAAATTAAATTAATATGAAATGAGGACTTACCATTTGCATGGGGATTAGAACTTACCTCCATCGATGCTCCATTTCTGTGAAGAAAAACATTCAAAACCAAATTAGAATTCTATATATATATATTTAAAACTAGCTCATTTTACTATTCATTTGCGCGTGTCGATTTGGTGATTTCTGATCTCTGGGACCCACGGTGACCATTTTTTATGGGAGTACAGTCAAAACATCCGTTACAAGATTGTGATCATGCCTCCGAGAGTAGGAAATTGGCCCATGAAGTCTCAGGTTAGTTCTTCTCAATTTATCATTTTTAAACCTAAAAGATAGAAATGTAGAAATCTATCTTTAGGGGTTATTTTCAAAAATGCTAGTTTTAAATGAGTCTCTAGGGGGGGTGCCCATAGGGTAGGTTTCTATTTCATCTAAAATGATGCATTTTTGCATTTTTTAATGTGTTTTAGGGCTTTCGAGCTGTTTGGCGATTCGGGATAGGACCACCACCCTGCACAGTGCAGCGGTCATGGGACCACCACCCCATGAAAGCGGTGGTTACAAGACCGCTGCCCTATAAGGCAGTGGTTATAGGATTTCCGCCACCTAAGGTGGCCATTGCAAAATTGCCACTCTGCATAGGATGGTAGTTTTGAACAGAATGCAAAAGGAGATGTTTTACTTTATTATTTTTACATTTTTAGCATATTTATATGTTCCTGATGATTTTCCCAATTGGATTATGTTACTAACTTACATATTTTCTATTTTTTTGGTGGATGTAGAAGAAGGAGGAGTATATCAGATGGAGTAGAGAGAGGGAGTTGATTGGCTCCTACCAGTGTTGGATGCATTGACACAGTGTGAGAGAGACACTTTGCAGTGGGCTGACATCTTGCAGATCTCTCGAGTTCCTCACATTGCTCCTTCCAGTTACATACTATGTGACTTATTCTCATATTGGGATGCCAACTGGAATACCTTTCGGTTACCAGGTGCTAGGGGTGAGTGGACTATCATCCTTGAGGATGTCTACCATATATTGGTGGTCCCGATTATTGGGAGGTGGCTATCTCTTAAGACACCAGTATCTATATCTTAGATGGTCTAGTGGGCCACATATATGGGAGATGCCATTGTTTCCATAGGGTTGAAGAAGGGGGTGAAGGTTCACTCCATTGTTGAGTCAGATATTCCTATGCTCTGCAAGGCTATTATGGGCGTCCTTGCCTTGTAGTTGATTGGGGACAAGGGAGGGGATGCTCTTTTATACTGCTAGGGTCCTATTATCACATAGATTGAGGTGCATGGCCATGTTTACGGTTGGGGAGAGGAAATTTTTAGGAACACCTATCATGATTTGTATAGGGTGGTCAAATTACAGGGGTAGTGGTTGAGTCACCCTACTCTAGTCATGAGTTGGGTGTATAAGCACATCATTCCTTACGGGAGAGGTGTACAGGTAGAAGATCCCAAGGTTGTCAGGGTAGTGAGATGGATAGGGATGACCGTAATTAGGATGCCATACCAGCCAGTGGCTTCTTTGACTACTGCAGACATGGAGGCCACTCCTTATCAGGTAATGGAGGGGTCATGGAGAGAGGAGACACTCACATTGATCGCTTTCAATACTACTAGCCAGCTGATAGTACCACAAAAATAGTACCACAAAAATTTGGCCTCCCCTATATTGATATGTTTCCTTCAGTAGGGCCAATATACAAATTTGTTCATGAGGCCAGGGGGGTCTTAGAGGCCAAGGTTGGACTACGATCACTCCTAACATTCCCATTGTAGCTAGGAGGGTGGTTCATGCCCGAGGGGGAGCTAGTGCTCCTTGAACACCTTTACTTCATATTGGTGTTGGTACTACTCAAAATGGAGATAAGCCCATTGATGTGGACTCTAAATCTAAGGAGTTCACTGGGGGAGACATAGGAGGAGATGGAGGAGGGTGAGACCGGAGTTGGTGGGATAGGTGAGGAGGATGATGACGATTCTGAGTGGCATGACACTCAGGATATTTTGCGGGCTGAGAGGGCAGATGAGAATGCAGAGAAGGTGACCCTAATTTTAGAGGAGTTGCCTTCTCAGGATTTATGATATATATCTTTTGGATCTAGATTTTCTTTTGTCTAGAATTTTATGATTCGCTTCTCATGTATACACTAGATGTTTTTAGAGTATTTTGTTTATATGTTTTTCAGAATGTATGTAATGGATGACAAATGATAACAAATACTGAACAAAATGTTTTAATCTTATTTGCTTTTGTAATGCTGGTACGTGATGATGTGAAACATATTTTATCACTGAAATTTTGGCCTCTTTGGACAATGTCTGTTGTTTCTTCTTATGTTGGCAAAACGTGATGAATGTATAGTGATAAAGAGATGAACTTGCCCCACTCCTAACTCCACATAACTAGTAAGATGTGAGGGCTCAACACCAAGAGTTGGGAAGGGAAAAAATTGTATGAGTTTGATTGAATGGAATGATGAGGGATAGAAAAACCAGTGATAGAAACCAAACTTAGACCTACACACTAACCTTACTCAAAATTATCACCAAGCTCAGGAAGCAACTTACTTTCTAGTTTATCTAGACTTAGATCTATAAATGATAACCTGGTTGAAAAAATCTGGTTTTGAGGATTTGATCTCTTTGGAATTTGGAAACTTATTTTTACTTAATATAATTTGATTTATATTTCTAAAATACCACGATTCATTAATTTGTGTGAATGGACTCCCCACACCTTGCCCCATGCCACTAGTAAGAAGCATGGGTTTGTCACCAATGATAGGATATAGGCGAGTAAGGGCACTGCTTTTCTTTCCCAACCTCGCACCACTAATAAGAGATGTGGGCTTATCACCATAGGTTGGCGGGGCAAATAAGTGTGTAAAATAAAATATTCTTTTTGCTTGGTATTCTTGATTCATTTTGATTTTGGCACTTTTGATCCGTGATTTTGGGATATCCTTGTTTTAAAGAGACATAAGAGGGATAGATGTGACACCAAGAAGCTTCTAGAATAGACCGTAGGTAAGAACAACTTCACCTAGTAGAAAGAAAGAGAAAAACTGAGTATGCAAGCCTTGGTATGGTTTTCGTCAATATTTGTCTGTAAAACTTGATGAGAAGATTATGAAACTACTTGATGTTTGAAGAGATGTGATTTGAATGCTTTTTCCAATATTTTCATAAATTTATAATAGATTTCTTAAGAGTAAATTCCTTGACTACAATTTTTATGAAATGAGTGGACAAAATGAAACAACTAAGTGACTAATGCAATGTAGGTAGATATAATATACAAATGGTGACGTTGATGTCTCATGCATAAAACCATTTAAGATGTAAGGAATTGACTGTTTCATTGAAATCCTCACCTTCTAATGTACACAAGAGATACACACCATTTCCATAGTCTTTCATGACTCAGTATGGGCCCAACCACTTGGGCCGGAATTTCCTTCCTTTTCTGGTTTTCTTATCAATCCAATTGTCTAGTCTTAGTACTAGATCTCCCTCATATATTTCTCACTCATAAATTTTTTTGTTATATTGCCGGCACATCCGATCAACATAGGCTTTGTGTCATTGTTTGGTGTTTAGCTTGGCCTCATCAAGGCTTTCTAGTTGAGAGAGACATGCCTCTTTATAGGCGTCTTCTCCCAAAATCCCTTGTAATGAGATGCAGAGACTAGGTATTTCGACCTCAAGTAGGAGAAATGCTTCTGCTCTAAATACTAATGAGAAGGGGTTTTCTCTTGCTAGTGTTCTTATTGAGGTTTGATGGGCCCACAAGGCTAGATATAATTTTAAATGCCAATCTTGTTTGTTCTCCTTAACTATTTTTAGGAGAGTAGCCTTTAATGTTTTGTTTGTTGCTTTGGCTTGTCCATTGGCTTGAGGGTAGTAAAGAGAGGCCGTATGATGGTTTATTTTGAATTTGCTACATAACTGATGGACCTCATCATTTTTAAAGGATGTTCCATTATATGAGATAATGACTTGTGGGACACCGTACCTATAAATTATTTGGTTCATAATGAACTTGGTGATTACCGAACCTGGTACGGTAGTGAGAGGCATGGCCTCTACCCATTTCGTAAAATATTTTGTGGCCATAATTGTGAAGTTATGGCCACCTGTCGATGAGGAAGAGAATTTCCCTACCAAATCTATACCTCACGTGGAGAAAGGCCACGGGGTTGCTATTGGTTGTAGAGATTGTGTTGGCATGTGAATCTCATGGGAGAATTCTTGGCATTTGTGACACTTACGTACAAACTCTACTACGTCATGTTCAAGCGGGGACCAAAAATAGCCCATTCGATGTATTTTGTGACTAGTGGTGTGACCACCTAAGTGACCTCCACATATCCCACTGTGGGATTCATAAAGAATCTTCTTGGATTCTTTTGTGTCGATGCATTTTAGAAGCATGCCATCAAAGGCTTTACGATAGGGTACTTGTTCTAAAATAATGTATTTAGTAGTGATAATGTGTAACTGCCTTCTTTGTTGGTATGTGGTACCTTCTGAGTACATATGGTCCATGATAAAATTGATGATGTCAGTGTACCAGGGACATGTAGAGATGGGGGGCCTAGTTTCGATAAAGTATATACACTCATTGGGAAAGTCTAGATTTACCAGATCGCCTCCATCTAACGGATTGTAAGCTAACCAGTTTACAATGATTTTTCCCTTAACATATTTCTAGTTTACAAATGTCAATTCAAATTTTCCCATTAAGATTATGAAACGTCTAGCATTTTTAGATAGAGACATTTGCATGAGGAATGTTCGTAAATGATCTGTCTTTACAATGACCCTTGTTTCTTGATTTAACATGTAATGTCTTAAACGTTTTATTGCAAAGACTATGGCAAGGCATTCTCTCTTTTCCTGTGTATAACATGTTTCATAATCTAGCAACATTTAGCTAATGAAATAGACTACATGTTCTTGTTTATCGTTGTCTTCTTAAGCCAACATGCAGGCTAGCGAGACATCAGTAGCCCATGAGTATAGGATCAAAGGATGATCTGGTCTAAGAGGCATTAGTGTGGGTAGAGACAACAAGAAGCGTTGAACTGCTTCGAAGGCCTCATTGCATTCTTCTGTCCAATCAATGCTATAATCTTTCTTTAATAGATCATTGATTGGATGAATAGAAAAACTTAAATCTGGGATGAACCTTTGGATTCCACTAAGTTTCCCAAGAAATGATCTGATACAAGACTCATCTGATGGTGGAAACATTTCAAGGACAACCTGGATTTTAGTTAGATCAACATCAATCCATCGTGAGGATATAATGTAACCCAGAAGCTTGCCTCCTGTCACACCAAATATGCATTTCTCTGGGTTCAATGTAACGCCATATTCAATCAATCGTGAGAGGATCATACAGAGTACTTCTGGGTGATCACATCACTTCTTAGCCTTGGCCAACAAGCCATTCACATAGGATTCCACAATTTTATGGATAAGATCATGGAATATGTATGTCATTGTCCGTTGGTATGTAGCACCGATGTTCTTCAGACCAAACGGCATGACAACGTAATAATAAGTTCCCTAGGGAGTTATAAACATGGTTTTGGCTTGATCCTATTCAGATATTTTAATATGATTATACCCTGAGAACCCATCCATGAGGGACAACAGTTCAAATCTAGTTGTTACATTAACAATGACGTCAATGGATGGTAACAGGAAGTCCTCCTTCAGACAAGCTTTATTAATATCCTGAAAGTCTATGCAAATACTTATCTTCCCATTCTTTTTTAGAACAAGGATGATATTAGATACCCATTGTGAATAGTCAATGGGTTTGATGAATCCCACTTGGAGAAGTTTAATTACTTCTTCTTTTACCATGAGAGCCACGTTTGGCTTCATTGGTCTTGAATTTTGTTTAATTGGTTTTGCATCTGGTTTGGTGACGAGATTATGTACCATGATATGTGGTGTAATTCCTGTCATTTATTTGTAGTTAAATGTGAAATCCTTTTGATGTTATTTGAGGATTTGGGTGTGTATTTCTATCTCCTTTAGAGTTAACGAGGATCCCAACTTCAAAATTTTTGGTTCTTCCTCTGTTCCAATGTTTATGTTAATTATTTCTTCGATTAAAGAAGCGTTTCCTTCTTCAAATACAAGCAGGGCTGGAGGTAGTTCCAAAATTTCTCCCTTCTCTACCTCGTAGATATCAAGATCCTTTTGTGGAGGAGACTCTATCATGGGATTTCCAAAATAGGAAGAGGAATGTGGTATTAGGGAAAGTTCCACTATGTGGTGAGTGAGATGTAGCTCCTCATATGCGTTTAGATATTCGAGAGTGACTCTATTACTGTTAGAGTGATCCAGGATAGAAAAATCATTCTCAACTTCTCTATGAGTCAGGAGTGGGTTTGTTGGTATTTTACGCACTAATGGTTCAGTAAGAAGTGATACCGTGAAACTTGTATCTTCCAACTCACTGTTTGGAGTTAAACAGGAAGTCGATGTTTGCTATTGAATCTCCGAGGAGGTTCTGTTCTCGTGGGATTGCTTTAATTGATATGAAGTTGAATCCCTTGCTTAGATCTAGTACCGCCATTTTGTAGAGTTGTAAATGTTCAGCTCTAGTATCATATACCTCAGATACTTGGTTTGCAACTAGTTGTGAGTCTCCTATTACTCTAATGTTATCAATACCCATTCTTTTTCCTAGGATGAGGCCAAGGAGGAGGGATTTTTACTCTGCCCCATTGTTTGTACACTCAAAGTTTAATTTAAAGGAAAAAGGTAGGATCTTTCCCTTAGGAGAAGTAAAGATCACTCCTGCCCTAGCTCCAAAGTGACATCTAGCTCCATCAAAGTGGAGCATCCAATATTTTCTTGGGAAAATGGATGTTGGGATATTTTTCGTGTCTATTTCTTTTGCCTCGGTTACTTCTACCATACAAACTTCATCTGATGGAAGAGAAGAAATTCCTAGGGTGTATCTCATACCCATAGAATCAAATGGAAGGAGAATAGGTAGATCTTTCTCTAGTAATTCTACAATTGTTTTGGTATTCCCTAATGACACCGTTTCTATGACGTAGTCTCATTTTTGAGTGCTGGAATGCCCTTGAATAGATTTGTAATTTCCAATTCTGTGGTAGGTATCAACTTCTCTTTTGGTTTTGAATTAATTGGTTTGCTAACTTGATTCGTTGGGAGTTCAAATTCGCAGTGAACACCTAGTCTTTTCTTCAAGTCAGCTAGGTGTATATTGAAGGGTTTTGGGTCACCTTGTGCTACAAATATTTTCCCTAAGTGTAAAAATCTTATTTCTTGGAATAACGTGGAAGGGATTGCCTTCATGCGGCGTATCCATGGTTGACCGAGGATCATATTATAGTTGGTTTCCCGATCTATAATATAAAATTTGGTGAGGACTGTCTTGGGTCCTAAGGTGACTAGTAAAACTATGGTCCCAATTGAAGTGGCTTTGAGGCTATCATAACCTCTTAGCGTATTTCATGTTGTGGAACAATTTGTTTCTCCATATCCTAGCTTTTGAAGAAAAGCAAAGGGGACTATGTTAACTACTACCCCATCATCAATCATTTTGTTTTTAACATAATTATTGTAAACCCATACTTGTAAATGTAAAGTTGGGTCACCTCTTCACGTAATTTTGGTTTCTGTTGGCATTTTTCTTATATCAAATATAAACTCATTATCCCTATCTAGCTGGCCTAGAGGGTAGATGTCAAAGTCTACATGGTTTACTTACGTTTTTGGAGGAGTAATGTTAATTAAATGACCAAGGCCTAATGCATCTAAGAGAGCTGCCCTATGGGTGGGAGAGTGTTATCAGTGAATCATAACACCCCTCTATTTATAAAAATGCACATACTTGAGCTCACGGTGTGATTGGATAACATGGGTACTATCTCCAAGTTGTGGGATTTGCTACTTGAGATAGATCTCCAGAGAAAGCTGGTTCTTGCTCCTAAACTACCTGCCACAATCTACTCTAATGCAGGGGAAACTAACTATTTTAATTTAAATTTCCAAGGGACCAGGGAGAGAGAATGCATAAAATGAAAGCCTACACTAAAGTGGTGATACACCAGAAAAGGAGGGTGTGAGAGTAGTCTCCAAATGCGTGAAATACAAAAGCAAAGTGCACACTAGAATAGGTGATGACAATTCTCCATAATCTAGCAAAACACATTCACAATAATATTTCAAGCATACATAATGATAATGGATCCTTGCATGAACATAATAATAGACACAATATTCTTGTAATCAAGGTTAAAGGGGCAAGAAGAATGCAAGAAAACACATCAGGGGAAGGTGCATCCACAAACTTATATTTTATTGCTTCTTGATATGCATAGTTCAATCGGTTACAAGAAAAGGGCCTGGATCACCATGCAAGGAGTCCAAAACAAGGGCCTGCAACACATTGGATTCATAAAGAAATTTTGGCAGAGATTTGCTACAAAAACTACCTCTCCTTTACAATGAGCCCAACACTCCAATTTATAGAAAAAATGAGAAGAGAGAGAGAAGGAAAAATGGAAATCCCGAAATCTGTCCTTCAACCACTTATAAGAGGCATTAAATGGAGTAAAATGATTGTATATTACTTTAAAAAGGCTCCCCATACTATCCCAGGTGCTGCAAAAGAGAAAGAATGATGACCATGCCTCTTAATTGCACTCCCAACCACCAAATAAAACACTGTTATGAACCAGGAAACATTTGATAAAAAATATCCTTTGATCTCTCATCAAATCTGGAATTTATTGATTCTTTTGCATCGGTCTCGGAACCACGATTCCAACGGTACCAATTTTGTGTGATTTTGTTGAGAAATGCAAAGTTATGGCCTTCTGAGTGCGGGCAGCTATATTGGGTCTGGCAGGCGTTTTCTGTCATTTGACGGGAATGAGCATTAACTAACTCATGAGCCGAATATTTTTACTTTTAATTAAATAATATCTACCCTCATTAAAAATAAGAAATCTAGTTTTTGTGGCATAGAGGACGTCATGTGCTCAGTTCCAGAAAGTCCAATTTTGTGAAAATCGGAGCTCGGAGTCAAAAGTTATGGCCGTTTGAAGTTTCACGGGTCAAACGTTGACTTTTCTTCTTTGCCTTCGGCTTGATTTCAGCTTTTCATGGTCGCGTCCCACATGTACTTTTGTCCTAACTGTCCCAGATGAACCTGGGACCCATTCTCCTGCATCGGCCGATTCGGGCTTCCTTGTCCCCTGATTTGTGGCTTTTTCACCTTTTCGCGTTCACGTGTACTTTTGTCCCGGCTGTCCCAGACGGACTGCGTGGGACAAATATCTCCGCACTACCCGCAATAGACCGTCTTGTGGCAAATCAGCCGATTCATGCCCCGCGTGTACTTTTTTCCCAGCTGTCACAAACCATGCGTGAAACAAAAAACTTGACGACTTTTTATTTCTTGGCCTTTCAGGCTTTCTCATGTCCCATGCGTACCGATGTCCCAACTGTCCCGCGGACCACCTGGGACAAAAAATGTCCAATTGAACTTAGCCAATCTTTATTTGTATTTCGTGCCCCAAACTTGGTACAACGAACCTCGGTATGACCCACACTGGTACGACCCATGTTAACCCTTCAGACCCGAAATTTGCTTTAAAACATTATCCTACAACCTTATTTTTTTGGGTCATTTTTTCCATCTTTTCTAACTCGTTGGGATTTTTCTTGGATGGGAGAGTTTAGGGAGAAGCCGAGGGATCCCTGGCAAAAAACATGATTTTGGGTCTAGATGAATCAATCTACTTGCTCGGGACTGAAGAATTTGATGCATGTTATCATAATTACCTTGAGGGATGAATTTTGGATAACAGAGAGTTCTTTAACAAATCCAAAAAGGAGATGTGAGAGAAGATCTTCATTAAGTCATTAATTAAATCATAAGTGCCTATGGGTTTTACCAACGTTTGTTGAATGTTGTCTAGTTCTAATGGATAGCTTGGAAGTTGGTTGAGAAGAATAATCCTGTGTTCTTGTTATGGTTTCTACAAAGGGTAGCTCGGTGTCTAACTCTACCAGACCAACTATCTTGGTTTTGTGGTCGAGTTCCTAATTGGGGTGCGACCGGTGGATTTAATGAAGTTGAAGCTTCATGATCATTATTGGCCCTGTTTATAACACCCTTGTTCGTTCTTACTTGGATCTAACCTGTTATTGTTAGTATGATTTGGGAGTGGATCGTTAAAGATCTTGAGGGGTGCATTTGAAAGGGAAACTACCCTTGTGTAAGTGTTTGGTGCAGGTACTATAGAATTTTCTAAGAACATATTTATAAAGAGTTGTCTTTGGTCTTCTGGCAAATGCTGCATGAATTTATTGTAGTCACAACAAGTCCTAGTATCATGGCCTTGAATCTTGTGGAAACCACAATACAAATTGGGATTATAATTTGGAGGTTGTTGATTTGAAACCTGTTGTGGCCCAAAATTCTGATAAGGTTGTTGGTTGTTAGAGTTAAAATTTTGAGGCTGTTGCCTTTGGTTTTGACTCTGATATCCAGTTGGGTTTTGATTTGGACCTTGTGTTTGGATTTTTCATTGTTGTTGTTGTTGTGGTCATGGTGGATGATTAAAATCCACCATGTTGATTGTTGGAGTAAAATTGTTATTTCATTGATTGTTAACGGGTGGCGAAATGTTCACAATGTTTGCTCTTTTAACTTGGTCTGTTACTCCATCTGTTGTAACCCCGTGGTTTTTGTTAAGGATTTTAGGTCCTTGATTGGTATTCCCAGTATTAGGATAGGCTGTAGTGTTTTGATTGGGAGTGATTAATTTCCCATTTGTTCCATATGTCTTACGACCACTATCTATTACTGCTTGGTCGATTTGGAGAGCACTCTCGAGTACTTCATCATAAGTTCTTAGTGGGAACTTCTAGACTTCTTCCTTTATCTCTCTATTGAGGGAATGAAGGAATAAATCACATAGTTCCATCTGATCCATGTTTGGAGCACTTGCTGATGAGTAGAGAACCATACGCCATCTTTGAATAAAATGAGTAGCGGATTCATTATGCTCTTGTTTAATATGCAAGAATTCCCTGATTCCTGTTCTTAATAATTTGTTCATATCAAAATCTTTGATGAACTCTGACACGAGTTGTTTAAATGAGTGTATCGAGGCTTCAGGTATTCTATAGTACCAATCAAGGGAAATACCCTCTAAGGTTTTAGGGAATATCTTAGCAACAACCCCATCCCAAGGGAGTAATTCCCATATGGCCGTGGCATAGGCCTTGATGTGTGCATTTGGATCTCCCTCCCCTTTGTATTTGGGTAAATCAGGAAGAGGTCTTGGAAGCATGACACTTCGTATGGTGAAGTCTAGGGGCTCTTTTAAATATTCTGAGTAAGTCCCTACCACATAGGCTTCGACCATCGATGGTGTTTGTTGAGGGGGTGGGGGTGGAATGGGTTGTTGATATGGCATAACATATGTATTTGTAGGGGCATAAGGGAATCCCTGTGGTTGAGCAAACATCCCGGGAGAGGAGAACATGTCTCCCTGTGGTGATTTTGAATAAATGTTTAAGTAGGGAGGAGCATTGCTCTGGTATGGGTTGTTTGGTGCTAAGCCGGGAGGTATCATATTTTCAACTGGAGCGGTGTTTGAAAATGTGGTTCTAGTTGGTGTTTGTTGTGGATAGTTATATGAATGTTGAGGAGGCATGCCTAACGTGCCTGTTCTTGTAAGGAGGTCAACCTGGCTGGGATGATGCAGAGGGTTGGGGATTCCTGCTTGCCTGAAATATGAATTTTGATTTACTTGAGCAAGTTCCAATCCTATAACTTTTTCAACTAAGGCTGAAATGACCTCGATTGGAAAAGACACGGTGTTTTGCCTTAATGGTGTTTGTTGTACACCTTGAGGTTGTAAAGGGGTATGATACCCTACTATGAATTGATCATTACCCTGCCAAGCTTCACCGAGAGTATTTCCCATAGGTGGAGGAATGGGGGTGTTTTCTTGGAGTAGGGTATCGGGTTGTGTTTGCAAACTCCCTATAGGTGGGTACATGTTTTGGAAGCGTTGTTCACTTCTAGCGTAGTGCACTAAATACTCCTCATCCAAAAGTGGGAGTGGATCTGACTGTCTACTGATTTGTGGTCTGAACAAAACCAGAGGAGATGAAATGGATTCTCTAGTAAACATCATATTATTAGAGCCTGAGGGCTCTGGTTGTTGCAATTTGTGCAAGCTGATCTAACTCCTCAATTCAGAATGAAGAACTAGAGCTAGTTCTTTGAGGGGGAGTTTGAGATGACAAGTAATTACTTGAATAGTTATTAGCCCATGTAGAAAGTGAGGGTGACTGTTGTCTATTTTTTTGACCATAATTTTCTTCGAGACCTGAGAGAGGTCTACCATATGTGTCGTATCCCGACATATTCGGGGGGTATATGAATACCCGCAGAATAATGGGAAAGAGCGAAGGTAAATGAAAGAAAGAAATGAAAATAAAAGGGGAACAATTGTTTGTTCACGTTGGGTTCACCAATTTTGTATGATAGAAAAGTGACATGCGAGCATGAGAATCTACAAGCAACTCTTCTTCGTACCTGACCTCCCAAGGTTGGGCTGAGACAGCCTGTGGAAATGGAATGTATATAGATACAGAAAAACTAGTTGGGTAATTTTATATCCTCAATATGCAATAATGGAATCTATGAATCTAAAGAAAAGAAGGCCTTCCTAACCTAAATTGGTGTAATGGATCGTTTGGATATAATAGCTGCTCGGAGGCTCCAATCAATGTCGAGCTCTACCGAGATCCTATTTATTGGTTGTTGGATATGTGGAAAGTGACCTGTAGGTGCTTCATGTATATTTCCAGACAAGGTCATGAAAATGGTGATGAGAGGTGTAGTGGATCCTCCAGAGTTTTATGGATGATTCTCTGGTCTAGTCTAGAAATCCCTAGCCTGATTGGCTGCTATGTTTAATACGGAGAATTGTGTAATGATGTCTGGTGGAAGTGGTGAGGATCTGAATATTAGTGTGTGTAAACCAGCGTCAATGTCTGATTGATCAGTAGGCCCGTTAGGTTATGGGACTTGTGGATCACAACCATAAGTTTGTGGTTGTGGCAGACCTCCTATGGTCATATGAGGAGTCAATCTCTTCTCCCGACTATCCAATAGTCATAAGCTTTTTCAGCCTCTATGTTTAGAACTAGAAGTTGTGTAATTTTCTCAGAATACCTTACAGGTGTTCTGGCAACTTGAATATGTAAGCTAGTATCTATGTCGATGAGGAGGTCTCCTACATTGGGCTGTGGAACTAAAGGATCGCAACCAAATATTTGTTCTCTTTCGAGTCCTTGTACATTCATGCGGATATCCTATCAAGGCAGTCTATAGTTAGGGTGATTTGACCAAAATGTGTATGCCTTGTCGTCTTCAATATTTAACTCTCTCAATTGTTCACTAATTGCTCATAGGTTTACTGTTGTTCGAAAAAACCTGGATCCTAAGGTCTTGATCTATATCAGCTAGTGTCATGGGGATATTTGGTTGAGGCACTATCTGTTCAAATATGTATTCTAGGCTCTCTAGGTCCTGTGATTATCATGCAAAGATGATTTAATTTTAACTGAAATGAATAAACTAATTATGAAAGATGTATCTACACTATGCATATATTCTTTTATTTTTGTATTTTACAAGATGTATTGATGAAGTATTTTAACTAAATTAAAAGAGTAGCTATTCTAATATATTTAGAAAATGGACAATTAATCTAGTAACATAATCAAAACAAGAAAAGTAGCCTGGTGTAGGTATTTTCCTGCGCAGTTGTGAGTTTATCCTAAATATATAAATAACTAACCAATTTTAATCAAAAGACTCTTAATCCTACCTTAGAAGTGAGGAATGAATTATAGTTTCTCAAAAACTATCATTCCCCATAGCTTCCCTGGCGATATCGAGAGTGAACTCTAACTGAAATGAAATAATTTACTACTCTATTTGATATATTGTAATTAGAAATTTGATAGCTCAAACCTAGAGTTTATAGAAAAATGGTAAATCTAGTTATGTGTGTGACTTTTTCCCTTCAGTGTGATCTCCTCGTTCCTTTGTGTTCTTGTGAATCCAAAAAGCGTGTATATGATAGCGTCAGCAGAAGAAGATACTTGAACAATGGCAACTTTGGATATAGACCAAATACAATGCAAGTAAGAGAGGGATAGTGCAAGTGAACAGAGCTTGAATATGCAACTCCTAGTAGGATTTATTGCGGGAATACAACACAAATACACTGAGAATTCTGGAAACTATCTTTTGTGACTAAACAAAACCCGTAACTCTAAATGGATTCTATTCTAAAAATGAAACTACCTTATTCTAAACTGATTGTATGGAACAATAATGAAGTAAGATGAAACAAGAAGATCAAATGATCTCTAAACAACAAAGGAAGGTTGATAATTGATGCAAAACATGAAACTATTGGAACTCTAAGAAAGAACTTCAAACAAACTAAATATTTAAACAGAGAAGGAGAGGGGCCATTTTCTTGAGAACAAGCTGGCTATTTATAGCAATTGCATTTACCAGAGGGTAACTCCCAATTGATCTTCTTTACTATAAACAAAGGGAAAACACTATTTACAGGGTGGCCAAAACATAAATGCAAGCCAAATTGGTTGAAGAATGCGGGTTAAAGTTGAATTTTTACATTTGATGCATTCATCGGAGTGTTCTGGAAAACGTGCACAGGAACACCACCCTGCACAGGGTAGTTGTTACAGGACTGTCACCCTGTCTTGGGTGGTGGTCATGGGACCACCACCCAGGCATGGTGGCGGTCCTGTCACTTAAGACCAAAATGCAAGGAAAAATGAGGCATATGAGAGAACGAAGCATATGGAGCTTGGATAAAGCATTTGGGATGCAAACATCCACTTGGCGAGATTTTTCTGGAATCCAAACACCTTGTGAAGAGACTGCTGTAACCTTTTTCTGACAGTATAGTACCTACATTTTTGGGTATGTACAAATGCCTTCTTATATACCCAAAATTTTGGATAAATTGAAGAAAACTATTTCAAGTCCATATTTGACATATCAGAGGAGGACAATATCAGATAAGGATATATAGAAACGAAAGTGTGAAGAGAAAACTCAAGAGAAGGGTTTGAATCAAAAACCACTTTTTAGAACATACTTCGAAAGCACCAAAAAATGTTGTAGAGAGTACAAATGAATATAATGTTGAATCTTATGCTTAAGAGTTTCAAAGGATCAATGTAAACTCTTTTTTACCATACAAGGATCCAAATAGAGTGTAACAACAATGAAAGAATCAAGAAGCCTAGGATTGTGATGATATGGGTGAAATTTCAAATAAGAAAAAGAGGACCATAGTTCAAACACGAAAGCACATAACAAAAATGCAAAGAAAAATTAAGACATCTAGCCCACTAACCCAAAAGATATTTCTACATCAAAAATTGTTATCATAAAGTGTGTAGATATTAATACCATCCAATCTACACCTAAATAATATGGAATCCACTTTAGTTGGTATGCAAAAGCTTCCTCTTTCCTATACCTTTAAGATATTGACATGAACAAACTTTTCTCACATAAATTTTTAATTAATACACTATATCTATTTATAAGGGAGACAAATAAAGGTTATAGTGAAGAAATCTATAAATCTTATAAAGCCATGAGGGTCCCAACTCAAAGCAAAATTATATTGATTTAAAAAAAAGATATAGAGTAACCAAATAATTCTTCTCTACTCCAATTGAGGTATATTGCTGATATAACTAAATCCATTCGAGAAACTAACGCCACACTTACAAATTTTTGTAACATAGTGTAAGATTTTAGTCATCATTACCATATTTTTTTTATCTTCCCAGCCTTCTTCCATAGAAACAAAGGCATAAATCCATAAAATAAATAAAAATAAAATACAATTATAATAAGAACATGTAGATCCAAAATAAAAACTAAAATATCATAAAATATAATTAATGTAATTTTCAAATAAATAACATTTGATGTGTTACAAATTATAACATTAAACAATTTTACAAACATGTGTCAATGCCACATTTTTAGTTTGTTTTCTCATTACATTGATCTGGAAATCCCAACGTGCTTTAGAGAAATTCTTTTAGATAATTGTGTTCCCGATCGTGAATAGTGATCATCTCTTGAACCTTAGCCAATGCAACTTTTGACATTTGCAACCTTGCCGCATTCATTTTTTCCAGGCCTTTATGTGTCATCTGTAGTTGAAGAAAGTCCATATCTATATTGGCCTTCAACTCATGCAGATCTATGAGCTTCATCCTTACAAATTTTCTTTCTTCTTGTAGTTGTTTGTTCTCTTTTTCATAAAACACAATTTTCCCTTCTAAAACCTTTATATGTTTTTTTGTCAACTTCTTCCATCTCCTCATAATTTTTCTGCAAGGATTCCTTTGGGGAAAATGAATCTTTGTGAAAAAATTATGTTACGGTCTTTACATTTATAAAATCAATGTAAAAAAATGTTAAAGTAAATAATTTATTACTTTGTTTACCTCTAAATATTTTATCATGCGAGTCATCCCTTCTCCTATTGGACATAACAATGTCACTATCAAACTTTTTGGCATTTTCCAATGGCTCTTCGACATGTGAAGCTTTCTTCTCCTTATTGGGAATTTTTATCCTAACCATCACGGTTGATGGTATGAATCTGGAAATGTGATAGACAAAATGAGTGATTTACCACAAAGCAATAATTTATAATATGAATAATGATTAATATTACAATGGTACAACCTACTATGTCCCTAAACAATTGTCTAACTAGACAATGCTAGAATTAAAATTGCACCATTCCTTCATTTTAAATGTCATGAATTACTACTAAATGGGGTTGAATTCATTACTAGCTACTAATAAATCATGAGCTAGATTGAATTGAAGGAATGATCAACATAGATGAAAAATATAGTAGATTTTATGAGTTTATTTTGGTAGTTGTTCAATTTTATGGGTGGTAAGAGTAAAATGAAACACCATTTATACATATTGTAGGATTACCTTTTAATCCAGTGCTGAAAATATGAGTACTTCAAATCCTTAATTTTTCCCTACATAAAATATATTTGTCACCACTCTTGTTCCTAAAAGATATGCACAAGGAAAAAAAATAGAGAAGAATCAATACAAAATAGAAAAGAAATAATACAATGTATTCAATAATACACTTGCAGTCTTACACAAGACATAGGAGTATGGAAATGCTGAAAAATCTATGTCCTTGTCTTATTCACGTCCACAGTTTATCCATTTATTCAAAGTTTATCATCATCGATATCTTACAATGCACACTTTCACTGGTGCTACAACAGACCTTCCACCGTTGGCTATCTTAGACAATTATAATTTTAAATCTCTATGACCATGTAAATTGAGGCCCATTTTTCATTGAATATAAAAATAATTCAGAAAAAAGAAAAACAAAAACAAAACTAGTGCATTACTTATAAGATAATTATTTGTGTCGAGAAAATGTCATGATTAGACCAGTAGCAGGATACATAATGCATGGAATACAAAGAACATAATTTTTAAACAATGGCATTGGGAGATTTTATAAAATTGAATTCATAGGTTATATTATCTACTAAAAAGTAGTTTTTTATTATGATTATGAAAATATGAAAATCTTTCCCTTTTGCTGGCTAAAAATTTGGAAAGCTTTGATTTGATAAATGAACTTGCAAATTTGAAAATGAACTAGAAAAAATAAATGAACTTGTATAAATAAAACATCACATTCACTTGTAGATGTGATAAATGAACTAGTAAAAATATGAAATTACCTTAACTAAGATTGATGGATGACATAAAATGGATTCAAATCTCACCTGCAATACAAATAAAAAACAATGTTAATCTGTTGCTATATAAATAGAGTAAAAAATAGGTTCACATGTTAAGTATTTTACAAAATCACATGATGGTTGAATAAAGTGGGGAGAAGATGCAATGATTACCTGTGGTTGTCATTGTGATGCCACATGTCACATACAAATAAAAAAAATGAATAATCGACCCATTGTGGTGCCACATAGCACATTCAAATAAAAAAACATTTTTGACATATATAATCATGAATAATAAACCCTTTATGATGCCACATGGCACATTCAAACTAAAAACAAATGTAATATCTTTAATCATGAGTAATCAAGAAATTACAATGCCACATGGTACATTAAAACAATTTTTTTTATGATAGCTATAATAAAGAATAATGCACTGATTGTGAAACATCATGGTAAATTCAAACTAAAAACACTTATGACAACTATAATCATGATTAAATCCAAAAAATACACAATTAAAACACATGTTAATGTTATTGTTATTATATTAAAACAAACCACAATTTTATCAATTAAAACTTTGTCATTAAATTAATGTTAATGTTATGAAATATTTTGGTTAATCATATGAAATTAGTTTTTCCTCCATTGTCTAGTACACGCAACGAAGATAATTCTTTTGAAATATGTTTTTTTTTAATTTTTAGATTCTTATGTAGCGAGTTGGGTGTCACTTTTGTACTTGGTTACCACCTTATGTTTTTTTGGTGGGTACCACATCATCCTACAAAATTTAAACAGTTTGTGTTACTATAATTCATATATACTAAGAATACTGTAAAGCCAAAATTACATGTAAAATAATTCAAAACAAGATATTACCCAATGAGGTGTTTGGCTACGATGCATTTTAGAAAGTGGACAAATGGTATAACTATTGACAACATCTTCCAGCATGTTCACAAAAGAGGTAGGAAATAGTAGAGGGAAATCAGGATCGATGACACTGAGGATATTAACAACGACACAATTTGATGGAAATTTCCTCCCATGGAAAGTTGCATCAACACCGACATTATGAAATTTTCCATGGCCCACCAATTCTCCATACATCCACCGCATCACCAATAGATGTCATCGTGTCGAGAACTGTTATGGATGTAGCAAGAGTGAATGAGGTTTGCATTATAGTTAGTAGTATTTTGAAAGAATTATGGTAGTTAGTCCAAACAAAAATAAATTTATATACTGTAACTTTATTCCTATTTTTAATACTATTTATTTAATAAAAATGATCCACAATATAGAATCTTGACTCCACTTTGTGTAAATGTTACCTATAAATCCTCGATTAATAGAATATGCTCCTACCCTTCTTTCTTGAGGCCACTGACGGGTGCTTGCAATCATTTCACATTAAATTACTTATAGTAATTAGAAAAATAAATCATAATTAAATATTCTTGTATATGTGAAAAACGTAATCAACTGATATTTAATTTTGTACCCGTAAACCGGGGTGCATGTTGAAATCCTCATTATCCTATCTCCCATGGGTCATGGGAGATTCTTGCAGTGACTAAATTGAACATAAGTTTGAGTTACAAAGAACATATAAAGATGTAAAAGCACAAAACTCATCATAACCACTTTTAAAAGGAACATATCGTAGTTGACAGATGTTAAAAGAAACTCAAAAAAGGTAAAAGGGAAGTAGTAGAATAGGGTATAGAAACAAGGAGGTATCCCAAGGAAAGAAAATCTCTTAGGATTGATGTAGAAAAAAACATAAAATCTCATTCATATACTAAAATATAAAGATATTTTCATACTTCACTTCTAGCTACTCTGTAATTTGAGGATCATTTCTAGTATACAAATAACTTATTCTAGTCTATCCTAAACCAATGAAAACCTCCTACTGTGCATGTTAAGAAGACAAATTGATGTAGTAACTAATTCAACTTCTTGTACTCCAACTATCTTTACCTTAGAACATCTTGAAGTTTGTCCTCAAATCACTTAAAATAATTCAATTTTCAACCATCATACTCACACAAGTAACTCTTACATCTTAACCTCTCCTTTGTACAAGTAGTCATGCTTAGCCACCTTAAGGAATGCTATAATATTACTCAAAAAAACTCATAAACAATAGTTAGAACTAGTATTCTTACCTTAATTGATCCTGCCTTATATAGGAATTAGAATATAGGATTCTAACAAGCATAACTTGTACCTCTCTTACAAGACCTCTCAACACTGCTATTGTCCCTGCATCTTATCCTTCTCTAATATTTTCTCACTTTAGCTCATACTTATTAATTGTCCAAGAATCCCTATTACCCTGTTTTGGACCCTAACTTCTTCTAACCATGGTCCAAGTCATAGAGATACCCTATTCATCAAACATACATTTGCATGCAAACAAAAAAACTTACAAAGCTCAACATAAAAGTTCAACACAAATTAGTCTTACACTATTTTACAAGGCATGCATCCCCTGCTATACTCCACCACAACACAAAATTGCATATCACACTACTATACCAAGAATGACACACAAGAAAAACACATTTTTCCTACTCTCCTTGATGAACCCTAGTATGTAAGAAGAACACCAAAAATGAGACTCATGTTGGAAAATAATATTCCAAATAGACAAAAATAGAGTAGCAAAAAGAAATCCTAGTAGATATAGACACAAAAACTATTTATATTATCTCCAATAATGGTTTACAAAATATTAAATCTCTATTTTCTTGTTGTTTCAATATTCCCTACAAACTTTGTGTGTTGTTGTTGCAGGCTCTGCTCTAGTTTTACGGGTTTCTGGTTACTTGCATGGGTTGTTGAGCTATTGCTTGAACACAGGCTTCATCTGTCAGCAAGAACTTTACTCCAATCCTCCATAACTATACAAACTAAATTGGTATGCTACAAAATCCAAGACTGCTCAATAATGCACGGCTCTTGATATCAAAATTCTTAAGAGACTCTATTCACTTAAGAGAATCAAAAATCTTCTATATGTTATAACCTTCCCAATACAAGAAAAGATAAAACTAAAATCATGTCAAACTATTGGTGAAGATACAATCCAGTAAGGCTAGTCAAGCAAGAAGATAAAGAGAGGAGTCCCAAGTAGTTACAAGGTCAAATAAAGGATCCAAGAGCTCAAACATATACAATTTTATGCATATTTAAATGACTATTACACATATTTATTCATACTTTGTAGTTCTTTTTATCGGGAATGATTACCACTGACACACCTTTATGTCATAATTATCTATCAAAAATATGCAATGAGATGGCAATATTTACATATCATTTTAGTAAATATTTAGAAATAAAACAAGTACTTATTCACTTAAAGCAAATACTTAAACTAGAAATCTAACAAGTTCTAAAATTCCTTATTACAATACAAATTTATATTTTTTACATTTAGAGGGGAAAATGATAACTTGAAATTTAGATTTCAATTGAGCTCCATGACTTACCATGCCCTACATTATTTTCACTGCCACATCCATGATCAGCTCAAAAAGGTATCATTTCATCATCCACTTGTGAGGAGACAACGTACAAAATAACAATTTTTTTATTACAATGGTTTTATAACAAAAAATACAAATTACAATTCACATATTATTTTGTTCACTTTTATTTACCTCAGCTTCCTTTCTGTTGGTTGGATTCATTGCTATTGTTTTTTTTACATTTTTCATATAGATGCAAAAGTGACATGTCATCCTCCTACATACATATTGTATCAATACAAATGTTAATGAATGATTCATGAACAAGTGTTTAACTAACAAAACTAAATATAAAATGACTAACTTACGTTGTAGTCACCTCCACTAGTTCTTTCTAGAATGACCCCCTCTGCTTCTGCATCCATCTCATCCTCCTCTCCATATGAAGAAAATGACATGTAAATTATAAGAAATATATAATAACTTAAGTATTATGTAGTGACAATAAGAAACAAGTGAAATGAAACCGTTACTTAATAAAAGTACCTTATTTTTCTTCTTTTCTCTCAAAGCCAGTATGTCTTCCCTCTTCTTAGTCCTTGAAGTCTCTGAATCATAGACCCTCATGGCATCAAAAACCTCTTTCTTGGAGCATCTACTAATCTCTTTGAATTATTCCTTGTCATCCCTCTTGCAAATGTGCTTTATCACGTGTCACCTCTGTAATATAAAGTGCATACGCGCAACACACACTCAATGTTTCCCTCTCTCTATTCCCTGTAACACCTCCACTTTTTGGAGGTCTGCCAAAGATATTTGCCAGTAAAATTTCTCCCTCTCCTCTTAGAGGAAACATGAGAGAGGGAATGTGAATTTTTCTTATGGATGTTTAACATTCGTAATGTGTAAACGTTTCTATCACAACTGGGGTACTCACAATAATAAAGTATGTGATCCCCATAATGTTCCCTCCTATAGTGAAGAGGATCCTATTCAACAACATCATATAAACAGTTAGTTAGACACTAATGGACATAAATGAAAACAATAAATTACAAGATTCAATTTTTTGATTTTACCTCATCGACGACGATATCATCCTTCACATGACCTGGAGAAGCAACACTGGGTGCATCCTCCTGAAATAATCATTCCAAATATCACATTGTGAGTCATAAAAACTCGTTATGCACATGCACAATAATATATAATCAAATTAAATTAAATTAAGATAAAAACTAAAACGTTAAATTAAGGTAATTTTACCTCCTCTACAACTATATCAGCTTGTACATGTGACAATGAAGCAGAATTCACTGCAACCACCTCATCATCCTTCACTCAACAATCCATACCATATAAAAACTTGTTACTAACATAATAAATAATACCAAAGTCCAACAAATTTTTAAAAAGCAATGTTATAATGATTAGTACATAAAGTACACAAACATACTGAAGAAGATATCTTAAGGTATAACATCCTCCTTTGTCATTTTGATCTTCTGATTGAAGGCCCAGGCACAAGTGCCTAAGATAATAATGCATCATTTACTTACAAAATTAGTTTCACCATAAAAGATAATACAATTATTTATTTTTCAATTGCAGCAATGCAAAATGTAATTGAAAATATTGTATTCTTACCTATGACAAAGACAGCAATGTCCGCAAAATTCAACTTTCGACAAATATGACTACGACACTGGATAAATAACAAAAAATCACAAACAATCATAATTCATCTTAACAATAACAATTTGGACAGATATAGTGCCTACATGTATTTTTCTAAGAGTACACACCATAGCAGAGTATGATGACTCCAAGGTTCAAGTATCTTGCGATAACATTTGTGTTATATCTCCGATGTGACGCATTATTCCTACGATAATAAAGTTATGTCTACCATTCCACAAATGCATCATAGATAGAAGGTATTAAGCCATTAAATAATTACAAACATACTTGTACATAACACAAAAAAGGAAATACGGTGTGTACATATATCATATTACAATGTCATCCATGGAAAGTGCTAACAACGCTACCACTTCTTCATTTATTGTGGCCCTAGACACTTGACATACATCCAACCTACCTCTATTAACTTTTACATGTACATATGAACATTTCAAAAAGTGAGACACCATCTCTAGCACTTAAACTCAAAGAATAGAGAGATTTACATTGTTACATTGGTATACACCATTCATTTGATTCACAAAAACCATATCATGAGAAAAAACACAAATGCTCCAAACTTCATGACGTAACACTTCCTCAAGACCCAATATCAAGGCCCTATACTCATCCTGGTGGATGGTCATACTGACATCTCCCACAATGGTGCCTCTCTCTACTTTCTTCCATCAGGGTCATATAATATGAACGATGAACATGTAATATTTTCTGAGGTATTAGACACTCCATGAATTTCCAATCTCCAAATGGAAACCATGTTTACCTTTACAATGGACAAACATATATCGTAAGCAACAACATACAACATGTTTTTTTGGGATATTCAACACTATAAATTTGAAATTTTCAATGCAACTATCTGCATTACAAGACATATGCATATCTATATATTTCAATATATATACATGGTTATTTTTTGTGTGTTAGTTGTGGTATACAAACTATTTTTTCTTTTCTTACTGTGGTATACACATTGTTTTTTGTATGCATATGATGATACAAATGAAAATTCAAATGTTTATGGTATAAGAAGTGTATCATATATATAATATATATATAGGGATAACAGAGGAAGGGGGGATAAATATGATCCCTATTTCCCTAGATATGTTGTGGTAGAAAATCTTATTGGGAAGATATAAGGGAGGGAGGGGGGATATAATATGATCCCTATTGCCCCAATGTTGTGGTAGAAAATCTTATAAGGAAGATATGAGGGAGGGAGGGGGGATAAATATGATCCCTATTGCCCCATATGTTATGATAGAAAAGATTATAGGGAAGAAATAAGAGAGGATGGGGGGGATAAATATGATCCCTATTGCCCCAGACGTTGTGGAAGAAAATATTATAAGGAAGAAATAAGGGAGGGAGGGGGGATAAATATGATCCTTATTTCCCTAGATGTTATGGAAGAAAATCTTATATGGAAGATATTGAGCAAGGATCGACTTACATGTGACATACATGACCATACATGCATGCATGCGGTGCATGGTATACAAAAATCTAGGACTTATAATTATTTTTTTAGTTTTTCGGTATACACATATTGTGGTATACATAATGTGACATCACTTTGTATATACCACAAAATAAAACAAAATCTAAGTCTTGAATTTGTGTATACCATGTGTCACATGCATGCATGTATGGTCATGTGATCTTGTCGTCAGGATAGATTGATCCACCAATGGTGACATGATCACATGACCCACATCCATATCACATGGTCCTTATGCACATACCCCATCCATATTCATAATTCTTTTCCAAAAAGCAACATGCCAACGTGGCAAGATACCGGACGGAGAACTTTTTTCGTTACCAAAATATTTCATATTCATACACTTACATACACATACGTATATGCATATATCTACATATATGTACATGTACATAGACACAAATACATTTTTATATGTATGTGTATACATATGTGTATCCATATATAAACATATATGTACAAGTATACATATACATATGTATATGTATGTATATGTAATGGTCTCACATACATGGATGTTTGTATTGTCGTATGATACTATTGTTTGTTATATGGACACTGTGTGTATGCCACGTAGGACAAAAATGGATGATATTATCTTTGATCGCAAGTAAATGACTGGGTTGTGACAGTGGCTAGTGTATATACTCTTGTCTTGGTTGGCTAGCCATTCAATACATTATTTATACTCTTCTCATGAATGTTTTGATTTAAACAATGAGAACAACATGTAATCATTACATATTTTTCCCACTTTAATCAAAAATCACGTGACTTTGATAATAATTAACATGTGAACCTATTTTTCCTCCATTTATTATAACAGTATTTCATTGTTAATATTTGTATTGCAGTTACATTTTAATTCCTTTGATAATTTTGATATCCTTGTTGATTGACTTGCTTCTATTTTGGATTTACACATTTCTATTTTAGATTTACAAAGAACAATCATACAAAAAAAGAAGAAATCTATAAATCTAGTATATCTTATTATTATTATCCTTAATTTCTATTTCACCACATTCATTGACTAGCCAGCCAAGACAATTGTATAGACAACTTTTTATCTCTTTTCTGTGGTATAGACACAGTGTGTATATGAAAATATAAAATACCATATATAAGTATTACTTTTGATAATATAATTTACATGTTTTCCTCTAAAATACTTCACAACTCTTTAGAATAGAGAAATAAAATAAAATGTCTATCTGTGAACAATTTGAAAATTTGAAAATTGCATAGCCTCATGTAATTTCATTCACCTCAATATTTTTTTAAGATCTAATGCTTCTCACCAATTCTCATTCTCCCATCAATTCTCCCACAATCAACCTTCTGCAAATACAACTGCAGAGTTCCTAGTTTTGGTGCTTAATGTTTTGTGTTGCTTTTTTAATAGATGGAATGGGGAAGATTTTCCAAAGAGATACATTAAATGTTTCCATCTCCTCATGTCCTTTCCTCCTTTGATTTCTATGCCTTCATATGCGTCGTATCTACCTTGGGACTGGCCTTGGGAATTGGCATGAATCATGGAAAGGATAGTGATTGGGTTGTGCTTCAGGAATTCTTGCATAATAAACCTTCATAGAAAATAGTTGTAGAGTTTTGACACTTAAATTTTTTGGTGTTTAATTAATGAATTTTCCCGTAGCAACTGAAGAAGTTTCCCATAGCAACTGAAGAAGTTTCCCATCCATACGATGATAAGGACAGGTGATCTTACATCATATAAAATAAGTAAGGAATGGTAAAACATATAGAATGAGACTTGAGATTATGGACTCCATCAAGGTATATCAAGATTATTTCTTGTTGGATAACTTTGCAATTAATTCCTGAAGATAAGATTGATTCTTGAATTCAGAAACTCCACAATCAATCACTTTAAAAAATATATCAAGTAATAATAGGTCAAGGAGCAAGTATAAATGTAAGGGTGAGTGTCTAAACACAAAAGCTAAGTCTCAAGAAGATGTAAAAACAGAGTTAGGAGGAGTGCGAAAAAGCAAGACCAAGTAGTCAAAAATTATTTCAAGTCATTGTAATAAATAAACTGTATAAATATGATTTTAATATATGTTAATTCAAATACATGTTTCATTTTAGGTTATTAATTAAACATTACCCTCTCCATCACCAGAAAAGACAAGCGTATAGAAATATTTATCTCTCTTATGTGGTATACACAGTGTGTTTTTGACAAACAACACTGTCATATGATAATACAAACATCCAAGTATGTTATACAAGTACATATTGATGCCTTATGCACAAACCGTTTTCCTTCACTTTCTCAAAATAATCATTTTTCCTTCAATCCCATTTGTATTTGATTTTACATGGTAGAAGCAAAGGCTCTTAATTGGGACTCCCCTATGAAGAGATTTATTTGAAAATATGACATGTGACCCAAAAGAATATTACACAAGTGGAATTCACACATAAGATTTTGATGTTCAATGGAGATTTTTGTAAATGCCTTCAAAAATTTTATGTCATTGTTTATTTCAAATGGAAATTCACATGTTATTCTTGATAATTGCCACATGTAGAACTGTTCTTCCAAGAAAGCACTGTATACTGACAGAGGTATTCTACAAGAAACTAATTTTTCCCCTACTTCACAGGTGGCATGTAATTCCATTTTGATTTTTTCCTTTTATTTTTTTATTTTGGTCCTTTCCATCTTCTCCTCTTCCAATTGATTTTTCAATGTCTCATTTTGAGAATGCAATTTTTCGTAATTGTTACAAATTATACCCAACACATTTCTAGCTTCCTCTATGTTTAGGGAAGTTTGAACTTTCTTATCAAATTTTATTTTAGTGTTGGAAAGGGTTTTTCCTTCCTTTTCCTTGCATTTCATTTCAAGTTTTTCAATTTGTAATTGTAAAGAAGAGATAAGGGTTTTGTTTTATTGTATCTTTATTTTTAGAAACTATATTCCTCTTGCTACTTATTAATGATTGCTTCTTACTTAGAGAGGAGAATCACATGTTGTAATTGATCTTCTTTAATACCATAACCTAGTGAAGTGGGAGATATAGGTTCTTCTTATGTAAGTGGAGCCTTTCCTTTTTCTGTTTCTTTACTGGAAGAAGAAGGTCGTGACAAAGTTTTAGGTATGGTTGCAGAGTTTTGGCGCTTAATTTTTTTTCTTGTTTAATCGATGGAACGGGGAAATAAAAACCAAAGAACTTGCAGTAAATTCTCACCACCTTCTCACATCCTTTCCTTCGACGCATTTCTCTTCCTTGGGATTGGCCTCAGGAATTGGCATGAGTTGCTGATTGGATGGTGACTTGGTTATGCTGAATAGACACAACGGAGGAGGATGCGGGTCCCACAGATGAGTATTGCATGTATAGAATACATGTTGCCATGATAGATTACTATGTTTTGCAGAGTCCAATGCAGCTGAATTTATGCTCTACAAAGTTTTAACTACCTCTTTGACATCTTCATCCTCTAGAAGAATCATTTTTTGTTTTCTTTTTCCAATTTATTCTCCCATTTTTTTCAATTTTCTTTTTCTTGTGGAAATTGTTGTAGAAGATGTGGCACCAGATATCTCACCCCATTCAGTGCTAGGTACCACCATTTATCCTTCAAGTTTACCGAGGGATGGAGTTGATTTAGGGAACTTTACCCATCTCCTGTAGCAAAGTTTTCCAAGCCTTTTAACCTTTTTGCTCTTTGATGGAGTATTGAAAAATCAGGTAAATGATATCATGGTGCTTAAATGCTCCTTTATTATCTTTTTATCTAGTGGTCATATTTTGGATGGTGTCACACAAATATTGAGGTAAATCGTCTCGATGCCCTGGATTGTGCAAACCCTGTTTCAAATGAATCATATTCCTCATTGTATCACCTTCTAGTAGATTGTATTCACCTTTACATGTGAAATAAATCACTATGTAATAGGTGGCTGCCCCATAGGGTTTAAGAATTGTATCTCTCCTAATGGATTTGACATGTTTTGCATTATTTAGGGCCAATTGCGGTTCACTGTTCATGGTCATGAAAAAATTGAATTCAGTATTTGTACGTAGACCTTCCTGCAATCTGCATCCCTTCACAAGGAATCCCTAAAATTTGACTAATGATCTTACTCTTGACAAGAATATTTGTTCCTCTTACCCTCGAAGATATTCCCTTGAAATTTTCAATGAATTGTTCCACTACGGCTTACTTATAGCCTTGAAATTTATTTATGAATTCTAACCATCATGTCTTTTCAAATAATGTTGCAACTTGTGAATCTTGTAGTAAAATTTATGCGGACTCTAGTTTTGACTACTTTTTATTCCCTGTTCTTCTAAAACAAAGAAAAGGACAAATGTAGCAAGAACATTAATGAACATTCTGAGGTGAGACAACTAAATATAGGCCAAATAAATAGTGTTTGTATACCAAACTAAAAAAAAAACAAAAATATAAGGTGTCATAAATGTCATGTGTGTATCCCACACATGGATGCCCATACATACATCCATGCAATCTTGTTGCTCAGATAGCCATGGGCACCAACCATGGGTTTGGCTTTCTTGAAGGGCACCGGCACAGGGGGGTCACCTAGTAAAACTATGGTATAACACATGCGTTCGGAGGGTAGTAAAGAATACCCTTGATTATAATTTTTACCTCTAATTATTCAATTAATAATACCCCCACCCATTATATTATTAAAATTAAAATACCCCTTATTGTTTCCATGTACCTCACTTACGCATTTTTCCATTGCAATTTTATTTACCACTTTTATTTCTACCCGTATATGTCAAATAGAATATATAGCATGTTTCTCACTCAAATATTATTTTATTAATACACCTCTCTAGATAGTGGGTTTGAATACATTCAAGACATATTACGAATTACTTTAATGTTATTCTTTAATAATTTATCATTCTTCAAATAATTAAGATGGTGAAACAATATTATTTAAGATGAAAAGCATACCCAATCTTATTTATTGACAAAATCAGAAGTTCCCTTTGCATCTCAATATTTCATAGTTATGAATCTTCAAATTAGCATTTCCTTATTCAATAAGAGATTATAATTTAATTTTCTGACCACACTCCTCTTGCACTTTTCAAGTCTTTCAAATAGACAATGGTAGATAAATTGGGAAGATTATCAAATATAATTGTTTAGGTACATTATCACATAAAGAATATGGTAAGTCTATTTTTATATTAACAATTATCAATTATTTAGTCATGGACTCTATTAATATATGTCCATATAAATACCTAATTAAAAACATGCATTTACATATAAAATAAAATAATTTCAATGGATGTAAACTCATTTACACAAAGCATTGAATTTAATTTAATGCATGAAATTAAAATGAATGAGGATAAGTTGAGCCATTGATTCAAAGTCATTCTTGAAGTCATAATAAAATAAAACCTCAAATGAGATACATTACATGAGACACAACTAGCTAATTTGAAATATGACTTAGTAAAAGTAAAGGAGCAATTAAAATATATCAATTTCTGCCAAGAATTTATCCATTGCTATAGACAAAATGAAGTAGTTCATATCATAACAAGTTGATGTGACATGCCCATAAAAGGAATCTTGAGATTCCAAAAAAATAAGCTTAATGCTCTTTTTATTAGTTTAGAATATTTAAAAATTACTCTAAATTTACATTAATATTATATAAGTATGCATGTGTTGTGGGCGAACATCTTAAAAATGTACTGAGTTATCTATACTCATTTCAAAATTTAACCATCATTTACAAGTCTTGGAGTCTCATCTCCCTAAGTTTCCACAACACACCAATACTAAGAATATAAACAGAAAAATTTCTGAGTCACCATTTATAAAACCATCAAAACTTTGATACGATTAAAATAACACCTCTTTACCCTTGATTAAACCTACCTTGCACCATTTTCTATGGTATTTTGTATGGAATAATACTTGTACATGTTGATGGTGAATCACAGCACCCCTGAATTTCTGCAACTTGATGGGTTGAGACTCTCAGTGTGATTGCATAACATGGAGCTTTTCCCAAGTGTGGGACCTTGTGAAAATGGAAAAGCTCTCCGAATGAAGGCCGGTTCCTATTCCTCTATTCAGATGCACACATAAAAATGCAGAGGGTTTACTCAAAAAACTAATCTAACTTGCCAAGGAGACAGGGTAAGAAGATGCATAAAAATAAACCTAAACTAACAAAGGTGATGCATCAAGGAATGAAGAAACATATGTCTTGCCAATAAACACAAACCATTAAAATGTAATGCAAGATCATGCACAGATAACTAGATTTGTAGTGAAAGATAAAGAGGATGAAAATGAACATAGAAAGGGTTGAGAATCATCGAAAGACATGCATTATTTTCTCCAAAGATTGATACAATACACTACAAAATGCCAAGAGGCAAAGTTGCATTATAGTTTTGGATGGGAGGTTTGGACTCCACAAATTTACCTGCCAAAGAGAAGAAGGGAGGGGAAAAACAAGAATTTCAAACCTTTAGAAAGAATCCCCTCCTTACAATTTATAGGAATAATGAGAGAGGGAAGATAGAGGAATTCTAAATCTACCCCAACCACCTAAAGGTTGTATTTAATTTATCTCATTACAGCCATAGGTGAGAATCCTAGCAAACCCAAAAAATGGAGAATTGTATCTTGCATTTTTGAAGAAATTTTTCTCACCCAATTAAAGATATCTAGTTGTATTTGGATAGAGGACCTTGTAAGCTTTCCAAAAAGTCCAACCTTGCATGAATTCGAGCTCACCGTGAAAAGTTATGGCCATTTGAATATTTGGGTTAGGGTTTGCTTCCTATCAGGGTGTCAACGCTTAAAATGTTGCGGCTCTTGAAGATGTGCCTCAACGCATCCATCCTTATGTTGACATAATCTTACATGTGCCATAGGCACTGAAAATGTGGTGTTGATGTTTTGTGCTTTGCGCCTCCAACCTGCGTTAAGGCGTGAATTTTTACACGTCGACACCTTCTGATGTGCGCCCCCAACCTGTGCCAGGGATCAAATTTTTGCATGTCAACACCTTCTGATGAGCACCCCCAACCTGCGCTAGGGCATGAATTTTCACATGTCGACACCTTCTGATGTGTGCCCCCAACCTGCGTCAGGGTGCGAATTTTCACATGTCGACACCTTCTGATGTGCGCTAGAGGTGCTTGGTGATGCAATAAATGTCAGGTTTTCGACCATGCAATGCACTTTCAAAACCTGAAATGATGGATTTTGATTTTTGTTGATTTCCATATTCTTCTGCTCTATACTATATTTACCCAGGGGGGAGATATATACAACAGTACCCTTTTCTTATGTATAATTTATCATTTAGGCATGAAATTACTTGTACTAAATTTTATTTGCAAGATGAAGATGAGTTTTTTTATACTCTTATAGTAGTACAACAAAGCACTTTATAAGTTGAATCCCACACATTTGTCTCAAGTTAATTGATAGAATATTTATATTTGGTTAATGAAATTTCCTAATGAGGAATTAAAATTCATCAAAAAGTGAATGAATATTTATATTTGGTTCAAATCCTTTAGTTATTTAAGCAATCCTTGTTTACCATCTAAAAATGTAATATATAAACAAAGTGTCTTTTATATAAATAACAAAATGTGATTCCATGGTCTCAGAATAATTATGGATATGCATAAAAGGAGCTTGTCAAAAAAGATTAACAAAATTTTAATCAAATGTAATTGCAGATGTAAATCTTGATGCATCAATGTTTGCTAGCATCATAAAATCTTGTACAAAACTTGGAGCTTTGGTATAAAATCAAAATGTACATTACAAAAAATTGAGTGTAATTTTTGTCCAAATGTTATGGTAGATTAAACAAAGCACATCTCATTGACAAAATGAGTTGTACTTGTGACATCATAAAATGTAATGGTTTCAGGATATAAAATTCATGGCTATTGCAATTATGCCATCAAACTCTCAATGAGCACCGTTTTCACTATTATCTAAACCTTTCACTGCATATGCACCAAAAAATCTAAAATTAATATCATAGTGTTTCAAATGAATCAATATAAATGAAAATGTAAAAATATTTTAAAATAATCTATAAAACATAGAAATTAAAAGAATGAGAGTTAGAAGATAAAGACATAAAAAACATATGACTTATGTATGTTACTGTTGATGGCGAATCACAGCACCCCTGAATGTCTGCAACTCGATGGGTTGAGACTCTCAGTGTGATTGCATAACATGGAGATTTTCCCTAGTGTGGGACCTTGTGAATCGGGAAAGCTCTTCAGATGAAGGCCGGTTCCTATTCCTCTGTTCAGATGCATACGTAAAAATGTAGAGGGTTTACTCAAAAACCTAATCTAACTTGCTAAGGAGATAGGGTAAGAAGATGCATAAAAATAAACCTAAACTAACGAAGGTGATGCACTGAGGAATGAAGAAAACACCTGTCCTACCAATAAACACAAACCATTAAAATGCAATACAAGATCATGCACCAATAGCCAAATTTGCAGTGAAAGATTAGGAGGATGAAAATGAACACAAAGAGGGTTGAGCATCATCCACAGACATGCATTATTTTCTCCAAAGATTGATACAATACACTACAAAATGCCAAGAGGGAAAGTTGCATTACAGTTTTAGATGGGAGGTTTGAACTCCACAAATTCACCCACCAAAGAGAAGAAGGGAGGGGCAAAACAATAATTTCCAACCTTTAGAAAGAAGCCCCTCCTCACAATTTATAGGAAGAATGAGAGAGGGAAGAGAGAGGAATTCCAAATCTACCCCAACCACCTCAAGGTTGTATTTAATTTATCTTATTATGGTCGTAGGTGAGAACCCTAGCAAACCCAAAAAATGGTGAATTGTATTTTGCATTTTTGAAGAACTTGTAAGCTTTCCGAAAAGTCCAACCTTGTGTGAATCCGAGCTCCCTATGAAAATTTATGGCCATTTGAATATCTACGTTAGGGTTTGCTTTTTGTTAGGGTGTCAATGCTCAAAATGTTGTGCCTCTTTAAGATGCACCTCGGCGCATCCATCCTCATGTTAACATACTCTTAAATGCACCATAGGTGCTGAAAATGTTGTGTCGACACTTTGTGCTTTGCGCCTCCAACCTGTGCCTTGGGCACGATTTTTTCCATGTCGACACTTTGTGCTTTGTGCTTTCAACCTGCGCCTTGGGCACAAATTTTTCCATGTCGACACTTTGTGCTTTGCACCTCCAACCTGCACCTTGGGCGTGACTTTCGGCATAAAATAAATGTCGGGTTTTGAGTTTCTTTGATTTCCATATTCTTTCGTTTGTCTATATTTACCTAGGGAGGGAGATATATACAACACTTACAACTTGTCACAAGTGGGGATATTAGAAAAACCAATGAAGCCTCTAGATATTTAATACAAAGTTATCCTTGGAAAACAAAATATAAGTTAAAACTAAAAAGCAAGTAATTTGAACAAAAACATAATGTAAAATATGAGAAATATTAATAAATAAATATACAAAGCTAGTTTTACAGCTACTAATACTAGAGTGTTAAAACTTAGAGGCCATGTCACAAGGTTCTTTGAATTTCATCAAAAAAGTGCTATGAAAACATTCCCTGAATACTATGATCAACATAATGTTGAAAATGCATTGGGCCCCTATTGTACAAGGTCTAAGTTGATGTTCTGGTAGGGAATATTAATTAGCTCCACTTGAAGGCTTAGAAGAATGAGTAAACAACAAGACTTACGATTCTTTGTAACAAATAATTACCACCATAATTTCCTAGTGATAGATATTTTATATGTATCCTCATTTTGTACGCCATTATCAATATTTGCTTAATAAGACAAGTTTAATGTAGGAAATCTGGGGTTTGTAGAGTTAAGACACATTTTAGATTTGTTTTTAAGGGCATTCGATATAAATAATCCTTAGAGTGATAAGATTTTGGTTGAAAAGCTATTATATGAATCATATAGCTTCAAAAGTATCGTATCTACTGTTTTTTCTCCATGTATTAAAGAACAAAAATAAAATTTGAGTGGGAAAAATAGACCCATGTCAAACAAATCTACCAACTAGGTTAAGCGCTCTTCAAAACCCAAAGTAGAACATAGAGAGTGACACATCCTAAACGGCCTTTTAAGACCTGTCATTTTCCTTGCATGATAATACAAGCACTTTATTTAAGATTCAAAGGAGTTCAACCACGTTAAAACCCAAGTTAACATTGTAAATTTTGCAGTAATTAGATAGTTACAGTGAGTGCAAAAGTCAAAGGTTTGCTTTATTAATTTAGTAAAGTAATTTTGTACTCTCATAATTAAATAAATAAAAAGTTACGGAGAACTATGCTAAATAGAGATCTTGCTAGTAGTTGTCCCAAAATCAGTACCATTATGGGTTAAATTAGCTATTATATGAATCATATAGCTTCAAAAGTATCGTATCTATTGTTTTTTTTCTCCATGTATTGAAAAACAAAAATAAAAGTTGAGTGGGAAAAATAGACCCATGTAAAACAAACCTACCAACCAGGTTAAGCACTCTTCAAAACCTGAAGTAGAACATGGAGAGTGACACATCCTAAATGGCCTTTCAGACCTTTCATTTTCCTTACATGATAATACAAGCACTTTATTTGAGATTCAAAGGAGTTAAACCACGTTAAAACCCAGGTTAACGTTGTAAATTTTGTAGTAATTAGATAGTAGCAGTAATTGGAGTTAAGAGTTTGCAATGTGTGAAGTGTACTCTATGTTAAAGAATATATTGAGGGAAGCATGGTTGTCTCAGTCCTCTAAAGTGGTTCTCCAAGGGGGAGTTGGGTCTGATATCATCAAAAGTAAATAGTACTTTCTGGTTTTTTTAATTTATGTTGCTCAAAGTCTCTGTGTTTCTAAAGTTTGAGTTTGTATTTTCATGATTCCATATGCATGTTACCTCCACAAGAGTTGAAGAGTTTATGATAGGTTTCACAAGCTTATAAGAATGGTAATAGTCCTTGGAGGATCAATGGCATATGTTCAAGGTATTTCAGACTTGGTGTACAGAGATATATCTATAGGTGTTAAGAAAAGAGCTTGCAACAGTTAACTCCATCAAGAACTAGTGTTTATTCCAAAGGATGAAATGAAGGTCAGTTCTTGAAGGCATGTGACACAAAAAAATTGTGAAATATAGTATATGCTCATCAAATAATGAAAAAAGTTAGTCTATAGTTGATGATGTGGTATGAGAAGGACGAATGAATATAAACATATGGTGTCAAGCCTTGAGATCAGAGGAGATATGTCTATGGGTAAGTCATGAAATGTCTGATACCTTAAAGACACAAGAAGATTGCATCTTGAAGGTTATGAGTCTATAGTAGTGCTCAAATGATCTTAGTACCTTTCAAAGTTAGTATCAAAGTTTTAAATACTATAATGTGTTTCATGGATTGGCCAATTATGTGAAATGTTGCTACAGGTTGCAGGATATAGTTTCTCTCATCATGATATGTCACATTGACAACTTGAAGATGATGGGTCTCCACTGAAAAATATAGTGTTTACATACAATATAATGAATGGATAAGTAGTTGAAATAGAGTATTAAGACAACGAAGTCTTGTAACAGTGATTTTTAATATTTCCAGGCTTGAACGGTGTTCTTGCAATCCCTTAAGTGTTTGCAAAGCTACAACCAATGGATGTAAAGTTGATCAAATCTCTGAGATCATCATAAGGTTTGGTGAATTTTTTGCATGCTCTAAAGGTTGTATCTACATGTCTATTCTATGCCATTTAGGCCTGGAGAGACCTTAAAATGATCATGAAGTAAGTGTTGAAAGGTTTATAAAAATTGTTTCGATGCTACAATGATCTTCCAGTGGATACAGAGATGGGTTATATCTGTGTTACAACACTTATAATAGTTATGATTGGACCATTGACTATGTTCTGAGATTGTTAATAGTGTATTGAGTTCATCTAAATCTATGCAAGTACAAAAAGAGACTATGAGGTTTGTGTGCAAGATAAGATCATCATTCTGAGATCATATGTTCATGTCAATATATCTATTGCTTAATGTTCTCTCTCTTACTAGTTCTATGTTTTTAGGTTTTCCATGACTTGTGTTTATGTTTGAATAAGGGATCCTCCACAATCTAAACCTCCTCCTTAACATCTAAGCCCAAACTCCGAGAGTTCAAAGTTAACACAAATCTCCATATGATGTGAACTTTGTTTTTAGTACTTAAATTAAAGAATTGTTATGTGTAATTTTCACTATCCACTCAAAGAACCTAGGCTAAATATCCAATGGCCTTAACACCACTCTTCACCATACAATCCATTCATAATGAATTATTATTTCATCATAGGTTGCATACAAGAATCATTTGTATTGTTTAGTCATCTAGACTTAGTTATGGATCTACTAGCCCTGAAATGGGACAAAGCTTATTGTTCAGAAAAACTCCCAAATATTCCTAGTAAACCAAAAATATATATGGATACCCTTTATCCTGTTTGTGCTTCATGCAAAAATTCAGGTCTTAACTCTCAATAAAACCCCAAAAATTGCTAACTAGTTTTGTCCAATTAGGACTTCAATTGAAATTCTATATTTTCAAAGAAATGTTTAATGAACCCCTTAAGGTACTCAATAACTCTTATAACTATCAAATTCTGATTGTAGGAATTGAAAAAATACTAAATTATCAATTTGGACTCAAGATTCAAAGTTTAAAGCCTCCAAACATGGGTTTTCCCTAAACCCTACCTAGGATTTCTAACAGACCCGAAAAGGGAGGAAAAGAATTTTTGATCAATTTATGAATTCTTGAAACTCCAAAAGTTCTTCCTAAGGTCTATACAAACCTAATGCACATTCCTAAGCATTCAAACAATATTAATTTGGAGAATATTTAGAAAACAATAAGAAATCTTAGTTTTGAAACCTTCTATTTATGAGTAACTTTTGTTTTCTTGAAACTCTAATGTTTTCATAACCTCCCCTTACACCTATAGGGTCTTCGTAACCCTCTCTAACATTCCTAAGAACTTTTCTTGATATACATATATATAATGATATCAAAATGCCACTGTCTCAAGCCCTATATCACTGTCTGTCCTACATTTGTTACCCTGAAGACCTCTTACCTATATCTTCATCAAGGAATCCTTATGCATTGAAATCCATCCTATGTTTATTTAGAATCATGAATAGGTAAAGACATCCCAGTCTCCATATTCTCAATATCTCCTTGATATTCCTACATAGATTACATTATGCACACTTACAAATTTCTTTCAAGAAAATCTACTTATTAACTTACAAATATTTTCAACCCTTAGATAGTTCAATATCCTTATATTATTTCTTCTTTGCTCCAATTCTTGCACAGAGATAACACATCTACATTCACACCATTATTTGTAGGAATACAAACCATTATTTCATAGGAAATACATTCTTCACATCAAAAATGGAACTATTTCATTATCAACTAACACAAGCTCATTATCAACAATACAGGATCAACTATGTTCAAGTACAATCAATGGATCAAAAGAGATACATAATGACTCAGAATAGTAAGAAGAAAACTATCATATTTCCTTATGAGTCTATAACAGTGCTCAAATGACCTTAGTGCCTTTCAAAGGAAGTATCAAAGTTTTAAAGACTATAATGTGTATCATGGATTGGACAGTTATGTGAAATGTTGCTACAGGTTGCAGGGTATAGTTTCTCTCATCATGATATGTCACAATGACAACTTGAAGATGATGGGTCTGCACTGAAAAATATAGTTTTTACATGCAATATAATGAGTGGATAAGTTGTTGAAATAGAGTATTGAGACAAGGAAGTCTTGTAACAGTGATCTTCAGTATTCCCAGGCTTGAATAATGTTCTTGCAAGCCCCTAAGTGTTTGCAAATCTATAACCAGTGGATGCAAAGTTGATCAAATCTCTAAGATCATCATAAGGTTTTGTGAATGTTCTGCATGCTCTAAATGTTGTATCTACATGCCTATTCTATGCCATTTAGGTTTTTAGAGACCTTAAAAGGTCATGAGGTAAGTGTTGAAGGATTTTCACAAATTGTGTCAATGCTACAGTGATCTTCCAGTGGATACAGAGATGGGTTATATCTGTGTTACAATATCATAATTATGAGATCACCATGAGGTTTGTGTGCAAGATAAGATCACCATGAGGTTATATCTGTGTTACAAGAGACTATGAGGTTTGTGTGTAAGATAAGATCATCATTATGAGATCATATGTTCATGTCAATAGATCTATTGCTCAGTGTTCTATAAAGTCTCAAGTGCTAATATAGGTCTGTGAAGTCTAGAATGTGATCTTACATGTTTGTGACATCAAGGGTGATAAGGATTGTCATGATTCTATGTGAAGCATGAGTACCAGGGCCTAGAAGTCAAAATGAGAAGCTACAGGTTTTTGAAAAGTGTTATAATCATGGAACAAAAGGTCTTGACCAAGTTGATAAGGTATAAGGATGTTTGTGATAATTAAAATACATCTCTGCAAGGTTATGAGGATTCCATGTTAGGGCTTGTATGTCTCTCTAGTCAAGTCAGTTATATAAATTCCTTAGGATTGTGTTGTTCATCTTTGGAGGATCTGTGATTGAACGTAAAACTATGCTTTGGTCTCTGTAAGTGCAAATTTTTAGATCACAAGTCAAGCTTAGAGGTGTGTATCTCAAGTCATCTTCATCTACAATTGAAATGTAAGTAATGCACATGATAAGGGTCAGTCACAGTTGAAGAGTGCATTATATGAAAAGTGATTCTTCAAGGATATGTGAAGATTTCATGTCTTAAAGGACTAAGTTCTTGTGCAAAGTGAGTACATTGAGATTTTGTAGATCCTCATACTACTTGAAGGTTAGGCAAAGAAGATTGAATAAGTCACTCTTGACTGAGATGGATAGGTACATGGTGATGATGGGTTACAAACTTGTACAGAGGTTTGTACATGGTCCTTTAAATATAAAAATGTGTCTTTAATAGAAAAAATGAAGGAAGGAACTTGAAAATATACTATTATGGGTATGAAGACAAAAATCCAAGAGGTAATGCAAGAATTTGAAATACAAGGAATATCTGCAGAGACTATAATCAAGGGTATAAGTTCTTTTTTATCATCAAAATAGTGTCATAAGCCTATGAGAGTAGTGATTCAAGATTGTCTTGCCAATAATTAATGTTGTTAAGAGGTCTAAGTCTGAGCATGAGTGAATCAAGGTTGATGAGCATGTATATAGTGTCCATGTATGTCAAGATTATGTGTATGATTATGAGCCAAGTAAATATAGTGAATACTTGGATACCACAGAAGTCATTGTTGTAACATAAAACCATCACCAAAATAAGATGCAACTCATAAAATGGGAAGTAGACCTCAATTTCCTGAATATTAATTTTTATCAACTTAAAATGGCATCCATTCGAACACGAAGTGGAACAAACTAGTTTGATGTAGAAAGACATGATATAAGATCTAAGTTGCAAAAGTGTCATTAAAGGATCAAGATTCAACATTTTGGAGTTTTAAAAATGGGTCGGGAAATGGAATTGTCCCCAAAATTGTTCCAAAATGCCCAGAAGCACTAGGGTGATCCAAGCAACAGGCTAGAAACTACATTACCAGATCCCTCTGAAATCCATCTCTTCTCAATCAAGGTAGTAAAAGGACTTGAAGAAAGACATTTTTAAAGAGAAAACAAATGACAAAGAGAGCCAAAATATCATCATACCCCTTATTATTTCTCCCAGGATACAAGTTATAAGGCACCATACTTGATTAAAAAAATCAACAGTAGTAATGACAACCATCTAAAAACATAGGATTTTATACAAATATTACGAAAACCCACATAGAAGCCATAAGAGTAGAATTAAAGCTTATAAAGCCATTAAGAAATTATACATTTTCAGAATAAGAAAAAACATAAAGAAAAGTATGCCACAACACATTACGCTATCAAGTAAAAAAGATAATACAGTACCTCCTATGGAAAGCTTGATGCCCTTTGAAGTACAAAACAATTAGTTAGAAATACATCCATAGGTTGTCACATATATTTACCTCAAACTTCTAAACAAAATGGTTGTATCATGTATGTATTTATCCATCCACTGTAATAAGATGATGCACAAAAATTTCAAACCTTGTAAAATTCTCAACAATAACATTTATAAAAGTGGCCAACCTAACAATATGGTTATCAATAGCGATGTGAATTCACAGGGAATCTAGGTTGCCAGGAAACAAGTACAGGTATGGCTTTAAAATCTGGAAATTCCAATTTTCAAAAAAACCTTGGAAACAAAATCGAATGAAAACCTTGTTCGTTCCTTCAAGTTTTCTGTGTACATTGTTCTATCCTCACAGGTTTTTATAAGATTGCATGACAAGTTACTAGGAGACATGTATAGGCATAGGTGTTTAATTCCAAAAAAACATCAAAAACGTTTTGTAGCTATAAAGCCATCAACAGCGTAGTCACAATTCTAAAATTACATATAATAATACGGATCAAAAAACATTATTTTGTTAATCATCTACTCTTCTTTGGTTTGGTTTAACTATATAAAACTTTGGGCTTATCTTCCATTGGAGGGTTTGGAGACATAGTTGTAGTGATTATTGGAATACCTAGTGATTTCTTGCTTACTTTTAGAAAAAATCACGTATCAAATCACTATATTACGAGTTTCAGATATTTCTGTAGGTTCAAGGAGAGGGAGGATGTTTGCACTAACCTATAAAATCTAAAATTGCATCATTTTTAGATGGTATCATCAAGCACCATTTTCATAAATATCTGAACCTTTTACTATAACACATACCAAAAAATATAAAATTAATGTTATAGGGTTACAAATGAATCGATAAATTATAAAAATGAAAATTAACAAATATTTTTAAATCATCTATGATAAAAATACATTCAAATAAGGAGGAAAAAATGATTTTAAAACTACACCTTGTTTAAGTTTTTTGTAAAATCTTCAAAAATAATATAATCACTATCTTCCAATTTCTAGGTATTGCTCCTAGAATCATATGATAAGTTGGCATCCATGATGATAGATTCAAGTTGTACAAAAATATGTTATGTAGAATCATACTTGGTGTATATGTGTTTCCCCTTTATTTTATTGTACCAAAAAAGTTGAAGTTAAATTCCTTCTTGTCTATCCAAAAGATCAATGTCATTATGGTAATCAAACACTTTATTACCATATTTTTTCTGTATTCTTTGAAACCTTCCAATGTACCATGTTCTGTATGAAACATCGTAATTTGTACTTCGAGAAACCCCTTTTCTTATAGTACGTTCAGATATGGGTATAAAATAAATGTCAAACATAACCCCACAATCTGACCCAATTCCAAAGCTAACTGAAACACCCTTTCTTGCTGCTCTCTCATCTCATCTAAAGTACACCCCATTTCTCACTTTGGTCAGCCTATCCTTGAAAATTTTTGGATTTCCATTCAATTGACTAACCAAACATGATTTGTACATATCCTTACCATCAAGATCAACAACTGGTTTAATGGCTGCACTTTCATTATCCTTAATGGAATCTAATATTTCATCCAACTCATGCCTCCACTCACTTTCCAATGTTTGAAATTCACTTCCATGAACTACCATTAATGATGAAGGTTGGAATGTAGAGATAGAATTCTCTGGAAGATTGTCATGAATTACTTCATCCAAAACTTGAAATTTTGGATAATTTTGATCCTCTTTCCATGGTTTAAGCCACCAAGAAGATTAAGTGTTATTAATGGGTTTCATGCCAAGAATTGTTAAAACTCCTTATGCATCATTCAATCCTTTTTTTAGAGCTTCTATAATTTTATCACTAGTAGATATTTTATCATATTGTGACAACACAATAGGGTTATACTTCATGTTTTGATGCAATTTACGCCATATGTTTTCTTGCTTCTTATGAGATGTATTAAAATGAAGTCCTTGGGGAATTGCTTCTTCTTCAGCAACCCTATTAAGAGTTCCAACAATGTGAAGTAAATCAATGAAATCATAGGACATTTCTACTCCAACCATGCCACCAAATTTGCTAAATAATTTTTCACATACATCTGAACCAGTTAGGTGCAATACACATGGAAAGTTTGGGTAGTAATCCCAAAACAATTTCATCAATAAAAATACAAAATGGTGAGAAATTTACACATCAAGATATGCCTCTTTGATGATAAAATTAATGCTAACATCTATTTCGGAATGGTTTGTACCCAACACAGCCATAATATAAAGAAATGATGAACTATTGATGCATTCCACACTCTTTCCCAAAGAGTCAAATTATTAGACAAAAAAATGTCAATTTAATCAACAACAATTGATAAATAAATCTCTGTACCTAATATCCTCTCTGTCCTTCCACTTATTGTACTTCTTATCTCATTCAAATGATTTTGAACATGTCTTGAAGCAATGCATTGTGCTAAAGCCTAATTTTGTCGATCTAACTTTCAACTTGTGATCATCCACTTTAAAATTATTATAAACCATTCGAAAATGATTAAAACTAATCAACTCTTTTCCAACTATCAAATCCCTCTGACCACTAAATAAAGGATTCACTAAATTTTTTCAATTATGGATGTAATCTTGATCATGAAGTCCTATTACTTTTTATCAATATATGAACCTGTTAGCCTCCATCCTTCCTGTGGAATTTGATATCTAGATCCCATTGTTAAAGAATAATCCCTTAACATAAGATGTCTTCTTCTACTATCTCCATCTAAGGAATGGCCAGTAATAGGTCCTAAATACATTTCTACATGTTTCTTCCACATGGCTTCTATTGTTTTCCATTGTTGATGAACAAAATCTGCATTGAACCTAACGAGGAAGCATATCATGTAAGGGGTTTGCAATAATAACACGTGCATAGTGTCCGATCACATTGTTCTTAAAATCATTTGTAATATTTTCATATCCTACTGCTCCTTCGCTAACCATCACTAAGATATGTGATACACATTGGTGTTCTTATTTATTTCCACAAAAACCCACGAAAGTATCACTTTTTGCAACCCACCTGATATATTTTTTCATAACTATTTCATCTTTAGCAAGGCATACAGGAATTGGGCCTTCTATTCCATGCTTAGACTTATAACTAGCATAAATATTTCCTATTTCCTTAAAAATTTATTCATGTTCCCCTAGAATGTATGTTAATGATTTTCGAACTTGCCTTAGAGTTATAGATATTGAAGGACCATCTAGATTCAAGCTAGGAAAGCTATACAATCTAGGACCTCCCCATAGCTTAATCATCTCGTAAATAGATGTGGCGGATTTACTATACTTTTTTCCTTCATTAGAATGCACAATATTGTGAAAGAGATCCTGTACAAATTCCCAAACTACATCCTTACCCTGTAATTTTCCTTTTTTATGTGCCTCACACACATCTTTGCAGAATCGATATACATATTTCCTTTCTATAGATTCAAATAAATTTTCCTTTAGGGATATAATTCTAATAGATAATGAAGCAACAATTTTCCTCTCCCACCAAAGAGCATGCATTGTTATTCTTAGGCTTGTATTAGCATCTTGTGAAACTCATTTGAGTTGACTTCGAGTCAAAAATTCTAATCTTCTCCCTCTTCTTATATCTCTCCCATGTCTTTTAGTGGAGCTTATCATTTCACGATATAAACGCATCTTGAAGTCATCAAAATTGGGAACCATCTTACAAAATTTACATGTCAATGAATCAAAGGCGAATCCTGACTTAGAGACCCTTTTGCAATGAATATGCCTATAAGTTCCATTGATACTACATTCAATGCCATTATAACATATTGATCTCTTGGTATGCTTCTCAATGGCCCAAAGTTTCCCATCCCTTTGATCATCCATTAAGATCTTAGTGTCTAATCGCTTCCCATTTCTACAAATATATGGTTCCCAAAATCCCCAACATATAAGTAATATCTGAGATCCATGAGCTATAAGAAGGAAATATATAATTAAAAATACTATTAAGTAATAGTACATTAGAGAGAGTGATAATCCAATAATAATTACAAGTTATGCAATGTACCTGCATGTGAAACTCTTGTGCTTGTAGAAGCTTCTTACACTATTGGTTGTGATGATGGTACCAAAAACTTATTCAAAATTTGTTGGGAATAATCAATGGTAGGATTCTTGTGTCTACCAACTGTGTCACTCCTCAACTCAACTATAGAAGTCTTATTTGTAGTAAGTGTGTGCTTCTTTGATTTCATGTGCTCCTTTATAGATGAGGCAATACTACCACTAGCAGACACTAAAGAAAACCATTTATTACAGTGTGTACACTCCACTTTGACTTTTCTCTTATTTGCATATTCTCTAAGTGTTGCTTTCATCACCTTAAACAAATCTGAATCTTGTGTCTTGTTAAGATCATGTAAAATTTTGATTGCATGTTCAATCTCATATCGATCTTCAGACACCTTTTTTGGTGTTATTTGGTTACATGATGGAATTTCACTATTTCCAATTGTTGTAATTTTATGTTGATGCTTTTCAAATTTCATATGAGAATTCTTGTAGTTACGGATAGTTTGACTTTCTGATTATCTCCTGATCCATAATCAATTCCAAAATCCCCACAATGAAATTTTATTTGAGGTTTTCCCTCTTTTAAACATTGTTCAAACTAAGCTTCTCGAGGACAAACTTTTTCTTTAATTAATTCAGTTTGTCTTCCCATTTTTTCAATAAATTGATATCAACAACTACCACTTGCTCTACCGATTTGGAACTTTCAACAAATTTTGATTGTTTTTGCATGGGCTCCTTCACATTCTCAGAATTTTCAGTGGATCTTACTTGTATATGCATGGAATCCATCACATTCTCTCCAAAAGTTGTAAAGTTTTCTACCATCTTGCTTATATTGTTTCAGCTGTACCAATATCCAAAGTTTCAAGTTTCCTCTTGATGCCTATAGTTGATGAAGAAACTTTCCAATTTTTCTCTTGCTTTGGGTTTAATGAATGCCCTTTACTATTAAAAAACTCAAATGGATATTCAACAACATCATCTTTCTCCATTTCATGACAAATAATAGAAAATGTAAAATCCATCGGACATCTTACTATACCAATGACATGATTCCCTTCACCAGTTACAATATCAATATCCAAATCATCCCCTGGATCTATCTGTAATTCCATCAACATGTATCATATTAGTACGATAAAATTATTTAAATCTAAAAAAAATAAAAATTATAAAACAAATAATACAATTGGTTGTACTTGAAAGAACATGAGTGATTTATTAGTATCTAACAACCTTCTTAAAATATTTTAAATGAAATGCAAGAGTATGTTTCAAAATATGCTTTGTGAAAATGGATAGAACATGTGGCTTACATGCAATAGAAATAAGGAGAACATGAGTTCAAGAATATCTAAATGAGAAAAGAAAGCAATTACTAAATTGATCTTACATGTGGCCAATGCCTAAGCGCTGAAAATGAAAATACAAAACCTATTGTTAGACAGTTCATAAACTCTAAAAAGAACATTGATTTCCATCTACTAAAAGAAGTAAAAGAGATTGGGGTGGCCCTTGAGTTTGCACTTAAACTCATATGGTTTGGTGTTAGATATATCTATGCCAGCTGTGAAAAGGGAAGGGGATATGTCTTTACTAGCCATGATATGCCTTAAATATGAATAGACCACATAACACATGCAACATATAAATTTGGGAATAAATTGTTTAAATATGAAAAGGTTGATATTCCGATTTCAATTTCGCTACATATTATTCCAGGTGAATGAGATTGGCACAATGACCAAATCCATCCAAGAAGCTGTTAATTCTAAAGATGTTGGTTGGGGTGTTATGGTTAGCCATCAAAGTGGAGAGACCGAGGATAATTTCATTGAGGATAATTTACAAGAACGAAACATAATTTTTTGACTACCATATTCTTATTTTTAACATTTTTTGAAGATATATTTTCAATTACTTTACAATCATGTAACTACAAGCTATGGGAAGTCTCACGCTTGATATTTTTATGCTCTTGATCTTTAGATCTTGTCCGTACAGATAAAAATAGGAGCACTTTGCTGCAGTGACTGACTTGCTAAATATAATCAGGTACATTGTTATTCATGAATATCGACATGTTAATTTTTTTGTGGTCATCAATAAACTCATATCTCTTCAATTTGATTACAGCTCTTACGTATTAAAGAAGAGCTTGGCAATGTGCGTTATGATGGAAACAATGTTGTCCGGTGGGGAAGTTTATTTGATAATATTTTTCAAAATATTTATGGAAATAATTGAATATTAGATTTATGCCAAGAGGCCCACCTTACAGATCCAAGTGGATACTTGTAACATGATGCTCAGTGAAACTGCACCCGACTTAAGCATTAGAAAAAAAGGGATTCACACCATGAGTTTTTTGAATTCTTCCTGGCACATTCTATAACTAAGTGAAGATGGATCTATTCTAGTAGATGACCAGATTTTACTGTGTGTTTTATGGCTTAAGAGAGCATCTTCATGTCTTCTATTAGTAAGTTTTGTAAACTATACATATAAAGAACCCTTGCAAAAAAAAAATAGAACATGAGGGATTTGACTGGAACTGAACCTTGGAAACTTTGTGTGAGATTCAATATTGCCAATAGGCTCCCAAGGGTCAAGAGAGATGTAAATGGCTTCATTTGGTTGACTCCATCATTTTGGTACTTATATTATGGGTTATAACTGGTTATTTATGATGAAAGAACATAGAGATTAGTTCTGGTCAAGTTATGCACACTTGGCATCTATCAAACATTTTGTTTATATTGTGGATGTTCTCTCTTTTAAACGACATGTTATTTTTTAGTCATAAGTCATTCTGTGTAAGTATTAAAATAAAAACTAAGTGTTTGGAAAGTCAGCATTTCTTCATTACTATTTCATATCTATGTGATAAGTTGGTAACCCTACTCAATGCTAATAATGTACAATAAAATAGCTTTAGCAGTGTTGGCATCTACACAATGCAGTCTATTAGAAATTTAGCAGCCTATTAATTTTTTATTTATATTAATTTGTGACATAGGTGACTACAAGTGAGACCGGTTCACAACTATAACATTATGTGTGTGAACCCTATATTTTAGCCTATTGACATCAGTGATTTGCGCTGGGATCACCCTCGCCTTCAACTCCATGTGCACAAGCCTTCAGTTAAACTATAATAGGTAGGAATGATCTGCTATGTTCCTAGGTTCCTAAAAAGAGTAATTGCCATTGAAATGTACATATAGAACCTTTCAATGTTTAACGTATCCAAATAGATCAAAAAAATTTACTGTTTGGCGTTCACATTGCATTGTACACATGTGATTGCTGCTACAGCCATATCAACGCATGGGAAATCTAGCAACAATGAGTAAAGTTCAGGTTTTAATGATTTCCTTCATTCTTATAATTAATTAACCTGAGCGGGAGGATCATGAGAAAACAAGTTACTGATGATTGTATAACTTCTTTGAGAAAGTCAACTCGAGGGACATGTAAGGTCAATTTAAATTTAGGAAGGAGGGACTGTTACATGGATTAGTATGTGTATTTTGGAGAAGTTTCTGGCATTCATGATTGTTGTTTTCATGTGTGTGTATGGTAAACTGTGTTTAATCCATTAATACCAAATTGATGCTGACCAGCTAATTCCTTCAAAATGCAACTCCAAAAAATGAACTCAAAATATGCACACACAAATAGCTGAGCTTCTCAAGCAAACAGAACTATTTCAAATTGAACAGAACAGTCCTACAAATGGACTTGAATTTCTAATTAAAAAACACATCATTACAATCAGCTGATTACGCTAATCTACTCACACTCAGCTACACTCCCAGCTCCTTCCCAACTACTTACCACCCTTATTTCTAACTCCTCACCTCTAAATACATTGCAACACTCTATTCTAAATATAGGAACTATATACCAACTAAATAAAACTATTCTTATAGAAAATATATCATTGTGGAGGAATTGACACATGCTCATATAATTTAGGAACTTTTGGGTCTGCACCATGTCCCACTGATGGTGCTATGCACCAAGGAAATTGGGTGTTTGAAATGGATTTTTTATTTTTTATAATGTTGCATTCATCTTCCATTAGCCTTTGTTATTCTGACATTCAATAGAGCATATATGTTGATTTGATGTCTTATAGGCCTGCTAAGAATTGTGAAGCGAACAGAGTACATATAACTTACAAAAGTTAATAAGAGATGATTCAAATACTACTGACAAAGGAAACTCAAGATGAGGCTCTGCGATTTTTGTGCAGTGAATTCTCAGCTTTCCGTACGCCGCCATAGCGTCACACCACTGATCTTCTGATCTAGGCGGGAATATGTGCATTAATTTTGTATTGATCACCTCCCCGCCCCTTGGGCGGTATATATAATGACCACCTCCTCGGGCCATGCATATATTGATGTTGGTCTTAACGCAGGATCTCTGGAAAACAATGGCACTGAAAAGAGCAAGGAAATTTGTTTCGAAGGTATTCAACGAGGTAAGGATTCTGATACTCCTTCCCCCAATATTGTGCTTGATTTACCTACGTTTGATAAAGCATGCAACTAGTTTGAATATTTTTCTCTTATTGCTTACTTTGCGGGCCGAGTTCCCCCGAAAGGAATCCTCCGCCAATGGATTCATAACCATTGGCAACCCCACGACGTCAAAGTTGAAGGAGTTCAGAATATGACCAAGGGTTTTTTTCTATTTCACTTTGCTAATGCTAAACATTGCAAAGCTGTCATCAACCATGGTCACTGGTTTATCCATAACACCCTTATGGTATTCTCCCATTAGACTAAGGAATTTCAAGTCTCCGAGCAAGCCAAACTCAAGATTCCTGTTTGGATTGAATTTCCAGGTCTTTCGTTGCCCCTATGGGGATTTATTGACCAGCTTGTCAAACCCTTAGGTCATCTCATCTACCATGAACAACCCAAATTTTACTCATCCCGACCCTAGAAACGAGTTTGTGTGGAAATTGATCTCTCAAAGGACCTTAAGGATACCTTTGACATCCAGGTGGGGGATACTCACTTTGCACATAAGGTGCTTTATATTAACCTATCAAACACCTGCTTTTGGTACTAATCCGTCGATCATATGATCAAGGATTGTCCCCTCATGCAGTAAAACTCTCCATCTGTTGCTGAAAAGCCCTCGACCGACCCTAAATCCAACACCCCCCCTTCTGATGGATGGACCACCGTCACTAGCCATAAACCTTCAGCTCGTAATAAACCCCAAGCTACCACTTATAAACTGGTGAATGCCTCCACTTCTGCTCCTATGAAATCATCCACTGTGACCCTTCCCAAACCCTCATCTTCCATCTCCTAGACTCCTCATGCTACTATTGTCATTAGTTTCCACCCATTGATGCCTATTTTTTCACACCCCTCGATTACCGAACCCTCAAGCCTCATGGATAACACGGTCGACAGTTCAACTATTCCGACAGAGAGAAAATCATCCCTACACCATTCACGAAGTCCTTCCCCTCCTTCTAATGAGGAATTTTCACAGAGACCTCACCGACAGTTTGAGCTTGGAGACTATTTGCATGGGAATACACGACAAGTTACTTTTCCTAACCATTTTGGAGCATTATCCAGCCTCGAGGAGGAAACCATGCACCTTGATAGTTCTCCATGATTGTTTACTCATGGAATGTTAGGGGGCTCACTAATCTAACTCGTAGATATCTTGTCAGAGACAGTTGTAAGTATTTTAAAAAGTTTCAGGTTTTGTGTTTGCAAGAAGTCAAAATCACTGGCTTCCATCTTTCTTCTGCTATGTGTACCATCTGGCCTGGTTCTCTCTACTAGATGTCAGTGCATGATAATGGTCAAGGTGGTGTTATCACTCTTTTAATTCCTGACCTCACCTCCAATATCATATCGTGGGGCTCTGACCCCACCCATTGGGTGGTGTGGACCCTTTATGATTTTGACGGTCATATTCTTGGGCTGGCAAACATTTATGCTTCTAATGATGCCTCAGAGTGCTCTTCCTTTTGGTGGTGGCTGGCTGATCACTTGCCTTCTGCTACCTAGCTTCTTTGTGGTGATTTCAACATGGTGGAATCTCCCGAAGATAAATTGGGTAGGCTTCCTATGCGTTGGTGTGCTGGGGAGCATGAAGCTTGGTTTTACTTGCGCAATAAGCTCTGTTTATTTAATCCCAACCACCGCAAGCACTCAAATTCTACCACTCCGTGGTTCCCATGGTCCAACTTTTGAGTTGGAGATGATAGAGTGTATAAATTCCTTGACAGAGCTCTGCTCTCAGAATAACTATGGTTCTCTTTTGATATTTCACACAACCTCCCGGTCTCAGTAGTGGATATTGCTTTGATCTCTGACCATAAGCCTATTTTTTTGGGCTCCAATGGAACTTTCAGTGTCCCAAGCCCAAATCCACTCAGTTCTACTTGAATACATCTCATCTTTCTCACCTTAAGACTTTGGATTACATCAGACGTATCTGGAATCTTGATCCAAGACCGGTTGATGGGATTGGCTGGATTGATTGGTGGTCTCATGCCATCACTCACACCACTAATTTTCTTCGGCTTTATGGGAAACATGATGCTTTTTTCCAAAAAAATTCTCATGAAGCCTCTCATATTGAATAATCGAGAGCCATTCAATAGCTTAATTTGTTTCCCTTTAACACCCACATTCAAGTGTAGGCTACTCATTGGAAACATAAATTGCAGCTTGAAGAGCACTATAAGGCTAGAGGAGCTCAAGTTCGAGCTAGACTTCACTGGCTCAGAATTGGTGATAGAGTTACCAATGAGTTCTTTCCTTCTCTTAAATCTAATCAAATTCTTACCAAAATCAAAGCAATCAAGGAAGGTAATCAAAGGCTTACCCTTTTACCTGACATTCTACAGGATTTTGTGCATCACTACCATGCTGTGTTTGCTACCTAGCCTGCTACTCCGACTCATGATGCTGCTCTCCTCCAATGTATTGAGGTTGTTCCCCACAAGCTTTCTAAAATTCAACGTGTTGCCTGCGATCGGCCTCTCACGCTTGATGATTTGAAGGAAGATGCTCTTCATATGGCTTCTGATAAAGCCCCTAGGGTTGATGGTTTTCCCTACAAGTTCTACCAGGCTTTATGGCCCACTGTTGGTCCAAATCTCTACCAGTTCTATCTGGAAGCTATGTCCTCCAACACTCTGGGAGCTCTAATCAACCAAGGTAACATCAAATTATACCTAAGACCGGTGATCCAGAACTTATCACCAACTGGCGGCCAATCACTTTGCTCAATGTCTCATACAAGATTATTGCCAAAGCTCTAGCTAACAGGATTACCAACCTATTACCTTTGATCATCAAGACTGAACAAACCAGCTTTATTAAAAACAAATATATCTTAGACAACATTATTGTAGTTTGGGAGGGCATGGAATATGCGCGCCAGACTTCTCAGCCAGCTCTGTTTTTCAAAATTGATTTTGAAAAAGCCTATGATAGAGTTGAGTGGCCTTTCATTCTTGCCATGCTGCAGGCTATTGGCTTCGGACCTTGGTTCATCCACTCTGTTAATATGCTCTTCCAAGATGCTGGTGCCTGTATTACTATCAATGGTCAACAATCTGAGTGGTTTTCTCTTAATCGTTCCATCCGAAAAGGTTGCCCTCTTGCTCCTTCTCTATATGTCATTGTTTCTGAAGTCTCAGCTATTTGCTTGATAATGCTGCTCATGTTGGTTTAGTCCAAGGCATTCATCTACCTTCTTCTCCTCAGCAGCTGATTAACGGTCATTTCGCTGATGATTATTTTCTCACCCTGGCTGAGTCTGAGGCTTCTATTTCTAATGCTATGCAATGTCTTGACACCTTTTGTCTTGCTTCGGGTTCTACCATTCAATGGAAAAAGACTCAATGTTAGAGGCAGGCAGTGGGTCTCAAACCTCCTTGGTTAGAGGGATTTCAATGGCTCTAGATTGAACCTGGCATTCAGTTTAAATTTCTTGGCATCCCCTTTGCCTTCATGGCCTCCCCTACTGACCTTTGGGATTATGTGATTCAATGAGTTGAAAATAAAATCTCCTTTTGGCTCACCAAACATTTGTCTCTTGTTGGAAAATTTCAAGTTTGTTCCAAGGTTCTCACTGCCACTCATGTCTACTATTCCTCCTGTTGGGCTCCTTTTAAGGATACTTACCATCGGTTGGAAAAAATTCTGTGTGAATTTCTTTAGACCAACTTTGAAGGGAACCATGGTTTTCACAGGGTTGCTTGGGATGTTTGCTATATACCCAAAAACACCGATGGTCTTGGCCTTATCAACATACAATTTCAAGGGGTTTCTCTTACCGCCAAATGGATTCTTCGCAGCCTTGAAGGTGAGGAATCTTGGAAAATTCTACTTAGACATTGTATATCTCAAGTGTTTCCTCTTAATCGAAAGGCATGGCAGGGTTTGAACTACTATTCTTTATTGCTTTGCCCTGTTCCTATTAAAATTGGTGGTTCTTTTGTGGCTAAAAGTATTTAGAAAGCTTGGGAGCTCCTCAAACTCGACCTGCTTTGGAAGGGTGATGGTTTCCGAAATGGGCTCTCTCTCAACTCTCTCAGCTTATGGTGGAACCCAGTTCTTCAACATTAGGAGAAAATTCTTGCTCTTTCAGTGAAATTTAATGGTATGCGTCTTTTTAGAAAAGCAGTTAAGTTTATTTAGGACCTTTTCTGTCCTACCACTAGGGATTGGCTTCCATGGATCAACCTGAAAGCTAAATTTTCTCTTGTTAGGTTGTGGAGCCTATTTTTCATGTGTGAAAATGTTGAAGACTATACACTAAGAGTATTGTACACTTTTCATGTATCCTTACTGGGGTTTGGGGCCAAGCTGGGCCCCAAGCGGGGGTCTGGGGGCGCAGCCCCTGAATTTTTTTTTTTTTAGGTGTAAAATTTTTTGGCCTCAAAAAATGCAACTGACATATAAGGAAACGTGCTTTTCTCATATGGGTGAGTTTTTTGACCCATAGGTTTATGGGATAGGTTTTGCCCATGGTTTTGATACCCACAGTTTTGTAAAACTGCTTAAGTAGTTGTCTATTTATATGGTCTTATGCATATGATAGATGTACAAGAAAATGTATTGCAGATGTGTTTTGAATTCGGTTGTGAATTCTGTAGAGTTTGTTGAGCATAGCTCCAAACGGATCTGGGTATTGTATTGAGAGAGTGGTGGCTTGTAATAAAATCTGAGCAAGTGATTCTTGGTGGACGTAGCCCAAATTGGGTGAACCAAGTTAAATACTGTCTCTTAGTGTTGTGTTATTTTATTCTGCAATTTTATTTGAGATATGTAATAATTTCTGCATATTAGTTTCTACTGTTGCGATTCTGTGAGGGATTATTCCACATATTTTATCCCTTATTTCCTAACAGCTCTTCATGAAAATGATAAACAAGCCATTTCTCTAATACAAGAGCTCATACCTGGTGATTATTTGCATAAAACTGGTATTCATACGCAGCACATGTGGTGGTTTGACTGGCATTGGCCCACTGTCACTCCCTTCAGAAATTACAAACCTCGAGTGGGCTATAAGCTTCTTGCTCAGAAGCAGCTCCCTCTCACTAAGCTTAATTCTTGTTGAAGCTTGCATTCCACCCGTTTTGGTTGGAAACAATGCTTTCAGGTTGTCTGGGCCATTCCTATAGAGCCCAAAGTTTCTCACTTCCTTTGGTGTATTCTCCACCAAGGGCTTCCTATGGGAAAATGCATCATTCTTATGGGAGCTCCCCCACTACGCTCCCCTTTTTACAACCACATTAAAACTCTTCTTCATCTTTTTTGGTTCTGCCCCCACGCTCAGTCTGCTTGGCACTGGATTCATACCCTTTTTTAACCTTTTTTGCCCACGTTCTTTACGTGGAAAATGGGGACCCAGCCTTTGTTCCTGTGAAAATTTTCAACATTTGGCATTCTTTTCGGGCTACTATTTTATATCACATATGGAAAACTAGAAATTCATCTATTTTTAACAAAGATACAGTGGATAGAACTTTTATTATTTCTAACAAACTGGCTGTTATTTCCAATGTCTTGCTTCAGATCCAACTTCAAGCGGAGAAAGTCTGCATTGAGATGGAACACCTGCAGACCCTGTTGGATCACTGGGGAAGTGCCCCTTGCACTATTAGTCATGTTTCACCTGACTCTTCTCATCACCGCTCCCATTCACAAGGTCGTTGCTCCCATTCCCGTGGGTGACACAATTTTGATTGGGGTCCGGTTCATGGGTGGCGGAGCACCTCCCCTCCTCGACGGGGTCCTTCTTGGGCTCCTCCCACATCAGGGGTGTTTGGACGGCTGGGCAGTGGCGGTTCTGGGTGACAGGCACCTAATCAATTCAAGTTCCCTCGGCTCTCCTTAGCCATCTCTCCCAACCAGCGGGGCACTGAGGAGGAGCAACCGCAGACTGACGGCTAGACGCTGATTTTTGACACCCCCGCCAACCCTCCTGGTGGGTGGGGTGACCGCCTGAAGAGCCCCCCGTAATCTCCTCCTACCTCCATATTTGCCACTGCCACCTAGCTCCATGCCTGGCTTGGTTTCTGTAAATTTTGCTCCAACTTTTTTTTTTATTGATAAGCTTATCTTAATATGATTATGTAATTTGTGCCACTCGTAGCCTTTTCTATGGCTACTTTTTCTCTACATGTGGGGTGTGATCTTTTCCACCCAATTTTGTATGATTAGCATTGTACATTTCATCATTATTATATGGATATGCTTTTCAATTAAAAAAAAATACTGCTAACTGTAATTTTCCGTTGCTTTGTAGATGGTCATTCATGAAGTCCAGATCCACCATCCTAAAAATGGAAGTTGCAGATACACTTTAGGATATGAGGTAAGATCACCATCATTATTTGGAATAAGCAAGCTCAATTCATGCACCTCATGTTTAGCCTCTTCTTTTATGGATAATTGGGTTTTTTGTTTTTCAAAATTTGAGTCTTCCATGTCTTCTTTGTCGAATCGTCTCTATATGGATTCAAAGGGCTTGCTCGAAGACTTGCACCCATTGGTGTACATGGGGATATTTTACTCATAATTTAGGTTAGGAATATAAATATCATTGGGTTTCTTTTGAACACTGTGTTGAATTAGCTTTTTTAGATATTGGTGGTAGGTTTCTTAAATATTTACATTTTATCCTCATGTGTTTATATAGGTATCCCAATTTCACATGGACCTCTCTCTCCATGATGTAAATGGAAAGGAATTTCTAAGGAAGACGATTAGTGTGAATGATCCTTTAAGATTTGGGGGCATTACTATTTATGAAACTAATTGGAGTATCTCAGCTCTTTAGATACATAAGAATGGTGCAGGGCCATTCAATTTTGCAATGGCCACATTACAGGGTGGAGATAATAAGCTTTTTGGTACATTATTGCCACTAGAAGATGATGGTCCTTCTACGAGTCCTAAAGGAATGTGAGTTTAAGTGTAAAACCTCTATTTCTAAAATCCTTTAATTTACTCTTTGAAAGAGCAAGAAAAAGAAAAAATGTCACAGGATCGGTTTGTCACTTTCTAATATTTGGACCTTCTAACCTTGTAAATATGTTAACTATTTCTTTGATCTGGTAGATCAATTTTGGCTCGTGATCTACAGTCAGTGGTGTTGTATGACCAAGGGAAATTTGTGGGACTTCAATGGCTGGGATCAAATCATCCAATAAGCATAGATGGCATGTAAATTGTTGTGGATGATCTGCAATTGGTAGAACAGGGTTAGAACTAATTGTTTATGCTTATCTTCCCCTAGTTTGTTCCCTTTCGCAGGTTTCAGTGTGAGCTGTTAAACGAAAGAATGTAGACCACTCTATTATTAAGACTGGGTATTCATCTGTATAACTGTAAATGAAAAGGATATTAAAGTTAATCACAAGGATTAGGCTAGACTTATTGATTACCAGATATCACTATTCAGGCTTCCGTTTCTAGTTTTTTTGACATGCATTGACAAGAAAATGTGTTAAGTTAAGCTGGAATTTTAATGGTCTTAGTAAAGGTAAAGGTAAAGGTGAGTTTTTATGCCACAACCTAGTTAGAATTCCTTCTTGGCACATAGTACTTCCCTTGTTAGAATAATTTAAATTCTTTTTTGGTAACCCATGAGGTTTTTACCTCGTGACAAAGCTTGAGAGTAAACTAGGCCTTGCAAATCTAACTACAGCTTCAGGCCTTCTTAATTTCATCAGATATATGTACTCTTGATACCTCCCAGTATCCTTTCATGGACTCTTTCCCATCAATACATCCCAGTAGTGCCAATGAAGCATCCAAGAACCTTCATGGTTACTATTCTTGTCATGAAATACGTGTACTATTTCTTTTCTGATGTCCATTCTATATAAACTATTTTCTAGTATATATAAATTAATTTTTTGATAGTTTGTGTCCTACCTCCAGCTAACTATTTTTTCCTAATTTATCAGATGGATCTAAGTGTTCCTGTGGTATATGTCGTATTTGGTGCACTTATGTTAACAATTGTTGTCAGTTATTTTTCTCATTCACTGGTAAGCCTAGAGTTATCCATTGTCTAGACTTTACCTTGAGAAAGTTCATTTTAATATCTAGCTATAACTATTGTTCCAGTTTATCACTATTTGGATAATACCATTAAATTATGTTTGACTTGTTGATTTACAAAACAAGCATCAGATGTGTAGGTATGGGCCTTGCAGGAGTGAACATCAATTGTAGTTGGAGGAAAGAGTAATAGAGATAAACTAGGTTTTCAAGAGGAGTTGAACCGAATACTTGATTCAGTTCCTGAAATAATTGGTAATAAAAATTTAGATATTAAAGAGCCCAAATGCTTAGAAAGTGATGAGATAACATCCCCAAGTGAGATTACACTTTAATTATTAGAGCATAAGTAGATATTAATGTTATTTTCCTCTGTATTTTATAGAAGTTTCAGATTTTTAAAACAATAATCACAGGGTAAGGGGACCCACAAAAAAATGTAAGCTCAGCAACATTGGCACCAAAGAGGAGGATGCTAACACATCAGCTTGAGGACCTGCACCCGAATTCTGCTTCCAGATAGGAAAATCAAGTTCATTTTTTCACAAACTCAATTCATTATTGATTCTATAGAGGTTTTGTGACATATATTTTATCACCAAAAGTTAAATTCTTGGTGGTAAACTAAGTGGCATGAAATCAGATAGCTATTCATTCAAAGATGCCTTAAAATTGTCTCTACTTTGTACCAAAGAATTTCACATGCATATTCACCTGTCCAGACTTAAACAGGGTATATTCTCTCCAAGAGAATGGAAAATGCACATAAGTTTAGCATATGGGAATAACATGACACATGGAAAGGAAATGCCATTATCAACTTTTAAATTTCTTTAGGCCACTTCACATAAATTTATATCCGGCGTGAACTGATGATTAACCACATCATTATCTAAATAGTATGAACATCATTGTCTAATCTTCCCAAATGTGTAAATCACAAATGATTGATTAAGAAATGAAAACAAATGGTAATTTTGATTTAATTTGATTTGTAGTTAGAAGGTATGTACAATTAAGGATGACCTTGGATGTGCAGACGTGTATTTGTTTGTGTGCGTGTATATGAATTACAAGATAGACGATGAATTGGAAAAAATAAAATAAAAATTAAATGCAAGAGAGAAAGGCAGTTGATTAAATAATGTGAATAAATAGTAACCAAACACCTAATTTTATGAGAAGCGCGTTGGATGAAAGCACATGGGTATCAAGTGGAATGGCTCTCATGTAACAATCGAAGGTAATGTTGGACACATCAAATCAAGATTTTAAAGTCTTGGAATGTTGGTTAATGTGTGATTATGCAATCCTTTGAGATGTATTCTCTCTCCATTCAAATGTCTCTCAATATTGTTATTGTATCATATTTATGTGGTAATTATATATATATATATATATATTTAGCGATAACAATAAGACTGCATTTACATTTAATGTTCAAGGAACTTGCTCACCTCACTCGCCAACTTCTTCAACCATAAAAGCCTACACACATAAGCTAAGGCATAACAAAGACCAACATGCATCTTAATAAAATAAATCTTCATCAACTTTAGAAACTTGGAAAAAGGAAACAACCATAGGATTTGTGCACCACACCTTGTGATAAATTTTCTCAAGGACTCAAGTGCCATCAAACAAGGTGGAGAGAATTGAAAAAACTCCCTTCATTTGTTGCTCTTACGATAACACAACCAAAAAGGAAATAAAAAATGGCAATTGTCTCTTCCCGCATTGATGGACAATTTTGAATTCTCTTGTTGTGTAGCTAAAAACAACATATACTTACGTGCTTAGTATTATTTTTATTATATTAGATTTTGGGTGTCAAGAGTTAGTGAAAGGTTAAGCCATGAGTTGTCCATGTATTAATTAAGGTTTTTTATGGTTGAAGATGAAAGGGGGGAACCCTTAAAGAATATATCATATTTTTTAAATTAAAACTTTTACCGTTCTATGTTCACATGATTTATGGTACAACTGTATCAACGCATGGGAAATCTAGCAACAATGAGTAAAGTTTGGTTTTTAATGATTTCCTTCATTCTTGTAACTAACTTGAGCGGGAGAATCGTGAGAACACAGGTTACTGATGATTTTATAACTTCTTTGAGCAAGCCAACTCGAGGGATAGGTTAATTTAAAGTTATAAAGGAGGGACAGTTACGTGGATTACTGTGTGTGTATTTTGGAGAAGTTTTTGGCATTCATGATTTTTTTTGTCATGTGTGTGTATGGTAAATTGTGTGTGTACGAAGGTGTGTGTGTAATCACATGAAATATTGCATTGTCCAATTGCGAGTGAATACAAAAGGAGCTCTCTATATTTCTATTGTGATCTATCTCTTCTTTCATGTATTAGTTGAGTAGATACTATACTGTTTCATGTACAGTGAATGTCCGGGTAAAGATATAGCATGAATCATAACAGAATTTGAACCGTAGAGGATTTTTATGCTCGTTCAAGGAATATTGAAGTCATAGAAGTCATTTGGGAAGTGAGGATGATATTATAATGGTTTAGGATTCGAATAAAAAATAAAAACAATAAAAAACCATGAATTTCACCTTCTCTGTCAACACAGTTGAGCTACCTTGTAACTAGGGTTTAGGAAAGGAAAAGTCCTCTAACACATGTTTTAACCATATAAAAATTCTAAAAATTGGAACGTATCTCTTCCTAGTGGTCACAAACCATTTGTAAAAAGAATCGGAGCATTTCATTGCGTGTGGAGAGAGAACTTTGTGACAGTCAGGTGTCACAGTTGTGTAGGTAGAGAAAACATGGTTTACTTGCAATTAAATTCATTGTCGAGTTTGAGAAGCCAATGATCATTAATACAGCTTGAGGAAATTGATGAGGTGAGTTAAGAGATCCTTATTTGGTTTGTAAGGGTGTGAATAACAATACAAGCTCATCGTAAATCGATTTCAGGCTTAGACCAATTTAGTGAGGACTATGGTTGAACAACATACTAAACAATGGTGATTTCTTAGACTAAATATCCAGCAAGATAAAAAAATTTAGTTATTATTAGCGATTACTACATAAATTTTGAGGATTTGAAAATAACCTCATAATATCGATGCAACAGGTCAGAAGCTTTTCTTCTTTATTCGGCTAGATGGGTTGGCAGAGGTAGAAAGATAAGGATATTTCTACAATGAATATAGGGTATTTTTCTATCCAATCCAGTATGTCTTTACCACCACTTGCAACCTTAAAATGCCCGTTGCTTGGTTCCAACAAGTGATTGAAATGGGTGCCCAGATCACTCCCAAATCTTGTACTTGTCTAGAGGATTAGATGTCTTCAAACACAGATGAGAAACCTTCTCTGCCTCTCCTCCCAGCTCTTGCCTCTCTACCCAACCCCAAAACCTAATTCAAAATGCTAAAAACTTAAACCCTTTTATCCCCATTTACCATACTGGTATACTGGTATTTTTTTTTTCCATTTTTAATACCCCAATATGAACGAACGTGATAAGATATCACTTAGGTAATGAACCCCAGTTGGACACCGGCTATGTTGGTGATAAGATTACATGGCATCCATGCATGGACATCCATGCCTTCATTTTTTTCTTTTTAGAGTGGTATACACATTTTGTATACCAAAAGGTGGTTGTGTTACCACAAACGGTGTGGGATTTGAACCTATGACCTCATGATTATTATTAGAAGGTACAAACACATCCATGTGAAAAAATGCATTTAATAAAATACTCCCCAACTTTGTGTATACCACACTAGTGGGACCCACTCCTATGTATGTATTCTTAGGGGCATTACATACATACATAGGTGTGGGACCCACTATTGTGTTGTACGTGCATAGTTTGGGAGTCATGTAATTATATGTGTTTTTTTGTGTTGATGTTTCTATGCCACAATGCAACACAGTTGGTAGGGCCTTCTAATAATAATCATGAGCTCACGGGTTCAAATCCCACACCCTTTTTTGTATACACACTAAGTGTGCTATACACACTTATTGTGTGTACCACACTAAAAAAAATAAAGTTCCGGGTATGTTAGACATATATGTATGTACATATGTATATGTATACTCATACATACATGTGCATATACATGTATATGGATATGCATATGCATGTATAAACATACATATGCAATTACACACACACACACACACACACACACACATGTATGTGTACATGTATGTATGTGCATATGTATAGGTATGTGTATGTATTCGAGAAGGTATCACAACACATTCGTTCACTAGCCAACAAAGTCAAGAGTATGGAGGATTTTTTTTATCTCCCTTATGTGGTATACACAAAATGTGTATACCAAATACAACACTACCATATAATAATACAAATTTCAAGGTATGTTAGACATATAACATACATAAAATACATACATACATGCATGCATACATGTATCTATATATATATATTATATTATATATATATATATATATATATATATATATATATGCATGTATGTATGTATGTATGTATGTATGTACTCGTACATACGTGTGCATATACATGTATATGGATATGCATATGCATGTATAAACATAGATATGCAATTGCACACACACACACACACACACACACACACACACACACACACACATATATATATACCATGGGTATACATATGTATGTGCATATGTATACGTATGTATAAGTGTGTTTATGTATTTTAGTAGGTATCATAGCACATTTGTTCACAAGCTAGCAAAGTCAAGAGTATGGATAGTTTTTTTATCTCCCTTATGTGGTATACACAAAGTGTGTATATAGAAAACAACAATACCATCTGATAATACAAAGGTTCGTGTATGTTAGACATATATACATGTACATATGTATATGTATACTTGTACATACTATAGATACCTAACATTTGCTCATGCCTAGTGTGTCTTATGATTCGGTTGATTGCGAAACTTTGTCAACTAATTACTCTTTGTTCTATTCTCAGATACACATTTACAACACCTTCTTGTTCGTATTCCTCTTATATTCAACCCATTTGGTTAATTAACCCCCTTTTATTAGCTAAAAATATTCCTACTTCCTCTAGATCACTTCTATAGGATTCCTAGGATATCTATCAATCACATCTAGTTAATCAGACTCCCCTCAACTCTCAAGGAGTATCTAATCACTTTCTAATCAAGTTTAGCTAGCCTAAACCTAGCTTCAATATTCCAAAGCATGTTTACCACTCCTAATCATAAATTTATTTTAGCTTACCTTTAGTCTCACATGCACCCAAAGTTCAACTTCTTCAAAAGAGAAAACTATTAATACAAGGCTAGACCTTCCCATTCAAAACTTACAACTTTACACAAATTTATATCTAAAAAGTCTAAGAAAGCTAGGATCTCATTTGTATTAGCTTTAAGCTAATTAGACATTTGATCCAAATATTACGTTCCTCCATTGAAAGAGATTCATAATCCTCCATTTCTTCATAGGTTGGTAATGAAATAGCTAAAGTTGGCCTTGTAGCCATTTTAGTGAGATTCATTCACCTCTTTGAAGTAAACAACAAATTAACCCCTTTGATTGCTAAGTTGATATCCTTAGGTTCAATTCTTAATTAGTGATCTAAAGAGTATAGAGTAGCATATGTATGTTAGTTTAGAGTTAATGTCAGTTCATACAATGATATAAGTTCTCTTTCTTATCTCTTATCCTGATGGTTTAGTGTAGATTAGGTTCATGCTTTTGAGATTATATGTTTTATATTCATTTCCATAGCATAACTAATTTATACATGAACACATATGGCATACCCAGAGAAAAATTAATAGAATGAAGGATCAACCAATGTAATCAGGTATTAAATACACATGGATGTTCTTTCTTCCCTTTTATTCCATTCCTCTGCAATTCATCCTCCTTTTTCATTCCTTTGATGATATTTTGGTTAGCTCATTTGCATGCATTTCATGACATTTATCTCTATGGTATCTATTTGACCTTGGTCTTTCATCACCTTGGTAAATTAAAGAATGATTGACCTCTTAGATATCCTATCACAATCATCATCTAATAAAATTTTTGTGACTAACTTTTGGATATATTTGTTGACACTATCCAATTTTGTCATCATAAGCACTTCTGCCTCCTCACATCAAGCCATTAGTGGTTCTCAACCCCTTGTCAAATCAAGAGATCTGAAATAAGTTTCAGAAAGAAAAATAATCAATCAAATCAAAAAGTGCAAAGCTAAAAGTAAAACAAAATTGATATATAACTCTCTCTTGGGGTATTTCCAATATCTCTACTGGGAATATGGATATTTGACTGGAAGTAGAGAAATGTTGAGATTAGAATCAAATGTATATCTGTTGGGGTTATGGATGTCTGATTAGGAATGGAGAAATGTACGGTTCTCCTTTGAACTTTCATTCATAAATAACCTTTCAACATAAATCATTCCTACAGATTGGCTAGGGTGTCTTCACTTATTGTCTATCAAGTCTTCTCTCCAAGAGGTAATTATTTTCCATGTGCACACACTGGATCTTGATGAGAGAATATGATTAATATGTTACCAAGTGTATTTTTGTAGACCTTGTTCAAACTCTTGCTTTGGTCTATATCTTGTCTCACGATTTGTGCCTTAAAACTAATCACCTTTTTATTCTCAAAAACTTATAGCTACATTTTCCATATCCATACATAGCATCCATATTTTCCTCTACCTCATTCAAAACATCTGTATGTATAAGATATCATTTTTTACAGTGTTTAAGTCAAATTATCCCTTGTTTCAATAAACAATCTTCTACTTCCTTTCTATCATGTGTTTCTTGGCCATCTTATGTTTCGGCATCCTTGCTCCTTTCTAACACTTCCTTGGTTTATGTTCATCATCATGTTGAACCTATCCATATTGAACTTGACACTCATTTTGCATGTGAAGAGCTTGCCTTTGAATACCACCCTCTATCACCGGGGAAAATTTCACATCTTCAATTTATTACATATACGCGTGACACTCTGCCATTGTACATCCCACCTATCGCTAATGGAATCCATTCTTCTTTGTCTTCTTATACATAGCTTTAGAAAACTTTGAAAATACCAAAAAAATTCAAATATGTTTAAGAAAAATTCTAAAATCGAAAATCATCCTACAAAACATCACTCTTTGTTTCTCTCCTATTCATGTATGTGACTTGTGGATCATCAAGATCTACCCCCATTAACAAAGCCGGTTTGCTTACTATGCCTATACTCTGTGGCACAACAAGTTTCTTGGTACTATTTCATAGTGCACAATTTCTTTTCATAGGACCCAAGTGTCCTCCATTATTCTCCTTGCATGTATCCTTTCTTGAGGCACCTTGTTTAACCCTTGTTGTTAATTCACATAGGTTGGAACTGAAGCTTGATAACAAAAACATTGCATTATGTTTCCCTATTAGGTTAGCTTGTTTACTTTCTCGTATTGCATTACATTATGTATGTTGTATAGACTTAGGCATTGTTTTACTTTCTCATATTTCATTACATTTTTTTATGTTGCTTGGAGTTGTTTTTAGCAATGGAAAATTTTTTTGTATATGGATTTTCATGTCATACTACACTTTTGTTCATTCTTTTTATAATAAGGACCGATGATGAAGATCATTAGCAATATGATGAAAAATAAGTTTGTTTACAAGGCACTGGATAGATGTTAGCTCATTCCCCTTTCCTCATCCTCATTTTCTTCTATATTTCCTTTCTACCCTTCATATTTTTATCTATTTCCTTCATCTTTTCGATCGTTGATTGACATCTTTCATCACCCCATCGACACTCGAGGGGGCATCCTTCTGTTATCCAAAAATTTACCCCTCAGGGTAAATTTGATAACATGCATCAGAATATTCAAGTCCTAGGCAAATTAATTGATTCAGAGCAAACATCATGTTTATGAGGTCTCTCTCAGATATTTTTTCTAACTCCCCAATCCGAACAAGGAAGGAGCAAGCTCTGAAAAAATGTGAAAAAATGGGTTGTAGAAGGCAAGTAGGTTAATCCAGAAAAAAATTGTTGAAAAATCGGCCTAAGTCCTAGTCCTAGGAGCAATTGGGACATTTGGGACAAAATTGCACGAATCGGCCGAAAAAGGCCGCCAGACAGTCCGAAAAGCAAAATGGGACGTGCGGGGACAAAAGGGACGCGCGGGACGCAGAAAATCCGAACTGGCCAAATAGAGAGAAAAAAATTGGCTAACTGTTGAGAGGGTTTGCCTTTGGGACACGCGGGCCAAAAGTACGCGAACCGGCCGAATACCGGCCGAAAATGAGAACTTTTTGTCCCCAGAACAGTTGGGACCAAAAAGGGCGCGAATCGGCCGAACCGGGCGAATTTGTCCCAGACGGTCCCGAAAGAAAATGGGGACATATGGGCTGCAAGTACGCGAGACCGGCCCAGTTCGGCCGAAATGGGAAACTTCAGCACTGGGCCAAATGGGACAAAGGGGACGCGTGGGACGCGGATAGCTGAAGGAGCCGAAAGCCAATCAAATCACGCCACGTGTCACCAGCAGAAAAGGGACATGGAAGCCCATTTCGGGTGGTTCGGAAGAATTTGTCCCACGCAGCACTAAGACATTCGGGACAAAGGGACGTGCGGGATGTGAAATGCCAAAGTGGCTGAAGGACAGAGGAGAAAAAGTCAACGTTTGGTCCGTGGAACTTCAAACGGCCATAACTTTTGACTCCGAGCTCCGATTTTCACAAAATTGGACTTTCTGGAATGAGCACGACATCCTCTACGCCAGCAGAAAAAGGGACATGGATTTAGCCCATTTCGGGTGAGTTCGGAAGATATATTGTCCCACGCAGCACTAGGACATTTGGAACAAAGGGATGTGCGGCTCCAGTGATGTGAAATGCTCTCTCCCAAAGTGGCTGAAGGGACAGAGGAGAACACCTGCCAGACCCAAACGTAGCTGGTCGCGTGGACACTTCAGAACGGCCCATAACTTTTTGTATTTCTCCGAGCTCCGAATTTTCACAAAATTGGTACTTTCTGGAATCATGAGTTCACGAGCCGATCCTCTACAGCCAATCAAGAAATTTTGGATTTATTGATTTCAGAAATTGAGGGTAGATATAATTTAAATGAAGGAAACGTGTTCGGCTCCAGTGAGTACAATGTTTTATCTCTCCCGTCAGTTGGGAGTGACAGATTAACACCTGCCATGGTCATCATTCTTAGCTCTGCTGCAGCACATGGGATAGTATGGGGAGGCCTTTAACAAATTTTGTATAACCATTCCACTGAATGAAATGCACACTTAAAGGTGGTTGAAGTACAGATTTCGGAGGATTCCATTTTCCCTTCTCGAGCTCCTTCTCATTTTTGCTATAAATTGGAGTGTTGGGCTCAATTGTAAAGGGGGAGAGTTTTTGGGTAACAAAGCTCTGTCAGAAAATTGCTTTGTGATAGCAGTGTTTTGCAGGAAACGTGTAGCCGGACTCCTTGCATGGTGATCCAGTGCCCTTATCTTGTAATAGTTTGGGACTGTGCAATATTAAGAGGCATGGTAAATCATCAGTTTGTGAATATATCTGCTCCCCAGCACATGTGTTTCCTTGCATTAGTATGGGGAGCCTTTTTCAAATAATTTCTACAACCATATTCCACTCAATTTATTATGCCTCTTACAGGAATTCATTGAAGGATTGTGTGTGCTTCGGGATATTCCATGTGAATGCCTTCTCTGGATTATGGTGAACTGTCTCATTCACCTCTTCTAGTAAATTGGAGTGTTGGGCTCATTGTATTTCACACATTGGAGAGTTTTACTGGGTAACACCCTCTTCTTCTGGTGTCAAAACCGCTTTAGTGAAGCCAGCTGTGTTGCAGACCCTTGTAGTGGGACTCCTTGCATGGTGATCCCTAGCCCCTTGGATCTTGTAATAGATTAGAACTGTGCATATCCTGAAGCAATAACTGGAGTATCAGTTTGTGCATATATCTTAGGAGCAAGAACCACTGTGTTTCCCTTGGATGTCTATCTCAAGTGCAAGTAATATTTCAACATGGAGTATATTGTGTCTATTTATTATGTTCTTGCAATTCACACAAATGTGTGTGCTTGTGAAGTGATTGCTGTGAATGCATGTCGCTGTGATTATGGTGAACTGTTCAATCACCTCTTCTAGTGTGCACTGTGCCTGTGTGATTTCACACATTTGGAGATTACTATTCACACCCTCTTCTTCTGGTGTATCACCGCTTTAGTGTATTTTAGTTGTTTATGCATTTTCTCTACTAGTCCCTTTGAATTTTTAGATTAGTCACTTAGCCTGCCTGCAAAATGGGGTAGATTGTAGGCACCTAAAGTTTAGGAAGCATGCCTAGCTTTCTCTATGATTTGGTCTATCTCAAGTGACAACCCTGCATCAATTAGATACTCTTCATTCCATGTTATCCAAATGCACACTGGATACTTAGATGTGATCAAACTAGAAACTCTGAGTCGTACATCCAAGGGTGCTGTGATGGTTAACCCATTTTAAGGTTAATTTTTCTCTTATAGCTAAAAATATTTTATATGTTTAACTAGTCTACTATCTTTAGTGACGTCACTTAGGCTATATACCCCAATTAGATCTAGTGAAAAATCATAGACACCTAAAGTTTTTCAATGCCTAGTCTCTTAATCAACATATTAATCAAGGTTGATGACACTTAGTCAATAGATACTCTGTCATAACCATTCTCAAATGCCCATGTTACTGACCACTCAGTTCATTAATGTCGATTTCCTCTTATATTCAACCCATTTGGTTAATAAACCCCCCCTTTATAGGCTAAAAAATCTTCATATTTCCTCTAGATCACTTCCAAATGCTTCCTAGGCTATCTATCAATTACATCTATCAACTCCCCTCAATCTCAATGAGTCTTTAATCACTTGTTAATCAAGTTTAACTAGTACTCTATCATAACTAGTCCAAAAGAATGTTTACCACTTAATCATAAAGTGATTTTAGCTTACATTTAGTCCCATAGGCACCCAGTTCAAATTTCCAAAAGAGAAAAACTATAAATTCAATAGGCCTTCCCATTCAACACTTACAACTTTACACAAAATTTATATATATAAAGCCTTAGAAAGATAGGATCTCATTTTTATTAGCTTTAAGCTAATTAGATATTTGATCTAAATCTTACCTTCCTCCATTGAAAGAGCTTCATAATCCTCCCTTTCTTCACAGGTTAGTAATGAAATAGCTAAACTTGGCCTTGTAGCCATTTTTAGTGAGATTCATTCACCTCTTTGAAGTAAACAACAAATCAATGCCTTTGATTGCTAAGTTGATCTCCTTAGGTTCAATGCTTAATTAGTGATCTAAAGAGGAGAGAGTAGCATATGTATGTTAGTTTAGAGTTAATCCAAGTTCATAATGATATAATTTCTCTCTCTTATCTCTTATCATGATGGTTTAGCATATATTAGGTTCATGCTTTTGAGGTTATATGTTTTAGCTTCATTTCCATAGCATAACTAATTCATACATGAACACACATACATGTGCATATACATGTATATGGATGTCCATATGCATGTATAAACATACATATGCAATTACACACATATATATATACATATGTGTACATGCAAATTTATACATATATATAGGTGTGTGTGTGTGTGTATTTGAATAGGTATCATAGCACATTCATTCACTAGCCAACAAACTCGAGAGTATGGACGGGTTTTTTTATATCCCTTCTGTTGTATACATAGAGTGTGTATAGCACAAAAAACACTACCATATGTTAACACAAAGGTCTATGTTAGACATATACATGTACATATGTATATGTATACTCGTGCATACATGTGCATATACATGTATATGGCTGTGTATATGCATGTATAAACATACATAAGCAAGTGTATACATAAGTAGGTGTCACATTCCATTCAGAGCCAACTATCCTGGTGATAAGATCGCACGACCCATAAAAATCACCATAAGATTTCATACAAAATGGCATAAAACCAACACCCATCTGTGCAACCCGCATCCTACTCAGTGGCGTCTAGTTAGCACAACTCAGTCACTATCCAATCAAAAACACATGCCAATTCTTGAGGCTGATCCCAAGGAGGATATGATCCAGATGAAGGAAGATAAATTAGAGGAGGAAAGGAAATGAGAAGGTGGTGAGAATTTAATGCATCACTTTTGTTTTCAGTGCCCGGTTCCATTGATTAGATAAGCAACAAAAACTTTAAGCGTCATAACTTTGCATATGCATATGCATGTATAAACATACATATGTAATTACACATATTTATATGTATGTGTGTATGTATATGCGTGTGTATGTATTGGAGTAGGTATCACACCCCATTCATTCACTACGCAACAAATTCAAGAGTATGGACATTTTTTATCTCCCTTTTTTGGTATACAGAGAGTGTGTATACCACAAATAACACTACTATATGATAATACAATGGTACGGGTATGTGAGACACATACATGTACATATGTATATGTATACTCATCCATACATGTGCATATATATGTATTTGGATGTGCATATGCATGTATAAACATACATATGCAATTACACATACACACAAATACACACACACACACACACACACACACACACACACACACACACACACACACACACACACATATGTGTACATGTATGTACATGCATATGTATACATATGTATAGATGTGTGTATGTATTTGAGTAGGTATCACAACACATTCATTCACTAGCCAACAAAGTCAAGAGTATGGATGGTTTATTTATTTCCATTCTATGGTATACATAGTGTGTATACCACATACAACACTAACATGCTCATATTTGGAAAAGTATGATGAATATGAATGGGGTATGTGCACAGGGACTATGCGATATGGATATGGGTCATGTGATCATATCACAAGGATAGCTTCAAGCATACATGTGGATATACATGTATATGGATATGCATATGCATGTATAAACATACATATGCAATTACACACACACATATGCGTGTGTGTGTACACTGTATGTGTGTGCATATCTATTATGTATGTAAAGAGAAATGTGTATTTATTCAAGATATGTAAGAAATTGTGCATTCAGTTCACTGGTCTAGCAAATTTCAATCGACATATAAAATCCACCTATTTTTTATTTGACGCGTTGGATACAAGAGTGGTAGCCACACATAGCGATAGTAAAAATGACCACATTTAATTTTGAACACTAATATTGTTGGAGATCTCCAAGGTTAAAATATGAATTTCACTAGTGGATTAATATTTGTTTATGATTATAGAATAGAACTCACACAAAATAGAGATTTTTGTGTATATGTAAAGGAAAATGGGGATTGTCTTAAATTTTATGTGGGAAGGATGTAAATATAGATGTCGAACCATATGGATATGACCAACCATTAGAGGGGATCAATTATTGATGATTGTTCATGCATCCCTGTTTTCCTAAGATTATTTGAGCTTTAAAAAGGGAGGCTAGAAAGTGTTACAAGAAGCAAGCATTGTTGTTGGCTTTTAAACATGGAACACATTGATTTGTTTTTATTTCACATCCTTTAAATGTAAATTGCACTCACTTGAATAATGTGAGTGATATCAAGATGATAAAGTGGAGCACGTATATAATATATTATTTGGGTAACATAATCCAAGTCATGGGATACACATGTGTTTAATTCCCACCTTTTTATTTCCAATTTTTTGATCTTGACTTCATCTTATCTAACAAAATAAATTTCCTCCAATTGTAAAAATTGATGTTGTAATAAATAAATACCAAATCCTTGGTGTTCCAGACAACAAAATTGAAGAGAGGGATGAGAATATCATGCCACAATCTTACATCATGATGTTATACATGTTGCATTTATGCTTGTTTGTTTTTCTGCTATATTTCTTGCAAGATTGGGTTATCTTTCATTTCCCTAAATTTTTCATTGTATATATTTAATTGAATAACTCTAAATTTACAAGGAAAGGGATTAAAAACATGGTCAAGATGGAGGAAATACCATACATGACTCGTGGAGGATTCGAATGTTTGACATCTTTATCTTTGCCACCCATTTATTGTTCACAAATAGGCCATATTTCTTGAAGAGAAAACCTACTCCACCTCCACTCAACTGGATGCCTATGCATATAGTTGAGTAGAATCCATTGACGAAATTGAGACGTGTAATTTCATTGGTAATGACATAGTGTACTAGGCCCATAATTACGTTGAATTCTACCAGAATTGTTTTGGAATTTATATTTGACAATATTCTAAGAGCTCTGCACAATGTTTAACACAGATATAATATTGATTCTCCTATACTATTAAATTCATATGGGACACCATACAATTATATAGCATATTTGGCTCCTATAAAATAGGAGGTAAATTTAACTGTATACTCCACAAACTACTCTCGTAACTTATCTACGTAATATTGTTATAACCACAACAATATTATTAACAACTTTACAAACAACCCAAATAACAATATAATAACTCATGTAATAAATCATGTGAGTGATAATATTTCCTAACATTCCCTCCCTTAGTGTGAACATGGGGAAAACATGCCTTGTACTGCAACTTTCCGCATTGAAACTTGCTCATGATATGGATGGTTTTGTTTTTTACAATACCCGAAAACCTCCTGAATAGTTTTTTCTCAAGTGGCAAACCAAAAAATACAAAATATTGTTTTGTTTTAGGATAACCAAAAAATATTCGGGATGGTTTTCAAAATGGACAACCAACAACCATAATATCTTGATGTTGCAATATTATCATCAACTCTCATCACATTATTCCATCAGGGGATTACATAGGAACTGTGCTTACATATTACAAATTGAAAAAAATGAAACTCAAAATGGAACATCCAGGTCATGTCCCCCCCCCCACAATGTGAAATTTCAACTTATTTCGCAAACCAAACATGAATAACAAGAACACTGAAAACAAAAGCACACTAAAAGCAAACTAAAAACACAATGTCACCAAACCTTTTTGTGGCCTTGTCATTATTGACTAATGAGAGGTTGTTGATTGACCTCCAACCCTTTGTGCCTTCATCCTTTGATCAACGTGCTACTAACTCAACCAGAATTGATCATGGAGCTCAATTTTACATACTTCCATCAGACGTTGGATTCTATTGAAAATGCATCCATAAAACATTTTTAAAAAATTTTCAGACTTTTATAATGACTCAATTTTTTTACTCTTTTGGACTAGACTACTATAACTTTTGACGATAATGACAAAAAATGGCTTTATTAATGCTTTAACATACGAATAAATGACCAGTGATACTGATATTTTAATATTTAAAAAGTAATCAGATATTACTTTTTACTATGACACTTTAACTAAAACATACACATTTTATTAAACAGATAAAAAGTAATCAGATATTTGAATATTTAAAAATTAATCAGACAGGCAAAGAGGTTGATCAAGTACGAATGCACTGGGACAGATATGATGAGACTATAGCTATATAGGAGGATGCTACCTTGCTACGAGTTCAGTTTCCACATTTGTTCCAGTGACTTCCGAGAGGAAGTCGAGTCTAAGGGGAGGGGGATGTAGTGCCCACTTTCCTTTGACACCTTTTTGATACTGATCATGATACTGTTGATTATATTATGGACATGATTATGGACTTTATTATAGTATGATGTTAGATGTTAGATCATAGATTATTGTTGACTTTATTCAGTTATGATGCATGATGATTATTATAGACATTTTATATGTTGATGGTTATATACTGTTTAACATGGTTATATTATGGATGTTGTTCAGAATTGTGATAATTGGATATTGTGAGTAGACCTAGAAATGAAATTATTGGGAATGGATGATATAATTTGATAAAACTATAAATGATATGGTTAGATTGCTTTGATGTTTTTGTGTTTCATATATCTAGATGAATATGGGAATTATATTTATATTATTTTGGATTTTCTGATATCGCCATGGCCATGAGGGTCGAAGGAGATAGTTGTGTTTTGCAGGTTAAAATATCACAACAAAACATCGGGGGATTAGAGACCAACCACATTGGAATTCTAGATGAATTCAACAAGGTCACCATGGAAACTAGTATTTATTTGTGTGTGTTTGTGTGTGTTAGGGATTCCCATGGGGGGATCACCTTCAAATGTGACCAAAGGGTTTTATATTTTTTCTTTTATTCTAGTCCCTTTGTCTATGTTTTCATGTGTTTATTTTGTGGTGCTTTTACCCCTTTTATTATTCATTAAAAGGTGTGTAATATTGTGAGTAATCATGTTGCTAAGTTAATTAATTACAAATATGTCATAAGAAAGTAATTAATAGATTTGTGTGTCTTGAATTAAAGTGTTATACGAGATGTGTAAGTTAAATTTTGAGTGTGAAACACTCCACCTTCTTGGAAATTCGAATTTGTCCTTGGAGACTAATTTTGGAGGCTTGTGGGACAAGTTAAACATGTCCCATACCTCTTAAATTTAATTACCAACCATACCTATGGTTAGAGAGTTGAGATTAGACTTTTATAATGCTTTTTGAGAAGGAAAATTGTAGGTTTTAATTACACTTTTCTTACATGATTTAATTTCAGTCCTTTGGGGTGTGGGTTGGATTTGAGTGTGTAAGTAAATTGTCATATTATTCACCCACCTATTTGTTATGCATTGGAGAATGAAGTTAACCCTAGGAATTGGAGTTTATGATGTCTGATGTGACATCCTACATGGACCCACCTCATCCTCTTCCCTTCCCTCTTCTATTAAATTCAAATTCCTTCCCTTGTTTTGGGGTTGCTACATTTTGGAGAGTTCATTCTTGGGAAGAATTCCTTGCTATTTTGGGAGATCTTGCTTGAAGAAGTTTTTTTGGAAGATTGTTGCATGGTTGTGCTTGGATGATTTGGATTGTTTTCTTGGAAAAATCTTCTTGTTCAGAACTTGGGAAACTCCATCATGGAGAGGTAAGAGATTAGCTCTTGAAATGCTCTTCTTTTATGAATGTAAATGTTAGTGTGTCAATGTTTTGGCATGTTTGTGGGCTATTGGGTAGATGGCCTAGGAAATGGTGTAGGAGAAGACTATGGGGTTTATTTTATGGGAGGAACAAGTGTGTTTTTAGGGAGGTATAAGGTTGGAGGGAGTTGGGATTTGGGTTCCACCTTACAAAGAAATAACTTGCATTTCTTTTTTCGTTATGGGGGTGCCATAAGAGGTTGGGGAGGAATAAGGAAATGTGAGGAATAAGGGGTACTTGGGGGAGGCATAAGGAATGTCAGGGCTTTGATATACTATATTTTGGTAGTTTGTCATTTAGGTGGTGATACCCATTTCCCTTTTGGGAGGCATAAGAAGCATCCCCCATAGTTTATTGCTCTTTTTTCTTGCTTGATAAAGCCTTAGTATTGTTTATCATGTTTTAATGTAGTTGTAAACTACATTCTGTTTTGGACTATGATTTTATTGTGAAAATGTTGGTTGTGTGTTTGTGGAAGCCTGTTGTTGCCATGAGTTGGATCACATATTTTATTGCATTGTGGTTGGAGCTTCGGGGGCCAATGAAGAAGGATGGATTCTCTTTTTCATTGGATGTCTTGGTTGGGTGGAGAGCGTTGCATTTCCCCTTCTCTTGTGGTGATCAAATTTAGAAGAATGAGAAATATGCATGTTGTTGTTCTAGAGTTGAGATAAAGACAGATTGACAGTGCCTTGTGAAATGAAATCTTATTTTAACCTTTCGTACTTGAAGTGGGTGAAACTTGTATATGTTTTATAATGGAAAGATGTTGTAGTGGTTATGAAAGTGTAAATTGAAATGTGAAAGAGACATACTTTGCTCTGTTCTTTTGAAAGCAAGAAATTGTGTTATGTATGATGAAATTGAAGAATGAAAGAAAGAAGTTGTAAGTTGTCTTTTGGAATCAATAAATTATTGTGTTACCTTTCTCAAATTGCATTGTTGTATTGAACCTGATCACTTAAATTTATTTGAAATCTCTATTTGAAAGAAAAAAATGCATATGAAGAAAATTCAATACTCTGTCTTTTGAAAGGTGTAAACCTAGAAATCAGAGTTGAGTATTTTGTTTGAATACTTTGTTTTGAATCAATTAGATGCATTATATTTGAATGGGAATGTATTCTAATACTTAGAAGACAAAAAAATGGAAGATAGATCTATTCAAATTGATCTCGGTTTTATGTTTTTAACTAGAAAATATTTAATCCAAAATGCAACAGATCAAACCTGAAACAAAGAAATAATAATGAAACATTAAAATTGAACATTCCAAGATATAAATGAGTTCAATTAGACAAAAAAAAACTTAAACAAAATCTTTCAAAACCTGGCAAAACCGAGTTCAAAGATCTTCACAGTTGTTTTGATGTCAAGAGTTGTAAAATTTAAAATTGGAACTCAATCCAGATACATTTACCTTCACAAACCTATCCTAAATCCATCTAAGAACAATTATTCATGTATATTTGACATGTTGAGAGAGGAATAAGATCAAATTAAAAAAATCTTATAAGTTAAAATTTACCAGTTTGCACTGTAAAATCCTACAGATCATTTTCTTGAAATTGACCTCATAAAATTGATCAAAATCAAAATTTAATGATTCCTGAGTAAATATGACATCTATATCTTTCTAGAAAGTCCTCGTTTACCCAATTCTGATCTCTCAATCAAAATTTATGGTCTTCTAAATTTTTTCATCATTTGGCATAAAAAAATTTGGGAAAAATTTCTTTGGTAGACCCGCGGGCCCGAATTTTTCCCTTAGCACTTCAGAAAATTTTTGGTAAAATTTTCCTAATTTTCCCCACTGGCCCACCTAGCCCACTAGCCAATCCTGCCACGTGGAACCATGGGGCGTTGGCAGAGGGGTGGATCCCTTTTTAATTTAGCACTTCAGAAAAATTTTGGGAAAATTTTCTAAATTTTCCCCACCGCCCCGCTGGCCCATAGCCAATCAAGAGTTATCATGTGGTGTCACGAGGCATCAGCGGAGGAGCAGGTTCCTTTTTGCCTTTTACATTTTTTAGAAAATTTTGGGAAATTTTTTTAAATTTTCTCTGCCACCCCACAACCAATCAGGAGATGCACATGTGGAATTACGAGGTGTCGGCGAAGGTACAAGTGAATTTTACCTTTTTTTCCCTTTAGGGCATTAAAACTCTTTTATCCCTGCTGCCCTACTTTCCCCGCATTGGCTTAGGAGGCACCACATGCCCCTTGTGGACTTGCGAACTCCCGGGAGTGCGGGTGCAAAGGTAGATTTTTGCTCCCGCACGCAGGAAATTTCCAAAATGTCTCCTGCTGGCCTCGCCGTAACCCGAATACTCCTCCGGGAAATTTTTCTCCCTGCGCGGCTCACAGACCCGCCCTTGGGGAAAATTTTCTCCCTTGGGCCCGCAGGCACGCTCTTGGGGAAAATTTTCACCCCAAGGCCTATCGAGCCCATAACCTTAGAAATATGAGGAGTTAGTAGGACTTCTTTATATCAATGGAAAGGTAAGGAAATTTCTCATTCAATGGAAATGATTTAAGGAATTTTTGAATGTGTTAATTTTGAGAAAAATACAAGTTGAATCTTTAAATCCTGTTAGAGAGTGGGTATGGTGAGGAATTACCCTCTGAACCTAATTGAACTTTCTAACCCTAAATTTTGGGACCTTGTGACCTCTAATAATTGTTAATAAAATAAAAGTATATTCTAGTGGATTAGAATTGTTCTAGAACTTGTTAGTGACAACTGTTGTCTTGTAACTGGTTGTAGACTCTTTTAAGAAAAAAAAAATTATTCCATAATTTTCCTAACTAATCCTAGGTTGTTATTGGGTCTCAAGTGGGTTGTTTTTAGTGGGTGTTACACTTTGTATTAGAGTAGTGGTTTAAAATCTTGGGTTCATTTAGGAACACTAGAAAACTTGAGACATGAACCTTAAACCTAGCACACTTTTAACATATTTTAGTAAACATGGAAACTGAATAAAACTTAGAAAGATGAACTAATTCTCACCTTGGTCTGTGCAAAAGGTGTAGATGGGATGAGAGGTATTTTCACATAGACCTAGACTTGCCATCCACCAGATCATGTTAATAGTAGCCATCCTATTACCTTAATTTTATCAGACTCTTCAGGATGTTAATGCTTCTCTACGTAGAGGATCAATACGAGGACATGCATCCAGACATGATAGAGCCACTTCTATTGAGGGTCAAGTATCTCCTCGACACATCGAGGAGCATGGAGAAGATAACTTCCATGCATAGTTAGCCAGAGTAGGGTAACCATAGAGGGGATAGCATAATCGAGTTTCAGGATATAGAGAGAGGTCTCGGAGCTCTAGGATTAGGGATGAGCATGTAGAGAGGCCTAGAGGCCGTCAAACCACAACTGCAGATCACATCAAGGAGATCCTAAAGCTTTGGCCATCACATTATTCTAGTGACATAGGTGAATTTTAGGAAGATGCCTAGTTTGTGAGCCTTAAATAGATGCTTCAAGCTCTGATCCTTGTTCTAGCAACTTGAAAACTCAGTGTTACGCATCCATCTACTGAAGGGATGGATATGGTGTCTAAGTGGCGGGACAGAGGAGCAAAAGCTCCATGTTGATTATGCCAGACAGTTACTTGGGAGCTCTTTAAGGATTCCATTTCTTGAGTAGATATTTGACATGGAGGTTCATACAGCAGTAGATAGATGAGTTCCATGACCTTCGACAGGCATCTCTTACAGTGGCTGTATAATGCCCGATTAAATAACCCATTGGAGAACCATGAACCACCTAGGTTTAGTTAGAAAATTATGGAATAATTTTTATTTTTTTAAGGTGTTAGGAGTTGATAACTAAAGTCTCGAAGACAAATAAATTCAACTGATAACCTTTCTGATTATAATGATTACTAATTTCACATTATAAAGTTCAATAAAGTTAATAGATCCACACCTAGCTCAAATCTCTCTAAGGATTAAGTCATTAATTACTGATTTCATTGACATTTTAGCTAAAAATTTCCTTATTATCATTTTAGGGTTAAGGGACCCTGAAACAATTAAATACCCAAGGTATTTAATTTCCACCAAATCAAAGACATAAGAAAGACTAAATTACAGTGATTAAAATAACACATAAGTAAAGTCAACTTCCCATAGGTCTCACTTACCCACTCCATATGAACTGGATTTTTTGATGAAGAATCTACAACAATGTTGCTATGTATATCTTCTTTTTCTCACTATCAGGTTCTGGATCAAACTGCTTATCCAGAAGAACAAACTTCTATTTTATTATCAATTGGGAAGAGTTGTCCTCACTTTAGGTCCAAATCTAATTTCCAAAAGAGTCGGTTTAGGTTGCTGCCATAAATTTTACTCCCATGCCCACTCTCTAACAAACTCAGAGTTTTCAACTCCACATTCTTATCATACTGAACATTTGGACTAAATCTTCCATAAGTCATTCCCAAGGATATAGGAATTGGTGGAAGGCATTGCCAGTGACATAAAGAAGTCTTTATGAGCTAGTGGAGTCTGAGGGGTCAAATTTTCCCCTAGGGGGACATCATGTCATAATGAAGAGTAATCCCCTTTGGTGGGTTGGCGGGTATCAAAACGGCTCTAGATCATGAGTTATCCATGACGTGGGATCAAATTTACCAATTGCAATTACTCCTCTGCAAATTGTCCCTGGTGAGGAAAGCACGTAAATTGATCCACATGAGTCTATCGTCCAGCTATAAAATTAGAAACTTCAAAGGGAAAGCGGTGAATTCCTAGATGAGAGTTTGTGCAGAAATTATCACCCCAGTCTTATACAATGAACAACAATTTGGCTTTAAAACACCCGTGGATCCGCTAGGGAAATAGAGTAATTACCTAAACTCAGCACTATTGTGCATAATTTGTATTAATTCTTAGGGCTTTCATAGAGCTTTGTCTTCTTATCAATTTCTGACCTGTGGAGGCATACAACATTGAAAAATTATGTGCATTTACCATCCAGCTGCAAAATTTTTCAAGGTCATGAGGGGAAGGCGAAGTTACAGCTTGCTACCCCAGATATATAAAAATAGCTTTTCTTCAAACACACTAAACAACTCTAAACACATCTTTCCAAAATTAGAACTGAATTTAAAATTCAATGCCATGTTACTGTATGCATAAAAAATGCCACGTTTTATTTTATTTATTGGTTATTAGCTCGGCGGGGGCCCAAATCTAATTCAGAATTGGTGTGCATGTTAAACTAAAACTAGCTTTCAAAACACTCTACAGGAGCAAATTACACAGTGTCATACATGCATATTCCATCATTTCCCCTGAGGACATGTGGCAACCTTATAGATTGGCATTATTCTGCTAGCTGAGTTTGCATTTCCATAAGGTAAAGATATTCAAGATTTCACAAACTCCCAAACAATTTTGTAAATTTATCCTAAAAACCTTCCTTTAAATGGGAAAACTTTCAGGTTAAAAATATCAACAACATGAACTTTGATCTAAAAAAATCCCACCAAGGCCCAAAAAATTCGAATTGTCATAAATTTTGCTACCAAGCTCCCTTTTGGGCAAATGAGTACCTCGTGTCAATATACTTTCGATGGCCTCTCATGCACAATAAACATGATCAATTTTGGACAATGTTGATAAGTTTTTAGTTGTTAATTCATACAAAAATCATCTGTAAGCGTCCTCTTATTCTACCTCAAATATTTCAACACTCTTATTATCCACACAGCTTGACATGTTGCTCCTAAATTAGATCTTCTACATCACTCTACCTCTGCTAACAGATAATGGTGGATTGGTCTAAGGGATGCTTCTTTGAGTGTCCCATGAAAGTCCACTCTTGTTCCAAAATGAAAATTCCATAGTCGGATGTTCTTTTCCTGTCATCTATACTTCACACACTATCACTATCTGTATAACCTATGAGTTTGAACTCGTCTAAACTTGAATACAATGGTTCCATGAGTTACTCTAGTTCCACATACATACTTGTCAAAATGACTTCATTACCAGTATTTCTAATGTTGAATCTTTTCGAGGATATCCAAGTTGATTACCTTAATATGCTGGCTCCACACCATACATTTAATTCAGGTCTTACTGGCCTTCAAATACATGATACTTCCAACTAATGCCTTTTGAACAAATGTTGGGTCTACAAATGATCTATTTGTCCTCTTTTCTTAACTTTAAACATATTGGTAATTAGTAGTTTACATGAGATTACAATTCAACATGCTTATAATATGTTTCAAAATATCATTAGAATACTTTACTTAGTGAAACTAAAAACATCTGACCTTCCTTATTGTAATGAGCTTTCAATGCACAAAAATGCAATGCATAAGACCTAGATATGACATCTCAAATTCTTTTCTTCAAGGTTAATTTAAAAAAGGAGATCTCTATATCCCAATTTCCAATGATGATTCAAATCATACCACAACAATGCAAATGAGAACTGAAATTGCATAATCTTACCTTGTTCATTTATCGTAGTGTATATAGTAGGCATCATTTCATTGCTCCTACTGAACCTAATAACTGAATCAAATAAGAATCAAGTCTTTCCAATGTACATAGTAGAATGTAGGTGCTTGCTTGAGACCATTTCAGAGAAATATTTCTTCATACATGTATACTTTTCCTTACATATTTCTTCACAATATGCATAACCTTTTAGATGATTCACATACACTTCCTCTTCAAGAAAACCATTACAAGTGAATGTTGATTTCCACAATCTATGGTAATAAATAGGCCATTTGTTTTGATTGCTACAATTGATAACAACCATTCTTATTATGTCCAAACCTGTTACTGGTGCAAATGTTGATCATTGTAATTAACTCCATATTGCTGAAATCAAACACTCTTGTAATCAACCAAGATTTCTTTATGAAAGGAGTAGCTTTTTCTCAACATCATATTTGGTCTTGTAGACCACTTCACTCTTATCATGTCATTTCCTTTTGGAAGATGCCATTCAACTCCCATGTCTGATTTTTCTCTACTAGCATTTGTCTCATCATCACAACAGCTATGAGCCCATACACATTCATTATTTTTAGCCTCTTTAAAGGGTAAGTGCACCAAAGTGGATGTTTTTTTCTGAAAAATAAACAATCTTCAACTTGTACGATTTTTTTAACACATAGTTACACTAGAAAATTAGGCTTGATGTTGTAAGAACATAAGGATCATATCATTTTGAGTCTAATTTCGAAACTACTAATTTATGCCTCCCAATTGGGAATTGGGCATCCACCAAAATCAACTACCAATACCAACATGTCAATCCTCATACACATTAAAATATCATAGGACCCCTCCTTCATGCCCCCCACCAAAGTTTTCCCTTATGCCCACCCCAAGAGTAAGAAATGCAAGCTATTTTCTTTTCCATGGTGGATCCCAAACCCAAAAATCCCTAGGAGCATAAAATTCTGATGCCCATTGGTATTTCCCTTATGCCCACCCACAAGAGTAATTCCCCATATCCTTCTCCTACACCATTCCTAAGGAAGTCTACCCAACCAGCCAACAAATAAATCCAATGCATGCACCATACACACAACACAATAAGAAAAATAACAAACAATAAGGAAGATGATAAACTCCTACCTCTTCAATGGAAGGATTTTCTCCACACAACAAGCTTTGAATGTCAAAAAAACAGTCCCAAAACAGTAGTGCCAAAGTATCAAATGCTCTCCAATTTCCTCCAAATCAACAAGAAATCTAATCACAGAAAAAAATGTTCCCAAAGATGCATTCAAAACACAGTCCAAAAAAGAAAGCTCCCAAGCATGCAAAGCTATCTCTAAAACTTCCTTTAAAAAAACAAGAGCTCTAATAAGAAAAATGCACCCCAAGGAAGAATGCAAAAAGGTTTAACACCCAAAACAAGAAGAGAGTTTGAATTAAAAAGAAGAGGGAGATAAGAGGATGATGTGGATCCATGTAGGATGCCACATCACACATCCTCAAATTAAAACACAAAAGACAAAATTCCATTCTCCCAAGCACAATAAATAAAATGACAAATTAACTTACACACTCCAAAAGAACCCACACCTCAAGGGACATCTATTTAATAAAATGTAAGAGAGTGCAATCCAAAACAAGTAACATGATGAATAAAATGAATTTAAAAGTCAGAAATCACATCTCCATCCATAAGTATGTTTGGTAACATAAATTTAGAGGCATGCGACAAGTTTTACTTGTCCCACAAGTCTCCAAAAATAGCCCCCCAAGGTCAAATTCGAATTTCCATGGAGGTGGAGTATTTCATACTCCAAATCTGACTTACACAAGCTCTTACAAAATTAAATACAACAGCCATCAACTCTTATAATTACTTCCCATATCCCAATTTGATTTATTTAAAGTTTAACTATATGATTCCCACATTAATCCATCACAATTTTAATTAATTTAAAGGAAAGGAACACATTACTTAATAAAATGCATACAACAATAATAAAAAGGAAACACATTAATAAATTACACAAACCCATGGTCACATGTAAAGATAATCCCCCCCCCCCCATGGGAATCCCTAACAAAATGAAACACACACACACAAAACAAGTTGCCATGGTGACTGTGCTGAATTCATCCGGAATTCCATTTTGGTTGGTCTCTGATCCCTCGATGTTTTGTTGTGATATTTTTAAACCTGTAAAACAAAAATACCTCCTTCGGCCTCGTGGCCATATTAGAACATCCAAAATGAATATATAATATAATCACAAAATCAACTATAGTGTCTCTAATAATGAATCACAACAATCAGATTCAACAGTAATCCAATCTGACATCTAACATCATACTAAATAAAATATCAATATTTTATAGATCTACAGTCATCAATATCAGTAATAAAAGGTTCCAAAGGATATGTCACTACAGGTTCATCCATGAGAAGATTTCAGGATTAACTAACAGTATCATCGATTACATAAGGTCTCTCTAAGGTGTAATCACAGGTGTCATCAGGGTCTGAATCTAACATTAGCAGGTAATCCATGGATCCAATGTCCACAGACATTAGTTGATGCAAACATAGTAATGTCTATAATATAGGATCACATATCAGGGAAAGACCTAGCAGGCTAGAGACTGAGTCTAAGCCGAATACAGCACATACATGCAGAAGATTAGGTTAGTACCTCTAATCCAGTTGTGGACAGGGTTCAACACAGTCATCCTTGTTAGACCACAACATGAAATTCAGCCACCTTATATGACCTCCACATCTATGCTACAGAGATCGGAGCTATGGGGCCTCTTCCTAGTGGTCCCATTAGGACAAGAGGTGTCCAAAAGCTCACTCATGCAGGAGCTTTCAGCAGATTACCTCAGTAGACTCAGCCGGATCAGTAGGATACTCCAGAGTACACGGTCGGGCCTGCTACACAGGGAAGAGCAGGATGTTGTTTCATGTTGTGGTGTTACTGGCATTTTTGTACAGACTGGCTAAGTATGAGAGTAGATTTCTAGATCTACTCCAGTATGTTGATTACATGCAGGATGAGTAGGTGCGGATCCACATGTTCATCCAAGGCCTAAATCTAGACATTGGAGGTGCAGTACAGATCCATTTATCCAAAGACATTAGCTGAGGTCGTCGAGAAGGCCTATATAGCAGAGGAGACTCAGGGAAAGACCCAGCAGGATAGAGACCAACTCCGGAGCCGCATACAACAGATGTAAGACAACAGATCCAGGGGGTCAGTACCTCTTCCTCGTGGTGGACAAGGTTCAACATAGTCATCTTTTAGACCACATTAGCAGCAACAACAACACTCACCCACCTTATAGACATCCACAAAGATTTGATGCACTAAGAGGTTGGAGTATGGGGTCTCCCCCTAGGGGTCCCATCAGGAAAGGAGGGTGCCAAGAGAGCTCACTCAGTAGAGATTTCTCCAATAGAGACCTCAGCAGACCATAACTAGATCATTAGGATCCACACCACATACCTCTAGAGTACCGACTGGACCTGCTACATAGGGGAGAGGATCAAGTGGTTGTTTTGGTTGTGGTGTTACTTGAAATTTTTGGAGAGACTTCCCACATAACCCTAATAACAAGGGTAAGACAGATCTCAAAGCCTACTATTGGTGATATGGGGCACAGTCATAGGATGTACACAGTGGTCAAGAACTACCAGGATTTCCAGAGCATCAAAGTATAGTTATTGAGACTACAGGTAACATTGGTGGTATTGTTACCTCCATTTTGTTTGATTCTGGTTCTTCTGATTCTTTTATTATACCACATACATTTAGTAGAGTGATGCAAGCTAGTGGTAGTTAGGCAGGGTCATAGTTGGGATTTTGAGATGGCTTCTGGAGCCAAGATCTCTGTATACTCCTTAGTTAAGGAGTGTGTGGTGGATTTGGGACCTTTCACCACTACCTCGGATCTTTGTATCCTTCCTTTGGGCTCTTATGGAGTCATCTTGGGTATGGATTGGTTGTCTGCACATAGGGCCAGGATGGATTGTTACCACAAGATTATATCTTGTGCAGATGATTTGGGAGTTGAGTCAGTGATTTCAGGGGTCAAGAGACCCGTTTCTATTTGCACCATCTCTGCTATGCAGCTTAAGCGAGTGTGTGTGACGGGGTTGTCAGATGTATGCTGTTATAGTTAGTGACAAGATCAGAGGATAGGGTTAGTGGACCATCACTAGATGATCACCCCATTTTGAGAGAGTTTGTAGATGTCTTTCTAGGGGAGCTACCGGGGTTACCACCCCCACGTGAGATTGATTTTCATATAGATCTGGTTTTGGGAGAAGAGCCTATCTCATGAGCACCTTATTGGATGACCACCCCAGAGCTCTGTGAGCTCAAGTTGCAGTTGGAGGGCCTCCTAGAGAAAGGCCTTATCCATCCTAGTGTATCCCCTTGGGGTGCACCGGTGATTTTTGTGAAGAAGAAGGATGGATCCTTGCGGTTGTGTATTGATTACTACTAGCTGAAAAAAGTAACGATCAAGAATCATTATCCCCTTCCATGCATTGATGATTTGTTTGATTAGATGAAGGGAGCCACAAATTTCTCTAAGATAGACCTTAAGTCAGGCTACCATTAGCTGAGGATTTTAGAGGTAGACATTCATAAGACCTCCTTCCATATGAGATATGGCCACTATGAGTTCACAGTGGTACCTTTTGGTTTGACGAATGCCCCCACAGTGTTTATGAGTTTGATGAATGGGGTATTTAGGACCTTATTAGATTGCTTCATGCTCATCTTCCTTGATGACATTTTGATCTACTCACATACGTGTGAGGAGCATGGGGGGCACCTTCGCTAGGTTTTTCAGTGTCTTTGGGAGAAACAAATTTATGGGAACTTGGAGAAGTGTGCATTCTTTCAGACGGAGGTGCAGTATTTGGGTCATATCATTTCTAGGGAAGGTATCACCATCGATCCTTCCAAGATTAGAGCTATTATGGATTGGCCAGCACCCACTACTGTGACTGAGGTGCGTAGCTTCATGGGATTAGTAGGTTACTATCAGAGATTTGTTTAGGACTTCTCTCGGATTACACACCCCATCACTTCCCTTCAGAGGAAAGGGAAGAAGTTTGTTTGGTCAGATAGGTGCGAGAAGGCCTTCAGTACACTGAAGGAATGTCTCACTACAACACCTATCCTTGCAGTGTCGGATCCACAGGGTGAGTTTTTCATTTGCACAGATGCTTCTTTAGCAGGGCTTGGAGGTGTGTTGATGTAGGAGGGTAGAGTAGTGGCTTTTGAATCTTGCAAACTCAAAGATTATGAGCTTAATTATCTAACTCATGATCTTGAGCTTGTGGCAGTTGTGCATGCTTTGGTTTGATGGAGGCACTTTCTACTTGGTCAGAGATTCACACTCAGGATAGATCACCTGAGTCTTCGCCACCTCTTCACGCAGCCCAATCTCAACATGCATCAGCGGCATTGGATGGAGTTACTTTGTGAGTATGATATGGAGATAGAGCATGTGAAGGGGAAGGAGAATGTGGTGGTAGACGCTCTCAGTAGATAGAGACATGTGGCTATGGCCACCTCAGTGAGCACAGATTTGCGGAGCAGGATTCTTCAACAACTTCCTCTTGAAAGCTTCTACATTGTAGTTCGAGCAAAGATCGAGTCTCAGAGACCCCTCGAGGGGAAGTTTGATGGTTTCTCACTAGAGGCAGATGGCCTTCTCAGGCACAGAGGTCAGATTTATGTTCCTAGAGATGGAGGCTTGAGGCAAGACATATTGCAGAGGCACATCATGCACCCTATTCAGCCCACCCTGGGGTGAAGAAGATGCATGCCACCTTGAGATAGTTGTATCATTAGAGAGGACTTTATAGAGACGTGGCCCAGTTCATGTCACGATGTTTAGAGTAAAGGATGAGCATCAGCATCCAGCTGGCCTTCTCTTTCCTCATGCTATACTAGAGTGGAAATGGGACACCATTTCCATGGACTTCATTGTTGGGCTACTGATGTCGAGATATCACCATGACGCCATCATGGTCACGGTTGATAAATTGACAAAAGTGGCTCACTTTTCTCTGGTGAAGACCACTTATACAGCTAGTGCAGTGGCATGGGTATATTTGGATGAGATTTTCAGGTTGCACAGGATCCCGTAGAAGATTATTTGTGACCGCGATCCTTTGTATACTTCCCATTTTTGGACTACCATGCAGCATGCCCTCGGGATGAAGATCAATTTCAGCACAACATATCACCCTGAGACAGATGGGACAGACTGAGCGGGTGAATCAGATTTTAGAGGACATGCTCAAGATGTACGTGATGGATCAGCAGTCTAGATGGGAGGAGTACCTGTACTTGGTGGAGTTTTCCTACAATAATAGTTTTTCAGAGTTCTATAGGCATGGCTCCTTTTTAGGATTTGTATGGTAGAGAGTGTAGGACACCTCTTAACTGGGACAGGTTAGAGGACAGGGTTTCTCTTGGACCAGCTTTGTTGTAGGACATGGAGCAGCAGGTGGTTTTGATCAGATAGAGACTGCAGGAGGCACAGGACAGGCAGAAGAAGTATGTAGATCAGCATAGGACGGACTGTAGTTTTGATGTGGGCATGAAGGTGTTCCTTCGTGTCAGGCCACATAAGAGCCCTATCCATTATGGAAAAGGTTCTAAGTTAGCTCCTAGATTCGTGGGTCCTTTTGAGATCTTGGAGCGCATCGGCCCTTTGGCCTATCGTTTAACATTGCCACCTAGCTTGTCTCACGTACATGATGTGTTTCATGTTTCAATTCTTAGGAGATATGTTGTAGATCCTTCTCATGTGTTAGATTAGACATCATTGTAGGTGCAAGATTAGGGGCAGGTGATGGTGGAGCCCGTTCACATCCTAGATCGCAGGACCCTGGGCCTTCGAGGCAGAGAGGTTGATCAGGTCCAGGTGCAGTGGGACAAATATGATGAGACTGCAGCTACATGGGAGGATGCTACTTTGCTACGAGTTTAGTTTCCACATTTGTTCCAGTGACTTCCAGGAGGAAGTTGAGTCTAAGGGGAGGGGGATGTAGTGCCCACTTCCCTTTGACACCTTTTTGATACTAATCATGATACTGCTGATTATATTATGGACATGATTATGGACTTTATTATAGTATGATGTTAGATGTTAGATCATGGATTATTGTTGACTTGATTCAGTTATGATGCATGATGATTATTAGAGACATTTTATATGTTGATGATGATATACTGTTTGACATGGTTATATTATGGATGTTGTTTGGACTTGTGATATTTGGATATTGTGAGTAGACCTAGAAATGGAAATTATTGGATGATGATATAGTTGTTGATAAAACTGTAAATGATATTGTTAGATTGCTTTGATGTTGTTGTGATTCATATATCTAGATGATTTTGGGAATTATATTTATATTATTTTGGATGTTCTGATATGGCCACAAGGCCGAAGGAGGTATTTGTGTTTTGTAGGTTAAAATATCACAACAAACATTGGGGGATTGGAGACCAACCACATTGGAATTCTAGATGAATTCAACAAGGTCACCATGGCAACTAGTATTTTTTTGTGCATGTTTGTGTGTGTTAGGGATTCCCATGGGGGGATCACCTTTAAATGTGACCAAGGGGTTTTATGTATTTCTTTTATTTGGTCCCTTTGTTTATGTTTGCATGTGTTTATTTTGTGGTGCTTTACCCTTTCATTAATTATTAAATGGTGTGTAAATATTGTGAGTAATCATGTTGTTAATTTAATTAATTAAAATATGTCATAAGAAAGTAATTAATAGAGTTGTTGGCCTTGAATTAAAGTGTTGTAAGAGATGTGTAAGTGATGTGTAAGTTAACTTTTGAGTGTGAAACACTCCACCTTCTTGAAAATTCAAAATTGTCCTTGGAGGCTGATTTTGGAGGCTTGTGGGACAAGTTAAACTTGTCCCATACCTCTTAAATTTAATTACCAACCATACCTATGGTTGGAGAGTTGAGATTAGACTTTTATAATGCTTTTTGAGAAGGAAAATTGTAGGTTTTAATTGCACTTTTCTTACATGATTTAATTTCAGTCCTTTGGGGTGTGGGTTGGATTTGAGTGTGTAAGTAAATTGTCATATTATTCACCCACCTATTTATTATGCATTGGAGAATGAAGTTGAATTTTGGGGGTTGGGGTTGAGGATGTGTGATGTGACATCCTACATGGATCCACCTCATCCTCTTCCCTTCCCTCTTCTATAAAATTTGAATTCCTTGCCTTATTTTGGGGTTGCTTCATTTTGGAGACTTCATTCTTGGGTGAATTCCTTGCTGTTTTGGGAGCTCTTGCTTGAAGAAGTTTTTTGGAAGATTGTTGCATGCTTGTGCTTGGCTGATTTGGATTATTTTCTTGGAAACAATTGTTGTTTGGAACTTGGGAAACTCCATCATGGAGAGGTAAGAGCTTGGCTCTTGAAATGCTCTTATTTTATGAATGTAAATGTTAATGTGTGAATGTTTTGGCATGTTTGTGGGCTGTTGGGTAGATGGCCTAGGAATGGTGTAGGAGAAGACTATGGGGTTTATTTTGTGGGAGGCACAAGTGTGTTTTAGGGAGGTATAAGGGTGGAGGGAGTTGGGATTTGGGTTCCACCTTACAAAGAAATAGCTTGCATTTCTTTACTCATTATGGGGTGCCATAAGAGGTTGGGGAGGGATAAGGAAATGTGAGGAATAAGGGGTACTTGGGGGAGGCATAAGGAATGTCAGGGCTTTGATATACTATATTTTGGTGGTTTGTAATTCAGGTGGTGATACCCATTTCCCCTTTTGGGAGGCATAAGAAGCATCCCCCATAGTTTCTTGCTCCTTTGGCTTGCTTGATGAAGCCTTAGTATTGTTTTTCATGTTTTAATGTAGTTGTAAACTACATTCTATTTTGGATTGTGTTTTTATTGTGAAAATGTTGCTTGTGTGTTTGTGGAAGCCTGTTGTTGCCATGAGTTGGATCACATCTTTTATTGCATTGTGGTTGGGGCTCGGGGGCCAATGAATAAGGATGGATTCTCTTTTTCATTGGATGTCTTGGTTGGGTGGAGAGCGTTGCCTTTCCCCTACTCTTGTGGTGATCAAATTTGGAAGAATGAGAAATATGCATGTTGTTGTTCTGGAGCTGAGATAAAGGTAGTTTGACAGTCCCTTGTGAAATGAAATTTTATTGTAACCTTTCCCACTTGAAGTGGATGAACTTGTATATGTTTTGTAATGGAAAGATGTTGTAGTGGTTATGAAAGTGTAAATTGAAATGTGAAAGAGACATACTCTGTTCTGTTCTTTTGAAAGCAAGAAATTGTGTTCTGTATGATGAAATTGAAGAATGAAAGAAAGAAGTTGTAAGTTGTCTTTGGAATCAATAAATGATTGTGTTACCTTTCTCAAATTGCATTGTTGTATTGAACCTGATCACTTAAATTTATTTGAAATCTCTGTTTGAAAGAAAGAAAAATGTGTATGAAGAAAATGTAATACTCTATCTTTTTGAAGTGCATGATTTGAACTTGGAAATAAAAGTTGACATTTCTTTGAATACTTTGATTTGAATCAAATGGATGTATTAATTTGAATGGGAATGTATTCTAATACTTAGAAGGATAAAAAAAATGGAAGATAGATCTATTCAAATTGATCTGTGTTATATGTTTTTAACTAGCAAATATTTAATCCAAAATGCACAGATCGAACTTGCAATAAAAGAAATAAAAAATGAAACATTAAATTGGACATAATAGTATCTAAATGAATTCATCTAGACCTAAATACATAAGGAACTTCTTAGAAAACTTAGCAAAAACGGGCTCAACCCTCTTACAGTCATTTTGCTGTCAAGAGATGTAAACTTTCAAATTACAAATCAATCAGAAAAATTGAATCTTGAAATCCTTCTTAAATCCATCTAAGAACAATTCTCCATGTCTATTTGACATGTTGAGAGAGGAAGAAGATCAAATTGAACAAATCTTATAAGTTAAAATTTACCAGTTTGCACTGTAAAAGTATGCAGATCATTTTCTTGAAATTTACTCCTTAAAATTTATCAAAATCAAAATTTAACGATTCCTTGAGTAAAGAGGACGTCAAAATATCTTTCCAGAAAGTCCTCGTTTTCCCAAAACTGAGCTCTCTATCAAAATTTATGGCCTTCTGAAGTTTTTCTTCATTTGGCGTAAAAAAAATTGGGAAAAATTTCCTTAGCGGACCTGCGGGCCCAAATTTTTCCCTTAGCGATTTCGGAAAATTTTTTTGGGAAAATTTCCTAATTTTCCTAATGTCACCCCACCGCCCAAAGCCAATCAAAGGCTACCACGTGGCACCATGAGGCGTTGGCAGGAGGGCGAGGATCCCTTTTTAAGCTTAGCGCTTAAAGAAAATTTTTGGGAAAATTTTTTCTAATTTTTCCCCAGCCCCATCAACCTGCTGCCAATCAGAGGATGCCACATGGCACCACGAGGTGCATTGGCAGAGGGGCAGATCCCTTTTTAGCTTAGCGCTTACAAAAATTTGGGAAAATTTTCTAAATTTTCCCTGCCACCTCGACAACCAATCAAGAGCTTCCACATGGCATCGCGAGGCATCGGCGGAGGAGTGGGTTCCTTTTTGCCTTTTGTGTTTTTAGAAAATTTTTGGAAAATTTTCTAAATTTTCCCCGTTGGCCCGGCCTGCAAGCCAATCAGGAGCTGCCACGTGGCATTGTGAGGGGTCAGCGGAGGCGTGGGTGAATTTTACCCTTTTTACCCTTCAGGGTGTTAAAAACTTTTATCCCCTGCATGCCCCACTTTCCCTGCGTTGGCTTAGGAGATGCCACATGTCCCTTGTGGTCTCGCGGGAGCATGGGTGCAAAGGTGGCTTTTTCTCCCCCACGCGGGAAATTTCCTAAAATGTCTCCCATGCACGCCCCTGCCTCGTTTGGGACCAAAACTCCTCCTCCAGGAAATATTTCTCCCCACAGCCCGCAGACCCACCCCTGGGGCAAATTTTCTCCCTTGGGCCCGCAGGCCCGCTCTTGGGGAAAATTTTCACCCCAAGGCCCACCGGCCCATAACTTGAGAAATATGAGGAGTTAGGAGGACTTCTTTATATCAATGGAAAGGTGAGGAAATTTCCTATCAAATGGGAATGATTTAGGGAAATTTTGAATGCGTTAATTTTGAGAAAAATTAAGTTGAATCTTTAAGCCTGTTAGAGAGTGGGTATGGTGAGGAATTACCCTCTGAACCTAATTGAACTTTCTAACCCTAAATTTTGGGACCTTGTGACCTCTAATAATTGTTAATAAAAGAAAAGTATATTCTAGTGGATTAGAATTGTTCTAGAACTTGTTAGTGACAATTGTTGTCTTGTAACCTGGTTGTAGACTCTTTTAAACAAAAAAATTTATTCCATAATTTTCCTAACTAATCCTAGGTTGTTCTTGGGTCTCAAGTGGGTTGTTTTTAGCAGGCGTTACATACTTGATTCACATTTAGTGATCCAATCTCTTGCTTGCTATGTGGAGCATTCATGACAACATTTAAGTGCACTCTTGCTCGATGTGCATGAGGTTCCATATTAATCCTCATAGAACAATCTAATATGGTATTAGAGCGATTGTTTAGTAAATATGCACTCATTTGAATCTGGTCACTTTTACTTCATTTTCTGGTTTTCATGCTTCTCGTGCAAGTTTTCATTTTTGGAATCTTGTTTACAGGTTTAAGCATTTGGTTTTTGGAGTTTGTGCATTTTTTGGTTTTGCATGTGTAGGTTATAGGTTTTTTAGCTAGATCTTAACTAGCTGCAGCTAAGTTTGGAGGCACCGCTAAATCTGGAGGTTGGTACATTTCTTGTTTTTAATCAATATATTTTAGTTGGACGTGAATTTTTTTATAGAAAATCTATTTTTTGCCCGTTTCTCCATCCCTCTCCTACCTGGTTGCATTGTTCTACCTCTTCTTAGCTCTTAGGTTGCTTTGCATGGTTTGTTTTCCCTTTCCATTGTTGGCTTGTCCTTGCTTTGTCACTCGTTATTCTACCCTGAGCTGTCCCATAAAGGGCTGAGTTCCTTTGTCTTAACCTTGCATTGAGTTGTTGCATGCTTGCCTTATCTACATTAGCCATGGAATTTGTCTAGCTACACTCAAGTATTTTCATGTTCATTGCTTTCTTTGTCCTTTGGGTTGCGCCTTACGTTGTGTTCAAGATTTTTGTTATATTGGGGGTTGTGTTTTTTCATTGAGCTTTGAATTACATCGTTTGGTGTTTTGCATTACCTACTGGCTGGTTTCTTGTCCTACTCTACATTGAGTTGTTTTACAAGATTTCTTTCGTGTTTTCAATCTGTGTCGTATGCCCCTGCCATGCTGGGTTGTTGACCCTTGGCTCTGCGTGTTTGGAGGCTCTAAACTTGGTTGTGCATTGCATTGATATTTTTTTTCTGTTGTGTGGGTTGCTCTTTGTGATGCTTTGCATTGTTTTCGGATCCATTGCATTGATTTGAGTTATTTTTGGTTTACCCTGCCCGTGATCAACCCACCTCTGTATGGTCCCCTACTCATGTGCTCGACGTCTCTTAGGTGCTCAAACAACCCCTGGCCGTATTAGTCTCTATGCAGCCATTTTTTCTTAGCTCGCACACATACAACCTTCGCTCTGTTGCATGCGTCATCTCATACTTTTTCGTGTTCTTTCTCCCTAGAAGAGTCGATCTCCTTCACGTCCCATTCCGTAACCTTGACCGCTAACCAGTCCTTTGATCACTTCAACTGCTTTTTTGAAGACCCTGATATTAAGTGGAAAATTTTAAAATTAAAGTGGTCGTTTTAAATAAGTTTCTTGGGTTTTTCATTAAAAGTCGGGGGGTCGTGTTTAAAGGTGGATTTGTTAATCATTTATGTGGATGGTAATTGAGTTTATCGGTTTTAAATAAGAGTTGGTTTATTTAAATGGTTTGTAATTGAGTTGTTAGTGATTGATGTGGAAATGACAAGATTTAAATAAATGTGAATTGAGACTTGAGATTCATGTTTTGATAATTGCATTTTTCTCAAGGGGGATATGTATATAAAATGAAATGTAGAGATAAAACACTACCTTGAACTTATGAAGCGAAATACAAATTACTAGAGCTTCCCTAAGGTTTGATGTGAGTGTAGAGGATGTCAATCATGTCATCTTAGTATCCAAATTAATAGAGCTTCATTATATTATATAGAGATCATGATTCAATGTAATTGTTGAGTTTATATCACTACAACAAACAAGTATTTTTAATCACAATTATTCTACAATTATTCGACAATTTGATATAATTGTAGAATATTTGTGGCATCTCTATGATATTTTAGTTATTGGTTTTTAATTGTTGTGGATTTTCTATTGTAAATTTATATTGTTAATATTTTGTAGAAAACCCACTTCGTTAAACCTTCATTATGGAAATTCCACATTTTAAAGATAATTATATTATATTTTTTATAAATATTACCAACCACACTTACACTTGTGACATATTTTATAAAGATCGATATAAAATTATAATATTGTGGAAACGCCACATTAAATAATTCAGATTTTTTTAAGTTTTCTATTTTAAAAGGACTAATATTGAAGAAATGCCCACATTAAATAGCTTAGATTTTTTTGAATTTTTTACATATTTAAAATAACTAATATAAATTGTTGAAATACCGCATTACACACTACAACAAATAAGCCATTGTTACCACAATTATTACAAAATTTCTACAATTTTAAAAAATATAATTTATTAGTAATAATTTGAAGAGAAGCCACATATATAATATTTTGTTAATAGAAATTCTAAAATTTATAAGAGAAAAACTAAAATTTATCAAAAAAATTGTTTTATCACATTACATTTATGAAATATTTTAAAAATACTACATTATCAATTTTCTATATTTTTCACATACTCTAATTTTTTTTAAAATAATACTAAAATAAAAATATAAAAAATTATAAAAAATCATTTATTTAAAAATACGTTTATTATTAGACATACTATTAACATATTTATTTTATGTTTATAACATATTTCTCATTATTTATATAGTTTTACATTATCTTCTTAACGTAAGAAATTCTTTTCCAAATAATAAATATATAATAAAAAATCCAACCATCTATTATTGTTATTTCTATAATACCTGTTATTATAAATATTATTCTATAAAATTTATTAATTATTTTATAAATAATAACTGGCACTATAAATTATTGTTTCTGTTACTTCCATAATTTCACCACGGATGAATCGGTCAATGTGCGTGTTATAAATATACTTTTGCCACATGCCATGGAAACTTGGGCATGTGAGACACTTGGCACATGCACTATATCACTTTGGCATGCTATCAATTGCATGAGCCGCACTTCTCATTTTTAGCGGGAAACTCTAACTCAAATAATTTTCCCTCTCTTATTGCTTGCTTATGCCTTTCTATTGGCTTCATTATTCACCAGTTATTCTGCATGCTCCTTTTTCTACAGGGTTTGTCGTTATTAACATGTGCACGATCCTTCCCCAGCTTTCAACATCATGCAAAGGAGCTCTGGCAAGGAGAAATGCGAGTTTATTGTGGAGGAGGTGGAGGAGATGCAGTATTTGCAACGCTAGTCTGAATCAAAACCGACTGAATTGTTGTGGCTTTATCCTTCGCTTCCCCTAAACTTGAAAGAGGTGAAGGAAGAAGAGGTATTGTCCTATGGGAGTCGTTTAAAGAAGGGACATCGCTCATATGATCCATTTACGGTATGGGAACATTATTGACATAGTGAGAAAATTATGATATTGCTAATTTAGCTGATTTTACATATAACCAGAAAATGTTTTATGAAGAAAACATAAAATGTCAACATTCTTTTCTAACTTAAACAAGTGGACCTAGAAAATATCCTATGAATTACATGGCATCCACATTTTTTACATAGTGTTGCAAGTAACATTTTTTACGTATTTATTTTTAGTCCTACATAAGGACTCTATTAATTTGCATGTGCATCCATAGGGGCTGAATTTAAGTTCTAACTATTATCATGCTTACACGTGGATCATGAATTAGAAAGGGTGGTCATAAATCATGCTATAAGACAAAAATTATATACAGTGGAGGTCTACTATAAATCACATTCTTCCTCTAGGTATATTATTAGCCAATATTCATTTATATCCATTTGTTAGAATATCATTACTTCAATTAAATTTTACATAGTTGGCCCCTATTTTGGGGGGATGTAAATTATGTAATCAAGGCTATTAAGTGCCTCATTAGGAGGTTAAGAAACCTGTTTAATTTTATTCCTTTATGTTATTCATGATAAAGGATAAAACTAAGATGCATGGGAGAGTATAATTGGTAGCGTATTTTTACGATGGGATGGGTGAATACATTGATCTACATATTATGTGTAATTGCAAAGAAAAAAGGAGGAATTCTGGGTTTAGACATAAGACTTGTTGAATAGATTTTTCCAAACCATTTCCATCTTGGAAGGTAAGAATTGATATTTTTCCTTTCATCACATGGGTTTTTTATAGTTCAGTCTTGTGTTAATATCTCTTATTAGGGATCTGATTCTTGATGAATGTTAAATTGGGACCTGATTCAATCCCATCTTATTACTTGATGCAACTATGGTTAGTAATTGTTTAACCCAATATTTAGATGCATTTTTTAAAGTGAAACTTGATGTACTGTAGTGATTCATTTTCCTCATTTTCCATGGGTAAGTGCACAAAGTTGATGGAGAGATGTTTAACCTGTCGACAGGTAACCCGAAATAAAGGAACCTCGATTGCGATTTACATACCGCGATACCAAAGGTTGTGGGGTAACCGTGATCAGCAATTTCCTGGACAAATTCTAGGTTTGGTAATTACCGAACCCGAAATTCATGTACCATGATCATGCGTTTTTAAAACCATGAGCGCAGTTATATATTTGGGAATTTTTGAACCTAAAACTACAATCACAATTATAATTTCGCAGTCCCTCTGAGAAAAAAATAACAGACCATGGATTTTCCTCATTTTCCCCCATTTTCCCCAAAACCATGATTTTTCCTAAACATTGTTGGCACTCGCGCTTTGAATACCCCCTAAAAATTGCTCTTCGGACTTCTGGATAGTGTATAAATTTTCAATGATGCCACCAAGATGAAGAGGTGAGTCCTCAATTGTTATCAAATTTGTTGCATTTTAGGTTTTTTTTTTGTGATTTTCATGGGTTTTTTTCAATTTTTTGTTTATGTATAACAATTTCTCTTATTTTATCAGTTTTTTCAGCAAGCTGGAAATCATGTAATCCATCAAAAATTCCTCAAAACCCATCGAACATTCCTCAAAACCCTCCAAACATTCCTCAAAACCCTCCTCCAAACATAGATCCGCCTCCTGTGGCTCCTTCTGTCCCCATTGGAGCCAGCAGGAACACAAGATAATATCATTGGAAGAATCTGAGAAAATAAAATTGTCATTGAGAACCTTAATTCAGACTATAAGACAAAATCATGCTACAAATCCATCCCGCATGACTTTAGCCAATACATTGCAAACATTGATTGGATAAGTCGAGTCCGCAACCAAACCAAATACATAGATGGAATACCTTTAGAGGTGACTGTAGGCGGGTGGTATGCTAGATAAAACTATCCCATGTGGTCGTAAAAGACAAAAATAATGGAAAAAGACCTCATTTTTGCATTATTTACCAACCCTAGAACCAATGCCCCCCCTGCAGTTACTTGCAAATGGTTCCCAATCCATTGGTGCCATGATGACTGAATCAAAAACAATTTTTGGGACCGATGGTGGATGGTTTTTGATTATCCACCATGCAACAACAATGAGGTTCCTCTTTATTTTTTGAAGAAATTATATTGCGAGTTCATGCTCAATGAGGTCCCGAATTATTTTGAATTTTTTGACTTTTTTGGTCGCAAGGAGGTGGCTCTGCATAGAGTAGACCTGGTGCATGCAGTAGGTCAACCTAGGATCCCCCATGCCCCAAAACCCCCACTACCTTCAGTTATCCCTCCTACAGTGAAGGAGGTTGTGGAGATTGATACATTACATGCATTAAGGGAGCTCACTGACACTCTCACCCAGCATATTGACTAGATTACATTTGGTGATGTTGGTGGAGGCACCAGTTCTAGCACACCACACCACTGTGGATTATGTGGTGCGCGTATGCACTGCGGGTGAGACATCATTTGTTGGTTCACAAGATTTATTTTCTATAGATGAGATGTTGGGGAATGTTTTTAGAACTGGTGCCACTGATATTGGTCTTTCATAGGTAAATTTCAAATAAATATAAATTATATATATATATATATATATTCACATGTTTAGATATTAATACATACATATATATATATTTATATATATATATATATATATATGTATATATATTTGATTGTACGTCATGTACATACATGTAAAAAACTAATATTTTATTTTTATTTTAAATAGCAAGAGCCGGTGAAGGAAACATCCGGCGTCGACATGCTAGCTACTGCAGCTGGGTATGTTTCAAACGTAAGTTTCAAGTTGTACAAACTTACATTTTTAATTTCATTTGATTGCACTAGATTATTATTATAATGTTCGTTTCACGTCTATGTTGTACATATTAATATTTTTCTCTTTTATACACAGGGAGCCTGATGGGTCATCATCTGCTCAGGGAAATGAGGCTACTGCCATGCCTCACATGACTTTTACGCAGGTTAGTAAATCTCTTTACACTTTGTTTATAATTACTAGAAGTTCACATGGATTACATGCTTTGGAACTCTGTTATGTGGTGCACAGTCATGTAGATTTTAATATTGATTTGTACATGTTTTTTGTATAGGCTTATGGCTGCTAGAGAGACTCCTTTATATATGCAGATTGTGGAGGCTACTATAGATACTACCATAGCATCTACAGATCCACTGACTGAGGTACATAATTTTTTAAATTTGTTAAATTTTGGAGGTTCATTATTTCTTATTATTTACTTAAATCTACAATATCAAATTTTTTAGGTATATGTGAATTATTTGATTTGAAAATTAATTATTTTGTCATGTAGCTTACCCCTCATGAGTCTATTGTTTGTCCCTACGATATGCCTCAACAACAAATTGATAGGGATCATGACATTGTGGTAAGATTTCACATGCATTTTAACTAAAAATGTACAAGTTTCTAAATTTTGAATGTATTTTAAATTTTTGGGTGTTAAAAACTTGTTGTTTATGAATGTGCAAGTTAGGTTGCAGGCAATGCTTAGAGACACCTAGGACCACATGGATGAAATCTGTAGTGGCATTTCCCTCCACTACATCCCCAGGTCGTGGACGTGCTACTTCTAGCAGGGCGAAAAGAGGGAAGATGTTTCATGATTAAATTTATTGTCCACCTCGATGTACATAGATATACATACGGGCCATCTGGTCCTATAGAACATGTAGATTCATATAGTCCATTGTATATATATAGCCTTTTTGTGACCACATGTGGTCCCATATGTACATTATGACACGTGCTTAGTTCAAGATGTACACATACATTATGAACTTATGTACATATATATTTTTAGAGATGTGCATCTGGAGTACACTTTGTTTGATATATATATATATAAGTCATTAATATGATTTAACCAACACACACTGGATATATATATATATATATCCATGTGTGTTGATTTTCATAATGATAAATCTGAACTATATATGTTTGATTTGATTTCATTGCATGTATGATATCCTTCTATGTATGTTTTCATAACCATTTAAATTAGTTTTGTGATATGTACATGTTTGATTTAAATATTTAATCATGTCTTCTTGTATTTGGATTGAGATGATTTTTTTTCATTAGATTAGGTATTTTCATATGGTTTCCTACTTCAAATTTCAAGTGATTTCGATCTCTAGAATTGCAAGGATCTAAAAAGGCAAGTTTTTTCTCTGAAATTTTAAATGGGATGCTATAAAAAATTAGGGTACCAATGGAAAATATTTTTAGATCATCTTCAAGGAGCTCATGAGTAGAAGTTATGGGAAAAATTGTAGGGGAAATGGAGCAAAAAAGAAGGAGATATGAGCAAAAATGTGATTTTCGCAACAAGGTTTCTTAAAAAATTTAGTAGCGTAACTAAATACTAGCAGCAATGAAGGAAAAGGAAATATTAAAAAGGGATTAAAAAAATGGCTATGTGTATGTTTATACTCACCTCTTAACATTAACCTAGCTAACTCACCTTCTAACTCATCCTTGACCATTTTGGATTAACCCGGGTTACATGGCATGATAGGGTAGGGTTACAAGCCTTAAGTGACAAAGGGACTTAAAGTGGTGATAATGTGAGAAGGGGTTAATTATTCATGAGAGGGGGAAACATAATCAAGTTGGGGTGTTGAGGAAATGAATACCTAGTGAGAATGTTACAAGCCTTATGTGACGAAAGGGAGAGATTTCATGTGGTAGTGCATTCTGATGTCCCAAGTTAAAAAGGGTAAAAATTTGATAGTAAGCCCTTATTAGTATTCTTAGGTTCCACCCATCACATGAAGAATCCTCCTCTAATGAAGAATAAACTCATGTCTTCCTCTGCGGAAGATCTTGAATGATGAGGCTTTTCTGTAGACCATCTTGTTGAATCTGGAAAGTTCTACAAATGAAACTTTCTCATCTTCCAAGATGTTCACATGCTCCAATGTGTTGAGTCAATACTCAGGAATGGCATTGATATTTCCACATTGACTAAAATATTTTTCATTTAACTCTTCATAGGATTCTAGAGATATAACCTATGATCTCTACAAGGGCTAAACTAAAGTATTGATTATTGAAGGAAAGGGTCACAAATATTTTCCTTATCCAATTCTTAAAATTTGAATCCTAAAGATTCTTCATGTGGAATTATTCTCCCTGAGAGGAGTACCAAGCTCATGGATTCTTGTGCCAAGATCTTCCAAAATTTTTGATACATTCTCCTCATGGGATTCAAAATCAGAAATGGCTTCTTTTAGAGCATCAATCCTCTAGGTGATGGTATGGGATAAAATGTCATACAAGTTCTCTGAGTTAGATGAAAACACACCTGAGCTCACTAAGGAATGAGAATCAAAATTATACATCTCACTCGCAAATGGGAGATTATTTTCCCAATGGAATTTCTCTTTCTTGGTCTCAACGCTATTCCTATTGATTTTCAAAAATATGACCAAGACCAATCTAAACAAAGAGATAATCTTAGGAAATAGATCATGTTCCCTTTTTTAAGGATCATACTCACCCAATGGTTACATGTCCTTCTTTGCAGTATGAATGCTTGATCTTGCTTGTTGGACTGGTGGGTTGAAGTTTCATATGGGAGAAATTGCTTCAATTTGAGGTAGAGATGATTAATATCATGCAATAAATGATGGAACTTATGAATAAAAGGTCCTCACACATGTGTTCCCTTAATTGTTTGATGATTTACTTATACTCCTAATTATGTGTCTAGTGATCTGTGATGAAGAATCCTATTAAAATACAAAAATAATGAGCATGTAAGCACATAGCTGGGGCAGCAAAGGATGGAGAGAGATCACCACAACAACATAGCTCAAGAGAGCAAAGCAAGGATAGTGATGAAGAAGGTATAAGAGGATAGAGGAAAGTCCAAAGAGAATAAGAGAGATGGAAGGTAAACAAGTGACATTGAATGTTTTGAGTCCTAGGAAATGAATGGAGGCGAGGAGTGATAAGTCATGCCTCAAGACATCATGGCACCGAATCGACTGCACCAGCACATCTAGGTGGCTAGGTGAACACTAAAGGAAGTGGTTTTTCGGTGTGCGACAAGGTCGTTACTTCCGGGCTACTTATTCAGGCATAGTCCCTTAAGAGCCCTGAGACCAAAATATCGTTCAACTTCGACGGGTGACTACTCGAACTCCTTGGCACCTAGAGATGGCTCGTTAGATCTAAAAAATTGGTATAGGGACCCTCTACAAAAGAATCTCTCACTTTTTTCCTTCTCATTTTGGTGCTCTTTTTTCCCTATTGTTTACAAACGTGTGAAATAGTGCAGTTGCAGCTAGTCATTGGTTGTTAAACACTATATTTTACAAACAGTGGGTCGTGGCACCAAACCAACTATGCCGACACATCTAGGTGGCCAAGTGAATGCTAGAGGAGGCACTATTTTGGTGCACGACAAGGTCATTGCTTCCGGGATACTTTGTTCGGGCGTAGTCCCTTAAGAGCCCTGAGACTAAAATATCATTCAACTTCGACGGGTGACTACTTGGACTCTGTGGCACCTAGAGATGGCTCATCTGATCTGAAACCTCACTATAGGGACCCTCTAAAAAATGCTCTTTTGATTTTTTCCTTCTCATTTCGGTGCTCTCGCTACCCTATTGTTTGCAAACGCATGAAATAGTGCAGTTGGAGCTAGTGATTAGTTGTCAAATGCTATATTTTTGCAAACGGTGGGTCATGGTATTGAACCGACTATGCCAGTACATCCGGGGTGGCCAGGTGAACACTAGAGGGAGGTGGTGTTTTTGTGTCTGACAAGGTCTTTGCTTCTGAGCTACATCGTTCGGGCGTAGTCTCGTAAGATCCTTGAGACCAAAATATCATTCAACTTTGACGAGTGACTACTCAGACTCCATGGCACCTAGAGATGGCTTGTCTAATTTGATAGCTCAGCATAGGGACCCTCTAAAAATTCCTCTCTCAGGCTTTTCCTTCTCATTTCGGTGCTCTCACTGCCCTATTGTTCGCAAACGCACGAAATAGTGCAGTTGGAGCCAGTGATTACATGTCAGACGCTATATTTTGCAAACGGTGGGTCGTGGCACCGAAACGACTGCACCAATATGTCTGGGTATGGCCAGGTGAATGCTAGAGGAGGTTGTGTTTCGGTGCACGACAAGGTCGTTGCTTTCGGGCTACTTCGTTCAGGTGTAGTCACTTAAGAGCCCTAAGACCAAAATATCGTTCAACTTCGACGGGTGACTACTTAGACTCCGTGGCACCAAGAGATGGCTCATTTGATCTAACACCTCGAGCATAGGGAACCATATACAAAATAATCTCTCATTAGTTTTTTCCTTCTCATTTTGGTGCTCTCGCTTCCCTATTGTTTGCAAACATGCGAAATAGTGCAGTTAGAGCCAGTGATTGCTTGTCAAATGCTATATTTTGCAAACGATGGGTCGTGGCACTGAACCGAATGTGCTGGCACATCCGGGGTGGCCAAGTAAACACTAGAGGAGGTGGTGTTTTGGTGCGTGACAAGGTCATTACTTTCGGGCTACTTCGTTCGGGTGTAGTCCCTTACGAGCACTGAGACCAAAATATCGTTCAACTTCGACAGGTGACTACTCGGACTCCGTGGCACGGAGAGATGGCTCGTATAATCCAAAACCTCTATGTAGGGACCCTCTTCAAAAACCTCTCTCGATTTTTTCCTTCTCATTTCGGTGCTCTCGCTGCCCTATTGTTTGCAAATGCGCAAAATAGTGCAATTGGAGCCAGTGATTGGTTGTCAAACGCTATATTTTGTAAACAGTGGGTCGTGGTACTGAACTGAATCTACCGGTACGTCCAGGTGGCTAGGTGAACACTAGAGGAGGTGGTGTTTTGGTGTGTGACAAGGTCATTGATTCTGGGCTACTTCATTTGGGCATAGTCCCTTAAGAGCTCTGAGACCAAAATATCGTTCAACTTCGACGGGTGACTACTTGAACTCCGTGGCACCTAGAGATGACTTGTCTAATCCGAAACCTCAGTGTATTAACCCTCTACAAAAGCCTCTCTTAGTTTTTTCCTTCTCATTTCGGTGCTCTCGCTGCCCTATTCTTTGCAAACGTGGGAAATAGAGCAGTTGGAGCCAATGATTGTTTGTCAAATGCTATATTTTACAAATGGTGGGGCGTGGCACCAAACCGACTACACTGACATGTTTGGGTGGCCAGGTGAATGCTAGAGGAGGCAGTGTTTCAGTGCGTGACAAGGTCGTTGCTTCCTGGATACTTCGTTTGGGCATAGTCCCTTAAGAGCCCTGAGACCAAAATATCGTTCAACTTCGACGAGTGACTACTCAGACTCCGTGACACCTAGAGACATCTCATCTGATCTGACACCTCAGCGTAGGGACCCTCTACAATATCCTCTCTCAGATTTTTCCTTCCTAGATCAGTGCACACACGTAGGTATGGTCTTGTAAACACTTGGGGAGGAGTCATTTTCAAAATGTACAACATTTTGAAAATTTACAACTTTTTCAAAATTTACAACTTTGTCAAAATTTACAAATTTTTCAAAATTTACAACATTTTCAAAATTTACAACTGTTTCAAAATTTACAATTTTTTCAAAATTTACAACATTTTCAAAATTTACAACTTTGTCAAAATTTACAACTTTTTCAAAATTTACAACATTTTCAAAATTTACAACATTTTCAAAATTACAACTTTTTCAAAAAATACAAATTTTTCAAAATTTACAACTTTTTCAAACAATGAAAGGTTCTCTTAGTTTCGAGAATTTAAAATTCTCTACTAACAGTGCCAACCACGTGAAGGTGGAAGCTTTTCTAACACCACTAACCTAAACATAAAAGTGTTAGTTGAAAAGAAATTTAAGTTTCAAATCAAAACCATATACTATCTATATATACAAAATGCACAAATTTAAAATAAAATATATTCAAACTTAAATCTAGATCTTTAAACTAACAAATTTATATATATATATTGAAAAGAAATTATATATACCAAACATAAGCATTGTAAATTCATTCCAATGAACCATCAGGATCGGATCTACTCTTAATAACAGACAAGATTGCTTCATGATCTAACTCTCGAACCTTCCAAAGAATCTTGTTATTAGGCCTTCCTCGATATCTATACAGTTGAATATTTGTCGCTAGAACTAGATACGAATATAAGAGTATTTTCCTATGTCTCTTAAATTCTTCAAACACCCAAACAAAGGAGTTTTTTAATAGATACCATTGAAGCCAAGTTCCAGTAGCTACCACTAACCCTGTAGGATACTCAATATCTTTGCCATCTATAATAGGAGAAGTTAACTTCTTTCTTTCCTGGATGCAATGACATAAGAAATAGTCTATTCCTTCTTCATTGTCTTCTGTTGCAATTACTGTAAACACATGTCTTACAAAAAACAATGGTTGAACAACTCAAATTTAAATTACATATTAAAATTTCAATGGACATAACTCAATAAAAAAATTAAATACATAACCATAAATACCTTGTCGCACCAAAATCGAAATTTCATCAAAGTCCTTAGATGTTGCAACTTCATCTACAGAAACAAGTCGTAATGCTTGTGGAGGTTAATAACTAGGAAGCAGAGTTAGAGGCCTACAAATCCATCCTTCCAACCATTCTTGTGAATCACACTCAATAGTGACAAATTCGATACAAGATGCAAAAAAACATGTCAACTTTCTTGTCCATATGGCCCGCGAAGTAGCGTCTGAGCTACAAAATGAGTACATATCACTGAACCCAGTGAGTGTCATACAATCCTCGTAGTTAGCAATTTGTTGTTCCTCTATCAACCAAAAATATCTGCGAACTATAGAATTTTCTTGAGAACCTCGGGTCATGCTGTTAGTACACCATTCCACTATGCTCTTTGCATCTTTTAATTTAGCACCATCTTTGTACTTGAACTCTTCTCTTGCAAGATCTCTTTTCACACATGCCCCTGTATCGTCATGCTCTCCTTTTCCATGTCCAGCCTCACTGAAACTCCAAATATGTTTCACACCCATCTTGACGTGCATTTTTCTCATCCAATAAAACATTCGTACATTCTGAAACTGAGACGTGCAATTATCTAACAATATATAATGTTGTTTGAAGTGGATGTCCCTATTAGACAAGTTTTCATAAAATAACTAGAAACACCCTTGCACAAATTCAGTAGAATGAGTACAATCATCACTGATATAAAAGTAGTACTCTCTTAAATTTTTTTGATCATTCTCTGTACTGTTAGGAGAATGTAGAAATGCTATATGCACAAAAATGGCAACTTGTACTGAGTTGTAATATTACAATTGAACCTCCATTTGTTGTTGCAATGTGTAATTCTCTACAAAATCGACCACTAAAACAATAGCACAAATAGGAAATGTGTCTTTGCATATCTTGAACTATTCATCCAACCATCGAGCTCTATGTGTATGCCTCACATACTCATAAACAATTTCATCCTTAAATTTTATCAAAAATTAAAAAACGGGCATTTGTTTTGTAACTAGTTCACACCGTTTAGACTCTTTTACATATTTCAACTGGTATGCAACTAATTTATATTTATCAAACTCAACTAAATTATTTCTTATTGTACCTTCAATTTTCTCATGGATACAACTTTCCAATTTAGGTAATCCACCGCATGTACTACAACTTCCATCTAAAGAATCAAGACTATAAAAAAATTGTCCAACTTCTTTTTCACAAAATATAGTAGGAATGAAATGCCTAGAAGATATTGGTGGAAATTGAACACCACATTCTGATAACATAGATTCAGAATGAAAATTAGAACGAATACGTAACATTTTAGCATAATGCATCGTAAATTCAACATGTTGCCTACAACAAAAAGTGGTGCGAGCGTGGTTGATTTTCACATAGAATGGTTTCAACATTTCAAAAAAACATTGACTTATTTTAATTTCTAGATTCTCTTGTTCAAACTTACGAAAAAATTGAGTTTGATTCATATCTAAGAAATACTTTGGATGTGGTTCACGATTAGTAGAACAAACTCTCTGTTTTATAACATCTCTTGTATTAAGTGAAGCTCTAGTGTTTTCATTCCAAAATTTAATAACAACTTCTCTTATAGCATCAAAATTATTTTTTTCCTTACGCAGTGCTCTGATGGGCGCTGCAAAGAAGAAGAATGTATTGCTATATTTTAAATGAATACAGTGCACGCCTTTATATAGGCCGATAGGGAGGCAGCGGTGGAAGAGACAGTTATTCAACTGTCCGTTTAACAAATACTAACAAATGTATTAATTTTCTAACATTCCCCCCCTTAATACATTGCTCTTACAAATGTACCCCCTAAACAAATCAAACTTCACCTTGCCGAGAGGCTTGGTGAGAATATCTGCAACCTGAGAATCAGTAGGGCAGTACTGGAGCTGAATTTGGTGGTTCAAGACCTGTTCACGAATGTAGTGACATTCAACCTCAATATGCTTTGTTCATTCATAGAAAAACAGGATTCTTCACAAGCTTCAACACACCTTGATTGTCGCAGTGAATGATGGGAGGTTTCTCTTCAGGAATCCCTATATCTGCAAGAATGCGACGTAACCAAATTGCTTCGCACACAGCTCCTCGTGCAGATGTTGTATTTAGCCTCAGTGGATGAGAGAGCAACACCAGTTTGCTTCTTGCTGATCCACGAGATAGGTCCAGACCTGAGATGAAAAACATATCCTGAAGTGGATTTCCTGTCATCAACGGATCCTGCATAGTCCGAGTCTGTATATCCCTGTAAGAAGAACTGAGTGTTCTTCTGATACTCCAGACCAAAGTCAACTGTACCTCGGACATATCTCAACACATGCTTTGCTGCTATCCAATGACATTTCTTTGGCTCCTGCATAAATCTGGCAAGATAGCTCACCGCAAAGCAAAGATCTGGTCTGGTATAAGTCAAGTAAATGAGACTCCCCACAAGCTGCCTGTAGTGAGTGCCATCTACCTGTGGTGAATCCTAGAATCTAGATAATTGCAAACCTTTTTCCATAGGTGTGGACATTGGTTTACAATCTGACATCCCATACTTTTCCAGGAGTGTCTTGGCATATTTCATCTAGGAGATGAAGATATGATTCTTCTTCTACCATATCTCTAAGCCAAGACAATAGTGAAGTAGCCCCAAATCAGTCATGTCGAAGGATTTCTTCAGATCATTCTTTACATCATCTACAAGATTGTCAGAACTTCCTGTGATCACAAGATCATCTACGTACAAAACCAGAATGACAATCTCTGTTCCTACCTTCTTGATATACAAATTTGTATCTGAGGGGCTACGAGTGAATCCATGCTGCAATAGGTGATCATCAATTTTTATATACCATGCCCTAGGTGCTTGTTTAAGTCCATAAAGAGACTTTATCAGACGACATACCTTGTGTGGTTGATGCTCGTCTACAAACCCTTCAGGTTGGGCCATGTACACTTCTTCTTGTAGATCACCATTTAGAAAAGCACTCTTGACATCCATCTACTGAAGTTTCCATCCATTTTGTGCTGCCAGTGCACATACAACTCTGATGGTTTTGATCTTCGCAGTGGGTGCAAAGGTCTTGTCATAGTCAATTCCTTCTTGCTGAGCATAACCCTTTGCAACAAGTCGTGCTTTGTGTTTGTCGATTGAACCATCTGCCTTATATTTTGTTTTGAAAATCCATTTGCAGCCAATGGATTTCTTACCTGGAGGCAGATCGACAAGTTCCCACGTCCGATTCTGAATCAGGGAATCATATTCAGCATCCATAGCCTGTTTCCACTGTGGTTGGTCTAATGCCTCACGAACAGTGTCAGGTTCGGTGCTCTCAACAACTGAACTCATGAGTGCAAAATTTACCTCATGTCTAGCTTGACTTCGTGTTCTAACTCCCGTAGAAGTACCTAGGAAGTGAGTTCAGGTGTGCATCCCTGATAGTACTCTGGACCCATTTCAGACGTTGGCGCTGCTGATGTGAAGATGTGTTTTCCAGTGTGCCAAGATCAACGAACAAATCTCCACTCAGCTCTTCTTCTCTCTGAGAAGAATCATCTTGCTCATCATCTGGATGTGTGAGCAATCTATGTGACGAGGTCGGTACTGGATCTCCATTGTGTGGCAGGGAGTCAAAGGACGACTCATCACATACCACATCTCGACTCTCGTAGATCTTCTTCGTCTCAGGATCCATGAGACGATATGCCTTTGAGGTAGTACTATACCCCAAGAAAAGACATGGCAGTGTCTTTGGATCGATCTTCTTCCTTCTTCTTATCTGGAACATGCATATATGCAGTACAACCAAAAACTCTTAAATGATGAATAGAAGGTTTACGACCAGTCCATACCTCTTCCGGTGTCTTGTTCTGCAAGATCTTCGTGGGTGCCCGGTTGAGTAAATACACTGCTGTCTGGACTGCTTCTGCCCAAAACTGATCCTCCAACTTGGCGGTCGAGAGCATACAATGAGCCATCTCCATGACAGTCCTGTTGTGGTGCTCAGAAATCCCGTTCTGTTGGGGCGTATAGGGAGCAGTCAAATGTTGCTGAATGCCATGCTGCTTCAGGTATGCTAAGAACTTCTTTGACACAAATTCCCCCCCTCGATCTGAGCGGAGGAGAAGAAGAGGCTTCCTAGACTGCCTGGTGGCTTGCTGGTAGAAGGTTTGGAAATTTGCAAGTGCCTCACTCTTCTTCCGAAGGAAATATACCCACATTTTCCGTGAGTAATCATCAATGATGAGCTGAAAGTACTGCAAAACCTTGAAAGCTAGCTGGCAGGGGTCCGCACAGATCGGTGTGAACGACCTGAAGATGCTCTGTAGAATGATAAGAGCTCTGTTTGAATGGACCTCTATGTTGTTTGCCCGCAAGACATCCTGAGCAAACAGGTAAGGAATGGGAGAGTGGAGGAAGCCCTCTTACCATTTCCTTCGCACTGAGTTGATGCAGAGCCCCGGCAGAAAGATGACCATATCGAAAGTGCCAAAGTGACAGTGGACTCTGCCGTTGATGCAGAGAGAGCAACGCTAGATGAAGTGACCGCATCCAGTGTAAATAGATGGCCCTTCAGAAATGCTTGAGCAATGACTGACTCTCCCTGGGAAATGATGCAGGACTTGACCCCTTTCTCAACAAAGAATTCAACCTGCATTCTATGGTTAAGAAGTTGACTTACAGACAAAAGATTTGAAGTCAAACCTGGAACATAGAGCACCTTTGTCAGTGTACATCTTCGTGTTCCAAGAGGAATGATGACATCACCAATCCCTGCTGCAATATACTCTTGATTGTCTGCAATGGTGATCTGATCTCTAGTGGGCCGGTCACTCAGAGTATGGAACAACTTCTTGTTGCCAGTCATGTGTTTGCTGGTGCCTGAATCAATCAACCAGACATCTTCTGACGGCTGCGAAGTCTGTGAGACTAGAAAAATGTCAGAATGAGTTGTATCTGGTACCTCTTCATCGGAGGTGGCATCCTGCTGAGCAGCAATGTGGCCCTTCTGCCTCTGATTACGAGCATGCCATCGGGATTTCTTGGAATATCCTTGGCCAGAAGTGCTCTCTTCGCCATAATTTCCATACTTGCGACCGTTGTAATAACAGTTCGCAGTCGTGTGCGTATCCGTGGAGCAAATGTGGCACCACCGATCTGCCTTGTGATTATGCTGCTTCTGGGGTGGCCACTGTGGTGGCCGCTGTGAAGATGGCTGCTGAGCATGCTGCTTCTGATTTTGGGGGGCTAGATTGCCCTTTCCGAGGCTTATGTTTTTGCCTCGTGATGAGAGCCTTTTCTTCGAAGGCTTCTTGTACATTTTGTATGGCTTCTTCCTGCTGGAGATAATTCACCAGGGTTGCAAAACTCACCTCCTGTTGAGTGATTGTCAACGTGGTGATCAGTGTCCGAAACCGTGAAGGAAGAGCTCGCAGGGTGAGCAGGACTAGCAACTTGTAGTCCACTGGTTCATCGAGTGCAGAGAGTTCTGCACGTAACTCAGCTACACGCCGCAAGAAGGCTTCTACTGATTCACCTTCATGCATACTCATCGTATGAAGCTTTGTCTGAAGTTGCAACTTTGACGTCAGATTCTTAGCTTTGTAGATGGTACACAATGCGCTCCATGCCTAAGAAGAACCAGTTGCTTCCCAAATATATGGCTGCACCTCATCAGAAAGACTGAGGGTGATGAGCATTAGTGCTTTCGCATCAGCCTTTTCATATTTTTCCAACAGATCATCATCTGTGGGAGGGGCGTCTTTGCCAGAGACAATCCCCCAAAGATCTTCAAATTGAAGAATCGTCCGCATTTTGGTTTTCCATGCGGTGAAATTTGGCCCTTTCAAGAGTTGGGCATCGGATAGCAATATTTTTGGAGCAGACATTTTCAAAAAACTCAAAAATGTATCTTATTTATTTATTTATTTTTCAAAATGGCTACAATGCTTACTGAAGGAATCTGTCCCGAAGATGGGCTCTATAGGCTCGTGCAGTGAGACGCCGACGCTCCTGTGGGCGTTCTATTTCACGTTCATCATCTACATCATAACCACATTCAAGTTTTGCACGAATCCGCTGTGCTTGACATCGAACGTCGAACCAAAAGTATTCCAACAGTCCTCGGCGCACAATCTCGTCAAAGAGAATGTTCCCAGTGTTGTGTAGCTCGTTGATCAAGGCAAAGAACAGTCCAGTGGTGTCTTCGTTGTCATTCAATGCCCAAATATTTGGTGCATTGCTCGCGGTGCTTTGTGCATCTGAAAACTGAGACATACACCCACACAAAGTTTTGCAATTTGCTGACTTTGCTTACACGTAGCAGTCATAAGCACAAATCTTGCTTAGCAATGTCTCCTTTCTGTGAGTAGAGGACAGACAGTTGCTCTGGACTCCACTGCAATGAGTCTCCTCTCCTGAATCTTGCCACGCACAGCCAACAAAGAATAGTGCACTAGATGATAGGCGCACAAGTTCACTGGTTTGCACAGATAAGAGTTCACGCAAGGGTTATAACTCTCGGACAAGGAACACCCTCTCCTCCTTCACGCAGGGACAGGCTCAGTCTCCTCTCCTCAGCAAAAGAAATGGCAACAGTCTTAGGCTCAGATCTCTCTTCCTTCACGCACCAGCAAAAAAAACGTACAGCAAAATGCTTAGTCTTCACGCACAAATTTCTTCTCTCCACGCACGCACAGAGAAAAATTCATAAACTTTGCTCCAGTCTCCACGCCAGCAAAGGACTCTCCAACAGGCACAGAAACGGGATAGCAACAATCTCCATGCAGCATGCAACGCACAGCAAAATAAAAACGGGACAGGATAGAGTCATTCTCCTCACGCACGCACAACTCTTCCTTTCTCCTTCACGCTCAACACACACGCACAGCAAAAGCTTACTCCACAAAACGGGACAGGTCTCCAGAACTTCACGCGGGACGCACAGCTCTTCCTCTCTTCCTCCACGCACGAATTCTCGAACTGCTCTGATACCAATGATGGGCGCTGCAAAGAAGAAGAATGTATTTCTATGCGTGTTTAAATGAATACAATAGAACACGCCTTTATATAGGCCGCGGGAGGAGAGCAAGGAGAGAGGACAATTACGGTTATACAACCAACCACAAACAAAAATACTCACAGTGTATTAGAATATGCTAAGCATGCATTTAGCATAAAATGCGCTAACAATACAATCGGTAGTTATTGAGTGATTGAATGTTTTTCTCATTCTAATCAAATATGCTTGTACACTAATATAATGTAATTCGATTAACTTGCAACATTTGACTTGTACGCATGATCAAATGTTATTTCTTTAGTTGCTTTCATTGATAACAAAAGTTGCATCTAGTAGGAAGAAGCACAACATTACTATCCCTGAGTGCGTCTCTGGGAGAATCAACAATCTGATATGCATCATGAAGGTTTTCAACTCATCAGTTGAGGTTTGCCCAAGTATATTAGCATGTTAACGAAATAACTAGAGACGTTTAATGTAGGTCTCATTTTAATCAATTTCATCAAGCTAACCAAGGGTTGTTTACATCTTTGGGAATCATTTACCATTTCAAAATGATTATACCATATTGAATTGGCATGTAGTTACTGCTACTTTGTTGTTCAAAGGACTTTGGACTACACGACATTGGTTTCAAAATGTTTTCATGCAATTTCAATACCAACTCAGGTTTCTCACGTAAAATCCTAGGAGGTGTTCTTGTCAAATTTTGCTTGTCTATAGATCTCAATAGTGAATTACCTTATTCACATTTTCATTGTCTAACCGAAACAATTTCAAACATCTTGCTACAGCCCGCAGTATTTAATTCATAATGAATATCGTACGATAACAAACATTCTACTCAACAAGAGTATTGACTTCAACTTCAACATTGACAGTAGAAATATTACTTGGTTCTACATTGCTTACAATAGTTGGGGTTGAAGATGAACCTCTACTTGATTCATGAAGTTTCTGCATTCGCTCAGCATTGTTTAAAGTTGATAGCCTCTAATTTCCTTGGTGTCTTCTACTCAATGAATATGCTTTTTTGACCACACCTACTCAATCAACCCATGCATGTTACGATTCAAAATGGCGACTAAGAGGTTCAAGACAGAAAGAGCATTGGTAAATGCATGCAGATGATTCATAGCCCCTAAGGTCAGGAGACTAAAAATCGTATGGTAATTCAGACCTCGTCATGTGTGTAAATATGATTTATGAACCGCGAGTGCTCTTTATAAACTAGCTATCCCACTGTTTACAAAGCAAGCTCGCAGTTTGTGAATCAAATAAGCTTTAGATCGAATGGATCTATTTGGCATTGACCTAAGCAGTCGTACCTAATCTTGGTTTTTCCCCAACCAAAGCTATGGATATGATCATTATGAAGTGTAAAAGGTCAAAAAACCTCAAATGTGCTCTTCCAAAGACTTTAACCATGCTAAAAAACTGAAAACATTTCACAAAAATTGTGCCATCGCGTAGGGGAGACTCTTAGCTTCGTAGAAATATTGATTTTAAAGTGAATAGAATAATATAAATATCATTTAATAATTTTTTTACTAACAATAGGTCTTTAAGACATTTTTTCCCGTGAATGTTCATGTGTACATTTGAGATTGTAACTTTTGTTCCGCTTATCAAAATATGACAAAACTTATACCATCCCAAGTGTGGGCAAATTCCATACATGTTAAAAAATATATATATTTGATTTCGATATTTTTTGATAAAGTTATGGTGGGCAAACGGAAAGTGCCCTGTTTCTAAATATTTTTAGACCACTTTCACATATAAAAAACTATAAAAAAAAATTATTGCTAAAAAAAATACAAAATAAAATCCATCCCAAGTGTAGACAACTACATCTAATGTTTCACCAAAAGAAAAAATAAAATAACAATATTTGGTCATCCAAAATGTGGGCAAACGGTCTACAATCTTCGTAAGCTTAAAAAAAAAAAAACTAAGTCATATAATTTTAAGTGTTTAATATAGCTAAACTTGTCTGTTTTTTTAAAAAATTAGTATTTTTGAAACTAGATTCCGAATGATATGATTCATATTTATATAAAATTTTCTAATTTAGAGTGTGTATATAGCTAATAGTCCCTACAAGTTGATATTTCGTTGTTTTTTGCAATATGACATCTACAGATGACCCTATATTTGTCCATCAACTTCCTGCACTTACCCCACACTAATTCTTCCTTCCAAAAACACAATGTTAAATCAAGTGTCACAAGTGATGAACTCAACTCCAGAATACATGCATTCAACGCTTCCAATTTGAAAAACTTTGGATCTATTGCTTTTCTTGTGCTTAATGGAGTCAGATTGCTCAAGGAATAAAGTTCCAGAGATAAAAAATGAAGCTTTGCATCTCAAAATTGTAATAATCACCTCTATTTGGAAGCCAACACAATAGACGTGTGTGTGCCTATCGTGGGGAGACCCATCGGTGATCTCGCTCGTATAAAGATGTCTTTTTATCATCAAATCATTTTCTGCAGGAGTTATTATTGCAACTAGTTCTGTTCATATTCTTCCCGATGCCTTCGATTCTCTGGGAAATGAATGTTTGAAGGGAGTTTGGAAGAAGTTCCATTTGCTATATTTATAGCCATGTATGCGCCAGTTAGCAGTCCCATTGTAGATTCCGTGGCCATGGATATTACCAACTTGCTCACGCCAGGAAATAACATCCATTAAAGATGGTTTGCAGAGTAGAATTAATTTCACAAGTTGGCGACATTAGTGGCATGTTGGAACATCAGATCCACCTGAGTTATATTTATATGCATGGGTACAATAATACCACTTCTCAAGACTCTATTTCATCTCTGTTATGCAACCATGTTATTTTATTTCACCCAGTTATTCAGATGGATTTATTTGTGGAACAATTGTTAGAGCTTGGAATAGTTCCCCACTGTTTGATAATTGGAATATCATTATGGGCATCTCCGATTGAATTGATCCATGTGAGCACTAGCATTGGAATTGACATTATTTTACCAAATTGAAGCCATATATCTCTAAATTGATCAATCTCACCTTTTTTTCTTAAGGTCACATCTTTGGGCCCCTAATTGTAGGCTCCTTTCTATGAAGAGTAAACTTGTGAGAAATTAAAAAAAATGGAAAATTATGAAGAATATACAATATTGAAGTGAGGTGGTGGTGTTTGATCGACAATAGTGTGAGGGGATTTGAAGTGAATGGTTGGTTATTTAAGAAATTGTAATAATATGTATACTTTATATGATAAATAGTGAATATGTTCCATGCACATTTTTATTTTTATGTTTCTGTTATTGTAATTATTATGTTACTTTTGATATTAGTTTGATTTCAAATTAAATGACCTGGGTGTATATATTTTTATATAAGGAACATTTTTCTATTCGACATATTTTCTATATATATATATAATATACACTTAAATTTATTTTAAAGATTATTCTACAATTAATTATTGTGGCAATTAATTTGTAGCTTACACCTACATGTTTAATTTGGTAATGATGATTGTAGAAAAAAATGTTGAAATTGCCACAAAATATAATGATGATGAGCAACACAAAATTATAAAATTGTGGAAATCATAAAAAAGTAAAAATATATAGATAATTTATATTTTTGAGATATTGTTGGAATGTTACAAAAATAAAAAAATTGTGCACAATATATAATTAAAATATCATAGATGATGTGATGCCTCTAAAAACAATCCACTTGAGACCCAAGGACAACCTAGGATTAGTTAGGAAAATTATGGAATAATTTTTTTTGTTTAAAAGAGTCTACAACCAGGTTACAAGACAACAGTTGTCACTAACAAGTTCTAGATCAATTCTAATCCACTATAATATAATTTTATTTTATTAACAATTATTAGAGGTCACAAGGTCCAAAATTTAGGGTTAGAAATTTCAATTAGGGTTTGTGGGTAATTACTCACCATACCCACTCTTTAACAGGCTTTAAAGATAAAACTTGATTTTTCTCAAAATTAATGCACTCAAAAATTCCCTAAATCATTCTCATTCCATTGGATAGGAAATTTCCTCACCTTTCCAATGATACAAAGAAGTCCTCCTAACTCCTCATATTTCTCAAGTTATGGGCTGACGGGCCTTGGGGTGAAATTTTTTCCCAAGAGCGGGCCTGCGGGCCCAAGGGAGAAAATTTTCCCCAGGGGCAGGTCTGTGGGCCACAGGAGAAATTTTTCCCGAGAGGAGGAGTCAGGTTGGTAGAGCTACGGGAGACGTTTAGGAAATTTATTGCTTGGGGAAAAAAGTCACCCTTGCACCCGTGCTCCCGCGAGTCTATAACTCTGCAAGGGAAACATGGTGCCTCTTAAACCAACGTGGGAAAATCGGGGTAGCAGGGGTAGAATAATTTTAACGCCCTGAAGGGAGAAAAGGGTAGAATTCATCTACACCACCGCCAATGCCTCGCGATGCCATGTGGAATCTCCTAATTGGCTGTAAGTCGATGGGGAAAATTTAGAAAAAAATTTCGAATTTTTTTTTGAAGCACTAAGTTTAAAAAGGGATCCGCCCCTCCACCAACACCTCATGGTGCCATGTGGTAACCTCTGATTGGCTGCGGGCTGGCGGGGTGGTGGGGAAAATTAGGAAAATTTTCCCAAAAATTTTCCGAAGCGCTAAGGGAAAATTCAGGCCCACAGGTCCGCCAAGGAAATTTTTCCCAAATTTTTCTTTTGACAGTTAGAATTATTTTTTTGACGCCAAATGAAGAAAAAAATTAGAAGGCCATAAATTTTGATAGAGAGCTTGGTTTTGGGAAAACAAGGAATTTCTAGAAAGCTCTCGATGTCCTATTTACTTAGGAATCATTAAATTTTGATTTTGATAAAATTTAAGGAGTCAATTTCAAGAAAACGATCTACAAACTTTTACAGTGCAAACTGGTAAATTTTAACTTATAAGATTTGTTCAATTTGATCTTCTTCCTCTCTCAACTTGTCAAATAGACATGGAGAATTGTTCTTAGATGGATTTAAGAAGGATTTCAAGATTCAATTTGTCTGATTAATTTGCAATTTGAAAATTTACATCTATTGACAACAAAATGAATGTAAGAGGGTTGAGCCCGTTTTCGCTAAGTTTTCTAAGAAATTCCTTAAGTATTTTTGTTCAATTATATTCTTTTAGGGCATAATACTTCAATTTAATCATTTAGTTTGTTATTTCATTGATGCATGTTCCAAATGTGCATTTTTGGATAAAGTATTTACCATTTTGAAAATACAAAACAAAGATCAAATTTTAAAGGATCTATTCACCATTTTCATCTTCCAAGTAATAGGATTCATTCCAATTCTAATCTAAAATATTTATTTGACTCAATTCAACCATTCAAAATCTAGAATACATCTCTGATTTCCAATTTTCACATATTTCAAAAGACAGAGTATTACACTTCCTTCATACACATTTCTTTCTTTCAAACAGAGATTGCAACTCACATTTAAATGATTAAATTCAATAAAATGAGGCAATTTGAGGAAGGTTATGCAATCGTTTATTGATTCCAAAAGATAAATTTACAAATTCCTTCTTTCTTTCCTCAATTTCATCATACATGACACAATTTCTTGCTTTCAAAAGAACAGAACAGAGTATGTCTCTTTCACATTTCAATATACACTTTCATAACCAATACAACATCTTTCCATTACAAAACATATACAAGTTCATCCACTTCAAGTGGGAAAGGTTACAATAAGATTTCATTTCACAAGGGATAATCAAACTGTCTTTTCTCAGCTCTAGAACAACAACATGTGTATTTCTCATTCTTCCAAATTGTGATCACAACAAGTGTAGGGGAAAGGAAACGCTCTCCACCCAACCAAGACATCCAATGAAGAGGAGAAACCATCCTTCTTCATTGGCCCCTGAGCCCCAACCACAATGCAATAAAAGATGTGATCCAACTCATGGCAACAACAGGATTCCACAAACACACAAGCAACATTTTCACAATAAAAACATAGTTCCAAAATAGAATGTAGTTTACAACTACATTAAAGCATGAAAAACATTACTGAGGCTTCATCAAGCAATCCAAAGGAGCAAGAAACTATGGGGGATGCTTCTTATGCCTCCCAAAAGGGGAAATTGGTATCACCACCTGAATTACAAACCATCAAAATATAGTATATCAAAGCCCTAACATTCCTTATAGTTAAACCTACCTCCTAGTTTATAGGAGTCTCATATGTTATATAATTGTATGGTGTCCCGTATGAATTTAATAGAAGATGATGTAGCCTAGAATTCACTGCAAATAGTCCAAGGCACGCTAACACATCACTTAACCTAAACTGAGAGCTCACCCGATGCGTGCAACGGTACCAAGTCCCTCTTAGTGAAACTTGTTCAAGATTTTAGCATGATTACAAGTATATTTTAGATCCATAAAAAAAATCCAAGTAAGCCACGGTGCGTAAACCAGATCTATATCTAAACAATATGAAGTAATAACTAAAAAATTACTATAATCAGTTCTACCATACAAGATCCATGTTCAATTACATCTAACACCAATATCCAGCTAATGAGATCCCTTATATTAAATACTGTAAAACACAAAAGATTCATACATCATAATAATGTCACCATAATTATGCGTGCTAACACATTCACATCATAACACTATAATAAATCACAAACTATGTAAATCGTCCAAATCAATACATATTTATAATGGTGGTGACTTGCCCTTCAACGACCATGCACCTTGCAAAAATAGGCTACATGCTAATAGTAGTCATGCGTCCTTACATAAATATAAAAAATCATGCAAGTGCTAATAATAGATCTCCTAAAATTAACTCCTAGTACAGATCCTATTAATAGCTCAAAACTCCACATGACATTCAATCTTTCACTTCTCTAAAATATACTTGGCGTAACCTATAAGTCTCCATAATTTTGCATGCTCTGCACTCCATGTCCCAAAAATAGCCTTAGTCTAAAAAATTAGATAAGTCATGTGTTAACTTGTTCCTAAGCGTACCCCTATTTTTCCATACTTCCTCGTGCTCTTACGTGCCCTACGTTCGCACCCCTATACCTTCCACGATTTGTACTTCCTTGGCTCAACATTATCCCACACTAATGTCATTGCTACCACTGGCAATATGTAATCACAACTTATATCTCCAGGAATAAAGAACAATGAATGAAAGAATATGTAAGTACTTATACAAAAAGAATAGAGAACTACTCAGCGCCATGTTCTTCTACATGCAGGATTGACTCTAGATATTCATTTTTAATCTCTTCTTCCAACACCTGCCAATCACTCAGTGCTTCACCTATTTTATCAGAGGCATCTGTAACCACAACTTCCAACTCATATGGAGTCATGTTTTCTTTTTCAATCTATAAAATTCTAACAATGTTAGCCATGCTGGAAACCATGCCCTCCATGTAATCTATTTTCTACACAATAATTTTTGAAATCTCTTGCATTGTTTCCTTATGTGGTTCTTGGAATTTTGCAAGCGCATTGCATTTTTCTTCTACTAGATCAAGCCTCTCCATGTTCTCGATCGTCTCATTCTTCACTGTCTTTAGGACTTCATTATCCGTTACAATTGTATGTGTACTAATAATCGAATCTGGCGCTGCGCACATATTTAGAGCTTGGTCTACCTTCTTGGTTTTTTCCTTCAATCCCTACAACAATGACTCATAACTTGCAACGTTCCCTGCAATCGTGGCCTTGACTCATGTTGCCTCCTCTGTAGGATCCCTTGGTGTTGGTATACGCACAGGCCCTTCCTCTAATAGCAACCTAATTATTGCGTGTCAATAATGAAAAGAAGACTTAAACTATGGTCCCAAATTTTCATGAAAATGTTGCTTCTTCTCTATTATTTCTTCCCAAATCTGTTCATCCATTTTGAGGAAGTCATGTGTTTCTTCCTCATCCTTCTCATTTTCCTATGTGAGATGCTTGATCTTTGTATCTTTTTCCTTCTTGTCCTCTAACATCGTTCTAATGGTTGCCACTTTATCGATGTTCCTGTGCATAACCTCTACAGATACTTTCACCAAATAATTTCTCACCTGCTCATGCGACATGATAGTGGGATCAACATTTACATGCCTGGCGTGGTACACTCTCTTCATTCTGCGTGAAACACATAACTCTTCACACACGTCAAAATCAGGCTCGTCTATATGATTCTACATAGACCAAGATAATTGCTTGTGTGTGTGTGTGTTTTCCATTTCTTCATCCATGAGTTCCCACCCATACAAATTATTAGCCTTCAAAGTGTTTTAGAACTACGCACGTATGATCTTGCTCTTGTCATCCACATACCCAATAGCATGGGTCTCATATGCTTCATCCTCCTTCCTTGTGTGCATACCCATTTGGATCTAGGTGCCTAAGTCCTATACCAATCCTTCACCCTCTTGTGTAGTATGGGGGCATGCCCTGAAGGTTTTTCCCTCCCTATTTTTATCTCCTTTAGTTCCTCCTCATTCTGAGGCTCTGTAGTATCCTCCACTATGACTGGAATGTGAGCCACACTGTCATCAAATCCTTCTTTCTCATCATCCTCTTGAAGGATGTACATGTGTCTTCTTTTCTTCTCAGGCGTAGGTTTCTTGGGAGAAGTCCTTGGTGACCTTCTCAGGGACTGAGAATGTCACGCTCCCTAATTCCTTATTTCTATGGGTACCCTCTTGTACTGAGGCTCCTCAGGAGTCTTTTCCAAGTCTACCTCCATAGACTATCTCTAAAACTACTTCTTCCTGCCATAGGGGAGGGGTTACCTCACACACACTTTCCTTCTTAGAAGTGGACTGTCTTCTATCCCTATGCATTAGGCCACTAATATCTTCATGAAGATCTTCTTCTTTTCCCTCCTCTTCTTCAACAGGTAGAGCATCCTCTTCCTCTAAAGTGCCCACAGTATGTTTTCCCTTAGGCGATCTAGGAAGCTTGAATTCATTCTCCAAATACTTCCCATTTTACAATTTAGGCTTCAAGTATATATATACACGAGCCACACTCAATTTTCCAATCGCCAAATTGACAGCCTTCATGTTAATGTCATCTAAAATCAGCCTTTCAATATAAGTAGTCTTACTTGGATAAACGTAAGACTTCTTCAGTGTGTGGTAGTCATAATCTACCTTGTCATCATTGAACAAAAATTGATGCACGTTTGAGAACCTATGTACAGATGCTTGAAAGTAGCATGCAATGAAGGTGTAAAGGAGCTTACACCAAGGGCCCCATTTTCCATCCTTCATACCGAAGCACCGAATACAAAAATGTTGGTACACTACAAACTATACTTGTTTATCCAATACTGAAGGTAACTTATTGGGTATCCTCCATTCTTCTTCAAACACGGTGCACAGCCACTCATACCACATTTCTTCCCTCTACTTTAATAGTCCACTCATTGATCCATCAAAATTATAGTTTGCAAATCTTTCTACCAAGGAATTCTTATTTGCAGGAAACTGCCACATGTTGTCTTTTGGCCCATCGGGCACTCCAATTTCAACAAAGACTAATGACAGAAGTATATTGCCAAATTTGATCTTCTCACCTTCATGTGCTTCCTCAATAATTATTTGAGAAAAGAAATTTGATAGGTTATATACAATACCTTATGTCATTTTCTTCACAATATGAATCCAAGCATTGTTTACATGAGACTAGCGCTCTTGATTTTTTATCTTTATCAGGAGATGGGTTACTTCTTGAATGAATGGATACTTATGCAATTTAGGGATGTCCATCTCACACCCTCATTTATTGTATCCAATATCTTTATTTTTATTTTATATGGCCTCCTTGTTAGTGAGGTCTCTATTCATCTCACCACACGTACTCCTTATCCTTGTCAAACTTCCAATCAAAGGCACAATGTTCCTCATTCGACGCCCAAAAAATAGAATAAGTCCTCATGGACTCTGCTCATGAGCCACTGGTATAAATTCTTATGTTTTCAAAAATAAGGGAGCTCATACAAATGTAAAACTCCTACCTTGGTCAATAATTTCTCGCCTGCATCGTCATAGATTTCCATGTCATCTATTGTTCTCTTCGAGGTCTTCACCATAAGAAATTTCTCCAATTCTTCCTTGTTATCCTTGTTCCAGTGGCTGTAATCATTGACCTTATGGTGGAGAATGTGTGAATCCCAATCACAACCCATGAGAACCCCTTCTGGGTAATGTATTCCAGATAATCTACTTTCGGGAGCATCTTCAACCTCAAATTCTTCTTCCTTTTTCCTCTTTCCTCTTGTACCAGCTCCAAGTGATCTTTTGGCTGCCATATCAACTAAAAAGGCATGTTTTGTTTCCCTTCCTTGAGCTCTGTTACTCTAACTTTGTGTGCCCTAGATCAAAAGCACATGCCCTATCTAGAAACTAAAACATATATGTCAATCCTCTTCCTTGCTTGCCTCTCCTTCACTCAAAAACATGACCAATAGAGCACAAGACTATCCCATGTAAAAAATTGACAAGATATAACTGTTTGTAGTTCTCCATACTTCACCACCTTCTTGCTAGCTCGCTCACCTTCAAATCACTTGAAATATCTTGTATGCAAAGGTAAAAATTATTTCGTAGCATGTCCTTATATATATTTTCAAAAATTTACAGCATTTATTTCTCTCCACCTACCACCATCCCCAACATTAATTCATTTTTTCGGTAACTTTTCCGTGCTACTCATTTCCACGCAACAGTCATAACCTTTTGGTGTGCCTTCTACTTTTTGGCTACAAACCTCCTTCCATGCACCCTCATGTGTCGAAGTACCTCACCATTGCACCTTTTTTAAAGTAGTTTCCACTAGAGCAACCTACCTTACATTACACTATGCGTCCATCCATAAGTGGTCTTTAATCATGAGAAATCTTTTTTTATCTGTACCTTTCCCTAAAACACCCATACAAAAGTTTCTTTATGCATACCTATCCTCATATGACAATCAAACTTGGAAATGAACCCTGTATATAAACCACCCCACACTAAGGGTATGCCCGGTCCTCTACACATGAAAACACTTACATAGTAATCGTCTTCTAGCACACAAGCGTATTTATTACACAAAACACTGAACTAAATTGATGAAGCATAAAAATAATGAAAGGAAACACATATAAAGGGAATGCATTAAGGAAATCTAATCTAAGTGGCAATACTGCCTTATTACAAACACTAAGAAGACTTATTTATGGTAGGGCTTCAACCTACTCCTATTTAAGTAACTGGGAAACCATTTTCTATCTAATACCTCTAACTGGAAAACACCTAAATCAAGTATATAAGTGATAACATACAGTCCCAACCAATGCACCTTAAGCTTTCTTGGGTGGCATAAAAACTTTGAATCATACAGAAGTATCATCTATCAAACCTAAAGCTTCTTATCCTTGATGTGCATGTCATGTCATGCCTTCTGTCTGTCTTTTTATTTCTTCTAAATTGAACATGCTATGGCGCACCTCTCATCTAGGTACATGAGTTTTTCAATATTTTCTTCAATTTCTTTTTCATTAGCTAAACCTCCTACGTGTGCAATTCACAAAGAAGGTAACATGAATTCCATGGGTATAAATTCCTTTGCATCAAACACCAAATGAAAGTGTGTTGCTTTATTCAACCTCTTGTAGGTTGTCATGTATGACCAAAGCAGAACAAATACTTTATCATCCTAATCTCTCCATCCAACATCAAATTATTTTGTCAAGGTATGGCTCAATATCTTGTTGAAGGCCTCAGTAGTTCCATTATCTTGAGGATGATAGTGTGTTGTTCTATGGTGTGCAACAATAAATTCATCCACTAATATCTTGATAGTCTCATTAAGGAAATGAGTACCCCTATCACTTGTTAAACTTAAAGGGCGTCCATTCCTTATTTTCCCACATAAACCTTGTTGCAATAGCTATTGTGCAATCCTTTTTAGGTTCCATTTCTACCTATCTTGTAAGATAGTCTATACAAGTTATAAGGTAGTGTGATCCTGTCATGCGTGCGGCTGGGGAGATAGGGCCTACAAAGTTAATTTCCCACTTTTTAAAAGTGCGCTAGCAATAGGCCTCAAAGGAATATCATCTGTATGCCCAATATTTCCAAGGAACTAATAATGGTCACATGCCTTACAATACTCTTTGTAATCCTTGTATAATGTTTCCCACCATAGACCAAGTAATAGAATCTTGGGTGTGGTGGTATCCCCTACATAGTTTCCACCTGCAATACCACCATGAGCTTCCTCCATAATTTCTTTTCACTCATGTTCAAGTACATACCGACGCAAAAATTCATCATGACCTAACTTTTATAATTCTCCACTTATCAACATGTAAGGCGCGACGTGAATGGAAAGTTGTTTCTTCTCTAAATCCTTCATTCCTTCAAGTGCTACACCTGTGCGTAAAAAGACAACAATATCCTCTAAGTCCGAGGGTGCACAACTTAACCTAACTAGTTGTTCATCTAGAATTATATCCTCAATGTTGTGCACATCCTCACCTGAATGAATCCTTGATAAATGGTCTAGACAAAAATTTCTCTAACCCAGATTAACCACCATAGTAAAGTTAAACTCCTGAAAAAATAGAACCCAACGATAAATGCATCCCTATAAAACTAGTTTGTTCACCAAATAATTTAGTGCCATGTGGTATGTTTAAAAGCTTAATTGGGTAGCAAGAAAATATTGTCAAAACTTATGGAGTGCATAGATTATAAGCAATGCCTCGTGGTCTGTAGTCGTGTAATTATTTTTGGCTGGAGTCAACTTTATGCTCGCAAATAAAATGAGGTGATCAACAATCCCTTCTCTAGGATGGGCTAGTACCTTGCCTATGGCCGTGCCAAAGGCATCTACATGAACATGAAAAGATTTGGACCATTAAGGAAGTTGCAAAATAGGTGCTATAGTAATCCTTTCTTTCAGAGTCTCAAATGCACGTTGTTGTGCCTCACCCCAATAGAACCTGCCTTTTCTTTCAATAAGTCCTCCAGGGGCATGGTGATCTTGGCATATCCTTTGATAAACTTCCTATAATATCCTGTATGCCCCAAGAATCCGCTCACCTTGCTTTATCTAGTTGGTTCCTCTAAGCCCAAAATCACAACAACTTTAGCAAGATCCACTAGCAAGCCCTCTTTATAGATTATGTGTCCCAGAAAAATTCCAAAGGGTGTGGAAAATACGCACTTCTTAACATTTAAAGAGATGCTCATCTTCCAAAACCTCTCAAACATCAGACTCAAATTATCACAGTGATGCTTTGCAAGCCCGTAGATTATCCAATCACCCAGATATACCTGCAAGAACTTGTGAATAAAATCCTAAAATACTTGTACCACTATGAACGAAAATATTGCAGGTACATTCTTTAGTCCAAAGGGAATAACCATGTATGCAAAATTTCCCCATTCAGTGGTGCAAGTTGTCTTCTCTTGGTCCTATTTTTCTATCCTTCCTTGATGATACCATGAAAATCCATCAGTGAAGGAGTATATTTCACACCCTCTAACGCCCTCCAAGATTTCCTCAGTAAACGGTGTGGGAAAGGGTTCAATTACACATGCAACATTTAACTCCTTGGAATCCACAAAAAAATGATTATCCCATCTTTCTTGATGTTGAACACCATAAGTCTCAGCCGTTCTGACTCCTCAATGGGCACAATGATCTATCATCACCAATCCGGCACTATGATAATTCTTCACCAGGAACTCCTTGTGCTATGATTATTTACTAATGCATAGCCTTTAGTTTGGTGGATGTAATCTGGAAACAAAACAACAACATAACACAAGAATACCATCGACTATGATAAGACGGAATGATGAAAAATCTGAAATATCAAAGTAAATTATAATATTAACATGAAACTGTTACAATTTCACCCATGAGGTACTTCAAGTGTTATTGACTTCACTTGCCTTTCACCAAGACTATGGAAGAAACTTTACAATTACACCTCTTAATGGCTTCTTCAACACACCTTTAAACTGATGGCTTCCTTCACACACTTCCTACAATATTTCTCACTACTTCCTTCTATGCTAAATGAGGGGGGTGGCCTCTCTATTTATAGAACTTCCAGGCTTATCCATCTTATCTCTAAGATAGGATAAGAAATCCACTCTGACGAATCATATTCCATACCTTAACTCTTATCTGTACATGTAAGCTTATCTTTTAAGATAAGATAAACCTTATCATTTTACATGGGTTCCACATTTTTAGACTTTTTACAAATAAAATATACAAAATATTTATGACCTCACTCCTTGTCCTTATTACCAATATAATATTTCTAATTCCTAATCACGTAGACCCTACTTCTCTAATTACCCAAACTTTGACATTTTAACATTACCGGACCACTTACGACAAATATTTACTTTTTACAACATTCCTATTGTACTTTGACTGTTACCGTACTCCACATTATTGACGGCACTATACTGACGGCGCCGTTATCTTCTATCAGACACTACTACTAATTATACTTAACAACAACATATTCCTAATACATACATTAATGAAATAGAAATTACAGAGGAAAATTTTAGTGTCGACATCTTCCCCCTTCCTAGCTTCTACTCCATCCTCGAAGTAGACTATTCTGGTGCTTGGAAAATCTTCAACTTGTCGTGGTTGACCCATTTCGTAATGGGAGTGCCATCCAATTCCTCTAGTCGGTACGTACCATTTTCATGCACAACTGCTATTTTGTAGGGCCCCATCCATTTTGGAAGAAATTTTCTCTGTCTTCTTTTTTTGTATCTGGAATCATATACTAGAACCAAGTCATTCACATGAAATGGAGACCACCAGATCTTTTGATCAAAGTATTCCTTCTGCTTCATTTTCTTCTTATGGCTTGTATCCTTTGCTATTTCTCTCATTTCCTCCAGCAAATGAAGATGTACCAACCTTTCTTTTACTGAATCACTTTCATCCATCCTTTCATTTTTCATAACTCTCACAGTGGGAATATCAAACTCAATAGGAAGAACTGGATCAATGCCATAGGCCAACTGAAATGGGGAGTATCCTGTTGCTGACTTTGATGTTGCCCTATATGCCCACAATGCTGCATGAATCCTTTTATCCCATTTATGTACCTGCAAGGCTGCATCTTTTGCTAGAATTTGACACAACACAAAATTTGTTCGTTCCACCTATCCATTTGTGCTTGGCTTGTATGTTGTTGCCTTCCTGTGCTTAATAGAAAACTTATTGACTAGGGCTTCTACCACCTCATTAATGAAGTGGCTTCCTTGATCTGTTACAATTTCTAATGGGAAACCAAATCTAGTGACAATGCGTTCATACATGAACCTTGCCACTTCATCCATGGAAGCTGTTTTCAATGGCCTAGCTTCAACCCACTTGGTTAAATAATCTGTGGCAACTACAATATACTTATTTTGGCGTGATGTAGTTGGAAGTGGACCTACAATGTCTATTCCCCACTTTTCAAAGGGACCAAGGGGAAGAATAGGGCATAATGGAGCTGATGAAGTCTTATGGTTACCATGTGTTTGACAAATATCACATGTCTTACAATAATTATAACAATCTTTAAAAAGAGTGGGCCAGTGATAACCTGCATCCAAGATCCTTCTTGCTGTAAGTTGTCAAGAGAAGTTCCCTCCACATGTACCATTGTGGAATTCTTCTAGCAGTTCCTTCCCTTGATCACGTCCAACTGCCCTCTTGTACTATCCATCAGGTCCTTTTCGAAATAATACTCCATGCAGAATAGAATATGGACGACTGGCTTGAGTAATATTTCTCTTAGTCTTTGCATTGGCACCATCAGGAAACTTGAATTCATTCAGATAATTCTAAATATCTATGTATTCACTAGGGATTGTGTCAAGGGATAACAATGCTGCATCGGGGAAATCATCATCATCACAAGATGATCCTAAACCATCATAGGCTCGAGAGAGTGCATCTGCATTGACATGCTTCTTTCCTAGCCTATCTATAATATCAAATTCAAATTCTTGTAGCAAAATTATCCATCTTGCTATCCTCCCTGATGGGTTAGGCTTATTTACAATATATTTTAGAGCCTGATGATCAGTTACAACTAGAAATTTTTTCCCTAGCAAGTAATTTCTAAACTTCTTTACAGCAAAAATGATAGCCAGAGCCTCTTTTTAAGTTATAGTATAATTTACCTCAGCACTGCTCATTTGTCTGCTCCCAAAGTAAATTGGATGTTCATTCCCATTTTCATCCTTTTGGCTCAAAGTACTTCCTAGTGCTACATCTGAGGCATCAGTGTACACAATGAATGGCTTGCTCCAATCTGGATTCTTCAAAACAGGTGAAGACACCAGGGCTTCCTTCAGTTGTCCAAAAGCTTCATGCGCCTTATTTCCTGGTTCATAAGTAACATCCTTCTTCAAGAACTGGGTTAGTGGCTGTGCAATCTTTGAGAAATTCTTGATGAACCTTCTATAGTAACCCACATGGCCTAAAAATGATCTCAACTTACTTCTATTAATAGGAAATGGTAAATCTTTGATTTTTGAAACTTTATCAGGATCAGTACCAATACCATCTCTGGATACAACATGCCCTAACAAAACTCCTTTAGAACATCCAAAGACACACTTTGTAGGGTTTAGTGAGGCTTGTGCTTCATCTAACCTTTGAAATGTTGTCTCCATTTGGTGCAGGTGGTCCAACTTGCTCCCATAGATGCAAAAATCATCCAGAAATACTCTGATGAAGGTCCCAATGTAGGGTTCGAACACCCTATTCATCAAACGCTGGAATGTTGCTGGAGCATTACACAACCCAAAAGGCATAACTCTATAAGCAAATGTTCCCCAAGGAGTGGTGAACGTGGTCTTCAGCTGATCTTTCTCTACTATACGAACTTGGTTGTAGCCGCTATATCCATCAGCAAAACTATAGCACTCCTGGCCAGCTACTTCGTCCAAGATCTGATCTGAAAATGGAAGAGGGTAATGATCCTTCTTTGTTGCCTTATTGAGCTTCCTGTAATCAACACAAATGCGTAGCTTCCCATTCTTTTTTATTGAGATCACAATGGGAGAAACCCATTCTGAATTCTCCACAGCAAATATGAATCCTGCATCAAGCAACTTATCTATTTCTTCTTTTACAGTCTTGGAAAAATTAGGATTCATTCTATATGGCATTTGCTTTATGGGCTTAGCACCATCTACCAGCTCAATACAATGTTCTACCCAACTTACTTGACGGAGTTCCTTGTAATCAAAAGTGAATAGGTGTATGTACCTTTAAAAGAGCTGGAGGTAGGATTCCTTCTCACTCTCCATCACAGCATCACCAATCTTTATTTGTTGGAGACGATCATCAAATTCTTCTTCAGATAATTTTATGGGGTCATGAGTTGGTGTGACTGGAAGGATATCCATGACTGAAACATCCACCTCGCTTTCTTCATCTTCAGTGTCCACTTCACTGGTACTAGAGTAATCAGAGGATGTCCAATCATCAGTTTCATCACTTGAATCCATAGGTTCTGCTTTATGATGTCGAGGGATCACGTTTATCTTCACCCTCTCTCTACCACGTCCAAGTGTCATGAAACCTTCATTCCAGTAGTTTCTTGCATGAACTCTCCTTAGCCATGGTCTTCCCAGCAGCATTGGGTATGCAACAGTACCATTTTTCATCACCTGAAAGTCTACCACACATACAACACCCATAACAGATATTGCCACATTTGAAACTACACCTTCTGGTTTAGTTTTTCCCTTATTTAATGACCTTAACATAAGTGTTGAAGGGCGATCAATTTTTAAACCCAACATATTCATTACAGACTCAGTCATTACATTAACTGCAGCACCTCCATCAACTAAGACATCATGAATTGAAATACCATTACATAATACCTCAGCTTGTGGAGCATAGGGATCCGCCTCTACCTCCAAAACAGGGACCTCAACCTCCTTCCTTCGTCGAGCATTGAGTCCACTTCACAACTCCCACCTCTTCTCAGAAGACATAGCCAAGAGTTGACCATATGTAATATTTGCAGGCCTTTTGGACAGATCTTCCAAGATGGAGTATGGTCCTTGCCCCTGTGAAATCAGAAAATCCTGCACACCCAACTTTCTTCTCCTATGTTTCTTACTAGTTTCTTCTTTCATCTTCTTAGGATCATTTCCATCTTGATTATCTTTTTCTTTCTTTATTTTTGTTACAAACACATCTACTTCATTATTTCTGCTCTTATCTACTACATCAAAAGAATTCACAGGTGCTTTTCCTTTATCATTATCTCCTTTACCAGATGTAGAAGCTCTATCTGGACAATTATACTTATAATGACCCTTTTTATAACAACCATAACATACAACTTCAGAAATATTTCTTTTTGGACCTCTATCTCCTCCCTGAGAACTAAATTCCTTTCCTTGAAGAAGATTAATAGTTAACTGACCCATCTTTTTGAGCAAATCTTCATACTCAGTAGATGTACTAGGAGAAATATTTGTGCTCACCGGGAGTGGTTGTGGATTCTGGACCAAAGGTGCTGGTGTAGGCTCTACTTTAGCAACAATTTCTTTGGGCTCCTCTTCCATGCTTTCTTCTTGCCTTCTTGCAATCTCCTTTTCTTGTTCAATGGTAGCTGGGCGGTCATACTTCACTCGTTGTCTGATCTCTGGCTTCATCCCAAGAATGAAGTGCTTACAGAGGAGATTATCCACGCCATTCATCAACCCATCCGCTAATCCTTCCTTCCGGATCTGGGCATCGAGCTTCCTCCTTAGCTCTAGAACACGAGCATGATAATCCCTTATCTTCTCCTTCTCTCCTTGGGATAGCTTTGTGATCTCGATCATGATATCTGCATATTTCTGTTGTTCACCAAATTCTTCAAGAAAACTTTCAGTTAATAAATCCCATGAATTTTTCACATTATCACCTAGTGTTTCAAACCACCTAAGTGCTGAACCATCCAAAAAGGTAGGAAAAAATTCAGTCCATTGTTCCCTTCTTATAAGGCCATTACAAATACAAGATCGCTTAAACTCTTGAATGAAAGAAGAAGCATCTTCATTAGATTGAGCTGAAAAAACAGGAATCTTTCCCATTTTCAAAAGTAACCACCGTGAAATACCAACCCACAAGTACAATCAACAAGACTTATGTGCACAAATAATTGGAATCACTATACTAGAAAGTGACTTTACACCTTTCTACAGTAAAATAGAAATGACCAAAGTAAACTATGGTAAAACTTGACTTACTGCGGTAAAAACTGACTTTACTGTGGTAAACACTATTCATGGTAAAAAGTGAAGTTACTGCGGTAAATACTATTCACGGTAAAAAGTGACTTTACTGCGGTAAATACTATTCCCAGCAAAAATGACTTTACCATGGTAACTACTATTCATGGCAAAAATGACTTTACCATGGTAACTACTATGCACAGTAAAAACAAGGTTACCCTCCAATTGATTTTTGACTAAGTGGGAATATCTCTCCACAAAATCCACCAACGAGGAATGGTCCCGGCAACGGAACCAAAATGTCATCACCAATCCGGCACTATGATAATTCTTCACCGGGAACTCCTTGTGCTATGATTATTTACTAATGCACAGCCTTTAGTTTGGTGGATGTAATCTGGAAACAAAACAACAACATAACACAAGAATACCATCGACTATGATAAGACGGAATGATGACAAATCTGAAATATCAAAGTAAATTATAATATTAACATGAAACTGTTACAATCTCACCCATGAGGTACTTCAAGTGTTATTGACTTCACTTGCCTTTCACCAAGACTATGGGAGAAACTTTACAATTACACCTCTTAATGGCTTCTTCAACACACCTTTAAACTGATGGCTTCCTTCGCACACTTCCTACAATATTTCTCACTACTTCCTTCTATGCTAAATGAGGGGGGTGGCCTCTCTATTTATAGAACTTCCAGGCTTATCCATCTTATCTCTAAGATAGGATAAGAAATCCACTCTGACGAATCATATTCCATACCTTAACTCTTATCTGTACATGTAAGCTTATCTTTTAAGATAAGATAAACCTTATCATTTTACATGGGTTCCACATTTTTAGACTTTTTACAAATAAAATATACAAAATATTTATGACCTCACTCCTTACCAATATAATATTTCTAATTCCTAATCACATAGACCCTACTTCTCTAATTACCCAAACTTTGACATTTTAACATTACCGGACCACTTACGACAAATATTTACTTTTTACAACATTCCTATTGTACTTTGACTGTTACCGTACTCCACATTATTGGTGGCACCGTACTGACGGCGCCGTTATCTTCTATCAGACGCTACTACTAATTATACTTAACAACATCATATTCCTAATACATACATTAATGAAATAGAAATTATGGAGGAAAATTTTAGTGTCGACAGATCCCAGAAATTAACATTTTGTCAATTTCTTCTTTCACCTTGATGTGTAAGTTCAGATTCATCCTATAAGGCCTCTTCCTAACTAGACATGCTCCTTCCTTTAGGATGATTCTCATCTCACCCAAATATTCATGTACTCCTTTCAATTCATGATAGCCCCTAGGGAACAGATCTCAAAAGTTACACAATAGCTCAATTATTTCAAAAACTTCAAAGTCAGACCAATAATCTCCAATGATGGCCTCCTTAGGTTTAGCATCTATTCCAATGTTTACCTTCTTGGTCTTCATAGGCACATGTTACGTGTGTGCCTTCTCATATGCACTATCCAAGACCTCGTGCATACCCTCTGTGTGTTTAATATCCAAGTTCTCAACCTCTTCATCATCAACTATGTAGACCATCTTACCATTTTCACTTTCTAGGCATGTACACACAAGTTGTTCAACATTTGTTTCTTCCTTTTCAAAACATGCACCCAAGTCTGACTCTCCTAACAAATCTTGAAGGAGCTCCTCATCCTTTACTCTATATCCCATAGTTAAGCACTTCATAACCTGTAATTCCTCATTCACTGGAGGTTTAGTGGAAAAATAGTCAAAGGTATGAATCATACATGCAGTAAGTTCTTGTCAATTTCTAGTTTCTCTATTGAACTCTACATAGATATACCATGCGCACGCATAGCCTCACAAGGTGAAATAAATATTTTTCACCCACAACGAAGGTGGTAAAGCTTCTCACCCTTCTGTCCAGAGTCTCTCACACTATTGTATGTGGTGCTAAATAAGATCTTTACCATGAAATTAACAGATCTGAGTAGGCACATTGCTCCTTAAAAATCTAGCAGATAAAGTGATCGTCACTTCTCTCTACGATAAAAGATTATCCATGTGAACCATCCACCAGCACACTGCCATCCCGCATAGACTATAAACTAGTATATTCCTTCTTTCCACCTAAAATTCCCACTGAAATTATATAGAAAACAAGAATACTTCTAGATTCTCTTCACCAGTGTACCTTGGTACTTGGCTACTGCCCAAATGCCTGATACTACGTGGCCTACTGACATGTGCAAATACACTTCTTACTTTGTGCCCAACCATTTCACAAGTTCCATGTGTCCAGTTATAACATGCAACACTTGTAGTATCACTCATGGAATGTGCATCATACCATTGGATAACTCCTTCCTTTGATGGCTCAAACACTTATGGATATCGAATGGTGCACACATAATTTTTGGTTAAGTCTTCTTCACTTAAGGGCTCTACATAAGGTGCACATTTCCCATCTGTCAAGGGGATAATGACACACTCTTTTTTTCTCAAAACTTATATACCCCTTGTTGAAACACAGATCAAAATTATTTAGATAACACCAAGGGTGCCCAAGAAATGCTGGAAAACTATCTTCCTCTACAAGTGCCAAGACCTCAAAGTCCCTAGTAAACTTGGCCCCTTGTATAGTAATTGATGCATCTTTCAAAATCCCAATTAGCGTGGAATTAATCTGGTTCACCATAAATAGCACATTAGAAGATTATTGTAATGATGGTCTACCCATCTGAACCCACTCATACAAAGTGATCACATTCACTTCTGTGCCTATGTCAATTAGAATATTATTTAAAATCTAACCATCCACAACAACATTTAGAGTGATCTCCTTGTCATAATCTAGACTATAAGGGGGAAGGTTAGCATATAAAATCTTCCTTTCATGCTCAATCCCAATGTGTATAGTGTTTCCCTTTAACCAATTCACTAATAAAGGAATAATGTTTTACTGGCGCAACATCTTGCAAACCTCCTTTAAATCATCAACATCTATCTGATAGAGATTAGTTGCTTTCTTTTGTTCCAATTTCCACGACTACTATTTCAAAAATTGTATCTCACCCTGTAAATTATGAAACACCTATATGGTTTCTTGATAAACCTCCTTTTAATGCATAGGATCTCGATACTTTACATGTAAAACCTCCTCTTTAGTAATAGCAGGTTTCGATCTCAGAACTTCTCTAGTGTGTGTTGCCTTAGCGCATGTAGTAATCTTCATAGGTACCAAATCAGGATCTAGTGCTAACTTCGAAAGCCATTGATCCTCCATGACGTATTGAATTCTAACCATTCCCATGCCTTTGTTCTCCTATTTATCCTTCTTAATCAAGTGTTCATAAAACTCTAGGCATTCTTCATAGCCATGATTATTTCCACAGAAAGAACAAACAATGTTTTGTGGACACTCACACATGTAATGATTAGGAGATCCACATGTATAAAAAGTTCCTTGAGGGAAATCACTTCTTCCACCATCACAACCTCAGCCTTTGAATCCTCCTCAGTAACCTCGACCTCTACTATAGCCTCCATCAAAGCATCGTTCATTATGATCATCATCATGTTGCTCACTTTTTTGCTTAGAGTTATTTGCAACACCAGTCTATTATACACCAATATCAATGACATCATGAATCTGATCAATCAACCTGTAATCTTTAGTATCATGAGTGGAAGACCTACAAATCTTGTGCTAACATGACATGTTATTTTTTATCATGTGCTTCAGCAATGGGAAATGAATTGAACTTTGGTCCAAGTGACAGATCTCACAATCTAGCAACAAGGAGTGCACCGATTTACGAGGGAAACTATCCTTAGTATGCCCATCTACCACATAATCTGTACACCAAATTCCACTACATGTCTCATGTGCCAAATTAATAGATAATTTCTCCAACTATTTTTGCAATTGCTGTAATCTGATCTTCCAAAAATGGACTCACTCATGTGTCTACACTTCCTACCACCTCGTGTGTAGAGTTACTTCAAGTGCTTTATGTGGATTTATATAAGCCTTATGTGAAAGTTCCCTTCTAAAAGGCATGATCAGTCCTCCAAGAAAGCACTATGCATGTTGGCTTGCATTGATGTTACAAGATAACTTAGAAAAAAAGGTGTTTAATCAACAATGATACTCCGTTGATGCTATTCTGTTTAAACTCATGGATATTAAATTCTTTCAAGAAAGCATCTCGAAGCGTGGTATAATCTTCACAATTCTAGTGAGGGTCAAAAAATTTGTATCAACTATGTGCACGCCCCTATAATGTAGTTGCAAATTGACTCTCCTTGCACTCTGGAGTAGTGATCCCCTTCACACACCATAGTATCTCACACATATGCATGTGCTCAGATACATGTGTTTCCTCCACCTCTAGAGCCACCTTCCTGATCTTCCTCCTAAAGTAGGAAACGGTCCAGAGGATGTACTTCCTTGTGTTCCAATGGTCGTGTTAAACTGGGCTCCCATAGTATGTGAATTTGTGCTACTTCTAGACATTATAACAACATTCTGCGCACTCACGTTCTGTGTCGATGGTGTGCTAAAAAAGATACATCTAGCTGGTCCTCCAAACAAAATAGATGATGATTGTGTCATAGATGAATAATATCCCTTATTAACTACTAAAATTGACTGCAAATTGATTCTATCTACTGTAACTCTTCTTCTCACACTAGCTTGCTTACTGTTAACTATCGTAGAATTTGTAAAACCAAGTGTAAAGGATAGGTCACTAGGTAGGTTTAGATGCACTCCTATGGTCCACAATATCTCATCTGATGTGCCTTCATCCAAATCTGAGGAGGGTTCTCTGCCATGCTTTTCCAAATGGGGAAGTTTCAAATTCTCTTGCTCGACGTCCTCTGCATGAGCTCCAAATCCTTCATGAACCATCTCCATCCACGACACCATTATTTTTGTGATCTCTCGCTGTTTCATTATATCCCTCTCATGTGCTTCATCAAAATTAATTCATATTTTTTCTCTTTTTCTATTTTCTACTAGGTCCACCATCTTTACCAAACCTTCTCCTGCCCCCACACATGGTGGGGTTTAGCTATCCATAGGATTCTTTTGCAAATCTGGAGTTACGATCAAGATCCTGATTACAACTAGAATACTGCATAAGTAAGATCCTCAAGGCTCACATAATAATTGGACATCAGCAATGTCTGGGCAAGAGTAAGTGGAAACTGCGTACTCAAGAATATAGCTATTCAAAACACCATGAAACCAAACATCCAAAGAGCACATCCAAATCAGATCTGCATCATACAAGGCCTATAATTCTTTTTGTGTCTAAACAAGTGTGTGAAACCTCTAATTTCTCTTAGATGTGTAAGAAACCAGCCACTCGCAAAAATCTATAGGAAATATGGTAAGGAAATTCTCATAAAGATAGTTATACATATTTTGTTCAACCTGCGTGTGTGCATTAAACTTTTTTCTAGAGATAAATCTATGAGCATACTCTTCTTCTAGATCATCTAACCACTCTTTAATACTGGCTAAGGTTAACCGGTACATCTTCATCATGCAACATCCTAAAAAACAGATGAGAAAGAGGTCTCAGAAATGGAACCAATGATGTAGCCTAGAATTCACTGCAAATATCCCAAAGCATGCTAAGAAATCACTCAGCCTGAACTGCGTGCTCACCTGAAGCACACAAGGGTACCACATCCCTCTTAGTGAAGATTGTTCAAGATGTTAGCATGATTGCAAGTATATTTCAGATCCATAATAGATAACCAAGTAAACCATGGTGTGTAAACTAGATCTAGATATAAACCATATGAAGGAATAAATAAAATATTACTATAATAAGTTCTACCATACAAGATCCATGTTTAGTTACATCTAACACCAATATCCAATTAATAATATCCATTATATTAAATATGGTAAAACACAAGCTTCTTACATCATAATAATGTCACCATAATTATCCACGCTAACAGATTTGTAGCATAATACTACAATAAATCACAAACTGTTAAAACCGTGTGAATCAATACATATTTATAGGGGTGCTGACTTTCTCTTCACTACCCATGCACCTTCCAAAAATAGGCTACATGCTAATAGTAGCCATGTGCCCTTACATAAATATACAAAATCATGCAAGTGCTAATAATAAATCTCCTAAAGTTAACTCCTAATACAAATTCTATCAATAGCTCAAAACTCTGCATGGCGTTCAATCTTCCGCTTCTCTAAAATAGACTTGGCGTAACCTACAAGTCTTCATAATTTTGTGTGCTCTGCACTCCATGTCCCAAAAATAGCCTTATTCTATAAAAGTGGTTACGTCCTATTTTAACATGTTCCTGGGTGTGCCCCTATTTTTCCATAATTCTACGGGCTCCTATGCGCCCTACGTTCGCGCGTACATACCTTCCACACTTTAAACCCTGAGTTGTACTTCCTTAGCTCAACAAGAGAAGAGAATCAATATTATGTTTATATTAAATCATTATGCAAAGCTCTTAGACTACCATCATAAATAAATTCTGAAACACCATTGGTAGAATTTAGCGTAATTGCCAACAAAATTGCATGCCTTAATTTCCTCGATGGATTTCACTTGACTATAAGCATGGGTACTGTTATCTCGTTTTAGTGATTCCAGCTAAAAATGAGATAACCATAGAAAATTTTTGGACATATCTCTTAAAATTTCCCTTTGAAGGAAATTTTCAAGTTTTCGGGTTTTCATTGAATGAAAGCATGTTTCTTGCATGTTACATGTCCCATGTTCCCCGAAACCCGAAACCCAATGGTATTAACAGTGTGTTGGGTTTTTGGAACCCCCAACCATTGGAACATGCATTTTCCAATGCATGTTTCATGTCATATGTTTCCCAAAACCCGAAACCCTAATGAAGCCTTTGTGTCAAGATTTTGGGACTTAGAAGCATCTCAACATCTCATGCGTCATGCTTCAAGTTTTCCGAAACCCGAAACCCGAATTAAAACAAACCCTTTATGTCAGGTTTTCAGACACTCCATGCATGATGACATGTCATTAATGTCCAGTTGTCTTGTAGTTGGCACATGCATCAAATGAGGTGTAATTAATGTTAGGGTTTTATAAATAGGTGGTTTTCCACGTCATTTGTTACCTTGTACATTTTTTATGCGTTGGATTTTTGTGCATGCTTCTTCCACCTCTAGACCTGATTGAGCTTCCCGGTCGATTTCACCATCCATTCTCGATCATTTTTAGATCTTGTTGAAGGTATTCTTCTCCTCTTTTCATTTTGAAGCTTCTTGGGAGGTGTGTAGTTTGGGTTTCCATTTCTTTTCCTCTTCCATTACTGGTTTAGGGTTTTAAGTTGTTTTTCTTGTTTCTTGTCTCTTTCATGTGGGATCTCATTTGGAATTTACCCCCCCCTTTTGGTTATTTACTTGTTGTAGGTTGTGGTTTTCAAAAGAATCTAAAAACCCATGAATGAACAAAGCGGGAATTTTTTTATTTTCTGACAAGATAGAGACCCGATATTCCTTTTTCAAGTTTTGTAGGGTGCTCAACACCATCCAGTTTCTACCTTATTTTGGGTTTTGCAAGCTACTTAATATCTTGATTTCTTCACCTTGTGTCGGGTCTTGACAAGTGTTCAACATCCTCTGAGTTCCGTAGTGTGTCGGGGATTTTTACCTGCTTGACATCATCTCACTTCCGCTTTTTGTTGGGTTTTCATCGATTCACCGCATGCCCTAACTTCTGACACACACCCCGCCAGTGTTTCAGGTTTCTCAAAGTGTTTGACATCCTCCAAAATCTACCAGTATTTCAGGTTTCCGGTGGTGTTTGACACATCCTAATTTCTGACATACAATCCAGTCAATTGGATTTCCTAAGGTGTTCTACAAGTTTCAAAACTCAAAAGGTGTTTCAGGTCTGTATACTTGTCCAACAAGCTCTCATACCCGACTACTCTTCCAGAAGTCATCAAGGCATTCTCAAGACTCCTCATGTTGGACCCTGGCCCATCTCAGGATAAGTCAACTAAGTCAGGAAAGATGAAGTATAAGTATCAGAAAATGGAGTCTTCTTATGTAAGCTGTAATTACAACATCCGGGACACAAAGCTTGGAAATATAGATATGGAAGACTTCTGGAAAAGAATTGTGGATTCTTCTTAGAATCCATGGACGAATTCAATAGATGATAGCGGTCTCCCTCTCACAGTAGGATTTCCAATATCAGCCCAATGCCCTGAATTCATCATGGTTTGCACTTCCCACAATGACTCAAGCTCCCGCTCAGTAAGAAATCAAGCATGGGAGTCTATAGTGAAATTGGATGGGGATTATTTTGATCAACTCCTAAAGATACACAACTTTGCGGAATACATTGATTTAGATTTTAAATCAGCACAAAATGCCTGGGACAAGCATCAGAAAGACAACATCAAACACGTAAATAAGAATTTCTTGGTCAAGGCTAAGCCTGTTGTTTCTAGGTGTCCTAAGTCGGTCCGTAGAAGTGATTTTATTCTTTAAGTCAGTGATATCATCACCCTGCTGAACCAGTTATTTGGACTCCCAGATTCAAAAGAATTCCAAGGGTGAATATACTAGTTCATGGTCGTCATAAATAAAAATGACCAAGGGATTGATTGGGGTAGCCTAATAAGTAATTAGATAGACTCCCAATTGAAAATGGTCTTGTCTACCGGAAATTTCTATATGATGTCATACGTCACCTATGTGGCAGGAGGCATGAGAAACTATCTAGGGCTGGATGTAAAGTGAAACCAAGAAAAATAACACATACATTGGTACTTCCCACAGCTAACAATAAAAGGGTATGAAGACCAATTTAGTAGAGTGAATGATGCCTTCTTCTACAAAAACACTTGTTGTTAGATTATTGTTTGATTTTTTCGTTGATTTCTGAGGATTTAGTAGTATAGTGTTTTT